>CM058233.1:29855519-32778885 GCA_030180135.1 Orychophragmus violaceus
TTGCCAGACCTCTACGCAGCAACTCACATGAAGAAGAAAGATCTTTTTGTGAGTCCTTCGGCTGAGAGGTTCTACAACGAAGTGACAACTCGAGTCACAGAGCAAGAGACGTAGATATCACATGAGCTCTCGCCGGGCGGTACTCCGATCTGCGATACACTGACGACCAAAGAGATCGATGAGATCTTCACCGAGGTCAATATTATTTTCTTTTTGCTAAGTTTAACTATTTTTCAAACAATTTTCGATATTCACATTTTGGTTATCTCTTTTATTTGTAGGTCGCTCCTATGAAGAAGGGACGGATCATAAGAATTGGAGCGGCCGCTAGCTTCATTCCACAAATGTCGTCATTGCGGAGTTGAAGACAAAGACGGCCGCTTTGGAAGAGAAGGCGGATTCATACAAGGATTCAATACGAGCTAAGGATAGCTTGTTCGACCTTCTGGCCGACGATAACCCCCGATTTTCACGGGGTTTAGAGGAGATGAGGAGAAAGATGAGCGTTAGCTGCGGCGGCAGTAGGACCGAACCATACAGGACCATCTCAGATGTCTTCATTCACACTAGGGACGTTCGTACCAGAAACCAGAGAGTTGACCGAGACATTGTACTTTATGGCCGGGACAGATTTAGAGCTGAACTAGGATAGTTTAGTTACGGTTTTTTGTATATATTACGGCTTTTATTTAATCTTGAAAATATTATTATAATATTTTGTTTTTGAATATTATTATCTTTAATTTCATTTTGTAAAATATTATTATAATATTTTGTTTTTGAATATTATTATTAAATTTTAATTTCTTAAATTAATTATATATTTAATATATATTTTTTATTAAAAATATATATATATTAAAATTCATCATTAATTCGTCTTTAATTAACGACGAAATACATAATGACGTATTAACGACGAAATGTATAAAAGACGAAATTACGATGAATATCTTTCATACTAATTAACGATGTATTATCGACGTATTAACGACTCATTATTGTTATGTATATATTTTACTATTCATCTCTTGTTTGATGTTAATTCGTTGCAATATAACAACAGATTCAGGATGACTTGCGACAATTTCATTTCGTCGTTATTTCGTTGCTAAGCTTGCGACGGATTAACGACGGCTTATTAACGATGGATTAACAACAATTTTGTACAATCGTTATATAGCAACGAAATAACAATGAAATTTGGATAACGGCGAACGTTTAACGACGATTTGTGTTCCGTCGCAAATTCGATGCTAATACAGATTAGCGACGAATTTGCGACGGAATAGGCCATTTTTAAAGGCATGTTTTCAAGAAGTGACATTGTCGATTTCTGGAAGACTTATGCTTGGATTCTCAATGAGTTCCACCGGAAACATTCATCTTAAATGGGCATCCGAGCACTTGGATAATGATGCGAGAGCATCCGCCGAGGAAATTTCTTTCCTTGGAATACTTGTTATGTTGAACGAAACGAGGTCGTTTGTCAGCTTATTAGCAATGCCGAGGTAAGCATTCATTCAACTATTTTTAGCCTTGTACTCCCCGTTGAATTAGTTTGAAAGTAATTGTGAATCGAAATAGGCCTGGATATGCTTTTCTCCGATAGCTTTAGCTAGCCCTAATCCGGTGATTAGGGCCTCGTACTCGGCTTTGTTGTTTGAGGCTGGAAAGCCTAGCCTGAACGATTTCTCAAGTATTTCTCCTGCTGGCGATTCCTAAGCCGGCTTTCACATACAAGTAGGATACAAGTTCTTGCTTTTGACAGATCTTCTTGTGCTAGTTCAGGCAGGATCTCGACAATAAATTACGTTAGACGTTGGGCTTTCATGCTTGTTCGAACCTTAAATTGAATGTCATATTCACTTACATGGAAATAATATTTACTTAGTAAGTCGGACTGTATAAGATTGTCCGTAGGGTCATGGTTGTTAGGAAGGTGATCGGTGTGACTGGAAGTAAGCTCCGAGTTTTCTTGCAGATTTCAAGACCGCTAAAGCCAATTTTTCGATAATTGGCTATCGAGTCTCCGCTCCATCCAAGGTCTTACTGACGTAAAAAATTGGCCTTTGATCAACGCGGTCCTCTTTAACCACGACCCCGATCACAGCCGCGCTTGACACTGATATGTAAAGGTAGAGTGTCTCTCCCTCTTCCGGTTTAGCTGGTATCGGCGGAGTTGTGAGGTACTCTTTCAGCTGTTGGAAAGCCTCCTCGCACTTTTCATCCTATTCAAACTTCTTATTTCCTCTCAGAAACTTATAGAATGGAAGGTATTTGTTAGTCGATATGGAGATGAAACGATTAAGTGCGGAGATCCTCCCTTTTAGTCTCTGCACTTCGCATGTTTTGGCTGGTGAGTAAAAATTTATTATTGCGGTGATCTGATTTGGGTTAGATTATATCCCTCGTTCCATGATGATGTAGCTAAGAAATTCTCCCATAGTGACACCAAAGGTGCATTTCGCCAGATTTAACTTCATGTCATTGTCGTTCAAAATGTCGAAGCATGGTTTCAAGTGCTTAGCGTGATATTCTGCAACTAATGATTTTATGAACATGCCGTCGATGTAGACTTCCATAGTTCGGATAAGGTGTTTATCGAACATCTTGTTTACGAGGAGTTGGTATGTTGCTCATGCGTTCTTCAATTTGAACAAAATAAACTTGTAGCAAAAGTTTATTCGGTCCGTTATGAATGAGGTCTTCTCTCTTTTTTTTGGATGCATCGAGATCGGGTTATACCAGGAGAAGGCATCCAATGAAGGATAAGAGTTCATTTCCGGAGGTTGCTTCGACTAGCCGGTCGATTTGTGCTAATGGGAAACAGTCTTTAGATCACGCCTTGTTCAGGTCAGTCAAATCCACGCAGACTCTCTACTTGCCATTTTTTTTTACTACCACTGAATTTGCGAGCAATTCTGGGAATTTTACTTCCGTGATAGAACCAGCTCCTAGCAATTTTTCCACCTAGTCGTTTACTGCATGCGCTCTTTCTACTCCTAGCTTCCTTCTTTTCTGCTTTATAGGCATGTATGTCCTGTCCACGTTGAGTTCGTGACAGGCGATGTTTGGATCAATCTCAACCATGTTTTTGACTTACCATGCAAATGTTGAGAAGTTTCTTTTTTGAGAAAATCATTGAGCTTGTATTTAATAGAAAGATTTAAGGCCAGCTCTGATTCCCACACTTCGCTCGGGTGACGGTCATCAATTTTGACGTGCCGATCAATTCAACCGGAGGGTTATCTCGGTCGAATTCCCATGGGGGTGATACTTTCTCCTGTGGTTCTTTTGTCGCTTTCGCTTTTGACGGTTTGTCGTCTCTTGACGCCATTTTGCAGCTTGGTGATTGATCCGTTGATTTTATCTTTGGAGCTGTCATCACTTTTTCTTTACTTATGGCTATGGAAGGGGAGTTTGGATTGCCCATTTATGCCTTGTTAACTGGGGATCCCGTGTGATGAAGACATCAAGTCATCATCAACCAAGTAGCATGAAGAGGACATAAATCAACAAACCAAGACCCTTGCAGAGAAGCAGTTTGAGTGCGCTAGAGATATATGTGCATATCTTGGAGTATATCTACCCAACCAGGAGTACTTAAGCTACAATTCAACTTGTTACAGAAGCTTAACTCATCAAAGAATCAGGGAGATTTTGAATCATCACAAATGGAGTTCAGATGAAGAAGTTATCCAACTTTTAAAACAGATGATTCTCAGCCTGCTTCATTTGGAGGCTCATGGATTCAATCACGTACAAACAAGACATTGGAGACCAGGACAGACATCTAAGTATTCAAGAGACACATTTCATCATCCAGGAGAGTTATCTATCAAGTTCCCATACACCAGCAGCCATAGTATCAGGAGGATCCCATTATTCTCACACCTACCTTATTTGGGAGCATTCACAATAGAAGGATCAGATCAACACCAGTTCGTCTCTTATCAAAACTATTGTGTTTTGAACTCACCTTCTGAAGATCATACAGCCTTAAGGTGTACCAAGACTCACCAGATGACTCATATCAACCATGAGCAACACTTGCCCTTTTTGGACCCATTTGGTAATCAGTTCCAACAGCTCTATTCCTCACAACTTGGGCACATTTTTAAGACTCTAGAAAGGCATAAAAAGCTTCCATGTTCGAGATTCCACCTTCCCAAGTTGTCTAGATACAAAGCTCAAGACATTCCCTTATTTGCCAGATTTTCCCATCAAGGCTCCAACTGCCATTTTCGTGATATTTTCTATTCTTTTCCTGTTTTAGCTTGTTTAGAATTTTTTTCTATGAACCTATAAAATCTCAGTTTCTAATTCATTGTAAATCACCCTCAATTTTTTCAGAAATAAATCATAGTATTTTTTTCTTTTCAAAGTGTGTTCTTTGAATAGTTTTTCTTCTTAGAGTTTAGTGAGTGATTCACCATCCACTTAGGAGTCTCGATTTCAGGCTATCCTTGAGTGATTCAGATAGTTTATAATCTGATTGAGAGAGTCAATCAACCCGCTGAGGAAGAGAGTTGTTCACCAACGCTTCCATCTCGCCATTCCATTCAAATCTGAACAAGTGAGAGAGCTATAAAGCCAGCACTTGTTCATCCATCTTCTACCATCCTAGTCTCTGATTCTGAGGTTGTATCACCGTGGTTGTTGAATTTTTGCAGACTCACTCACCTTGTCTAGGTGAGTTGGATTAGATTTGTTCTCATCTACTTCCTGGACTGCTGGTGTAGATGATCTTGCCGGTGTTGATGGTTCCTCCTGTCTCCTAAAATGAGAGTGGTGTTTTATCATTGTCGGTATGCTTTTTGGTCGTGCCAATGTTACCAAAGTCCCCGCATACGGCGCCAATTGTTGAAGCCGAGGTTCACAATGATAAATTGAATAAATTGATCGATTAAAGGGACTTGGATGATTCGACTTTAAGGATATAAAGGCAATAACAGAAAGGACCAGAAAACGATGTCGTTTTATTGATCTTAGAGTTCGAAATCAATGTCGATTTCTATACTCTGAAATTAGGGTTTTTACAATAATTCATGATAGATCTTTTCCCACGCAGAGAATAATTCTTTATACATGATAATTATAGTTTATTTCCTATATTCTCTCTGATATGATAAATTTAAATCCGGATACTCTTGGATTTTTCTTCCTTTCCAGAGTTTTGTCTTTCTTTTCTTTATTTTCTTAAATATGTTAATTTTACATTAACCATATTTCCTCTTTGATGTAGGTCGGCGCCAATCTCGCCTGGCTTCGCCAATATTGGGCCGTCTTATTTGTTATTGGTCTTTGATCTTCAACGGGCCGATCTGATGTTGGTCCGGACTAAAGAGATGATAAACCCACCTCCAACAATAATCCTCCCCCTTTTCGGCGAGCTGAGT
Organism: Orychophragmus violaceus; assembly: GCA_030180135.1. Classification (NCBI taxonomy): domain Eukaryota; kingdom Viridiplantae; phylum Streptophyta; class Magnoliopsida; order Brassicales; family Brassicaceae; genus Orychophragmus; species Orychophragmus violaceus. Next base: position 29,860,922 of record CM058233.1, read on the forward strand.
GAAACTTAGGTTGGCGAGGTCGGCGTATCTCGTTCTTATTAGTTCCACCATTAATGCGTTTGACCATTTTCCTGTGGGTTTTCCGGGTTGTTCATGGCACTTCTGCCATTAATGCGTATATCATGGTTTTTAGGTGTTTGAAGCCATGATATAAGTATATATTCGAAACGTTTCAGGTGTTTATAGAGGTTTGGACACTTTTGGAGGACTTCGGAAGATTTTGAATATTTTTGGGCAATGATTAGCGCTGAAGCCGTGATGAGAACATCAAAGTGTATATTCGACCTGTGCATCGACCGACGCACATGTGCATCGGGCGACGCAGACACCAACCAGACAATTCTCGGTGGTTTAATGAAGATTTGAAGATCTGCAGAATTGGCACAGAAAGAAGACACAAGCCATGTTTAGCACTTAATATTATGGTTTTGAGTTTTGTTCTTGTTACAACTCTTTATATTTTTGGCTAGAGAGAGTTTAGGAGCTTTGGGGCTGATCTGAACCTTGTACTGCTTTTGGAGAAGATTTTGAACCCCTCTCTTACTCTTTTTAGTGCAATCTATTTCATCCAAGTTGCTTGTTTCATTCAATATGTCTGAGTATATTCATTGTTAGGTTTAGGGATTGTCATAGGGTTTTCATGGCATGTTAGATTGATTTAATCAGTTAAGGAATTCATAACTTGTTAGTTCTTCAACTTGAATTGTTTTTAAAGCCAGTTTCTAACCTGGTCAATTGGAATCTAGATCTTAGGTTTTTAAATTGACACGAAAGGTTAATTTGGAATATGGTCCATTTAGGTTGAGCAAATTAGATATCTGCAAAGAAATTTGGATTAGCTAATTTGTGAACAAATCGAACCTTCACTTAATGCTAGTTTAATCTGTACGAATAGCAGAAATTTGGATTTCTGGGGTGTTAGACTTAGTGAATTCTCACAACAAAAGTTGGTTAATTTTATATTTGTGTTTGAGTTCTAGAACGGTACTTAATTCGATCCAGACTGATTGTTAATCTGCATGACCTGATTTCCTGAGAACTCCCTTGACCTAGTGCCTTTAGTATTGATTACAAAACTTGTTATATTTACTTTCTGCTACTCTTTTATTTGCTTTTTGATTGCCTGATGATAAGCTCAACTCAACGATTGATAGTCTACCTTAAGAACTCTTGAATCTATGTGGATCGACCTTTATATACTATATTTGCATGTGCAGTTTCAGTGTAACTTAGGGATATTAAACTTTGAGACTCTTTTGAGTCGTCGATAGATTTAAGTTTAGAGTGAGACTAGGATTTTTGTTTTTAGTTACTAATTTTTTATTTTTGTTTGGTCTCTTGCGTTTTCAGCTTTGCGTGAAGAACAATTGCGTCGACCGGCACTCTTGAGCATCAATCGACGCACTCACGAACATAAACGATCGTTGCAGTCATGTGCATCGATCGTCGCATCTGCCTTGAATCAGACAGTGTATGCCTAATCGTGCACTCAGAAGCAATTCGGACAAAGAGCTCGTTTTTCTTGAGAATACAGAGTTTCCAAGGTTAGAGAGAATGAACAGGAAATATCAGAAACTAGTGAAGATGATGAATCCTAATGTTGTGATGTTGATTCGGGATGAACATGGTGTTCTGAGGGATTTGGAAAACAATACTTACAAAAATCAGGGCCAGAGGAGGAAGCGCTAACGCTAATTCTAATGCTAATGCTAATCCAGATGTGCAAGCTAATGCACCGGTTGGGAGGAATCTTGTTGATTACAATAGACCTGATGAGTTCTATGCTAAAAGGTTTACGATTGTCCTCCTCCCATCCAGAGGAATGATTTTGAGCTGAAGACTTCCTATTACAGTCTTGTGGGAAAACATCTCTTCCATGGACCCCCACCTGAGCATCTTATAGACCATATTTAGAAGTTTGAGTCAGTAGTCACAGGGATGAAGCACAATGGAGTGAGCTATGACTTCCTACACTGTAAGCTTTTCGAACGCTCTCTTGGAGGAGAAGCTGCAAATTGGCTGAAGGAGATTCCACATGGGACTCTGACTACTTGGGATGTAGTTAAGAGGAAGTTCCTTAGACACTTCTATGATGATGCTAGATCTGATCAGCTAAGAGAGGAACTTATACAGTTCAAGAAGTGACCTAGAGAGCCTCTTAAGGCCATGTGGGTAAGGTTTAAGATGTACCAGAGAGACTGCCCTCATCATGGTTTCTCTGAAGCTCAGTTGTTGGGCATTTTCTTCATAGGTGTTGATTTGTGGTATCATATGGCTTTGGATGCTTTTAGCAATGGAAACTTCAATACCAAATCTCCAGAGCAAGCTAAGGAGCTGGTTGAGAACTCAATATATAACAATAGCACTAAGAATGCTGATTTGGAGAGGAAGAAATCAGGTGGAAAGGTTGGTAGATCAAAGATGACAGAGATGAAGAACAAAATTGAATTTGTCCATAGCCTTCTACTTGGTAAGAACCAGGTCTGTTTTGCTCAAGATGTTGAGGTATTTGATTCTCAGGATTGTGATGTTGAAGAGGATGTGAACTACAATGGTGGGACTGGTTTTCAGGGTAACAGATTTGGCAACCAGCAAGGTAGACGTGGCTACAATGGAATGAGTCAGAGGAGTACCTTTACAGGTAATCAAAACTCTTATGGTTTCACTCCTAAGGCTCGGTACCAGAAGTCTTTTCAGAGTAACAATATCCTTGTAAACACTAGTAGCTTCACCAGGAACTATTGTTCTTCATCCTATAAACCTGCTCCTCTTCAAAATGAGCAGTCTGATAAGATGATTGGTATGTTGGAGTAGGATTTTTGTTTTTTTTTCATGTTCTTGATTTGTATATTGATGTAGGATTTCTGCAATGATCAAGGGAGATTACATTCAGTGAGCTAACTTATGAATAGTATTTATTGTTTATTCCTACGATCCTAAATGGAAGCTAAAGATTGTTCTTCAATACATCAAAATTTACATTCCCAAGGTTTAGTTAATCCTATTAGTCTTCTCAGTTTGATCTCTCAAACAAATGGTGTGTTCTCAGTATACTGATATCATTCTCTCACTAATTCTCTCCATTCTTAAGCCATCCACATCAGCATCTTATATTTTCTGACGTGGTATTTTTAAAAAATTTCTATATTTTATTTTTTGTGAAATTAATATACTCAGCCGAAAAAGGGAGACTTTGACTCTTCCCCTTCTTCTTTTTCTCCATCTAACGCCTGTTTTTTGTCAACAAAATGCCTTTTCCTGTATTAAACCTTTATCTTCCTCCTTTTCCGCTTAAGAGCCTTGCCAGTCGCCACCATCCAGACCTTACCTTACCGCTTCCTTAACGTGACATTTCCTTTGATATACCTCTCCTCCTCCCACCAACATCATGTGTCTCAGCTCCTTCTTCTGAGCTTTTTGTATCCTTTTGGGAGCTTCGACCTTACGCTTGCATCTCTTTTACCCTTTGCCTACCCCAGACTCAACAGCTTAAGCGTCGCACTTTGTGCCCCTCTTCTTCTCCTTGGGGGGAGGAGATGTGCTGCTAGCGACAGAGGTTCGAACCGATCGTTTGCGGTAGTTGTCTCCACCGCTGCCTCAAAGGCTGATGTCGACACTGAGGACACGGAGCAGAATGAAGGCATCGCAACCGCCATTGCCATCCTTGATGCGCCAAAGCCTAAGAAAGGAAAAGCCGCTTTGCTTCTCAAGAGAGATAGAGTAAGCTTTGATTGCTTCTATACAGTATCCATCCTTTACGGTCCCTTTTGCTTTAAATATTGGCAATCCAAGGAAGAAGTTGCTCAACAGGTCTGAGCAATTATTTGTTACTTTATCCTTGTCATGTGGGTCATTTGGCAAACAAGGTCTAAGAGGTTTCTGGAAATCTAAAAGCTAAGGGAAACCAAAAAGGAGTATGACGTCAAGACTGCTATATCTTTGCTTAATCAAACCGCAAATACAAGGTTTGTGGAGTCGGTGGAAGCCCATTTCGGCCTCAACATCGATCCAAAGTACAATGACCAGCAGCTGCGAGCAACGGTCAGTTTTTTGGGGTTTTGCTGCATATTTAAATTTGGTCTTCATTGATATTAAATAAATCTCAACGCCTTGTCTAGGTGAGCCTTCCTAAAGGAACAGGGCAGGCTGTTAAAGTGGTTGTTCTTGCACAAGGTAATTGCCCCCACCCAAACACAGAGTCTATTGGTGTGATTATATTTAGATTGTATGGAATTATGGTACCAGTCTTTTTCCCTTTGAGTTATTGTGGTATATTCTTCTCTCCAGGTGAGAAGGTCGATGAGGCCTAAAATGCAGGGGCGGATATTGTGGGCAGCGATGATTTGATCGAACAGATCAAAGGAGGGTTCATGGAGTTTGACAAGTTAGTTGCAACCCCGGATATGGTCAAGGTGTGTGTCTTTCCACTTCCGCTGTCAACATATGAAAACGGCAAAGAATGTGAAATGAGGTAGTTGTGATCTATTATTCCTAACACTCTCTTTAACTTTGGGGGTTAGGTTGCTGGCTTGAGAAAGACTCTTGGCCCACGAGGACTCATGCAAAATCCCAAGGCTGGTATTGTCACAGCTAACATTCCACATGTAAGCCTACTACTCTCTCTCCTCTTTATTCGGGTAATTATAGTTTAAAGATTCATAAATTTGTTTCTCTCAGGCTATAGAAGAGTTCTAGAAGGGGAAGGTAGAATATAGAGCAGACAAAACTGGGATTGTTCACATTCCCTCTGGAAATCTACAAATCAGCCACCGCGAGGCGTTTAGCACAGCTGCTAAAAAAGTACGCTTCTTTCACAAATATGTGAGCTGAATAGTCTACGAGAGGTAGCTCCAAACAATATTCTTTATAATATCACCGACAATGACAGAATTATGAAGAAGATGCAAACAAAATAAAAAATTTAAGTAAAAAAACATAAATCGTAACTAACATATATAAGAGCATCCTCAATGAGAAGTTCTTAATGGGTATCTAAACATTAAAATAAATAAAATAATATAAAAGTATGAGAGAGAAGAGATTTTCTTATTTAGAACCTTAGAATTTTTATTTAAGAACCTCGGAGTTTTTATTAAGATACTCATATGCCAAATGTCACTTGCTCATTGTTTAATTTTTTTTAATTTAAAATTTAATTAATAAATAAAATAGTCTTAAAATAATATATTTTTAATATTTAGATACTCACATGGGTATCTAACCGTTGGTTATGCTCTAACATTTTTTAAATACTGTGTTTTCTAATAAAAACCTAAGTAAAATGTAATTCTTAATTATTTTAATGTTATTTTAAATAACAAAAAAACTGATTTGCAAACAAATGATTGGCTAAGATTATATGTTTTCTGATAAGTTGCAGTTCTGAAACCAAATTAGTAAGTTGTGCTTAATCAGTATGGGAATGTTGTTTCTCTGGTAGACTTACTTTTCTCACATATTGATTATGATGTGATTGCTTTTTTGTCTTCAACAATTTCAGGGATGCTTTTGAGAAGGACATGGAGAGATTGCCATCAAAAACATGATATGTAGAAGAAGAACTTCCGACTGAGCTAAAATGCCCATTATGCAAATGAATCATTACAGATGTTGTGCTTACAAGCAAATGTTGTTGTAAGATCTCAATTCCGTGTATCCGAAGATAGCAAGAATTTTAGGGTTTGTAAATTAGGGATTCTAAAAGAAGGATTTAAGAACACGTTGAGATTATGGAAATTAGGGTTTGAATGCCGGTTTTTCCGAGATGGAAGTCGGTGAAGAGAAGTTGAAGTCGCCGGAGAGAGATTAGGTCAAAGTCGATTTTCTTAAGTCTCTCAGGCTAAAAGTGTTATGAAAAGCGTGTTTTTATTGATTGATATGAAGTCCCTTTATATAGGGATTATAAAGTCGGTTTAACATAATTAAAAATACGAATATTTCCTAATATCTCGGCTTATCGAGATATGAAATATTTCCATATTTCGACATCGTTATGCGCCGCTTTCTTCCCTCCGGCTTGTACCTTCCAAAACCCTAGATGTAAGCCGGTCGAACCGAGTCGGGTTTAACCCTCGTTTTACCAACTTCAGTCTTATAGCGCCTTTCCATACTGGGCCGACCTAAATTCCTGAATAGGCCTTTTAAAGAAAGTGCTAAACTTGACTCCAACAATAAACCCCCCCCCCCCACAGTGCGGCGACTTGAGTTTATTCAAGTCGGAGTTGCGAGGATTTAACTTACGGTTTAAGAAGTAATTTGCGTAGGCCCAAACCTGATATCGTAACAATTTCCCCTTTTTAGGCCCAAACCTTTGTTAGGACAAAAACCCCGGCGGGCTGTCTCTTGCTGGGCTTTATCAATGTGTACTGAAATGTTCCGGTATGAAATCATTTTGACCCGGTTTGCAATGGTAGAATCCGCATTGGGTTTTGACCTAACCGGCTGAGGGACGCGAGAAACAAAGCGTCTTCTAGGTTATCATGATTGTAGCACGAGAAACGAGGCGTCTCATAGCTTCTCGAATACGATGCTTCCTTCCTCTATTTATACACTTTTCATTTCTCATTTCCTCATTTCTGCTCGAGCGAGGAAGATCAGAGGTAATTTCGCTCTCCACCGATTTTTTCTTTCCGATTTACCTTCTGTCGTTACTTCGTCGTAGCTCTAGGCCTTTTTAGAAATTCTGGTTGTGCCTTTCGGTATAATGTCTCTGGTTCGTTGCTCGGAGAAAAAAGACAAAGACGTCGTCACCGTTTCTTCTGCAGACGATTCTTCAAGTCGTCACACTAGTTCTTCGGGATCGACATCCTCCTCCACTTCGTCCGACTTGCGGGACCATCCCGGCTATCAGGCAGCCGAGGAGCTTATTCGTCGCTGTGAGCTTTCTCAGCAGACCGACGCCGCCGAACATTCAGGTCGAAATGAGTTCACGACCCCGCAACTTTGAGATTCGGATCCTGATGACTCTGATGAAGATGTGGATGTCGAGGGAATTGAGACGGAAGTTGACGCCTCTGCTCCAGTTCCTAGATCGTTGGCGGCTCCTGGCGAGATGTTTGGGAATGTTTTCGAAACTTTCTCTACGGTGACGTCGGTGACTGCCACGCTTCAAGGTTGTGGGGCTGACCCGAGAATCAAGTTTCTCATACCCTGCACACTTGACCGTCCCTGGACTCCCCCACCGGGTTATATGACTCTCTACGAGTCTTACTTTGTCAACACTCATGCCGGGGGTTCCCGACTTTGGCTACCTTTGCCCGATTTACTCGTCTCCTACTATCACCGCCGCGAGATTGCTATCTCCCAGCTTTCAGCTGTCGCAGTTCGCCACATGGTCGGTCTTCTTGTGCTTGGTGCCGAGGTCGATGTAACGATAACCGTTAGCTTCTTTGAGGAGGCAACTTCGATAAACCCGATGTCGAAAACCAGCCCGGGTTGTTTCGCGGTCAAGATGAAGAGTGGTAATCGCGTAGTGACGGATGCGCCTAACAAGATTAACAATTGGCAGCGGCATTATTTCTATGTCGAGTTGTCTTCCTTGGTTATTCCTGATGACCATAGAGGACTTATCAGAGCGTCATGGAACACAAAATTTGGTAGATGTCGTTCTGTTAATGATGTTATTGACATGGCTGATTTACTCAATTCCGTTTTGTTTTTGCAGTGCATCATCCGTTTCTCAAGCCGTACCCAGACCACTTCTTTCTGATCCTTTAGAAGATCCAAGATCTCGGCCTTCGCAAGTGGTCTGACTTTACTCGGGGACGTATCAGCAAGTCTCTTCCGCGGATTTCCAAACTTAATTTCGTTTTCAATCAACTTTGGGGAAGCCGACGCCTACATTCTGAACTTTAAATTGTTGTTTTTCAGTTAAGTGGAATACCAAGGCGAAGGTAACTCCAGATCAACTTGTAAAACCAAAGAGGATGGGGAAGGTGAAGAGGATCAAATCAGTTGACTACTCTCAGAAGATTTCATCCAAATCTTCCTCATCGGTCAAGGCGTTAGCGAAGGAACAGGATGTGCCCACGCTGCCCGAAGGCGGTAATTATCTTGCCTTCATTGCCGAGAGGCCGAAGGCTTCTCAAGTCTCATCGGTCGTTGAGCCAAACGCGACTCAGTCCTTTACACTCCCGCCTAAAGCTCCATCCCGAAAAAGGGTCGCTGAAGACAAGCCGGACCAAGAGAAGTCGGCAAAAAGAGCCGCGAAGGCGGTCACGTCTTCTCAGGAAGCGTCAGCTGAGAAAACGGCTTCCGCGAAGCCCGCTAGTGCCAAAGATCCATGGCAACGGTGTTATAAGATTTACGGGGATGTCGTCGATTCTTCTGGCAATAAGAAGCCCTTCTCTCCTATAAAGGAGATCGTCTTGGTTAAACCTCGGCGTGAGTTGAAGGAGGGTGAGGTTCGTCCGTCAATTCATAACTTTGCTTATCAATACGCCAGCGATGTTCCACTTATTGATAACCCTCAGGCGTTTTTTGAGATGCTAACCTGCGTCTGTGGGAATGAATCGGACTGGCCGGTTTTGCGGGAGCTGCCTCATTCCTATGCTATCCTTAAGCTGAAACATGCTGAAGCAACGGTAAGTGTTTTTGTCGGCTTGCTTGTTTTGCGATGTCCTTTCTTTCGATTAAAAAAATTTCCTTTGATTTATTAGGTGATTGCGGCGTCAAATCGCGTTGCCCTCGAGGCCGCTTGGAGTTCTTCCAAAATGACCGAGGCCGTGAAGAATAGGGAGAGCCTTCTTGCTAAAGCAAAGAAGGAAAAGGAGACGTTGGAGGCTGACAACCTGGTTCTCGCCAACAAACTCCGTGAGGCTGAAGAGAAGCTTCGCAAGGCTGATGAAAAGGCCAAGGCCGATCTCCTCGCATACCAGTCAGAGAGGAAAGAGCAACGGAAATCCTTTAACGAGTTTATCAGGAAGTAAAGGGATCGCGTTGATGTGGCAGCGAGGGCGAAGGCGCAGACCCATTTTGATCTATTTCAGCGGTATATAAAGGATCAGGAGACTGCGACTTCGCTGCAGATTGAATTTGGCCAGATCTCTGGTCTTAGAAAATGTCTTCTGAAGCTCAGCGGTGAGGGCGTTCGGTTTCCTAAGTTGGTTTTGGATCAAGTCGCGACTGATGAAGCCGCTGCTGATGCTAAGTTTGACAACCTGAATGTCGTGACCAAAGACGAGCTGACTTTTGCTCTTTCGCCAATTCGTCATCCTCTCTTGGACCTTCTTCTTGATTCGCCACCTCGCGTTCCAAAGAACGTGGATGAGTTTGGTACCAACATCGGTGTGATCCCGGAAGAGATTCCTGAGAACGTCATCAAATCGGTCAGCCTGGAGGTTGCGTCGTTAAGTGGCAAGCCCGACTCGAATGTTGAGAAGGAAGGTGAGCCGGAGAAGTCGTCAGTTGGGGTCGAATAACTTTTATTTTCATCTTTTGCTTTGTATTATTTTTTTGCAAGACTTTGCCTCTCTCTGGTTTAAGAGGAGGTTTTAATATATTAAAGTTTAACCGCGACATAAGTTGTTTATGCTTTTCGCCGTGTTTTCTTGATCTATGTCGTTCAAAACTTGTGTTTAAATTTGTTCTAGACAATATTTAAAACAAGTCGAAATGAATCGTGTTTCCTTGTAACAATGAGCGGCGACGTTAAACCATGCTTGTGTCTTAGTCAGACTGATCTGATTTTCAACTGTTCATTGACAGATTTGAAATAGACAGCGACTTGGAAACGTGTTTGTGATTTACCCGTACTAATCTAGTATTCAATTGTTTTTTAGCAAATTTGAAACGGATAGCGACTTTCGCCAACAGGCGGTTTTGAGAGTCTTATATATGCTCGGCTTTATTCTAAGGGTGGGTGAATGTGCGAGATTCAATTGCTCGACTTATTTGTTATCACCTTCCGCGAAGAATGTGCGAGACGGATCTCGGCTTTTCATTACCACGATGTGCACCTTGTGCGCAAGGAAGACCACACCCCTGGCCAGGAGGCGTGATGCTTAATATGCGAGTCTTATTGGTTGCTCGGCTTATTGCGAGTTACTTGGACTCGGCTTTTGCGAACTAAGGAGTTCGGCTTTCTGCGAGTTGCTTTTGACTCGGCTCTCTGCGAGTTGCTTTTGACTCGGCTTTCTGTGAGTTTCTGATCTCGGCTTTCTGCGAGTTTCTGAACTCGGCTTTCTGCGAGTTTCTGATCTCAGATTTCTGCGAGTTTCTGAACTCGGCTTTCTGCGAGTTTCTGAACTCGGCTTTCTGCGAGTTTTTGATCTCGGCTTTCTGCGAGTTTCTGAACTCGGCTTTCTGCGAGTTTCTGATCTCGGCTTTCTACGAGTTTCTGAACTCGGCTTTGGTCCTTTAGCCTGGTGTAAACAAAAATAGAATTTTATTAAATTTGTGACTGTGCCGGTGAAGGCTGCCTACGTATCTCCCAAGGAAGAATCAAGTCACTCGTAGTTCATACATAGGATTTTTTTTTTTGGCGCCTGATATATCATGGTTTTTACCCATTTTAGACCATGATATAGATGTGTTTTTAGTGTCTTTTGTCTTTGTTTAGAGTCTTTTACAGGTTTAATCAAGTTTGGAGCTAATTGGAGATATTTGGAGCATTTTGGGACTTTTGGGACGTTTTGGCCGAGAGCTTAAGTCACTGTCCGATTTATTGATCATGCATCGACCGACACACCTTGTGCATCGGTCGACACACTAGCGAGATGGGCCGTACACGTCGGTTTAATGAAGATATGAAGATTTGCAAAAAAGCCCAAGATAGTTCCAGTATTTACACAGAAGCCCCATCCGAGATTATACCTATATATACTAGTTTTTGGTGTTTATTTTACCTACGCTTTACATTACGCTTTGATACTAATAGCTAAGAGATTTCTAGAGCTTTTGGGGCTGATCTATTTCCTGTATTCACTTATTTTGGAGAAGATTTCGAACCCCTTTATCTATTTAATTTCTTATATGAAATCTATTATTTCTTTGATTATGTTTTCATTAATCATGTCTGAGTAGATCCATAGTTGAGTTTAGGGTTTCTCACATAGGATTTCATGACTTGCTAGACTTGTTCAAATTCAGTTAAGGATTCATAACTATATTTGTTCTTCAATTTAATTGTGCTTAAAGCTAGTTCTAACCTGATCAATTAGAATCTAGATCTTAGGTTGCTAAATACGTCACAGAAGTGGGGTTTAGGAATCTGAACTAATTAAATTGGGCAATTAAACTTTGCGCAAACGGAAGTTTGGTTTAGGATAATTGTGAACATATCAAACTTGGGATTAATGCTAGTTTAATCTGTTAGTTCTCGCAAACGAAAGTTTGGTTTGCTGCACTTAGGCTTAGAGAATTATCGCAAAGGAATTTGGTTAATTCTATATCTGTGTTTTGAGTTCTAGAACTGTGCTTAATTAGATCCTTGCTGAATGAACTGTCTGCTTGTCTGATTTCCTGAGAATACCCTAGGCTTGACGCTTTTAGTTTATTGCTTCTCAACCGTTAATCTCTGCTACTGTTTACTTTCTTGCTTCGCAATTTATTTACTTCACCATCTGCTTATTTCTAGTATTAATCTCTACGTTTCTGTTTCTATTGAGACCAAGTGTCCCTGTGGATTCGATAGCCCTATATACTACTTTGACATTGCTGTTCACTTGCAGTTTAGAATAGGGTAAAACTTAGAACCTATCAAGTTTTTGGCGCCGTTGCCGGGGACTCTTAGAGTCTTCGATAGGACCGAAATTAGGGTTTCTACTAGAAATTTTTCTTTTTGTTTTTGTTCTTTTTCGTTTTTATTTTTTTGATTTTGCTAACTTTTTCTCTGATTTCTCTCTGTCGCAGGTACGAATTTCGCCTTGCGTCGATCGTTGCATCCCTTGCGTCGATCGTCACTAGGCGATTCTGAGATTGAATCGATCGTTGCACTGATAGCATCGATCGTTGCTGGACGATTACAGACAGTTTATGCCAACGCAGAAAACTCGAAGTAATCCGAACTCGAGCTTGCTTAATCTCGGACTAGAGGAACTTGGACGTCTAGAGAGGACTAACAGAAGAGAAAGAAGAGAGAGAATGGTACGAGAACGTCTGATCTTGATACCAGATGCTGAAGGTACCCTGAGGGACCAAGATGACAACCCGTACAATGCTGCTGGGCATCGGGTTGATGCTGAAGGGAATGTCATCCCTGATCCTCCTGAGCAACAGCAACAAGAGCTGAACCGAAACCAGGGTCAAGGACAGGCCCAAGGTAGAGAGATGGTGGTTCATGAGAGGACACTAGCTGATTACAACAGACCTGATGAGTTTCATGCAAACCGAGCAGCTCTAGTGCTTCCTGCTTTTGATAGGAATGATTTTGAGGTAAAGACCATCTACTACCAGCTGATGAGACAGATTGCTTTTCATGGTCTTCAGGCAGAGCAGCCTATGGATCACATTGACAAGTTTGAAGACATAGTCACTGGCATGAAGTATGAAGGAGTATGCCCGGACTATCTGTTCCTTAAGCTATTTCCGCACAGTCTTGCTGGAGACGCTAGTGCATGGCTGAGACAACTGGCACCTGGTCAGTATACTACTTGGGCAGCCTTAAAGAGTGAGTTCTTGCGTCACTTTTATGATGATGCGCGCTCGGATCAGTCCAGACAGGACATACTCACCTTTTCCCAAGGAGCTGTGGAGCCCTTGAAGACTGCCTGGATGAGATTTAAGCAGTATCAGCGTGACTGTCCACACCATGGATTCACAGAAGTACAGCTGATTGGTATTTTCTTCAGAGGCATAGATCTCCCTTATCAGACTGCGCTGGATAATTCCAGTAATGCTAATTTCAACACCAGGACTCCTACACAAGCTAAGCAGTTGATTGAGAACCTGATTGGCAGCAACAGTTGCAAGACGATGGATGAAAGGAGGAAGAAATCTGGTGGAACTGTAGAGAATTCTGATATAGCTAATATAAGATCCAGATTGGACACAGTCTACAATCTCCTGACTAGTAAGAAAATTGTCCACTTTGCCCAAGATGTAGAGGTGATTCAGGCTGAGGAGGAAACTCAGGAAGAAGATGTGAATTTCATAGAAGGTTCTGGTTTCCAAGGTAATAGATTTGGTAATCAACAGGGGAACAGATTCTCCAATGGTGGACAGACTGGTGGTTTTCAGAAGACCTATGGACAAGGTACTCAGAGAACCTATGGATCTACATCCTATCAGACTCCTCCTGCGCCTACAGCCCATGAGAGCAAAATGGAGGCTATGATGGAACAACTAATTGAGAGTCAGACCAAGATTTCTGTGGACTGCAACAAGAAGTTGGACGCTGTCTATGAAGACCTCAATGGAAAATTTGAGTCTCTGAGCACTCACATGAAGCAGTTGGACACTCAGGTGAACCAGATGTCCAGCTCACTGAAGGGAAAAGGAGTGGCAGACACTCATGGTAAGGCCTGGTCTGTGTGCATTAATGATGGATCTCACCTAGGTGAAAGATTTGAGCTAAGTACAGCTGAGTTGGTGACAGAACAGGAATTTTCGGATATTTGTGAAAAACTCTCGGGTGAAATCTGCTGCAGTGCGTCGATCGATGCAACATCTGTGCCGATCGATACACCCGTCGGGATGGCAACGATTGACACACCCTTAGTGTCGGTCGTTGCAGGGCGTGAATGGACAGAACTGTCGGATGATAATGGCATAGATGCTGATTTGGAGCTTGATCGCCTATTCAATGGAGCCTCTGAGATTACTCAACATGAGATCTACGAGCAGATCTTTAGACAACACTCCTCAGTGTCTGAAGTGATTAGGCAAGAGATTGAAGAGCTGAAAAAATTAGAAGGTATTGGTGAAGAATTGGAAGAAATTCCAACTTCTGATGATCCACCTTATCATCCATGTGTGCAAAGGTACCTGAACAAGATGTTGCCCCTGGATGATGATCTGAAAGACTGGGTGATAATAGTTCCTCAGCATATCAGTGATGTTCTGCTAACTAAGGTCCCGAAGAAGCTATCTGATCCTGGAGTCTTTGTGCTGGAATTTTCTATCTTTGAGGATAGTTTTAGACGCTCTCTGTGTGATCTAGGAGCTGCTGGAAGTTTGATGCCTTACTCTGTGGCAGAGAAGCTGGGTATGCTGGATTTTACTCCTACTAGGACTTCTCTTGTCCTAGCTGATCAGTCCATACGAGTTCCTGAAGGACTCCTTATGGACATTCCGGTGAGAGCTGGAAACTACTTAGTTCCAACGGACTTCCTTGTGCTGAGATATGACTGTGATCCGGATGAAGCATTATTGCTTGGGAGACCCTTTTTAGCTACAGCAGGAGCGTTGATTGATGTTAGGAACAGCTTGATAGACCTCCATCTGGGAGATGAACCACTGCACTATGAGATGGATAAGCTGCGAAAGCCACTGATAGATGGGCAGACATTCACCATAAGGGACGCAGATTTTGAGCAACCCGATCATACCATGGTTATAGATCCTGGAGCACATTTCACTCCATCTTTTCTTGGCCATGAACATTCCGCAACAGCCTACTCACCACCTTGGATGAGGAGACTTGAACAGAGACAGAAAAAGTCTCTGTCAGGACCTCCTGGTACTTGAAAATTCCCATCCGTCCGGTCAAGCTATTGACCTTAAACAAGCGATGGGTGGGAGGCAACCCACCATTAGGTACTGGTGTTTTTCTACTTAATTTTTGGTGTTTTTGTTAGGATTTTACGTTTGTTTTTGTTTCTGGTGAGTTTATGTTTGCAGGTCTCGGATAAATCGCAGTGCAACGATCGACGCACTTCTGTGTCGATCGTCACAACACGAAAGGAATCGCATTGCAGCGATCGTTGCGGTCCTGAGCAACGATCGACTATACACGAAAATCGCCAAGTAACGGTCGATGCACTCAGTGCAACGATCGATGCTCAGCGACAGAGGTAACCCGACAGACATAATTTCACCTTTTCAATTTTTATTTTCTTTTTACCGATCCTTCGCTGGACACTACTGGGGACAGTGTGTCTTAAGTGTGGGGGAGGTGCTACTGACTTTTGTTTTCTGTTTTCTTAAGAGTCAGTCCGTTTTTCAAAAAATTTTGTTTTATTGAGTCAAAATTGTTTAAGTAAGAAACTATGATTTTCTGAGAAGATTCACAAGACTTGCAGGAACTTAAGTAACCATTGGGATGAAGTTGCAGGATCTATCTCTGACTGTTAGAAAACCCCATCACAGATCAACCTACTGGGAACACCCACATCACTTCAGGTATCAGAGGATCCTTTTACTGACTTCAACCTTAATACTGACTTAGATTTCTCACCTAAGGGCTTGGTATACTTTGTGTCGGATTCCCTTGTTAGTTCTGACACAGCCTGTAAACCTGTCCTATTTAGTTCCCTTCTCCCCTTCTGTAAAGTAAAAAAAAAAAAAATATAATAAACTGAGGATGAGTTAGTAACTCCGAAGTGGTCATGGGAATAGTAGCAAACACTATTATCTCTCATGTGATCCATGGAATGTGTCCAAAGTACACCCCATAACGGGAAGAACACTGATAAAAAAAATAAAATGATACCCAGTGGGGAAAAATCAGTTGTTAAAGAAGGGAAAGAGAAGAAAGGGACTAGAGAAAGATAGTATGGTGGTCTAGAGCTGATTAGGTAAGAATCCATGTGCCCTTTGATCGATACTCCTTAGGTGAGACCGCACTTAAATACTTGCAGAAGTCAGTAGGGAGAATTTGAATGCTTGAATGTGATTGTGGAGTTTACCTAGGACAATTGCTAAGTGTGGGGGAAGTACATTGTGGTCTTGATATCCTGTGATTGATTCTTGCAGTGGTTTACTAAGGGGAATCTGAGTATTGTAGCTTCTAGGATGAAATGAGTTTCTGAAGAGTTTTCAAACCTCTTCACCATGTTTTAGTTCTCTGTTTTGCTTGAGGGCAAGCAAGAGCTAAGTGTGGGGGAGTTGATATATCATAGTTTTTACCCATTTTAGACCATGATATAGATGTGTTTTTAGTGTCTTTTGTCTTTGTTTAGAGTCTTTTACAGGTTTAATCAAGTTTGGAGCTAATTGGAGATATTTGGAGCATTTTGGGACTTTTGGGACGTTTTGGCCGAGAGCTTAAGTCACTGTCCGATTTATTGATCATGCATCGACCGACACACCTTGTGCATCGGTCGACACACTAGCGAGATGGGCCATACACGTCGGTTTAATGAAGATATGAAGATTTGCAAAGAAGCCCAAGATAGTTCCAGTATTTACACAGAAGCCCCATCCGAGATTATACCTATATATACTAGTTTTTGGTGTTTATTTTACCTACGCTTTACATTACGCTTTGATACTAATAGCTAAGAGATTTCTAGAGCTTTTGGGGCTGATCTATTTCCTGTATTCACTTATTTTGGAGAAGATTTCGAACCCCTTTATCTATTTAATTTCTTATATGCAATCTATTATTTCTTTGATTATGTTTTCATTAATCATGTCTGAGTAGATCCATAGTTGAGTTTAGGGTTTCTCACATAGGATTTCATGACTTGCTAGACTTGTTCAAATTCAGTTAAGGATTCATAACTATATTTGTTCTTCAATTTAATTGTGCTTAAAGCTAGTTCTAACCTGATCAATTAGAATCTAGATCTTAGGTTGCTAAATACGTCACGGAAGTGGGGTTTAGGAATCTGAACTAATTAAATTGGGCAATTAAACTTTGCGCAAACGGAAGTTTGGTTTAGGATAATTGTGAACATATCAAACTTGGGATTAATGCTAGTTTAATCTGTTAGTTCTCGCAAACGAAAGTTTGGTTTGCTGCACTTAGGCTTAGAGAATTATCGCAAAGGAATTTGGTTAATTCTATATCTGTGTTTTGAGTTCTAGAACTGTGCTTAATTAGATCCTTGCTGAATGAACTGTCTGCTTGTCTGATTTCCTGAGAATACCCTAGGCTTGACGCTTTTAGTTTATTGCTTCTCAACCGTTAATCTCTGCTATTGTTTACTTTCTTGCTTCGCAATTTATTTACTTCACCATCTGCTTATTTCTAGTATTAATCTCTACGTTTCTGTTTCTATTGAGACCAAGTGTCCCTGTGGATTCGATAGCCCTATATACTACTTTGACATTGCTGTTCACTTGCAGTTTAGAATAGGGTAAAACTTAGAACCTATCAGCGCCTTGTCTTTCCGTCTTAGAAGTATTCCTTTAGACTCGCCGAATTCCATGTTGCGGCAAAGCTTTGTCCTTCATCGATTCGAGCTCGTAAACCCCAGGCTTGACGACTTTCGTGATTTTGTAGGGTCCTTCCCACTTTGCACCGAGTTTGCCTGCTCTCCACTCCTTTCTATTTTCGTAGACCTTGCGCAGGACGTAGTCGCCGACTTGAAAATGTCGCTCCTTGACTCTCTGGTTGTAGTACCGCGTTGCGAGTTGCTGATAATTTTGAATCCTGAGCAGGGCTCGATCTCGTTCTTCTTCTATGGTATCAAGAGCTTGGATCAACATTTTTTCGTTGATCTCGGTATGCTGCGGCATAAGAGATCGGCGGAGAGTATAGATGTTTGCTTCTGCTGGTACCATTGCTTCCACGCCGAAGGCCAAGGAAAATGGGGTGGCTCCAGTTGCGCGGCGAGGAGTCGTTCTATGCGACCAGAGGACTCCATCTAGCTCGTCGGCCCAAACTCCTTTTTTGCTTTCAAGTCGTTTCTTAATGCCGGCAATGATGGTTTTGTTCGTGGCTTCAGCCTGTCCATTGCCTTGAGGGTATCTTGGTGTTGACTTACTGAGCCTTATATCCCACTCTTTGCAGAACCCTTCAAAAAGCTTCGAGACGAACTGCGATCCGTTATCTGTGACGATCTCGTAAGGCAGACCAAACCGACATATGATGTATTTCCAAACAAAGTTATGGACTTGGACATCATGAATTGCGACGTAAGCTTTGGCCTCTACCCACTTTGTGAAGTAGTCAGTCATGATAAGCAAGTAACGCCTTTGATTGGACAACGGTAATGGTCCGACGATGTCCATTGCCCATCTCATGAATGGGTAAGCCACAGTCGAAGTTGTAAGCAGTTCCGTAGGTCGATGTATGAATGGCGCGTGACGCTGACACTTTTCACACTTGTTGGAATAGGTTTCGCAATCGGCTATCATGGTCGGCCAGTAATGACCGTTCAGCTTGATTTTAAGGGCGAGAGACCTGCCTCCGGAATGGTTTCTGCATTCTCCGGAGTGTGTTTCTTCGAGCACTCGACTTATTTCATCTCCGTGTATGCATCTGAGAAGGATTTTGTTGGCCGAGTATTTGTAGAGGATACCGTTGTGTATAGTATACCGCGCACTTCTGACTTTAAGTCGCCGCGCTGCCCACTTGTCTTCTGGAAGCTTTCCTTCCGTTAGTTACGCTCTTATGTCTCGTCGACAATCCTCGTTGTCGTCTGTTAAGAGAGCAATGAGGTCGGTGTTTTTTGCTTGAACGTTAAAGCACGTGTCGTCCTCGCCATCATGTTGGATCACGTCATCAGATTCTTCTTGATGGCTTTTGGGAGGCGGGATGCTCGGTTCGTGGCAGGCCTTATTGAGATCTGTGAAGTCGACACATACTCTCCACTTCCCATTTTTCTTTTTGACGACGACCGGGTTGGCGAGCCAGTCGGGATACTTGACTTCTTGAATTGAACCGGCATCAAGTAATTTTTCTACTTCGTCGTTAACCGCTTTAGCCCTTTCAGGTCCGAGCTTACGCCGCTTTTGCTTAATTGGCTTGTAAGTCGGGTCGACGTTGAGGGCATGGGTCGTTATGGTTGGATTGATGCCTTTCATGTCTTTCACCGACCATGCAGACGTTGCGACGTTTTGCTGTAGGAAGGCGATCAACTCCTTTTTGATGTCTTCGGGTAATTCTGCGCCAATCCCTACACACTTGCTTGCATCTGAGTCGTCGATGATGACTTGCTGGATGAGTTCCCTCTCGGGGCCTTTTCGTCCTTGCTCTGCATTGATCATGCATGAAGGCACTCTTATCTTATGTTCTCTTGCGAAACATGACCGGCTTGCTCTTTGGCATCCTTTGATCGTTTGGATTCCCTTGGGTGTTGGGAACTTTAGACATTGGTTATATGTCGAGGACACCGCCTTCATGTTGTATAGCCATGGGGTGCCGAGGATAACGTTGTAAATGGTCGGTTTGTGGATGACATGAAACTTGACCATTCTATTAACTCCCCCTGCGTAAATCGGTAGCTTGATGGTCCCGATCGTGTATGTCGTTTCGCTTGTGAGACCCGTAAGCGGTTTTGCTTTCTGCTTAATGTCCTCCTCCTTGATTTCCATCTTCTTGATTGTGTCTAAGAAGATCAGATCTATTGAGCTCCCGGTGTCAACTAGTATCCGAGATACTTGACAGCTTCCGATTAATAGTTCAACTACTAATGGATCATTGTGAGGGTAATGAGTTCCGTAGAGATCTTGGTCAGTAAAGACGACGGGAGGGTCGTCTGTTAGGATTGGCTGGGGCGCCTTTTGCGTGGCTAGTGCAAGGCGTTCGTATACTTTGATTGACCTAACCGAATCGTTTACGGAGATTAGGCCGTCCATGATCATGTTGATTCTTCGGACGGCTTTAGGAGTTTCTTCTTTGTCTCCTTCCTCTTCTTCTTCTCGGTTGCGTTTCAAAGCTATGCTTTTGATATGCCGCGGTTGTTTGCCTTGCTTAGGTGCCTCCCTGTCGACTTTCCCTTCCTCTTGCTGTTCAGATTCTTTCTTCAGCCTTTCGATTGCCGCCTTGATTTCTTCATCTGAAAGTCGAGCATAGAGTGCGTTTCTGAGGTTCCGGCATTCAGCAGTGTCGTGCGAGGTGTCTTGATGGTATTCGCAATACTTCTCCCCTGAGACGGGAGCGGCTTGCTGTCCCTTTTCTTTTCCCTCTTTGTTCCGTTTGTTCCAGGGTTTCGATGACCGCGTTTTGTCAGAGTTGTCGACAACCATTGTTGTTTTGGCCCCTTTGTCGTAATGTTGCCTAGGTTCCCTCTCCTCCTTTTTATCGAACTGTTTAGTCGTGCCAAACTTCTTTGCGAGAGCCACCTTCTTTTCCTCTAGCTCCACAAATTTATTTGCTCGGTGGAGGGCGTCTTCGATGGTTAATGGTGGGTTGACGACCAGGTCTTGATAAAACGGTGATTCATGCCAGACAGCGTTTGTCAGTGCCGCGATAGTGAACTTATTTGGGGCATCAGCTCGCGTCATGGTTGCTTTGAATCGGTCTATGAAGGCTTTTAATGTTTCCTTCTTCTCCTGCGACATGGCCATCAGGGCGTTCAGCGATGTATCTTTTTTTACGTAGGCAAAGTGGTGTCTCACAAATGCTCTTGTCAGGTCCGAGAATTCGTTGACTGACCTAGGAGGTAGCCGGGAAAACCAATTTAGTGCGTCCCCTTCTGAGGTCTCGGCGAATAATTGACAGAGGCCAATGTCGCGCTCTCTGGATGATGTGAATTGTGCTTTTGCTGCCATAATTTTGAAAATCGTCAGATGAGTGGCGGGGTCCTTCGTTCCGTCGTACATTGGTAGTCTGAGCTTCTCTTTCTGACGTATGTATGTATCCGTAATGCGTGACGTGAACGGCGTTCTTCAAGTCTCCTCGATGATTCGATCGATCTCAGGAGCGGATCCCTTAACATTGTGAACTTCGCCTTTCAATTCTTTTAAGGTGTCTCTGAGCTCGGTTAGCTGCTTCTCGACATGGCTGCGGCTTGCTCCGCGAATAGACACTCCATGAGTTTTCTCGTGTGATGTACTTCGCTCGTGGCGATAGTTATCACGGCGCGAGTTGTTCTCATATTGCGAATTTCGTCTATGATGCAAGCCCCGTGTTTTGCGATCGGTGCGCTCGTCCTTGTCGGGTGAGTACCTCTCATCATACCAGTCGTCCTGCTCCCGGCTTGTACTCCGTTTGGATTTTCCTGAATCTCTTGTTTGGTGTGAGCTTCGTTAGCGTGTGTCCTGCTCATCGCGTTCCTTGCGCGAGTTACCCTTGGACTCACTGCTTCGGCTTTGTTCTCGATGGTTCTCCTCATATGTATCGTAGATCAGCCGTCTGGTGACTTTTTCTTTTACTTTCGGAGGCACCTCTCAATTGGTCTTCCATTATTGTTGGTCTGATCGGATCCGTGCTTGTTCAGACTGCAACAGGTCGGTTCTTTCCGATAATTCCTTGATCAAGTCATTCTGGGAATCGATTTTAGCCATCAAGGTGGCTAAAAACTTATCATGTTCGACTTGTTTCGCTATTTCATCGACTGGTGGGGCGCGCCTGTCGTCTTTTCCAGAGCCTCGTGGTCGTTTGCCGTCGAGTTCTCTGTCTTTTTCGACGTCATGATCGCTTTGATCATAGTCGATGTCTTCATGATCACTTAGTTGAACCTTTGGGTTATTTGGATCGATTTCGTCACCGTTTCCCGACATCTCGTTCAGAAATTTCTCTCAGAAATCCCCACAGTCGGCGCTGTTGGATCCCTACGGATCTAGGGTTTGATATATTGAAAATAGAACCAACCTCGTTCTTACCTTTTGGCAGCGGAAATGAGATGGTGAACGAGATCAGTTGGAGCAACGCAGACGCCTTGCCTCTACCAGATACACACGCACGCTCGCTGGAAACGGGATGCTAGTGCCGGATCAATGGGGATCGATTCTCTCTGGTGTGTCTACTGTTTCTGTCAAGAAAAGTGGACGGCTCACTATTTAGGTCGAAATCTTAGAGTATTATTCGACCTCAACGTGCTTAACGGGCCAGACTTAATTAAGCCTAAACTCGAAAAGCCTATTCGGAAAATCCGAACTGTGTCGACCGACACACAAGCTGTGTCGATCGACACAACACCATTTTGTCGATATTAATGTGTATACACATTAGTATGACCATTACCATAATGATCATTCCCATGTCGTAGCTTCCAGTTCGCTTAGGTGTGTGACCCTATAGGATCATATAGTACTGGTAGTAAGTCTACAACTTACAGATTACAAGAGGCTTCTAGCAAAGCATTGCAACCGCCCAGTACTATACGAATGTCTGATCTCGACACACAACTATCTTTAGGAGTGAGCACAAAGTGTGATTTCAGGACACTATCCAAACAATCTCCCACTTGTACTGGAATCACCAATTCCTATAATCCTTTTGCCTCTATATCTCGATTTGGCATAAGGCAAGATTTGTGTCATCCTTATCTAGCCAACATCGTGTTTATCGAACTCCTGATCTCATACTGAACATTACAAACAACTGAACTACAATTCGTTTGAGTGCGGCCACACATTTTTCTCAGTAATTGATCTTCGATAGGCCCTGAGATATTTATCTCCCGTTATTCAGGAGGGACAAATTCCATCTTGTTCCATCCCTGTTTCAACGCACACTTCATGATAAACTTAAACAGTGTCGTTATAGTGTGCTAGTTACGGATCGACGTCTGACAAAGTCAAAGTGTACCAATTCATATGCAAGAAAGCATGATGAACTCAGGTCTTAGGACTATACTCTATAGTTGTAATGAGAACCTCTTATGACACAGATATAACTATCTTGTAGATTTCTCATTAACGGGTCAAGTCCGATCATATGTTCACTAACATATATCTATGTGACTGACTGCGATAATCATATCATTGGCTCCATGAAACTTAGCCAACAGTCACCTCACAATCTAGTCTCTAACGGTTGTCAGTGTCCCATATCTAC
Organism: Orychophragmus violaceus; assembly: GCA_030180135.1. NCBI lineage: Eukaryota > Viridiplantae > Streptophyta > Magnoliopsida > Brassicales > Brassicaceae > Orychophragmus > Orychophragmus violaceus. The sequence continues at coordinate 29,883,693 of CM058233.1, forward strand.
AACCTCGACCAGGGACAAAATAATTTATTAACTTATAGGGTTTCATGATCAAGTCCTCAACTTGATGGCCTATAATATGTCATAAACTTATTTTGGGACCATTATTTAGATCACATTAAATAATGCTGAAATCAAATTTCATTAAACACTTCTAAAAGAATGTTTACAAGAGCTTGTATTATAACTAAAACAAAAGTCAAAACTCCCACTAGAATCTAGATTACATCTTCAGATCTCTAATGCCTATAGCAGTCGTATGACTCTCATGCTTAGGCCTTGGGAGTGATTTAGTCAGAGGATCAGCGACATTCTCGTGCGTCGGAACTCGGCTGATCTTCACATCACCTCTATTGACGATATCACGAATTAGGTGATATTTCCTCTCCACATGTTTGGACTTCTGGTGTGACCTGGGTTCTTTCGCCTGAGCAATGGCTCCGTTGTTATCACAAAACAAAGCCACTGGCTCCAAGATACTCGGAACCACACCAAGTTCAGTCATGAACTTCTTGATCCAAACAGCTTCCTTTGCCGCTTCTGAAGCAGCAACATATTCAGCTTCCGTTGTGGAATCAGCTACGGTATTCTGCTTAGAGCTCTTCCAGCTCACTGCACCGCCATTTAGACAGAAGACATATCCAGATTGTGATCGTAAATCATCTCTGTCTGTCTGAAAACTCGCATCGGTGAATCCATTCACCACAAGTTCTTCACTTCCTCCATACACAAGGAATTTATCCTTAGTATGTCTCAAATACTTGAGGATATTCTTGACATCTGTCCAGTGAACTTCACCTGGATCAGATTGGTATCTACTCGTCATGCTTAACGTGTAAGCTACATCTGGACGAGTGCAGAGCATGGCATACATAATAGATCCTATTGCGTAAGCATAAGGAATCCTACTCATGCGTTCTCGCTCAGCAGGTGTCGTCGGACACTGCTTCTTGCTGAGACTCATGCCATGAGACATTGGTATGAAACCCTTCTTGGAATCTTGCATCCTGAATCTGTGCAACACCTTATCAATATAAGTGTCCTGGCACAATCCAATCAGCATGTTAGTTCTATCTCTGTAGATTCTGATTCCAAGAATGTAAGCGGCTTCTCCCATATCTTTCATGGAAAAACAACTTCCGAGCCAAGTCTTAACAGACTGAAGCAACAGAACGTCATTACCGAGGAGGAGTATGTCATCGACATACAGTACAAGAAACGCAATTTTGTTCCCACTAGTCTTCTTGTAAACACATGATTCTTCTCCATTCTTGATGAAACCGAATTGCTTCACTGCTTCATCAAAACGAAGATTCCAACTCCGTGATGCTTGCTTCAATCCATAAATGGATTTATGAAGTTTGCATACCTTCCCAGCATTCTTAGGATCGACAAAACCTTCAGGCTGTGTCATGTACACGTCCTCTTCCAGAATACCATTCAGGAATGCGGTTTTGACATCCATCTGCCAAATCTCATAATCATAATGAGCAGCAATCGCTAGAAGGATCCGAATGGATTTAAGCATAGCTACTGGGGAATAGGTTTCATCATAGTCAATACCATGAATTTGTTTGAAACCTTTAGCCACCAACCTCGCTTTGTAAATCTGTACTTTGCCATCCACGTCAATCTTCTTCTTGAAGATCCATTTACACTCAATGGCTTTTACACCATTGGGTAAATCGACCAAGGACCATACTTGGTTTTCTGACATGGATTCCATTTCGGATTTAGAGGCTCCAAGCCACTCTTCGGAGTCCGGGCCCATCATTGCTTCCGCGAAGGTCGCTGGTTCGTCACTTTCAACGATCATCAGATCATTTGAATCAGTCACGAGAAATCCATAGTATCTCTCGGGTTCGTGACGGATCCTTCCGGATCTGCGAACTTCAGGCTCCACAGGCGCCGGTTCCACAGAACTTTGTGGATCCAACTGCTGCTCTTCCTCAGCAGGTTGAGCAGTATCCTGTGCATCTCGAATTTCTTCAAGATGTACTTTACTCCCACTGTTTTTCTTAGAGAGAAACTCCCTCTCAAGAAAAGAACAGTCCCGAGCAACAAATATTTTGTTCTCAGATTGGTTGTAAAAGTAGTATGCCTTGGTTTCCCTAGGATAACCAACGAAGTAGCATTTATCTAATTTGGGTGCAAGCTTGTCAGAGATTAAATGTTTGACATAAGCCTCACAACCCCAAATCCTCAGGAAAGACAGACTAGGAACATTCCCAGTCCACAGTTCATGTGGTGTCTTTTCCACTGATTTAGATGGCACCCTATTTAGTGTAAACGTAGACGTTTCTAGAGCGTATCCCCAAAAGGATAATGGAAGATTAGAATGACTCATCATAGACCGAACCATGTCCAACAAGGTTCGATTCCTCCTCTCTGACACTCCATTCCATTGGGGTGTTCCAGGAGGAGTGAGTTGTGAAACAATTCCACACTCGCTCAGATAGTCGCTGAATTCTTGACTCAAGTATTCTCCTCCGCGATCCGATCGCAGAACTTTGATACTTTTGCCAAGTTGATTCTGTACTTCATTCTTGAATTCCTTGAATCTATCAAAGGATTCTGACTTGTGTCTCATCAAGTAGACATAGCCATACCTACTGAAATCATCAGTGAAGGTAATGAAGTACTTAAAATTTCCTCTGGCAGCAGTACTCATTGGCCCACATACATCAGTATGAGTAAGGCCCAATAAGTCACTGGCCCTTTCATTTGGTTTGTTGAAAGAGGCTCTAGTCATTTTGCCCACCAAGCAAGATTCGCATTTCTCACATGATTTAAAATCAAATGAGCCCAGAAGCCCATTTCGATGGAGCCTTTGGATACGTTTCTCATTGATATGGCCCAAACGACAATGCCATAAGAAAGTCGGGTTTTCGTCATTGGACTTAAACCGCTTTGTATTTATGTTAAAGACAGGCATTTCTTGGTTTAAAATATATAACCCATTCGCTAATGGGGCGCTACCATAAAATGTACCATCACGATTAAAAGAACAAACTTTATTCTTAACAGCAAAATCAAAACCTTCCAAATCCAAAACGGAAACTGAAATTATGTTTCTGCTTATCGCAGGTACAAAGTAGCAATTATTTAAAATTAAAACCAGGCCCGATGGCAAGGACAACTCGTAGGTGCCTACGGCCAGTGCAGCAACCTTAGCTCCATTCCCGACTCGTAGCTCCACTTGCCCTTTCTTCAGCGTCCTACTGTTTCTTAGTGCCTGCACATCAGTACAAATATGAGCACCACAGCCGGTATCCAATACCCACGAAGTAGGACTAGAAGACATAACATTGATTCGATAACATAAATACCTGAGTCAGACGCATCATACGTCTTCTTCAGCTTCTTGTAATCTTCCTTGAACTTCTTGCAGTCTCTTTTCCAATGCCCCAACTGCTTGCAGTAGTTGCACTTATCCTCAGCAGAAGGCCCGGATTTGGGCTTGGGCTTGTCTTGACTTTCAGTCTCGACAACCTGGGCATTTCCCTTATCCTTCTTAGGTTTCTTAAACCTTTTACCCCCTTGTACCATCAGGACACTGGGAGTAGCCTTCTTGAGATTCGGCTCTGCTGTCTTCAGCATACCGTGCAACTCAGTCAATGTCTTAGTCATGTTTTGCATGTTGTAGTTCATGATGAACTGATCAAAACACGACGGCAAAGACTGCAGAATCATGTCAGTGGCTAGCTCCTGACTAATGGCACAGTCCAGTTTCCCCAGGTTATCAATGTAACCCATCATTTTAAGGACATGAGGACTTACTGGACTGTCCTTAGCCAGCTTGCAATCCATGAGAGATTTAACCGTCTGGTATCTCTCTGTGCGAGCTTGCTCCTGAAATAAAGCTTTCAGGCTGTTAATCATCTCAATGGGTGACAACACGTTCTCATATTGCTTCTGCAGCTCAGAGTTCATGGTCACCAGCATTAGACAAGTAACATCTTTGACATCCGCTGAATGCTTATCCCAAGCATTCTTTTCTGTCTGCGGAGCATTGGAACGTGGCCTCTCGGTGAGAACTCTTTCAAGGACATATTCCTTGTTCTCCTGCCTGAGAACTATTCTCAGGTTCCGATACCATTCCAAGAAATTTGATCCATTTAACTTGTCCTTCTCAAGGACGGATCTTAGTGAGAAAGTGTTGATGTGATTTGAGACAGACATAGCTGTAATTCAAAAGAGGTAGATTTTAATTATAAAGCTCAAGAAATGAGAATTCTTATCTAATAAGAAAAACTCGCATTGTATTCAAAACTATGTTTCCTCAGATGAATACAATGAGCCAAGATCCTCAGATTGCTAAAATTCGAGTGGGCGACTCTGTTGGGAATGTCCTGAAATCTACCGTACTATCTCTAGAAAGTATGATAAGTGTCGAGATCAGACATAAGTCATAAATACTGGGTGATCATGATGACTTGCTAGAGCCCGCTCATGATCTATAAGTTTAGGACTTATAACCAGTATTGTATGATCCCTAAGGGTCACACACCATAGCTAACAGGAAAGTTAACAAGGAATTAATACGGTAAGATGCAAGGCATTTACTGTATTTGTACAGAGAATTGGGCCAGACAAATACAGGCTTTTGTCTGATTTGGGTCTTGGGCCCAAAAGCCTAATAGGCCATTAGTTTAATAACTTGGGCCCATATAAGTGAGGAGGAGGCGCAGCCTAGGGAATTAACACACCCCATCTGCGATTTTCATACCTAGCCGTCCTCTCTCTCTCTGTTGATTCCAGCTTGGTCTAGTAGCCTGATCCAGTAGCTTGTAAGCGTGTGGATACCTAGGAGGAGCCGGTTATCATCAGCTCTCTGTGATCTCTTCATTCCTTTGATCAATCCGCTGCAATCATAAGGTAATGAATCTGATCTGTTTATGATTCAACTGCAAATCACCTAGATCCTAGTTGATTATGTGCTAGGTTGTAACCTGATAATTACACCAATGAACACACATAATCATTCAGTGGTATCAGAGCCTAGGTCATTAGGTTTTTGCTTTTTGGATCATACTAGGTTGTTTATTAGTTTGATGAATCGATTTTAATGAGTAAAATTGATTGAAACTTGGAAAACCTAGAAATAAGAAATCGATATGAAAGCTTGATAATTAATGTCGATATCGTCTTATTGTAAGAATCGATAACTTTGCTGTTGATCGTAAGAATAAGTGATAGTTGAATTAATTATCAAACGATTTGTAAAAGGTTAAGTATCAAGCGATTCGCTTGTTGACTTAATGAATTAATAAAGAATCGATTTGGATTGTTGATTGTTAATGTTTAGAATCATGATTTTGTCTTTTAGTGAATGTCATAATCGATTGTTGACTTTGTTTGATAATCATAAGAATCGTTTTTGTTGTTAAGTGAATGTCACGATCGAATTATTGAATTAAGGATCAATCAATACCATGTTATGATCGTGTGATTGTTTAATTAAGGATCAAACATTTTAAGAAAAGTCAAAAGGTTGGCGATCAAGTTTTCTTTTTTGTCTTTGAGCTAAAATCGTTTCAAGCTTTGATAATTGTGGTTCAAGCGGTTAACCCAAATCGCGGTTTGCTGGAAATTATTTAATACAATTGGTATTATTTAATTTCTGGTTAAACCGGATTTAAATTCAAAAATTGAATTTTAACCTAAACCGAAGGCTGGTCTAAGTTTGATTTGGTTGGACCAAATAATTTAGAGCTGGTCTGGTTTAGTAAATAACCAGTTGGATTAAGTAGTTAATTTGGTCTTGGACCAGAATTAATGAACCGACTCGGTTATGTCAAATTATTGGGCCAATTGGAATTCTGTGGTCTTGGGCCAAGAATTGGGCCTATAATTTGTGACCCAACCGAAAACTTTAATAAAATATTAAATTAGAAATTTCTATTTTTAGTATATTTCTAAATTTAGAAAGTTTCTAAAATAAGTAAGTTTCCCAAAATAGTAATCTTCTATTTTTGGAAAGAAAACCTAAAATCCTCAAAACCAATATTAAGCTTGGATGTCTTGCCCAATCTTGTCAGCTACTTAACGCTTATTCAATTACAGATATAGCTTACAGTGTGAGGTGTCTGTTTTTGCGTAAGTAAAGTAGTATATAGTCACTAATTTCATTGGGAGTCCCAGACTTTAGTGATTATTTGGCTGTAAGAGATTGGTTTCCTTGACTGGGCCATCGGGAGTCCCGGGCCTTGAGACATCTGGTGAATTGGGCCTTGGGCCCAATCCACAACCGAGAGTTATATGGATATAACTAGCTGTGTGTATGCTTACCAAGTAAAGTTAATTCTGGGTGACGGCCAGTGGCCCACTTTGGTTTTAGTTGAACATGGGTCTCGGAATCATTGCATTCTTATGAGGTTAAACAAAGAAATTTTGAATGCAATGCGAGTTTTCTTATAAGTTATTAAGATTACTCTTTTATGAACTAAATAACTAAAACTCTATTGTCTCATAATTTCAGCTATGTCAAGCACAACAACACAAAACACTTTCTCGATCCGGTCTGCCCTTGAGAAGGACAAACTGAACGGATCAAACTTCCTGAACTGGTCCAGGAACCTGAGACTTGTGCTCAGGCAAAAGAAGAAGGCTTATGTCCTTGAAAGAGTTCTCTCTCCTAGACCTGCGAATAATGCCACACAAGCTGTGAAGAATGTTTGGGATACGCATTCTTCAGATGCTAATGACGTGGTTTGCCTAATGTTGGCGACAATGGCTCCCGAACTGCAGATGCAGTGGGAAGGCCTGACTTGTCCCATGGAACTGATGGCAAACCTGAAAGCGTTGTTTCAGGAGCAGGCTCGTACAGAGAGATTCCAAACTGTAAAGAATCTCTTGGACTGTAAAATGGCTAAGGATGCAGCAGTGAGTCCACATGTTCTGAAAATGATGGGTTATCTCGATCATTTGACTAGACTCGACTGTCCTATAAGCCAAGAGCTTGCTTGTGATATCGTTCTGCAGTCTCTTACTCCTGCATATGACCAGTTCATCTTGAACTATAATATGCATGGGTTGATAAAGACTTTGCCTGAGCTACATGGTATGCTCAAGACTGCAGAACCTAATCTGAAGAAGGCCAAGGAGCCGTTTGTACTCATGGTGCAGAAAGGCAAGGGTTTCAAGAAATCCGATGCAGACAAGGGAAAGGGCAAGGCAGTCGAAAAGGCCAAGCCCAAGCCCGTGTCTAAAGCTGGGCCTTCTGATATCTGCCACTTTTGCAAAGAGGCAGGGCATTATCGCAGGGACTGTAAGAAATACCAGGAAAGTCTAAAGAAGAAGAAGAAGTCCTTGGAGACTACTGCTTCAGGTATTTTTGTTATTGAAGTAAATACTACTACTTCTGATAATACCACTTGGGTATTAGATACTGGATGTGGGGCTCATATTTGTACTAATATGCAGGCACTCAGCAACAGTAGAAGGTTGAAGCAAGGGCAAGTAGAGTTGCGGGTTGGCAATGGAGCGAAGGTTCCAGCACTGGCCGTTGGCACTTACTTGTTGTCTTTACCTACTGGATTGATTTTAGAACTTGAGAATTGTTATTTTGTACCTGCTATAAGCAGAAATATCATTTCAGTTTCATTATTGGATTTGCAAGGATTTGATTTTTCTATTAAGAATAAATTGTGTTCCTTTAATCTCAATAATATGTTCTATGGCTGTGCCCCTCTTATTAATGGGATGTACATGCTGGATCAATCTGCTCCAGTATATAACATTAATACAAAACGGTTCAAATCTAACGAAGAAAATGAAACGTTTCTCTGGCATTGTCGTTTGGGGCACATTAGTGAGAAACGCGTCAAGAGGCTCCATTCAAATGGACTCTTGGGCTCATTTGACTTTGAGTCTTGTGAGCAATGCGAATCTTGCCTAATGGGCAAAATGACAAGGGCCCCTTTTAATAAACCCACAGAAAGGGCCAGTGAACTATTGGGCCTGATACATACTGACGTGTGTGGCCCAATGTCCACAAATGCTAGAGGAAACTATCAGTACTTCATTACATTCACTGATGATTTCAGTAGATATGGATATGTCTACTTGATGAAACATAAGGAAGTTTCGGTTGATCCTGATTCAATTCTCATATTGATATCAACCTAAACATGCATTAGATCTAGGTGTTCTTATTTAGAAACATTAGATCTCACCTTTTACCTGTTTGTTGGCAGCGGAATTGAGAACAGGTCAATGATCAGGGAGATACACCGAGAGATGGATCCTCCAAAGGCTCACACACGCAATCACAGGAAACTGGCTGCTAGACCAAGAGCTGAAGATGGGGCGCAGAGAGAGGAGAGAAATTCGCGGCTAGGGTTGTGTTAGAGAGAAAGAGACTTTGGCTTTTAGTCATTAAAAGCCTTCTCTTTTCCCTAATGGGCTTTTGGGCCCAATCTGATTAAATCCCATTTAATCAGACCCATTATTCATTCTCTCTTAGTACGACAAATGCCTAGCACTTTTGTCGTACTTCTGCTATGCCGTTCCAACATTATTTCCTGCTAGCTTAAGCGTGTGACCCATATGGGATCATACAATAAAGGCAATAAGTCCAAGACTTATAGATCATGAGCGGACTCTAGCAAGCCATCATGACCCCCAGTATTGTATGACTTATGTCTGATCACTGACATAATCTTACGTTATAGAGACAGTACAGAGATTGCTGGACACAATTCCAACAATCTCCCACTTGAACTGGAATCTCTGTATTCATAATCCCTTTCGTCTCAATATCTCGATTAGTCATAAGGCAAGATTAGTGTCATCCTTATAAAGCCTAATCTTGTTCATCGGACTCTGATTTGATACTGACAATCCAAACGACTCGGGAAAGTCCGTTTGAGCATGGCCATGCGTTTTCCAGTATTCAAATCTCCGATTGGCCTAGAGATATTCACTCCATTTATATTGGAGGGACAAATCCCATCTTGTTCCATCACTGTAAACTACTCATTTCATGATGTACCCAAACAAGGTCCTTATAGCTATCGCAGAACGATAGCGTTAGACAATGATCAAAGTGTATCAGTCCATATGCAGTCACATGCATGCGAACTCAGGTCTAAGGACTATACTCTATAGTCGTAGTAAGAATCTCTTATGACACAGATATAAATATCCTGAAGAGTTCTTATTAGCGGGTCTTGTCCGGTCGTATGTTCCCAACATACACCTATGTACTGACTTTGATGCCGAGCATCTATGACACAATGAGACTTTGTCATAAGTCACGTACAAATCCAGTCTTACACGGTTGTTGGTGTTCCAATTTCAACAACCTTCGACTAGGGACAGGATGATATAAAACATTTATCAAATATAGGATCTCATGATCAAGCTAAATGACTTTGATGACTCAAGATCAAATCATTTACTTCGATGACCTATAAAATGGTTCATATCATTTTGGAACGATTATTTCATCACAGTTAAAATAATCTTGAAATAATAATTTCATTAAAACATGAATAATAATGTTTTACAAGAACATATCAAATAACTAAAATAAAGCTCACAAAACTCCCACTCAAATTTAGATTACATTTCAATGTTTCTAATGCCTACAGCTTCAGTCAGGAACTCGAGCTTAGGCCTTGGGAGTGGCTTTGTCAACGGATCAGCGACATTATCATCTGTCGGAACTCGGCCGATCTTGACTTCCTTTCTATTAATGATGTCACGTATCAAGTGATATCTTCTTTGAACATGCTTGGATTTCTGGTGTGATCTTGGTTCCTTTGCCTGAGCTATAGCACCATTGTTGTCACAAAACAGTGCCAGAGGCTCAGCCGCATCTGGTATCACACCTAGTTCCATAATGAACTTTCGTATCCAAACAGCTTCCTTCGCTGCTTCCGAGGCGGCGATATATTCAGCTTCCGTAGTGGAATCAGCAACGGTGTCCTGCTTGGAGCTTCTCCAACTTACTGCACCGCCATTCAGACAAAAGACATAACCGGACTGTGACCGGAAATCATCTGTGTCTGTCTGGAAACTTGCGTCCGTGAATCCACTGACTTTAAGCACATCACTTCCACCGTACACTAAGAACTTATCCTTAGTATGTCTTAGATACTTCAAGATGTTCTTTACGGCAATCCAATGGTTTTCACCTGGATTTGACTGGTATCTACTCGTCATGCTCAATGCGTAAGCAACATCAGGACGAGTACAGATCATGGCATACATGACAGATCCTATTGCAGATGCATAAGGAATATTCTTCATGCGCTCAAGCTCAGCAGCCGACGTAGGGCTCTGCTTCTTGCTTAGCGATGTGCCATGTACCATTGGCGTGAAGCCCTTCTTGGAATCTTTCATGCTGAATCTTTGTAGGACTTTGTCAATGTATGAGTCTTGACACAAGCCTATCAGCCTCTTAGGTCTATCCCGATAGATCCTAATTCCAAGAACGTATGCGGCTTCACCCATGTCTTTCATGGAAAAACAACTTCCAAGCCAGTCTTTTACAGACTTCAGCATTGGAACGTCGTTTCCGAGAAGCAGTATGTCATCGACATACAGGATAAGAAATACAATCTTGCTCCCACTAGATTTCTTATACACGCATTGTTCTTCTTCGTTTCTGATGAAGTCAAATTGCTTGATCGCTTCATCAAAACGAAGATTCCAGCTCCTCGATGCTTGCTTCAATCCATAAATGGATTTATGAAGCTTGCATACTTTCCCAGCATTCTTTGGATCTATGTAACCGTCAGGTTGCGTCATATACACATCCTCTTCCAGAATGCCATTCAGGAAGGCGGTTTTTACGTCCATCTGCCAAATTTCATAATCATGAAAAGCTGCAGTTGCTAGTAGAATCCGAATAGATTTCATCATAGCCACCGGTGAATAGGTTTCATCGTAGTCCACTCCGTGAACTTGTCTGAAACCTTTTGCCACCAACCTGGCTTTATAAATCTGGACATTTCCATCCACGTCAATCTTCTTCTTGAAGATCCATTTGCACTCGATGGCTTTTACACCAACGGGTAAGTCAACCAACGAAAAGACTTGGTTGACCGACATGGAGTCCATTTCGGAATCAGTGGCCTTGCGCCACTTAGAGGAATCTGGGCCCATCATGGCTTGATTGAAGTTCGATGGTTCATCACCATCAATGATCAAAAGATCATGACAGTCAGTCACGAGGAATCCCTGATATCTCTCGGGTTCGTGACGGATCCTCCCGGATCTTCGAACTTCAGGTACTACAGGTTCAGGCTCTACAATTTCTTGTAGATCCTCCTGCTGCTCTTCCTCATTAGGTTGAGCAGTATCCTGTTCATCTTGAATTTCTTCAAGCAGTACCTTACTCCCACTGTCTTTCTTAGAGAGAAACTCTCTCTCAAGAAAGTTACAATCCCGGGCAACAAAGATCTTGTTCTCGGAACGTAGATAGAAGTAATAAGCCTTGGTTTCCCGTGGATAACCAATGAAATAACATTTATCAGATTTTGGTGTAAGCTTATCTGAGATTAATCTCTTAACATAGGCTTCACAACCCCAAATTCTTAGATAAGACAGCACTGGAGCTTCTCCAGTCCATAATTCATATGGTGTCTTTGCTACTGCTTTTGATGGCGCTCTATTTAGAGTGAACACTGCTGTTAGCAGAGCATATCCCCAAAGGGATATTGGAAGGTCTGTGTGACTCATCATAGATCGAACCATATCCAATAAGGTCCGATTTCTCCTCTCAGACACACCATTCCATTGAGGTGTTCCAGGAGGAGTGAGTTGGGATACAATCCCACACTCTCTCAGATGATCACTGAATTCTCGGCTTAAGTATTCTCCTCCTCGGTCGGACCGAAGGGCCTTAATGCTTTTGCCAAGTTGGTTCTGTACTTCATTTTGGAATTCTCTGAACTTCTCAAAAGATTCAGACTTATGTTTCATCAAGTAAACATATCCATACCTACTGAAATCATCAGTGAAGGTAATGAAGTACTGATAGTTTCCTCTTGCATTAGTGGACATTGGGCCACACACATCAGTGTGTATCAGGCCCAATAAGTCACTGGCCCTCTCGTTAGGTTTATTAAAGGGGGCCCGTGTCATTTTGCCCATCATGCAGGATTCGCATTTCTCACATGACTCAAAGTCAAATGAGCCAAGAAGTCCATTCGAATGGAGCCTCTTGATGCGTTTCTCGCTGATGTGCCCTAAACGACAATGCCATAGAAACGTTCGGTTTTCCTCATTAGGTTTAAACCGTTTTGTATTGATGTTATAAATTGGCGCGGATTGATCGAGTATGTAAAGCCCATTCGTAAGAGGGGCCGAACCATAGAACAAATTGTTGCGATTGAAGGAACATAATTTATTCTTAACTGAAAAATCATAACCTTCCAAATCCAACAAAGAAATTGAAATAATATTTCTGCTTATAGCAGGTACAAAATAACAATTATTAAGTTCTAAAATCAATCCCGAAGGTAAAGACAACAAGTAAGTTCCTACAGCTAGTGCTGAAACTTTCGCTCCATTCCCAACTCGTAGTTCCACTTGTCCTTGCTTCAGCCTTCTACTGTTGCTGAGTGCCTGCATATTAGTACAAATATGAGCCCCACAACCAGTATCCATGACCCATGAGGTATTATCAGAAGTAGTTGTATTAACTTCTATAACAAAAATACCTGATGAAGAAGTCTCGAAAGTCTTCTTCTTTAATTCCTTTAGACCTTCCTGGAATTTCTTGCAATCTCTTCTCCAATGCCCCAGTTCTTTGCAGAACCTGCACATGTCAGTAGGCCCAGCCTTGGACTTGGGCTTGGGCTTTGGCGTGTCTGAGTCCACGACTTGGACACCCTTGGCCTTTCCCTTATCCTTAGCAGAAGACTTCTTAAACCCCTTGCCCTTTTGTACCATAAGTACATTGGGGTCCTTGGCGGTTTTATTCAAGTTGGGCTCTGCAGTCTTGAGCATTCCGTGAAGCTCAGGCAGTGTCTTACTCAAGCCATGCATGTTAAAGTTCAGAATGAACTGATCATAGCTTGCAGGTAAAGACTGCAGAATGATGTCGCAGGCAAGTTCCTGGCTGATTGGGCAGTCGAGTTTGTGAAGATGATCGAGATAACCCATCATCTTCAACACATGAGGACTCACTGCCGCATTCGCAGCCAACTTACAGTCCAAGAGGTTCTTAACTGTCTGGAACCTCTCGGTCCTAGCCTGCTCCTGAAAAAGCGATTTCAGGCTTGCCATGATCTCGATTGGAGACAATACACTTTCGAACTGCTTTTGCAGCTCTGGAGTCATTGTCACCAACATCAGGCAATAAACATCATTTTCATCTGACGAATGCTTTTCCCAAGCATTGTGCAGAGTCCTGGCAGCATTGGCAAGAGGCCTCTCGGGGAGGGGATCTCGAAGGACGTAATCCTTCTTCTCCTGCTTGAGGACCAGCCTCAAGTTCCTTGACCATGTCAGGAAGTTCGTTCCAGTCAGCTTCTCCTTCTCGAGAACAGACCGGATCGAGAATGTGTTTTGAGTGCTTGTAGTAGTCATATCTGAAATATATAAATAAAAAGGTTATTAGTTATATGTTCAAAATGATTAATCTCGTATTAAAGTATAATATGATTAATCATGCATTATATTCAATAACCTAAGTTACCCTCAATAGAATATAATGATTCCAAGATCCACATATAACTAAGATCAAAGTGGGCCACTGGCCGTCACCCAACCTTAGCTTATATCGGTAAGCCCTATATCGGCTAATTATATCCGTGATATAACTCTTGGTTGTGAATCTGGGCCCGAGGCCCAATCCACTCTGATGTCTCAAGGCCCGGGACTCCCGATGGCCTAGTCAAGAAAACCGGACTATACAGTCATGTAATCATTAATGTCTGGGACTCCCAATGACATTTATGAATCACAAACCGTCTTACCCACGCAAAAGCAGACATCCTCACACTGTAAGGCCATGAATGCAATTGAATGGGCTTTGACAGCTGACATAGCCTGGACAAGACATCCAACGCTTGATATTGTTTGAGGTTCGTAGGTTTATTAAAATCATTCCCAAAATAGAAGATTACTATTTCGGGAAACTTTCTATTTATGGAAACCTACTATTTTTAGAAACTTTCTAAAATTGGAAACTTTCTAAAACCGGAAACTTTCTAACTTTAGAAACTTCTTTAAAATCCAAAACCCGCAAATTCAGAAACTTCTATATTAAGAAACTTTCTAATTATAAAATTTCGGAAACTTTAATTTGAAAACGACTTTATAATATTATAAAATAGATTTTAAATTAATCTGAAGAAAGACTCAATTAACTGGCCCAATTGTTTTAACTTCTTGGCCCGAGGCCCAAGAATTTGTCCATGTCCAAGACATGACCCAATTGTCCAATTAATTGACATAACCGGTCTGGTTCATTAAAACTGGTCTAACCAAGTTTTAATTACTACGATGACCACAATTGTCAACCGGTTATTTACTAAACCGGAATTTCTCAATTTATTTGGTCCAACCAAATCAAATTAGAAATTCCCGGTTTAGGCACTAAATCCAATATTTCGACTTTGGATTTCTTATCCTGGTTTAACCAGACTTAATAAAATTATTAATCTGTTTATTAAACCAGAACGTAGATTTTAATTAAATTTTAAACCGAACCACCTAACCGAGATTGAACCGGCCCATCACACTCAAACCCTAACCGTTCGAAACTTGTCCAGGCCGCAAGCCACCATGCTTGGCCGAGACGCGATCGAGACGGTTTGGAGGCGTGATCGGGACGTTCGTTCGGTGTGCTCGGGACGGGATGGACGATCGCAGCTTGCTCGCACGTCATGCGATCGCCGAGCGATCGTGATGCAGGACAACGCTGACGATCGGGACGATGCCGAGACCGAATGCACGCGATCGCCAAGCGACCGTGATCGAGCTCTCTCGCGCATCATCCAACGATCGGGACGATCGCAACGCATCCACGCGATACGACCCGTCCGTGCGATCCATCCGGCCGTGATGATCAACCGGCCAAGCCGATCGATTTCTTCACTCGGCCGATCGCAAACCTGAGTCATATAGCTCAGTTTGCGATCTGATTTAGTGTGTTTAGGGTTCTAATTTGTTTCTTAATGTTTTATCTTATCAGTAATTGATTCAAAAACAATTCTAAACAGATTAAACAACCTAAACATGAATCTAAAACAAGAAACCTACAGAACCAATGGCTCTGATACCACTGTTGGAAGTTTCGGTTGATCCTGATTCAATTCTCATATTGATATCAACCTAAACATGCATTAGATCTAGGTGTTCTTATTTAGAAACATTAGATCTCACCTTTTACCTGTTTGTTGGCAGCGGAATTGAGAACAGGTCAATGATCAGGGAGATACACCGAGAGATGGATCCTCCAAAGGCTCACACACGCAATCACAGGAAACTGGTTGCTAGACCAAGAGGAAGAGAGGCGCAGAGAGAGGATGAAATTCGCGGCTAGGGTTGTGTTAGAGAGAAAGAGACTTTGGCTTTTAGTCATTAAAAGCCTTCTCTTTTCCCTAATGGGCTTTTGGGCCCAATCTGATTAAATCCCATTTAATCAGACCCATTATTCATTCTCTCTTAGTACGACAAATGCCTAGCACTTTTGTCGTACTTCTGCTATGCCGTTCCAACATTATTTCCTGCTAGCTTAAGCGTGTGACCCATATGGGATCATACAATAAAGGCAATAAGTCCAAGACTTATAGATCATGAGCGGACTCTAGCAAGCCATCATGACCCCCAGTATTGTATGATTTATGTCTGATCACTGACATAATCTTACGTTATAGAGACAGTGCAGAGATTGCTGGACACAATTCCAACAATCTCCCACTTGAACTGGAATCTCTGTATTCATAATCCCTTTCGTCTCAATATCTCGATTAGTCATAAGGCAAGATTAGTGTCATCCTTATAAAGCCTAATCTTGTTCATCGGACTCTGATTTGATACTGACAATCCAAACGACTCAGGAAAGTCCGTTTGAGCATGGCCATGCGTTTTCCAGTATTCAAATCTCCGATTGGCCTAGAGATATTCACTCCATTTATATTGGAGGGACAAATCCCATCTTGTTCCATCACTGTAAACTACTCATTTCATGATGTACCCAAACAAGGTCCTTATAGCTATCGCAGAACGATAGCGTTAGACTTTGTCCAAGACATGACCCAATTGTCCAATTAATTGACATAACCGGTCTGGTTCATTAAAACTGGTCTAACCAAGCTTTATAAGGATGACACTAATCTTGCCTTATGACTAATCGAGATATTGAGACGAAAGGGATTATGAATACAGAGATTCCAGTTCAAGTGGGAGATTGTTGGAATTGTGTCCAGCAATCTCTGTACTGTCTCTATAACGTAAGAGTATGTCAGTGATCAGACATAAGTCATACAATACTGGGGGTCATGATGGCTTGCTAGAGTCCGCTCATGATCTATAAGTCTTGGACTTATTGCCTTTATTGTATGATCCCATATGGGTCACACGCTTAAGCTAGCAGGAAATAATGTTGGAACGGCATAGCAGAAGTACGACAAAAGTGCTAGGCATTTGTCGTACTAAGAGAGAATGAATAATGGGTCTGATTAAATGGGATTTAATCAGATTGGGCCCAAAAGCCCATTAGGGAAAAGAGAAGGCTTTTAATGACTAAAAGCCAAAGTCTCTTTCTCTCGAACACAACCCTAGCCGCGATTTCTCTCCTCTCTCTGCGCCCCATCTCAGCTCGGTCTAGCAGCCAGTTTCCTGTGATTGCGTGTGTGAGCCTTTGGAGGATCCATCTCTCGGTGTATCTCCCTGATCATTGACCTGTTCTTCTTTCCGCTGCAACAAACAGGTAAAAGGTGAGATCATAATGTTTCTAAATAAGAACACCTAGATCTAATGCATGTTTAGGTTGATATCAATATGAGAATTGAATCAGGATCAACCGAAACTTCCAACAGTGGTGAATTGTTGGAATTGTGTCCAGCAATCTCTGTACTGTCTCTATAACGTAAGAGTATGTCAGTGATCAGACATAAGTCATACAATACTGGGGGTCATGATGGCTTGCTAGAGTCCGCTCATGATCTATAAGTCTTGGACTTATTGCCTTTATTGTATGATCCCATATGGGTCACACGCTTAAGCTAGCAGGAAATAATGTTGGAACGGCATAGCAGAAGTACGACAAAAGTGCTAGGCATTTGTCGTACTAAGAGAGAATGAATAATGGGTCTGATTAAATGGGATTTAATCAGATTGGGCCCAAAAGCCCATTAGGGAAAAGAGAAGGCTTTTAATGACTAAAAGCCAAAGTCTCTTTCTCTCGAACACAACCCTAGCCGCGATTTCTCTCCTCTCTCTGCGCCCCATCTCAGCTCGGTCTAGCAGCCAGTTTCCTGTGATTGCGTGTGTGAGCCTTTGGAGGATCCATCTCTCGGTGTATCTCCCTGATCATTGACCTGTTCTTCTTTCCGCTGCAACAAACAGGTAAAAGGTGAGATCATAATGTTTCTAAATAAGAACACCTAGATCTAATGCATGTTTAGGTTGATATCAATATGAGAATTGAATCAGGATCAACCGAAACTTCCAACAGTGGTATCAGAGCCATTGGTTCTGTAGGTTTCTTGTTTTAGATTCATGTTTAGGTTGTTTAATCTGTTTAGAATTGTTTTTGAATCAATTACTGATAAGATAAAACATTAAGAAACAAATTAGAACCCTAAACACACTAAATCAGATCGCAAACTGAGCTATATGACTCAGGTTTGCGATCGGCCGAGTGAAGAAATCGATCGGCTTGGCCGGTTGATCATCACGGCCGGATGGATCGCACGGACGGGTCGTATCGCGTGGATGCGTTGCGATCGTCCCGATCGTTGGATGATGCGCGAGAGAGCTCGATCACGGTCGCTTGGCGATCGCGTGCATTCGGTCTCGGCATCGTCCCGATCGTCAGCGTTGTCCTGCATCACGATCGCTCGGCGATCGCATGACGTGCGAGCAAGCTGCGATCGTCCATCCCGTCCCGAGCACACCGAACGAACGTCCCGATCACGCCTCCAAACCGTCTCGATCGCGTCTCGGCCAAGCATGGTGGCTTGCGGCTTGGACAAGTTTCGAACGGTTAGGGTTTGAGTGTGATGGGCCGGTTCAATCTCGGTTAGGTGGTTCGGTTTAAAATTTAATTAAAATCTACGTTCTGGTTTAATAAACAGATTAATAATTTTATTAAGTCTGGTTAAACCAGGATAAGAAATCCAAAGTCGAAATATTGGATTTAGTGCCTAAACCGGGAATTTCTAATTTGATTTGGTTGGACCAAATAAATTGAGAAATTCCGGTTTAGTAAATAACCGGTTGACAATTGTGGTCATCGTAGTAATTAAAACTTGGTTAGACCAGTTTTAATGAACCAGACCGGTTATGTCAATTAATTGGACAATTGGGTCATGTCTTGGACATGGACAAATTCTTGGGCCTCGGGCCAAGAAGTTAAAACAATTGGGCCAGTTAATTGAGTCTTTCTTCAGATTAATTTAAAATCTATTTTATAATATTATAAAGTCGTTTTTAAATTAAAGTTTCCGAAATTTTATAATTAGAAAGTTTCTTAATATAGAAGTTTCTGAATTTGCGGGTTTTGGATTTTAAAGAAGTTTCTAAAGTTAGAAAGTTTCCGGTTTTAGAAAGTTTCCAATTTTAGAAAGTTTCTAAAAATAGTAGGTTTCCATAAATAGAAAGTTTCCCGAAATAGTAATCTTCTATTTTGGGAATGATTTTAATAAACCTACGAACCTCAAACAATATCAAGCGTTGGATGTCTTGTCCAGGCTATGTCAGCTGTCAAAGCCCATTCAATTGCATTCATGGCCTTACAGTGTGAGGATGTCTGCTTTTGCGTGGGTAAGACGGTTTGTGATTCATAAATGTCATTGGGAGTCCCAGACATTAATGATTACATGACTGTATAGTCCGGTTTTCTTGACTAGGCCATCGGGAGTCCCGGGCCTTGAGACATCAGAGTGGATTGGGCCTCGGGCCCAGATTCACAACCAAGAGTTATATCACGGATATAATTAGCCGATATAGGGCTTACCGATATAAGCTAAGGTTGGGTGACGGCCAGTGGCCCACTTTGATCTTAGTTATATGTGGATCTTGGAATCATTATATTCTATTGAGGGTAACTTAGGTTATTGAATATAATGCATGATTAATCATATTATACTTTAATACGAGATTAATCATTTTGAACATATAACTAATAACCTTTTTATTTATATATTTCAGATATGACTACTACAAGCACTCAAAACACATTCTCGATCCGGTCTGTTCTCGAGAAGGAGAAGCTGACTGGAACGAACTTCCTGACATGGTCAAGGAACTTGAGGCTGGTCCTCAAGCAGGAGAAGAAGGATTACGTCCTTCGAGATCCCCTCCCCGAGAGGCCTCTTGCCAATGCTGCCAGGACTCTGCACAATGCTTGGGAAAAGCATTAAGGCCCTTCGGTCCGACCGAGGAGGAGAATACTTAAGCCAAGAATTCAGTGATCATCTGAGAGAGTGTGGGATTGTATCCCAACTCACTCCTCCTGGAACACCTCAATGGAATGGTGTGTCTGAGAGGAGAAATCGGACCTTATTGGATATGGTTCGATCTATGATGAGTCACACAGACCTTCCAATATCCCTTTGGGGATATGCTCTGCTAACAGCAGTGTTCACTCTAAATAGAGCGCCATCAAAAGCAGTAGCAAAGACACCATATGAATTATGGACTGGAGAAGCTCCAGTGCTGTCTTATCTAAGAATTTGGGGTTGTGAAGCCTATGTTAAGAGATTAATCTCAGATAAGCTTACACCAAAATCTGATAAATGCTATTTCATTGGTTATCCACGGGAAACCAAGGCTTATTACTTCTATCTACGTTCCGAGAACAAGATCTTTGTTGCCCGGGATTGTAACTTTCTTGAGAGAGAGTTTCTCTCTAAGAAAGACAGTGGGAGTAAGGTACTGCTTGAAGAAATTCAAGATGAACAGGATACTGCTCAACCTAATGAGGAAGAGCAGCAGGAGGATCTACAAGAAATTGTAGAGCCTGAACCTGTAGTACCTGAAGTTCGAAGATCCGGGAGGATCCGTCACGAACCCGAGAGATATCAGGGATTCCTCGTGACTGACTGTCATGATCTTTTGATCATTGATGGTGATGAACCATCGAACTTCAATCAAGCCATGATGGGCCCAGATTCCTCTAAGTGGCGCAAGGCCACTGATTCCGAAATGGACTCCATGTCGGTCAACCAAGTCTTTTCGTTGGTTGACTTACCCGTTGGTGTAAAAGCCATCGAGTGCAAATGGATCTTCAAGAAGAAGATTGACGTGGATGGAAATGTCCAGATTTATAAAGCCAGGTTGGTGGCAAAAGGTTTCAGACAAGTTCACGGAGTGGACTACGATGAAACCTATTCACCGGTGGCTATGATGAAATCTATTCGGATTCTACTAGCAACTGCAGCTTTTCATGATTATGAAATTTGGCAGATGGACGTAAAAACCGCCTTCCTGAATGGCATTCTGGAAGAGGATGTGTATATGACGCAACCTGACGGTTACATAGATCCAAAGAATGCTGGGAAAGTATGCAAGCTTCATAAATCCATTTATGGATTGAAGCAAGCATCGAGGAGCTGGAATCTTCGTTTTGATGAAGCGATCAAGCAATTTGACTTCATCAGAAACGAAGAAGAACAATGCGTGTATAAGAAATCTAGTGGGAGCAAGATTGTATTTCTTATCCTGTATGTCGATGACATACTGCTTCTCGGAAACGACGTTCCAATGCTGAAGTCTGTAAAAGACTGGCTTGGAAGTTGTTTTTCCATGAAAGACATGGGTGAAGCCGCATACGTTCTTGGAATTAGGATCTATCGGGATAGACCTAAGAGGCTGATAGGCTTGTGTCAAGACTCATACATTGACAAAGTCCTACAAAGATTCAGCATGAAAGATTCCAAGAAGGGCTTCACGCCAATGGTACATGGCACATCGCTAAGCAAGAAGCAGAGCCCTACGTCGGCTGCTGAGCTTGAGCGCATGAAGAATATTCCTTATGCATCTGCAATAGGATCTGTCATGTATGCCATGATCTGTACTCGTCCTGATGTTGCTTACGCATTGAGCATGACGAGTAGATACCAGTCAAATCCAGGTGAAAACCATTGGATTGCCGTAAAGAACATCTTGAAGTATCTAAGACATACTAAGGATAAGTTCTTAGTGTACGGTGGAAGTGATGTGCTTAAAGTCAGTGGATTCACGGACGCAAGTTTCCAGACAGACACAGATGATTTCCGGTCACAGTCCGGTTATGTCTTTTGTCTGAATGGCGGTGCAGTAAGTTGGAGAAGCTCCAAGCAGGACACCGTTGCTGATTCCACTACGGAAGCTGAATATATCGCCGCCTCGGAAGCAGCGAAGGAAGCTGTTTGGATACGAAAGTTCATTATGGAACTAGGTGTGATACCAGATGCGGCTGAGCCTCTGGCACTGTTTTGTGACAACAATGGTGCTATAGCTCAGGCAAAGGAACCAAGATCACACCAGAAATCCAAGCATGTTCAAAGAAGATATCACTTGATACGTGACATCATTAATAGAAAGGAAGTCAAGATCAGCCGAGTTCCGACAGATGATAATGTCGCTGATCCGTTGACAAAGCCACTCCCAAGGCCTAAGCTCGAGTTCCTGACTGAAGCTGTAGGCATTAGAAACATTGAAATGTAATCTAAATTTGAGTGGGAGTTTTGTGAGCTTTATTTTAGTTATTTGATATTTTCTTGTAAAACATTATTATTCATGTTTTAATGAAATTATTATTTCAAGATTATTTTAACTGTGATGAAATAATCGTTCCAAAATGATATGAACCATTTTATAGGTCATCGAAGTAAATGATTTGATCTTGAGTCATCAAAGTCATTTAGCTTGATCATGAGATCCTATATTTGATAAATGTTTTATATCATCCTGTCCCTAGTCGAAGGTTGTTGAAATTGGAACACCAACAACCGTGTAAGACTGGATTTGTACGTGACTTATGACAAAGTCTCATTGTGTCATAGATGCTCGGCATCAAAGTCAGTACATAGGTGTATGTTGGGAACATACGACCGGACAAGACCCGCTAATAAGAACTCTTCAGGATATTTATATCTGTGTCATAAGAGATTCTTACTACGACTATAGAGTATAGTCCTTAGACCTGAGTTCGCATGCATGTGACTGCATATGGACTGATGCACTTTGATCATTGTCTAACGCTATCGTTCTGCGATAGCTATAAGGACCTTGTTTGGGTACATCATGAAATGAGTAGTTTACAGTGATGGAACAAGATGGGATTTGTCCCTCCAATATAAATGGAGTGAATATCTCTAGGCCAATCGGAGATTTGAATACTGGAAAACGCATGGCCATGCTCAAACGGACTTTCCCGAGTCGTTTGGATTGTCAGTATCAAATCAGAGTCCGATGAACAAGATTAGGCTTTATAAGGATGACACTAATCTTGCCTTATGACTAATCGAGAGAGCTCGATCACGGTCGCTTGGCGATCGCGTGCATTCGGTCTCGGCATCGTCCCGATCGTCAGCGTTGTCCTGCATCACGATCGCTCGGCGATCGCATGACGTGCGAGCAAGCTGCGATCGTCCATCCCGTCCCGAGCACACCGAACGAACGTCCCGATCATGCCTCCAAACCGTCTCGATCGCGTCTCGGCCAAGCATGGTGGCTTGCGGCTTGGACAAGTTTCGAACGGTTAGGGTTTGAGTGTGATGGGCCGGTTCAATCTCGGTTAGGTGGTTCGGTTTAAAATTTAATTACTACGATGACCACAATTGTCAACCGGTTATTTACTAAACCGGAATTTTTCAATTTATTTGGTCCAACCAAATCAAATTAGAAATTCCCGGTTTAGGCACTAAATCCAATATTTCGACTTTGGATTTCTTATCCTGGTTTAACCAGACTTAATAAAATTATTAATCTGTTTATTAAACCAGAACGTAGATTTTAATTAAATTTTAAACCGAACCACCTAACCGAGATTGAACCGGCCCATCACACTCAAACCCTAACCGTTCGAAACTTGTCCAAGCCGCAAGCCACCATGCTTGGCCGAGACGCGATCGAGACGGTTTGGAGGCGTGATCGGGACGTTCGTTCGGTGTGCTCGGGACGGGATGGACGATCGCAGCTTGCTCGCACGTCATGCGATCGCCGAGCGATCGTGATGCAGGACAACGCTGACGATCGGGACGATGCCGAGACCGAATGCACGCGATCGCCAAGCGACCGTGATCGAGCTCTCTCGCGCATCATCCAACGATCGGGACGATCGCAACGCATCCACGCGATACGACCCGTCCGTGCGATCCATCCGGCCGTGATGATCAACCGGCCAAGCCGATCGATTTCTTCACTCGGCCGATCGCAAACCTGAGTCATATAGCTCAGTTTGCGATCTGATTTAGTGTGTTTAGGGTTCTAATTTGTTTCTTAATGTTTTATCTTATCAGTAATTGATTCAAAAACAATTCTAAACAGATTAAACAACCTAAACATGAATCTAAAACAAGAAACCTACAGAACCAATGGCTCTGATACCACTGTTGGAAGTTTCGGTTGATCCTGATTCAATTCTCATATTGATATCAACCTAAACATGCATTAGATCTAGGTGTTCTTATTTAGAAACATTATGATCTCACCTTTTACCTGTTTGTTGCAGCGGAAAGAAGAACAGGTCAATGATCAGGGAGATACACCGAGAGATGGATCCTCCAAAGGCTCACACACGCAATCACAGGAAACTGGCTGCTAGACCGAGCTGAGATGGGGCGCAGAGAGAGGAGAGAAATCGCGGCTAGGGTTGTGTTAGAGAGAAAGAGACTTTGGCTTTTAGTCATTAAAAGCCTTCTCTTTTCCCTAATGGGCTTTTGGGCCCAATCTGATTAAATCCCATTTAATCAGACCCATTATTCATTCTCTCTTAGTACGACAAATGCCTAGCACTTTTGTCGTACTTCTGCTATGCCGTTCCAACATTATTTCCTGCTAGCTTAAGCGTGTGACCCATATGGGATCATACAATAAAGGCAATAAGTCCAAGACTTATAGATCATGAGCGGACTCTAGCAAGCCATCATGACCCCCAGTATTGTATGATTTATGTCTGATCACTGACATAATCTTACGTTATAGAGACAGTACAGAGATTGCTGGACACAATTCCAACAGTACAGAACCAGCTTGGTAAAAGTATTAAGGCTCTTCGGTCGGACCGAGGAGGAGAATACTTGAGCCAGGAATTCCGTGATCATCTGAGTGAGTGTGGGATCATCTCCCAACTCACACCTCCTGGAACACCTCAGTGGAATGGTGTGTCTGAGAGAAGGAATCGGACATTGTTAGATATGGTCCGATCCATGATGAGTCACACAGACCTTCCTATATCCCTTTGGGGATATGCTTTGCTGACCGCAACGTTCACACTGAACAGAGTGCCATCAAAAGCAGTAGCAAAGACACCATATGAGTTATGGACTGGAAAATCTCCAGCAATGTCTTTTCTCAGAATTTGGGGTTGTGAAGCCTATGTCAAAAGATTAATCTCAGACAAGCTTACACCAAAATCTGACAAATGCTACTTCATTGGTTATCCTAGGGATACCAAGGCTTATTACTTCTATCTGCGATCCGAGAACAAGATCTTTGTTGCTCGGGATTGTACTTTTCTTGAGAGGGAATTTCTCTCTAAGAAAGATAGTGGGAGTAAGGTACAACTTGATGAAATTCAAGAAGGACAGGAACCTGTTCAACCTAATGAGGAAGAACAGCAGGATGAATTACATGAAGTTGTAATAGAACCTGAACCTGCAGTACCTGAAGTTCGAAGATCCGGAAGGATCCGTCACGAACCCGATAGATATCAGGGATTCCTCGTGACTAATTGCCATGACCTTTTGATCATTGACGGTGATGAACCCTCGAACTTTGCAGAAGCCATGATGGGCCCTGACTCCTTAAAGTGGCGTGAAGCCACTGAATCCGAGATGGACTCCATGTCTGTCAACCGAGTGTTTACACTGGTTGATTTACCCGCTGGTGCAAAAGCCATCAAGTGTAAATGGATCTTCAAGAAGAAGATTGACATGGATGGAAATGTCCAGATTTACAAGGCCAGGTTGGTGGCAAAAGGTTTCAAGCAAATTCATGGTATAGACTATGATGAAACCTATTCACCAGTGGCCATAATGAAATCAATTCGGATTCTCCTAGCAACTGCCGCTTATTATGATTATGAGATTTGGCAGATGGATGTGAAAACCGCCTTCCTGAATGGAATCTTGGAGGAGGATGTGTATATGACACAACCTGACGGTTACATTGATCCTAAGAATGCTGGGAAAGTATGTAAACTTCATAAATCCATTTATGGATTGAAGCAAGCATCGAGGAGTTGGAATCTTCGTTTTGATGAAGCAATAAAGAACTTTGACTTCATCAGAAACAAAGAGGAACAATGTGTGTATAAGATAACTAGTGGGAGCAAAGTGGCGTTTCTTATCCTATATGTCGATGACATATTGCTTCTTGGAAATGATGTTCCAATGCTGAAGTTGAAGGATTGTTTAGTTGATCCTGATTCAATTCTTAGATTCATATCAACCTAAACATGCGGATCTAGGTTCTTCTCAGAATAGAAACAAATGATGATCTCACCTTATACCTGTTTGCAGCGGAAAGAGATGGTATGTTTGAGATCAGAGAAACACCGAGGGATGAATCCTCCAAAGGTTCACACACGCGATCACAGAAAACGGCTGCTAGACCACAAGGAGCTCGGCGCAGAGAGAGAGAGAGATTTCGGCTGTTGGATTAGGGTTAATTGTTCAGAAACTCGAGTTTTACCTTATAAAACTTGTCTGATTCCGTTTGGGCCATTTGGCCCAAACACCAATTAACTAGACGGCATTCGCGCACTGTGTCGACCGACACACCTTGTGTATCGATCGACACAGAGTAGCTAAACCGTTTTATTCTCTCTAAGTACAGTAAATGCCTAGCACTTTTACCGTACTTCTGCTAAACTGTTCCTACACATTTTCCTGTTAGCTTAGGCGTGTGACCCATATGGGATCATATAATAAAGGCAATAAGTCCAAGACTTATAGATCATGAGCGGACTCTAGCAAGCCATCATGACCCCCAGTATTATATGACTTATGTCTGATCATTGACATACTCTTACTTTCTAGAGACAGTACCGAGATTACTGGACACAATTCCAACAATCTCCCACTTGTACTGGAATCTCTGTATTCATAATCCTTTTGTCACAATATCTCGATTAGTCATAAGGCAAGATTGGTGTCATCCTTATAAAGCCTAATCTTGTTCATCGGACTCTGATTTGATACTGACAATCCAAACGACTCGGGACAGTCCGTTTGAGCATGGCCATGCATTTTCCAGTATTCAAATCTCCGATTGGCCTAGAGATATTCACTCCATTTATATTGGAGGGACAAATTCCGTCTTGTTTCATCACTGTAAACTACTTATTTCATAATGTACCCAAACAAGGTCCTTATAACTATCGCAGAACGATAGCGTTAGACAATGATCAAAGTGCATCAGTCCATGTGCAGTCACATGCATGCGAACTTAGGTCTAAGGACTATACTCTATAGTCGTAGTAAGAATCTCTTATGACACAGATATAAATATCCTGAAGAGTTCTTATAAGCGGGTCTTGTCCGGTCGTATGTTCCCAAACATACACCTATGTACTGACTTTGATGCCGCGCATCTATGACACACTGAGACTTTGTCATAAGTCACGTACCAATCCAGTCTCACACGGTTGTTGGTGTTCCAATTTCAACAACCTTCGACTAGGGACGGGATGATATAAAACATCTATCAAATATAGGGTCTCATGATCAAGCTAAATGACTTCGATAACTCAAGATCAAGTCATTTACTTCGATGACCTATAAAATGGTTCATATCACTTTGGAACGATTATTTCATCACAGTTAAAATAATCTTGAAATAATAATTTCATTAAACATAAGAATGTTTTACAAGAACATATCAAATAACTAAATAAAAGCCCTCAAACTCCCACTCAAATTTAGATTACATTTCAATGTCTCTAATGCCTACAGCTTCAGTCAGAAACTCGAGCTTAGGCCTTGGGAGTGGCTTTGTCAACGGATCAGCGACGTTATCATCAGTCTGAACTCGGCTGATCTTGACTTCCTTTCTATTAATGATGTCACGTATCAAGTGAAATCTTCTTAGAACATGCTTGGATTTCTGATGTGATCTTGGTTCCTTTGCCTGAGCTATAGCACCATTGTTGTCACAAAACAGTGCCAGAGGCTCAGCCGCATCTGGTATCACACCTAGTTCAATAATGAACTTTCGTATCCAAACAGCTTCCTTCGCAGCTTCTGAGGCGGCGATATATTCAGCTTCTGTAGTGGAATCAGCAACGGTGTCTTGCTTGGAGCTTCTCCAACTGATTGCACCGCCATTCAGACAAAAGATATAACCGGACTGTGACCGGAAATCATCTTGGTCTGTCTGGAAACTTGCGTCCGTGAATCCACTGACTTTAA
The DNA here is from genome assembly GCA_030180135.1 of Orychophragmus violaceus. Classification (NCBI taxonomy): domain Eukaryota; kingdom Viridiplantae; phylum Streptophyta; class Magnoliopsida; order Brassicales; family Brassicaceae; genus Orychophragmus; species Orychophragmus violaceus. Next base: position 29,911,436 of record CM058233.1, read on the forward strand.
GCACATCACTTCCACCGTACACTAAGAACTTATCCTTAGTATGTCTTAGATACTTCAATATATTCTTTACGGCAATCCAATGGTTTTCACCTGGATTTGACTGGTATCTACTCGTCATGCTCAATGCATAAGCAACATCAGGACGAGTACAGATCATGGCATACATGACAGATCCTATTGCAGATGCATAAGGAATATTCTTCATGCGCTCAAGCTCAGCAGCCGTAGTAGGGCTCTGCTTCTTGCTTAGCGTTGTGCCATGTACCATTGGCGTGAAGCCCTTCTTGGAATCCTTCATGCTGAATCTTTGTAGGACTTTGTCAATGTATGAATCTTGACACAAGCCTATCAGCCTTCTAGATCTATCCCGGTAGATCCTGATTCCAAGAACGTATGCGGCTTCACCCATGTCTTTCATGGAAAAACAACTTCCAAGCCAGTCCTTTACGGACTTCAGCATTGGAACGTCGTTTCCGAGAAGCAGTATGTCATCGACATACAGAATAAGAAATACAATCTTGCTCCCACTAGATTTCTTATACACGCATTGTTCTTCTTCGTTTCTGATGAAGTCAAATTGCTTGATCGCTTCATCAAAACGAAGATTTCAGCTCCTCGATGCTTGCTTCAATCCATAAATGGATTTATGAAGCTTGCATACTTTTCCAGCATTCTTTGGATCTATGTAACCGTCAGGTTGTGTCATATACACATCCTCTTCCAGAATACCATTCAGGAAGGCGGTTTTCACGTCCATCTGCCAAATCTCATAATCATGAAAAGCTGCAGTTGCTAGTAGAATCCGAATAGATTTCATCATAGCCACTGGTGAATAGGTTTCATCGTAATCCACACCGTGAACTTGTCTGAAACCTTTTGCCACCAACCTGGCTTTATAAATCTGGACATTTCCATCCACGTCAATCTTCTTCTTGAAGATCCATTTGCACTCGATGGCTTTTACACCAGCGGGTAAGTCAACCAACGAAAACACTTGGTTGACCGACATGGAGTCCATTTCGGAATCAGTGGCCTTGCGCCACTTAGAGGAATCTGGGCCCATCATGGCTTGATTGAAGTTCGATGGTTCATCACCATCAATGATCAGAAGATCATGACAGTCAGTCACGAGGAATCCTTGATATCTCTCGGGTTCGTGACGGATCCTCCCGGATCTTCGAACTTCAGGTACTACAGGTTCAGGCTCTACAATTTCTTGTAGGTCCTCCTGCTGCTCTTCCTCATTAGGTTGAGCAGTATCCTGTTCATCTTGAATTTCTTCAAGCAGTACCTTACTCCCACTGTCTTTCTTAGAGAGAAACTCTCTCTCAAGAAAGTTACAATCCCGGGCAACAAAGATCTTGTTCTCGGAACGTAGATAGAAGTAATAAGCCTTGGTTTCCCGTGGATAACCAACGAAGTAGCATTTGTCAGATTTTGGTGTAAGCTTGTCTGAGATCAATCTCTTGACATAGGCTTCACAACCCCAAATTCTGAGATAAGACAGCACTGGAGCTTCTCCAGTCCATAATTCATATGGTGTCTTTCCTACTGCTTTCGATGGCGCTCTATTTAGAGTGAACACTGCTGTTAGCAGAGCATATCCCCAAAGGGATATTGGAAGGTCTGTGTGACTCATCATAGATCGAACCATATCCAATAAGGTCCGATTTCTCCTCTCAGACACACCATTCCATTGAGGTGTTCCGGGAGGAGTGAGTTGGGATACGATCCCACACTCTCTTAGATGATCACTGAATTCTTGGCTTAAGTATTCTCCTCCTCGGTCGGACCGAAGAGCCTTAATGCTTTTGCCAAGTTGGTTCTGTACTTCATTTTGGAATTCTCTGAACTTCTCAAAAGATTCAGACTTATGTTTCATCAAATAAACATATCCATACCTACTGAAATCATCAGTAAAGGTAATGAAGTACTGATAGTTTCCTCTTGCATTTGTGGACATTGGGCCACACACATCAGTGTGTATCAGGCCCAATACGTCACTGGCCCTCTCGTTAGGTTTATTAAAGGGGGCCCGTGTCATTTTGCCCATCATGCAGGATTCGCATTTCTCACATGACTCAAAGTCAAATGAGCCAAGAAGTCCATTTGAATGGAGCCTCTTGATGCGTTTCTCGCTGATGTGCCCTAAACGACAATGCCATAGAAACGTTCGGTTCTCCTCATTAGGTTTGAACCGTTTGGTATTAATGTTATAAATTGGCGCGGATTGATCGAGTATGTAAAGCCCATTCATAAGAGGGGCAGAACCATAGAACAAATTGTTGCGATTGAAGGAACATAATTTATTCTTAACTGAAAAATCATAACCTTCCAAATCCAACAAAGAAATTGAAATAATATTTCTGCTTATAGCAGGTACAAAATAACAATTATTGAGTTCTAAAATCAATCCCGAAGGTAAAGACAACAAGTAAGTGCCTACAGCTAGTGCTGGAACTTTCGCTCCATTCCCAACTCGTAGCTCCACTTGTCCTTGCTTCAGCCTTCTACTGTTGCTGAGTGCCTGCATATTAGTACAAATATGAGCCCCACAACCAGTATCCATAACCCATGAGGTATTATCAGAAGTAGTTGTATTAACTTCTATAACAAAAATACCTGTTGAAGAAGTCTCAAAAGTCTTCTTCTTCAATTCCTTTAGACCTTCCTGGAATTTCTTACATTCTCTCCTCCAATGCCCTGGTTCTTTACAGAACCTGCATATGTCAGTTGGCCCAGCCTTGGACTTGGGCTTGGGCTTTGGCGTGTCCTTGTCCGCGACTTGGACAGCCTTGGCCTTTCCCTTATCCTTAGCAGAGGATTTCTTAAACCCCTTGCCCTTCTGCACCATAAGCACATTGGGGTCCTTGGCGGTTTTCCTCAAATTGGGCTCCGCAGTCTTGAGCATTCCGTGAAGCTCAGGCAATGTCTTACTCAAGCCATGCATGTTAAAGTTCAGAATGAACTGATCATAGCTTGCAGGTAATGACTGCAGAATGATGTCGCAGGCAAGTTCCTGGCTGATTGGGCAGTCGAGTTTCTGAAGATGATCGAGATAACCCATCATCTTCAAGACATGAGGACTCACTGCCGCATTCGCAGCCAACTTGCAGTCCAAGAGGTTCTTAACTGTTTGAAACCTCTCAGTCCTAGCCTGCTCCTGAAAAAGCGATTTCAGGCTTGCCATTATCTCGATGGGTGACAATACACTCTCGAACTGTTTTTGCAGCTCAAGAGTCATTGTCACCAACATCAGGCAATAGGCATCATTTTCATCTGACGAATGCTTTTCCCAAGCATTATGCAGAGTCCTGGCGGCATTGGCAGGAGGCCTCTCGGGGAGAGGATCACGAAGGACATAATCCTTCTTCTCCTGCTTGAGGACCAGCCTCAAGTTCCTTGACCACGTCAGGAAGTTCGTTCCAGTCAGCTTCTCCTTTTCGAGAACAGACCGGATCGAGAATGTGTTTTGTGTGCTTGTAGTAGTCATAGCTGAAATATATAGATAAAAAGGTTATTAGTTAAAATGTTCAATATGATTAATCTCGTATTAAATTTAATATGATTAATCACGCATTATATTCAATAACATAAGTTACCCTCAATAGAATATAATGATTCCAAGATCCACATATAACTAAGATTAAAGTGGGCCACTGGCCGTCACCAAACCTTAGCTTATATCGGTAAGCCCTATATCGGTTAATTATATCCGTGATATAACTCTTGGTTGTGAATCTGGGCCCGAGGCCCAATCCACTCTGATGTCTCAAGGCCCGGGACTCCCGATGGCCCAGTCAAGAAAACCAGACTATACAGTCATGTAATCATTAATGTCTGGGACTCCCAATGACATTTATGAATCACAAACCGTCTTATCCACGCAAAAGCAGACACCCTCACACTGTAAGGCCATGAATACAATTGAATGGGCTTCGACAGCTGACATAGAATGGACAAGACATCCAACGCTTGATATTATTTGAGGTTCGTAGGTTTATTTAAAAATTCATTCCCAAAATAGAAGATTACTATTTCGGGAAACTTTCCATTTTTGGAAACCTACTATTTTTGGAAACTTTCTAAAATTGGAAACTTTCTAAAAACGGAAACTTTCTAACTTTAGAAATTTCTTAAAATCCGAATCATGCAAATCTAGAAACTTCTATAAATTAAGAAACTTTCTAATTTCAAAATATCGGAAACTTTAATTTAAAATTGACTTTATAATTTTATAAAATAAATTTTAAATTAATCTGAAGAAAGACTCAAATAATTGGCCCAATTGTTTTAACTTCTTGGCCCGAGGCCCAAGAATTGGTCCATGTCCAAGACATGACCCAATTGTCCAATTAAATGACATAACCGGTCTGGTTCATTAAAATTGGTCTAACCAAATTTTAATTACTACGATGACCACAATTGTCAACCGGTTATTTACTAAACCGGATTTTCTCAATTTATTTGGTCCAACCAAATCAAATTAGAAAATCCTGGTTTAGGCACTAAATCCAATAATTCTTTCGACATTGGATTTCTTGTCCCGGTTTAACCAGACTTAATAAAATTATTAAATCTGTTTATTAAACCAGGACGAATTAATTTTAATCAAAAATTAAACCGAGCCTTAAACCAACCATGTCGATCGATGAACCAACCGTGTCGATCGATACATCAACCACATCGGTCGATGCTCTCAGCATCGATCCTGCATCGATCGTGCATCGATCCTGTATCGATCGATGCTCTTACGCATGCACGGATCCGAGCCAAAACCCTAACCGTGTCGATCGATGTGCACCAACCGCATCGGTCGATGCACCAATATCGAACCTGCATCGATCCTGTATCGATCGATGCTTTCACGCGTTAACAGGGTTAGCCGATAGACTGTATCGACCGATCCATGCGATCGTATCGATCGATCCATGCGATCGCAGTCGATACTGACTTATGAAAATCGCATTCTACCAAATCATATAGCTTGGTTTCTGCGATTTAATGTGTGTTTAGGTTTCAATTCTTGTTACTTAAGTGGTTTCTCTTATCAGTAGTTGATTCAAAACACTTTTAAACAAGAAAAACAATCCTAAACTTGAATCTAAACAAGAAAAACCAGAACCAATGGCTCTGATACCACTGAAGGATTGTTTAGTTGATCCTGATTCAATTCTTAGATTCATATCAACCTAAACATGCGGATCTAGGTTCTTCTCAGAATAGAAACAAATGATGATCTCACCTTATACCTGTTTGCAGCGGAAAGAGATGGTATGTTTGAGATCAGAGAAACACCGAGGGATGAATCCTCCAAAGGTTCACACACGCGATCACAGAAAACGGCTGCTAGACCACAAGGAGCTCGGCGCAGAGAGAGAGAGAGATTTCGGCTGTTGGATTAGGGTTAATTGTTCAGAAACTCGAGTTTTACCTTATAAAACTTGTCTGATTCCGTTTGGGCCATTTGGCCCAAACACCAATTAACTAGACGGCATTCGCGCACTGTGTCGACCGACACACCTTGTGTATCGATCGACACAGAGTAGCTAAACCGTTTTATTCTCTCTAAGTACAGTAAATGCCTAGCACTTTTACCGTACTTCTGCTAAACTGTTCCTACACATTTTCCTGTTAGCTTAGGCGTGTGACCCATATGGGATCATATAATAAAGGCAATAAGTCCAAGACTTATAGATCATGAGCGGACTCTAGCAAGCCATCATGACCCCCAGTATTATATGACTTATGTCTGATCATTGACATACTCTTACTTTCTAGAGACAGTACCGAGATTACTGGACACAATTCCAACAGAAGTCTGTTAAAGACTGGCTGGGAAGTTGTTTTTCCATGAAGGACATGGGTGAAGCCGCGTATGTTCTTGGAATCCGAATCTTTAGAGACAGATCTAAAAAGCTAATTGGACTTTGTCAAGATGCTTATATAGATAAAATCCTGCATCGATTCGGAATGGATAAATCCAAGAAAGGATTCACGCCAATGATACATGGTGCTACACTAAGCAAGGATCAGTGTCCTAAAACACATGATGAGCTTAAGCGCATGAGTAGGATTCCTAATGCCTCGGCTATAGGATCTATCATGTATGCCATGATCTGTACTCGTCCTGATGTTGCTTATGCACTAAGCATGACGAGTAGGTACCAGTCTAATCCAGGAGAGAATCACTGGATTGCCGTAAAGAATATCCTGAAGTATTTAAGGAATACTAAGGATAAGTTCTTGGTTTACGGAGGAAGTGAAGTGCTTGAAATGAGTGGATTCACGGATGCAAGTTTTCAGACAGATAAAGATGATTTCCGGTCACAGTCTGGTTACATCTTCTGTCTGAATGGCGGTGCAGTAAGTTGGAAGAGCTCCAAGCAGAGCACCGTGGCAGACTCCACAACTGAAGCTGAATACATTGCAGCATCTGAAGCTGCGAAGGAAGGAGTTTGGATAAGGAACTTCTTGATTGAACTCGGTGTATTCCCAAATGCCACTGAGCCTCTAGCACTGTATTGTGACAACAATGGTGCAATTGCTCAAGCCAAGGAACCGAGACATCATCAGAAATCCAAACATATTATGAGAAGGTATCACCTGATTCGTGATATAGTGAATAGAGGTGAAGTGATGGTCAGCAGAGTTCCCACTGATGAGAACGTGGCTGACCCGTTAACAAAGCCACTCCCGAGACCTAAGCACGAGTTGCATACTGCTGCTGTAGGAATTAGAGATATTCAAATGTAATCTCTTTTTGAGTGGGAGTTGTGAGGGCTTTATTTTAGTTATTTTGATTGGTTCATGTAAACATTTTAATGTTAATGAAATTTTATTTCTGGATTATTTTAACTGTGATATAAAATAATCGTTCCAAAATGATTCATGTCATTATATATGGGCCATCGAAGTACATGAGTAGACTTGATCCTGAAACCCCATGTTTAACGAAATGACATAAATCATAGTGTCCATAGTCGAAGGTTGTTGAAATTGGAACACCAACAACCACTTGAGACTAGAGTGTGTTGAGACTTATGACCAAGTTTCGAGGGGTCATAGATGCGCGGCATCAAAGTCGACACATAGGTATATGTAGGGGAGCATATGACCGGACATGGCCCGCTGATGAGAACTCTACAAGATATTAATATATGTGTCATAAGAGGTTCTCATATACGACTATAGAGTATAGTCCTTAGACCTGAGTTCGCATGCATGTGGCTGCACATGGAGTGATGCGCTTTGATCATTGTCTAACGCTGTTTCGTAACTGGGAGCTATAAGGACCTTGGTTGGGTGTATTATAAAGTGTGTAGTTCATAGTGATGGAACAAGATGGGATTTGTCCCTGCCGTTTAACGGAGGTAATATCTCTAGGCCAATCGGAGACTTGATAGCTGGTAAGAGAGTGGCCACTCCCAAACGGACTTGCCCAAGTCGTTTGCATTGTCAGTATCAAATCTGGTCCGATGAACATGGTCTGGCTATATAAGGATGACACGCATCTTGCCTTATGCCAGATCGAGATATTGAGACAAAAGGATTAGGGAATGTAGGATTCCAGTACAAGTGGGAGATTGTTGGGAATGTCCTGAAATCTACCGTACTATCTCTAGAAAGTATGATATGTGTCGAGATCAGACATAAGTCATAAATACTGGGTGATCATGATGACTTGCTAGAGCCCGCTCATGATCTATAAGTTTAGGACTTATAACCAGTATTGTATGATCCCTAAGGGTCACACACCATAGCTAACGGGAAAGTTAACAAGGAATTAATACGGTAAGATGCAAGGCATTTACTGTATTTGTACAGAGAATTGGGCCAGACAAATACAGGCTTTTGTCTGATTTGGGTCTTGGGCCCAAAAGCCTAATAGGCCATTAGTTTAATAACTTGGGCCCATATAAGTGAGGAGGAGGCGCAGCCTAGGGCATTAACACACCCCATCTGCGATTTTCATACCTAGCCGTCCTCTCTCTCTCTGTTGATTCCAGCTTGGTCTAGCAGCCTGATCCAGTAGCTTGTAAGTGTGTGGATACCTAGGAGGAGCCGGTTATCATCAGCTCTCTGTGATCTCTTCATTCCTTTGATCAATCCGCTGCAATCATAAGGTAATGAATCTTATCTGTTTATGATTCAACTGCAAATCACCTAGATCCTAGTTGATTATGTGCTAGGTTGTAACCTGATAATTACACCAATGAACACACATAATCATTCAGACTCGCCGTTACTCAAACTTCAGTCATCTAGGTAAGCAAATCATTGCTAATTGTACCTAGTACAACTCATGGTCGTGGATGAAACAAACTGTGTTTAATCCACTCCGATGTCTCTGGGCCCAGAACTTCTGGCGGCCCAGTCAAGTAAAACCAATCCTTTTTTTTCTGTCTTGTGATTACTGACAGTTGCACTGCAAGTCTGTCAATGACCACTTGCCTTACTCATGTTGCAGTGGATATCAAGGACTCCAAGAATATCCAATAAACGACACGAGTCTTGACAGTAGACTAGATCGGGCAAGACATCAAGATCACTTGATATTTAGTTGAGGAAAGAACTATTTTATCTTGATGTATATCCAATATACATCAAGAATTTATTAATTTATTTAAAACATTCAGTTTTATTTAGTTTAGATTCATCTACAACTTTTAGGGTTAAATTGTTCTGGTATTTGCAAATATGTAGTCCAAACAGCATATATGCGAGCATTGTATCGATCGACGCCAACCATTGGTATCGATCGACACAATCATGTTTAAACCGTTCTTCGATAACCGGTCTAACCGGATCGAATTTACAATAACCGATTCAATCCAATTGAACCAGTTTGGTTTAATAGTCCATGTCGATCGTCACACACTGTGTGTCGATCGTCACACACTGTTGGAATTGTGTCCAGTAATCTCGGTACTGTCTCTAGAAAGTAAGAGTATGTCAATGATCAGACATAAGTCATATAATACTGGGGGTCATGATGGCTTGCTAGAGTCCGCTCATGATCTATAAGTCTTGGACTTATTGCCTTTATTATATGATCCCATATGGGTCACACGCCTAAGCTAACAGGAAAATGTGTAGGAACGGCTTAGCAGAAGTACGGTAAAAGTGCCAGGCATTTGTCGTACTAAGAGAGAGATTAATGGGTCTGATTAAATCCAAGGGATTTAATCAGATTGGTATTTGGGCCCAAAAGCCCAAAAGGAAATAGACAAGTTTTATAATTAAAACTTAAGTCTGATTTTTCCTCCTAACCCTTAGCTCCCCTGCGATTTTCCTCTCTCTCTCTGCGCCTCCCACAGCTTGGTCTAGCAGCCTCTCTTCCTGACGGTGTGCGTGTGTGAACCTCTGGAGGAGTTATCACTTGGTGGCTCTCTGATCTCTGACCTGTTCTCTCTTTCCGCTGCATAAACAGGTAAAAGGTGAGATCTATATTGTTTCTATTCAAGAGAACCTAGATCTGCATGTTTAGGATCTATTAATCTGATGAATTGAATCAGGATTAACTCCAAAACATCCTTCAGTGGTATCAGAGCCAGGTTCTGGTTTTTCTTGTTTAGATTCATGTTTAGGATTGTTTTTCTTGTTTAAAAGTGTTTTGAATCAATCTACTGATAAGAGAAATCACTTAAGCAACAAGGAATTGAAACCTAAACAAACTAAAGAAAATCGCATGACCAAACTATATGATTTGGTATGCGTCGGCCGATGGTTATTGATGCATGGATCGATCAAGGACGATCGCATGATCATGACCGATCGATCGTGTGTATGATGATGGCCGGTCGATCGCTTGCATGCGAGGATGAAGCAAGCGGATCGATTGGATCGATCGCTGCGATCGTCCCGCCATCATCCCGCTTGCTGACCCGACGATCGACCGTGAGGCGCAAGATCGCATGGATCGCGTCATGCGTCACGGCCCGCGACGTCCCGTCCCGTCCCGACTGTAGTCCCGATCGTGGAAGCGTGCTGCTTGCGGCTGAGGCTGTCCCGATCGTGTCTTGCGTGATGATCACGGCTAGGTCATGATCGGATCACGTAGTGTCGTTTCGGTTCGTTTCGGTTCGGTTTAAAAACTTGATTAAAATCAAAACGTCTCGGTTTAATAAACAGATTTAATAATTTTATTAAGTTCTGGTTAAACCGGGATAAGAAATCCAAAGTCGAAATATTGGATTTTGTGCCTAAACCAGGATTTTCTAATTTGATTTGGTTGGACCAAATAAATTGAGAAAATCCGGTTTAGTAAATAACCGGTTGACAATTGTGGTCATCGTAGTAATTAATTTTGGTTAGACCAATTTTAATGAACCAGACCGGTTATGTCATTTAATTGGACAATTGGGTCATGTCTTGGACATGGACCAATTCTTGGGCCTCGGGCCAAGAAGTTAAAACAATTGGGCCAATTATTTGAGTCTTATTCTTCAGATTAATTTAAAATTTATTTTATAAAATTATAAATCGATTTTAAATTAAAGTTTCCGAAATTTTGAAATTAGAAAGTTTCTTAAAATAGAAGTTTCTAGATTTGCATGTTTTGGATTTTAAGAAATTTCTAAAGTTAGAAAGTTTCCGGTTTTAGAAAGTTTCCAATTTTAGAAGGTTTCCAAAATTAGTAGGTTTCCCAAAATGGAAAGTTTCCCAAAATAGTAATCTTCTATTTTGGGATGAAATTTTAATAAACCTACGAACCTCAAATAATATCAAGCGTTGGATGTCTTGTCCAGGCTATGTCAGCTGTCGAAGCCCATTCAATTGTATTCATGGCCTTACAGTGTGAGGGTGTCTACTTTTGCGTGGATAAGACGGTTTGTGATTCATAAATGTCATTGGGAGTCCCATACATTAATGATTACATGACTGTATAGTCTGGTTTTCTTGACTAGGCCATCGGGAGTCCCGGGCCTTGAGACATCAGAGTGGATTGGGCCTCGGGCCCAGATTCACAACCAAGAGTTATATCACGGATATAATTAGCCGACATAGGGCTTACCGATATAAGCTAAGGTTGGGTGACGGCCAGTGGCCCACTTTGATCTTAGTTATATGTGGATCTTGGAATCATTATATTCTATTGAGGGTAACTTATGTTATTGAATATAATGCGTGATTAATCATATTAAATTTAATACGAGATTAATCATATTGAACATATTAACTAATAACCTTTTTATATTATATTTCAGCTATGACTACTACAAGCACTCAAAACACATTCTCAATCCGGTCTGTTCTCGAGAAGGAGAAGCTGACTGGAACGAAATTCCTGACGTGGTCAAGGAACTTGAGGCTGGTCCTCAAGCAGGAGAAGAAGGATTATGTCCTTCGTGATCCTCTCCCCGAGAGGCCTGCTAACAATGCCGCCAGGACTCTGCATAATGCTTGGGAAAAGCATTCGTCAGATGAAAATGATGTGTATTGCCTTATGTTGGCGACAATGACTGCTGAGCTGCAAATGCAGTTCGAGAGTGTGTTGTCACCAATTGAGATAATGGCAAGCCTGAAATCGCTTTTTCAGGAGCAAGCAAGGACTGAGAGGTTTCAGACTGTTAAGAACCTCTTAGACTGTAAGTTGGCTGCAAATGCGGCAGTGAGTCCTCATGTCTTGAAGATGATGGGTTATCTCGATCATCTTCAGAAACTCGACTGCCCTATCAGCCAGGAACTTGCTTGCGACATCATTCTGCAGTCATTACCTGCAAGCTATGATCAGTTCATTCTGAACTTTAACATGCATGGCTTGAGTAAGACATTGCCTGAGCTTCACGGAATGCTCAAGACTGCAGAGCCCAACTTGAGGAAAACCGCCAAGGACCCCAATGTGCTTATGGTGCAAAAGGGCAAGGGGTTTAAGAAATCCTCTGCTAAGGATAAGGGAAAGGCCAAGGCTGTCCAAGTCGCGGACAAGGACACGCCAAAGCCCAAGCCCAAGTCCAAGGCTGGGCCAACTGACATATGCAGGTTCTGTAAAGAACCAGGGCATTGGAGGAGAGAATGTAAGAAATTCCAAGAAGGTCTAAAGGAATTGAAGAAGAAGACTCTCGAGACTTCTTCGACAGGTATTTTTGTTATATAAGTTAATACAACTACTTCTGATAATACCTCATGGGTTATGGATACTGGTTGTGGGGCTCATATTTGTACTAATATGCAGGCACTCAGCAACAGTAGAAGGCTGAAGCAAGGACAAGTGGAGCTACGAGTTGGGAATGGAGCGAAAGTTCCAGCACTAGCTGTAGGCACATACTTGTTGTCTTTACCTTCGGGATTGGTTTTAGAACTCAATAATTGTTATTTTGTACCTGCTATAAGCAGGAATATTATTTCAATTTCTTTGTTGGATTTGGAAGGTTATGATTTTTCAGTTAAGAATAAATTATGTTCCTTCAATCGCAACAATTTGTTCTATGGTTGTGCCCCTCTTACGAATGGGCTTTACATACTTGATCAATCCGCGCCAATTTATAACATTAATACTAAACGGTTCAAACCTAATGAGGAGAACCGAACGTTTCTATGGCATTGTCGTTTAGGGCACATCAGCGAGAAACGCATCAAGAGGCTCCATTCGAATGGACTTCTTGGCTCATTTGACTTTGATGGGCAAAATGACACGGGCCCCCTTTAATAAACCTAACGAGAGGGCCAGTGACTTATTGGGCCTGATACACACTGACGTGTGTGGCCCAATGTCCACAAATGCAAGAGGAAACTATCAGTACTTCATTACCTTCACTGATGATTTCAGTAGGTATGGATATGTTTATTTAATGAAACATAAGTCTGAATCTTTTGAGAAGTTCAGAGAATTCCAAAATGAAGTACAGAACCAACTTGGCAAAAGCATTAAGGCTCTTCGGTCCGACCGAGGAGGAGAATACTTAAGCCAAGAATTCAGTGATCATCTGAGAGAGTGTGGGATCGTATCCCAACTCACTCCTCCTGGAACACCTCAATGGAATGGTGTGTCTGAGAGGAGAAATCGGACCTTATTGGATATGGTTCGATCTATGATGAGTCACACAGACCTTCCAATATCCCTTTGGGGATATGCTCTGCTAACAGCAGTGTTCACTCTAAATAGAGCGCCATCAAAAGCGGTAGCAAAGACACCATATGAATTATGGACTGGATTGGCTCCAGTGTTGTCTTATCTTAGAATTTGGGGTTGTGAAGCCTATGTCAAGAGATTAATCACAGACAAGCTTACACCAAAGTCTGATAAATGCTACTTCATTGGTTATCCGAAGGAAACCAAGGCTTATTACTTCTATCTACGTTCCGAGAACAAGATCTTTGTTGCCCGGGATTGTAACTTTCTTGAGAGAGAATTTCTCTCTAAGAAAGACAGTGGGAGTAAGGTACTGCTTGAAGAAATTCAAGATGAACAGGATACTGCTCAACCTAATGAGGAAGAGCAGCAGGAGGACCTACAAGAAGTTGTAGAGCCTGAACCTGTAGTACCTGAAGTTCGAAGATCCGGGAGGATCTGTCACGAACCCGAGAGATATCAAGGATTCCTCGTGACTAACTGTCATGATCTTTTGATCATTGATGGTGATGAACCATCGAACTTCAATCAAGCCATGATGGGCCCAGATTCCTCGAAGTGGCGCAAGGCCACTGATTCCGAAATGGACTCCATGTCGGTCAACCAAGTGTTTTCGTTGGTTGACTTACCCGCTGGTGTAAAAGCCATCGAGTGCAAATGGATCTTCAAGAAGAAGATTGACGTGGATGGAAATGTCCAGATTTATAAAGCCAGGTTGGTGGCAAAAGGTTTCAGACAAGTTCACGGTGTGGATTACGATGAAACCTATTCACCAGTGGCTATGATGAAATCTATGTAGGAATTCGTTTAGTTGATCCTGATGTAATTCACAGATTCATATCAACCTAAACATACAGATCTAGGTTCTCTTGAATAGAAACATTACATGATCTCACCTTTTACATGTTTGTTGCAGCGGAAGGAATAGAACAGGTCAGAGATCAGAGAGATACACCGAGGGATGAATCCTCCAAAGGTTCACACACGCGATCACAGAAAACGGCTGCTAGACCGAGCTGATGGGAGGCGCAGGGAGAGGAGAGTTTCGGCGCAAGGTATTAGGGTTAGGAGAAAGAGATTTTGGCTTTTAGTTTATTAAAAGCCTTCTCTTTCCCTTTTGGGCTTATGGGCCCAAAACACCAATCTGATTAAATCCCATTTAATCAGACCCATTAATCTTTCTCTCTTAGTACGACAAATGCCTGGCACTTTTGTCGTACTTCTGCTAAGCCGTTCCAACACATATTCCTGTTAGCTTAAGCGTGTGACCCATATGGGATCATATAATAAAGGCAATAAGTTCAAGACTTATAGATCATGAGCGGACTCTAGCAAGCCATCATGATCCCCAGTATTATATGACTTATGTCTGATCTTTGACATACTCTTACTTTCTAGAGACAGTACCGAGATTACTGGACACAATTCCAACAATCTCCCACTTGTACTGGAATCTCTGTATTCATAATCCTTTTGTCTCAATATCTCGATTAGTCATAAGGCAAGATTGATGTCATCCTTATAAAGCCTAATCTTGTTCATCGGACTCTGATTTGATACTGACAATCCAAACGACTCGGGAAAGTCCGTTTGAGCATGGCCATGCGTTTTTCCAGTATTCAAATCTCCGATTGGCCTAGAGATATTCACTCCATTTATATTGGAGGGACAAATCCCATCTTGTTCCATCACTGTAAACTACTCATTTCATGATGTACCCAAACAAGGTCCTTATAGCTATCACAGAACGATAGCGTTAGACAATGATCAAAGTACATCAGTCCATGTGCAGTCACATGCATGTGAACTCAGGTCTAAGGACTATACTCTATAGTCGTAGTAAGAATCTCTTATGACACAGATATAAATATCCTGAAGAGTTCTTATAAGCGGGTCTTGTCCGGTCGTATGTTCCCAACATACACCTATGTACTGACTTTGATGCCGCGCATCTATGACACACTGAGACTTTGTCATAAGTCACATACCAATCCAGTCTCACACGGTTGTTGGTGTTCCAATTTCAACAACCTTCGACTGAGGACTGGATGATATAAAACATTTATCAAATATAGGGTCTCATGATCAAGCTAAATGACTTTGATGACTCAAGATCAAGTCACTTACTTCGATGACCTATAAAATGCTTCATATCATTTTGGAACGATTATTTCATCACAGTTAAAATAATCTTGAAATAATAATTTCATTAAAACATAAAATAATGTCTTACAAGAACGTATCAAATAACTAAAATAAAGCTCACAAAACTCCCACTCAAATTTAGATTACATTTCAATGTTTCTAATGCCTACAGCTTCGGTCAGGAACTCGAGCTTAGGCCTTGGGAGTGGCTTTGTCAACGGATCAGCGACATTATCATCTGTCGGAACTCGGCTGATCTTGACTTCCTTTCTATTAACGATGTCACGTATCAAGTGATATCTTCTTTGAACATGCTTGGATTTCTGGTGTGATCTTGGTTCCTTTGCCTGAGCTATAGCACCATTGTTGTCACAAAATAGCGCCAGAGGCTCAGCCGCATCTGGTATCACACCTAGTTCCATAATGAACTTTCGTATCCAAACAGCTTCCTTCGCTGCTTCTGAGGCGGCGATATATTCAGCTTCTGTAGTGGAATCAGCAACGGTGTCTTGCTTGGAGCTTCTCCAACTTACTGCACCGCCATTCAGACAAAAGATATAACCGGACTGTGACCGGAAATCATCTGTGTCTGTCTGGAAACTTGCGTCCGTGAATCCACTGACTTTAAGCACATCACTTCCACCGTACACCAAGAACTTATCCTTAGTATGTCTTAGATACTTCAAGATATTCTTTACGGCAATCCAATGGTTTTCACCTGGATTTGACTGGTATCTACTCGTCATGCTCAATGCATAAGCAACATCAGGACGAGTACAGATCATGGCATACATGACAGATCCTATTGCAGATGCATAAGGAATATTCTTCATGCGCTCAAGCTCAGCAGCCGACGTAGGGCTCTGCTTCTTGCTTAGCGTTGTGCCATGTACCATTGGCGTGAAGCCCTTCTTGGAATCTTTCATGCTGAATCTTTGTAGGACTTTGTCAATGTATGAGTCTTGACACAAGCCTATCAGCCTCTTAGGTCTATCCCGATAGATCCTAATTCCAAGAACGTATGCGGCTTCACCCATGTCTTTCATGGAAAAACAACTTCCAAGCCAGTCCTTTACAGACTTCAGCATTGGAACGTCGTTTCCGAGAAGCAGTATGTCATCGACATACAGAATAAGAAATACAATCTTGCTCCCACTAGATTTCTTATACACGCATTGTTCTTCTTCGTTTCTAATGAAGTCAAATTGCTTGATCGCTTCATCAAAACGAAGATTCCAGCTCCTCGATGCTTGCTTCAATCCATAAATGGATTTGTGAAGCTTGCATACCTTTTCAGCATTCTTTGGATCTATGTAACCGTCAGGTTGTGTCATATACACATCCTCTTCCAGAATACCATTCAGGAAGGCGGTTTTCACGTCCATCTGCCAAATTTCATAATCATGAAAAGCTGCAGTTGCTAGTAGAATCCGAATAGATTTCATCATAGCCACTGGTGAATAGGTTTCATCGTAGTCCACACCGTGAACTTGTCTGAAACCTTTTGCCACCAACCTGGCTTTATAAATCTGGACATTTCCATCCACGTCAATCTTCTTCTTGAAGATCCATTTGCACTCGATGGCTTTTACACCAGCGGGTAAGTCAACCAACGAAAACACTTGGTTGACCGACATGGAGTCCATTTCGGAATCAGTGGCCTTGCGCCACTTAGAGGAATCTGGGCCCATCATGGCTTGATTGAAGTTCGATGGTTCATCACCATCAATGATCAGAAGATCATGACAGTCAGTCACGAGGAATCCTTGATATCTCTCGGGTTCGTGACGGATCCTCCCGGATCTTCGAACTTCAGGTACCACAGGTTCAGGCTCTACAATTTCTTGTAGGTCCTCCTGCTGCTCTTCCTCATTAGGTTGAGCAGTATCCTGTTCATCTTGAATTTCTTCAAGCAGTACCTTACTCCCACTGTCTTTCTTAGAGAGAAACTCCCTCTCAAGAAAGTTACAATCCCGGGCAACAAAAATCTTGTTCTCGGAACGTAGATAGAAGTAATAAGCCTTGGTTTCCCGTGGATAACCAATGAAGTAGCATTTATCAGATTTTGGTGTAAGCTTATCTGAGATTAATCTCTTAACATAGGCTTCACATCCCCAAATTCTTAGATAAGACAGCACTGGAGCCACTCCAGTCCATAATTCATATGGTGTCTTTGCTACTGCTTTTGATGGCGCTCTGTTTAGAGTGAACACTGCTGTTAGCAGAGCATATCCCCAAAGGGATATTGGAAGGTCTGTGTGACTCATCATAGATCGAACCATATCCAATAAGGTCCGATTTCTCCTCTCAGACACACCATTCCATTGAGGTGTTCCAGGAGGAGTGAGTTGGGATACGATCCCACACTCTCTCAGATGATCACTGAATTCTTGGCTTAAGTATTCTCCTCCTCGGTCGGATCGAAGAGCCTTAATGCTTTTGCCAAGTTGGTTCTGTACTTCATTTTGGAATTCTCTGAACTTCTCAAAAGATTCAGACTTATGTTTCATTAAATAAACATATCCATACCTACTGAAATCATCAGTGAAGGTAATGAAGTACTGATAGTTTCCTCTTGCATTTGTGGACATTGGGCCACACACATCAGTGTGTATCAGGCCCAATAAGTCACTGGCCCTCTCGTTAGGTTTATTAAAGGGGGCCCGTGTCATTTTTCCCATCATGCAGGATTCGCATTTCTCACATGACTCAAAGTCAAATGAGCCAAGAAGTCCATTCGAATGGAGCCTCTTGATGCGTTTCTCGCTGATGTGCCCTAAACGACAATGCCATAGAAACGTTCGGTTTTCCTCATTAGGTTTAAACCGTTTTGTATTAATGTTATAAATTGGCGCGGATTGATCGAGTATGTAAAGCCCATTCGTAAGAGGGGCAGAACCATAGAACAAATTGTTGCGATTGAAGGAACATAATTTATTCTTAACTGAAAAATCATAACCTTCCAAATCCAACAAAGAAATTGAAATAATATTTCTGCTTATAGCAGGAACAAAATAACAATTATTCAGTTCTAAAATCAATCCCGAAGGTAAAGACAACAAGTATGTGCCTACAGCTAGTGCTGAAACTTTCGCTCCATTCCCAACTCGTAGCTCCACTTGTCCTTGCTTCAGCCTTCTACTGTTGCTGAGTGCCTGCATATTAGTACAAATATGAGCCCCACAACCAGTATCCATGACCCATGAGGTATTATCAGAAGTAGTTGTATTAACTTCTATAACAAAAATACCTGATGAAGAAGTCTCGAAAGTCTTCTTCTTTAATTCCTTTAGACCTTCCTGGAATTTCTTACAATCTCTTCTCCAATGCCCCAGTTCTTTGCAGAACCTGCACATGTCAGTAGGCCCAGCCTTGGACTTGGGCTTGGGCTTTGGCGTGTCCTTGTCCGTGACTTGGACAGCCTTGGCCTTTCCCTTATCCTTAGCAGAGGATTTCTTAAACCCCTTGCCCTTTTGCACCATAAGCAGATTGGGGTCCTTGGCGGTTTTCCTCAAGTTGGGCTCTGCAGTCTTGAGCAATCCGTGAAGCTCAGGTAGTGTCTTACTCAAGCCATGCATGTTAAAGTTCAGAATGAACTGATCATAGCTTGCAGGTAAAGACTGCAGAATGATGTCGCAGGCAAGTTCCTGGCTGATTGGGCAGTCGAGTTTCTGAAGATGATCGAGATAACCCATCATCTTCAAGACATGAGGACTCACTGCCGCATTCGCAGCCAACTTACAGTCCAAGAGGTTCTTAATTGTCTGGAACCTCTCAGTCCTAGCCTGCTCCTGAAAAAGCGATTTCAGGCTTGCCATTATCTCGATGGGAGACAATACACTTTCGAACTGTTTTTGCAGCTCAGGAGTCATTGTCACCAACATCAGGCAATAGACATCATTTTCATCTGACGAATGCCTTTCCCAAGCATTGTGCAGAGTCCTGGCAGCATTGGCAAGAGGCCTCTCGGGGAGGGGATCACGAAGGACATAATCCTTCTTCTCCTGCTTGAGTACCAGCCTCAAGTTCCTTGACCATGTCAGGAAGTTCGTTCCAGTCAGCTTCTCCTTCTCGAGAACAGACCGGATCGAGAATGTGTTTTGTGTGCTTGTAGTAGTCATATCTGAAATATATAAATAAAAAGGTTATTAGTTATTATGTTCAAAATGACTAATCTCGTATTAAAATTTAATATGATTAATCACGCATTATACTCAATAACCTAAGTTACCCTCAATAGAATATAATGATTCCAAGATCCACATATAACTAAGATTAAAGTGGGCCACTGGCCGTCACCCATCCTTAGCTTATATCGGTAAGCCCTAAGTCGGCTAATTATATCCGTGATATAACTCTTGGTTGTGAATCTGGGCCCGAGGCCCAATCCACTCTGATGTCTCAAGGCCCGGGACTCCCGATGGCCTAGTCAAGAAAACCAGACTATACAGTCATGTAATCATTAATGTCTGGGACTCCCAATGACATTTATGAATCACAAACCGTCTTACCCACGCAAAAGTAGACACCCTCACACTGTAAGGCCATGAATACAATTGAATGGGCTTCGACAGCTGACATAGCCTGGACAAGACATCCAACGCTTGATATTATTTGAGGTTCGTAGGTTTATTAAAATTTCATTCCCAAAATAGAAGATTACTATTTCGGGAAACTTTCTATTTTTTTTTTTTTGAAACCTACTATTTTTGGAAACTTTCTAAAATTGGAAACTTTCTAAAAACGGAAACTTTCTAACTTTAGAAATTTCTTAAAATCCAAAACCCGCAAATCCAGAAACTTCTATTTTAAGAAACTTTCTAATTTCAAAATTTCGGAAACTTTAATTTAAAATCGACTTTATATTTCATAAAATAAATTTTAAATTAATCTGAAGAAAGACTCAAATAATTGGCCCAATTGTTTTAACTTCTTGGCCCGAGGCCCAAGAATTGGTCCATGTCCAAGACATGACCTAATTGTCCAATTAATTGACATAACCGGTCTGGTTCATTAAAACTGGTCTAACCAAGTTTTAATTACTACGATGACCACAATTGTCAACCGGTTATTTACTAAACCGGATTTTCTCAATTTATTTGGTCCAACCAAATCAAATTAGAAATTCCTGGTTTAGGCACTAAATCCAATAATTCTTTCGACATTGGACCAGAACGAATAATTTTTAATTAAGTTTTGAACCGAACCGCCAAAACGAACCGAACCGATCGAATTGCTGAACCGTGACTTTCACGTCAGCCCTAGCTTCGCGACCATCGTCCAGCCGCAAGCCGCCAACGATCCGAGATCGAGACGATGCGCAGCTTCGGACGGGACGCAACAGCCGGGACAGCTCGGGTCACTCAGACGGACGCTTCCACGATCGCCGAGCGATCGGGATGCTACTCACGCGAGCGGGACGGGACTTGGCCGAGACGCGATCGGGACGAGCAATCGGACGCGACGCGACGATCAATCGCGATCGATCGTACGATCCGATCCGATCCAATCCGACCATCCCGACCGTCCGACCCGCGATCCCGTCCGTCCGACCGGTCCAACTCACAGCCGATCACCAAAAACAAGTCATATAGCTTGTTTGTGATCCGATTAATGTGTTTAGATTTCAATTCTGTTTCTTAAGTGTTTTTCTTATCAGTAGTTGATTCAGAACACTTCTAAACAGATTAAACAACCTAAACATGAATCTAAAACAAGAAATCCTAAGAACCAATGGCTCTGATACCACTGTAGGAATTCGTTTAGTTGATCCTGATGTAATTCACAGATTCATATCAACCTAAACATACAGATCTAGGTTCTCTTGAATAGAAACATTACATGATCTCACCTTTTACCTGTTTGTTGCAGCGGAAGGAATAGAACAGGTCAGAGATCAGAGAGATACACCGAGGGATGAATCCTCCAAAGGTTCACACACGCGATCACAGAAAACGGCTGCTAGACCGAGCTGATGGGAGGCGCAGGGAGAGGAGAGTTTCGGCGCAGGGTATTAGGGTTTGGAGAAAGAGATTTTGGCTTTTAGTTTATTAAAAGCCTTCTCTTTCCCTTTTGGGCTTATGGGCCCAAAACACCAATCTGATTAAATCCCATTTAATCAGACCCATTAATCTTTCTCTCTTAGTACGACAAATGCCTGGCACTTTTGTCGTACTTCTGCTAAGCCGTTCCAACACATATTCCTGTTAGCTTAAGCGTGTGACCCATATGGGATCATATAATAAAGGCAATAAGTCCAAGACTTATAGATCATGAGCGGACTCTAGCAAGCCATCATGATCCCCAGTATTATATGACTTATGTCTGATCTTTGACATACTCTTACTTTCTAGAGACAGTACCGAGATTACTGGACACAATTCCAACAATCTATTCGGATTCTACTAGCAACTGCAGCTTTTCATGATTATGAAATTTGGCAGATGGACGTGAAAACCGCCTTCCTGAATGGTATTCTGGAAGAGGATGTGTATATGACACAACCTGACGGTTACATAGATCCAAAGAATGCTGGGAAAGTATGCAAGCTTCATAAATCCATTTATGGATTGAAGCAAGCATCGAGGAGCTGGAATCTTCGTTTTGATGAAGCGATCAAGCAATTTGACTTCATCAGAAACGAAGAAGAACAATGCGTGTATAAGAAAACTAGTGGGAGCAAGATAGTATTTCTTATTCTGTATGTCGATGACATACTGCTTCTCGGAAACGACGTTCCAATGCTGAAGTCGGTAAAAGACTGGCTTGGAAGTTGTTTTTCCATGAAAGACATGGGTGAAGCCGCATACGTTCTTGGAATCAGGATCTACCGGGATAGATCTAGAAGGCTGATAGGCTTGTGTCAAGATTCATACATTGACAAAGTCCTACAAAGATTCAGCATGAAAGATTCCAAGAAGGGCTTCACGCCAATGGTACATGGCACAACGCTAAGCAAGAAGCAGAGCCCTACGACGGCTGCTGAGCTTGAGCGCATGAAGAACATTCCTTATGCATCTGCAATAGGATCTGTCATGTATGCCATGATCTGTACTCGTCCTGATGTTGCTTATGCATTGAGCATGACGAGTAGATACCAGTCAAATCCAGGTGAAAACCATTGGATTGCCGTCAAGAATATCCTGAAGTATCTAAGACATACTAAGGATAAGTTCTTGGTATACGGTGGAAGTGATGTGCTTAAAGTCAGTGGATTCACGGACGCAAGTTTCCAGACAGACCAAGATGATTTCCGGTCACAGTCCGGTTATATCTTTTGTCTGAATGGCGGTGCAATCAGTTGGAGAAGCTCCAAGCAAGACACCGTTGCTGATTCCACTACAGAAGCTGAATATATCGCCGCTTCAGAAGCTGCGAAGGAAGCTGTTTGGATACGAAAGTTCATTATTGAACTAGGTGTGATACCAGATGCGGCTGAGCCTCTGGCACTATTTTGTGATAACAATGGTGCTATTGCTCAGGCAAAGGAACCAAGATCACACCAGAAATCCAAGCATGTTCTAAGAAGATTTCACTTGATACGTGACATCATTAATAGAAAGGAAGTCAAGATCAGCCGAGTTCAGACAGATGATAACGTCGCTGATCCGTTGACAAAGCCACTCCCAAGGCCTAAGCTCGAGTTTCTGACTAAAGCTGTAGGCATTAGAGACATTGAAATGTAATCTAAATTTGAGTGGGAGTTTGAGGGCTTTATTTAGTTATTTGATATGTTCTTGTAAAACATTCTTATGTTTAATGAAATTATTATTTCAAGATTATTTTAACTGTGATGAAATAATCGTTCCAAAGTGATATAAACCATTTTATAGGTCATCGAAGTAAGTGACTTGATCTTGAGTCATCAAAGTCATTTAGCTTGATCATGAGACCCTATATTTGATAGATGGATTATATCATCCTGTCCCTAGTCGAAGGTTGTTGAAATTGGAACACCAACAACCATGTGAGACTGGATTGGTATGTGACTTATGACAAAGTCTCAGTGTGTCATAGATGCGCGGCATCGAAGTCAGTACATAGGTGTATGTGGGGTACATACGACCGGACAAGACCCGCTTATAAGAACTCTTCAGGATATTTATATCTGTGTCATAAGAGATTCTTACTACGACTATAGAGTATAGTCCTTAGACCTGAGTTCGCATGCATGTGACTGCACATGGACTGATGCACTTTGATCATTGTCTAACGCTGTCGTTCTGCGATAGTTATAAGGACCTTGTTTGGGTACATCATGAAATGAGTAGTTTACAGTGATGGAACAAGACGGAATTTGTCCCTCCAATATAAATGGAGTGAATATCTCTAGGCCAATCGGAGATTTGAATACTGGAAAATGCATGGCCATGCTCAAACGGACTGTCCCGAGTCGTTTGGATTGTCAGTATCGAATCAGAGTCCGATGAACAAGATTAGGCTTTATAAGGATGACACTAATCTTGCCTTATGACTAATCGAGATATTGAGACAAAAGGATTATGAATACAGAGATTCCAGTACAAGTGGGAGATTGTTGGAATTGTGTCCAGTAATCTCGGTACTGTCTCTAGAAAGTAAGAGTATGTCAATGATCAGACATAAGTCATATAATACTGGGGGTCATGATGGCTTGCTAGAGTCCGCTCATGATCTATAAGTCTTGGACTTATTGCCTTTATTATATGATCCCATATGGGTCACACGCCTAAGCTAACAGGAAAATGTGTAGGAACGGCTTAGCAGAAGTACGGTAAAAGTGCCAGGCATTTGTCGTACTAAGAGAGAGATTAATGGGTCTGATTAAATCCAAGGGATTTAATCAGATTGGTATTTGGGCCCAAAAGCCCAAAAGGAAATAGACAAGTTTTATAATTAAAACTTAAGTCTGATTTTTCCTCCTAACCCTTAGCTCCCCTGCGATTTTCCTCTCTCTCTCTGCGCCTCCCACAACTTGGTCTAGCAGCCTCTCTTCCTGACGGTGTGCGTGTGTGAACCTCTGGAGGAGTTATCACTTGGTGGCTCTCTGATCTCTGACCTGTTCTCTCTTTCCGCTGCATAAACAGGTAAAAGGTGAGATCTATATTGTTTCTATTCAAGAGAACCTAGATCTGCATGTTTAGGATCTATTAATCTGATGAATTGAATCAGGATTAACTCCAAAACATCCTTCACACACTGTGTGTCGATCGTCACACACTGTGTGTCGATCGACATGACCAAACCAGAACCAATTTGGTTAATCAAAATTAACCGAGCGATACAACCCGTTCAATCCAATTGAACCGGTCTATCTACTTGCTTTGCCTGTGTCGACCGACACATCCAGTGTATCGATCGACGCAGCAAGAATTCTGGTCTTCGATCTCAGATCGAAACCCTAAGATGATTTGTGGATTTTCGCTTTGTATCGACCGACACACTCTTTGTGTCGATCGATACTGTGCGACAAACCCTAAATATTTTACTCGAGTTTTCGCTCTGTGTCGACCGACACACGCTTTGTGTCGATCGACACCCTGCGACAAACCCTAAATATTTAACGTTTTGCGCCGCGGCGTGTCGACCGACACACGCTTTGTGTCGATCGACACAGTACGTTTTCATCAATTCTTCGTCTTTTCAAAAGGAACAAAACCGAGAATATAACATGAAAACACGATTTGTACATGCAAAAATCAATTCAACAACATCAAGATTCGAATTATTTTGCAACAAATTCAATAGCTAAACCCTAACTGGCTCTGATACCACTGTTGGATCCCTACGGATCTAGGGTTTGATATATTGAAAATAGAACCAACCTCGTTCTTACCTTTTGGCAGCGGAAATGAGATGGTGAACGAGATCAGTTGGAGCAACGCAGACGCCTTGCCTCTACCAGATACACACGCACGCTCGCTGGAAACGGGATGCTAGTGCCGGATCAATGGGGATCGATTCTCTCTGGTGTGTCTACTGTTTCTGTCAAGAAAAGTGGACGGCTCACTGTTTAGGTCGAAATCTTAGAGTATTATTCGACCTCAACGTGCTTAACGGGCCAGACTTAATTAAGCCTAAACTCGAAAAGCCTGTTCGGAAAATCCGAACTGTGTCGACCGACACACAAGCTGTGTCGATCGACACAACACCATTTTGTCGATATTAATGTGTATCCAATACACATTAGTATGACCATTACCATAATGATCATTCCCATGTCGTAGCTTCCAGTTCGCTTAGGTGTGTGACCCTATAGGATCATATAGTACTGGTAGTAAGTCTACAACTTACAGATTACAAGAGGCTTCTAGCAAAGCATTGCAACCGCCCAGTACTATACGAATGTCTGATCTCGACACACAACTATCTTTAGGAGTGAGCACAAAGTGTGATTTCAGGACACTATCCCAACAGGCGCCAATTGTAAGATCTCAATTCCGCGTATCCGAAGATAGCAAGAATTTTAGGGTTTGTAAATTAGGGATTCTAAAAAAAGGATTTAAGAACATAGTGAGATTATGGAAATTAGGGTTTGAATGCCGGTTTTTCCGAGATGGAAGTCGGTGAAGAGAAGTTGAAGTCGCCGGAGAGAGATTAGGTAAAGTCGATTTGCTTAAGTCTCTCAGGCTAAAAGTGTTATGAAAAGCGTGTTTTTATTGATTGATATGAAGTCCCTTTATATAGGGATTATAAAGTCGGTTTAACATAATTAAAAATATGAATATTTCCTAATATCTCGGCTTATCGAGATATGGAATATTTCCATATTTCGACATCGTTATGCGCCGCTTTCTTCCCTCCGGCTTGTACCTTCCAAAACCCTAGATGTAAGCCGGTCGAACCGAGTCGGGTTTAACCCTCGTATTACCGACTTCAGTCTTATACCACCTTTCCATACTGGGCCGACCTAAATTCCTGAATAGGCTTTTTAAAAAAAGTGGTAAACTTGACTCCAACAGTTGTTTTCATAGCTTTTGTGAAAAGTGCAAGTTCTTCCAATGCATATTTGCTGTTGTACAAACTACAAAGCTTCTGTTAACTGTTATTTGCTCCGATTCGACATAAATACAAGTTTGCTTCCATTATATGCAATCTAGGTATCACACCCACTGTGACAGGTGTTGTCAGGTAACTCTATGTCCACTAATACAATATATTTTACGCATGTAACAAATATACCAGCAACACACATGTAGGAACTCAAACCACAATATCTTAACACAAGCCGAGTCTCTAATAAATCCATTCACGTTCTCATCTGTTAACAATAAACTTCACTCACACTTTATAAACTGTTTTAACGCAAATACAAATTGTAATTGGCTGTCCGTGACGGTCATCATTATGCCACATTCGTTGTTTCTAACGCATATACATGGTGGAATTAGCTGTCCGTGATGTCATGCTGATGCGATATTCATATTATTTGACTCAGAAATGACAACGCTCACCTCCAAACTTGCAGCTACCCTCATCCTTGAGGTAGAATATCAAGTACTATATCTCTAATTTGAGGCTGCAGAGATCGATAAGACGCACTAATGCTGAGAGACTCAAAAAAATAAAAACGCACCTAATATCCATAAGGAAGTGAGAGAAACATGCGTGGAGGTTAAATCTCTCTCTATTTTGAGGGTGTCCACGTCATCTGTTTAGTGGGTCCTACTTATGAAAAATCAATTGTATTTTTTTTTTGTCAACCAAATCAATTGTATCTCCATCTCTTCACATCGTAATTATTTTCTTCTTTCATATTTTTTAATAGGGAAAAATGACAAACAATATGCGAACTATTTTATTCTGACCAAAAAATACCTGGACTACAGAGCTAACAAAAAATACCTCAATTTTGATTGACTTTTCGATAATACCCAAACTTGTGGTTGACTTGGCTAAAATAGCACAAATTTAGGTATTATCGAAAAAATCAATCAAAGTTAAGATATTTTTCGGTCAGGTCTATAGTCCATGTATTTTTTGACCAAAATGAAATAGTTCGGTATTGTTTGGTATTTTTCCCTTTTTAATACTTTCTGATTATTACAATCGTCACTTTGCCTTCCCAAAAATATTTCTCTAATTCTCTGCTATTCTTCCAGTCTCCACAGATGCGTAGCTCTGGGTCGAAGAAAAAATCTGATTCAATCACATCCTCAACTACGCATCTCTTTCGCTCATGTTTCTCTATCTTGCAACATCATCGCTTCCAATATAGCTTTGTGGTTAAATCGAGGATATGAACCCTTAGTGTTTGTTGTAGTGTCGTGTTAACGGATTTGGGGGTAAAGTTGATTGTATATGGGAACGGGGAAAAATATAAGGTATCTTTCCGATTGATTTCCAGGTTTTGTTTAATCCATCCTTCGTCTCTGAACCGTTTTAAGAAAACAGATGTCACGGCAACGCTTGGAAGGTATCGACTAAAAGAGGATTAACAACTTTAAAGATTGCGAGGGAAAAAAAACAGATTATTTGCTACTGTCGATACCAACACAACTGTAGAAAAGGTAAAGCATCAACGTTGACATTTATTTCCGTAGATGAATCTAAAATTAATTAGTTAAACAGATTCAAAAGGACTGGATGATGCTATGTCAGTGAAGAAAAAAAGGTTAGAGGTCCCTTGAAGTTAACAAGAACTTTTTTGTGCCGGCTACCTAAGCAAGTATTAACTTCGGTTTTTTAACAGAGTGCACCCACAGACCATTTCCTCTACAAAATGCATATAACACCACGTAAAACAACAAACAGGTAAGCATTTTCTGGGTGGAAAAAGCTATTTTTCTTTGGTGATTGGCTTATGCTTCTAATTCCGGTTCTCCAATAATCAAAACGTTTTTGATGGATACAACTTGACTTTTATCTTGTCTGAGCCTTAGCTTAATTGATGTGTGGATTTTGTTTTGTTTTTAATTATAGGCAAATGACGATTGGAAGGGAGTAATCCAGTGGACCTTAGCAAGCATCTTTTGGTGATTGTTCCTATTCTTCAGTGAATTCTTTTGTCTTTGTTCTGAATCATTTAGAATTTGATCCTTGTGGATAATTTGTTTATCTTTGATTTTTTTTTGTCTTAACGGTCAACTTAGACTTCAAGCTAGATCCTATACTATTGCTTTGCAGGATCGGAATGCTGAATATATACCAAGGTTTGCATCAGTCTGATCTTCTGCTTTATTTGCGAAAAGATATGATGAATTAGATAATATTTACTTTTGCGTTCGGGTTATCTGATCTTTTCGAAACTAATTTTCCATAGCCAAGTTTTTTTCCCTATGCTTAAAGATTCATTTTGGTTTCCGAATCATGACCACACCGGATTTTGAAACGATGCTGGTTGTTCCTAGGGACATGATGTTGAATTATTATGCAAGGCACATATAGTCAGAGATTATGCATAACAACGGCTGGAGCTCTGTGGCCTGCTCAAGATGCAACACAAAGCTGGAGCAGAATGGCATGTCCCTCCAGTGCCGCAAATGCGTGACGGCTCATGCATCCGGTCTTCTCAGGTGATAAACTCTTTGTCTACTTGATAAGAATTTACAAAGTCCACACATTGCTAGACGAAAAATTCTACTGCGTTGCCTCTCTGACTTAACACTGGCTCCACTAATGCATTTACCATCTCGCACTTTCAGGTACCGTGTTGAGCTCAGTGTCTGTGACGACCATGACAGCGCCACGTTCGATGTCTTTGGCTCGGAAATGACTAAAATCCTCTTGAAAACAGCTGCGACTTTGACCGCTGCGGTAAAAGCTTCGTATTTACTTCAAACTGCGCATTTCTAGAAACTGAAACAAGATATATGTGCAACAGTCAGCTGGTATGGACGAGGGTGAACTGCCTCCTTCACTCGCATCTCTTGCAGGCTTGACATTCATGTTCCAGCTTAAAGTTACCTCATACAACTTCCCCCCAAGATACAAGACATTCACTGTAGTGAGGATGACCGCACATCCAGTGGCAGATGGAGCTAAGGAGGTTAGAAACAACTCACACATACCACATGTAATCCATTCCGTGGGACAATTCATACCATTAATAAGTTATAAATATCCTTGCAAATCCTATGAAACGCACGGTGGAGGCGACGATTTACCACCATCTGACAACCCACCACCCCCACCAAATAAGAACACCCCCGGGGGCGGCGAACGACATGATGAAGGAAACAGTCGTTGGCGCTGGTGGTGAGTTGAAGAACAACCGGAAAAGTCCCTGTGAATAAGGCGTGGGCAACTATGGAAAAGAAGTCCTCCCTCTGTTCAAGCCATCTCCTTATATTTCCAGTTTATTTCTTTTGCATCTATCTTTCATGAACTTTCGACAACTATCTACGTCTCTACGTTGTCTTCTTTTGAGGCCACATATTTCAAAGTTTTTGTTTATAAAAGGGGTCCCAGGACTTTACTATCAATGTTTCTACAGTGCAACACATACTTACAACATATGTTCGACTCTCACACATATAGTTGGTGAGGCGTTTAGTGTGGTAAATATTTTACCAAAGAACTTAATGTATCCAGCCGATATATAATCGTATGACTTAGGCTTCCAGAAAGGACATAACTAATAGTACATTCATTTGGGTGCATCCGGAAGTAACATCTTCATGGTCGTCAAGGAACATTTCAGAAACCTTTTTTCAAAAGGCATATATTCGATTTGGAATTGAAGATCATAATTATTGGGCTTCTCCTTGCCTTCAAAACGCAATTATGATTTGTTGAAACCCAGTTACATATTAATCATACTCCTTTAATTTGCTATCGATGACGCTGCTAATGAAAGATTCATTCTAATTATCTGATATGTAATGTCTCCTTTTTGGAATACTGAATAAGTAGAGTACCCCCTAAATAGGTGTGGAACATATCCGGACCACCGGGATTTTCAGAGGGTCTGGAACCGGATACGGACCAGTCCGGCCCTTGGTTTTACTATCTGCATACGGAGTCGAAGTTCCCGAATGTTCGGACTTTTGGCATCCGTTAAAGTATTAAAATATTAGCGGCCATCCGGAACCCATACAAGAATATACTTTATCTAATTGTTAAAAAGGAATAAAAAACAAACAGAGTTACAATTAGAATTAACACATGTTATACAAAACAAATGTATAATATATTTTCAAGTATATGTTTTGTCGGGAGATGGACCCGTGGGGTCTTTTGTTTAACTAACTTTAATTGGATCCGTAGCCCCCAAACAGCCGGGCTTCAAGTATCTGCCAAGATATAAACATAACCACGAACATCCGTATCATGATCCGTAACCGTTAAAAGTTTTTTAAAATATTGGGAAACAAATTCGAAATAAAAAAATAGTTTCAAGGAAGCATGCACCACTTGGGAGTTGCTGGAAGAAGGCCTATAATGGCTAAAGGAAGTATAAGCGACAAGAAACCTAACAAAATAACTTCAATTGCTTATTTTTCAGTTTCATGGCAACAAACATTAAGATAACTGCAATATCATTGCTAGACAATTGGAGATACCTACATTTAAATTAAAACAAATAACACACCACAAAACCACACAACATGCAAGAAGAGGATTATCAAAGGACCTATCCCCTGCGCGTGTGCGGGGGGTAACGCACCTAGTCTTTGTAATCACATACAAATTTATACCATTTTAAGTATTCAAAATTTTGGGAACTCAATTCCCTACACTTTTTATACACTGATTTTCCTTTGATTTTAAAATTTAGAATTCTCTTAAGATTCAAATTTGAGATAGTAATAATACAATGAAGCTAATGGGATGGTCAGTGACGAAATAATCTATCTAAAAATATATTTTTATTTTAGTTAATATTTATTAAAAGAGAAAAAAAAAAGTTGTTCTATTTTTCTGGATTGTGTATTTTTTTTTAAACTGTATTTTGAAACCGTTTGATAACAACCTCACAATGTAAACATTTGCGGGAACGGGTTATTGATTTAGAGCAGTTCCAAGCACTACGATAAAACGGTTTCAAGGAAAATATTTGTAATCATATAATGAAATTTTACTTATACTAATACACTACAGAGATCTTAAATTTTGTGACCTTTAAGTCCATACACGTTTTATACAGTGATTTTCATTTAATTTTAAAGTTTAGAATTATCTAAAGGTCCAAATTTGAAACAGCAAAAACATAGTGAAACAAATGGGATGATCTTTGACGAAATGATATATTTTAAAATATTTTTAGTTTAAGAAATATTTGTTAGAGTATAATTTAAAATTTTTTGATTTTTAAAATTTAAAAAAAAAAAAAATATATATATATATATATATTAACCCATCGACAACCACCAAATCCTGTAAGTTGGCCGGAATGAATTTTTGCTTTTCCAAAAAATACAAAGTGGTTGAAAACGATACAAAATTGTTTTAGTGATTATTGTTAAACGTCAAAAACTGCAACCATCTATAAAGTGGTAGCGGAAGAACCATTTAACACCTAAATATTACAATTAACTTTGTTCTATCAAAAACCTCATGTCCGAATATACGTGCGGATCAATAAAACGTTTCTGTTTCTAAAACGTTTCCGAAATGGGAACCGAACTCCATGCAACATAAGTTTTAACACATAAAGCAAACAAATAACTTAGAACAATTTCCAAAATATATAAAATAGTATAATATACACACATTCGTGTGGATCGATTACATATATATATAGTGCTTTATTCAAAATCATGTCTGGAAGGTCGATAGTCAGCAGTGTAGGAGAAGAGAAATCGATCTTGTGGAAAGATATGTGATGAGAAGTTAATGGGATTTTCCATTAATGCAGCCCAAAATATCTAATATATGACTGCTTATATATTGACGTGATTTTTCTTTTAACAGGAAGACATCTTAAACGTTGCTGAATTTTTAGGTTATTCTTACTCTTTTAAAACCTGAATAAATTGATTCTTGAAACTCTTTACTAAAGAGTTTCCCATACAACTCAAACTCTTAATTATCTGAGTTTATAGTAATTTCCATTATGAGAATCAAACAAACTCTATTTTTTTGCATCTTGGCTTTGTTGTTAATCCCATAAAATTGAAGTATGCAGTTGGTTTCCTGAATTTGATCCTTTCAATCTTCTATTGTGTTCTTCCAATTTGATGACTGAAATCAATTTGGTTTATAAGAAAACCAAAAGTGAGAAATGTAAGTATCAGCTTTTGGTCAAACAAATGTGGACATGTTGGAACAACATCCAACATAAGGCATGTTGGAACATGCGCCGAATATTAAACTAACTATGTGTTGGATATTTCCACAAGAAGATATGATGTCAGTACATAGAAGGAGCATCTTAAAGTGTTCTCACACCAAAGCATGCGTGAGTTAAAGAAGAAAAGAAGATGCCTTGTGTGCTTGATTAGATTAAAGGAGGCAAAAAGAATAAAGAGTGTGGAGGAGTATGAGTGATCAAAGGTAAAGCTCTTGTCTCCTTGTCTTGGGTACAAAGGAGAGAGAAGAGGCTTCCTTGTTGACCAGCCATCGAAAATACACCTGCAAACAAAGAGAGAAGAAACGTTTTTGAGTAAGAAAGAAACTTAAGAAACGTTTGATTAAAACTTCATTTCCAAACACTTCAAGGTTTTAATCCTTTCATCTTTGTGAGTGTGAGAGTTAAGAAATACTAGGTTACAAGTTAAGGGTTGTCTTAAGCTGTGTGTAAAACCTAAATAAGAGTGTTGTAATCATCTTATTTATTTCTAAGCTATAAAAACTCGGTGCGCCGGAGTTTCGAGAACGTTGCTGTGTTCATCTGCTTTTTCAACTGGTATCAGAGCGGGCATCTAAACCAAGTTGTAACCTTACAACAGGTGAAGATCCTGCAGAAAGATGGACGCTAAGGATGTGGTGTCTCTGCAACGAAATCCTATTCTTGAGAAGGGTAACTACGGTCACTGGAAGATGAAGATGAGAGCGCTTATCCAGAGAATACATGAAGACTCATGGACAGCGGTAGAAACAGGATGGAATTCTCCAACAGCAAGAGGTGAAGGCGGACAGGAAGTGCCAAAACCAAAGTCCCTTTGGACAGATGATGAGAAAAACCTACCTAAGTATAACACAAAAGCTTTGTTTGCCATCTTCAGCGCCATCAACGAGAATCAGTTCAAACGTGTTGAATGTTGTGAATCCGCAAAAGAGGCATGGGATAAGCTTAAAGTTGCATATTAAGGAACATCAAACGGAAAAATATCTCGGATTGATATGCTTGCAACAAAGTTAGAGAATATTTGCGTGGATGAAATGGAATCTATAGAAGCGTTCAGCGGAAAGCTAAGCGCAATTTGCAAACGAAGCTCAAAACATGGGTAAAAAATATAAAGATAAGAAGCTCGTGAAAAAGCTTCTAAGGAGCTTTCCATCCAAGTTTGAGTCCAAGAAAACATCTATGGGTACTGCCTTGGACACGAACAACATTGACTTTGATGAAGTGGTTGGACATCTACAAGCTTATGAAATGGAGATTCCTGCGACTAAAGCAAGTACCTCAAAAGGAATAGCTTTTGTTTCT
Source organism: Orychophragmus violaceus (assembly GCA_030180135.1). NCBI lineage: Eukaryota > Viridiplantae > Streptophyta > Magnoliopsida > Brassicales > Brassicaceae > Orychophragmus > Orychophragmus violaceus. The sequence continues at coordinate 29,945,167 of CM058233.1, forward strand.
GGTGAAAGAGATGACGTGCGTGACATAAAAAATGAGATGGGAATGATGTCTCAAAATTTCAGCAGAGCTCTTAGAAGATCCGAAAAAGGAAGCAAGAAAACTTTCTCTCGACCAAAAACCGGTGATAAGGATTGTGAATGGACAAATCGAAAAAATGACCAACAATGTCATGAGTGTCAAGGCTATGGTCACTTCAAGGCTGAGTGTCCCAACATGAAAAGGCGAGACCTCAAGTGTTTCGGTTGTAAAGACATGGGACATACAAAGTCAGAATGCATAGGAGAACAAACCAAGAAGGATAAATCATACATTGGGATGAGCGAAAGTAATTCCGAGGATGAAGATGATGACACTTCAGATGAAGGGGCGAGATATGTAGCCTTCATTGCATCCATTGAAGACATAAGCAAATCTTCTGATAATGAGAGTACAGATTCGTCGGACTCAGAATCCGACATCAATGGAGAAGAAGAAGAAGAATCAGTGGTTGATATTCAATTTGAGTACCGGAAATTACTTGAGAGTTGGATGATTCTTGGGAAAGAAAAGATCAACTTGTTGGAAGAAAAATGAATCTCAAAGATCTAAACAAAAGCTTGAGTGATTTGTTGATTGTTTGAGAAAGACAAAAACAAATCTCTCAACTATGAATTATCCGAAATAAGAAAGAGGATCCACACGCTAAACAGTGGAACTAAGGACTTGGAGAAGATATTATCCGTGGGAAGAGTTGGTAACAGCACTTTTGGTCTTGGATATGATGGGGAAATGTCAACCAAAGAGACTTAGTTTGTACATGGGAACACCTCTGACAATGTTGCAGCAGAACATATAGAAAATCCAATCAAGACTCAGCTTGTGCGTAGGAACACCTCTGACCGTGTTTTAAGAGGGCATACAAGAAATCCAATCAAGAGCATGATGGAAGCTGCTACGAAACGTGATGTGTATGATTCCTATCTACCTGTGAATCAGAACAACTACAGCTATTCAATATATCAAGGATATTTCTATTGCGGGAAGAAAGGACATATCAAAAGAAATTGTTACACATTTGTTGATAAGAAGAGAAGAATGATGAGGCTAAAGATGGAGTATTCAAATCTCAAAAGAAAGTCTCAAGTCTGGGTTATAAAATCAGATATGAGATGTCATGTTGCCTACACTTCCACAAAATCACCCATAAGCAAACAATGGTACTTTTATAGTGGAGCTTCAGGAAAGAAACCAACGTTGAGCTACTTCCATGTCTTTGGGTGTACTTGCTACATCTTAAATGACAAAGACCAATTGGGAAAATTCGATGCAAGAAGTGATGAAGGGTTCTTTCTGGTCTATTCTTCCAACAGTGTTGTCTTTCGTGTTTACAACAAAAGCAGCAAGATGATCATGGAATCTGTCAACGTATTTTTTGATGATGTACGCATTCCCTCGGTCACGGTTTCTTCAGAATCAAAGGAACATCAGCAAAATCAACTTACGGATGAGAAGAATCATGAATCAATTAAAGAAGAGGCTGAAACAAGCGCAAGAGGAGGAGCTCGACCGTTGATGGTCCACAAGAATCACTCGTCTCAAGATGTGATAGGAGAGATTGAAGGTGGAATGAAGACTAGAGGAAAACTAATCAATTTCAGAGAAATGCTGATGTTCTCTTGCTTTGTGTCCGAAGTTGAGCCAAAATCAGCCAAAGAAGCCTTGGATGACAATTTTTGGATTGTTGCAATGCAAGAGGAGCTTGAGGAATTCGAACGGAATGATGTATGGATTTTGGTTCCACGGCCTAAAGGTATCAACATCATTGGGACGAATGGATATTCAAAAACAAAGGAGATGAGGATGGGAACATCATCAAGAACAAGGCCAGACTTGTTGCACAAGGTTATACTCAAGTGGAAGGAGTAGACTTTGATGAAACATTTGCTCCAGTTGCAAGGTTAGAATCTATACGCTTCTTGTTGGGAACAGCTTGTGAAATGAAGTTCAAGCTGAACCAAATGGATGTCAAGAGTGCATTCCTCAATGGAGTCATTCAAGAAGAAGTGTATATTGAGAAACCTAAAGGATTTGAGAATCCATTCCATCCACAACATGTTTACTGATATGAATAAAAAGTTCCTTTCAACCACTTCAGCTGCAAGTATACAGCCTAGTCTTTGTAGTCTTGAGGTGTCAATCCACTTGGGCAATTAAACATACTAAGAATGCAAGTGTTTCCTTAATTTATGTGCAACCAAATTCGTTTTGTGGGTTTTGTAGCTAGTAACTAACAAAATAACCAAATTCCAAACATGATTAAAAACACAATTCACAAATATTATTCAAGAGTGATTAAAACAGGACAAAAACAGAGCAAGAAGATGATTTAAGTCAACTGATTAAAACTAAGTTCTTTGGGTTGAGTCTTCGGTTTGGGTGATCAACAGTTAGCTCAGAAACATTTAACAAACATGGGATGATTTCTTAGGCTAAGAACAACAATTCAAATTACTCCACTCTCATGATAATAACCCTATATCTATCAAGCATTAACATCAACTCTCATTGGCAATTTCAAGATAGACATGCATTATGGACAAGTTCTTATTACCACTAAACACCTTAAACATCAATTCTCATTCGTTAAGTATGTAAAGCACTTGATTAGAGATTCAAACATTAACTACACTTCTCATTACTAGCAACATTCAAGTTCAAGGAATTGATTAGCTACTTCAATCCTAGCATTAAGAACTTCTAACAAGTAAGAAATCAATATTCCCAAGTTCTAAACAACCTAAACCATTTCTAGATCACCCTCACCTTTACTCAAACCCAGAAACTTATAGAGAACTACTCACTAGCCATAGAAATAACAAAGCAAGACATATTTAAGGAAAGCAAGAAGAATGATAAACAAGAAGAACTTAAAGAAGAACTCAAGAACACAACTCAAATTACATAAAAGATCAAAATAAACTAGATTGTTTGTAGTACATATTTACAAGAGGTGATATGGCTCTTCTTGATGGAAAGCCTAGGATCTAGGGTTCGTTATATTGAATCACTAACCTCGTTCTTACCTTGGACTGGCAGCGGAATGATTGGTGAAACGAGATCAGTAGCGACTCAGATGCTTCGCCTCAACCAGATACACACGCACACAAACCTGGAAAGCCGGGATGCTAGTGCCGGATCATGGGATTTCTGAGTTTCTGGTGTTTTTGATTTCTCTGTGAAGAAAGATTGAACGTCTAGGGTTCCAGGTCGAAATTATATGTCCATATAAAGACCTGGAATGACTTAAACCGAGCCTTGGTTAATCCAATTCGTTTAAGCCATAAAATCGAAACTTCAGTTTCGAAACCCGATCTGTGTCGATCGACACACCACTCTAAACTCAATATTAATGTGTATCCAATATACACCAACATGATCATTACCATAATGATCATTCCCATATTTATGCTTCCAGTTTGCTTAGGTGTGTGACCCTATAGGATCATATAATACTGGCAGTAAGTTTACAACTTACAGATTGCAAGAGGCTTCTAGCAAAACATTGTAACCGCCCAGTATTATAAGAATGTCTGATCTCGATACACAACTATCATCAAGAGTGAGTACAAGTGTGATTTCAGGACACTTTCCCAACAATCTCCCACTTGTACTGGAATCATCAATTCCTATAATCATTTTGTCTCTATATCTCGATTTGGCATAAGGCAAGATTAGTGTCATCCTTATTTAAGCCAATATCATGTTTATCGAACTCCTGATCTATACTGAACAAGACAAACAACTGAACTACAGTTCGTTTGAGTGCGGCCACACATTTTCTCAGTATAAAATCTTCGATAGGCCCTGAGATATTTATCTCCCGTTATTCAGGAGGGACAAATCCCTTCTTGTTCCATCCCTGTTTCAACACACACTTCATGATACACCTGAGCAGTGCCGTTATAGCCGCCAGTTACGGGTCGACGTTTGACAAGGTCAAAGTGTACCAATTCATATGTAAGAAAACATGATGAACTCAGGTCTATGGACTATACTCTATAGTCGTAATGAGAATCTCTCATGACACAGATATAACTATCTTGGAGACTTCTCATTGGCGGGTCACGTCCGATCATATGTTCACCAACATATATCTATGTGACTGACTGTGATGCTCATATCATTGACTCCACGAAACTTAGTCAACAATCACCTCACAAGCTAGTCTCTCGCGGTTGCCAGTGTCCCACATTGACAACCTCGACTAGGGACACATCATAATTTATGACATTTATAACTTATAGGGTTTCATGATCAAGTCCTCAACTTGATGACCTATAATATGACATAAACTTATTTTGGGACCATTATTCAGATCATAATAAATAATGCTGAAATCAAATTTCATTAAACATATCCAAGAGTATGTTTACAAGAATATCTTAATATAACTAAAATAAAACCACAAGAACTCCCACTAGAATCAAGATTACATCTTAAGATCTCTAATGCCTACAGCAGCAGTATGACTCTCGTGCTTAGGCCTTGAGAGTGGCTTAGTCAGAGGATCAGCGACATTCTCGTCCGTCGGAACTCGGCTGATCTTCACTACACCTCTATTGACGATATCACGAATCAGGTATTATCTCCTCTCTATGTGTTTGGACTTCTGGTGTGACCTTGGTTCTTTCGCCTGAGCAATGGCTCCATTGTTGTCACAAAACAAGGCCATTGGCTCCAAGATACTAGGAACCACACCAAGTTCAGTCATGAACTTCTTGATCCAAACAGCTTCCTTTGCCGCTTCTAAAGCAGCAACATATTCAGCTTCCGTCGTGGAATCAGCTACGGTATTCTGCTTAGAGCTCTTCCAGCTCACTGCACCGCCATTTAGACAGAAGACATATCCAGACTGTGATCGGAAATCGTCTCTGTCTGTCTGAAAACTCGCATCAGTGAATCCATTCACTACAAGCTCTTCACTTCCTCCATATACCAAGAACTTATCCTTGGTGTGTCTCAAATACTTGAGAATATTCTTGACCGCTGTCCAGTGATCTTCACCTGGTTCAGATTGGTATCTACTCATCATGCTTAGCGCGTAAGCTACATCTGGACGAGTGCAGAGAATGGCATACATGATAGATCCTATTGCAGAAGCATAAGGAATCCTATCCATGCGCTCTCGCTCAGCATGTGTCGCCGGATACTGCTTCTTGCTGAGACTAATGCCATGAGACATTGGTATGAAGCCCTTCTTGGAATCATGCATCTTGAATCTGTGCAACACCTTATCAATATAAGTGTCCTGGCACAATCCAATCAGCATATTCGCTCTATCTCTGTAGATTCTGATTCCAAGGATGTATGCGGCTTCTCCCATGTCTTTCATGGAAAAACAACTCCCGAGCCAAGTCTTAACAGACTGAAGCAACAGAACGTCATTACCGAGAAGAAGTCTGTCATCGACATACAGTACAAGAAACGCAATTCCGCTCCCACTAGTCTTCTTTTATACACATGGTTCTTCTTCGTTCTTGATGAAACCAAATTGTTTTACTGCTTCATCAAAACGAAGATTCCAACTCCGTGATGCTTGCTTCAATCCATAAATGGATTTATGAAGCTTGCATACCTTCCCAGCATTCTTAGGATCTACAAAAACCCTCAGGTTGTGTCATATACACATCCTCTTCCAAAATTCCATTCAGGAAGGCGGTTTTGACATCCATCTGCCAAATCTCATAATCATAATAAGCGGCAGTTGCTAGAAGTATCCGAATGGATTTAAGCATAGCGACTGGGGAATATGTTTCATCATAGTCAATACCATGAATCTGCTTGAAACCTTTAGCCACCAACCTAGCTTTATAAATTTGGACATTGCCATTCATGTCAATCTTCTTCTTGAAGATCCATTTACACTCAATGGCTTTTGCACCATTAGGTAAATCGACCAAGGACCATACTTGGTTTTCTGACATAGATCCCATTTCGGATTTAGAGGCTCCAAGCCACTTTTCGGAGTCCGGGCCCATCATTGCTTCCGCGAAGGTCGCTGGTTCGTCACTTTCAATGATCATCAGATCATTGCAATTGGTCACGAGAAATCCATAATACCTCTCGGGTTCGTGACGGATCCTTCCGGATCTGCGAACTTCAGGCTCCACAGGTGTGGGCTCCACAGAACATTGTGGATCCAACTGCTGCTCTTCCTCAACAGGTTGAGCAGTATCCTGTGCATCTTGAATTTCTTCGAGATGTACTTTACTCCCACTGTTTTTCTTAGAAAGAAACTCCCTCTCAAGAAAGGAACATTCCCGAGCAACAAAGACTTTGTTCTCAGATTGGTTGTAAAAGTAGTATGCCCTGGTTTCCCTAGGATAACCAACGAAGTAGCATTTATCTGATTTGGGTGCGAGATTGTCTGAGATTAAACGTTTGACATAAGCCTCACAACCCCAAATCTTCAGGAAAGACAGACTTGGAATATTCCCAGTCCACAATTCATGTGGTGTCTTTTCCACTGATTTAGATGGCACCCTATTTAGTGTAAACGCAGACGTTTCTAGAGTGTATCCCCAAAAGAATAATGGAAGATCTGAATGACTCATCATAGACCGAACCATATCCAATAAGGTTCGATTCCTCCTCTCTGACACTCCATTCGATTGGGATGTTCCAGGAGGAGTGAGTTGTGAAACAATTCCACACTCGCTTAGATAGTCACTGAACTCTTGACTCAAGTATTCTCCTCCGCGATCCGACCGCAGAACTTTGATACTTTTGCCAAGTTGGTTCTGTACTTCATTCTTGAACTCCTTGAATCTATCAAAGGATTCTGACTTGTGTCTCATCAAATAGACGTAGCCATACCTACTGAAGTCATCAGTAAAGGTAATGAAGTACTTGTAACTTCCTCTGGCAACAGTGCTCATCGGCCCACATACATCAGTATGAATAAGGCCCAATAAGTCACTGGCCTTTTCATTCGGTTTGTTGAAAGGGGCCCTAGCCATTTTGCCCATCAAGCAAGATTCGCATTTCTCACATGATTCAAAATCAAATGATCCCAGAAGCCCATTACGATGGAATCTCTGAATGTGTTTCTCATTGATATGGCCCAAACGACAATTCCATAAGAAAGTCGGGTTTTCGTCATTTGACTTGAACCGCTTTGTATTTATGTTAAAGACAGGCATTTCTTGGTTTAAGACATATAACCCATTATCTAATGGGGCTACCATAAAACGTACCATCACGATTAAAAGAACAAACTTTATTCTTAACAGCAAAATCAAAACCTTCCAAATCCAAAATGGAAACTGAAATTATGTTTCTGCTAATCGCAGGTACAAAGTAGCAATTATTCAATCTAAAACCATGCCAGAAGGTAAAGACAAATTATAGGTGCCTACGGCCAGTGCAGCAACCTTAGCTCCATTCCCGACCCGTAGCTCCACTTGTCCTTTCTTCAGCGTTCTATTGTTTCTTAGTGCCTGCATATTAGTACAAATATGAGCACCGCAACCGGTATCCAATACCCACGAAGTAGAACTAGAAGACATAACATTACGTTCGATAACATAAATACCTGAGTCAGACGCATCATACGTCTTCTTCAGCTTCTTGTAATCTTCCATGAACTTCTTGCAGTCTCTCTTCCAATGCCCTAACTGCTTGAAGTAGTTGCATTTGTCCTCAGGAGAAGGCCCGGATTTGGGCTTGGGCTTGTCTTGACTCTCAGTCTGGACAGCTTTAGCTTTTCCCTTATCCTTACTAGGTTTCTTAAACCTTTTACCCCCTTGTACCATCAGTACATTGGGAGTTGCCTTCTTGAGATTCGGCTCTGCTGTCTTCAGCATGCCGTGCAACTCAGTCAATGTCTTAGTCATGTTTTGCATGTTGTAGTTCATGATGAACTAATCAAAACACGACGGCAAAGACTGCAGAATCATGTCAGTGGCTAGCTCCTGGCTAATGGCACAGTCCAGTTTCCCCAGGTTATCAATGTAACCCATCATTTTAAGGACATGAGGACTCACTGGACTGTTCTTAGCCAGCTTGCAATCCATGAGAGATTTAACCGTCTGGTATCTCTCTGTGCGAGCTTGCTCCTGAAACAAAGCTTTCAGGCTGTTAATCATCTCAATCGGTGACATCACATTCTCATATTGCTTCTGCTGCTCAGAGTTCATAGTCACCAGTATTAGACAATTAACGTCTTTGACATCAGCTGAATGCTTATCCCAAGCATTCTTATCTGCCTGCGTGGCATTGGAACGTGGCCTCTCGGGGAGAACTCTTGTAAGGACATATTCCTTGTTATCCTGCCTGAGAACTATTCTCAGGTTCCGATACCATTCCAAGAAATTTGATCCATTAAGCTTGTCCTTCTCAAGGACGGATCTTAGCGAGAAAGTGTTGATGTGAGTTGGGGCAGACATAGCTGTAATTAAAAGAGGTAGAGGTTTTAGTTATGATGCTCAAGGAAATGAGAATTCTTATCTAATAAGAAAACTCGCATTGTATTCAAAAACTATGTTTCCTCAGATGAATACAATGAACCAAGATCCTCAGCTAACCAAAATTTGAGTGGGCGACTCGCCATCACCCAAAATTTAGTTATCTAGGTAAGAAAATCATTGCTAATTGTACCCAGTACAACTCTTGGTCGCAGATAAGACAATCCATGTCTTATCCACTCTGATGTCTCTGGGCCCAGAACTTCTGATAGCCCAATCAAGTAAACCAATCTCTTCAGTCTTGTGATCATTGACAGTCGCACTGCGAGTCTATCAATGATCACATGCCTTACTCATGTAGTTGTGGATACCAAGGACTCCAAGGCTATCCAACAGCGAAACGAGCCTTGACAGTAGACAAGATCGGGCAAGACATCATGATCACTTGATATTTAGTTGAGGAAAAGAACTATTTAATCTTGATGCATATCCAATATGCATCCAACAAGTTTTTAAGTGGTTTAAAATATCTAGATTTTAATAAGTTCAGATTAATCTAGAACAGGGTATTATATTTGATTTGGTATTCGCAATTTGAGGTCCAACCACCAAATCTGCGAGTGGTGTGTCGATCGACACATCCTTGTATCGGTCGACACAACCTAACCAAAATCAAATTCGTTTCCGGTTCAATCCAATTGAACCGGGTTGATAACCGGTAAATCTAATTTAATCTGAAATCAACCAATTAAGTCGGCTCTTAACTAATTGAGATAACCAGTCCAATCCAATTGAACCAGTTCATCCAATTGAACCGATTTAACCATCATAACCATGCGAGATAACCGGTTCAATCCAATTGAACCGATCTATCCTTTGCATAGCCTGTGTCGATCGATGCACCCAGTGTGTCGATCGACACAGTGCGATCTCTAAGATCGTAACCCAAATTTTAATAGGCGTATTCGCGGTGCATCGACCGACACAAGCTTAGTGTCGATCGACACTGTGCGAAAACCCTAAAGTTTATATATTCGTTTTCGCGGTGTGTCGACCGACACAAACTTGTGTCGATCGACACTGTGCGAAAACACAGTTTCATCGTTTTTTCAACAGAGACTTAATCCGAGATTAAATTCTACAAAACACGATTTAACAGGCACTTCACTAATCAAATTCATCAGTATTCGATTCAAATGCCTTAGATTCAATAGACTAAACCCTAATAGCTCTGATACCACTGATGGAAAGCCTAGGATCTAGGGTTCGTTATATTGAATCACTAACCTCGTTCTTACCTTGGACTGGCAGCGGAATGATTGGTGAAACGAGATCAGTAGCGAATCAGATGCTTCGCCTCTACCAGATACACACGCACGGGATGCTAGTGTCGGATCTTGGGATTTCTGATTTTCTGGTGTTTCTGCTTTCTCTGTGAAGAAAGATTGAACGTCTAGGGTTCCAGGTCGAAATTATATGTTCATATAAAGACCTGGAATGACTTAAACCGAGCCTTGGTTAATCCAATTCGTTTAAGCCATAAAATCGAAACTTCAGTTTCGAAACCCGATCTGTGTCGATCGACACACATACTGTGTCGATCGACACACCACTCTAAACTCAATATTAATGTGTATCCAATATACATCAACATGATCATTACCATAATGATCATTCCCATATTTATGCTTCCAGTTTGCTTAGGTGTGTGACCCTATAGGATCATATAATACTGGCAGTAAGTTTACAACTTACAGATTGCAAGAGGCTTCTAGCAAAACATTGCAACCGCCCAGTATTATACGAATGTCTGATCTCGATACACAACTATCATCAGGAGTGAGTACAAGTGTGATTTCGGGACACTTTCCCAACACTTCTAACACATCAAGAGCCCTTAAATAGAAGATAAAAGTGTGAAATGGTCGACCACAACCACATGGGAGGGTCTACAAGCCGAAAGTAAAGAAAAAAGAGCATGTGGGAAAAAATGGTCTCACAGCGGCTTCAGACACTCGCTGTGGGTAGCCGCTGTGAGGGGTCTTGATCCACAGCGGCTTCTGGCACTCGCTGTGGATGCCATTGTGGAATTTGATGTCTCGCAAATCCCTCACAGCGGCTTGGTGATGTCGCTGTGAGTAGCCGCTGTGAGGGGTCTTGATCCACAGCGGCTTCTGGCACTCGCTGTGGATGCCGCTGTGGAATTTGATCATCCGCAAGTCCTCCACAGCGACTTGGGCATTCCCCTGTAGGACCCCGCTATGAGTTCCTATCACGATCCTTACCTGTTTTTCCACCTTGTTTGAGTGTTCTTTTGGTCCCTACCTCCTCCATTGTCCCTTGGTGCTTCATCTTGTCATCCACCACCTACAAAAGAGCAAAACAAAGCACATGCACTCATAATGATGCCTAAATGCTTTTCCTAAAACTAAAACACACTCTAAATCATAATTAAATCTACTCAAATTTACAACACATCAACTCCCCCAAACTTGTTTCTTTGCTTGTCCTCAAGCAAACAACAAAGATAACAAAGGGGAAGAGGTTTGAAGTTGGAGACTCATAACCAAAGAAATTTAGCAAGCCCTCAACATGATGTCCTTAGAAAATGATAATATGTTGCTTGAACAAACAATCTAATCCACTCTAATTTCTCTAGGCTTATCAACACACCAAATCTTATTCTCTTAAGCACATTATCAAGAATCTACCAAATCAACATTTCACCAACTCTTAAATTCATTCATTAATCAAAGTGCAGTCTCACAAATGGGGATTTGATCTTGAACAATTGGCTTGGCATAAAAAAGGCTTCAAATAGTGTTTAGAGGAGGGTCATGATTTCATATTTGGTGGCTAACTCTCAAGGAAAAGGAATGCTAGACATTATGTAAAATGTGGCAAGAAAAGAATAATTTATGCATACAATTCTTAACTCCCATTGTCTTACCCAATTGTGTTTCCAAATCCTATCACTAGTTTAACCAATCTCCCTTTCTTTCCTAAACTTAACCATTTAACTTTTTTCATTTTTGGGTCTTGGGAAGTTATTCTTTTCATTTACTAAGACTCTTTTTCTTTTGATCTCTTTTCATTTCAAACTTAGAGTTTCCCAATTTTTATCTCAACTTCCCAAGTGTTTCCCTTCACAAGTTGGTTCTTTCTTTTTCTTTTACTCCCCATTTCACTCTTACTTTTATTTCACTCCCAATCCCATTTTCAAGTGCTTATACCCCAAATGCCAATCAAAAAGTGAACTCCTAGACTAGCCTATGAGAGCTAATCATTGTCATTCTTATACTTTTAACCTCTTACACATGTTAGCATTATCAAAAAGAGGTCTCACTCAATCAATCAAATCAAGGTTTAAAAGAAAAGGGAAAGGTTCTAAGGTGTGGAAACCATCCTAAGAGTGAGAATGACCACTTGGATTAACAAAGGGTGGTAAAATTGTGGTAAAAGATAATCCAAGTGTGTATATAATGACCATGATCAAGCATAAAAAACCCATAAGTGAGAAGATTAAGTTCATTTAAGTCCATATAGGTGAGTTGGTTTCAAAGTTGAGAGTATCAAACAAGACAAATGGATTTGAGTGGTGTGATCAAAGCTCGAAATGTGTTTCAATAGTTGTTTAAGCAACATATTATGATTATCAATGGCATCATGTTGAGTTCTAAAATCTAGATTTCTTACACTACAAGAAAAAAAAAGCTTTTCTTAGCGGCTGCTATCTAACGATACCATAGCGTTTTTACCAGCGATGTGTCATCGCCCGTCATAGTAGGTCGGACACATTTGATAGCGGTTTTTTGTTTTGCTATCATATTTCCATATACTATAGCGCTTATTTCTATGCAATTAAATACTATACAATAGCATTGTTAAATTGTTATCTTTTATTAGTTGTTATAGCACAACCCAAATGTTATATATTATTTTAAAATAGCATTTGTATTTTGCTATTTGTTTTTGTCTTCCAATTCACTGGTTTTTGAATTAATAAATTTTTTTATGCATATATATAAAATTAATAAATACTTGAAATGTACCAAACTAAAAATAACTTTAAAAACAAATTAAATAATTTATTATTACATTCATAAGTACAATTCCTAATTCATAACTATAAATACAATTTTTAGTTTATGACCCAAAAAATAAAAATAAATACAATTCCTAATTCATAGGATTATTAATAATCATAGCTAAGGCTTGAGTCTTTTCTTCTTCTACTTGTTCTCCATTTCCCTCATTGTTAGCCCCAGTACCCGACATCCAAGGACTGATTTAAGTACTCTTGAGCGTCTTCTAGTGCAGATTCATTTGCTATGTTTTATAAAATATATTCTTCACTGCAACCACTAGTTCAGGAGTTTGGAAAAGTAACTCTATATCCCAGAGATTGGAGAAGTAAAAGTCTCTTTCTTTTTCAAAGAGGTCAAGAGACAGCCTGCAAACTGTAAGTTGTGGTACGACAGAAGATACTAAAGTTTTAGTTACTCATTACATATCAGAGAAAGGGTTATATACAAAATCATGAAACTTTAATCTACGAAAGAGAATATATAAAGAGCGACGGGATCTGTGTCAGTGTACCTCCTTCAACAATATTGTACAAGAATGACCCACGTTCTGTTTTGTCTCTGCACTGACCACTATTGATCTTACGTCCGAGTATCTTTAGCTCTGAGCTTTTGACAATGGCCAGGCAATATATAAGTTCACCTTGTGAAAACGCAGAGCTACTGAAAGTGTTAAGGTTTGGATGAGAAAGAAGTAAAAGAGAAGGACTGTGAATGACCTTGGTAGAGATGACGATTATAGGATCAGTGATGGTGAAATGGCTGTTTGCTTTCATTGTGAGGCTTAAACTTGGTATCAATTTGGCATTTGCATCAGTGCTAATCAAAGCGTTTACAATAAACATTTTTAGATTTGAGTGGCGGAGATACAAAGAAACATTAGATTCAAAACTCACGAGGGGATCCTTGGATCCGGTGAATGGCGCTTATCTTGGGCCTGAGAATGGAACTGGAGAGGACAATTTGATCATCACGAGGAACAGAAGAAAGAATGAAATGAACCACCTCTAACACTTTTAAATTTGAAGAAAGAACAAAGATTTAAACTTAAAAAAGAAACATATACGTATTGACGCGTATAAGAAAGTTGCAGCCAACAATAGGAGTCTCCGACGGTAGATGAACTCGTATAACGCTAAGCACTGTTTTCTCTAATTAAATGTAATTCTCAAAGCAATTCAACACTAACGAAGCCCAAAGGCTGAGACTTTTTGATGTATATTGACGCGAGAGAGCAGAAGAACTAAAGCAAATCCGCCATTTACTTGACCCTAAAATCCACCAGAATTGATGAACCCTAAAGATTCCAGAAACACCAGCGACACTGAAAAGTATTACCTTCTTACTGCGGCGAGAGGTTGAACGAAGATGGTCTGGAGCTGAGCATTCAAATCGAAGAGGGGGATAACAATCAGAGCCATGGAGGAGAGAGGTGGCTGAAGGAGCAGACCTACAAAGTGATGAGAAAGGGCTTTCGTGAAGTGAAAAGAGGAAATGAAGACAAGGAGTCATGTCCGTTGAGTTTAATATAATCTAACGGTGGAAAATGAAAAAACCGTAATCTTTATGTCTATGTTTTAACCAATGAAACCAGTTTGTTTTTGTTAACACAGTATTATTCTTTTTTACTTTTTAAGTTTAACAATTTTGTTATTTTACTTCTTTAAATTTTTGTCAATTATTTATTTTTAATTAATTAGTGTGTTATTTTTTGCAATATGTGTATCAATAAAAGATAAAACTATAACTTATTTGTAATCAATTTCATTTGTAAAATAACTATATTTTGATTATATATTATGTTTATCTTTTATAATTTAAGATTTATAAAATTATTATATTTGAATTTTTTTTACAAAGTGTTAAGTTTTTGTTATACTATTTGATATTTAAAATTTAGTGTTTGTAATTAAGTGTTAAAAGTTTAGGGTTTAGGTTTTGTGTTTAGGGTATATAGTTAAGGTTTCGAATTTAAAAATTTAGTATTTATGATTAAAAATAAAATTTTAGTTTGTGTTTAGTGAAGAGTTACGGTTTATGATTAAAGAATAAAAGTATAGGGTTTAGGGTTTGTGTTTAGGGTATAGAGTTAAGGTATTAGAGTTTAAAATTTTAGTTTTTTGTGATTAAGAATAAAAGTTTAGAGTTTAGGGTTTGTGTTTAGTGAAGAGTTAAGGTTAACAATTAAAATATTTTAGTTTTTAATGTAAAACAAAAATTTTATTGTATTCTTTATGTTAGATGACAAATAGAAAAATTATGTTTAACTTCGAATTTTAAACCTTATATTTTAATACCCTAAACCCTAAACCCTAAACCTATACTACAATTATAATATGTTTGTGGTCTAGAGTTTAGGGTTTAAAGAATTAAGATTTTAAAAATGATTGTAAATTGTAATTCAAAATTTGGAATTTCTTTATAACTAAACACTCATTAATCTAATAAATTTTATCATATTTTTATTGTTAATAGCACTAAAAATATATTTTATATTTTATACCATATATCCTTATCCATTAAATTGAAAAAGTTATGTCTAAACTCTAAATCAAAAGATCATTATATTTTGACTTTCCTTTTTTGTAACTTTTATTTATTAAAAATATAATGATAATATTTTTACTAATTTTGGACAGCAATAACATACTTATAATTAAAAAAGTTTTTTTTTATTGAATTATCAAGAAAGAACACTCTTGAAATATTGCCCTTCACTTAACTTTTGTTGCTTCAAAGCAAACTCTCGATGATCGAACATGTGTCTTCAACTCTCTACTAGACGCCGAGAGGCAGTAGCTGCTCCTGAATACCGTCCTCTATATTTCTTACTTGCCCTTGCTCTTGGAGCGTGGACCTCACAACCTGAGACCATAACAAGATCATTGTGTCAATGATTACCTAAGAGTGAGATGGAGAAAGCAGAGGAGACAGAGGAAGGGAAAGTGACCTCGTGCGGGTATGTCAATACAGAGGCGATTACTTTAAATATTGAATAAGTACCCTTACCTGTAATTTGCAGTACACATGATGCTCAAAATCTTTTTATATGGATGAGACTCCATCAAAATCAATAGATCTTTCAGTCGTTAGACTTTAGATTTCAACTAGTTACAACTAGAGGGAAAAGAGGTGAAAGATATAAACAAAGCACATGCCTGTTAGCTCCGGTCAATGAGACAGAAAGCTCAAACTTGTCTCTCAGCTGTGACTTTTGAATAAGATTGGTTGACGGTATCTGTAGTGCAGACATGACAGCCTGAAGAGTCATAGTAGTGGCGGTTGCAGTCATTGCAAGAATGCAATCTGCCTCGAGTGCAGAATACAGCATTTATGCCTTGAGTCTCATGTATGAAGGGCGGAAGTTATGAGACCTGTTCAGAATAGTGACACATCCACAACGACAAGTGACACAGATAAAGACATGCGAAACATACAAAAATTCTACTTTAACATCACACAATGAAATGCAAGTGACGCTTACCACTTTCTTGACTCGGTTGTTGACAACATCAGTTCCTCCAAACACACAATCGGAAAGATACGGGCTACGAACACATACTTCTTTCATCACCAAAATGTCTGAGTACATTTACTACTTTCTTTCAGTAATTGATTAAACAACATATTATCATGTTTTTCTTTCATCAGTGCAATAAAAACTAGACTCTAGAAAGGACTTCGATTTCGATTCTACAACCAGTAGCAAATGGAACACAAACATAATAAAATGTTTGTATTTCTCAAAGGGAGAAAAAGACAAACTTTGCATATATTTTGTTTCAAAGCGAGCATCAACAAGGAAACTAGAGCAATACAACACTAAATCATGTCCAGAAATCTAACAATATATTTAGGCAATAACACAACAGAAACTCATGTAGTTTATCCCTTCAAAAAGCACTTGTTTACAAACTAAGCGACAACAAAATACACAGAACACAATTTCCAATAAAAATTTTGCCACTGGCTTCTAATAGAGAGATATTTAGTTCAGGAAATTGAGAGTAGATTGATAGAGATCTAGAGAGATACATTGGTTCCAAGCGTATGGATTGTGGTAAAAAGTCTTCCCATCAGAATTGATCCAAAAAAGTATGATTTCATCAACGGCGCCATAAGCGAGGGAGGAACAAGCATCTAGGGCCACCTTTTAGGCACATGACAAGGGGCTTTGACTTGGGGTGTTGACTCGGCGGTGACTCGGTAACCCAGTAGGATACCGCCCTCCCTACCGTCACGTTCACCCTGATGTAACCAAAGAAGTGAAAGAAGACGACATCGGTGGTTCGCCTAGAAGGTGTATATTATGCCGCTTTCATGGTTCCTCTTTGCAGCAACTGGTGAGACTGAGCCCTAGATCAAGCGTTAGAGGGAGAACGAAAGATGAAGAAGATGATGATAATAGTTTTTTTTGTCGATCGAGATAGAGATGAAGGATTGAGAATGATTTTGAGAGGAATCGAGATTGAGTATGAGAGAGATCGAGACTGAGAGTGAAAGGGATGAAGAGTGAAAGAAGAGAAGGGATAACAAAAGGAATTTTTGTTTTTATCGACTAATTTTTTTTATGTTTCTTAACTTTATAACGTTTATGAAACTGTTATCTTATATTTATTAATTCTCGGTTAACCTAAGATAACATTTTTGAAACTGTATACCCAAAATGGAGACTAAAATTTAAGCGCCAATACAGTATTTTTTGCTCTCTCTTCTTCTAGAGAAAGAGAATTCTCTCTAAAATCGATTTTCGTCTTCCTCTTCTTACCACACCTTAATCCTTCAGAAGAGTAAGCTTCGATCTTCGATTTTAGCTGAGTTTTCTTTTCTTTGCTTTCGGTTTGTTTAATATCTGCATCTATCGTTTTCGGTTTGAATAAATTCCGAATCTCTCGGATTCGGTTTCCAGCGTTTGCTGGGTTTCTCGCCTTGGGCGAAATCCAATCCTTCTTCCTCTGTTCTTTTTCTCGTCGGAATTTTCTGTGCGAACTCTTATCGTTTCTCGTCGGTCATCTCTGATTTTCTCGAGGATTAATTTCTTCCTCGCTTCCACCGCTCGTTGAGGAAGAGCTTATGGTGGGCTAAGTCTTGACTACTCGATTGGATCAAGACAGCGACGAAGTCTCTCGGATGCGGCGATTACCACTGGAGCTTTAAGATTTTCCTTTCAATCCATAGTGTTCTCTGGCAATCTTTTTAGGAAGACAAGATCAACAAATGGGATCGTGATCGAGTTAGGGATTTGGATTTGCCGTCTACGGTGGCCGAGTCTTCCTCGTCGGTGATTGGAGATTTGCATGCCGGTTTTCATATTGGGCTAACACGTGGCGTCTAAGATAGCGTTGTATACCCTTATCTTTTAGGTTCTATTTTGGGCCTCTTAATGTTTTAGCCCATTTCATCCTGAGCTTATCTGTCCCGTTTGTACTTTCAAATGATAATGAAATGGTCGATCAAAAAAAAAATACAGTATTTTTTGCCGCCTAATATATTATAGCGTTTATTATTTCAGAAACGCTATAGAAAATTCGGGCATATACCAATTATAGCAGAAAAACATAAACCGCTATCTTGAAATGCTATTAATACCCGTTTTTCTTGTAGTGTTACAAGGCAATTATATCATCGTCTCCTATGCAAATGCAAATGCAATCTAGAATGCTTCTATAATCAATCTTAAAAGAGAAACAAATATGAAACTATATGCCTTTTTTTTTGGTTTTTCAAAATTTTCAATTTTTTTGGTTTTTTCGAAATCATATCTATTAACAATGCAAAACACAAAAGACTCAATCAAACAGAAACGATGGTTAATTGATCACCCCCAAACTTACTTCGCACCGTCTCGGTGTGAAAGCAAATTAGGGGAAGCTAAAGATGGTAAATTAAAAATAACACAAAAACAAAAACTATTTACAAGGTGGTGATGTTACCTCAGTAGTTAGGAGGTGCGGTGTCGTCCTCGTCCTCACCCAAGGATAGAGACTCATTTCTGGAACCGGGAGATGGTGGTTGGATGTGTCGCCTAGCTCTGCGACGTCGCTCGTCAAGGGAGGCGCGTCCTGGTGCTCTGCTGGATGAGCTGGTAGCCTCTCCTCCATGATAGGAGTGTCGTCACGGGAAGTCCTCTGAATCTGTGTCTTCCTCACTCTCCGGATAACTAGGAGGCACTTCTACCGGACCCTTCTTCCCTGTCACCATATAGGCCAAGTACTTAACTTGAAGACTGAGCGCCTTCGTCTTCTCCTTGTACTTCTTCTTCAACCTCCTTTGTCTTTCGTCCAGCTGCCACCAATTTCCCAATGGTGCAGTCTTGAAGCTTGTTCCAACGCTCCAGCTTCCTGATATAGCTATGAGCCCTGCTCAGCACCCTGAATTGCTTCATTGGGAGAATGGAGGTAATAACGTGCGCTCCCATAGATCAGGCTTGGTGGTCTAGCCTGATCAGAACTGGCTTATATCTCTGTCGGAACATCCGCTTGGCTGCTGGTGCCTTCTCCCTGCGAAGCTCTCTCAGCTGATCTCCTCTTCCTTGGTCTTGCTTGCGCTTCCAGCAGGTCAGCTCTAAAGTTGTGGTAGTACCGTGGATCCGGCTAAAACATGACATTCTCCTTTTTCCGCAGTGTGGTGATGGCAATGTTCGGGAGGAGGACATTCGCAGTCAGGTTGTGGCTGGCTTTGAATGTGTATGCGAACATGTCCTCTATATGCCCAGCTAGGAAGTTGGTCTTACGCAAAAGGCTCTCATCTATCCGCTGTGGTGCAACCCCGTTGACCAGTGGGATTTGCACGGCCTGAAAGATCGGAGTCAGCATCCCTCCAAATCTGAATATTGGCGTCCTATCAACATATGTCATCGCCTGTTTTCTGAAAGCCATTAACCGCCTGAAGAAGTAAGCCACAACTCCCAACTCATCATAGTTCCAGAAGTTCACCTCGGGAATGTCAAATTCTCCCAATACTGGCTGGAGTCCCATAGCCATAAACCTTAGCCCTTCTTCTAGCACCTTGTTGTTCTCCCGTCTAGCAAACAAGGTGTAGGCTAGCAGCTTCTCTACATATCGGATGGCTGGGTGGACAATGTTGGAGTTCTTCATCTCTCCTGTCTGGTAGACTGCCCTGGAGATGACGGCCCACAATACTGTAGGAAGAAGGTCTAATCTTGGCAGCTTGTTGTTCCATTTGTCTATGAATCCAAGTATCGTCGACAGCTATTTGAAACCCAGCATGTACTTTGTGCCATGGTAGCTGAAGGTGATGCAACAAAATCCCTCAGCTTCAGTTGGTCCATCCATGAATTCCTCCATCTGAAGCGTGCATAAGAACTGGTAGCACGACATCTCATAGACAGGATAAGCCTCTGTCATCAACCTCTCCAAGCTCAAGCTCTTCAGAATGACCATTACATCCTCATAAATCCCCAGCTTCTTGCAGATATCAACATCCCCGAACTTTGTGGCAACCCAGTTATAATATCCCAGCTTTGACCTCACTTGACCCAATGTGTAAGTCTTTCCCTTCTCCTTCTTCTTTGGCTTTTTCTGCGCCGGCTTTTTGCTTTTCCCTTTCTTCTCCTTTTGCTGTACCCTTTCTTCTTCGCTGCTGCTACTCGAGAAATGAATTCTCTCCTCATCATCGTTTTCTTTAACAGCAGGTTCTTTCTCCGGACGATGGGTTTGTGTGCTCTGCTGCTGCTCTTGAGCTTGCGACTTTCTTCTTACCATCTGCACAAATACAATTTTAAAGCCATCAAACTATATGTCAAGCAACCACCCAAAAGTAATGCCTAAAGTATGAGCATGATATTTTTCATTCAATGCAACCTGATCAATTAATCCACATTTAGGCAATTACAATGTCCAAGCAAGCATCAAGAACTCATTCTTCTTTCAAAATTTAGAATATTTGAAGTTTTCATTACTTTCTTCATGAGTCACCTTCTTTTTCCCACAAAAATCTCAATGCCTTAAGAATTTGATATGGTTCCTTTTGCAAAGTATGCTCTAAACACCCTAACAAAGCCTTAGGAACAATCAAATCGTGTTTTCCCCAAAATAT
Source organism: Orychophragmus violaceus (assembly GCA_030180135.1). Taxonomy (NCBI): domain Eukaryota; kingdom Viridiplantae; phylum Streptophyta; class Magnoliopsida; order Brassicales; family Brassicaceae; genus Orychophragmus; species Orychophragmus violaceus. Next base: position 29,965,754 of record CM058233.1, read on the forward strand.
ATATATATTTTTTATCAAGAACCCTAGAATTGATTTTCAGTTTTTCGCACAATCTAACCATGGGTTCTTCAAATTAACAGCATGGGTGTGTCTAGAATCATCAAATGAACAAGTATAGAGCCACAAATCCTATAAATCCGAAATCGAAATTTGACCATGAAGAACAAGGGTTTTGTAATCTCATACCTTGGTTTGATTTGATGACAGATTATGATTCTAGATGTGTAAATGATGAGAATCGCGAGTTTAAGGTCCAAAAATCAATGAAAACGGTTTAGATTTGAGAGAGTATTGAAGCTTTGAAGCTTTTGAAGAAATGAAGTTTCTGGGCGAAATGAAGAAGTGAGAGAGAGAGAGAATCGTGAGAGAGATAGAGTGAAAAGATTTTTTTTTTTTTAAACGTGGTCAAAATCGGTCAAACTGACTCACAACGACTTCAGGCACTCGCTGTCAGATGCCGCTATGAGGTCTCCTTACCTGCAACGGCTTAGGATCCTCACTGTGCATGTCGCTGCGGGAAAACAGCTCCCGGAAATCCCTCACAGCAGCTTGGGGACATCGTTGTACGTAGCCGCTGTGAGGTCCTTTTTTCTACAGTGGCTGCGTGAACTCGCTGTGCATGCCGCTGCGGGAAAAAACCTCCCGCAAATCCCTCACAGCGACTTGAGGACGTCGCTGTGAGGTGCCGATGTGAGTTCTCTTCCTTGCAGCGGCTCCTCCGTGATTCCATTCTTGCTCCTGCTCATTCCCACATGCTAAAAACACACACTCAAAACAAAAACAAACATTAATGCACACAAACACACATAAATCAAATCAAAGATAGAAAAATTCACACAATATATATACAAAGGATAACATGGGATTGCCTCCCAAGTGCGCTTGTTTTAATTCACGAGCTTGACTTTCTTACTGCTTAGAATGGGGTTGAGTCCATGAGAAGAATCGATTTCTCTTCTTCCACGGGGTCGGACGTAGAGTAGACTTTGAGCCGCTGTCCATTCACTGTGAACTCACTTCCGTCCTTGTTGAGTAGAATGACGGCTCCATAGGGTCGTACTTCCTTGACTGAGAAGGGGCCATACCATCTCGATTTTAATTTTTCGGGAAACAACTTCAACCCGGAGTTGTACAGTAAAACTCGGTCTCCTGCCTTGAACACTTTCTTGACCATCCTCTTCTCATGGAACGCTTTTGTCCTCTCCTTGTAGATTTTCGAACTTTCATAAGCATATAACCGGATTTCGTCAAGCTCATGGAGTTGGATGACGCGTTTCTCAGCTGCAGTCTTGATGTCAAAATTCAGTAGCTTCACTGCCCACATTGCCTTGTACTCCAACTCTACTTGTAAGTGACATGACTTTCCGTACAAGAGGTTGAAAGGTGTTGTACCTATAGGTGTCTTGAATGCTGTCCGATATGCCCAAAGAGCATCATCAAGTTTCTTGGCCCAATCTTTTCTTGAGCTCCCAACAGTCTTTTCCAATATGGCCTTGATTTGCCGGTTAGAAACCTTCACTTGTCCGCTGGTCTGAGGATTATATGGTGTAGCCACCTTGTGTTTCACTCCATACTTCTTGAGAAGATTTTCAAACACCTTGTTGATGAAGTGACTGCCACCATCACTGATCACAACTCTTGGGATGCCAAACCTAGGGAATACAATGGATTTGAATAGCTTGATAACTACCCTAGAATCATTGGTAGGACTTGCAATGCCTTCTACCCATTTTGACACATAGTCAACTGCCACCAAGATGTATTGATTTCCATATGAGGATGGAAATGGACCCATGAAGTCAATCCCCCATACATCAAATAATTCAACTTCCAATATTGGGTTTTGTGGCATCTCATTCCTCCTCCTAATGTTCCCCTTTCTTTGGCAGGAATCACACTTTGACATGTATCCGTGAGCATCCTTAAATAGGCTGGGCAACCAAAAACCTGAATGTAACACTTTTGTTGCGGTCTTGAATGATGCAAAGTGTCCTCCATAATCTGAACCATGGCAGTGATACAAGATCCCTTCCATTTCTTCTTCTGGAACACATCTCCTGTAGAGACCATCTGAACACCTTTTGAAGAGGTAGGGTTCATCCCAATAAAATCGAGTAACATCCCCGTAGAACTTCTTCCTCTGGTAGCTGCTGAGGTTTGGCAGCTCTTTTCCACAAGCCAAGTAGTTGACAAAATCTGCATGCCAAGGCAAATTCTCTTCCTTTAGACTCTTTAATTCCTCCATCTTCAGGCTCATCTTATATCTTTCTCTTAAGCTTTGAATGAGAAAGAGTTGTTCTTCCGCTAGGGAGTCATCAATTGGTAACTCTTCGTCAATCCTTAACCTTGATAAGTGATCAGCCACCCCATTCTCAACTTCTTTTTTGTCTTGAATTTCAAGGTCAAACTCCTGAAGTAGAAGTATCCATCGTGACAACCTTGGCTTAGCATCCTTTTTAGCCAACAAGTGTCTTAATGCTGCATGATCTGTATACACCACCACTTTCGATCCCACCAAATATGACATGAACTTGTCAAATGCAAACACCACTGCCAAGAGCTCCTTCTCTGTCATTGCATATCGGACATGAAAATCGTCCAAGGTTCTGCTTGCATAATAGATGACATGAAGCTTTTTATCCTTCCTCTGGCCTAAGACTGCCCCAACTGCATAGTCGCTGGCATCACACATTATCTCAAAAGGTAGATCCCAGTCTGGGGCTTGAACTATAGGTGCACTCACAAGGGCATTCTTGATCGTATGGAATGCTTTGAGGCATTCATCATCAACGACGAACTCTGTCTCCTTGCACAGCAGTCTTGTCAATGGCCTTGCAATCTTTGAAAAATCTTTGATGAACCGTCGGTAAAAACCTGCATGACCCAAAAAGCTCCTTATCCCTTTTACTGAGTTTGGTGGCTGCAATCCCATCATCACATCTATTTTGGCTTTGGCCACTTCGATTCCTCTTTCTGAAATCTTGTGCCCAAGTACTATTCCTTCCTTCACCATGAAGTGGCATTTCTCCCAGTTTAGTACCAAGTTTGTATCCTCGCAACACTGAAGTACTCTGCACAAATTAGGCAAACAAGCAGCAAACGAGGTACCATATACAGAAAAGTTATCCATGAAAACTTCAACCATTTCTTCAATTAAGTTAGAAAAGATCGACATCATGCACCTTTGGAAGGTGGCTGGAGCATTACATAACCCAAATGGCATCCTTCGATATGCAAAGGTGCCATAAGGACATATGATGTCGTCTTTTCCTGGTTATTAGGGTGAATGGGTATTTGAAATAACCCACTGTACCCATCAAGAAAACAATAGAATGGATGATTTGCCAATCGCTCAAGCATTTGGTCAATGAATGGGAGAGGAAAGTGATCTTTTCTGGTGGCTGAGTTCAATTTCCTATAATCGATGCACATTCTATGTCCGGTTATAGTTCTTGTAGGGATTAGTTCATTTTTCCCATTTTTAACTACTATTATACTTCCCTTCTTAGGAACTACATGAACAGGTGAGACCAATGTGCTATCTGAAATAGGAAAGATTGTTCCTTCATTCAAGAGTTTCAGAATTTCCTTTTTAACAACTTCTTTCAAATTAGGATTTTGTCTCCTTTGATGCTCAATTGAAGTCATTGTTTCATCTTCCAAATGGATTCTATGGGTGCAAAGAGTTGGTGATAGTCCTTTAATATCATCAAGTGAATAACCTATTGCTCTCCTATATTTTCTCAGTTCATTAAGAAGTAAGTTCAGTTCATTTTCATTTAGGTTTTCACTTACTATGACAGGATAGGATGAATTTGGTCCCAAGAAAGCGTACCTTAGCCCATCCAGGAGTGGTTTGAGTTCTACCTTTGGTGCTTTCAGCTCACACCAGTCATCATCTAGGCTGGACTCACCATTGCTAGCTGGTTTGGCTGCTTCTTCTCCCTCCACGGACTTGATGCTGTGGACTTCTTGAGGGAGTTCCAAGAATTGATCATTTCCTTCTAACGCCTTGCGAGAGTCAATGAGTTTCGCATACTCTTGTTCTTCTTTGTCCACCAGATCACTCACGTCTTTCTTTTTGGTCATGACCATCTCCAGGGAGTCCTCCATAGCCAGCTCTTCCAGGTATTCATCAGCCAAAGCATCCAGTGTTTCAATCCAAAAGGCATGCCCTTGAATCGACGGTTTTTTCATCACTTCATTTATGTCAAACTTAAGGATATGGTTCTTTCCCAAGTGCAGGTCAATCTTCCCCTTCTTGACATCAATGTTGGCTCCAGCAGTGGCCAAGAAAGGTCTTCCAAAGATCAAGGGGTCCTTTGGTTCTTCATCCATCTCCAGAACCACAAAATCTGTCGGTATTTCGAAGTTCCCGACCATGACCGGAATATCTTCAAGCATTCCCACAGGAAGTCTCATTGACCTATCAGCCAACACAAGTGAGATTCTACACTGTTTGTAGCGTGTGAATCCTAGCCGCTTTGCTACTGAGAGTGGCATCAAGCTTACACTTGCTCCAAGATCACATAGACATCTTTCAAAGGAGAGTGGTCCCAAAGCGCATGGTAGGGTGAAGCTTCTTGGATCTTCAAGCTTCCTTGGAATGGTTTTTCTCTAGATGATAGCACTGCACTCATGGGTTAAGATAACCATGCCTTCCATCTCCTTTGTTCTGTCCTTGATTGCATCCTTGAGAAATTTGTTGTATTGGGGTACTAGCATGAATGCGTCCATCAATGGCATGGTGAGCTGGATCTTCTCCATTTGCTTGTCAAAGAGTGCTCTTACTTCTCTAAGAGCTGCTTCTTGAATCTTCCAAGAAAGGGAAGTTCTGGCTCATAGGCTGGTGGCACAAAGATTTTCTCCTTTGATGTAGAGGCTGAACCTGTTTTTGCCTTCTCCTTCGTTTCTTCATACATCTTACCTTTCCCTTTGATATCTTTGGCTTCCGACGAAAACTCCTGTAGCTGCTGGGAAGGTGTACAAACCCAAGGTACCTTTCCCGAGGAACCCAAAGCGATCTAAGTTTGAACGGTTCAAGACTAAGTACATGGCTGTGCTGAGCAAGCTAACTCTTCCAATGCCATTAATAGATGTTGTTAGCAATAACCCAGTGTTGAAGAGGTGTTTGAAGAGATGTTGACTTCTGATATGGGAGATGACGAGTATATGATGATGATCACTGAGGTCTGTAGTGCTGTCATTTTAAACAGAGTTCCCGAGAAGCAAAAAGATCCAGGGAGCTTTGTCTTGGATTGTGCCATCTTCAGAGACAGATTTGAGAGATCATTGTGTGATTTGGGATCAAGCGTCAATCTAATGCCATATTCAGTTGCTTAGCAGATGGGTATGACAGATTTCACACCTACTAAGATATCCTTGATTCTAGTAGATCGCTCCATAAGGATTCCTGAGGGCCTCTTGGAGGATGCACCGGTAAATATTGGTGAATGTGTTATCCCAACTGACTTCGTAGTCTTGCAGTACAATGATGAGCCTAAGAATCCTTTTATCTTAGACAGGTAGCTACAGCTGGTGCCTTCATTGATGTGAAAAGAGGGAAGATTGGTCTCAATGTGGGTGATCTGGTGATGAATTTTGACACAGATAAGCTGATGAGACACCCTACCATTGATGGGCAGACCTTATATGTTAATACGATTGAGAATCTGGCTGCAGAATTCCTCAATCAAATGCATCATGCTGATCCTTTGGAGAGAGCTCTGATGAATTCTGAGAGTGATTTGGAGCTGGAGGATAATGTTGTTGCTGGGTATTTGAGTCTGATGGACGCTACCGAGCAAGTGATGAACTTGGAAGTCGCTGATGATATACAGTGTCGACCAACACCACAGGGTAATCGGTCGACACCAGTTGCGACAGATTGGAGCGAGGAGAGAGCTCCAAAGGTCGAGCTGAAGCAGCTACCTGCGGGCCTCAAGTATGCGTTTGTAAAAACTCCACCTATCCTGTTATAGTCAATGCTGATTTGAATAACGCAGAACTCACTTTACTGCTAAGCAAGCTGCGCAAGCATCGCAAGGCTCTTGGCTATTATCTTGATGATATTCCAGGTATCTCTCCAAACTTGTGCATGCATAGGATACACCTTGAGGATGAGAGCATGTCGTCAATAGAGAATCAGTGGCGTTTGAATCCCAACCTGAAAGAGGTTGTAAAGAAGGAGATCATGAAGCTGCTGCAAGCTGGGGTCATCTTTCCTATCTCCGACAATAATTAGGCCAGCCCAGTTCATGTGGTTCCTAAGAAGGGAGGAGTCACTGTGGTGAAGAATGAGAAGAATGAGCTGATTCATACAAGGACAATCACTGGTCACAGGATGTGCATAGACTACAGGAAGCTGAATGCAGCCACCAGGAAAGACCACTTTCCACTTTCTTTCATTGATCAGATGTTGGAGAGGTTGGCGAGTCATCCATACTACTGCTTTTTGGATGGCTATTCTGGTTTCTTTCAGATCCCCATCCACCCAGAGGACCACGAGAAGACCACATTTACATGTCTCTATGGCACCTTTGCATTCCGCAGAATGCCACTTGGACTGTGTAATGCTCCTGCGACGTTTCAGAGGTGCATGATGTCCATCTTCACGGACATGATAGAGGATTTCATGGAGGTCTTCATGGATGACTTTTCTGTCTACGGACCATCTTACCATGCCTGTCTAGATAATCTTTGCAAGGTGCTAGCTCGCTGTGAGGAAAAGCACCTGGTTTTGAACTGGGAAAAATGTCATTTTATGGTCAAGAATGGCATTGTACTTGGGCATAGAGTCTCTGAGCCAGGAATTGAGGTAGATAGAGCTAAGATTGAGGTGATGACAGGACTGCAAGCACCAGATTCAGTGAAGGGAATTAGGAGTTTTCTTGGGCATGCTGGTTTTTACAGAAGGTTTATTAAGGACTTCAGCAAGATAGCTAGACCACTCACAACACTTCTTTGCAAGGATGTGAAGTTTGAGTTCACAGATGACTGTCATGCTGCATTCAAAGAACTGAAACAAGCTTTGATCTCTGCTCCAATTGTGCAACCTCCAGACTGGAGTCTTCCTTTTGAGGTGATGTGTGATGTTAGTGATTATGCAGTAGGAGCTGTGCTTGGGCAGAAGAAGGATAAGAAACTCCATGCTATCTATTATGCTAGTAGAACTCTTGATGATTCTCAAAGGAAATATGCCACCACTGAGAAGGAACTGTTGGCAGTTGTGTTTTCATTTGAGAAGTTTCTTTCCTACCTGATTGGATCCAAGGTAATTGTACATACTTATCATTCTGCGCTTAAGTACCTGATGCAGAAGAAAGATGCTAAGCCAAGGCTGCTGAGATGGATTCTATTGCTCCAAGAGTTTGACATAGAGGTGAGAGACAAGAAAGGAGTAGAGAATGGTGTTGCTGATCACTTGTCACAGATTAGGATCGATGAGGATGTACCTATAGATGATTCTCTACCAGAAGAGAACATCTATAAAGTTGAGACAAGTTTTCAGGCTATTTCTGCGAGTTCACTACTTTTTACACGGGTTGCAGAGTCAGTGTCGGTCGACACCCAGTTCATGTCGGTCGACACCCGACTCGAAAAAGCGGACGATAATCGATCAACCTCGACACCAATTGGCCAATTAGGCACGATGTTGGTCGACATCAACGCTGATGTCGGTCGACACCAGCTGCGATCGCAGGCTGCAATTCTCGACGACGAAGCTGACGCGTTCATAGCTGCAATCGCCCAAGGTTCTCTCTCCACTAGACCCTGGTACGCTGACATAGCCAACTACCTTGCTGCAAATGATGAGCGTGAAGTGTTTAAAGGCTATGCTAAGAAGAAGTTCCTTAGGGAAATCAGACGCTATTACTAGGATGAGCCTTACTTGTACAAACACTGCTCTGATGGTATCTACAGACGTTGCATTGTTGAGTGTGAAGTTGATGATGTGTTATGCCACTGCCATGGTTCTGAGAATTGATAGGTGTCAGGTTTTATCCTATATCTAACTGCAAGTGCACAGTTCAGTAGTCGTAGTATATAGGTATCGAATCCACAGGGACTCCGTATTCAATAGCTCAAGAACAGGAAATTAAACTAGGAAGAAAGCAATGTGATTGAATTAAAAGTAATGCAAGAAAGTAAACAGAAAGCAGAGATTGTTGGTTGTGAAAGCAAGTTATTAAGAGCGCTAAGTCTAGGGCGTTCTCAGAAAATCAGACAAGCAGACAGTTCATTCAGCAAGGATCTAATTAAGCACAATTCTAGAACTCAAAACACATATATAGAATTAACCAAATTCCTTTGCGATAATTCTCTAAGTCTAAGTGCAGCAAACCAAACTTTCGTTTGCGAGAACTAACAGATTAAACTAGCATTAATCCCAAGTTTGATATGTTCACAATTATCCTAAACAAAACTTTCGTTTGCGAGAAGTTTAATTGCTCAACCTAATTAGTTCAGATTCCTAAACCCCACTTCCATGACGTATTTAGCAACCTAAGATCTAGATTCTAATTGATCAGGTTAGAACTAGCTTTAAGCACAATTAGATTGAAAAACAGATATAGTTATGAATCCTTAACTGAATTTAACAAGTCTAGCAAGTCATGAAATCCTATGTGAGAAACCCTAAACCTAACAAGGAATCTACTCTGACATAGATAACGAAAACATAATCATATGATGAATAAATTACATAGAAGATAAAGAATAAAAGGGGTTCGAAATCTTCTCCAAATACAGATGAAGTAAAGGTTCAGATCAGCCCCAAAAGCTCTAAAAATCCTCTGCTCTTAATTATGAAAGCCTCAGTAAATAAAACACCAAAAACTTAATTATATAGGTCTAATCTCGGCCAGGGGCTTCTTTGTAAATATCAGGAACTTCTGGATCAGAGTGCAATATCTTGACTCTTCATAAACCGCCGAGTTTTGGCCCATCTCGCTGGTGCAACGATCGATGCTAGAGTGCAACGATCGACGCATTCCTCTGTTTCGGACAGTGAACTCTATCTCTCGGCCAAACACTCCAAAAATCTCCAAAAAGTGCCATAATCACCAAGTATGCTCCAAACCTGATTATACCTATAAAAGACTCTAAAAGAACACAAAAAGACACTAAAAGACACTTATATCATGGTCTAAAACTAGTAAAAACCATGATATATCAACTCCCCCACACTTAGCTTTTGCTTGCCCTCAAGCAAAACAGAGAACTAAAGCATGGTGAAGATGTTTGAAAACTCTTCAGAAACTCATTTCATCCTAGAAGCTACAATACTCAGATTCCCCTTAGTAAACCACTGAAAGAATCAATCACAGAATATCAAGACCACAATGTACTTCCCCCACACTTAGCAACTGTCCTAAGTAAACTCCACAATCACATTCAAGCATTCAAATTCTCCCTACTGACTTCTGCAAGTATTTAAGTGCGGTCTCACCTAAGGAGTATCGATCAAAGGGCACATGGATTCTTACCTTATCAGCTCTAGACCACCATACTATCTTTCTCTAGTCCCTTTCTTCTCTTTTCCTTCTTTAACAACTGATTTTTCCCACATTGGGTATCATTTTATTTTATTTTATCAGTGTTCTTCCCGTTATGGGGTGTACTTTGGACACATTCCATGGATAGCACAGGAGATAATAGGGGTCTCTACCACTCCTGTGACCACTTCGGAGTTACTAACTCATCCTCAGTTTATTATCTTTTTTTTTTTACTTTATAGAAGGGGAGAAGGGAACTAAATAGGATAGGTTGACAGGCTGTGTCAGAACTAACAGGGAATCCGACACAGAGTATACCAAGCCCTTAGGTGAGAAATCTAAGTCAGTATTAAGTTGAAGTCAGTAAAAGGATCCTCTGATACCTGAAGTGATGTGGGTGTTCCCAGTAGGTTGATCTGTGATGGGGTTTTCTAATAGTCATAGATAGATCCTGCAACTTCATCCCAATGATTACTTAAGTTCCTGCAAGTCTTGTAAATCTTCTCAGAAAATCATAGTTTCTTACTTAAACAATTTTGACTCAATAAAACAAATTTTTTTGAAAAATGGACTGACTCTTAAGAAAACAGAAAGATAAACGTCAGTAGCACCTCCCCCACACTTAAGACACACTGTCCCCAGTAGTGTCAAGCGAAGGATCAGTAAAAAAAAGAAAGAAAAATTGTTAAAGTTCTGTTGAGTTCTGTCGGTTACCTATGTCGCTCGAGCATCGATCGTTGCACTAAGTGCATCGACCGTTACTTGGCGATTTTCGTGTATGGTCGATCGTTGCTCATAACTGCAACGATCGCTGCAATGCGATTACGATCGTGTTGTGACGATCGACACAGAAGTGTGTCGATCGACGCACTGCGAATCTATCCGAGACCTGCAACCAGAAACTCACCAGAAACAAAAACAAACGTAAAATCCTAACAAAAACACCAAAAATTAAGTAGAAAAACACCAGTACCTAATGGTGGGTTGCCTCCCACCCAGCGCTTGTTTAAGGTCAATAGCTTGACCGGACGGACAAGATTTTTCATGCACCAGGAGATCCCAACAGAGACTTTTTCTGTCTCTGTCCAAGTCTCCTCATCCAAGGTGGCGAGTAGGCTGTTGCAGAATGCTCATGTCCAAGAAAAGATGGAGTAAAATGTCCTCCAGGATCTAGAATCACAGTGTCACCCGGCTGCTCATCATCTGCATCCATGATTGTGAATGTCTGCCCATCTATCAGTGGCTTTCGCAGCTTCTCCATCTCATATCGCAGCGGCTCATCTCCCAGGTGGAGGTCTATTAGACTCTGTCTAACATCAATCACAGCTCCTGCTATAGCCAAGAATGGTCTTCCAAGCAGCAATGCTTCATCAGGATCGCAGTCATACTTCAGCACAAGGAAGTCTGTCGGAACTAAGTAGTTTCCAACTCTCACTGGAATGTCCTTTAAGAGTCCTTCCGGAACTCGTATAGACTGATCAGCTAGGACAAGAGAGGTCCTAGTGGGAGAAAAATCCAGCATACCCAGTTTCTCTGCCACATAGTATGGCATCAAACTTCCAGCAGCTCCTAAGTCACACAGAGAACGCCTGAAACTATCCTCAAAGATTGAACAATCAAGCACAAAGACTCCAGGGTCAGGCAGTTTCTTCGGGATCTTGTTTAACAGAACATCACCAATATGCTGAGGAACTATAACCACCCAGTCTCTCAGCTCTTCATCTAGAGGCAGCATCTTGTTCAAATACCTCTGCACACATGGATGATAAGGTGGATCATCAGAAGTTGGAATTTCTTCCAATTCTTCACCAATCTCCTCTAGCTTCTTAAGCTCTTCAATTTCCTGCCTAATCACTTCAGACACTGAGGAGTGTTATCTAACAATCTGCGCATAAATCTCCTGTTGAGAGATCTCAGAGACTCCATGGAATAAGCTATCAAGCTCCAAGTCTGCATCAATACCATCATCACTCAGCGAACCTGTCTGTTCCCGACGTGCATCGATCGACACTAGGTGTGTGTCGATCGTTGCAGCTCTGCAATTTCCACCCGAGAGTTTTTCACCAAAATCCGGGATTTCTCTTTCCTTCACCAATTCAGCTGTACTTAGCTCAAATTTTTCACCTAGGTGAGATCCATCATTAACGTACACAGACCAGGCCTTAATATGAGTGTCTGCTAGCCCTTTTCCCTTTATTGAGCTGGAAATCTGGTTTACCTGAGTATCCAACTGCTTCATGTGAGTGTTCAGGGACTCAAACTTCCCATTGAGGTCTTCATAGACAGCATCTAACTTCTTGTTGCAGTCCACAGAAATCTTGGTCTGACTCTCCATTAGTGTTCCATCATAGCTTCCATTCTACTCTCATGAGCTGTAGGTGCAGGAGGAGTCTGATAAGATGAAGACCCATAGGTTCTCTGAGTACCTTGTCCAAAGGTCTTCTCAAAACCACTAGTCTGTCCAGAATTAGATGAGTTGCTGTTGAAAGCACTTTTCTGTCCTCCATTGAAGAATCTGTTTCCCTGTTGATTACCAAATCTATTACCTTGGAATCCAAAACCTCCTATGTAGTTCACATCTTCCTGCTGAGTGTCCTCCTCTGTTTGAATTACCTCTACATCTTGGGCAAAGTGGACAGCTTTCTTACCTGCTAGGAGATTGCAAACTGTGTCCAGCCTAGATCTAATATCAGCTATGTCAGAATTCTCTACACTTCCACCAGATTTCTTCCTCCTCTTATCCAGAGTTTTGCAGCTGTTGCTGCCTATTAGGTTCTCAATCAACTGCTTAGCTTGTGTAGGAGTCCGGGTGTTGAAGTTAGCATTACTGGAATTGTCCAGCGCAGACTGATATGGAAGATCTATGCCTCTGAAGAAGATGCCAATCAACTGAACCTCAGTGAATCCATGGTGTGGGAAGTCACGCTGATACTGTTTAAATCTCATCCAGGCAGTCTTTAAAGGCTCCACAGCTCCTTGTGAAAAGGTGAGTATGTCCTGTCTGGACTGGTCTGAGCGCGCATCATCATAGAAGTGACGCATGAACTCACTCTTTAAAGCTGCTCAAGTAGTATACTGAGCAGGCGCTAACTGCTTCAGCCATGCACTAGCGTCTCCAGCAAGGCTGTGCGAAAAAAGCTTAAGGAACAAATAGTCCGGGCACACTCCATCATACTTCATGCCAGTGACTACGTCCTCAAACGAATCAATGTGATCCATAGGCTGCTCTGTTGGGTAACCATGAAACGCATTCTGTTTCATCAGCGAGTAGTAGATGGTTTTGATCTCAAAATCATTCCTCTCAAAAGCAGGAAGCACTAAAGCTGACCGGTTTCTATGAAACTCATCCGGTCTGTTGTAGTCAGCTAAAGTCCTCTCATGGACAACCATCTGTCTACCTTGGGCCTGTCCTTGACCCTGGTTCTGCTCCTGTTGCTGTTGCTCAGGAGGATCAGGGATGACATTCCCTTCAGCATCAACCCTTTGCCAAGCGGCATTGTATGGGTTGTTATATCGGTCCCTCAGGGTACCTTCAGCATCACGTACAAGAATCAAACGCTCTTGCACCATCCTTTCTCTTCTCTCTCTTCTGTTGGTTCTCTCTAAACGTCCAAGTTCTTCAAGATCGAGATTAACTAAGTCCAAGTTCGGATTACTTCTAGTTTTCTGCGTCTGCATAAACTGTCTGTAATCGTCCGGCAACGATCGATGCTATCAGTGCAACGATCGTTTCAATCTCTGAATCGCCTAGTGACGATCGATGCTAGAGTGCAACGATCGACGCAGTGCGATATTAGTACCTGCGACAGAGAGAAAAACAGAGAAAATCAGCAACTAACAAAAACAAAAATAAAAACGAAAAGAAAACAAAAAATCCTAGTAAAACCCTAAGTTCTAAGCTATCGAAGACTCAAAGAGTCCCCGGCAACGGCGCCAAAAACTTGATAGGTGTCAGGTTTTATCCTATATCTAACTGCAAGTGCACATTGAAGGATTATTAGTTTTTCCATGGTTCAATTCTCAGATTGCAACCTAGCACATAATCTTAAACAGATCTAGGTTCTTGTAATCGAATCATAAAACAAACCTGGACATTACCTTTGCAGCGGAATTTGGTGGTAATGACGAGATCAACGAACATATGAAGACCTGTTCCTCCTTTGGTATCCACACGCTTACAAGCACGGATGGCTGCTAGACCGGATGGATGAACAACAGAGAGAGAGGGTTGAGAGAGAGAGAGAGCCGCGGCCACTCCTTCTCCAAAATCGCAGACTAATTGGAATTCTAGGGTTTCTGAATCCTTGTTATAGTCTTATTTCACTAATGGGCCCAAGTTTAATTAATTAATTAATTAAACTAATGGCTCATTAGTCTTTTGGGCCCAAGACACAAATCAGACAAAAGCCCATTTGTTGTCTGCCCAACTCTCTGTTCAATACAGTAAATGCCTTAGCATCTTACCGTATTAGTTCCATCTTAACTTTCCCGTTAGCTATGGTGTGTGACCCTTAGGGATCATACAATACTGGTAATAAGTCCTAAACTTATAGATCAAGAGCGGACTCTAGCAAGCCATCATGATCACCCAGTATTTATGACTTATGTCTGATCTCGACACTTATCATACTTTCTAGAGATAGTACGGTAGATATCAGGACATTCCCAACAATCTCCCACTTGTACTGGAATCCTACACAGGACATTCCCAACAATCTCCCGATTGTACTGGAATCCTACATTCCCTAATCCTTTTGTCTCAATATCTCGATCTGGCATAAGGCAAGATGCGTGTCATCCTTATATAGCCAGACCATGTTTATCGGAACAGATTTGATACTGACAATGCAAACGACTTGGGCAAGTCCGTTTGGGAGTGGCCACTCTCTTACCAGCTATCAAGTCTCCGATTGGCCTAGAGATATTTCCTCCGTTATACGGCAGGGACAAATCTCATCTTGTTCCATCACTATGAACTACACAATTCATAATACACCCAACCAAGGTCCGTATAGCTCCCAGTTACGAAACAGCGTTAGACAATGATCAAAGTGCATCAATCCATGTGCAGCCACATGCATGCGAACTCAGGTCTAAGGACTATACTCTATAGTCGTATATGAGAACTTCTCATGACACATATATTAATATCTTGTAGAGTTCTCATCAGCGGGCCATGTCCGGTCATATGCTCCCCTACATATACCTATGTGTCGACTTTGATGCCGCGCATCTATGACCCCTCGAAACTTGGTCATAAGTCTCAACACAATCTAGTCTCAAGTGGTTGTTGGTGTTCCAATTTCAACAACCTTCGACTATGGACACTATGATTTATGTCATTTCATTAAATATGGGGTTTCAGGATCAAGTCTACTCATGTACTTCGATGGCCCATATATAATGACATGAATCATTTTGGAACGATTATTTATATCACAGTTAAAATAATCCAGAAATCATAGATTTCATAAACATAAAATATTATGTTTACATGAACCTTTCAAAACAACTAAGTAAAGCCCTTTACTAACTCCCACTGAAATTAAGACTACATCTTAATTTCACTCATCCTACAGCTATAGTCCGCGACTTGTACTTAGGCCTAAGGGGTGGCTTCGTTAATGGATTAGCAACGTTCTCATTCGATGAAACTTGCTTATCTACTTAACATCTCTGTCATTTATCTCACGGAATAGGTTATACCTATCCTCAAGGTGTTTGGACCTCTGATGTGCAGCTAGTCTCATCTACGCTGGGAATCACATCAAGTTCAGTGATGAACTCTTCTTTCCAAACAACCTCTTTCGCCGCTTCTCAAGCTGCGAAATGTTCAGCTTAAGTCATGGAGTCAGCAACAGTGCCTCGCACCGCCAGACAGACACAAGATATAGCCGGACTGTGACCGGAATTATCTTTGTCTATTGGAAACTTGCCTTTCAGACTCTACTGACTTGTAGCACCTCACTTTCTCCGTAAATCAAGAACTTATCCTTAGTATTTCTCAAATACTTTAGGATATTCTTTACGGCAATCCAGTGATTCTTTGCTGGATTTGACTGGTCTTTACTTGTCTTGCTTAACATTAAAGCAACATCAAAACAAGTACGTGTCATGGCATACATGATAGATCCAATTGCCGACGCATATGGAATCCTATCCATGCATTCAAGCTCAGCAGTTATCGTAGGACACTGCTTCTTGCTTAACGTATTGCCATGTGACACTGGCATAAAACCCTTCTTGGATTGATGATTACGTATAGGACTTTGTCAATTTAAGAATCCTGACTTTGTCCTACCAGCTCTTTTGGATCTTTATCTTTAGATCCAAAATCCAAGAACATACGTGGCTTTACCCATGTCAATCACAAAACCAACTCCCAATCCAGTCCTTTATCGACTGCAGCATTGGGACGTTATTTCCGAGAATCAGTATATCATCGACATACACTATGAGAAATGCAACATCGCTCCCACTTATCTATTTGTAAACGCACAGTTCCACTTCGTTCATGTTCAAGTCAAAACTTTGACTACTTCAACAGAACGACGATTCCAACTCCGATATGTTTGCTTCCATCCATGAATGGATCAATGAAGCTAACTTACACATAGTGTAATTTTTCGGAGTCCTGGCTCACTTTCGCTTCTTTGAATTTCGCAGGTTCGTCACTTTCAATGATCATCAGATCATGTGAACTTTCAATGATTATCAGGTTCAACTAATGACGAGAAATCACTCTCGGATTAGTGACTGATTCATTCAGATCTGCGAACTTCAGGCTCTACAGGTGTAGATTCTACAGAAATCTGTAAATCCATCCGCTGCTCTTCCTCAACAGGTTGAGCAGCCTCCTGTATTTCTCGAATTTCTTCGAGTTACACTTTTACTCCCACTGTTCTTCTTGGAAATAACTTCCTTCTTAGAAAACAGAATGGACGTAAAAGTAACAAGCCTTGGTTTCCCTAGGACAACCAGCGAAGTAGCACAACTACAAATACTCAGTAAAGACGAATTTGGATCATTTCCAATCCACATTTACGTGGTGTCTTTCAACTGATATTGGTGGAACTATTTCAGCGTAAACTTAGATATTTCTAGAGCGTTATTCTTAAAGAATATCATGGAAGATTCGTGTGACTCATCTTTAATCATTTCTAATAAGATCTGATTCATTCTCACAGAAACACCTCCAGGTTTTCAGGAGAAATGAGCTGTGAAACGACTTCACACTCATTCAGATGATCACACCATCAATGACTTAAGTATTCTCACTCGTGATCTAATCCAGAGTCTTAATACTTCTGTCATTCAGATTCTGTACCTCATTCTGGAACTCTTTCGACCATGTCAAGGAATTCCGACTCGTGTCTCATCAAATGAACACAGTCACTCTCTCTGAAGTAATCAGTAGAGACAATGAAGTACAGGAAATCTTCTCTGGCATTACTGCTCATCGGACCACATACATGAGTATGTTCAATCTCCGATAAGCTTTTGGGCCTTTCTCTAGCTCGGCTAAGATGGGCCCTATGTCTTTTGGTCTAGTAAGCAGAATTCAAGTCTCATAAGATATCCATTCAAATGAGCCCAAAAGTCCATAACTATGGGATTTCTGAATCCGACTTACTCTATATGACCAAAACATTTATGCCAAGAAAAATCAGGTTTAATTCATCAGATTTAAACCAATTCGGTATTTATGTTACATTTAGGCACTCTTTGGTTTAAGATATAAAACCCATTCCTTGAATAGGGTGCTACAATTAACATTTCATTAAGATCAAAAGAACAAAATTTGTCTTTATCAAAATGAAAAACATTCAAATTCTTCACAAGAAAATGAAAAACAACTCTGCTCAAAGCAGGTACATTATAGCAATTACTTAATACAAAACCAAGCCTTAAAGGCATCTACAAGTGAAAACCCTATGGCTGAGGCAGCATCCATAGCTCCTTCCAGACATGCAGTTCCACTTGTCCTTCCTTCAACGTTTTACTGTTGCTCAGGCTCTGCATATTATAACAAATATCAGTGCCACAACCAGTATTCAATACCTATAAGGTATAACTTGAAGTAATAACATGAATACCTGGGGAAGTAGTCTCATACATCGACTTCAACTCCTCATAATCTTCCATGAATTTAATGCAATCTCTCTTCCAATGCCCAGTCTCTTTACAGTAGCAGCACTTGTCAACGTAAGAGGTATCTGACTCGGGCTCAGAAGACACGCGCTTGCCATGATTCAAAATCTGGACAACTTTGTCTTCACCCTTGTCAGCATTAGGTTTAGTAAACCTACCCTTCTCATTCATGAGATTGTACAGGGTACTCTTCACGTTTGGCTCAACTGTCTTGAGCATATCATGCAGTTCAGTCAACGTATTTGTTAAGCCTTTCTTGATATAGTTCCTTACGAACTTATCATAGCTTGACGGCAGTGACTGCAGAATGATCTCAGTTGCCAATTCCTGGCTAACTGGATAATCCAGTTTCCTCAGGTTATCAACGTAACCCATCATTTTACTGACATGAGGACTTACTGGATGATCATTTGGTAGCTTGCAGCTAGTGAGAGATTTAACCAACTGGTATCTCTCCACTCTTACCTGCTCCTGAAATTTCAATTTCAGGCTGCTGATCATCTCTATTGGCGACTCCATGCTCTCATATTGCTTCCGCAAATCTGAGTCCATGGTAGCCAATATCAGACCACGCACATCTACCGCATCATTATAATGCTTATTCCAAGCATTATATACTGCATGAGAGGCATTGGACCCGATCCTCACGGGGAGAGCTCTTTCAAGGACATAGTCCTTTCTCTCATGCCTGAGGACTAGCCTCAGGTTCCGCGACCAAGTCAAGAAATTTGATCCGTTCAGTTTGTCCATCTCAAGGACATACCGGATCGAGAAAGTGTTTTGATTGTTTGTGCTCGTCATAGCTGAAATTTAGAGATAAATAGAGTTTTAGTTATTTAGTTCATTAAAGAGTAATCTTAATAACTTATAAGAAGACTCGCATTGCATTCAAAATTTCTTTGTTTAACCTCATAAGAATGCAATGATTCCGAGACCCATGTTCAGCTAAATCCAAAGTGGGCCACTGGCCGTCACCCGGAATTAGCTTTACTTGGTAAGCATACACACAGCTAGTTATATCTCATATAACTCTCGGTTGTGAATTGGGCCCAAGGCCCAATACACCAGATGTCTCAAGGCCCGGGACTCCCGATGGCCCAGTCAAGGAAACCAATCTCTTACAGCCAAATAATTATCAATGTCTGGGACTCCCAATGACATCGATAAATCATATACCGTTTTACTTACTCGAAAACAGACACCTCACACTGTAAGCCATGTCTATAATCGAATAAGCGTTAAAACGGCTGACAAGATTGGAAAGACATCCAAGCTTGATATTGGTTTTGAGGATTTTCAGTTTTATTTCCAAAAATAGAAGATTACTATTTTGGGAAACTTACTTATTTTAGAAACTTTCTAAATTTAGAAACAATCTAAAAGTAGAAATTTCTAATTTAATATTTTATTAATATTTTGGGTTGGGTCACAAATTATAGGCCCAATTCTTGGCCCAAGACCACAGAATTCCAATTGGCCCAATAATTTGACATAACCGAGTCGGTTCATTAATTCTGGTCCAAGACCAAATTAACTACTAAATCCAACTGGTTATTTACTAAACCAGACCAGCTCTAAATTATTTGGTCCAACCAAATCAAACTTAGACCAGCCTTCGGTTTAGGTTAAAATTCAATTTTTGAATTTTAAATCCGGCTTAACCAGAAATTAAATAATACCAATTGTATTAAATAATTTCCAGCAAACCGCGATTTGGGTTAACCGCTTGAACCAAAAATAATTAAATAATTAATTATTCAACAAAACCAAAATGGTTTGTTATGATTCTCTTCCTTAACAAAATCGATTCTCTAAATCATGAGACAATTAATTAACATGTGAATTTGACTTTTCTTATCGTTTTAAGCAAACGCAAGAAGACAAAAACAGATTTGTCGTCTATCAAACCCTTATCACATTCAATAATCGATCAAGTGATCACTAAAAGACAAAATTCAAATTGATTGTTAAGCGATTCTTAACAACAATCAAAACGATTGTGACATAGTCAAATCGATTGTTTAACATTAACCTAACACGTTTCATTTGTTAACAACAATCGAGTCATGAAAATCAAAAACAACCGAATGATAATTAATTTGAATCACAACACAATCGAATAACATGTGATGTCAACAATAGTCAAAAGCGATTCATGCCATTAATTAACAAACAAACAATTGTTATCATCACAAGCGATATCATCAAAAACATAAGCGAACCAATTCGATTATCAATTCAACAATGGAGATTCACCATTAATAATCCAAATTACAAGCAACCTAATAACCTGGCTCTGATACCACTGAAGGATTATTAGTTTTTCCATGGTTCAATTCTCAGATTGCAACCTAGCACATAATCTTAAACAGATATAGGTTCTTGTAATCGAATCATAAAACAAACCTGGACATTACCTTTGCAGCGGAATTTGGTGGTAATAACGAGATCAACGAACAGATGAAGACCTGTTCCTCCTTTGGTATCCACACGCTTACAAGCACGGATGGCTGCTAGACCGGATGGATGAACAACAGAGAGAGAGGGTTGAGAGAGAGAGAGAGAGCCGCGACCACTCCTTCTCCAAAATCGCAGACTAATTGGAATTCTAGGGTTTCTGAATCCTTGTTATAGTCTTATTTCACTAATGGGCCCAAGTTTAATTAATTAATTAATTAAACTAATGGCTCATTAGTCTTTTGGGCCCAAGACACAAATCAGACAAAAGCCCATTTGTTGTCTGCCCAACTCTCTGTTCAAATACAGTAAATGCCTTAGCATCTTACCGTATTAGTTCCATCTTAACTTTCCCGTTAGCTATGGTGTGTGACCCTTAGGGATCATACAATACTGGTAATAAGTCCTAAACTTATAGATCAAGAGCGGACTCTAGCAAGCCATCATGATCACCCAGTATTTATGACTTATGTCTGATCTCGACACTTATCATACTTTCTAGAGATAGTACGGTAGATTTTAGGACATTCCCAACACACATATCAGTAGTCGTAGTATATAGGTATCGAATCCACAGGGACTCCGTATTCAATAGCTCAAGAACAGGAAATTAAACTAGGAAGAAAGCAATGTGATTGAATTAAAAGTAATGCAAGAAAGTAAACAGAAAGCAGAGATTGTTGGTTGTGAAAGCAAGTTATTAAGAGCGCTAAGTCTAGGGCGTTCTCAGGAAATCAGACAAGCAGACAGTTCATTCAGCAAGGATCTAATTAAGCACAGTTCTAGAACTCAAAACACAGATATAGAATTAACCAAATTCCTTTGCGATAATTCTCTAAGTCTAAGTGCAGCAAACCAAACTTTCGTTTGCGAGAACTAACAGATTAAACTAGCATTAATCCCAAGTTTGATATGTTCACAATTATCCTAAACCAAACTTTCGTTTGCGAGAAGTTTAATTGCCCAACCTAATTAGTTCAGATTCCTAAACCCCACTTCCGTGACGTATTTAGCAACCTAAGATCTAGATTCTAATTAATCACGTTAGAACTAGCTTTAAGCACAATTAGATTGAAGAACAGATATAGTTATGAATCCTTAACTGAATTTAACAAGTCTAGCAAGTCATGAAATCCTATGTGAGAAACCCTAAACCTAACAAGGAATCTACTCAGACATAGATAATGAAAACATAATCATATGATGAATAAATTGCATAGAAGATAAAGAATAAAAGGGGTTCGAAATCTTCTCCAACTACAGATGAAGTAAAGGTTCAGATCAGCCCCAAAAGCTCTAAAAATCCTCTGCTCTTAATTATGAAAGCCTCAGTAAATAAAACACCAAAAACTTAATTATATAGGTCTAATCTCGGCCAGGGGCTTCTTTGTAAATATCAGGAACTTCTGGATCAGAGTGCAATATCTTGACTCTTCATAAACCGCCGAGTTTTGGCCCATCTCGCTGGTGCAACGATCGATGCTAGAGTGCAACGATCGACGCATTCCTCTGTTTCGGACAGTGAACTCTATCTCTCGGCCAAACACTCCAAAAATCTCCAAAAAGTGCCATAATCACCAAGTATGCTCCAAACCTGATTATACCTGTAAAAGACTCTAAAAGAACACAAAAAGACACTAAAACACACTTATATCATGGTCTAAAACTAGTAAAAACCATGATATATCAAGTATGCTGGACACTTTGCTACATTCAAAACAGTGTCTAAGGGCTTCTGGTGGCCTACAATGTTCAAGGATGCTCAGTTATTCATCTCTCAATGTGATGTGTGTCAGAGGAGGGGGAAGATAAGCAAGAGACATGAGATGCCACAAAACTTCATCCTTGAGGTTGAAGTCTTTGATTGCCGGGGCATCGATTTCATGGGTCCGTTTCCATCTTTCTATGGGAACAAGTATATATTAGTTGCTGTGGACTATGTATCCAAGTGGGTTGAAGCGATTGCAAGTCCGACCAACGACTCTTCGGTAGTTCTTAAGCTATTTAAAACTATTATTTTCCCCAGATTTGGAGTACCTAGGATTGTGATAAGTGATGGTGGAACTCACTTTATCAACAAGGTCTTCGAGAAGTTGCTTAAAAAGCATGGTGTTAATCATCGTGTGGCTACTCCATATCACCCTCAGACTAGTGGACAAGTAGAAGTTTCTAACAGACAGATCAAGGAGATTCTAGAAAAGCCAGTGGGAAAGACTAGGAAGGACTGGTCTGCTAAGCTAGATGATGCGTTGTGGGCTTACAGGACTGCGTTTAAGATGCCACTGGGGATTACACCATTCCATCTACTCTATGGGAAAGCTTGTCATCTTCAAGTTGAGCTTGAGCACAAGGCTAGATGGGCTGTCAAACAAATGAACTATGACCTCAAGCCTGCAGTTGAGAGACGTCTGATACAGCTTAATGAGTTAGATGAGATTCGCCACCATGCGTATGAGAACTCAAGGCTGTACAAGGAGCGTACAAAGGCATATCATGATAAGAAGATCATCTCACGCAACTTCGAACCGAATGATCATGTACTTCTTTACAACTCTCATCTAACATTGTTTCCTGGGAAGTTGCGTTCTCGTTGGTCAGGTCCATTCACCATTAAGGAGGCTAGACCGCACAGAGCTGTTGTCTTGATGAATTCCAAAGGTGAGGAGTTCACAGTCAATGGGAAAAGGGTGAAACATTACTGGGCGAAAGCTGAGATTCCAGAAGGCGACATTGTCCATCTGGATAATCCACCCAATGCCTGATCGCATTACGGTCAAGCTATTAACGTTAAACGAGCGCTGAGTGGGAGGCAACCTATTGTAGGTTAGTTTTCATTTCTTTTTGAGTCTTTGTCCTTGAATCTTTTGATTTTTCTTGTTTTTGTATGTCAGAGCCGTAAGAAACAGGTTTTCAGACATCCGTGTCGGTCGACATCACCATTGATGTCGGTCGACACCAAATTCGAACCACGGATAGATTTCACACTCTGCGTATGGTACTACTAAGCTTAGTGTCGGTCGACATCGGCCGTGATCAGGTTCGGATTTTCAGCTCAAAAATTCTTTGGTTCCAGTTTAATTTATACCGATCTCATACTACAATTGCACTGGGGATAATGCAGTCTAAGTGTGGGGGAGGTGGCTACTGACATTGTGTTTTTTTTCTTAGAGTCAGTCCTTTGTTTTCACTTGTTTTTAAATTGTTTTATTGAGTCAAAATGAGTATGAAACTATGATTTTTCGAGGAAATTTTTCGCTGGAACAGGAACTAAGTGACCATTGGACAGACTTGCAGGAGCTCTATGACTATTAGAAAACCCCACACAGATCAACCTACCAAGGACACCCATATCTAACCAGGTATTCAGAGGATCCACCACTAGTCTCACTTCTAATCTTGACTCTAATTTCTCACTTAGGGGCTTGGTAATCTTTGGGTCGGATTCCTCTAATGTGTTTGGCACAGCCTGTGATCTTGTCTAAAGTATGGTTTCTGATTTTTCCCTCCTTTGAAAGTAAAAAAAAAAAGAGAGATAAAAACCGAGGATAAGCTAGTAGCTTCGAAGTGGTCACAGAAGTGGTAGAGACCCCTATTACCTCCTGTGTATCCATGGAAAGATCCAAAGTTAAACCCCAATAAAAAGGGAAGAGCACTGATAGAAAAAAATAAAATGATACCCAGTTGGGAAAAATCAGTGCTAAGGGAGTAAGGGAAAAGAAAGAAACCAGAAACCGACAGTTTAGTGGTCAAACACTGAATGGGTTGAGTCCATGTGTCCTTTGATTCGATACTCCCTCTGGGAGACCGCACTTAATTGTATACAGAGGCTAGTGTGGTAAACTTGAATGTCCTAATCTGATTGTGGAGTTTACTTGGGACAGTTGTTAAGTGTGGGGGAAGTACATTATGGTTTTGAGCTCTGCAGGAAAGTTTTCAGTGGTTTACTAAGTGAATGTGAATGCGAAAGTTCCTAGGACGAAATGAGTTTCTGAGTTTTCAAACCTCTTTTCTTGTGCTTTGGTTCTTTACTTGCTTGAGGGCAAGCAAGAGCTAAGTGTGGGGGAGTTGATATATCATGGTTTTTATAGGTTTTCAACCATGATATAGTTGTATATATTGAGTCTTTAACCTGGTTTTCCGAGTCTATTGAGTCTTCTATAGGTAGGCTTGCGTTTGGAGCAAACGATGGAATTATAGGACGTTTCTGGTGATTTGTGCAACGAGGTGAAGTTGGTGTCTCGTCCACGACTGGATGTCGACCGACACTAACCTTGATGTCGGTCGAAACTGAGAGCGACTGAGAATTGAAGACATGTTTTGAAGAATTGCAGAATTGCCCAGAAGTTTTTCTAATTCTAATTTAGCCCCAAAACGTGTTTAGTGATTTTTAAGAGAAGACTCAGGATGCTATCTTTTCATCTTGTTCTTGTTTTGGAGATTGAGAGATTTTGGCTTGGGGCTGATTCTTGCCACTTGTAACCTTGAGAGAAGGATTTCGAACCCCTTTACTTTTATCTATTCAATCTTTGGTTTTCTATTCAATGATGTGTTGTTTAACTGATAATATGTCTGAGTAGTAACCTAGTTAGATTTAGGAATTTTCATAAGGGTTTTATGCTTGTTTGACAACTGATTCATTAGGATTCACCATCTGTTTGTCCATGGCCTAAGTTGTGCTTAATACTGAATTCTGGATTGATCACCTAGGGTTTAGATCTGAGATAATTTACAATAGCACGAGAGTGTGAGTTATAATTGATATATCATGGTTTTTACCGGTTTTATGCCATGATATAAGTATGTTTTAGAGTCTTTTTATGTTTCTTTAGAGTCTTTTACAGGTTTTATTAGGTACATGCACGTTTGGAGTGGATTTGGAGTAATTGGAGCATTTTGGTGCATTTTGGAGTTTTGACCCGAGAGATAGAGCTCACTGTCCAGAACAGAGTGATGTGTCGATCGACACACATCAGCATCGATCGATGCACAGCGAGTTGGGCCAGTCTCGGCGAGAGTTAATGAAGAATGATGAATTTGTAGAATTGCCCAGAAGTTCCAGATATTTACACAGAAGCCCCAAGACGTGATTTAGCTATTTAATTAGGTTTTTACATCAGTTTTAACATACGCGATCATACTTTAGAGCAGAGAGTTTTTAGAGCTATTTGGGGTTGATCTGATCATGTACTACATCTTGTTTTTGGAGAAGATTTCGAACCCCTTTACTTAGTTAATCTCTTTTATGATATCTATTAATTCATTGATCATGTTTACATTATCTATGTCTGAGTAGATTCATAGTTAGGTTTAGGGATTCTCATTAAGGATTTTATGACTTGCTAGATATAATTAATTCAGTTAAGGATTCATATCAATAGATGTTCTTCAAGCTAAATTGTGTTTAATGCTAGTTCTAACTTGATCACTTAGAATCTAGATCTTAGTTTGCTAGATTGACACGGAAGTGTAGTTTAGAATCTGAACTATTTAGGTTGAGCAATTGAATTACTCGCAAAGAAATTTGGTTTAATTAGATTGTGAACATATAGAACTTGATCATTAAAGCTGGTTAAATCTGTTAGGAATTACAAAGACATTTGGATTTATGCAATTAGGCTTAGAGAATTCTCACAACGAAAGTTGGTTAATTCTATATCTGTGTTTTGAGTTCTAGAACTGTACCTTATTTGATCCTGACTGAATGATTTGTCTGCTTGTCTGATTTCCTGAGAACTCCCTAGACTTAGCGCCCTTAGTTAATTGCATACAACCAATCCTGCTACTGATTTACTTTCCTGCTTGCTTTTAGTTTTCTAATCACATTTGCTTTCTCCTAGTTTAATCTTTTATGTTCTAATTCTATCGTTGCCTAGAGTCCTCGTGAATTCCATCCCTAAGTACTACATTGATATTACTGTGCACTTGCAGTTAGTATAGGGTTAAAACTCTGAGCCTATCAAGTTTTTGGCGCCGTTGCCGGGGACTCTTTTGAGTCTTCGATAGATTCGAACTTAGGGTTTTTGCTAGGATTTTTATTTTCTGTTTTAGTTACTGATTTTTCTGTTTCTTTCTCTGTCGCAGGTTTTACTTTCGCATAGCATCGATCGTTGCATATTTTGTGTCGATCGTTACTAGGCAATAGGAGTTGAATCGATCGTTGCACTCGTAGCATCGATCGTTGCTTGGCGATTACAAACGGTTTATGCAGACGCGTGATACCAGAAGTAATCTGAACACTAATCTCGTTAACCTCCAACTTGAAGAGCTTGCTAGACTAGAGAGGACTAACAGAAGAGTTCAAAGAGCAAGGATGGTTGTACAACGTGTGATTATAATGCCTGATGCTCAAGGTGTCCTGAGGGACCCACAAAACAATCCGTACAATGCTGCTGGGCAACGGATTGATGGTGAAGGGAATGTTATCCCTGATCCTATAGAGCCTGAACAAGGCCAAGGACAAGGTCAAGGTAGAGAGATGGTTGTCCATGAGAGGACTTTAGCTGACTATAACCGTCCGGATGAGTTTTATGCTAACCGGTCAGCTCTTGTGCCTCCTGGTTTTGATAGGAATGATTTCGAGATCAAGACCATCTACTACTCTCTTCTGAGGCAGAATGCCGTCCATGGTTTCCCTAATGAGCAGCCAATGGATCATATAGATGAGTTTGAGGACATAGTCACCGGAATGAAGTATGATGGAGTAAACTATGACTATCTGTTTCTCAAACTCTTCCCCTACTCTCTCGCTGGAGATGCTGCTGCCTGGCTGAAACAACTTCCACCTGGGAAGTTTACTACTTGGGATGCTGTTAAGAGTGAGTTTCTGAGACACTTCTATGATGATGCTCGCTCTGATCAGTCGAGACAGGACATTCTCACTTTTCCCAAGGTCCTGTAGAGCCTCTTAAAGCTGCCTGGATGAGGTTTAAGAAGTACCAACGTGACTGCCCGCATCATGGATTCACTGAGGTAACATTGCTTGGCATTTTCTTTAGAGGTATAAATTTCCCATACCAGACTGCGTTGGATAATTCCAGCAATGCGAATTTCAACACTAGGACTCCTGAACAAGCTAAGCAGCTGATAGGCAACTTAGTAAGCAGTAATAGCTGTAAGACTACTGATAGGAGAAGGAAATAGTCTGGTGGGAAGGTAGAGAACCAGGAGATAGCTGATATTAGGAGTAAATTGGACACTGTTTGCAATCTTCTAGCTAGGAAGGAAGCTGTCCATTTTGCTCATGATGTTGAAGTGGTCAATGCTGAAGAAGATGGTCAGGAAGAGGATGTGAACTACATCGGAGGATCTGGTTTCCAAGGAAACAGGTTTGGAGGACAGCAAGGTAATAGATTCATCAGTGTTCAGAAGAGTGCTTTCACAAGCAACCAAAACTCTTCTGGCTTTGGACAGAATGTTGGTTTTTAGAAACCTTTCCAACAAGGTAATCAGAGGACTTATGGATCTTCCTATTACCAAGCACCTCCTGTAGCTAATGCTCATGAGAGTAAGATGGAGAGTATGATGGAGCAGCTGCTGGAAGGGCAGACTAAGATTGTTGTGGACTGCAACAGGAAGTTGGATGCTGTTTATGAGGATCTCAATGGGAAGTTTGAGTCTCTAAGTACTCATGTGAAGAAATTGGACACTCAGGTGAGCCAAATTTCAAGCACCATTAAGGGAAAGAGTGTTGTGGACACCCACATTAAGGCCTGGTCAGTGTGCATTGATGATGGATCACACCTAGGTGAAAGATTTGAGCTAAGTACAGCTGAACTGGTAGAAGAGTCTGAAATTTCTGATTTTGAGGAAAATCTCTCGGGTGGAATATGTGAAAACTTAACTGCATCGATCAATGCACCCTTAGCGTCGATCGTTGCATGGCGTGGACAGACAGATTCACATGATTCTTATGGCATTGATGCAGAGGCAGATCAAGAGCTTAATCGTCTATTCCCTGGAGTGTCTGAGATAACTCAACAAGAGATTTATGCACTATCTAATCGATTGTATCCTAAAGTGTCTGAGGTAATTCAACAAAAGATTAATGAGCTTAAACAGCTGGAAGATATTGGTGAAGAGTTGGAAGAAATTCAACCATCTGATGATCCACCTTATCACCCTTGTGCGCAAAGGTACCTGGAGAAGATGCTGCCAATGGATGAGATGCTGAAGGATTGGGTTATAGTTGTTCCTCAACATATAAGTGATGTGCTATTAACTAAGATTCCTAAGAAGCTACCTGATCCTGAGATTTTTGTGCTGAGTTGTTCTATATTTGAGGATGGTTTCAAGCGGTCTCTGTGTGATTTAGGAGCTGCTGGAAGTCTCATGCCATACTCTGTGGCAGAGAAGCTGGGTATGATGGATTTTTCACCCACTAGGACCTCTCTTGTCCTAGCTGATCAGTCAGTAAGGATTCCGGAAGGAGTTCTTGAGGACGTCCCAGTGAGAGTTGGAAACTACTTGGTTCCAACAGACTTCTTGGTGCTTAAGTACGACAGTGAGCAGGATGATGCTTTGATACTGGGAAGGCTATTCTTAGCCACGGCTGGAACAGTGATTGATGTGAGGCACAGTTTGATTGATCTCCATCTGGGAGATGAGCCTCTGCACTTTGAGATGCACATGCTGCATAAGCCGCTGATTGATGGGCAGACCTTCATTATTAAGGATGGATATGGAGAGCAGATAAGTGAGACTTTGGTTTCAGATCCTGGAGATAATTTTACTCCTTCTTTTCTTGGACGAGTTCACACTGATGACGCTTACTCTCCGCCTTGGATGAGGAGACTTGCACAGAGGAAATCACAGTCTCTGTCAGGATCTCCAGCAAACTGATTTTGTTCGACCGGTCAAGCTAATGACCTTAAACAAGCGCTGAGTGGGAGGCAACACACTGTTAGGTTTTAGTGTTTTTCTTTCTTATTTTTGGTGTTTTTCTTAGGATTTCACATTTTCATTTGTTTTTGCTAAGTTTTTAATACAGAACACTGTCTGGAGATGTGTGACGATAGTTGCTATATGTGCAATGGTCGTTGCAGGGAGATATGACGAAGAGATGGGATTGCCTTGTGACGATCGTTGCGGTCTTTTGCAACGGTCGTTGCAAGTGGTTTAATTGCAAAATTAAGGTACACGTGCTAAACCGAAATCAATTTGGTTCAACAGCATCGATCGTTGCACCTATGCATCGATCGTTGCACACACGATCCAGGTAAGTGCTTTAACCCCTCTTCTCTTCTCTTCTTCCCCATTTCGCTGTCCGTACAACCGCGAGTGCACAACCCTAAATCTCTCATTTCTTCATC
Organism: Orychophragmus violaceus; assembly: GCA_030180135.1. NCBI lineage: Eukaryota > Viridiplantae > Streptophyta > Magnoliopsida > Brassicales > Brassicaceae > Orychophragmus > Orychophragmus violaceus. The sequence goes on from CM058233.1 coordinate 29,995,167, forward strand.
ATTTTCTCTGATTCAAAGCTTGATTCTACTTATTTTCACATCCCCTATCTATTTCTCTAACCCATTTGCAGTGATTCCAAGGTAAGAGCTCTCATTTTCATCATTTTCAGAATCGGTTCTAGGGTTTAGAAATTAGGGATTTTAGGCTTGAAATTGATGATTCCGTACTGATTAGACTTGATTAGGATGATTGGTGACGGTATTAAGCTGTTTGTGTGATTTTGGAACGGATTTAGAAACGTTTTTGAGGATTAGCTGTCGGCTGTGAAATCGTCCTGCAACGATTGACGCACTTGTGCAACGATCGTTGCATTGCGATTCTACAGGGAGTTTTCTGCCGAGACTTATATGGTGTATTGATTTTCTTGCAGATGCCTCCTCGACCAGCTCGTAAACGTAGAGCCACCACAGCAGCTACAACGCATCATGCTCTACCAGTTGAGTGGTTCCATCGAGAATCACCACATCCTGAGCCATATCAGAGAGATAGGGAAGTGATACAGCCACCATGGCCTAGAGCAGATAAGACACTGATTCCGACAGACAAGGTGCGGGGCATGGAGATTGATGAGCTGCTCAAGACTGACACGTTTACGGAGAGGCCATTACCTGACCATTGGGATGAGTTTGACACATTGCTCTACAATGGTTGGTGTGGCATGACGCTTAAGCCGACCAAGTTTGCGGATTATTCGACTTGTAAGAGTCTGGGCATCGATGAGCAGGTTCTTGCATTGTGTAAGGGCATTGGTCTGGGGACAATGCCTATGCAGCACTACGAGTTGTACCCTGATCTGGTGAGACAGCTGCTGGCCACTTGTAGAGTGATTTACCCTGACCCAGAGAGCAGGAAGGCTTCAGGAGGTTTCTTTACCTTCATGTGTTTAGGAGCCAGGTATCGGATTCCCCTTCTCGATATCTGTAGGATTTATGGATTCAGCACTGAGCCTACGCGTATTGGTATATCTCTGGAGTGGGATGTGCCGGAAGCTCAGTATTTCTGGGAATGTATTGGGAATTGTCAGTATAACTCGAGGACGACGAAGCTGATACAGGTTAGGCATCCTGTTCTCAGATATGTCTTGCGCATCTTGGGATGTACTCTGTTGTGCAAATTTGAAGCCAACAAGAAGCGTAAGAACGAGATGGAGATGCTTTTCATTGGACTGAGGGACCAGTTTGAGGAGACTGTTCTGAGAGATCCCATTAGAGGACTCAACTTGGAAGCTATCTTTGCTCATCATTTATGCGATCTGCAGAAGAAGCCATTCCATGGGAAGGGCACTAAGAAATTAGGGAGTCTGCTTACTCCCATTTTCAGACATTGCAGGATTCCCTTAGAGGGTACGGAGTGTAATGACAGCAAGGAGTTCCTTGATTTTAGCCACCTGCAGAGTGCTACGTGGCTGAAGGAGGGACGTGTATGGGTCTATTATGACCCTGCCACTGAGAAGCGTGGTGTGGATCTTCCTGCTGCTGGTCTGAAACAGATTGATACGCTGGATGCCTTGAGATTCCAGCCTCCTACGAGAGATCAGCGCAGAGTTCCTTCTATGGCTCATCTGCTGGGAGAGCCTTCTACACGAGCTTCTTCTTCATCTGCACCTGCTGCTCCTGCTGATGATATTGGCCCTTATCCCAAGCCTTCGATGCCTTTTGGTAATATGTCTGAGGGAGAGTGGAGAGAGCCTGAGGATGGCATTCTACGGAGCATCTGGAACTTCATGCGTACCTGCACTTGGAGGAAACAGTCGCAGATAAATCATCCAGGACCTTCTCGTCGACGTAGACAGCGATCTCTGACTCCTGGTTCTTCGAGTGGTACTGATCGCTATGCTGACATAGATGACGAGTGAGAGTAGTGGCTTCTCTAGACATCGATTATGTATTTCTTTTTCACTTTTCTTTTGCACTTTTCTTTTGATTTTCTTAGGATACTTGTGTTTGGATGATGTGATTGATTTGAGACTACCAATTGCTTTGATTTTATCTATTTGCATTGATCTCCAGCTTGCAGGTTTGAAATTTGATGATTTCTCACGGACTAACCTGCTAACTTGCTGACTGTCTCGGATATCGCAATGCAACGATCGACACGGTCCTGTGTGTCGATCGTCACAACACGAATATCGCACTGCGGTGATCGTTGCGGTCCTGAGCAACGATCAACACATGACGAAAAATCGCCTAGCAACGGTCGTTACATTTATGTATCGATCGATGCATGAGAGACAGAGGTAAAAATCAGACAGAACTTAACTCATCCATTAACATTTTCTTTCTTTTTACCAACCCTTAGCTTAACACTACCGGGGACAGTGTGTTTCAAGTGTGGGGGAGGTAGGTACTGACTTCTATCTTTCTGTTTTCTTAAGAGTCAGTCCGTTTTTCAAAAAATTTTGTTTTATTGAGTCAAAACAAGTTTAAGTAAGAAACAGTGAATTTTTGAGAAGTTAACAACATCTTGCAGGAACTTAAGTAACCATTGGGATGAAGCTGAAAGATCTATCTATGACTATTAGAAAACCCAACACGGATCAACCTACTGAGGACACCCATATTAATTCAGGTATTCAGAGGATCCTTTTACTGGCTCCACCCTTAATTTGACTTAAATTTCTCACCTAAGGGCTTGGTATACCTTGAGTCGGAATCCTTTGTTAGTTCTGACACAGCTTGTAAACCTGTCCGAGTATGGTTCCCTTCTCCCCTTCCATAAAAAAAAAGTAAGTAATAAACTGAGGATGAGCTAGTAGCTCCGAAGTGGTCACGAGAGTAGTAGCAAACACTATTACCTCATGTGCGATCCATGGAATGTGTCCAAAGTACACCCCTTAACGGGAAGAACATTGATAAAAAAAATAAAATGATACCCAATGGGGAAAAATCAGAATGCTAAGGAAGGGAAAAGAGAAGAAAAGGAACCAGAAAAATATAGTATGGTGGTCTAGAGCTGACAAAGTAAGAATCCATGTACCCTTTGATCGATAATCCTTAGGTGAGACCGCACTTAATATGCTTTAGAAGTCAGTAGGGTGAATTTGAATTGCTTGGATTGATTGTGGAGTTTACAAAGGACAGTTGCTTAGTGTGGGGGAAGTACATGTTGGTCTTGATATCTTGCAGTTGATTCTTTCAGTGGATTACTAAGGGGAATCTGAGTGTTGTTGCTTCTAGGACAAAAAGAGTTTCTGAAAGTTTTCAAACCTTTTCTCCATGTTTTAATTCTCTGTTTTGCTTGAGGGCAAGCAAAGGCTAAGTGTGGGGGAGTTGATATATCATGGTTTTTACCGGTTTTATGCCATGATATAAGTATGTTTTAGAGTCTTTTTATGTTTCTTTAGAGTCTTTTACAGGTTTTATTAGGTACAGCACGTTTGGAGTGGATTTGGAGTAATTGGAGCATTTTGGTGCATTTTGGAGTTTTGACCCGAGAGATAGAGCTCACTGTCCAGAACAGAGTGATGTGTCGATCGACACACATCATCATCGATCGATGCACAGCGAGTTGGGCCAGTCTCGGCGAGAGTTAATGAAGAATGATGAATTTGCAGAATTGCCCAGAAGTTCCAGATATTTAAACAGAAGCCCCAAGACGTGATTTAGCTATTTAATTAGGTTTTTACATCAGTTTTAACATACGCGATCATACTTTAGAGCAGAGAGTTTTTAGAGCTATTTGGGGCTGATCTGATCATGTACTACATCTTGTTTTTGGAGAAGATTTCGAACCCCTTTACTTAGTTAATCTCTTTTATGATATCTATTAATTCATTGATCATGTTTACATTATCTATGTCTGAGTAAATTCATAGTTAGGTTTAGGGATTCTCATTAAGGATTTTATGACTTGCTAGATATAATTAATTCAGTTAAGGATTCATATCAATAGATGTTCTTCAAGCTAAATTGTGTTTAATGCTAGTTCTAACTTGATCACTTAGAATCTAGATCTTAGGTTGCTAGATTGACACAAAAGTGTGGTTTAGAATCTGAACTATTTAGGTTGAGCAATTGAATTACTCTCAAAGAAATTTGGTTTAATTAGATTGTGAACATATCGAACTTGATCATTAAAGCTGGTTAAATCTGTTAGGAATTACAAAGACATTTGGATTTCTGCAATTAGGCTTAGAGAATTCTCACAACGAAAGTTGGTTAATTCTATATCTGTGTTTTGAGTTCTAGAACTGTACCTAATTTGATCCTGACTGAATGATTTGTCTGCTTGTCTGATTTCCTGAGAACTCCCTAGACTTAGCGCCCTTAGTTAATTGCTTACAACCAATCCTGCTACTGATTTACTTTCATGCTTGCTTTTAGTTTTCTAATCACATTTGCTTTCTCCTAGTTTAATCTTTTCTGTTCTAATTCTATCGTTGCCTAGAGTCCTCGTGAATTCGATCCCTAAGTACTACATTGATATTACTGTGCAATTGCAGTTAGTATAGAGTTAAAACTCTGAGCCTATCAAGTTTTTGGCACCGTTGCCGGGGACTCCTTTGAGTCTTCGATATATTCGAACTTAGGGTTTTTACTAGGATTTTTATTTTCCGTTTTAGTTACTGATTTTTCTGTTTCTGTCTCTGTCGCATGTTTTACTTTCGCATAGCATCGATCGTTGCATATTTTGTGTCGATCGTTACTAGGCGATTGGAGTTGAATCGATCGTTGCACTCTTAGCATCGATCGTTGCTTGGCGATTACAGACGGTTTATGCAGACGCGTGATACCAGAAGTAATCTGAACACTAATCTCGTTAACCTCCAACTTGAAGAGCTTGCTAGACTAGAGAGGACTAACAGAAGAGTTCAAAGAGCAAGGATGGTTGTACAACGTGTGATTATAATGCCTGATGCTCAAGGTGTCCTGAGGGACCCACAAAACAATCCGTACAATGCTGCTGGGCAACGGATTGATGGTGAAGGGAATGTTATCCCTGATCCTATAGAGCCTGAACAAGGCCAAGGACAAGGTCAAGGTAGAGAGATGGTTGTCCATGAGAGGACTTTAGCTGACTATAACCGTCCGGATGAGTTTTATGCTAACCGGTCAGCTCTTGTGCCTCCTGGTTTTGGTAGGAATGATTTCGAGATCAAGACCATCTACTACATGGTTTCCCTAATGAGCAGCCAATGGATCATATAGATGAGTTTGAGGACATAGTCACCGGAATGAAGTATGATGGAGTGAACTATGACTATCTGTTTCTCAAACTCTTCCCCTACTCTCTCGCTGGAGATGTTGTTGCCTGGCTGAAACAACTTCCACCTAGGAAGTTTACTACTTGGGATGCTGTTAAGAGTGAGTTTCTGAGACACTTCTATGATGATGCTTGCTCTGATCAGTCGAGACAGGACATTCTCACTTTTTTCCAAGGTCCTGTAGAGCCTCTTAAAGCTGCCTGGATGAGGTTTAAGAAGTACCAACGTGACTGTCCGCATCATGGATTCACTGAGGTAGCATTGCTTGGCATTTTCTTTAGACGTATAGATCTCCCATACCAGACTGCGTTGGATAATTCCAGCAATGCGAATTTCAACACTAGGACTCCTGAACAAGCTAAGCAGCTGATAGACAACTTAGTAAGCAGTAATAGCTGTAAGACTACTGATAGGAGAAGGAAAGAGTCTGGTGGGAAGGTAGAGAACCTGGAGATAGCTGATATTAGGAGTAAATTGGACACTGTTTGCAATCTTCTAGCTGGGAAGAAAGCTGTCCATTTTGCTCAAGATGTTGGAGTGATCAATGCTGAAGAAGATGGTCAGGAAGAGGATGTGAACTACATCGGAGGATCTGGTTTCCAAGGAAACAGGTTTGGAGGACATCAAGGTAATATATTCTTCAGTGGTCAGAAGAGTGCTTTCACAAGCAACCAAAACTCTTCTGGCTTTGGACATAATGTTGGTTTTCAGAAACCTTTCCAACAAGGTAATCAGAGGACTTATGGATCTTCCTCTTGCCAAGCACCTCCTGTAGCTAATGCTCATGAGAGTAAGATGGAGAGTATGATGGAGCAGCTGCTGGAAGGACAGACTAAGATTGCTGTGGACTGCAACAGAAAGTTGGATGCTGTTTATGAGTATCTCAATGGGAAGTTTGAGTCTCTAAGTACTCATGTGAAGCAATTGGACACTCAGGTGAGCCAAATTTCAAGCTCCATTAAGGGAAAGAGTGTTGTGGACACCCACATTAAGGCCTGGTCAGTGGGCATTGATGATGGATCACACCTAGGTGAAAGATTTGAGCTAAGTACAGCTGAACTGGTAGAAGAGTCTGAAATTTCTGATTTTGAGGAAAATCTCTCGGGTGGAATATGTGAAAACTTAACTGCATCGATCGATGCACCCTTAGCGTCGATCGTTGCATGGCGTGGACATACAGATTCACATGATTCTTATGGCATTGATGCAGAGGCAGATCAAGAGCTTAATCGTTTATTCCCTGGAGTGTCTGAGATAACTCAACAAGAGATTTATGCACTATCTAATCGATTGTATCCTAAAGTGTCTGAGGTAATTCAACAAAAGATTAATGAGCTTAAACAGCTGGAAGAGATTGGTGAAGAGTTGGAAGAAATTCCACCATCTGATGATCCACCTTATCACCCTTGTGCGCAAAGGTACTTGGAGAAGATGCTGCCAATGGATGAGATGCTGAAGGATTGGGTTATAGTTGTTCCTCAACATATAATGTTGGGAATGTCCTGAAATCTATTGTACTTGCTCTAAGTGAAAGTCGTATTGTCGAGATGAGACAATCATATGACATTGGGTACTCATAATGCTTTGCTAGAAGCCACTTATGATCAATGAGTTGAGAACTCATTGCTAGTGTTATATGATCCTACGGGTCACACACCTAAGCAAACTAGACGTTTAACATGAGGTTGATCATTAATGTAATGATCGGGTGAATGCATATTAGATATGCATTCAGTATCGAGTTTCTGGAACAGTGTCGATCGACATAATATGTATGTCGGTCGACACAGATCGACCGTGTCAATCGACACATAGAGTGTGTCGGTCGACACGACTCGCGGATTACCAAATTAAATCGGTTTAATTGTTGGTTAATTCCGAGGTGGTTTAAGTCAACATATATATAAAGATATATGGTCGACCAAAACACTAATCTAACCTAATTCACAGCCACCAGAAACTAGAGAGAAACCTCTTGAGAGATCTGATCTCTATAGGCACTAGCATCCCTCCTGTTCAGTTTGTGTGCGTGTGGATACCAGTAGAGGCGCAGCATTTGAGGCGCTCTAGATCTCGATTATCTGCAAATCTTCCGCTGCTAATCACCAGGTAATCTCCAGATCTGATAAGATTCAATTACATGAACCCCTAGATCCTAGGCTCGGAATTCAGACCAGGATTGCCTAATTGGATTAGGATCTGCTAGAAATTCCTTCAGTGGTATCAGAGCTTTAGGGTTCCATTGAATCTGTAGCATGTTGATTAGATTAGTTGAATCTGAATCTCTGTATAGTTGATACAAGCATGCTAAAATTCGTTTTCATGAAAATCTAGTTTTTAGGTTTTTTGATTGAAAAACGATTAGGGCTTATCGCACTGTGTCGATCGACACCAATCCGGTATCGGTCGACACAGAAGGATAACCCGAATAAAACTTATTCACCTAGTGTCGATCGACACAAGAGTTGTGTCGGTCGACACAGACCTCGCTAGAATGATGAATCGGTTCAATTGGATTGGACCGGTTATCGAGCTTGGTTAATGATGGTTTAACTGCGATTGGTTTGATCAGGTTGGTATCGATCGATGCTAATGTAGCATCGACCGACACTGACCGGTATTCAAAACCGGATCAATTGGATTGATCGGTTATCGCGAATTGCTTTTGGTTATTCTACATCGATCGACACTATAGTAGTGTCGGTCGACATCAGATTCGATGATTGGGTTATGGAACCTGCAATCACAGAACCAAAGCAAGACAGATCAATTAATTATAAGAATTAAAACATAATAAAACTGAACGTTTTAAAGGTTCCGTTCCTCAACCAAATATCAAGTGATACTTGATGTCTTTCCAATCTTGTCAACTGTCAAGACTCGTTTCATTGAGTGATAGGCTTGCAGTGCAAGGTGTCCACAATTACATGAGTAAGGCAGGAAGTAATCGTGTTGATGGGCTTGCAGTGCAAGGCGTCAACAATTACATGACTTAAGAGATTGGTTTTCTTGACTGGGCTATCAAAATCGTTTTGGGCCTAGAGACATCAGGTGGATTGGGCATGAGATGTCAATCCACAACCAAGAGTTATATTGGATATAACTAGCAAGTTGTTGCTTACCTAGATAGCTAAAATTTGGGTGATAGCCAGTGGCTCACTCAAGTTTAGTGAAGTATGGGTCTTGGATCATTATATTCATTTGAGGAAACATTGTTTGAATATAATGCGAGTTTTCTTAATTGTTAAGACTTCTCATTTCTTGAACATCATAACTAAACCTCCCTTGTTTTTTCAGCTATGTCTAGCACAAACCATCGTAACAATTTCTCCCTGCGATCCGTCCTTGAGAAGGACAAGTTAAATGGATCAAACTTTCTTGAATGTTATCGGAACTTGAGAATTGTTCTCAAACAGGAGAAAAAGGACTATGTCCTTGAGAAATTTCTCCCTAAGAAGTATCGAGCCAATGCCCGGCAGTCAGATAAGGATGCTTGGGATAAGCATTCTAATGATGCGGTGGATGTGAGTTGTCTCATGTTGGCTACCATGAACTCGGAATTGCAGAAGCAATATGAGTACGTGGAGTCGCCAAAAGAGATGATCACTGGCCTGAAAAGTATGTTTCAGGAGCAGGCACGAACTCAGAGATACCAGACGGTTAGGTCTCTGATTGAGTGCAAGCTACCAATGGGCGAACCAGTTAGTCCTCATGTCATTAAGATGATGGGTTATATTGATAACCTGGGGAAACTGGATTGTCCCATTAGCCAAGAGTTGGCTACTGACATCATTCTGCAGTCACTGCCGTCAAGCTATGATCAATTTGTTATGAACTATAACATGAACAACTTGACGAAGACGTTGACTGAATTGCATGGGATGCTTAAGACTGCTGAACCTAACATCAAGAAGGACACCCCAAATGTCCTTATGGTACAAAAGGGTAAAAAGTTTAAGAAACTTGGTAAGAACAAAGGTGATGGAAAGACGAGCTCGATTGTGAATCTAAGCGAGTCTGCCCAAGCTCCTAAGGTTAAAACCAGTCCTCCTGAAGATGTTAAGTGCCGTTATTGTAATGGTTATGGGCATTTGAAAAGAAACTGCAATAAATTCTTGGAAGATTATGAGAAGATGAAGAAGACGTACGAGACCTCTTCTTCAGGTATTATGTTATAGAAGTAAATGTTACTTCTTATAGTTCTACTTATTGGGTATTTGATACCAGCTGTGGTACTCATATTTTGTGAAAATGTGCAGGACCTGAGCAAAAGTAGGACTATGGAGAAAGGACAAGTGGATCTACGCGTGGAAATGAAGCAAGAGTTGCTGCATTAGCCGTAGGAGTATTTCATTTGTTTTCTTTTATGGCATGTTTTGAACTTAAAACTGCTACTATGTGTCTGCCATGAGCAGAGAGATTATTTCTAATCCTTGTTTGGATATGAAAGGATATCAGTTTTCAAATTAAGAATAAGTGTTATTCATTTGATTACAGTGATATATTTTATAGTAGCAATCCATTAGAGAATGGATTTTATGTTCTAAACAGAATGTGCCTAACTATAACATTAATACCAAGAGATTCGAGTCAAATGATACGAATCAAACTTCTTTCTGGCATTGTCGTTTTGGGCCACATAAATGAGAAATATATTCAGAAGCTTCATAGTGATGGGCTTTTGGGCTCATCTGATTATGAATCATAATGAGTAAAGTGAATCTTGTTTATTGGGTAAAATGACGCAGGCCCCTTTCAACAAAGGTAGTATCGATCGACACATACGGTGCGTCGGTCGATACAGGTTGCGAACGAACATAATGAAAGGGCCAGAGGCTTATTGGGCTTTATACATACAGATGTATATGGGCCGATGAGCGCAAATGCTAGAGAAAATTTTCAGTACTTCATTACCTTTACTGATGTATTCAGTAGGTACAGTGATATCTTATTAATAAGACATAAGTTAGAATCTTTTGAAAAGTTCAAAGAGGTCTAGAATGAAGTACAGGATCAATTTGGCAAAAGTATTAAAGCTCTGCGATGAGATCATGGAGGTGAATACTTGAGTCAAGAATGTAGTGATCATCTGAGAGATTGTGAAAGTGTTTCACAAGTCACTCCTCCTGAATCGGACTTTATTAGATATGGTTCGATCAATGATGAGTCACTTAGATCTTCCAATATCCTTCTAAGAATACACTCTAAAATTGTCTGAGTTTACATTAAATAGTGTTCCATTAAAATCAGTTACATAGATATCACATGAGATGTGGAATGTAAATGTTTCTGATTTATCCATCATGGAGATTTGGAGTTGTGAGGCTTATGTAAAACGTTTAATCTCTGATAAGCTCACATCCAAATCTGATAACTGCTACTTCATTGGTTGTCCTAACAAAACCCAAGGCATGTTACTTTTACAACCAGTTCGAGAACAAATGGTTTGTTGCTCGGAACTATGTTTTCTTGAGAAAGACTTTCTTTCCAAGAAGAACAGTGGGAGTAAAAGTACAACTCGAAGAAATTCGAAAATCACAGGAGACTGCTCAACCTGATTAGGAAGAGCAGCGGTTGGATCTACAAAGAGTTGTAGAACCTGCACCGGTGGTGCCTAGAGTTTATAAAGGATCTGGTGAATGTATATTCGATATACATTTAAATGGCGAGTTTCTGAAGAAGTGTCGATCGACACGAAGGTTGTATCGATCGACACAGACCATGAACTAAAATATCGATTTTGGTTTATAACTTAATTAACTACGACTTAAATCTTGGTTAATTAGATCGTGGTAAAAGTCTGCATATAAGATATGTGCGTGACTTTTAACACAAGACTGAAGCTCGCAGATCCAAAAAAAAAAAAAAGGATCCGTCACGAACCCGAGAAATGGGGATTTCTCGTAACCAATTGCCGTGATCTACTGATCATTGAAAGTGACGGGCCTACGAATTTTGAAGTAGCAATGATGGGCCTTGACTCTGAAAGTGGCTGAAGGCCGCTGAATCCGGAATGGCGATGTCCGAAGCTGGATTGGTGGAAAAAGGTTTCAAGTAAATTCATGGTATTAACTGTGAAGAAACCTATTCCCAGACACCATGCTTATGTCCATTCGGATTCTCCTAGCAACCGCCACTCATAATGGTTATGAGATCTGGCAGATGGATGTGAAAACAGTTTTCCTTAATGGAATTATGAAAAAGGATGTGTACCTGACACAACCTGAAGTTTTCATTGATTCTAATGAAGCTAGGAAGATATGCAAGCTTCATCGATCCATTTATGGATTGAAGCAAGCATCTCGGAGTTGGAATCTTCGTTTTGATGATGTAGTCAGAAGGTTTGACTTCTTCAGGAACGAAGAGGAACCGTATGTTTACAAAAAGACTAGTGGGAGCGCAGTTGCATTTCTAGTATTGTATGTTGATAACATACTACTTCTCGGAAATGAAGTTCCATTGTATAAGTCTGTTAAGACTTGATTCGAAAGTTGTTTTTCGATGAGAAATATGGGAGAAACCATATACATTCTTGGAATAAGAATCTATGGAGATAGATTAGACAAGCTAATTGGATTGTGTCAAGATACTTATGTGATAAGTTCTTACACAGATCCAGTATGCATGATTCCAAGAAGGACTTTGTGCAAATGACTCTTGGTATTACTCTTAGCAAGACGCAGTGTCTTTCGACACACGCTGAGCAAGAGCAAATAAGGGCCAGACTACTGCTAAAGGCATTAGATGTCTTAAGATGTGATCTTAATTTTAGTGGGAGTCATTGTTATTAATTTTAGTTATGATATGATGTTCGTATAAACATAATTTGATTATGTTATTGAAATCTGACATCTGTATTATTTAATAATGGTTATTAAATAATAGTCCCAAAGTAATTTATGACATTTTATAGGTCATCAAGTATGTGACTTGATCATGAAACCCTATAGATAATAAATGACATAAATTATGTTAGTCCCTGGTCGAGGTTGTTAAAATGGGACATTAACAACCGCGTGAGACTAGTATGTGAGGTGACTGATGACTAAGTTTCATGGAGTCATTAATAAGAGTATTAAAGTCAATCACATAGGTATGTGTTAGAGAACACATGATCGGACATGACCCACTGATGAGAACTCTACGGGATAGTTATATAAGTGTCATAAGAGTTTTCATTACGATTATAGAGTATAGTCCTTAGACCTGAGTTCATCATGATTTCTTACATGTGAATTGGTCCGCTTTGACCTTGTCAAACGTCAGCCGTAACTGGTGATCATAAAGACATTGATTGGGCGTATCATGAAGCGTGTGAAGGAACAGGGATGGAACAAGATGGGAATTGTCCCTCCTATATAACAGGAGATAAATATCTCAGGGCCCATCGAAGATTTGATACTGAGAAAATGTGTGGCCACACTCAAACGAGGTGATTGTCAGTCGTTTGGCTTGTCAGTATGAATCGGAATTCGATGAACATGATTTTGGCTTAATAAGGATGACACGGATCTTGCCTTATGCCGGATCGAGATATAGTGACGAAGGGATTATAGGAATAGATGATTCCAGTACAAGTGGGAGATTGTTGGGAATGTCCTGAAATCTATTGTACTTGCTCTAAGTGAAAGTCGTATTGTCGAGATGAGACAATCATATGACATTGGGTACTCATAATGCTTTGCTAGAAGCCACTTATGATCAATGAGTTGAGAACTCATTGCTAGTGTTATATGATCCTACAGGGTCACACACCTAAGCAAACTGGACGTTTAACATGAGGTTGATCATTAATGTAATGATCGGGTGAATGCATATTAGATATGCATTCAGTATCGAGTTTCTGGAACAGTGTCGATCGACATAATATGTATGTCGGTCGACACAGATCGACCGTGTCGATCGACACATAGAGTGTGTCGGTCGACACGACTCGCGGATTACCAAATTAAATCGGTTTAATTGTTGGTTAATTCCGGGGTGGTTTAAGTCAACATATATATAAAGATATATGGTCGACCAAAACACTAATCTAACCTAATTCACAGCCACCAGAAACTAGAGAGAAACCTCTTGAGAGATCTGATCTCTATAGGCACTAGCATCCCTCCTGTTCAGTTTGTGTGCGTGTGGATACCAGTAGAGGCGCAGCATTTGAGGCGCTCTAGATCTCGATTATCTGCAAATCTTCCGCTGCTAATCACCAGGTAATCTCCAGATCTGATAAGATTCAATTACATGAACCCCTAGATCCTAGGCTCGGAATTCAGACCAGGATTGCCTAATTGGAATAGGATCTGCTAGAAATTCCTTCATATAAGTGATGTGCTATTAACTAAGATTCCTAAGAAGCTACCTGATCCTGGGATTTTTGTGCTGAGTTGTTCTATCTTTGAGGATGGTTTCAAGCGGTCTCTGTGTGATTTAGGAGCTGCTGGAAGTCTCATGCCATACTCTGTGGCAGAGAAGCTGGGTATGATGGATTTTTCACCCACTAGGACCTCTCTTGTCCTAGCTGATCAGTCAGTAAGGATTCCGGAAGGAGTTCTTGAGGACGTCCCAGTGAGAGTTGGAAACTACTTGGTTCCAACAGACTTCTTGGTGCTTAAGTACGACAGTGAGTAGGATGATGCTTTGATACTGGGAAGGCGATTCTTAGCCACGGCTGGAGCAGTGATTGATGTGAGGCACAGTTTGATTGATCTCCATCTGGGAGATGAGCCTCTGCACTTTGAGATGGACATGCTGCGTAAGCCGCTGATTGATGGGCAGACCTTCACTATTAAGGATGGATATGGAGAGAAGATAAGTGAGACTTTGGTTTCAGATCCTGGAGATAATTTTACTCCTTCTTTTCTTGGACGAGTTCACACTGATGACGCTTACTCTCCGCCTTGGATGAGGAGACTTTCACAGAGGCAATCACAGTCTCTGTCAGGATCTCCAGCAAACTGATTTTGTTCGACCGGTCAAGCTAATGACCTTAAACAAGTGCTGAGTGGGAGGCAACCCACTGTTAGGTTTTAGTGTTTTTCTTTCTTATTTTTGGTGTTTTTCTTAGGATTTCACGTTTTCATTTGTTTTTGCTAAGTTTTTAATATAGAACACTGTCTGGAGATGTGTGACGATCGTTGCTATATGTGCAACAGTCGTTGCAGGGAGATATGACGAAGAGATGGGATCGCCTTGTGACGATCGTTGCGGTCCTGTGCAACGGTCGTTGCAAGGACCGCAACGATCGTTGCAAGTGGTTTCATTGCAAAATTAAGGTACGCGTGCTAAACCGGAATCAATTTGGTTCAACAGCATCGATCGTTGCACCTATGCATCGATCGTTGCACACACGATCCAGGTAAGTGCTTTAACCCCTCTTTTCTTCTTTTCTTCCCCATTTCGCCGTCCGTACAACCGCGAGTGCACAACCATAAATCTCTCATTTCTTCATCATTTTCTCTGATTCAAAGCTTGATTCTACTTATTTTCACATCCCCTATCTATTTCTCTAACCCATTTGCTGTGATTCCAAGGTAAGAGCTCTCATTTTCATCATTTTCAGAATCGGTTCTAGGGTTTAGAAATTAGGGATTTTAGGCTTGAAATTGATGATTACGTACTGATTAGACTTAATTAGGGATGATTGATGACGGTATTAGGCTGTTTGTGTGATTTTGGAACGGATTTAGAAACGTTTTTGAGGATTAGCTGTCGGCTGTGAAATCGCCCTGCAACGATCGACGCACTTGTGCAACGATCGTGGCATTGCGATTCCACAGGGAGTTTTCTGTCGGGACATATATGGTTTATTGATTTTCTTGCAGATGCCTCCTCGACCAGCTCGTAAACGTAGAGCCACCACAGCAGCTACAGCGCATCATGCTCCACCAGTTGAGTGGTTCCATCGAGAATCACCACATCCTGAGCCATATCAGAGAGATAGGGAAGTGATACAGCCACCATGGCCTAGAGCAGATAAGACACTGATTCCGACAGACAAGGTGTGGGGCATGTAGATTGATGAGCTGCTCAAGACTGACACGTTCACGGAGAGTCCATTACTTGACCATTGGGATGAGTTTGACACATTTCTCTACAATGGTTGGTGTGGCATGACGCTTAAGCCGACCAAATTTGCGGATTATTCGACTTGTAAGAGTTTGGGCATCGATGAGCAGGTTCTTGCATTGTGTAAGGGCATTGGTCTGGGGACAATGCCTATGCAGCACTACGAGTTGTACCCTGATCTGGTGAGACAGCTGCTGGCCACTTGTAGAGTGATTTACCCTGACCCAGAGAGCAGGAAGGTTTCAGGAGGTTTCTTTACCTTCATGTGTTTAGGAGCAAGGTATCGGATTCCCCTTCTCGATATCTGTAGGATTTATGGATTCAGCACTGAGCCTACGCGTATTGGTATGTCTCTGGAGTGGGATGTGCTGGAAGCTCAGTATTTCTGGGAATGTATTGGGAATGGTCAGTATAACTCGAGGATGACGAAGCTGATACAGGTTAGGCATCCTGTTCTCAGATATGTCTTGCGCATCTTGGGATGTACTCTGTTGTGCAAATTTGAAGCCAACAAGATGCGTAAGAACGAGATGGAGATGCTCTTCATTGGACTGAGGGACCAGTTTGAGGAGACTGTTCTGAGAGATCCCACTAGAGGACTCAACTTGGGAGCTGTCTGTGCTCATCATTTATGCGATCTTCAGAAGAAGCCATTCGATGGGAAGGGCACTGAGATTGTAGGGAGTCTGCTTACTCCGATTTTCAGGCATTGCAGGATTCCCTTAGAGGGTACGGAGTGTAATGACAGCAAGGAGTTCCTTGATTTTAGCCACCTGCAGAGTGCTACATGGCTGAAGGAGGGACGTGTATGGGTCTATTATGACCCTGCCACTGAGAAGCGTGGTGTGGATCTTCCTGCTGCAGGTCTGACACAGATTGATACGCTGGATGCCTTGAGATTCCAGCCTCCTACGAGAGATCAGCGCAGAGTTCCTTCTATGGCTCATCCGCTTGGAGAGCCTTCTACACGAACTTCTTCTTCATCTGCACCTGCTGCTCCTGCTGCTCCTGCTGATGATATTGGCCCTTATCCCGAGCCTTCGATGCCTTTTGGTAATATATCTGAGGGAGAGTGGAGAGAGCCTGAGGATGGCATTCTACGGAGCATCTGGAACTTCATGTGTACCTGCACTTGGAGGAAACAGTCGCAGATAAATCATCCAGGACCTTCTCGTCGACGTAGACAACGATCTCCGACTCCTGGTTCTTCGAGTGGTACTAGTCGCTATGCTGACATAGATGACGAGTGAGAGTAGTGGCTTCCCTAGACATCGTTTGTGTATTTCTTTTTCACTTTTCTTTTGCACTTTTCTTTTTATTTTCTTAGGATACTTGTGTTTGGATGATGTGATTGATTTGAGACTACCAGTTGCTTTGATTTTATGTATTTGCAATGATCTTCAGCTTGCAGGTTTGAAATTTGATGATTTCTCACAGACTAACATGCTAACTTGCTGACTGTCTCGGATATCGCAATGCAACGATCGACACGGTCCTGTGTGTCGATCGTCACAACACGAAAATCGCACTGCAGCGATCGTTGCGGTCCTGAGCAACGATCGACACATGACGAAAAATCGCCTAGCAACGGTCGTTACATTTATGTATCGATCGATGCATGAGCGACAGAAGTAAAAATCAGACAGAACTTAACTCATCCATTAACATTTTCTTTCTTTTTAACAACCCTTAGCTTAACACTACTGGTGACAATGTGTTTCAAGTGTGGGGGAGGTAGCTACTGACTTCTATCTTTCTGTTTTCTTAAGAGTCAGTCCGTTTTTCAAAAAAAATTGTTTTATTGAGTCAAAACAAGTTTAAGTAAGAAACAGTGAATTTTTGAGAAGTTAACAACATCTTGCAGGAACTTAAGTAACCATTGGGATGAAGCTGAAAGATCTATCTATGACTATTAGAAAACCCAACACGGATCAACCTACTGAGGACACCCATATCAATTCAGGTATTCAGAAGATCCTTTTACTGGCTTCACCCTTAATTTGACTTAAATTTCTCACCTAAGGGCTTGGTATACCTTGAGTCGGAATCCTTTGTTAGTTCTGACACAGCTTGTAAACTTGTCCGAGTATGGTTCCCTTCTCCCCTTCCATAAAAAAAAGTAAGTAATAAACTGAGGATGAGCTAGTAGCTCCGAAGTGGTCACGAGAGTAGTAGCAAACACTATTACCTCCTGTGCGATCCATGGAATGTGTCCAAAGTACACCCCTTAACGGGAAGAGCACTGATAAAATAAAATAAAATGATACCCAATGGAGAAAAATCAGAATGCTAAGGAAGGGAAAAGAGAAGAAAAGGAACCAGAAAAAGATAGTATGGTGGTCTAGAGCTGACAAAGTAAGAATCCATGTGCCCTTTGATCGATAATCCTTAGGTGAGACCGCACTTAATATGCTTAAGAAGTCAGTAGGGTGAATTTGAATTGTTTGGATTGATTGTGGATTTTACTTAGGACAGTTGCTAAGTGTGGGGGAAGTACATGTTGGTCTTGATATCTTGCAGTTGATTCTTTCAGTGGATTACTAAGGGGAATCTGAGTGTTGTTGCTTCTAGGACAAAAAGAGTTTCTGGAAGTTTTCAAACCTCTTCACCATGTTTTAGTTCTCTGTTTTGCTTGAGGGCAAGCAAAGGCTAAGTGTGGGGGAGTTGATATATCATGGTTTTTACCGGTTTTATGCCATGATATAAGTATGTTTTAGAGTCTTTTTATGTTTCTTTAGAGTCTTTTACAGGTTTTATTAGGTACACGCACGTTTGGAGTGGATTTGGAGTAATTGGAGCATTTTGGTGCATTTTGGAGTTTTGACCCGAGAGATAGAGCTCACTGTCCAGAACAGAGTGATGTGTCGATCGACACACATCAGCATCGATCGATGCACAGCGAGTTGGGCCAGTCTCGGCGAGAGTTAATGAAGAATGATGAATTTGCAGAATTGCCCAGAAGTTCTAGATATTTACACAGAAGCCCCAAGACGTGATTTAGCTATTTAATTAGGTTTTTACATCAGTTTTAACATACACGATCATACTTTAGAGCAGAGAGTTTTTAGAGCTATTTGGGGCTGATCTGATCCTGTACTACATCTTGTTTTTGGAGAATATTTCGAACCCCTTTACTTAGTTAATCTCTTTTATGATATCTATTAATTCATTGATCATGTTTACATTATCTATGTCTGAGTAAATTCATAGTTAGGTTTAGGGATTCTCATTAAGGATTTTATGACTTGCTAGATATAATTAATTCAGTTAAGGATTCATATCAATAGATGTTCTTCAAGCTAAATTGTGTTTAATGCTAGTTCTAACTTGATCACTTAGAATCTAGATCTTAGGTTGCTAGATTGACACGAAAGTGTGGTTTAGAATCTGAACTATTTAGGTTGAGCAATTGAATTACTCGCAAAGAAATTTGGTTTAATTAGATTGTGAACATATCGAACTTGATCATTAAAGCTGGTTTAATCTGTTAGGAATTACAAAGACATTTGGATTTCTGCAATTAGGCTTAGAGAATTCTCACAACGAAAGTTGGTTAATTCTATATCTGTGTTTTGAGTTCTAGAACTGTACCTAATTTGATCCTGACTGAATTGTCTGCTTGTCTGATTTCCTGAGAACTCCCTAGACTTAGCGCCCTTAGTTAATTGCTTACAACCAATCCTGCTACTGATTTACTTTCCTGTTTGCTTTTAGTTTTCTAATCACATTTGCTTTCTCCTAGTTTAATCTTTTCTGTTCTAATTCTATCGTTGCCTAGAGTCCTCGTGAATTCGATCCCTAAGTACTACATTGATATTACTGTGCACTTGCAGTTAGTATAGGGTTAAAACTCTGAGCCTATCAATAATCTGAATAAACTTAGTGTGAGCAAGTTGACTAGATACAAAGAGATTTGGTTTAGAAGAATTGTGAACCGATAGAACCTGTTGTTAATGCTTGTTTAGAACTCTAGGATCACAAAGAGATTTGGATCGCTAGATTGCTAGATATAGAAATAATCTCAGCGAGAGTTGGATTGTTTAGCATTGCGTTTCTAGTTCTTGAACCTGTGTTTAATCTGAATCCGGTTAGTTAAGTGTTTAGCATTGCATAATTCCCGAGAACTTCCTAAGTCTGACGCCTTTCTCTTATTGAATTCACCTTCCTGTTTACTTGCTTTTGTTTACTGCTTTCTTGAATTGATTTAGCTTAACTTGACAACATATAATCTATCGTGTGACCGTGAGTCCTTGTGGATTCGATACGCTAAGTACTACATTCGCATATATGTGCACTTGCAGTAGAATAGGGATAATTCTTGACCTATCATTCTTCTACATCCATGCTTCAGGTGTTTGTTTTTTTTTTGTGTTATTGTGATTTCTTCACTTAACACAAGAGCGATATTCTTGTCCTTCAAAGTTTTTCGGAACTGATCTTTGTGGGGAATTGTTGTTTACTTATGACAGGCACATTGCTTGGTCTGTTTGAGGACATAATGTATAAGTTTGAGTCAAAGAAAACATCTCATAAATATGTGGATATCATTGGCATGACCAGAATTAGAGAAGAAGCTTAAGTATGACAACGTTCTCGCCCATGGTATGGATTGTTCTACAACTTCAAATTGAAGTTTATCACAAACAATGGTTTTTAATATTCTGCGGCTTTATTTCTTACAGCTGTACTAGCCGAGGAGGCTTCAGAGCTGGCTTCCATGTACGTTGATGTTATTACCGCAAATATCTTCCAGTTTCATATTTGTAACCATGACCTGACAAAAGCTTCTGCTTTGAGACCTTGCAATGTTTGTTTTGAAGGCGCATGCGCTCTACCTGTATCAAGATCCTTACTATAGAAGCATATTTACAAAACAAGTGTATCTTGTACATCCCTATCTCGGGGTATGTATTATTATCCCTATACATTCTGAATGTTAAGAGAAAAAACCCTTTACTTTTTAAAGGGTTTTTTCAGGTTCAACTACAGTTAATGGGAATGCAGCAACAAGGTGTTCCATTGAATAGATGTTTTGGAAACTTAACTAATGTTCTTAGTTTTGTTTGCTATTATTTCGAGGGTACAATTTAGAGTATGAATGGTCACTGTGTATTCATCCATTATAGATAAAAAAATTCAAATAAGACCGTTGCAGGTTTGGGTTTTGTGAAGGAGAGAGAAAGCGATATTTCTCTCTGCCTTCTCTCTTCCTCCTCCACCGTAAAAGGGTCTCTTTTTCTCTTTCCCTCGGCCTCTCCGGCGTCCGGTTAACGCCGGCGTTGAGAGAGGCCTTCACCTCCGCCTCCTTTTGCTCTCTACTTGCTCCTCATCCGCGGTGACTGACTAACGAGATGAAGAAAATTAAGCCGGTGGTGAATGGATCGGTTCGGCGGCGGTGCTTGTGGGTATAGCGGAGAGTCGACCGGTTGCTCGAGGACTAGCTCCGCGGTGTCTCCTCCTCTATTCATCTAGTTTGTCGTTTGACTTGGTGGTTCAGGGTGAAGACGAAGTTGGTGGCGTGGGTTTTGGCGAGATGAAATCGCGGTGGTGGCTAGGCGGTGGGTGGGTTTCGAAGAAAGATCCAACGAAAGTCATCGAGTTCACCGATTTGCTAGAGGACATCGGATCGGGGATTTTCGGAGTCTCTCCGGCGCATCTCGCTTCAGCAGCCTCCCTCCCCTAACCAGACGAGTTGCCCCCGTGATGTATGTGAGCCTTTCTTTTCCTTGGGTCCGGCGGCTGTCGGCGTCTTGTTCTCTCCTCCTTTCCCCTTTGGCTTGGATGAGGTCTTTTGTTCATCATGTGGAGATCCTCTGCTCCGCGCTGGTTCTTATTGAAGGTAAAGCTCGAGGTGATCTCTGTTTGCTCTGCCTCTCTCCTCCGGTGGTTCCGGTGGTTTTCTTGCGGCGTCCTTTCTCCTGGCGGCGGCGTTTTAGGGTTAGGGTTGTTTCTGGTTTAGGCCGGTTTTTTTTCGTTTGGACCGTTTGGTTTTCTGTAATTTCGTTTGGTTAGCTAAACCGGACCCAATCCTGGGATTTAATGTAAAACCGGATTAAACCGGATGTAAACAAAAAAAAAACCCAAAATTTTTAAATATATGCTCCAAATTTTGGTAAAAAAAAAGGTTTTGCTATATGCATTACCATAGATCCAATTTTGTGAATGGTGACTATGAACCGGTCTGATGTGGTCAAAATTACCATAGAGTAATGATAATATCCTCAAAATTCCGAACCCAAATGTGGTCATATTTTCGATCTAATGTTGTTTAAATAAATTAAAAAGTAAGCAAAGCTGGCTTGTTTCAAGTTTTAGTCCATAAACTTGGATTTATGTTATATTTAGGTCTTCATTGAAAATGTTTTTTTTTTGTCAACTGATTAGCTTAAAACATAGTGTTTTTTGTATTTTGTTTATTTTTCAGTATATGCAAAATAAATAAATATAAAAGTTTATGATACACAAGATATATAATTAACTACAAAATTAAACAATTTTTTTTTATAAAAAATAGAAACAAACGAATTTTTCAGTTTTGTTTTAGGGTATAAACAAAGTTTGAAATACTATTAATTTTTTTTGTAGTTTGATAATTAAATATTGAATACCAAATTAAATAAACAAAAATTTTTTTATATAAAAATAAAGATTATAAACACACGAGTTCTTTAGTTATGTTTTAGGGTATAAATAGGGTTTATAGTTTGAAATACTATTAACTTTTGTATTATAAAGTATTGAATATCAAATAAAACAAACAATTTTTTTTTTTTATAAAAATAAAAATCAGAAACAAACGAATTCTTCAGTTTTAGTTTAGAGTATAAATAAGTTTAAGGCTTTGAAGTATTATTAGTTTATTTGTTATAATTAAATATAAAAATATAAAATATTATCTCATAATATTATATGTATTAGGGATTTGTAATAACATAATATGTCTGAACCAAGTACAAACTGTCTGAAGAGTTTCGTGTGGAAGACTCAAGCACCTAAAAAAATTAAAACACTTCATGTGGCAAGCATTTTCGGGATGCCTTGCAACTTGTCAATGTTTGAAGTACTGTCATTTAGGGACAAATGCTACTTATCCCAGATGCGGTGCTCCGGAGGAAACAATTAGTCACTTCATTTTAGAATGCCCCATGCTTTATAAGTATGGGCTCTTTCAGACTTTCCATCTTGTTTGATCATTCATCGGTATATTATGAACATTTGCAGGTGAAGAATATCGCAATGGAGATATTAGATTTCTATGAAAAAGATAGAGTTCACGCCGCATTCAACAAACTTGCTACAAACCCAGAAAACCCATGGAGCACAATTACTGTGTATCCTTTTTGTTGGTTCTTCGGCAAATTCCACTTTTTCTTATGTTTTTGATCATTGTCACGAGAGATCTGATTGTATGATGTTAGTTTAGCACTTGGAATGATCTGATGTAAGACTTTTTTAGAATGATCTTATTGTTTATATATATTTGGATTATTTATGAAAATAATGTATGATTTATAAATGTAATGCAATATAAATTATAATATATATTTTTAAAAATAATACAAAACAACTGATAAGAAATATCATTTTTAAAATGCTATTATTAAATATTCAATTGCAAAATAAATGAATGCTATTGAAAAATAATTTACGTAGCATATGTCTAAATCGTTATTTAAAATGTCAGACCTACTATGATGGGTGAAGATAGAGCGGCAGCGATCATAACACTATGCTATCCAAACATAACGATTTACTGATGCTGTCCATGTGACATTTTCTTGTAGGATTTTTTTACTTACAGAGGCACCTAGTTGAGTGTTATTTACTCAATAGGGCACCTTCATGTTTTAGGATACTGGATTTTACACTCTTAACCCTCCTCACAATTAACCCACTAACAAGAATTAACCAACTAAATTGAAACTTTTAAAAACTAACTATCCATTTACCTTTTTCTTTATCCATCTAGTTAGTTACATTTTTATTTTTTACTAATAGCAGTAAATTTATTTTGGGCTTCCTAAACCTAATTTCTTTCTCATATCCTCTCCCCATTTTCTCTCGCCGTTGCCCCGAAATCGCCGTCCGTTTTGTTCTTCGCCACCGTCTGTTTTGTTCACGCCGTCCTCTCTCTGTTCACGCAGTCCTCTCTCTTCGTTCGCCTGAAGATTCGAGATGACATGTTCGGAGTTTTTACTTCGATTTTGTATGATTTCGGTTTGTAAATCTGATATAATCTTTTTCGACTTGGTTTATGTCTGTAAGATTCCATTTTTTACTTCGATCTGAAAAAGTTTATGGTTTTCACTTCGATTTTAGTTCTTTATTACTTCGATCTGCAAAAAATGAGGTCTTGACTTTGATTTACCTTAGATCTAAAAAAACATGTTTTCACTTAGATTTTTAGTTCTTTTTTTCTTCGATCTGGAAAAAATTAGTTTTTGACTTCGATTTACCGATCCATTTCCCTTCCATAGTATGTACTACCATATGTGGACATCCGGGATAGAAGTTTGGTTTTGTTTCATTTGATTTCTTCGATCTGGAAAAAGTTAGTTTATGACTTCGATTTACCTTGGATTTAAATAAAAAGTTTCCTTTTTTACCGATCCATTTCCGTAGTATGTACTACCATATGTGGACATCTGGGATAGAAGTTGGTTTTGTTTCCTTTGATTTCTTCGTATACGGATCTGTGGACATTCTTCTGTGGACAATCGTCTGCGGACAATGATATGTGGACACCTTTCGTTGACAAATTAAAAGATGTGTTCGTTTTCATTATGGTGTATGCGTACTGATGGACAAGAAATTGGAATAACGCTATCGTCTTCCACACTATTCATCGGCTTTGATACGGTGGATACTATTTTTTAAAACGAAACTGTATAAATGATGTACAACATTCCGTGGACATTCAAAGTCACTTTCTGTGTACGTGTGTCTATGGACATATCAACTGACTGTCTCTTTATTGTTTCATTCTCTTACTCAGATAAACGACTGCCAGATCGACTATTTGCTACCAGACACTATCCTAGCAACAGGCTAAACGTCTAATCAAAGCTCGATTTGCTCACCTTCATCGATCATCACATGCGAGGCTTGCCCGAGTTCCAGATCATCCGAGACTCACAGTTCGGCAACCTTTTTGACATACCGGCCAACAGGTGCCCAACATCTGGGAAACTTATCCACAGCCTTCTGTCCAGACAGGTAATGGACATCCATCGATGAACATTATACTTTTTCATGTGGACATTAACATAGTAGCTTCTTCTGAACGTGTATCTATGGACGTCAAAAAATTTCAACTGATCGTTTATTGTTTCATTCTCTTAATTAGATAGTGTCCAAGAACAAGTACGCACTGCACTTGGCATTTGGTGGACAACCGCTTCGTTTTTCTCTCAAGGAATTTGGAGTTGTAACCGGTATCAACTGCTCTGAATTCCCGGAAGCTCACGAACCTTACTTCAACCCGCCTAACCCTACAGATCCGGATGATGTTTGGAAAGAATTGCTTGGTGATGATGGCAAGATAACATTAGTAGACATGTCCCAAAAACTAGAGGATGGCGAGCTACAGGATTGGCAGAAGATGCATTATGCTTTGCTCCAAATAGTTGATGGAGTGTTAATTACCTCTCACCAATACCCCAAGCCGACTGCCAAGTATGTCACAATGCTCGGGGACCTCAATTCATTCATGAACTTTCCTTGGAGGCGGGAATCCTTCCTCAAGACGTTGTGTGGTATGCAGCCCGGGAAGAAACCGGAGGGAAAACCTGAAGACATGCTCAGCCTTTTTAGAGGCTGCCTCAATCAATCATCCTACAGCCTCAAAAGTTTCCCCATTGCTCTGCAGCTACTAGCTTTTCAGGCTATTCCCCAACTACTTGATAAAATCCCACATGCAACGGATTAGAGGACTCTCATCCAAATTCCGGACATCAAAATACCACAGCATACCGGCCTGACGCTCAAGAACATTCTTAGAGTTGAAAACTCACCCAATGTAAGTAAATCACACCTCATGCTGTAACTGATGATTATGCATGTGTACGATAGTTTGATGGAAAATAGTCGTTTTAGCTATTTTTAACATTGTTTGTGGACCTCTATTTTTGAATTTCCTACCAGCTGGCAGTAACACCACGACTTGAGCTGGATAATCCCCCAGATGAAACATGGGGAGAGTTGCCTGATGAATATCAAGATGTAAAGGTAAAATCCGTGGACATCTATGTGTACAGTGTTATGTTACTAAAGATTTGCTAAACTGATTGATGATTTTTGTTTCAAATGGCATTTCAAGGTCAACTACATGGACCGACTCATTGATGAAGGTCATGTTTTCCAAAAAAACATGTGTTCCGGTGGTGATGATTCCTTGCCCATCCAAACTGTGTCCCCCTCCAAGCCTAAACCTGCGCATCCTAAAAAACATGTCATCACCCGAAGAAAACTAAGACCAAGAGCTACTGATGCTGATGAAGGAACCTCGTCCACCAAAAAAAGGAAGAGATAGTCCAACCCTCCAGCTCACGGAACCGTGGATGCTGCTCATGTCAATGCCCTCCAAGCCCAGGTAGCAGAGCTTCTTCAACAGCAGCATCTAGTAAAACGTGTAGCCTACCTGGAGAAGAAACGCAGAGTTAAGAAGCTCGTCCGTGCAGGCTGGTTCTCATCCCAGTTACCCAAACCCAGATCAAAACGTGGTACTCCTAAACACAGTGAAGAAAACACTCCTGTCCACCAAAGCCAGTCCTTGGAGACGCAAGGTGAAACCGGCCAGGAAACCATCATACGCGTAACAGAACAAACTCCATCTCCCCATAAGGCTGACCAGGTGTAACATCTCACAGATCTTTCTTTTTTGGAGTTCTTTTGGTTTATTAATATTACTAGATTTTATTTAGACCTCTATTATTGTCCTGTCATAAACACGATTAACTTTTCAGGATTCAAATGTTGGGTCGCCATCTTCAACAAGACATGTCCATTCATCATTGTCCGCGAGCTCTGAAAAAGAGGTCGATTCACACTGCTCGATTCTAATCCCTCACAGTTACAAAATCGAAAGAGTTTCGTAAATTGCTAAGTTCCATGCCTACTTTTCAGGATTGCTACGCAGGTGATATTCAAGCCCATGATAAGATTGACGTTACTGACAACGCCTCTACCGCCAAGGTAATCCCAATCAACATACTACCTTTAATACTAGGGCTTACTTCACACTTTAACTAAAAGTCTCTTTTTCCACTATCCAGTATGTGGACATCAGCCAGGAATCATCGCCAAAAGGGATAGACAAATCCTCAGGTCCTTCTACTTCTGTTCAAAAGATTGACGACAAATTGGAACCGCTATTCACGTATCCTCAGCCACCAGAGGTATCAGAAGACAAGCAACCTCTCTAATAAATTTTAATGGTGGACGTCTTATGATGGACAGTGTCGTTTAGTTTTATTGGTCCAAATCAGTTTATGATGGATAATGTCTCCTACAGTTGTATCGTTCAACATAAGTATTTTATGTGTTTGCATGTGTTTCATATTAGTCGACCGTTATCTAAGTGTTGATTGCTTTATTCTCCTCATTTTGGTTTTCACAAAGCAGTTTCATGAGACAGAACAAATGGACATCTCAAATTATGATGTACCTTCCACCAAATCAGCTGAATCACACCAGCAAAAGGTGATTCACATTCTCTCCTCAATATTTCAAAATAGACCACTAACTTAACAACGGTACAGAACGACACACCCGTTGCCTTGGATCTGTCGCCAAGCTCCACTGAATCAAAGCACAAAAAGGAACTTCAAAACGCAACCCCTATGTACACATCAACGGACTAACTATTTTGACTATTGTGTTTACCTGTAGAGTCACGACGAATCTACAACCAAATCCCCAGCAAGACAATAACCAAACTGGTTGCACATGCTTCAAAATATATTGCAGGATCAAAAACATGGAAAGCGACCAGACCGAAAATGATCTGTTGTCGAGCCCATGGACGTGGATGAGGTTTTCTCAGATAAATATATATTAAAACTAGAATATAGACCAAAAACTACCCAACGTAACAGGTTCTACCGTCTCTAACATTATATTTAACACAAGAAGAAGAACAAGTTGACATCTTAGACAGTCAATCAAGATCATCTTCATCTACTGAAGCCAACTTGTAGGTATTACTTGAATTATATGTAATCCAACACAAATTGAATTTTAATTCTATTATATAACCTTTCAGCCTTCTCATAGGATAAAGTCACAGCTCAGATCTTCAAGGATGCAAACTTATTACCCTCCCATGCACCAGACTTAGGGAAACACATTGCACCCTCCAACGATCAAGGAGGTGTCGAGACATCTACGGTTAGCTCTCTAACTATTTCCCTTATTACTGCCTCTTCTTTTCGGAATAATAATATACCAGGTGTAATACCCTGTTTCCAAAAATATGGTCACGGCCAGAAGAAAAGTCAACAGGGGCAAAATGGTAATTTTTTCAAAATATGAGACGGAAGCCGAGACGGACCAAATGTTCTTCTTTTACAATATAAAGAATATTTAAAAGACCATAGGTGGAAGAAACAGAGTTTCAACGGGTCTTTCGGCTTGTCGGGAATGGAAACCGACTAAACCGAGAAAACTTCGAAAATTCATAACCGGAGCTACGGGACTCCAAATGAGGTGATTCAAGTTCCTAAATTCATCTAAAATCAGGAAGAATCAGTTTCTGGAGGTCTGAAGATTCATGAGAGCTATTTAGGGGTTTCTAAAATATTAAACGTAAAAATGAAGAAATCGAAGCAACGGAACAAGACGGGTTTAGGAGTGGTTTAATTCGGTTTAGGGAAGGATTTTTGGCACAAATAACACCCTGAGTGACAGGTGTTACTCACCTGAGGGCGCTACATCTCTTGGTTGCATGCATTGCATGGTTTTGATGCATGAATCAAGAGAATAAACCATTATGTCACTCTTATTACACCAAAAACTCATTTTTGATCATCTCAATCTCTCTCTAACCCACACCCACAACCATACCTCTCTCCTATCTCCAGATTCATCTGAAAAACCCAGAAAATCCTTTGAATCTTCATAGAAACTCAAGAACATTCAAAGTGTTCTTCCATACTTGCAAAACAAGAAACTCCATAACTCTTCAACCATAAGTCCAAATTACTCACTACTTGGACCATTAGACTCCTCTTGATCTCCTCTACAATCGCCAGTCATCCCTCGCCGTCGTCGTCGCCGGAAGTCACCGCAATCTCGCCGGAGATCCGCCGGAGATCCGCCGTAGGCGAGACTCTCCCTCCTTCTTTCTCTTCCTTTGGTGTTTCAAGCCTCCTATCACTCCTCAGTAGCTTTTTGATGGATCTAGGAGTGTTTTCAGTCACCTGAGCTCTTTTTGGACAGCCAGAAAAGCCTCTCCGCCGCCGGTCAATGCCAGAGAAGTTCGCCGGAGATCTCCTCCACTGCCGTTTCTTCAGCCGGTTCATCAGAGTTGGTTAAGGATTGGTCCAGCATGGAGTTGGGTTGGTATAGCATTGAGATTGGTTTAGTTTAAACCGGTCAAAGTCAAATTCAACGATGGTCAACGGTTGACCTAAACTGGTCAATTGGGTTTGGTTCAGTGGTTGAGCTGGTTCAACCAAGTCGGTCAACCTTCCAGGATTGGTCAAGGGTCAACCAGTCCACGCCGGTCAACGACCGGTCAACGCCGCGGTCAACGCGTTTGACTCTGACCGGTTCTGATTCAGCCGGTTCTAGAGGTGTTCGGGAGTGTTCGGGGTTCGTGTTCAGTTCGGGAGTCTCGGGATTCATACCGCGTCCGATCCGCCATTCTGCATTTATTCACTGTGAGTCGGCTCAATCCGTAGAGTAGATTAGATACATATAGACCGGGAATCAAGAAACCGTAAAGGTAGGGTTTGCATACCCGTACTTGAAATGGATTTATTGATTGATGAATAAATGGATTGATTAACTGTAAACCGGTTAGGGTTCGGAGATGCATGCTAGGGCATTAGGGTTTAAGGATTAAGCCATTGATTGCCGTTAAGTTGTTAGAACGGTTATTGGTGCATTCATATAGACGTTGCATGGTTAGGGCCGTATATGCATATATACGTATTAAGAACGATATTGAATGAGACTATATACGGGAAGTAAACCTAAACAAACTTATAGAGTATGTAACGGTTTGGGGTTCGGTTTAACTATCAGTTAAGGGTTTCAGGTTAATAAACAAATGAATTAAGTAATTATGAGACGTCGGGAGTTTAGTAAGCTTCTAACTCTAAACCGACAAATTGGGAAATTATTAAAAGATACTTAGGAAAGGTTAAGTAAAAGAAATGGTGTGATTGATGAGCCGTCTATGGATTAGCAATCCGCTAATCCGAAGTAGCAGACATGAATGTGAAGGAATTTCTAGCAGTTCTAATCAGGATTAGCAACCCTAGTCTGAATTTCGAGCCTAGGATCTAAGGTTCATGTAATTGAATCTATTGGGATCTCAGATTTACCTGATGATTAGCAGCGTAAGGTTTGCAGATAATCGAGATCACGAAGCGCCTCAAATGCTGCGCCTCTACTGGTATCCACACGCACACAAACTAGACCGCAGGGATGCTAGTGCCTATAAGAGATCTAATCTCCAGAGAGGTTTCTTTCTATGTTCTGGTGGCTGTCAATTAGGTCAGGAACTAGTTTAGGTCGACCATATATCTTATATATGTCGGCTTAAACCACAACGGAATTAACCAACGATTAAACCGCATTAATCTGGTTAATCCGCGAGTTGCATCGATCGATGCACTAACTGCAACGATCGACACTGCCCCAGAATATTGATATCGAATGCACATCAAATATGCATTCGCTGGATCATTACATTAATGATCAACCTCGTCTTTAACGCCCAGTTTGCTTAGGTGTGTGACCCTGTAGGATCATATAACACTAGCAATGAGTTCTCCACTCATTGATCATAAGTGGCTTCTAGCAAAGCGTTATGACTACCTAGTGTTATGTGATTGTCTCATCTCGACTATATGACTTTCACTTAGAGCAAGTACAATAGATTTCAAGACATTCCCAACAATCTCCCACTTGTACTGGAATCATCTATTCCTTTAATCCCTTCGTCACTATATCTCGATCTGGCATAAGGCAAGATCTGTGTCACCCTTATTTAGCCAAGATCATGTTCATCGAACTCCGATTTATACTGACAAGACAAACGACTGACAATCACCTCGTTTGAGTGTGGCCACACATTTCTCAGTATCAAATCTTCGATGGGCCCTGAGATATTTATCTCCTGTTATATAGGAGGGACAAATCCCATCTTGTTCCATCCCTGTCTCTTCACACGCTTCATGATACGCCCAATCAATGCCTTTATAGTCACCAGTTACGGCTGACGTTTGACAAGGTTAAAGTGGACCAATTCAAATGTAAGAAAACATGATGAACTCAGGTCTAAGGACTATACACTATAGTCGTAATGAAAACTCTCATGACACTTATATAACTATCGCGTAGAGTTCTCATCAGTGGGTCATGTCCGATCCTGTGTTCTCCAACACATATCTATGTGATTGACTTTAATACTCTTATTAATGACTCCATGAAACTTAGTCATCAGTCACCTCACATACTAGTCTCACGCGGTTGTTAATGTCCCACTTTAACAACCTCGACCAGGGACCAACATAATTTATGTCATTTATTATTTATAGGGTTTCATGATCAAGTCACATACTTGATGACCTATAAAATGTCATAAATTACTTTGGGACTATTATTTAATAACCATTATTAAATAATACAGATGTCAGATTTCAATAACATAATCAAATTATGTTTATACGAACATCATATCATAACCAAAATTAATAACAATGACTCCCACTAAAATTAAGATCACATCTTAAGACATCTAATGCCTTTAGCAGTAGCCTGACCCTCATTCACCCTTGCTCAGCGTGTGTCGAAAGACACTGCGTCTTGCTAAGAGTAATACCAAGAGTCATTTGCACGAAGCCCTTCTTGGAATCCTGCATATTGGACACGTGCAAGGCCTTATCACTATAAGTATCTTGACACAATCCAATTAGCTTATCCAATCTATCTCTATAGATTCTTATTCCAAGAATGTATACGGTTTTTCCCATAATTTTATCGAAAAACAACTTTCGAATCAAGTCTTAACAGACAGAAACAATGGAACTTCATTTCCGAGAAGTAGTATGTTATCAACATACATTACTAGAAATGCAACTGCGCTCCCACTAGTCCTCTTGTAAACATACGGTTCCTCTTCGTTCCTGATGAAGTCAAACCTTTTGACTGCTTCATCAAAACGAAGATTCCAACTCTGAGATGCTTGCTTCAATCCATAAATGGTTTGATGAAGCTTGCATATCTTCCTAGCTTCATTAGGATCAACGAAAAACTTCAGGTTGTGTCATGTACACATCCTTTTCCCAGAATTCCATTAAGGAAAACTGTTTTCACATCCATCTGCCAGATCTCATAACCATTATGAGTGGCGGTTGCTAGGAGAACCCGAATGGACATAAGCACGGTGACTGGGATTAGGTTTCATCACAGTTGATACCATGAATTTACTTGAAACTTTTTGCCACCAACCTTGCTTTGTACATCTGAATATAACCATCCATGTCAACTTTTCTTCTTGAAAATCCATTTACTCACAATGGTTTCTACACCATCGGGTAAATCAGCCCAAGTCATACTTGGTTCTGTGACATGGATCCCATTTCGGATTCAGCGGCTTTCAGCCACTTTCGGAGTCAAGGCCCATCATTGCTTCTTCAAATTTCGCAGGCCCGTCACTTTCAATGATCAGTAGATCACGTCAATTGGTTACGAGAAATCCATATTTCTCGGGTTCGTGACGGATCCTTTCGGATCTGCGAGCTTCAGTTTTTCTGTAAAAGTTACGCACACATATCTCATATGTAGACTTTTACCATGACCTAATTAACCAAGATTTAAACCGTAGTTAATTGAGTCATAAACCAAAATGTTTTTGGTTCGCGATCTGTGTCGATCGATGCAACTTTTGCGTCGATCGACACTTCTTCAGAAACTCGCATTTGAATGTATATCAAATATACATTCACCAGATCCTTGCAAACCTCAGGCACCACAGTTGCAGGTTCTACAACTCTTTGTAGATCCTACTGCTGCTCTTCCTCATCAGGTTGAGCAGTCTCCTGTGATTTTCGAATTTCTTCGAGTTCGTACTTTACTCCCACTGTTCTTCTTGGAAAGAAAATCTTTCTCCAGAAAACATGGTTCCGAGCAACAAACAATTTGTTCTCGAACTGGTTGTAAAAGTAACATGCCTTGGTTTTGTTAGGACAACCAATGAAGTAGCACTTATCAGATTTGTGTGTGAGCTTATAGAGATTAAACGTTTTATATAAGTCTCGCAACTCCAAATCTCCATGATGGATAAATCAGACACATTTCCATTCCACATCTCATGTGGTATCTCTGTAACTGATTTTGATAGAACTCTATTTAATGTAAACTCAGACATTTCTAGAGCGTATTCTTAGAAGGATGATGGAAGATCTAAATGAATCATCATTGATCGAACCATATCTAATAAAGTCCGATTCTGGAGGAGTGAATTGTGAAACACTTTCACAATCTCTCAGATGATCACTAAATTCTTGACCTAAGTATTCACCTCCATGATCTCATCGCAGAGTTTTAATACCTTTGCCAAATTGATTTTGTACTTCATTTTGGAACTCTTTGAACCTTTCAAAGATTATGACTTATGTCTTATAAATAAGACATAACTGTCCCTACTGAAAATATCAGTAAAGGTAATGAAGTACTGAAATTTTCCTCTAGCACTAGTGCTCATCGGCCCATATACATACGTATGTATAAAGCCCAATAAGCCTCTGGCCCTTTCATTTTGATCGTTCGCAACTTGTATCGACCGACGCAACGTTTGTGTCGATCGACACTACCTTTGTTGAAAGGGGCCTTCGTCATTTTACCCAATAAACAAGATTCACTTTACTCATTGTGATTCATAATCAGATGAGCCCAAAAGCCTATCACTATGGAGCTTCCGAATCTATTTCTCATTTACGTGGCCTAAAACGACAATGCTAGAGAGAAGTTTGATTCGTATCATTTGACTTGAATCTCTTGGTATTAATGTTATAGTTAGGCACATTCTAGTTTAGAACATAAAGTCCATTCTCTAATGGATTGCTACTATAAAATATATCACTGTAATCAAATGAATAACACTTATTCTTAATTTGAAAACTGATATCCTTCCATATCCAAACAGGGAATAGAAATAATCTTTCTGCTCATAACAGATACATAGCAGCAGTTTTTAAGTTCAAAACATGCCATAAAAGAAAGCAAATGAAATACTCCTACGGCTAATGCAGCAACTCTTGCTCCATTTCCCACGCATAGATCCACTTCTCCTTTCTCCATAATCCTACTTTTTCTCAGGCCCTGCACATTTTCACAAAATATGAGTACCACAGCTGGTATCCAATACCCAATAAGTAGGACTATAGGAAGTAACATTTACTTCTATAACATAATACCTGAAGAAGAAGTCTCGTATGTCTTCTTCAGCTTCTCATAATCTTCCAAGAATTTATTGCAGTTTCTTTTCAAATGCCCATAACCATCACAATAACGGCACTTAACATCTTCAGAAGGACTGGTTTTAACCTTAGGAACATGGCCAGACTCGCTTGGATTCACAATCGAGCTCGTCTTGCCATCACCTTTGTTCTTACCAAGTTTCTTAAACTTTCTACCCTTTTGTACCATAAGGACATGTAGGGTGTCCTTCTTGATGTTAGGTTTAGCAGTCTTAAGCATCCCATGCAATTCAGTCAACGTCTTCGTCAAGTTGTTCATGTTATAGTTCATAACAAATTGATCATAGCTTGACGGCAGTGACTGTAGAATGATGTCAGTAGCCAACTCTTGGCTAATGGGACAATCCAGTTTCCCCAGGTTATCAATATAACCCATCATCTTAATGACATGAGGACTAACTGGTTCGCCCTTTGGTAACTTGCACTCAATTAGAGATCTAACCGTCTGGTATCTCTGAGTTCGTGCCTGCTCCTGAAACATACTTTTCAGGCCAGTGATCATCTGTATTGGCGACTCCACGTACTCATATTGCTTCTGCAATTCAGAGTTCATGGTAGCCAACATGAGACAACTCACATCCACCGCATCATTAGAATGCTTATCCCAAGCATCCTTATCTGACTGCCAGGCATTGGCTCGGTACTTCTTGGGGAGAACTTTCTCAAGGACATAGTCCTTTTTCTCCTGTTTGAGAACAATTCTCAAGTTCCGATACCATTCAAGAAAGTTGGATCCATTTAACTTGTCCTTCTCAAGGACGGATCGCAGGGAGAAATTGTTGCGATGGTTTGTGCTAGACATAGCTGAAAAACAAGGGAGGTTTTAGTTATGATGTTCAAGAAATGAGAAGTCTTAACTATTAAGAAAACTCGCTTTATATTCAAACAATGTTTCCTCAGATGAATATAATGATCCAAGACCCTTACTTCACTAAACTTGAGTGAGCCACTGGCTATCACCCAAATTTTAGCTATCTAGGTAAGCAACTCTTTGCTAGTTATATCCAATATAACTCTTGGTTGTGGATTGACATCTCATGTCCAATCCACCTGAAGTCTCTGAGCCCAAAACGATTTTGATGGCCCAGTCAAGTAAACCAATCTCTTCAGTCATGTAATTTTTGATGTCTTGCACTGCAAGTCCATCAACACGATTACCTTCTGTCTTACTCATGAAATTGTGGACATCTTGCACTGCAAGTCTATCGCACAATTAGATGGGTCTTGACAGTTGACAAGATTGGAAAGACATCAAGTATCACTTGATATTTGGTTGAGGAACGGAACCTTTTAAAATGTTCAGTTTTATTATGTTTTAATTCTTCTAATTAAATGATTTGTCTTGGTTTGGTTCTGTGGTTTCAGGTTCCATAACCTAAACCATCGAATCTGGTGTCGACCGACACTACTTTAGTGTCGATCGATGCAGATTAACCAAAACCAATCTGCGATAACCGATCAATCCAATTGATCCGGTTTTGAGTACCGGTCGGTGTCGATCGATGCTACATTAGCATCGGTCGATACCAACCCAATCATAATAAACCATTCTTAGCGTTTAACCATCATTAACCAAGCTCGATAACCGTTCCAATCCAATTGAACCGATTCATCAATCTAGCGAGGTGTGTGTCGACCGACACAATTATTGTGTCGATCGACACTAGGCGAAACATAAGTTTTATTCGGGTTTTCGCCCTGTGTCGATCGATGCCGGATTGGCATCGATCGACACCATGCGAAAAAACCTAAATTTTATTCGGGTTTTCGCCCTGTATCGATCGATGCCGGATTGGCATCGATCGACACCATGCGAAAATACCCTAGAACGTTTTCGAACAGAACCCTAAAGTAGGTTTTTCATGAAAACGAATTTTAGCAAGTTTGTATCAACCATACACAGATTCAGATTCAACCAATCTAATCAACATGCTACAGATTCAATGGAACCCTAAAGCTCTGATACCACTGAAGGAATTTCTAGCAGTTCTAATCAGGATTAGCAACCCTAGTCTGAATTCCGAGCCTAGGATCTAAGGTTCATGTAATTGAATCTATTGGGATCTCAGATTTACCTGATGATTAGCAGCGGAAGGTTTGCAGATAATCGAGATCACGAAGCGCCTCAAATGCTGCGCCTCTACTGGTATCCACACGCACACAAACTAGACCGCAGGGATGCTAGTGCCTATAAGAGATCTAATCTCCGGAGAGGTTTCTTTCTATGTTCTGGTGGCTGTCAATTAGGTCAGGAACTAGTTTAGGTCGACCATATATCTTATATATGTCGGCTTAAACCACAACGGAATTAACCAACGATTAAACCGCATTAATCTGGTTAATCCGCGAGTTGCATCGATCGATACACTAACTGCAACGATCGACACTGCCCCAGAATATTGATATCGAATGCACATCAAATATGCATTCGCTGGATCATTACATTAATGATCAACCTCATCTTTAACGCCCAGTTTGCTTAGGTGTGTGACCCTGTAGGATCATATAACACTAGCAATGAGTTCTCAACTCATTGATCATAAATGGCTTCTAGCAAAGTGTTATGACTACCTAGTGTTATGTGATTGTCTCATCTCGACTATACGACTTTCACTTAGAGCAAGTACAATAGATTTCAGGACATTCCCAACAGAATGAGTTGTGAGGCGTCTACGGATTAGCAATCTGCTAATCCAAAGTAGCAGACATAAATGAGTAGTTAGCCGCCTACGGTTTAGTAATTCGCTAATCCAAGGTAGCGGACAAGAACAGATTAAAAGATGTTTGAAACCCTAATAGGCTTACTTGCGTGATTGTTGTGTTTATGTGTGGTTGTTGTTGTTGAGCTTTCTGTGCAGGCCTGTTAGATTGTCTTGGTGTTGGGCCGAGCGATCCTCGTGGACACTTAATCCGGTCATGGGGCCGGTTAAGCTCGTAGTTGCTGACTCGGTACGACACCGAGTCAGAGTGAAGGTGTTGGTGTGTGTGTATTAGGCTTGCGGGATATTGTGTTGTGGTTGTTGCTATTGTTGATTATTGTGATTGGTGCTAGAGTCCTAGCGAGTCTGCGTGTTTACATTTCTTCACTAGGACTCTAGGGTGCGTTAGATCCCGCAAGTCTAGGTTTTTGAACACGTTCCAGTACTTCCGATCCGATTGGATTCTCGGGTAGCTGCCTAATCGGATCGTCTGCCTTCAGGTGGTGATTCTGGTTATGGCGTTAACCTTCTGAGTGACGCCAGTAGGTGTGTGGTTCGAAGAATACGGGTTCATGTCCTAGGTCCGAATCGCATGGAAACTTAGGTTACCGTGGGGTAGCCCGAGTCATTGCGTATCGATGGACTGAGAACAGTGTCCTAGGTCGTGAGATTTCGTGTTTACATCTAGGAGTCGAGGGTTAGTTACCATGTCGGTGACTATGTAAACTCGTGGAAGTTACCGAGATCGAGAAGGGCCCGTGTGTGTGCGTGTTTTCCTGTTGCGCGATAGTTAGATAGAGTTTCAATCGAGAGCATGTGCCGCAGTGCTCCCAATTTCCTTAATGGTTTCTCTTTCTTTTGGCAATTGCTTGTGTGTTATGGGTTTATCACGTCATGGTAGTACGTGATCGACTGTTATCCTCGTTGTTTGTTATTTTGGGGTTTTTGGGCGGGGATTTGTAGATGTTAGATAGATTAGAAGCCATAGTGGGGATCCGTCTCGCTGGGTTATCTTAGATCGCTCATTAGACTCTTTTGTGTTTTTCAGGTTTAGAAGTGACGGACGCGGGAGGTCCTCAGTGTAGTTTCGGGATCACTTGTGGCGAGGTTTTGATTCGATGTTTTGTGATTTATCGGTTCGGCTTTTGCGCCATTTTGTATTGTGGTTTGGGGGTTGTATTTGATGGCGAAATTGTTTTGTAAATGTGTTAAACGTTATGTAAACGTTTGATAGACTCAGAAATGAATATGCTTCCCTGATATATTGGTTTCGTTCGAGCCGACACAACTCATGGAAGCGGTACAAGTTGTGAAGCTTAGTGCCGTGGAAGTGAGGATAGCGGGGTCAAGGACGGGTCAGTGCGAGCCTTTGTCTCAAACAGATCTGTCTCTGGCTTCGTCTTGTGACGAACTTTTCCCATTTGACTTGCTCGGGCTCGACTTGGTCATGTTCTTGTTTGATTGTTGACCGGTCAGCTCGTCGGTCAGCGGATAACGGGGAAGGGGCGTTACAAAAGGTGGTATCAGAGCATGGTTCGTCATGGGTTCCGAAATAGTTCATTTCTGAGTGTTTTCCGTGTTTTATCGAGTCAAATTGTGTCACCCAAGCATCCATTAGGAAACCGAGCCGCATATGTGAAAACCGGGGTTGGGATGGGAACTAGGATTTTGTATTATTTGTACTAATAATTTTGTGTTTTTGATTGCAGTCATACAACAGTGTGTCCCAGGACGGGTGGAGTGGAGGTGTGTGTATAGTGCGGGTTACTTCAGTTGAGCATCATGAGTCAACAAGGATCAGTAGGATCGCATCGGAGTCAGTTGGATCAGTATCAGGGTCATCCATGATCGCCAGGTCATTCACGAGGTTTGCGTACATCGGACTGTCCACCGGTTCCTTTGCGGACATTACAGGGCTCTAGGGCAGCAGAGGTGGATTGGTCGCCTTTTCCTGATCCGTTACCTGCATCCATGGAGGATGATGTGGGTAATTCGGACCGTTATGCAGGGATGTTAGGTTACTTGGGAGGAGCAGATGATGGGTTACCACCGTTACTTCCGCAGTGGCCGGAGCCAGTTGTTCCACAGATATTACCGGAGTCAGACTTACAGCCGTCGTTCCAGGAGCCGATTCTTGAGGTGCCCGAGGTTCCATTGCCACTCAGTGTGGAGGACTATCTACTTAGCCCGCTGCCTATGGGTTTCGATCTTAACATGGAGCCTATTGATCCGGATCAGCATCCGCAGTGGGAGCAGCATGTTGTCGAGCAGACCGATATGCTCGCAGGCGCACTACAGCAGCATGTCGAACCGCACCATTAGCCGCGCAGGAAGTCTGAGTTCCATCGACGCCATTGGACATGTCTATCTCACCGTCTTCATGGTCGCCATCAGAGTCCGAGCCGCCGATCGAGCCATCCATACCACCGACCCCAGAGATGCCAGTGTATCAAGCGTGCAGTTCCTGTGGAGTGAGAGGCTTCCATATTTACTGGTGTCCTCGTCCAGTGGATCCGCAGTACAGGGAGCCATACCAGCCGGTCCCAGTGCCAGACTATTGCCAGGTGTGTGGCAACGATGGCTATCTCGCTCCGATTTGTCCGATTATGTTTTGTTGAGATCGTTAAGTTGTTAGCATAGAACTTTTTATTAGAAGCCTTTATTAAAGTGTTGAGCTAACTCGAGAATGGTTGTGTTTGGCCGTCGATTCACGAAAGAGCGGAATTATAGAATATTGTAACTTAATGCATTATTCAGCTGTTCACAGATGTTGCTTGACATTATGTTGTACCTCGCTCCTCCACAATATGCCCTGCACCAATGGGCAACCCCTATCTTCTCAAGATATTTTAAGCATCCAACACTTGTTGCCTTAATCTTCCCCATATGATCACGGAAATCCCCAACCTTACAAGCAAACGCTGTTGCAGTAACCATCTTACCTAGTCCCTTGCTTTTAAAACGAGATACGACGTTTCTAGCCAAATGCACAATGCATGATGCATGATATGCCAATTGGTATATCTTTCTCTTCGCAACGTATATAGCTAGTGCCCTGTCCGATATAATAGTCAGATTCGGACAATCTGCCAAAATCCTTTCCACCCTCTTGAAAAACCATGTCCACGATTCCGTGTCCTCGCAGTCCACAACAGCTCTAGCTGAAGGAAATACCTGAAAAATTGCATCCTGGCCACAAGCAGTCAAAAGCACACCCTTGTACTTACCGGTTAGGTGAGTACCGTCCACAACCAACCCACGCCTAAGCTTCTTAAAACCTTCCTTCGATGCACCAAACGACACAAAACCGTACAAAAACCTCTCAACCCCTTCCTCATCAACTTATGTTTCTAAATCAGTCACCGTTCCGGGATTTGCAACCTTCAGCAAGTGAAGATACTCAGGCAACTTCAAATATGAGTCGTCATCAGTGCCCCTAATACTAATTGTGGCCTTCAATGCATATCGGTAACACTTCATGTAAGAACAAGACACACGTAAATCCTCCAAAACCATTTCCTGCAAATCAGACGGTCTAGGCGCTTTACTAGGATCCTTGTACTTGGATTTGTACAGAGCAGCTAACATGCTATCTGATGCTTTCTTCTTAAAGGAATTCCTAGTATCCAACGGAAAAATATGATCTATTGGGCACTCTGAATCCTGTAGTACCCATCCTCAACATTCTCAACTTCTAGGACCCTCCAATCACACCGACTATCGACACACTTCAGCACAAAGTAGTGTTTCTTGGTTGGTCTTTGCACAAAAGAAACCTGGTTCTTTATTGCATATCTAGCTAAAGAAATTCGACAATCTTTCTTCGACCCAAATGCCTTCCCCACATAGATATCGTCATCTTCGTCGTCATAGTCAAGGTCTGGGAATTCTGGCGCCTCGTACGAAAGGTCGTCATAGAGAGGCGGTATGTCAAACTCCTCGTCATCCTCTTCATACAAGCTTCGTGTACGAAGGTCATGTTGCACGTCCATGGATGGCTGTCCACGCAACCAACAATCACTTCTAAGACTCTCTTCCATCACCTCGCCTTGAGGAACGTCTGTCGATGCATTTACACAAACTCTTCCATCAACGTCTAATCCAGACCCCCATTTCTTGGGGCTACAAACCGAACCGTTACCAGGAGTTTTACTCCATACATTAGACTCATCTATGAATACATCAAAAGAGGGAGCTGGACCTGGTTTCCATACACGACCCTCTGCCTTGAAGGATGGGCCGACAGAAACATCATGATAAAATGCAGACCCACTACTGCACTTATAAATAAGCCTTCTCCACTATTATCGATATCAGACTCCCCAATATCAGGTCCATTTGGTCCAGCGTACATCTCTTCGATCACAGGATCCCAAAATTTTGAATCGTACCCTCGTGGACGTACATCTATCTCACTAACAGGCCTCCATCCATCGTGTACAACACCCTGATATTCAGCCTCCTCGTCACCCTGTGACCCACCACTCTGGGAAGTGAACAAACGGCTTCCCTTAACAGATTTCCTCTACAGCTTACCTTTATCCACACATGATCGTACACAATTTGAACCAACCGTGGATGTTTGCATAGGGTTCTCTTCGAAGATAATACCTTCTGCCGTATGCACTTCACTTACATGACTCACCGGGGTTGTGAAACCACCTAGATTTTGAACATCACGATAGTTGGGCGCTATCTTTCTGGCCTGAATAGCATCTTCGAACTTCACAAACAGGTTGATCGATGGGTTAACACAAAGATGTTGAAGAAAGTATGAAATACCACCATCGTTTGTAACCACCACGGGAGGTGTTTCAATACCGGTTGCAAGCTCCTTACTGTTGGGTGGCCAGTAGCTCAAATGAGCGGTTTTACCGAATCCCCCATCCACAACGAATTCCCCCAAAACCCTCTACTTCACCTCCTTCAAGCTTATTGAGTCTTCTATAGGAACTATCCTTGTCATTTGCTCTTTGTCCACTTTAAAATCCCATACACGGTTATCTCCACAAATCCACACACCACATATCACAAGGCAATGTTCTTTCATCCTGTTGATTAATCTGTCCACAGAAAAAAAACAAGAGTTAACCACGAATGTATGTCCATGGTCAGGCTTCAATATGAAAGACACTCTAAAAAATAAGACCCACCAATCTAAAGAAGAACGAGAGTTTGCTTTTGATATATCATGGTTTTTACCCACTTTATACCATGATATAGTTGTGTTTTTAGAGTCTTTTGTATTAGTTTAGAGTCTTTTACAGGTTAAATCAGGTTTGGAGCTAATTGGAGATATATGGAGCATTTTGGGCATTTTGGGACGTTTTGGCCGAGAGCTTTATTCACTGTTCGATTATTTGATGTTGCATCGATCGACACGCATTGTGCATCGGTCGATGCAGTCGCGAGATGGGCCGTACGCGTCGGCGTAACAAGTATTGAAGATTTTCAAAGAAGCCCAAGATACTTTCAGTATTTACACAGAAGCCCCAGCCGAGATTATGCCTATATATACTAGTTTTTGGTGTTTAATTTAGATACGCTTTGATACTTAGAGCTAAGAGATTTTTAGAGCTTTTGGGGCTGATCTATTTTCCTTGTATTGATTTATTTTGGAGAAGATTTCGAACCCCTTTGATATTTTAATTTCTTATATGCAATCTATTTATTCTATGATTATGTTTTCATCAATCATGTCTGAGTAGATCCATAGTTGAGTTTAGGGTTTCTCATTAGGGTTTGATGACTTGCTAGACTTGTTTAATTCAAGTTGGGATTCATATGATTAGAATGTTCTTCAAACTAAATTGTGCTTAAAGCTAGTTCTAACCTGATCAATTAGAATCTAGATCCTAGGTTACTAAATACGTCACGAGAGTGGGGTTTAGGAATCTGAACTATTTAGGTTGAGCAATTGAATTATTCGCAAAGAGATTTGGTTTAGTTTAATTGTGAACATATCGAACTTGAACTTAATGCTAGTTTAATTTGTTAGTAATTGCAAAGAGATTTGGATTACTGCACTTAGACTTAGAGAGTTTTCGCAAAGAGATTTGGTTAATTCTATTTTCGTGATTTGAGTTCTAGAACTGAGTTTAATTTGATCCTGACTGATTAACTTGTCTGCTTGTCTGATTTCCTAAGAATACCCTAGGCTTGACGCTTTTAGTTTATTGCTTACAAACCGATTTCCTGCTACTGTTTACTTTCTTGCACCGCAATTCATTACAATCACTACTTGCTTATTTCTAGTATTAATTCCTACGGTTTGATTCTCTTGAGACCAAGTGTCCCTGTGGATTCGATAACCCTATATACTACATTGACTATACTGTGCACTTGCAGTTTAGAATAGGGATTAAAACTCGACCTATCAAGTTTTTGGCGCCGTTGCCGGGGACTCTTTGAGTATTCGATAGGATCGAACTTAAGGTTTTTACTAGGATTTTTATTTTTGTTTTTGGTTACTTGTTTTTCTTGTTTT
Organism: Orychophragmus violaceus; assembly: GCA_030180135.1. Classification (NCBI taxonomy): domain Eukaryota; kingdom Viridiplantae; phylum Streptophyta; class Magnoliopsida; order Brassicales; family Brassicaceae; genus Orychophragmus; species Orychophragmus violaceus. The sequence goes on from CM058233.1 coordinate 30,038,329, forward strand.
CTGCGTTTCAGGTACGCCTGATCGCCCTGCATCGATCGACACGGTCCTGTGTGTCGATCGTCACATCTTCGAGCCTGCATCGATCGACGCTTCTCTTGCATCGATCGACACAAAACGAAAACAGTGATACCGAGAGCTCGAGCATTTAGCAAGGTTTTTCTCTATGGAACCTGTGATTCTGATTCGCGACGAGAACGGCATTTTACGAGACCAAGAGGGTCATATATGTAACGCGAAGGGTCAGAAACTGGATGGGGAAGGAAACCTCATCACACCAGATGTTGTCGTGGGCGCGGAGCATCGACGAGAGGATGGTCACAAGAAGACACTTGCTGATTATAACAGACCAGATATATTCTATGCTAATCGGTCTGCGATTCGACCACCTCCGTTCACCAGAGCTGAGTTTAGGATGAAACCAGAGTACTACGCATTGATTGGACAGTATCAGTTCCATGGTCTTTCAAGCGAGCATCCTATGGATCACATAGACACATTTGAGGAATTGGCTAGCAGTATCACGGCTGAAGGAGTTTCTTCTGATTATATTTTCTGTAAGCTCTTCCCATTCTCTCTTAAAGGAGATGCAGCTTACTGGCTGAGACAGCTAGAACCAGGATCTTTGACCACTTGGGAAGCAGTCAAGAAGGAGTTCCTTAGACATTTCTATGACGATGCGTTATCTGAGCAGCTTAGACATGATATCCTGACATTCAAACAGCAGCCTACAGAGCCTTTTAAAGCAGCTTGGATGAGATTCAAGATGTACCAGAGAGATTGTCCACACCATGGATTCTCTGAGGTACAGCTTCTGAGTGCCTTTTTCAGGGGTTTGGATTTTTGGTATCAGAGAGCTATGGACGCAGGAAGTGATGGAAACTTCTATACCAAGACCCCAGAAGAAGCTAAAGAGCTTATTAAGAACTTGATGACTAGCAGTAGTGTCAAGAATGCTGACAAGGAAAGGCAGAGATCTAGTTGCGGAGATGATAGCTTGCAGATAGCTGATTTAAGGGACAAGGTGGATTATATCCACAACATGGTAGTAGCTGGAGAATTTGTAGAAGTGAATTATATTAATGAAGCTGATTTTCATGAACACACATCTAGAAGTCAACAGAGACAAGCTCCGAGATCGAATGGATATTCACCTCACCAAGTTCCTCCCACTAAAGAGCAGACAAAGATTGAGTCTATGCTTGAGCAGTTACTACTTGGACAGAACAAGATGACGCAAGATCTGAATGGAAAGATGGACTTCATGTATCAGGATCTGAGTGGAAAATTGGAATCTTTGACAAGCAGAGTTGACAATCTGGATGCTAGGATGACGCAAGTGGAAACCAGTATACAGACAGAGCATGTTAAGGCAGCTTCAGCAGAAGAAGTTGAGCAGAATCGAGAAACTGAAGTTCTGGAACTGGAAAATCCGAGAAAAATTCAGAATGTTCGCCTTGCATCGATCGACACAAATATGCATCGATCGACACATCCTGCGAGAGTCAATGTCGATCGTCACCATTTCAGCAACGATCGACACCATGGGCGTGAGCAGCCAAATTTCCCAGAGAAACCGAAAGCTGATACAGAAAGAGCCTACAAACCGAAGAATCCTTTCCCTATGAAGTCCAAGCAAGAGATTAAGTTGGAAAAATGCATGGAGATAATGAGAGAAAAGCTAACTGACACTCCATTGATTGATGCCACTAAGACCAATCCCATGATGAAGACATGTGTTACAGACATCCTCTCTAGCAACATGACTGAAGAAGAAGGATGCTTGATGATCTCAGAAGTATGTGATGCTGTTGTTAATGGTAGGGTTCCTGAGAAGCTAAAGGATCCAGGAGGTTTTATGATAGACTGCTCTATCTATAGAGACAGATTTCAGAGGGCATTATGTGATCTCGGCTCAAGTATAAATCTCATGCCATACTCTGTGGCTGTGAGATTGGGACTACTGAACTTCCAGCCTACTAGGATCTCTTTAGTCCTAGCTGATCGATCAAGAAGACATCCAGAAGGAATTCTTGAGAACATCCCTCTTAGAGTTGGAAATTACTTTATTCCAACGGACTTTATGGTATTGAAGTATGAGATAGAGCCTGATGATCCTCTACTGCTTGGTAGATCCTTTTTAGCCACTGCTGGGGCTGTGATTGATGTACGCCATGGAGTGATTGATCTCCACCTGGGAGATGAGCCTTTGCAGTTTAAGATGGATAAATTGAAGAAACCCACCATTGATGGACAGAGTTTCAGCATTGATACAGAATTAGAAGCTGAGATTGGAGAAAAGAAGATGGCGGTTCCTCTTGAACCTGATCTAACATCTTCAGTACCTGCAACTACTCATAAGCAAAAAACTCCAGACCTTTTATTTCCACCAAAGGTAAGGCACAAATCATCTCAGCTTAAACATCCTAACCGCATTGCTTTAAATGCAAGACAACACAATATCCCACCCAAGCTTCGCTCCTGCCCTGATTCTGTTGGTTCTTTCCTTGGGAGATCCCATGATCCGAATGCTTACTCGCCACCTTGGATGAGGAGACTTGAACAGAGACAGAAAAAGTCTCTGTCGAGATCTCTTGGTGCCTGAAAGATCTTGTGCGTCCGGTCAAGCTAATGACCTTAAACAAGCGCTGAGTGGGAGGCAACCCACTGATAGGTTTAGTTGTTTTCGTTTTTGCATTTTGATTTTAGTATTTTCATAGGATTTTACGCTTGTTTCTGGTTTTGGTGAGTTTTGTTTGCAGGTCTCGGATTAAAACGCAGTGCGTCGATCGACACACCATTGTGTCGATCGTCACAATACGAAAGAATCGCATTGCAGCGATCGTTGCGGTCCTGAGCAACGATCGTTACAACAGAAATCGCACAGCAACGGTCGGTGCACCTAGTGCAACGATCGATGCCTGACTGCGACAGAGGTAAAACCCGAGAGAACTAACCATTCAACTATTTTAATTTTTCTTTTCTTTAACCAATCCCTTGCTTGACACTACTGGGGACAGTGTGTCTTAAGTGTGGGGGAGGTTCTACTAATTAGTTTCTTTTGTTTTCTTAGAGTCAGTTAAATTTTTCAAAATTTGTTTTTCGAGTCAAAATTGGTTTAAGTAGGAAACAATGATTTTTGGAGGAGATTAGCAGCATTTGCAGGAACTTAAGTGACCATTGGGATGAAGCTGCAGATCTATCTATGACTATTAGAAAACCCCATCACAGATCAGCCTACTGAGGACACCCATATCACTTCAGGTATCAGAGGATCCTTTACTGACTTCACCTTAATACTGACTTTAATTTTTCTCACCTAAGGGCTTGGTATGCTTTATGTCGGATTCCCTGTTAGTTCTGACACAGCCTGTAAACCTGTCCTATTTAGTCCCCTTCTCCCCTTCTGTAAAGTAAAAAAAAAAAAATATATAAATAACTGAGGATGAGTTAGTAACTCCGAAGTGGTCATGGGAATAGTAGCAAACACTATTATCTCTCATGTGATCCATGGAATGTGTCCAAAGTACACCCCATAACGGGAAGAACACTGATAAAAAAAATAAAATGATACCCAGTGGGGAAAAATCAGTTGTTAAAGAAGGAAAAGAGAAGAAAGGGACTAGAGAAAGATAGTATGGTGGTCTAGAGCTGGCTAGGTAAGAATCCATGTGCCTTTAGATCGATACTCCTTAGGTGAGACCGCACTTAAATACTTGCAGAAGTCAGTAGGGTGAATTTGAATGCTTGAATGTGATTGTGGCGTTTACTTAGGACAGTTGCTAAGTGTGGGGGAAGTACATGTTGGTCTTGATGTCTGTAGATTGATTCTTTCATGTGGATTACTAAGGGGAATCTGAATGCTGCTGCTTCTATGACAAAATGAGTTTCTGAAGAGTTTTCAAACCTCTTCACTGCATTTTAGTTCTCTGTTTTGCTTGAGGGCAAGCAAAGGCTAAGTGTGGGGGAGTTGATATATCATGGTTTTTACCCACTTTATACCATGATATAGTTGTGTTTTTAGAGTCTTTTGTATTAGTTTAGAGTCTTTTACAGGTTAAATCAGGTTTGGAGCTAATTGGAGATATATGGAGCATTTTGGGCATTTTGGGACGTTTTGGCCGAGAGCTTTATTCACTGTTCGATTATTTGATGTTGCATCGATCGACACGCATTGTGCATCGGTCGATGCAGTCGCGAGATGGGCCGTACGCGTCGGCGTAACAAGTATTGAAGATTTTCAAAGAAGCCCAAGATACTTTCAGTATTTACACAGAAGCCCCAGCCGAGATTATGCCTATATATACTAGTTTTTGGTGTTTAATTTAGATACGCTTTGATACTTAGAGCTAAGAGATTTTTAGAGCTTTTGGGGCTGATCTATTTTCCTTGTATTCATTTATTTTGGAGAAGATTTCGAACCCCTTTGATATTTTAATTTCTTATATGCAATCTATTTATTCTATGATTATGTTTTCATCAATCATGTCTGAGTAGATCCATAGTTGAGTTTAGGGTTTCTCATTAGGGTTTGATGACTTGCTAGACTTGTTTAATTCAAGTTGGGATTCATATGATTAGAATGTTCTTCAAACTAAATTGTGCTTAAAGCTAGTTCTAACCTGATCAATTAGAATCTAGATCCTAGGTTACTAAATACGTCACGAGAGTGGGGTTTAGGAATCTGAACTATTTAGGTTGAGCAATTGAATTATTCGCAAAGAGATTTGGTTTAGTTTAATTGTGAACATATCGAACTTGAACTTAATGCTAGTTTAATTTGTTAGTAATTGCAAAGAGATTTGGATTACTGCACTTAGACTTAGAGAGTTTTCGCAAAGAGATTTGGTTAATTCTATTTTCGTGATTTGAGTTCTAGAACTGAGTTTAATTTGATCCTGACTGATTAACTTGTCTGCTTGTCTGATTTCCTGAGAATACCCTAGGCTTGACGCTTTTAGTTTATTGCTTACAAACCGATTTCCTGCTACTGTTTACTTTCTTGCACCGCAATTCATTACAATCACTACTTGCTTATTTCTAGTATTAATTCCTACGGTTTGATTCTCTTGAGACCAAGTGTCCCTGTGGATTCGATAACCCTATATACTACATTGACTATACTGTGCACTTGCAGTTTAGAATAGGGATTAAAACTCGACCTATCAGCTTTACATATGGAGGTATTCATCGAAATCGAAATAAGTGGAGTACTCAAGAAGATACCTAAGTGTTCTTCACTTCAAAAGTTGGTGAGGCCGTTAGTCGGTTCTCCGTTTTAGAGAGAGAGAAAAGAGGAAAAAGCAGAGATAGAGACCCGTTTCACAACTCTTTTTCTTTACATTTACTGTGAATTTTTTTACTCCTTTACAGAACATTAAAAAATATATAATTAATTAGCCTCTAATGAGGTTCCCCAGAGAGAAGACAGACCCATCTTGTCAAGACAGCTCACTGGTTCTTATTTAATGTACGTCCACGTGCATCATCTCGTATAGATTAGCAAAAGATCTAACGGCTCGTCCTTCTCCCCGGCATTTTAAAAATTCGGCACATCCCAGCCACACAATACCAACCATCGAACGGTCACTATTAAATCCTCAAGTCATTTCCCCCCCCCCCCGCCCCAAAATTTGAACAAACCACAAACACACAATCAGAATACATCCGATGGCCAAGATTTCTCTCCTCCATATGCTTTTTGTCCAATCTTTCTTAACCAGAAAACACTCTTTACTCCCCAATTAAAGGGCAGATTGGGCATTACTTCACTTCAAATTGTGTACAGGACACAAGGTGCCCTAATGTGTAATTAACACACACCAAGGTGGCCCATAGAGTAATCAACTCTTTCTTGTAGTGATACTATTGTAAGTATTGTGCACATGCAATAGATTTTAGAGGTAAAACCTGGTATACATAAGATGCCAAACTGAAGTTTTTTCTATACGGATGATGAATGGAGTGTATAGCGTTTTCATAAGCCCATGGCCAATTTCAGGCGCTAAGTTTATAGGCTGATGAACCTTAGATTTCATATGCTGCAACTGAGATTTTAATCCTTTGATCTCACTATCTTTGTGCTGATATCCTATGTGGAGTTGTTATGGTCCAGCGACAAACTGCTGGTTGTGTAATTCATGCTTGGTGGATAAAGGTGTGTTCAGAAAACATAGTCGCATGTTTAGTTTAATGTTGGTAAAATCTGTCAAACAACGCTTGTTGTAAATACATTGTAAAGTCTTCGTTCCTCTGCCCTTATGCATGATGGCATATCAATTGGAGTACACTGATTCGTTCACGGCAGACTTCTTGGGTTGTTGAGAGTTCGCCGAAGCGCACATTAAGGCCGCACGAGAGTTCGTCGACTTGTGCCAGCAAAATTTTTAAGATATACGAGACGTTATGATGTTCAGCTTTCCGAGCATTAGGGTATCCTTGCAGCACTTTTATATTGTTGTTCTTGTTAGTTATTTGTGTCTGATCGGCAATATCAAAGGTTTGTGATGTCTTATTGAGCCTTCTCGTCTTACTTAGGTCTTTGTTTGCGATAATGACTTTGGGTCCAAGTTTGCCAATGAGCCCACTTTATTGGTTGATGATGGTCATTTCATCGTCGACCCCATATAGAGTAAGGAAGAATCTCTAATTTCTACACAGACAGCGCCAAATATTGATAACATAATCCCACCAAGTATATGTTCATTCAAGTGTGTTAGATCAGAGAGGGATGCTCGGCTTAAAAGTATAAAAAGTAAGTCCAATGATTCTTCATATATTTTTAAATATGATATGATCAGTGAATGAACAGGAACATGAAAATAGATAGTCAGGTGGACGTTCTCTTAAGTTTGTTGATGTGACCATGGGAAGCTTGAAACCTGAGGACATTGAGCAGCTTGAACTTGAGGAGAATGGAGCTGAGAAGCAGCTTGTAGCTGATGAGAATGGAGGTAAGGAGCAGCTTGAACCAAAGGAGAATGGAGAGCAAGGATCAGAAGCTTTGCACATACCAATTGGACCAATGACCAGAGCTAAGGCAAAGCAATTCAAGCAATCTTTCTACACCCTTCTACACCACGTTCAGGGCCAAATTGAGTGTGTTAATCCAGCCACTTTGGTTGTGATTCAAGCCACTTAAGTCATCAGCAATGGAGGTGTGTGGACTTGTACTCTTTTTCCCTCCTCTTGGTTTTGTCCCAATGGGTTTTCCAAGAGAGGTTTTTATTGAGGCAAGCCCACATGCTATTACCTTTGCTCATTGCTGATCCATAAAGCCCATAGCCTATTATGATGAGATATTTCGAAATATGAGTGTTTAAGTTGGTGTTTGTGTTATTATCTAGGTGTTTTAATTGCTGCTCATGCAGTCTTGTTGCATTTTCTATTTATAACTCTTTGTAGCCATTTCTGAACTTTCATCAAACTTCTTTTATTCTAAAACTTTCGAAAGTGTTTGATCTGAATGGTGTGTAATATCCATTCGTCTTGGATTCTTCTTTTGGTATTTATCTCCTAGAAGAACCGAGTTTGAAAGTCTTGAAGTCATTCCGCAAACTTCAGGAAGTTTCCTTCAATTCCCTGTTTCGAAATCCATCAATCCGTTCTGTCCATTTTGTTCTTCATCTATCAAACAACCAGACTCACAAAGTGCATCAAAGGGAAATGATCTTCTCCATTAAGATCGCATCATGTGGTATCAAAGCCACTTTGTGAAAGGTTGTGTATTTTCATCTCTCTCTCTGATCTGAATCGATTGTTTGTGTCTGATCTGTTAGTTCTAGGGTTTGTTCTTGTTATATCCCGAATATGAATCCTGTTAGAACTAAGAATTACTTGCCGATCATCAAGGAATTTTCTGAAATTTGAAACTGACTCTTGGGCTTCTGATCTGATCAATTAGGGTTTATAGTTTTCTGTTTTCTGCAATTTACACCCTATTTCAGATTGTTGTTGTTCTGTTTAATGTTTGCTGAGAGTTTAATTTCAAAATCTAAAACCAGAGACTATCATCTGTTGATTAAACTCGTTTTGTCAAAGAAAACTACTCAATCTGCATCAATTTTCGTGGTTGAATCACTCATATTTGTGCCTATTAGAATTCCCTGCAACAAACTTGTTTTGATCTCATTGTTTCTGTAAAAACTGATTTGTTTCCTTGTTTCAAAGAACTCCTTGTTCTGTGACTTGTTTGTGGACATGAAACATGGTGAACACTGATCAGAAATAACACAGCCGTATGAGAGACAATAAGATTTTGATAGAAGCAGTTACTGCCAATTTGGCTAAGATGTTGAATGAGAGTCTTGTAACGTTTAGGGAAGAGATTCATCTCTTTGAAACAGATAAATCAAAGAAGGATCACAGTAAACAGCCAGAGAATGATGCAACAGCAAGCTATTACAACCAATCATCCACCTCAAGTCACCGCAGAAGGAGAAGGCATGATCAGGAAGAAAGAACCCCATCCAAAGATCCTTTAGCAGGCTTCAAGCTTAAGATTCCTACCTTCCTAGGAACTAATGACCCTGATGAGTACCTGGAGTGGGAAAAGAAGATTGAATTGGTGTTCAACTGCAGAGAATACACAGAAGAAAGCACGGTGAAGGTTGCACCAACGGAGTTCAAAGAATATGCTCTGAGTTGGTGGGATCAATTGATCACTACTAGGAGGCGTGCAGGAGACTATCCAGTGGATATTTTGACCCAAATGAAGAAAATTATGAGGAAGAGGTTCGTTCCCAGCCACTACCACAAAGAGCTGCACTACGAACTGAGAAAATGTACCCATGGGAGCAGAACTGTAGAAGAGTATTACAAGGAGCTGGAAACCTTGTTGCTCAGAGCTAATATTCAAGAGGATACTGAGGCTACAATGTCCAGATTCATGGGAGGCCTCAACAGAGACCTCTTGGATAGGCTGGAGACTCAGCCTTATGTGGAGTTAGAGGAGTTGTTGCATAAGGCATCATGTTTGAGAAGCAACTCAAAAGGAAGAGTTCTAGGCCGAGTTATCTTTCTGGAAAGCTTACCTATCACAAGGAAGAAAAGTATGGATTCAGCAGAGACTACAAGCCTTTTCCAAAGGTTGAAAGTGAGGAGCATGATCCAAAAGGAAAGGCTAAGGTGACTTTTACATGGATCATGGAGATCAGGTGCTTCAAATGCCAAGGTTTTGGTCATTAATCCAATGAATGCACCAACAAAAAGATCATGATTATCCGAGAAAATGGTGATGTTGAATCTGACTATTTCTGTGTTTTTTTCTTCGCTGAATGAAAAACAGCCGCAGGGAGATTATATTGACAAACACAGGAAGAAGAATGGACGTCGCTTCAACCACTTCAAGAGGAAGCGCAAGGCACTCCACCATGGCTCAGAAGGTTCTGATTTCGCCTTCGTCTTCATCCATTTCTTTTTGTTTGTAAACTATTTTGTGCTTACTTTTGCTAATTCGTCTTGTTTTTTTGTGGAATTCAGTCTCCGGGTATCAAGGGTAAGATGATTGCAAAGACAAACTATCTTGAGAAAGTTCTCATGAAAAAACGTAAGTGTGGTTTGCAATTAGTATGATAGATTTGCTATTTTAAGGTTAATAGTTCCAATAAATCAGTGTAGTTTATGTAGAATCTATAAGAGTTTTTTTCAGAGTTCTATGTGTGCTATTTTCAGAGTTCTACGTACAAAGAGACGACAACAATCTTTTTGTGTTCATTGAAGTGATCGGAAATGGCGAATGCAACACTCTTCTCTGCGACAACCCCACACTTCTTCCAACCACTTTTTCCGGTTCCCAGAGCCACTTGGTACAAAATCTCTCCATCTATGTCTTTCTTCAATCTTTATGAACGTATAAACAGTCTTATGGATCTGCTTTGTCCGTTTCAGAATATTCCTGTGAAGTTCTTCTCCGAGCACATTGCGGGCATACACGAGGGCAAGACAGTAACGTTGAGATCAGATGCATCGAAGAAAACATGGAAAGTAAAGATGGAAGGCCAAAGACTCACTCAAGGTTGGAAGGAGTTCCTCAAGTCACATGATCTTCGAGTCGGTGACTTTATCGTCTTTAGACACGAACGAGACATGTTGTTCACAGTCACTGCTTTAGGACCAAGTTGTAGGAATGTTTAGATAAATCCTGATTCAATTCAACAGATTCAGATTATCCTAAACATGCTGATCTAGGTTCTTCTTGAATAGAAACATTAGATTGATCTCACCTTATACCTGTTATTGCAGCGGAAGAGATGGTATTGGTCAGAGATCAGAGAGCCACCGAGAGATAACTCCTCCAGAGGTTCACACACGCACACCAATCAGGAAGCAGGCTGCTAGGCCACTGGGAGAAAACGGCGCAGGGGAGAGAGAGAGTTGACGGCTCAGATTAGGGTTATTTTGGTTCTGAACTCGAGTTTTATTTATAAAACTTGTTCGGTTCCGTTTGGGCCATTTGGCCCAAATGCCAATTAACTCGAAAGCGTTTTTGCACTGCATCGATCGTTGCACCTTATGCATCGATCGATGCACAGTGGCTAAACCTTTTATTCTCTCTAAGTACAGTAAATGCCTAGCACTTTTACCGTACTTCTGCTAAACCGTTCCTACACATTTTCCTGTTAGCTTAGGCGTGTGACCCATATGGGATCATATAATAAAGACAATAAGTCCAAGACTTATAGATCATGAGCGGACTCTAGCAAGCCATCATGACCCCCAGTATTATATGACTTATGTCTGATCATTGACATACTCTTACTTTCTAGAGACAGTACCGAGATTACTGGACACAATTCCAACAATCTCCCACTTGTACTGGAATCTCTGTATTCATAATCCTTTTGTCTCAATATCTCGATTAGTCATAAGGCAAGATTAGTGTCATCCTTATAAAGCCTAATCTTGTTCATCGGACTCTGATTTGATACTGACAATCCAAACGACTCGGGAAAGTCCGTTTGAGCATGGCCATGCATTTTCCAGTATTCAAATCTCCGATTGGCCTAGAGATATTCACTCCATTTATATTGGAGGGACAAATCCCGTCTTGTTCCATCACTGTAAACTACTCATTTCTTAATGTACCCAAACAAGGTCCTTATAACTATCGCAGAACGATAGCGTTAGACAATGATCAAAGTGCATCAGTTCATGTGCAGTCACATGCATGCGAACTCAGGTCTAAGGACTATACTCTATAGTCGTAGTAAGAATCTCTTATGACACAGATATAAATATCCTGAAGAGTTCTTATAATCGGGTCTTGTCCGGTCGTATGTTCCCAACATACACCTATGTACTGACTTTGATGCCGCGCATCTATGACACATGAAACTTGGTCATAAGTCACATACCAATCTAGTCTCACACGGTTGTTGGTGTTCCAATTTCAACAACCTTCGACTAGGGACAGGATGATATAAAACATTTATCAAATATAGGGTCTCATGATCAAGCTAAATGACTTCGATGACTCAAGATCAAGTCATTTACTTCGATGACCTATAAAATGGTTCATATCATTTTGGAACGATTATTTCATCACAGTTAAAATAATCTTGAAATAATAATTTCATTAAAACATGAAATAATGTTTTACAAGAACATATCAAATAACTAAAATAAAGCTCACAAAACTCCCACTCAAATTTAGATTACATTTCAATGTTTCTAATGCCTACAGCTTCAGTCAGGAACTCGAGCTTAGGCCTTGGGAGTGGCTTTGTCAACGGATCAGCGACATTATCATCTGTCGGGACTCGGCTGATCTTGACTTCCTTTCTATTAACGATGTCACGTATCAAGTGAAATCTTCTTTGAACATGCTTGGATTTATGGTGTGATCTTGGTTCCTTTGCCTGAGCTATAGCACCATTGTTGTCACAAAACAGTGCCAGAGGCTCAGCCGCATTTGGTATCACACCTAGTTCCATAATGAACTTTCGTATCCAAACAGCTTCCTTCGCTGCTTTTGAGGCGGCGATATATTCAGCTTCTGTAGTGGAATCAGCAACGGTGTCCTGCTTGGAGCTTCTCCAACTTACTGCACCGCCATTCAGACAAAAGACATAACCGGACTGAGACCGGAAATCATCTGTGTCTGTCTGGAAACTTGCGTCCGTGAATCCACTGACTTTAAGCACATCACTTCCACCGTACACCAAGAACTTATCCTTAGTATGTCTTAGATACTTCAAGATATTCTTTACGGCAATCCAATGGTTTTCACCTGGATTTGACTGGTATCTACTCGTCATGCTCAATGCATAAGCAACACCAGGACGAGTACAGATCATGGCATACATAACAGATCCTATTGCAGATGCATAGGGAATGTTCTTCATACGCTCGAGCTCAGCAGCCGTCGTAGGGCTCTGCTTCTTGCTTAGCGTTGTGCCATGTACCATTGGCGTGAAGCCCTTCTTGGAATCTTTCATGCTGAATCTTTGTAGGACTTTGTCAATGTATGAATCTTGACACAAGCCTATCAGCTTCTTAGGTCTATCCCGATAGATCCTAATTCCAAGAACGTATGCGGCTTCACCCATGTCTTTCATGGAAAAACAACTTCCAAGCCATTCCTTTACCGACTTTAGCATTGGAACGTCGTTTCCGAGAAGCAGTATGTCATCGACATACAGAATAAGAAATACAATCTTGCTCCCACTAGATTTCTTATACACGCATTGTTCTTCTTCGTTTCTGATGAAGTCAAATTGCTTGATCGCTTCATCAAAACGAAGATTCCAGCTCCTCGATGCTTGCTTCAATCCATAAATGGATTTGTGAAGTTTGCATACTTTCCCAGCATTCTTTGGATCTATGTAACCGTCAGGTTGTGTCATATACACATCCTCTTCCAGAATTCCATTCAGGAAGGCGGTTTTCACGTCCATCTGCCAAATTTCATAATCATGAAAAGCTGCAGTTGCTAGTAGAATCCGAATAGATTTCATCATAGCCACTGGTGAATAGGTTTCATCGTAATCCACACCGTGAACTTGTCTGAAACCTTTTGCCACCAACCTGGCTTTATAAATCTGGACATTTCCATCCACGTCAATCTTCTTCTTGAAGATCCATTTGCACTCGATGGCTTTTACACCAGCAGGCAAATCAACCAACGAAAAGACTTGGTTGATCGACATGGAGTCCATTTCGGAATCAGTGGCCTTGCGCCACTTCGAGGAATCTGGGCCCATCATGGATTGATTGAAGTTCGATGGTTCATCACCATCAATGATCAGAAGATCATGACAGTCAGTCACGAGGAACCCTTGATATCTTTCGGGTTCGTGACGAATCCTCCCGGATCTTCGAACTTCAGGTACCACAGGTTCAGGCTCCACAATTTCTTGTAGGGCCTCCTCCTGCTCTTCCTCATTAGGTTGAGCAGTATCCTGTTCATCTTGAATTTCTTCAAGCAGTACCTTACTTCCACTGTCTTTCTTAGAGAGAAACTCCCTCTCAAGAAAGTTACAATCCCGGGCAACAAAAATCTTGTTCTCGGAACGTAGATAGAAGTAATAAGCCTTGGTTTCCCGTGGATAACCAATGAAGTAGCATTTGTCAGATTTTGGTGTAAGCTTGTCTGAGATCAATCTCTTGACATAGGCTTCACAACCCCAAATTCTGAGATAAGACAGCACTGGAGCTTCTCCAGTCCATAATTCATATGGTGTCTTTGCTACTGCTTTTGATGGCGCTCTATTTAGAGTGAACACTGCTGTTAGCAGAGCATATCCCCAAAGGGATATTGGAAGGTCTGTGTGACTCATCATAGACCGAACCATATCCAATAAGGTTCGATTTCTCCTCTCAGACACACCATTCTATTGTGGTGTTCCAGGAGGAGTGAGTTGGGATACGATCCCACATTCTCTCAGATGATCACTGAATTCTTGGCTTAAGTATTCTCCTCCTCGGTCGGACCGAAGAGCCTTAATGCTTTTGCCAAGTTGGTTCTGTACTTCATTTTGGAATTCTCTGAACTTCTCAAAAGATTCAGACTTATGTTTCATCAAATAAACATATCCATACCTACTGAAATCATCAGTAAAGGTAATGAAGTACTGATAGTTTCCTCTTGCATTTGTGGACATTGGGCCACACACATCAGTGTGTATCAGGCCCAATAAGTCACTGGCCCTCTCGTTAGGTTTATTAAAGGGGGCCCGTGTCATTTTGCCCATCATGCAGGATTCGCATTTCTCACATGACTCAAAGTCAAATGAGCCAAGAAGTCCATTCGAATGGAGCCTCTTGATGCGTTTCTCGCTGATGTGCCCTAAACGACAATGCCATAGAAACGTTTGGTTCTCCTCATTAGGTTTGAACCGTTTTGTATTAATGTTATAAATTGGCGCGGATTGATCGAGTATGTAAAGCCCATTCGAAAGAGGGGCAGAACCATAGAACAAATTGTTGCGATTGAAGGAACATAATTTATGCTTAACTGAAAAATCATAACCTTCCAAATCCAACAAAGAAATTGAAATAATATTTCTGCTTATAGCAGGTACAAAATAACAATTATTGAGTTCTAAAATCAATCCCGAAGGTAAAGACAACAAGTATGTGCCTACAGCTAGTGCTGGAACTTTCGCTCCATTCCCAACTCGTAGCTCCACTTGTCCTTGCTTCAGCCTTCTACTGTTGCTGAGTGCCTGCATATTAGTACAAATATGAGCCCCACAACCAGTATCCATAACCCATGAGGTATTATCAGAAGTAGTTGTATTAACTTCTATAACAAAAATACCTGATGAAGAAGTCTCGAGAGTCTTCTTCTTCAATTCCTTTAGACCTTCCTGGAATTTCTTACAATCTCTTCTCCAATGCCCCAGTTCTTTGCAGAACCTGCACATGTCAGTTGGCCCAGCTTTGGACTTGGGCTTGGGCTTTGGCGTGTCCTTGTCCGCGACTTGGACGGCCTTGGCCTTTCCCTTATCCTTAGCAGAGGATTTCTTAAACCCCTTGCCCTTTTGCACCATAAGCACATTGGGGTCCTTGGCGGTTTTCCTCAAATTGGGCTCTGCAGTCTTGAGCATTCCGTGAAGCTCAGGTAGTGTCTTACTCAAGCCATGCATGTTAAAGTTCAGAATGAACTGATCATAGCTTGCAGGTAAAGACTGCAGAATGATGTCGCAGGCAAGTTCCTGGCTGATTGGGCAGTCGAGTTTCTGAAGATGATCGAGATAACCCATCATCTTCAAGACATGTGGACTCACTGCCGCATTCGCAGCCAACTTACAGTCCAAGAGGTTCTTAACTGTCTGGAACCTCTCAGTCCTAGCCTGCTCCTGAAAAAGCGATTTCAGGCTTGCCATTATCTCGATGGGAGACAATACACTTTCGAACTGTTTTTGCAGCTCAGGAGTCATTGTCACCAACATCAGGCAATAGACATCATTTTCATCTGACGAATGCTTTTCCCAAGCATTGTGCAGAGTCCTGGCAGCATTGGCAAGAGGCCTCTCGGGGAGGGGATCACGAAGGAAATAATCCTTCTTCTCCTGCTTGAGGACCAGCCTCAAGTTCCTTGACCATGTCAGGAAGTTCGTTCCAGTCAGCTTCTCCTTCTCGAGAACAGACCGGATCGAGAATGTGTTTTGTGTGCTTGTAGTAGTCATATCTGAAATATATAAATAAAAAGGTTATTAGATATTATGTTCAAAATGACTAATCTTGTATTAAAAATTTAATATGATTAATCACGCATTATATTCAATAACATCAGTTACCCTCAATAGAATATAATGATTCCAAGATCCACATATAACTAAGATTAAAGTGGGCCACTGGCCGTCACCCAACCTTAGCTTATATCGGTGAGCCCTATATCGGCTAATTATATCCGTGATATAACTCTTGGTTGTGAATCTGGGCCCGAGGCCCAATCCACTCTGATGTCTCAAGGCCCGGGACTCCCGATGGCCTAGTCAAGAAAACCAGACTATACAGTCATGTAATCATTAATGTCTGGGACTCCCAATGACATTTATGAATCACAAACCGTCTTACCCACGCAAAAGCAGACACCCTCACACTGTAAGGCCATGAATACAATTGAATGGGCTTCGACAGCTGACATAGAATGGACAAGACATCCAACGCTTGATATTATTTGAGGTTCGTAGGTTTATTAAAATTTCATTCCCAAAATAGAAGATTACTATTTCGGAAACTTCTATTTAAAGAAACTTTCTAATTTAAAATTTCGGAAACTTTAATTTAAAATCGACTTTATAATTTTATAAAATAAATTTTAAATTAATCTGAAGAAAGACTCAAATAATTGGCCCAATTGTTTTAACTTCTTGGCCCGAGGCCCAAGAATTTGTCCATGTCCAAGACATGACCCAATTGTCCAATTAAATGACATAACCGGTCTGGTTCATTAAAATTGGTCTAACCAAAATCAATTACTACGACGACCACAATTGTCAACCGGTTATTAACTAAACCGGATTTTCTCAATTTATTTGGTCCAACCAAATCAAATTAGAAAATCCTGGTTTAGGCACTAAATCCAATAATTCTTTCGACATTGGATTTCTTATCCCGGTTTAACCAGACTTAATAAATTTATTAAATCTGTTTATTAAACCGAGACGATTAATTTTAATTAAATTAAACCGAGCCAAAACCCTAACCGCATCGATCGATGCTCACAGCATCGATCCTGCAACGATCGTTCATCGATCCTGCATCGATCGATGCTCTCACGCGTGCACGAACGGTTATCAGGTTTGGCCGAGAGATTCTCGCGAGATCCATGCGATCGTTTGAACGATCCATGCGATCGCGGTCAATCTCTCGCGACTGCAACGATCGATCCTTGCATTGCATCGATCGATGCAATGCGATCTCAGTCGATGCAAAATCAGTTTAGATCACATACCAAATCAATATAGTTTGGTCATGCGATTTTTAAACAGTTTGTTTAGGATTCAATTCTTGTTTCTTAAGTGATTTATCTTATCAGTAGTTGATTCAAAACACTTTTAAACAAGAAAACAGTCCTAAACATGAATCTAAACAAGAAAAACACAGAACCAATGGCTCTGATACCACTGTAGGAATGTTTAGATAAATCCTGATTCAATTCAACAGATTCAGATTATCCTAAACATGCTGATCTAGGTTCTTCTTGAATAGAAACATTAGATTGATCTCACCTTATACCTGTTATTGCAGCGGAAGAGATGGTATTGGTCAGAGATCAGAGAGCCACCGAGAGATAACTCCTCCAGAGGTTCACACACGCACACCAATCAGGAAGCAGGCTGCTAGGCCACTGGGAGAAAACGGCGCAGAGGAGAGAGAGAGTTGACGGCTCAGATTAGGGTTATTTTGGTTCTGAACTCGAGTTTTATTTATAAAACTTGTTCGGTTCCGTTTGGGCCATTTGGCCCAAATGCCAATTAACTCGAAAGCGTTTTTGCACTGCATCGATCGTTGCACCTTATGCATCGATCGATGCACAGTGGCTAAACCTTTTATTCTCTCTAAGTACAGTAAATGCCTAGCACTTTTACCGTACTTCTGCTAAACCGTTCCTACACATTTTCCTGTTAGCTTAGGCGTGTGACCCATATGGGATCATATAATAAAGGCAATAAGTCCAAGACTTATAGATCATGAGCGGACTCTAGCAAGCCATCATGACCCCCAGTATTATATGACTTATGTCTGATCATTGACATACTCTTACTTTCTAGAGACAGTACCGAGATTACTGGACACAATTCCAACACAAGTTGCTGTGAGATCCAATACCCACCGTCTGGTAGTCCCCGCCAAGATGAAGAAGAGAGTTATGAAACTGGTATATATATAATTGAATCATCATTCATTCTGCGTTTTTGAGACTCTTTATATTCATGAAACGTTTCATTTTCTGATTCAGAACGATCTTCAAGATCTGAGAAGCAAGTTGAAGAGAATCTGACCGCTAAATCAAATCAGTCTTCAACTGATCTCAACTGTTTTAGTCAATCTGTGACACCGTCAAACATATCAAGAGATACAGTGGTTAGTCAGTTACTGGTTGTATATATATTGAGCTACCTTCAAAACCATCTTAGTCAGTCAGTTTGTAAAAGAGTTAGGTATCTTTTACAAAACCATCTTAGAGTGTTTTGTTCTCAGTTTGCAGATGCTACAAAAGGTCTTGAAGAACTAAGAGAATCCAAATCAAGCACAGATCACACTGTAATACATATGATTTTTCCTAGTACGATCCCTGAATCTCAATTACACAACTCAAAACATAGATTATATTATCTTCTTATAGTGGCAAAGAGAGAAAGTATGCTAGATGAGATTGAACACGAATTTGAAGGTATCTTGATATACTCATTATCTCCTCTTTATTAGTTGTACCATTCTTTTTTTTCCTGAGACTACTTTAGATTATTGTTATTTATGTAAAGTTCAAGTCCTCTTATGCTTTATTGTTGTTATGTTCTTGCAGAATGCAGAGACTTTTAGTCGATAAAAGCACGTTGAAAGAATTGAATGCTGAAACTGATAGAAGAGACAAGCAGGAAGTGAGTCGAGACGTGGACAATGAAAGCTCATTGGATGTGGAAAGTGAAAGAGAGGGGTGAGAGTGAGAAGAAGAGCCGAAGTAGATTTTGTCTGATCTTAGTTGTTTAAACTCATTAGATATTATTTTTTGTTTATGACTTAAATTTTGTAAATTTTTAAATTAATAAAAGTGTTTTCATTCTATAATCTTCAATATTTTATTTTATATATTTAAAAAACAATAAAATGCTATCAAAAATAAATTTTTTTTTTTTTTTTTTTTTTGTCAACAACAAACGATTCTACCAGTTCTCAGCTAGCCAAGACGGTGAAACAGGATCTACATAAACAAAATAAGAAGGCTGGATCCTTGCACCACGTGCCAGTTTGTCCGCCTTTGTGTTGTGTGCTCGAGGAGTGTGAGTGATAACAAACCTTGTGAAGAAACTCTTGCGACTCTCATACTCATCTAAATATATCGTGAACGCAGGCCATTCTGTGGGTGTAGACACTATCTTCACCAGCTCCAAACAGTCTGTTGCAAAGGTTACATCATTTTGATTCCACCGCTTCATACACTCCATAGCCCAAATAAGTGCTTCGAACTCTGCATGAAGTGGAGATAAGCTGCATCTGATATTCCTTGCTCCCATCATGATATATCTGTCGCCTTCGTAAATGCTATACCATCCCTGTCCTGAAAACCTATCTCCTTCCTTCCAAGAACCGTCCAGAAAGCACCATCTTCCTTTAATCTCCACCCGTGTCGGTATTGTAACGATATCGTCCTGATTCCTTTGTGCTCCTGTTTTACCCAATAGTACCGAATTTTGTGCCTCTCTCCATGCTATGGATTCACTTTCTGCCAGTCGTAAAATTTCACGCGGATCCCGATCAATATTACTATATAGTTTATCATTTCTACTCTTCCAATTATACCAAATAATCCAAGGGAAGTAACTAATATCAATATCTGCTGACACTCGCCAGAACAAATAATCCATATTGGTAAACAAAGAGGGTAATGGAAAACTTCCATGATTTGATGGTATACTTGAAAGGGCCCAAGTTTGTAAAGCCGGCGGACATTCGAACAGAACATGATTTATTGATTCCTCTTCTGTCCCACACTTGCCACACCGGGTGTCACAATTAATTCCCCGGGCTTTTAAATTCTTTGTAACCGATAGACAACCCGAGATTGCCTGCCAAAAAAAGTGTTGAATTTTTGGCGGGCACCTTAACTTCCAGCACTGTTCCTGAAGTCGTTTTACATCTGGTCCATACACCGTATTTTTGCATCCTTTATCCGGAAATTTCCTTTCTAAAAAGTAACCTGATTTTACCGAATACTTTCCGCTCTTTGTGTAATGCCAGCCAATGTCATCCGGCCTAGAGATTTTACTAATTGATCAAAAATAAATTTAAGATATACAATAACAGAAACAAAATGCTATCAAATATACATATTAGATATAATATAACAGAAATAAAACGCTATTAAATTGTTTATTATTGCAATAAATAAAGCGCTATTGTAAAGTTTTAAAATATAGCGTAACGTAAAACCGCTATGTAAAGGCTCCAATCTATTATAACGGGCGCAGATAGGGCGTTCAACAAAACGCTATGATATCAATATATAGCGTTTTTTGGGCGCTATATGTACTCAATAATCTTGTAGTGAATTAGAATCTGAACCATTGGAAGTAGGATTGGAAATGGCAGCCAAAGGAGAGCTACTGGTCACTAGAAGATCTTTGAATGTGCAAGCCAAGACTGAAGGAAATGAACAAAGAGAGAACATGTTTCACACTTGGTGCATTGTACAAGAAAAAGTATGCAGTCTCATCATTGATGGAGGGAGTTGTACCAATGTATCCAGTGAATCAATGGTTAATAAGCTTGGGCTATAAGTGATGAAGCGTCTTAAGCCTTACAAATTTCAGTGGCTGAATGATGAAGGAGAACTTGAAGTAGATAGCCAAGTGTTGGTTCCATTATCTATTGGAAAATATGATGATGAAGTTCTGTGTGATGTGCTACCAATGGATGGAAGTCATATACTACTTGGGAGACCATGGCATCTGATAGGAAAGTTACTCATGATGGCTACACCAATCACCATTCATTTGAGTTCAAGGGCAGAAAGACAATCTTGGTATCTTTAAATCCTAGTGAAGTGCATCAAGATCATATTAGTATGAAGAAAAGCAAAGCTCAATCATCCAAAGCTCAATCTACCCCTGCCACCAAACAAACAAATAACCTCATGCTTCAGAAACCAAAGGGAAGTTATACTACAACTTTACTTCTTGTTTTTAAAGGTTATTATATGAACTTAAATGATCCAAAGCAGGCTGTGCCTAACAATATTGGGCCACTTTTGCAGGAGTTCCATAATGTTTTCCCTGAGGAAATCCATAAGGCTTACCTCCCATTAGAGGCATTGAGCATCAAACAGACTTCATCCCAAGAGCTTCCTTGCCAAATAGACCTGCATACAGATCCAATCCATGAGATACCAAAGAACTAGAGAACCAAGTCACCGAGCTTATGGAGAAAGGTCATATCCGTGAGAGCATGAGTCCCAATGTTGTTCTCGTCTTATGGGTGGCAAAGAAAGATGGTAGCTGGAGGATGTGTGTAAATTGCAGAGTCATCAACAACATAACAATGAAGTATCGCCACCCTATACCTAGATTAGATGATATGTTAGATGAATTGCATGGTTCTAGCATCTTTTCTAAGGTAGATCTTAAGAGTGGATATCATCAGATTAGAATGAAAGAGGGTGATGAATGGAAAACTGCCTTTTAGACTAAACAAGGGCTATATGAATGGTTAGTGATGTCATTTGGATTAACTAATGCACCTAGTACATTCATGAGACTGATGAATCATGTTCTTAGATCATTCATTGGGCATTTTGTTGTTGTATACTTTGATGACATCCTAGTGTATAGAAAACCTACAAGAGCATGGCAGGTATCTTAGGTTGGTCTTTGAAGTGTTAAGGAAAGAAAGCCTTTATGACAACTATAAGAAATGTAGTTTTGGAACATAAAACCTTGTGTTCTTAGGTTTTGTTTTGAGTACAGATGGAATCAAGTTTGATGAAGAGAAAGTGAAAGCAATAAATAAATGGCCAAGCCCAAAGACAATTAGAAAAGTGAGAAGCTTCCATGGCCTAGCCGGTTTCTATAAGAGATTTGTGAAGGATTTTAGCACTCTAGCAGCTCAACTCACTGAGGTTATCAAGAATAACGTGGGTTTTAAGTGGGAGCAGGCTCAAGAACAAGCATTCCAAACCTTGAAAGAGAAGCTTACTCATTCACCTGTTCTTTCACTTCCTGATTTTACTAAGACTTTTGAAATCGAATGTGATGCTTCTGGTATTGGTATAGGTGTTGTGCTTATGCAGGAAAAGAGACCAATTGCCTACTTCAGTGAGAAGCTAGGAGGAGCAAAATTGAACTATCCAGTTTATGATAAGGAACTCTATGCATTAGTGAGACATTGTAGACACGGCATCACTACTTATGGCCAAACTAGTTTTTTATACACATTGATCATGAGTCCCTTAAGCATCTAAAATGTCAGCAAAAACTCAACAAGAGACACACCAGGTGGGTTGAATTCATTGAGACATTCTCATACGTGATCAAACACAAGAAAGGTAAGGTTAATGTAGTTGCTGATGCATTATCAAGAAGGTATGTCTTACTGACTTCTCTTGAGACTAAGTTACTTGGGTTTGAACATATTAAGTCTCTTTATGCAAATGATTCTAATTTTGGAAAGATCTATTCATCTTGTGAGAAATTTGCATTTGAAAAGTACTATAAACATGATGGGTTCTTGTTTTATGAAAACCATTTGTGTGTTCCTAATTCTTCTTTGAGATATTTGTTTGTTAAGGAAGCATATGGTGGAGGATTAATGGGACACTTTGGTGTTGCTAATACACTTAAGGTGATGCAAGAACACTTTCATTGGCCACACATGAAAAGGGACATTGAGAAAGCTTGTGAAAAGTGTTCTACTTGCAAACTAGCTAAGTCCAAATTCCAGCCTCACGGTTTGTATACTCCTTTGCTTATTCCTTTGCATCCTTGGAATGATATTTCTAAGGATTTTATTGTTGGATTGCCTAGGACTAAAACATGGAAGGATTCTATATTTTTGTGGTAGATAGGTTCTCTAAAATGGCTCATTTCATTCAATGCCAAAAAACTGATGATGATATGCATGTAGTTAACATGTTCTTTAAGGATATTGTGAGATTATGTGGCATGCCTAAGACTATTGTTTCTAATAGAGATACTAAGTTTCTTAGTTACTTTTGGAAGACACAATGGTCTAAGCTAGGTACTAAGTTGTTGTTCTCTACTACTTGTCATCCACAATCTGATTGGCATACTGAAGTAGTTAATAGGACATTGTCTACTCTATTGCGTGCATTTATCAAAAAGAACCTTAAGACATGGGAAGAATGTCTGCCACATGTTGAATTTGCTTATAATCATGCTAAACATTCTGCATCTAAGTTTTCTCCATTTGAAATTGTTTATGGTTTCAATCATTTATCACCTTTGGATCTAATGCCTTTACCTTTGAGTGAAAGAGCTAATATGTATGGAAAGAAAAAGCAGATTCATGAGAAAGCCAGGATAAACATTGAGGAGAAGACAAAGCTTTATGCTAAGTATGCCAACAAGGACATGAAGGAGATGATTCAACGAAGGAGACATGGTATGAATACATTTGAGGAAGGAGTGGTTTCCTAATGAGAGAAAGTCCAAGTTGATGTCACGCATTGATGGACCATTCAAGATCATCAAAAGGATCAATAACAATGCCTTCCAAATTGACCTGAAAGGTATGTATAGTGTAAGTTCAAGCTTCAATGTTTCTGACTTAGTTCCATTTGTGGTCAAATTCTTTTCAAGAAGGAGGGGATGATGTAATCATGGGAAGCTTGGAACTTGAGGACATTGAGATGCTTGAACCAGAGGAGAATGGAGCTTAGAAGCATCTTGTAGCTGAGGAGAATGGAGCTAAAGAGCAGCTTGAACCAAAGGAGAATGGAGAGCAAGGATCAGAAGCTTTGCATATACCAATTAGACAAATGACCATAGCTAAGGCAAAGCAATTCAAGCAAGCTTTCTACACCCTTCTACACCACGTTTAGGGCCAACTTGAGTGTGCTAATCCAGCCACTTTGGTTGTGATTCAAGCCACTTAAGTCATCAGCAATGGAGGTGTGTGGACTTGTACTCTTTTTCCCTCTTCTTGGTTTTGTCCCAATAGGTTTTCTAAGAGAGGTTTTTAATGAGGTAAGCCCACATGCTATTACCTTTGCCCATTGCTGATCCATAAAGCCCATAGCCTATTATGAAGAGAGAATTCGAAATATGAGTGTTTACGTGGGTCTTTGTGTTATTTCCTAGGTGTATTAATTGCTGCTCATGCATCCCTGTTGCATTTTCTATTTAAAACTCTTTGTAGCCATTTCTGAACTTTCATCAAACTTCTTTTATTTTAAAACTTTCGAAAGTGTTTGATCTGAATAGTGTGTAATATCCATTCGTCTTGGATTCTTCTTTTGGTTTATCTCTTAGAAGAACCGAGTTTGAAAGTCTTGAAGTCATTCCGCAAACTTCAAGAAGTTTTCTTCAATTCCCTGTTTCGAAATCCATCAATCCGTTATGTTCATTTTGTTCTTCATTTATCTAACAACCAGACTCACAAAGTGCACCAAAGGACAATTATCTTCTCCATTAAGATGGCATAATTTGTGCTTGTCGTCGCTAATTATAAGCTTTAATTACACAATTACAATGAGGCATTAATGAATATTATCTCTTATTTATATTAACTATGGTCATAGTATGAGTCAATAACTTTTTAATGAGTCTAAAGTAGATTTGGCTTGGGCTATTGAAGAGTGTTAAACTAATACCCAACAATAACTATTTTTAGTGGCAAAAGATATAGGTTTTGGTTTGATATGTCCACAGTTAACTCAAAACATTACACGACTTTGAGGTATGTTTTCATAACCATTTATATTGACTTTGTAAGATTGTGTGCCAAAAAATGTATATCTCTTGGATAGTAACCCCTCTTCACCTTGACATAACCCTAACCGCCATTCAATCTTACACTACAAGAAAACAAGGCTTAAACCGACGGAAATTCCGACAGAAATTTTGCCGTCGGGAATTCCGACGACATTCCGACGAAATATCGACGGTTTGGAACGCGTCGGATTTCCGTCGGTATATACCGAGGGAATCATAAATCTATCGGAAATTTCCGACGGATTCCCAATAGACACAGCAGTTTGTCGATAACCTGTCGGAAATCCGTCGGTTCGTAAAAAACCTGCTGAAAAATGGTCTCGAACCCGAGACCTTGGAGTGTTTCACCCAATACCTAAACCATTGTGATACTATATGTCATTCGTTTATTACTTTCAACGTTTTTTATATATCCTTAAGTTAGAATATTATATCTAAAAAAAACATATTTTATTTAAGAATTAAACAAAGAAATTTTTTTTTTTTATCATTAATAAAAATAAAAATTACATTATTAAAATTTTTAATTATTATTATACGTCGTTCGTCTCCTTCCATTGGTCGACCATGATGTTCCACTCTCCCGCTGGAACCCAAGTCGGTCTTCCTTCACCCCGTTGCCACCGGAGCTTCATACGCCGCATCTTTGTCTTGAAAACTTTCCTTGCTGTTCGGTGAAATTCCCGCCAGACAATGAAAACATTATCCGGAGAGAATGTAAAATATTCCTGAAAAAGACGAAATTAATTGTGTATTTAAAAATTTAATTTATAATATTAATTAAAAAAATATAACTTACAAGGAAATCCTCGAACCATGCAGTTTTTAGATCCGTCATGACGTTATAGTACGTCAGATAGCGTCCAGACCAACGATTCTCCATGATGTCGCTGATAACGGAGTGGATGACCGTATTGGATCCGAACCAAATGGCCCGGTGGGCTTGGCAAGAGGGATCGGGGTTTGGCAGCGACCCTCGACCCGGTTCCGCTATAGTTTGAAGAACGGAAGCGCAAACTTCGGGAGATAAGGGTGCGGAATCCATAATTTTTTCTTTTTTTTTGGCGATGGAGAGAAGAGTGAAAGCGGGTGGATATTTAAAGAACATTTTCCGACGGAAATTCCGTCGGTTTTCTGTCGGTTTTAGGATTTATTACCGAAGCGACATTTCCCTATAGGTTACCTTGGGAAGAGAAGTGAGTAAACTCGGATTTGACCGTTTACCAAAATATTCCGACGGATTTCCGACGAAATTGGGATAATCCGTCGGTTTTCTGTTGGTAATCCGTCGGAATATTTTGGTACTGTTGGGCCGACATAGCCGTTTAAATTACCGTTGGGCTGACAAATTTTCCGACGGATTACCGACACCAACGTCTTGGTCCGTCGGTTTTCTCTCGGTTTTCCGTCGGTTAGTTTCCTATATATCACCGGGCATTTGTCCCTTCTCCTACACACCACACTCTCACTCTCTCTTCCGAACTCTCTCCACTCTCTCTCTAATAATATTTCTTATCAGGCCAAAATGTCTTCATCTAATTATTTCAGATCGTGGATGGACGGACCGAGGGTTGATGAGACGACGGATTAAGTGTATAAACCATATGCACTCGGTATTGTGGAATTCATGACGATGGCTTGCAATCAACCTCATACGCAGAAAACCGGTAAGATGAAATGCCCATGTAGTCAGTGTCGAAATGTTAGAAATCCTACAATTGGCGAAGTATGGCATCACTTGTACTCAGTTGGGTTTATGGCTGGTTATAAGATTTGGTATCTTCACGGGGAAACATTTGATGGCGCAAGTAGTAGTAGAGATCAATTTGGTAGTGCTAGTACGCGGGAACCTACTGGTAGTAATAGCGAACATTATAATATCGCGGATGAAGATGTTGGTGTAGGTACCGTTCTGATGGTTAATGATGCATTTAGAGAAAATATACAGGAAGTAGGTGAATATCAAATTCCTAGGGCAGAGGAGGAACCTAATGTAGAAACCATGAGATTTTTTGATATGTTAGATGCAGCGAAGCGTCCGCTTTATGATGGTTGCAAAGACGCACATTCACCATTATCATCTGCAACTAGACTAATGGGAATAAAAAAGGACTATAATTTGGCGGAGCCATGTGTGGATGCTCTTTGCGAATTCCTGAAAGATGTTCTTCCTGAAGATAACCTTGCTCCAGGTTCATACAACGAGGTCGAGAAACTTGTTAAAGGGCTTGGATTACCTTATCAGATAATAGATGTGTGCATCGACAACTGTATGCTATATTGGCGAGAAGACGAATACCGATTGGAATGTAAGTTCTGTAAGAAACAGCGGTTTGAGGATACAAGGGGAAGAGCTAGGGTTCCATTCAAGAGAATGTGGTACATGTCGTTAACTGATAGGCTGAGGCGCTTATACCAATCTGAGCGAACTGCAGGGGAAATGAGATGGCATGCTGATCATATAAGAGGAGCAGAGATTGCACATCCTTCTGATGCTGAAGCGTGGCGACATTTTCAGAGTGTATATCCAGATTTTGCATACGACCCACGTAACGCATACCTCGGATTTTGCACAGATGGTTTCAACCCGTTTGGAAGGCATGGGAGACCATATTCGTTGTGGCCTGTCATTATAACTCCTTACAACCTACCACCATCTATGTGTATGCGGCGAGAGTTTCTTTTCTTGACCGTACTCGTTCCCGGTCCAGAGCATCCTAGAAGATCACTAGATGTATTCTTGCAGCCATTGATACATGAGTTGCAAATGTTATGGCTGCCCGGTGTTGTAGCATATGATGTCTCATGCAAGGAAATTTTTTTGCTGAGGGCTGCATTAATGTGGACCATAAGCGATTTTTCGGCTTACGGTATGTTATCTGGATGGACAACGCATGGAAGGTTAGCATGTCCTTATTGTCAAGAAAAGACCGATGCCTTTCAGCTGAAGCATGGCCGGAAATCGAGTTGGTTTGATTGTCATAGGAGATTTCTACCGCATGATCATCCATACCGGAAAAATACTAAACTTTTTACAAAGAAGAGGAAAGTGTTTGATGATCCCATTCTCCAAGACAGTGGGTCGGTTACTTTGGGTCTCTTACAAACCTTTGGTGCACTAAGAACTCGTGAATGTGGTGGAAATGGACATGAGAATGTATACGCAGCTGGTTTATCTCACAACTGGCACAAGCTGAGTATCTTCTGGGATTTACCATATTGGAAGGATCAGCTACTTAGGCATAATCTTGATGTCATGCACATTGAAAAAAATTTCTTTGATAACATCATGAACACCGTTCTCAACGTGCAAGGGAAGACGAAAGATAATGTGAAATCTAGGCTTGACTTGCCTGAAATTTGTAATCGGCCTGAACTTCATATTCAGAAGAACGGTAAACCTCCAATTCCAGCCTATTGGGTAGATCAGAAATCAAAGGTAGAGTTTTTTGAGTGGATTGCGCGACAAGTGAAGTTCCCAGACGGTTACGCATCTAACTTGTGTAATTGTGTGGACACTGATGGTGATAAGTTTATCGGGATGAAGAGTCATGATTGTCATGTTGTGTTGCAACGACTACTTCCGTTTGCATTTGCTTATCTACTCCCCAAAGATGTTCATAAAGCAATCGCCGCGGTAGGTGATTTTTTCAGGGATATATGCACGAGATCTCTTACAGCAGACGGGATTCGATGTTTACAGGATAATATTCCTAAGATCCTGTGCAATCTAGAGAAGATATTTCCACCGTCGTTCTTTGATGTTATGGAGCATTTACCCATTCATCTCCCGGGAATATCGGTGGATGTATCCCTTTGAGAGCTATATGTTCCACCTTAAGAAGAAGGTTAAGAACCCAACTAAAGTTGAGGGTTCAGTTGCTGCTCAGTACCACAATGAGGAAGCGGCGACATTTGCCGGATACTATTTCCCTTCCCACATACGCACAAAGAGTCGTCGACCGGCTAGGAACGATGATAGAGGAGAGAGACAAATCTATTCGTCAGTGGTACCAAGCATTTTTCAACAAGTTGGTCGGTTAAGCGGTAAAGTTGGAAATCGACAACTGTCTACCGAAGAGCACGCACATCTTCAAAAATATATTATGAACAATTGCGAGGAATTGTTTGAGTACGAGAGGTATGTTTAGTTTATTTTGTTTGAAACTTTACTTTCATAATACCCACAAAATTTTTTTAATACTTGGATGATTTTTGCAGGTTATACATGGACTCACTAAAACTTCAACATCCTGAACTGTCCGAGGAAGAGTGTGAACAGTGGAAAGAGACATACTTTTTCGCTTGGTTACACTATTACGTAAGTTTTTAAATTTAGATCTCCAAGATCCAATTAATTTGTTCATTCGTAAAACTGTTTTTACATGTTATATACTAATTAGGTGCGAACGGAAACCAAAAATGGACGCACACCGGATGATTGGTTGATAGACATACTTAACGGTCTCCACTACAATACCAAATCTTATCCACGATATTGCACGAGGGGATACGCTTTCAAAGTGTATAAAGAAGGGTCCTCTTGAACAACGGCCGACCACGGAGTTTCATCTACATCCTGTGAAGTTGTGTACTACGGTGTTCTAAAGGAAATACTTGAAGTAAAATACATAGGAAAGCTCGGCATGAGGTGCGTTGTTTTCCTATGCGATTGGTACGACCCTATTATCGGGAAAGGTGTATTAGTGGATGAGTTCGGTGTGACGTCTATACATTCTAATAGAAAGCTGCAGAAATATGATCCGTTCATTATTGGATCTCAAGCAGATTAGGTAATTACTTTGTTTTACCCTTCATGTATTTTTTTATACTTCTATTATACTCTCAATGCATTGTAATCTTTTTGGCCTTCGTAATTTTAGGTGAGTTACATCCCTTACCCTCGCCTAACATACAAGAATGATCCTTGGGTCACAGTTACGAAAATTTACCCGCGAGGAAGAGTTCAAGGGGTTGAACTCCAAGAACCACTACAAACCACGCAAAATGATTACATAGCTCCGGTTGAAGAATCCCTTGAGGTTAATCTAGTTGTTGATTTTAGTCATTTCGAGAATGTTGTTCTCCACTCAGATTCCGAAGAGGAGAGAGGTGAATTTGACGACGACGAAGATTCGATTTCAAGTGATTATGATTCAGAAAGCGATTCAGACTAAAGTGTATTAAAATATATGTTTTCAAATTATTAAACTAAATTGTTTTCCCCAGCATTTTGTTCATTAGTTGTAGTTATAAACTTTATTTTACCCGACATTTTTGTGAATCATATAATCCACAACCAAATTTGTATATGTGGAAGTAAATGCTATTAATATGGATTTAAAGTTTAACTGAGACAATAACGTTACAACTAGCTCATATGGCTCTCACTCCACGATAACAACCACTAGGTCCCGTGTTCGAGCAGTAGCAGCTGCGTTTTTGGAAAGATAATAAGTTTTTCCGACGGTTTTCCGACAGACAGTGGCGGCCGTCGGTAATCCGTCGGAAATTTCCGACGGAGTTCCGACAGAGGGTATGATTAGGGTTTAGGGTTTGAAACCCTAAACACTAATATTGAGAAGACTCTTGAAAGCTAGTAATAATGTGTATAATCACAAAATGAACGGTATATATTATTTTTATTATTACTATGTTTGACGGTCGAAATCACTACCAAATGTCCTATGTCGTTTATGAAAAAAATAGACGGAACGTAATATCAACTATCCTATTATACGGTTAGTACTCCTCAAGTCATTTGATCGTGGATATAGTGAACAATATGTTATATTATGCTATTAGGATTCTATGATTTACAAACCCTAAACCCTAATCAAACCCTAAACATATTCTCTCGGTAATCCGTCGGAAATTTCCGACGGGTTTCCGACAGAAATCACATTAAACGTCGGAAATCCGTCGGAAACCGGTCAAAGGCTGCAATTACGCAGGCCTATTACCTCTCTCTGTTCGCGATGCGTTTCATTGAAACGTCTCTTCGTGCAATTTCCGACAGGCAGCCGTCGGAAACGCTGTCCGAAAATTTTGTATAAAAGTTATACGATTCTCACCATTTTCTCCATAACCTCCAATATTCCATAAAATGAATTTTGTCTATATGTCCCCTCACAACCGCGATTCTTATTTGCAGAAAATTCGTAAGCGGGGTCGGGAACATCTCCCTGTTCTTAGCCCGTCACGAGAAAACCGTTCTATATGGTTCGGTTACCATGCAAGCATCTTGTACGCCATAAGCGAAACCATCGAGAATCACTGGTCGGGGAGTTATGTCATGTACTATGCGGTTCCCGACGACATTAAAGCAAAATGGTTCAAGCATTTTCTGGTATGTTGTAACTTGTTCAAGTAATTTATTGTAATTATAGCCGCCTTGACTTTATAACATCGGATTAACATCGCAGGATCACTTTACATTTGCTCCTGATAACCTCCTAAACGTATGGACTGAATTTCATAAGACGGCTCGACGAGTTTTCCAGACAAAAATGTCACGGTTGAAGTCACTATGGGAAACTGGCAAAGATAAACCGGAATGGATCACAACACGGTCATGGAGACGCATGATCCGACAGTGGAGACAGACGAACGCTGGGAATTGTTTCGATAACCAGTTTCCGAATTATAATAACTGAACTATCTAAGTGTAACCTTTTAATTAAAAGTGTAATGCTTAAAATTGAAATGTACTGCTTTGTTTTTTAATTATGAATTAATATAAGTTCGTTTTCAAAAATAGTTAATGTCCTCATATAAATATCACTGTACAAATATTACAATTAGTAACATCGGCACACTGGTTAAGGCACCACATAAACATCCTAAGGGGCTCAGGTTCGAAACCTGCTAACACCATTCTAAATTTTCCGACGGATTTCCGAGGGTAATTATGGTGCCGTCGGAAATCCGTCGGATTCTAAAATTTTACAAATTTTTTCGTTTTTGCGCCGAACCGTTTTCATTTGACCGCCAATTAATTGGACCGACTGGGAACCGACGGATTTCCGACGGCAATTAATGATCCGTCGGAAATCCGTCTGTTCCTAAATAAATAATATCGATTAAACTTCTTCTTCCTCATTTCTTCTGCGCTTTCTCTCTCTCTCCACCGCGAAACTCCGCCAGACGATTCCGGCCACCACTTAGCAATTCCGACCGCCCAAAGCATTAAGAACATGTAAGTTCCCTTTCTAACCGATCAAAAACGGAAAATACATGATTTTTAGGTTGTTAGAAGTTTGGATTTAGGATGCATGTAGTGAATTAGGTGTATTAGATCTTAGATAATGGTTTGTGTAGTTAGACTTGTATAATTTTTAAGGTTTACAACAATTCCATTTTTAAATACAACTATTAGAATTTTTTTTTAGTATAAATTTGGTCCTAAAACAATTTTTTTTATGGTTTTTCATAATATTAAAAACGTTTTGTAAATTTTTAAGAAACGTTTTTTGGATTTGTAAGTTTTTTTATATAATTATAAAACGTTTTTACATTTTTACAAATTTTATAATAATAATGAAAAAGGATTTTTAGTTTTAAAAGTTAATCAAAGATTTTACAATTTTTTGAATTGAAACTATAATTGTATATTTCAAAACTTTTTTTTATTTTTTTTAAAAATAATTGTAATTATGAAAACATTTTTTGGGTTTTTAAAAATTATTTTAAAGGATTATCATTGTTTAGGATTTATAAACATTTAATATATATTTTTTTTAAACGTTTTACCAATATATAAGTATTTTTAACTAATTATAAAAACGTCTTGAATATTGTTAAAATGATATATTAGGTTTTTTAAATTTTTTTAATGAAATGAAAATTTTATTTTGTGTATTATAGGTCGTACGAGGAGTTCGAGGCTTTTTTGAGCCAGACCGATGGGTTGTTGCCGGGGAGCACTTCTCATACTCCTGTGGCAACGGCTTCGCATCCTCCGCCTCAGGCTGCTCAGACGGGATTGCCACCGCCACGCCGCTCTCGGTCGACTCAGGTCAGACGGACGCAGTCCGTACCACAGCAGTCTACCCATGCAGGCAGCGACTCTATGTCCAACGTCCCAGCAACCCCGGACGACGATGCGCCGGCGACGATTGCACCGGAGATAGAGTTGCTGGTCCAACAGCCAGGGCGGGAGACGTTGAAACGGCTCCATCCGGATCCGTTTAACAACCCGGGGACGACTTGGTAAGTAGTTTTTAACATTAACAATTATATTTTTTTAAATAATATTTTGTTAACCGTTTGTTTAATTGACAATATTTTTTTTTGTGAACTTCTTACAGGTTCAATATCACGTCCTCCAAGATAACCAAGTGTATTTTAGGGATGATGTGTAGCATGCTCCGTCATCCTTACCCGCAGTACGCGAAAATGCCGAGGACCGAGCAGCATAACTGGTTCCGGGCATTTGCGGTACGTACACTTGTAGTCAGTTTTTATCAAATTTAAGTTTTTTTTTAATCCATACTAACGTTTATCTTTTTTTTTTAAAGCAAGAGTACACTTGGGACAGCAACCTTACGCCCGTCGTGGAGAAGGCTTTCCACAAGAAGGCGCGGTCCCATTACACTCACGTCCTCAACGAGTGGAAGCAGAAGTGGATCCTTTCGGAAGACCCGAAGGGAGTCAACCCATAGCTGATTGAAGGGTTCAGCCGCCACTGGATCAAGCCCACTACAGCAGCAGATTCGGCGATGCATTCCCAGAACCGCAAGAGCGAGAGGGCCGGTTTGGGAATGGCGACTCATAACGCGGGAGCTAAGAGCACCGCACAGCGAAAAATTGAATTTGTAAGTATTGGTTTATTCAATTTTGTTATTTATTGGATTCGACTAACCGTTTTTGTAATGTGCAGAAACAGCGAACAGGAAAGGATCCAAATTTTGTTGAACTAACCGAGGAGGGCCACACAAACAAGTTTACCGGTCAGATCCAGGATCCGCTCGCTCGGAGAATCGTCGAATCAGCAAAGAGGCGGGTTGACGAGGTCCAGACTCAATTATCCGAGGAAGTCGGTTCGACAGAGGAGGTAGTACCGTCACAAAGGATCAACGAGATCTTTCTTGAGGTAAGTTCGTCTATTTACTCAAAGTTTACATAGGTTTTGTTTATTTGAATTGTTTAACTAATATTTGTTACTATACTTTGCAGGAAACGCAACTCAGGAAGGGCCGTGTTTTCGGTTTAGGAAACATGGGGGAAGCCTCGACTCCGCATTCACGCTTCCGACCTGAGAGCGACGTCTTCGCCGAAGCTCTGCGCGAGAAAGATGTGGAGATTGCAGCTCTTAAGGAGAGCTTTGAAGCTCGAATGCGAGAGGAAAGGGCCGAGAATGAAAGAAAGATGGCGGAGATGCAAGCACGGATCATGAACTACATCCAATTTGGCGGAACTCCTCCAGGACAAGGATTGGACGGGACTGAGCGTGTAGCGGGACCAGGAGCTGGAACGGGAACGGGAGCATCGGCTACGGGTTCTGTTCAGGGGTTGGGAACGGGATTCGGACCCGGAAACGTTCCGGATCCCAATGCTATGTAATTTTGAAAAACACTTTATTTTATAAAATTAATAAAAAATTTTATAAATATTTCGTATATAAAATTTTATAAATATTTCGTATATAAAATTTTTAGATAAATAATTGATTATAAAATAATATATCCATATTAAATATAATTATTTAAAAAAAATAATAATTATTACCCGTCGGAAAACCGTCGGTCAAAACCTATCGGTTGACCGTCGGTTTAGCCGTCAGTCCTACCTGTCGGAATACTGTCGGTAATCGACCGTCGGTTAACCGTCGTTAAACCGTCGGTTAACAACCGTCTGTAAATCGTCGGTTAATAATCGTCGGTAAACCGTCGGTTATACACTGTCGGTAAACCGTCGGTCATACTCCGTCGGTAAACTGTCGGTCATACACCGTCGGTAAACCGTCGGAAATTTCCCGTCGGTAAACCGTCGGTCATACACCGTCGGTTATCCTCCGTCGGTTAACCGTCGGTAAATAACCATCGGTTTGACGTCGGTTTTATTCCTATCGGTATATTGTCGGTTCGCCGTCGGTTTTTGTGTTCTCGATAAGCCGTCGATAATCTGTCGGAATATTATCTGTCGGAAAACTGTCGGTAAAAATTGACGGATTTCCGAAAGATTTTTTTTCTGACGCCGTGGAACCGACGGATTTGTCCTGTCGGAATTCCATCAGAAAACGCCTTTTCCGACGGTATAAAGACGGTTATGTCCGTCGGTTCCCGGTTGTTTTCTTGTAGTGTTAGATCTGCCATTGTGGCTTGCGTTCGGCGGTCTCCTCTGTGCCAGCGACGGCCAACCTCTTACTTTATTTGCCTAGTTTATTTTATCTCGTGGTTGGCTAGTGGCGGTTTTAAGAAAAGATCTCATCTCTGGTTCCTCAAGTTGTTTGCGCCTCCATCGTTCATGGCGAGTATGTTTTCAAAGGAAAGTGAGTCCTTGGTGGCATTTTTCTTCATCCAATGGTCTCTCTTTCCTTACCCATTCTCTCCTTCCCTCTTTTTCATCCTTAGTTACATCAATTCCCAAGGTTTTTTTCCTGGCGATGGTTATCTCCGATGGTTTTGTCTCCGACTTTTCTAAGTGGAGATGCCTTCTCGGTAAGCCTTTTGGGTTCCTTCCCATGTCGTTTATCCGTTATGGAGTTGTCCATATCGGTAACCTCTTAACTTTTTGTCATTGCTTAGGAAGTTTGGTTTACAGTTTATTTTGGTGATGTGTGTTTTCTCTGTTGTGTTTGTTTGTTAACGATGATACTTCTGCAATGGAATTATATATTGATACACCAGGTATACCAACCTTAGTTTTTTCACCTCCTACGCTTCTTTTGTGAGCTTACCTCCATCATTTCATTGGTTGATGAGGAATCAACAATAGGCATTGTTTCATTTCGGGATTTGTATGATGTGTGAGACTCTCTTCTCTTTGTTTCGATCTTTGGGTTCTCTGTCCGGTTTCGATTTTTCCCCTTCTCTTGTTTTATAGAGACCGGTGTTAGCAGAACCGGGCCTAAGGAACAATATTTTAAATAAAAATCAATTTTGTATATATAAAATATTAAGTTTTATAGAAATTAATAAAAAGCTATTAACACATAAAACTAAGTTTTGTGAAAAAATATATTTAAATGCAATATTATGTTGATTATTATTGTAGTTTAGATATGAATTAGTTTATATCGTAAACTATGATTATTATATATTGATTTTGAATAGGATCTCCAAAATCTTTTTTTTTTTTTTAAACTTTATATATTAATGATCACTGCACAAAAAACAGGTGATCTAACCGAACGTTCATCTTTCACAAACCGAAAGCATGACACTTACCAAAAAAGGGAGATTACACGGCTTGGAATAACGCAATCCAAATTTGCAACAAAGAAACCTCACCTAAAGAGTCTCCTTGATCCCGTGATAAGGGAATTAGTTTATACTTGATAGTCCTTTTGATTTCTTCAATGATAATTGCAGGAGATTTTGGAGGCTTTGAGTGGATTCTTCCATTCCTTTCTTTCCATATCAGATGCAGAGAAGCTTGGAACGCTAATCGTAATATGACAGTAGTGTTCTTATGGCTTGTTGGATGATCTGCCACCCATCTAAGAGCTTAGTCGAAATTTCCCGGCGGAGAAACATTGATTTTTGAAGCAAAAAATGACCAGACCTGAGAGCTATAAGCACAATCGAAGAGAAGATGTTGATGCTGTTGGAATTATGTCCAGTAATCTCAGTACTGTCTCTAGAAAGTAAGAGTATGTCAATGATCAGACATAAGTCATATAATACTGGGGGTCATGATGGCTTGCTAGAGTCCGCTCATGATCTATAAATCTTGGATTTATTGCCTTTATTATATGATCCCATATGGGTCACACGCCTAAGCTAACAGGAAAATGTGTAGGAACGGTTTAGCAGAAGTACGGTAAAAGTGCTAGGCATTTACAGTGCTTAGAGAGATAGAAGGGCCTGATTAAATCCAAGGGATTTAATCAGACTGGGAATTGGGCCCAAAAGGCCCAACAAGACTGGACAAGGGTTTTTAATTAAAAACTTGACCTAGCTCTTATTTCCCTGAGTCTCTTCTGCGCCAACTCTCTCTCTCTCTGCGGCCTCCCTCCTTTTCGGTCTAGCAGCCAATTTCCTGTGCGTGCGTGTGTGAGCCTTTGGAGGAGCTATCTCTTGGTGGTTCTGCTGATCTCTGACCCGTACCTCCTCTTTCCGCTGCATAACAAGGTAACAGGTGAGATCCTTTATGATTCTGCAAGAGAACCTAGATCTGGCATGTTTAGTAGGATCAATTAACCTGATGAATTGAACCAGGAAATACTAAATGAATCCTTCAGTGGTATCAGAGCCATTGGTTCTGTTAGGATTTCTTGTTTAGAATCAAGTTTAGGTTGTTTAGAAGTGTTTGAATCAATCTATTGATAAGAAAAACACTTAAGAAACAAAGAATTAAAACCTAAACTAACTAGAAATCGCATGATCCGATCTATATGAATCGGTATGCGTCGGAGTGTTGATCGGTTTCGGATCACACGTCCGGATCGTTTGATGCACAAACCGATCAAGGATCGGGTTGTGTCGTCGATACGATCGTCGACATGGGCGAGCGGCGGGCCGATCGGACATGACGCACGGACGGATCAAGGATCGCGTCGCGTGGTCGATCCGATCAGCCGAGAGACGCACGATCAACGGATGGACCGATCGATCGCACGATCGCGAGAGATCGACCGCAATCGCGTCTCGGCCAAGCCCACACCGTCCTGCTTCCGTCCCGCTATCGTCCGCGATCGAGAGATGGGCCGATCCCGGATCGTGTCCCGTCCGTGCGTCGCATGAAGCTTCGGCTGGTGATCGCATTCGGTTCGTTTTGGTTAATGGTTCGGTTTAATTTGTTTAAAACTTAAACGTCACGGTTTAATAAACAGACTTAATAAAATTTATTAAGTTCTGGTTAAACCGGGATAAGAAATCCAAAGTCGAAAAATTGGATTTAGTGCCTAAACCAGTGGTTTTCTAATTTGATTTGGTTGGACCAAATAAATTGAGAAAATCCGGTTTAGTAAATAACCGGTTGACAATTGTGGTCATCGTAGTAATTAATTTTGGTTAGACCAATTTTAATGAACCAGACCGGTTATGTCATTTGATTGGACAATTGGGTTATGTCTTGGACATACACCAATTCTTGGGCCATGGGCCAAGAAGTTAAAACAATTGGGCCAGTTATTTGAGTCTATTCTTCAGATTTAATTTAAAAATTTATTTTATAATTAAAATTTAATTTTAAATTAATCTGTTTTCCAAAATCTGAAATTAGAAAGTTTCTTAGAATAGAAGTTTCTAGATTTGCATGTTTTGGATTTTAGGAAATTTCTATATTTAGAAAGTTTCCAATTTTAGGAAGTTTCCAATTTTAGAAAGTTTCCAATTTCAGGAAGTTTCCAATTTTAGAAAGTTTCAAAAATTAGTAGGTTTCCCAAAAAGGAAAGTTTCCCAAAATAGTAATCTTCTATTTTGGGATAAAATTTTAATAAACCTACAAACCTCAAACAATATCAAGCGTTGGATGTCTTGTCCAGTCTATGTCAGCTGTCGAAGCCCATTCAATTGTACTCATGGCCTTACAGTGTGAGGGTGTCTACTTTTGCGTGGGTAAGACGGTTTGTGATTCATAAATGTCATTGGGAGTCCCAGACATTAGTGATTACATGACTGTATAGTCTGGTTTTCTTGACTAGGCCATCGGGAGTCCCGGGCCTTGAGACATCAGAGTGGATTGGGCCTCGGGCCCAGATTCACAACCAAGAGTTATATCACGGATATAATTAGCCGAGATAGGGCTTACCGATATAAGCTAAGGTTGGGTGACGGCCAGTGGCCCACTTTGATCTTAGTTATATGTGGATCTTGGAATCATTATATTCTATTGAGGGTAACTGATGTTATTGAATATAATGCGAGATTAATCATATTAAGTATAATGCGAGATTAATCATATTGAACATATTAACTAAAATCCTTTTATCTTATTTTTCAGTTATGACTAGCACAAACAATCAAAACACTTTCTCGATCCGGTCTGTCCTTGAGATGGACAAACTGAACGGATCAAATTTCTTGACTTGGTCGCGGAACCTGAGGCTAGTCCTCAGGCAGGAGAGAAAGGACTATGTCCTTGAGAGAGCTCTCCCCGTGAGGATCGGGTCCAATGCCTCTCATGCAGTATATGATGCTTGGAATAAGCATTATAATGATGCGGTAGATGTGCGTGGTCTGATGTTGGCTACCATGGACTCAGATTTGCGGAAGCAATATGAAAACATGGAGTCGCCAATAGAGATGATCAGCGGCCTGAAATTGAAATTTCAGGAGCAGGTAAGAGTGGAGAGATACCAGTTGGTTAAGTCTCTCACTAGCTGCAAGCTACCAAATGATCATCCAGTAAGTCCTCATATCAGTAAAATGATAGGTTATATTGATAACCCGAGGAAACTGGATTATCCAGTCAGCCAAGAATTGGCAACTGAGATCATTCTGCAGTCACTGCCGTCAAGCTATGATAAGTTCAGAAGGAACTATATCAAGAAAGGCTTAACGAAGACGCTGACTGAACTGCATGATATGCTCAAGACAGTTGAGCCAAACGTGAAGAGTACCCAGTATAATCTCATAATGGAGAAGGGTGGGTTTATTAAACCTAGTGCTGACAAGGGTGAAGACAAAGTTGTCCAGATTTTGAATCATGGCAAGCGTGTGTCTTCTGAGCCCAAGTCAGATACCTCTTACGTTGGTAAGTGCTGCTACTGTAAAGAGACTGGGCATTGGAAGAGAGATTGCATTAAATTCATGGAAGATGATGAGGAGTTGAAGTTGATGTATGAGACTACTTCCTCATGTATTCATGTTATTACTTCAAGTTCTACCTTATAGGTATTGGATACTGGTTGTGGCACTGATATTTGTTGTAATATGCAGAGCCTAAGCAACAGTAGAACGTTGAAGGAAGGACAAGTGGATCTACATGTCTGGAAGGAGCTATGGACGCTGCCTCAGCCGTAGGGTTTTCACTTGTAGATGCCTTCGAGGCTTGGTTTTGTATTAAGTAATTGCTACAATATACCTGCTTTAAGCAGAGTTGTTTTTCATTTT
This sequence comes from Orychophragmus violaceus, assembly GCA_030180135.1. Classification (NCBI taxonomy): domain Eukaryota; kingdom Viridiplantae; phylum Streptophyta; class Magnoliopsida; order Brassicales; family Brassicaceae; genus Orychophragmus; species Orychophragmus violaceus. The sequence continues at coordinate 30,078,167 of CM058233.1, forward strand.
CTTGTAAGAATTTGAATGTTTTTTCATTTTGATAAAAGACAAGTTTTGTTCTTTTGATCTTAATGAAATATTAATTGTAGCACCCTATTAAAGGAATGGGTTTTATATTTTAAACCAAAAGGTGCCTAAATGTAACATAAATACCGAATTGGTTTAAATCTGATGAATTAAACCTGATTTTTCTTGGCATAAAAGTCTTGGTCACATAGAGTAAGTCGGATTCAGAAATCCCATAGTTATGGACTGTTGGGCTCATTTGATACGATATCTTATGAGACTTGAATTTTGCTTACTGGACCAAAAGGCAAAGGGCCTATCTTAGCCGAGCTAGAGAAAGGCCCAAAGGCTTATTAGACCTTGAACATACTCATGTATGTGGCCCAATGAACAGTAATGCCAGAGAAAAATTTCATGTACTTCATTGTCTCTACTGATTGCTTCAGTGAGTGTGACTGTGTTCATTTGATGAGACACAAGTCGGAATTCTTTGATATGATCGAAAGAGTTCCAGAATGAGGTATAGAATCTTAGTGACAGAAGTATTAAGACTCTTGATTAGATCACGAGTGAGAATACTTAAGTCATTGATGGTGTGATCATCTGAATGAGTGTGAAATCGTTTCACAGCTCATTTCTCCTGAAAACCTTGAGGTATTTTTGTGAGAAAGAATCAGATCTTATTAGAAATGATTAAAGATGAGTCACACGAATCTTCCATGATATTCTTTAAGAATAACGCTCTAAAATATCTAAGTTTACGCTGAAATAGTTCCACCAATATCAGTTGAAAGACACCACGTAAATGTGGATTGGAATCGATCCAAATTCGTCTTTACTGAGTATTTGTAGTTGTGCTACTTCGCTGGTTGTCCTAGGGAAACCAAGGCTTGTTACTTTTACGTCCATTCTGTTTTCTAAGAAGGGAAGTTACTTTCCAAGAAGAACAGTGGGAGTAAAAGTATAACTCGAAGAAATTCGAGAAATACAGGAGGCTGCTCAACCTGTTGAGGGAGAGCAGCGGATGGACTTACAGATTTCTGTAGAATCTACACCTGTAGAGCCTGAAGTTCGCATATATGAATGAATCAGTCACTAATCCGAGAGTGATTTCTCGTCATTAGTTGAACCTGATAATCATTGAAAGTTCGCATGATCTGATGATCATTGAAAGCGACGAATCTGCGAAATTCAAAGAAGCGAAAGTGAGCCCGGACTCCGAAAAATTACATTTTGTGTAAGTTAGCTTCATCGATCCATTCATGGATGGAAGCAAACATATCGGAGTTGGAATCTTCGTTCTGTTGAAGTAGTCAAGGTTTTGACTTGAACAGGAACGAAATGGAACTGTGCGTTTACTAATAGATAAGTGGGGGCGATGTTGCATTTCTCATATTGTATGTCGATGACATACTGATTCTCGGAAATAACGTCCCAATACTGCAGTCGGTAAAGGACTGGCTTGGGAGTTGGTTTTGTGATTGACATGGGTAAAGCCACGTAGTTCTTGGATTCTGGATCTAAAGATAGAGATCCAGAAGAGCTGGTAGGACAAAGTCAGGATTCTTACATTGACAAAGTCCTACACGTTTTGAGCAATCCAAGAATGGTTTTATGCCAATGTCACATGGCATTAAGTTAAGCAAGATACAGTATCCTACGATAACTGCCGAGCTTAAATGCATGGATGAGATTCCATATGCGTCGGCAATTGGATCTATCATGTGTGCCATGAAACGTACTTGTTTGATGTTGTTTTAATGTTAAGCAAGACAAGTAAAGACCAGTCAAATCCAGAAAAGAATCACTGGATTGCCGTAAAGAATATCCTAAAGTATTTGAGGAATACTTAGGATAAGTTCTTGATTTACGGAGAAAGTGAGGTGCTACAAGTCGATAGAGTCTGAAAGGCAAGTTTCCAACAGACAAAGATGATTTCCGGTCACAGTCCGGTTATATCTTGTGTCTGTCTGGCGGTGCAAGGCACTGTTGCTGACTCCATGACTTAAGCTGAACATTTCGCAGCTTGGGTAGAGGCGAAAGAGGTTGTTTGGAAAGAAGAGTTCTTCACTGAACTTGATATGATTCCCAGCATAGATGAGACTAGCTGCACATCAGAGGTCCAAACACCTTGAGGGTAGGTATAACCTATTCCGTGAGATAAATGACAGAGGTGTTAAGTAGATCAGCAAGTTTCAACGAATGAAAACGATGCTAATCTATTAACGAAGCCACTCCTTAGGCCTAAGCACGAGTCGCGGACTGTTGCTGTAGGATAAGTGAAATTAAGATGTAGTCTTAATTTCAGTGGGAGTTAGTAAAGGGCCTCTGCGGCCTACCTCCTTTTCGGTCTAGCAGCCAATTTCCTGTGCGTGCGTATGTGAGCCTTTGGAGGAGCTATCTCTTGGTGGTTCTGCTGATCTCTGACCCGTACCTCCTCTTTCCGCTGCATAACAAGGTAACAGGTGAGATCCTTTATGATTCTGCAAGAGAACCTAGATCTGGCATGTTTAGTAGGATCAATTAACCTGATGAATTGAACCAGGAAATACTAAACGAATCCTTCAGATGCGACTCTAACCCTCCATTACATAGCACACAATCATGGGATACATCCACACCCCAAGACCGCATCCTGTCCTTCGTTGTTAGTTTATTCCTGGCCGCTAACCAACATATGAAGGCATGCTTTGGGATCCTCTGTTTGAACCATACTGCCTTAAACCAAAGGACCTTTACCCCCTGCGGATTTAAGGAGTTCCACACCGCAGCCGTAGAGAACTTATCAGACGGAACTCCCTGACCAATTCTCCATTTATAGCAATCGTCAGGGCCTTGAGTATCAATCATCTCCACTGATGGAAGACAATCCCGTAGCAGACCAATGATTGGATTTATACTACGACTTGCTGAAATCCACCAACCATACTCTCTAATTGCTTCTGCCACTACTGCGCTTTCCGGTAAGCCCGACCTACTAGGACCCTGAGCACCCGTAACCTGAATCAATGGCCCCAACCCTGTCCAATCATCATACCAAAAACTAGCAGTAATACCAGAATTAACTTCACAGAACACAAAAGGTCTAGCCAGCGGTCGCAGTTTGCACAAACTTCTCCAAAGCCAGCTACCCGAGGTTGGAGTGAGCATTTCCCAAAAGTTACTTGTACCAATCAGATTCCTCCTAACCCAAGAAACCCACAGAGAACCACCAGATGCAAATATAAGCCAAATAATCTTGAGGCATAGTACCTTATTCCACGCCGTGAGCTTCCTCAGTCCAAGCCCTCCATCTTCCTTATCTGTGCAAACTGAGTCCCAGCTTACCTTTGCGCCCCTAGCCGATCCAGCAACTCCTTTCCACAAGAACCCATTGCATAACCTTTCTATCTCCTCCAAACACTGTTTAGGCAGAATAAAGACCGATGCCCAGAAGGAGACTGTAGAATAAATTACGGCCTTGATCAATTGAAGCCTGCCAGCAAACGACAAACATCTATTCGTCCAGGAAGAGAAACGTTGTGAAAGCTTATCCAACAACGGCTGATAGTCCTGCTTTTTCATCTTTTTGAGCTTAACGGAAGGCCAAGGTAACGAACTGGGAAGGAGCAATTCTTCAAACCTAACACCTCAGCCAGATTTTGATTTAACTGAAAGTTCCCTCCATCCAGAAATAAGGCGGTTTTATCCCTGTTTAAAGCTAAACCAGAAACCGCTTTTAAATTATCCAGAATATTTAGCACTTCTCTCAGAGAGTCCTCTGCTCCATCGAAAAATACTAGCACGTCATCCGCAAAGCTCAAGTGCGTTACTAGGGGAGCAGTAGCTAGAGGATGAGGACCAAAGGTACCAGCTAGAGCTCCTGAATCCAGCATCTTTGACAGAATATCCATCGCAAGGAGAAACAACAAAGAAGATATCGAATCTCCTTGTCTAATCCCCTTCCTTCCTTCAAAAAACCCCACCAACTCACCATTTACAACCACACTGTACGATGGAGAAGTAACGCATTGCTTGATCCAATTAATGAAAATCTGGGGCAAATCCATAGCTTGAAGGATGTTGAACAGAAAGGTCCAATTGATGTTGTCACAAGCTTTTGATAGATCAATTTGCAGACAACCCTTCGATACCGGACCAGGCTTGTGGAAATCAGCAGCAAATTCTGATGCAAGTAGCACATTCTCACAGAGTAATCTCCCTTTCACGAACCCCACTTGGTTACTCTGAACTGCCTGAGATATAAACAACTTTATCCTTCTCTTCAAAATGCGAGCAATCACTTTGTATACTGTAGTACATAGTGACACAGGTCTGAATTGGGTCAATCTATCTGCACCTTGAATCTTCGGTAGAAGAGCAATGGCAGTAGTGTTGAACCTTTTCAGCAGATAACATGATGTGAAGAACTCCTTAACCGCAGCTATAATATCCGCACCCACAACTTCCCAAGCCTCGATGTAAAACTCCACCGGAAACCCGTCGGGTCCTGGTGCTTTGTTCCTTGGCATCTTAAAAAGAGTTTGTTTGATCTCCTCATCCGAAGGGATTGCAATAAGTAAACCCGCCAGCTCCTCTGAACAACGGAAAGGTTGTAGCTCCTTAATTATGTCCACTGATAACGGCTGAACTCCTGCATTTTCTGTACCCAAAAGAGACTTGAAATAATCCACTGCCATCCTCTTAACTTGAGATATATCCTCAATCCTGTTATCCTCTGCATCCATAAGGTACCTTATTGCATTCTTTGCTTGATGAGCTAGCACCACCCTATAGTAGAAAGCAGTGTTTGTATCAGCACTACTCAACCACCGGACCCTCGATTTCTGTCTGTAAAAGGACTCTTGAGCTTTTGCAAAAAATGACCACTTCTTTCTGGCCACAAATTCCTGTCTAAAGAGATTCTGAGATGGCTGAGAAAGGAGCATTTCTTGAATCGCTTCCAATTCTGCTAAAGCATCTCTTGCTTTCTGTTGAATGTTGCCGAAACCTTCTTTATTCAACTTTCGACAACACTCTTTAGCTAACCTCATTCTTTGTCCAAGCGAGAACATTTTGGAACCAACAGGAATAGAAGCGTTCCATGAAGGAATTTCTAGCAGTTCTAATCAGGATTAGCAACCCTAGTCTGAATTCCGAGCCTAGGATCTACGGGTTCATGTAATTGAATCTATCAGATCTGGAGATTACCTGGTGATTAGCAGCAGAAGTTATTTGCAGATAATCGAGATCTAGAGCGCCTCAAATGCTGCGCCTCTACTGGTATCCACACGCACACAAGCTGAACAGAAGGGATGCTAGTGCCTATAGAGATCAGATCTCTCAAGAGGTTTCTCTCTAGTTTCTGGTGGCTGTGAATTAGGTTAGGAACGAGTTTTGGTCGACCATATATCTTATATATGTCGACTTAAACCGCCACGGGATTAACTAATGATTAAACCGAATTAATCTGCTAATCCGCGAGTTGTGTCGACCGACACACTCTATGTGTCGATCGACACGGCCAATCTATGTCGACCGATACTCTTAGTGTATCGATCGACATCGCCCAGAAAAGTCGATATTGAATGCATATCAAATATGCATTCATCCGATAATTACATTAATGATCATCCTCTTATGTAATGTCCAGTTTGCTTAGGTGTGTGACCCTGTAGGATCATATAACACTAGCAATGAGTTCTCAACTCATTGATCATAAGTGGCTTCTAGCAAAGCGTTATGACTACCTAGTGTCATATGATTGTCTCATCTCGACAACACGACTTTCTCTCAGAGTAAGTACAAATAGATTTCAGGACATTCCCAACAATCTCCCACTTGTACTGGAATCGTCTATTCCTTTTAAATCCCTTTGTATCCATATCTCAATATAGCATAAGGCAAGAACTGTGTCATCCTTATTAAGCTAGATCACGTTTATCGAATCCCGATTTATACTGATGAAAAACAAACAACTGACAATCAGTTCGTTTGAGCGCGGCCACGCATTTCCAGTATCAAATCTTCGATAGGCCCAGAGATATTTAACTCCTGTTATATAGGAGGTACAAATCCCATCTTGTTCCATCCATGTGTCTTTTATATTTCATGATACGCCTAATCAGTGTCTTTATGATCACCAGTTACGGCTGACGTTTGACAAAGTCAAGACGAACCAATCCATATAAGAGAGGACATGATGAACTCAGGTCTAAGGACTGCTCTCTTTAGTCGTAATGAGAAACTCTTATGACACTCATATAACATCTTGTAGAGTTCTCATTAACGGGTCAAGTCCGATCATGTGTTCTCTAACACATATATATGTGATTGACTTTAATACACTTATTAATGACTCCATGAAACATGGTCATCAGTCACCTCACATACTAGTCTCACGTGGTTGTTAATGTCCCACGTTAACAACCTCGACCAGGGACCATTATAATTTATGTCATTTATTGCTTATAGGGTTTCATGATCAAGTCACATACTTGATGACCTATAAAATGTCATAAATTACTTTGGGACAATATATATATATATATATATATATATTTAATTAACACAATTAAATAATGCTGAAATAATTTCATTAAAATAACATAACTATTATGTCTTTGTGAACATCATGTCATAACTAAAACAAATACAACTCCCACTGAAATCAAGATCATATCTTAAGATATCTAATGCCTACAGCAGTTGTATGAAACTCATGCTTAGGCCTTGGGAGAGGCTTGGTTAGTGGATCAGCAACATTCTCATCCGTCGGGACTCTGCTGATCTTCACATCTCCTCTATTCACAATATCACGGATAAGGTGATATCGCCTTTCTATGTGTTTGGATTTCTGGTGTGGTCTAGGTTCCTTTGCTTGCGCAATGGCTCCATTGTTGTCACAATACAAAGCCACTGGCTCAGAAATGCTAGGAATCACACCAAGTTCAGTGATGAACTTCTTGATCCAAACAGCCTCCTTTGCCGCTTCAGAAGCAGCGAGGTACTCAGTTTCAGTTGTGGAATCTGCTACAGTGTCCTGCTTGGAACTCTTCCGGCTTACTGCACCGCCATTCAGGCAGAAGATGTAACCAGATTGCGATCGGAAATCATCTTGGTCTGTCTGAAAACTTGCGTCTGTGTAACCACTTACTACCAGCTCATCACTTCCTCCATACACCAAGAATTTATCCTTAGTATTTCTCAAATACTTCAGAATATTCTTGACTGCTGTCCAGTGACTTTCACCTGGATCCGATTGGTACCTACTCGTCATGCTTAGAGCACAAGCTACATCTGGACGAGTACAGAGCATGACATACATGATGGATCCCAACGCCGAGGCATAGGGAATATGACTCATGCGATCTCGCTCAGCAGGTGTCTCAGGACACTGCTTCTTGCTGAGACTTATGCCATAAGACATTGGTATGAAGCCCTTCTTGGAATCTTGCATTCTGAACCTGTGTAAGACCTTATCGATATAAGTGTCTTGACACAGTCCAATTAACTTGTTTAATCTATCTCTATAGATTCTTATTCCAAGAATATACGCGGCTTCTCCCATGTCTTTCATTGAAAAACAACTTCCGAGCCAAGTCTTAACAGACTGTAACAACGGAACGTCATTTCCGAGAAGAAGTATGTCATCTACATACAACACGAGAAATGCAACTGCGCTCCCACTAGTCTTCTTGTAAACACATGGTTCTTCTTCGCTTCTGATGAAATCAATCTTTTTGACTGCTTCATCAAAACAAAGATTCCAACTCCGAGATGCTTGCTTCAATCCATAAATGGATCAATGAAGTTTGCATACTTTCCTAGCTGCATTTGGATCGATGAAACCTTCGGGTTGTGTCATGTACACATCCTCTTCCAGAATTCCATTAAGGAAAGCTGTTTTCACGTCCATCTGCCAGATCTCATAGTCATAATGAGCAGCTGTTGCTAGGAGAATCCGAATGGATTTAAGCATGGCGACAGGTGAGTAGGTTTCTTCATAGTCAATACCATGAATTTGTTTGAAACCTTTCGCCACTAGCCTTGCTTTATATATCTGAATATTTCCATCCACATCAATTTTCTTCTTGAAAATCCATTTACACTCAATGGGTCTTGCACCATCGGGTAAATCAACCAAAGTCCATACTTGGTTCTGTGACATGGATCCCATTTCGGATTCAGCGGCTTTCAGCCACTTTTCGGAGTCAGGGCTCATCATCGCTTCTTCGTAATTCGCGGGCTCGTCACTGTCAATGATCAATAAATCATGATAATTGGTTACGAGAAATCCATATCTCTCGGGTTCGTGACGGATCCTTTCGGATCTACGAATTTCAGGCTCCACAGGCGTTGGGTCTACAACTCTTTGTAGATCCAACTGTTGCTCTTCCTCTACGGGTTGAACATTTTCCTGCGGTTCTCGAACTTCTTCGAGTTGTACTTTACTCCCATTGTTTCTCTTGGAAAGAAATTCTCTCTCAAGAAAAACGCAGTTCCGAGCAACAAACACTTTGTTCTCGGATTGGTTGTAAAAGTAGTATGCCTTGGTTTCCTTAGGATAACCAACGAAGTAGCATTTATCAGATTTGGGTTCGAGCTTATCTGTAATTAATCGCTTGACATAAGCTTCACAACCCCAAATCTTCAGGAAAGACACACTTGGAACATTTCCAGTCCACATCTCATGTGGTGTCTTTGCAACTGATTTTGACGGAACCCTATTAAGTGTAAACGCAGACGTTTCTAGAGCGTATCCCCAAAAGGATAATGGAAGAGTTGAGAGACTCATCATTGATCGAACCATATCTAATAGAGTTTGATTTCTCCTCTCGGACACCCCATTCCATTGTGGTGTTCCAGGAGGAGTGAGTTGTGAAACAATTCCACAATCTCTCAAATGATCACTGAATTCTTGGCTTAAGTATTCTCCTCCACGATCTGATCGAAGAGCCTTAATACTTTTACCAAGTTGATTCTGTACTTCATTTTGGAACTCTTTGAACTTTTCAAAAGATTCCGACTTGTGTCTCATTAAATAGACATAGCCATACCTGCTGAAATCATCAGTGAAGGTAATGAAGTATCGAAAATTTCCTCTGGCACTTGTGCTCATTGGGCCGCATACATCTGTATGTATAAGGCCCAATAGGTCACTGGCCCTTTCATTTGATTTGTTGAAAGGCGCCTTTGCCATTTTGCCTAGTAAACAAGACTCACATTTCTCACATGATTCATAATCAAATGAGCCCAAAAGCCCATCACTATGGAGCTTTTGAATCCGTTTCTCGTTTATGTGGCCCGAACGACAATGCCAAAGAAAAGTCTGATTCGTGTCATTTGATTTGAATCTCTTGGTGTTAATGTTATAGATTGGTGCAGTTTGGTTTAAAACATAAAGCCCATTCTCTAATGGGCTGCTACCATAAAATATATCATTGTAATCAAAAGAACAACATTTATTCTTAATTGAAAACTGATATCCTTCCACATCCAAAACAGGAATGGAAATAATATTTCTGCTTATAGCAGGTACATAGTAGCAATTATTAAGTTTTAAAACCAAACCAGAAGGTAAAGACAAGTTATATATTCCTACGGCTAATGCAGCAACTCTTGCTCCATTCCCCACGCGCAGGTCCACTTGTCCCCTTTCCAACTTCCTACTGTTGCTTAGGCCCTGCATATTTGTACAAATATGAGCACCACAGCCGGTATCCAATACCCAAGAAGTAGAACCAGAAGTAGTAACATTTACTTCTATAACATAAATACCTGAAGATGAAGTCTCGAAAGTCTTCTTCTTCTTCTTCTTCTCTTCCAAGAATTTATTGCAATTTCTCTTCCAATGCCCAGGCTCTTTATAGTAATGGCACTTATCAGTCTCAGATGGGCCCGGCTTGGGCTTAGGGGTTGGCGCCGGCGTGTCCTGGTTCTCAACCGGGACTGCCTTGCCCTTTCCCTTACCTTTGCCAAGTTTCTTAAACTTCTTACCCCCTTGTACCATAAGTACATTAGGAGTGCCCTTCTTGATATTTGGCTCAGCTGTCTTGAGCATGCCATGCAGCTCAGTCAATGTCTTTGTCAAGTTATTCATGTTATAGTTCATAACAAACTGATCATAACTTGACGGCAGTGACTGCAAAATGATGTCAGTAGCCAACTCTTGGCTAATGGGACAATCCAGTCTCCCCAGGTTATCAATATAACCCATCATCTTAATGACATGAGGACTGACCGGACTGTCCTTTGGTAGCTTGCATTCAATGAGAGATTTAACCGTCTGGTATCTCTCAGTTCGTGCTTGCTCCTGAAACATACTTTTCAGGCTAGTGATTTTCTCCACGGGCGACTCCACATTCTCGTATTGCTTCTGCAAATCCGAGTTCATGGTAGCCAACATGAGACAATTCACATCGACCACATCATTGGAATGCTTATCCCAAGCATTCCTTTCTGCATGTGGAGCATTGGCTCTCGGTTTTTCAGGGAGAACAGTTTCCAGGACATAGTCCCTTTTCTCCTGCTTGAGAACAATTCTCAAGTTCCGATACCATTCGAGAAAATTCGATCCAATTAACTTGTCCTTCTCAAGGACGGATCGCAGGGAGAAAGAATTATTATGAGTAGTAGTCATAGCTGAGAACATAGAAAAGAAAAGAAAAAGTTTAGTTATGATGTTCAAGAAATGAGAAGTCTTAACATTTAAGAAAACTCGCATTATATTCAATCAATGCTTCCTCAGATGAATATAATGATCCAAGATCCATATTTTACTAAATTCAAGTGAGCCACTGGCTATCACTCAACTTTAGCTATTTAGGTAAGCAACAACCTTGCTAGTTATATCCAATATAACTCTTGGTTGTGGATCGACATCTTATGTCCAATCCACCTGATGTCTCTGGGCCCAAAACGATTTTGATGGCCCAGTCAAGTAAACCAATCTCTTCAGTCACGTAATTGTCGATGTCTTGCACTGCAAGTCCATCAACACGATTACCTCTGCCTTACTCATGAAATTGTGGACATCTTGCACTGCAAGTCTATCACACAACTAAATGGGTCTTGACAGTTGACAAGATTGGAAAGACATCAAGTATCACTTGATATTTGGTTGAGGAACGGAACCATTTAAAACGTTCAGTTTTACTATGTTTTAATTCTTATAATTAATTGATTTATCATGCTTTGGTTCTGTGATTGCAGGTTCCAAAACCCAATCATCGAATCTGATGTCGACCGACACTACTATAGTGTCGATCGATACAGAATAACCAAAAGCAATCCGCGATAACCGATCAATCCAATTGATCCGGTTTCGAATACCAGTCGGTGTCGATCGATGCTACACTAGCATCGGTCGATACCAACCTAATCAAACCAATCGCAATTCAAACCATTTAACCAAGCTCGATAACCGGTCCAATCCAATTGAACCGGTTCATCAATCTCGCGAGGTTTGTGTCGACCGATACAACTCTTGTGTCGATCGACACTAGGCGAAAAGTTTTATTCGGGTTATCCTTCTGTGTCGACCGATACCCGCTTGGTGTCGATCGACACAGGGTGATAATCCCTAAACGTTTTTCAAGTTAAAACCCTAAAACTAGATTTTAATCAAAAATGAATTTCAGCATGCTTGTATCAACTATACAGAGATCCAGATTCAACTAATCTAATCAACATGCCACAGATTCAATGGAACCCTAAAGCTCTGATACCACTGAAGGAATTTCTAGCAGTTCTAATCAGGATTAGCAACCCTAGTCTGAATTCCGAGCCTAGGATCTACGGGTTCATGTAATTGAATCTATCAGATCTGGAGATTATCTGGTGATTAGCAGCGGAAGTTATTTGCAGATAATCGAGATCTAGAGCGCCTCAAATGCTGCGCCTCTACTGGTATCCACACGCACACAAGCTGAACAGAAGGGATGCTAGTGCCTATAGAGATCAGATCTCTCAAGAGGTTTCTCTCTAGTTTCTGGTGGCTGTGAATTAGGTTAGGAACGAGTTTTGGTCGACCATATATCTTATATATGTCGACTTAAACCGCCACGGGATTAACTAATGATTAAACCGAATTAATCTGCTAATCCGCGAGTTGTGTCGACCGACACACTCTATGTGTCGATCGACACGGCCAATCTATGTCGAACGATACTCTTAGTGTATCGATCGACATCGCCCAGAAAAGTCGATATTGAATGCATATCAAATATGCATTCATCCGATCATTACATTAATGATCATCCTCTTATGCAATGTCCAGTTTGCTTAGGTGTGTGACCCTGTAGGATCATATAACACTAGCAATGAGTTCTCAACTCATTGATCATAAGTGGCTTCTAGCAAAGCGTTATGACTACCTAGTGTCATATGATTGTCTCATCTCGACAACACGACTTTCTCTCAGAGTAAGTACAAATAGATTTCAGGACATTCCCAACATTCCAAGCCTCCAACAGTCTAGCTAAAAACGACGGGTGAGTTGAGAGGAATGAGAAATACTTGAAAGGCATTCTAGTATCCTGAATAGTTGTGTCTGTGATCACTAGGCAGGGCGAATGGTCCGAGTCTCCTGGAGGGTCAAAGCGAGCTACTGCATTAGGGAAACTATCTAACCACTCTCCATTCACCAAGGCCCGATCAAGTTTACGAGAAATCGGATCCTCCGGTCGCCCATTAGACCAAGTGAAGTGAGCACCTGCGGCTGGCAAATCAACAAATCCAGTAGCATCTAAGCATTCCCTAAACAGAGTCATACCTCGTAGAGGCAGGTCATACTGAAGCATCGAATAATGTTCATCCGCGTTTAGAATCTGATTGTAATCTCCCACCATGAGACACGGCCTAAAACCCACAGGCGAGTTCAGCTTCAAATCCACGATCTCCTCCCATAAAACCCTCCTCTGGATCTCTGTATTAAATCCATACACGAAAGCCAACGAGAAAGAATTCCCAGATTGCTGATCAAAAACCGCGCATAAAATCATTTGAGCCGACTTTTTCAAAATTATGACTGAGACAGCAGGGTCCCATACCACCCAAATTCTCCCACTGTCTGAATGATTGTAGTTACCTTCCCATCTCCAACCCGGGAAAACAGAGGCTACAATATTATTAGCACATTCTTGACGAACGTGATTCTCTAAAATGCCTCCAATAACAGGCTTATTAATACTTACCCAACTCCTGAGAAATCTTTGACGAGGTAGACTGTTTAAACCTCTAATATTCCAGCCGAAAATCTTCATTATATACACCAAAAAAAGTTTTGAGAAAAACTCTCAGAGATTGCCCGCCTTCCTCGAGGACACACCTCGAGTCAGATGGAAAGAACCCAATGAGCCGTGATTACCTAGGAAACTCTTAATATTGTCCGCCTTCTGAAGAAAGGCTTGCCTCTCTTTCTGTTTAAGCCGTTTCTTTGCAGACTTTGAGAGGACAAAACCATCCCCTGGATCTTGAGGCAAAGTACTAGGAAGTCCTCTAAGCTCCGCATTGTCGGTAATAGAAGTTCCACTGACCGCTTTGTCCAAAATCGCTTTGACTAATCCTGTATCTTTCACCTTGACAGAGTTAACCTGTAAACCTGCACCAGACTTCACACTATCCAACTGATCACTCACTCCTCCTGACCCCTCCTCAAACTGGTTTTTGGGATCGCCAAAGGACTCTGGACCTTCATTCATGTTTCTCTTCAAGGGTGGAGGTAAGCTTTACGGTCGAGGACGCATCCTAGGTGGTTTGTGATGGATAGTTTAGTTGATCCTGATTCAATTCTTAGATTCATATCAACCTAAACATGCGGATCTAGGTTCTTCTCAGAATAGAAACAAATGATGATCTCACCTTATACCTGTTTGCAGCGGAAAGAGATGGTATGTCTGAGATCAGAGAAACACCGAGAGATGAATCCTCCAAAGGTTCACACACGCGATCACAGAAAACGGCTGCTAGACCACTAGAGGAACTCGGCGCAGAGAGAGAGTTTTCGGCTGGAGTGTTAGGGTTTTTTGTCCTGAACTCGAGTTTTACCTTATAAAACTTGTCCGATTTCGTTTGGGCCATTTGGCCCAAACACCAATTAACTCGACGGCATTCGCGCACTGTGTCGACCGATACACCTTGTGTATCGATCGACACACAGTAGCTAAACCGTTTTATTCTCTCTAAGTACAGTAAATGCCTAGCACTTTTACCGTACTTCTGCTAAACCGTTCCTACACATTTTCCTGTTAGCTTAGGCGTGTGACCCATATGGGATCATATAATAAAGGCAATAAGTCCAAGACTTATAGATCATAAGCGGACTCTAGCAAGCCATCATGACCCCCAGTATTATATGACTTATGTCTGATCATTGACATACTCTTACTTTCTAGAGACAGTACCGAGATTACTGGACACAATTCCAACAATCTCCCACTTGTACTGGAATCTCTGTATTCATAATCCTTTTGTCACAATATCTCGATTAGTCATAAGGCAAGATTGGTGTCATCCTTATAAAGCCTAATCTTGTTCATCGGACTCTGATTCGATACTGACAATCCAAACGACTCGGGACAGTCCGTTTGAGCATGGCCATGCATTTTCCAGTATTCAAATCTCCGATTGGCCTAGAGATATTCACTCCATTTATATTGGAGGGACAAATTCCGTCTTGTTCCATCACTGTAAACTACTCATTTCATAATGTACCCAAACAAGGTCCTTATAACTATCGCAGAACGATAGCGTTAGACAATGATCAAAGTGCATCAGTCCATGTGCAGTCACATGCATGCGAACTCAGGTCTAAGGACTATACTCTATAGTCGTAGTAAGAATCTCTTATGACACAGATATAAATATCCTGAAGAGTTCTTATAAGCGGGTCTTGTCCGGTCGTATGTTCCCAAACATACACCTATGTACTGACTTTGATGCCGCGCATCTATGACACACTGAGACTTTGTCATAAGTCACGTACCAATCCAGTCTCACACGGTTGTTGGTGTTCCAATTTCAACAACCTTCGACTAGGGACGGGATGATATAAAACATCTATCAAATATAGGGTCTCATGATCAAGCTAAATGACTTCGATGACTCAAGATCAAGTCATTTACTTCGATGACCTATAAAATGGTTCATATCACTTTGGAACGATTATTTCATCACAGTTAAAATAATCTTGAAATAATAATTTCATTAAACATAAGAATGTTTTACAAGAACATATCAAATAACTAAATAAAAGCCCTCAAACTCCCACTCAAATTTAGATTACATTTCAATGTCTCTAATGCCTACAGCTTCAGTCAGAAACTCGAGCTTAGGCCTCGGGAGTGGCTTTGTCAACGGATCAGCGACGTTATCATCTGTCTGAACTCGGCTGATCTTGACTTCCTTTCTATTAATGATGTCACGTATCAAGTGAAATCTTCTTAGAACATGCTTGGATTTCTGGTGTGATCTTGGTTCCTTTGCCTGAGCTATAGCACCATTGTTGTCACAAAACAGTGCCAGAGGCTCAGCCGCATCTGGTATCACACCTAGTTCAATAATGAACTTTCGTATCCAAACAGCTTCTTTCGCAGCTTCTGAGGCGGCGATATATTCAGCTTCTGTAGTGGAATCTGCAACGGTGTCTTGCTTGGAGCTTCTCCAACTGATTGCACCGCCATTCAGACAAAAGATATAACCGGACTGTGACCGGAAATCATCTTGGTCTGTCTGGAAACTTGCGTCCGTGAATCCACTGACTTTAAGCACATCACTTCCACCGTACACTAAGAACTTATCCTTAGTATGTCTTAGATACTTCAAGATATTCTTTACGGCAATCCAATGGTTTTCACCTGGATTTGACTGGTATCTACTCGTCATGCTCAATGCATAAGCAACATCAGGACGAGTACAGATCATGGCATACATGACAGATCCTATTGCAGATGCATAAGGAATATTCTTCATGCGCTCAAGCTCAGCAGCCGTCGTAGGGCTCTGCTTCTTGCTTAGCGTTGTGCCATGTACCATTGGCGTGAAGCCCTTCTTGGAATCCTTCATGCTGAATCTTTGTAGGAC
Organism: Orychophragmus violaceus; assembly: GCA_030180135.1. Lineage (NCBI taxonomy): Eukaryota > Viridiplantae > Streptophyta > Magnoliopsida > Brassicales > Brassicaceae > Orychophragmus > Orychophragmus violaceus. The sequence continues at coordinate 30,094,226 of CM058233.1, forward strand.
TTTGTCAATGTATGAATCTTGACACAAGCCTATCAGCCTTCTAGATCTATCCCGGTAGATCCTGATTCCAAGAACGTATGCGGCTTCACCCATGTCTTTCATGGAAAAACAACTTCCAAGCCATTCCTTTACGGACTTCAGCATTGGAACGTCGTTTCCGAGAAGCAGTATGTCATCGACATACAGAATAAGAAATACAATCTTGCTCCCACTAGATTTCTTATACACGCATTGTTCTTCTTCGTTTCTGATGAAGTCAAATTGCTTGATCGCTTCATCAAAACGAAGATTCCAGCTCCTCGATGCTTGCTTCAATCCATAAATGGATTTATGAAGCTTGCATACTTTTCCAGCATTCTTTGGATCTATGTAACCGTCAGGTTGTGTCATATACACATCCTCTTCCAGAATACCATTCAGGAAGGCGGTTTTTACGTCCATCTGCCAAATTTCATAATCATGAAAAGCTGCAGTTGCTAGTAGAATCCGAATAGATTTCATCATAGCCACTGGTGAATAGGTTTCATCGTAATCCACACCGTGAACTTGTCTGAAACCTTTTGCCACCAACCTGGCTTTATAAATCTGGACATTTCCATCCACGTCAATCTTCTTCTTGAAGATCCATTTGCACTCGATGGCTTTTACACCAGCGGGTAAGTCAACCAACGAAAACACTTGGTTGACCGACATGGAGTCCATTTCGGAATCAGTGGCCTTGCGCCACTTAGAGGAATCTGGGCCCATCATGGCTTGATTGAAGTTCGATGGTTCATCACCATCAATGATCAGAAGATCATGACAGTCAGTCACGAGGAATCCTTGATATCTCTCGGGTTCGTGACGGATCCTCCCGGATCTTCGAACTTCAGGTACTACAGGTTCAGGCTCTACAATTTCTTGTAGGTCCTCCTGCTGCTCTTCCTCATTAGGTTGAGCAGTATCCTGTTCATCTTGAATTTCTTCAAGCAGTACCTTACTCCCACTGTCTTTCTTAGAGAGAAACTCCCTCTCAAGAAAGTTACAATCCCGGGCAACAAAGATCTTGTTCTCGGAACGTAGATAGAAGTAATAAGCCTTGGTTTCCCGTGGATAACCAATGAAGTAGCATTTGTCAGATTTTGGTGTAAGCTTGTCTGAGATCAATCTCTTGACATAGGCTTCACAACCCCAAATTCTGAGATAAGACAGCACTGGAGCTTCTCCAGTCCATAATTCATATGGTGTCTTTGCTACTGCTTTCGATGGCGCTCTATTTAGAGTGAACACTGCTGTTAGCAGAGCATATCCCCAAAGGGATATTGGAAGGTCTGTGTGACTCATCATAGATCGAACCATATCCAATAAGGTCCGATTTCTCCTTTCAGACACACCATTCCATTGAGGTGTTCCAGGAGGAGTGAGTTGGGATACGATCCCACACTCTCTCAGATGATCACTGAATTCTTGGCTTAAGTATTCTCCTCCTCGGTCGGACCGAAGAGCCTTAATGCTTTTGCCAAGTTGGTTCTGTACTTCATTTTGGAATTCTCTGAACTTCTCAAAAGATTCAGACTTATGTTTCATTAAATAAACATATCCATACCTACTGAAATCATCAGTAAAGGTAATGAAGTACTGATAGTTTCCTCTTGCATTTGTGGACATTGGGCCACACACATCAGTGTGTATCAGGCCCAATAAGTCACTGGCCCTCTCGTTAGGTTTATTAAAGGGGGCCCGTGTCATTTTGCCCATCATGCAGGATTCGCATTTCTCACATGACTCAAAGTCAAATGAGCCAAGAAGTCCATTCGAATGGAGCCTCTTGATGCGTTTCTCGCTGATGTGCCCTAAACGACAATGCCATAGAAACGTTCGGTTCTCCTCATTAGGTTTGAACCGTTTGGTATTAATGTTATAAATTGGCGCGGATTGATCGAGTATGTAAAGCCCATTCATAAGAGGGGCAGAACCATAGAACAAATTGTTGCGATTGAAGGAACATAATTTATTCTTAACTGAAAAATCATAACCTTCCAAATCCAACAAAGAAATTGAAATAATATTTCTGCTTATAGCAGGTACAAAATAACAATTATTGAGTTCTAAAATCAATCCCGAAGGTAAAGACAACAAGTAAGTGCCTACAGCTAGCGCTGGAACTTTCGCTCCATTCCCAACTCGTAGCTCCACTTGTCCTTGCTTCAGCCTTCTACTGTTGCTGAGTGCCTGCATATTAGTACAAATATGAGCCCCACAACCAGTATCCATAACCCATGAGGTATTATCAGAAGTAGTTGTATTAACTTCTATAACAAAAATACCTGTTGAAGAAGTCTCATAAGTCTTCTTCTTCAATTCCTTTAGACCTTCCTGGAATTTCTTACATTCTCTCCTCCAATGCCCTGGTTCTTTACAGAACCTGCATATGTCAGTTGGCCCAGCCTTGGACTTGGGCTTGGGCTTTGGCGTGTCCTTGTCCGCGACTTGGACAGCCTTGGCCTTTCCCTTATCCTTAGCAGAGGATTTCTTAAACCCCTTGCCCTTCTGCACCATAAGCACATTGGGGTCCTTGGCGGTTTTCCTCAAATTGGGCTCCGCAGTCTTGAGCATTCCGTGAAGCTCAGGCAATGTCTTACTCAAGCCATGCATGTTAAAGTTCAGAATGAACTGATCATAGCTTGCAGGTAATGACTGCAGAATGATGTCGCAGGCAAGTTCCTGGCTGATTGGGCAGTCGAGTTTCTGAAGATGATCGAGATAACCCATCATCTTCAAGACATGAGGACTCACTGCCGCATTCGCAGCCAACTTGCAGTCCAAGAGGTTCTTAACTGTTTGAAACCTCTCAGTCCTAGCCTGCTCCTGAAAAAGCGATTTCAGGCTTGCCATTATCTCGATGGGTGATAATACACTCTCGAACTGTTTTTGCAGCTCAGGAGTCATTGTCACCAACATCAGGCAATAGGCATCATTTTCATCTGACGAATGCTTTTCCCAAGCATTATGCAGAGTCCTGGCGGCATTGGCAGGAGGCCTCTCGGGGAGAGGATCACGAAGGACATAATCCTTCTTCTCCTGCTTGAGGACTAGCCTCAAGTTCCTTGACCACGTCAGGAAGTTCGTTCCAGTCAGCTTCTCCTTTTCGAGAACAGACCGGATCGAGAATGTGTTTTGTGTGCTTGTAGTAGTCATAGCTGAAATATATAGATAAAAAGGTTATTAGTTAAAATGTTCAATATGATTAATCTCGTATTAAATTTAATATGATTAATCACGCATTATATTCAATAACATAAGTTACCCTCAATAGAATATAATGATTCCAAGATCCACATATAACTAAGATTAAAGTGGGCCACTGGCCGTCACCAAACCTTAGCTTATATCGGTAAGCCCTATATCGGCTAATTATATCTGTGATATAATTCTTGGTTGTGAATCTGGGCCCGAGGCCCAATCCACTCTGATGTCTCAAGGCCCGGGACTCCCGATGGCCCAGTCAAGAAAACCAGACTATACAGTCATGTAATCATTAATGTCTGGGACTCCCAATGACATTTATGAATCACAAACCGTCTTATCCACGCAAAAGCAGACACCCTCACACTGTAAGGCCATGAATACAATTGAATGGGCTTCGACAGCTGACATAGAATGGACAAGACATCCAACGCTTGATATTATTTGAGGTTCGTAGGTTTATTTTAAAAATCATTCCCAAAATAGAAGATTACTATTTCGGGAAACTTTCCATTTTTGGAAACCTACTATTTTTGGAAACTTTCTAAAATTGGAAACTTTCTAAAAACGGAAACTTTCTAACTTTAGAAATTTCTTTAAAATCCAAAACCCGCAAATCCAGAAACTTCTAATTTAAGAAACTTTCTAATTTCAAAATTTCGGAAACTTTAATTTAAAATCGACTTTATAATTTTATAAAATAAATTTTAAATTAATCTGAAGAAAGACTCAAATAACTGGCCCAATTGTTTTAACTTCTTGGCCCGAGGCCCAAGAATTGGTCCATGTCCAAGACATGACCCAATTGTCCAATTAAATGACATAACCGGTCTGGTTCATTAAAATTGGTCTAACCAAATTTTAATTACTACGATGACCACAATTGTCAACCGGTTATTTACTAAACCGGATTTTCTCAATTTATTTGGTCCAACCAAATCAAATTAGAAAATCCTGGTTTAGGCACTAAATCCAATAATTCTTTCGACATTGGATTTCTTGTCCCGGTTTAACCAGACTTAATAAAATTATTAAATCTGTTTATTAAACCAGGACGAATTAATTTTAATCAAAAATTAAACCGAGCCTTAAACCAACCATGTCGATCGATGAACCAACCGTGTCGATCGATCCATCAACCACATCGGTCGATGCTCTCAGCATCGATCCTGCATCGATCGTGCATCGATCCTGTATCGATCGATGCTCTCACGCATGCACTGAACCGAGCCAAAACCCTAACCGTGTCGATCGATGTGCACCAACCGCATCGGTCGATGCACCAATATCGAACCTGCATCGATCCTGCATCGATCGATGCTTTCACGCGTTAACAGGGTTAGCCGATAGACTGTATCGACCGATCCATGCGATCGTATCGATCGATCCATGCGATCGCAGTCGATACTGCCTTATGAAAATCGCATTCTACCAAATCATATAGCTTGGTTTCTGCGATTTTATGTGTGTTTAGGTTTCAATTCTTGTTGCTTAAGTGGTTTCTCTTATCAGTAGTTGATTCAAAACACTTTTAAACAAGAAAAACAATCCTAAACTTGAATCTAAACAAGAAAAACCAGAACCAAAGGCTCTGATACCACTGATGGATAGTTTAGTTGATCCTGATTCAATTCTTAGATTCATATCAACCTAAACATGCGGATCTAGGTTCTTCTCAGAATAGAAACAAATGATGATCTCACCTTATACCTGTTTGCAGCGGAAAGAGATGGTATGTCTGAGATCAGAGAAACACCGAGAGATGAATCCTCCAAAGGTTCACACACGCGATCACAGAAAACGGCTGCTAGACCACTAGAGGAACTCGGCGCAGAGAGAGAGTTTTCGGCTGGAGTGTTAGGGTTTTTTGTCCTGAACTCGAGTTTTACCTTATAAAACTTGTCCGATTCCGTTTGGGCCATTTGGCCCAAACACCAATTAACTCGACGGCATTCGCGCACTGTGTCGACCGATACACCTTGTGTATCGATCGACACACAGTAGCTAAACCGTTTTATTCTCTCTAAGTACAGTAAATGCCTAGCACTTTTACCGTACTTCTGCTAAACCGTTCCTACACATTTTCCTGTTAGCTTAGGCGTGTGACCCATATGGGATCATATAATAAAGGCAATAAGTCCAAGACTTATAGATCATGAGCGGACTCTAGCAAGCCATCATGACCCCCAGTATTATATGACTTATGTCTGATCATTGACATACTCTTACTTTCTAGAGACAGTACCGAGATTACTGGACACAATTCCAACAGTTTGCTGGACTGTTCTTTCCCTGAAGACAATGACTTATAATCCTCAGTCACTATTAATTGTTCCTCCATCCTTACTTCTGCTTTCTCACCCAAGGGGATATCTGTAGAAGCTGAAGCTATACTCGGTTGAGGCACCTTCTCCTTATTCTTCACTTTCTTCATTAGAGGCTTTGGGCACCGATTCAGCAAGTGCCCAAATTTATCACAGTTACAACATTTCGGCGGCAAGCGAGGATATTCCACCCTAACTCTAACCGAATTACCATGCGAGTCACGGAAAATAATCAACTCAGGAGGCGCTGCATCCATATTTATCTCCACTTTGACCTTAGTATCCCCAAAATGAAATGGGTCTAACTTTGATTTTTCTGTATGAAGCGGTTCTCCAATGGCACTCGTGATGACACTGATTCCATCTAGAGAATATAACTGAGGTGGCACATTCTTCAATACTGCCCAAGTCGGAGCAGTTTTGATCTCAGGCATTTCCAGAGAACCCTCAGGCGACCATGGGACTACCGAGAAGGCACAGTTTCCAGCTTGCCAATAGCCTACCTGCAAAAACCATTCACGAGTTGCTATGCACGAGACATAAATGAGGCACGAAGTAGTCGAGACCTTCCGAATGGTGATATCCCCATACTTACCCCAAGCTCGATTCAAATCCATAAATATTTTTGCTGGAGGAGGAACCAAACCATGGAACTGAGCAACGATATGATCTTTCCAGAGATTTGCCGTTTCCAACAGCACCGAAGGGGGTGCTTGCACGACGGGAACACCATCGACAATCGTGGTCGGAGACGAGATTTTCCTGAGGTTACGCAAAGACGCTTTAAATCGATCGGCATACGACGGCACATCGGAGGAAGGGATGGCAGCCGGAATCGATGATTTCTCTTCTTTACTTTGAGGCGAGTTAATTTGAGAGGCTGAGCTTACTGAGATCTGAACTTTCGCTGGTGGATCTGGAGGTTCCAGCTTTTCAGGAGAAGACCCCATCTCGACGAACGAACAGAAGGAAGTTACCAGAACTGGGATGAAGAATCACTTCCGGCGGAGGCAGCCGGTGATGGAAGCACTCTGGAACCCTAAATCGCCTTAGAATCGCCTTACGCGGTTATCGAGAGAAAACCGGTTCCTGTTCTGGTAACTTCCTTCTGTTCGTTCGTCGAGATGGGGTCTTCTCCTGAAAAATGAATCAAAATCTTAGATCGGTGTTAGTTGGGTTAGTTTTCCATTCTCTTGCCTCTTTTAGAAGGTCGATTTCATGTTACTCTCTGTGAAATTCTATTCAGACGTGCTCAAGTTGATTCATTTTTCCGACAACTCTGCATCCAGAAGAATTTGGTGATATCTTGTCAGAAAATGAGGCTAAAGTTTGATGGTTTAAAATATAGGATGTGTTTCTCAAATAGAAGATCTTTTTGCCGTTCTTTTGTAAATAAACCGGTAAGTATTATTGAGTGCTTAGTCTTCTCAAACTAGATTGTTTCGTGTCGTTTTTGCATTGTTTAAATTCGGTTCTATGGTTTTTCAGACTTAGTTATGTTTTTCGATATTTGAACTAGTAATCTTTTAGTCTATCATTTTTCGTGTTTGTCTCCAAGGACTTCGTATCGTCCGCCGGCTTTATACTCAATGATTCATGATGACAAAAAAGAAGGAGCTTGTGTGCCATTGGACTGAGTTAATAAACGGCCCAGCAGTAATGGATAGTCTGTGAGAATTGCAGAGCAACAAAAAGGGTTCTTAGAAGCTTCGGAATAAAACCAATTCACCTAAAAACCTCTCCTTCCTGTCTCTATAAATATTTGTTTCTTATTAGAAACTAGAAACAATCCCTTATTTCTTCCAAATTTCTCAATCTCGGATTTTCTCCTTTGAGTCCTTTTTTGACTCCGTTGAATCTCAGTCTCTCTCTTTCTTCACCGATTATTCGTCGCTGATTTGAGAGTCGATATCATCTCTCTGCCTCTTTATCGTTCGCTGATTTGCTTTACGCGTAAGAAGGGTTTCATTCTAAACAGAGAAAGATTCGTTGAGAAATCTTATTTTGGGTTCTTCTGAAATAGAAATTGATACTGCGAGATTGACTCGTGAAGTTTTTGGTTTTTTTTTCTGCGGAGGATTTTGAAGGATTAGGTATGCGAGTAGAAGGAGATAACATGGTGTCTAGAGGGAATGGAACAGACGGTGAAGTGGTACTTAATACGGCGTCGTTTGAACAACTTGAGAACCAGCAGAAGACCACCCTTGTTATTGGGTATGCTTTGACATCTAAGAAGAAGAAGAGTTTCTTGCAACCCAAGCTTGAAATTCTTGCTAAGTAAACCCGTTTTCTTTTTTTCTTGTTTTTCATCTTTCTCTATTTTGAATTGTTCATTTAAAGAAATTTCAGACTTTTGGCCTTTTTCCCCAGATTGTTGTTGTTTCCTATGTATGGTCAGTTTGATCGATTGTACTGTGGATGCAACTGTTTCTGTTTTGTGTTTGATTTGCCATTTGCCATCAGGAATCTCTTGTTTATATGGGAATATTCCTTTGGGATTTAATCAGTTTCCACTTGGAACTCAAAATGTCTTCAGGGCCTCACTTATGATTTTAAAACTAGTTTTATATTGTCTCACTTACTTTTTCTCTTTCTTGGAACATTATCTTTAGCTACTCTACTTGTGGATACTAGTCAAAACAGTAACATGTTCTTTGTTATAAACCTCTTAAACAAAGATATAGCAATAGTAACTAATTTGCTGATTAACAGGAACCTGTGCTTTTGTTTAACGTTTGTGCAGCTTTATGGTCAACCATTAGCTTACTTATCCTGTCTTCTTTTCCAGCTGCATTTTGAAGATGATGCTGACATTAGCTCTTTGTTTGTGTTTATAGGAAAAAAGGCATTTCCTTTGTTTCCATTGACCAGGACAAGCCACTCTCTAGTTTGATGTTGTTTTGCACAAGGTCTGTGGGCACGATTGCGTCTATCATTTAATTGTTGGAAAGTTTAGTTTTCCTTGCACTCTAATGGATTATATGATTCTTTGCTTGCAGCTACTGGGAAATGAATGGCACAATGTTATTGAGGTTTGACAATCTGTCTGCATTTTTCTTCTAATCATGGATCTCTAGTTTCACTTTCTGTGATTCTTGCAACTATCTTAGCAGTTTAATTTTGAGATTCAGAGCAACTTGGTATTAGGCTATTAGCTTCTTGGTTCTGGCCTTGTTCATTGTTTAACCAAAGTAGGATTAGTGACTGATATCTGAGAGATCTTTGTCATCATGTTTCATAAAATTCTTCCATTGAGTGGAAATTATCTAGCCATCATGTTTGAAAAGTACCAGCAAATCTTCTATTCTGCAACTTATGTTTATGTCTCTACTACCTGCGCTTGTAGGATTACCAGCAAAAACATCCTGAAGTGACCGTCCTTGACCCTCCTGGTGCAATCCAGCGTATATATAATCGACAATCAATGCTCCAGGGTATTGCAGATCTTAATCTTGCAGACTGCGATGGTAACTACGATATGAAAGTTGAAAGTGGTGTTAATTCTTTAGGGTAGGATACCCTTAGAATTTTTCCATGAAATGATGTTGGGCTTTCTTTATAGGCGTGATATGTGTTCCAAAACAAATGGTTGTCTTAAACGATACTACATCTAGTGCTAACGAAGTTGGAGACGCCGGTCTAAAATTTCCACTAGGTATATAAGTGCCCGTATCTAACGTTTTCATCCTGAATTCTCTTCCCATCAAATGGCTACTGTGATTATTTGTTACAAGGATTCTTTTATACTTATCTTCTTTTTGTTATTTATCTAGTTGCAAAGCCACTTTTGGTCGATGGAACTGCAAAGTCACATCAATTGTTCTTAGCCTACGACCGTCTCTCGCTTGCAGAACTTGAACCCCCTTTGGTCCTTCAAGAATTTGTAAACCATGGTACTGGGTTTATGTCCAATTATGTCTTGGTGATATATCATTTGAATCTGCTATGCAATCTTGACACTTTTTTTTTTTTTTTTTGCCTCAAGGTGGAGTTCTCTTCAAGGTTTTTGTTGTTGGTGATGTGATAAGGGTGGTCCGACGTTTTTCTCTACCTAATATAAGCAATGTTGAAATAGATAAAGTTGCTGGTGTATTTCAATTTCCAAGGGTATCCTCTGCAGCAGCTTCAGTTGACAAAGCAGACTTGGACCCTCGTGTAGCTGGTTAGGATCGTTACACTTGTTCCCTTTGTAAAAAAGAGATTCACTGCATTGGACTTGTACCAAGTCGTATCTTTATGTGTTAATTTTTGGTGCAGAGCTACCTCCAAAGCCATTACTCGAAGGGCTTGTGAGAGAATTACGAACCCGATTGGTATGAATCATATTAGGCTTATATGAGTCTGATACAATATAGCTGTTTCTCCATTGTAAGACTCTGGTTTCTGGTTTGCAGGGACTAAGGTTGTTCAACATAGACATAATAAGAGAACATGGGAGCAAAGATGTGTTTTATGTCATTGACATCAACTATTTTCCTGGCAAGTTCATTTCATTTTATGAAACTTTGTGGCTCAATCAGATAATGTCAAATCTTATTAATTTGCGATTCAGTTGCAGGGTATGGGAAGATGCCGGATTACGAGCAGGTGTTCATCGATTTTTTCCTGAGTCTGGCGCAAGGGAAGCATGACAAGAGACTGTGTGTTAAAAGTGGATTAGAAATGTGAAGGAGGTTGAAACATTGTGTTGAGATGATAGCTATGTACAGAAAATAGCTCTTCCATGTTCCTAACAAGTTTTGATTAGTGATACGTACATCTGTGTTTCTTTCGTTATATGTTCTGCAAAATTGATTTTGCCATGCTCCTTCTACCATGACAGCATGTTTCTTTCTAAAATTGCCGAATTTTCTTTTTTCTTTTCTATCTGCAAATATCTTAATTTTTTTGGATATGGTCTAGGCTTTTAAGATGGGCTCATATGTATTTTTTCCTGTTCAAGAGGATGGCCTCATATGGAAGAGTCGAAACTTTTAGCAAAAATGTCGGCAGTTGTAAATTTGCAATTCGCATGCATTTTGTTACGGGAAAATGGTCAGAATAATCTTCAACTTTCAAATTTCGGCCACTTAAAACTTAAACTATCGAGAAGGCCATTTTAAGCATAGAGTTTTGGTTGACTGCCTGAAAAATACTAAACTTTCGTTGACTAGGCCAAATTAGGCACGACGTTAAATTGTTTAATGGAGAGACTTTAACACCGTTAATGGGGTTCCGTTAGTCACAAAACGACGTCATTCTGACTATTATAAAATGGAAAAAATGTCATAATAATCCCAAACTTTCAAAATTTCGGCCATTTAAAACTCCAACTTTCGAATTTCGGCCATTAAAAGCATTTAACTCTTGAATTTCATACCTTTTTCGACTCTTAAACCCTTTCTTTCTAATGTATTTCATAACATCAGCATGTATGCCTCTCCCTTGCACATCTTGAATCCCTTCCACTTTCAGCCTCATCGCTAAAACCTCTTCTACAATATCTGCTGGCTTGACATTGCAAATACGACCACACTCTAGTGAGTTCTTGACCGCGTGCTCTACGATTGAAGATGTTATCACTACTCTACCATTGTTACTGTCGATTACGTTTGTTGTTCTGTGCTTGATCGACATGAATAGCTTTAGGACACACCTTTTTAGAACTGTCATTGTTTCCACAAATAAATTGTTTTATTTGGAAGTTTACAGAAACCTCAAGATATTGTAAACACTGAAACGAATTTAAAGGTCATAAAAGAAGTGAATTCTGGTGTTTAAACAACGAAACCTCAAGATATGAACAAACTTATCAATCCAAAATTCACTTCTTTTATACCTTTAAATTATTTTCAGTGTTTCCAATATCTTGAGGTTTCTTTGAACTTTCAGAAAACAGTTAGTTTGTGGAAACAATGACAGTTCTAAAAGGTACGTCCTAAGGATGTTCATATCGATCAAGTACATAACAACAAACGTAATTGACAGGGTTTTAGAGTCATACATGTCGATGTGCAAGGGAGAGGCATACATGTCGATGTTATGAAAGAGATTAAAAAGAAAGGGTTTTAGAGTCGAACCAAGGTATGTTCTATTGAAATTCAAAAGTTAAATGCTTTCAATGGCCGAAATTCAAAAGTTGGAGCTTTAAATGGACAAAATTTGAAAGTTCGGGATTATTATGACCTTTATCCATTTTTATATTAATCAAAACGGCGTCGTTTTATGACTAACGGAACTCCATTAACGTTTGATTAACACCGTAAAGTTTCTCCGTTAAACGACTTAACGTTGTGCCTAATTTGGCTTGGTCAACGAAAGTTTAGTATTATTTCAGAAAGTCAACCAAAATTCTATGCTTAAAATGGCCTACTCGATAGTTCAAGCATTAAATGGCCGAAATTTGAAAGTTGAGGATTATAATGACCATTTTCCCATTTTGTTACATATTTTTTTAGACTAGTTACTAATGGAGTGTTGAATTTTTACTATTGAGTTGATAAATAGGCTGAACAGTGTTACAATTCAGTTTTGGTGGAACATGAATGGTTTTTAAAATGGTATGCATGAATTCTCATGGGATAAGCTATGCACCGGAAAAGAGGACGGGGGATTTGGGTTTAGAGCCTTAACGGATATAAATATGGCTATGCTATCCAAACAGGTATGGCGTATGGTTGATCACACATATTGCCTTCTTGCAAAAGTATTTATAGGTAGATATTATCGGAATGACGGTCTTTTGGATCCAATCAGATCATACTCTTCATCATATGGGTGGAAAATTATTGTATCAGCTCGATCTTTGGTTATTAAATGACTAATCAAAAGAGTTGGAATAGGGATATACATCTCAGTATGGTATGTCCCCTGGATTCTAGGCCTATGCTCGAGATCAGCAAGTTGTAAACTCACTCACTTTGATGCTACATTAACAGTTGAACAACTTATATATTGGGATTCATATTTGTGGACGAACGGTTAATCCACGACAATATAGTATAGGAGGACGCATACATCATCATGAGTTTACCAATTGGTCGGTCCTCCCGCTCGGATACTGTTGGGTGACACTTTACAAAATCAAGCAGATACACAATCAAATATGGCTATCATTTAGAGCATGACTTCTCCAACAGAAAGAAGGGGGAACATGTTTATGGTCAAAATGTTAAAACTCTTCAAGCGTATACATCGAAGATTAGGTGCCCGCCCAAAATAAGAATTTTTTTGTGGCAAGCTATCACATGATGTCTTTCGGTTTCCAAAAATCTTAACTCAAGAGGAATAAAGTGCGATACTCGGTGTGCAAGATGTAGGATGGATGAGAAAACGATAAATCATGTCCTTTTTGAATGCCCATCGTCGTTACAAATTTGTGTTATATCATCTGTTACATCCAACCCGAGAAACTTCCCACTATCTTTGGTGTGTTTGATAATATGGGCTATCTTTTCTGGAGATTTCCAGCAGATAATTAGAATACGTATTACCCATAGATAATGAGGTATATATATGGAAAATAAGAAACGACAAAAATATATAACAATATTGATAGAGATCCAAGTGAAGTTCGTAAAATAGCGGAAACATTGGGAGGAAGCCCAAACAGATGATTCTGAGCGTCTTGTGACCTCAAATAGGTTGACCAGTGGTCTGAATATTACACAAGAAATAACTTTGGAAATAAAGGGACGATGGTGTTTTCTAGATGGCTCATGGAAGGAAATGACAAGTTTTCGGGTCAAGGATGGTACAAAGTTTACGAAGGAGACGTGTATGTGATGATGAAGCGAGGAACATTAGAAGAAGCCTATCACCCTTACATGCAAAATTTGAAGCTCTTATCTGGGCCATGGAATGCATGAAGAGATGAAATCAACATGAATTAACCTTTACAACAAATTGTTCAGAGTCGGTGAAGATAGCGTCTACACCGAAGGAATGACCGGCTTTTTCTATCCATTTGGAGGAATACACACAAAGGAAGGACTTCTTCATAAGGTTTGATATTACACATATTTCACAGGCGAGTAAATCTTATTTTTGTAGATCCATCCCACCTTCTTGACTCATTGAGTCTTTCTAATTTCCATCTGTTGACAAGAAAAATTGATATACTAAGTGTGTTGAATTTGAATGTTGAAATGATCTATACGGCTACTAAGTATGTTGAATTTGAATGTTGAAATGATCTATACAACATACGTATTGTTTTCTGATAAATTATATACTTTTATTTTAATAGATTTCTATTTTATCGTAATTATTTAAAGTTAATTATATTATAATAATTTACTTTTTAAAAACGAAACATTTATATCTTAATTCACCATTTTATATTTTATAAACAAAATCTTGTTTCATCTAATTTAGACAAATACAAAATGAAACAAGCTTATAATTATGTGAATTTCTGTAATTATTTAAATATAAAAGAAAAGTATCATCATCCCACAAATAGCATTTACTAGAAGAACAATACACCTAAAAATTCTAAAATAGAAAGACCTATTCAGAGCAAACACAGAGCATAATCCACGACACTACGATGGAGAGAAACAACGTAGAAACTTCTACAAAGAACTGATATATATATATTTACTGTAACTGATTTATATTACTAAGTTAAGTAATCTATTTTGAGTTTTTTTTCTTCCTACAGAACATATTGTAATGGCCCAAATCCTAGGGCCAAAAAAAAGTAGGAATGGACCAAAAGTTCAAAGCCGAACCCATTAATTCTAGAAGGCCTAGGATTTTCTCTTATAAAAAGAGGAGCATCTCCTCTTATTTGACATAAAAATCGAAACGAAGCTTTGCCCGCACCCCGAACCAGCTAGCCGATGACAGCCAGCCGACAACCGCCGCCGGAGCCAGCTTGCCAGACCACCACCGGACCGCCGCCGGAGCCAGCTCTTCGGACCGCCGCCGGAGCCGGACCGCCGCCGAAGCCGGACAGTCGCCGGAGCCAGCTCAATGGACCACCACCGGATCACCCCCGCCTCGCCGGACCGCCGCCGCCTCGCCAGACCGCTGCTGCTTCTCGCCAGAATCTTTGCTGGATTTTACCGATCAGCCCCATTTTCTTTCCTGAACCCCCAGTCATCGTCTTCTCGATTCGTTCAGTGTAGAGTCCTCCGTTCTTCGCGTTTCTAAGGTTAAAATCCTAGATCTCAGATCTACTCAGATTTCTTCTTCTAGATCTCAGATCTGCTTCAGATATATGCTTCTAGATCAGATCTGATCCGTTGGAAGTATTAAATCTGAACCGTATCTCCCTCAGATCTGTTGTCTGAAACCCTACATTTGTTCGCAGGATCTCAAGATCTGTCGCCGGAATCTCCAGATCTACTTTCGTATCTCATATATAGCCTCATGTGAGGATCGGTCGTGATCTCTACCTTATTATGTCTCACTAATCGAGTCGTGAGTCCTTTGTTAATACTACCTTCCTAGGTAGAATAGATCTAGCGGATGATTTGTGTTGATGCGAATGAAAGCACAAAAGATAGGTTATCACTTAAACCGAAAACGTTGTTTGTGTTTGATGGCTTGTTTGGATTAAGTTGTGGTAGAAATTGGTTGAAGGGCACGGTGCGAGGTGAGTTCCGTAATTGTCCTTGCTCGTCGTAGAAGGGTCCTGACGAGCCCTCCCACTGTTGTTGTGGTGCTAGAAGCCTACTTTGGGTGCAAGGTGTTATTAGCCTTGGACTTATTTCTTGTCTGTTGTGATAGTGGATGTTGAGATCGTGGGTTCCAGAGCTTTCACTCACTGTGTATTGGTGTTGAACCAATTACTCAGACCTCCTTCGTTGATTGTTTTGTAGGTAATCTTGGGGAGTTGAAGGAGTAGACGATCGAGTGTGGTGCCATACTTTGGGAAGTGGGATCTTTTGGTGTTATTTTATGTCAATAAGACTATTGCGTTTTCTTCCGTTTTCACGTTAAGTCTATTTCAGTTCGGTTTTACCTTTGTAAGACTTGGGTTTTGATTTTTACTAAAGTGAACCGTTTAGAATTGCGTTGGATTATGGTTTATGACTTGGTTCACTGGTTTGTGGGCTATGGCTTGAGAAGCCGATGAGTCATTTACTGGATCAGACGGGGCGGGTGTTACAATTTGGTATCAGAGCCATGTTAGGTCTAGCCCGTTCCTTCCGGCTAGGCAAGGTAGAGTAGTGTATTTACATTCGGATTTCAATGTTGTTTTCAAAGTGTTTTCAATACTTTTCTAAATGGGGATTTCTAAATGTTAGATTCTAGGCGCACCACCCAGATCGACCTCCTTATATACTCGTCGGTAAGTGAGTTCAGTTTCAACTGCTGTCTGACTCACTAGTTCTTCCTTTTTTAATAAGATGCCGTCCATGAGGATCAGAGCCGCACCAGCCCGCCGTGACGCCATATCCGTGTCTCCAGGCACTTCGACAGGCAGTGCTACCAGTGTGCATGGAAGTCAGGAAGGAGTTGCCAGAAACCCAACAAGGGCCGTTTTGGGAGTTGGGCAAGTCGCCGTGGACGCCTCTCTTCTGCAAGAGTTTCTAGCCCTTCGGGAGGCGCATGTCGGAGTTGCTGGAGTTGCAAGAGGTGTTGTAGGAGAAGCAGCTGAAGCAGTAAGAGATGCAATGGGAGCCACAATGGGAGTTGTAGGAGCTGGGGAGCAGGATTTCCTGAAGTTGTCATATGGAATGCACATGTGGCACCAGGAGCCGTGGGAGGAGCTGGAAATGCAGCAGGTGGAGCTAACTATGTTGCTGGAGGATCAGGATTCTCTCCTATGGGATTTGCATTTGTCCAGCCTCCACCGGTAGTGGTGCAGCAACCACCACCATACCACCACACCACCACATGTGCTAGGAGTGATACAAGGAATGTCCTACTGGAGTATGTTGAAGCATCTGCGGGAAATGGAAATGGAGCATTTTGCCGGTGGAATAGATGCCATTGCAGCTGATAACTGAAGGAGAAAGTTGGAGCGGAACTTGGATACAGCCCGGTGCCCAATGGAGTTTCGTGTTGAGATAACAGCTTTCTATCTCAAGGATGATTCCCTATTTTGGTGGGAAGGCATCGTGGAGAGAGCGCATGGTGATATATCATGGTTTTTCTAGGTTTTCAACCATGATACAGTTGTATATATTGAGTCTTTAACCTGGTTTTTCGAGTCTATTGAGTCTTCTACAGGTAGGCTTGCGTTTGGAGCAAAGAGTGGGATTATAGGACGTTTCTGGCGATCTGTGCAATGAGCTGAAGTTGGAGTCTCGACCACGATTGGATGTCGACCGACATCACCTTAGTGTCGGTCGACACTGGGGGCGACATGACTTATACGCCGAGTTGAAGACATCTTTTGAAGAATTGCAAAGTTTTCCAGAAGTTTTTTCTAATTCTAATCTAGCCCCAAAACGTGTTTAGGAGTTTAATTAGGTTTTTCAGAGTCAGTATCATTATCTTGTTCTTACTTTGTTCTTGCTTTGGAGATTGAGAGATTTGGTACCAAGGGGCTGTTCTTGCTACTTGTAACCTTTGAGAGAAGGATTTCGAACCCCTTTTTATCTATCTATTCAGTCTTTGGTTCTCTATTCAATGATGTGTTGTTTATCTGATAATATGTCTGAGTAGTAACCTAGTTAGATTTAGGAATTCTCATAGAGTTTTTATGCATGTTTAGACAACTGATTGATTAGGATTCTAAATTTATTCATTCATCACCTAAGTTGCACTTAATACTGAATTCTGGACTGATCACCTAGGATTTAGATCTGAGACAATTAACTTAGCACGAGAGTGTGAGTTATAATCTGAATTAACTTAGTGTGAGAAATTTGACTAGATACAAAGAGATTTGGTTTAGGAGAATTGTGAACCGAAGAACATGTTCCTAATGCTTGTTTAGAACTCTAGGATCACAAAGAGATTTGGATCGCTAGGTTGCTAGATATAGAAATAATCTCAGCGAGAGTTGGATTGTATATCATTGTGTTTCAGTTCTTGAACTTGTGCTTAATCTGAATCCGGTAGTTAAGTATCTGGCATTGTATAATTCCCGAGAACTTCCTAATTCTGACACCTTTCTCCCATTGAAAACACTCTTAAATTTACTTGCATTCGTTTACTGCTTTCTCTTGGTTAGCTTAGCTTAACTGAAAGACATATAGTCTGTCGTGTGAAACTTGAGTCCTTGTGGATACAATATGATGGAATTTCTGGGCGGTTTCTAATCCAATTAGGCAACCCTAAGTCTCAATTCCATAGCCTAGGATCTAGGATTCATGCTTAGAGTTGAATCTACATGAGATCTCGTGTTTACCTGTAGATATGCAGCGGAATAATGATCAGGTAAGTGAGATCTACAGCGCCTCAATTGCTGCGCCTCTACCGTAGTCCACACGCACACAAGCTGGAATCCGCCGGGATGCTAGTGCCGGGAATCGGATCTCCTGGGAATCCCTGTGTTTAGAGAGGTGGCTGCGGTTGTTCTTTTTAAGAACTCTTTTTTTTGCTCAAAGTCTTGCCTCATATTGAATATATAGGCCTCTGAGTCGACCTAATTACCCAGTAATTAAACCGGGTCAATTTAAGTCATTAAATCGAAATATCAATTTCGGTTTCGCCTTGTGTCAATCGACACACCAATGGTGTCGATCGACACACCTCTTAAAACTCGAATTCAATGTGTATCCAATACACATTGACCAGACCATTTGCCAATGATCAATCCCATACAAAGTGTATCCAGCTTGCTTAGGTGTGTGACCCTGTAGGTCCACATAATACTAGTTATGAGTTACAACTCATAAGTCATAAGAGGCTTCTAGCAAAACATTATGACCGCCTAGTATCACATGAATTGTCCGATCTCGACAATACAACTATCTATCAGAGTTAGTACAATATGATTTCAGGACATAATCCCAACAATCTCCCACTTGTACTGGAATCATCTATTCCCCTAATCCCTTTGTCATTATATATCGATATGGCATAAGACAAGAAGCCGTGTCATCCTTATTATAGCCAACATCATGTTCATCGAACTCCTGATCTATACTGATAAAACAAACGACTGATAATCACCTCGTTTGAGCACGGCCATGCATTTTCCTCAGTATCAAATCTTCGATGGGCCCTGAGATATTTATCTCCTGTTATATAGGAGGGACAAATCCCATCTTGTTCCATCCCTGTTCCTTCACACACTTCATGATACACCCAAGCAATGCCTTTATATCCGCTAGTTACGGATCGACGTTTGAAAAGGTCAAAGTGCACCAATTCATATGCTAGGAAGCATGATGAACTCATGTCTAAGGACTATACTCTATAGTCGTAATGAGAACCTCCCATGACACTGATATAACTATCCTGTGGAGTTCTCATTAGCGGGTCACGTCCGATCATATGTTCACCAACATATATCTATGTGATTTACGTTGATACTCATATCTATGACTCCATGAAACTTAGTCATACGTCACCTCACATACTAGTCTTAACAGTTGTTAGTGTCCCACTTTTAACAACCTACGACCAAGGACAAACATAATTTTATGTCATCTTTCACTTATAGGGTTTCATGATCAAGTCCTCAACTTGATGACCTATAAAATGAACATAAAATACTTTGGGACCATTATTTAATTATCCAATAATCAAATAATGCTGATGTCAGTTTTTCATAAACATGACCATAGAATGTCTATGTGAACATCATAACTAACATAACTCCCACTAGAACCAAGACCACGTCTTCAGATATCTAATACCTACAACAACAATATAAAACTCGTGCTTAGGTTGTGAGAGAGGCTGCAGTGTTCTTGCTTGGAACCATTCCAACAAACCACACCGCTATTCATTAATAAGCACTATTCTACGGTCCCTTGCTTGGAGCCCTTCCAACAGATAGCACCGCTGCACAGACAAAGAGACATAACCAGGTGGTAACCGGAAATCGTCTTTGTCCGTCTAACTACTCATAACAGATTCGTCACTTTCTCAGTTGAACAAGAACCTATCCTTAGTGTTCCTCAAACACTTGGGGATATTCCTTACAACTGTCTAGTGACTTTTACGGGAACATATTGGTATCTTTTCGTCATGCTTTATGCGTAAGCTGCATCTAGACGAGTGCAAAATATGGCATTCATGATGGATTCTATTGCAGAAGCATAAGGAATCACACTCATACATACTAGCTCAGCCAGTGTCCAAAGACAATTCATCTTGCTAAGATTGTTGCCATAAGACCTTTGGTGTGAAGCCATTCTTGGAATCATGCATATTGGAACTGTCCAATACCTTATCAACATAAGGATTCTGACACGATCCATTTAGCCTACCCAATCTATTTCAATAGATCCTTATTCCAAGAACTCACGCGGCTTCTCCCATGTCTATCGTTGAAAATGACTTCCGACCCAAGTCACAAAAGACTTAAGCGACGGAACGTCGTTTATGAGAATAAGCATGTTATATACATACTGTGTGAGAAATGCAACTACGCTCCCACTAGTCTACTTGTAAACGCACGGTTCCTATTCGTTCCTGTTCAAGTCAAAACTTTTGACCGTTTTGACAGAACGTAGATTCCAACTCCAAGATGTTTGCTTCAATCCAGAAATGGATCGGTGAAGCTAACATGCATACCTAGCAAATTCTCGGAGTTGGGGCTCACCATCGCTTCTTGAATTTTGCAGGCTCGTCACTTTTCAATGATCAACAGATCAAGGCAATCGGTCACGAGAAATCACTCTCGGGTTAGTGACGGATCATTTGGATCTGCGAACTTCAGGCTCCACAGGTGTAGGTCCTACAGTACGTTTTAGATCCAACCACTGCTCTCCCTTAACAGGTTGAGCAGCCTCCTGTGTTTCTCGAATTTCTTCGAGCTGTACTTCTACTCCCACTGTTTTTCTTGGAAAGAAACTTTCTTTCTAGAAAAACAGAGTTCCGAACAACAAAACTTTGTTCTCGGTTTGGTTGCAAAAGTAATGAGCCTCGGTTTCCTTAGGACAACCAGCGAAGCAACTTATCAGATTTGGGTTCAAGCTTGTCTGTGGACAACTGCTTTACATAAACCTTGCAATCCCAATTAATCAGGAAAACATACTTGGAAAACTCCCAGTCCACATCCAATGTGGTGTCTTTCAACTGATTCTGATAGAAACCTAATTTGCGCAAATACATACATTTCTAGAGCGTATTCCTTAAAAGGATAATGGAAGATTCGTGTGATTCATCATTAATCGGAGCATATCCAATAAGGTCCGATTCATTCTCTCGAAAACACCATTCAGGTTTTCCAGGAGAAATGAGCTGTGAGACGACTTCACACTCACTCAGATGATCACCAAATTCTTGACTCAAGTATTCTCCTCCGCGATCTAATCAAGGATCATTAACACTTTTTGTCATTTCGTTTCTATGCTTCATTCTGGAACTCCTTTGACCATTTCAAAAGATTCCGACTCGTGTCTCATCAAATGAACACAGCCATACTTACTGAAGTCATCAATAAAGATAATGAAGTACAGAAGGTTTCCTTTAGCACTAATGCTCATCGGGCCACATACATTAGTATGTGCAAGGCCCAATAAGCCTCTGGCCCTTTTTCTTTAGCTCTGCTAAAGAAGCCTTAGTCATTTGGCCCAGTAAGCAGAATTCATATCTCATATGATTTATAATCAAATGAGCCCAAAAGCCCATAACTATGGAACTTCTGAATCCGCTTCACTCTTTGTGGTTGAAACGACCATGCCAAGAAAAATCGAGTTCGAGTCATCAGACTTAAACCATTTGGTATTTATGTTATATACAGGCGTACATTGGTTTAAGATATAAAACTCATTTCAAAAAGGGGTGCTACCATAGAATATTTCATCAAGATCAAAAGAGCAAAACTTGTCTTTTATCAGAATGAAAAACATTCAAATTCTTACAAGAAAATGAAAGACATCTCTGCTTATAGCAGGTATATAGTAGCAATTACTTAATTCTAAAACCAAGCTTGAAAGGCTCCTACAAGTGGAGAATTCCTACGGCTAAGGCAGCAACCATTGCTCCATTCCAGACTCGTAGTTTCACTTGTCCTTTCTTCAACGTTCTACTGTTTCTTAGGCCCTGCATATTTCAAAATATCAGTGCCACAACTAGTATCCAATACCTTCGTAGAACTTGAAGTGATAACACAATACCTGAAGAAGAAGTCTCTTACATCTCCTTCATCTCTTGTGAATCTTCCAAGAATTTAATGTAATTTCTCTTCCAATGCCCAAACTCTTCACAGTAGCAGCACTTACCAACATCAGATGGGTTGGACTTGGGCTTATAAGAAGACATAGGTTTATCCTGATTCCAAATCTGGACGGCCTTGCCTCTACCCTTGTCTTTACAAGATTTCTCAAACCTTTTACCCGTTATGATGTTCTGCTCAGCTGTCTTTAGCATGCCATGCAGCTCAGTCAACGTCTTCGTCAAGCCATTCTTGATATAGCTTTTGATAAACTTATCATAACTTGACGGCAGTGACTGCAGGATGATTTCAGTAGCCAACTCTAGGCTAACAGGACAATCCAGTTTTCCCAGGTTATCAATGTAACCCATCATTTTAATGACATGAGGACTCACTGGAGCATCCTTTGGTAGCTTGCACCCAATGAGAGACTTAACTATCTGGTATCTCTCAATTCGTGCCTGTTCCTGAAACATCAGTTTCAGGCTGGTGATCATCTCTATTGGCGACTCCACGTTCTCGTATTGACTCTTCAAGTCCGAGTTCATGGTAGCCAACATCAGACCACACACATCTACCACATCAATATAATGCTTATTCAGAGCATCATATACTGCATGCGAGGCGTTGGTCCCAAGCTTCTCGGGGAGAGGTTTCTCAAGAACATAGTCCTTACTCTCCTGCTTGAGAACAATTCTCAAATTACGATACCAATCCAGGAAGTTGGATCCATTTAACTTGTCCTTCTTAAGGACGGATCGCAACGAGAAAGTAGTTTTAGACATAGGCTGAAATCTAAGAAAAGAAAAGTTTTAGTTATGAAGTTCAGGAAATGAGAAATCTTATCTAATAAGAAAACTCGCATTATATTCAAACAATGTTTCCTCTATGAATATAATGATCCAAGACCCATACTTCACCAAAATCTGAGTGGACGACTCGCCATCACCCAAACTTTAGTTATCTAGGTAAGCAAATCATTGCTAATTGTACCCAATACAACTCTTGGTCACAGATAAGACAATCCATGTCTCGTTCACTCTGATGTATCTGGGCCCAGAACTTCTGATAGCCCAGTCAAGTAAACCAATCTCTTCAGTCTTGTGATCATTGACCGTCGCACTGCAAGTCTATCAATGATCACCTGCCTTACTCATGTAATTGTGGATACCAAGGACTCCAAGACTATCCAACAACGAAACGAGTCTTGACAGTAGACAAGGTCGGGCAAGACATCAAGGTCACTTGATATTTAGTTGAGGAAACGGAACTCAAAAGGTTAGTAAATCAATCTCTTAGGTCATGTAATTGTTGATGTCAAGCACTGCAAGTCCATCAACACGATTACCTACCTTACTCATGTAATTGTGGACACCAAGCTCTTGGCAAGACTATCACAACAACGAAATGAGTATTGACAGTTGACCATATTGAAAACTATACTTTGATCTAATACACATCCAATGTGTATCCAAATAGATTTAGAACATTTTTAACTTCTAATTTTAATTGAGTTTTTAATTGTTCTAATAGAAAAGGTTTAAGTCGAGTTTGGTTTTGCAAATTTAAGGGTCAATAACCAGAATTGTGAGCACTGTGTCGATCGACACAGACCAAGTCTGTCGATCGACACCACCAAACAAACCGGACTTCAATAACCGGTTAATCCAATTAACCCGGTTCATTGAACCGATCATGTCGATCGACACAAAAAATGTGTGTCGGTCGACATATACCTAAACCAGAGATAATTTCGATAACCGGTCAATAACCGGTCAATCCAATTGAACCGATTTAACCAGTTTTAACCAATCGCGATAACCGGTCCAATCCAATTGAACCGACTTATCCAATCAAACTGATCTCAACCCGTCAAACCGGTTTAAGCCAATTGCGATAACCGATCCAATCTAATTGAACCGGCTTTGATAACCGGTCAGCATTGATCGATGCTACATTAGCATCGATCGTCACCAACCAAATCAAAACAATCGTAATCAACCGGTCTAACCAACTCAACCAATCGCAATGACCAATTCAATCCAATTGAATCAGTCGTGTCGCTTTGTGTCGATCGATACAACACTTTGTGTCGATCGTCAAAATGCGATTTTTGGTCTGTGTCGATCGATGCAACACTTTACAACGATCGACACAATGCGATTTTTCTGGTTGTGTCGATCGTTGCACGCCGAAAGCAACGATCGACGCTGAGCGATAACTCAGAGTGCGATTCAACTAGAATCCTTAGGCTCTGATACCACTGATGGAATTTCTGGGCGGTTTCTAATCCAATTAGGCAACCCTAAGTCTCAATTCCATAGCCTAGGATCTAGGATTCATGCTTAGAGTTGAATCTACATCAGATCTCGTGTTTACCTGGAGATTTGCAGCTGAATAATGATCAGGTAAGTGAGATCTACAGTGCCTCAATTGCTGCGCCTCTACCGTAGTCCACACGCACACAAGCTGGAATCCGCCGGGATGCTAGTGCCGGGAATCGGATCTCCTGGGAATCCCTGTGTTTAGAGAGGTGGCTGCGGTTGTTCTTTTTAAGAACTCTTTTTTTTGCTCAAAGTCGTGCCTCATATTGAATATATAGGCCTCTGAGTCGACCTAATTACCCAGTAATTAAACCGGGTCAATTTAAGTCATTAAATCGAAATATCAATTTCGGTTTCTCTTAAAACTCGATTTCAATGTGTATCCAATACTCATTGACCAGACCATTTTCCAATGATCAATCCCATACAAAGTGTATCCAGCTTGCTTAGGTGTGTGACCCTGTAGGTCCACATAATACTAGTTATGAGTTACAACTCATAAGTCATAAGAGGCTTCTAGCAAAACATTATGACCGCCTAGTATCACATGAATTGTCCGATCTCGACAATACAACTATCTATCAGAGTTAGTACAATATGATTTCAGGACATAATCCCAACAATCTCCCACTTGTACTGGAATCATCTATTCCCCTAATCCCTTTGTTACTATATCTCGATATGGCATAAGGCAAGAAACCATGTCATCCTTATTATAGCCAACATCATGTTCATCGAACTCCTGATCTATACTGATAAAACAAACGACTGACAATCACCTCGTTTGAGCACGGCCATGCATTTTCCTCAGTATCAAATCTTCGATGGGCCCTGAGATATTTATCTCCTATTATATAGGAGGGACAAATCCCATCTAGTTCCATCCCTGTTCCTTCACACACTTCATGATACACCCAAGCAATGCCTTTATAGCCGCCAGTTACGGATTGACGTTTGACAAGGTCAAAGTGCACCAATCCATATGCTAGGAAGCATGATGAACTCAGGTCTAAGGACTATACTCTATAGTCGTAATGAGAACCTCTCATGACACTGATATAACTATCCTGTAGAGTTCTCATTAGCGGGTCACGTCCGATCATATGTTCACCAACATATATCTATGTAATTGACGTTGATACTCATATTAATGACTCCATGAAACTTAGTCATACGTCACCTCACATACTAGTCTTAACGGTTGTTAGTGTCCCACTTTAACAACCTACGACCAGGGACAAACATAATTTTATGTCATCTTTCACTTATAGGGTTTCATGATCAAGTCCTCAACTTGATGACCTATAAAATGAACATAAATACTTTGGGACCATTATTTAATTATCTAATAACCAAATAATGTTGATGTCAGTTTTTCATAAACATTACCATAGCATGTCTATGTGAACATCATAACTAACATAACTCCCACTAGAATCAAGACCACATCTTCAGATATCTAATACCTACAGCAACAGTATAATACTCACGCTTAGGTTGTGAGAGAGGCTGCGGTGTTCTTGCTTGGAACCATTCCAACAAACCACACCGCCATTCATTGATAAGCACTAGTCTACGGTCCCCTGCTTGGAGCCCTTCCAACAGATAGCACCGCTACACAGACAAAAAGACCTAACCAGGTGGGAATCGGAAGTCGTCTTTGTCCGTCTAACTACTCTTAACAAATTCGTCACTTCCTCAGTTGTACAAGAACCTATCCTTAGTGTTCCTCAAACACTTGGGGTATTCCTTACAACTGTTTAGTGACTTTCACTGGAACATATTGGTATCATCTCGTCATGCTTTATGCGTAAGATGCATCTAGACGAGTGCAAAATATGACATTCATGATGGATTCTATTGCAGAAGCATAAGGAATCACACTCATACACACTAGCTCAGCCAGTGTCCAAGACACATCATCTTGCAAAGATTGTTGCCATAAGACCTTTGGTGTGAAGCCATTCTTGGAATCATGCATATTGGAACTGTCCAATACCTTATCAACATAAGGATTCTAACACGATCCAATTAGCTTTTCCCATGTCTATCGTTGAAAATGACTTCCGACCCAAGTCATATGAGACTTAAGCGACGGAACGTCGTGTATGAGAATAAGTATGTTATATACGTACAATGTGAGAAATGCAACTACGCTCCCACTAGTCTACTTGTAAACGCACGGTTCCTATTCGTTCCTGATCAAGTCAAAACTTTTGACCGTTTTAACAGAACGTAGATTTCAACTCCAAGATGTTTGCTTCAATCCAGAAATGGATCGGTGAAGCTAACATGCATACCTAGAAAATTTTCGGAGTTGGGGCTCACCATCGCTCCTTGAATTTAGCAAGCTCGTCACTTTTCAATGATCAACAGATCACGGCAATTGGTTACGAGAAATCACTCTCGGGTTAGTGACGGATCCATTCGGATCTGCGAACTTCAGGCTCCACAGGTGTAGGTCCTACAGCACTTTGTAGATCCAACCGCTGCTCTCCCTCAACAAGTTGAGAAGCCTCCTGTGTTTCTCGAATTTCTTTGAGTTGTACTTCTACTCCCACTGTTCTTCTAGGAAGGAAACTTTCTATCTAGAAAAACAGAGTTCCGAACAACAAAACTTTTTTCTCGGATTGGTTGCAAAAGTAATAAGCCTCGGTTTCCCTAGGACAACCAGCGAAGTATCACTTATCAGATTTGGGATCAAGCTTGTCTGTTGACAACTGCTTTACATAAACCTTGCAATCCCAATTAATCAGGAAAACATACTTTGAAAACTCCCAGTCCACATCCAATGTGGTGTCTTTCAACTGATTCTGATAGAAAACTATTTGGCGTAAATACAGACATTTTAGAGCGTATTTCTAAAAAGATAATGGAAGATTCGTGTGACTCATCATTAATCGGAGCATATCCAATAAGGTGCGATTCATTCTCTTGGAAACACCATTCAGGTTTTCCAGGAGAAATGAGCTGTAAGACGACTTCACACTCACTCAGATGATCACTCAATTCTTGACTCAAGTATTCTCCTCCGCGATCTAATCGAGGATCTTTAATACTTCTGTCAAATCGGTTCTATGCTTCATTCTGGAACTCCTTTGATCATTTCAAAAGATTCCGACTCGTGTCTCATCAAATGAACACAGCCAAACTTACTGAAGTCATCAATAAAGGTAATGAAGTACAGAAGATTTCCTCTGGCACTATTGCTAAAGGTATCCAATACCTTCGTAGAACTTGAAGTGATAACACAATACCTGAAGAAGAAGTCTCTTACATCTCCTTCATCTCTTGTGAATCTTCCAAGAATTTAATGCAAGCTCTCTTCCAATGCCCAAACTCTTCACAGTAGCAGCACTTACCAACATCAGATGGGCCGGACTTGGGCTTATGAGAAGACATAGGCTTATCCTGATTCAAAATCTGGACGGCCTTGCTTCTACCCTTGTCTATACAAGATTTCTCAAATCTTTTACCCTTTATGATGTTTTGCTCAGCTGTCTTGAGCATGCAATGCAGCTCAGTCAACGTCTTCGTCAAGCCATTCTTGATATAGCTCTTGATAAACTTATCATAACTTAACGGCAGTGACTGCATAATGATCTCAGTAGCCAACTCAAGGCTAACAGGACAATCCAATTTCCCAGGTTATCAATGTAACCCATCATTTTAATGACATGAAGACTCACTGGAGCATCCTTTGGTAGCTTGCACCCAATGAGAGACTTAACCATCTGGTATCTCTCAATTCGTGCCTGTTCCTGAAACATTAGTTTCAGGCTGGTGATCATCTCTATTGGCGACTCCACGTTCTCATATTGACTCTTCAAGTCCGAGTTCATGGTAGCCAACATCAGACCACACACATCTACCACATAAATATAATGCTTATTCCAAGCATCATATACTGCATGCGAGGCGTTGGTCCCAAGCTTCTCGGGGAGAGGTTTCTCAAGAACATAGTCCTTATTCTCCTGCTTGAGAACAATTCTCAAATTCCGATACCAATCCAGGAAGTTGGATCCATTTAACTTGTCCTTCTTAAGGACGGATCGCAACGAGAAAGTAGTTTTAGACATAGGCTGAAATCTAAGAAAAGAAAAGTTTTAGTTATGAAGTTCAGGAAATGAGAAATCTTATCTAATAAGAAAACTCGCATTATATTCAAACAATGTTTCCTCTATGAATATAATGATCCAAGACCCATACTTCACCAAAATCTGAGTGGAAGACTCGCCATCACCCAAACTTTAGTTATCTAGGTAAGCAAATCATTGCTAATTGTACCCAGTACAACTCTTGGTCGTAGATAAGACAATCCATGTCTCATTCACTCTGACGTCTCTGGGCCCAGAAATTCTGATAGCCTAGTCAAGTAAACCAATCTCTTCAGTCTTGTGATCATTGACAGTCGCACTGCAAGTCTATCAATGATCACCTGCCTTACTCATGTAATTGTGGATACCAAGGACTCCAAGACTATCCAACAACGAAACGAGTCTTGACAGTAGACAAGGTCAGGCAAGACATCAAGGTCACTTGATATTTAGTTGAGGAAACGGAACTCTAAAAGGTTAGTAAATCAATCTCTTAGGTCATGTAATTGTTGATGTCAAGCACTGCAAGTCCATCAACACGATTACCTGCCTTACTCATGTAATTGTGGAAACCAAGCTCTTGGCAAGAGTATCACAACAACGAAATGAGTCTTGACAGTTGACCATATTGAAAACTAAGCTTTGATCTAATACACATCCAATGTGTATCCAAATCGATTTAGAACATCTTTAACTTCTAATTCCAATTGAGTTTTAACTGTTCTAATAGAATAGGTTTAAGTCGAGTTTGGTTTGCAAATTAAAGGCTCAATAACCAGAATTGTGAGCATTGTGTCGATCGACACAAACCATGTCTGTCGATCGACACCACTAAACAAACCGGACTTTAATAACCGGTTAATCCAATTAACCTGGTTCATTGAACAGGTCATGTCGATCGACACAACCAATGTGTGTCGGTCGACATATACCTAAACCAGAGACAATTTCGATAACATGTCAATAACCGGTCAATCCAATTGAACCAATTTAACCAGTTTTAACCAATCGCGATAACCGATCCAATCCAATTGAACCGACTTATCCAATCAAACTGATCTAACTTAACCAAGCATGATAACCAGTTCAATCCAATTGAACCGATCAACCAATCGCAAGGCCTGTGTCGACCGACACTCAACCTGTGTCGACCGACACTCAACCTGTGTCGATCGACACAGTTGGGCAACAGGAATTATTCGATCCTTTGATCCAACCCAAAAATTTTTAATTAGGTTTTCTTCATGTGTCGATGGACACCAGCTTGGTGTCGGTCGAAACTTCGCGAAAACCCTAGCCGCCGATTTCAAATAAACCTTAATTTTATACGATTTTCTATGCAGCATCGACCGACACAAGACGAAAAACTCAGAATGCGATTTCATCAAAATCGATCTAACAGGCTGATTCAATGGAAAAACCCTAAGGCTCTGATACCACTGTAGTTAAGTATCTGGCATTGTATAATTCCCGAGAACTTCCTAATTCTGACGCCTTTCTCCCATTGAAAACACTCTTAAATTTACTTGCATTCGTTGACTGCTTTCTCTTGGTTGGCTTAGCTTAACTGAAAGACATATAATATGTCGTGTGAAACTTGAGTCCTTGTGGATACGATACCCTGAATACTACATTCACATAACTGTGTACTTGCAGTAGAATAGGGATATAACTTTGACCTATCAAGTTTTTGGCGCCGTTGCCGGGGACTCAACTGAGTTCGCCGATAGATTTTGTTTTAAGGTTTATTCTAAGTCGTTTTTATTTCTTTTGTTACTCACATTCTCTTGTTTGGCTTGTTTTTGTTGCTGCATGAATCGACAAAAGCACTCAGTGTCGACCGACATCACTCGAGTGTCGCCCGACACCAAGCGCGGATTTCACCTCTGAAATCAGTGTATGCCAAGTCGACACATCCGAAGCAACCCGAGCGAAGAACTTGTTAACCTGAGACTTGAGGAGCTTGCTAGATTTGAGAGAACGAACATAAAGGCTCAGAGAACTTCAAGGATGATGAACAATCGTTTGATCTTGATACTAGATGCTGAAGGAGTTCTGAGAGACCAACAGAACAACCCCTACAATCCTCAGGGGCAAAGGATTGATGCCCAAGAGTATGTGATCCCTGAACCCGAGCCGCCTCAAGGTGAGAGGCAGGTTGCTCATCCTGGAGCTAATGGACATCCACCTAATCCTCCTGCTGCTGAGAGGACTCTTGTTGACTACAACCGACCCGATGAGTTTTATGTTAATAGATCAGCAATTGTACCTCCTCCTTTTGAGAGGAATGAGTTTGAGCTCAAGACTACCTACTATGCACTTCGGAGGCAGCATCCTTTTCATGGTCTTCCGCATGAGCAACCCATGGACCACATTGAGGATTTTGAAGCCTTCGTCACTGGGATGAAGCACAATGGAGTGGGTTATGACTTCCTTTTTCTCAAGCTTTTCCCATATTCTCTTGTTGGAGAGGCTGCAGCTTGGCTTAAGCAACTTCCACCTGGGAAGTTAACCACTTGGGATGCAGTGAAGAGAGAGTTCTTGCGGCATTTCTATAATGATGCTCGCTCCGATCAGCTCAGACATGACCTTCTGACATTCACTCAGGGACCTACAGAGCCACTTAAGTCTGCTTGGGTAAGGTTTAAGATGTACCAACGAGACTGTCCTCATCATGGATTCTCTGAAGTTCAGCTGCTGTGCATTTTCTTCAGAGGTGTGGATCTCCGGTACTAGTCTGCGTTAGATGCTGCCAGCAATGGTAACTTCAACACAAAGACTCCTGAGCAAGCCAGAATATTGATTGAGAACTTGGTGAGCAGCAACAATACTAAGACTGCAGATCAGAGAAGGAAAGAGTCTAGTGGAAAGTTTGATAATCTCCAGATTGCTGAGATGAAGAACAATCTGGATACTGTTCACAGCTTGTTGACTGGCAAGAAGCATGTCCATTTTTCTCAAGAGGTCGAAGAGTTTGGACCTGAAGAAGGCTGCACAAAAGAAGATGTGAACTACATTGGTGGTTCTGGATTTCAAGGAAACAGGTTTGGGAATCAGCAAAGCAACAAGTTCTTCACTGGTGGACAGAAGGGTGCTTTCACAAGCAATCAAAACTCTTCTGGATATGGTCAGAATGCTGGTTACCAAAAGCCTTTTCAGCAGAACAACTCTTATTAAAGAACTTATGGATCATCTTCCTATCAGACACCTCCTGCTACTAGCGCTCATGAGAGTAAGCTGGAAGCTATGATGGAGCATTTGCTAGAGGGTCAGACAAAGACTGCTGTGGATTTAAACAAGAAGTTAGATGCTGTCTACACTGATCTGAATGGGAAGTTCGAATCCTTGAGCACACATATGAAGCAACTGGATACACAAGTGTGTTGGGATTATGTCCTGAAATCACATTGTACAAACTCTAGAGATAGTTGTATTGTCGAGATCGGACGATTCATGTGGTACTGGGTAGTCATAACGTTTTGCTAGAAACCGCTTATGACAAATGAGTTGTAACTCATTTCCAGTATCGTGTGAACCTACAGGGTCACACACCTAAGCAAGTTGGATATACTCTGCATGGGAATTGATCATTGGCATATGGTCTGATCGATATGTATTGAATACAGATCGAATATAAGTTTCAAAGGGGTGTATCGATCGACACCATTGGGTGCGTCGGTCGATACAGGACGTGTGTCGATCGACACCAATAAGTGTGTCGGTCGACACAATGGCGAAACCGAAACTGATGTTTCGGTTCACCTCGAGGTCAGTATATAAGTACGTTTTATATCTCGACCTAAGGGAGTTGGTTCTTCTGCGCCGCCCAGAGTGTTTTCTCAGAGAGAAAACACAGAAACCTCAGAGAAACTCAGTTCCCAGGGAGATCCGAGTCCCGGTGCTAGCAACCCGGCGGATTCCAGCTTGTGTGCGTGTGGACTACGATAGAGGCGCAGCATCTGAGGCGCAATAGATCTCGTGCTACCTGATCAATCTTCCGCTGCCAAACACCAGGTAATCACGAGGTGAGATCCATGATTCAATTAACTAGACCCTAGATCCTAGGCTATCGGGAACTCGCGAGAATTCTGAATCTGTAGAAGATGCTCGGATTCCCAACAGTGGTATCAGAGCCTTAGGGTTTTATCATTGAATCGAACCTGTTAAACGAATTTGATGATTTAGATTCGCAAACTAGGTTGCTTAGTTTGGAACAGGTGAGATCGATTTGATCGATCTGCGATTCTGTGTTTTCGCACAGTGTCAATCGACACACTGGGTGTGTCGGTCGACACAAAGTGGCGAAATCGACAGATTCGGCGGCTAGGGTTTTTCGTGAAGAAAAACCGAAAGCCTTCTGTGTCGATCGACACAGGTTGTGTATCGGTCGACACAGAGCAGATTCGGTCACGTATCGATCGACACAGTTTTGTGTCGGTCGACACAGACCGAGCGAATGGTTAATCGGTTCAATTGGATTGGACCGGTTATCATGCTTGGTTAAGTCCGAGTGGATCGGTTTGAATTGGATGAATTGGTTCAATTGGATTGAACTGATTATCACAATTAGCATGAACCGATGGGTTAAATCAGTTTGATTGGATAATACGGTTCAATAGAATTGGACTGGTTATCGCAATCAGGTGAAACTGGTTTTAACGGTTTAAATTGGATGAATAGGTTCAATTGGATTGAACTGGCTATCCTAATTAAAATAAACCGATTGGTTAAGATCAGTTTGATCAGATAAGTCGGTTCAATTGGATTGGACCGGTTATCAAAAATGATCTTCGGTTTAGTCTATATCGACCGTCACACATGGGTTGTGTCGATCGACATGACTGGTTCGATAAACCGGGTTAATTGAATTAACTGGTTATTGAAGTCCGGTTTTGTTTGGTAGTGTCGATCGACAGACATTGTCTGCGTCGATCTACACAGTATTCGAAATTCTGGTTATTGAACCTTGAATTTGCAGAAACCAAACTAGACTTAAACATTGATCAAAGATTAGCTTCAATGTGGTCAACCGTCAAGACTCATTTCGTTGTGTGATGTCTAGCCAAGATCTTGGTGTCCACAATTACGTGAGTAAGGCAGGTAATAATGTTGATGGACTTGCAGTGCATAAGCATCAACAGTTACATGACCTAATAGATTGATATGCTAACCTTTCAGAGTTTAGTTTCCTCAACTAAATATCAAGTAACCTTGATGTCTTGCCCAAATCTTGTCTACTGTCAAGACTCGTGTCGTTTGTTGGATAGTCTTGGAGTCCTTGGTATCCACTGCAACATGAGTAAGACAGGTGATCATTGACAGACTTGCAGTGCAACTGTCAGTGATCACAAGACAGAAAAGATTGGTTTTACTTGACTGGGCTATCAGAAGTTCTGGACCCAGAGACATCAGAGTGGATTAGACATAGTTTGTCTCATCCACAACCAAGAGTTGTACTGGGTACAATTAGCAATGATTTGCTTACCTAGATAACTAAAGTTTGGGTAATGGCGAGTCGCCCACTCAGATTTTGGTGAAGTATGGATCTTGGATTATTATATTCATAGAGGAAACATTGTTTGAATATAATGCGAGTTTTCTTATTCGATAAGATTTCTCATCATATACATAACTAAATCTTTGTTTTTATTGGATTTCAGCTTATGTCTATGACTACTTTCTCGTTGCGATCCGTCCTTGAGAAGGACAAGTTAAATGGATCCAACTTCCTGGATTGGTATAGGAATCTGAGATTCATTCTCAAGCAGGAGAGCAAGGACTATGTCCTTGAAAAGGCTCTTCCAGAAAAGCTTGGGACCAATCGCTCGCATGCAGTGTATAAGGCTTGGAATAAGCATTATACTGATGTGGTAGATGTGCGTGGTCTGATATTGGCTTCCATGAACTCAGACTTGAAGAGTCAGTATGAGAACATGGAGTCGCCAATAGAGATGATCACCAGCCTGAAACTGAAGTTTCAAGATCTGGCACGAGTTGAGAGATTCCAGGTGGTGAAGTCTCTCACTGGTTGCAAGCTACCAGAGGATGCTCCAGTAAGTCCTCATGTCATTAAAATGATGGGTTACATTGATAACCTGGGGAAACTGGAATGTCCTGTCAGCTTAGAGTTGGCCACTGACATCATTCTGCAGTCACTGCCGTCAAGCTATGATAAGTTCATTAAGAACTATATCAAGAAAGGCTTGACGAAGACGTTGACTGAGCTGCATGATATGATCAAGACAGCAGAGCAAAACGTCAAAAGGGGTAAAAGATTTGAGAAATCTTGTGTTGGCAAGGGTAGAGGCAGGGCCGTCCAGATTTGGAATCAGGATAAGCCTGTGTCATCTTATAAGCCCAAGTCAGGCCCATCTGGTGTCAGAAAGTGCTTCTACTGTAATGAGTCGGGGCATTGGAAGAGAGAATGCAATAAATTCTTGGAAGATTCACAAGAGATGGAGAAGATGTATGGTACTCCTTCTTCAGGTATTTTGTTATCAATTCAAGTTCTACATAAGTATTGGATACTAGTTGTGGTGCTGATATTTTGAAATATGCAGGACCTAAGCGAAAGTAGAACGTTGAAGAAAGGACAAGTGGAACTGCGTGTCTGGTTGAAGCAATGGTTGCTCCATGAGCCGTAGAGATTCTCCACTTGTAGGAGCCTTTTATACTTGGTTTTAGAAATTAAGTAATTGCTACTATATACATGCCTTGTGCAGAATTGTCTTTCATCTTCTTGTAAAGAATTTGGATGTTTTTCATTTTGATAAAAGACAAGTTTTGTTTTTAGATCTTAATGAAATATTCTATGGTAGCACCCCATTTGGAATGGGTTTTATATCTTGAACTAATGTACACTAGTACACATAACATAAATACCAATCACTTTAAGTCTGATGACTTGAAGTCAAGTTTTCTTTGTCATAGTCATTTAATAACATAGAGTGAAGCGGATTCAGAAGTTCCATAGTTTTGGACTCATTTGATTATTAATCACTTGAAATATGAATTCTGTTCACTGGATCAAATGACTAAGGCCCTTTTAGCAGAGCTAAAAGAAAAAGGCCAGAGGCTTATTGGGCCTTACACATACTGATGTATGCGGCTCAACAAGCATAAGTGCCAAAGGAAATCTTCTGTACCTTATTACCTTATTGATGGCATCAATAAGTGTGGCTGTGTTCATTTGATGAGACACGAGCAGGAATCCCTTGAGCAGGAACCAATTTGACAGAAGTATTAAGATCCTCGATTAGATCGTGGAAGAAAATACTTAGAGTCAACAATTGGATGATCATCTAACAGAATGAATCGGATCTTATTGGATATGCTCCGATCAAGGATGAGTCACAGGAATCTTCCATAACGATTTAAGAATACGTCCTGAAATGTCTGTCTTTGCGCAGAAAAAGGTTTCTATCAGAATCAGTGAAAAACACCACATTGGATGTGGACTGGGTGATTTCCAATTTGTTTTTCTGATTAATTAGGATTGCAAGGTTTGTGCAAGACAGCAGTCAACAAACAAACTTGAATCCATGTCTGATAAGTTCTACCTCGCTGGTTGTCCGGAGGAAACCAAGGCTTAGTACTTTTGTTATCCAGAACTGTGTCTTTTAAGAAAGGTCATACTTTCAAAAGGAACAGTGGGAGTAAAAGCACATATCAAAGAAATTCGATATACACAGGAGGCTGCTCAACCTGTTAAGGGAAAGCAGCGGTAAGATCTACAAAGTGTTGTAGGATCTACACCTGTGGAGCCTGAAAATCGCAGATCCGAAAGGATCCGTCACTAACTCGAGAGTGATTTCTCGTAACCAATTGTCGTGATCTGTTGATCATTGAAAAGTGACAAACATGCGAAATTTGAAGAAGCGATGGTGAGCCCCAACTCCGAAAATTGGCTGGGTATGCATGTTGGCTTCACCGATCCATTTCTGGATTGAAGCAAACATCTTGGAGTTGGAATCAACATTCTGATAATGTGGTCAAAAGTTTTGACTTGATCAGAAAGAAAAGAAACCATGGGTCTACAAGAAGACTAGTGGGAGCGTATTGGCAATTCTCACACAGTATGTATATAACATACTTGAATCTCATAAACGACGTTCCAACGCTAAAGTCTTGTCAAGATTTAGGTCGGAAGTCAAACTTAAACAAAAGAACATGGGAGTAGCCGAGTGAATTCTTGGAATAAGAATCTATTGACATAGATTAAGTAGGCTAATTGGATTGTGTCAAAAAATCCTTATGTTAATAAGGTATTGGACAGTTCAAAAGTGCTTGATTCCAAGAATGGCTTCATACCAAAGGTCTTATGGCAATAATCTAAGCAAGATGAAGTGTCTTGGACACTGACTGAGCTGGTAACAATATTAGCAAGATG
Organism: Orychophragmus violaceus; assembly: GCA_030180135.1. Taxonomy (NCBI): domain Eukaryota; kingdom Viridiplantae; phylum Streptophyta; class Magnoliopsida; order Brassicales; family Brassicaceae; genus Orychophragmus; species Orychophragmus violaceus. The sequence continues at coordinate 30,130,801 of CM058233.1, forward strand.
AAGTGTTTTGAACACTGTCTGAACTAGTATTAATGAGTGTGATTACTTATGCTGATGCAATAGAATCCATCATGAATGCCGTATTTTGCGCTCGTCTAGATGCAGCTTAAGCATAAAGCATGACGAGAAAATACCAATGTACTCCGGTAATAGTCACTGAATAGTTACCAGAAATATCCCAAGTGTTGAGAAACACCAAGGATAGGTTCGTGGTGAACTGATAAAGTGACGAACCAGATGAAAGTAGTTAGTCGGACAAAGACGATTCCCGGTTCCCACCTGGTTATGTCTCTTTGTCTGAATAGCGATGCTAAATGATGGAAAGGCTCCAAGCAGTAGACCGTAGAATAGTGCTTTTATCTGAATGGCGGTGCAATTTGTTGAAATTGTTTCAAGCAATGGCACCGCACTCTCTCCCACAACCTAAGCACGGAATTTATTCTGTTGCTGTAGATGTAAGATATCTGAAAAGATGATCTTGATTCTAGTGGGAGTTATTTTAGTTATGTTGTAAACTTTACATAGACATGCTTAGGCAGTGTTTGTGTAAGTTAAAAACTGACATCAGTATTATTTAATTATTGGATAATTAAATAATGGTCCCAAAGTACTTTATGATCATCTTATAGGTCATCAAGTTGAAGACTTGATCATGAAACCCTATAAGTAAAAGATGACATAAATTATGATTGTCCCTAGTCAAGGTTGTTAAAATGGGACACTAACAACCGCGCAGACTAGTATGTGAGGTGACTGTTGGACTAAGTTTCATGGAGTCAATGATATGATTATCACAGTCAGTCACATAGATATATGTTGGTGAACATATGATCGGACATGACCCGCTTAATGAGAACTCCACAGGATAGTTATATATAAGTGTCATGGGAGGTTCTCATTACGACTATAGAGTATAGTCCTTAGACCTGAGTTCATCATGCTCTCTAGCATATGAATTGGTGCGCTTTGACCTTGTCAAACGTCGTTCCGTAACTGGCGGCTATAACGGCATTGTTTCGACGTATCATGAAGTATGTGTAGAAACAGGGATGGAACAAAATGGAATTTGTCCCTCCTGTATAACGGGAGATAAATATCTCAGGGCCCATCGAAGATTTGATACTGAGAAAATGCATGGCCGTGCTCAAACGAGGTGATTGTCAGTCGTTTGTTTATCAGTATAGATCAGAAGTTCGATGAACATGATGTTGGCTATAATAAGGATGACACAGTCTCTTGCCTTATGCCATATCGAGATATAGAGACGAAGGGATTATAGGAATAGGTGATTCCAGTACAAGTGGGAGATTGTTGGGATTATGTCCTGAAATCACATTGTACAAACTCTAGAGATAGTTGTATTGTCGAGATCGGACGATTCATGTGGTACTGGGTAGTCATAACGTTTTGCTAGAAACCGCTTATGACAAATGAGTTGTAACTCATTTCCAGTATCGTGTGAACCTACAGGGTCACACACCTAAGCAAGTTGGATATACTCTGCATGGGAATTGATCATTGGCATATGGTCTGATCGATATGTATTGAATACAGATCGAATATAAGTTTCAAAGGGGTGTATCGATCGACACCATTGGGTGCGTCGGTCGATACAGGACGTGTGTCGATCGACACCAATAAGTGTGTCGGTCGACACAATGGCGAAACCGAAACTGATGTTTCGGTTCACCTCGAGGTCAGTATATAAGTACGTTTTATATCTCGACCTAAGGGAGTTGGTTCTTCTGCGCCTCCCAGAGTGTTTTCTCAGAGAGAAAACATAAAAACCTCAGAGAAACTCAGTTCCCAGGGAGATCCGAGTCCCGGTGCTAGCAACCCGGCGGATTCCAGCTTGTGTGCGTGTGGACTACGATAGAGGCGCAGCATCTGAGGCGCAATAGATCTCGTGCTACCTGATCAATCTTCCGCTGCCAAACACCAGGTAATCACGAGGTGAGATCCATGATTCAATTAACTAGACCCTAGATCCTAGGCTATCGGGAACTCGCGAGAATTCTGAATCTGTAGAAGATGCTCGGATTCCCAACAAAATGAACCAGATTTCAAGCTCAATTAAGGGGAAGAATGTTCAGAACACCCACATAAACGCTTGGTCAGTTCAGGTTGAGGATGGGCTGGATCAAGGAGAAGGATTTGAGGTTAAGACAGTTGAAAATGTTGAAGATAGTCAAAAATCCGAAGCTGCAACCTCAACTTCGACCGACACTGCTCTTGACGTCGGCCGACACCCATCTTAAACAGTGATTTCGAGTCCTCACGACGAATGGAAATCGACTATGATCGATTATGGAGCCGACATCGATGGAGAATAAGCTAATGTCGACCGACATCAATCCAACGTAGGTCGACACTCTGAGCGAGAGGGTCAAACTTCACCAACATCTTGTGGCACTACTGAAGAGAAGGTTTACAAGCCTCCAATACCTTTCCCTAGGGTGGTTATGAAGTCTAAACAAGAGCTTGATGAAGCCAAACGCTTGGGAGTGATGGATAAAAAGTTGAATCAGGATCCACAGACTGATGTTTTGCCCTATCATCCTTGTCTAAAGAGATACATGGAGAAGATGATGCCATTAGACGAGGATTTGAAAGAATGGGTGGTAGTGCTTCCTAAACGAGTCAGTGACGTGTTGTTTAATCAGATCCCCGAGAAGCTACCAGACCCTGGTGTATTTGTGCTGGATTGTTCCATCTTCGAGGATAGCTTCGAGCGCTCCTTGTGTGATTTAGGGGCCGCTGGAATTCTCATGCCATACTCTGTGGCGGAGAGATTGAGAATGACAGTTTTTGCACCCACTAGGATCTCTCTAATCCTAGCTGATCAATCAAGGAGGATTCCATAGGGAGTTCTTGAAGACGTCCCTGTCAGAGTTGGGAACTACTTAGTCCCAACAGACTTGTGGTGCTGAAGTACGATAGTGAACCGGATGATCCTCTGATACTGGGAAGACCCTTCTTAGCTACTGCTGGAGCAATGATCGATGTGAGGCATAGTCTGATTGATCTCCACCTGGGAGATAAGCCTCTGCACTTCAAGATGGATAAGCTGCGAAGGTCTGCTATTGACGGTCAAGCCTTTAGCATTGAGCTGGAGCAAGAAGCTCAGACTAGTGAGGCTTCAGTTTCTGATCCTGGAGAACAAAAGATGGTGGTTTCTCAAGATTCCACTCTAACATCTTCAGAGCTTGCAACTACTTATAAGCAGAAAGCTCCAAACGTCAGAACTCCACCAAAGCAGAGGTATGCATCTTCACAACTCAATTATACTAACTTCATTGCTATGAATGCAGGAGAACGTCCCATTCCTTCATTCCTTGGACGATCTCATGCTGACATTGCTTACTCTCCACCATGGATGAGGAGACTTTCGCAGAGGCACTCACAGCCTCTGTCAAAACCACCGAGAGTCTAATCTCCCACCAAAGTCAAGCTAACGACTAAAAACAAGCGTTGAGTGAGAGGCAACCCACTGGTAAGTTGTATATACTAGGATTTTTGGTCTTGCTTTTTGATTTCTTTTGTTTTTAGTGTTTTTGTGTCGAGTCTCGCAGGACCATAGCACTGAGAGGTCAGTGTCGGTCGACATCCATTTGATGTCGGTCGACATCAATCTCGAGAAGTTTCGAGCATGGACGATAATCGACCTCAGTCGATTCATAGGGTCGATTTTTGGTTATACATATGAATGTCGACCGACATTAATCTTAGTGTCGGTCGACACTGATAAAATCAAGGTAAGTTCTCTTAAAACCATCGACCCGACTTCATCTTCTTCATTCTTCCTCTCGCGAAAATTGAATTCAAAATCGCCACCTCCTTCGTTTCTTCACTGTTTTCAACGATTCAAAGCTCTATTCCACTCGATTTTCCGTACTCTATCCATCCTTAGTATCAGTTTCTTCGATCTGCAAAGGTATGACTCGAAATCTCCCTTTTTCAGTTCGTGACCTAAGGTAAAAAACTTCAATTTTTGATCAATCTGTTGATATTTAGGACGTAATGGTTATGGAATATGGTTGATTTGAGTACTGTGGATGATTGTTTAAGCTTAATTGGATGAGATTGAGACTTTGAAATTTTGATGTGTTTGAGTCTCATTCTTTTCGACTGCTCGGTTGTTGTTTTGCAGATGGAACCTTCCCTGAACCGCGGAAAACGACCAAGGAAAGCTACTGAAGCAACTGCTTCTGGCTCAGCCTCGCAGCAGGATGACACGGCTGATTCTAGTGTCCGTAATGTACAGATCAGATCGCCTTGGACAAGGATGTAGAAGACAAGGTTCAAGCTTACATGCTTCGCGAACGATCCTGCGACAGAGTCTAAGACAACCGCTTGTACCCACAGGCCGATCTCGGAGCAGTGGGATAACTATGACTCCCTGTTCTACAACGCTTGATGTGGCGTTAATCTCCTGCCCACACGGATCGCTTGTACCACCACGATGAACAAACTGAAGATCAAATCAGACGTCCTGCGCATTCTGAGGACAATAGGCTTGGGTACCATCTGTACCATGTACTATGATATGCATGAGGAGCTGGTCCGACAGTTCATGGCGACCTTCCGAGTGTACTACACTAATAATGTGGTGAGAAAGGCGTCTGAAGGGACGTTAACCTTCATGGCTAAGGGTGTGCGGTACATGATTACTATCCCTGAGCTATGTGACATTTACTCGTTCAACCGGAACAGGGAGCGCGTAAACCTGCTTGAGCAGTGGTGCGATGTACAAGTGTTTTGGGAGCACTTTGGTAATGGAGTGTATGACTCTCAGACCACTCGATAGTCTGCAGTGCGACATCCGGTCTTGCGGTACCTTGTCCGCATGTTCACCAACACGATCCTGTGCAAGATGGAGCCAAAAATGATGAGGATAGTTGAGCTTCTGCTTTTGTATTTTGGGATTGGCGACATTATTGACGAGAGTGTGTATCAGGATGCTCGTTTAGTGGCTGATGTGAACATGGGAGCTGTCTTTGCCCATCATCTACAGGATCTCAAGATAAGGGCATTCAGTGGAAAAGCGACGAAGACAGAGTCTGTTGGGAGTCTACTAACTCCTATTTTTGACCACTTTTGGATTGACAGGAGTCAGATGTCTATATGCACCAAGAAGTCTACAATGGACTTTACACACCTGAAGAGCATGCAGTGGATCAAGGGAGATGTCACTGGAAGACGGTTATTTTGGCGCTTCACTGATATATCTGGCGTTGAGCGCCTCTTTCCCCTCCCGGAAACCGCGCTTACAGGCATCATAGATGAGCCTCTTTCACTCTCTTTCCAGCCTAATGTAGAGATTTGTCTGGCTGTTCCGCGTCGCTCTACCGTACTTTGAGGCGCTACTTCTGGAGCTGCTTCTTCTGCTGCTGAGCATGACTCTGTTCCTGTTGACGATCCTGATGAGACCTATGGGTTTCCCGAGCTTCCAGTACCAGCAGAAGACATGCCACCAACACAGTTTCAGAAGTGGGCAGCAGGTGTACTCAAGGGGATCTGGAAGACTGTTCACCGCATGTCCTGCCAACGCTCACAGCGAGTTCGCCACCCACAGCCACGACGTCGCAACCTGCGCCAGCACCTACACATGTGAGCTCCGATGATGAGGAGATAGAGGAGGCAGCTGACTCTGAGGAGATGGATGATGAGGACTCTCCAGTCTTCTAGACAATCTTTGCTGCTACTGGTTATGTTTTTCTTTTTTCTCTTCTTTTGTGTCTTGAGTCTTTTTTCTGTTTCTTTTTGAGTCAGTTTGTCAGTCAAATCTGTTTGGAACCTTGATAATTTGAGTTTATTGCATGCTACTGTTGCTTCTGACATGATTTTTGAGTGATCTAACGCAGTAACAGGTGATATTTTGAGTGTCAAACTGTCTAACCCGACCATGACACTTAAAACTGTCGTGCCCACGATCACACGAGCTCAATGTCGACCAACATTAACCTTAGTGTCGGTCGACAGTAACCGTGTTCAGGTTTGGATTTTTGGCTCAATCTTTCTATGGTTCCCGATCGATTTTTCCCGAACCCAAGCTGCGATTGCACTGGGGACAGTGCAGTATAAGTGTGGGGGAGGTGGTTACTGACATTGTGTTTTGTTTTCTTAGAGTCAGTCCCTTGTTTTCAATTGTTTTCAAAATGGTTTTATTGAGTCAAAATGTGTATGAAACTATGATTTTTCGAGGAAATTTTTCGCTGGAACAGGAACTAAGTGACCATTGGACAGACTTGCAGTAGCTTATGACTATTAGAAAACCCCAAACGGATCAACTTACCAAGGACACCCATATCTAACCAGGTATTCAGAGGATCCATCACTAACTTCACCTCTAATCATGACTTAATTTCTCGCTTAGGGGCTTGGTATCTCTGGATCGGATTCCTCTGATGTGTTGACACGGCCTATGATCCTGTCTAAGTATAGTAGCTTCGAAGTGGTCACTGGAGTGGTAGAGACCCCTATTACCTCCTGTGCATCCATGGAAACATGTCCAATGTTACACCCCGAATAAAAAGGGAAGAGCACTAATAGAAAAAATAAAATGATACCCAGTGGGAAAAATCAGTTGCTAAGGGAGAAAGAGAAAAGAAAGGAACCATAAACCGATAGTTTGGTGGTCAGTTACTCAATGGGTCGAGTCTATGTGTCTTCTGATCGATACTCCCTCTGTGAGACTGCACCTAATTGTATACAGATGTTACTGTGGTGAACTTGAATATCCTAATCTGATTGTGGAGTTTACTTGGGACAATTGATAAGTGTGGGGGAAGTATATTACGGTCTTGATCTCTGTAGGAAAGTTTTCAGTGGCTTACTAAGTGAATGTGAATGCGAAAGTTCCTAGGACGAAATGAGTTTCTGTGTTTTCAAACCTCTTTCTTATGCTTTGGTTCTTTACTTACTTGAGGGCAAGCAAGAGCTAAGTGTGGGGGAGTTGATATATCATGGTTTTTCTAGGTTTTCAACCATGATAAAATTGTATATATTGAGTCTTTAACCTGTTTTTTCGAGTCTATTGAGTCTTCTACATGTAGGCTTGCGTTTGGAGCAAAGAGTGGGATTATAGGACGTTTCTGGCAATCTGTGCAATGAGCTGAAGTTGGAGTCTCGACCACGATTGGATGTCGACCGACATCACCTTAGTGTCGGTCGACACTGAGGGCGAGAAGACTTATACGCCGAGTTGAAGACATCTTTTGAAGAATTGCAAAGTTACCAAGAAGTTTTCCCTAATTCTAATCTAGCCCCAAAACGTGTTTAGGAGTTAAATTAGGTTTTTCAGAGTCAGTATCATTATCTTGTTCTTACTTTGTTCTTGCTTTGGAGATTGAGAGATTTGGTACCAAGGGGCTGTTCTTGCTACTTGTAACCTTTGAGAGAAGAATTTCGAACCCCTTTTTATCTATCTATTCAATCTTTGGTTTTCTATTCAATGATGTGTTGTTTATCTGACAATATGTCTGAGTAGTAACCTAGTTAGATTTAGGAATCCTCATAGGGTTTTTATGCATGTTTAGACAACTGATTGTTTAGGATTCTAAATCTATTCGTTCATCACCTAAGTTGCACTTAATACTGAATTCTGGACTGATCACCTAGGATTTAGATCTGAGACAATTAACTTAACACGAGAGTGTGAGTTATAATCTGAATTAACTTAGTGTGCGCAATTTGACTAGATACAAAGAGATTTGGTTTAGGAGAATTGTGAACCGAAGAACCTGTTCCTAATGCTTGTCTAGAACTCTAGGATCACAAAGAGATTTGGATCGCTAGGTTGCTAGATATAGAAATAATCTCAGCGAGAGTTGGATTGTTTATCATTGTGTTTCTAGTTCTTGAACTTGTGCTTAATCTGAATCCGGTTAGTTATGTATCTGGCATTGTATAATTCCCGAGAACTTCCTAATTCTGACGCCTTTCTCCCATTGAAAACACTCTTAAATTTACTTGTATTCGTTTACTGCTTTCTCTTGGTTGGCTTAGCTTAACTGAAAGACATATAGTCTGTCGTGTGAAACTTGAGTCCTTGTGGATACGATACCCTGAATACTACATTCGCATAACTGTGCACTTGTAGTAGAATAGGGATATAACTTTGACCTATCACAGGGTCGCCAGCTGACATGGATGGAGTTCCGGGAAGCTTTCAACCAAAAGTATTTTCCGCAGGAGAGCATGGATAGGATGGAAGGGGAGTTCCACAACCTCCGCCAGGGAAACAGGGGTGTGCGGGAGTATGGAGAGGCGTTCAACCGTCCGAGGAGTTTCGCAAGCCGGTACTTGACTGAGCAAGAACTGATTCGTCGGTTCTTTGCCGGGTTAAAGTTCGAGCTCAAGAATCGCTGCAAGATGAGGGATTACTTCGACATCAATGATTTGATCGAGAAGGCAGCAGATGAAGATATTGGATGTGAGGAAGAGCAGAGCCAGCAGAAGAACATGAGTTCCAAGAGAAACTGGGAAAATTCAAATGTTGTTGTGTTCGCAGCTCCGTTGCAGCAGGTGCAGCCTTTGCAACAGGGGCAGCCGTTACAACATGTACAGCCGTTGCAGCAGGTGCAACCGATGTATGTTTTAGGTGCGGTCAGTTGGGCCATCACATGAGGTTTTGTCCACGTCTCAGTGCCAGACAAGTAGGAGCTAACCGCATCGACGTGAACACGTGCTACCAGTGTGGAAGTCCGGGCCATTATGCGAGGGAGTGTCCGAACCGAGGAGAAAGAGAAGGATCAGGAGCAAGATCAGGAGAGGGAGCTGGAGTGTTGCCGTTACCACCAGCTTAACCTAAGGTCCATCTGGATGGCATCGGGTGTATGTCGCTAGAAATCACGAAGGAGTTGAACCGATCGCAGGTATGTAATTCTTGCCCACTTGTGTGAATTTTGTGAAGTTGTGATGGTCAAAGTCTAGTAGCTTAATCTTAGCAAACCGTGTAGGATCGGTTGTGGTTGGGGGAGTATCCGCCCACACCTTTTTTGATACGACAGCTACGCATAGCTATGTGAGCCCAAAGCTATCGAGATGCTGGAACTTTAAAGGCAGTTTTGTCGAGGGATTCATGAAGGTCGAGACTGTAGGATCAGAGAAAGTAGAAGGCACAAGAATCTTTGAACAAGTGCCAGTATCGGTGGCCGGAGTAGACTTACCTGCGGATCTAGTGCAAGTGGAGTTGGGTAGTTGATATATCATGGTTTTTACTAGTTTTAGACCATGATATAAGTGTGTTTTAGAGTCTATTTGTGTTTCTTTAGAGTCTTTTACAGGCTTTATAAGGTACAAGCACATTTGGAGCAGAAGTGGAGATTTTGGAGCTATTTGGTGCATTTTGGAGATTTGGTCCGAGAGACGGAGTTCACTGTCCAGATTTGAGGATTGCGTCGATCGTTGCACACCTGCATCGATCGATGCATAGCGCGAATGGGCCAGACTCGGCGGTTTAATGAAGAATGCTGATATTGCAGAAAAGCCCATATATTTACACAGAAGCCCAAAACGTGTTTTAGACTATATATTAGGGTTTTTAGCCACTTGTTTAGGCGACACTTTATTATTTTCAGAGAGAGTTTCAGGGGCTGATCTTGTTCTCGAAAGAGACTTGATTTCGAACCCCAGTTCTTTATTTGATTTTATAATATTTGGTTTTCTATTCAAGATGTTTTCCGTTTCGATGAACATGTCTGAGTAGATTACCTGTTAAGTTTAGGGATTCTCATTAGGGATTTCACGGAATTATAGTTTAATCAATCTGTAGGGATTCATATCTGCTAGTTCTTCGCCTAGGATTTCTCTTAATGCTTAATCTGAAGTAGCTATCCAGATTTATGATGTTAGGTTGATTGATGCAACGACAGTTGGTTAATTAGCTAGAAAGAACCTAGATGAGCAATTAAATTACTCGCAAAGAGATTTGGTTTAGTTTAATAGTGAACATATCAAACTTGGAATTAAAGCTGGTTTAATCTGTTAGTAATTGCAAAGAGATTTGGATTGCTGCACTTAGACTTAGAGAATTCTCGAAACGAGAGTTGGTTAATTCTATATCTGTGTTTTGAGTTCTAGAACAGTTTCTGATTAGATCCCGATTGATTGATTGCTTGTGTTCCTGATTTCCTGAGAACTTCCTAGACTTAACGCTTCGTTTCCTTGCTCACAACTCGCTGCTATTTACTTTCTGCTTGCTGATTTACTGCTTTCCCATATTGCTTTCTCCTAGTTTAATCTTCTGTTTTAATTCTATCGTTGACCGGAGTCCCTGTGGATTCGATACCCTAAGTACTACAACTACATCACTGTGCACTTGCAATTAGAATAGGGTTAAAACTAGACCTATCAAGTTTTTGGCGCCGTTGCCGGGGACTCTTTTGAGTCTTCGATAGATTTGAACTTAGGGTTTAGACTAGGTTTTTCGTTTTTATTTTTTTCTTCTAATTTTTTTTTTCTTTTCTGTTCTTGCGTTTCAGGTACGCCTGTAATCGCCCTGCATCGATCAACACGGTCCTGTGTGTTGATCGTTGCATTCTCGAGCTTGCATCGATCGACGCTACTCTGCATCGATCGACACATCGCGTAAGATTGATGGGAATGATGGAACGGATGTTGGAAAATCAGCAGAATAACTCATTCTGCAGAGGCTATGGTTCCTATTCGTTCACCAGAGATTATGAATCTCCATCATATCAGCCTGTTCCTCCTCACAATACACATTATAATAAGCTGATGAGCATGATGGAGCAGTTCTTGGAAAAGCAGGAAGAAGATTTAAACTACATCAATGGCTCTGGAATCCAAGGAAACAGGTTTGATAATCAGCAAGGTAACAAGTTCTTTAATGGTGGACAGAGGAGTGTTTTTACAAGCAATCAGAACCCTCCTGTATATGGACAGAATGTTGGTTATCATGAGCCTTTGCAGCAAGGTAATTCTCATCAGAGAACCTATGAATCTTATCAGACACCTCCTGCTGCTAATGCTTATAAGAGCAAGATGGAATCCATGATGGAGCAGTTACTAGAGGATCAGACCAAGACTGTTGTAGACTTCGACAGGAAGTTGGATGCTATGCATAAAAATCTGAATGAGAAGTTTGAATCTCTGAGCACATAAGTGAAGAAGCTGGATGTCCAAATCCAACAGACATCTCAAGCAATACAAAGGCATAATGAAGCTAGGAAAGTTGAACAGTACAAATCCATCAAAGCTGTGACCTTAAGAGATGAGATTGAGTTGCTAGGTTAAGAAGAGAGCATAATCTCGGATTTTCTGGATGAATATTGTCTGTCTGAGACATGCATCGATCGACACCCCCTTAGTGTCGATCGACACGCAGTTCTGACGGCGATTTCGAGTTCTTACGACGAACAGAAATTGACCATTGACGACACTGAAGGTCGACATCAATTCAATGACGACCGACACCCACTCTGCGTTGGTCGACGCGACAGTCGGGCAGACCCAATTTCGCCCAAATCTGATGTTTTTGCTAAGGAAATGGTCTACAAACCTCCAATACCATTCCCAAAAGTTCCTATAAGGTCTAAACATGAGCAGAGTGTAGTCAAGTGCATGGTAGTGGTGGATAAGGAGATGAATGAAACTCCACCAGCTGAAGCTTCGCGAGTTCATGCAAAGAAGATGATCTCCACTGATGGTGATCTGAAAGAAGAAGTTCAGATTGGTGGAACTACAGTATCTGATAGTGGAGAGAAGAAGATGGCGGTTCCTCTTGAACCTGCTCTAACATCTTCAGTACCTGCAACTGCTCATAAGCAGAAAGCTCCAGACATCAGATCTGCACCAAAGGTAAGGTACAAATCACCTAAGCTTAAACCTCCTGACTCCATTGCTTTGAATGCAGGAAAACGCAGCATACCACCCAAGCTTCACTCCCGCCCTGGTTCTTTTCCTTCTTTCCTTAGGAAATCTCATGATCCGAAAGCATATACACCACATTGGATGAAGAGATATTCACAGAGACATTCAAAGTCTCTGTTGAAACCACCATGAGTCCGATCTCCTTTCCACAGTCAAGCTATTGACTTTAAACAAGCGCTGAGTGGGAGGCAACCCACTGTTAGGTTCGTTTTATTTTCATTTTTCGTTTTGATTTTGGTGTTTTGATTTTTCTGTTTAAGTGTGTTCAGAAGCGTGAGAAACAAACAGAATCGCATTGCAACGATCGACACACCTAGTGCATCGGTCGATGTAGTCACGATTTACGGTTTACCGATTCGATTGCGGTCCATACATCGGTTATTCACATAACCGCGAGCAAAATTCGCCTTGTATCGATCGACACCCTTGTGGCATCGATCGACACAGGGCGACGACAGGTAAGTGATCTGCAACTTTTTGGATTGTTTCAATTTGATTATTTATTCTCACCGACCCTAAGATTGACACTACTAGGGACATTGTGTTTTAAGTGTGGGGGGAGGAGCTACTAACGCACGCTTTTGTTTTCTTAGAGTCAGTCCATTTTTCAAAATTTTTGTTTTATTGAGTCAAAATAGTTTAAGTAGGAAACAATGAATTTTTGAGAAGATTAACAGCACTTGCAGGAACTTAAGTAACCATCGGGATGAAGTTGCAAGATGATCTCTGACTATTAGAAAACTCCATCACAGATCAACCTACTGAGAACACCCACATCGCTTCAAGTATCAGAGGATCTTTTACTGACTTCAAACTTAATACTGACTTAATTTTATCACCTAAGGGCTTGGTATACTTTGTGTCGGATTCCCTTGTTAGTTTTGACACAGCCTGTAAACCTGCCCTATCTAGTTCCCTTCTCCCCTTCCATAAAAAAAAAAGATAATAAACTGAGGATGAGTTAGTAACTCCGAAGTGGTCATGGGAATGGTAGCTACAACTTTCATATCCTGTGCATCCATGGAATGTGTCCAAAGTACACCCCTTAACGGGAAGAACACTGATAAAAAAAAATAAAATGATACCCAATGGGGAAAAATCAGAATGCTAAGGAAGGGAGAAGAGAAGAAAGGGACTAGAGAAAGATAGTATGGTGGTCTAGAGCTGGCAAGGTAAGAGTCCATGTACCCTTTGATCGATACTCCTTAGGTGAGACCGCACTTAAATACTTGCAGAAGTCAGTAGGGTGAATTTGAATGCGTGAATGTGATTGTGGAGTTTACTTAGGACAATTGCTAAGTGTGGGGGAAGTATATGTTGGTCTTGATAACTTGTGATTGATTCTTTCAGTGGTTTACTAAGGGGAATCTGAGTGTTGCTGCTTCTAGGATGAAAAGAGTTTCTGAAGAGTTTTCAAACCTCTTCACCATTCTAGTTCTTTGTTTTGCTTGAGGACAAGCAAAGGCTAAGTGTGGGGGAGTTGATATATCATGGTTTTTACTAGTTTTAGACCATGATATAAGTGTGTTTTAGAGTCTATTTGTGTTTCTTTAGAGTCTTTTACAGGCTTTATTAGGTACAAGCATATTTGGAGCAGAAGTGGAGATTTTGGAGCTGTTTGGTGAATTTTGGAGATTTGGTCCGAGAGACAGAGTTCACTGTCCAAATTTGAGGATTGCGTCGATCGTTGCACACCTGCATCGATCGATGCATAGCGCGAATGGGCCAGACTCGGCGGTTTGATAGGTCAAGAATTAATCCCTATACTAAACTGCAAGTGTACAGCAATGTCAAAGTAGTATATAGGGTTATCGAATCCACAGGGACACTTGGTCTCAAGAGAATCAAACCGTAGGGAATGAATACTAGAAATAAGCAATGTGATTGTATTGAAAATAGTGCAAGAGAGTAAATCAGTAGCAGAGATTATTGGTTGTGAAAGCAAGTAATTAAAAGCGTTAAACCTAGGGTATTCTCAGGAAATCAGACTAGCAGACAGTTCATTCAGCAAGGATCTAATTAAGGACAGTTCTAGAACTCAAAACACAGATATAGAATTAACCAAATTCCTTTGCGATAATTCTCTAAGTCTAAGTGCAGCAAACCAAACTTCCGTTTGCGAGAACTAACAGATTAAACCAGCAATAAGCTCAAGTTTGATATGTTCACAATTATCCTAAACCAAACTTTCGTTTGCGCAAAGTTTAATTGCCCAATTTAATTAGTTCAGATTCCTAAACCCCACTTCCGTGACGTATTTAGCAACCTAAGATCTAGATTCTAATTGATCAGGTTAGAACTAGCTTTAAGCACAATTAAATTGAAGAACAGATATAGTTTGAATCCTTAACTGAAATTGAACAAGTCTAGCAAGTCATGAAATCCTATGTGAGAAACCCTAAGTCTAACTAGGAATCTACTCAGACATAGATAATGAAAACATGATCATATGATAAGTAAATTGCATAAAAGAATAAGAGTAAAAGGGGTTCGAAATCTTCTCCAAATACAGATGATGAATTAGGTTCAGATCAGCCCCCAAAAAGCTCTAAAAATCCTCTGCTCTTAATTATGAAGTTGTATCTAATAAAAACTCTAAAAACTCTATTATATAGGCATAATCTCGGCCAGGGGCTTCTTTGTAAATATCAGGAACTTCTGGATCAAAGTGCAATATCTTGATTCTTCTAAACCGCCGAGTTTTTGGCCCATCTCGCTGGTGCAACGATCGTTGCTAGAGTGCAACGATCGACACCTTTCTCTGTCTCGGACAGTGAACTCTATCTCTCGGCCAATCACTCTAAAAATCTCCAAAATGCTCCATAATCTCCAATTTAGCTCCCAACCTGATTATACCTGTAAAAGACTCTAAACAAAGACAAAAGACACTAAAACACATCTATATCATGGCCTAAAACTAGTAAAAACCATGATATATCAACTCCCCCACACTTAGCCTTTGCTTGCCCTCAAGCAAAACATAGAACTAAAACATGGTGAAGAGGTTTGAAAACTCTTCAGAAACTCATTTCATCTTAGAAGCTACAATACTCAGATTCCCCTTAGTAAACCACTGAAAGAATCAATCACAGGATATCAAGACCAACATGTACTTCCCCCACACTTAGCAACTGTCCTAGGTAAACTCCACAATCACATTCAAGCATTCAAATTCTCCCTACTGACTTCTGCAAGTATTTAAGTGCGGTCTCACCTAAGGAGTATCGATCTAAAGGCACATGGATTCTTACCTAATCAGCTCTAGACCACCATACTATCTTTCTCTAGTCCCTTTCTTCTCTTTCCCTTCTTTAACAACTGATTTTTCCCCACTGGGTATCATTTTATTTTTTTTATCAGTGTTCTTCCCGTTATGGGGTGTACTTTGGACACATTCCATGGATCACATGAGAGATAATAGTGTTTGCTACCACTCTCATGACCACTTCGGAGTTACTAACTCATCCTCAGTTTATTAATTTTTTTTTTTTTTTTACTTTATAGAAGGGGAGAAGGGAACTAAATAGGACAGGTTTACAGGCTGTGTCAGAACTAACAGGGAATCCGACATAAAGTATACCAAGCCCTTAGGTGAGAAATCTAAGTCAGTATTAGGGGTGAAGTCAGTAAAAGATCCTCTGATACCTGAAGTGATGTGGGTGTTCCCAGTAGGTTGATCTGTGATGGGGTTTTCTAATAGTCAGAGATAGATCCTGCAACTTCATCCCAATGGTTACTTAAGTTCCTGCAAGTTTTGTAAATCTCCTCAGAAAATCATAGTTTCTTACTTAAACAATTTTGACTCAATAAAACAAAAAATTTTGAAAAATGGACTGACTCTTAAGAAAACAGAAAGATAAACGTCAGTAGCACCTCCCCCACACTTAAGACACACTGTCCCCAGTAGTGTCCAGCGAAGGATTGGTAAAAAGAAAATAAAATAAATTGAAAAGGTGAGTTTATGTCTGTCGGGTTACCTCTGTCGCACAGCATCGATCGGTGCATTAGATGCATCGACCGTTGCTTGGCGACTTTCGTGTATGGTCGATCGTTGCTAAGGACCGCAACGATCGCTGCAGTGCGATTCCCTTCGTGTTGTGACGATCGATGCAGTAATGCATCGATCGCTGCACTGCGATTTAATCCGAGACCTGCAAACATGACTGCACCAGAAACAAAAACAAACGTAAAATCCTAACAAAAACACCAAAAAGAAAAACATCAGTACCTAATGGTGGGTTGCCTCCCACCCAGCGCTTGTTTAAGGTCAATAGCTTGACCGGACGCGCAAGGTTTTTTTTTTTCAAGTTGAGGGTGCAGCATCCAGAGGCAAAATCTGTCCTCTGGGAATCTCGGCCTTAGCCCAATAGTGTTTTACCCTCTGCCCATTCACAGCAAACTCATTACCTTCCTTACCTATTAGTATGACAGCTCCATATGGACGCACTTCTTTTATTGTGTAAGGACCGGACCATCTTGATTTCAGCTTTCCTGGAAACAAATGCAAGCGAGAATTGTATAGAAGTACCTGATCATTAGGCTCAAACCGTCTAGAAACAATCTTTTTATCATGATAAGCCTTTGTCCTCTCCTTGTACAGCTTTGAGTTCTCATAGGCAAGATGTCTAATCTCATCCAACTCATTAAGCTGTATCAGCCTTCTTTCTGCAGCTGATTTAAGGTCAAAGTTCATCTGCTTCACAGCCCATGCTGCTTTGTGCTCAAGTTCCACAGGCAGATGGCATGCTTTTCCATACAACAAGTGAAATGGAGTAGTCCCTAATGGTGTTTTGAATGCAGTCCTGTAGGCCCATAAAGCATCATCAAGCTTAGCTGCCCAATCTTTTCTTGTCTTCCCAACTGTTTTCTCCAAGATCTCCTTGATTTGTCTGTTGGAAACTTCTACCTGTCCACTAGTCTGTGGGTGATAAGGAGTAGCAACTCGGTGATGCACCCCATGCTTCTTCAAGAGCTTCTCAAATACCTTATTAATAAAGTGAGACCCTCCATCACTAATTACTATCCTGGGTACTCCAAATCTAGGGAATATAATGGATTTGAACAGCTTAATGACTACTGAAGAATCATTGGTTGGACTAGCTATTGCTTCTACCCACTTAGATACATAATCCACAGCAACCAATATGAACTTATTCCCAAAAGATGAGGGAAAGGGACCCATAAAATCTATGCCCCAGCAATCAAAAACCTCAACCTCAAGAATGAAATTCTGAGGCATCTCATGCTTTCTGCTGATTTTCCCTCTCCTTTGGCAGGCATCACAATGAGAAATAAAAGAGTGAGTATCAGCGAACATTGTAGGCCACCAGAAACCTGCCTGCAAAACCTTAGATACAGTTTTAAAAGTAGCAAAATGTCCTGCGTAATCTGATCCGTGGCAGTGGAACAGGATATCTGGAACCTCCGATTCAGCAACACATCTCCTATAAAGGCCATCCGAACAGTGCTTATAGAGGTAAGGTTCATCCCAATAGTACCTCCTAAGTTCTCTGAAAAACCTCTTCTTCTCATATCCTTTTAGATTATCTGGTTCAGCCTCTGCAGCTAGATAATTGGCTATGTCTGCATACCATGGTTGATCATTTGTTGAGACAGCATAAATCTCAAACTCATGTTTTCCAATCCGTACCGTAAAAGTCTCTGGGTCTGTGTTCGCGCTGCAACGATCGTCACAGCCAGATGTATCGATCGCTACCGCCCTGATAGATGCATCGATCGATGCTGATGTTGCATCGATCGACGCAATGCGATTAATCCGACAGTTTTGCAGATCTCTGTCCAAATCTGTCTCACAGATTGTCCCAACCATATTGACGTTTTCCTCAGGCAAATAGTCATTGATTGGCACGTCGTCTTCTATCAGCATCCTAGAAAGATGATCAGCAACTCCATTCTCAACTCCTTTCTTATCTCTTACTTCAATATCAAATTCCTGGAGCAACAAGATCCATCTCAACAGTCTTGGCTTAGCATCCTTCTTCTGCATCAGATACTTCAGGGCTGAATGATCAGTGTGTACAATCACCTTGGAGCCAACAAGATAAGAGCGAAATTTCTCAAATGCAAAGACAACTGCTAACAGCTCCTTTTCTGTAGTGGCATAGTTCCTTTGTGCATCATCCAGTGTCCTACTGGCATAATAGATAGCATGAAGCTTCCTATTTTTCCTTTGTCCAAGAACAGCTCCTACAGCATAGTCACTTGCATCACACATTACTTCGAAAGGCAAATCCCAATCTGGTGGCTGAACTATGGGAGCGCTTACTAAGGCCTGCTTGATCTGTTCAAATGCGGTTTGACAATCTGCAGTGAACTCAAACTTGGTGTCTTTACACAGCAAAGCAGTTAATGGCCTAGCAATCTTACTGAAATCCTTGATGAACCGTCTATAGAAACCAGCATGTCCAAGAAAGCTTCTAATAGACTTAACAGAATCAGGTGCCTGCAGGTTCGTCATTACCTCGATCTTGGCGCGGTCTACTTCTATTCCAGCCTCTGACACTTTGTGTCCTAGTACAATGCCATCTCTGACCATGAAATGACATTTCTCCCAGTTAAGAACTAAGTGCTTCTCTTCACATCTCTTCAAAACCTTACACAGATTATCTAAGCATTCATTATAGGATGATCCATAAACTGAGAAATCATCCATGAATACTTCCATAAAATCCTCAATCATATCTGTGAATATGGACATCATGCATCTCTGGAAAGTGGCTGGTGCATTGCAGAGTCCAAAGGGCATCCTACGGTAGGCGAATGTCCCATATGGACAAGTGAAAGTGGTCTTTCCTTGATCCTCTGGATGGATGGGGATCTGAAAGAAACCTGAGTATCCATCTAAAAAGCAGTAGTAAGGATGATTTGCTAACCTTTCGAGCATCTGATCAATAAAAGGTAGGGGGAAGTGATCTTTTCTAGTCGCAGCATTCAGTTTCCTGTAGTCGATGCACATCCTGTGTCCCGTCACAGTCCTAGTAGGTATCAGCTCGTTCTTCTCATTCTTAACAACTGTAACTCCACCTTTCTTAGGTACTACATGGACTGGACTTACCCAATCACTGTCTGAAATAGGATAGATGATCCCAGCATCCAGGAGTTTCATGATCTCCTTTTTGACTACTTCCTGCAGATTAGGATTAAGTCTCCTCTGATGTTCGATTGATGTCTTAGACTCATCCTCGAGATGTATCCGATGCATGCACAGCTCTGGTGAGATACCTGAAATGTCATTAAGGGAATAGCCAAGAGCTTTGCGATGCTTGCGCAGCTTGCTTAGCAGTAAAGTGAGCTCTGCGTTGTTCAAACTAGCGTTGACAATCACTGGATAAGTTGAATTTGGTCCAAGAAATGCGTACCTTAACCCGGATGGAAGTTGTTTCAGATCTATTTTCGGAGCCTTTTCTTCTGCCCAGTCGAGGTCGTCTTGCAACGATCGTTGCTTAGTTGGTATCGATCGTTGCAGTCCCGCGTCAGATACTTCGACCTGCATTGCAACCTCGATAGAATCCATCAATCTTGTATAGCACATTGCAGGCTCGTCCTGTAGGTACTCCAACTCCAAAATAGAACTCAGTAAGGCTCTTTCTAGTGGGTCCTCAGCATGTGATTGATGGAAGTACTCTGCAGCCAAATCACCCAATGTGTCCACATAGAAGGTCTGCCCGTCAATGGTTGGTCTCTTTACCAGCTTGTTCATGTCAAAACTCATCTTTAGATCACCCACATTCAGGATTATCTTACCTCCTTGACAGTCAATCATTGCACCAGCTGTCGCTAAGAAAGACCTGCCTAGAATTAATGGGTCTTTTGGCTCCTGCCCATATTGTAGAACCACAAAGTCAGTTGGGATCACACACTTGCCAACAGTTATAGGCACATCCTCTATTACTCCTTCAGGAATCCTGACTGATCGATCTGCCAAAACTAGTGATATCCTAGTTGGTATAAAGTCTGTCATCCCTAGTCTTTTAGCAACCGAGAGAGGCATCAGATTTACACTAGAGCCAAGATCACATAGGGATCTTTCGAACCTCTCCTTGTAGATAGCACAATCTAATACGAAGCTGCCTGGATCCTTCAATTTCTCTGGAATTCTACCTTGAATCACTGCACTACATACTTCATTGAGCATCATTATACTTTCTTCGTCAGACCATTTACCAGAAATTGCATCCTTAAGGCATCTCTTCATCATGGGGGAGGTTTCAATAGAATCCAACAAAGGTACTTCAACCTTCACCTTTTTTATGAACTCCTTCCATTTTGCATATTGCCTATCATTCCTAGCTTTTCTGGGATTCTTGGGATAAGGTATCTTAGGCTTGTATAACCTTTCAGCCGGCTGTTTTGGGTTTTCAGCATCCGAACTTTCTGTAGTTACCTTGTGTCGATCGTTGCCCTTGTTGCACCGATCGATGCTTGGCGACTTCGTTACGATCTCCGGTTCTTTGGTTTCGCTTGGCAACGATCGTTGCTTGGATGCATCGATCGATGCGCGGCGAATACCGCGTATCTCATCTTCCAACTCTTCAATTTCTACGAGTTCCTCAACGCTTAACTGCTTTCCCTGGCCAGATGACAGCTCCTTACCACTTCTTAATGTCACGGCATTGCATTGGTACTTAGGATTGGCATCAGTTCTTCCCGGGAGATATCCCTCTTCCCTTTGAGCATGCCCAGCAGTTCTTGCAACTCTTGCATCAAGCTCTTTTATGTGCGTGTTCAAACCTTCAAACTTCCCATTCAGCTCCCTGTAGATGGTATCCATCTTTGCGTCAGAATCTGCTGCGTACTTAGTCTGATTCTCCATCAGCTGTCTTAGCATCATCTCTATCTTACTATCAGGCTCATTGGCTTTCTTAAAACCACTTTGCTGAACTCCATTTGAAGATCTGTTTCCCTGCTGATTTCTAAATCTATTGCCTTGGAAACCAGAACCTCCCATGTAATTCACTTCTTCTTCCTGAGTGTCCTCCTCAGTCTGAATTACATCTATATTTTGGGCAAGGTGGACATCTTTCTTACTTGTCAAGAGATTGTAAACTGTGTCCAGCTAGATCTAATCTCAGTCATGTTAGGGTCCTCTGTACTTACACCAGATTTCTTCCTCATCTCATCCATAGACTTGCAACTGTAGCTGCCAACCAGGTTCTCTATCAACTGCTTAGCTTGTGTAGGAGTCCTGGTATTGAAATTTGCATCACTGGAATTATCCAAAGCAGTCTGATAAGGGAGATCTATTCCTCTGAAGAAAATACCAATCAGCTGTACTTCTGTGAATCCATGGTGTGGACAATCACGCTGATACTGCTTAAATCTCATCCATGCGTGATGCAGCCCCGGAGAAGATGACACAAGAAGAAGATACCAAAACTATGCTTATATAAGCTGTACACAACGGCCATATGGCTAAAAATAAAGAAAGAAATCGAGACTTAATGAAAACTAGCCGTTAGGTTGAAAATGGCAAGAATCCAAGCTCTTGATGATTCCCTTGTATCTGGATGGCTTTAAGGGATAAGTGAGGATCCTTGGAACAGCTTGATTGACAAATAACTCGCAGCTTGCATTCTTGGAAAGAAGCCGTTGGTGTTTGATCCCTTTCTTCTCCAAAAATGGTAAGTATGACTTGTTGAAGTTATGGAGAATCTTGTGTGGTCTTGTGCAGCTGGGGACGTCTAGACTTGATGGAAAGGAGCTCAATACACTGTAGTTTTGATAGGTAAACGTTTGGTGCTGAATTGACCTTCCAAAAGTGAATGCTTCCATATATGGCAAGTCTGCTGAGCTAGTCGTTGAGTTATCCGCTGAGCTAGTTGTGATGCTACATATGGTTAGCTCCTTTTTGGTATCTTATTCTTGTGTCATCTTTTGGGGATGATTCTTCTTATTGGCATGCTGATGATGAGCTGAGCTAGATGTCTTGACCTTGATCTCCACTTGAGCTACGATAAGCTCATACGCCTTGTTGGATCTTCTCGGCTCCATAATATCTTCTCCATGGGTTATGATTCCTCCTGGGTCATATGTCTTCTTAGGATTGATTGTTGGATGTATAATCAGTCCTATGCCTGGTTTTGGATCATAAATCATTGTGGCCTTGACTTTTCTTGGTTTCGTTGCGCTGACTGACGTAGTGGTTGAGTCAGTGATTGAGTTAGTGAGCGCCTGGCTTGGTCTGGTTCTGATGACCGCATCATACCCTCCCTCTTCAAGAAGTTTTGTCCTCAAAACTTGATAACCTGCACATAGATAAGTCAAGTTAGTCCAGTGAAGTGAATGAGGGTTTAGAAGATTACCTTGGGAATCATTTTGATTCTGATGTAGTTGTTGAGCATCCGGCGGTTCTTCTTTGAGTAGATAGGACAGCAATGCTCCTCTTCTTTGAGCTGATGTGACGCTTCCTTTGCTGATCTTGCTCATGCTCTCCTTAAGACCTGCAAATATCTCATCACCTTGGCCAAGAAACAAGTGGATTATGGGTTTCTCATGATGGGATAAACTTGCTCTCAAAATACTTATGACAAAGTGTCGTTGCTCTTCTCGTGGACAGAACATTGATTCCTCATTTGACAAGTCCACTGAGTTATCAAGAACAAACTGATTATAAGAATTACTTACCTGATGCACGCCTTTAGTGTTTTGATTCAGCTTGGCTACCATGGTAAGATGTCTGAATGTGGGATCTGGTGGTTTCTCCTTGATTCCTCCTTTGGTTCCAACACTCTTAGCTCTACCTGCTTCATCACTTGAATCTAGGGACAAGTGCATTATACCAGTAGCATGAGAGTTAGAGTTAGACACTTTAAGTTCAGAGACAACCTCATGTTTGGTTGAAGCATGATATAATTCAAGCCTTTGGCTTGCGTGTGGCTCATGTGTGGAAACATGGTTCGGTTTTGGTCTCTCTTTCAAGACTCCTTCTTCCCTTGGCTTCTTGATCTTTATCAGACCTGTACCTAAGTCAACTCTTAAGGGAAAGAGCAAGTGGATTATATCTGAGTTTGGGACTTTAAAAACAGGTTGCAAAAGGTTGGAGCTTACCATTATGGATGTGACAAGTTGGTTCAGAGTCTCCTCTCTCCTGGTGCGTGTACTAATAGAGGTTTTATGCTCTAGCCCATCATTGATTGAAGCTCCATGATCTTCTTCATCTTGATTCCTTTGTATTGATGGTTCTGTCCGAAACTTGACTTCATGACCTATATCTTTCACAAGTTCTCTTGGACAAGACAAATGCATTATTATATCCTTGGAATCATTATAAACTGTTTGAGTAAGACAATTACTCACCTTGCCTTGTTCATGTCTTGGTGCATCAGTCATGATGGTACCTTGAATGTACTCTTGTCCTTTACTAGCTTGTAGCTCATGACATTGGTGTTGCTCCACTTCTTCTTTAACACCTAAACTTTTATGAACCTTTTGGTCCAGACACAAGTGCATCATAACAGTGGTTGGACAAACAAGTTTATACAAAAGAATTCTTTTCTTCTTTTCAAAGAGTGTCTTTGAAGTTTCTTGTCTTAAGATTCATTTGAGTGATTCATTTGTCTCTGAAGATTATTGGATTAACTTGTTTGTGTGATTCAAATAAGTTGTTCAACCACAGATTGAGAGAGTCAATCAGCCCATCGAACAAGTGAGTTGTTCATCATCATCCATTCATTTCATCCATTTCGGTCAAGTAAGAGAGCTCTTAAGCCAGTGCTTGTCCTCCATCAATCCATCGCTCAAGCTTCCGCCTCCGGGGCTACATCATCTGGTATCAGAGCCGAAAGGGTCCTAATCAGGTGTTATCTATCTTTATCCTTTCGGTTATTGCATCTAGTTTTTGTTTTCATTTCATCTTAAATCAAAAATCCATAAAAATTGTTTTCATTTGCATTTATTTCATTTTATGTTTTGTTTTGCATCTTAAATCAAAAAAAAAAAAAAGTTTGTTTTGTGTTCTTTTGTTTTAGGATGATGTAGCCCCGGAGGCGGAAGCTTGAGCGATGGATTGATGGAGGACAAGCACTGGCTTAAGAGCTCTCTTACTTGACCGAAATGGATGAAATGAATGGATGATGATGAACAACTCACTTGTTCGATGGGCTGATTGACTCTCTCAATCTGTGGTTGAACAACTTATTTGAATCACACAAACAAGTTAATCCAATAATCTTCAGAGACAAATGAATCACTCAAATGAATCTTAAGACAAGAAACTTCAAAGACACTCTTTGAAAAGAAGAAAAGAATTCTTTTGTATAAACTTAGTTGATTGAAAGGGTGAATAATACAAATAATAAGACAAAGCTTATATAGGCTTTTTACAACGGTCCTATTGACCTTGAACAAGAAAGAAATCGAAAACTTAATGAAAAACTAGCCGTTAGGCTGATTTTGGCAAGGATCCAAGCTCTTGATAGTTTCTTTGTATCTGGATGGCTTTAAGGGATAAGTGAGGATCCTTGGGACAGCTTGATTGACAAACAATTCGTGGCTTTCATTCTTGGAAAGAAGCCGTTGGTGTTTGATCTCTTTCTTCTCCAAAAATGGTAAGTATGACTTGTTGAAGTTATGGAGAATCTTGTGTGGTCTTGTGCAGCTGGGAACGTCTAGACTTGATGGAAAGGAGCTCAATACACTGTAGTTTTGATAGGTAAACGTTTGGTGCTGAATTGACCTTCCAAATGTGAATGCTTCCATATATGGCAAGTCTGCTGAGCTAGTGCCGATGCTACTTCCTGAGCTAGCTGTGATGCTACATATGGTTAGCTCCTTTTCGGTATCTTCTTCTTGTGTCATCTTTTGGGGATGACTCTTCTTAGTGGCATGCTGGTGATGAGCTGAGATAGATTTCTTGACCTTGGTCTCCACTTGAGCTAAGATAAGCTCATACGCCTTGTTGGATCTTCTCGGCTCCATAATCTCTTCTCCATGTGTTATGATTCCTCCTGGGTCATATGTCTTCTTAGGATTGATTGTTGTATGTATAATCAATCCTATGCCTTTTGTTGGATCAGAACTCATTATTGCCTTGACTTCTCTTGGTCTCCTTGCGCTGCTTGACGTAGTGGTTGAGTTAGCGATTGAGTCAGTGAGCTCCTGGTTTGATCTGGTTCTGATGACCGCATCATACCCTCCCTCTTCAAGAAGTTTTGACCTCAAAACTTGATAACCTGCACATAGATAAGTCAAGTTAGTCCAGTGAAGTGAATGAGGGCTTAGAAGATTACCTTGGGAATCATTTTGATTCCGGTTGAGTTGTTGAGCATCCGGTGGTACTCTCCATACATGTTTGCTTCTGAATCTTCTCTATCATCCATGCCACTGATTCAATACCTGAAACAATAAGCTTAAAGTGTATCAATGGAGTCTTTGCAAATAACAGGAAACTTGGCTTTTATTCAAACTTTCCTTTTTGAAAACAAATATTGTGATTTCCCTTTTGAAAACTAAGCACACGTTTTGGGGTTGACAGGAAAAGGAAACTAAATTCAAATGGAGCTGTTGTTCAAAAACTTTCGAAATCTTAAACAAGTAATAAGGAAACAACACTTTTTTTTTGCTTTTGGGGTTTAGGAAATCGAATCAAAACAAAAAAAACCTTTTTTTTAACTTTTTGGAAACAATTAAAAACACAATGAATAAAAATCAACAGAAAAACTTGATACCCCCTTTTTTTTTTTTTTGAAATAACTAAGAACACAAAAATAGAAATAGAAATCAAAAGAAACACAAAATAAACTTTTTTTTTTTTTAAAGATTTGAAGATGCAAAATGAAAACAATTTTTATGGCTTTTTCTTTAAGGATGCAAACAAAATCAGAGAATAAAAACAGACAATTTTTTTTTTGTATAAACTTAGTTGATTGAAAGGGTGAAAGGTGATTATTACAATGAACTAAACTATGCTTATATAAGCTGTACACAACGGCCATATGGCTAAAAATAAAGAAAGAAATCGAGACTTAATGAAAACTAGCCGTTAGGTTGAAAATGGCAAGAATCCAAGCTCTTGATGATTCCCTTGTATCTGGATGGCTTTAAGGGATAAGTGAGGATCCTTGGAACAGCTTGATTGACAAATAACTCGCAGCTTGCATTCTTGGAAAGAAGCCGTTGGTGTTTGATCCCTTTCTTCTCCAAAAATGGTAAGTATGACTTGTTGAAGTTATGGAGAATCTTGTGTGGTCTTGTGCAGCTGGGGACGTCTAGACTTGATGGAAAGGAGCTCAATACACTGTAGTTTTGATAGGTAAACGTTTGGTGCTGAATTGACCTTCCAAAAGTGAATGCTTCCATATATGGCAAGTCTGCTGAGCTAGTCGTTGAGTTATCCGCTGAGCTAGTTGTGATGCTACATATGGTTAGCTCCTTTTTGGTATCTTCTTCTTGTGTCATCTTTTGGGGATGATTCTTTGCTTAAGTCTCCTTTTTGGTATCTTCTTCTTGAGCGATGGATTGATGGAGGACAAGCACTGGCTTAAGAGCTCTCTTACTTGACCGAAATGGATGAAATGAATGGATGATGATGAACAACTCACTTGTTCGATGGGCTGATTGACTCTCTCAATCTGTGGTTGAACAACTTATTTGAATCACACAAACAAGTTAATCCAATAATCTTCAGAGACAAATGAATCACTCAAATGAATCTTAAGACAAGAAACTTCAAAGACACTCTTTGAAAAGAAGAAAAGAATTCTTTTGTATAAACTTAGTTGATTGAAAGGGTGAATAATACAAATAATAAGACAAAGCTTATATAGGCTTTTTACAACGGTCCTATTGACCTTGAACAAGAAAGAAATCGAAAACTTAATGAAAAACTAGCCGTTAGGCTGATTTTGGCAAGGATCCAAGCTCTTGATAGTTTCTTTGTATCTGGATGGCTTTAAGGGATAAGTGAGGATCCTTGGGACAGCTTGATTGACAAACAATTCGTGGCTTTCATTCTTGGAAAGAAGCCGTTGGTGTTTGATCTCTTTCTTCTCCAAAAATGGTAAGTATGACTTGTTGAAGTTATGGAGAATCTTGTGTGGTCTTGTGCAGCTGGGAACGTCTAGACTTGATGGAAAGGAGCTCAATACACTGTAGTTTTGATAGGTAAACGTTTGGTGCTGAATTGACCTTCCAAATGTGAATGCTTCCATATATGGCAAGTCTGCTGAGCTAGTGCCGATGCTACTTCCTGAGCTAGCTGTGATGCTACATATGGTTAGCTCCTTTTCGGTATCTTCTTCTTGTGTCATCTTTTGGGGATGACTCTTCTTAGTGGCATGCTGGTGATGAGCTGAGCTAGATGTCTTGACCTTGGTCTCCACTTGAGCTAAGATAAGCTCATACGCCTTGTTGGATCTTCTCGGCTCCATAATCTCTTCTCCATGTGTTATGATTCCTCCTGGGTCATATGTCTTCTTAGGATTGATTGTTGGATGTATAATCAGTCCTATGCCTGGTTTTGGATCAGAAATCATTGTGGCCTTGAATTCTCTTGGTCTCCTTGCTCTACTTGACGTAGTGGTTGAGTCAGCGATTGAGTCAGTGAGCGCCTGGTTTGGTTTGGTTCTGATGACCGCATCATACCCTCCCTCTTCAAGAAGTTTTGACCTCAAAACTTGATAACCTGCACATAGATAAGTCAAGTTAGTCCAATGAAGTGAATGAGGGTTTAGAAGATTACCTTGGGAATCATTTTGATTCCGATTGGGTTGTGGAGCATCCGGTGGTTCTTCTTTGAGTAGATAGGACAACAATGCTCCTCGTCTTTGAGCTGGTGTGACGCCTCCTTTTCTTATCTTGCTTATGCTCTCTTTAAGACCTGAAATATTCTCAACACTTTGGCAAAGAGACAAGTGCATTATGGGCATCTTATCAAATAAATATCGGTTTAAATCATTTTCCTTAGAGTCATCTTCATGTGCTACTGATATCTCATCCTCTTGTAAGTTTAACAAATCTTTTAACACATCTGTTGAGTCATGAGAAATGAAATGGATCAAAGAAAGACTCACAATGTTATTTGATGTAGTGTCCTCGCTTTGGTCTGGTGGCTCTTCCTTGATCTCCCATTTGGCCTTATCTTTAGATCTAATCCCTGTCTCAACACTTGACTCAAGAAACAAGTGCATCATACCAGTGGCTTGACAATCAGTGTTAGGCACTTTAAGTTCAGAGATAACCTCATGTTTGGTTGAAGCATAATATACTTCAAGCCTTGGATTTGCTTGTGGCTCATGTGTGGAAACATGGCTCGGTTTTGGTCTCTCTCTCAAGACTCCTTCTGCCCTTGGCTTCTTGATCTTTATCAGACCTGTACCTAAGTCAACTCTTAAGGGAAAGAGCAAGTGAATTATATCTGAGTTTGAGACTTTAAAAACAGGTTGCACAAGATTGGAGCTTACCATTATGGATGTGACTAGCTGGTTCAGAGTCGCATCTCTCCTGGTGCATGTACTACTAGAGGTTTTATGCTCTAGTCCATCATTGGTTGAAGCTCCCTGATCTTTCTCATCTTGATTCCTTTGTGTTGATGGTTTTGTCTGAAACTTGACTTCATGACCTATATCTTTCTCAAGTTCTCTTGGACAAGACAAATGCATTATTATATCCTTGGAATCATTATAAACTGTTTCAGTAAGACAATTACTCACCTTGCCTTGTTCATGTCTTGGTGCATCAGTCATGATGGTACCTTGAATGTACTCTTGTCCTTCACTAGCTTGTAGCTCATGACATTGGTGTTGCTCCACTTCTTCTTTAACACCTAAACTTTTATGAACCTTTTGGTCCAGACACAAGTGCATCATAACAGTGGTTGGACAAACAAGTTTATTCACTCTAAGTTCAGAATTCACCTTGTTTGCTTGTACCTCACGGTTGATGTCCTTTTGACTTGTGTGCTCTTCTTCTTGTCTTATTCCTGGATCAAAACTCTTTGGCAAAGACAAGTGCATGAGTCTTGAATTGGAAATTAAAATATCAGATTGCACAAAATTATCATTTGTGTTAGTTACTTCCAATTTCAACTCTGATGTTACATCTTTGATCAACTTCCTAGATGGACAATTTGTAGCAAAATGACCTCTTCTATGGCACCTATAACAGGTTGGCTCTTTGGAATTTACAAGGTTAGAACACTTACCTTGTGTTGGCATGTCTAGGAGCTTGAGTGAGGCATCAAAGCTGGATCCGGTTGAATTGGGTGAGGCTTTGTGGCTCTGCTTCTTCTCTTGCTTCTCCTTCAGGATTTCGTGAGTGTGTTCTACTGGTGCAAATCTGAAGGTGGGAAACTCATTAAATGGTTTAGAGGCTGCTGGTTGCTTTTCTCCTCCTTTGGCCTCTTGTGGTACTAGCTTTTCACCATTTGATGTTGTAGTCCTCTTTCTTGGACAGTCCTTAGCAACATGATCCCTGCTCTTACACTTACAACACATTAGTTCTAATGTAGTCTTAGAGACAGAGAACTTACCTTGATACTTTGTTTGAGAGCTATTGGCATCTTGCACAAGTTTAGGAGTTGATGATCTCTTCGGTGGATAAGTAGTTTTGTTCTGTGAACAATACTTCTCCCACATGCTCAACTTTAAGTCATCCCATGTTCTGATCTTTGGCTCCTTGTAGTACCATCTCTCATACTCTTCCTTGCTCCACCATCTTAGAGCCTCTTTGGTGAGTTGTCCAAGTGCTATATAGAGTCGCTCTTCATCAGGAACACAATAGTAGCTAAAGTACTCTTCCATGTTGCTTTCCCAATCTATATAGCTTGCTTTACCTCCTGGATATACAAAGAATTCAGGTCCATAATAATAATATCCATCATCCCAAATTAACCTGACTTTTGACTTGTAGGTGGCTTGGAATGTTGCACGGCTTGAGTCACTCCCTGATTCTCGTTGGGAAGCCCTTGGTGGATGTGACTTTGTCGTTCTTGTTCTCCAAGGTTGGTCTGGTGGTTTAGGCTCTACATAAGTAGCTCCTGGTGCATTCCCAAGTCCATTCTCTTCTTGTTGTTGTGTAGAATGAGACTTCTCTAGCTGGGTCAGATGCTCACTCATGTCTCTCAAGACTTCAAGAAGCTGATTCATGGTGATCTGATCAACAGCTGCTCCTTCTCCCATGTCTGATTCAGTACCTGACACAATAAACTCAAAAGCGTATCAATGGATTCTAACACAAAAAGTAAAATTCAAAGAATTGCAAACTTTCTTTAATTAAAAAGAATCCACACGATTTGGTGCAAATATGGAAATAAAATTCTGCACAAAAGAAATGGAAACAAGATTTGTGATACAAAGATTTAAGGAAACTTTTTTTTTTTTTTGAATTTCGAAATGACACAAAACTAATATGGAAATAACACTTTTTTTTTTTTTTTGGTTTAAAGGAATTCAAATCAAACAATGAAAACTTTTGTTTTTTTTTTAAACTTTTTGGAAACAACTAAAAACAAAGAAATAGAAATCAAAAGAAACACAAAACAATTTTTTTTTTGATTTAAGATGCAAACAACAAAACAGAATTGAACTATGAATAAAATGCAATCAAAAGATTTTTATGGGTTTTTCTTTAAGGATGAAAACAAAATCAGAGAATAAAAACTAAGCAATATAATGAAACAAACAATTTTTATGGGTTTTTGATTTAAGATAATATGAAAACAAAAACTAGATGCAATAAACCGAAAGGTAAAGGATAGAATACACCTGATTAGGAACCTTTCGGCTCTGATACCAGATGATGTAGCCCCAAGGCGGAAGCTTGAGCGATGGATTGATGGAGGACAAGCACTGGCTTAAGAGCTCTCTTACTTGACCGAAATGGATGAAATGAATGGATGATGATGAACAACTCACTTGTTCGATGGGCTGATTGACTCTCTCAATCTGTGGTTGAACAACTTATTTGAATCACACAAACAAGTTAATCCAATAATCTTCAGAGACAAATGAATCACTCAAATGAATCTTAAGACAAGAAACTTCAAAGACACTCTTTGAAAAGAAGAAAAGAATTCTTTTGTATAAACTTAGTTGATTGAAAGGGTGAATAATACAAATAATAAGACAAAGCTTATATAGGCTTTTTACAACGGTCCTAT
The DNA here is from genome assembly GCA_030180135.1 of Orychophragmus violaceus. Classification (NCBI taxonomy): domain Eukaryota; kingdom Viridiplantae; phylum Streptophyta; class Magnoliopsida; order Brassicales; family Brassicaceae; genus Orychophragmus; species Orychophragmus violaceus. The sequence continues at coordinate 30,161,810 of CM058233.1, forward strand.
TGACCTTGAACAAGAAAGAAATCGAAAACTTAATGAAAAACTAGCCGTTAGGCTGATTTTGGCAAGGATCCAAGCTCTTGATAGTTTCTTTGTATCTGGATGGCTTTAAGGGATAAGTGAGGATCCTTGGGACAGCTTGATTGACAAACAATTCGTGGCTTTCATTCTTGGAAAGAAGCCGTTGGTGTTTGATCTCTTTCTTCTCCAAAAATGGTAAGTATGACTTGTTGAAGTTATGGAGAATCTTGTGTGGTCTTGTGCAGCTGGGAACGTCTAGACTTGATGGAAAGGAGCTCAATACACTGTAGTTTTGATAGGTAAACGTTTGGTGCTGAATTGACCTTCCAAATGTGAATGCTTCCATATATGGCAAGTCTGCTGAGCTAGTGCCGATGCTACTTCCTGAGCTAGCTGTGATGCTACATATGGTTAGCTCCTTTTCGGTATCTTCTTCTTGTGTCATCTTTTGGGGATGACTCTTCTTAGTGGCATGCTGGTGATGAGCTGAGCTAGATGTCTTGACCTTGGTCTCCACTTGAGCTAAGATAAGCTCATACGCCTTGTTGGATCTTCTCGGCTCCATAATCTCTTCTCCATGTGTTATGATTCCTCCTGGGTCATATGTCTTCTTAGGATTGATTGTTGGATGTATAATCAGTCCTATGCCTGGTTTTGGATCAGAAATCATTGTGGCCTTGAATTCTCTTGGTCTCCTTGCTCTACTTGACGTAGTGGTTGAGTCAGCGATTGAGTCAGTGAGCGCCTGGTTTGGTTTGGTTCTGATGACCGCATCAATGCGGTTGTCAAAGGCTCCACAGCTCCTTGGGAAAAAGTGAGTATGTCCTGTCTGGACTGATCTGAGCGCGCAGCGTCGTAGAAGTGACGCAGGAACTCACTCTTTAAGGCTGCCCAAGTAGTATACTGACCAGGTGCCAGTTGTCTCAGCCATGCACTAGCGTCTCCAGCAAGACTGTGCGGAAATAGCTTAAGGAACAGATAGTCCGGGCATACTCCTTCATACTTCATGCCAGTGACTATGTCCTCAAACTTGTCAATGTGATCCATAGGCTGCTCTGATTGAAGACCATGGAAAGCAATTTGTCTCATCAGTTGGTAGTAGATAGTTTTTACCTCAAAATCATTTCTTTCGAAGGCAGGAAGCACTAGAGCTGCTCGGTTTGCATGAAACTCATCAGGTCTATTGTAATCAGCTAGTGTCCTCTCATGAACTACCATCCGGCCTTCTGGCTCAACTTCATCAGGGATCACTCGTCCCTCAGCATCAATCCTTTGCCCAGCAGCATTGTAAGGATTGTCCTCTGGATCCCTCAGGATTCCATCAGCATCTGGTATCAAGATCAAGCGTTCTTGTACCATTCTCTCTCTCTTTTCTCTTCTAATAGTCCTCTCTAGACGTCCAAGTTCTTCTAGGTTGAGATTAACTAAGCTCGAGTTCGGATTACTTCGAGTGTTCTGCGTTGGCATAAACTGTCTGTAATCGTCCAGCAACGATCGATGCTATCAGTGCAACGATCGATTCAATCTCAAATCGCTTAGCAACGATCGACGCAAGGGTGCAACGATCGATGCAAGGCGAAATTCGTACCTGCGCGACAGAGAGAAACAGAGAAAAAGTTAGCAAAATAAAATAAATAAAATAAAAACGAAAAACGAAAACGAAAAACGAAAAATTTCTAGTAAAACCCTAAGTTCGGTCCTATCGAAGACTCTAAGAGTCCCCGGCAACGGCGCCAAAAACTTGATAGGTCAAGAATTAATCCCTATACTAAACTGCAAGTGTACAGCAATGTCAAAGTAGTATATAGGGTTATCGAATCCACAGGGACACTTGGTCTCAAGAGAATCAAACCGTAGGGAATGAATACTAGAAATAAGCAATGTGATTGTATTGAAAATAGTGCAAGAGAGTAAATCAGTAGCAGAGATTATTGGTTGTGAAAGCAAGTAATTAAAAGCGTTAAACCTAGGGTATTCTCAGGAAATCAGACTAGCAGACAGTTCATTCAGCAAGGATCTAATTAAGGACAGTTCTAGAACTCAAAACACAGATATAGAATTAACCAAATTCCTTTGCGATAATTCTCTAAGTCTAAGTGCAGCAAACCAAACTTCCGTTTGCGAGAACTAACAGATTAAACCAGCAATAAGCTCAAGTTTGATATGTTCACAATTATCCTAAACCAAACTTTCGTTTGCGCAAAGTTTAATTGCCCAATTTAATTAGTTCAGATTCCTAAACCCCACTTCCGTGACGTATTTAGCAACCTAAGATCTAGATTCTAATTGATCAGGTTAGAACTAGCTTTAAGCACAATTAAATTGAAGAACAGATATAGTTTGAATCCTTAACTGAAATTGAACAAGTCTAGCAAGTCATGAAATCCTATGTGAGAAACCCTAAGTCTAACTAGGAATCTACTCAGACATAGATAATGAAAACATGATCATATGATAAGTAAATTGCATAAAAGAATAAGAGTAAAAGGGGTTCGAAATCTTCTCCAAATACAGATGATGAATTAGGTTCAGATCAGCCCCCAAAAAGCTCTAAAAATCCTCTGCTCTTAATTATGAAGTTGTATCTAATAAAAACTCTAAAAACTCTATTATATAGGCATAATCTCGGCCAGGGGCTTCTTTGTAAATATCAGGAACTTCTGGATCAAAGTGCAATATCTTGATTCTTCTAAACCGCCGAGTTTTTGGCCCATCTCGCTGGTGCAACGATCGTTGCTAGAGTGCAACGATCGACACCTTTCTCTGTCTCGGACAGTGAACTCTATCTCTCGGCCAATCACTCTAAAAATCTCCAAAATGCTCCATAATCTCCAATTTAGCTCCCAACCTGATTATACCTGTAAAAGACTCTAAACAAAGACAAAAGACACTAAAACACATCTATATCATGGCCTAAAACTAGTAAAAACCATGATATATCACGGTTTAATGAAGAATGCTGATATTGCAGAAAAGCCCATATATTTACACAGAAGCCCAAAACTTGTTTTATACTATATATTAGGGTTTTTAGCCACTTGTTTAGGCGACGCTTTATTATTTTCAGAGAGAGTTTCAGGGGCTGATCTTGTTCTCGAAAGAGACTTGATTTCGAACCCCAGTTCTTTATTTGATTTTATAATATTTGGTTTTCTATTCAACATGTTTTCTGTTTTGATGAACATGTCTGAGTAGATTACCTGTTAAGTTTAGGGATTCTCATTAGGGATTTCACGGAATTATAGTTTAATCAATCTGTAGGGATTCATATCTGCTAGTTCTTCGCCTAGGATTGCTCTTAATGCTTAATCTGAAGTAGCTATCCAGATTTATGATGTTAGGTTGATTGATGCAACGACAGTTGGTTAATTAGCTAGAAAGAACCTAGATGAGCAATTAAATTACTCGCAAAGAGATTTGGTTTAGTTTAATTGTGAACATATCAAACTTGGAATTAAAGCTGGTTTAATCTGTTAGTAATTGCAAAGAGATTTGGATTGCTGCACTTAGACTTAGAGAATTCTCGCAACGAGAGTTGGTTAATTCTATATCTGTGTTTTGAGTTCTAGAACAGTTTCTGATTAGATCCCGATTGATTGATTGCTTGTGTTCCTGATTTCCTGAGAACTTCCTAGACTTAACGCTTCGTTTCCTTGCTCACAACTCGCTGCTATTTACTTTCTGCTTGCTGATTTACTGCTTTCCCATATTGCTTTCTCCTAGTTTAATCTCTTCTGTTTTAATTCTATCGTTGACCGGAGTCCCTTTGGATTTGATACCCTAAGTACTACAACTACATCACTGTGCACTTGCAGTTAGAATAGGGTTAAAACTAGACCTATCAGTAGTTACGAAGTCATCCTGGGAATGGATTGGTTGGTGCAACTTCAGGCCATAATGGATTGCGCCAAGGCGACCGTCACTTTTCCTCGCGAAGAGGGGAAGAATGTTTTCAAGGGAATGAAAACACGTACGGGGATATCAGTCATATCCATGATGCAAGCAGAAGCGTTGATCAGCAAAGGAAACGAGGCGTTCTTGACAACCATCTCGATGATCAAGTAAGAGTAAACACCTAGCTTGGATCCCATTCCGGTGGCTGCAGAGTACGAGGATGTATTCGCGCCACTGAATGGTCCACCGCCAGAACGAAATGATGCCTTTTAAATAGAGCTAGAGCTTAGGACGGCGCCTGTGTCAAAGGCTCCCTATCATTTAGCGCCCGCAGAGATGGCCGAGTTAAAAAAGCAATTGGAGGATCTTGTGGAGAAAGGATTCGTTCGACCGAGCAGTTTGCCGTGGGGAGAACCAATCATGTTTGTCTAGAAGAAAGACAGAAGTTTCAGACTCTGCATTGATTACAGAGGCTTGAACAAGGTGACCATCAAGAACAAGTAACCTTTGCCAAGGATCTATAAGTTGGTTGACCAGCAACATGGAACCTCGTGGTTCTCTAAGATCGACCTTGCATCAGGGTACCACCAGATCCAGATATCAGCGGAAGATATTCGGAAGACGGCATTCCAGACCCGTTATGGATACTACGAATTTGTGGTAATGCCATTTGGATTTGACCAAAGCGCCAGTAGCCTTCGTGAAGATGATGAACGATGTCTTCCGGAAGTGCTTGGATAAGTGCATTATCATTTTCATCGACGATATCCTGGTCTACTCGAGGAGTAAGGAAGAACACGAGTGGCACCTCCGGATAGTTTTGGACACGCTCAGGAAGCAGCAGTTTTACGCCAAGCTCAGCAAGTGCAGTTTTTTGCAAAGGATGATTGGATTCCTAGGCCACGTGATCTTGGAGACAGGAGTAGCAGTGGATCCGGAAAAGATCACTTCTATCACCAATTGGGCATAACCAAAGAATGCAACTGATGTTCGTAGTTTCCTCGGATTGGTCGGATACTACAGAAAGTATGTGGAGGGATTCACCAGTATAACCAAGCTATTGACGGTCTTGACGAGAAAGGACGCCAAGTTTGTATGGTCGGTGAAGTTCACCCAGAGTTTCAAGCGGCTTCAGGAATTGTTGACTCAGACTCCAGTGTTAGTACAACCGCAGTAATGCCGTACGTAGTCTACACGGACGCATTCGGAGTTGGATTGGGATGTGTCTTGATGCAATAAGGAAAGGTGATCGCCTATGAATCGAGACAGTTGAGGAAGCACGAGGTTAAAAACCCTACTCGGGACTTGGAGTTGGCAGCAGTAATCTTTTGCACGGAAGATATGGCGTGCTTATCTGTACGAGGAGAAGGTGCAGATATTCACGGACCATAAAAGTTTGAAATACCTCTTCCCTTAGGGATATCTGAATTTGAGGCAGCGCCGATGTATAGAGCTCTTAGCGGATTACGATCTTGAGATCGAGTATCACCTTGGAAAGGCTAACCAGGTCGCTGATGCTCTAAGCAGGAGGAAGATTATCGTGTCATAAAACAAGGAAGTGCATGAACTATTAGCGACCCTAGCGGAGTTACGGTTGTGTGCCATCGTAGTAGAAGAAGGAGAAACCGGTTGGAAGCATTAGACCAGGCCGACTTGTTTGGAAAGATTAGAGAGGCTCAACCGAAGGATGGAACCCTGAAGGCGGTAATCAAGAAGGAAGTGATTGGATATCACACCACAACCAATGGTACGGTCATGTTCAAGAACCGAATCTGTGTGCCGGAAGTCAAGGACTTGAGGAACGAGATTCTAAAGCAAGCTCACCACTCTCAGTTTTTGATTCACCCACGGAACCACAAGGTGTATCAGAATTTGAAGCGGTACTACCAGTAAGAAGGAAGGAAGAGGGATGTGGCAACGTGGGTTTCGCAGTGTCAGAACTGTCAGCAAGTCAAGGCCGAAAGGAGGGTTCCCAGTGGGTTGTTACAAGGGTTGCATGTACCAGAGTGGAAATGGGATATGATAACCATGGACTTCGTGACTGGGCTATCAATAATAACAAGAAGGAAGGATGCAATTTGGGTAATCTTGGACCGGCTTACCAAGTCTGTGCATTTTTTGGCGATAAAGAAAACAGATGGAACCGAGGTTCTCGCCCAGAAGTATGTGGAGTGCATAGTGAAGTTGCACGGGTCACCAGTCAGTATTGTCTCAGAAAGAGATCCGAAGTTAACTTCTATCTTCTAGAAAGAATTTCAGAAAGCAATGGGTAAAAAGGTGCGTCTCAGCACGGCATATCACCCGCAGACCGATGGACAGTCTGAGCGGAAAATCATATATTGGAGGATATGCTAAGAGCGTGTGTGTTGGATTGGGAAGGAAATTGGGTTAAGTTTATACCGTTGGTGGAGTTTTCCTACAATAATAGTTACCACTCGAGCATATGGATGTCGCCATACGAGGATCTGTATGGTCGACCCTGCAGGACTCCCTATGTTGGACCAAGGTGGGGGAGAGGCATGACTTAGGGCCGGAAATGGTTCATGAGCCAGTCGAGCAAGTGACATTTCTCAAGGAAGATCCCAAGCTGAGCCACAACCGCCATAAAAGTTTTGCAGATAAGTATCGTAAGGATTTGGAATTCGTTTTGGGAGATTCAGTGTATCTCAAGATGAGAACGTCCCGAGGAAACCATCCCAATCGAAAGCTGAAAAAGTTGAGGCTAAGGTATATGCGACCATTTGTGATAGTTGAGAGGGTTGGTGTGGTGGCGTATAAGTTAAAGTTACTGCAAGAGCTGTCAGATTTTCATGTATTACATGTATATGTTCTGCGGAAGGTTTTTCGTGAAGGGGAACTGATCATGCCAAAGCCGCCATCAGATGTTAACCGTAATTGGTATGTGATTAGCAAACCGGTCAGAATCGTAGATCGCCATGAGTCGTAGTTTAATGGAAAAAGGACCAAAATGGTATTGGTTCGCTGGGAGAGAGACGAAATCCAAGATGAAGTTTGGGAACCAGAGTTGCAGTTTAAGTTAAGCCATCCAGAGAATTGTAATGGCCCTAATCTTAGGGCACAAAAAGAAGTGGGAATGGGCCAAAACCCCAAGGCCAACCCGTTAATTCTGAAAGCCCTAGGATTTTCCCGTATAAAAAGAGGAGCAACCCCTCTCATTTGGCATAGAAATTGAAACAACGAAGCTCTGCCCATGCCGCGAGCCAGCCAGCTGACGACCGCCGACCAGCCATCGGAGCCAGATCGCCGGACCACCGCTAGGCTGCTGTTGTTTGATGTTGGAGGCATTAAGGCTTGTGGTACCCACTAGTCCATGGGTGCGTGGGGGTTTCGACCTGAGGCCGCGTCTACAGACAAGTAGCTAGTTGTAGGTTGATTGTGAGCCACGAGTTTTGGGTGCAAGGTGTTATTAGCCTTGGACTTATTGTTTGTTTGTTGTGATAGTGTATGATGAGGTCGTGGGTTTCTAGAGCCTGCGCTCACTGGGTATTGGTGTTGAACCAATTACTTAGACCTCCTTTGTTGATTGTTTTTCAGGTAATCATGGGGAGTTGCAGGAGTAGACGATCGAGTGTGGTGCCATAATTGGGAAGTGGGATCTTTTGGCGTTCTTTTATTTTTAATAAGACTATTGCGTTTTCTTCCGTTTTCATGTTAACTCTGTTTCAGTTGGGTTTTACCTTTGTAAGACTCGGGTTTTGATTTTTAATAAAGTGAACCGTTTAGAATTAAGTGTTGGATTGTGGTTTATGACTTGGTTCACTGATTTGTGGACTATGGCTTGAGAAGCCGATGAGTCGTTTGCTGGATCCGACGGGGCGGGTGATACACACCCATGATGTATTTGAAAATTTAAACAATTAATGTAAATTATTTAGGTGAGAAAACAAGTATTTATAATGATATATACTAATACAAAGAAGAATGAAACATATTTATTAAATAAATTTAAGGCGTAAATGGATAAAAAAATAAAAGCTAAAGATAGAATTATGAGTCAATATTTAATACTCCTTCTGTTTCACAAAGAGTGTTATTTTAGAGATATTTTTGTTGTTTCAAATAGAATGTCATTCTACATTTCCAATGTCATTTTTAGATTAAAATTCCTATTTAACCATTTACTAACAGCTTATTTTATTTGATTTTAAGTCATTATCATCCAATTTTTAGTATATTAAATAAGGGTATATTGGTATAATTTTGAGTTTTCTTAATATGTATGAAATATGCCAGAATGACATTCTTTATGAAACGGAGAAAATATTTAGGAGAAGAACATTCATTGGGGAGCTTGTTATCGAACCTTTGACCAATCAACCTTGTCACGCCCACCGCTTATAACCAAGCTCTCACCGTTTCATAGACTTGCCTTTATACTCAAAGGTTGCAACCTTGGGTATGCTATATCTAATTTATTTGTATGGTTTCCGTACAATCTATCGTAATTTGATCTCTCCAAAAACTAATTGGGTAATTAGTCTAGAATTTATTTGGAGTATTTCGTGAAAATAAAGACAATTGAGAAATAATCATAATGATCAAAACATGATTATATTATTGAAGGTATGCCACATCCTCGAAAGGACTAAACAAGTTACATACCACAAATGTTGGTAATCATTTTCCGGATCATGAGAAAAAGATGTTGGAAGCGTTTCAACACATAAGGTCTGTCTTTTAAAGCAAATGAGGATGACAAATAATGTCCAAAGTTTAGGGTCCAAAGAAAAAATGGATATGGGCCTAAAGTCCAAGGCCCAACTCACCAACTCTGGAAACCCTAGCCCTCTCCATGTAAAAAGGATAGCAGCCTCCCTAATTTTGCACAAATTTCAAAGAATTAAAGTCATGGTCGTGCTGGGAGAGACATCCACCCGACATCCAGTCTCCGCCAGTTATTGTTGGACCGCTTCCCAGCCGCTGCCTCGCCGAGCCGCCGCCCAGAGCGACTGCACCGCCGCCGTTCTTCACTGGAAAACTCGCCGGATTCTTTTGCATGGCCTCGTTTTCGTTCCAGAACCCCCTTTCATCATCTTCTAGATTCGTTTGAGTGTAGAATCCTCTGATCTCCGCGTTCTTAAGGTTAGATCTCTAGATCTCAGATCTACTTCTGATCTCTGCTTCTAGATAAATCTGATCCGTCAAACGTTGTAGATCTGATCCATACTACCCCTCGTCTCTCTCTCTCTCTCACACTCCAAATCTATTGTTGGATTTCCAGATCTGTTGTCAGGATCTCCAGATCTGTCGTCGGAATCTCCAGATCTGTCGCCGGAATCTTAGATCTAGACTTAGGTGAGAACCGGTCGTGATCTCTACCATATTCTATTTTAATATCGGGACATGATTCCTTATTTAATAGCGTCTTTACTAGGTAGTGCAGACCTAGCAGATGATTTGTGTTGATGTGGTTGAAGGCACATAGAAAATAGGTTATCACTAAAACCGAAAACGTTGTTTGTGTATGATGGCTTGTGTGAGTAGTTGAGACAGGTGACTGTGAAGGGAATTGGGTGCGGAGGGCTTGACCTAGAACCGATTGAGGCGGTTGCGCATCCTTACAGAGCATTTGACCTGGAACCGATTGAGGCGATTGCCTGTCACTGGGTGGATGGCGTTAGAGGGGGTGTGATAATCCCTCTGTTGTGGTTGTTGTTAGGCGTACTCGCCGGTTCATGGTGTGTGGGGGGGGGGGTTTGACATGAGTCTGCACCTATGGACAAGTAGCTAGTTGTAGGTTGATTGAGAGCCTTCGGGCATTGGGTGCAAGGTGTTATTAGCTTTGGACTTATTTTATGATGTTGTGATAGTGTATGATGAGATCGTGGGTTTCTAGAGCCTGCACTCACTGGGTATTGGTGTTGAACCAATTACCCAGGCCTCTTTCGTTGTTGTTTTGCCGGTAATCCCGAAGAACTGTAGGGGTAGACGGTCGGGTGTGGTGCTTTGTTTCGGGAAGTGAAATCTTTTGGTGTTTTCTTTCGTTTAATAAGACTTATGCGTTTCTTTCATTTTCATGTTAAGTCTGTTTCAGTTCGGTTGTGCTTTGTAAGACTCAGATTTTGATTTTTAATAAAGTAAACAATTTAGAATTAAGTGCTGGATTGTGGTTTATGACTTGATTCACGAGTTTGTGGACAATGGTTTTAGAAGCCGAGAAGTCGATTCTGGATTCGACGAGACGGTGTTACGATTTTGGTATCAGAGCGGGGTTAAGTCTAGCCGGTCTCATCTGGCCACGCAGGGTAGTAGTAGTGTATTTATATTCGGATTTCAATGGGGTTTTCAAAGTGGTTTTGAATGATTTTCTAAATGGGAATTTCTAAAAGTTAGATTCTAAAAGCACAACAGATATCGACCTCCTTACATACTCGCCGAAAGTGAGTTCAGGTTCAACCGTCGTATGACTCACTCGCTCTTCTTTATAACAGGGTTCTGCCCAAGAGAAACGGAACCGCGCCAGCCTGCCGTAACGTCAGATCTGCCTCTCCACCTACTTCGACAGACAATGCTATCAGTTTGAATGGAAGTCAGGAAGGAGTTGCCAGAAACCCAGAAGGGGCAGCCTTAGGAGCGGGGCAAGTAGCTGAGGATGCAGCTCTTCTGCAAGGGTTGCTAGCCCTTCGTGAGGCACATGTTGAAGTCACCAGAGCTGAAGGAGGTACTGCAGCAGCAGCAGCCGGTGTCGAAGAAGCAGTAGGAGCAGAAGTGGGAGCTGTATGAGTTGTTAGAGCTGCAAGAGTTATTGGAGCTGCAGGGGTAGGAGCTCCCAGAGTTGTGCTGGGAAATGAAAATGTGGCAGCAGAGGCCGCGTGAGGAGCTGGAAACGCAGAAGGTGGAGCTGACTATGTTTCCTGAGGAGTAGGATTCGCTCTATGGGATTTGGAGTTTCTCAGCCTCCACCAGTAGTGGTTCAGCAACCACTGCCACCACCACCACATGTGCCATGAGTGGTGGAATGATTATCTTATTGGAGCATGATGAAGCATCTGCGGGAAATGCAAAAGGATCATTTCGCCGGTGGAATTGGTATCGTTGCCACATAAAACTGAGAAGAAAGTTAGAGCGAAACTTGGATACAACTTTGTGTCCGATGGAGTTCTATGTTGAGTTGGCACCCTTCTACCTAAAAGATGATGAACTGGTTTTGTGGGAAGGAGTAGTGGAGAGTGCACAGGATCACCAGCTGACTTGGGAAGAGTTTCGGGAAGCTTTCAACCGAAAGTAATTTTTGCACAAGATCATGGATAGGATGGAAGGAGAGTTCTATAATCTCCGTCAAGGAAACAGGGGTGTGCGAGAGTATGGAGAGGAGTTCAACCATCTTAGGAGGTTCGCAGGGAGGTACCTGACTGTACGAGAGCTGATTCGCCAGTTCCTCACTGGATTGAAGATCAAGCCAAGAACAACTGCAAGATGAGGGATTACTTTGACATCATTGACTTGATCGAGAAGGCAACAAATGCAGAAATTGGATGGGAGGAAGAGCAGAAACAGCACATGAATGCACATCATAGAGGTGCCAAGAGGAACTGGGAGACCGCGAAAGCCGCCGTACAAGCTGTTTCATTGCAGCAGATGCAAACTCAGGGATGCTTCGGGTGCGGACAACCGTGGCATATTTACAGGTATTGCCTGCGTATTCCAGGGCAGCAGCAGCGCCGACCTACCAAGGAGTGCTCATGTGCTATTAGTGCGGATGACCCGGTCACTTTGCAAGGGAATGCACAAATCGAGTAGTAATAGTAGGAGCGGGAGCAGGAGCTGGAGTGCTGCCATTGCCGCCATGTCCGCCTAGGGGTCAAGCAGGAGGGCCTCGTGTGTACGTCGCTGGAAAACATGAAGGACCTGAACCGATCGCGGGTATGTATTTCTGTCTCTTGCGTGAATTCTATGAAGTCGTAATGTTAAAAGTCTAGTGCTTAGTTTTAGCCAACCGTGTAGAATGGGTTGTGGTTGGGTGAGTAGCCGCCCACACCTTGTTGGACACGAGAGCTATGCATAGCTTTATGAGCCCAAAGCTATCGAGTTTCTGGACTTTCAAAGGAAGGTTTGTCGAGGGAGTCATGAAGGTCGAGACCGCCAGGTTGGAGTTAGATTGCTATGAAGTCATACTGTGAATGGATTACGCCAAAGGCGACTGTCACTTTTCTTCGCAGAGAGGAGAAGATTATTTTCAAGGGAATGACAATGCAGACGGGGATATCGATCATATCCGTGATGCAGGCAGAAGTATTGATAAGCAAAGGAAATGAGGCGTTCCTGGCGACCATCTCGATGACTAAGGAAGAGGAAGCTCCGAGCTTGGACACTATTCTGGTAGCCGCGGAGTACGAGGATGTATTCGCACCATTTAAAGGACCACCGCCGGAAAGGAATGATGCTTTTATGATAGGGCGTGAGACCAGAACGGCGCCTGTGTTAAGGTCCCTATTGTTTTTGTCACCCGCAGAGATGGCTGAGTTGAAGAAGAAATTGGAAGATCTAGTGGAGAAAGGATTTGTTGGACTGAGAAGTTCGCCGTAGGAAGCACCAGTCTTGTTTATTATGAAGAAGGAAATTTTTTTCAGAATCTGTATTGACTACCGAGGCCTGAACAAGGTGACCATCAAGAAAAAGTACCCGCTGCCAAGGATCGATGAGTTGGTGGACCAACTGCAGGGAGCCTCGTGGTTCTCCAAGATTGGTCTTGCTTCGAGGTACCTCCAAATACGAATAGCAGAGGAGGACATTCGGAAGACGGCATTCCGTACCCGTTATGGACATTACGAGTTCGTGGTAATGCCGTTCAGATTAACCAACATGCCAGCAGACTTCATGAAGATGATGAACGATGTTTTCTGGAGTACTTGGATAAGTGTGTCATCTTTTTCATCGAAAACATCTTAGTCTACTCAAGGAGTAAGGACGAAGCACGAGTGGCACCTCTAGATCGTTTTGGATACACTCAAGTAGCAGCAGTTGTTTACCAAGCTCATCAAGTGCAGTTTTTGGCAAAGGAAGATTGGATTCCTAGGCCATGTGATCTCGGAAACCGGAGTAGCAGTGGACCCAGAAAAGATCACTTCTATTACCAATTGGGCAGGACCAAAGAATGCAACTGATGTTCGTAGTTTCCTGGGGATAGTAGGATTTGCCAGCATAGCTAAGCCGGCCTTAACAGTAAAGGACAACAAGTTTATTTGAGCGACTAAAGGAATTGTTGACTCAGACTACAGTGCTAGTGCTACCGCGCCCGAGGATACCGTACATCATCTACATGGATGCATCGGAGTCGGATTGGGATGTGTTTTGGTTCAAGAGAAAAGGTGATAGCTTATGCATCGAGACAGTTCAGGAAGCATGAGTTTAACTACCCCACCCGTGACTTGGAGTTGGCAGCAGTGGTCTTTGTGATGAAGATATGACGTGCTTATCTGTATGGGGAGAAGGTGCAGGTATTCACGGACCATAAGAGTTTGAAGTACATTTTCATTTTGAGAGATCTTAGTTTGAGGCAGCGCCGATGGATGGAGCTCTTAGTATCTTATGATCTTGAGATCGAGTACCACCTTGGGAAGGAAAACCAGGTGGCCGATGCTTCAAGCAGAGGAAAAATTATCATGTTATAGAATAAAGAAGTGTAGGAATTGTCAGCTACCCTAGCAAACTTGCAGCTCTGTGCCACCATAGTCGAAGAAGGTGTCACCGGATCGGAAGCTTTGAACCAAGTTGACTTGTTGGGTTGGATCAAGGAAGCCCAACCGCGGGATGGAACCCCTGCGAGCCTTGCTCGCGAAGGAAGTGATTGGGTATCACACAACGACCAATCTTCTGGCAAGCGTTTTAGAAAGCAATGGGTACGAAGGTGCTTCTCAGCACGGCATATCATCCGCAGACTAATGGACAATCTGAGCTGACCATTCAGACATTGGAAGATATGTTGAGAGCGTGTGTTGTATTGGGAAGGCAATTGGGTTAAGTTTCTTCCGTTGGTCGAGTTTGCCTACAACAACATTTACCACTCTAGGTAGAGATTTCACCACATGAGCCTCTATATGGTCGACCCTGCAGGACCACTATGCTGGAACGAGGTGAGGAAGAGGCGCGACTTAGAGCCGGAGATGACTAAGGAAATACTCGAGCAAGTTGAGGAAATGCTAAATCAGGCCCACGATCGTTAGAAGAGTTAATTGGATAAGCATCGTAAAGATTTGGAGTTCGCTGTGGGCGATTTAGTGTAACTCAAGATGAGGACATTCCGGGGCAACGATCCCAACCGCAAGTTAAAAGAGTTGAGGCCAAGGTTAATGGGACCATTTGTGGTAGTCGAGAGGATTTTTGTGGTGGTGTATAGGTTAGAGTTACCGGAAGAGTTGACAGATTTCCACAATGTGTTCCATGTGTTTGTTTTGTGGAAGGTTGTTCGTGAACCGTAATTGATCCTACCAGAGCCACCATCAGATGTCAACCATAATTGGTCAGTGACTAGAAAGCCGGTCGTGATTGTAGATCGTCGGGAGTCAAAGCTTAATGGAAAGAGAATCAAAATGGTACTAGTTCGATGGGAGAGAGATGAAATTCAAGATGAAGTTTGGGAACCTGAGCTGCAGTTTAAGTTAAGCCATCCAGAGTTGTTTACGGAATCTAGTGGCGGAATGAATTCAGGGACGAATTCTCGATTGGGGGGGGGGGGAGATATGTAATGGCCCAAGTTTAGGGTCCAAAGAGAAAGTGGGTATGGGCCTAAAGCCCAAGGCCCAACTCACCAAATCTGGAAACCCTACCCCTTCTTCCTATAAAAAGGAGAGCATGCCCCCTCATTTTTCACGAAATTCAAAAAGCGAAGCCCTGCTCGTGACCAGAGACAGCCAAACAATAGCTAACCGTCGCCAGCCACAGCCTGACCGCCGCCAAGCCGACGCCTTCGCCTCACCGGAGCCGCCATCCCACCGCCGCCAGGAGCCACCACGCCGCCACCGTACTTCACTGGAAAACTCACCGGATTCTTCTGTTCGGCCTCGTTTTTGTTCTAGAATCCCCAGTCGGCGTCTTCTCGATTCTTTTGAGTGTAGAAACCTTCGATTTCGCATTCTTAAGGTTAAATCTCTAGATCTCAGATCTACTTCTGATCCCTGCTTCTGGATCAGATCTGATCCGTTAAACGTTATAAATCTAATCCGTACTACCCCTCGTGTCTCTCTCTCTCTCTCACACTCCAGATCTGTTGTTGGATCTCCACAGATGTTGTTGGATTTCCAGATCTGTTGTAAGGATCTCTAGATCTGTTGTAAGGATCTCCAGATCTGTCACCGGAATCTCCCAATCTATTTCCGAATCTCAGATTTAGACTAAGGTGAGGACCAATCGTGATATCTATCCTATATTTCAATATCTGGACATTAGTCCTTGTTTAATAGCGTTTTTCCTAGATAGTGTAGATTTAGCAGATGATTTGTGTTGATGCGATTGAAAGCACATAGAAAATATGTTATCACTTAAACCGAAAACGTTGTTTGTGTATGACAAACCAGACTTTAGACACTCAAAACTAGGAAGACTCCTCCCTCATTAAGACCCCGATGACACAGGTTGACGAGCTGACTCTTGGCAACAACACCCGCTTTGACCAACTCACGAACGATCAGAACGCGTGCAGGGAACAGATCAACGACCTCAAAACGCACGGACATCAAAAATCTTAGGAAACAGGAGACCACACCCGCGGCTCGAAAGGGCTCTATTCGAAGAATCTCCAGCTCTAAACACCGAGTCAAGCAGGCGACCACTCACATCCTTAACACCGTCGTCAACTGAACCTCCTCAAACTACTCAAGCCAAGAGGAAGCTAGTAGAAATAGTGAGCTCAAGCTATTAAATGCGCAACCGGAAAACATGACATCAAAGGTTCACAAGGCAACCATCTCAGCCCATGAAATTGACCGAGTTCTCAAGGAGATACAAAACACACCATTCACAAACAAGATAATGGGCACACCAATCAAGCACCCAGAAAAATGAAGTTGCCAACCTATGAGGGAAGCTCGGATCCTCGACAGTACCTAACAACTTTTAGCATTGCAATGGGACGAGCCCAGTTCTCTTCGGAGGAGCGTGACACCTGCTTCTGCCAACTCTTCGTCAAAAATTTGAGTGGTGCCGCCCTCAACTGGTTCTCACATCTGGAGGCACACTCAATCGACAACTATCACCATTCGACAACAACTTTTCTTAAGCACAACTCCATGTTCATCCAATAGGGAGCTTAAAGCGCCGACCTCTGGGCTGTGAGCCAAGGACCAAAAGAATCTTTCAGGTCAGATATTGATAGGTTCAAGGTTATCGTCTCCAAAATCACAGTGACTGATAATTAAGGGCTTCCGGCGCTATGAAACATACTCTGGTACCAATCACCATTCCACGATGAGATTGCCATAAACAAGCCACACTCTCGAAGATGCTCTCCACCGGGCAGCCGTCTTCTTCGAAATAGATTGCCATAAAAACCTGCTCGCTAAGAACTTTGTGTCTGCCAAAAAGGGGAAGGAGTCAGCACCAGAGTGCTTCGATGACAAAGGAAAAAATCCCTAGGACTTCATTTGCCCACGATTCAATTTTCTTCTTTTCTTTTCTTTCATGTAATGTCATAAAATCTTCAATTGATTCGGTAAAGATAAGATTTGAAACGCTTACATGAACCTTATTCAAGAAGCAGCCTTTGATTATTCCATGCTTTTTTTAAGGCTTTCATATTACAATATATTTTTTTTTCAACAAAGAAAATTTTAACATAAAGAATAAAACAAAAGGAAGAAAATCAAAAGGCTCAAGTTCAGAAAAAACCCTATTGGGCTAGACTCTAACCAAACCTAAGAACTAGACTAGCCCAAAAACCCAACACGCAGAAATCCTAGATGGAAAAGCAAGATAAGACACTGCCGTTGAGAGAAGAAATCCGCAAGATGAGAGGACACCGGAGGATCAATAGACGCAGCCAATGAGAAGAAGGAGAACCAGGACCACCAAAACACCGAACACGGTTGGCCAGAAAATAGATCCGGAGAGTGGACGCTGAGGAGAACGAAACATGAAAGCGATGCCTAAACCCAAGAGAGGAGAGGAGCCAACCTCCCAACACCATTATCGGTCCACAGCGAGAGCGATGCCTATGTGAGATTGGCCGGGAGACTTCCCGGGTTATAGTCGGTCCACCGCCATCGCCGCGAGAGCCTTGCCACTCCCTACCACCGTCTTGTTAGCGAGCTGGGAAGAGGCACAAAAAACCCAACAGAACATGGAACCGCCACCGCAAACGAAAACCACACCGTGCAAGACTCCAACACAGGAATGAGACAAGACACCGACATCCAAAAGGCTTTGAAGAAGAAACCGGAGACGACAAAGAAGGGGATGCCAAAACATCCAAATATAGTCTCCATAGAACCGAGAGGCTGACGCGCCGCCGCCAAAAACTCTCTGCCGCCGAACCAAACCGCGAAAACCCAGAATCCGGACCACGCCACCAAGTCAGAAACGGAGGATAGATGGAGTAATGGATGAAGAACCGACCTGATTTTAGAGGAGGAAGAACAAAACCCTCTCCGGTGAAGAAAGTGTCGGAAAAGCAAACGGAAGACTCTAGAGAAGCCGAGAGAAAAAAAATTTAGAGAAAGAATGCCGCTTAAAGGCTTTTTTGTTGATTTGATTATTCCATGTTTTTGATAGTTTAGTCGCTGCATGAAATAAATCAAGATGGCTTGTTCTTTTCGCTCATGGACGTGCCCCGTACGTAGGTGGGTCCTATGCCATTTCGATATGATTCGGTTCATGTTGCTATCTTGTGGGTACCGGTATTATTATAGCAAATAAGCGAATGGTATGTATTCTTTATTTGTCAGAATGGTGTTGAAAAGGGTTTTGATTAGGGAGAAACCACATGAAGTGATATGAAGTGTTAATTATTTGTTGAAGTTGGTTATTCATGTTACGATGTTTGTTGAGATTTGAGAATAAGGGTGTGACTGGCCGAGCATTTAGATGAATATAAAGTTTCTTATTACCTAATCAACTTTTACAAATATAAAGCATTGAAAATGGCATATGGAAATTGCAAATGCTCATTTTCTGATATTCTAGTCTCATTTAGATGACATCCTAGACACATCAGCGCAAATTATTACTTTTAGACAACGAAGTAACATTACAAATCTTTTACTGAATTGGCCGGACATTTCAAAACAAATCCGTAAACTCAACCCGTAGTGTAAACAGCGGTCCCGATTAGATACATCGAATAGCAATCAGTCAACTAGGTAGTGAATCTCATGAAGATGCAATGAGCTGGAGCATAAGTTACGACAGCTGCTAAATCAAGCAATGTGTGCAACAACGACTGAGTTAATGACAGCGTGAGCTAGAGCTAATGGATATGGAAACTATGGATACTAGAAGCTGACGAGGACGGTCCTGAAGAAGAGTAGCTGAGCTGGACGCATAGATCAGTGAAGATACTCATGGAATATGCACTTAAAAGAGTTTAGAAAAATAAGTTTTTCTCTAAACAAAGAAAAATGGAAATATACCTAAGAGAGTTTAGGAAGTTGTACAATGATCTATGGTGTATAAATAGATCATCTAGGGCATCTGTGCTTGGTGCGCTTTTAGAGAAAGAGATTGCTTTTAGCAAAAGTTGTGAGTTCTTAAGAGAGAATCATATTTGGTGTTAAGGGTGGATCTAGGAGGCTTTGAGATCATTGTTAGATCGAAAATCAAGAAGAAGACTAGGTTGTTAAGGTGAAACTTTTGTTTACTTTGCAATAAATAGTCTTTGAAAAAGATTACCCTTGTGTCACATTCTGTGTTACATTAGTCTCGCATTTTCAATTGGTATCAGAGCGGGCACTTGTTTGCTCACATATACAGGTGAGATTCTGTGGAAAAATAGAGAACTACAATGAGCTGATCAATAGCTCCAGAGTAATACTAAATGCAACCAACTATGGCTTTTGGAAAGCAAGAACAAGATCACAAATCAAAGGTATCGACCCGTTGGCATGGAAAGCAATGGAATCAGGTTGGACAGCTCAAACGATGAGGAATGAGGCAGGAGTCAATGTACCCGAACCGGAGGAACAACGAACAGAAGTCGAACTCAAGCTATCAAAATTCAACTCCAGAGCTCTAACTGCAATTCACTGTGGTGTGGCCAAGAAATAGTTTGAGTTAATACAAGGATGCGAATTGGCTAAAGAAGCATGGGATTATCTTCAAATTCATTTTGAAGGAACAGAAAAAGTGCAGAACTCAAGAAAATATCTTCTGGCTACCAAGTTTGAAGATTTAAAAATGGAAGATGATGAAACAATCTCAGACTTCAGTGCCAAAATCAGCTCTTTAGCTCAGGAAGCATCACTCCTTGGTAAGAAGTACAAGGACAAGACACTGGTCAGGAAATTTTTAAGGTGTCTGCCGGCCAGGTACATGCCGTACAAAGCAGCGCTAAGTGTATCAGCTAACACTGAAAGTATGAGTTTTTATGAGTTAGTCGGAATGTTGCAAGTTCATGAGCTAGAACTGGATGGTACGAAGAAATCTAAAGGTGTTGCGCTTATCACCCAAGCAAAAGCCAACCAAGAAAGTGAGGGAGAAGATCCTGTAAGCCGCATTGTTCGAAGATTTGATCGTGCTCTAATAAGAGTAGAACAAGGACAAGGATCATACAAGAGCACTAAGAGATCAACTGACGGAGAGAAAACCACAAAGAAGTCCGAAATGCAGTGTCATGAATACAAAGGGTATGGACACTTCAAGAGTGAATACCCAACTGTCAGAAGAAGTGAGATGAAATGCTTTGGTTGCAAATGAATTGGACATACTCATCTGGAATGCGTCAATGATCAGAAACAAAGACAAGAAAAATCTATGCTAGGAGTAAACAATGATGAGTCAGATGAGGAAAGTGATGAAGAAGAGGTCAACAACTTTGTAGCATTCCTTGGAATTGCCGAACTTGATGGTAATGAATCTGATTCAGACTTAGAAACAGAAGCAGATCTAGTCAGCAGCTATAAGGAGGTAAGGGATACCTTCATCAAAATTGGGCTAGAAAACACTGCACTAACACAGACAAAGCAGCGGCTTGAGGAACATATTGAGTCACTACAGGAAGAACTGGAAGCCGAACGGAAGCTCAGTAAAGAAAGTGTTAACTCAATCCAAGAAAAGTTGACATTAGCTAATAAATCAGAAGAATTGGAGAAGAAGTTGAGGAAAGAAAAAGAAGTAACGAAAAAAATACAGTCTGAGCTAGACCAACATCATCGCAAAATTCACAGGTTTGCAGGAACGAAGCAACTGGATACAATTCTGAGCTATGGCAGAACATAACACACAAAGTTATGACTTGGGTATACTGGACGAACTTGATCCAGTTCAGGAAAGACCACATTCGTACGTGCAAGCTTGATAATCCCAACTCAAACAATGTATGACTCATCCTCAAGGAACTGCTACTACTGTGGAAAGGTAGGACACTACAAAGCATACTGTTTCAGATTCCATCAAAGAGTTCGACAACTCAGAAAATTAGGGAGATTCAACTGGAACAAAGACATATACCAGATTTGGGTGAAGAAGACGGATCTATATGAAACAGGAAGTAGTACAAGGGGTACTAAAGAGAAGCAGATGGGATGTAGTATGGCCTTTGTCACTGACAAATCAGAGGATGGAAACCAATGGTACTTTGACAGTGGTTGCTCAAGGCATATGACAGGGACAAGAGATCATCTTAGAGGCATCAAAGTGATCAAATCTGGCAAAGTAACTTTTGGTGATGGAGGACAAGGGGCAATACAAGGCAAAGGTAAGACACTTGACTCAGATTTACCTAAACTAATGAATGTTTATCTTGTGAAAGATCTTAAGGCGAATCTGAGCAGTGTAAGTCAACTATGCGACAAAGGACTGATGGTGTACTTCACAAGTTATGATTGCAAAGCTATAGATGACACTGGAGATATCATCCTTCAAGGAAAAAGATCGGGCAACAACTGATACATGTGGGAAAACAACTCTAAATGTCTCTGCGCGAAGTGTCTTAGTGCTAAGAATGAGATTCACCTATGGCATCAATGACTTGGTCACATGAATGAAAGAAATTTGACTACTCTGGTCAAGAATGAGATAGTCTGAGGGATACTTCAACTCAAGGAGGTGAGCAAGATGGTATGTGGAGCATGCAACAAAGGAAAGCAGGTCAAAGTTCAACACAAGAAAGTGTCAGATGTTCAGACAAAGCACAAATTGGATCTAGTGCACATGGACTTGATGGGACCAATGCAAGTTGAAACCGTAGCAGGCAAACGATATGTGTTTGTTCTAGTAGATGACTTCACAAGTTACACATGGGTGAGATTCATTCGGGATAAATCAGATACAACTGATAGCTTTCGGATCTGGGCACTTCAGCTGATCAATGAAAAAGGCCGAATCAAGAAGATTAGGAGTGATCATGGACGAGAATTTCAGAATGAAACCATGAAGGTATTCTGCGAAGATCATGGAATAGCTCATCAATTTTCAGCACCAAGAACTCCTCAACAAAATGGAGTAGTGGAAAGGAAAAACAAGAATCTCCAAGAAATGGCCAGAGCCATGATTCACGGCAATGATGTGCCATTAAAGTTCTGGGCTGAAGCTATCAATACAACATGCTACATCATCAACCAGGTGTATGTGAGAAGAGGAACAACCATGGCACCATACGAGATGTGGAAAGGGAAAACTCCAAATCTGAGCTACTTGCATATCTTTGGAGGGAAGTGTTATGTACTGAATGATAAAGACCATCTTGGGAAATTTGATTCACGGAGTGAGGAAGGTATCTTCTTGGGTTACTCAGGAACTAGTACAGCCTTCATAGTGTATAACACAAGATCACGAACGTTTGTTGAATCAGTTAATGTCGTATTTGATGATCTATGTCAAATAAAAATCCCTGATGATTCCTCGGACAGTGAATCAGAACCAGTTGAGCACCAAAAATCCAGGAATGAAGATAATGCAGAGCAAGAAATAACCTCAAAAACCAGCCAATCTCAAGAAGTAAAATCTCCTGTGAAAATCAAACCAAGTAGAACTCAGAAAAACTATCATATCTCAGAAGTATTAGGATATGTGAATGATGAACGGATGACAAGGAAAGTCAATTCTAACTTTAGAGAAATGGTGCGGTTTGCTTGCTTTGTCTCAGTCATAGAACTCAAAACACATATTCAAGCCTTGAATGATGAATTCTGGATTGAGGAAATGGGACAAGAACTAGAGTATTTTGTGCGAAATGATGTATGGGAACTTGTACCACGACCTGAAGGAGTAAACATTGTAGGAACCAAGTGGATCTTTGAAAACAAGATTGATGAGAATGGGGTAATGGTGCGGAACAAGGCTCGACTTGTGGCTCTGGGATACTCTCAGATCGAAGGAATTGACTTTGAGGAGACCTTTGCTCATGTTGCACGACTTGAGTTAATCAGACTATTTCTTGGAATGACCTGCATCATGCACTTCACCGTATACCAAATAGACGTGAAGAGCGCCTTCTTGAACGGTTTACTTCAAGAGGAAGTTCATGTACAACAACCATTTAATTGCCTGGATGAGCAAAAAGCAGAACTCTGTCATCGTCTACTGCAGAAGCTGAATATATTGCGATGGGGAGTTCTTGTGCTCAGCTTCTCTGGTTGAAACAAATGTCGGCTGACTATGGGATCGACTCAGGACCACTACTAGTTCATTGTGATAATAAGAGTGCTATAAGCATCTCAAATAATCCATCCAAGACTCTCGAACAAAGCACATTGACATAAGACACCACTTCATTCGAGAGCTAGTGGAGGAAAAACAGATAGTGGTTGAATACATAGTTAATGATTTGCAACTGGCTTATTTCTTTACAAAACCTCTTGATTTTAACCGACTTATCATTTTAAGAAACTCAATCGGTGTTTGTGAGATGTAAAAGTCTACAGGGCTGGCACATGCACTGACTCACGGAGTACATCAAGTTCTGATTTGTTTTGGAGTCAGGAAATCTAGTGGAAACGAGCTGCCTATTGTGCCGTCTTGTCCCATGTACAGTACAGGTTTCTCGAGTGAGGTTCAAAAGCCATAAATAAAGAAAAAGCTAGGGGTTTATATCGTGAGGAGTCACATGATGGAATCATCTCCAAAAGTAGCTTAGTTACTAAATCAGTTAAAAAAATGTGTGGCAATCTAACTCAAAGGATAAAGGTTGAAAACATCATTGAGATAGGATAGAGGCATGAGAGTGTGAAAGCTAGCCACTGGGTGAATGATGGCCAAATGCAAGAATCATATGAGCAAGGAGTAAAGGCTGAGTCATGTGAAGTGTTAGTTCCTGACACACACAACATTGGTAAAAGAATTCAATGAAAAAGGTATTGTTTTCTATAACTAAAATGCCAATTGCTTCAGTAAAGATGTAGTCAATTCACTCGAAGTTAGTGCCCATTGCTTAAAACATTTGAATGTGGTTGATCTAATGTAATGATGTATAATGTGAACTAACCGAAGAAAATGTGGTACAGTGAACAGGAGGTATGGTTTATGTCGGTTCAAAGTTGGTTTGACAGAAAACGTATCCGAGATTTTGGGCACTAAAAAGGAAAATGAGATTTGAATTTCAAAATTCAAATATTTGAAAAATCTTCTCCCAATAGAATCACATGCAAAAAGGCAATGATATCTCTGACACAAATTTTGCTTCAGCTCATAAAAGGAGAGAGAAAGCAAAAAAGGAAATTCATCCTTCTTAAAAATCCGACGAGACTATGCTCTTTCTTCTTCATTCCAAAATCTTTTTGTTTCAATTTGTCAAAAGATAATCATGGTGCATGCGACTAGGAGATGTAAAGTGGGCTCTAGCTCAACCCAACGCCCGAACCAAGCTCCGCCGGAACAAAAACCGCCACAACGGCTTGATGACTCTAGCTCCGATGAGGAGGTACCGCCGCCCAGAAACCCTAATCTTGTTTCTCATCAGATTCTGGGTGAAAATAAATAAACCATCACGAATTCATTTGCAACGTCTCAAGAAGTAGAAGTCACAGATCCGATTGACGAAGATCAAGCACATAAGAAAGGCGATGATGAAGCTCAGTCAGGACGTATCTCTGAACCGGAAGATCAGCCTCCCAAACAACCGTCTGATCCGGAGATAGAGGAAATCCAAACCATAGAGTCACCAAAGAGAAGATGAGTCAATTAGCTCAGATGGGAAGGAAAATCCGGAAGAGATATGTGAACAAGAGAAAGATGCAGTTGATGGGCTAGCTTCGTTACTCACAAATAACGATGCTTTAGCAATGGTGGTGGCCAATCCAGTCAATACAACATTAATCGATGTTGAGCCTTCTGAGCTTTATACACAAGATGAACATACTAAGCAAGCATCTAGGCCTAAGAAGCGGAAAGCTAGGAAGTAGACAGGATCTTTGCCTGAGGTCAAGAAGGCACGCACTGAAAATATTGAAGAGAACAAACCTATGCAGAAGAAACAGAAAATAAAGCCTCTGCTAAAGCTGGGTCATCTACTGCAACTGGTGCTTCAGTCAAGGCCAAGGTCAAAGTTTTTGTTTCCAAGCGTTTCCCATCTCAAGAGGTTAAAGCCAGGTATGCCTTGTTCAAAGATCATGGAATCTTAGCTGAACGGATAGTGGATTTTGATGAAACCGATAAGTGGGGATATCAAGGATTGATAAACATAGGGATGTTGAGAAGCTCTGTTGATAGACTGATTGGGTTTGTTCCGGAAATCGTGAAGAAATTCTACACTAATTTCCCTGAATCGAGTCCTGATGTGCCTGATAAGGAAGTTCGTGTCTTCCTGCGAAAGAGAATGTATGATTTCTCTCTAGCTCAGATCAATGCCTGTCTTGACTTGGAACCCCTGAGCAATACTGAAATCAAGACTGATGCAAGTATTGATGGAGTCTCGCTTGATACTCTTGCTAAGTATCTAACTCAGGGACAAAAGAAGACTTGGGCAGGAATGAAATCTGTGGATCTTCCTCCAAAATATGCAGCTCTGACGATCTTAGCAGCTACAAACTGGTTTCCATCTACTCACAAGAATCACATCTTAGAGGACAGAGCTAGGCTGATTTACAAGATAACTCATGGGAAACAGATTGATTTTGGGAAGTTAGTGTACAAGCAGGTGATGAGCTTTACCACGGATCTACATAACG
Source organism: Orychophragmus violaceus (assembly GCA_030180135.1). NCBI lineage: Eukaryota > Viridiplantae > Streptophyta > Magnoliopsida > Brassicales > Brassicaceae > Orychophragmus > Orychophragmus violaceus. The sequence goes on from CM058233.1 coordinate 30,186,994, forward strand.
ATCGTCGTTGGCTGATATTTCCAAGAATCATATCAGCAGTTCTCGAAATGCAGCATTCACCTCACACGTTTGACGGAGAAGAACTTGTGGGTCCTGTGTTGTACAAGAAAGATCCACGGAGTGGAGAAGCATTTCTTAAGCGAGAGGGTGAGAGGAAGAGACAGGAAATTGCATCCGGCAAACGCAAGGTATCCTCAGTTACTCGTTCAGCGGGACGCTCCAAGGTAACTACATCTGCTGAAGAAGGACCTGTGGAGATTCTGTAACTTAGTACAGTCAGGATGCCGCTTAAAACCTCGATCGATCAGCTCTCTATTCAAACGGCACTACAAGAGATAGCCGAAGGACTTCAAGATCTGAATGACGTAGTGTTTCATCTTCGAGACAGGATTCAAGGTATGTTTTCCAATTCTTTTCGGTGATTATTACCCTGACATAAGTGTTTTTAACTTGTGTGCTCTCAAGCAGGGGGAGAAACAGAGGAGGTTAACGAGTCAGATCAAGAAGAAGAGTCTCCTGATGGAGATGATGACTCTGATGAGATGACCACGAGTGATGATTGAGTGTGTTGTATGAATGTTTTTGAAGGGCTAGTCTTATGGGGGAGTGATAGAATTCTGGGGGAGTAGGATTTATTTTGTTTGGTTTAAGAACTTGTTTTCTTTTGGTTTCCTCTCCGAGTTAATGCTGAACTCATGTTTGGCTTTCAAGTAATTTTGATCTTATGATATGTGATTGCTTTACGAGTCTTATGACAAACGGAATTATTGTGCTTCGGCTATATATATGTATAAGCTTATTGAAGTATAGGTACTTGAGATGCCCACAAAGCTAAAAAGGGGGAGATTGAAGATGCAATGAGCTGGAGCATGAGTTAAGACAGTTGCTGAATCAAGCAACGTGTGCAACAACGACTGAGTCAGCGACAGAGAGCGTGAGCTGGAGCTAATGAATATGGAAACTATGGATACTAGAAGCTGACGAGGACGGTCCTGAAGAAGAGTAGCTGAGCTGGACGCATAGATCAATGAAGATACTCATGGATAAGAAACTTAAAAGAGTTTAGGAAAATAGGTTTTTCTCTAAACAAAGAAAAACGAAAATATACCTAAGAGAGTTTAGGTTGTACAATGATTTATAGTGTATAAATAGATCATCTAGTGCATCTGTGCTTGGTGCGCTTTTAGAGAAAGAGATTGCTTTTAACAAAAGTTGTGAGTTATTAAGAGAGAATCATAGTTGGTGTTAAGGGTGAATCTAGGAGGCTTTGAGATCATTGTTAGATCGAAAAGCAAGAAAAAAACTAGGTTGTTAAGGTAAAACTTTTGTTAGCTTTGCAATAAACAGTCTTTGAAAAAGATTACCCTTGTGTCACATTATGTGTTACATTAGTCTCGCATTTTCATCCCAAAGTTAGGCTAAGTACCATTAGAGGCGAGATTTTTTTTATAATAAAATATGTATTTTATGTACTTGAAAATATTATAAAAGTTATCAGAGCGTTCATTTGAAAACGTTAAGTAGAGAAAGCGAAGCTTTCAGACGAGAAAAGAAAGACGACACAAGAAAGGATAAATTCTAAGATTTTTGTTATTTAAATATTTTTGTTATTAAAAAAAATGTTATACTATTTATGTTAGATAACCAGACTATATTTTGTTAAAATTGATCTTTATTTAACTAAAGTATTGAACGTGGTAATATGTGATGGTTAAATTAACTGGATCGAAAATTTAAACAAAATATAGTGATAATGTTTAGTTTTTAAATTGTTCAATTATTTTGTTTAAATTTAAATTTTTTAATTGAATGTCTATATTTTGTTTAAATGTTTGACATTGAACGTGGTAATATGTAATAGTTAAATTATTCGTTCTGAAAACTGTTCTTAAATACTACAAAGAACATTCAATTATTACTATTTTAGAAATTCCATTCATGTACAGATGAGATTTGGGAGGACCTTATTGAAGTAGCAGCCTTTGATTAGTCCATGTGGATCACGCAATCATCGGTTTTCAATGTCGCTTTTGGTTAACCAGTCAAGATGACTTTGTTTCCTCGTGGATGATGCATGGCGGCGTGTTCTGTGCTTAGTTTGATGCCGTTCCAATAAGATTCGGTTCATGTTGCTATCTTGTGGGTACCATTAATTGTTTTTATCATAACAAATCAACGGATGGTATCGATAAACTTCCATAAGGATTAATATGATAATTAATTAAGGTCGGAAAACATAATCATTTTATTAATTTCCAAGCTCGAAATCGATAATGATTTTTCTATTTCGGAATTAGGGTTAAATATAAGAATGAATAAATCAATATTTTCCTATGAGGAATATATTTATATCATGAGAATTAAATTAATTTTTATATTCTTTCATAATAATATTAAGTCCGGATTTTTTTGGATTTTTTTTTTCTTTTCGCAGACTTTTCTTTATGTTCTTTTATCTTTTCTAAATATGATTAATTTACTTAGTTATATTTTCCTCTTTTCTTTGCAGGTCGACATGGCCTTCATTGTAGTGGGCCGTTCTTCTTCATTGTTGGGCTTGAGTCGATGGGCTGATCTCGCTGTTGGGCCGGGATAAAGGACGGGTGCTAAACCCCTCCAGTTCGGCGAATTGAGTCGTAGACTAGGTTGACGAATTTTTGGGAGTTATTCGTTGCTCGGTGCTACAGCTACGTCGGCATTGGCCATGTTCCACTAATGCTTTGACCGTTTTCGCACTTTGAGATTTTCCAAAGGTTATTCAAGGCGCCTCTTCTTTCCCCAATGAATTCCTTGCGCGTATCTTGGGTAATGAACCCTCGCATCGCATTAGTATTTCTTTTGTAACCGCCGCGTCACTTCGATAACCCTTGCTTCTTATAATACGACCCTTTGCTCTTAATTTCCTTCATCTCAATTTCTTTCTTCCTTTCCTTTTTCTAAGAATCTGTTCTGGCCTCTTTTTTTCTTCTCTTGCTTCTTTGTTCCTTCTTAGTTCTAATGTCGTATACTCTTGGTTTCTTTTAACCGTGGGTCTATGCCGACCTCCAGAATTTTTAAGTTGGTGCAGGATGTTTGCCGATGAGCTTATGCTATTTTTATAAAGGGCAGCTTGTCGACAGATGAAAATATGCTGATGGTTACCCCTGTTTGCCGCTTTTCCAAACTTAAGGGTGGCGCTCAGATCCTTTGCTTGGATCGGTCTGATGCATTGTTACTTTCAATAACGGTTCCTGGTCTGCTTTTTCCGAGATCAATATCCTCCATGTAAGTACTTTTATTTGTTATTCTGTAGCTCGTAGCTCATCAATCATATTTCCATTTTGGTTATGTTCGCATGGCAATTGATGGTACATTGGAGCATGCCATTCCTGGAAGGCGCAAAACAACTTGCGCTTTTGAGCTAGCTGTTCAGCGTAGTATTGTTAGTCAGTCGCGAGGTTGCCATTTTGGTTGCTGAGGTCGACTCTTCCGATTTCTCTTTGCCCTAAGAAGATTTAATCGAGGTCTTGATTTCATCACGGTTTCCGTCTATGCGGCTAATCTTCAGGGAAAGGAACAGCCAAAACTAGTTCGGTTTCAAAAAAGAGCTCGTCCCTTTGCGGGATATATCCGACTTTCACGGAATGAACAAACTCGTCTTTCAAGAAATTAGCTCGGCTTAGTTTTCTTCTTTGTTATAGCTTGCTTTTTAATATCTTTTGTTAAGAAACGAATAAAATGAAGAAATTTCTTTTCATGGTCTTCATCTCCTTTGTTTCTTTGGTTGACTTATCTTTTTCTAGAAGAAGGATACTTCTGCCGATGTAAAGAATTCATTTCTTTTGTGATATAATTATCTGTCGAGATAAAATTTGTTTGCCGGTGTAGTTAATGATTCTCTTTTGAAAAGAGGAAGGCTTCCGCCGATATATTTGACTCATCTCTCTAAAGAGGAATCATTTGCCGATGTGACAAGCTTGTCACTAGAACTCTTTTGCCGAGTTGGTTAATCCATCTCCTAAAAAGGAGGAACTCTTTTGTCGATGTAACAACGTATTTTAACTCGTCTTCTAAAAATATAATTTAACTATCCACTCTTCAACAAGAGAGAATCTTGCCGAGGTCGTAATATACTCATCTCTTTTCTTTAAGAGGAATCACTTTTTTGAAGTACCGACTTGGGTTTTTATGACCAACTATCATGTTGATGACATGTATCGAGGTTCAGAGAGTTATTCTCGTCTTTCGATACGATTGGTCTTGGTGAAACCTTATGTGATACAATTTAAACCTTATGTGATACAAGTGAAGACATATCAAATTTGTACCATAGTTATCACTTAATCTGGGATCGAATGTGCGAGGAAGGTCGGCTTACTCAACTCGGCTAGACTTCACCGAGTGGGGGCGATCCCAGTTTAATCATTTGATTGCGTAGCTAGAGTTAGCACTTTTCGCATACACAATAAAGGTATGGAATAATTTACCAGTGCACCCGAGGAGCACGTTTGGATGGGTCATATGGCGGGATGCCAACATATAAAATGATCTTGTAAAGATGTGATTTTATTAAAGGTATAGCTGAATCCGTGAGGACTGCCTATGTACCATGTAAACACGGATCAAGCCATTCTTAGTTCAAGTTAAATCGGTGGTAGCTTAGTGAGCGTACACTTAATTTTCTTTTCTTTTTTCTTTTTTTTATATATTAGTAGTATTGCTTGATATTGAGTTTCAAAAGAAGTCGACAGGTGTCTCAATCTAGCTTGGAGAGCTCGTAGACCCCGGGTTTGACGATCTTGGAGATCTGGTAGGGTTCTTCCCTATGTGTGCCGAATTTTCCGGCATTCTTTTCTTTTGTTCTTTGAGCGTGTCGAGGTTATCCAAAACCATTTTGTCGTTGAGATCGGATTTTCAGATGAGCATAGATTGTCGAGGGGTCGGTAGACCGGCTTTGGCAAGTGAAATTGCTTCAACTCTGTGAGAATAGATCTCTAGAGTTTGGTTTGAAGGGCGCCTTGGGGTGTTTGATGTGATCATAGCACCCCGTCTAACTCATCCGCCCAGTTCCCTTTATGCTTTTCGAGCCTTTTTTGAGTCTGGCGATGATTGTTTTGTTTGTGGCTTTGGCCTGGCCATTTTCTTGTGGATAGTACAGGTGTTGACCTACTTAATCTAATGTTCCATTTTTTATAGAACCGACTCAGCAAGATCGAGGTGAATTGCTTTCCGTTAACGGTGATGATTTCATAGGGCAATCCATGTCGTAAAAAGATGTATTTCCATAGAAAAATAGTAACTTCTCGTGCTTTGATTTTGGCGTATGCTTTTGCTTCCACTTATTTGGTAAAGTAGTCCATCAGGATTATGATGTACTCATTTTTCCGCGATTTATGCATTGGTCTGACGATGACCTTGGCCCACCTCATGAATGGATAGGGTGTCGTTGCCGTGTGTAACTGCTCCATACCATATGCATGGCCATAGCGTGCTTCTGACATTGTTTGCATTTCATAGCATATTTTATGCAATCTTTTATCATTGTTGGCCAAAAGAAGCCGAGCTTTTTGATATTGAGAGCCAATGTCCGTCCTCATGCATGATTTCGTCCTACAACTTCATGAGTTTCTTTTAAAATGAGTTTTTTTTATTAATTCGTTGATCTCTTTTTCGTTCTACGCACCGTAATAATGTTTCGGCAGGGTTGTAACGAAAAAAGTTCATCGCATAACATGAAATAGCGAGCTGCTTTTGCTTTGAGTCCGTGAGCTGCCCATCTGTCGGCGGGTAACTCTTCGACCGCTATGTACATTTTTAACTTTGTAGTCCAGTCATCTCTTTGTTCTTCATCAGCATGGACTTGGTCTAATGTGATGTCTTCGTCACGTATTTCTTCATCGATGACATGGCAGATTTATGGTGGACTTATACTTGATTTTTAATGAATTCCACCAAGATTGTTAGTCTCAAGTGCGCATCCGAGCTCGATGCTAATGCTGATAGGGAATCGGCCGAGCTATTTTCTCGGCCGAGCTATTTTCTCCCATTGCGATCCTTGTTAGATTGAATGAACCAAGATCATTCGTTAGTTGCTTTGCTATATCGAGGTAAGCGTCCATCCTGTCGTTTTTATTTTCACAGTAGGTCTGGATATGCTTGGCTCTGATTGCTTAATCTAACTGTATTCTAGCGATCGAGGCTTCATACCTGGCCTCGTTGTTTGAGGCTAGGAAACCTAATCTGAAAGTTTTCTCAAGTATTTCCCCTGTTGGTGCTTTGAGTCGAATTCCAATTCTCGAGCCAGCTTTTCACGAGGATCCATTCACATGTAAGATCCATTTCTGTGCTTCCGAGGAATCTTCTTCGACTAACTCGGGTGGGAGTTCAATGATAAAATCTGCGAGGACTTTGGATTTTGCGCTGGTCCGTACTTTGAATTCAATATCGTACTCGCTTAGCTCTACCGCCCACTTAGTTAGTCTGCCAAAATGGATGGGACTGTGCAAGATTGATTGTAAGGGAATGGTGATTAAGACTGTGATCGAGTGTGACTGGAAGTAAGTCCTGAGTTATCTTGCCAATGTCACGATCGCCAAGGCCAACTTCTCGATTTGTTGGGTAACGAGTCGTGGATCCATCCATTGTCTTGATGATGTACAAGATCAGCCTTTGATCACCTCAGTCTTCTTTTACCAAGACCCCGCTTATAGCTGCGCTTGATACTGCGATGTATAGATAAAGCTGTTGGAATTGTGTCCAGTAATCTCGGTACTGTCTCTAGAAAGTAAGAGTATGTCAATGATCAGACATAAGTCATATAATACTGGGGGTCATGATGGCTTGCTAGAGTCCGCTCATGATCTATAAGTCTTGGACTTATTGCCTTTATTATATGATCCCATATGGGTCACACGCCTAAGCTAACAGGAAAATGTGTAGGAACGGTTTAGCAGAAGTACAGTAAAAGTGCTAGGCATTTACTGTACTTAGAGAGAATAAAAGGTTTAGCCACTGTGCATCGATCGATGCATAAGGTGCAACGATCGATGCAGTGCGCAAACACCGACGAGTTAATTGGTATTTGGGCCAAATGGCCCAAATGGAACAGGACGAGTTTTGTGTCATAAAACTCGAGTTTCAGACTGATAAACCCTAAGACTTGAGCCGTAAACTCTCTCTCTCTGCGCCGAGTTCCCCTCGTGGTCTAGCAGCTGTTTCCTGTGAAAGCGTGTGTGAACCTTTGGAGGATTCATCCCTCGGTGTTTCTCTGATCTCAGACATACCATCTTCTTCCGCTGCAATAACAGGTATAAGGTGAGATCATCATTTGTTTCTATTCTGAGAAGAACCTAGATCGCATGTTTAGGATAATCTGAATCTGGAATTGAATCAGGATCATCTAAACGACCCAACAGTGGTATCAGAGCTTTAGGTTCTGGTTCTTCTTGTTTAGATTCATGTTTTAGGATTGTTTAAAGAGGTGTTTTTGAATCAATCTACTGATAAGATTAAAACACTTAAGAAACAAGAATTAAATCCTAAACAAACAGTTAAAAAAATCGCATGACCAAGCTATATTGATTTGGTATGCGATCGAAACTGATCTTGCATCGACTGAGATCGCATTGCATCGATCGATGCAATGCAAGGATCGATCGTTGCAGTCGCGAGAGATTGACCGCGATCGCATGGATCGTTCGAACGATCGCATGGATCTCGCGAGAATCTCTCGGCCAAACCTGATAACCGTTCGTGCACACGTGAGAGCATCGATCGTTGCAGGATCGATGAACGATCGTTGCAGGATCGATGCTGTGAGCATCGATCGATGCGGTTAGGGTTTTGGCTCGGTTTAATTTGATTAAAATTGATTCGTTCTGGTTTAATAAACAGATTTAATAATTTTATTAAGTCTGGTTAAACCGGGATAAGAAATCCAATGTCGAAAGAAATATTGGATTTAGTGCCTAAACCAGGAATTTCTAATTTGATTTGGTTGGACCAAATAAATTGAGAAAATCCGGTTTAGTAAATAACCGGTTGACAATTGTGGTCATCGTAGTAATTAAAACTTGGTTAGACCAGTTTTAATGAACCAGACCGGTTATGTCAATTAATTGGACAATTGGGTCATGTCTTGGACATGGACCAATTCTTGGGCCTCGGGCCAAGAAGTTAAAACAATTGGGCCAGTTAATTGAGTCTTTCTTCAGAATAATTTAAAATCTATTTTATAAATTTATAAAGTCGTTTTTGAATTATATTTTCCGAAATTTTATAATTAGAAAGTTTCTTTAAATAGAAGTTTCTGAATTTGCGGGTTTTGGATTTGAAAGAAGTTTCTAAAGTTAGAAAGTTTTCGGTTTTAGAAAGTTTCCAATTTTAGAAAGTTTCCAAAAATAGTAGGTTTCCATAAATAGAAAGTTTCCCGAAATAGTAATCTTCTATTTTGGGAATGATTTTAATAAACCTACGAACCTCAAATAATATCAAGCGGTGGATGTCTTGTCCAGGCTATGTCAGCTGTCAAAGCCCATTCAATTGCATTCATGGCCTTACAGTGTGAGGATGTCTGCTTTTGCGTGGGTAAGACAGTTTGTGATTCATAAATGTCATTGGGAGTCCCAGACATTAATGATTACATGACTGTATAGTCTGGTTTTCTTGACTAGGCCATCGGGAGTCCCGGGCCTTGAGACATCAGAGTGGATTGGGCCTCGGGCCCAGATTCACAACCAAGAGTTATATCACGGATATAATTAGCCGATATAGGGCTTACCGATATAAGCTAAGATTGGGTGACGGCCAGTGGCCCACTTTAATCTTAGTTATATGTGGATCTTGGAATCATTATATTCTATTGAGGGTAACTTATGTTATTGAATATAATGCGTGATTAATCATATTAAATTTTAATATGAGATTAGTCATTTTGAACATAATAACTAATAACCTTTTTATTTATATATTTCAGATATGACTACTACAAGCACACAAAACACATTCTCGATCCGGTCTGTTCTCGAGAAGGAGAAGCTGACTGGAACGAACTTCCTGACATGGTCAAGGAACTTGAGGCTGGTCCTCAAGCAGGAGAAGAAGGATTATGTCCTTCGAGATCCCCTCCCCGAGAGGCCTCTTGCCAATGCTGCCAGGACTCTGCACAATGCTTGGGAAAAGCATTCGTCAGATGAAAATGATGTTTATTGCCTGATGTTGGTGACAATGACTCCAGAGCTGCAAAAACAGTTCGAAAGTGTATTGTCTCCAATCGAGATCATGGCAAGCCTGAAATCGCTTTTTCAGGAGCAGGCTAGGACCGAGAGGTTCCAGACAGTTAAGAACCTCTTGGACTGTAAGTTGGCTGCGAATGCGGCAGTGAGTCCTCATGTGTTGAAGATGATGGGTTATCTCGATCATCTTCACAAACTCGACTGCCCAATCAGCCAGGAACTTGCCTGCGACATCATTCTGCAGTCTTTACCTGCAAGCTATGATCAGTTCATTCTGAACTTTAACATGCATGGCTTGAGTAAGACACTGCCTGAGCTTCACGGAATGCTCAAGACTGCAGAGCCCAACTTGAAGAAAACCGCCAAGGACCCCAATGTACTTATGGTACAAAAGGGCAAGGGGTTTAAGAAGTCTTCTGCTAAGGATAAGGGAAAGGCCAAGGGTGTCCAAGTCGTGGACTCAGACACACCAAAGCCCAAGCCCAAGTCCAAGGCTGGGCCTACTGACATGTGCAGGTTCTGCAAAGAACTGGGGCATTGGAGAAGAGATTGCAAGAAATTCCAGGAAGGTCTAAAGGAATTAAAGAAGAAGACTTTCGAGACTTCTTCATCAGGTATTTTTGTTATAGAAGTTAATACAACTACTTCTGATAATACCTCATGGGTCATGGATACTGGTTGTGGGGCTCATATTTGTACTAATATGCAGGCACTCAGCAACAGTAGAAGGCTGAAGCAAGGACAAGTGGAACTACGAGTTGGGAATGGAGCGAAAGTTTCAGCACTAGCTGTAGGAACTTACTTGTTGTCTTTACCTTCGGGATTGATTTTAGAACTTAATAATTGTTATTTTGTACCTGCTATAAGCAGAAATATTATTTCAATTTCTTTGTTGGATTTGGAAGGTTATGATTTTTCAGTTAAGAATAAATTATGTTCCTTCAATCGCAACAATTTGTTCTATGGTTCTGCCCCTCTTACGAATGGGCTTTACATACTCGATCAATCCGCGCCAATTTATAACATTAATACAAAACGGTTTAAACCTAATGAGGAAAACCGAACGTTTCTATGGCATTGTCGTTTAGGGCACATCAGCGAGAAACGCATCAAGAGGCTCCATTCGAATGGACTTCTTGGCTCATTTGACTTTGAGTCATGTGAGAAATGCGAATCCTGCATGATGGGCAAAATGACACGGGCCCCCTTTAATAAACCTAACGAGAGGGCCAGTGACTTATTGGGCCTGATACACACTGATGTGTGTGGCCCAATGTCCACTAATGCAAGAGGAAACTATCAGTACTTCATTACCTTTACTGATGATTTCAGTAGGTATGGATATGTTTATTTAATGAAACATAAGTCTGAATCTTTTGAGAAGTTCAGAGAATTCCAAAATGAAGTACAGAACCAACTTGGCAAAAGCATTAAGGCTCTTCGGTCCGACCGAGGAGGAGAATACTTAAGCCAAGAATTCAGTGATCATCTGAGAGAGTGTGGGATCGTATCCCAACTCACTCCTCCTGGAACACCTCAATGGAATGGTGTGTCTGAGAGGAGAAATCGGACCTTATTGGATATGGTTCGATCTATGATGAGTCACACAGACCTTCCAATATCCCTTTGGGGATATGCTCTGCTAACAGCAGTGTTCACTCTAAATAGAGCGCCATCAAAAACAGTGGCAAAGACACCATATGAATTATGGACTGGAGAAGCTCCAGTGCTGTCTTATCTCAGAATTTGGGGTTGTGAAGCCTATGTCAAGAGATTGATCTCAGACAAGCTTACACCGAAATCTGACAAATGCTACTTCATTGGTTATCCACGGGAAACCAAGGCTTATTACTTCTATCTACGTTCCGAGAACAAGATCTTTGTTGCCCGGGATTGTAACTTTCTTGAGAGAGAGTTTCTCTCTAAGAAAGACAGTGGGAGTAAGGTACTGCTTGAAGAAATTCAAGATGAACAGGATACTGCTCAACCTAATGAGGAAGAGCAGCAGGAGGATCTACAAGAAATTGTAGAGCCTGAACCTGTAGTACCTGAAGTTCGAAGATCCGGGAGGATCCGTCACGAACCCGAGAGATATCAGGGATTCCTCGTGACTGACTGTCATGATCTTTTGATCATTGATGGTGATGAACCATCGAACTTCAATCAAGCCATGATGGGCCCAGATTCCTCTAAGTGGCGCAAGGCCACTGATTCCGAAATGGACTCCATGTCGGTCAACCAAGTCTTTTCATTGGTTGACTTACCCGTTGGTGTAAAAGCCATCGAGTGCAAATGGATCTTCAAGAAGAAGATTGACGTGGATGGAAATGTCCAGATTTATAAAGCCAGGTTGGTGGCAAAAGGTTTCAGACAAGTTCACGGTGTGGACTACGATGAAACCTATTCACCGGTGGCTATGATGAAATCTATTCGGATTCTACTAGCAACTGCAGCTTTTCATGATTATGAAATTTGGCAGATGGACGTGAAAACCGCCTTCCTGAATGGTATTCTGGAAGAGGATGTGTATATGACACAACCTGACGGTTACATAGATCCAAAGAATGCTGGGAAAGTATGCAAACTTCATAAATCCATTTATGGATTGAAGCAAGCATCGAGGAGCTGGAATCTTCGTTTTGATGAAGCGATCAAGCAATTTGACTTTATCAGAAACGAAGAAGAACAATGCGTGTATAAGAAAACTAGTGGGAGCAAAATCGTTTTTCTTATTCTGTATGTTGATGACATACTGCTTCTCGGAAACGACATTCCAATGCTGAAGTCTTTAAAAGACTGGCTTGGAAGTTGTTTTTCCATGAAAGACATGGGTGAAGCCGCATACGTTCTTGGAATTAGGATCTATCGGGATAGACCTAAGAGGCTGATAGGCTTGTGTCAAGACTCATACATTGACAAAGTCCTACAAAGATTCAGCATGAAAGATTCCAAGAAGGGCTTCACGCCAATGGTACATGGCACAACGCTAAGCAAGAAGCAGAGCCCTACGTCGGCTGCTGAGCTTGAGCGCATGAAGAATATTCCTTATGCATCTGCAATAGGATCTGTCATGTATGCCATGATCTGTACTCGTCCTGATGTTGCTTACGCATTGAGCATGACGAGTAGATACCAGTCAAATCCAGGTGAAAACCATTGGATTGCCGTAAAGAACATCTTGAAGTATCTAAGACATACTAAGGATAAGTTCTTAGTGTACGGTGGAAGTGATGTGCTTAAAGTCAGTGGATTCACGGACGCAAGTTTCCAGACAGACACAGATGATTTCCGGTCACAGTCCGGTTATGTCTTTTGTCTGAATGGCGGTGCAGTAAGTTGGAGAAGCTCCAAGCAGGACACCGTTGCTGATTCCACTACAGAAGCTGAATATATCGCCGCCTCAGAAGCAGCGAAGGAAGCTGTTTGGATTCGAAAGTTCATTATGGAACTAGGTGTGATACCAGATGCGGCTGAGCCTCTGGCATTATTTTGTGACAACAATGGTGCTATAGCTCAGGCAAAGGAACCAAGATCACACCAGAAATCCAAGCATGTTCAAAGAAGATATCACTTGATACGTGACATCATTAATAGAAAGGAAGTCAAGATCAGCCGAGTTCCGACAGATGATAATGTCGCTGATCCGTTGACAAAGCCACTCCCAAGGCCTAAGCTCGAGCTCCTGACTGAAGCTGTAGGCATTAGAAACATTGAAATGTAATCTAAATTTGAGTGGGAGTTTTGTGAGCTTTATTTTAGTTATTTGATATGTTCTTGTAAAACATTATTATTTATGTTTTAATGAAATTATTATTTCAAGATTATTTTAACTGTGATGAAATAATCGTTCCAAAATGATATGAACCATTTTATAGGTCATCGAAGTAAATGATTTGATCTTGAGTCATCGAAGTCATTTAGCTTGATCATGAGATCCTATATTTGATAAATGTTTTATATCATCCTGTCCCTAGTCGAAGGTTGTTGAAATTGGAACACCAACAACCGTGTAAGATTGGATTGGTACGTGACTTATGACAAAGTCTCAGTGTGTCATAGATGCTCGGCATCAAAGTCAGTACATAGGTGTATGTTGGGAACATACGACCGGACAAGACCCGCTAATAAGAACTCTTCAGGATATTTATATCTGTGTCATAAGAGATTCTTACTACGACTATAGAGTATAGTCCTTAGACCTGAGTTCGCATGCATGTGACTGCATATGGACTGATGCACTTTGATCATTGTCTAACGCTATCGTTCTGCGATAGCTATAAGGACCTTGTTTGGGTACATCATGAAGTGAGTAGTTTACAGTGATGGAACAAGATGGGATCTGTCCCTCCAATATAAATGGAGTGAATATCTCTAGGCCAATCGGAGATTTGAATACTGGAAAACGCATGGCCATGCTCAAACGGACTTTCCCGAGTCGTTTGTATTGTCAGTATCAAATCAGAGTCCGATGAACAAGATTAGGCTTTATAAGGATGACACTAATCTTGCCTTATGACTAATCGAGATATTGAGACAAAAGGATTATGAATACAGAGATTCCAGTACAAGTGGGAGATTGTTGGAATTGTGTCCAGTAATCTCGGTACTGTCTCTAGAAAGTAAGAGTATGTCAATGATCAGACATAAGTCATATAATACTGGGGGTCATGATGGCTTGCTAGAGTCCGCTCATGATCTATAAGTCTTGGACTTATTGCCTTTATTATATGATCCCATATGGGTCACACGCCTAAGCTAACAGGAAAATGTGTAGGAACGGTTTAGCAGAAGTACAGTAAAAGTGCTAGGCATTTACTGTACTTAGAGAGAATAAAAGGTTTAGCCACTGTGCATCGATCGATGCATAAGGTGCAACGATCGATGCAGTGCGCAAACACCGACGAGTTAATTGGTATTTGGGCCAAATGGCCCAAATGGAACAGGACGAGTTTTGTGTCATAAAACTCGAGTTTCAGACTGATAAACCCTAAGACTTGAGCCGTAAACTCTCTCTCTCTGCGCCGAGTTCCCCTCGTGGTCTAGCAGCTGTTTCCTGTGAAAGCGTGTGTGAACCTTTGGAGGATTCATCCCTCGGTGTTTCTCTGATCTCAGACATACCATCTTCTTCCGCTGCAATAACAGGTATAAGGTGAGATCATCATTTGTTTCTATTCTGAGAAGAACCTAGATCGCATGTTTAGGATAATCTGAATCTGGAATTGAATCAGGATCATCTAAACGACCCAACAAAAGCATCTTTCTTTCCTCCGGTTTGGCTAGTATCGGTGGAGCTGTGAGATTATTCTTCAGTTTTTTTAAAGTCTCTTCACATTTTTCGTCCCACTCGAATTTTTATTTCCTCTTAAGAGCTGAAAGAATGAAGACATTTATCCGTTGATCTGAAATTGAAACGGTTAAGTGCGGCAATCCTTCCTGTCAATCGTTGTACTTCACTAGTTTTTATTGGAGTGGGTAGGTTCATTATTGCAGTAATTATATTTAGATTAGCCTCAATTCCTCGCTCCGTTACAATGTATCCTAAGAATTCTCTTGAAGTGACTCCAAGAGTGTATTTCGCCGGGTTTAGATTCATATCGTACTCGTTTAATATATCCAAACATGTTTTCAAAAGCTTGATATCTTTGAGCACTAGGGATTTCAGCATATCTTTGATGTAAACTTCCATTGTTCGGCCCAATTTTTCGGCAAACATCTTGTTGACGAAGCGTTGGTATGTTGCTCCCGCGTTTTTGAGTACGAACGGCATAATTTTGTGTCGAACATCTTCATTGTAAATTCTACTCGATGAGTCGCCACCTTCAATCAAATTCGAATTTGTACTTGATATCCTGGCTGATACCTATTTGTTCAATTTACCCTACGATTGACCTAAAGGAAATCACAAACACACACACAAAATTGTTAACCCTGAGTTCACGAATAATGCTTACGTCTCAGGTGCTGAAAGATACAGTACCTTACTAGCTCCAACTTAAACTCAAGGTGATTTCATACAAGTGATATTTGTCACTCTTTCTCTCTCTATTATATGTGTCACTTTTATAGTAGAATTTTTCGGTTCTTAATCAATTCCTCAAACGCTAGTAATTTCATTGTAGTATTAGTGGTGTCAATTCATAATGGGTTAAGTAATTTCATTGTAGTATTAGTGGTGTCAATTCTACTTAACGGCATCATAAAACTTCTTAATCTAAGCCAAATTCGATAGCGATTTTGTTCTAAACAATCCTAAGTGATTATGAAAGCAACCAAGCAAACTTAAAGCAAGATAAGTATTAAACAAGATTAAGAAAATGATTAAAAGCGAATACAAGGATGAGTTAATTGATTTTTGGATATTCTAGAGTTGATCTATGATGCCGTTATACTCAAGCAATGCTAATCTTTAGGTATATAACACTAATTTAAACTAACCATTTCCCAAGGAAATAATCAGTTTACTAATTACATGATCAAGATCCCATATGTGATTAAGCATTTAACAATAATTCAAATCAAATTATATAAATCAATAAACACCTTAGACATTTATTTCTATGAGTTAAGAATATAAATCATTTAAATGGTTCATTGGGGAAATTCATCAAACATCTTCCAGACATGAAATTCTCTAATTTTTAAATCAACAAAATCCAGGTTAATCTCGCATTAAGAACACTAAATAAAGAAGTATCAATTCAAATGTGAGTAATAACGTGATTAATCAACCTCAAAATTATCTAATATTCCTAATTCTAAGATCCTAGAGAAACTACCTACTAATCATAAAAAAAATTCAACAAAACACAGAGAGATAGGGTTTAGAATCATGATTAGTGATGTAATATAGATTAGATGATTTAGAGAAGAAAATCCTTGTTTGTTTTGCAGTTGCTGCCGATAACGACTCTAAACATGTGCATTTGACAATCGCTGGCGACTCTCGCAGCGACTCAAAATTTGGTCACTGATTTTAACGGCGATTAGCGGTTATTTATAGAAAAAAATTCAGCAAAAGTCGCAGAGACTGTAAAACGAACAACATAGCGATTGTCGCAGCGACTGTCGCAGTTACTGTCGCTGGTCGCTAGCGACTGCGAAACGAACAAGACCAAACTGTACTCAAAACTAAAGATATCTTTTACAAAATCATCAAAACTCTAAAAATAAAGTTTTTCAAAAATTAAAGAAGACAAATAAATTTTTAGGTCTGAATAATATTATTTATAAGACTGAGTCGAACAAGGTAAATGTGGGATAAACCAAATATTGATCCGGTCAATCTGGGTAAAAGAGGCTTGGCAGCCGCCCGAACAACCACCAGCACTCGGCAAATGTGGCGACACCACTACTCGCGTTTGTGGACCCGAACAACGACACTCGTTTAGTCCGATTGGTGACGCTATAATAAAAATGTTAGAGGTATACCACTTTGTTTGTTACCCATCACGAAAACGTTACAAAATCTACAGTAAAAATGGTTACTCTCAGCTTTTTGTTACCACTTTCGCTAATAACTTTCACTAACATGTTTCACTTACAGTTTTGCACTATTCAATTGCTTACCACTTCCGCTAACCCTAATCTAACCGTTCCGTTTTTGTTTACCAGTCGGACCCTAAACAAAATATATATTCAAAGCGGTTTGGAACTAGATGAGCAACCTAAGAGCATGTACATTGATGAACCCCATTTTGGGGTTCTTAAGTATTTTTTAATGTTTTTTAAGTGGTTTGAAATAGTTAAGAACTCTTTGTTTTTTTGCTCATCCATTGATGAGTCCTTAAATGGAGTTCTTAACTATAAAAAAATATTTATTTTTTAAACATTGTAATTGAAATGTTTATTTATTGTACTATTAATGGTTGTTGGTGCTAATGTTCATTTAGATGGATCAGGCGGACCCTAAGATCTTGCCTGTTTCAGATTACCCTCAATGACTCTTTAGTTGCTGCTGTCCTCATATGTCCATGAGGTAAGCCAACCTTCTCTGCTTTGTTTGTGCGTTCTAGCTTCTGCGAACATAAGGAACAATGCAAAGAGGGTCACAGTTGCTTGGGAAGCTTCGGCATCGGACAAAAGTGATACAAAGAAAGCTGCTAGTGAGAAGCAATATGGCTTTCAATAAACATGCTAGTATCAGTATAAATGAACAGTTTAAGATCATCTTGACCAAACAAAGGTCCCCTGACTGATCCTAAAGATTCAGAGAAGTTAAGCCTATCTTGGTGGACCAACTGAGCAAGTTTAAACTTTACCTTGAGTTACCAACCTAGAGTATTGTCAGCTTAACTCACACCAACTACTAATATGAAAAATCTGATACAAGCTAAAAGATGAATGTGATGGGTATGAATAATATACTCACGGTTTTGTCAGTGCAAACTCTCAAATCAGTTGTAATATTTTTTTGCTTGAGTTAAAAAGCAACTTCTCCCAACAGTGAGTCACCTTTCTTAGTTCCAGTTGAAGTGATGGTCTACATTACTTGGCAGATAACATATGTCCTCTGCAACAAAGTTTCAAAGGTACACACACACAACACAGGGGAAATCACAGGCAACAACTAGACCAGAGACAGATGAATCAAACCAATAATCATATCAAGACTAATTCAGAAGCAAGACTAATTCAACTAACACAGAATCACAGGGGAAATTAAAACTAGCAAAGGGATCAAAACCCTTAATTGTAACCAGATGAAGAGGCAAGGAAGTGATGTGATACTCGTGCATAACCCAATCAGTCCGAACTCCCTTGCCTGCTTTACCTTCATGGTACACAAGCGTCTTCTTAATCCCGATCTTAACACCATTCCCTCTCCTGACCTTGATTTCTCGATCAACACCAGTAGCTTTCCAGAACCCAGAAGGTGTGGTTCCCTTCTTCTTCTCAGTCGTGATCTTCTTGCGATAGAAGAAGTACCATACGAGATCGTTCGATTCGAGCTTCGAATCGCTTCAGCAAGTCTCATAAATTTGTCCAAGTCTCTCAATTGCTTCAGCAACTTCCTTGTAACCTTGCTTCTCCTCAATTTCCCTTCGCCGCTTCGTGTTACACAGACACTTAAAGCTACTGCTGATAATCAAAACGAGGAAGAAGAATCTACTCGAATTAACATTAAATTCAGACCCAGAACATCAATTCATCACATCAATTCTCTCAATGCTACTCTTAAATTCAGACCCAGAACATCGATTCGAAACTCACACTATGATATAACGATAAAACTCACACTTAATTTCACACCCAGAACATCAATTCATCACATCAAAATCTCAAATCTTTCTGGAAACAAAGTAAGACGAACCTCGCATTGCTTGTATCGTCGAAGATTCAACCAGATACTTAGACAAAAAAACAGGACGAATGAGAAAGTGCCACGTCGTTAACATACGGGTCCTTAAGTTGCTTAATTAAGGATCGTTCCTTAGTATTATATCGATTTTTTATTTAATTTTAATCAAAACTACCTAAGAACCCCCGCCTAAAAATCGCTTACAACCGACGCCGTACATGCTCTAAGGATATAGTCTAAAAATCCTATGTTTTTTTGTTTCAGCCTAAAACAATCTCTGTAAAAATATTTTTTTTATAATGAATTTAACATATATTCAAAAAAATATATATATAAATATGTCTTGACATTTTTTCTATACTACTGTTTTGCTTACGTCATTGACGCAACGTCATAGATTTGGCGTCATATAAATGTGATTAAGCAAATATAAGCAAGACTGATAATGACATGAAACATTTTTCTTTTTGAAAGGAGATTTATGACATGAAACATAAGAAGAATAAAGAGACCATTCTTCATGAATTTTCACTTTAGGTCTTCTTTATTTTTTATATTTCCATTCTTTAAAACAACGTCATTTATATGGTCGATAATATATATATATATATATATATATATATATATATATATATATATATAAGTTTTTATTTTATATATAATTATTGTTAAGATATTATTCACAGGTATATTATATT
Organism: Orychophragmus violaceus; assembly: GCA_030180135.1. Classification (NCBI taxonomy): domain Eukaryota; kingdom Viridiplantae; phylum Streptophyta; class Magnoliopsida; order Brassicales; family Brassicaceae; genus Orychophragmus; species Orychophragmus violaceus. The sequence goes on from CM058233.1 coordinate 30,206,202, forward strand.
ATTTTAATTCTTAATTTTAATAGCTTAATTAATTATAATTTTTATTTATATATTTATTATTAATAGTAAATGTCATTTTTAATTTATACGAATATTTTAGCATTATATTTACTTTTTAGTTTTTTTTTCTTTAGTTTAGATGAATCTTTTATCGTTACTTTTTGTGGTAAATCGTTATATATATATTGAACTCCGGATGTGTTAACTGAATAAGTGGTTAGATAATCTAGTAGTTAAATTCAATCCGGATAATTTGTTCGTTTGTCAGACGCAAGTGGCTGCGGCTTGCGGCAAGATGTTGCGGTCAGACGCAACAATTGTTGTTCGTTTGACAGACGCGCGTCTGGCCGCAGCCGCAGTGGCAGAACTATTCGTTTGTTAGACGCGAATTTTGTCGTAGACGCAGACGCAAGCAATTCTAGACGCAGACACTGGATTTTTTTGATGTCAAAAATTTTAGACGCAGGCCGCAGCGTGTAGACTAAACCGCAACCGCAGGAGACTGCGTCTCTCAAACAAACATATTTTAGACGCATCAGCAGTCGCAAGAGATTTGCGGCTGACAAACGAACATACCTGAATTTAATATATAAAATATATATTGACAAAAAAAAAATTGTAGCTAAATGGTTGAGGTCCCCTGATGTGAACCTGTCTCTATGCCATGTTTTGTTCCCATTCCTACTTAGATCCATCCGGAATGAACGATAAACTTAAGTGGTCAAAATTGAAGTCAACTTTTCATGGTGGACTCAAAAATTATTCAAAAAGTAACTTTGCCCAATAACGACTGAATTCACTGAAGTAAATGCAATTAATGTTTTGGGCTAAATGAATGTTTTAAAAACAAATCAAAGCCAATTTTTTTGGATTCTATTTATTGATCTGCCAAAGATCTCGTGGTAAATATAATTGTCTGAAATTACCAAGGGAGGAGTCAATCTTATGAAAGAACATCTCGAAGAACTTCATAAATATCTTACCTTTACTTCTTATTTTTATCGAATACTCAGAACAATCGGATTATTCTACAAAATGTGCAACTCCATTTTGGCTACGACTATGTGTGTACAATTGAGCTGAAAGACCGAAACGGAGGCCTGGCGCTTTTTACATGGATCCATCGGTCTCTATTTATATGCAGTTGATCATATTATCAACATGGAGACTTCTTTTAATAGCATAAGATCTATATGACGTTTCTATATAGAGATCCAGTAGTAAAATTTCAGATACAAGTTTTATATGAGATCATGTAGTAAAATTTCGCGAACAAGTTTGGGGATGTCTGATCAGAACTAGTCTTTATTGAGAAGACGCTTGGTTTATCATAGTTAATGAAATTATCATAAATCACAAAACGAGGGGCACAGAAAAAGAGCAGAGTGCTAACATGCTCGACAATTGTGGGATGGTCGATTCTCCAAATTAAAGAAACTATTTCTCGTGGATGGGAAAAAGTGGATTTAAAAATTGAAATGTAAACTTGACAGAACGGTTGTAAATGAAGAATGACATTCTATGTTTGCACAAACTACAACATAATATCTAAAATTATAGGCCTCGGATCACATGCCTATTTTATCACATATTCAATTTTGTTCTGGACGATCAAAAAGGAATTTTAGATTTGACAAAAAGTGAGTAGGAAAACCCGGACCGGTTGAGAGATGCAGTGGTATCAAGATGAGGCATTTTGATGGAATCCCACATAGGGATTTTCACCAAAAACTAGCCTTGTATCGTAGCAATATTGCCAGCTGGAAGAGATCTAGCACAAAATATTCTGAAATTTAATTAAGAAACTAAAAGACCAGATCTATAGAATACAAGATGATGAAAACTCCACCATTAAGAAGATTGAAGACTTGATAAGAAAATTGATTGCGGCTTTTCAGAAGAGGACCTCTTATCGACACAAAAAGAAGGAACCAACCTCATAAAGAAAGAGATAGGAGCACAAATTTCTAGCATGCGCTAACGAAAATAGGTCGAGCCTGAAACCATATCATTAGCCTCAACGAACACAATGGGAACCTAGTGGATAGTGCCACTGGAATAAAACGAGTTTCCAAGGCCTTTTTCCACCTTCTCCCAACCGGACTTCGTCGACTCCCTCTGGTATATTACTGTAAAAGTCTCAGATTCTACTAACCACCTTCTCTTAATGCACCAACCGAGACTAAAATCAGCAAGGCTTTATTTGATATTAATCCTGATAAAGGCCCCATGGCCGTGCAATATAACGAGTATATTTTACCAAATATTATGGAAACTCCTTCACCAAGACAGCATTAAACCGGTAAAGTATTTCTTTGAGACGGAGAATTTCGACCTATGACTAAACCAAACAAATATATGCTTTATCCCAAAGAAGGTTATGCCAAGAGAGATTGTGGAATTCAGACAATTAGTCTTTGCAATATGAGCTACACGATTATCTCTAAGTTTATGCAAGCGTTTAAAGAAATTTATTTTGTTACTTATATCAAATACCCAATCGACATTTATGGAAAAAGACTGATAACTGACAACATACTCATTGTGCAAGAGAGCATTCATGTCCACCATACAAACCTGAGTTGTAAACAAGATTTGATGGCCATAAAAATAGATATTAGAAGAGCTTATGACATGGTGGAAATAAATTTTTCTTGAATACCTCATGCTCAAGATGGGCTTTGATGATAGATAAGTCAAACTCATGATGTCATGTGTGACGTCGGTTTCCTATCAAATATTTATAAATGGTGAACCGAAAGATAAAATCACCCCATCCATGGGATTACAAAAAGATACCCTTGGTCACCTTTCCTCTTTATTATACAATTGAGGACCTGATCTGCTTAATAATAGACACCTACATAACCTATCTGAGCCATCTATGAAGACTTATGATCATGACGACCTTACGGATTTATCACACCACGATGCTCTTGGCATTACCAAGGATGTGCTTTGGTGCGTTGAAGCTCTCAAGCTTCGAGACTTCATGGAGCTACACCAGCCGGCCTACATGGACTTATCGCGAGAGTTCCTGGCCTTTATCACACTCTCCTACACACCAGAAAGACATTCCTATGCTTCAGACGGTATCCACTCTTTCCCTATTAGAGGCAATGCCTAAGCACTATCTATTCCACAGATTTGCGAAGCTCTTAGACTGGAGTACCATCACGATACCGACATCACGGCTGAGTGTGAGGCTTCTTTATGGCTCAATATGGGCCAAGGTGACTATTATCTCGGCCGTTCTAAGTCCAATATTCTCACTCATCCAGCAGTCTGCCTAGTGCACCGCCTTCTGGCGAATTCATTCTTCTCCAAGACATTTCAAGTCAGTAACCTACGGCCCGAGCTTGTCATCCTTCAGTCTCCCTTCGTATCAGAATACATACGTGCTTGCCTTGATAGTGTGCTTGCTAGGATATTAGTAGAGGTTAAGCATGATGTTGCCGCTTTCCGCTGCACCACAATTTCCACCACCTATGGAGGCATCATCACTTCTATCCTGCAAGCCGTCAAAGTAGACCTTACCGGAGAGATATTAGTTGTTGCTGGCAGGTATGACCTATCAAAGCTGTCTAGAGACACTACACTTTTTGAAGCATAGAAAGCCCCATAAATATTTGGTTACAAGTACTTCACAGGAGTTGAAGTCAGCCGAGTTGTCCTATTATCATCACACACCGTCCCGAGGCTGCGCGACAGACTTTCGTAGTAGATTCTAGACGAAACAGAGTTCAAGCCTGAAATCTCAAGACTTCTGTAAACCATTGGCAAGTTTCTCATTCTTCGAGACCATAGACATGCAACCGCCCAGAGAGCACCAGTTCCACCTAGACCGACGTCCACTGCACATCCTGATCCTAGTGCACCCGCACTTGCAGACTTGCATCGAGCCTTTGATAGAAACACCCATAGGGCAGACCGTTTACTACCTTACCTAGAGAGGACATGTCATATTGATGGACCTATTTCTGACGCCGAGCCAGACGAGCCAGACAATTAGACATTGTCACACTTGTCCCGCCAATCATATTTACGGTTCATTCGTTCTGGCCCTTATCTTTTTATTTTTATTTTACCTTTTATTTTTAATTTATCGAGTTGTTCCATCCTCTCACCACTATTTCCCACTGAGAAAAGGGTGATTTACGTATGAGGAGGATGTTTATCCAGTTTTTTGCTTTTTCGCTTTTATCATTATCGAGTCTGTTTTTGAAAACTACGTACAATTATCTATTTTTGGATTTGATTAGGTTGAGGACACACATCTATGACGATTATGACTTGTTTTCTTGTACGCTATTCCTAGTGACAGCTATTTGAGATTCAATACTAGACTAGGCGGTAGCCAGTGTTCTATTTCTACAACATTAGCATGAGAGCTTTATTCTACAAAGATTTCTTTGTAATGAATATGTTAGCTCTATAATATATAACCTAACATGATCTTAACTATTTCTCATCTTAATTTTTAGGCTAGCCGATGAACCAGACATTAATGACATCTTTCACCTTTTCACTACTCTCCTTTATCACATTTTCACCACTCTTTGTTGTCATGAATGGTCAGCTCATCTTTAGTTGGTTCCCTGCCCAAAAATTAACCATCTTTTCAAACCTCATGCAGTCTCTCTTTTTATTTGATATGCAGATATATGTAAAAACGCCAGAGAGAGAGGAACGACGCAGTTCTCAGTCACTGAAGACGGAGGCATTGAAGACATTGGAGTATGAAAGATGAAACAAAAAAGGAGCTTTGTTGTGCCTTCATCACCTCATAAAAATTGGTAAATTTTATTTTTCTCACGGCTCTATCACTATAAGGTGTTTCCCCCTTCCAAACAAAAGATTAATAAAGGAAGGGAAAGGAAATAAAAACCAATAAAAGTCAAGAGAAAACAAAAATAAAACCAAGGCAAGAAATTGTTCGAACACGAAGAAGTCCCTAACCCGTTTCTATAAAAGACCCCGCATAAACATCTAAGTATGGGAGAACAAACATGATGAAATCTAGATGGAGGAACGAGTAGCTGACTTGTGCAATAGTGATTGAGTGCTGTGGACATCAAAAATTTCATTCTCTCTTGCTGTTTTGCGCGATATCTAGCATCCTCCAGAAAAATGGTAACCCGAAACACTTTAAGCCTCGCCGATAAAACATGCTCTCTATATAATCCATTTTTACACATTTTCTATATTTTTTATTGGTGTTCGAACGTGTTATCTAATGGTTTTCAAGTGTTTTTTTATCATTCGTAAGTTTATTTGACCTTTCGGGAAAAGAAGGCGAAACAAGCAAAAAAAATTACATTTTGATACGGATGCTTTCCTTCACAAGTTCAACACAAATGGAGGATTTCTCATCGTTAGATCAAGCTCAATTTTGGATACCAGGTAGAGGGATCTACCATCAACACATAGAAACTTGTTTCAGAGAAAATCCAATGGTTTGATCTCAAGAGCCGTTTGGAGAAAGATGGCCGATGAGAAGCAGAAACATGCCCCTGGCTGCAACCTCAGCCAGCCAGACCGCGGGGAATATATTCCCGTTGGCCGACTTTAGACCACTTTTGGCCCATTTTTGCCAACTTAAGACCATCATATGGAGATAGTAAAGTTCCATATCAAAAATAAGAGCCAAGACACCCCATCTTTAGCACATATATACGGACATGCTTCCCTTCTTCTCAAATCATCACCTCTCATATTCACTACAAAAGTTTCTAAGTAGTTTTTAGTTTTCTCTTTAATTTTTAGGTAGTTTATAGGGATTCTAGATCTCTAGCTCTGGGATTTCCGATCTATAATCTAAAACCCTAAACTACAAGTTTATTTTATTTATGTATTTTATGCAAGCTTTTATTATGGTTTCCGTTTGGAAATTCAACTATTTATCTTTTTGAATTTTTAGGGGGTATTTCGATAGGTCTAGTCATGGTTACGACCCTTATGGCCGATTTATGGAAATAGGGTTCGTAATTTAAAAGGTTTTCGATTATTGCCTTATGTTTAATGCATGATTAGAGAGTGATCACCTTGAAGCTGATCATTGGGCTGATAAATCTACAAAAGTATTGCAACTATTAGCTGGAACAAGGAAAATCGAGAAGATGTGCTGTAAGATGTCAGAGTTGACTTACATAGCACTGTCAATGTGGATAAACTAGATATTAATGCATGATCTTCCTCACGGCCAGCTGCGAAAATTGACTGGCCGAGTTGAAGAGATTAGGTATTTAATTAATGTTATGAAAATATGTTACGCATAATACAGTGTTTCGAGTTCTAAAACCGTAAGTATACTAAGTCTTTGAACCCTAGGTATAATTCTAAGTAGATGTCGAAACCATGATCTCTTGAGAAATCTCCGACGACCCATCGCTTCGTTTTTGTTGCTTACAACCTCTATTTACCTTTATTTGCATATTAGTTATTTGAGTGAAAAACCCTAAACTCGCTTAAAGTCTATCAAAAATTAAGCTCGTATAAGAAGTATAGAGTTCGTCATTTCCATGTGGATTCGATCCCTTAATATACTACCCGCGACTGATGTGCACTTGCAGTTGGTTTTAGGTGTAAAACATGGTACACATCACCCTTCTGGCACAAGTACTTTGGGATGCTACAACAACTAACCATGCCCATTGGAAGATCGGATTGTGTTCGCACCATCATATGGCTATAAAGTATTATTGCCGTGAAGTTGTTCCTTAAGATGGACATGCGGAAAACTATGAGGTCGGAACGCATTCAATACAATGGTTTGCGGAGTGCCATGGATTCTGGCATCCACATCTTATGGTTCACTTTTTCAGCATTAGAGACACTTAAGAATGGAACTGTTTTGAGGGATTATTTCTACCATGAGGATATTCCTCTCATTTTAGGTTTGATGCTAGTCGCAAATTAACCCTTGACGGTTATGCATATAACCATAGGAAAAGCGGAGTTTATATGGTTAAATCGGGATATGTTCTGATATGAAACTTAAACTTAGCCAGAAAAATGAAGAGGTTGGAGAACCAAGTATAACATGTTTGAAAAAACATATGTGGAAATTCGGACAGCCCCAACATGTGGAAAGCACTTTTGGACAGCATTGCAACTTGTGAAAGACTCACTTATAAGCAGATGACCACCGATAAGATTTTTCCTAGGTGTGGTAGCACATAATATTCTATAAAACACTGACCTTATGAATACCCCCGGCTTTACGTTATCGGACTATATGTCCCTTCTGGGTTCCTTTCTGAGTACGTTGATCTTTGATTTATTATTTTTGAGGATAAAAGAAATGGGTCTCTCAGATCCACAAAGAGTTATATTTTCACGGATTCTATGGTTTATATGGAAAGCAATAAATGATAAATTTTTAAATTTCCTTATGACCACCGTTCAAATAGCCTCTCTCGAGGTGGAAAACTAGAGGGCAACAACCCACAATGAAGAGTAAGAAGAATTAGACGAAATACAAGAACAAGAAAGGCTCAGCTCCCCCCCCCCCCCCCCAATCCCCTTTGGACACATGAACTCTGATATGTCAAATTGATCCCTCGTGGACTGATAATGGGCCTGTCAATGGCTTAGGGTGGTGATAAAGGGATTCCATGGGACGGGAGGTCATATGGCTTCAAGTTTGCCGTCAAAGCCTCTCGGAACTCATGTCGTGATAGACGGGTTATTATGGGCTATATCTCGGATCTACAAGAGATGGGTTTCGAAGATTCAAGTCGAAACATATTGATGAGATGCGGTGAATATTCTACAAGAGCTTGGAGGCTGCTAGTATTTTCTTCGGAACTGGATGCAATCGCTCTTTTGAGACTGGTTTCGGATTTTTTAACAGACGATATATTCTTTGGAGTGCAAACTCTTGAACGGACTCTTTAGCAAAAGAAGCTCAAAGTGTATTTTCCCATATAAACCAGAAACTCTCGATTGAAAAAATTTTGCGGATAACTCTTTACAGTGTAAATGGAAATGTTAACACAATTTCAAAGTTTAAAAACAAGAGCAAGAGGAGAACAAAAGAATAACTGATGAACACTCAATTCCCACTATACTAGTTTTCTACTTAATTTTTTTTTTATGTATTATTGTAAATGCTCTCAAGCTGAAATATTAAAATTTATTTATCCCTAATTTTACTATAAATTTTTATTCATTTCGTCCATTTTGTTCTCGAATTCAAACCTTTGTTATTTTCTCAAAGAATCCTTTGTTTTATATAGACGAATCCGGTTTTGCCAAATTAGTTTTATTTATAAATTTTCACAGTTGTAATTTCTGTAATTTTTATAATAGTACATGGAAAACACATTCTTTTCACTTTGGTACAAATCTTTACCACTTTTTTCTCTCGCTTTGGCCTTACTGTTGTACACTCCTTACCACAACGGTGAAAAGTTATAAGTCAAAACATGTTTATCTTTTATGGTCGCCCAAGACGCAAGCCAGTTTTCCAGTCTCTATTTAAACCGCTCTTTGGAACCCAAAAACATAACACAACAAAGCTTGGAAATAGCTATTATAAACTAAGAAAAATGAATTTTGCTAGCTATTCTCGATTTCTAATAATCATGGCAGCGCTTGTAGGAGCTCTTGTTCTTCCCTCGAAGGCTCAAGACAGCCCAGAAGACTATGTAAGGGCTCATAATCAAGCACGACAGGCGGTGGGGGTAGGACCCGTACAGTGGGACGATGGGGTTGCAGCCTTCGCTCAGAGCTACGCCGACCGACTAAGAGGCGACTGCAATCTCATACACTCCGGTGGGCCTTACGGGGAGAACTTGGCTTGGAGTAGCGGCGATATGTCTGGCGTCAGCGCCGTGAACATTTGGGTTAACGAGAAGGCTAACTACGACTACCCTTCGAACACGTGCAATGGAGTTTGCGGTCACTATACACAGGTTGTTTGGAGGAAGTCAGTGAGACTTGGATGTGGCAAAGCGAGATGTAACAATGGTGGAACCATCATCTCTTGCAACTATGATCCTCGGGGCAACTATGTGAACGAGAAGCCTTACTAATAAGTTATTATGCATATACACAAAGAACACGTGCTTACAGGACGTGTATATATATATATATTTCAATAAAGAGCATCATATGCAAGATGTGTATCAGTATTTATTAAATAATATAAATGTTTACTAGTATATCACTACTCCACTATCTATTTCAAAACCCTAGCTAAAGATAAACTATAGGCATGTTATAAAAAAAACTAACACCTCAAAAGATGCCGTGCAAGAGTTCTTTTCTTCTGTATGTCTTCTCCAGCAATGGAACTCCACGATCCTGACCTTGATTCCAAAGAAAACTAACGCCTCAAAAACCACTGAGTTCAGACCTATAGTCTGCTGTAACTCTGTTTACAAAGACATCTCCACGTTGCTAGCAAACCGATTAAAAGCAGTATTTCCAGGTCTTATATCTAACTCCCAATCTGCTTTCATCTCGGGTCGATCATTAGTAGAAAATGTTTGGAACTGAGCTTGTGCAGGGTTATAACTGGAAAACAATTCCAAAAGATGTGTCAATTGGGACTTTATCTTAAACAGTCTCTAAGCTCTGAACTTTCCCCAGTCCTTCTGCAATCTGATAAAGCAATGTATTTCTACCACCAGATTCTCTGATGCCATAAACTGTGAGTTATGTGGCTACTTCGAAGGGTCAAACGGACTGAGACATGGCTGTCGCCTTTCCCCCTACGTATTTGTTATGGAGCTGGAAGTATTATTCAACTATTAAACAACAAATTCAGCTCTGGTGACATTGGCTATCATCCAAACGCAACGGATCCAAGGGTTGCTCACTTTGCCTGTACTGACGACATTATGGTATTCTTTGATTGTGAAAAAAAAATCATTAAAAAATATTGCAGCTGCTTTTGAAACCTTCTCTCAGTGATCTGATCTTCAAATGAACCGCAGCAAAACAGAGCTCTTCCGTCGCAAGGATGAACCATGATGAATATAACGACTTGGCCAATCTCGGATTCAACCTTGGTTCACTCCCAATCCTCTACTTGGGACTGCCTTTGATGAGCAGAAAGCTTCGGGTATCTGACTATAGACACCCTTGCTCGACAAAATCACTGGGAACTTCACTACATGGAGCTCTCGGGCACTTACTTTCGCTGGCAGATTAGAAATGATCTCTACTACAATTTTCGGGGTAATCGCTCGAGGGCACTTACTTTCTCTGGCAGATTAGAACTGATCTCTACTACAATTTCCGGGGTAATCAATTTCTGGACTTCAACTTTTATCCTTCCAAAAGGTTGCCTTAAGAAAATTGAATCCCTCTGTATCCGTTTTTTATGGAGTGGGGACATAACAAAACCTGCAGCTGCAAAGGTATCTTGGGAAAAAGTATGTCTTCCCAAATCCGAAGGTGGATTATGTCTAAGGAACTTCTCCATATGGAATAAGGCTCTTTGCCTCATGTTGATTTGGAATTTATTTGCTAATGAAAACTCTCTATGGGCTGAATGGATTCAATTTTATAGAATAAAGAGAGGTTGTTTCTGGAGCTTGGATGAATCAAAATATACATCTCGGACTTGGAAAGCACTTCTAAATCTGAGATATCTGTTGGGAATGTCCTGAAATCTATTGTACTTACTCTGAGTGAAAGTCGTATTGTCGAGATGAGACAATCATATGACACTAGGCAGTCATAATGCTTTGCTAGAAGCCACTTATGATCAATGAGTTTAGAACTCATTGCTAGTATTATATGATCCTAAAGGGTCACACACCTAAGCAAACTGGACATTAAAGATGAGGTTGATCATTAATGTAATGATCTGGTGAATGCATATTTGATATGCATTCAATACCAAACTTCTGGGGCAGAGTCGATCGACACAACAAGTGTGTCGGTCGACACAGATCGCGAATGGCCAAGATTAAATTCGGTTTAATCGTTGGTTAATTCGGTTGTGGTTTAAGTCGACATATATAAGATATATGGTCGACCTAAACACTAATCTAACCTAATTCACAGCCACCAGAACTAGAAAAGAAACCTCTCAGGAGATTCGATCTCTATAGGCACTAGCATCCCTGCTGTTCAGTTTGTGTGCGTGTGGATACCAGTAGAGGCACAGCGTTTGAGGTGCTTCGTGATCTCGATTATCTGCAAATCTTCCGCTGCTAATCACCAGGTAATTCTGAGATCCCATAGATTCAATTACATGAACCTTAGATCCTAGGCTTGGAATTCAGACCAGGATTGCCTAATTGGATTAGGATCTGCTAGAAATTTCTTCAGTGGTATCAGAGCTTTAGGGTTCCATTGAATCTATAGCATGTTGATTAGATTAGTTGAATCTGAATCTGTGTATGGTTGATACAAACTTGCTAAAATTCGTTTTAATGAAAATCCAGTTTTTTAGGTTTTTGCTTGAAAACGATTAGGGTTTATCGCCTTGTGTTGATCGACACCAATCCGGTATCGGTCGACACAGAAGGATAACCCGAATAAAATTAGTTTTCGCCTAGTGTCGATCGACACAAGAGTTGTGTCGGTCGACACAAACCTCGCGAGATTGATGAATCGGTTCAATTAGATTGGACCGGTTATCGAGCTTGGTTAATAATGGTTAAACACTAAGGATGGTTTAATTGCGATTGGTTTGATAAGGTTGATGTCGACCGATGCTAATGTAGCATCGATCGACACTGACCGGTACTCAAAACCGGATCAATTGGATTGATCGGTTATCGCAGATTGTTTTGGTTATTCTGCATCGATCGACACTAAAGTAGTGTCGGTCGACATCAGATTCGATAGTTTAGGTTATGGAACCTGATATCACAGAACCAAAGCAAGATAAATCAATTAATTAGAAGAATTAAAACATAATAAAACTGAACGTTTTAAATGGTTCTGTTCCTCAATCAAATATCAAGTGATACTTGATGTCTTTCCAATCTTGTCAACTGTCAAGACCCATTTAATTGTGCGATAGACTTGCAGTGCAAGATGTCCACAATTACATGAGTAAGACAGAGGTAATCGTGTTGATGAATTTGCAGTGCAAGACATCGACAATTACATGACTTAAGAGATTGGTTGACTTGACTGGGCCATCAAAATCGTTTTGGGCTCAGAGACATCAGGTGGATTGGACATAAGATGTCAATCCACAACCAAGAGTTATATTGGACATAACTAGCAAAGTTGTTGCTTACCTATATAGCTAAAATTTGGGTGATAGCCAGTGGCTCACTCAAGTTTAGTGAAGTATGGGTCTTGGATCATTATATTCATTTGAGGAAACATTGTTTGAATATAATGCGAGTTTTCTTAATTGTTAAGACTTCTCATTTCTTGAACATCATAACTAAACCTCCCTTGTTTTCCAGCTATGTCTAGCACAAACCATCGTAACAATTTCTCCTTGTGATCCGTCCTTGAGAAGGACAAGTTAAATGGATCAAACTTTCTTGAATGGTATCGGAACTTGAGAATTGTTCTCAAACAGGAGAAGAAGGACTATGTCCTTGCGAAAGTTCTCCCCAAGAAGTACCGAGCCAATGCCTGGCAGTCAGATAAGGATGCTTGGGATAAGCATTCTAATGATGTGGTGGATGTGAGTTGTCTCATGTTGGCTACCATGAACTCGGAATTGCAGAAGCAATATGAGTACGTGGAGTCGCCAATAGAGATGATCACTGGCCTGAAAAGTATGTTTCAGGAGCAAGCACGAACTCAGAGATACCAGACGGTATGATCTCTGATTGAGTGCAAGCTACCAAAGGGCGAACCAGTTAGTCCTCATGTCATTAAGATGATGGGTTATATTGATAACCTGGGGAAACAGGATTGTCCCATTAGCCAAGAGTTGGCTACTGACATCATTCTGCAGTCACTGCCGTCAATCTATGATCAATTTGTTATGAACTATAACATGAACAACTTGACAAAGACGTTGACTGAATTGCATGGGATGCTTAAGACTGCTGAACCTAACATCAAGAAGGACACCCCAGATGTCCTTATGGTACAAAAGGGTAAAAGGTTTAAGAAACTTGGTAAGAACAAAGGTGATGGCAAGACGAGCTCGATTGTGAATCCAACCGAGTCTGGCCATGCTCCTAAGGTTAAAACCAGTCCTTCTGAAGATGTTAAGTGCCGTTATTGTAATGGTTATGGGCATTTGAAAAGAAACTGCAATAAATTCTTGGAAGATTATGAGAAGCTGAAGAAGACGTATGAGACTTCTTCTTCAGGTATTATGTTATAGAAGTAAATGTTACTTCTTATGGTCCTACTTATTGGGTATTAGATACCAACTATGGTACTCATATTTTGTGAAAATGTGCAGGGCCTGAGAAAAAGTAGGACTATGGAGAAAGGACAAGTGGATCTACGCGTGGGAAATGGAGCAAGAGTTGCTGCATTAGCCGTAGGAGTATTTCATTTGTTTTCTTTTATGGCATGTTTTGAACTTAAAACTGCTACTATGTACCTGCTATGAGCAAAAAGATTATTTCTATTCCTTGTTTGGATATGGAAGGATATCAGTTTTCAAATTAAGAATAAGTGTTATTCATTTGATTACAGTGATATATTTTATAGTAGCAATCCATTAGAGAATGGACTTTATGTTCTAAACCAGAATGTGCCTAACTATAACATCAATACCAAGAGGTTCAAGTCAAATGATACGAATCAAACTTCTCTCTGGCATTGTCGTTTTGGGCCACATAAATGAGAAATAGATACAGAAGCTCCATAGTGATGGGCTTTTGGGCTCATATGATTATGAATCATAATGAGTAAAGTGAATCTTGTTTATTGGGTAAAATGACGAAGGCCCTTTTCAACAAAGGTAGTATCGATCGACACAAACAGTGCGTCGGTCGATAAAGGTTGCGAACGAACAAAAATGAAAGGGCCAGAGGCTTATTGGGCTTTAAACATACGGATGTATATGGGCCAATGAGCACTAGTGCTAGAGGAAACTTTCAGTACTTCATTACCTTTACTGATATTTTCAGTAGGTACAGTTATGTCTTATTAATAAGACATGAATCAGAATCTTTTGAAAAAGTTCAAAGAGCTCCAGAATGAAGTACAGAATCAATTTGGCAAAAGTATTAAAGCTCTACGATGAGATCATGGAGGTGAATACTTAAGTCAAGAATTTAGTGATCATCTGAGAGATTGTGAAAGAGTTTCACAATTTACTCCTCCTGCATCGGACTTTATTAGATATGGTTCGATCAATGATGAGTCACTTAGATCTTCCATTATCCTTCTAAGAATACGCTCTAGAAACATCTGCGTTTACATTAATAGGGTTCCATCAAAATCAGTTACAGAGACACCACATGAGATGTGGACTGTAAATGTTTCTGATTTATCCTTCATAAAGATTTGGGGTTGCAAGGCTTATATAAAACGTCTAATCTCTGATAAGCTCACACCCAAATCCGATAAGTGCTACATCATTGGTTGTCCTAAAGAAACCAAGGCATGTTACTTTTACAACCGATCCGAGAACAAATTGTTCGTTGCTCGGAACCATGTTTTCTTGAGAAAGATTTTCTTTCCAAGAAGAACAGTGGGAGTAAAGTACAACTCGAAGAAATTCAAAAATCACAGGAGACTGCTCAACCTGATGAGGAAGAGCAACAGTTGGATCTACAAGGAGTTGTAGAACCTGTACCTGTGATGCCTAAGGTCTGCAAGGATCTGTGCGATTTTCTGAAGAAGTGTCGATCGACACAAAAGTTGTATCGATCGACACAGATCGCGAACCAAAATATTGATTTTGGTTTATGATTTAATTAACTACGGTTTAATTTTTGGTTAATTAGGTCGTGGTAAAAGTCTACATATGAGATATGTGTGTGACTTTTAACACAAGACTGGAGCTCGCAGATCCAAAAGGATCCGTCACGAACCCGAGAAATGTGGATTTCTCGTAACCAATTGCCATGATCTGTTGATCATTGAAAGTGACGGGCCTGCAGATTTTTTTAAGAAGCAATGATGAGCCCTGAATCCGAAAATGGTAATATTCTGATATACAAAGCTAGGTTGGTGGCAAAAGGTTTCAAGCAATTTCATGGTATTGACTATGAAGAAACCTAAGCCCCAGTCAACATGCTTAAGTCCATTCGGATTCTCCTAGCAACCGCCACTCATAATGGTTATGAGATCTGGCAGATGGATGTGAAAAAAGTTTTTCTTAATGGAATTCTGGAAAAGGATGTGTACATGACACAACCTGAAGTTTTCATTGATCCTAATGAAGCTAGGAAGATAAGCAAGCATCTTGGAGTTGGAATCTTCGTTTGATGAAGCAGTCAAAGTGTTTGACTTCGTCATGAATGAAGAGGAACCATGTGTTTACAAGAGGACTAGTGGGAGCGCAGTTGCATTTCTAGTATTGTATGTTGATAACATACCACTTCTCGGAAATGAAGTTTCATTGTTTCAGTCTATTAAGACTTGATTCGAAAGTTGTTTTTCGATAAAATTATGGGAGAAACCGTATACATTCTTGGAATAAGAATCTATAGAGATAGATTGGATAAGCTAATTGGATTGTGTCAAGATACTTATAGTGATAAGGCCTTGCACATGTCCAGTATGCAGGATTCCAAGAAGAGCTTCGTGCAAATGACTCTTGGGATTACTCTTAGCAAGACGCAGTGTCCTTCGACACACGCTGAGCAAGAGCGAATGAGGGTCAGACTACTGCTAAAGGCATTAGAAGTCTTAAGATGTGATCTTAATTTTAGTGGGAGTTGTTGTTGTTAATTTTAGTTGTGATATGATGTTCGTATAAACATAATTTGATTACGTTATTGAAAACTGACATCTGTATTATTTAATAATGGTTATTAAATAATGGTCCCAAAGTAATTTATGACATTTTATAGGTCATCAAGTATGTGACTTGATCATGAAACCCTATAAGTGATAAATGACGTAAATTAAGTTGGTCCCTGGTCGAGGTTGTTAAAGTAGGACATTAACAACCGCGTGAGACTAGTATGTGAGGTGACTGATGACTAAGTTTCATGGAGTCATTAATAAGAGTATTAAAGTCAATCACATAGATATGTGTTGGAGAACACAGGATCGGACATGACCCACTGATGAGAACTCTACGGGATAGTTATATAAGTGTCATGAGAGTTTTCATTACGACTATAGAGTATAGTCCTTAGACCTGAGTTCATTATGTTTTCTTACATATGAATTGGTCCGCTTTAACCTTGTCAAACGTCAGCCGTAACTGGTGACTATAAAGGCATTGATTGGGCGTATCATGAAGTGTGTGAAGAAACAGGGATGGAACAAGATGGGATTTGTCCCTCCTATATAACAGGAGATAAATATCTCAGGGCTCATCGAAGATTTGATACTGAGAAATGTGTGGCCATACTCAAACGAGGTGATTGTCAGTCGTTTGTCTTGTCAGTATAAATCGGAGTTCGATGAACATGATCTTGGCTAAATAAGGGTGACACAGATCTTGCCTTATGCCAGATCGAGATATAGTGACGAAGGAATTATGGGAATAGATGATTCCAGTACAAGTGGGAGATTGTTGGGAATGTCCTGAAATCTATTGTACTTACTCTGAGTGAAAGTCGTATTGTCGAGATAAGACAATCATATGACACTAGGGAGTCATAATGCTTTGCTAGAAGCCACTTATGATCAATGAGTTTAGAACTCATTGCTAGTGTTATATGATCCTACAGGGTCACACACCTAAGCAAACTGGACATTAAAGATGAGGTTGATCATTAATGTAATGATCTGGTGAATGCATATTTGATTTGCATTCAATACCGAACTTCTGGGGCAGTGTCGATCGACACAACAAATGTGTCGGTCGACACAGATCGCGAATGGCCAAGATTAAATTCGGTTTAATCGTTGGTTAATTCGGTTGTGGTTTAAGTCGACATATATAAGATATATGGTCAACCTAAACACTAATCTAACCTAATTCACAGCCACCAGAACTAGAAAAGAAATCTCTCAGGAGATTCGATCTCTATAGGCACTAGCATCCCTGCTGTTCAGTTTGTGTGCGTGTGGATACCAGTAGAGGCACAGCGTTTGAGGTGCTTCGTGATCTCGATTATCTGCAAATCTTCCGTTGCTAATCACCAGGTAATTCTGAGATCCCATAGATTCAATTACATGAACCTTAGATCCTAGGCTTGGAATTCAGACCAGGATTGCCTAATTGGATTAGGATCTGCTAGAAATTCCTTCAATATCTGGCAAGTCTATTACTAAGAGCCAAAGTGGGAAATGACAGAAGCATCAGTTTTTGGTGGGATTATTGGACTCCTCTTGGACCTCTAATCAAATTCATTGGTCCAGTGGTTTCCACCCAGCTTCGATTTCTTCTGGTCTTTTTGCGGAGAGCTCTTCTTCGGAGATTTTTGGATATTTTATGGACAGATATTCTTCGAACATATTTTAATTTGAACCAAATTTTATATGAGAAATCATATAGTACTCGATTACTCGTGTAACCAAGAAATGCATCATTCACCATATCCATATACCAATCTTCTACATTATTATAACCATTGATATCAACATGACTCGTTTCTATATCCAAATCGATTTCTTCTCCATGCTTATACCAAACACAATAATCAGGCATAAATCCATAACTAAACAGATGACTCCAAATTCCTGGTTCCATGGTTTCTGGTTTTTCGTTCTTGCAGAAACGACAAGGGCAGAGAAACTTACGGCCATTGCTCAGAGTTACACGCTGGTTTTTGGAAAGTTCCATAAATTGTGCCACCCCCATTATGAAGGTTGTTGAGAAATTATCTGTGACATCATCGAACCTATTATACATCCACTCCCGATAGTTGCTATAATTATTGCCGCCTCCCGCCATGTAACGGAGAAAGGGCTGAATTTCGACTATGTAGATATAATTGGCCTCTCCCATTAATTGTCATAAATGCATACGCATGAAACAGGTACACCTACCACAAACTGGTAAAATATAACCAAACTCTCATATTATTTTTTACTAAATCCAAAAATACTATACTAAGAATTACAATTTGTATGCCGGCCGAAATATAATTTTTTTATATTTTTGAAATTCCGCGCATCGACGCGGTACCCAAACCAAATGTCACACTAAATTATCAATAACCGGTCGAAATGCCCTAACCAACATATAGCCTCTCTAAAATTCAGCAGTCTCTCCCTTTCCGCTGTCGAATACCCTAACCGTCATAACCTCGAAATTTTGGCTCTCCTATTGCAGAGAAAACAGAGACGACAAGAGAAATGGATAAGGTAAAGGCAATAACCCCTTCGCGGCTTCGCCCCATTCATACTTTCTGATTTTGATTCTTCTTTTATATATTGAATCAATTTCTTTCGTTGATCTGCTCGTGCCATCGCTTATGAAGCATGATATACTCTAGGTTCGAACTTTGATATTGATGTTTACTTCTTATTTAAATTACAATATGTATGTTTTCAGAAACATTGTACCATTGAGTTTGATGGAACTTCAAAAGGAAACCCTGGAAGAGCTGGTTCAGGTGCTGTTCTGCGTTATTTCGATGCAACTGTCATCTCCTCCTACCGTGAAGGATTAGGCAATACAACAAAAAACGTTGTCAAATATAGAGGTTTGATTCGTGGTTTGGAGTTTGCTTTAGAAAAAGGTTACACACACATGTGGGCCTATGGACACTCTCAGCTTGTTGTTAAACATGTCAGTTGCTTTATAGCTAATACATGTTTTCTCTCTTGAATCTTTATCTTTAGACTTTATGATAACTATCATTAAACAGATGTGGGGTGAATGGCAACTCACAAGCCTGAAAATGGCTGAGCTGTATAATCAGGAAAAAGAGTTTACCAGCCAATTCAAGTCATTCGATATCGAGTATATTCCCAGGGTATTGCACATATCCTTTTTGTGTTTTTAACATTCGATTTGTAGATGCTTAAGATTTTCTGAGTTTGTATAATTTCCATTTGCAGGAATACAACTTTGAAGCTGATAGCCATGCAAACTACAGGGCCCATCTCCAAGGTGAGAAATGAATCTGCAATAATGAATTCAATTATATTTTTCCGGAAAATTAGTCAAAGTTCGATGTTGTTTTCGATCTTCTGTGATTTGTATTCAGATGTCCAGACACAAGTGATTGAAGGCAGGAAGTACTACTGAAGTAGAGATATTCGTTTTCTTCATGCTTAGAAGTTAGAAGAACATGCCTCTACGCTTTTTTCTTCTGTTCTTTTCTTTTCTCATCAGAACATGTTCCCTCCTGAAGAACAAATCAATGTATTCCGTTAAGCGGGGAGGATTATGAACAATCAGTTTCTTTTGGTAAATTTAACGCATAAAAATTAGAGGTTATGAAAGAAAAGCATACATGGGTCATTCTCATTTAATCATGATTACAATATATCTATAAACCAACTTTGATAATCAGTTAAGACTATTAGCATGTATAACAAACTATATCATATTATTATTACTAAATCCAAAAATACTATATGTTACGACCCATACCCCGACTACTTTTCGACACGAATAATGAGGTTAATATTAGTCGTATCAATAGCGAAAATTAAACGACTTGGTTACTACTATACCCGAAGTAGCGAATTAGTCCCCCATGTACTGACCAACTCGCGATTGTTCAACGACTCTTCACATCAGATGCAAAAATAGTCGCCATATCACCGACTAGCTGCGACCATTGGTTCCGGTCTCGACAATAGTTGTTAACCTATCGTAAATCGACGACTAAATCGGCGACATCATTTTTAGTCGTATATAAGCTACTAATACGCGTCCGTATATCCGTTGTCGCAAAATAGTAGCCATATTGTCCCCTAATAGTGGCCTAATATTACGACTACAAGTATAGTCGCAATGTCCAGTCGCAAAAACGTTGTTTTCTTGTAGTGTCTTCATGCATGGTAAAAGTTAATATTATTGCATGTCGATGTGCGAATTTGATTAAGCCGAGTACTTGGACAGGATGCCGGAGGAGTTGAGACAAGAATTTAAAACAGAGGTTGTTTATTGATTTACACGTGCACTCCGGAAAGAGTTGTTTGCGTACCTTGGAAGCGAGGATCAAGCCGTTCGCAGTTTATATTACCTAAGGTAATAGTATATATATATTTGCCGAAAGACGTAAAAGAAGCTTGGCTTTAGTGATTTGCGTTATCGAGCTTAGGTCTGGTCATGCCGAGATTCATTCACTTTGGTTAGGTTTCCGCTTACTTTGGGAGTTTTCCGTATTGCGGTCGGGACCGATATGATCTTTTTCTTTCCCTTCGGCTTGTAAGGGTGGTGGAGATTTCGTTCTCTGATGAAACATATCCTTGAGGTGGTCTTATCCCCTCTGAGCGTGTGGACTCTGTTTGGAGTTGGAGCCAGGCGTTCATAGAATCGGGTTATAAATAGCTGGCCTGTCGAGGATGACGAACTTTGTCATAGTTTCCAATCCGTGGACGTAGATCTGAAGCTTGGCAGTGCCAATCGTTATGGTCTGATCGCCATAAAATCCAGGAATTGGTTGGATCTTCGGCTTGACTTGCATGTTCTTGAATTCCGATTTATCCAGTGCTTCTTTAAAAATTACGTCGACTGAGCTTTTTACATCAACCAACATGCGGGAGAACTCGCAGTCTCCAGTCAGGATATCTACTACCAAGGGATTATTGTGTGGTACGCCTACTCTGATTGCGTCGGCCTCGGTAAACAATAAGGGTATAACTTCTTTGATGGTAAGAGGATTGTGATTGGATGTTGTGGCCTTTTGGCCTCAATCCTTAATTGATCGCACTGAATCCGACCACTGCTGCAAACCATCCATGATCATGTTGACTCGTCAGCGAGGTTGCGATGCCGCTCTTCCATCATCGTCCTCGTCTTGAGCTCATCTATATGGTTATGTTTTGGGAGGATAATTTTCATGTACCGTTTCTTGGTTCAGAGGTTCTCCTCGCTTGGGGTTAATGATTTTTCCTTAGGGTATTAATCTAACAAGTAATCAACCTGATTCTGGTAGATGCAATATCGTGGGAGTAATTCTTGTGATATTCACACTATTTTCTGTCTTCATTTCCTTCTTCGGTCCGAGCCTGGTCTCGAACGTACTTGTTCCAGCCATGCGATGTACTTCCGACATAGTAGGCCGACGAGTATTTGTGGTCGGATGGCATGTGGTTCTCTTCCTGGTGATCAATTCGAGACTTCTCCTTTGCCACCAATGCTCTTTTGGTAATCAGAGTACTCTTTTTCCAATTCAATGAATGGTACTGCTCTGTGCAATTCATCTTCCAAGGACGTCGTCTCGTTGAGCTTCAGATCCTTTTTGTATGCCGAATCAAACCACCAAGCATTCCAAAGTCCTCCTCAAGCCGCGCTGTCATCTACGGTCACCCTGTATACCATGGCTTTAAACAGATCGATGAAGGCTCGCTGGGGCTCGTCCTATCTTTGCTCGAGGTCCCATAGGTTGGCATATGATTACCTGGGAGTTATGAACAGAGAGTAATGCTTTAAGAATGCTTCCGAGAGTTGGCGGAAGTTGTCGATTGATGTCGTTTCAAGCCGTGAGAACCAGCTAAGGGCCATTTATCTGAGGTTCTCTACGAAGTGCTGGCAATATCCGACATCTTTTTCTTTGTCCGTGAAGCGATTCCGACCCATTGGAATCATGACTGCAGTCATGAATTGACTGGGATTTGATTTTCCTTCATAAGTCGGGAACTTGACTTTGTCGATATACAAGATCCTTGCGCTCATTATTAGATGTGTGAATGGCGTCTTCTGAGCTTGTTCCAACACGCGATCGAGCTCCAGCGCCGAGCTAGCTACGCAGTGGACCCTAGAGTTGAGGTCTTGAATTTGACTTAATATGGCCGCGATGTGGGTGTTTGGCTCAGAGCCTAAGTTTACTATCTAGCCTATGGTCATTGGGGGCACTGTTGGAGTCGATATTAGCACCTTCCTAAAAAGGCCTATTCATGAGTTTAGGTCGGCCCAGAAGGGAAAGTCGGAAATAAAGCCCAAGGCGGTAAAACCTAGGTTAAACCGAACTCGGGCTAAACCGGCTTACGCTAGGGTTTGGAGGGTGTTTAGTCCAAAGGCGCCGCGCAAGAAAGTCGGTAAAAGGAAATATTCCGTATCAAGACGAAGCCGAGTTATTAGGAAATATTCGTAATTATCTCTTATTTTCCTTATTATAATAAACCGACTTGTAACCCTATATAAGGGAACCTCGATATTCAATAAAGAACACGCTTTTCTTATTACTTTTGGCTTGAGAGACTTTAGAGCAAATCTTAACCTAAAATCTCTCCGGCGACTTTCATATCATTCTTTACCGGCTTCCATCTCGGAAACGCCGGCTTTAAACCCTAACTTCCTAAATCTCACCGTGTTCTTTAATTCTTCTTTTAGAATCCCTAATTCAAAAACCCTAAAGTTCTTGCTATCTTCGGATTTGCGGAACTGAGATCTTACAATTGGCGCCGACTGTGGGGATTTCTAAGAGAAATTTCTGAACGAGATGTCGGGAAACCGTAAGGAAATCGATCCAGAAAACCCTAGGGTTGACCTAAGCGATCATGAAGCAAGTGATTACGACCAAAGTGATCACGAAGACGACGCGACGAAAGGCGGCAAGCAGCCGCGAGACGCCGCCAAAACAAACAAAGCTCGAGATGACGGCAAACATGCCCCGTCACTCAACGAAACAGAGGCTCAAATCGAGCAAGACAAGGTCTTAGCCACTCTAATGGCCAAGATCGAGTCACAAAACGACTTGATCAAAACGTTCTCGGAAAAAATCGACCTGCTGCAGACAGAGCAAGAAAAGATCCGTTCGGGTCAACAATCTAGAAAACCCAGGAGAGAGGTGCCACCAAAGGTGAAAGACAAAGTCGCCAGACGACTGGTCTATAGTACATCTGAGGAAAGCCACCATGAACAGAGCCGTAGCAGCGAGTCCAGGAGCAACCCGCGTAAGGAAAGCAACAAGAAGGATACTCGCGAGCGGAGCTCACATCGGAAGGAAGGGTCTGAGGAACCCAAACGGAGCGAAAGTCGGAACGACTGGAGTTATGAGAGGTATTCACCCGATAGGGATGAACGTACCAGTCACCGAACACGGGACATGCACCACAGACGAAAGTCGCGACATGAGAATGGCTCGTACCATGACGACTATCGCCGCGAGCGAAGTATGTCGCACGAGAAAACTCATGGAGCGTCTATTAGCGGAGCAAGTCGCAACCATGTCAAGAAACAACTGATTGAGCTCAAAGACACCCTGAAAGAATTAAAAGGGGAGGTCCATGGCGTGAAGGGGTCCGCACCCGAGATCGACCGGATCATCGAGGAAACCCGTAGGACACCCTTCACCTCGCGCATCACAAACACGTACATCAGGCAAAGAGAAAAGCTCAGGTTACCAATGTACGACGGCACGAAAGACCCAGCAACCCACCTCACAACGTTCAAAATCATGGCGGCAAAGGCACGGTTCTCGTCAAACGAGGAGCGTGACATCGGTTTCTGCCAACTGTTCACTGAAACCCTGGAAGGGGACGCGCTAAAATGGTTCTCCCGACTCCCTTCCAAATCAATCGATAGTTTCTCCGACCTCACATGGGCATTCGTAAGGCATCACTTTGCCTACATTCGTAAGGACACTTCGCTGAGTGCGTTGATGTCGATGACACAAGAGAAGAAGGAAACATTGAAAGATTTCGTAGAAAGGTTCAGGGCAGTAATGACACGAGCTGAGGCGCCAGATAAGTTCACTATCGCGGCCCTGACAAACGCCGTCTGGCATGAGTCGCCTTTTTACCAAGATTTAGTCATCAACCCGCCATTAACCATCGAAGACGCACTCCATCGGGCAAACAAGTTCGTGGAATTGGAGGAGAAGAAGGTCGCATTGGCAAAGAGATTCGGTTCCGGTAAACAAGCAGATAAGAAGGAAGAAAGAGAACCCAGACAGCACTACGACAGTAAAAGCGCCAAAACAATGGTTGTGGACAACACCGATAAATCCCGGTCATCAAAACTGTGGAATAAGAGAAAAGAGGCAAAGAAGGCGCAACAAGCAGCTTCCGCTTCGGGGGATAAGTACTGCGAATACCATCAAGCTACGTCGCACGACACGGCTGAATGTCAGAATCTCAGAAACGCACTCTACTCCCGACTTTCCAATGAAGAGATCAAGGCGGCCATTGAAAGGTTAAAAAAGGAAAAGTCGGGACAACAGAAGGAAGACAAAGCCGACGAGCAGGCTCCTAAGCAGGATAAACCACCACGGCGTATCAAAAGCATAGCTTTGAAACGTAACCGTGAAGAAGAAGAAGAGGAGGATGAAGAAGAAACCCCCAAGACCATCCGAAGAATCAACATGATCATGGGAGGTCTAATCTCCGTAAATGATTCGGTCCGGTCAATCAAGGTCTATGAACGCCTAGCGTTAGCCTCGCAAAAGGCGCCTCAACCAATCCTGACAGATGATCCGCCCATCATCTTTACTGACCAGGATCTCTACGGAACTCACTACCCTCATAACGACCCACTAGTGGTTGAGCTGTTGATCGGAAGTTGCCAAGTATCTCGAATACTGGTGGACACCGGGAGCTCGATAGATTTAATTTTCCTAGATACGCTCAAAAAGATGGATATTAAGGAGGAGGATATCAAGCAAAAGGCCAAGCCGCTCACCGGGTTCACAAGCGAAACAACATACACAATTGGAACAATCAAGTTGCCCGTTTTCGCAGGAGGAGTTAACAGATTGGTGAGGTTTCATGTCATCGACAAGCCAACCATCTATAACGTAATCCTCGGAACTCCATGGCTGTATAGCATGAAGGCGGTATCTTCGACATACCATCAATGTCTGAAATTCCCGACACCTAAAGGAATCCAGACAGTCAAAGGATGCCAGAGCGCAAGTCGGTCGTGTTTCGCGAGAGAACACAAGATCAGAGTACCTTCGTGCATGATCAACACGGAACGCGGAAGAAAAGGACCAGAGAAAGAACTGATCCAGCAAGTCATCATCGACGACTCAGATGCAAGCAAGTGTGTAGGCATTGGCGCAGAATTGTCAGACGACATCAAAAGGGAACTGATCGCCTTCCTACAGCAAAACGTTACAACGTTTGCGTGGACAATGAAGGACATGAAGGGTATCAATCCAACCATTACAACTCACGAACTGTATGTCGATCCGACTTACAAGCCAGTCAAGCAAAAAAGACGAAAACTCGGCCCTGAAAGGGCTAAAGCAGTCAACGACGAAGTAGAAAAGTTACTTGAAGCCGGTTCAATCCAAGAAGTCAAGTACCCCGACTGGTTGGCTAATCCAGTGGTAGTGAAAAAGAAAAACGGAAAGTGGAGAGTATGTGTTGACTTCACAGATCTCAACAAGGCCTGCCCGAAGGATAGTTTCCCGCTGCCACATATCGACCGACTTGTTGAAGCAACAGCCGGAAATGAATTGCTATCATTCATGGATGCGTTCTCAGGATATAATCAGATCCTCATGAACCCGGACGACAGAGAAAAGACGGCCTTCATCACTGAACGCGGTACGTATTGCTATAGAGTCATGCCCTTCGGCCTCAAAAACGCCGGCGCCACCTACCAGTGGCTGGTAAACCGGATGTTTGCAGGACAACTCGGCGCAACTATGGAGGTTTACATCGACGACATGCTAGTCAAATCTCTGATTGCCTCTCAGCATGTCGGCCATTTAAAGGAATGTTTCAACATCCTTAACCGGTACGGCATGAAGCTTAACCCAACTAAGTGTACGTTCGGAGTGACATCAGGAGAGTTCCTTGGATACGTGGTAACTCAGAGAGGAATAGAAGCTAATCCAAAGCAGATCACAGCCATAATCGACTTGCCATCTCCCAAGAACACTCGAGAGGTACAACGCCTCACTGGCCGCATAGCCGCCTTGAACAGGTTTATATCCCGGTCAACGGATAAATGTCTGCCTTTTTACGAGCTCCTACGAGGGAACAAAAGATTCGTGTGGGACGATAAGTGTCAAGAGGCATTCATCCAACTCAAGGATTACTTGTCGAACCCGCCGATACTGTCTAAACCCGAGAATGGTGAGACATTGTTGCTTTACATCGCCGTTTCAACGACAGCAGTGAGTGGCGTACTAGTTCGGGAAGATCGAGGGGAACAAAAGCCAATCTTCTACGTCAGCAAAACGATGAACGGAGCCGAAACCAGGTACCCTGCATTGGAAAAACTAGCTTTCGCAGTCGTCATCTCGGCGCGAAAGCTGCGACCATATTTTCAGTCACATCCGATTGCCGTATTAAGAAGTCAACCTCTTCGAACGATCCTTCATAGCCCGGGACAGTCTGGCCGTCTAGCCAAGTGGGCAATAGAGTTAAGTGAGTACGACATCGAGTTCAGAAACAGGACAACCGCCAAGTCGCAGGTGATAGCTGATTTCCTTGTCGAATTATCGCCTGAATTAGATGTCGGTACCGAGATAGAAGATAAAAATTGGAAATTGTTCGTTGACGGGGCTTCATCTAAAAAAGGAGCCGGGATAGGGATACGTCTCATAGCACCAACCGGCGAGATACTAGAGCAGTCATTCAAACTGGGTTTCACGGCGTCTAACAACACAGCCGAGTACGAAGCTTTGTTAGCCGGTCTCAGACTAGCCAGGGAAATCGGAGTACGACATCTCTTGGCCCATTGTGATTCCATGCTTGTAGCCAACCAGATCAACGGAGACTACGAAGCTAAAAACGAACGAATGGAGGCTTACCGAAAAACGGCATTGGAACTCACCAGTTCCTTCGAATTCTTCGATATTGTCCAGATACCAAGGAAGGAGAATGCCCCGGCAGATGCACTCGCGTCGCTGGCATCTAATCCCAATCTCTGTCGGCGGATCCCGGTAGAAACGATCCATGAACCAAGCATCCCGCCCCCAGAGAGCAATCAAGAAGAACCTAAAGAAATAATCCCGAGTGGTGAAGATGACATGTGCTACAACATTCAAGCAAAGGGCACAGACCTCATCGCTGTCCTAACCGGCAACAATAAAGACTGGCGACTTCCGATACGAGCATACCTAATAGAAGGAAAGCTCCCATAAGATAAATGGGAAGCACGACGACTTAAAGTCAAGAGCGCGCGATACACTATACATGACGGTATCCTCTACAAGTATTCTGCTAACAAGATCCTCCTCAGATGCATAAACGGAGACGAAATAATTCGGGTTCTCGAAGAAACGCACTCTGGAGCATGCGGAAATCACTCCGGAGGCAGGTCTCTCGCCCTCAAAATCAAGTTGAACGGTCACTATTGGCCGACTATGATAACCGATTGCGAGACCTATTCTAACAAGTGTGAAAAGTGTCAGCGACATGCGCCATTCATACATCGACCTACAGAGTTGCTCACGACATCAACCGCGGCTTACCCGTTCATGAGATGGGCAATGGACATCGTTGGACCGTTACCATTATCCAATCAAAGACGTTTCCTGCTCATCATGACCGACTACTTCACAAAGTGGGTAGAGGCCAAGGCTTACGTCGCAATCCACGATGTACAGGTTCAAAATTTCGTCTGGAAATACATAATATGTCGTTTCGGGCTACCTTATGAGATCGTCACAGATAACGGATCACAATTCATCTCGAAAGTATTCGAAGGATTCTGCAAGAAGTGGGATATACGCCTTAGCAAGTCGACACCAAGGTATCCTCAGGGGAATGGCCAAGCCGAAGCTACAAATAAAACTATCATCGCCGGCATCAAAAAGCGCCTTGAAAGCAAAAAAGGAGTTTGGGCAGATGAGTTAGACGGCGTCCTCTGGTCGCATAGAACGACGCCTCGCAGCGCAACAGGAGCCACCCCATTCTCCTTAGCCTTTGGCGTAGAAGAAATGGTACCGGCAGAAGCTAACATTTACACTCTCCGCCGCTCTCTCATGCCGCACCATACCGAAATCAATGAAAAGATGCTAATCCAAGCTCTCGACACCTTAGAGGAAGAGCGAGATCGAGCCCTACTCAGGATTCAAAACTATCAACAGCTCGCAGCTCGGTACTACAACCAGAAAGTCAAGGAAAGACACTTTCAAGTCTGCGACTACGTCCTTCGCAAGGTTTACGAAAACACCAAAGAGTGGAGAGCAGCCAAACTCGGGGAAAAATGGGAAGGACCCTACAAAGTCACGAAAGTCGTCAAGCCGGGAGTCTACGAACTTGAGTCCATGAAAGGCGAGGCCTTACCGCGATCCTGGAATTCGGCGAGTCTGAAAGAGTACTTCTAAGACGGCATGTCTTAAAAAAAAAAAAAAGATTGTATTATGAACTACGAGTGACTTGATTCTTCCTCGGGAGATACGTAGGCAGCCTTTACCGGCACAGTCACAAATCTAATAAAATCCTTATTTTTCAGATAATTTACCGTCTTGAAAGTCAAGCAAAGCCAAAAATCAGGTAAGTCCTTTCATTAATATTCAAATATTTGATGATACTAACAAAGCCGAGTGTCAACTCGCAAAAAGCCGAGTATCAACTCGCAAAAAGCCGAGTATCAACTCGCAAAAAGACGAGCAAATGACTCGCATCATTAGCATCATGCCTCCTGGCCAGGGGCGTGGTCTTCCTTGCGCACGAGGTGCACATCGTGGTAAGGAAAAGCCGGGATCCGTCCCGCAAATTCTTCGCGGTAGGAGATAACAAATAAGCCGAAGAACTCGCACATTCTCTCACCCTTAGAATAAAGGCGAGCAAATTATAAGACTCGCAAACCGCCTTAGGGCAAAACAACATTAAAAAGTCGCTACTTGTTTGAAATTATCAAGAATAGTTTTAATACGATAGCACGACTTGGTGATGAAAGTCGCTACAAGTTAAAATACAGTAGCACGACTTGATCACATTTCGGTTTGTCAAGACGAAATTCACTAAATCGTCGGCGCCGAGCTTTATCTAATAAAGCGTTTATTCGAAGTTACTAAACTGTCTAAAGAGTTGTCCAAGAACAAACCTAGACAGGATTGGTACAGCTTTAAATTAAGTTTGGCAAAAGGAAGATAGACTGATTCAAATCACTATCAAAGCTTAAAAGCAAACTTAACTTAAACCAAAAAGACAAGAGTTTGCGAATATAAGTAAAGAGTTATTACAAAACCAATACAAATAAAGTACTAATGACATTTTACAACGACTACTCAAGGCCCGCTATCTGCAGCTGAAATGTCTTTCCGAACAGACTGGACAAGATCGGCAGGAACCGCCTCCGGGATTATACTGACATTAGTCCCGAATTGGTCGACATGCCGCGGGACAGGAGGAGGAGAATCGTGAGAACGGTTAAGGAGAGGATGATGAATGGGTGAGAGCACAAACGTAAGCTCCTCCTTCGTCACGATGTTCAGATCATCTAACTCCGCATTCGCTGCGACCTCATCAGCGGCGATCTTGTCCAGAATAGCTTGAGGAACCGACACGCCTTGTCCGCTAAGTTTCTCCAGACATTTCTTAAGCCCAGAAATCTGAGCCTGTTTGACCTGCATCGCAACAGCAGTTTCTTGATCACCAATGTAGCGTTGAATAAGGTCGAAATGGGTCTGCGCCTTCGTCCTAGCAGCGGCCTCGACTCTCTCCCGCTCTTTTTGAACCAGATCAAGATAAGACTTTTGCAGCTGCTTTCTCTCCAACTGAAATTTGAGGAAATCAGCCTTTGACTTCTCCTCAGCCTCCTTCAATTTTCCTTCCAGGGCCAGATTACTCGCCTCCAAAGCCTTCTTCTCTTCCTTGATCTTCTTGAGAAGATCATCCCGTTTGGTGACCGCGTCAGCCAACTTCTTATGAGCCCAGGAGCTTTCCAACGCAACACGGTTAGAAGCCGCGATCATCTGAAAACAGCACACCAAATGTTATACTCGGCAAACAATGCAAAAGTCGGTACAAGAAACTTACCGTTGCCTCGGCATGCTTCAACCTGACGATAGCATCCAAGTGAGGCAATTCCTCCAGAACCGGCCAATCCGACTCGTTTCCTCTCACGCATGTCAGCATATCAAAGCATGCCCGGGGATTGTTGATAAAAGGAACCTCGCTCGCATACTGATAAGCGAAGTTGTGGATTGAAGGGCGCACCTCTCCCTCCTTCACTTCACGCCTGGGTCGCGCCAGAACAAGCTCCTTGTTAGATTCGAAGGGCTTCAAACTGCCAGACAGATCAGGGACAGTCCCCTTGAATTTATAGAAACGCTTCCACGGATCCTTTTGTTTAGCAGGCTCACCAACGACCGCTATCTTGGTAGAAGCATCCTCGACCGATTTACCCGTCTTGGACGCCTTTGATGGTTTATCTTGGACCGACTTGTCATCAGCGGGTCTCTTCCTTGATGGAGCTTTGGGCGGAAGATTGGAAGGATTCACCACTGGGGCAGTTGACGTCGTATTAACATCGGATTGATTGCCGCCCTGAGAAGAAGGAGCCTTAACCTTGTCCTTTGACGACTTGGAGGAAGCAGAAGGTTTTGACGAAATCTCTTTGGAATAATCCACGGAGTCGATTCTCTTAACTTTACCCATCCTCCTTGGCTTGACAAGTTCTTCAGGGGTAACTTTCTTCCTGGTATCCCACTTGACTGCATTGACGGACAAATAATCAGAATGAAACAAAGAAAAGAATGCCGTAACAAAAAAAAACTATATACGAACCTTCGGAGATCTTTGGAAGGAACTTGTTGATACGCTCGCGAGTAAGGTCAGACCACTTGCGTAAGCCGAGAGCTTGAATCTGCTCGAGAATGGGAAAGTAGTTGTCGGGATACGGCTTCAGGAAGGGATGTTGCACTGCAAAGACGAAAAAGAATTAAGTAAATTATCGAGATCGGAAGATAGCAAATTTGGGACGACATCTACCATAATCCGTATTCCAAGACGTCCTGATAAGTTCCTTGTGTTCGTCAGGAACGACTAATGAGGACATTTCAACAAAGAAATAGGACCGTTGCCAATTATTAATCTTGTTAGGCGCATCTGTCAAAACGCGGTTGCCGCTCTTGAACCGAACCGCGAAGCACCCTGGATTGGTGGCTTTCATACGATTAACCGACGTCATTTCCTCAAAAATCTGTGCAGTTATCGTAATACCGGCTTCGGCCCCCAACACTAAAAGACCAACCATATGGCGAACTGCAACGGCTGAAAGTTGGGAGATGGCGATCTCGCGACGATGACAGTACGAAATCAGCAAGTCGGGTAGAGGAAACCAACAACGGCTGCCCCCAGTATCGGTGTTGATGAAGTATGATTCGTAAAGAGTCATATATCCCGGAGGAGGACTACAGGGACGGTCAAGTGGAAAGGGAACTCTGATCCTTGGGTCTGCTCCGCAGTCTCGAAGCATGGATCTCACCGAAGAGGCAGTCGACTTGGTACCTAAAATATTACTAAAGCTTTCATAAGGATCAACCAGCAACGAAGGAGGAACATTGTCCTCGGAGCCGACTTGATTCGCATCAATGTCATCCTCACCGTCATCAGAATCTCGTAACTGAGGTATGATTAACTCCTCCCGGCCAGAACTCTCGGTAGCATCGGTCTGACGGGATGTCTCGCGACGACGTTGGAGATCTTCGATTTCGAAACAAGCAGAATGATCTCTCAGACCGGATGAAGTACTCGAAGTAGATTGACGACTTGAAGAATCCTCCACAGACGAAACGGAAACAACTTCCTTATCTTTGCTTGATGAACAGCGGATCAAAGACATAGCTAATTGAAGAACAAACGAAGAACGCGAGAGAAAAACGAAGATTTGATCTAAAAATCTATAAATCCTAAGATGGAGCAGCGGCGGAAGGATGACCGGAAAATAAATATCGAGAGAGAGAATTACCTTTCAGAATTTCTTCACTCGAGCGAAATGAAGAAGTAAAAAGCAGAGAAGGGATACTTATAGTGAAAATGACGGCACAGCAATCGAGGCACATCATTACCTAGACGACGCTTCGTATTTCGCGTCTACCCGGCAATTGTACCGATAATTGATTCCGGTTTCGGTAAATCACCATCGGTTTAGGACCAATCGCTCGATTTACCACCGGTCATCGTTAGGCCGGATTGACCCAATAAGAAAATGGGCCAGAGCGGAAATAGAGCTCGCCAGACGACAAAAAAACGGGCCTACATTAAATCATTTCTTAAACCATAGGTTAACTCCTCGTAATGACGACTTTAATTCAAGTCGCCACACTAGGGGGGGGGGGGTTATTGTTGGAGTTGATATTAGCACCTTCCTAAAAAGGCCTATTCATGAGTTTAGGTCGGCCCAGAAGGGAAAGTCGGAAATAAAGCCCAAGGCGGTAAAACCTAGGTTAAACCGAACTCGGGCTAAACCGGCTTACGCTAGGTGGTTTGGAGGGTGTTTAGTCCAAAGGCGCCGCACAAGAAAGTCGGTAAAAGGAAATATTCCGTATCAAGACGAAGCCGAGTTATTAGAAAATATTCGTAATTATCTCTTATTTTCCTTATTATAGTAAACCGACTTGTAACCCTATATAAGGGAACCTCGATATTCAATAAAGAACACGCTTTTCTTATTACTTTTGGCTTGAGAGACTTTAGAGCAAATCTTAACCTAAAATCTCTCCGGCGACTTTCA
Source organism: Orychophragmus violaceus (assembly GCA_030180135.1). NCBI lineage: Eukaryota > Viridiplantae > Streptophyta > Magnoliopsida > Brassicales > Brassicaceae > Orychophragmus > Orychophragmus violaceus. The sequence goes on from CM058233.1 coordinate 30,238,930, forward strand.
TATCATTCTTTACCGGCTTCCATCTCGGAAACGCCGGCTTTAAACCCTAACTTCCTAAATCTCACTGTGTTCTTTAATTCTTCTTTTAGAATCCCTAATTCAAAAACCCTAAAGTTCTTGCTATCTTCGGATTTGCGGAACTGAGATCTTACAGGCACTTCGGGGAAGAGACGCCTGTTTGTAGGAGGCACTTCCTCCGGGGTCTGTTTTGTTAAAGATGCGCTTCGACATCCAATTAAGTTTTCTTGGAGCATGGCTTGCTGGTTAGCGAGCATGGTGATTTGTTCGTTCACCGACCTGTCCATTCTATCCATTTGGTTCATTAGAACCTGGAGCATCTTCTCTGTAGTGCTCTGGTTTATAGTTATGGTGGCTAGTGCTGTAGTGTTTACTACCCGTGCTGCTCTAGTCGATGTTGCCGCTTTCTCTGCGCGCCGCATTTTCTCGCTAAACATGAGATTTCGTGTTTTCCCGCCAAAAACAAGAATCAATGTTTTTCTTCCAAAATCAAGATTTCACGTTTCCCGCTGTTGAATCTGAACTTCACAAGGATCAATTCAGTTAATTGATCTATTAAAAAGGACTCGGATGATTCCACTTTAAGGATCTAAAGGCAATTACAGAAAGATCAGAAAATGTAGTTGTTTTATTACTTAGTGTTCGAAATTAATACGATTTTTTTTGCTCTAGAAATAGGTTTGAGTACAATCATTCATGATGGATCTTTTTCCGCACAAGGGAGGTATATATATATATATATATATATCATGAGAATTAGTGTTTATTTTCTAGATTTTCTCTAATATAATAAAGTTAAATCCAGAAAATCTTGAATTTTCCTTCCTTTTCGAAGATCATCTTTATCTTCTTCCTTTACTTAAATATATTAATTTTACATTAACTATATATTTTTTTTTTGATCTTGGTCGGTGTGAACCTCGCCGGGGTCCACTGAAATAGATCGTCTTCTTCTTATTTGGGTTTGATCTTCGATGGACTAATCTAATTGTTGGACCGAACTAAAGAGGAGTGCTAAACCTACTTCCAACACCCGCCAAAAACAAGAATCAACGTTTTCCCTTAAACAACGAGATTCTACGCTTTCTTGCTAAAAACGAGATTCTACGTTTTTCAATCAAAAGCGAAATTCTATGTTTTTGCACTATAAAAAGAGATTCTGTGTTTTTCCTAAAAACAATATTATGTGTTTTCCCGCTTGTATTGTAGTTTGTATACATAGAACCACACTTTTGAATAAATCATTTTAAACCAAAACAATTAAATCATTTGACGAAAAAATATAAAATACTCCAATACGTCATTTTAATATAAATTAGATCCACATTTAATTTCTTGTAAACTCAAAACGAACCAATTTACATCCAAATTCAACATTTAATGGAAAAGTAAGAAGAAAATCAACATCTTTTAGAGAAATCGTCTCTTATGATCCTCCCTCTCAAAATAAATTTTCCCATGCCCATGTTATAACAAGAATTTCTTTTAGAATATAAATTTAATATGAAAAAATGGTAAATGACTGAAAAACTGAGTGAAGGGGCAGGAAATTATCATTCATACATGGGTCAAACCCGATTCGATTCAACCATTACCCATTCACTCGGATTCTACCCGAGTTAAAAAAATACCCCTTTTCGTCAAAATTGGGTCAAAATCCTTAATTCCCCCAATTTTTAACATTTTACGATTCTTCTCTTCTCTCTCTCTCGGGTCGAAACATTCTCTCTCGAAATAGAAACTGAGAAGGAATCCCCGGTGAGATCAATCAACGACGATAGTGGAGACGAGGAATGCTTCCAAAAAGACGAAGGCGAAGAGTCCTGCGGTGGAGAGGGTGTCGAAAAAGAGGCGTCGTGGAGAGGCGGTGGATGAAGAAACGCCCGGAGAAGCCTCGGATGCGTCGGTTAGGACTCCCGCTCCGGTTCCGGCTCCTCGTCTGAGTGTTGAAGGAGATGCGGCGGAGACGAGAACTGGAAAAATGCGCCAGGAGAAGCTTCAGAGGTGTTGGTTCCGGCTCCGACTACTTCTACGGCTACTGCTCCGGCTCCTCCGAATGTTGAAGGAGATGCAGCGGAGTTGAGAAATGAAAAAACGCCGAGGAGGCCACGACGGCGGAGACGGCGGAGGGAGACGATGTCGAGGCGTCGGAGACGGCGCAGGGAGACGACGACCAGGCGACGGAATCAGATGAAGAAGTAGAAGACGAAGAGGGAGGAGAAGATAATGAGGCAGTGAATCGAAGGCGGATGAATCGGAGGAAGAGGAATCCGATGAGGAGACCGACGGTCCTAATCCAGTAAGTAAAACCCTAGTATAAGTAATACTAGGAAAACTAGTTAAGTATATATGGTAATGTATTACTAGGATAACTAAGGATTACTAGGTTATCTTAGGTATAACTGGGAGAACATTGTAATACTAGGATAGCTAGGTATTACTAAGATTTTCTGGTAAAACTTGTTGAACTAGGTAATACTAGAATAACTTGGGTATACTGTGTGTTGTTTGAGATACTGTTTTTTTGTTGCAGGGTGCCTCGGAGGAAACGATAGCCCTGCGACCTCTTAAAATGTACTTCCCGCCAGATCAGTATAGTAAGAGCGTGAAGCTACCAACGCGGTGCTACATCGAGGAAACTTTGAAAACTTTTGATGAATTGAATCTCACTCCGTAGGAGACGTCATGGTTTGAGAACCATCCGCTGTTCTCCCACATTTATCACATGCCGAGGAGCAATCACAAGGTTCAACCCATGTGGATGCTTCTGCTGCATACCGCTGAAATCAAAAGGATAAAGGAAGTTTGGTTTGTGGTTAACGGCGTTTCCATCCGATACGGGTTACGAGAGCATGCGTTGATTTCAGAACTCGACTGCCGAAACTATCCTATCAACTGGAAGAAACAAGGATCCTTGGACTTCAAGAAGAAGTATTTCGACGGGAAGGTTTTACGGGAAGATGTAAAAAAGAAGCTTGACGAAATGAGACCGGATGAGACTGGAGATAGGCTGAAGATGGCGGTGCTGTATTTCTTGAGCAGCATTGTTTCTTATCCCAGCAAAACTGGAAATAAAGCCAAACCCGTGTTGGACGTATTTCTAAGATACATGAATGATCTGGATTTATGTCAGACGTTTCCTTATGAAGATTGTCTATTGAGTACATGTAGGAGTCCATTTACAAGACGATGGATCATTTTAAAGGGAAGGTGTCGGGTCCATGGACGATTCCTGGTTTTTGTGTTCCATTGTAGGTATAAACTTATGACTTTGCATTTTAACTAATCTTTTTGTAATGTCTAATTTTTTAATTTGTTTTTGTAGCTTTTGGCGGTGGAGGCCATTCTGAAACTGAGAGACATCTTCTGAGAAGCTATATCATTTCCTTACGACGATTTTCCGAGGATGTGCAAGTACAAGTGGAAAATGGCGACATGAGAGGGTGGCGTCTTGAGACAGTGTACGAGAAACTCGATGATACTAAGGTTAGTAGTACTAGCAGAAATTGGTAATACTAGCAGAAATTGGTAAAACTAGCAGCAATTGGAATATCAAATTTTGATTGTTTAAATATGTTAAAATTTAGAGGACATTGAAAGTGTGTTGGTAGCCATGTCTGATGAGAATGAGCTGTTGGAAGAGATCATGGAAAAAGAGGACGATGTCGATGAGCACGATGTTGTTGTGGAAAGCTGGTGCAAGGGTCTAGACCAAGGATTAACTGTTAGGTTTGAAGATATGCTGGAAGAAGATTTGAAAGGGCGACAATCTAAGAAGGAGGCAGGAAGAGTAGAGAAAGAATTGTCCGCCGCGTTTACGAACATGGGAGAGTAGATGAGTTTGCTTGTGGAGAAGGTCACCGAGATGGACGAAAGGATCAAGCCTCTTAAAGAGTTTGTTAAGTCTCAGAGGGGAGGTGGTGATGGTGTTTAGAGACACCGATGATTCTCTACTATGTTTTTTTTTGAACTTATTTAAGTAATTCCTTTTCTTGCTACACTTGTTTTGATTGGAGAACTAGTAGAACTATGGTACCATTCTCTTTTTTTTTGGTCAAAACTATGTTGCTAGTTCCATGTAGTATTTTGTTGTTGGTTTGCATTGATCCTTAAATTCATGGTATAACTAAGTGAAACAAGTAATACTAAATCTTAAACAAAACACAGATAACAAATATTCAACAATGAAGGGAAATGAAGTTGATAATAAGTCTTACTTAAACAAGACATAGATAGATAGCAAAAAATAACATAACCAAATCATAATGTCCACTAACTACTTGAGCTTCGCAATCTTCTTTCGCAATTCTTCAATCGTCTTGTCCTGCTCTTCAACCCTCCGAAGTAGCTTCTTAATCTCTTCTTCGACACCAAAAACCCATGGTTTACGAAAGTGGAGTCCATCATCCTATAAAAAAAAAATATACACTTCTCTAATAGTTATACTCAGTATTACCTAGTTTTACCAGTTCTACGGACGAAGAACATACATATAGTGTTACCTAGTTTTACCAGTTCTACAGACGAAGAACATACATATAGTGTTACCTAGTTTTACAAGTTCTACCCAGACGAAGAAGATTCATATAGTGTTGCCTAGTTTTACCAGTTCTACCCAGAAAAACAAAGAAATGAAAATTTACCTTAAATTGGCTGCAGGTGAAGTACCTACTGCCCGGTAAAGTGTCGAAATCATGCTGAAACTTTGGATTTGGAGACACATCGTGCTTGATTTCTCCACCGCATGGGCATTTGGTTGGAATTCCATATTGGGCATCCGATGTAACCATGTCGTTATGGTCCATCATGCGCTTCATCTCCTTCCTAAGCCTCCTCTCATCCTCGTATGGATCAAGGCTTAAATTCTTCATTATGGCGTGAAAGAGAAAGGGAGATATTTGAGAGATTTCTCTCTCTCTCTCTCTCTCTCTCTCTCTCTCTCTCTCTCGAGAGAGAGAGAGAGAGAGAGAGAGAGAGAGAGAGAGAGAGAGAGAGAGAGAGAGAGAGAGAGAGAGAGAGAGAGAGAGAGAGAGAGTAGATACGTGAATTTTCATAGAGTTGGTTAATAATCGATCAAAAATTTAAATGGTATGAAATTCGAAAATTTTGATTGTGGCGCCAAAATTTTTGATTTTGCCGCCGAAAAACATTTGGAAATTGTTTTTTTTTTTTTTTTTTAAATCGGCGTTCTTTTAGTGTTCTAAAATGTCACACATAGGTATATGAGGTTATTAGTTATACAAAATGTTCAAATATTTGGTTTAAAGTTAAATTAGTACTACACCGACTAAAAGGTAATTTTTCTAGTATTACATTCGATTTTATTGATCTGCCATATGAATCTCATTGCCCAGTGCATTTCTTAGTTTGAATATTATGATTCAGTAAATTTCATTTCCCAAGTGGGTTCTCCAATAGAAAGTATTTCTTAAAGTATAAGGAAAGGTTTGGTGAATATGTTTCATAAAACCTCATTTTAAATAAAATTTGGTTGATTCATTCTTGTAAAACATATAATATAAGCACATAGTTCTCCCAAAATTCCCTGCTTTCATCAGATGATTAAGTTTGGTTTTAATTAACGAAACATAAATACTTTAAAAAGTCAAGTATTACAACTCATGCTTAGTTATACTAGTATTACCCAGAACTCACGAAATCGTTATATAGTATTATGTAAATGACAACAACCATTGCAGTGTTTTACATAACAAAAACAAAAGCTCAAAAATTCTACAAAACATAGTCTTCTCCATACAACAACCATGGCAGTGTTCTTTCCCCCCAGTCTTTTGTTTTGTACCCTTACCCTTTTACGTCTTTCTACAGTCGATGAATGACTTTTAACCTTCTTCTGACCCTTCCTTATGATAATATCCAGAGGGATTATTTGCTTCTCCATGATGTAATCTGGGACAACCCACGCAGACATATCAGATACAACATAGATCGACCTGACATAAGCCAATGTCCACAACTCGCTCAAATAATATTCCGAACACAAATCATGAAGTTCTATGTGGATATCACGCCTTCCATTTTCCTTGAAATAGATGAAAGCGGCAAGAAAATGGATACAAGGATACTTATGAATATCGATGAACTTGCAAGTGAAACTTTTATCTACCAAGCTCACTAAATGAAGCTTTCCTTCATCATCATCAACTTTGTATTCAAGTGAATAACTGGTTACCTCTCGCACATGTAATTTATCAGCCTCAAGCCATTTTTTGTGCAAGAAGTTTTCAACCAAAGGCACCATTTTGTTTGTACTCGGTCCTGCCACAGACTCTTTCCTGTGATCGTTAAACCAATCAGAAAACTTTCGAAGTATGGTATCTAGTAACGGTAGTAAGGAGTACTTCATGGCGTCCTTAAATACTTTGTTTAGATATTCGACGGAGTTGCTAGTGTCGAGGTTGTATCTATTAGCCGGAGATACACATCTTGCCCATTTTTCTAGCACGGTGGTTTCCTCCGCATACTTCGCCGCTGAAGAATATCTCTTCTTAAACTCGTCGTTAAGATTGTTGAACTCAGAAACCATGTGAGCCCAACCGCACTCTTGGAATTGTTTGGCGACAAAGTCCTTGTTTGCATGATGAGGATCATGGCCTTTAACATTTTTGGCCAAATGACATAAGCAATACCCATGATGAGCTTGTGGATACACGGTAGCTATGGCGTTGATGAGGCTTAAATTTCTGTCACTCACAAACACCAAATCGGAAGAGTCGGCTCCAACGGTTTTCAATATCTCGAAAAACCAGGCCCAACCATCATTATTCTCACCATCGAGTACCCCAAATGCTATAGGATAAATGTGACTATTGGGATCTTGAGCTACGGCGAAAACTAGTACACCACGATATGCGGTCTTCAGAAGTGTTGCATCCACCATAATCACTTTCCTCATGCACTTAAATCCTTCAATGCAAGCTCCCAAAGCTATGAAAAGGTACTTGAATTTTCCCACCTCATCTAGTTTCACTTCCGTTACCGTACCATGATTCAGCTCCTCTAGGACGTACAGATAACGATACAACAATCGGTAGCTATCTTCTGGACTACCACACAAATCGCAAACTGCTTGATTTTTCCCTCTCAGAGCCGTGGAGTATGATATCCCTACACCAACTTTTATCTTCAAAATGTCCATGATGACTTTAGGAGTTGGAGTCCCGTATTTACCTGGATAATCTTCACTAAACAGAGATGCAACTAGTTTTGATGATCCTTTCCTCTTCTCCCTGCCTTCTTCACTCTGACTAGTCCGGCTGCATGTGTGCATCTTCGTGTACGTTCTAATCGAGAAACTTTCGGAGTTTTTGATCTTTGCTTCTCGTACTCTCCAATTACAGCTTCGTTGAGCACATATAGCCACCCATCGCTGAGAATCAGGTTTTTGTATGAAATACCCGAAAGAGTTAACAAATGCGCATTTATGAACCAACTTTGCTAAAACATTCTTGCTTGGAAATTCTACACCAACAGTCAAATCCAAACCGTCTTCCCATGGCGGTAAAATGGGACTACATTCAACAACAGGTGGTTCCTCAACATATTCATCACGCATATCTGATGAATCCATACCGTTGCCCTCATATTTATTACGTATCTTCATCATTTTCGAGATCATCTCCATCATTTTTGCGGTCATCTCCATCATTTTCAAGAGCATCTCCATCATTTTCGAGATCATCATCCTCTTTTTCCTTATTCCTTTGTTCGTTGTCAACGTACAACATGATGGCATCATGTCCTATTTCTCCTATTTCATGATTTCTGTGCTGCGAATCTTCATAGTTCATACCATAAGAGCTTTTTCCCGCTCTCGACTGTTGCTCGGGCAGTTCCGGTGTACTTAACACGTCCACATACAAAACACATCTACGATTCTCATTATCAACATGCTTTAGATAGACAAACAGCTCCTCATCATCACAAATATATGACTGTTCCTCACACCCAACCAGCCTAGGAATGTAACTCAGTTGAAATTTAACCTTACTTCCATCTAAACCAACCTTCTTGTATAACCTAGCTTATACCATCGACATTGTTATCTCCTCAACTGATGCCTTAAACACTAGACCATAAATGCGACCTTCGCATTTATAATGTATGCTGACGTTGTTGCTCATTTTAACCTACCAAACAATACCCAAAAAGTAAATCAAAACAGTTATTTGTGCAAATTCATACAATTTTTGTTCATAGTATTACACTAGTTGTTCAAAGTTATACATTAGATGTACACAGTTATACATTAGATGTACACAGTTTTACCTTAGTTTAACTAGTTAGACAACATTTCCTAGTGTTACTAGTTTTACCTAGTTATACTATTATCGAATGAACATGAACCTGAAACCCAATTCTCCAATAAACGGTTAAACCTCGATTTGGAGGGAATGCAGCTACGGCGCGGCCACTACAAAAAAACAAGCTTTTTGCGACTGCGTAAATAGCTTCAAATCAGTCGCTATATTATATTTTGCGACTCAGTAGCGACTAATTATATTAGTCGGGAATCGGTGGTCGCTAATTCTATTAGTCGCTAAATTGCGACTATTTAGCGACTATATATATTTTGTGAAGATTAGTCGCTACTGAGTCGCTATATTTAGCGACTAATGAGCGACTCATTTGCGACTGATTTGTGATATTTTTAGCGACTAATTAGTGACTAATAATAATAATAATAAAATAATATTAATTTTGATATTTACTAATTAAATAATAATTAAATATTAATCAATATACTAATCTATAAACAAATAAATTCCAAAAAAATAAATACAAAAATACAAAAAAAAAAATTATCATTAAATATTAAATATTTTTATTTTTAAATAAAATACAAAAAAAAAAATACAGGGTAAATACAAAAACAAAAGAAATACTTATATATATATATATATATCCCGTATGAATCGCCGACGGCCCTTTGTCTCCGTGACCACCGCCACCACCATAGCCTCCGAAACCACCACCACCACCGGCATATATCTCCGACATACAACTCCAGCGTACACACCGTCTTCAATTGTGCAGCTCTGGTAAAGACACCACCGTCACCACCACTGTCATCGTCGTCTCCCTCTCACCTTCCCCTTCGTCTTCTCTCTCATCTTCGTGGTGTTCGTCTTCTTCTCGCTATAAATTCACGATAGGCGCCGTCAACACCACCGCCTCCTCTGTCTCGCCTTCGCCGCTCTTGTGGTGACAGCTTCTGGTGGAGATCTGCACGCAGAGGAGTGGTATGATGAAGAAGATCAAGCGTGAAGGTTCGGGTGGAGATCTGTGTGTTGTTGTAACGATGAACAGATGAAGAGAAAAAAATAGATAATATGGAGAAGACCCATGACTCTGTGAAGGAGAAGAAACTTAATCTCTCAACTGATGATACCCAAAAAAAATGAAGACGAAGGGGTGAGGAGATGAATACGGCGCAAGTGAAAAGGTGGGTGAGACATAAGTAATTAATTAGGTTAAAGGTACATCAACGGCTCAGATTAAATGTCTGAGATCTAACAGATGAGAAAGAAATCTGTGTATAAATCTGAACCCTTGATGTATTTTAATCAATGGTCCAAAAGTGTGATCCGTGTGATACACTTTTAACCAATAGAAATTTTTTAAAGATAATTAATATATATTAATCAAAAAATAATTTTAAAATAATACAACTGATAAAAATAAAAATTTAAATATCTAAAATTTAAAATTATTAATTTTATAAATTATATAAAAAATTTTAAAATGAGTATATATATAATAAATAATAATGATGCAATTCGATTTTAAATTTTATTTACATTTTTTATTTTAAAAATGTTATATTTTATTTATGAGTATATAACAATCAAATTGCTGTTTTAAAATATTTATTTACTTATTTCAAAAGTGTTAAATTTTAGTTATTAGTATATATAACAATTAAAGAGATAATTAAAGACTTTAATTAATGATTAGTATTATAAATTAGTAGATTTTCAAAAAAAAAGACCTAAATTTATAATACAAATGGTTAAAATTAAAATTTAAAAAACTTAAATTTATAATTTTAATAGATAAAAAAGTGTTTGGAGTTTAGAGTTTTAATTTGTTTCATTTAAACTATATATGTAAATGTTTAAATATTAGTTTTATGTATATATAACTAGTTTTATATTTTTATTTTATAGTTTATATTTGATATTAATGTTTAGAGTATGATTATGATTTATGATATATGGTTGATATATCATGGTTTTTACCGGTTTTATGTCATGATATAAGTCTGTTTTAGTGTCTTTTGGTGTTCTTTTAGAGTCCTTTACAAGTTTTATTAGGTACACACACGTTTGGAGCGGATTTGGAGATTATGGAGCTATTTGGAGCATTTTAGAGTTTTGACCCGAGAGGTTGTGCTCACTGTCCGAAACAGAGTAGTGTGTCGATCGACGCATACCAGCATCGATCGATGCACAGCGAGTTGGGCCAGATTCTCGGCGGTTTAATGAAGATTGATGATATTGCAAAGATGCCCAGAAGTTCCAGATATTTACACAAAAGCCCCAAATCGTGTTTTAGCTATTTAATTAGGTTTTTAACTTCAGTTTTACATACGCTATCATAACTGAGAGCAGAGAGTTTTTAGAGCTTTTGGGGCTGATCTGATCATGTACTACACTTTGTTTTTGGAGAAGTTTTCGACCCCCTTTATTATTCTAATCTCTTTTATGATATCTATTAATTCATTGATTATGTTTTCATTATCTATGTTTAAGTAGTTTCATAGTTAGGTTTCGGGTTTCTCGTAAGGATTTCATGACTTGCTAGATATAATTAATTCAATTAAGGATTCACATCAATAGATGTTCTTCAAACTAAATTGTCTTTAATGCTAGTTCTAACCTGATCACTTAGAATCTAGATCTTAGGTTGCTAAATTGACACGACATTGTGGTTTAGAATCTGAACTATTTAGGTTGAGCAATTTAATTACTCGCAAAGGAATTTGGTTTAATTAGATTGTGAACATATCAAACTTGGAATTAAAGCTGGTTTAATCTGTTAGTAATTGCAAAGAAATTTGGATTGCTGCACTTAGACTTAGAGAATCCTCGCAACGACAGTTGGTTAATTCTATATTTGTGTTTGAGTTCTAGAACTGAGCTTAGTTAGATCCTGACTGAATGATTTATCTGCTTGTCTGATTTCCTGAGAACGCCCTAGACTTAGCGCCCTTAGTTTATTGCTTACAACCACAATTTGCTACTGATTTACTTTCTTGCTAGCTTTTTAGTTATTCAATACAATTTGCTTTCTCCTAGTTTAATCTGTTTAGTTCTAATCCTATCGTTGCCTAGAGTCCTCGTGGATTCGATCCCTAAGTACTACATTGATATACTGTGCACTTGCAGTTAGTATAGGGTAAAACTTACAACCTATCAAGTTTTTGGCGCCGTTGCCGGGGACTCTTAGAGTCTTCGATAGATTCGAACTTAGGGATTTTACTAGGATTTTTATTTTTATTTTTGTTTACTGATTTTTTCTCTGTTTTCTCTCTGTCGCAGGTTTCATAATCGCATAGCATCGACCATTGCACTTCTTGTGTCGATCGTTACTAGGCGATTAGAGTTGTATCGATCGTTGCACTGTTAGCATCGATCGTTGCTTGGCGATTACAGACGGTTTATGCAGACGCGTGATACCAGAAGTAATCCGCATACTAATCTCGTAAACCTCAAACTCGAAGAACTTGCTAGACTAGAGAGGACTAACAGAAGAGTTCGAAGAACAAGGATGGTTGTTGTTGAACGTGTGATCATAAAGCCTGATGCTCAAGGTACCCTGAGGGACCGACACAACAATCCGTACAATGGTGCTGGAGAACCGATAGATGCTGAAGGGAATGTTATCCCTGATCTTCCAGAGCAACCGCAACAGGAGCAGAACCAAGGCCAAGGACAAGGCCAAGGACAAGGCCAAGGTAGACAGATAGTTGTCCATGAGAAGACTTTAGCTGACTATAACTGTCCGGATGAGTTTCATGCTAACCGGTCATCTCTTGTACCTCCTGATTTTGAGAGAAATGATTTTGACCATCTACTACTCTCTTCTGAGGCAGAAAGCCTTCCATGGCTCTACAAGTGAGCAGCCAATGGATCACATAGATGAGTTTGAGGACATAGTCACCGGAATTAAGTACGATGGAGTGAGTCAGGACTATCTGTTCCTCAAGCTTTTCCCCTACTCTCTGGCTGGAGATGCTGCAGCCTGGCTGAAACAACTTCCATCTGGGGCGTTTGTTACTTGGACCGCTTTGAAGAGAGAGTTTCTGCGACACTTCTACGATGATGCTCGCTCTGATCAGTCCAGGCAGGACATTCTCACCTTCACCCAAGGTCCAACAGAGCCTCTTAAGACAGCCTGGATGAGGTTTAAGAAGTACCAACGTGACTGCCCGCATCATGGATTCATTGAGGTAACGCTGTTAGGCATCTTCTTTAGAGGTATAGATCTTCCATTTCAGACTTCGTTGGACAATTCTAGCAATGCCAACTTTAACACTAGGACTCCTGCTCAACCTAAGCAGTTGATAGATAATTTAGTAAGCAGTAATAGCTGCAAGACTACTGATGAGAGTAGGAAGAAGTCCGGTGGGAAGATGGAAAATTCTGAGATAGCTGATATTAGATCTAAGTTGGACACTGTTTGCAATCTTCTAGCTGGGAAGAAAGTTGTCCACTTTGATCAAGATGTTGAGATGATCAATGATAAAGAAGATGGTCAGGAAGAGGATGTGAATTACATCGTAGGATCTAGTTTCCAAGGTAACAGGTTTGGTAATCATTCTGATAATATGTTTTTCAGTGGTCAGAAGAGTGCTTTCACAAGCAATCAAAACTCTTCTGGCTTTGGACAGAATGCTGGTTTTCAGAAACCTTTCCAACAAGGTAATCAGAGGACTTATGGATCTTTCTCTTACCAAGCACCTCCTGTAGCTACTACTCATGAGAGTAAGATGGAGGCAATGATGGAGCAGCTGCTAAAGGGACAAACCAAGATTGTTGTGGATGTCAACAAGAAACTGGATAGGGTGTATGATGATTTGAATGGGAAATTCGAATCCTTGAGCTCACATGTGAAAAGGCTTGATGCTCAAGTTGCACAGACTGCTGGACATGTTAAGAGGGAAGATGGATATCTCCCGGGGCGAACTGATGCTAATCCCAAGTATCAATGCAATGCAGTAACATTGATAAGTGGTAAGGAGCTGTCTCCTGGCCAGAAAAAGCAGTTAAGTGTTGAAGAACTCGGGGAAATTGAAGAATTGGAAGATGGGATCCGTGATATTCGCAATGCATCGATCGACGCTACTCAGCAACGGTCGATGCAAAGCGAAAACGAAGAACCTATCGTAACAAATTCGCCCAGTAACGATCGACGCAACACCAGCGACAATCGACGCAAGGCGACTGCAGAGAGTTCAAAACCAGAGAAGCCGAAACAGTCGAGTGAAAGGGTTTACAAACCTAAAGTACCTTTTCCCAAAAATTCCAGGAAAGCTAAGAATGATAGACAGTATACCAAATGCAAGGAGATCATTAAAAAGGTGAAAGTCGAAGTGCCTTTGATTGACTCTATGGAGACTTCACCTGTGATGAGGAGATGTCTTAAGGACTTGCTTGTTGGTAAATGGTCTGATGAGGAGAGTGTAATGATGATCACAGAGGTATGTAGTGCGTTAGTTCAAGGCCGAATTCCTGAGAAGCTAAAAGATCCAGGGGGCTTTGTGTTGGATTGTGCTATCTACAGGGAAAGATTTGAAAGATCCCTATGTGATCTTGGTTCTAGTGTAAATATTATGCCTTTCTCTGTTGCTAAGAGACTTGGAACGACTGACTTCTTACCAACTAGGATCTCACTAGTCTTAGCAGACAGGACTATTAGGATCCCTGAAGGAGTGTTAGAAGATGTTCCTATAATGATTGGTAAATGTGTGATACCTACTGATTTTGTGGTTCTGCAGTATGGGGAGGAACCGAAGGATCCACTGATTTTGGGAAGACCTTTCTTAGCTACTACTGGTGCGATGATTGACTGCCAAGGGGGTAAAATAATTCTGAATATGGGTGATTGATATACCATGGATTTTAGGGTTTTTAACCATGGTATATGTGTCATTTATCGAGTCTTTTACTATGTTTTAGAGTCTTTTCAGGTGTTTATTAGGTACAAGCACATTTGGAGAATATTTGGTGATTATGGCACTTTCTGGAGCTAATTGGAGTATTTGGCCGAGAGGCAGACTTCACTGTCGATATTTCAGAGACGCAACGATCGACACACTAGTGGCATCGATCGTTGCACACGCGAGATGGGCCAAACGACGGTTAAATGAAGAATAATGAAATTGCAGTTTTGCCCAGAAGTTCCTGATATTTACAAAGAAGCCCCCAATTCGTGTTTTAGGTTATAAATAGAGTTTTTAAGCCATTGTTTAGGCAATACGTTTCAGAACTAAGTTTTATTCTCTTAGGAGATTTTAGGGGCTGGTTTTGTTCTCGAAAGAGACTTGATTTTGAACCCCAGTTCTTATTTGACCATATGATATTTGGTTTTCTACTTATGATATTTTCTGTCTCGATGAATATGTCTGAGTAGATCTCCTGTTAGGTTGAAGGATTCTCATTAAGGATTTCAGAGAATTATAGTTAAATTAATCTGTAGAGATTTATATCTGCTAGTTCTTTATCTAAGTTATTCTTAATGCTTAATCTGAAGTAGCTAATCAGAATTATGATGTTAGGTTGATTAATGCAGCGGAAGTTGGTTAATTTAACTAGAAAGAACCTAGATAAGCAATTAAACTTCTCGCAAACAGAAGTTTGGTTTAGGATAATTGTGAACATATCAAACTTGGAATTAAAGCTGGTTTAATCTCTTAGTTCTCGCAAACGAAAGTTTGGTTTGCTGCACTTAGACTTAGAAAATTATCGCAAAGGAATTTGGTTAATTCTATATCCGTGTTTGAGTTCTAGAACAGTTATTGATTAGATCTAAATAGATTGATTGCTTGCGTTCCTGATTTCCTGAGAACTCCTGAAACCTAACGCTTCGCCTCCTTGCTTACAAGCTCACTTTATTCGTTCGCTATTTCGTTTACTGTTTTCACACCTGTTTCGCTTAATTAAATTTGAATTACTAATAATCTATTGTGTGACTGAGAGTCCTTCTGGGATTCGATACCTTATATACTACGATTGCATTAACTGTGCACTTGCAGTAGAATAGGGATAAAACTACACCTATCAGTGATCTGAAGATGAGTTTTGATATGGACAAACTGGTGAAGAGACCAACCATCGACGGACAAACCTACTATGTGGACACACTGGGTGATTTGGCTGCAGAAAACTCTCACAAGTCACATGCTGAAGACCCACTCGAGAGAGCTTTACTGAGCTCTATAATGGAGCTGGAACACCTGCAAGACGAGCCCGCAATATGCTATGCGAGGCTGATGGATTCTGCTGAGCAAGTGATGAAGGCAGATGTGTCTGCCGCGACTTTGCATCAAGCGACACAGATGATATATCATGGTTTTTACCGGTTTTATGTCATGATATAAGTATGTTTTAGATTCCTTTTGTGTTACTTTAGAGTCTATTACAGGTATAATCAGGTTTGGAGCAGAATTGGAGATATTTGAGCATTTTGGGGATTTTTGGAGTGTTTGGCCGAGAGATTAAGCTCACTGTCCAGAAGTTTCCAGTATTCGGCGGTTTAATGAGGATTTAAGATTCGGCGATATGGGCCGATTCGGCGGTTTAATGAAGATTTAAGATTTTGCACTTTGGCCCAGAAGTTTCCAGTATTTACAAAGAAGCCCTAGCCGAGATTAAGCCTATATAATTAGGATTTTGGTGTTTATTTTATATACGCTTTCATAATTAAGAGCAGAGAGTTTTTTGAGCTATTGGGGCTGATATGATCCTGTACTTCACTTTATTTTGGAGAAGATTTCAAACCCCTTTATTTATTTAATCTCTTTTATGCAATCTATTAATTCATTGATTATGTTTACATCTTCTATGTCTGAGTAGATTCATAGTTAGGTTTAGGGTTTCTCATTAAGGATTTCATGACTTGCTAGACTTGTTTAATTCAGTTAAGGATTCACATGAATAGAATGTTCTTCGATCTAAATTGAGTTTAATGCTAGTTCTAACTTGATCAATTAGAATCTAGATCTTAGGTTGCTAAATACGAAACGAGAGTGTGGTTTAGAATCTGAACTATTTAGGTTGAGCAATTAAATTATTCGCAAAGGAATTTGGTTTAGTTTAATTGTGAACATATCGAACTTGAAATTAATGCTGGTTTAATCTATTGTGTGACTGAGAGTCCTTGTGGGATTCGATACCTTATATACTACGATTGCATTAACTGTGCACTTGCAGTAGAATAGGGATAAAACTACACCTATCAAGTTTTTGTTGCCATTGCCGGGGACTCTTTGTGTTCACCAATAGATTTAGTACTAGGATTTAGACTAAGCATTTTTTTTATTTTCTTGTTTACTCACGCTTTTGATTTTTGGGATTGCAGGGATTCGCACTGCATCGATCGTTGCACACTAGCATCGATCGACGCAAGGCGAGAACAGCGATGCCAAGATGTGAGACGTTCAACAGGTTCCACTCTATGGAACCTGTGATTCTGATTCGGGGAGAAAACGGCGTTTTACGAGACCAAGAGGGTCATATATGCAACGCAAAAGGTCAGAAACTAGATGGGGAAGGAAACCCCATTTTGCCAGATTACCATGTATTGGTTGGGCAAGTAGCTGAGATGAGAAATAAGATAGATGACATCCACAACGTCCTACTAAGGGAAAGACAGTTCCGAGCACATGCAGAAACTGAAGGATTTGCAGAGGTAAACCATATGGCTGGAGCTGATTTTTATGGACATACATTTGGACATCAGCAGAGACAAGGTTCTAGGCATGCTCAAGGATCAAGAGATTATGATTATACACCCTGCCTAGCATCTCCTGTACCTGCACAGAGGAGCAGATTAGAGATCATGATAGAGCAGTCCATTGCAGGACAACAACAGACCACAGCGTCTTTCAGCTCAAAGCTTGAGAGCTTATACACCAATCTGAAAGAGAAATTTGAGTCCTTGGACACTCATATGAAGTTGCTAGATACACAGATGGATCAAATTTCAAGTCCTACCACAAGAAAGAATACTCAGAAAGCACATGTCGTTAATTTTCCTGTTCAGGATGACCACAGGATGGATCATGAACCATATCTAGCAGTTAAGGCTATGGAATTTGTGGAAAACAGAGAGGAGTCTGACATTGAATTCCCTGAGTTTGAGAGCTTCGACGGACCTGACTCAACAGAGATTGACATGGATCTTTTGGCTTGGATAACTCAGACTGATACTGGACCAGGTAAAGAGGAGAAATTTGAGTTTGAGATTGCTGGATTAGACCAGGAAGCTGATGGACCCGAGACTGTAGTTGAAACTCGAGCTGAGACAACCGCGTCGATCATTGCAACACATGCACCGATCGTTGCACCCCGTAAAGGACCAGTTTCACTTATACCTCGTGGAGTTGCTAAGGAAAGAATCTACAAAACTCCAATACCATTCCCAAAAGCCCATGTAAGGTCTAAAGATGTTGTTCAGTGCACAGTAGTGGTTGATAAGAAGGTGGTGGTTCCACATGAGTCTACTCTAACATCTTCAAAGCCTAAGGCTACTCATAAGAAGAAGGCTCCGAACATCGAATCTCTGCCAAAGATAAAGCATATTTCCTCTAAGTTTAAACCTCCTGACTCGACTGTTTTGAATGCAGGAAAAAACTTTAAACCACCCAAGTGGCGATCCCACCCTACATTCCTTCCTACGTTCCTTGGACGACATCATGCTGCTACTGCTTACACACCACCGTGGATGATAAGGCACTCACAGAGACACTCAAAGTCTCTGTTGAAACCTCCATGATTCTGACCTCTTTCCAAAAGTCAAGCTAATGACTTAAAACAAGCGCTGAGTGGGAGGCAACCCACTGTTAGGTTTATTTGTTCTTCTTTTTCATTTTTGGTGTTTTTCTTATGATTTCACGTTTTTATTTGTTTTTGCTAGTTTTTAGATACAGAACCAAGTCTGGAGATGAGTGACGATCGTTGCTTACATGTGCAACGATCGTTGCAATTGGGTTTAATCGAAAATTAAGGTATGTCGCGCTAAACCGGAATCGATCTGGTTCAACCAGCATCGATCGTTGCTGTCATGCAACGATCGTTGCACCCACGACCAAGGTAAGTTACCTTAAACCCTTTTTCCTCTCTTTCTTCTCCACTTTCTCACCGCCGATAACACCGAGAGCCAAAACCGAAAATCACCATTTCTTCATCGATTTCTTTGATTCAAAGCACTATTTCACTTTTTTTTACATCCCCAATCTATTTCTCATACCCATTTCTCACGAAATCAAGGTAATGTACTTCTATTTGATAATTTTCGGATTTCACTTTTAGGGTTTTAGAAACTGGAAATTTTGATCAAAATTGATGAATGCATGTTAAAATGATTATGCTTTAGGTTGTTTAGTGATGGATTGCTGTCAATTTTACGGTTGATTTCACGATTTTGGGACGATTTTGTCGACTGTTGATTGCGGCTAGAATCGCCCAGCAACGATCGTTGCGCTTGTGCAACGGTCGTTGCTCGACGATTCTGGGGAAATGTTCAAAATATACGAAATCGCCTTGCAACGATCGCTGCCTTAGTGCAACGGTCGTTGCACGACGATTTCACAGAGAGTTTGCCGTGACTAATTTGCTTAAAATTCTGTTTTACAGATGGCAACTCAAGATCAACCCCGCAAGCGCAGAGCAACAGCCGCAAGCGCCTCACGACAGTACATTCCGCCACCAGAGTGGCTACACAGGGATTCTGATCCTCCAGAGCCATATCAGTTGGTTCATGCGACCATTGGGCCACCGTGGCCAAGAGCAGATAAGACTCGGATTCAGTCTGATCGCAACTGGGGCAAGTCTATCAAGAGGCTGCTCACTACGACTGATTTCACGGAGAGGCCGCTACACGAGTACTAGGACGAGTACGACACACTGCTGTATAACGGTTGGTGTGGCATGGAGATAGCGCCAACCAAGTTCGCGGACTACTCGACTTGTCATGGTCTCGGCATAGACCAGCAGGTTATGGAGCTGTGCAGAGGCATTGGTCTGGGGACAATGCCAATGCAGCCTTACGATCTATACCCAGAGCTGGTGAGGCAGCTACTTGCCACATGCAGGGTTGTATACCCGAACCCAGAGAGCAGGAATGCTCAAGGAGGCACTTTCACTTTCATGTGCCTAGGCGCCAGGTATCGAGTGCCCCTTCTCGATATTTGTAGGATCTATGGGTTTAGCACTGAGCAGCCACGCACAGATATGTCCCTTCCATGGGAACCAGCAGAGGCTGCGCAGTTTTGGCAGTACATTGGTGGTGGACGGTATCACTCACGGACTACACCAGTGATTCAGGTCAGGCATCCGCCCTCAGGTATGTCTTGTGTATCTTGGGACGCACTCTATTGTGCAAGCATGAGGCCAACAAGATGCGCAAGAACGAGTTGGAGATTCTATTCAGAGGACTGAGGGAGCAGTTCAGGGGCACCGATGTGAGAGACCCAGCTAGGAAGGTCAACCTGGGAGCTTTATTTGCCCATCATCTTTGCGAGCTGCAGAAGAAGCCTTATGATGGCGTGCGCAAGGAGACAGTAGGGAGTCTTCTTAATCCTATTTTCAGACACTGCAGGATACCTATGAGGGGTACAGAGTGTGTTACTGAGAGAGAGTTCCTGGATCTCAGTCACTTGCAGAGTGCTATGTGGCTGAAGGAGGGGCGAGTGTGGGTTTACTTCGACCCTGAGGATACACAGTATGGTATTGATCTTCCTGCTGCTGGGCTGACTCGGATCGATACCATTGATGCTTTGAGTTTCCACCCTCCTGCCAGAGCTCGACGCGCAGTGCCTACTATGGCCCATCCGCTGGGAGAGCCGTCTACGAGAGCGTCATCTTCCTCCGCACCTGCTGCTGCCCCTGCTACACAGGACATCGGTCCATATCCAGCCCCGTCTATGCCTGTGCGTGAGATGTCTGAGGGTGATTGGAGAGAGCGTCAGGAGGGTATGTTTCAGGCCATTTGAGGTTTCTTGCGCAGCTTCACTTGCAGGAGACAGCCACAGGTTCACAAGCCCGTTCCAGGACCTTCTCGACGCAAACGACGATCTCCGACTCCTACCTCTTCGAGCGGTACTGATCGCATAGCTGAGGCAGCCGATGACGATGCGCGATACGGTGGGATTGATGATGAGAGCGAGTGAGATTTATCTCCGTATTCAGACATTCGGTTCTGTACTTTTTATCCTTTTCTTATTTTTCTTTGCACTTTTTCCTTTTGACTTTTAGGATTTTGTTTTTTTGGATGTTATGTTTGATATGCTACGCTACTTGCTTCGATTTTACTCTGTTTTCAGTGTTTCCAGCTTGCAGGATTCGAAATTTGACTGATTCCAACGGACTAACCTGCTAACTTGCTGACTGATCTGATGCACGCATTGCATCGATCGTTGCTGCTATGAGCAACGATCGACACCCAACGAAAAATCTCCTAGCAACGATCGATGCACTATGTGCAACGATCGGTGCTTGAGCGACAGAGGTAAAATACGACAGAACTCAAACAAACCATTAACAATTTTTATTTTCTTTTTACCGATCCTTCGCTTGACACTACTGGGGACAGTGTGTCTTAAGTGTGGGGGAGGTGCTACTGACTTATATCTTTCTATTTTCTTAAGAGTCAGTCCATTTTTCGAAATTTTTGTTTTATTGAGTCAAAATTGTTTAAGTAAGAAACTATGATTTTCTGAGAAGATTTACAAGACTTGCAGGAACTTAAGTAACCATTGAGATGAAGTTGCAGGATCTATCTCTGACTGTTAGAAAACCCAGACACAGATCAACCTACTAGGAACACCCACATCACTTCAGGTATCAGAGGATCCTTTTACTGACTTCAACCTTAATACTGATTTAGATTTCTCACCTAAGGGCTTGGTATACTTTGTGTCGGATTCCCTTGTTAGTTCTGACACAGCCTGTCAACCTATCCTATTTAGTTCCCTTCTCCCCTTCCATAAAAAAAAAAAAAAAAGATAATAAACTGAGGATGAGTTAGTAACTCCGAAGTGGTCATGAGAATAGTAGCAAACACTATTATCCCTTATGCATCCATGGAATGTGTCCAAAGTACACCCCATAACGGGAAGAACACTGATAAAAAAAATAAAATGATACCCAATGTGGGAAAAATCAGTTGTTAAGGAAGGGAAAGAGAAGAAAGGAACTAGAGAAAGATAGTATGGTGGTCTAGAGCTGATAAGGTAAGAATCCATGTGCCCTTTGATCGATACTCCTTGGGTGAGACCGCACTTAAATACTTGCAGAAGTCAGTAGGGAGAATTTGAATGCTTGAATGTGATTGTGGAGTTTACTTAGGACAGTTGCTAAGTGTGGGGGAAGTACATGTTGGTCTTGATATCCTGTGATTGATTCTTTCAGTGGTTTACTAAGGGGAATCTGAGTATTGTTGCTTCTATGACGAAAAGAGTTTCTGAAAGTTTTCAAACCTCTTGACTGCATTTAGTTCTCTGTTTTTCTTGAGGACAAGCAAGAGCTAAGTGTGGGGGAGTTGATATACCATGGATTTTAGGGTTTTTAACCATGGTATATGTGTCATTTATCGAGTCTTTTACTATGTTTTAGAGTCTTTTCAGGTGTTTATTAGGTACAAGCACATTTGGAGCATATTTGGTGATTATGGCACTTTCTGGAGCTAATTGGAGTATCTGGCCGAGAGGCAGACTTCACTGTCGCTATTTCAGAGACGCAACGATCGACACACTAGTGGCATCGATCGTTGCACACGCGAGATGGGCCAAACGACGGTTAAATGAAGAATAATGAAATTGCAGTTTTGCCCAGAAGTTCCTGATATTTACAAAGAAGCCCCCAATTCGTGTTTTAGGTTATAAATAGAGTTTTTAAGCCATTGTTTAGGCAATACGTTTCAGAACTAAGTTTTATTCTCTTAGAAGATTTTAGGGGCTGGTTTTGTTCTCGAAAGAAACTTGATTTTGAACCCCAGTTCTTATTTGATCATATGATATTTGGTTTTCTACTTATGATATTTTCTGTCTCGATGAATATGTCTGAGTAGATCTCCTGTTAGGTTGAAGGATTCTCATTAAGGATTTCAGAGAATTATAGTTAAATTAATCTGTAGAGATTTATATCTGCTAGTGCTTTATCTAAGTTGTTCTTAATGCTTAATCTGAAGTAGCTAATCAGAATTATGATGTTAGGTTGATTAATGCAGCGGAAATTGGTTAATTTAACTAGAAAGAACCTAGATAAGCAATTAAACTTCTCGCAAACAGAAGTTTGGTTTAGGATAATTGTGAACATATCAAACTTGGAATTAAAGCTGGTTTAATCTGTTAGTTCTCGCAAACGAAAGTTTGGTTTGCTGCACTTAGACTAAGAGAATTATCGCAAAGGAATTTGGTTAATTCTATATCCGTGTTTGAGTTCTAGAACAGTTATTGATTAGATCTAAATAGATTGATTGCTTGCGTTCCTGATTTCCTGAGAACTCCTGAAACCTAACGCTTCGCCTCCTTGCTTACAAGCTCACTTTATTCGTTCGCTATTTCGTTTACTGTTTTCACACCTGTTTCGCTTAATTAAATCTGAATTACTAATAATCTATTGTGTGACTGAGAGTCCTTCTAATTTAAGATTCGGCGATATGGGCCGATTCGGCGGTTTAATGAAGATTTAAGATTTTGCACTTTGGCCCAGAAGTTTCCAGTATTTACAAAGAAGCCCTAGCCGAGATTAAGCCTATATAATTAGGATTTTGGTGTTTATTTTATATACGCTTTCATAATTAAGAGCAGAGAGTTTTTTGAGCTATTGGGGCTGATCTGATCCTGTACTTCACTTTATTTTGGAGAAGATTTTGAACCCCTTTATTTATTTAATCTCTTTTATGCAATCTATTAATTCATTGATTATGTTTACATCTTCTATGTCTGAGTAGATTCATAGTTAGGTTTAGGGTTTCTCATTAAGGATTTCATGACTTGCTAGACTTGTTTAATTCAGTTAAGGATTCACATGAATAGAATGTTCTTCGATCTAAATTGAGTTTAATGCTAGTTCTAACTTGATCAATTAGAATCTAGATCTTAGGTTGCTAAATACGAAACGAGAGTGTGGTTTAGAATCTGAACTATTTAGGTTGAGCAATTAAATTATTCGCAAAGGAATTTGGTTTAGTTTAATTGTGAACATATCGAACTTGAAATTAATGCTGGTTTAATCTGTTAGTAATTGCAAAGGAATTTGGATTACTGCACTTAGACTTAGAGAATTCTCGCAAAGGAATTTTGTTAATTCTATATCCGTGATTTGAGTTCTAGAACTGTGCTTAATTAGATCCTGACTGATTGATTTGTCTGCTTGCCTGATTTCCTGAGAACGCCCTAGACTTAGCGCCTTTAATTAACTGCTTTCACCACCGATAATCTGCTACTTGTTTACTTTCTCGCTTGCTATTTAGCTTACTACAAATTTCTTTCTTCTTAGTTTAAATCTCTATAGTTCTAATCTATCGAAACCAGAGTCTCTGTGGATTCGATACCCTATATACTACAATCACTTAACTGTGCACTTGCAGTAGAATAGGATTAAAACCTGACCCTATCAAGTTTTTGGCGCCGTTGTCGGGGACTCTTAGAGTCTTCGATAGGATCGAACTTAGGGTTTCTACTAGGATTTTTTTTTTTCGTTTTGTTTTTATTTTTTCCGATTTAGTTACTAAATTTTTCTTTGTTTTCTCTCTGTCGCAGGTACCGATTTCGCTTTGCGTCGATCGTTGCACCTTTGTGTCGATCGTCACTAGGCGATTCTGAGATTGAATCGATCGTTGCACTGATAGCATCGATCGTTGCTTGACGATTACAGACAGTTTATGCAGACGCGTGAAACTAGAAGTAATCAGAACCTAAACCTCGTTAATCTCGGACTTGAAGAACTTGGACGACTAGAAAGGACTAGCAGAAGAGAAAGAAGAGCAAGGATGGTGGTACAGAAGATAATCATTATGCCTGATGCTCAAGGTACCCTGAGGGACCGAGATAACAATCCGTACAATGCTGCTGGGCATCGGATTGATGCTGAAGGGAATGTAATCCCTGATCCTCCTGAGCAACCGCAACATGAGCAGAACCAAGGTCAAAGACAGGCCCAAGGTAGACAGATGGTTGTCCATGAGAGGACTTTAGCTGACTACAACAGACCGGATGAGTTTCATGCAAACCGGTCAGCTCTAGTGATTCCTGGATTTGAGAGGAGTGATTTTGAGATCAAAACCATCTACTACTCGCTGATGAGACAGAATGCCTTCCATGGTTATCCATTAGAGCAGCCTATGGATCACATTGATCAGTTTGAGGATATAATCACTGACATGAAGTATGATGGAGTTTGCCAGGATTATCTGTTTCTTAAGCTCTTTCCGCACAGTCTCGCTGGAGACGCTGATGCATGGATTAAGCAACTGCCAGCTGGGCAGTTTACTACTTGGGCAGCCCTGAAGAGTGAGTTCCTGCGTCACTTCTACGATGATGCACGTTCCGATCAGTCCAGACAGGACATTCTGACATTTTCCCAAGGCCCTGTGGAGCCTCTTAAAGCTGCCTGGATGAGATTCAAGAAGTACCAGTGTGACTGCCCACACCATGGATTCACTGAGGTCACATTGCTAGGTATCTTCTTCAGAGGCATAGATCTTCCATTCCAGTCTGCGCTAGATAACTCCAGTAATGCAAACTTCAACACCAGGACTCCTGCACAAGCTAAGCAGTTGATTGAGAACTTAGTGAGCAGCAACAGTTGCAAGACTATGGATGAGAGGAGGAAGAAATCTGGTGGAAGTGTAGAGAATTCAGAGATTGCTGATATTATATCTAAGCTAGACACAGTTTGTAATCTCCTAGCTGGTAAGAAGGCTGTCCACTTTGCTCAAGATGTAGAGGTAATTCAGACTGAGGAGGACACTCAGGAAGAAGATGTGAATTACATTGGAGGATCTGGTTTCCATGGTAACATATTTGGTAATCAGCAAGGAAACAGGTTCTTCAATGGAGGACAAAGGAGTGCCTTCACAGGCAATCAGAACCCCTCTAGCTTTGGACAGACTAGTGGTTTTCAAGAACCCTTTTGGACAAGGTACTCAGAGAACCTATGGATATTCATCCTATCAGACTCCTCCTGCAGCCATTGCTCATGAGAGTAAGATGGAGGCAATGATGGAACAACAGCTGGAGAGTCAGACCAAGATTTCTGTAGACTGCAATAAGAAGTTGGATGCTGTCTATGAAGATCTCAATGGAAAGTTTGAGTCTCTGAACACTCATATGAAGCAGTTAGATACTCAGGAGAATCAGATTTCCAGTTCTATGAAGGGAAAAGGAGTAGCAGACACTCATATTAAGGCCTGGTCTGTGTACATTGATGATGGATCTCACCTAGGTGAAGGATTTGAGCTAAGTACAGCTGAGTTGGTAGAAGAGGTTGAATTTTTGGAATTTGGAGAAAATCTCTCGGGTAAAAACTGTGAAAACAGTGGTGCATCGTCGATGCAGGTCGTGAACATACATACTCGCCGAATGCTGATGGTATTGATGCTGATTTGGAGCTTGATCGCTTATTCCCTGGAGTGTCTGAGATTACTCAGGAGGAGATTTATGCACAATCCATTAGATTATATCCCTCAGTATCTGAAGTGATTAAGCAGGAGATTGAAGAGCTTAAGCAGCTAGAGGAGATTGGTGAAGAGTTGGAATAAATTCCATCTTCTGATGATTCACCTTATCACCCATGTGTGCAGAGGTATTTGAATAAGATGTTGCCTTTGGATGAAGAGCTGAAAGATTGGGTGATTGTAGTCCCTCAGCAGATAAGTGATGTGCTGTTAACCAAGGTTCCCAAGAAGCTGCCTGATCCTGGGATTTTTGTGCTAAGTTGTTCTATCTTCGAGGATAGATTTAGGCGTTCTCTGTGGGATCTGGGAGCTGCTGGAAGTCTTATGCCATACTGTGTGGAAGAGAAGCTGGGTATGCTGGATTTTTCTCCAACTAGGACCTCTCTTAACCTAGCTGATCAGTCTATATGAGTTCCAGAAGGACTCTTCGAGGACATCCCGGTGAGAGTTGGAAACTATTTAGTTCCAACAGACTTCTTAGTGTTGAAGTATGACAGTGATCCTGATGATGCGTTGATACTGGGTAAACCATTCTTGGCTACAGCGGGAGCAGTAATAGATGTTAGACACAGTCTGATAGATCTCCACCTGGGAGATGAGCCGCTGCACTTTGAGATGGACAAGCTGCGCAAGCCACTGATATATGGGCAGACCTTCACCATTATGGATGGAGATGATGAGCAGTCAAGACACACTACGGTTTTGGATCCTGGAGAGCAGTTTACTCCTTCTTTTCTTGGACAGGATCATTCTGATACAGCTTATTCTCCGCCATGGATGAGGAGGCTTGCACAGAGGCAATCAAAGTCTCTGTCAGGATCTCCAGCAAACTGATCTTGTTCGTCCGGTCAAGCTAATGACCTTAAACAAGCGCTGAGTGGGAGGCAACCCACTGTTAGGTTTAAGTGTTTTTCTTTCTTATTTTTGGTGTTTTTCTTAGGATTTCACGTTTTTGTTTGTTTTTGCTAAGTTTCAGATACATAACTCGAGTCTGGAGATGTGTGACGATCGATGCACTTGTGCACCGGTCGTTGCAAGGAGATTACGACGAGGAGAGGTGATCGCATTGTGTCGATCGTTGCGGACCTGTGCAACGGTCGTTGCAATTGGTTCAATTGCAAAATTAAGGTACATGCGCTAAACCAGAATCAATCTGATTCAACCAGCAACGATCGTTGCTCATCTGCAACGGTCGTTGCACCCACGATCGAGGTAAGTTGCCTTAAACCCTTCTTTTCTCTTTTCTTCTACATTTTCTCCGTCCGTACGAACCACAAACCTCATTCGCTAAAACTCTCATTTCTTCGTCATTTTCTTCGATTCCAAGTGCTATTCTCTCGATTTTATACTCTTAATCCACTTCTATAACCCATATATCACGAATCCAAGGTAATGTGTCTCTATTTTATGATTTTCGGATTCATTTTTAGGGTTTTAGAATTTGAGAACTTTTGGATTGAAATTGATGATTGCATGCCGAATTAGACTAAATTTAGGATGGTGGGCGATGATTTTAGGCTGATTAGTGATAATGTGGAACGAATTTAGAACGATTTTAGGGATTTTGATTGCGGCTGAAATCGCCTTGCAACGGTCGTTGCACTTGTGCAACGGTCGTTGCTTTGCGATTTTGGGGATATGTTCGATAATGCGAAATCGCCTTGCAACGATCGATGCCTTAGTGCAACGGTCCTTGCTTCGCGATTTCACAGAGAGATTGTCGAGACTTATTAGTGTTTGAATTTTTTTTCTTATGCAGAAGGCAACTCGCAGACAACCCCGCAAGCGCCGAGCCACAGCAGCAACAGCCACACGACAGTACATTCCACCACCAGGGTGGTTCCATAGAGAATCACAGCCACCTGAGCCTTATGTGAGAGTTGGTCCAGTAGTAGCACTGCCTTGGCCCCGAGCAGACAAGACAGAAATCCCGACAGCCAGACAGTGGCCACAGAACATTGCTGAGTTCCTCAAGACTGCTGAGTTTACAGAGAGGGCACTGCTTAACCAGTGGGATGATTTTGACACGCTGCTATACAACGGTTGGTGTGGGATGAATATCAAACCAACCAAGTTTGCAGACTACTCTACCTGTAAGAGTCTGGGGATAGATGAGCAGGTACTTGCAGTGTGCAAGGGCATTGGTCTAGGGACAATGCCTATGCGTCCTTATGATTTGTACCCAGAGCTGGTAAGACAGTCGCTAGCCACTTGCAGAGTGGTTTACCCGGATCCAGACAGCAGGAGTGCTACAGGAGGTATCTTTACCTTCATGAGTTTAGGAGTCAGGTATCGGATTCCTTTACTAGATATCTGCAGGATCTATGGTTTCAGCACTGAGCCGAGACGCATTGGCATGCCACTTGAGTGGGATCCAGAGGAGGCTCGATCATTTTGGGAGTGTATTGGCAGTGGTCGATACAACTCGAGGACTACACCGGTGAAGCAGGTTCGGCATCCTGTTCTGAGATATGTATTGCGTATCTTGTGTTGGAGTTTGTTGTGCAAGTATGAGGCCAACAAGATGCGCAAGTATGAGATGGAGATGTTGTTTATCGGGCTGCGAGATCAGTTTGAGGGTTCTGGCGTGAGAGAACCTACTAAGGGTCTCAACTTGGGAGCTGTTTTTACTCAGCACTTATGCGACCTGCAGCTGAAGCCATTTGATGGTGTTCTTACTGAGACAGTGGGGAGCCTGCTTACTCCCATCTTCATGCACTGCGGGATTCCCCTAGAGGGCACAGAGTGTAACACAGCCAAGGAGTTTCTTGATTTCAGCCACTTGCAGAGCGCTACCTGGCTCAAGGAGGGGCGCATTTGGGTTTACTATGATCAGAGCTCTGGAAAGTGTGGTTTGGATCTTCATGCTCCTTGATTGACACAGATCGATACACTAGAGGCCCTGAGATTCCAGCCTCCTGAGACTGAGCAGCGCAGAGTCCCTTCTATGGCTCATCCGCTGGGAGAGCCTTCCACACGAGCTTCATCTTGCTCTACACCTCCTGCTCCTGCGCCTTCTGCTGCCCCTACTGACGATATTGGCCCTTTTCCAGAGCCCACGATGCCTTATGGTGATATGTCTGAGGCAGAGTGGAGAGAGCGTTCAGATGGTGTTCTACGGGTCATATGGAACTTCATGCGTACCTGCACTTGCAGGAGACAGCCACAGGTTCATCAGCACGTCCCTGCTACTCGACGTCGACAGCGTTCTCCTGCAGCCGCCAGTGACACTGAGCATTATGGTGGGATAGATGATGATGAGAGCGAGAGTGCGTAGTCTCCATTTTTCATACATTCGGTTCTGTATTCTGTTATCTTTTCTTTTTCTTTGCACTTTTTCTTTTTGATTTTCTTAGGATCTATTATGTTTGGATGGTTGTGCTTGATTTGATACATCAGTTGCTTTGATTTTATTCTGTTTTCAGTGTTTTCAGCTTGCAGGATTCGAAATTTGACAAAATCCAACGGACTAACCTGCTAACTTGCTGACTGATCCGATAAACGCAGTGCGTCGATCGACACACCACTGTGTCGATCATTACAATGAAAAATCGCACAGCAACGGTCGATGCACCTAGTGCAACGATCGATGCCTGAGCGTCAGAGGTAAAAATCCGACAGAACTTAACCATTCCTTGAACAAATTTTTATTTCTTTTTGCCAATCCTTCGCTTGACACTACTGGGGACAGTGTGTCTTAAGTGTGGGGGAGGTTCTACTAACTTCTCTCTTTCTGTTTTCTTAGAGTCAGTTAAATTTTTCAAAATTTGTTTTATTGAGTCAAAATTGTTTAAGTAAGAAACAATGATTTTTTGAGAAGATTAGCAGCACTTGCATGAACTTAAGTAACCATTGGGATGAAGCTGCAGATTATTTCTGACTATTAGAAAACCCAGACACAGATCAGCCTACTGAGAACACCCACATCGCTTCAGGTATCATAGGATCCTTTTACTGACTTCAAACTTAATACTGACTTAGATTTCTCACCTAAGGGCTTGGAATACTTTGAGTCGGATTCCTTTGTTAGTTCTGACACAGCCTGTAAACCTGTCCTATTTGGTTCCCTTCTCCCCTTCCATAAAAAAAAAAAAAGATAATAAACTGAGGATGAGTTAGTAACTCCGAAGTGGTCATGGGAATGGTAGCTACAACTTTCATATCATGTGCATCCATGGAATGTGTCCAAAGTACACCCCTTAACGGGAAGAGCATTGATAAAAAAAAAATGATACCCAATGGGAAAAAATCAGAATGCTAAGGAAGGGAAAAGAGAAGAAAGGGACTAGATAAAGATAGTATGGTGGTCTAGAGCTGATAAGGTAAGAGTCCATGTGCCTTTGATCGATACTCCTTAGGTGAGACCGCACTTAAATACTTGCAGAAGTCAGTAGGGTGAATTTGAATGCGTGAATGTGATTGTGGAGTTTACTTAGGACAGTTGCTAAGTGTGGGGGGAAGTATATGTTGGTCTTGATGTCTGCAGGTTGATTCTTTCATGTGTTTTACTAAGGGG
The DNA here is from genome assembly GCA_030180135.1 of Orychophragmus violaceus. Classification (NCBI taxonomy): domain Eukaryota; kingdom Viridiplantae; phylum Streptophyta; class Magnoliopsida; order Brassicales; family Brassicaceae; genus Orychophragmus; species Orychophragmus violaceus. Next base: position 30,269,390 of record CM058233.1, read on the forward strand.
AATCTGAGTGTAGCTGCTTCTAGGATGAAAAGAGTTTCTGAAGAGTTTTCAAACCTTTTCACCATATTTTAGTTCTATGTTTTGTTTGAGGGCAAGCAAAGGCTAAGTGTGGGGGAGTTGATATATCATGGTTTTAACTGGTTTTATGCCATGATATAAGTATGTTTTAGAGTCCTTTTGTGTTACTTTAGAGTCTATTACATGTATAATCAGGTTTGGAGCAGAATTTGATATATTGGAGCATTTTGGAGTGTTTGGCCGAGAAATTGAGCTCACTGTCCAGAAATCAGCATTGCATCGATCGACACACATTTGGTGTCGATCGACACACTAGCGAGATGGGCCGATTCGGCGGTTTAATGAAGATTTAATATTTTGCACTTTGGCCCAGAAGTTTCCAGTATTTACAAAGAAGCCCCAGCCGAGATTAAGCCTATACAATTAGGATTTTGGTGTTTATTTTATATACGCTTTCATAATTAAGAGCAGAGAGTTCTTAGAGCTATTGGGGCTGATCTGATCCTGTACTTCACTTTATTTTGGAGAAGATTTCGAACCCCTTTATTTATTTAATCTCTTTTATGCAATCTATTAATTCATTGATTATGTTTACATCTTCTATGTCTGAGTAGATTCATAGTTAGGTTTAGGGTTTCTCATTAAGGATTTCATGACTTGCTAGACTTGTTTAATTCAGTTAAGGATTCACATGAATAGAATGTTCTTCGATCTAAATTGAGTTTAATGCTAGTTCTAACTTGATCAATTAGAATCTAGATCTTAGGTTGCTAAATACGAAACGAGAGTGTGGTTTAGAATCTGAACTATTTAGGTTGAGCAATTAAATTATTCGCAAAGGAATTTGGTTTAGTTTAATTGTGAACATATCGAACTTGAAATTAATGCTGGTTTAATCTGTTAGTAACTGCAAAGGAATTTGGATTACTGCACTTGGACTTAGAGAATTCTCGCAAAGGAATTTGGTTAATTCTATATCCGTGATTTGAGTTCTAGAACTGTGCTTAATTAGATCCTGACTGATTGATTTGTATGCTTGTCTGATTTCCTGAGAACACCCTAGACTTAGCGCCTTTAATTAACTGCTTTCACCACCGATAATCTGCTACTTGTTTACTTTCTCGCTTGCTATTTAGTTTACTACAAATTGCTTTCTTCTTATTTTAAATCTCTATAGTTCTAATCTATCGAAACCAGAGTCTCTGTGGATTCGATACCCTATATACTACAATCACTTAACTGTGCACTTGCAGTAGAATAGGATTAAAACCTGACCCTATCAACAGACTAAGCATCGATCGTTGCAAGTCGACAGAGACTGGGCAGAGGAAAAAGCTCCGAAAATTGAGCTGAAATAACTTCCATCCGGGCTAAGGTACGCATTTCTTGGACCTAATTCGACTTATCCAGTGATTGTTAATGCTAGTTTGAACAACGCAGAGCTCACTTTACTGCTAAGCAAGCTGCGCAAGCATTGCAAAGCTCTTGGCTATTCTCTTGATGACATTTCAGGTATCTCTCCGGAGTTGTGCATGCAGCGGATACATCTTGAGGACGAGTCTAAGACATCTGTTGAACATCAGAGAAGGCTTAATCCTAATCTACAGGAAGTGGTTAAGAAGGAGATTATGAAATTCCTGGATGCTGGGATCATCTATCCGATTTCAGACAGTGATTGGGTGAGTCCAGTCCATGTAGTGCCTAAGAAAGGCGGAGTTACAGTTGTGAAGAATGAGAAGAATGAGCTGATCCCTACTAGGACTGTGACTTGACACATGATGTGCATAGATTACAGGAAACTCAATGCTGCAACAAGGAAGGATTATTTCCCTTTACCCTTCATTGATCAGATGCTGGAGAGGTTAGAAAATCACCATTACTATTGCTTCCTCGATGGATATTCAGGTTTCTTTCAGATTCCTATCCATCCAGAGGATCAGGGAAAGACCACCTTCACTTGTCCATATGGCACATTTGCTTAACCGTAGGATGCCTTTTGGACTCTGCAATGCACCAGCTACATTCCAGAGATGCATGATGTCCATATTCACTGATATGATTGAGGACTTTGTGGAGGTATTTATGGATGACTTCTCAGTCTATGTGTCATCTTATAATGAGTGCTTGGATAATCTGTGCAAGGTACTGACTAGATGCGAAGAGAAGCACTTGGTTCTAAATTGGGAGAAGTGCCATTTCATGGTCAGAGATGGCATTGTACTTGGACATAAAGTGTCTGAAGCAGGGATTGAAGTAGACCACGCTAAGATTGAGGTAATGACCAACCTGAAGGATCGTTTAGTGTTAATCCTGATTCAATTCTTCAGATTAAACTCACCTAAACATGCCAGATCTAGGTTCTCTTGCAGAATCATAAAGGATCTCACCTGTTACCTTGTTATGCAGCGGAAAGGGGAGGTACGGGTCAGAGATCAGCAGAACCACCAAGAGATAGCTCCTCCAAAGGCTCACACACGCACGCACAGGAAATAGGCTGCTAGACCAGCTGTTGGGAGGCGCAGAGAAAGAGAGAGGTGGCGCAGATGGCTTGAGAAAATTAGAGCTAGGGCAAGTTTTATTTATTAAAACCCTTGTCCAGTTCTTATGGGCTTTTGGGCCCAATTCTCAGTCTGATTAAATCCAGGCCCTTTAGTCTCTCTTAGTACAGTAAATGCCTAGCACTTTTACCGTACTTCTGCTAAACCGTTCCTACACATTTTCCTGTTAGCTTAGGCGTGTGACCCATATGGGATCATATAATAAAGGCAATAAATCCATGATTTATAGATCATGAGCGGACTCTAGCAAGCCATCATGACCCCCAGTATTATATGACTTATGTCTGATCATTGACATACTCTTACTTTCTAGAGACAGTACAGAGATTACTGGACATAATTCCAACAATCTCCCACTTGAACTGGAATCTCTGTATTCATAATCCTTTTGTCACAATATCTCGATTAGTCATAAGGCAAGATTAGTGTCATCCTTATAAAGCCTAATCTTGTTCATCGGACTCTGATTTGATACTGACAATCCAAACGACTCGGGAAAGTCCGTTTGAGCATGGCCATGCATTTTCCAGTATTCAAATCTCCGATTGGCCTAGAGATATTCACTCCATTTATATTGGAGGGACAAATCCCGTCTTGTTCCATCACTGTAAACTACTCATTTCATAATACACCCAATCAAGGTCCTTATAACTATCGCATAACGACAGCATTAGACAATGATCAAAGCGCATTAGTTCATGTGCAGTCACATGCATGCGAACTCAGGTCTAAGGACTATACTCTATAGTCGTAGTAAGAATCTCTTATGACACAGATATAAATATCCTGAAGAGTTCTTATAATCGGGTCTTGTCCGGTCGTATGTACCCCAACATACACCTATGTATTGACTTTGATGCCGTGCATCTAAGACATCCTGAGACTTTGTCATAAGTCACATACCAATCTAGTCTCACACGGTTGTTGGTGTTCCAATTTCAACAACCTTCGACTAGGGACAGGATGATATAAGCCATTTATCAAATATAGGGTCTCATGATCAAGCTAAATGACTTTGATGACTCAAGATCAAGTCACTTACTTCGATGACCTATAAAATGGTTCATATCATTTTGGAACGATTATTTCATCACAGTTAAAATAATCTTGAAATAATAATTTCATTAAACATCATAAAATGTTTTACAAGAACATATCAATAACTAAATAAAGCCCTCAAACTCCCACTCAAATTTAGATTACATTTCAATGTCTCTAATGTTGGAATTGTGTCCAGTAATCTCGGTACTGTCTCTAGAAAGTAAGAGTATGTCAATGATCAGACATAAGTCATATAATACTGGGGGTCATGATGGCTTGCTAGAGTCCGCTCATGATCTATAAGTCTTGGACTTATTGCCTTTATTATATGATCCCATATGGGTCACACGCCTAAGCTAACAGGAAAGGTATAGGAACGGCTTAGCAGAAGTACGGTAAAAGTGCTAGGCATTTACTGTACTTAGAGAGAATAAAAGGGTTTGGCCACTGTGTGTCGATCGATGCACAAGGTGTGTCGATCGACACAGTGCGCGAACGCCTTCGAGTTATTTGGTATTTGGGCCAAATGGCCCAAGAGGAACCGGACGAGTTTTATAAATAAAACTCGAGTCTGTTTTCCTCTCTAACCCTAAGTCTGCGCCTCTCTCTCTCTCTCTGTCGTCTCCCTCCTCGTGGTCTAGCAGCCAGATTCCTTTGCGTGCGTGTGTGAACCTTTGGAGGATCCATCCCTTGGTGGCTCTCTGATCTCTGACCATACCATCCCTTTCCGCTGCACAAACAGGTATAAGGTGAGATCAATAATTGTTTCTAATCAAGAGAACCTAGATCCGCATGTTTAGGATAATCTGAATCAGAGAATTGAATCAGGATTCATCTAAACATTCCTTCAGTGGTATCAGAGCTATTGGTTCTGGTTTTTCTTGTTTAGATTCATGTTTAGGATTGTTTAAAGAGGTGTTTTTGAATCAATCTACTGATAAGATTAAAACACTTAAGAAACAAGAATTGAATCCTAAACAAACAGTTGAAAAATCGCATGACCAAGCTATATTGATTTGGTGTGCGACCTAAACTGATTTTTGCATCGACTGAGATCGCATTGCATCGATCGATGCAATGCATGGATCGATCGTTGCAACCGCGAGAGATTGACCACGATCGCATGGATCGATCAAACGATCGCATGGATCTCGCGAGAATCTCTCGGCCAAATCTGTTAACCGTTCGTGCACGCGTGAGAGCATCGATCGATGCAGGATCGATGCACGATCGATGCTGAGAGCGTCGATCGATGCGGTTAGGGTTTTGGCTCGGTTTAATGTAATTAAAACTTAAACCGTCACGGTTTAATAAACAGACTTAATAAATTTATTAAGTTCTGGTTAAACCGGGATAAGAAATCCAATGTCGAAATAATTATTGGATTTAGTGCCTAAACCAGGATTTTCTAATTTGATTTGGTTGGACCAAATAAATTGAGAAAATCCGGTTTAGTAAATAACCGGTTGACAATTGTGGTCGTCGTAGTAATTAATTTTAGTTAGACCAATTTTAATGAACCAGACCGGTTATGTCATTTAATTGGACAATTGGGTCATGTCTTGGACATGGACCAATTCTTGGGCCTCGGGCCAAGAAGTTAAAACAATTGGGCCAATTATTTGAGTCTTTCTTCAGATTAATTTAAAATTTATTTTATAAAATTATAAAGTCGATTTTAAATTAAAGTTTCCGAAATTTTGAAATTAGAAAGTTTCTTAAAATAGAAGTTTCTAGATTTGCGGGTTTTGGATTTTAAGAAATTTCTAAAGTTAGAAAGTTTCAGTTTTTAGAAAGTTTCCAATTTTAGAAAGTTTCCAAAAATAGTAGGTTTCCAAAAATAGAAAGTTTCCCGAAATAGTAATCTTCTATTTTGGGAATGAATTTTAATAAACCTACGAACCTCAAATAATATCAAGCATTGGATGTCTTGTCCAGGCTATGTCAGCTGTCGAAGCCCATTCAATTGTATTCATGGCCTTACAGTGTGAGGGTGTCTACTTTTGCGTGGATAAGACGGTTTGTGATTCATAAATGTCATTGGGAGTCCCAGACATTAATGATTACATGACTGTATAGTCTGGTTTTCTTGACTAGGCCATCGGGAGTCCCGGGCCTTGAGACATCAGAGTGGATTGGGCCTCGGGCCCAGATTCACAACCAAGAGTTATATCACGGATATAATTAGCCGATGTAGGGCTTACCGATATAAGCTAAGGTTGGATGACGGCCAGTGGCCCACTTTGATCTTAGTTATATGTGGATCTTGGAATCATTATATTCTATTGAGGGTAACTTATGTTATTGAATATAATGCGTGATTAATCATATTAAATTTAATACGAGATTAATCATATTGAACATATTAACTAAAATCCTTTTATCTTAATTTTCAGTTATGACTAGCACAAACAATCAAAACACTTTCTCGATCCGGTCTGTCCTTAAGATGGACAAGCTGAACGGATCAAATTTCTTGACTTGGTCGCGGAACCTGAGGCTAGTCCTCAGACAGGAGAGAAAGGACTATGTTCTTGAGAGAGCTCTCCCCGTAAGGATCGGGTCCAATGCCTCCCATGCAGTATATGATGCTTGGAATAAGCATTATAATGATGCGGTAGATGTGCGTGGTCTGATGTTGGCTACCATGGACTCAGATTTGCGGAAGCAATATGAGAACATGGAGTCGCCAATAGAGATGATCAGCAGCCTGAAATTGAAATTTCAGGAGCAGGTAAGAGTGGAGAGATACCAGTTGGTTAAGTCTCTCACTAGCTGCAAGCTACCAAATGATCATCCAGTGAGTCCTCATGTCAGTAAAATGATGGGTTACATTGATAACCTGAGGAAACTGGATTATCCAGTTAGCCAAGAATTGGCAACTGAGATCATTCTGCAGTCACTGCCGTCAAGCTATGATAAGTTCAGAAGGAACTATATCAAGAAAGGCTTAACGAAGACGCTGACTGAACTGCATGATATGCTCAAGACAGTTGAGCCAAACGTGAAGAGTACCCTGTACAATCTCATGAATGAGAAGGGTAGGTTTACTAAACCTAATGCTGACAAGGGTGAAGACAAAGTTGTCCAGATTTTGAATCATGGCAAGCGTGTGTCTTCTGAGCCCGAGTCAGATACCTCTTACGTTGGTAAGTGCTGCTACTGTAAGGAGACAGGGCATTGGAAGAGAGATTGCATTAAATTCATGGAAGATGATGAGGAGTTGAAGTTGATGTATGCGACTACTTCCTCAGGTATTCATGTTATTACTTCAAGTTCTACCTTATAGGTATTGTATACTGGTTGTGGCACTGATATTTGTTAAAATATGCAGAGCCTGGGCAACAGTAGAACTTTGAAGGAAGGGCAAGTGAAACTACATGTCTGGAAGGAGCTTGGGATGCTGCCTCAGCCGTAGGGTTTTCACTTATAGATCCCTTTTAGGCTTGGTTTTGTATTAAGTAATTGCTACAATATACCTGCTTTAAGCAGAGTTGTCTTTCATTTTCTTGTAAGAATTTGAATGTTTTTCATTTTGATAAAAGACAAGTTTTGTTCTTTTGATCTTAATGAAATATTAATTGTAGCACCCTATTCATGGAATGGGTTTTATATCTTAAACCAAAGAGTGCCTAAATGTAACATAAATACCGAATTGGTTTAAATCTGATAAATTAAACCTGATTTTTCTTGGCATAAAGTCTTGGTCACATAGAGTAAGTCGGATTCAGAAATCCCATAGTCATGGACTGTTGGGCTCATTTGATAAAATATCTTATGAGACTTGAATTCTGTTTACTAGACCAAAAGGTAAAGGGCCTATCTTAGCCGAGCTAGAGAAAGGCCCAAAGGCTTATTGGACCTGGAACATACTCATGTATGTGGCCCAATGAGCAGTAATGCCAGAGAAAATCTCCTGTACTTCATTGTCTCTACTGATTACTTCAGTGAGTGTGACTGTGTTCATTTGATGAGACACAAGTCGGAATTCTTTGACATGGTCGAAAGAGTTCCAGAATGAAGTATAGGATCTGAATGACAAAAGTATTAAGACTCTGGATTAAATCACGAGTAAGAATACTTAAGTCATTGATTGTGTGATCATCTAAATGAGTGTGAAATCGTTTCACAGCTCATTTCTCCTGAAAACCTGAAGGTTTTTCTGTGAGAAAGAATCAGATCTTATTAGAAATGATTAAAGATGAGTCACACGAATCTTCCATGATATTATTTAAGAATAACGCTCTAGAAATATCTAAGTTTACGCTGAAAAGGTTCCACCAATATCAGTTGAAAGACACCACGTAAATGTGGATTGGAATCGATCCAAATTCGTCTTTACTGAATATTTGTAGTTGAGCTACTTCGCTGGTAGTCCTAGGGAAACTAAGGCTTGTTACTTTTACGTCCATTCTGTTTTCTAAGAAGGGAAGTTACTTTCCAAGAAGAACAGTGGGAGTAAAAGTATAACTCGAAGAAATTCGAGACATACAGGAGGCTGCTCAACCTGTTGAGGGAGAGCAACGGATGGATTTACAGATTTCTGTAGAATCTACACCTGTGGAGCCTGAAGTTCGCAGATATGAATGAATCAGTTACTAATCCGAGAGTGATTTCTTGTCATTAATTGAACCTGATAATCATTGAAATCTGCACCTGTGGAGCCTGAAGTTCGCAGATATGAATGAATCAGTTACTAATCCGAGAGTGATTTCTCGTCATTAGTTGAACCTGATAATCATTGAAAGTTCGCATGATCTGATGATCATTGAAAGCGACGAATCTGCGAAATTCAAAGAAGCGAAAGTGAGCCCGGACTCCAAAAAAATTACATTTTATGTAAGTTAGCTTCATCGATCCATTCATGGATGGAAGCAAACATATCGGAGTTGGAATCTTCGTTCTGTTGAAGTAGTCAAGGTTTTGACTTGAACAGGAACGAAGCGGAACTGTGTGTTTACTAATAGATTAGTGGGAGCGATATTGCATTTCTCATATTGTATGTCGATGACATACTGATTCTCGAAATGACGTCCCAATGCTGCAGTCAGTAAAGGACTGGCTTGGGAGTTGGTTCTAATGATTGACATGGGTAAAGCCACGTATGTTCTTGACAAAGTCCTACACGCTTTCAGCATTCCAAGAAGGGTTTTATGCAAATGTCACATGGCATTACGTTAAGCAAGACACAGTTTCCTACGATAACTGCTGAGCTTAAATGCATGGATAAGATTCCATATGCGTCGGCAATTGGATCTATCATGTATGCCATGAAACGTACTTGTTTGATGTTGCTTTAAATGTTAAGCAAGACAAGTAAAGACCAGTCAAATCCAGCAAAGAATCACTGGATTGCCGTAAAGAATATCCTAAAGTATTTGAGGAATACTAAGGATAAATTCTTGAGTTACGGAGAAAGTGAGGTGCTACGAGTCGGTAGAGTCTGAAAGGCAAGTTTCCAACGGACAAAGATGATTTCCGGTCACAGTCCGGTTATATCTTGTGTCTGTCTGGCGGTGCAAGGCACTGTTGCTGACTCCATGACTTAAGCTGAACATTTCGCAGCTTGGAAAGCGGCGAAAGAGGTTGTTTGGAAAGAAGAGTTCGTCACTGAACTTGATGTGATTCCCAGCATAGATGAGACTAGCTGCACATCAGAGGTCCAAACACCTTTAGGGTAGGTATAACCTATTCCGTGAGATAAATGACAGAGATGTTAAGTAGATCAGCAAGTTTCAATGAATGAGAACGTTGCTAATCTATTAACGAAGCCACTCCTTAGGCATAAGCACGAGTCGCGGACTGTTGCTGTAGGATAAGTGAAATTAAGATGCAGTCTAAATTTCAGTGGGAGTTAGTAAAGGGCTTTATTTAGTTATTTGATATGTTCTTGTAAAACATTTGATGTTTAATGAAATTATTATTTCAAGATTATTTTAACTGTGATGAAATAATCGTTCCAAAGTGATATAAACCATTTTATAGGTCATCGAAGTAAGTGACTTGATCTTGAGTCATCAAAGTCACTTAGCTTGATCATGAGACCCTATATTTGATAGATGGATTATATCATCCTGTCCCTAGTCAAAGGTTGTTGAAATTGGAACACCAACAACCGTGTGAGACTAGATTGATATGTGACTTATGACAAAGTCTCAGTGTGTCATAGATGCACGGCATCAAAGTCAGTACATAGGTGTATGTTGGGAACATACGACCGGACATGACCCGCTTATGAGAACTCTTCAGGATATTTATATCTGTGTCATAAGAGATTCTCACTACGACTATAGAGTATAGTCCTTAGACCTGAGTTCGCATGCATGTGACTGCACATGGACTAATGCACTTTGATCATTGTCTAACGCTATCGTTCTGCGATAGTTATAAGGACCTTGTTTGGGTACATTATGAAATGAGTAGTTTACAGTGATGGAACAAGACGGAATTTGTCCCTCCAATATAAATGGAGTGAATATCTCTAGGCCAATCGGAGATTTGAATACTGGAAAATGCATGGCCATGCTCAAACGGACTGTCCCGAGTCGTTTGGATTGTCAGTATCGAATCAGAGTCCGATGAACAAGATTAGGCTTTATAAGGATGACACCAATCTTGCCTTATGACTAATCGAGATATTGTGACAAAAGGATTATGAATACAGAGATTCCAGTACAAGTGGGAGATTGTTGGAATTGTGTCCAGTAATCTCGGTACTGTCTCTAGAAAGTAAGAGTATGTCAATGATCAGACATAAGTCATATAATACTGGGGGTCATGATGGCTTGCTAGAGTCCGCTCATGATCTATAAGTCTTGGACTTATTGCCTTTATTATATGATCCCATATGGGTCACACGCCTAAGCTAACAGGAAAGGTATAGGAACGGCTTAGCAGAAGTACGGTAAAAGTGCTAGGCATTTACTGTACTTAGAGAGAATAAAAGGGTTTGGCCACTGTGTGTCGATCGATGCACAAGGTGTGTCGATCGACACAGTGCGCGAACGCCTTCGAGTTATTTGGTATTTGGGCCAAATGGCCCAAGAGGAACCGGACGAGTTTTATAAATAAAACTCGAGTCTGTTTTCCTCTCTAACCCTAAGTCTGCGCCTCTCTCTCTCTCTCTGTCGTCTCCCTCCTCGTGGTCTAGCAGCCAGATTCCTTTGAGTGCGTGTGTGAACCTTTGGAGGATCCATCCCTTGGTGGCTCTCTGATCTCTGACCATACCATCCCTTTCCGCTGCACAAACAGGTATAAGGTGAGATCAACAATTGTTTCTAATCAAGAGAACCTAGATCCGCATGTTTAGGATAATCTGAATCAGAGAATTGAATCAGGATTCATCTAAACATTCCTTCATCTAATGCCTACAGCTTCAGTTAGGAACTCGAGCTTAGGTCTTGGGAGTGGCTTTGTCAATGGATCAGCGACGTTATCATCTGTCTGAACTCGGCTGATCTTGACTTCCTTTCTATTAATGATATCACGTATCAAGTGAAATCTTCTTAGCACATGCTTGGATTTCTGGTGTGATCTTGGTTCCTTTGCCTGAGCAATAGCACCATTGTTATCACAAAACAGTGCCAGAGGCTCAGCCGCATTTGGTATCACACCTAGTTCAATAAAGAACTTTCGTATCCAAACAGCTTCCTTCGCTGCTTCCGAAGCGGCGATATATTCAGCTTCTGTAGTGGAATCAGCAACGGTGTCTTGCTTGGAGCTTCTCCAACTGATTGCACCGCCATTCAGACAAAAGATATAACCGGACTGTGACCGGAAATCATCTTGGTCTGTCTGGAAACTTGCGTCCGTGAATCCACTGACTTCAAGCACATCACTTCCACCGTACACCAAGAACTTATCCTTAGTATGTCTTAGATACTTCAGGATATTCTTGACGGCAATCCAGTGGCTTTCACCTGGATTTGACTGGTATCTACTCGTCATGCTCAATGCATAAGCAACATCAGGACGAGTACAGATCATGGCATACATGACAGATCCTATTGCAGATGCATAAGGAATATTCTTCATGCGCTCAAGCTCAGCAGGCGTCGTGGGGCTCTGCTTCTTGCTTAGCGTTGTGCCATGTACCATTGGCGTGAAGCCCTTCTTGGAATCTTTCATGCTGAATCTCTGTAGGACTTTGTCAATGTATGAATCTTGACACAAGCCTATCAGCCTTTTAGATCTATCCCGGTAGATCCTGATTCCAAGAACGTATGCGGCTTCACCCATGTCTTTCATGGAAAAACAACTTCCAAGCCAGTCCTTTACCGACTTCAGCATTGGAACGTCGTTTCCGAGAAGCAGTATGTCATCGACATACATAATAAGAAATACTATCTTGCTCCCACTAGTTTTCTTATACACGCATTGTTCTTCTTCGTTTCTGATGAAGTCAAATTGCTTGATCGCTTCATCAAAACGAAGATTCCAGCTCCTCGATGCTTGCTTCAATCCATAAATGGATTTATGAAGCTTGCATACTTTCCCAGCATTCTTTGGATCTATGTAACCGTCAGGTTGTGTCATATACACATCCTCTTCCAGAATACCATTCAGGAAGGCGGTTTTTACGTCCATCTGCCAAATTTCATAATCATGAAAAGCTGCAGTTGCTAGTAGAATCCGAATAGATTTCATCATAGCCACTGGGGAATAGGTTTCATCATAATCCACACCGTGAACTTGTCTGAAACCTTTTGCCACCAACCTGGCTTTATAAATCTGGACATTTCCATCCACGTCAATCTTCTTCTTGAAGATCCATTTGCACTCGATGGCTTTTACACCAGCGGGTAAGTCAACCAACGAAAACACTTGGTTGACCGACATGGAGTCCATTTCGGAATCAGTGGCTTTACGCCACTTAGAGGAATCTGGGCCCATCATGGCTTGATTGAAGTTCGATGGTTCATCACCATCAATGATCAGAAGATCATGACAGTCAGTCACGAGGAATCCTTGATATCTCTCGGGTTCGTGACGGATCCTCCCGGATCTTCGAACTTCAGGTACTACAGGGTCAGGCTCTACAATTTCTTGTAGGTCCTCCTGCTGCTCTTCCTCATTAGGTTGAGCAGTATCATGTTCATCTTGAATTTCTTCAAGCAGTACCTTACTCCCACTGCCTTTCTTAGAGAGAAACTCCCTCTCAAGAAAGTTACAATCCCGGGCAACAAAAATCTTGTTCTCGGAACGCAGGTAGAAGTAATAAGCCTTGGTTTCCTTTGGATAACCAATGAAGTAGCATTTATCAGACTTTGGTGTAAGCTTGTCAGAGATCAATCTCTTGACATAGGCTTCACAACCCCAAATTCTTAGATAAGACAGCACTGGAGCTACTCCAGTCCATAATTCATATGGTGTCTTTGCTATTGCTTTTGATGGCGCTCTATTTAGAGTGAACACTGCTGTTAGCAGAGCATATCCCCAAAGGGATATTGGAAGGTCTGTGTGACTCATCATAGATCGAACCATATCCAATAAGGTCCGATTTCTCCTCTCAGACACACCATTCCATTGTGGTGTTCCAGGAGGAGTGAGTTGGGATACGATTCCACACTCTCTCAGATGATCACTGAATTCTTGGCTTAAGTATTCTCCTCCTCGGTCGGACCGAAGAGCCTTAATGCTTTTGCCAAGTTGGTTCTGTACTTCATTTTGGAATTCTCTGAATTTCTCAAACGATTCAGACTTATGTTTCATCAAATAAACATATCCATACCTACTGAAATCATCAGTGAAGGTAATGAAGTACTGATAGTTTCCTCTTGCATTTGTGGACATTGGGCCACACACATCAGTGTGTATCAAGCCCAATAAGTCACTGGCCCTCTCGTTAGGTTTATTAAAGGGGGCCCGTGTCATTTTGCCCATCATGCAGGATTCGCATTTCTCACATGACTCAAAGTCAAATGAGCCAAGAAGTCCATTCGAATGGAGCCTCTTGATGCGTTTCTCGCTGATGTGCCCTAAACGACAATGCCATAGAAACGTTCGGTTCTCCTCATTAGGTTTGAACCGTTTGGTATCAATGTTATAAATTGGCGCGGATTGATCAAGTATGTAAAGCCCATTCGTAAGAGGGGCACAACCATAGAACAAATTGTTGCGATTGAAGGAACATAATTTATTCTTAACTGAAAAATCATAACCTTCCAAATCCAACAAAGAAATTGAAATAATATTTCTGCTTATCGCAGGTACAAAATAACAATTATTGAGTTCTAAAACCAATCCCGAAGGTAAAGACAACAAGTATGTGCCTACAGCTAGTGCAGGAACTTTCGCTCCATTCCCAACTCGTAGCTCTACTTGTCCTTGCTTCAGCCTCCTACTGTTGCTGAGTGCCTGCATATTTGTACAAATATGAGCCCCACAACCAGTATCCATAACCCATGAGGTATTATCAGAAGTAGTTGTATTAACTTCTATAACAAAAATACCTGATGAAGAAGTCTCCAGAGTCTTCTTCTTTAATTCCTTTAGACCTTCCTGGAATTTCTTACATTCTCTCCTCCAATGCCCTGGTTCCTTACAGAACCTGCAGATGTCAGTAGGCCCAGCCTTGGACTTGGGCTTGGGCTTTGGCGTGTCCTTGTCCGAGACTTGAACAGCCTTAGCCTTTCCCTTGTCCTTGGCAGAGGATTTCTTAAAGCCCTTGCCCTTTTGCACCATCAGCACATTGGGGTCCTTGGCTTTCCTCAAGTTGGGCTCTGCAGTCTTGAGCATTCCGTGAAGCTCAGGCAATGTCTTACTCAAGCCATGCATATTGAAGTTCAGGATGAACTGATCATAGCTTGCAGGTAAAGACTGCAGAATGATGTCGCAGGCAAGTTCCTGGCTGATAGGGCAGTCGAGTTTCTGAAGATGATCGAGATAACCCATCATCTTCAAGACATGAGGACTCACTGCCGCATTTGCAGCCAACTTACAGTCTAAGAGGTTCTTAACTGTCTGGAACCTCTCAGTCCTTGCCTGCTCCTGAAAAAGCGATTTCAGGCTTGCCATTATCTCGATGGGCGACAACACACTCTCGAACTGCATTTGCAGCTCAGCAGTCATGGTGGCCAACATCAGGCAATAGACATCATTTTCATCTGACGAATGCTTTTCCCAAGCATTATGCAGAGTCCTGGCGGCATTGTTAGGAGGCCTCTCGGGGAGGGGATCACGAAGGACATAATCCTTCTTCTCCTGCTTGAGGACCAGCCTCAAGTTCCTTGACCACGTCAGGAAGTTCGTTCTAGTCAGCTTCTCCTTTTCGAGAACAGACCGGATTGAGAATGTGTTTTGAGTGCTTGTAGTAGTCATAGCTGAAATATAAGATAAAAGGTAATTAGTTAATATGTTCAATATGATTAATCTTGTATTATACTTAATATGATTAATCTCGCATTACATTCAATAACATCAGTTACCCTCAATAGAATATAATGATTCCAAGATCCACATATAACTAAGATCAAAGTGGGCCACTGGCCGTCACCCAACCTTAGCTTATATCGGTAAGCCCTATCTCGACTAATTATATCCGTGATATAACTCTTGGTTGTGAATTTGGGCCCGAGGCCCAATCCACTCTGATGTCTCAAGGCCCGGGACTCCCGATGGCCTAGTCAAGAAAAACCAGATTATACAGTCATGTAATCACTAATGTCTGGGACTCCCAATGACATTTATGAATCACAAACCGTCTTACCCACGCAAAAGTAGACATCCTCACACTGTAAGGCCATGAATACAATTGAATGGGCTTCGACAGCTGACATAGACTGGACAAGACATCCAACGCTTGATATTATTTGAGGTTTGTAGGTTTATTAAAATTTCATCCCAAAATAGAAGATTACTATTTTGGGAAACTTTCCTTTTTGGGAAACCTACTAATTTTGGAAACTTTCTAAAATTGGAAACTTCCTAAAATTGGAAACTTTCTAAAATTGGAAACTTCCTAAAATTGGAAACTTTCTAAATATAGAAATTTCCTAAAATCCAAAACATGCAAATCTAGAAACTTCTAATTTAAGAAACTTTCTAATTTCAGATTTTGGAAAAAAAACAGATTAATTTAAAATCGATTTTAATTTTATATAAATGAATTTTAAATTAAATCTGAAGAAAAGACTCAAATAATTGGCCCAATTGTTTTAACTTCTTGGCCCGAGGCCCAAGAATTGGTCCATGTCCAAGACATAACCCAATTGCCCAATTAAATGACATAACCGGTCTGGTTCATTAAAATTGGTCTAACCAAAATTAATTACTACGATGACCACAATTGTCAACCGGTTATTTACTAAACCGGATTTTCTCAATTTATTTGGTCCAACCAAATCAAATTAAAAAACCACTGGTTTAGGCACAAAATCCAATTTTACGACATTGGATTTCTTATCCCGGTTTAACCAGAACTTAATAAATTTTATTAAGTCTGTTTATTAAACCGTGACGATTAAGATTTTAAAATATCTTAAACCGAACCACCTAACCAAAACGAACCGGCCCATTAGGTCACGAAACCGATCACGGCTTCACGCGATCGAGCAACAATCGGGCAGCCGCAAGCCACGCGATCGGGACGGGACGGGACGCGGGACGGGATGGCTCGGGTCGTGTGATCGGGCGAGAGGCAACGGGACGAGACGGGACGCGATCGGTTCGGGTCGATCCATGCGATCGTTCGATCGATCCATGCGATCCACTCGATCGGTCCACCGTGCCTCACCTGATCCGGACATGGTGATCCTTTGGCGATCATCATTCCGACGCATACCGATTCATATAGATCGGATCATGCGATTTCTGTTTGTTTAGGTTTTAATTCTTTGTTTCTTAAGTGTTTTTCTTATCAATAGATTGATTCAAACACTTCTAAAACAACCTAAACATGATTCTAAACAAGAAATCCTAACAGAACCAATAGCTCTGATACCACTGAAGGATCGTTTAGTGTTAATCCTGATTCAATTCTTCAGATTAAACTCACCTAAACATGCCAGATCTAGGTTCTCTTGCAGAATCATAAAGGATCTCACCTGTTACCTTGTTATGCAGCGGAAAGGGGAGGTACGGGTCAGAGATCAGCAGAACCACCAAGAGATAGCTCCTCCAAAGGCTCACACACGCACGCACAGGAAATAGGCTGCTAGACCAGCTGTTGGGAGGCGCAGAGAAAGAGAGAGGTGGCGCAGATGGCTTGAGAAAATTAGAGCTAGGGCAAGTTTTATTTATTAAAACCCTTGTCCAGTTCTTATGGGCTTTTGGGCCCAATTCTCAGTCTGATTAAATCCCTTAATCAGGCCCTTTAGTCTCTCTTAGTACAGTAAATGCCTAGCACTTTTACCGTACTTCTGCTAAACCGTTCCTACACATTTTCCTGTTAGCTTAGGCGTGTGACCCATATGGGATCATATAATAAAGGCAATAAATCCATGATTTATAGATCATGAGCGGACTCTAGCAAGCCATCATGACCCCCAGTATTATATGACTTATGTCTGATCATTGACATACTCTTACTTTCTAGAGACAGTACAGAGATTACTGGACATAATTCCAACACAACCTTCAGGCGCCTGATTCTGTAAAGTCTATAAGAAGCTTTCTTGGACATGCTGGTTTCTATAGACGGTTCATCAAGGACTTCAGTAAGATTGCTAGACCACTAACTGCCCTGCTGTGTAAGGATACCAAATTTGAGTTCAATGCAGATTGTCAGACTGCATTTGAACAAATCAAGCAGGCATTAGTGAGTGCTCCTATATTTCAGCCACCAGATTGGGATCTACCTTTTGAGATTATGTGTGACGCAAGTGACTATGCTGTAGGAGCTGTTCTAGGGCAGAAGAAGGATAGAAAGCTTCATGCTATCTATTATGCTAGTAGGACACTAGATGATGCGCAGAGAAACTATGCCACTACAGAGAAGGAGCTGTTGGCTGTTGTCTTTGCATTTGAGAAGTCCCGCCCCTATCTTGTTGGCTCCAAGGTGATTGTGCACACTGATCATTCAGCCCTGAAGTATCTGATGCAGAAGAAAGATGCTAAGCCAAGATTGTTGAGATGGATTCTGTTGCTTCAGGAGTTTGACATTGAAGTGAGGGACAAGAAGGGGGTTGAGAATGGAGTTGCTGATCATATTTCAAGGATGCTGGTTGAGGAAGACGTGCCCATTAATGATTACTTGCCTGAGGAAAACGTCAATATGGTCGGGACAGTGTTTCAAACGGATTTAGGCAAAAATTTGCAAAACTGTCGGATAAATCGCATTGCGTCGATCGATGCCACATCTGTGACGATCGATGCAAGTGTCGAGGATGCGACGATCGATGCGACCTTATACGACGATCGTTGCAATGCGGAAACAGAACCAGAACCTTGCACGGTCAAATTGGAGACTATGTCTTTGAGGTAGGTGCTGTCGCAACCACTGATCGACCCTGGTACGCGGATATAGCTAATTACCTGGCCGCAGAGACAAAACCAGATGATTTGAAGGGATATGCAAAGAAGAAGTTCTTCAGGGAGATCAGACGATACTACTGGGATGAGCCTTATCTCTACAAACACTGTTCAGATGGTCTTTACAGGAGATGCGTTGCTGAATGAGAGGTTCCAGACATCCTATTCCACTGTCATGGATCAGATTATGCTGGACATTTTGCTACTTTCAAGACTGTGTTGAAGGTTCTGCAAGTAGGTTTCTGGTGGCCTACGATGTTTAAAGACACACATCCTTTTGTCTCTCAATGTGATGTCTGTCAAAGGAGAGGGAAAATCAGTAAGAGGCATGAGATGCCTCAGAATTTCATTCTTGAGGTTGAGGTTTTTGATTGCTGGGGCATAGACTTTATGGGTCCTTTTCCCTCATCCTATGGGAATAAGTTTATCTTGGTTGTTGTGGACTATGTATCCAAGTGGGTAGAAGAAATAGCTAGTCCAACCAATGATTCTTCGGTGGTCATCAAGCTGTTTAAGACCATCATATTCCCTAGATTTGGAGTACCTCAGATTGTGATTAGTGATGGAGGATCCCACTCTATTAATAAGGTCTTCGAGAAGCTCCTAAGAAAGCATGGAGTTCATCACCGAGTTGCTACTCCTTATCACCCTCAGACTAGTGGACAAGTCGAGGTCTCTAATAGACAGATCAAGGAGATCTTAGAAAAGGCAGTTGGGAAGACAAGGAAGGATTGGGCAGCAAAGCTAGATGATGCACTATGGGCTTACCGGACTGCATTTAAGACACCTCTTGGGACCACTCCATTCCATCTGCTGTATGGAAAAGCATGTCATCTGCCAGTGGAGCTTGAGCACAAAGCAGCATGGGCTGTAAAACAGATGAACTTTGATCTTAAGTCTGCTGCAGAGAGGAGATTGGTGCAGCTTAATGAGTTGGATGAGATTAGATATCTTGCCTATGAGAACTCAAAGTTGTACAAAGAGAGGACTAAGGCCTATCATGACAAAAAGATTGTCTCTAGACAGTTTGCACCCAACGATCAGGTACTTTTGTATAACTCGCGTTTGCATTTGTTTCCAGGTAAGCTGAAATCAAGGTGGTCTGGTCCTTTCAAGATCAAAGAGGTGCGTCCCTACGGAGCTATTGTTCTAATCAGCAAGGAAGGTAATGAATTCACTGTGAATGGACAGAGGGTGAAACACTATTGGGCTAAGGCTGAGATTCCAGTAGGTCAGCTTCTGCCTCTGGATAATGCACCCTCTTTCTAGATCAGCTGAAACGTCAAGCTATTGACGTTAAAAGAGCGCTGAGTGGGAGGCAACCCACTGTTTTGTTTTTGTTATTCATTTTTGGTGTTTTTGTTAGGATTTTACGCTTGTTTTTTGTTTTGGTGAGTTTTTTACTGCAGGTCTCGGCCAATTTCGCAATGCGTCGATCGACACAGCCTGTGTTGATCGTCACAACACGAGTAATCGCATTGCAGCGATCGTTGCGGTCCTGAGCAACGATCGACACACGGCAAAAAATCGCCTAGCAACGGTCGTTGCATTTATGTAACGATCGATGCATGTGCGACAGAGGTAAAAATCAGACAGAACTCAACACATCCATTAACATTTTTGCTTTCTTTTACCAACCCTTAGCTTAACACTACTGGGGACAGTGTGTTTCAAGTGTGGGGGAGGTAGCTACTGACTTTATCTTTCTGTTTTCTTAAGAGTCAGTCCAGTTTTTCAAAATATTTTGTTTTATTGAGTCAAAACAAGTTTAAGTAAGAAACAGTGAATTTTGGAGAAGTTAACAATATCTTGCAGGAACTTAAGTAACCATTGGGATGAAGCTGAAAGATTAATCTATGACTATTAGAAAACCCAACACGGATCAACCTACTGAGGACACCCATGTCAATTCAGGTATTCAGAGAATCCTTTTACTGGCTTCACCCTTAATCCTGACTTTAATTTTCTCACCTAAGGGATTGGTATACCTTGAGTCGGACTCCTTTGTTGGTTCTGACACAGCCTGTAAACCTGTCCGAGTATGGTTCCCTTCTCCCCTTCCAAAAAGTAAAAAAAAAAAAAGTAATAAACTGAGGATGAGTTAGTAACTCCGAAGTGGTCTCTGGGAATGGTAGCTACAACTATCATCTCCTTTGCTATCCATGGAATGTGTCCAAAGTACAACCCTTAACGGGAAGAGCACTGATAAAAAAAAATGATACCCAATGGGGAATAATCAGAATGCTAAGGAAGGGAAAAGAGAAGAAAAGGAACCAGAAACAGATAGTATGGTGGTCTAGAGCTGTCAAAGTAAGAATTCATGTGCCCTTTGATCGATAATCCTTAGGTGAGACCGCACTTAAATATTGTAAAGAAGTCAGTAGGGTGAATTTGAATTGCTTGGATTGATTGTGGAGTTTACTTAGGACAGTTGCTAAGTGTGGGGGAAGTACATGTTAGTCTTGATATCTTGCGGTTGATTCTTTCAGTGGTTTACTAAGGGGAATCTGAGTGTTGTTGCTTCTAGGACAAAAAGAGTTTCTGAAAGTTTTCAAACCTCTTCACCATGTTTTAGTTCTCTGTTTTGCTTGAGGGCAAGCAAAGACTAAGTGTGGGGGAGTTGATATATCATGGTTTTTACCGGTTTTATGCCATGATATAAGTCTGTTTTAGTGTCTTTTGGTGTTCTTTTAGAGTCCTTTACAGGTTTTATTAGGTACACACACGTTTGGAGCGGATTTGGAGATTATGGAGCTATTCGGAGCATTTTAGAGTTTTGACCCGAGAGGTTGTGCTCACTGTCCGAAACAGAGTAGTGTGTCGATCTACGCATACCAGCATCGATCGATGCACAGCGAGTTGGGCCAGATTCTCGGCGGTTTAATGAAGATTGATGATATTGCAAAGATGCCCAGAAGTTCCAGATATTTACACAAAAGCCCCAAGTCGTGTTTTAGCTATTTAATTAGGTTTTTAACTTCAGTTTTACATACGCTATCATAACTGAGAGCAGAGAGTTTTTAGAGCTTTTGGGGCTGATCTGATCCTCTACTACACTTTGTTTTTGGAGAAGTTTTCGACCCCCTTTATTATTCTACTCTCTTTTATGATATCTATTAATTCATTGATTATGTTTTCATTATCTATGTCTGAGTAGTTTCATAGTTAGGTTTATGGTTTCTTATAGGGATTTCATGACTTGCTAG
The DNA here is from genome assembly GCA_030180135.1 of Orychophragmus violaceus. NCBI lineage: Eukaryota > Viridiplantae > Streptophyta > Magnoliopsida > Brassicales > Brassicaceae > Orychophragmus > Orychophragmus violaceus. The sequence goes on from CM058233.1 coordinate 30,290,682, forward strand.
ATATAATTAATTCAGTTAAGGATTCACATCAATATATGTTCTTCAAACTAAATTATGTTTAATGCTAGTTCTAACCTGATCACTTAGAATCTAGATCTTAGGTTGCTAAATTGACACGACAGTGTGGTTTAGAATCTGAACTATTTAGGTTGAGCAATTTAATTACTCGCAAAGGAATTTGGTTTAATTAGATTGTGAACATATCGAACTTGGAATTAAAGCTGGTTTAATCTGTTAGTAATTGCAAAGGAATTTGGATTGCTGCACTTAGACTTAGAGAATCCTCGCAACGACAGTTGGTTAATTCTATATTTGTGTTTGAGTTCTAGAACTGAGCTTAGTTAGATCCTGACTGAATGATTTATCTGCTTGTCTGATTTCCTGAGAACGCCCTAGACTTAGCGTCCTTAGTTTATTGCTTACAACCACAATTTGCTACTGATTTACTTTCTTGCTTGCTTTTTAGTTATTCAATACAATTTGCTTTCTCCTAGTTTAATTTGTTTAGTTCTAATCCTATCGTTGCCTAGAGTCCTCGTGGATTCGATCCCTAAGTACTACATTGATATACTGTGCACTTGCAGTTAGTATAGGGTAAAACTTATAACCTATCAATGGTTTAATGGGTTGGTGTTTAGGGTTATGAGTTAATGTTTGAGAAAATAGATTTGAAAGAAAAAAAATTTGTATAAGTGTTGAATCTTAGGTTTGGATATGTTATATTAATTGGAATTTTGAGTTTTATTTATACTTTAGAGTTTTAGGCTTTGTTTAGGGTTTATAGTATTGATTTGTTTTATGTGAACTATATATGTAAAATTTTAAATATTAGTTTTATGTAAAATTTTAAATGTCAAATTTTAAACTGATAAAAAATTTTTAAATTTTATAAATTATTTATTTATTAGATTTTTTTATAATTTAGAGTTTTAGGGTTTGTTTAGGGTTTAGGGTATAGGGTTTGAAGGATAATGTTTAAGGTTTTAAGTGTTGTACTTAATTTTATATATTATATAGTAATTACAGTTTTAGTTATTAAATTTTTGTTTATAATTCAGAGTTTTAGGGTTTGTTTAGGGTTTAGGGTATAGGGTTTGAAGGGTAATGTTTAAGGTTTTAAGTGCTGTACTTGATTTTATATATTATATAGTAATTAGAGTTTTAGTTATTAAATTTTTGTTTATAATTTAGAGTTTTAGGGTTTGTTTAGGGTTTAGAGTGTAGGGTTTGAAGGGTAACGTTTAAAGTTTTAAGTGTTGTACTTAATTTTATGTATTATATAGTAATTAGAGTTTTAGTTATTAAATTTTTGTTTATAATTTAGAGTTTTAGGGTTTGTTTAGGGTAAAGGGTTTGAAGGGTAATGTTTAAGATTTTAAGTGTTGTACTTGATTTTATATATTATATAGTAATTAGAGTTTTAGTTATTTAAAATTTTGTATATAATTTAGAGTTTTAGGGTTTGTTTAGGGTTTAAGATATAGGGTTTGAAGGGTAGTTTAAGGTTTTAAGTGTTGTACTTAATTTTATATGTTATATAGTAATTGGGGTTTTATTTATTAGATTTTTGTTTATAATTTAGAGTTTTAGAGTTTGTTTAGAGTTTAGGGTATAGGGTTTGAAAGGTAATGTTTAAGGTTTTAGGTTAATGTTTGAAAATAGTAGATTTAGGATTTTGTCTCAACATTTTTGTCTATCTTTGTTGTTTGTGTGGCTGAGGAGAAGTGAAGCCGATGTTTGTATATATAGAAATTTTTGCGACTGTTTCGCAAAAATTAGTTACAAATTATGTACAATAGGCTCGGCACAATAGAAACATGGTTTTATATCGTCTTTTTGCGACTAAAAGAGAAACGGTTTAGCGACCCGCCGAATTTTAGTCGCTATATAGTCGCTATTATAGCGACTATATAGCGACGTATAAGTTGTGGTCGCAATTTAGCGACTAAAAAGCGACTTTTCCCTATTAGTCGCAAAATCAGTCGCAACTTAGTCGGTAGGTAGTCGCAAAATTTAACGACTTTAAATTCAGTCACAACTTATAGTCGCAAAAAACCTGTTTTCTTGTAGTGGGCGGTGCGGCGAAGCAGACGTCGACGGCGGTGTAGAAGGCGAAGATCGAAGCTCCAGAGGTGAATCCGACAGAGCTAAAAGGAAACGAGAGAGATCGACTGGAACGAAGCGACCTCGATCTCGGGTCAAAACGAGAATCGGATCAAGAGGGAGCGGATCGGATACAACCCGCTCCATATGATTTTCGAATTTCAATTTTTTTTTTTAGAATCAGTAAGGATAAAGGTGTAATCAACCAGTCTCATTTAAATGAGAAAGGTATTATAGATTAAAGAAGGGTAGTGTAGATTTTATTTTGCCTCATAGGGCCATAGGAGACAAAACCCCTATCTTTTACAAGTTTAATACGGACATTGCATGCATGTGGATACTAAATTTGGACGAAACATCTAAATACAAAAACGAAAAAGCCACTAGATTTATATTGGCCACCATTTTTTAGATTCAATTCAAATCATTAAACAGATCTCGCCACCAATTCAACGGATATGGCGACCAATGCCGGCAGCTCGTCTACAATCTTCATAAAAATATGAAAAAGCGATAAGAGTTCTAAATCTTAAAAGGCTATCGGTAACTTAGCGATCTTCTTGTAAAAAAAAAAAAAATAGTGATGTAACGTAAGGGTAACATTAGTAGAATGTCTATTTTAGTTCCGGGATTTCTTTTAAGTTGAAATTATTTTTTCTTTTCCTTCTAAAGTGCTTATTGAAAATGAAATCTAAATGTAACTAGGTAATCTGAACGAACTAAGACATAAAAAAATGCTTCAGAGAACCCATGATTAAAGGGAATTATACTTAAAACGAAAATAGAGACAGCACAAAACCTAGTTGTATCACGTTATGACCTTTGTCATATTTTTATATATATATATATATATATATTTTTTTTGACTATAACTCTATATATTAAATTATTATTGTTTGACAGATTATTATTCCGAAAAGTTAACCGATCCAACTCGTCAGAATTTACATGAGAAAAGATATCGCCACATACTTCTATTTTTTGTAAGAGAATCTGCACGAACATTAGTATTTATAAATATTAAAACATGATAAAAATACATAAAACCATTTCGCAAAGATAAGAAAAGATCTTTCTCCGCCTTGAAACTAGACCAGTCTTGAAGCTCTTCCATTATAGTAATAAGGTCCGAGCAATTAGTCTCTATTAGAGCAGAAGATATCCCTCTTTCTAGGAAGCTTAATTGCTCATAACATCTCGTCAAGTTCTGCATATAGTGGGTTACATCTGCATTCTTTTGCTCCATTTCTGTCCTAACGCATTTTGAAGATCCATCCTCGTCCACCACCGATCGCCCAATAATCGATGCAAGAGACATGAATCTGGCACGTCTGGAGATAGGGTCGGTTCGGTAGATCCATATCTAAGTTTTATCATTTAGGTGAAGTGTACTACCTTTTTACATATTTGAAAAATAATATTACTATTTTTAATAATTGTTTATTTTTGAATAATTTTATATTTTCTTATATGATTGTACATATTTTTATTAATGTAAATAGTATTTTGATTTAATAGTCTCCAAAACATATTTAGTTTTTTTTTTTAATTTTGTTTTCACAATTAACATTTGCAATAAATGTTGTGGTATATGTTTTAAAGATAACGTTTTCAATAAATGTTATGGCATATATTTTTAAAGATAGCGTTTTGCAATTGTCATCTATATTTAAATATATCAATTTTTATATTAATATATTTTGGTCATCAATTTTCAGATTTTGGTTTTTTAAAACTAATTTTCTGAAAATATTAAATTTAAAAACGAATAAATTGAAGACAAATATATTACAAAATTGTTAAGATTATAAAGCTTGTTTCAAGTCTCAAATAAGCTTAAAATGTAAAACAAAACTGACCTAATGACTAAAGCACATAACTATACTATTGAAAAAATGAGCTAAACTAAATCAACACCTTGAGCTCGCTTCTTAACCTTAGCTACAGGAATGATCATTATTACTTACCCATAGATGCTCTTCCGGCCTCAACCACCTCTCTTGCTTTATCTTCATCACCAAGGACTTAAGTAAGCACTGGAATATGCTCTTCAGAAAACTTAGACTTGTCCTCTATAATCTTTGACACTCGAGCATAAAGATAACTGTCATTAACTACCTTGACAAGCTCAAGGAAGTGCCATGAGTACCATTCTCTGTAAAGATCAGCATTATAAAACTACATAGCTTAACCAATTTTCCTTTAATCTGAGATGATAATAAGCAAGCAACACACAGAACAAACCTGACACTCCTAGCAAAGGAATTGATATCTTTATCAAGAGTATCAAGGAGGGAAATAGTGTGAATAACCATATTATCCTCTCTGTTAACATTGAATTTGACCTTTGCTCTACTGTAGCTATGAACATGAACAACACGTTTGTCAACTAACATGATTCAGTAGAAACCATATGAAAATTAAAACAATTTGAGGGCCTTTGCAACATACTCTTCTTCTTCGGAGCTTAGTCGGAGAAGAATCGACGAACTCTTGGATAAGCAAAAGCACCAATCAAATCATTGCTGACAAGTCCCTTACGAGCAGTTAGAGAATTAAAGTGCCGCCTCAAAAAACCTAATCCACCATCCACTTGATTGACCGACGCCGCTTCAATAACCGGTGGAGTAAACAGCCTCGCTGATCTCACACCACCACCGTACATAAACCCCTAATTTCACCCAAAAAAAAAAAATCAGTAAAGGGAAGAAATAGAAATTAAAGACGAATCTGAGAAGAAATCAACAAATTGAAGCCGACCCTTGATCGAGAGACGGAGCGAACAAGCTTGGAGAAGATCATCGTCATTAAGAAATCACTACGAACAAAAGAGATTTCGCATAATAATCAGAGTCGGGATTTGAACCGTTGATATGTTTAATCAACGGTTCAGATTAGTGATCCGCGTGGTACACCTCTTAGCCAATAGGATGTTTTTAGATTTATTTAATATATAAAAATAGAAAAAATGATTTAAAATAAAGAAAATTGTTAAAATGAAAATTTTAAAAATCTTAAAATTAAAATTATAATAGATTAAATTTTTTATAAATGATTTACAAAGAATAAAAAAGTATATATAATAAATAAATATGAATAAATTTTTGTTATATTATTTGATATTTAAAATTTTAGTGGTGATGATTAAGGGTTAGAAGTTTAGGGTATAGGATTTATGTATAAGGTATAATTATATGCTTATATACTAAACTTTAAATTCTATACCGTAAACTAATTAGTGATATTTAATATTTTTTGTATAAATAAATGTTTAGAATTTTAGGGTTTAGGTTTTGTTTAGGATATAGAGTTAACGTTTAGGATATTATGGTTAGAAGTGTAGGGTTTAAGTCCTTAAGGTATATGATTAAATGTTTAGAAATTTAGGGTTTAGGTTTGTGTTTAGGGTATAGAGTTAAGGTTTTAGAATTTAAATTTTTAGTGTTTATGATTAAATATTAAAATTTTAGGGTTTAGGGTTAGAAGTGTAGGGTTTAAGGGTTTAGGGTTTAGGGTTTAGGTTTGTGTTCAGGGTATAGAGTTAAGGTTTTAGAATTTAAAATTTTTGTGTTTATGATTAAATATTAAAATTTTAGGGTTTAGGGTTCGTGTTAGGGTATATAATTAATGTTTTAGTGTTTATGGTTTAGGGTTAGAAGTGTAGGGTTTAGAGTTTAAGATTTTTTGTATGATTAAATGTTTAGAATTTTAGGGTTTAGGTTTGTGTTTAGGGTATAGAGTTAAGGTTTTAGAATTTAAAATTTTTGTGTTTATGATTAAATATTAAAATTTTAGGGTTTAGGGTTAGTGTTTAGGGCATATAATTAATGTTTTAGTGTTTAGGGTTTAGGATTAGAAATGTAGGGTTTAAGTCCTTAAAGTTTGTGTTTATGGTATAGAGTTTAGGTTTAGATTAAGATTTAAAAAATAATTATAAATTATTTCAAAATTTTTACATTTATATATAAATAAACACTCATTAATTTATATAAAAATATTAATTTTTTTTTTGTTGTTAATATTGAAGGGAAAAAGAGAAGCCTTATTTTGTTAGAGAAAAAAAAGTTGGAGGGAACAAAGTAGAGAGAGGGAAACTAAAAAAATTTTTGAGGGAATAAAGTAGAGAGAGGGAAACTAAAAAACAAGGTAGGGAAGTAGAATTTTTTGGCGCTTATTTTCCAGCATCAGTTATACATAGCGTTTCATGTCAAACCGAGTAAACATAGCGTTTATATATTTGTAAACACTATCTAAAAGACAAGAGTATCAACCATAGCATAAACACTAAAAACGTTATTTGCAACTCCTATTTGTAAGATCTCAACTCGGTCTATCTAAAGATAGAAAGAGTTTTAGGGTTTGGAATTAGGGATTCTAAAAGAAGAATTTAAGAACACGGTGAGATTTGGAAAATTAGGGTTTGTAAGCCGGCGTTTCCGAGATGGAAGCCGGTGAGGAATGATTAGAAAGTCGCCGGAGAGGTTTTAGGTCAAAAGTCGCTCTAAAGTCTCTCAAGCCGAAAATATTAAGAAAAACGTATTTTTATTGAATGTTCTCAAGTTCCCTTATATAGGATTACAATGTCGGTCTAAATACAAAAAAGGAAATAAAGATAAACACGAATATTTCTTAATAAATCGGCTTTATCTTTTACGGAATATTCCCTTTTTCCGTCTTGCCTGCGCACCGCCTTTACTCCGACACCTCCCAAACCCTAATGTCAGTCGGTTATCCCGAGTTCGGTAAACCTAGGTTTTACCGCCTTGGGCTTTTATTACCGTCTTTCCATTCTGGGCCGGCCTAAACTCATGAATAGGCCTTCTTTAGGAAAGTGCTAATCTTGACTCTAACAATAAGCCCCCCCCCCCAGTGTGGCGACTTGTACTCAAGTCGGCATTACGAGGAGTTAACCTATGGTTTGAGAAATGATTTAGGTAGGCCCACGTTGTCTTTTAGGCCCATGTTTCACTTTTAGGCCCGTATTGGACTAGGCCGATCTGTCTGGAGATAACCGTGCGCTTGGTTCTAAACCGATGGTATCTTTGGCTAAACCGGAATTGATTCTTGGTCCTATCGTCGGGTAGGTGCGAGATACGAAGAATCGCCTAGGTAAAGGTGTGCCTCGAGTTCCACGCCGTCATTTTTCTTATAAATAGTTCCTTCTTGTCATTTTCCTTATCATTTGGTTCCAGTGAAGAATCTTGAAAGGTAATTTCTCTCTCTCAGTATTTATTTTCCGATCTCTCTTCCGCCGTTGCTCCGCCTTAGGTTTTATAGGTGTTAAGATCAAACTTTTACTTCCCTCATGTGTTCTTCATTCGTTCTTCATCAAATCCATGTCTTTGATCCGTTGTTCATCGAGTAAAGACAAGGAAGTTGTTTCAGTCTCATCTGCGGATGACTCGTCAAGTCGTCAACCCGATTCTCCTGTTTCTTCGTCGTCTGGCACTTCTTCTGACTTGAGAAATCACCCAGCTCATTCTGACATTGAAGAGCTGCGACGTCGTCGCGAGGCATCTCGCCAAAATGATGCCGCTGAGAACTCGGGTCGGGAAGACTTAGTCATTCCTCAGCTACGAGACTCTGATGAAGACGGGGACGATATCGATGTCGGTCAGGGTGGCTCTGATGACAATGCTCCTACCGGTCCTGATGAAATGTTTGGCAACATCTTTAAGACCAAATCTACTGCGACTACGGTGAGATCTGTGCTTCGAGATTGCGGAGCAGATCCAAGGATCAAGGTCATTATCCCCTTCCCACTTGACCGTCCCTGGAGTCCGCCTCCGGGATACATGACGCTTTACGAGTCTTATTTTATCAACACGTTTACTGGGGGTTGTCGTTGTTGGTTCCCGCTTCCCGACTTGTTGATTTCATACTGCCATCGTCGCGAGATCGCTATCTCCCAACTTTCGGCTGTTGCGGTTCGTCACATGGTCGGCCTTCTTGTGCTAGGGGCTGAGGCTGGCATCACAATAACCGCTCAGATTTTTGAGGAGATGACGTCAATCAACCGTATGAAAGCCACTAGCCCGGGGTGTTTTGCGGTTAAATTCAAGAGCGGCAACCGCGTCTTGACGGATGCGCCTAAGAAAATCAACAACTGGCAGCGATCCTACTTCTTTGTCGAACTGTCATCATTAGTGGTTCCCGATGAGCATAAGGTGTAGGAATGTTTAGATAAATCCTGATTTCGATTCAACAGATTCAGATTATCCTAAACATGCTGATCTAGGTTCTTCTTGAATAGAAACATTAGATTGATCTCACCTTATACCTGTTATTGCAGCGGAAGAGATGGTATTGGTCAGAGATCAGAGAGCCACCGAGAGATAACTCCTCCAGAGGTTCACACACGCACACCAATCAGGAAGCAGGCTGCTAGGCCACTGGGAGAAAACGGCGCAGGGGAGAGAGAGAGTTGACGGCTCAGATTAGGGTTATTTTGGTTCTGAACTCGAGTTTTATTTATAAAACTTGTTCGGTTCCGTTTGGGCCATTTGGCCCAAATGCCAATTAACTCGAAAGCGTTTTTGCACTGCATCGATCGTTGCACCTTATGCATCGATCGATGCACAGTGGCTAAACCTTTTATTCTCTCTAAGTACAGTAAATGCCTAGCACTTTTACCGTACTTCTGCTAAAACGTTCCTACACATTTTCCTGTTAGCTTAGGCGTGTGACCCATATGGGATCATATAATAAAGGCAATAAGTCCAAGACTTATAGATCATGAGCGGACTCTAGCAAGCCATCATGACCCCCAGTATTATATGACTTATGTCTGATCATTGACATACTCTTACTTTCTAGAGACAGTACCGAGATTACTGGACACAATTCCAACAATCTCCCACTTGTACTGGAATCTCTGTATTCATAATCCTTTTGTCTCAATATCTCGATTAGTCATAAGGCAAGATTAGTGTCATCCTTACAAAGCCTAATCTTGTTCATCGGACTCTGATTTGATACTGACAATCCAAACGACTCGGGAAAGTCCGTTTGAGCATGGCCATGCATTTTCCAGTATTCAAATCTCCGATTGGCCTAGAGATATTCACTCCATTTATATTGGAGGGACAAATCCCGTCTTGTTCCATCACTGTAAACTACTCATTTCTTAATGTACCCAAACAAGGTCCTTATAACTATCGCAGAACGATAGCGTTAGACAATGATCAAAGTGCATCAGTTCATGTGCAGTCACATGCATGCGAACTCAGGTCTAAGGACTATACTCTATAGTCGTAGTAAGAATCTCTTATGACACAGATATAAATATCCTGAAGAGTTCTTATAATCGGGTCTTGTCCGGTCGTATGTTCCCAACATACACCTATGTACTGACTTTGATGCCGCGCATCTATGACACATGAAACTTGGTCATAAGTCACATACCAATCTAGTCTCACACGGTTGTTGGTGTTCCAATTTCAACAACCTTCGACTAGGGACAGGATGATATAAAACATTTATCAAATATAGGGTCTCATGATCAAGCTAAATGACTTCGATGACTCAAGATCAAGTCATTTACTTCGATGACCTATAAAATGGTTCATATCATTTTGGAACGATTATTTCATCACAGTTAAAATGATCTTGAAATAATAATTTCATTAAAACATAAAATAATGTTTTACAAGAACATATCAAATAACTAAAATAAAGCTCACAAAACTCCCACTCAAATTTAGATTACATTTCAATGTTTCTAATGCCTACAGCTTCAGTCAGGAACTCGAGCTTAGGCCTTGGGAGTGGCTTTGTCAACGGATCAGCGACATTTTCATCTGTCGGGACTCGGCTGATCTTGACTTCCTTTCTATTAACGATGTCACGTATCAAGTGAAATCTTCTTTGAACATGCTTGGATTTCTGGTGTGATCTTGGTTCCTTTGCCTGAGCTATAGCACCATTGTTGTCACAAAACAGTGCCAGAGGCTCAGCCGCATTTGGTATCACACCTAGTTCCATAATGAACTTTCGTATCCAAACAGCTTCCTTCGCTGCTTCTGAGGCGGCGATATATTCAGCTTCTGTAGTGGAATCAGCAACGGTGTCCTGCTTGGAGCTTCTCCAACTTACTGCACCGCCATTCAGACAAAAGACATAACCGGACTGTGACCGGAAATCATCTGTGTCTGTCTGGAAACTTGCGTCCGTGAATCCACTGACTTTAAGCACATCACTTCCACCGTACACCAAGAACTTATCCTTAGTATGTCTTAGATACTTCAAGATATTCTTTACGGCAATCCAATGGTTTTCACCTGGATTTGACTGGTATCTACTCGTCATGCTCAATGCATAAGCAACATCAGGACGAGTACAGATCATGGCATACATAACATATCCTATTGCAGATGCATAGGGAATGTTCTTCATACGCTCGAGCTCAGCAGCCGTCGTAGGGCTCTGCTTCTTGCTTAGCGTTGTGCCATGTACCATTGGCGTGAAGCCCTTCCTCGAATCTTTCATGCTGAATCTTTGTAGGACTTTGTCAATGTATGAATCTTGACACAAGCCTATCAGCTTCTTAGGTCTATCCCGATAGATCCTAATTCCAAGAACGTATGCGGCTTCACCCATGTCTTTCATGGAAAAACAACTTCCAAGCCAGTCCTTTACCGACTTTAGCATTGGAACGTCGTTTCCGAGAAGCAGTATGTCATCGACATACAGAATAAGAAATACAATCTTGCTCCCACTAGATTTCTTATACACGCATTGTTCTTCTTCGTTTCTGATGAAGTCAAATTGCTTGATCGCTTCATCAAAACGAAGATTCCAGCTCCTCGATGCTTGCTTCAATCCATAAATGGATTTGTGAAGTTTGCATACTTTCCCAGCATTCTTTGGATCTATGTAACCGTCAGGTTGTGTCATATACACATCCTCTTCCAGAATTCCATTCAGGAAGGCGGTTTTCACGTCCATCTGCCAAATTTCATAATCATGAAAAGCTGCAGTTGCTAGTAGAATCCGAATAGATTTCATCATAGCCACTGGTGAATAGGTTTCATCGTAATCCACACCGTGAACTTGTCTGAAACCTTTTGCCACCAACCTGGCTTTATAAATCTGGACATTTCCATCCACGTCAATCTTCTTCTTGAAGATCCATTTGCACTCGATGGCTTTTACACCAGCAGGCAAATCAACCAACGAAAAGACTTGGTTGACCGACATGGAGTCCATTTCGGAATCAGTGGCCTTGCGCCACTTCGAGGAATCTGGGCCCATCATGGCTTGATTGAAGTTCGATGGTTCATCACCATCAATGATCAGAAGATCATGACAGTCAGTCACGAGGAACCCTTGATATCTTTCGGGTTCGTGACGAATCCTCCCGGATCTTCGAACTTCAGGTACCACAGGTTCAGGCTCCACAATTTCTTGTAGGGCCTCCTCCTGCTCTTCCTCATTAGGTTGAGCAGTATCCTGTTCATCTTGAATTTCTTCAAGCAGTACCTTACTCCCACTGTCTTTCTTAGAGAGAAACTCCCTCTCAAGAAAGTTACAATCCCGGGCAACAAAAATCTTGTTCTCGGAACGTAGATAGAAGTAATAAGCCTTGGTTTCCCGTGGATAACCAATGAAGTAGCATTTGTCAGATTTTGGTGTAAGCTTGTCTGAGATCAATCTCTTGACATAGGCTTCACAACCCCAAATTCTGAGATAAGACAGCACTGGAGCTTCTCCAGTCCATAATTCATATGGTGTCTTTGCTACTGCTTTTGATGGCGCTCTATTTAGAGTGAACACTGCTGTTAGCAGAGCATATCCCCAAAGGGATATTGGAAGGTCTGTGTGACTCATCATAGACCGAACCATATCCAATAAGGTTCGATTTCTCCTCTCAGACACACCATTCCATTGTGGTGTTCCAGGAGGAGTGAGTTGGGATACGATCCCACATTCTCTCAGATGATCACTGAATTCTTGGCTTAAGTATTCTCCTCCTCGGTCGGACCGAAGAGCCTTAATGCTTTTGCCAAGTTGGTTCTGTACTTCATTTTGGAATTCTCTGAACTTCTCAAAAGATTCAGACTTATGTTTCATCAAATAAACATATCCATACCTACTGAAATCATCAGTGAAGGTAATGAAATACTGATAGTTTCCTCTTGCATTTGTGGACATTGGGCCACACACATCAGTGTGTATCAGGCCCAATAAGTCACTGGCCCTCTCGTTAGGTTTGTTAAAGGGGGCCCGTGTCATTTTGCCCATCATGCAGGATTCGCATTTCTCACATGACTCAAAGTCAAATGAGCCAAGAAGTCCATTCGAATGGAGTCTCTTGATGAGTTTCTCGCTGATGTGCCCTAAACGACAATGCCATAGAAACGTTTGGTTCTCCTCATTAGGTTTGAACCGTTTTGTATTAATGTTATAAATTGGCGCGGATTGATCGAGTATGTAAAGCCCATTCGAAAGAGGGGCAGAACCATAGAACAAATTGTTGCGATTGAAGGAACATAATTTATTCTTAACTGAAAAATCATAACCTTCCAAATCCAACAAAGAAATTGAAATAATATTTCTGCTTATAGCAGGTACAAAATAACAATTATTGAGTTCTAAAATCAATCCCGAAGGTAAAGACAACAAGTATGTGCCTACAGCTAGTGCTGGAACTTTCGCTCCATTCCCAACTCGTAGCTCCACTTGTCCTTGCTTCAGCCTTCTACTGTTGCTGAGTGCCTGCATATTAGTACAAATATGAGCCCCACAACCAGTATCCATAACCCATGAGGTATTATCAGAAGTAGTTGTATTAACTTCTATAACAAAAATACCTGATGAAGAAGTCTCGAGAGTCTTCTTCTTCAATTCCTTTAGACCTTCCTGGAATTTCTTACAATCTCTTCTCCAATGCCCCAGTTCTTTGCAGAACCTGCACATGTCAGTTGGCCCAGCTTTGGACTTGGGCTTGGGCTTTGGCGTGTCCTTGTCCGCGACTTGGACGGCCTTGGCCTTTCCCTTATCCTTAGCAGAGGATTTCTTAAACCCCTTGCCCTTTTGCACCATAAGCACATTGGGGTCCTTGGCGGTTTTCCTCAAATTGGGCTCTGCAGTCTTGAGCATTCCGTGAAGCTCAGGTAGTGTCTTACTCAAGCCATGCATGTTAAAGTTCAGAATGAACTGATCATAGCTTGCAGGTAAAGACTGCAGAATGATATCGCAGGCAAGTTCCTGGCTGATTGGGCAGTCGAGTTTCTGAAGATGATCGAGATAACCCATCATCTTCAAGACATGTGGACTCACTGCCGCATTCGCAGCCAACTTACAGTCCAAGAGGTTCTTAACTGTCTGGAACCTCTCAGTCCTAGCCTGCTCCTGAAAAAGCGATTTCAGGCTTGCCATTATCTCGATGGGAGACAATACACTTTCGAACTGTTTTTGCAGCTCAGGAGTCATTGTCACCAACATCAGGCAATAGACATCATTTTCATCTGACGAATGCTTTTCCCAAGCATTGTGCAGAGTCCTGGCAGCATTGGCAAGAGGCCTCTCGGGGAGGGGATCACGAAGGACATAATCCTTCTTCTCCTGCTTGAGGACCAGCCTCAAGTTCCTTGACCATGTCAGGAAGTTCGTTCCAGTCAGCTTCTCCTTCTCGAGAACAGACCGGATCGAGAATGTGTTTTGTGTGCTTGTAGTAGTCATATCTGAAATATATAAATAAAAAGGTTATTAGATATTATGTTCAAAATGACTAATCTTGTAGTAAAAAAAAAAAATTAATATGATTAATCACGCATTATATTCAATAACATCAGTTACCCTCAATAGAATATAATGATTCCAAGATCCACATATAACTAAGATTAAAGTGGGCCACTGGCTGTCACCCAACCTTAGCTTATATCGGTAAGCCCTATATCGGCTAATTATATCCGTGATATAACTCTTGGTTGTGAATCTGGGCCCGAGGCCCAATCCACTCTGATGTCTCAAGGCCCGGGACTCCCGATGGCCTAGTCAAGAAAACCAGACTATACAGTCATGTAATCATTAATGTCTGGGACTCCCAATGACATTTATGAATCACAAACCGTCTTACCCACGCAAAAGCAGACACCCTCACACTGTAAGGCCATGAATACAATTGAATGGGCTTCGACAGCTGACATAGTCTGGACAAGACATCCAACGCTTGATATTATTTGAGGTTCGTAGGTTTATTAAAATTTCATTCCCAAAATAGAAGATTACTATTTCGGGAAACTTTCTATTTTTGGAAACCTACTATTTTTGGAAACTTTCTAAAATTGGAAACTTTCTAAAAACGGAAACTTTCTAACTTTAGAAATTTCTTAAAATCCAAAACCCGCAAATCCAGAAACTTCTATTTAAAGAAACTTTCTAATTTAAAAATTTCGGAAACTTTAATTTAAAATCGACTTTATAATTTTATAAAATAAATTTTAAATTAATCTGAAGAAAGACTCAAATAATTGGCCCAATTGTTTTAACTTCTTGGCCCGAGGCCCAAGAATTTGTCCATGTCCAAGACATGACCCAATTGTCCAATTAAATGACATAACCGGTCTGGTTCATTAAAATTGGTCTAACCAAAATCAATTACTACGACGACCACAATCGTCAACCGGTTATTAACTAAACCGGATTTTCTCAATTTATTTGGTCCAACCAAATCAAATTAGAAAATCCTGGTTTAGGCACTAAATCCAATAATTCTTTCGACATTGGATTTCTTATCCCGGTTTAACCAGACTTAATAAATTTATTAAATCTGTTTATTAAACCGAGACGATTAATTTTAATTAAATCAAACCGAGCCAAAACCCTAACCGCATCGATCGATGCTCACAGCATCGATCCTGCAACGATCGTTCATCGATCCTTCATCGATCGATGCTCTCACGCGTGCACGAACGGTTATCAGGTTTGGCCGAGAGATTCTCGCGAGATCCATGCGATCGTTTGAACGATCCATGCGATCGCGGTCAATCTCTCGCGACTGCAACGATCGATCCTTGCATTGCATTGATCGATGCAATGCGATCTCAGTCGATGCAAAATCAGTTTAGATCACATACCAAATCAATATAGTTTGGTCATGCGATTTTTAAACAGTTTGTTTAGGATTCAATTCTTGTTTCTTAAGTGATTTATCTTATCAGTAGTTGATTCAAAACACTTTTAAACAAGAAAACAGTCCTAAACATGAATCTAAACAAGAAAAAACACAGAACCTGGCTCTGATACCACTGTAGGAATGTTTAGATAAATCCTGATTTCGATTCAACAGATTCAGATTATCCTAAACATGCTGATCTAGGTTCTTCTTGAATAGAAACATTAGATTGATCTCACCTTATACCTGTTATTGCAGCGGAAGAGATGGTATTGGTCAGAGATCAGAGAGCCACCGAGAGATAACTCCTCCAGAGGTTCACACACGCACACCAATCAGGAAGCAGGCTGCTAGGCCACTGGGAGAAAACGGCGCAGGGGAGAGAGAGAGTTGACGGCTCAGATTAGGGTTATTTTGGTTCTGAACTCGAGTTTTATTTATAAAACTTGTTCGGTTCCGTTTGGGCCATTTGGCCCAAATGCCAATTAACTCGAAAGCGTTTTTGCACTGCATCGATCGTTGCACCTTATGCATCGATCGATGCACAGTGGCTAAACCTTTTATTCTCTCTAAGTACAGTAAATGCCTAGCACTTTTACCGTACTTCTGCTAAAACGTTCCTACACATTTTCCTGTTAGCTTAGGCGTGTGACCCATATGGGATCATATAATAAAGGCAATAAGTCCAAGACTTATAGATCATGAGCGGACTCTAGCAAGCCATCATGACCCCCAGTATTATATGACTTATGTCTGATCATTGACATACTCTTACTTTCTAGAGACAGTACCGAGATTACTGGACACAATTCCAACATAAGGAACTCATTAGGACGTCTTGGAATACTGATTATGGTAGCTATCGTCCCAATTTTTCTCATCTTTTGAACATAGTCAATTTACTTAATTCCTTTTTGTCTTTGCAGTGGATCACCCTTTTCTGAAGCCGTATCCCGACAACTTCTTCCCTATCCTTCAGCAGATTCAGGCTTTGGGTTTGCGCAAGTGGAAAGACCTTACCCGTGATCGTATCAACAAGTTCTTGCCGCGGATCTCTGCAGGTTTGTCTATCGCTTTATGGTGGTTTTGTTTTTGTTGGTCCTGACTTATTTTGTTTCAGTTAAGTGGAACACCAAGGCGAAAGTTACTGCTGATCAACTTGTTAAACCGAGAAAGATGGGCAAAGTTCAGCGAATCAGCTCTGTCGACTATTCCAAGGAGATCTCGTCCGATCCTTCTTCTGTCGAGCCATTGACCGACAAAGGTGAACTTCCGCTCACTCAAGGCGGCAGCCAATCTTCTGAAATTGGCGAGAAGTCGACTGCGCCGGCGGGGAATCCTCCCAAATTGCCACCCAAAATCCCTTCGAGGAAAAGGCCCGCAGAAGACAAGGCGGCTCAGGAGAAGCCGACAAAGAAAGCGTCTCAAGCGAATAAGACATCCGAAGACGCTATTGCCGAGGCGGCGGCTTATGGAGAACCTGCCAAGCAGAAGGATCCGTGGAAACGGTTCTACACATTTGACGGGACTTTACCTGATAAGTCCGGTAATCCTAAGCCTTTCGTGTCCAACAAGGAACTCGTCTTGGTGCGGCCAAGGCGTGAAGTGAAAGAGGGAGAGGTCCGGCCGTCTATCCACAATTTTGCTTACCAATATGAAAGTGAAATCCCCTTTGTCAACAATCCTCGAGCTTGCTTTGATATGTTGACATGCGTGAGAGGGAATGAGTCGGATTGGCCGGTGTTGGAAGAGCTGCCTCATTCAGATGCTGTTGTCAAATTGAAACATGCCGAAGCTAACGTAAGTCCGCCTTCGCCTGATCTTTTTGTTCTAACCATCCAATCTCATCCGGGAGTTTTTATTTGTTGTTTTGTAGATGATTGCGGCCTCTAATCGTGTGGCTCTGGAAAGTTGTTGGAGTGCGAAGAAGATGGCTTCGGCGGTCACCAAGCGGGACGATCTTCTTAAGAAGATTAAAGAAGAGAAGAAGGTGCTGGAAGCGAATAATCTGGTCCTTGAGGGGAAATTGAAGGCGGCTGAGGAGAGTTCGAAAGCCGATCGTCATAGGTTTCAGTTGGAGAAGGAGAGGTTGCAGAAGTTTCATCTGATCTGATGCAAAAAGAGAGAGAGAGAGTCGAAGTTGCGGCCAGGACGAAGGCACAGACTCATTTTGACCTTATCAAACGTTATATCAGCGATCAAGAGACCGCCGTTGCGGTGCAGGTCAAGCAGGCTCAGATTTCTGGGCTCAAAAGGTGTTTGGTGAAGCTTAGCGGGCAAGGCGTGCCGATTCCCCAAACCGTCTTGGACAAGATTTCTGCTGACGAGGTCGCGGTGGACGCGGAGTTAGATGATATGAGCGTCGTAACCAAAGAGGAGCTTACGCTTGTCCTCTCGCCACTTCGTCATCCTCTTCTCAATCGTTCTCATGACTCTCCTCCTCCAGTCCCACAGCATATTGACCAGTTTGGAACCAATTGCGGAATAATTCCAGAGGCGGTTCCTGCCGATCTCGTCCAATCTGTTCGCTCGGATATTGCGGCCGTAGACGGTATTCCTAAGGCGCAGGGCCAGGTGGAGAAGGATGGTATCGATCATTAGTCGTCAGCATGGGTTGTTATCTTTAATAATTTCTGTATCGGTCTTGTAATCTTTTTTGGTGAACTCTTGTTGTTTTTATCGTATTTAAACTTGCTTTAAGCCCGCTAGTGGCTTTGACCATTCTATCAAAACATGAGTAATTGTTTGGAACTCAAGGACCAAGTCGTACCATAGTATTTAAACTTATAGCGACTTTTATCATTAGATTTTTGTCACTTTTACTAATTAAAGCATGTAGTGATTTTAACTTAGTCGGCTCATTCTTGTTTTTAAACTCTGTCATAAGACGGGTTTAATCAGCTAGTGACTTAACCGAGTCGGACTATTCTTGTTTTAAACTCTGTCATAAGACGGGTTTAATCAGATAGCGACTTAACCGAGTCGGACTATTCTTGTCAAAAAACGGGTTTAATCAGATAGCGACTTAACCGAGTCGGACTATTCTTGTTTTAAACTCGTAAAAAAAAAAAACGGGTTTAAACAGATAGCGACTTTAGTTAGTTTTTTAGTCGTACTAATTTTGTATTGAGCTTGTATTTGTTACCGGATGTTTATGCTCAGTTTTTCAAGCTCAAACAACTTAGCGACTCTTGCCGTAAGGCGGTTTTGCGAGACTTACGGGTGCTCGGCTTTATTCTAAGGGTGGGAGAACATGCGAGTTCTTTCTGCTCGGCTTACTTGTTATCTCCTACCAAGAAGAATTTGCGGGACGGATCCCGGCTTCTTCTTGCCACGATGTGCACCTCGTGCGCAAGAAGGACCGTGCCCCTGGCCAGGAGGCATGGTGCTGATGGTGCAAGTCACTGCTTGTCTTTCTGCGAGTCGTTGCTCGTCTTAAGCCGAGTTGGAATCTGGCTTTTTGCGAGTTAGAACTCGGCTTTTGCGAGTTAAAAAGCTCATAAGTGACAGCAAGTTCTGTCAGAAATGGCACAACCGGCTGACTAAAAACGGCGAAAATTCATTGATTCTATCTCATCGGTAATAAATATTCGTCGATAATAAATATCTGTCAGTTTTCGTCGGCAATTACCAACAAATGTTCAACAGACAGAATCTGTCGGTAATTACCGACGGATTACTGACAACCATATTACCGACAGATTACTGACTAATTTGGTTGGTCGTTTAAGTTCATCGGTAAACCGTCAGTATTCCTTCAGTAAAAAAACCGACAGTAAACCGATTGAATAACCGACAGAAAATCGAGAAAGGTTTGGTCGGTTTACATCTTAGGTATTGCATCAGTAATCCTTCAAAAAATTATCGAGGGACTACCGACGGTTACTATAACTGACAGATTACAAACGGTTTCTCTAACCGACAGATTACCGACAGTTCCTCTAATAGACGGATTACCGACGGTTTCAATAGCTAGCGGACTACCGACGGTTTCAATAGCTGCCGGACTACCGACGGTTTCCAAAACCGAGGGATTACTAACAATTACGATAACCGACGGATTACCGACGGTTTCAATAACCGACGGACTACTGACAGTTTTGAAAACCAACGGATTATGAATGCTATCTATAAATTATATATTTGGTAAATATAACATATATAAATTTTCGAAAATAAATTAATATTTTTATTTTAAAATTAAATAAAGTAAAATTTAAATTATTCACATAAAAACATAAAAACGTTTTGTTATTAAAACGATAGCCGCCACTAAACCGTAATCTCGAACCTACATCCCCGACCCCGGCTCCGACCTCTACTATGGAACTGACCCCCAAGCTCTCGATCAAACCTCGCTTCCAGCTAGTCAAACCTTCTGAGCATTTTATCTTGGTTCGCCTTCAAGACCGATATTTCCTCATCATTCTTCGGTAATATTGCCTCATATTCGGCCTGAGTCAGAATAAACCGAGAAAACGTTGTGGACTTTTGTTTTTGATTCATGTTGCCTAATCCGAACCAACGTTCTTTAGTCTTTGGCATTTTCTGTAAAAAATGAAGAAAACAAACTTTAGAAATAAATATAAATAAACAAAAATTTATAAAGTATTAAAAATATAAATTACCTGACGAACGATCTCTTTGATCGTTTTGGCCGAAAGGGAGGTGGAAATGGACCCTACTTCAGACTATTAGGAGAAGATTTCTGCAGCACGCTTCTTCGAAGACTTGACGACCCTGTGAGCGATCGAATCTTGGATGGTTTCGTCTTTCTTGCTGGTGTGACTGAATTTCCAAACCTCGAGGTACGTCGTACGACGTCCTTCTTTCTATGTTTGCAAAAAAAATATTTATTATAAAATAATTTAATTAAAATAGTGTGAAAAAAAAAAAAAAAACTTACAAAATTGAACTCCGCTTGATTCGTGCTGGTCGCCCCCCAAGTTATGTGTCACTTCCCTGACACCGCCCCTCTCGCTCTTGGGTTTTTCAACTTTTTTGAAACATTTAGTGCTGTAGTCGGGTTCGCCCAATGCACCTTCAAACCTTCCCATACTGTCTCAGCCAGTCCAAGCGGTATCTTTCCTTTATGCCACCGCAGCTTCCAATCATTGATCGTCTTCGAGTACTTACTCGCCGCTTTATGGTGGAACACGTCTTCCTCTCGGTGATATACTGTCGGTCCCAAGTATACTCTTGCTACAAAAAACAGTTTTTTATTAGTAATAAAACTTTACAAAAACATATACATTAATTATAAGTAATGGGAACAAAATTACCGTAAACCGAGGGAACCAGTTATGCTTTCTTCTAACGGCATACTAGCGTACGTCGGGTAAGGATCCTTCACGAGGCCGTGCATTCTCTTCAAGATGCATTTGTAAATCTCCGCCTTAGCCATGCCGAACCTAAAATACATCAAAGTAAAGTACTCATTAGTATAAATATATAACAAAAAGTAATTTCCATACAAAATGGTTACCAATAAGCGTTGTGGCCACGGAGTTCCGAGCCTAATGTGATACTCTCGTGCAAGCTGACTCACAACCTCCTGAATCTCGCGAGCGATCGAGAGGCACATAATCGGTTGTGGTGGTGGAGTCTCCGAGACCTGAGTCTCGGCCTGGCTAGTTCTCGCAGCCTGCTCGTTATGCAAAAATGAGCGGCTCTAAGACATTGTAGCGCATAAACGATGGATCCCTTCATCGAAAACATATAAAAATTCATTAAGGGTACGTATAAATAACCTATATATATAAGCATTTAACTTCATTAATACTTATATATAACGAATAAAATTTTATAGAACCAACCAAAAATTAAAATTATTTTTTTAAATTCGAAAAGATAAAAAAACAATTTGAAAAATATTTGGAATTTAAAAAACGTTTATACTTTTATATTACAAACATAATAAAATAGCATAAATTTACAATTTTATATAAAATTAAGTAAAATTTACAAACAAATATGTAAAATTTATGAAACAATATTTTAGTAATTTTATATATAAAACGTTTTAATTTTTTAATTTAATAACAAATTATAACTTTAAAAAACATATACCAGAAAAAACATAACTCATAAACTAATTTTTTCTAAATTCCAAAACTTAAATCCTTCAACCCAATCAAGGAATTTAACCTATAATCTACATAATTGACATGTAAATTTTGTGTATAGTCCTTAAATTTTAAAAATGCAAACTTAAACTTTAATTACAGACCCAAAACTTTAAATATCTTAAAATTGAACAAGGAAATTGAGAAACTTACATGGATTAAAGTTTTCGGCGGTTGGAAAACGGAGATTGTCGCCGGAATCGATGGTTTCTTGAGGAGATAAGGCGGAGAGACATTAGGAGAGAAAGTGTTATAGTCGGTGAAATAAGGAAAAAGAAGATTGTCGATTTAATTTATCCGGGTTATCTGTGGGTTCTAAAATATTTTCTTTTTAGGGATTTTTCACTTCGTGGTTACCGCGAAATTTTGGGAGGTTAAGTAAAAATTGGGCGGTTAAGTAATTTTTTACAAACCGACGGACTACTGGTCGAATAATATGTCGGTAATTTTGAAAAAGTGATAAAATCCCTATTCACCATGCTCGAACCAGGATTTTGAATTTCTTTAGATTATGCACTTAACCATTGTGCCATTGTATTTTACTATAACATATAAAAAATTAAGTGTATATATCGATATCTATTTTTTAACTAAAAAATAATAAAACCCGTGTTCCCGTGACTAAAACCCAAATATATTAATATTTTTTGTTGTGCACTTAACCCATGTGCCATTGTGTTTACTAGAACATATAACAAAATTAATTGTATATTTAGATAACTAATTAAGTTAACTAAAAATTTATAAAATCTGGGTTCAACATGACTCAAACCCGGATTTTATAAATATTATTCAATTTTAGAACATGAAAGAAATGTTGACAAAAAAAGAACATATAAGAAATTTAAAATTAATTTTCTTTTATTAATTTAGAAGAAATTTAAAATAAAATAAGACATAAGGTTTTTAATTGTCCATCTTATTCCAATTCTCGATCATATGCGCCCAAATCTGAATTGCAATCCATTGAGCTTTTGAATTTCTTGTTGCCAAATTAGCTTCCTTCGGTGCATTTTCAGAAACACCGTTCGAGATATTTTGTGGAATTCCCGCCAAACATGTTGAATTATATCGGGAATAAAATTGAATTGATCTTACATGTATACTTTAACCAAAAAATAATATAAGTTATTTAATATATAATAAATTGCATTATGAAAAGAATTTATTTACCATAAAACAAAAAACCACTTGTATTTTTTGCCTCCGGGAATTATTCGATATGTTGGCCAATTTCCAATCCAGTATTCCTCGATTTTGATGTTGATGGCAGCATAAGTCCAGGCATTGTGGCCAAACTAAATCTCGCCGTTTTGACGGTTGAAGTGAAGAACATGAAGATTTTTCCGACCATTTCTAATGATATAGTATTCAATGGATTCATGGTTTTACGTTGTAAGGTGAACATATTCCATTTTCTGATTTTTTTGTGTGTTGTCGATTGATAGGAGAGACGTTGCATATTTATAGCAAAAAAATACGGAAAACTAATGGATAATCCATTGGTTTTCATTACAAATTTCAAAATATCAGATACCGATTTCACCTTGGAAATATTCCCAAATTTAAGGTGTGTTTGAACGTTTATATTCTACATACAGACGTATTACCAACAAAAGCTTTTTAAATTTATCAGTTTTCCGTCGGTAAAAACTGATTGATTAGTGACGGATTTTCCTATCTGTCGGTAATCAGTCAGTATATAATGACGGAATACCAACGATTTAGGGTTTACGGTTAAGGGTTTAGTGTTTTCGGGTTCTAACTCGTAGAGAAGGCGAATTTATACTGATAAATTGTTAGATTGATAAATTTAAAATATTTAAAAATCATTTCCGCAGTCAAAAGCCGGATTTTGAATATAGATGTTCATCTTCGCAAGAAAGACTTATGAACCTATAGTATACATTAAGGAACACATTCTGACGAAACTGTTGAATTTCGGAAAATCTATTGAGTAATTGTTTTATGTACATAGATGAAATGTGTTGTTTTCTAAAAGTTTCTTAGAATATGTATATGTTCATTTGCGAATCATTTTTTTTGGAAAACGAAACCCTAAACCATGAATCCTTTCTAATCCCTTGGTAATATGTCAGTCTCGCCGCCGCAAATTTGGTTTTGTTCAGAATTTCGTTGGTTTTGGTTAAATACAAAATACCCATTCCACGGGACACGAACCATCGTTATTAGGGACGTAAATAGGTGTGCTTAACCATGCTGATATTGTGTTATATTCGTTAGAGTTTAACATGATATCATATATATCATTTTAACCATATAAAAGGTTAGTTTTTTCCAGTTTTTTTTATTTATAAAATATCTTAAATGCTTTACAGCAAACCACTGGTTTTTTTAATAATATGAAATGTTTTAGAAAACTTAAAATATTTGATTTTTTGAAACCTAGTCAGAATCTGATGATGAATAATACAATGGACTTGAGTCAATGCCATTATCAAATTCTCCAATCATTTCTTCAAATTCTCCAATCATTTCTTCTGATTCCGAATGAAGCGTTGCCTCCCCGAATTTAGTAAAGTTGATAATAAGATTAACTTCTAGTGATTCTTCGACTAGAGCTATACCGCAACTTCCCCTTGGTTGTAATGGATCACAATCAGAAACTCCATAGGTCTTCCTCTGGGATTGATTTTAATAACTGCGATCCAAGGTTTAGTCTTGTTTGTTACTCAAGGATATTTGATATAACAAACCTGCATCAAATTAAGAAATTATTAGCAATTAATAACATACATGAAAATTTTAATATAATATGTATGGTGAAAGGAAATATCTGATTTGCTTGTGAACCAAAAGTAAATGGATCATATCTTTGAATCTTCGTTCAAAAATTTATGGAGGTTACTCCAAACTCGTCAATGTAAACACCTTGTCCGAGAATAGGATTATACCAATCGCATAAGAATACAATACACCTCATGCCAATATTTCCCGTATATCTGACTTCAAATATCTCTTTATGTACACCACAATACACAACATCTCCCGATGTAGATGATACTCCGTAATCTGCAGTTGTCCTTGAAGAACCGTCTTGGAATAATCATAACTCCTAGTGCAGTATCTTGGGTATGACTGCGTGAGGTAGTTCGGCCCGATGATTATTTCTCCAACCGCGGTGGAAACTTCCGCCCGTTGTGTTCCTTTTGATCTTTCACCTAAAATTACAATTCTGAAACTTGAATTAAAAAACGCTATAACTATGTTTAGAAAAACTATCTATAGAAAGACTTACGTAAAATGATAACTAATTCAAAAAGTCATTTTGTTTACGAATTTTGCGCTTGTCGTCGGTCAAATCTCGATAATAGTGTTGCAAAAGATCCATGTATAGCCTACATTTAAGACAAATATTTGTTAGTAGATATATATAATATAGAATTCTGTATTTTCATATATTAAAAAAAAATTGAATTTACCTTTCGTATTCGAGGACTTCATCACAGTTGGTGTGAATATACATGTGTAAGCGAGAATACTCCTGATGAGATAATTGTAATTCATGTGATTTTTCACTTAAGCATCCAACTTGTTTGAAAAATTTCTGCCCATCGAAGGGATAAATTGGTTTCTCGCCTATATCGTCGTGTCGAGCTGGGCGACGATTCTTTGTATGTACTTCCGAAGGAAAGTAATAACTAGCAAATGTACATGTTTATTCGTTGCTGCTCTGCGCCACAATAGAACCCTCCACTTTAGCGAGGTTTTTCATCTTCTTTTTAAGGTGGAACATGTAGCGATCGAAAAGATACATCCACCGATATTGTACCGGACCACCAAGTGTAACCTCTTGAGGGATTTTAATAGGCAGATGTTCCATAACATCAAAGAAAACGGTAGAATTATCTTCTCTAGATTGCATAAGATCTAAAGAATGTTTTCCTCCAAAATTCTTATACCGTCAACTGTATGTGACCTCGTGCATAAATCCCGGAAAATGCACCAACCTCTGCGATTGTTTTATGAACATATTTTGGAAGGAGATGAGAAAATGCAAATGGTAGAAGTCGATGCATCATAAATTGAAATCATGACTCTTCATTCCGATAAACTTACCTTCCCCAATGTCAGCACAATTACGCAAGTTTTAAGCGTAACTGTCAGGAAATTTAACACTTCACATAATCCAATCAAAGAACTCTTGCTTCAAAAGCTTGTCTAATCAATACGATGGAATTTGACATTTCCCTTCTTCATTAGATGAAGCTTACTACGAGAACATATTTCCAGCAAATCAACTCTAGACTTCAAATTGTCTTTATCATCCCTTGCACATTTAGTAATGTGTTCATTATGTTATCAAAAAAGTTCTTCTCAATGTGCATAACATCAAGATTATTCTTTAGTAGTTGGTCTTCCAATATGGAAAAACCCAGAAAACGCTTTGCTTGTGCCAGTTGTGGGCTATCTAGCTCCATAAATATTTTTGTGCCCATTTCCACCACAATCAGAAGTCCTTTAGTGGACCAAAGGTTGCCAAGAGCCCCAAGGTAAATTACCCACTCTCTTCTAGAGGTGGAACATCAAACAATTTTTTGCTTCTTTGTAAAAAGTTTGGTGTTTCTCCGATATGGATGATACTGCGGTATAAATATTATATGACAATCAAACCAACATGATTTGCGTCCGCTCTTCAACTGGAATGCAACAGTCTTTTCTTGACAATATGAACATGCTAACCTTCCATGTGTTGTCCATCCATATAACATACCATAAGCAGGGAAATAGCTAATGGTCCACATTAGTACATCGCGCATTTGAAAATTTTGCTTGCACAAGACATCATATGCTTCAACACCGTTTTACCATAACATTTACAACTCATAAATCATTTGCTGCAAGAATACATTGAATTGATTGTTTTGGATGCTCTGGTCCGGGAACAAGTACAAAGAGGAAAAGAAACTCTCGACGCATGCACACAGATAGCAGTAAGTTATAAGGAGTCAAAATCACAGGCCACAACGATTATTTCCTTCCATGCCTTCCAAATGGGTAAAAATCATTAGTACATAATCCAAGGTATACATTACATGGATCATAATAAAAATCTGGATATACTCTCTGAAAATGTCGCCGCGCCTCAGAATCCGAAGTATGTGAAATCTCTTCTCCTCTACTATGCTCAGCACGCCATCTCATTCCCCCATGAGGTTCATTGAGATTGGGATAACCGCTTCAACCTATCGGTTAACAGCAAATACCACATCCGCTTGAATGGAACTTTACCTACTTTGTCTCTACAGCTTTTTGTTTATGTTTGGGGGAGTTCAGATGGTGTGTCCATGAAGATTTTAAAGCCTTTGTTGTATTGTATTTTGTCATCATTCTCAGTCTAATAGTCCATGTACTATTAATTTGGGAGGATGAACGATCACTACAAGAAATTACCATTTTTTGTGACAGTACTCTTAGTCGCAAAATAGTCGTTTTACACGGTTTTACGACTAAATAGCGATCAAAGTTGGTAGTTGTAAATCCTTAGTCGGTAAAATGCATAGTCATAAAAATAGTTGGCTTTGTCGGAATATATAGGGACTAACTAACATATGTAATCGTAAAATAGACATGGCATTGTCATAATAGATAGGGACTAATTAGCGACCATTTGGCGTCAGTTGTGCGATTAATTACATGGTCGAGATGCAGTCGGAGAAATGTAGTCACCAAGTAGTCGTTAACCTAGGTGACCAATGGCCGACTAGTTTGTGACTATACAATATAGTCACAATGTAGTAGTAAATAGGGGTGACTTAGTAATGACTCTTTCAATGACTATTCAGCAAATAATCAGAACATCTAAATACGATTATCACTACAAGAAAACAGCGTTTTGCGACTGGAACTTGCGACTATACTTGTAATCGTAACATTTGGCGACTATTAGGGGACAATATTTCTAAAAATTTGCGATAACGGATATATAGACGTGTATTAGTCGCTGATATATTACCAAAAATGATTGTCGCCAATTTAGTCATTGATTTACGACTGATTAACGACCATTGTCGAGACCGGAAACGATAGTCACAGGCTAGTCGGTTATATGACGACTATTGTTTACGTCCGATGTGAAGAGTCGTAGAAAATCGCGAATTTGACAGTACATTGGCTACTAATTCGCTACTTCGCGTATAATAGGTTAAGTCTGAGGCAGTTGCGGGTGAGGTTGGTGAGAAAAATCAAAAGGTTCTGGGAGTCAAGAGGAAGTTGGTACAGGCTGTTGCTGATGATAAGGATGAGGAAGAAGAGGTGGAGGTAGTGAGTAAGAGACCTAGACAAGGAAAGGCTGGTCCCACGAATGGGGATGTTGTTCAAAAGATTGAGAATCTGTAAAAATTATTTGAAAGTCAGATTGACGTATTGGTAGATGTTTTCAACGAGGTTTTTTGTCTGATGGGTATCAGAGTTGATGATCTTGCCAGGAATGTCAATTTTTTTAAGGAAGAAAGTGCTGGAGTTGGAGAGAAGGAAAATGAGAAGAAGAAAGATTCTTCTGGACAGAAGGAAAATGAGAAGAAGAAAGCTGGTACTGGAGGGAAAGGTAGTGAGCTTAAGAAAGATGCAAGTGTTGCGGCTGCTGAGATGAATAAGGCCGGGGTTGGTGAGGATGAAGAAGATCAAGCTGAAGATCTTCAGGATCAAGATAAAGTAACTGCTACTGCGAGAGAAAAAAAGAAAAAGGAAAGGGCTCCGAGTCGGGTAGTGAAGGTCAATAATCCTGTTGCTGATACCGAACCTGCACCTGCAGGGAAAGCGAAGGCTAAGACTAAGAAAGCAGTGGTTGCAGACAAACATGACAAGCCGGCTGAGGCCACCAATCAGACTGCGGTTGATGATGGGGTTAGTCTCCAAAACCTTCGAACTCTGAATACAAATAAGGAAAAGAATGATGAGCCTAAGAGAAGTACCAGACTTCAGAAAAAATCCTTTAAGGGGAAGTAGCCTTCTTAGCAGTATGAAAAATCAAAGGGAAAAGGGAGAAATCGGTCTGGGTAACGTCTGAGCTCTATTCTTGAGCTTTACTTGAGCTTTAATGGTGGAAAAACGAGTTGGATTGCACATTAACTCGGCGGCGATGGTGGTTGTCGTGGTTGTTGAGCATTCATAGTGATGGCATTTTCGTGAATATCCAAAATAATTTTGGGTCCTTTTTTCTTTTAATTGAAGTACCAGACTTCATATTTTTGTGAATACCCAGATTAGTAAGGGGATAAATTAGCGAATGAGAGGAAGGAGAAGACTGAGGGTAATTTCAGGGTTGAATTCAAATTTATACTTATCAATTATATTTTAGTAAAATCAGAAAAGTTTGCTCACAGTATAAATTACGATTGAAGACATATTTTATAAAACATTTTTTGTTTTAAATTTTATGAAGTTTTGGATATACTTCCCGGATTACAAAATTATAAATCACAAAAAATTTAAGAAATTGTTTTCCAAGTTATGAAACCCTAAAATGGAAAATAGTGTACATAAAATTTTAAGAAATAGTTTTAGGACTTGACTGTAAATGAAAAGATGAAACTTTCGAGTTTGAGGTTTTAAGGTTTCTTTTGGGGTGATGTTCACTAAAAAGAAACCGCAAAACCTCATTTTTGAGGTTTTACTATACAAAACCTTAAATTTGAGGTTTCATCTTTTCTTAAGAGCATCTCCAAAAGAAACCTCAAAACCTCATTTTTTAAAATGGCCTTAAATAATTTTATATCTTATGAAAATGCCCGATTTCAACAATTTTTATTTCGTAATCTTCAGATAAAAAATATAAAAAAACTTATTTATCACATCGAAATGCAATGCTTAATCATATTTGAGATCATAACAAACAGAAACAGATTTAAATATTATATATTTTACAAATGGTACCAATACTAATTTTCATCAGGTAAACCGGATCCTAAACCTCCAAGATCATTGAAATATTGTAGATTAATATTCGGATCAAAGGAGGTTGTTGTTGCTCTTGGTTCTTTTGGAGTGAGCCAAACATCAAATTTGAGGCTTTTGGTTTCGTTTGGAGAACATACCTAAAAGATGCTTGGTAATGTCCCCATTTTCATAGTGCTAAGGAAAGAGAAATATGTGTGTTGTTTTGATATTTAACGTTACAAGATATATATATATATATATATAAAACAAGCAAAATTCTTGGGATATATCTCATAAAGGATTAGCCTAGTATATTCTCTAACTACTGTAACATGAGAGTATATAATCCTACACAATCTATTAAACATAGCATTTTAGAATGATCTCAATCAAACATATATAGCGAGATGAAGTGATTGGTGTGAAATATTGTTACCGTTTTTATGATGGTATGAAAAATTAAATTCTGATTTCGTGAATTTTCCTACTTACCTAATTTATTGTTTGCGTATATATGTACTTATCATCTAATATTCTTCTTGTCTTCTTTTATTTGGTTAGGTTTTAAATTTAAGATTTTAGGGTATATAAGGTTTAGGTTTTAGTATTTAGCGTTTATAGGGTTTATTGTTTAGTATTTAGGGTTTAGGGTTTAGAAAATGAGTTTAGGGTTTATGGCTGACTCCTTGTTGCTAGCCATGTTGTTCAAATTGTCGAATGTGTTAAATAGTATAATTAATAACCAAGTTTATGTTAATCTTATTAATAATTAAGTGTTTTATTTGAGTATTTCAATGTTTTAAGTCTTAGCTTTCAAATGCAATAACATTGAACATTAACCAAAATACCAGATAATTATGTTTAAGGAAAACATCTAATGTGAAATTGGCAAAACATACATATATACGACATCACCAATTACAGCCAAATATCTGGAAGTTTTTTTGTTATCATTTTGCAGAAGAAATCGGTCTCCATAATCCAGAAACATTGGTCGCACATGTCGTTTCCCTTTGGCCCCTGAATCCACCACCCAAAGCACCATGGGTCGTATTTAGAACATGGGTAGTTGTGTGCACGATTAGGATCATTTTGTCACGTTTCGCTATGAACCAATCAGGAAGTGCCCTTCCCCACACAACCTTGTCGAGACTAGGTAGTATTCTTTGCAGTAGCATTGCATGCTCTTGAGTAAATTCATACCTACAAAAGAGTTCATCATCTCTGACTTCCCTGAAGGATTTGCGTATGATACCATATATATACTTGCTTAAGATGCATCCATATTACGCAACAGCCTTTATGTGTGCTTATGTGTTGTCTGCGTCGTAGAAACTTTCATTGCATTTTTCCCAATCAAAACTCGGGCCCAAACATAGTATATCATCTCTACTAGGTTAACAAATTTTAAGAATCTTTGTGCTTCTGTCTTTTCCTTCAAGGCTTTGCGAGTAATCTTTGAATAACAGAGATCTTGCATGTCCCGTTCACAAACACATGTGAGTAACTTCGTTATCACATCATCAGGAAACACTAGAAGGTTGATTGAGATAATTGCTTTCGTTTTCTTGTTACTGATCGGGTTTCGTAATATGGCTGGTCGTATCGTCGCCATGGATAGTATGCATAAGACATAAACATATTGTTGTAGTAGGTTATCGAAACAATTGACTTTTATTGGTTCGAATAGGTGGATACAAAATTTTAAGAATGGGTGTTAATCCCTAATTTAATTGAATGAGTTTATTCTTCTTTATAACCTTACATAAGAAACGACCATTCATTTTTCCCCATACAATTAGTTAGTAAATTAATTAACCAAAAAAATATTTAACTTTAGTAACCTAGATTATCTTGTATTTGGTAGTTCCCAAGATTATATCCAGTTCAATATTGTCGGTTGTGTGTGTGTGTGCAGAAAAGGCGAATTTAGAGACTATATGTAAAGTAGTTTAATTATAAACCTACTTTACGACAGATCTTGTTAACATAGCCATCGTTTATTAATGTCATAGTAAGGCTGATATCAAAACTTTGCAAAAAATATGTTTACAAATAAGTGGTTGATATAAACAGTAATCGATAACAAGGTGATCAGGGAATCTTACAAGGCCCGCCAAATCAAAAAATTTATCATGCCTAAATTATCATAAATCGATCGAAATATCCTAACCATTATAACCTCTCTGAAATTTAGATAATCTCTCAAATTTCTTTCGCCTTCTGTTTATTTCTCTCTATGGAAAATTTATTGCACAAAATGGCTCAAAGGCAATACCAATTCATTTCGGATATCAACAAGTCGAGGACGAATTGGAGTTTTAGATTGAAGGTCCTTCGGTCTTGGATGTTTCAAGATGTCTTCACCGGCAAAACCATCAAACTACATTTGCTGGATGAACAAGTTATCTTTTATAGTACAACGATATATTTGAATATTTGATGTTACTAATAGTTAGATAGTTTATTCTGACGCTGTATAAAGTTGATGTCTTGCACTTTATAACAATAAGGCCAAAGGATAGAATGATAACTATATGGGTGATTATGTTGGAATCTTTGAGGGCCACTGGGTTCAATGTGATAGCGTTCATACCCTTGATAAGCCAATTTTAGGCCGCTTGACATATAATTTACTCTCTTTGTGTCGAATCAGTAGTATCGTTTGGAGAATTTCATCCCCTAATGGTTAACACTAGTTGGGCTTGAAGCCTATACATGGCGTTTCAAACAGGACTATAACTGGCACTTATGCAACCATTATAATGTTTGTTTTAAGGTTATAATAGTTTTCTGGGACTTTTATTATTTATTAGAATTGGTTTTGGATTTCTGTGGTGTTCTTAAAAAAAAATATATTTGATTGGTATTGTGCTTGGAATTGATGGTTCGTAAGAGATCCAGTGGATTATGCGTAAGTATTGGGAAACAATTACTGGAGGCTTCTTAAAGTATACTTTCCAATTAGAGATTTGGAGTAAGTACAACTTCCATTTATTTCATGTAGAATATTCTTAAAATGTCTGAAAGCTTATTTGTAGTTAATTTTGGCAGAAACAAGTCATTGGATTTTGTGCTCAATGACAATCTTGTTGTTAGGCTGGTTAAAGCTGGGAAAAAAAGTCCGAGTGGGATATTGTTCTACTTATTCCAATGCTTTACTATCGTCAAATACAGTAGTGGTATGATGAAATTTCAAACCGTTTGTAAATTTGTTCCAGTTACAGTAAAATTTCAAATACTAAATTTTATTTTCGATTATGGTTGGTGAGATCGGGGGCTGTTCAAAAGTTTCTAAGATAGCCTTTGATGCGTATGAAATTGAAGATTTCCGTGATTTTGTCCAAAGATATTTATCTAACACCTCATAATCATATAATATAAATGTTTATGTTTTTTTGGGATCTTATGTGTTATTGTTTTAATAGAATTTTTTTCTTGAGGTACCCTAAGCCTCTTCAATGTTAAAAACGTTGGGTGTGGTTTGTTGGATTTGAGAAATAAAGAATATGACTTAGAGTTTATGAATTTAAACTAAATTTTTCCGCATTTTTATGGTTTTCTTTAGTAATTTAGTGTTTTTAATCGTATTGCATGATATCCAAAAATTGAAAATAATGAATGTTGACCATAGTATTTAAAAACATAAATAGTTTGGCAAAAATATACTAATAATGCTATAATTAGTACTTATGATATTTTCAAAAATTGTTCAATGATATTAAACATGAAAAGATTGTGCACAATTATATAAAAAAAAATTATATTTTGGATATTCCGCGCATCTACACGGGTACCTAAATCAAATATTTTGGTAAATTATCATAAATCGATCGAAATAGCATAACCATCATAACCTCTCTCGAATTCAGACAGTCTCCTCCTTTCCGCCGTCTTGTTATTCATCCACTGCGAGAAGGAATCTGTCTGAGGTATTTTTTTCCATTTTTGACACGATTTTTGTCTATAAGTTTTCAATAGTTAGATTCACATTTTTCGGCCGATTTACAATTGAAACTTATATTATATATACATAGTATCCAAACCTTGAATTTTTTGCTCTCCTCTCGCATAAAAAACAGAGACGACAAGAGATATGGACAAGGGAAAGGCGAGAACTCCTTCACTCATTTAGTTAATTGTTCTGATTTTGATTCTTGTCTTATCTATTTAATCATTTT
The DNA here is from genome assembly GCA_030180135.1 of Orychophragmus violaceus. Taxonomy (NCBI): domain Eukaryota; kingdom Viridiplantae; phylum Streptophyta; class Magnoliopsida; order Brassicales; family Brassicaceae; genus Orychophragmus; species Orychophragmus violaceus. The sequence goes on from CM058233.1 coordinate 30,324,107, forward strand.
CTTTGCTTGATCATCTCTTGCCGATGTGTTTACGTTTAGTAGAAAATAGCTATTCTAAACGTATAAAAATAGCTGATTATGAATCATGAGATACTCTAGATTCGAACTTCGAGATTCGTGTTTACCTGTTATTTAAATTGCAATATGTCTGTTTTGAGAAGTATTGTACCTTTGAGTTTGATGGAGCTTCAAAAGGAACCCCTGGAAGAGCTGGTTTAAGGGCTGTTATGCATGATTCAGATGGAATTGTCATCTTTTCCTATCGTGAAGGATTAGGTAATACAACAAACAACGTTGCAGAATATAGAGGATTGAATCGTGGTTTGGAGTCTGCTTTAGAAAAAATGTTACACAAACATGAAGGCCTATGGAGACTCTCAGCTTGTCGTTAACTAGATCAGTTGATTTACAACTACTGTCTGTTTTCTCTCTTGAATCATTATCTCTAGACTTTCTGATAGCTATCATTAAACAGATGCGGGGTGAAAGACAAGTCAGAAACCCAAAAATGGCTGAGCAGTATAATCAGGCAAAAGAGTTTACCATCCAATTCAAGTCATTCGATATCGAGCATATTCCAAGGGTATTACACATATCCTTTTGTGTTTTAAACATTCGATTTGAAGATGGGCAAGATTTTCTGGGTTTGTCTAATTTTCAATTGCAGAAATACAAATCTGAAGGTGATAGCAATGCAAACTACGGGACCCATCTCCAGGGTGAGAAATAAATCTGCAATTCTGAATTCGATTATATTTTCCGGGAAAATTAGTCAAAGTTTGATGTTGTTTTTGCTCTTCTGTGATACATATTCAGATGGCCAAACTCAAGTGATTCCAGGCAGGAAGTACTACTAAAGTAGAGATATTTGTGTTCTTCATGCTTAGAAGAAAATGCCTCTAAGATTCTTTTTTTTCTTTTTTTTTCTCATCAGAACATGTTCCCTTTTGAAGAACAAAACAATGTATTTCGTTAAGCAGCAACGAGGATTATGAACTATCAGTTTCTTATGCAAAAATTTCACGCTTAGTAATTTGAGATTATGAAAAAATAATAGACATGATACATGAACAACAAAGCTCAACTAATGATACCTTTTATTCGGCATTTATGTTTTCGTTTAGATCACATTCAGGACAAGAGGACATCGAGCTTGGGTATACATGGGTGATTCTCATTTACTTATGACTAAAATATATATATGATTATGTATATATATTTTGTATAACTAATACATCGTTTTTCCTTTCTTAAAGATTTTGGAAATTTACATTTAGTTTAAGAAAATATTAACTTTGATATTCAGTTAAATTATTAGCAAATATTACCAAACTATCTTATATATTCTTACTAAATTAACAAAATACTATATGTTATGACTCATACCCGTCTACTGTTCGACACGAATAACGAGTCGCACATTAGTCGTAACACTAGCGACAAATTACAGACTTTGTTACTACTATATAAGCAGTAGCAACTTAGTCGCCCACATAGTGAGTAATTTCTGACATCTTAATGATCCTTCACATCAGTCGCAGGGTAGTCGCTACACTAGCGAGTTTAGCGACTACTCAATGACTATTGTTTACGGTCTCGACTATAGTCGTTTATTTGTCGTAATTTGGCGACTAAGTCGGTGATTACCATTTTTGGTCGTAAAATAACGACTAATGGACGACCACATATCTCTGGTCGGAAACGAGTAGCAATATTGACCCTAAATAGTCGCAAAATTGTATGACTACAAGTATATTCGCAAGTTGCAGCCGCAATAACATTATTTTATTGTAGTGAATGTTTGTGGGGGCGGTTCTCGACGGGTTGTTTGGGGGGGGTGGTTTACCGAGGTTTGTCTTGGTGAAACCTTCTGTGATACGAGTGAAGCGATATCGCCATCGTACCGTAGTTATCACTTAGTCTGGACCGGTTGTGTGAGGCATGTAGGATTACTCAACTCGACTAGAATTAAGCGAGTGAGGGAGATCCCGTTTTAATCTTTCGATTGCATAGCTAGAGTTAGCACTTTTCGCATATAAAACCCGAGGAGTGCGTTTGTATCGGTCATTTGGCCAAGATGCCGACATATAAAATGATCTTGTAAAGATGTGATTTTATTAAAGGTATAGCTGAATCCATGAGGACTACCTATGAACCATGTAAAGAGGCATCAAGCCATTCATATTTAGAGTTACAATGGTGGTAGCTCGATGAGCATACGCTTAAAATTTATTTAAATTAGTAGTGTCACTTGAGATGCATCGAGTTCCAAGAGAAGTCGACATGTTTCCATCTAGCTTCGAGAACTCGTAGAACCCAGGTTTGACGATCTTGGAAACTAATAGGGTCCTTACCAATGTATGCCGAGTTTTCTGGCATTCTTTTCATTTGAGCCTTTATGCACTTCTCGGAGGACATGATCTCCCTCTGCCAGATGCCGTCCTATCGTCTTCTTATTGTAGTATCTTTTAACGAAATGTTGATAATTCTACATTAGTAGGAGAGCTTGTCCCTTGGTTTTTTGAGCGTGTCGAGGTTATCCAAAATCATTTCATCATTGGGATCGGGTTTTCCGATGAGCATAGATCATCGAAGGGTCGGTAGACCGGCTTGGAAAGGTGACATTACTTCAACTCCATGAGCTAAGGAGAATATGGTTTTGTTTTAAGGGCATCTTGGGGTAGTTGGATGTGACCATAGCCCCCCGTCTAACTCGTCCTCCCAATTACCTTTATGCTTATCGAGCCAGTTCTTGGGTCCGGCGATGATTGTTTTGTTTGTGGCTTCAGCCTGACTGTTTCCTTGTGGATAGTGCCATATTGACCTACTTAATCTGATGTTCCATTTCTTACAAAATTGACTCAGAAAGAACAAGGTGAATATCTTACTGTTATCGGTGATGATTTCATAAGGTAATCCATGTTGGCAAATGATGTACTTTCCTAGAAAACAGTAACATCGATGACATTACAGATTTTTGTGGACTTATTCTTGATTTCAATGAATTCCACCAGGATTGTTCGTCTCAACTGCGCATCCGAGCTCGATGATAATTATGTTTAGACATCATCCGAGGTATTTACTTCTCGCGGGATCCTTGTAAGATTAAATAAACCGAGATAATTCGTTAGCTGCTTTGTTATGCTGAGGTAAGCGTCCATCCTATCGTTTTAAGCTTTATATTCTCTGTTGAATTGATTTATGAATAGTTGAGAATCGTAGTATGCATGGATATGCTTGGCTCCAATAGATTGAGCTAACCGTATTCTAGCGGTCAAGGATTCGTACTTGGCCTCGTTGTTTGAGGCTGGGAAACCTAATCTGAAAAATTGCTCGATTATTTCCCATGTTGGTGATTTGAGTTGAAATCCATTTCCCGAGCTGACTTTTGACGAGGATCCATCCACATGTAAGATCCATTTCTTTGCTTATGAGGAATCTTCTTCGACTAACTCGGGTGCGAGTTTGATAATAAAATCCGCAAGGACTTGGGAGTTTGCGATGGTCCGTCCTTTGATTTATATATCGTACTCGCTTTGCTCTACCACCCACTTAGCGAGTCTATCGGACTGGGTGGGACTGTGAAAGTTTTATCGTAGGGGCATGGTGGTTAAGACGGTGATAGGGTGTTGCTGGAAGCAAGGCTCCATCGAATGTCTTACTGACGTAGAAGATCAGCCTTTGATCACCTCAGTCTTATTTTACCAAGACTCCGCTTACAGCTGCGCTTTATATTGCGAAGTATAGATAAAGCATCTCTCCTTCCTTCGGTTTAAATAGCATCGGCGGACTTGTGAGACATTTCTTTAGATGTATGAAGGCCACTACACATTTTTCGTACCACTCTAATTTTTTATTTCCCCTTCAAAGCTAATAGAATGGAAGATATTTATCTGTTGGTCTAGAATTGAAACGGTTGATTGCAGAAATACTTCCTGTAAATCGTTGTACTTCGCAAGTTTTGTTGGCGGGGGTAGGTTCATTATCGTGGTAATTTTCTTTGGATTAGCCTATCTTCCTTGCTCTGTTATGATGTATCAAAAGATTTCTCTTGAAGTGACTCCAAAAGTGCATTTGTCGGGTTTAGCTTCATACTGTACTTGTTTAATATATCAAAACATGTTTTCAAATGGTTGATGTGATCTTTGGCCACCAGTGATTCCATTAGCATATCGTCCATCTAAATTTCCATAGTCCAGCCAAATTTTTCGGCAAACATCTTTTTGACGAGACGTTGGTATGTTTTTCCCGCGTTTTTGAGTCCGAATGACATAACTTTGAAGCAGAAAGTCCCCCATCCATAACGACGTCTTTTCTCAAACATCTGAGAGAATAAAATTTTGATTATATCCGGAAAAGGCATCCATGAAATATAGCAGCTCGTTGCTGGCAGTTGCTTCGACTTGTCGATCGATATGTGGCAACGAGAAGTAGTCTTAGGGTCAATCTTTTTTTAAATCGGTGAAATATATGCAGACTTTCCACTTCCCGTTTTTTCTTCTTTACTACTACGTGATTGGCGAGTCACTGAGTATTTTATTTTCGCGATCGACCTTGCTCCCAGTACCTTGTCCACCTCATCATTCACCGCTTGTGCTTAATCTGCTCCTAGCTTTCTTCTTTTTTGTTTTATTGGTTTGTACGTTTGGTCGACATTGAGTTCGTGACATGCTATATTTGGATCGATCCTGATCATATCTTCTACAGACCAAGCGAATGTCGAGATGTTATGCTTGAGATAGTTGACGAGCTCAGATTTCATAGACGGATCAATGTCGGCTCCGATTCCCACGTTTTGTTCGGGATTGTGGTCATCAATCTTGACGTGCTCGGTTAGTTCTAACCGAGGATTTTATTGGTCGTATTCTTTTGGAGGGAGGTCCTTCTCCAGTTATGATGTTGCGTTAGATTTCGATGGTTTGTTAGATCTCGATACCCTTGTGTAGTTCGGCTGATTTGCTTCGGACTGGTTAGTCATTTTTCCCTAGTCATTATTCGTAACTAGTTCCCGTTGTCGTTGGTTTGATGCTGGTTCCATCGTCTTGTGGAGGCGAGTTCTTAAGTTGGACCCTTCCTTCTCCGTCTCCTTGGTTTCTGGTGGAGTTAGTGTTGCTGCTTCCTCCTGCATCCTGCGATGAGATTTGTGTTTCCATCATTGTCGATCAGCATTTAGTCGCATGAATATACCAAAAATCTCGACAGGCGGTGGCAATTGTTGAAACCGAACTTTGACAATGATTAATTTGATAATTAATCAAGATTTTGGGGACTGAATATTTCAAGACTTAATGATCTAAAGGAAATATCAGAAAGACCGGAAACATAGTCATCTTATTAATCTTAGAGTTTGAAATCGATGGTTATGTGCTCTAGAATTAGGGTTGAGTACAAGAATGAATGAACCAATCTTTTCCCGCGTAGGGGATATATATTTATATCATGAGAATTATGTTAATTTCCTAGATTCTCTATAATATGATAATTTAGATACTTTTGGATTTTCTTTCATTTTCGGAGATTCATCTTTATTTTCTTCCTTTTCTAAATATGATTAATTTACTAAATTATACTTTCCTCTTTCTTTGCAGGTCGACTTGGGCTTCGCTGCGGTGGACCATTCTTCCTCGTTGTTGGGCTTTAGTCGACGGGTCAATTTCGCTGTTGGACCGGATTATAGGACAAATGGTAAACCCACCTCCAACAAGTATTCTTAATAATCTTCTTCCTATGCAAAAATCCTTGAAAATTACATTATTTGTAGTCAAATGTCTTTGTACTCATTAGTATCTTTTGTAGTCAAATTTCTATGTACTCATTAGTGTAGACAATAATACACATTTCATACCTTCAGTTGAGTCTGTTTTTTTTTTTAGATTCTTAATACATGAAACTATATAGAAAAACCTAGCCGCAATTTAAAATTTTAATTAACCCTCATTGAAATCGAATCTTGTATCACAAATACATATATTTGTTATTTCACACTCAGAAAAAACTCATCAGGATTTAATATTAGACATACCACTTCCATTTCCATTTAATCAGGCAAAACAATGGCACGATTTAGATTTAAAAAAATCCGGTGAATTTGTTTTTTTTTACTAACACTAATCGGATGAATTTGTTACTCTGAGAGACGAGAGCTACCTTTACCTTTGGAGGATTAATAGGATCTCGGCCTGAAACCTTCAACTTAGTTTTTTAAACACAAAAAGTATCTGATATCGGAAACAAAACATTTAACATGGGATGTCTCTCCCTAGTTCAAAAAAAAAAACATGGGATGTCAAAAATATATCCGTGAGAGATTTTAGGATGGTGGAAACACATCCGCGGGAGATTTTAAATATGGTGGAAACACAACATTTAACATGTAAAGAAGACAAATCAACTGGAACCAAATGAATAAGTATGATTATTTATTGGTGGAGAATCAAATATAAACTAATCTGTGTCACATAGACAACTTTTGGAAAAAGTGACTTATACTCATAATAAAAATGATATGGTAGTTTTAAAAGAGAAGTAGAATGATGAGGAAAAAGAAGATTATGTGTAGTCTTTTAAAATTGTACGCTGAATTTGAAAACTAATTTGGACTATGAAATACGTGAAGATTTTTTACTAACTAGAAGTCAAATTTGCTATAAAATGCTGTCAAATGTTGAGATGGTGTCCGATCCAAAGAAGTGTCCTACCTTTTCAATACATATGTAGGAGTTCGAAAAACATAAAAGAATAATTCGACTTCGGTTCTCCTACATCTTGTGCGCATACAACATAATGCCGGATAGACTGGCACAAAATGCTTGCATTTAACTGTTGTATTTTGTTTATGCTGATTTTGAACTACCGATTTGGATAACTGAGTCGTTTTAAGTTCATATCATGTTGAGAGAAAGTATGATATTTTTGTTGTTGTTGTTGTTTTCCTAGATGTGCATGACGTTATATTTGGGATAAATATTGGCTCTCACACGTGGACCGTACATGTTTTCCCACATATCATTCATGATTTATTTTGCAGGAACCGATCCCATGTTTAAACTGGATCTTAGGTCTTATGGCCCAATACAAGTAATAGCATTGTACATTGGGTTCCACGGGCTCAAATATCCAAAGTTTAAGCCACATGGCTGTGGTCTCCTGTTTTCCAGTAGTATGGCCACAATGCTAGAAACAAAATGATTTAAAGACTAAGTGTTTAGGAGGAGAGAGGTCACAATTGACACGTTTTGAAGTCTTGCCAAAGATTTGGAGTACGCAATACTTGGAGGAAACTAGTAAAGGTGCAACGAGGCAACATAAAACCTGGCAACAAGTAAAAAAAAAGACTACCTGATATCTGAGATTTTACAATTTTATCGCATATTTTAGGACATTTTAATAAATGATCCAAGTGTTATAAAATGATTTTTAGTATATTTTTGCCTATTTCTACCGTCAAGACACTTTTCAAGAAATTCAAACTTAATCTGAGTTAAATGAAGCAAAATTCCACTTTTTGATACCAAGTTATTCCGTGAGAAGTTCAACATCAAATTAAGTCTTTCTCACCGTTTGATCATTTCAAATTTGGACTAGAGATAGAGAGAACTACCAGCTTCATCCTACAGCTGACATGAAAGAGATTCAATGGTGCAAACTCAAGGAAACAGTAGTACCAAACAAGATCATGAGCAGGTGAAGCCTACTGGCCAAGGCATTGGCCACGACCCAACACCTCCTAGCCATGACCTAGCTGGTCGTGTCCTAGCACTGCCCTCTGTTTTTCTTATTTTTTCACATCCCACATCGAAAGTTTAAAAGTTTTTAAACATTATATATAGGGATGCACCCCTCTCCTAGTAACATACACAAAAAACCATTACATTTACTTTATAAAACTTTTGTTTTCAGATTTAATCCCTTAGTCTTTTAGTTTATAAGTTTTAGGGTTTAGAAGTTTTACGATGCTTAAGAGAGACCCTAAACATTTAACCCTAAACCTACTACATTATAGTTAGTCTAGCAGTTAGCCTATGCCCATGATCTGCTACTCCATGGTTGAGTAATCTTTGATCTGCTACTCCATGGTTGAGTAATCTGTTTATTGGGTTTTGCAAGGTAGTTATCTAGGAGGAATGTTATATTTGTATGATTAGCATTACTTGTACTAGGCTTATGCTTGATTTCTATATTTCTTTCTTTTAGGTTTATTCTTAATGCATGAGCCTAGAGTTGGTTTTAGCTAGCCGATTGGTGGTTTTATTGACTCCCATCAACATCAAGAGGTCAGTAAATCCTGAGCGTGCAACACAATTGATGATATCGTGGTTTATACCGTATGGAAGTGTGGAGAACATAATGTTCTTTTGTTTGAAGAAAATGAGTAGAAAGATAGGTTAATCAACAAGAAGTTGATACCCCATTATACTTATAGCGGATGTGGATATTGTGGTGGTTGGATGTGGGTGTAAAGGTAGTAAATGGCCTTTAACACTCAAGCCATTTAATTCTCACACTTGTGGTTGTTCATTTAATGCGTTTTAGATATCCATAATATTTTGGTTTTCCCACGTGGCACCAGGAATGACTTATTAAACATATTACGTTTTCCTTAAATATTAATACAGAAAGGGTTGTCAGTTCCTTGAATAGGCCAAATTTAGGATATAAATTGTGAACGTCCTAGAGAACAAATGCACGACACTAATAACTGAATAGGCGTACACACCATTCTCCCATTTGCATTCCTCTATTCCCAACCTCTGAGGCACCATAGATGACCCGTACCAGCATGGAATAGGCGTACACGCCATTATCCCATTTGCATTCCACGTATTACTTAATCATTGCTTCCCCTGCATCACACCGACCATTGTACATGAATTCATACATACTTTTGAGTAGAAGGGCCGATGGGTTATTGTGTTCTAAGCAACTATTGATGAACTCATCTGATGGTTGGTGGCGGTGCCAGGATATGTTGTTGTAGAAGAAAACAACGCTTTTGTAGAAAGGAGGGGTTTGTGCTATCTCATTCAGTGCATGGCAGGTGGATGTTTCCCTTACAAAATCTCAGAAATCATTTTGGAAGCGAAGAATAAGTATAGTAAGCAACAAGTCATTTGGAAAATCAAGAATCTGCATGTTTTGTGATTTATGCTGAGTGAATTAGGCCCAATCACATCTCGGCTCCTTTACGGTTTCCATGTCTATGGTTACCTCCATTGGCTCATGCACAGTTGTAACAGCTGGTTCCTGCAATATGAATGTTCATATTCAGATCAGTGTACATTCATAGATATCATTTATCGTTCACACACATAATTTAAGACCATACCCTTTCCTCCATGGGCTCCTTTACGGTTTCCTCGTCCATGGTTGTGTCGACCGGATCCTGCACATTTGTACCAGCTGCTTCCTACAAAATGAATGTTCTTCAGATAAGTGTACAATCATAGATATAATTTATCGTTCACACCCATAATTTAAGCCAATACCGTTTCCTCCATGGGGTCCTTTCGGTTTACCCGTCCATGGTTGTGTGCACCGGATCCTTCACAGTTCTATCAATTGCTTCCTGCAAAACGAATGTTAATCTTCAGATAAGTGTATGTTCACATACATCATTTATCGTTCGCACACATAATTTAAGCCCATACCGTTTCCTCCATGGGGTCCTCTACGATTTTATCGTGAGTCAATTGAACTGGTTATGAACTGCTATTCGATCCATCGTCCATGGTAGAGTCATCTAGCTCATAAACAGTTGTACCTCTTTGTTCTTGTGGAATGAATTTTCATATATTGATAAATGTATGTTCACAAAAATACATGATCGTTCACAAACATACGTTAAGTCCATACCATTTCCACCTCGTTATTTGCAAAAGCTTTATCTCCCAAGGATTGCTCATCACCCGCCCAAGGGTCTTCTTTGACTTCCTTCTCCACCGGTCCACTTAAGTTGTCGTTCACAACCCGTTCATCCTGATGAGATATATAGGCTTAACTATCGGTATTTTTTAAGAATATCAGACAGAAAACATACCTTCTCCAATGGCTCCTTCGTAAAACTTCTTCTTCTACGAAGGTCTTCCAAATTTGGGCTTCTTTCGATTTGCAGCCGATTTCCCAGTCTTACCTCTTTCCAACACTCTCCACACTTCCAATAGGTGTTTCAGGATTCGGCTCCACATCTTCATCTGAAGAGAGCTCTTGGGGGAAGTTCTATAACGTCTCCTATAACATAAAAACATCGCAAGTTAGCCATGATATACCTTAAATTCAAGTTCATATACGGGTTAAGGGATTCTCAAAATATTCCCACTGAAAAACCAAAACCGGATTACCTACCTTATCCGACGGGTCATCTCCTATATCAAGATTAGGCACCGGTGGCTCCTATAAGAATCATACATCGCAAATTTACACATGTATAAACAAAAAATAAACGTTCCTATACGGGATAAGTGATTTATAACACATTTACGAATGAATACATGCCACCGTAAAATATACCCTAGCCGGCACATCTTCATCCGCACGGAGCTCTACTGTAGAGTCAGAAACACTTACATGCTCTTCATGAAGCTTTTTCTTCTTCTTAAGAGGTTGGAGCTTGTGCTTCTTCTGCTTATGGGCCGGCTTTGAAGCCTTAATACTCACCCCACCTTTACCCACATTATCCACATTTCCATCACGTTTTTTGGAATTTGGATCAAAAAAATCATCCGACGATACCTCTCTGGGTAAGTTAGATGGCGTCTCCTATAAGAATCAAATGTTGGAACTTAAAATAAGAAATAGTTACAAATGGAGGTTCATAACGTGGTTACATGTTTATCAAACATTTACCTGCTGCTTCTTAGCCTTTTGCTGCTTACTGGTACTTCCTCGGGACTCTTTTACTCTCGAGGACCGCCTCGTAGGGAAAACCGGACTTCCGCTGCCGCTTCCACTATTCTTTCAAAAGGCTTTCTAATTTGAATGTCGGCCATGGTGGCCTCCTCTGTTTCAAACCGAACCCATTTTCCCTTCTTTTTCCCACTAACAACATGGTACCCTGGCCAGCGTATGGAATTACGTCTTCTCTATTCTCCCTCTCCTCGTCTTTTTCCACCATAAATAAGTTGTGCTTCTTCAAAAGCGTCTCAACAGTATCCCTTACAATTGCCTCCTGCCTACATAAATTGGCTATTTGTAAAATCCTTTGCCACAGCTTCATAAATTACCGCCTCCTGCTTCTTCAACCACCCTTAATCCCTTCTAGAGAAGTTCCTCGTCGCAGCAAGACCTGCGTCACCATCGACATCAGAGCCCCTTTCTCTCTTCTTCTCTTTCCTTTGGGTTCACTCTTCTTACGTTCTTTCTCCTCTTTGTTCTTGAGACACTGTTCCATTTCCTCTGTTGTCAGCACCCCAGGACACGTTCTGTCTCCTCCAGACTAGGACCTACCATTGAGATGTAGGGATGCATTTCACTCTCTAAGAATAGCCTCCAAATAAGCTATGTTCTCATCCTCTTCCCCATCATCATCACTCCATTCACACGTTTTAGAATCCTTTTCTTCATCATCAAGATGAAGAAATGAATCAACAGTGAGCTGCAACAAGTAGCATACCTTTGTCAATGAACAACATCAATAACACTCAAAGTACAACTATGCGTTGCTATATAACTTCATTATGTATATACGTTCACAAATATATATATATATAGTGTCTTATATACGTTCATATCCCGATATCAAAATGTCTATAAGTGCACACAGAGAACTATAATACCAAACAAGACCATGAGCAGGTGAAGCCTACTGGCCAAGGCATTGGCCACGACCCAACACCTCCTAGCCATGACCTAGCTGGTCGTGTCCTAGCACTGCCCTCTGTTTTTCTTATTTTTTCACATCCCACATCGAAAGTTTAAAAGTTTTTAAACATTATATATAGGGATGCACCCCTCTCCTAGTAACATACACAAAAAACCATTACATTTACTTTATAAAACTTTTGTTTTCAGATTTAATCCCTTAGTCTTTTAGTTTATAAGTTTTAGGGTTTAGAAGTTTTACGATGCTTAAGAGAGACCCTAAACATTTAACCCTAAACCTACTACATTATAGTTAGTCTAGCAGTTAGCCTATGCCCATGATCTGCTACTCCATGGTTGAGTAATCTTTAATCTGCTACTCCATGGTTGAGTAATTTGTTTATTGGGTTTTGCAAGGTAGTTATCTAGGAGGAATGTTATATTTGTATGATTAGCATTACTTGTACTAGGCTTATGCTTGATTTCTATATTTCTTTCTTTTAGGTTTATTCTTAATGCATGAGCCTAGAGTTGGTTTTAGCTAGCCGATTGGTGGTTTTATTGACTCCCATCAACATCAAGAGGTCAGTAAATCCTGAGCGTGCAACACAATTGATGATATCGTGGTTTATACCGTATGGAAGTGTGGAGAACATAATGTTCTTTTGTTTGAAGAAAATGAGTAGAAAGATAGGTTAATCAACAAGAAGTTGATACCCCATTATACTTATAGCGGATGTGGATATTGTGGTGGTTGGATGTGGGTGTAAAGGTAGTAAATGGCCTTTAATACTCAAGCCATTTAATTCTCACACTTGTGGTTGGTCATTTAATGCGTTTTAGATATCCATAATATTTTGGTTTTCCCACGTGGCACCAGGAATGACTTATTAAACATATTACTTTTTCCTTAAATATTAATACAGAAAGGGTTGTCAGTTCCTTGAATAGGCAAAATTTAGGATATAAATTGTGAACGTCCTAGAGAACAAATGCACGACACTAATAACTGAATAGGCGTACACACCATTCTCCCATTTGCATTCCTCTATTCCCAACCTCTGAGGCACCATAGATGACCCTTACCAGCATGGAATAGGCGTACACGCCATTATCCCATTTGCATTCCACGTATTACTTAATCATTGCTTCCCCTGCATCACACCGACCATTGTACATGAATTCATACATACTTTTGAATAGAAGGGCCGATGGGTTATTGTGTTCTAAGCAACTGTTGATGAACTCATCTGATGGTCGGTGGCGGTGCCAGGATATGTAGTTGTAGAAGAAAACAACGCTTTTGTAGAAAGGAGGGGTTTGTGCTATCTCATTCAGTACATGGCAGGTGGATGTTTCCCTTACAAAATCTCAGAAATCATTGTGGAAGAGAAGAATAAGTATAGTAAGCAACAAGTCATTTGGAAAATCAAGAATCTGCATGTTTTGTGATTTATGCTGAGTGAATTAGGCCCAATCACATCTCGGCTCCTTTACGGTTTCCATGTCTATGGTTGCCTCCATTGGCTCATGCACAGTTGTAACAGCTGGTTCCTGCAATATGAATGTTCATATTCATATCAATGTACATTCATAGATATCATTTATCGTTCACACACATAATTTAAGACCATACCCTTTCCTCCATGGGCTCCTTTACGGTTTCCTCGTCCATGGTTGTGTCGACCGGATCCTGCACATTTGTACCAGCTGCTTCCTACAAAATGAATGTTCTTCAGATAAGTGTACAATCATAGATATAATTTATCGTTCACACCCATAATTTAAGCCAATACCGTTTCCTCCATGGGGTCCTTTCGGTTTACCCGTCCATGGTTGTGTGCACCGGATCCTGCACAGTTCTATCAATTGCTTCCTGCAAAACGAATGTTAATCTTCAGATAAGTGTATGTTCACATACATCATTTATCGTTCGCACACATAATTTAAGCCCATACCGTTTCCTCCATGGGGTCCTCTACGATTTTATCGTGAGTCAATTGAACTGGTTATGAACTGCTATTCGATCCATCGTCCATGGTAGAGTCATCTAGCTCATAAACAGTTGTACCTCTTTGTTCTTGTGGAATGAATTTTCATATATTGATAAATGTATGTTCACAAAAATACATGATCGTTCACAAACATACGTTAAGTCCATACCATTTCCACCTCGTTATTTGCAAAAGCTTTATCTCCCAAGGATTGCTCATCACCCGCCCAAGGGTCTTCTTTGACTTCCTTCTTCACCGGTCCACTTAAGTTGTCGTTCACAACCCGTTCATCCTGATGAGATATATAGGCTTAACTATCGGTATTTTTTAAGAATATCAGACAGAAAACATACCTTCTCCAATGGCTCCTTCGTAAAACTTCTTCTTCTACGAAGGTCTTCCAAATTTGGGCTTCTTTCGATTTGCAGCCGATTTCGCAGTCTTACCTCTTTCCAACACTCTCCACACTTCCAATAGGTGTTTAGGATTCGGCTCCACATCTTCATCTGAAGAGAGCTCTTGGGGGAAGTTCTATAACGTCTCCTATAACATAAAAACATCGCAAGTTAGCCATGATATACCTTAAATTCAAGTTCATATACGGGTTAAGGGATTCTCAAAATATTCCCACTGAAAAACCAAAACCGGATTACCTACCTTATCCGACGGGTCATCTCCTATATCAAGATTAGGCACCGGCGGCTCCTATAAGAATCATACATCGCAAATTTACACATGTATAAACAAAAAATAAACGTTCCTATACGGGATAAGTGATTTATAACACATTTCCGAATGAATACATGCCACCGTAAAATATACCCTAGCCGGCACATCTTCATCCGCACGGAGCTCTACTGTAGAGTCAGAAACACTTACATGCTCTTCATGAAGCTTTTTCTTCTTCTTAAGAGGTTGGAGCTTGTGCTTCTTCTGCTTATGGGCCGGCTTTGAAGCCTTAATACTCACCCCACCTTTACCCACATTATCCACATTTCCATCACGTTTTTTGGAATTTGGATCAAAAAAATCATCCGACGATACCTCTCTGGGTAAGTTAGATGGCGTCTCCTATAAGAATCAAATGTTGGAACTTAAAATAAGAAATAGTTACAAATGGAGGTCCATAACGTGGTTACATGTTTATCAAACATTTACCTGCTGCTTCTTAGCCTTTTGCTGCTTACTGGTACTTCCTCGGGACTCTTTTACTCTCGAGGACCGCCTCGTAGGGAAAACCGGACTTCCGCTGCCGCTTCCACTATTCTTTCAAAAGGCTTTCTAATTTGAATGTCGGCCATGGTGGCCTCCTCTGTTTCAAACCGAACCCATTTTCCCTTCTTTTTCCCACTAACAACATGGTACCCTGGCCAGCGTATGGAATTACGTCTTCTCTATTCTCCCTCTCCTCGTCTTTTTCCACCATAAATAAGTTGTGCTTCTTCAAAAGCGTCTCAACAGTATCCCTTACAATTACCTCCTGCCTACATAAATTGGCTATTTGTAAAATCCTTTGCCACAGCTTCATAAATTACCGCCTCCTGCTTCTTCAACCACCCTTAATCCCTTCTAGAGAAGTTCCTCTTCGCAGCAAGACCTGCGTCACCATCGACATCAGAGCCCCTTTCTCTCTTCTTCTCTTTCCCTTGGGTTCACTCTTCTTACGTTCTTTCTCCTCTTTGTTCTTGAGACACTGTTCCATTTCCTCTGTTGTCAGCACCCCAGGACACGTTCTGTCTCCTCCAGACTAGGACCTACGATTGAGATGTAGGGATGCATTTCACTCTCTAAGAATAGCCTCCAAATAAGCTATGTTCTCATCCTCTTCCCCATCATCATCACTCCATTCACACGTTTTAGAATCCTTTTCTTCATCATCAAGATGAAGAAATGAATCAACAGTGAGCTGCAACAAGTAGCATACCTTTGTCAATGAACAACATCAATAACACTCAAAGTACAACTATGCGTTGCTATATAACTTCATTATGTATATACGTTCACAAATATATATATAGTGTCTTATATACGTTCATATCCCGATATCAAAATGTCTATAAGTGCACACAGAGAACTATAATAGGTTTAAAGGATCATGTATCTTCTTATACGTTTATCCACTGAAATTCCTTATGTTTACAAGTTCATTTCTATAAACTTTAGTTTCATTCATACCTCGGGAAGGCTCTCGACATTCATGAGATGTTTGTAGTTAATAGTCTTCTTTTTATACAAGCCACTGCAGGAACGCGGAGTGAAGTCTAGCTCAGCAGATGCACTTGGGAGCTTCGCTCGTAGCTCATGGATTGTTTCAAGGGCAAGGAGCTGAATTTCTATCGGAAATCCTCGCATGATTGTCGAGGGCTTTGTCACCCTATCCTTCATTCCCTTCTTTTTGACAATATCCGTGAACTTTAGCATTGTTAGCTCAAACGCCTTCCGGCCCCATGGTTATGCTAAAAACTTGTCCACATCTTTGACAAGTTCAACAGATTTCTGAGACACTTTCCCGTATTGATTCTCCACGGCAACCACGCTGTCAGCAAGTATGATCAGAGCTAGCTGCAACCTCGTCTCATCTTCCATCTCTTCCTCCGATCGCATACGGATGATGAGATGATCGATATTTCCGTCTTTTCCCTTCCCAATCAATGTATCCCAATGAGTTGGAGCAACTGTTACAGGCAGAAATTTTTTTTATTAAATATCTTTCAAAAATTAAACCCAAATTATATATTAAAACACACACCACACAAATACTTTAAATTCACTTTTTACTAAAGAATATTGCTCACACAGACCTTGCAGTACTTTTATGGGCTGTTCCTCATCAAGGTTCACGGCCTCACCATTGTGTTCATCTACTATGTTTTCTGCCGCTTCCGAAGATGGTTTCTCATACGGGTCACATTTCAATACGGTTACTAAGCCAAACTCCCTTAAAGAGAACTTGATCGACTTAGGGCCGAAGACAAACCAAGCATGACGTCTCTTATAGTGCAGTTGATGTGTAAGTAATCCATGTACGAGTTTCACCGAGAATGCAAGCCGCCTCAGAGGTATATTGAATAACTTACCAAACTGCGTCTTCATTATTCTCTCCATCTCTAACTTGTGATCTTTCAAAGCCAGTGATAATTCATCAAAATAATCAGTTTTCGAGTATGAATGAAGTTTCCTCCCTGTTGGATAGTGATTCAGAATGAACCACCTCTCCGGTAACCGAGAGTCAAACACATCGTCATCGTACTCGAACGTTGGGACGCAGTCTTTATCAAGGCCACCTGCATATGAGGAGCATCAAATAGAAGTCAGTTATTTTATAATGAACGTCCATACAATACTATAATGTTCATATGGGGACTTAAAATTTGATCCGACAAAATTAATTTCATTCAAAATAACAAACAACGAAGTATGAATCATAAAATTAACCCAAAAAATTACATTGCACACTGTAAGATTATAAAACGGTTGGCTTTAAATTGGCGATCAGAAAACCTATTACTTACTTCACATTCGTCCGATCGAAAACCTAATCGAAAACCCAATCAAACAAAATCGATACTGAAACCAAATATTTATTTCAATTTCATGCACCCATAAATGATACAAAACCATCAAGTTCTGACCCCAACTAGGCTTTCCAGGAAACCGACAACCCCTATAACTTACACATATAAGTCGAAAACAAAAATTATTCGGAGTTTTGTACTTTCTTACCAAAATTGGCGACAGCGTCAACGTTGTTTCTCCAACTCGACATTGATACTCAGATACAATGACTTGCTTCCTTCCGGTGATGATTTTCGAGGAAGTACACTTAACACGCCTATTTTTCCCCCATGAAGACGACATAGATAAAATTGTTTCGTTTTCCAATTTTATTTTAATTTTTTTACAGTTTAAGTTTTAAGTTTTGGATTAAAGCAAGTGTAAACGGCAAGTTGCCTTATCCTTACCCACGTGCAGGCCAATTTAGATTAAAAAATAAAATTAATTCCTTTATTATTACTCACCACGTGTGGGAGAGTTGGCGAGAATGTTCCACAAGAGCATGAGTAACATTAACACGGTGGAAGTGTTATTTACAACAAGTGTTATCCAACCATATTTCTCAACAATATATGTACATGCATGTATGAAAAGGCTATTTTAAATGATTTTTCACGTTTTTATTATTGTAAAAGAATTAAGTTGTAATTGTTGTAATAAAACATAAAGTTTTAAAATTTTAAAATAGGAGTAGCATAAAAACCGGGTTGGTTCTTTTTTCTCAAACAAAATTGAATGGTTATATGCCAACAATAACCTTTATACTGTAAACATTTACAAAATGTACCATAGCTGGGAAAAACGTCCTACATAATTTATTATATTATATATATATATGTATGTATATATTAGGATTAAAAACCTTTTAGGCACGAAGTCTGAGGAGATCCATAAGCTCCTAATGGCTTTTTCAGTTCGTACTCCGCCACTCCTATCTTCCTTCTAGATCAAGCCTATGTTCTCTTAATCATGGTGTCGTTACTTACTGTTGCAGAAGCGCATGTCACTCCTCCGCCAAAGTCAAAACCTCTAGACCCGAGCATTACCACATCTCTGTTGCTTGAACCGTCCGCCGTCCTGTCCCTCAAGAAACTCTGTCAATGTTTTTTTCTTCTCGTTGCTCCCCCGTGTGTCGCACCTCGCTGCCGCTCCTTCTTGTTTCTCTCTCTCGTATCTGCGTCGTTCAATAGTGTCGCTTGACCTCACGTCCACCTTTCTCACTAGCATGTTTAACGATTACGCTCTTGGTATTATGGAATTCATGTCGGTAGTATGTAGTCAGCCACAAACGAAAAAAACCGGTAAGTTAAAATGTCCATGTTCTCATTGTCGGAATGCTATGCATTCTAGGATATAGGAAGCATGGAATCAATTGTATTTAAATAGATTTATGCCAGGTTATAAGATTGAATATCTTCATAGAGAATGATCGGATTATGGTAGTATTAGAAGTAGAGAACCTTAAGGTAGTAGTAGTAGGGAACTTATGGTAGTACTAGAAAACCTTATAATGTTGAAGGCTTAGAAGAAAGAATGAAAGTATATTTATGTGTAGGTACCATTCATATGGTTAGTGATGTGTATATGGAAAATATTCAGTATGTTGGCGGAGATCAAAATTCTAGGGTAGAGGAACTTAATTTAGAAGGAAATAGATTTTTGATATCTTTGTGGATCCGGAAATCCACACTAAGTATTTGTAATTTGGAATGGAAATTGTGGAAGGGTTAGAACCTCAAAGACCGCACGATGCTTCAAAAAAATACTTGAAATGATTATGAGTTTCATAATTATTTTGTATTAATTTAAGAATATTACAAAAAAAAAGAAAGAGTTTACAGTGAGCTCGTAGAGTTGTTTGTGTGTAAAAAGAATGTGTCAAAATAAGGTCTTTGAAGTAAAGCCATTGAATTCCTTTATAGCCTCCTAGATGAGCTCTACATCTCGTATATCTCGTTGTGCTCTTGTTGGAACGATCTCCGCGATCTCTGGATTGTTGAGTTGATCTCGGAGTGATCTCCTTTGACTAAATCAGCTCTACGGTTGACTTAAATATCTGGCACATCCTTTTCAATACACAGTCGTTTTCAAGTAATGGACTTCAGTTTGGGCTGGAGTGATGTCTTCATTGTCGATATGTTTAAGAGATAAGGCCCAAAAGGTCTTATCGGCCCAAATTTGGGTGCAGATTTTGGTACAAACAATTACCCCCAGCCTGATACGTCATTGGACAGCACCAAGGATAAGAATCTAAAATCTGAGCTTGAACCAGAGCTATAACCAGAGGATAAGCTTGTAGCTGAGGAGTTTGGAGCTGAAAATGCCTTGTTGCACCAGAATGACCAATGACCAGATACAAAGCTAGGGCGTTCAAGAAGGCCATGGGAGGATTACCTGATCACATTTGAGAGAGCCATTGCCCCTGGGTCTAGTAGAAGAAGTTTATCAAACCTGCCTGGTTTTGGTAAATATCCAAGGAGATCAATGAATGGGTACATGTTTCGTTTGCACTCTTTTTCCCTTCTCTTTGGTTTTGTCCCACTGGGTTTTTCAAAGAAAAGTTTTTAATGAGGCAAGTGAATCATGTCCATTAGACCAATTTCTTAATTTAAACATGGCCCAGCCTTTATTTGAAGACATTTTCATGGCCATAATAGTCTGAGGAGCCAGTATTTCGAATTTGAGTTTTGTAATAAATTTGGTCTTGTTTTGATTTCCAAGGTGTGTTTAATATGCAGCTTTGTTGCTTTCCCTTTTTAAAATATTGTACTTCTGACGTTATAATCTCTCTAGACTTTTAATCAAAAACCCTTTCTGAATTTCTAGATCATCCTGTTGGTGTGTCATATCCAACAAAATCTTTTGTGTTCTTTAGTGTGTAATATTTGATGAATTCAAAGAGATGAATCAAGAGTCATTCTGCAGCTCTTTTGTGACCATTCGATCGACATCCCTTGTTAGTGCATCAACGAGATTCCGGTTCATTACAGCAACGCTTATCCTCATCCCATTTCTAAAGTGACAATTCTAGGCTTGATCCTACCAAGTGGTGTCTGAGGTTGATGTCCCTTGGCTAGGATCGTACAAGTGGTATGCAACATTTGAGATTTGGGTAGATTCTGATCCTTCATCTTCTCTGCCTTTTCATCTTCTATTATCAATTTTGTTTCTGTTTTTCGCTTGTTGTTAGGGTTTTAAAATTATTGCACAATCCATTTCGAATCATCCATTTCATGCATGTTTTGTCTGCATATTTTCATTCCAAATTGTATGTTCATGTTTTGATTTCAAAATTACATTTTGTTTTTGATTGTCTGTTTGTTTTTAGTTGTTTAATCCACTTCTTGCTTGGAATTATCGTCCACTTTTCTTTTCGAGTTAATTTTTCCGTATTTGTATTTATCCTTCCGCGCCTTTAACTTTATCTTCCAAATAGGCCGAAAAGGGACGATCCGATTCCGTTTAAGTACATGTATTCATTATCCGACCCAAAGTCTATAGAATACGAAACTTGTAGGTTCTGCCCAAGTTCGTAGGTTCTATCAAAGGATAGTAATGTGTTCGTTATCATTACAAAAAGGGTTACGCCAGTCGCGCATTCGGAGGAAGATATTGGCAAGTGTCCGTTTGGAAGATTCGAGAAATATTTTCTGCTTGGAACTTCCGAGGAATGTGTTATGAACGGATAATCCAAGGACTATGTCCTGCTCGGATTATCCGAGGACTGTGTTCTGCTCGGAACGTCTGAGGACAGTGTTCTGCTCAGATTATCCGAGGATTGTGTTATGCTCGGATTATCCGATGACTGTTCGGCTCGGAACGTTCGAGGACTGTGTTCGGCATAGATTATCCGAGGACTTTTTTCTGCTCGGATTATCCGAGGATTGTTTTCTGCTCGGATTTTCCGAGCAGCTTTGCTTGCTTGGATTGTCCGAGCAGCCTTCCTTCTCGAATCATCCGTACAGCTTGGCATGCTTGGATTCCGAGCAGCCTCGCCTGCTTAAATTATCCTAGCAGTCATGCCTACTAGGATTTTCTGAGAAGGTTGTCTGAGCGTCTGAGCTTGCTGATTGATTATGTCAAGTGATATGCATGTCCAAATGATACAGCCGAGCAGTTTGATTTCTCGAAAGGTGGGCTGAGCGGTTTCATATTTTTTAGTTTAAATGTTATTTACCTGAAGTGTCGTTCATACGAAACTTCATTCAGACGATGCATCGTTTGTACGGAACATAGCTATGTCCAATTACATAGTCCATATTCGAATATTGATTTTGTCGAGGGGGATTTTGAAACCAATAGTGTGCGTCAAGAATTTCCAAGTAAAGCGGTCTTTCATGATTTTGGTTATGCCGTAGAGAAGTCGGATAAGGCTCGATTAGTGTTAAAATGTCGTATAGAAAGCTGCAAGTGGGGTCTACAAGCCGTAAAGGTTGGATAGATGGAAATGTTCTTGAATTTATCGCACACAAAGATGCATTCATGCAGTCAAAGTAGTCAGAGGGAAGCAACTCGAAGAGGATAGGCACACCTCATTTAGTTGCATTTCTTTTTCATGATGATTATCCAAGAGAAATGGGAACTCCAACTCCTAGAATTATCATGTATCTTGTTAAGATAAAACTTGATGTCGACGTATCATACTCCACAACGTTGAGAGGGGAAATCAAGCTGTTTCGGATTTGCGTGGTAGTTTGGAAGGAAGCTATCAAATGATATATTTGTTATTTGTACATGTTAGAGAAGGTCAAGTACAGTAACAAGTGTGATATTGGATGAGAAGAAAAAATTCAAGTACCTATTCATATCTCTGGGAGCTAGCATTGAAGGGTTTTAAGTAATGAGGAAAGTGATAATTTTGGATGCAATTTTCTCAAAAATGGATATGGTGGGTTATTAGTTTTCGCTTCATCGCAGAATCCTAATCTTCACCATTATCCCATAGCGTTTGGTGTACTTGATGGTGAGAATAATGCAAGTTTGACCTGGTTATTCGAGATGATGAAAAATGTGGTAGCACACTCTTCAAAATTGGCGTTTGTGAGTGACAAAAATGCAAGCCTCATCGATGATATAGCTAATGTGTATCCCTAAGCTCATCATGGTTATTGTATATGACATTAGTCCTAAAATTTGAAAGCTCATGCTTCTAATGTCAACAAATAAGTAGTCGCCTATAGATTCCTAGAGTTCAGTTTGCTTTACACAGTGGTTCAGTTCGAATCCGCTTATAGTTTTTATAAGACGAGATATCCTTCGGCGGCCAAGTATCCTTTGAACAATACTTTTAAGGAGACCAGGAGGTACACATTAATACCCTTGCTTAATACGATTATTAAAAAACTTTTGGCTTGGTTTAACAACCATCAGAAGGAGACAGTGTCTGGAATGACTGATAATAAAATAGTGTCTTTAGTGGAGAACCATATGTACGATCATTGGGAAGTTTTTGAGAGATTAATTGTCGGGGTGTTAATAGTTTCGAGCTTGAGTGTGATGTCTCCGGTAGTGATGGAAAGCCTTATTTGGTGAACTTTATGTTGAAAACGTGCAATTGCAGGTTCTTCGATATTGAAAAATATCCTTAAGTGCAACACTTGCCGCTTTCATTAATTTCAAAAGGTCCAGACAGTGGTAGTGATATAGAAGTACATGAATTGTTTAAAAAAATATTACTGGATGGAGTTGTGGCCAATGGCATATTACCAAACAATTTATTTAGTGACGTATATGTTAGAATGGGATGTTCCAGATAACATCAGAGATTTGCAGATTTTACCTCGTTCCAAACTCTCAAAAAAGGGAAGGAAGAAAATTAAAAGGTTTCCATTGGTAGGAGAAATGAATAAGAGGACAAAAACAAGAGGCGGCCAACACAACGAATCCAATGGTTGTTATTTGGATTGAAGTGTTTTCTAGTGTCTGATTAGGATTTTTTTTTTTTTTTTTTTTTTTGTAAACTTGTATAACATGTACGATTTATTCTGGGTAAAACATGTATTATTGGTATAACTATATGTCGTATCTTTTGTTGTTGGTAATATTTTGTAATCCTGGTAATATTTTCGTATCTTTTGTTATTGGTAATCACCAAGTATCGTGTTAATAAAATCTAAATAAGTCAACATACTAATGCATAAAACTATCAAAATCATAGGTTCATCGAATTATATGCTAATCACAATAATGGACTAATAATAAAAGAAACTACACAATACTCCACCAATATAGTCCTAAGTTTGTGTGTAGGATGATGACTCCCACATTTGGAAACCATCGGATTTGGCCGTCGAACAAGAGTTGACAATGTTGAGGAAGGAGGTTGATGAGCAGTCTAAGAAAACTCGAAGCATGTCACACCATGAACTTCAGATCAACCAAATGCTTGAGGAGCTGAAAAACCATAATGAAAAGATTGGAAAATGAATTTTTTAAGATTTCTATGTTTGCTAGAATTATCCTTCAGTTTTTGACTATTGGTGTCCTTCGTTTTTGTAAGACTAATCTTGTCTCCTAATCCATGTTTTATTAGACTTTTAAAAGACTTACCCAAACAAAACCAACTTAATAGTTATGATTTCATCCGTTATCCAAAAAAAAAAAACGTGATGAGTCCATAAAAACAAACCACAAAAGTGAGTTAAAAAACAACAACTAATAAAACAAACACATTGGACGAACTACAAGGCTTTCTCTTTCTGTTCCTTCATGTAAGCTTCCATTGTGGCGAGTCTTCCCTTAAACCCATCAACCGTGCTCAGAACTTCCTGCATATACTCTTCCACTTTATTATGGAATTTGTTTAGGAGCTGTACGATTGCACTGTGTCCCGGTACTGGTGGGAAATGGCGGCAACTGGCTCGGCAATTGATCTTCAGGAACCGATATCCGCTTCGTACATAACTTTAAAGAAAATAGGCAATCCTTTCCCCAAATGCTTCATACAGCTCACCAGAACGATATCATACATATCAACGTCATCATTTTATTTTGTGCTTCGAAGCAGAAGAGCCTTCCCCCCCCCCCCCCCCCCACACAATTCCTAGCAACCATGATACTGTCAATGTCCTGTGAACATAAACAAATAATACAAAAATTAAAAACAATCTTAACCAAACAAATTAATGTGGAAATGATAACCTACCTTTGTTGTTCCAAGTTCTTCGTTTATTTTCGACAGAGGGAACCCTTTCATATCACAATTCTTGAATTTTGACTACAACATCCTAGGACAAACCGCATCTGCATGCGTCTGCTACCTCTTCTGTGAATTTATTTCGTAATTCAGAGATCGCCTCGAATGGTAAAATTTAGAAACACACACACACACACACATATTACGCAAATCTAAAAAGATAATATTACCTAGTATTTAAGGTGTTACGTAAATCTAAGAACATAAAATTAGCCAGTATTTCCAGTTTTATGCAAATATAAGAAGATAATATTACCAAGAAAATAGTTTAACTTACCTCCAAAGGAAGACAACAGGCTGGAATCGGCCATAGCGCACCCTCTTCCACAAACCCTCCAAATGTTCCACTGTGTGCTTGATCGGGCTAAGCATATAATCAAAAGACAATCTCCCCCAAGGGAATGTCTTACAAAGTTCGAGATCATCCACTGCTCTCAGAAGGACTTGATTCACGGGCATTGCAAGTTTACCACACTCGGTCTGCATTATGAGAATGCTGCACAAGAAGAATAGCACCACCATCCTCAGCCTATCCCGACATGCTTGCTTCATCTCCTCTAGTTTCGCTTTGACGTCTTGGATTCTAATAACATTTTCCCCAAAATGCGTTGTCAAAAACTTCATACCGCCAAGCTGCTTATAATACAGTGGATAGTTCCGACAGTCCTAAAACGGAAATCAACGAGGGTTCTGTCAAACCGTATCAGATGGAAACTCCATTTACCGGAAACAAGGCTTCTCATTTCTTCTTGATTTTTGTCGTACAGAGAAGAAGCATCCACATGACATGAACCTTTTGGTTTTTTTCTTTAGACATGTGAAGGTGTTTAAACTGAGGATGGCTCTCAAACCAATTCCTCTCCATGTTACTGAGTGGAGGATCCAATTCATTGAGCGTAGTAAAAAACTCATCAATAAAGCACCGAGTCCCTACCTTGAATCTCTAGCTATACTCACTTGGAGGGAAATACATACCCATCGGTCGTAGTTCTTCTTTTCTCCCTAAATTCTGATCTGAAACCTGCAAAAAACTACAACAAATTTTCCAAGTTATTACTTAGTCCTAACAGTATTACAAATTTTTTACCTAGTACTACCAATATTACATATAAAATACATAAAGTCAAAATCGAACATCATCTTCTTGATCTTGTTGACGATGTTGAGATGATATCTCATGTTGTTGGTTTGACGTTTCCTCTGAATCCTGCAACCAAAAAAGCAGTTGATGTCAGTTATCCTAATTTCAGATAAAAAACTTACTAGTTTTACCTACTTTTACCAATATTACTTATTAAATCATGCTAATTTTACCTCAAAGGCACTCAATGTACGGCTATGTGTTCTGATCTGAGTTCTCGTCATCTTCTTCTCCTTTGTCTTCTTCTTCTTCTTCATCTTCTCCATCTTCTGAGTTTTTTTTTTCTTCTCCTGTTTCTCCTACTTCTTCTTCTTCACTCTCGTCTTCTAAGTCTTCTTCTCCTTTGTCTTCTTCTAATTTTTCTTCTCCTTTGTCTTCTTCTAAGTTTTCCTCAACTTCATATGTTTCCTCTCCTTTTTCTCCTTCTTCTTCACTCTCATCTTCCCGATCTTCCTCTTCGTCAACTTCATCTACTAGCTTGGTCATTTGGACATCAACACTATCATCTATAGTTGCATCTTGATCTTATAGAATTTCATCTACAGTCTTTTCCGCATCTTGAGCTTCTAGAATATGATCTCCTTCAACAGCACCATCAGTCTTTTTCTTTGATTTCTTATGCCCTCGAGCTATAGTCTTCTCTGTATCCGGTTTCTCTGGATTCGCTTTGCGTCGATCGACATCAGCAGTGCGTCGATCGATGCTAGGCAAAGGAGTAACGACCTCTGCGTTTAACTTGGCTTCAGTTTCCTCGTTCGCAATCTGCGTTGATCGATGATGTGGTGCGTCGGTCGATGCAGTGCGAAACTCACGGATTTCATCTTCCATCTCCTCAATCTCAACGATTTCTTCCAAACTTAGGCCCTTTTTCTGAGCAGGAACGACCTCTTTACCACTTCTCAACGTGATTGCATTACACTGGTACTTAAGATTAGTATCAGTTCGTCCCGGGAGAGATCCATCTTGCCTCTTAACAGACCCAGCAGTCTGTGCAACTTGAACAACCAATTTCTTCACATGAGTGCTCAAGACATCTATCTTCCCATTCAGATCCAAGTACATGGCATCCATCTTTCCATTGAAGTCCACTGTACTCTTCTGCTGTCCTTCCAGAAGCTGCTCCAACAGTCCCATCATCTTATCATTCTGCTCATTTTGAGGAGGAGCAGGTTGATATGATGAAGATCCATAATTCCTTGTGAAGCTAGTAGCGTTGTTTCCAGGGCTTGTGTTACTCTGATAAGGCTTCTGGTAATGAGGCTTAGGAGTGAAACCAGAGAAGTTTGAATTAACTGTGAAGTACTTCTTTGACCCATTCCATTGTAGCCACCTCTACCTTGCTGATTCCCAAATATGTTTCCCTGAAAACAAGTCCCACCAACATAGTTCACATCCTCTTCTTCGCAGCTTTCTTCAGCCTCAAATACCTCAAGACCTGAGCAAAATGAACATTCTTCTTCCCAAGTAGAAGACTATGAAGAGAATCAATCTTGTTATTCATCTCAGCTATCTTTGAGCTATCAGCTTTCCCACCAGATTTCTGCCTCCCCATATCAGCATTCTTGGTGCTTTACTGCTTACCAAGTTCTCAATCAGCTCCTTAGCTTGCTCTAGAGATTTAGTGTTGAAGTTTCCATTACTAGAAGCTTCTAAAGCCATCTGATACAACATATCAACTCCTCTTAAGAAAATGCTCAGCAACTGAACAACAAAGAAACCATAATGAGGGCAATCTCTCTGGTACATCCTAAACCTTACCTAAGCTGCTTTCAGGGCCTCTGTAGGTCCCTGCTTGAATGTCAGGAACTCCTGTCTAAGCTGATCAGATCTAGCATCATCATCGAAGTGCCTCAGAAACTTCCTCTTAACTGCATCCCAAGTAGTCAGAGTCACACGTGGAATCTGCTTCAGCCAATTCGCAGCTTCTCCTCCAAGAGAGTGAAGAAAAAGCTTACAGTGTAGGAAGTCATAGCTCACTCCATTATGCTTCATCCCAGTGACTAAAGTCTCAAAGTTCTCTATGTGATCCAAAGGTTGCTCATGTGGGAGTCCATGAAAGAGGTGATGTCCCACAAGCGTGTAGTAAGAAGTCTTCAGCTCAAAGTCGTTCCACGCAAAAGCATGAGGTGCAATCGCAGACCTATTAGCATAGAACTCATCAGGCATGTTGTAATCAGCTAGTGTCCTCATAGCAGGAGGCTCTGGTGCTCTAGGTAGCACTTCAACTTGTGGATTTCCTTCTCCACCTGCTCCTCCACCTTTAGCTTCTCCATCAGGCTGAAAAATCTGCCTCTCAGGTTCAAGAATGACATTACCTTCGTCATCAAGTCTCTAACCACGCTCATTGCAGACATGATTGTCTCTATCTCTCAGAACACCATATTCATCTCGAATTAGGATCACAACATTTATGTTTGCCATCTTAGCTGGTTTCTGAGCTTTTCTGTTCGTCCTTTCTAACTTTGCAAGTTCCTCAAGTATGAGATTCATGAGTTTTTTTGTCCGGATTGCTTCTTCTCGCACGATTATGCATACACTGTCGGTAATCATCAAGCGTCGATCGATGCACAAGTATGCGTCGATCGATTTAGTTCGAGTGTGTCGATCGATTCAAGGAGATGTCGGTCGATGCGCGTGTCTAATCGCAAGCCTGAAACATGCAAAACAGAAAATTATTAACTACAAAAAAAACGAAAAAACCTAATCTAAACTCTAAACTCAAATCTATCGAAGACTCAAAAGAGTCCTTGGCAACGGTGCCAAAAACTTGATATGCTCAGTGTTTAATTCCCTAAGTTACACTGTAAGTGCACATGCAAATGTAGTATGTAGGAGTCGAACCACAGAGACTCAAGAAATCTTAGGATAGACTAGAGAATGTCGAGTTAAGGTAGGCGATATGAATCAAGAAATAGTAAACTAAATGCAGCAAATAAATCAGTAGCAAATTCGGTTTGTTATCAAATACTAAAAGTGCTAGGTGCAGGGAGTTCTCAGGAAATCATGCCAAGCAGATCAAATATCAGTCATGATCAAATTAAGTATCGTTCTAGAACTCAAACACAGATGTAGAACTAACCAACTTTAGTTGCGAGAATTCACTAAGTCTAAACCCTAGAAATCCAATTTTCTTTGCAATTCCTAACAAATTAAACTAGCCTTCAGTTTAGGTTTGATTTGTTCACAATTCAATTAAACCAAATTTCCTTGAAGGTAATTAAATTGCTCAACCTAAATAGATCAGATTCTAAATCACACTTTCGTTCCAATTTATAAACCCTAAGTCTAGATTCCAATTCACCAGGTTAGAAACTAGTATTAAGCACAATTCAGATTGAAGAACTAATTAGGTTATGAATCCTTAACTGATTGATTTAATCTAGCAAGTCATGAAGTCCCTAATGAGAATCCCTAAACCTAAAAATGAATCTACTCGATCATGATCAATGAAAAATAAATCATAGTATGAATAAATTGCATTAATAAAAGAGACGAGAATAAAAAGGGGTTTGAAATCTTCTCCAAAAGCAGTACAAGGTTCTGGTCAGCCCAAAGCTCTAAACTCTCTCTAGCTAAAAGTATGAATGTCTAATCTCAACAAAACACCAAAAACCTAATTATAAAGTGCTAATCACGTCTTGAGTCTCTTCTGTAAATACTGGAACTTTTGGGTCAAAGCTGAAGTTCTCGAAGTCTTTCATTAATGCGCTGGCGCGGATCTGCATCGATTGATGCAAGACAACATCGATCGGCGCTAAGGTCGAACAAAGATGGTGATTTCTTCTCCTTACGGCTTTAGCTCCAAATCTTGCCCAAAATGCTCCAATATCTTCATCCTCCAAACGTGCATAGACCTAATAGACATCTGAAAAGACTCGAAAGACCCTACAAAAGACTCTAATATATACTTATATCATGGCTTAAAACAGGTAAAAACCATAATATATCATATGTTCCCATCAAAAAAGTAAAATCGTGTTTTCCTGCCAATACCGTAAAATCATCTTTTCCCGCCATACCATAAAATAGCTTTTTCCAGCCAAAACTGTAAAATCGTGTTTTTACGCCAAAACCGCAAAATCATATTTTTCCTCTAAAACCTAAATTGTGTTTTCCTCGTTAAATATGGTTGTCCATAACTGCAAAATCGTGTTTTTTACCAAAACTGTAAAATATGTATTCTTTCATAGTCACATTTCCTCGTTAAATATGGTAGTTCATAACTGCAAAATCGTGTTTGTTTACACCAAAACCGTAAAATATGTATTCTTTCTTAGTCACATTTCCTCGTTAAAACCGTAAAATGATAGGTTCTCTTCAAAGTCGCAAAATAACAAAATAATACTTTTTGAAAATATATAGTTTTCAATATATTTTAGATTAATACTTAAATTATTATTGTTAAGATTATGAGTAATAAATGATTATGTTAAAGTATGAGTGTTTTAGTCATTTTCGTGTTAAATTCATTTAGACAAAGATGAAGATTTATAAAAACTAAGCAAACAAACAAAGTTTCATTCGAATGCTTCATCCATATGAACATATAAAAATTGAAACAAACATCATTGAAATGAATCATTTGAATGAACCATTGAGATGAATCATCTTGATGAAAATGTCAGATGCAAAATATGAACCACCTCTTAAATTTTATTTTATATTTTATAAAATAATAATACAAAAATTTAACGAGATAGAGGATATTAACAAGTATAAGGCAGAGCGTAATGTAGGCGAGGATGTTAACCTCTAGAAGTATAAAGTGGATGGCTACAAGAGCTGTTTCATTACATCTGCAACTTGTAATCTGATCCGACAATCAACAATGGAAGTGGATTGGGGTAACGGAGTCTTGTTCAGGCACTCAACGCCTAAATTATTCTTCCAGGTTTGGACTGCAATTAAAAACAGACTCTCACTACAAGAAAACAGCGATTTAGCGACTGCAAAAAGAGTCGCTATTTAGTCGCAAAATTAGATTTTGCGACTAAATAGCGACTAAAGTAGTTAGTCGCTAATCTCTGGTCGCTAAAAGTATTAGTCGCTATATTATTCGCTATTTTGCGACTATTTAGCGACTAATGTTATTTTATTCATATTAGTCGCACTTGAGTCGCTAAATATTAGCGACTAATGAGCGACTAAGTAGCTACTAATATAGCGACTAATAAACAGTCGCTATATAGTCGCTAAATGTGTAGTCGCTATATAGTCGCTATATTAGCAACCGTTTAGTGACTATCTTGCGACTATTTTAGCGACCGTTTAGAGACTGTTTAGCGACTATTTTAGCGACTGTTTAGAGACTGTTTAGCGACTAATTTAGGTTTTGGATCATACTTTTTTGGCCATATGGCGACGAATTAGCGACTGTTTTGTGACTCTATATTCGCAATATGGCCAAAAAAAATTTGTAATTCAATTTTAATTTGGTTTTGGTTTCTATTTTTAGATTCCTGTTTTTTTATTGTTTTATTTTTTTAAGACTCTAAAACTCTTACACATAACAAAGAACATACATTAAAGTTGATTACATTGTCTTAACCATAATACATTAAACAAACATAATATTCAAACACTTATAAACATAAACAAGTTTATACATCATACAGATCAGTCTTGTGAAGTAGGAGAAGACTGAGGTGCTGGTGCATCAGTCTGACTTTTGCAAAAGTCTAGGTATGATGGGTCTGTTTCCTGAAGATACCTTTGCACCATGCTCAACTCCTTATGCTCCTTAGCTTGTCTAGCTAGCTCAGCAGCTTGTGTCTCAAGTTGGCGTTGGGCTTCTTGTAGCTGATCTTGTAGTGAGTTGTAAGTCGAATAGGTACCCGGGTACTTGCGCTTTTGAGAGGCGTGATACTCTCCTAGACTTCCAATACCATAAGCATGGCCTCTATCATCGACAATTGTTGACTAGGAAACATGAAAGTTATATACACTTTTAGAAAATTGGTTTGGGAATGACAAATGACTTAAATAACAGAAACACTAACACATTTGAGCAATAAACAAATCATCAACACAACTATCTCAATACCAATAACTCAAGAGATTCATAGCAGTAACAGATTCTCATATGTACTCTCATAAACATTAAAACATAGATGGTTACGATTTCACAGAAGCTTAGTTACCTGAAGGAACAGTTCATCGATTTCGTCAGTTGTCAGCTGCCTTGGTCGCGAAGTCCCATCAGATGTTTCTGCCTCAAGCTCAGCCTTCCTTGCCTCGACCTTCTCCTTATACTTCTCTCCCACCTGTTGCGCCTTCAAGTCTATGTAGGTTCCATCTGATTTGGTGTGGGTCTTCAGGAAGACTTCACCAAAACTTACTTCTCTACCCAGGTCTTGTTCCTGAAAATGCAACAGAAGATAAATTGGTTAAATAAAAGTAAATATACTAAGAGAAGAAATATATAGAGGAAGTCTGAGTCTTACCATTTCTTGTTGAACTTGCAGAAAAGACTTCTGCCCGCTGTAGTTCCTGTGAGGACCGAGACCGCCACGATCAGAATTCCGACATGCAGAAGCGGTCCCACTCCTCTGTTTACCCTCATCAGAGTTCCAATAGGCCACCATTGGCGTCCAGAATTCACCTGGGATCCACGAAGGTCGCACACCTGAAACATGAACTTTGCTGACCATATCCTTCATCCTTCTCTGACAAATCGCCTCAAAATGTGCTTGCACGGTCCCTGTTATTAGGAAATCCCAGTGGTGCTCTTTCTACAAGAAGCAGCAGATGGAAGTTAGTAAGATATTGATGACAAGTAAAACAAAAGACTAGACTAATGTACTACACTGACCGCAAACTCAAGGAAGTATCTCTCTGCTCGCGGCCGTGGCACATGGCTCCAGCTGTAGAATGGTCCATCAAACTTGTTTTGGTATATCTTAGTAATCTTCCTGACCAAACTAGACTTGTCACGTCCAAACCTACAAAGGGAGAAAAAATCAGTACATATCATGACTTAATTAAACAGAGCAAAACACAATCTAACTGGAGAGAGAGAGAGAGAGATGGTTATACCAATTAGTGTTTGGCGGCTGAGGAAGTATTGGAGAGAGCACGGTCGTCCACTGCTCACGGCCTGGCATGGACAGCAGCCTCTGAAGATAGCGGAGACGGCTTTCCTCGAGATTTGGTTGATTATCAGCATTGTCATCAACTCCGTCGATGTCATCTTCACTCATTTGGTTGGACTGCTGAGTTTCAGGCGCATGAGTGCTGTTAGCTTCGGAGTTCTGATTCTGAGAAGCCCTCGGTTGTTGAGACACTTGAACTGAACGAGCAGGAGAAGGTTGTGGAGGAGTCATCTGACCTGAAATAGTGGTCAACGCATCATATAATCTTATAAAGCAACATGAGCTAAAACCTTAAGATACCAAAACAGAGAGTTAATACCAACAACGTGTCATATAAACAGAGAGTTAATACAAACAACGCATCATACAATCTCAAGTAAGCACAAGCATTAAGAGGTATGAGCTAATACCTTATGATACTAAAAACCAAAGCAACATGAGCTAATAATACCAAGTCCTAATAAATTCTAAACCAAGCACAAGTCATTTAACTCACAGACAGTCCTATAAGACCAACATTCAAGCTACCAACATGAGCTAATACCAAAATATAGAGTTAAGGTCAACAACGCATCATATAATCTTATAAAGCAACATGAGCTAATACCTTATGAGACCAAAACAGAGAGTTAATACCAACAACGCATCATATAAACAGAGAGTTAATACCAACAACGCATCATACAATCTCAAGTAAGCACAAGCATTAAGAGGTATGAGCTAATACCTTATGATACTAAAAACCAAAGCAACATGAGCTAATAATACCAAGTCCTAATAAATTCTAAAGCAAGCACAAGTCATTTAACTCACAGACAGTCTCAAGTAAGCACAAGCATTAAGAGCTAAAACCAAAGCAACATGAGCTAATAATACCAAAATATAGAGTCCTACACTAAATCACACACACAGTCCTACACTAAATCGCATCATACAATCTCAAGTAAGCACAAGCATTAAGATCTAAAACCAAAGCTAATAATACCAAAACTCAAGCAAGAACAAACAAGCATAAGTCCTACACTAAATCGCACACACAGACAGAGAGCAATAAACTTGACCTTGACTGTTCTGCCTCGGAGTTACATGCAAAGGGTCTCTTCTCTGAGACTCAGGATTCGGAGAGTGGCCTTGAGACGCCTGTCTCGGACTGGTCGAGTTGTTCTGTAAAAGAACCTGCGGCGGTGGATAGTTACGAACATGCAGCTGAGTTTGCGTCAGAGATGGGCGCGGTGTGGGAGAACCCTCGCTCGCCGGAGTGAAAGCATATTGTTGAGGTAGATTCGCTGGCCGAATTTGCGTGGAAGAGGAAGGCTGAGCGTCGACGGCGACTGGACCTCTTCCTCTCCCTCGACCTTTTCCTCTCCCTCGACCTCTTCCTCTACCTTTTGCTGGAGCCATCGGAGTTTAAACGGAGAGGAGATATCGGACAAAGACAAAGATCGAGAGAAGACAAAGAAAGAGAGACCGACTTAGAGCGACTTAGGGTTTCTGGAAAATAAAAGGTTGACCACAGAGAGAGAGAGATCTAAGAGAGGAAGATTAAGAGAGGAGAGGGACAGAGAGATGGATCGAAAACTAGTTATCGATCGAGAACCAGAGAAGAGAGGAGGAAGAACACTCGAGAGAACGAGAGAGAGAACGAGAGTCGGCGCAAGAAAGGAGAGAAATGAAATTAGGTTCGAGAAAGGGTTCGACCCCTTAGATTCTGTGAAAAAAAAATTAGAGGGAAATGTTCCCGGTTCAACCAAAATTGGGTGGGAAATGTTTCCGGTTTAGTGAAATCAGGCTTAAAAATTTTGGGCCGAAAACATTGTTTTGCGCGGTAAAAGGGCTAATGGGCTTAAAAATTTTGGAGGGGCTATATATTTTTGGCGCCAAAATTCTGAAACACCTTTTAGTCACTAGTTAGTCGCTAAACAGTCGCTAATTTAAATTATAATTTTAAGGATTTTAAACGTTAACAAACCTTATAAAATCTAATTTATACAAATTAAACATTACAAATTGATAATAAACCATAATCCTTATCAATTTCTCACAAATAGTATCCATTCATCTTATAACTAAAACAAGAGTAAGATGCATAAACATTAAAGGTAAACACTAAGCATATGAAATCACTAAGCATGTCTAATTGAAATTATTTGAAATTTGAAATACATTAAGCATATGAAAACACTAAAGATAGACAAAAAGCATATCAAATCACTCGTCCTCTTCTGCATCATTGTCTTCCGCTTCTTCATCTTCGTCGTCGTCATCATCATCAGGAGAATATAGAAATTCGTCTTCTGGTTCTTCATCTCCTACTTCGTAGTCAAGATTGATTGGGTTTTCATTCTGCACAAAATTCTCGGGAACGAGATCTTCGACCGTAGTCATCATTACCGGATCATCATTTTCCTGCTGGAGAAGAGTAATTTCTGTGTTGACATATTCCCCCGAAATATTCCCTCTAGGATTGACTTTGACAACATTGAGCCACAATTGCTTCGGTCTCTTCGTGTACAGATACGGGATATAACAAACTTGCTCCGCTTGAGAGGCTGTGTAAATTAAAGATTGAAATTAAACTTAGAGTATTTATGATATCCATACAATAGTTACGAAGATAGAGATAGATATATATTACGTACCTAGAATAAATGGTTCGTATTTATTGTACTTTCTTGATGCACAAACATCTACCACGCCAGCATTGCTCCTTCGAGTGCCTCTACCGAGAACAGGGTCATACCAGCTACACTTAAAGAGTGTTATTCTCAAATTAACAATCCCCTCGTACTGAAGTTGTATTATGTCAGTTAAGATCCCGTTGAAATCAGCTGCATCAGACGCATCACTATAATTCTCTCCTTTAACACATACACCGTAGTTACATGTCTTTCGTCCCTCGCCATGGCTTTTTGTATGAAACAGATATCCTCTTGTATAGAAGATAGGCCAAGTTTTAGCCTTGTTGACGGGTCCATGCACAATATCTTGAACCCAAGGAGGAAATTTATAGGTTTCGTTCCAGTAAATGACCTGAATATTGTTAAACACACAATGTCAAATATGTAGATAAAACCACAATACATATATAATGTGTTCATAAGAAATATTTCACGAACATACATAATCTCGCACCCATGTGTCATATTCCTCGGCCCTTTTCACAGAGAGTTGATTCTCGGAGAGATCTGGATATTTACCAGAGATATAGTCTTCGAACATACTGTTTATAAGATCAACATGTATATATATGAGACCAACACAATATATAAATTAACTTAAGTTGTGTTATACCTCTCAAATGGTCGAAAGTAAGCGCAATTTCGCAAAACATAAGCATGTGCAATTTTATAATCTTCTGGTGAAAGCCATACTTCACGCATTTCGCCACTTGGACGACCAACCTGAGTAAATATATCAGGAACGTCGTCATCATATTCGGGGACACCGCCTTCGTTGTATCTTATTAACCTGACAAAAAGAGTTAATAAATATAACTTTAGAATAGATAGCATACATGTCTCCATATACTAGATATAAATTTACCTTGAATTCGTGACTATATTCGAGGCGAAGTAATGCTCTGTGAAATAAGCAATCTCTTCATTAAGATATGATTGAACAATAGATCCAGCTGCATATCTTTTGTTCTTCGCTTTCCCTTTCAGCTTTTTGAAAAATCTTTCAAAAGGGTACATCCACCGGTATTGAACAGGGCCTCCTAATTCAGCTTCGTAGGGGAGATGTATAGGAAGGTGCTCCATCACGTCGAAAAA
The DNA here is from genome assembly GCA_030180135.1 of Orychophragmus violaceus. Taxonomy (NCBI): domain Eukaryota; kingdom Viridiplantae; phylum Streptophyta; class Magnoliopsida; order Brassicales; family Brassicaceae; genus Orychophragmus; species Orychophragmus violaceus. Next base: position 30,360,652 of record CM058233.1, read on the forward strand.
TGATGGTGGAAAGATCTTCTCCAAATTGCAAAGAATCATAACTATGTTTTGCTTTAGAATTTGGACGCGACTCTTCTGCAAAGTTCTTGAACATAAGTCACGGAAAAATCCTCCAATCCCTACAACATATATAAAGAGATTTAAACAGCAAATGGTTAATACAATAAACAAACCCGAAACTACATATCCAAATACTATAACCAGTACCTGCTAAGGCAAGGTGGACATTCTTGTCTAGGAGTTCTGCAAAGATAAATGGAAGTAGTCGCTGCATAAAGACATGGCAGTCATGACTCTTCATCCCAGAAAACTGTGCATTACCCAAATCAGCACAACTTGCTAAGTCTGAAGCATAACCATCTGGGAATTTGACCTCATGCTTCACACATTCCAATAACTTTTTCCTGGCTTCGTTTGTCAAAGCGTAAACTGGGAATGGAGCTCTACCAGCACTATCAACATGCAAGTGTGGCCGAGAACAGAAGTTAACTAAATCCAATCTCGATGGGATGTTGTCTTTGGATTTACCCTTCACACGCATAAGAGTTTTTATAATGTTGTCAAAAACATTCTTCTCTATATGCATCAAATCGAGATTATGTCGAAGATTAAGGTCCCTCCAGTATGGTAACTCCCAAAATATGCTTTCTTTGTGCCAGTTATGCTTCTTGCCATAGCCGGGCATCTTATCTTCATGACCATTTCCACCAACATCCTTAGTTTTTGGTGGATTTACACGACGCAAATGGTAGGAATAAACTTGCTCACCGGTTAAAGAATCAGGAGGATACTCATTCCTAGCATCCTTTCCCTTCAAGAAGTCTTTCTTATTTTTCCTCATGGGATGATCTTGAGGAAGAAATCTTCTGTGACAATCGAACCAACACGTCTTTCTTCCATTCGGCAGATAAAAAGACTTTGTATCATCCATGCACCATGGACAAGATAATTTGCCATGGGTAGTCCATCCCGATAGCATGCTATACGCCGGAAAGTCACTTATCGTCCACAGGAGAACTGCTTTTAGATTGAAATTTTGATTCAAGGACACATCGTATGCATCGACTCCATTACACCACAGGTCTTTCAACTCCTCAACAAGAGGCTGGAGGAATATATCGAGACTACCTCGTGGATGCTTTGGCCCAGAATTCATTACTGTAAGAAACAAGTACTCCGTACTCATGCACATATGAGGGGGTAAATTATATGGAGTCAAGATCACAGGCCACAAGGAATGATTATTAGACATGCCAAATGGATTGAACCCATCTGTACATAGTCCAAGATAAACATTGCGGGGTTCTTGTGCAAACAGGGGATACTTATCTTGAAAGTATTTCCACTCTGCCGCATCAGACGGATGACACATTTCTCCCTCTTTGGCCTGGTGCTCGGCATGCCATCTCATTGCTGCTGCAGTCTTCTCGCTCTGGTACATTCTCTTTAATCTGTCAGCAATAGGCATATACCACATTCGGCTGTATGGTATATTGGTCCTACGGTGTTGCTCGTTAGGCTTCCATCTAGGTGAGTTACAAAACCGACATGTATCTAACCTTTCGTCATCTTTCCAATATATCATACAGTTGTTGTAGCAAACATCAAACGATTGACATGGGAGGCCTAAATTGCGCATCAATTTCTCTGTCGCGTAATGTGAACCGGTTGCCTGATTTCCTTCTGGTAGAAACTCCGTAAACATTTCGCATATCGAATCCACTGCCCTTTCACTCATGTTATGTTCTGCCTTCCTTTGCATGACTCGAGCAGCTAAGGATAACTGCGATTGACCTTCACGACAACCACTGTACAATGGATTTTGCGCTCCTTCTAACAAGTCGTAGAATTTTTTCGAATGATTATGTACAGGTTCCTCCGCATTCTAATAACTACCATGTTCCTCCACATTCTGATAATTACCATATTGATGATAGTTATCAAATTGTACGTTATCACGAAATGCATCATTCACCATATCCACATATCTATCTTCTACTACATTACCCATTCTTTCACTCCCACTAACCCAAGTCGTATCAGCATAACTCGTTCCTAAACCCATATCGACTTCTTCGCCATGTTTATACCAAACATAATAATCAGGCATAAATCCATTCTTATACAAATGCTTTTGTATTAATCTCCCCGACATAACAGGTTTATCATTCATGCAAGTATCACAAGGACAGGGAAACCTACCGGCGTTGCTCTGCGCAAAGGGCTGGTTATTTGCAAACAGGATGAAATGATTATCGACCCCCCGCCATGAATTCTGCCGTGAAATTTCCCGTTGATGGATCGATCCGGTTATACATCCATTCCCGACCATTAGTGTAGTTATAATCTCCCGACATTTTTTGACTCAAAAAACGATTTCCTCCGTTTTTTTCTGAATTTTTTCTTAGAAATCGTTTATCTTCTTGTTGTGTGGCTGAGGAGAAGCAAACTACAAGTTTGTATATATATAAATTTTAGCGACTATATAGCGACTATTTAGCGACTGTATAAAAAAATTAGTTACAAAATTAGGTACTACACGCGTGGGCACAATATAAACGTGATATATACCGACTTTTTGCGACTGATTAAGAAACCGTTTAGCGACCCGCCGAATTTTGTCGCTAAATAGTCGCTAAATAGCGACTATGTAGGGACTAATAACTTGTGGTCGCAATTTAGCGACTATTTAGCGACTAACCTACTAGTCGCATAGTTAGTCGCAACCCAGTCGCTAAATAGTCGCTAAATTTAGCGACTATAAATGCAGTCGCTAATTACAGTAGCTAAATCCCTGTTTTCTTGTAGTGTCTGAACTGGTGATAGAATGTTATCATGGAGGCCAGGGATCAGTGCGGAGTGTAAGCTATGCCAAGGAACCCTGGAAACCAGAAACCATCTATATTTTAATGCCTTTTTTAGAAGTGAAGTGTGGACAATTGTGGCTGGCAGTCGAATCACTGCAGGTCATATGACCTCTTGGGAAACTCTGCTGCATATAATCTTAGACTCTTCGTTTGGTAAGATGTGTGTTGCACTCATACGATATTCTTTCAAAACATCAGTTTACTGCATTCAGAGAGAAAAGAATGGAAGAAGGCATGGGGAGAAGCCAAAAAATGCGAGTACCTTGGCAAAACTCATTGACAATCAAGTTCGAAACTCGATCATCTCAATTAGAGCTAGGGCGACCGCAAATATGACGCTTGTCTTCAAGTCTGGTTTTCTACTAGACAATAACATTAGTTGTTTTCTAATCAGCTTACTCTAAAAATAGGAAACACCTGATGTAAGAATGTTTTTATGTTCGAATACATTTTTTACGTTCTTTCAAAAATAAAATACAAAAATTTAAACATTATAGGTAAATTTAAACATTACATGTAAACATTATAGAAAATAAATAAAATTATTTAAAAAACATATTTTCTAATATTAAGTATTAGGTAAATAATGATTAAAATTGTGGAAAAGAGTGCAATTTGACATAATAATAAAAATAATTATTTAATCTGTAAAAATAAATATATTAAAATTATTATGATAAAAGCTGATACAAAACAATATGGCAACAAACAACAAAAACATTTAAAATAAACTAACCAAAACTATTAGTTTTGAATGGATGAAATTGTTACTTTCAAAATTTACATGAAAATATAAATACTAAAAAAATACTATTTATAGATACAAATTTAAATCTTATCAACTTATGAGGTTTGTCTAAAATAAATACAAATAATAAACAAATAAAACTCTGATATAGTTATAACTAATTTATAGTACACCATGTAAATCTAAGAAAGTTAAAATGGGCCAATAACTAGTGGACCTAAAAGTTTAATCGGAAATGGAAAAAAACTAATGTGATTTTTGTATCAAAACAGATTTTTTAAAAAGTTTTAAAAACTATTTATTTATTTTGTATTTTCATATTTTTGTATTTTTTATACTAAATTTAAAGTATATTTATTTATGTATCAATTTAAAAAAAAACTATTTAAAAACAGATCTAAACATATTTAAACGGGAATGTGTTACTTTTAACAGAAATATAAAGTGGTGTAACCGGGACGAGTCTAAACGGACAAGGTCCGCCCGTTTTAACATCTTTATAGTAAACCCAAATAAAACTTTATAAAAAAACCTAAAAATAAATATTTTACTAAAAATATTTATAAATGAACAAAAATTGTCCTGTGCTGAAGCCCAAACTATCAAAAAATAATCTAAACTATCTAAACCGAAAAACAATCTTGCTGTTAATCCAAAACTATATAATTTATAATAACTACAAAAAGAAGATAAAATGTTTGTACTTAAAACTTAAATAATTAAAACTATCGCGAAATAAAAAATAAACAATGTAAATAACAAATGAAAAAATTATCTAATTAATATCCTGCATTTAGAGTGTGACAAAAAAAAAAATCTAAACAACAACTAAACATACAGTGGGTCAAAATATTCTCCTTTTCGCCCTAGAAACTTTTACAGGCTCAGTTTTCGAGTTAAGCCGCCAAGCTTAGATCCGACCAGTTTCAGTCTCCCTGGTGGCCGGTGCTCTTTGTCGGTACTGGGGAGTGGTCCTCTAGTCTCGTTGTTTGTTTATCCCGGCAGCTTACTCCTCCATCTTCTCTCTTTCTTGTCGGATTTGATCTCCGTCATCACGAGCTTGAGACGGTTTGTTCTGGTGCGGCGCTGCTCTTTTTCCGGCATGTGTCTGGCGGCAGGTCCGGTCTTCCTTGACGGTTTCCTTTGTGGTGGTTCTGTCTTCTTGTCCCGGCGGGTTCTCGGTCTCCTTCGGCGAAGCTTCTCCGGCGGTTCTGTCGCAGTGGTCATCTTCGCTAGTGTTCTTGCTCCGGCAGTTCTCCGATAAGCTTGTGGCTGGCTCTGGTCTATTTTTCGATTTGATGGGTGGGTTTGCGGATGGCGTTGAGTAAGTTGGTTTATTTGCGGTTAGGTTTTCTCTTAGATCCTGTATAATTGTTGGTCTTGGATAGGACGTTATGCTTAGTTTAAGCTTGGAAGTTGCTTTGGTCAGATCTCGTTCTCGGGTTTCAACTTCGGAGTTTTGGCTCTGTTCAGAGTAATCTTAGCTCTCGCAGTTTGTTCGACTTCGTTCTTAGCTGGGTTTGTTCGTTCTCGCTTCGGGTGGCTTGGGCTCTCAGTCACAATCTATATTTTTTGGGATTTCGGTGGGTTTTCTCGCATCGTGTCGTCGGTCGTCTAATGGTTATTGGTATGTTCCTTCGTCTTCCTTGGTTGTAATTTGCATACGACTTGCTTGTAGCTCTCTTGGTTGGAGCATTATTAGAGCGTCGGTGGATCAGCCGAAATAAATCTCGACTTTGGGTGCTTCTTTGGTTTGGTGGTTCATTTCCTGAGGTCCACACTTCTTGAGTGTCTTGTTTAACTGATCATGATCTGATTTCTATGGCATTTCAGCTGTTACTATTAGCCTGTTTAGTTGTTGTTTATGCTTAGGGTTGTTTATCTTCCTTTAGTCTTCCTTGTTTGGGGTTTAGTCTCTGGTACCGTTGTTTGATATCCGGCTTCAGTATTCCAAAAACGTATTCCAAAAACGTATCCCAAAAATGTATTCGGTCCTTGTTATGAATGAAATATTTAGACGGAAAAAGAGTGTGACAAAATCTAATACTTCTTTACAAAGATAGATAGAGAGAGAGACCATGATTTGATGGCGGCAAAAACACAGTCTCATTTACACAAGTTCAAGAAATATGTTTACGAGCACGTGATGGTTTATCGGAAGCTTCAGCTCCTGGCTCAAGCAACCGATGTTAGATACGAGGCCAAGCTAGATAAAGAACTTGATGAGATTGACAATGGTTTTGGTGCCCAGTGACTTTGTTTTATCGCCGATCACATATCCTCTCATCGACTGTTTAAGAGATTCGCCTGCTATGGTTCTTCCAAATATCGACCAATTTGGTTCAAATATTTTGGTGCTTTCGTTGATTTCAAGGAAAACTTGCAAAAGATCCGTCTGTCAATCAGAATCGAGACGCCGTGCAAAGCAAAAAACATTAAAAATGCCGATGATAGGCAAGAAGTCACCCGGAGGTGGTTGGTCAAGGACAAATTGATTTCGTTGATCAGATGCAGATGGCTGTCAAGAACTTTCAAGACGTCAATCGTGCCGAGGCGGGAAGTGAAGAAAGGGACATGGTCACTAAAGATTTTGAGAATGCTGACCAGACGTAGAATAATATTTTAAATACTGTTGTAAGCGTTTTTCTTAACTAGCCTTGTACTTTGAATTTCTTTTTTTTTTCTTGGAATGAAAATATTTATTTGATCAAGTGTTGTCGTCGTCCTTTGCGTTTTTTTGTGATGTTCGAACTACAACTTTTGTAGACAAAGTTGTATGCTCGGCATGGTTGATATAATTGATTGCTTTGAGTGACTGCGACCAGACGCAAGGTTGGCTTTTATAGAAATGTGATGTTGAATGCTAGACATGTACGCGAGGCTTATAAGAGTTTGGTGAGGCTCATGTTTGCTCATTTATCCTTGCGAGGTTAATGCGTGCTCGGTTTACGTGTTCTAGAGACGAGGACGAATGTGCAAGGCTTCAGTGCTCGGTTTATCTGAGGAAATGTTCTTGGATTTTAGGTGCAAGACGGATCCCAGATTTTCATTACAATGATTGTTTTCGTGTCAAACCTTTTGGGTTAATGCGCATCTAATTATGTAAGGAATACCGTAAATTATGGCAAAGAAGTGTGATGCTAAAAATGCTGAGTTGTAATGCTCAGCTTTTGTCGAGGCATGATCACTCAACTTGCAGACTTAGAAGGCCCTCTTCACGGTGGACATTGTGCTATGTTCCAAGGACAATGCTCGGCATGTTATGAATGCGAGTGTGATGCTCGGTTAAAAGTGATTGCAAGGACTTGCTCGGCTTAAAGTGATTGCGAGGAAGTGCTCAGCTTAAAATGATTGCAAGGATGATGCTTATATTAAAGTGACTGTGAGGACGATGCTCAGCTTAAACTGATTGTATGATTTATTATTCTAGTTGTGCCGAATAAGGCTGCCTAGTTACTGTCCGGAAAAGGATTAAATTACTTGTAGTTCATACAATTGTGGATATATCAGCTCAGCATGTCAAACATCTTTTTTGGAGTTGTAGATGTACCCACGAAGGCTGCCTTCGTATCCTCCGAAGATGGATCTAGCCGCTCTTAGTTCATATTGATGATGAGAGGATTGTTAGATCGACATGATGCATCCTTTAGTTGTAATTTTGCTTTGGACTTGTTGAGTTCCATGAGCGAGGAAGTGATATGCCATTCATTGATTCGAGTTTGAAGACTCCTCGTTTGATGACTTTGGTGATTTTCTTGGATCCTTCCCAATATACGCCGAGTTTTCAACCTCTCCATTCCTTTGTGTTTTTGTATAATTTTCTTAGCAAGTAAAAAGATTGTGAAAAGTGACGTTCAATGACCTTTTGTTGTAGTAGCAAGCGGCTAACTATTGATAGTTTCGAACGCTGAGTAGAGCTTGGTTGCGTTCTTTTGAAAGTTTGTTAAGTTCATGGAGTAAAATTTGTTCGTTAAGCTTGGCATGTTTGGCATTTGATAACAGCATCGACTGTAGACGTTGACTTCCGCAAGAGCCATTGCTTCTACTACATATGCCAAACAGAGGGTGTTTTGCCCGTTGTGCGACATGGCGTTGTTTGGTTTGACCATAAGATGCCATCGAGTTTTTTAGCCAAGACTTAATTTTTCTTCTCTAATTTTTTTCTTTATGCCGTCGATGATGGTTTTGTTTGTGGCTTCAGATTTCTTGTTTTCTTGGGGGTAGCGTGGTGTTGACTTGCTTAGTCTGATGTCCCATCATTTACAAAATCCTTCGAAGAGTTTGGAAGTTAATTGTGAAACCTTGTCAGTGACGATCACATATGGTAGTCCATAACGGTAGATAATATATCTCCAAACAAATTTATATACTTGTTGGTAGTGGATCTCGACATAGGCCTTGGCTTCGTACCATTTTGTGATCAATAGGAATCTTCTCTTATTTGAGAGCGGAAATGTGAAGGAACTTTGAGCCAATTCTACCGGATTCGGAATTGCAGTCATGTTCCAGATAGCCTAGGATCTAGGGTCTAGTTAATTGAATCTGATCTGATCTCGTGTTTACCTGGAGTTTGGCAGCGGAAGATAAGCAGGTAATTGAGATCTCTGGAGCGCCTCAGATGCTACGCCTCTACTTCAGTCCGCACGCACACAAGCTGGAATCCGCCGGGATGCTAGTACCGTGGTTCGGATCTCTTGGGAACTGAGTTTATGTGTCACTGCTTTCTCTCTGAGAAGCCACACTAACGGCCAGGGCTCAGGTTGATCATATAAGACATTATATATCAACCTGGGATGACCCAAATGACCTGCGGATCAAACCCAACTCGTTTAGGCCATTAACTCGAAACTTTAGTCTCGAGGACCAATGTGCATCGTGTATCGATCGACACACCCATTCGAAAATATGTGTCGATCGACACACTCATTGCATCAATCGACACACCTCTTTAAAACTCAATTCAATGTGTATCCAATACACATTGACTGGATCATATGCCAATGATCAATCCCATACAAAGTGTATCCAACTTGCTTAGGTGTGTGACCCTGTAGGTTCACACGATACTAGAAATGAGTTACAACTCATTTGTCATAAGCGGTTTCTAGCAAAATATTATGACTATCCAGTATCACATGAATTGTCCGATCTCGACAATGCAACTATCTTTAGAGTAAGTACAATCTGATTTCAGGACATAATCCCAACAATCTCCCACTTGTACTGGAATCATCTATTCCCATAATCCCTTTATCGCTATATCTCGATATGGCATAAGGCAGGAAACTGCGTCATCCTTATTATAGCCAACATCATGTTCATCGAAATCCTGATCTATACTTGATAAAACAAACGACTGACAATCACCTCGTTTGAGCACGTCCATGCATTTTCTCAGTATCAAATCTTCGATGGGCCCTAAGATATTTATCTCCCGTTACAGGAGGGACAAATCCCATCTTGTTCCATCCCTGTTTCTACACATATTTCATGATACGCATAAGCAATGCCGTTATAGCCGCCAGTTACATAACGACGTTTGACAAGGTCAAAATGCACCAATTCATATGCTAGAAAGCATGATGAACTCAGGTCTAAGGACTATACTCTATAGTCGTAATGTGAACCTCCCATGACACTGATATGACTATCCTGTAGAGTTCTCATTAAGCGGGTCATGTCCGATCATATGTTCACCAACATATATCTATGTAATTGACTGTGATACTCATATCATTGACTCTGTGAAACTTAGTCAAACAGTCACCTCACATGCTAGTCTCGCGCGGTTATTGGTGTCCCACTTCAATAACCTCGACTAGGGACAATCATAATTTATGTCATCCTTTACTTATAGGGTTTCATGATCAAGTCCTCAACTTGATGACCTATGTGATGACCATAAAGTATTTTGGGACCATTACTTAATTATCCAATAATTAAATAATACTGATGTCAGTTTAACATACATAAACACTACCATGGCATGTCTATGTAAAGATTACAACATAACTAAAATAACTCACACTAGAATCAAGATCATCTCTTTAGATATCTTATACCTACAACAACAGAATAAATTTCGTGCTTAGGTTGTGGAAGAGACTGCGGTGTCATTGCTTGGAACAATTCCAACAGACCACACCGCCATTCAGATAAAAGCGTTATTTTACGGTCCACTGCTTGGAGCCTTTCCAACAGATAACACCGCTATTCAAGCAAAGAGACATAACCAGGTGGGACCCGGGAATCGTCTTTGTCCGTCTAACTACTTTCAACTGGTTCGTCACTTCCTCAGTTCACCATGAAACTATCCTTAGAGTTCCTCAAACACTTGAGATATTTTTGGCTGTTGATCAGTGACTATTACCAGAACTCATTGGTATATTCTCGTCATGCTTTATGCTTAAGCTGCATCTAGACGAGCGCAAAATATGGCATTCATGATGGATTCTACTGCAGCAGCATTAGCAATCACACTCATTGATAATAGCTCAGCTAGTGTCCAAAACACTTCATCTTGCTAAGATTATTGCCATAAGACCTTTGGTATGAAGCCATTCTTGGAATCAAGCACATTAGAACTGTCCAATACCTTATCAACATAAGGATTTTTTTTTTTTTGACACGATCCAATTAGCCTACTCAATCTATATCAGTAGATTCTTATTCCAAGAATTCACGTGGCTACTCCTATGTCTTTCTTGTTTAAACTTGACTTCCGACCCAAATCTTGATAAGACTTTAGCGTCGAAACGTCGTTTATGAGATTTAAGTATGTTATCTACATACTGTGTGAGAATTTTCATTACGCTTCCACTAGTCTTCTTGTAAACGCATGGTTTCACTTCTTTTCTGATCAAGTCAAAACGTTTGACTACTTTATCAGAATGTTGATTCCAACTCCAAGATGTTTTCTTCAATCCAGAAATGAATCGGTGAAGCTAACATGCATACCCAGCCAATTTTCGGAGTTGGGGCTCACCATCGCTTCTTTGAATTTCGCATGTTCGTCACATTTCAATGATCAATAGATCACGACAATCGGCTACGAGAAACCACTCTCGGGTTAGTGACGGATCCTTTCGGATCTGCGATTTTCAGGCCCCACAGGTGTAAGTCCTACAGCACTTTGTAGATCTCACCGCTGCTCTCCCTCAACAGGTTGAGCAGCCTCCTGTGTTTATCGAATTTCTTCGATGTGTACTTTTACTCCCACTGTTCATTTGGAAAGTATGATCTTTCTTAAAAAACACATTTCTGGACAACAAAAGTACTAAGCCTTGGTTTCCTTAGGACAACCAGCGAGGTAGAACTTATCAGATTTGGGTTCAAGTTTGTTTGTTGACTACTGTCTTACACAAACCTTGCAATCTCAATTAATCAGAAAACAAATTTGGAAATCACCCAGTCCACATCCAATGTGGTGTTTTTCACTGACTCTGATAGAAACTTATATAGCGTAAACATAGACATTTTTAGAACGTATTCTTAAATGATTATGGAAGATTCCTGTGACTCATCATTAATCGGAGCATATCTAATAAGATCCGATTCATTCTGTCAGATGATCATCTAATTCTTGACTCAAGTATTTTTCCTCCGCGATACCATCGAGGATCTCAATACTTCTGTCAAATTGGTTCTACACTTCATCTTGGAGCTCCTCAAGGGATTCCTGCTCGTGTCTCATCAAATGAACACAGCCATACTTATTGATGCCATCAATAAGGTAATGAAGTACAAAAGATTTCCTTTGGCACTAATGCTCGTTGGGCCGCATACATCAGTATGTGTAAGGCCCAATAATTCTCTGGCCCGTTTCCTTTAGCTCTGCTAAAAGGGCTTTAGTCATTTGGTCCAATGAACATAATTCATATCTCAAATGATTAATAATCAAATGAGTCCAAAACTATGGATCTTCTGAATCCGCTTCATTCTGTGTGGTTAAAAGACCATGCCAAAAAAAAAAGTCGAGTTCGAGTCATCAGACTTAAACCTTTAGTATTTGTGTTATATTCAAAATTACGCTGGTTTAAGATATAAAACCCATTCCAAACGGGGTGCTACCATATGATATTTCATTAAGATCTAAAGAACAAAACTTGTCTTTTATCAAAATGAAAAACATCCAAATTCTTTATAAGAAAATGAAAGACATTTCTGCACAAGGCAGATACATAGTAGCAATTACTTAATTTCTAAAACCAAGTATGAAAGGCTCCTACAAGCGGAGAATCTCTACGGCTCATGCAGCAACCATTGCTTCATTCCAGACACGCAGTTCCACTTGCCCTTTTTTTTCAACGTTCTACTGTCGCTTAGGTCCTGCATATTTCAAAAATATCAGTACCACAACTAGTATCCAATACTTACATAGAACTTGAATTAATAACACAATACCTGAAGAAGAAGTACCATACATCTCCTTCATCTCTTGTGAATCTTCCAAGAATTTAATGCAATCTCTCTTCCAATGCCCTGACTCATCGCAGTAGAAGCATTTTCTAACACCAGATAGGCCTGACTTGGGCTTATAAGATGACACATGCTTATCCTGATTCCAAATCTGGACTGCCCTGCCTCTACCCTTGCCAACACAAGATTTCTCAAATCTTTTGCCCTTTATGATGTCTTGCTCTACTGTTTTGAGCATACCATGAAGCTCAGTCAACGTCTTCGTCAAGCCATTCTTGATATAGTTCTTAATGAACTTATCATAGATTGACGGCAGTGACTGCAGAATGATATCAGTGGCCAACTCTAAGCTGACCGGACATCCCAATCTCCCCAGGTTATCAATGTAACCCATCAGTTTAATGACATGAGGACTTACTGGAGCATCCTCTGGTAGCTTGCACCCAGTGAGAGACTTCACCATCTGGAATCTCTCAACTCGTGCATTATCCTGAAACTTCAGTTTCAGGCTGGTGATCATCTCCATTGGCGACTCCATGTTCTCGTATAGACTTTTCAAGTCCGAGTTCATGGTAGCCAACATCAGACCACGCACATCTACCACATCAATATAATGCTTATTCCAAGCATTATATGCTGCATGCGAGCGATTGGTCCCAAGCCTTTCTGGAAGAGCCTTTTCAAGAACATAGTCCTTGCTCTCCTGCTTGAGAATGAATCTCAGATTCCGATACCAATCCAGGAAGTTGGATCCATTTAACTTGTCCTTCTCAAGGACGGATCGCAACGAGAAAGTAGTCATAGGCATAAGCTGAAATCCAAGAAAAACAAAGATTTAGTTATGTATATGATGAGAAATCTTATCTAATAAGAAAACTCGCACTATATTAAAATAATGTTTCCTCTATGAATATAATGATCCAAGATCCATACTTCACTAAAATCTGAGTGGGCGACTCGCCATTACCCAAACTTTAGTTATCTAGGTAAGCAAATCATTGCTAATTGTACCCACTACAACTCTTGGTTGTGGATGAGACAAACTATGTCTAATCCACTCTGATGTCTCTGGGCCCAGAACTTCCGATAGCCCAGTCAAGTAAACCAATCTCTTTAGTCTTGTGATCATTGACAGTTGCACTGCAAGTCTGTCAATGACCACCTGCCTTACTCATGTTGCAGTGGATACCAAGGACTCCAAGACTATCCAACAAACGACACGAGTCTTAACAGTAGACAAGATTGGGCAAGACATCAAGGTTGCTTGATATTTAGTTTGAGGAAACTAAACCCAAAAGTTTAGCAAATCAATTCCTTAGGTCATGTAATTGTTGATGTTTATGCACTGCAAGCCTATCAACGTTATTACCTGCCTTACTCACGTAATTGTGGACACCAAGCTCTTGGCTAGACATTACACAACGAAATGAGTCTTGGCAGTTGACCATATTGAAGCTAAGCTTTAATCAAGGTTTTGGTCGAGTTTGGTTTCTGCAAATTCAAGGTTCAATAACCAGAATTCCGAGCACTGTATCGATCAACGCAGACTGTGTCTGTCGATCGACACCACCAAACAAAACCGGACTGCGATAACCAGTCCAATTCAATTGAACCGTATTATCCAATCAAACTGATTTAACCAATCGGTTCATGCTAATTGAGATAATCAGTTCAATCCAATTGAACTAATTCATCCAATATAAACCGATCTTATCTACCTTAACCAAACATGATAACCAGTTCAATCCAATTGAACCGATTAACCAATCGCAAGGCATGTGTCGACCGACACTAAACCTGTGTCGATCGATACAGTAGGGTATCAAGGAATTTTTAATCAAATTAAACCGACATAACCATGCGAGATAATCGGTTCAATCCAATTGAACCGATCTATCCTTTCGCACAGCCTGTGTCGATCGATGCACCCAGTTTGTCGATCGACACAGTGCGATTTATAAATCGAAACCCTATGTTTTAATAGGTGAATTCGCTGTGTATCGACCGACACAAACTTGTGTCGATCGACGCTATGCGAAAACACAAATTCTTTTGCATTTGCGCGGTGTGTCGATCGATGCACCCAGTGCGTCGATCGACACAGTACGAAAACCCTAAAATATTTTCTTCGTTTTCGCGGTGTGTCGACCGACACAAACTTGTGTCGATCGACACTGTGCGAAAACACAGTTCTTCGTTTTCGATACAAATAAATCCGATATTAAGATTATCAAAACGAAAACTACAAAGCATTAACTAATTCAAATACAACTTAATTCGAATTCTATGCTTTAGATTCAATGGTTAAACCCTACAACTTTGATACCACTGAAGGAACTTTGAGCCAATTCTACCGGATTCGGAATTGCAGTCATGTTCCAGATAGCCTAGGATCTAGGGTCTAGTTAATTGAATCTGATCTGATCTCGTGTTTACCTGGAGTTTGGCAGCGGAAGATAAGCAGGTAATTGAGATCTCTGGAGCGCCTCAGATGCTGCGCCTCTACTTCAGTCCACACGCACACAAGCTGGAATCCGCCGGGATGCTAGTACCGTGGTTCGGATCTCTTGGGAACTGAGTTTCTGTGTCACTGCTTTCTCTCTGAGAAGCCACACTAACGGCCAGGGCTCAGGTTGATCATATAAGATATTATATATCAACCTGGGATGACCCAAACGACCTGCGGATCAAACCCAACTCGTTTAGGCCATTAACTCGAAACTTTAGTCTCGAGGCCCAATGTGCATCGATCGATACACATACTGTATCGATCGACACACCCATTCGAAAACCTGTGTCGATCGACACACTCATTGCATCGATCGACACACCTCTTTAAAACTCAATTCAATGTGTATCCAATACACATTGACTGGATCATATGCCAATGATCAATCCCATACAAAGTGTATCCAGCTTGCTTAGGTGTGTGACCCTGTAGGTTCACACGATACTAGAAATGAGTTACAACTCATTTGTCATAAGCGGTTTCTAGCAAAACATTATGACTATCCAGTATCACATGAATTGTCCGATCTGGACAATGCAACTATCTTTAGAGTAAGTACAATCTGATTTCAGGACATAATCCCAACAAAATGATCCTACAATTTCCATATCCAAACCTAGGAAGGGATATGCGGAAGTTGTCATTGTCAGTAGCTCTGTTGGTTGATGAATCATTGGGGCGTGTCGCTGGCACTTGTCGCATTTTTTCGCTTATGCTTTGCAACCGCCGACCATCGTGCCATTAATGGCTGATCATTTAAATTTTGAGAGTAAGGTTGCATCCTTCAGAGTGATTTCCTCAAGCGCCTGAGTGAGTTTCTTCTATGACGTGTCAGATCTTTTTTCCTTGAATGCATCATAGTATGACTTTGTTAGCCGTCCATATGAACAAGTTTCCGTTTGTCAAGACATATCGAGCACTTCGGACTTCAGTCGTCGTGTCGCCCATTTATCATCTTGTACTTTTCCATCTGCTAGATATCGTCGGATATTGTCTCGCCGCTTGATGTTATTTGGAGTAGCTTCTATGTTAGCTTGATGATACTGATTTGGGCTGGTTCTGGCTTATCACGGTCGTGTTAGGCGATCTTGAGAATTGTTTCAGGGGTTATGCTCTCGTCATCGATATTAGTTGGGAGAGAGTCACATGGTAGGCTCGTTGATTTTTTTTATTGGAATTACTCTTTGTAGTTCTGGATTAGGGGCTCATGCGAGGGCGATTATTTTGAATGCTTTAGATAACTAGTGGACGAACTTTAAGTTGGCTTCCATTATCTAATGTGTTGAGAGTCACAAAAATCGTGCAAGTGTTTTCCGCCGATCTCGTTGCCTAATATGAGACTGCAAGTAGGTTCATATTCATCTTCATTGTTCGAGGAGGTGAAAACTGTAACAGCCCATCCCGGCCATAGGCCTAGACGGATGCTCCACTAACCATCCGATCTATGTTGAGGTTCATTCACGAACCTCAAGCCTATTTATTCCATACTTAGCCATTCTAAACATGCAATCATTCCATTCATTCATTCCATTCAATTTCTATTCTAAGACAATGGGTAAAACATAATATAATTATATACTTTTATTAATCAAACCAAGGTACCAATACAATGTAGTTCAAGTGTCATTATGCTATAAAACGTATTGGTCCTAATCGATCTATCTATCTAGAACACCTCTCGTCTCTTGGGTCTTTGTCCGTGCCTAGGCTTGATCACCCCCATGATCAACCTCACGACCTGAAAACATAAAACAAGTAATAATTCATTTCCAAGTTAATATGATTCCAACAACCTAGATATTCAACCCGGCTCTACATGTCCCAACCCAATGCACACGCAAACCTAAACCATTCTCTAAGTTCCAACTAACTGGATTTAACCCTTGGGTACATATTGAACCGGTCACAATCTTTATTATGTCCCGTTGTGTTCAAGTGTAGCCTACATGCGGTTCTGGACGATCGTCTCACGGACGTTCGCGTACCACAGACGTGCGTAACCGTCCCACAGACGCATGTAAGCGTACAACGGATGTACTTAATGTCCCACGGACGTACGTACTCGTTCCGCGGTCGTACGTGTTTGTCCCACGGACGTACGTGAGCGTACCACGGTCACACGCGATTGTCCTGCGATCGTTCATGATCGTACCACAGTCGGTTACGTCAGTCCGTGAACAGACACGACCGTTTGCGAAGGGACGGGACTGTTCGTGAAAAGACGCGACCAACCGCGATGGTTTGCGATCATCCCGTCAAGTCGCGCATGGCCCCGATCCTTGGTCTGTTACGCGCATGGACCATCCACGCCCAGCCCGCTTATCTTCGGCCATTCGCCCCAACGAATGTACCGTTCGACCAGGCCCGACTGTCTGGATTTCTCTGCCCAAACACGCGGTCCATCCCGCCCTTTAATCTGATGACCGACCCACGATCATGGCCTTAGTCCGATCGTGTCTATTAAGGGATCATATCCGATTCTTAACCAAGCATGTGTGCCTATGCCAGTTCTATTTCCAGATGAGGAGAAGAAGAGAAGAATGCAATCCGACCTTAGACTCAAACCGGCCATCGGCCTAATGGCCAAGCTGTGGCCGCGATGGAGAAAAGGACTGGGATTCTGACCTTGGAAGTAGTAGCGGTTTTGCCCTGGTCCTTAGTCGTGTTGGAAACCTTTCCTTCTCCCTTGTTCACGCCTTGAACTCTCCAACTAAACCGCCCCTTTTATGCCTTGATCGCCGACGATTCCTTTCCAATCGGCTAGCCGCTCTCTCTTTCTTCCTTCACGATATTTATGGTTTTGCCTTTAGAAAATATTGGGAATTATTCCCTGGATGTGTTGTGTGCGCAAAGGGCTCCTTGGTGGTCTATTTATAGCCTCCAAGATTGCTCAAAACTTCCCAAGCGAATGGATGCCTTGGTTTGGCCGAATAGGTACCATTCCCATTAGTACCTATTCGCCCTTGTGCTCTTTGGTCAGCTAGTATCACTATCAGACCAGCTGACCCAAGACTTGAACACTCAAGCTAGCTGAGTTGAGCTGGTTGCCATCTGGCCTAGCTGACCAGCTCAACTGTTCAGCTCATTTGATCTGAACACTTCACGTCCAGCTGCTCTCGTTTAGACCAAGATTCTTCCTAGCTAAGCTTGACCTTCTTCTGCCTATGGAACACTCTTGTTGATCCTCCTTGATCTTGTGTTCGGGTTTATGGTCCCGTAGACAGCCCAAACGGCCCTAGGCCGGTTCGGGGATGTTACAAAAATGAGGCAAAAGATCGTTTTAGGACTTCTCTGGTTGGGTATTGAGGCCGTACTCTTACTTCGGCACCGCAATTAGATGATGCATAGTTGACGTGCAGTATCCATTTGTTGTCAACTTTGTAAACATCGTTATCGAGTTCTAGAAACAGCTCGACGAGGATGTCGACTAAAACATGAGTTTTTTTCTTTCGCCCTGTTGCTGTAGTCGATGTCATATGAGCGGTTGGTTGGTGAGGACGGTGATTGTATGAGACTGAAAATATTGTCTGAGTTTCTGTACCGATATGACCACTTTGGGTTCTAGTTTCTCCAAGGTTGTATATCTTGTTTCTGCACCGTCAAGGGTTTTACTAATGTAGAAGATCAGATTCTTTTCACCACGATCGACTCTCACAAGGACTCCGCTGATTGCCGAGCTTTATAAGAAGAGTGTCTCACTGTCCTCTGGCTTTGCCAATACATGTGGAGTTGAGAGGTAGTTTTTGATTTGGATGAACACTTCATGGCATTTTTGTCCTAGAAAAACTTATTGGTGCCGCAGAGAAATTAGTAAAATGGAAGGAATTTGTTTGTTAATCGTGAGATGAATCAATTAAGATCGGCGATGCGGCTTGTGAGTATCTGCATTTCTCTTGTGTTTTTTGGTGAAGCTAGGACGAGGATGACTAGTATCTTTTTTGGGTTGGCCTCTTTTCCTCTTTGAGTGAACACATAGCCTAAGAATTCTCCAGATGTGCCATCAAATCTTCATTTTGTTGGGTTGAGTTATATGTCGAACTGGTTAAGTAAGTCAAAGCATTCTTTGCGAATTATATGCAGACTCTCCAATTGTCGTTTTTCTTTTTGATGACCACATGGTTGGCTAAACAATCAGGGTACGCATTTGACCTCCGCAATTGATCATACGTCTAAGAGTTTTATGATCTCATCGTTCATGAGCCGAGCTTGCAGCTTGTTTGTTTGATTGGCTTACATGTCAGGTCGACATTGAGCTCATGGCTGATGATTGCGAGGTCGATTCCTTTCATGTCCTTTACGAACCATGAGAAGGCTGTGACGTTTTTCGAGGAAAGGCGATGAGTTCTTTTTTGATGTCGTCGGGTAACTAGGATCCAATGCCAATGCATTGTTCTGTGTTGGATTCTTCGATAAAAACCATGTAGATGAGCTCATTTTAGGTCCTTTGTTGCCTTGTTCGGCTGTAACCATGCATGACGGTGTTCGTAGTTTTTCTCAGTAAGGATGGATGTTCGGCTTACTCTCTAATTGCCTTTGATCGTCTGAATTCCTTTGGGTAATGGAAAATTCAGGCATTGATATTAGGTAGATGAGACAACGTTCATCCCGAGGAACTGTGGGTGTCGAGGATGCCGTTATAAATGGTGGGTTTATCGACTTTCAAGAATTTCACGAATTTGTGACACCGAAAACGTAGATAAGTAGTTTAATCTTGTCAAGTGTCATTGTTGTTTGATATATCATGGTTTTTCTACGATTTTAACTATGATATAGGTGTATATATAGTCTTTAACCTTGTATTTCAAGTCTATCGACTCTTTTACAGATTAGCATATGGATGGAACAAATCTAGGAGTTTTGAGACGTTTCTGGAGCATTCTGCAAGATGTCGGAGTTGGAGCCGAGTTTAAGGTTTAGTGTCGATCGACACTGACCTTAGTGTTGCTCGACACTAAAGCCCAACAAGACTTGTTCGCGATTTGAAGTTCATCTTTTGAAGATTTGCGCAGAAGCCCAAAAGTTTCCATTATTTCTAATTTACCCCAAACATGTTTATACTAATTAGGTTTTTGAGAGTTTATTTTCTTATCTTTTGTTCTTGATTTTGGCATTTGGAGACTTGAGGAGATTATTGATATTGGGGCTGATCTGCTACTCTGTAACCTTTGAGAGAAGGATTTCGAACCTCGTTATCTTTATCTATTCACTCTTTTAGTTTTCTATTCAATTTGTGTTGTCTTATTGATATCATGTCTGAGTAGTAACCTTTGTTAGATTTAGGGATTCTGATAGGGTTTTCATGCTTTGTTAGATCTCTGAATAATTAGGATTCTAAAACTATATGTTCATCACCTAAGTTGAGATTAAAACTAAAACCTTGATTGATCACATAGGGTTTAGATCTTAGATTAATAATTTGGGACGAGAATCTGAATTATAATCTCATAGAACTTAGTGTGAGCAATTTGACTAGATACAAAGAGATTTGGTTTAGGAGAATTGTGAACTAAAGAACTTGCTATAATAATACTTGTCTAGAACACTAAGCTTGCAAAGAGATTTAAATCGTTACGTTGTTAGACATAGAGAATAATTGCAGCGAGAGTTGAATTATTTGACATTTGTGATTCTAGTTCTTCAACCTGTGCTAAATGTGAATCATTATTAGTTGAGTGTCTGACATTGCATGAATTTCCTGAGAACTTCCTACGTCTAACGTTTTTTTCCCATCGAAAACACACTTTTATTTACTTGCATATTTACTGCTTTCATCTGTCTTGCTTAGCTTACTTCGACTACATATAATCTATTGCGTGAAACTCAAGTCTCTGTAGATTCGATACCCGAAATATTACAACTTTGACACTGTGCACTTGCAGTTAGAAAATAGGGATAAGATTTGACCTGTCAAGTTTTTGGCGCCGTTGCCGGGGACTCTTTGAGTTCGCCGATTGATTTTTGTATTAGAATTTAGACTCGGTTATTTTCATTTTAGTTACTTACATCTCTTTTTCTTGCTTGTCTTTGTTGCAGCATGAAACCGCGATCAAAGATACTTAGTGTCGACCAACGCCCATTTAGTGTTGATCGACGCTCGATTTGAAACCAGTTTTTAAGGTCAATGTATGCCTAATCGTCACACCAGAAGCAACCCAAACGAGAATCTTTTGAATCTCAGACTTGAGGATCTTCCTAGACTTGAGAGAACGAACCGGAAATCTCAGAAGCTAGTGAAGATGATGAATCCTAATGCTCTGATTTTGTTTCGAGACGCAGAAGGTGTTATGAGGGATTTGTAGAATAATCCGTACAATGATCAGAGACAGAGAGTTGATGCCGAAGGCAATGTTATTGTCATCCCTGAAGCTGAACAACGGATTGTTGATCGTGATGCATGAGCTCAAGGTAGAGGCGCATATGAACAAGGAAATCCATGAGTTGAAGTACCACCTCCACAACCCAATGCACCTAATCTGCCTAATGGAAGGACTCTTGCTGATTACAACTGGCCTGATGAGTTCTATGCTAACAGGTCTGCGATTGTACCTCCTCCCATCGTAAGGAATGACTTTGAGCTGAAGACTTCCTACTACACTCTTGTGAGACAACACCTCTTTCATGGAGCATCCCATGGACCATATTGAGAAGTTTGATTCGTTGGTAACAGGGATCAAGCACAATGGAGTAAGCTATGACGTCTTGCACTGTAAGCTTTTTGAGCACTCACTTGGAGGAGAAGCTGCAAATTGGCTGAAGCAGATTCCACCTGGGACTCGACTACTTGGGATGCAGTGAAGAGGAAGTTCCTCAGACATTTTTATGATGATGCTAGATCTGATCAGCTTAGAGAGGAGCTTTTGACATTCAAGCAGAGACCTACAGAACCTCTTAAGATCTACCAAAGAGACTGTCCTCATCATGGTTTCTCTGAAGTGCAGCTGCTGGGAATCTTCTTCAGAGATGTTGATCTATGGTACCAGATGGCTTTGGATGCTGCTAGCAATGACAACTTCAATACCAAATCTCCAGCACAGGCTAAGGACTTGATTCAGAACTTGGTGCACAACAATAACACCAAGAATGCTGATTTGGAGAGGAAGAAATCTGGTGGGAAAGTTCATAGCTCACAGATGGGAAAAATGAAGAACAAGATTGATTATGTTCATAGCCTTCTGATTGGGAAGAAGAATGTCCACTTTACTCAAGATGTTGAGGTATTTGATGCTGAGGAGTGATGTGAGGAAGAAGATGTGAACTACATCGCTGGATATGGGAAGTTTCAAGTCATGATGACGAAGGAAAATCGACCAGGGTCGATTCTGGGAGAAATCAAAGAAAGATTCATAATACAGGTGCAGTGTCGACCGACACCATTTTAGTGTCGATCGACACTAGGGTCAGATGGGAACAAATCTTATGCAATCTCAGACTTGTGCAAGAAGAGAAACCTACAAGCCAAAGATCCCATTCCCTAGACCTCATGACAAGTCCAAACAGTAACTGAATGCAGCTAGATGTAGGGATGCAATGGATAAGGAGCTAACAGAGATCACAATCGTTGATATATCACAGATGCACCCTTCTATGCGGATGTATGCAGAAAGGATGATCTTTGAAGATGGAAATTGTAAAGAAGGAATGGTGAAGATCTCTTCACATGTCAGTGCTATGCTGTTGAATAAAGTTCCAGAGAAGCTACCGGATCCAGATGTCTTCGTGCTAAACTGTTTTATCTTCAAGGACAGTTTCCCACACTCTATGTGTGATTAAGGATCCGGTGTGAACCTCATGCCATACTCTGTGGCTGTAAGGTTGGGTTTGATAGACTTCCAGCCGATAAGGATTTCTCTAATCCTAGATGATCGTTCGAAATGGAAGCCAGAAGGAGTCCTCGAAAACATTCCTATTCCAGTGGGAAAATGTTTGATCCCCACAGACATTGTGGTACTAAAGTTTGAGGCCGAACCAGATGATCCCTTATTGCTTGGTAGATCCGTTTTAGCAACAGCTGGAGCAGTCATTGATGTGAAGCATGGTCTGATTGATCTACATCTGGGAGACAACCCTCTACTCTTCAAGATAGAAAAGATGCGCAAACATACCATTGACGGTCAGACATTCACAGTTAAAGCGGGACCAGATATTCAGGTTGGTGATACCATAGTGCTTGATAGTGGAGAAGAGAAGATGGTAGTTCCTCCAGAACTTACTCTAACATCTTCAGCACCTGCAACTGCTCTTTAGCAGAAAGCTCCAAACATCACATTTCAACCAATGCAAAGGTATGCACCTTTTACACCTTTAGTACCTGACTCTATTGCTGTGATTTCAAGGAAACAAACTATATCACCCAAGCCACGCTCCCACCCTTGTGCTGCTCCTACCTTCCTTTGACATCCTCATGATGATACTGCCTACACACCTCCATGGATGAGACGACTTTCGCAGAGGCATTCTTCGCCTTTGTCAAAATCCCCAAGAGCCTGATCTCCTACCCATAGTCAAGCTAATGACTAAAACTAAGCGCTGAGTGGGAGGCAACCCACTCTTGAGTCAGTTTTTCTTTCATTTTTTTTTGTTTTTCTTTTGTTTTGTTTCTTTTATTTTTCTGTCTTTGGTGTGTCCGACGCGAGACGAACATGTTGTAAACATCAGTGTCGGTCGACATTCTTTTAGTGTCGGTCACACTCAACTCGAAAAGACGGACCGTAATCGAGGACGCTCGACACGAATCAGACTATGTCGACCTAAGCCTAGTGTCGCTCGACACTGGTTGTATGTCGGTCGACACTCACCCCCATAGCAGGTTAGGTTTCTGATTTTCCGAATTTTCACTTGATTATACCTTGTTCTCCCTAGCCCAAGCTTTTATAACACTGCGGACAATGTTGTTTAAGTGTGGGTGATGTAGTTTACTGATGCCGTTTCTGTTTTCATAGAGTCAGTCCATTGTTTTAAAATTTGTTTTATTGAGTAAAAATTAGTTGGAAACAGATTTTTCGAGGAAATTTTCACATTCACAGTATCCTAAGTGACTATTGGATAAACCTGCAGTAGCTGTATGACGATTAGAAAACCACACACGATGACGATTAGAAAACCACACACGGATCAACCTACCAAGGACACCCATATCTTTTCAGGTACTCAGAGGATCCATCACTAACTTCACCATTAATCTTGACTTAATTTTCTTACTCAGGGGCTTGGTATACATTAGATCGGATTCCTGTTTCAGTCCTGAAAGATCTGTGAACCTATATGAGTATGGTTCCCTTATCCTTTCCCTTCAAACAAAGAAAAAAAATAGTAATAAACTGCGGATGAGCTAGTAGCTTCGAAGTGATCACGGGGGTTGTAGTTATCCCTATTACCTCATGTGCATTCATGGAATGTGTCCAAAGTAATACCCCAATGAGGGAAGTGCAACTTATGAAAAAAATGATATCCAAAGGGGAAACATCAGCTGCTGAAGTGAGAAAAAGGAGAAGAACGGAACCAAAATTTGTAAGTCTGCAATTAGGGAACTACTGAGTAAGTGTCCATGTGTCCTTTGATCGATACCCCCTTAGTAAGACGGCACATAATTGTTTACGGAAGTTAGTATGGTGAATTTGGATTTCGTGTCTTGATTGTGGAGTTTACTTGGGATAGTTGCTATGTGTGGGGGAAGTATATTGTGGTATTGATCTCTGCAGGAATGTTTTCATGTGGATTACTAAGTGAACGTGAATGTGAATGTGACGTTCTTAGGAAGAAATGAGTTTCCGTGTTTTCAAAACTCTTTTTCATACTTTTGTCTTCAGTTTTCTTGAGGGTAAGCAAAAGATAAGTGTGGGGGAGTTGATATATCATTGTTTTTATAGTTTTTGAACCATGGTATAGGTGTATATATCAAGTCTTTAACCTTGTATTTTGTTTCTATCGAGTCATTTACAGGTTAGCATACAGATGGAACAAGCTAGGAGTTTTGAGATATTTCTGGAGCATTCTGCAAGAAGTCTGAGTTGGAGCCAAGTTTAAGGTTTAGTGTCGATCGACATTGACCTTAGTGTCGGTCGACACTAAAGCCCAACAAGACTTGTTCGAGATTTGAAGTTCATCTTTTGAAGATTTGCACAGAAGTCCAGAAGTTTCCATTTTTTCTAATTTAGCCCCAAACATATTTAGACTATTAATTAGGTCTTTGAGAGTTTATTCTCTTATCTTTTGTTCTTGCTTTTTGCTTTTGGAGACTTGAGGAGATTATTGATATTGGGTCTGATCTGCTACTCTGTAACCTTTGAGAGAAGGCTTTTGAACCCCGTTATCTATATCTATTCAGTCTTTTGGTTTTCTATTCAATATGTGCTGTCTGATTGATATCATTTCTGAGTAGTAACCTTTGTTAGATATAGGGATTCTGATAGGGTTTTCATGCTTTGTTAGATCTCTGAATAATTAGGATTCTAAAAGTATATGTTCATCACCTAAGTTGAGATTAAAACTAAAACCTGGATTGATCACTTGGGGTTTAGATCTTAGATTAACAATTTGGCACGAGGGTGTGAATTATAATCTGGCAGAACTTAGTGTGAGCAATTTGACTAGATACAAAGAGATTTGGTTTAGGAGAATTGTGAACTAAAGAACTTGCTAATAATGCTTGTCTAGAACTCTAAGCTTGCAAAGAGATTTGAATCGTTAGGTTGTTAGACATAGAGAATAATTGCAGCGAGAGTTGAATTATTTGACAATTGTGATTTTAGTTCTTGAACATGTGCTTAATCTGAATCATGATTAGTTGAGTGTCTAATATTGCATGATTTCCTGAGAACTTTCTAAGTCTAGAGATTTTCTCCCATCGAAAACACACTTTTAATTACTTGCATATTTACTGCTTTCATCTGTCTTGCTTAGCTTACTTCGATTACATATAATCTATCGCGTGAAACTCAAGTCTCTGTAGATTCGATACCCTAAATATTACAACTTCGACAATGTGCACTTGCAGTTAGAAAATAGGGATAAGATTTGACCTATCATTGTTTCACTTGTATTCTGCCAAAGGTTATCTAAGTTTAGAGGTCCTGATGGTTATTGTGGTAATTTTGCTAATAGTGTTTCAGTTAAACCTCCTAATATAGGTAGTTCGAAGTCGCATGATCATCATGTGCTAGTACAGAACTTGTTACTAGCTGCGTTAGAGGGTTGTTACATAGAGGACCTAGGATTGCCATAAACAGATTATGCAATTACTTCAACAGATTGTGTCAGCGTATCATAGACCCGAAGAAACTTATATCAATGGAGACTGAATTTGTGGAAACAAAGTGTCAACTTGAGCGGTTATTCCCTCGATCCCTTTTTGATATCATGTTCCACCTTCCAATACATCTATCAAAAGAGGCACGTTTGGGAGGACCAATACACTTCCGCTGGATGTATCCCTTCGAACGGTTTGTTGTACTCATTTGCTTCAGTAGATGTATTTCCTGCAATGATGTTTGACTAATATGCATATTTCTTGATTGAGTTGTAGGTCATGAAAAACCTAAAGGCTTATGTTAAGAATCATGAAAGGCCATAAGCATGTATGGTTGAGGGGTATTTATATGGAGAATGCATTGCATTTTGTTTAGAGTTCCTTCAAGTTTAGTACTAGTTCAAGAAACAGTTAATCGTAATGAAGATATTGAGGATGATAGAATGGTGGTTGAAGGTCGACCTCTGCAGAACGGTAAAGAGGTTACCCTTTCTGATAAAATAGAGACATTGCACATTGCTATGTACTATTGAACATGACATCTATGGATCCCTATGTTGGGTAAGATGTTACTATTTTAATTTCAGATATTTTAATTTTAATTTCATTTTCATAAGTGTTGGTTATTGTAAAATTATGATGTATTTGGAAGAATTACAAGCTAATGATGCTCGATGTTCTAGAAATAAAAATTTGTTTTGGAAAAACTATACTGAGCAGTTTGCACAATGGGTAAAAAAATAGGTTTACATCTTGACAGGTTTTCTTGATTATCATGTAGGACTTGTACTGCTTATTATCTTGATGATCATGTTCTGATTTTAGTTTAGTTAATTAATGGCTTGTTTGCTTGATGATCATGTTCTAAAATTGGTGTATTTCCTGCATCAAATTCATCTAGGCTCAACAGAAAGTCATTCTAAGGAGAACGGTGGTTGGCATTTGGAACAAGATATGTTATTTTAGCACATAGAGGATTTATCATTAATGGGCAGAGATTTCATAGAGATGCGGTTAAGCAGAAGACCCAACACAGTGGAGTAACTTATGAATTAGCATATGTAGATCAAGTGCTTGAGATACAAGACAAGTGGCTGATATGCTTACATATTATGGAGTGATAAAGGATATTCTACTTATTGACTACCACATGTTCAAAGTACCACTTTTTAGATGCAATTGGGCCAACACAGGGAACAATGTGAAGGACGAAGATGGCTTCACTCTTGTGAACCTTCATATGAACCAAGCAGCATATTTGAAAGATTCTTTCATTCTACCTTCTCAAGCGAAACAAGTTTTCTACTCTAGGGAATAAGATTCTTCAAATTGGTATGTTGTTATGAGAGAACCACCTAGAGGCTATCATGAGTTAGAAACATAGGAGGATTTAGGTGGTGCACCTTTGCCTGTCCAAGTAGTCGATGATATGGATGGTGAAGGTTCTGATGATGTCAATGTTTATGTTAGAGATGATTGTGAAGGGTTATTAGTGGTAGATTGATAGAGTCTAAATAATGTTTGATAGGTTGATGGTTTATGGTTTCGTAAACATGGAAATGTTTTATGATTTTTATATTATGAATTAATTGTTTTTTTATTATTATTATTATTACAAATATTCCAAAATATATGACAATTAAAAAATTCATTTGTAATTTATTTGAATAAATTTTCGTGTAATTATAAAATAAATTAATAACACAAATAATTTGTTATCTTTGTAAAACAAACCGTTATTATTAATGAGTTTCAATAACAATTATAACACGTTATTATAAATATTAACAATTTTGGAAAGAAGAACGCTATCGTCGTTTAATTAAATATAGTGTATGTCAAGTTCGCTATCTAAAGTGTCCGATCTATAATGACGAGGGCAGTCAGAACGTGTTAGAAAACGCTATGGTAGTTGAATCATAGCATTTACCAGGCGCTAATAATACCCACATTTCTTTTAGTGTCCATAAAAGATAACAATTGATTGTCGGTTGTTGCAAAGTATATACAGACTCTCCACTTATCGTTTTATTTTGATGACCACGGGTTGGC
The DNA here is from genome assembly GCA_030180135.1 of Orychophragmus violaceus. Taxonomy (NCBI): domain Eukaryota; kingdom Viridiplantae; phylum Streptophyta; class Magnoliopsida; order Brassicales; family Brassicaceae; genus Orychophragmus; species Orychophragmus violaceus. The sequence continues at coordinate 30,388,491 of CM058233.1, forward strand.
TAAACAAGTGGGGTATTTGACCTCTGCGGTTTATCATGCATCTAAGAGTTTTACGATCTCATCGGCCAAGTGATAGGTCAAGAATTATCCCTATTCTAACTGTAGTGCACAGTGATGTGATTGTAGTACTTGAGGGTATCGAATCCACAAGGACTCTGGGAAATGATAGATTAAGAACAATCAAGTTAAAACTAGGAGAAGCAATGTAGTGAGAAACTAAAAACAAAGCAGGAAAGTAAATCAGTAGCAAGGTTTGTTTGTAGGCAATTAACTAAAAGCGCTAAGTCTAGGGAGTTCTCAGGAAATCAGACAAGCAGATAAATTATTCAGTCAAGATCAAATTCATCACAGTTCTAGAACTCAAACACGGATATAGAATTAACCAACTTTCGTTGTGAGAATTCTTTAAGTCTAATAGCAGAAATCCAAATTTCTTTGTAATTCATAACAGATTAAACTAGCTTTAAGATTAAGTTCGATATGTTCACAATTCAATTAAACCAAATTTCTTTGCGAGTAATTCAATTGCTCAACCTAAATAGTTCATATTCTAAACCACACTTTCGTGTCAATTTAACAACCTAAGATCTAGATTCTAAGTGATCAGGTTAGAAACTAGTGTTAAGCACAATTTAGATCGAAGAACAAAAAAGTTATGAATCCTTAACTGAAATAATTAAATCTAGCAAGTCATAAAATCCTTAATGAGAATCCCTAAACCTAACTATGAATCTACTAAGACATAGAATATGAAAACATAATCAATGATAATAGATTGCATAAAAGAGAATAAAGAAGTAAAGGGGTTCGAAATCTTCTCCAAAAAGCAGAAAGCAGTACATGATTAGATCAGCCCCAAGCTCTAAAAACTCTCAGCTCTAAGTATGATAGAGTATCCAAAAACTGATGTAAAAACCTAATTAAATAAGCTAATCACGTCTTGAGGCTTCTTTGTAATAATCAGGAACTTCTGGGAAAAATTGTGAATTCTTCATTCTTCATTAAAACCGCTGAGGAAGGCCCATCTCGCTCGTGTGTCGATCGATGCACGATGTGTGTCGATCGATGCATTACTCTGTTTTGGACAGTGAACTCCATCTCTCGGGTCAAAGCACCAAAATGCTCCAAAAAGCTCCATAAACTCCAATTCCGCTCCAAACGTGCATATATCTAATAACACCTGTAAAAGACTCTAAAGAAACACTAAAAGACTCTAAAACACACTTATATCATGGTCTAAAACCGGTAAAAACCATGATATATCAACTCCCCCCACATTTAGCCTTTGCTTGCCCTCAAGCAAAACAGAGAACTAAAACATGGTGAAGAGGTTTGAAAACTTTCAGAAACTCTTTTCATCCTAGAAGCAACAACACTCAGATTCCCCTTAGTAAGCCATTGAAAGAATCACCTGCAAGACATCAAGACCAACATGTACTTCCCCCACACTTAGAAACTCTCCTAAGTAAACTCCACAATCAATCCAAGCAATTCAAATTCACCCTACTGACTTCTATAAGCTAGTAAGTGCGGTCTCACCTAAGGATTATCGATCAAAGGGCACATGGATTCTTACTTTGTCAGCTCTAGACCACCATACTATCTTTTTCTGGTTCTTTTTCTTCTCTTTTCCCTTCCTTAGCATTCTGATTTTTCCCATTGGGTATCATTTTATTTTTTTATCAGTGCTCTTCCCGTTAAGGGGTGTACTTTGGACACATTCCATGAATGCACAAGAGGTAATAGTGTTTGCTACTACTCCCGTGACCACTTCGGAGCTACTAGCTCATCCTCAGTTTATTACTTTTTTTTTTACTTTATGGAAGGGGAGAAGGGAACCATACTCGGACAGGTTTACAAGCTGTGTCAGAACTAACAAAGGAATCCGACTCAAGGTATACCAAGCCCTTAGGTGAGAAAATTAAGTCAAATTAAGGGTGAAGTCAGTAAAGGATCCTCTGAATACCTGAATTGATATGGGTGTCCTCAGTAGGTTGATCCGTGTTGGGTTTTCTAATAGTCATAGATTGATCCTGCAACTTCATCCCAATGGTCACTTAAGTTCCTGCAAGTGCTGTTAACTTCTCAAAAATTCATTGTTTCCTACTTAAACTGTTTTGACTCAATAAAACAAAATTTTGGACTGACTCTAAGAAAACAAAAGCGTGCGTCAGTAGCTACCTCCCCCACACTTGAAACACACTTTCCCCAGTAGTGCCAAGCCTAGGCTCGGTGAGAATTAGAAATCAGATCTGAAAATCCGAAAGTTGCAGAATACTTACCTGTCGTCCGCCTGCGTCGATCGATGCCACTAGGGTGTCGGTCGATGCAGTGCGAATTTTTCTTGCGGTTATGTAGATAACCGGTGTCTGAACCGCAATCGAATCGGATAACCAGAAATCGCATCTGTATCGACCGATGCACTAGGTTTGTCGATCGATGCAATGCAATTCTGCCTGTTTCTCACGCCTTTGAACACACCAAAACAGAAAAATCAAAAACACCAAATCAAAACAAAAAATGAAACGAAAAACGAACCTAACAGTGGGTTGCCTCCCACTCAACGCTTGTTTAAGGTCAGTAGCTTGACTATGGAAAGGAGATTAGACTTATGGGGGATTCAACAGAGACTTGGAGTATCTCTTTGAATGTCTCTTCATCCAAGGTGGCATATAAGCATTCGGATCATGAGATCTCCCAAGGAAAGAGTGAAGAGAACCAGGGTGGGAGCAAAGCTTGGGTGGGATTCTGCGTTTTCCTGCATTCAAAATAATACGTTTAGGAGGTTTAAGCTTAGATGATTCATGCTTTACCTTTGGTGGAAATGAGATGTTTGGAGCTTTCTGCTTATGAGCAGTTGCAGGCACTGAAGATGTTAGAGTAAGTTCCAAAAGAACTGCCATCTTCTCTTCTCCAATAGGAACCTCTGGTTCCACCTCAACACTGAAGCTCTGTCCATCAATGGTGGCTCTCTGCTTCTTGTCCATCTTGAAATGCAATGGCTTATCTCCCAGTTGGAGATCAATCAGACCACGTCTCACATCAATCACTGCGCCAGCAGTAGCTAAGAAGGATCTACCAAGCAGTAGAGGATCACCAGGTTCAATCTCATACTTCAGCACCACAAAGTCTGTCGGAATCAAGTAGTTCCCAACTCTGACATTAACATCCTCAAGAACTCCTTCTGGATACCTTTTTGATCGATCAGCTAGGATAAGAGAGATCCTAGTAGGTTGGAATTCCATCATTCCCAATCTCTCAGCCACAGAGTATGGCATGAGATTCACACAAGATCCTAAGTCACAAAGAGAACGCTTGAATCTGTCCTTAGAGATGGAACAGTCGAGCACAAAGGCTCCTGGGTCTGGTATCTTCTCTGTAACCTGAATCAGCTTCTTTTCCATCACTTTCATGCAGTTAGCCACTTCTATCTCCTGTTTAGACAGTTTAGGAACCTTAGGATACGTCACAGAGGGCTTATAGACTCGTTCCAGGACTGTTGCAGGTTTCTTGTCACGTCTGCGTTCTGTGTCGGCCGATGCACGATGTGTGTCGATCGACACATGGCAATTATGGTTAAATTTATCAGACGGATCGGGGGTGCATCGATCGATACCAAGGGTGTGTCGATCGACGCATGTCTCAAACAGACAAAATTCATCCAGAAAATCCGAGATTATGCTCTCTTCTTCTTCTAGCAAGTCAATCTCATCCCTTTTGACCAAAACATTAACGGATCTGTTATGTTCAGCTCTTCCTGATCCATTTTACTCTGTATTGCTTGAGATGTCTGTTGGATTTGAACATCTATTTTCTTCACATGTGTGCTCAAAGATTCAAACTTCCCCTTCAGATTTTTATACAATGCATCTATCTTTGAGTTGAAGGACACAGTGATCTGTTGTTGTCCCTCCAGAAACTGCTCCATCATGGCTTCCAATCTGCTCTTATGTGTAGGTGCAGGCGGTGCTTGGTAAGAAGAAACACCATAGTAGAATCCAGTCCCTCCAACGTAGTTGATAGCTTCTTGCGCATACTTTCCAAGTATAAGACTATGCAGAGAGTCAACTTTGTTCTTCAACACAGTTATATGTGAACTGTCAATCCCCGAGCTGAAAAAATCATTCCGACACATCGTCCTTACGGATCTCTTAGTCTTCTTGGTGATTCCGCGAAATGTGTCGACCGATGCAAGATGAGCGTCGATCGATGCAATGCGAAATCTATGTCGATCGACACACAGGAACGTGTCGATCGATGCAAGCCGATTCTGTCGAACCTGACCTGCAAAACAGAGAAAAACAGAAAAATAAATCAGTAAAACAAAAACGAAAAAAACCTTGTCTAAACCCTAAGTTCAAATCTATCGAAGACTCAAAAGAGTCCCCGGCAACGGCGCCAAAAACTTGATAGGTCAAGAATTATCCCTATTCTAACTGCAAGTGCACAGTGATGTGATTGTAGTACTTGAGGGTATCGAATCCACAAGGACTCTGGGCAACGATAGATTAAGAACAGTCAAGTTAAAACTAGGAAAAGCAATGTAGTGAGAAACTAAAAACAAAGCAGGAAAGTAAATCAGTAGCAAGGTTTGTTTGTAGGCAATTATCTAAAAGCGCTAAGTCTAGGGAATTCTCAGGAAATCAGACAAGCAGATAAATTATTCAGTCAAGATCAAATTAAGCACAGTTCTAGAACTCAAACACGGATATAGAATTAACCAACTTTCGTTGTGAGAATTCTCTAAGTCTAATAGCAGAAATCCAAATTTCTTTGTAATTCCTAACAGATTAAACTAGCTGTAAGATTAAGTTCGATATGTTCACAATTCAATTAAACCAAATTTCTTTGCGAGTAATTCAATTGCTCAACCTAAATAGTTTAGATTCTAAACAACACTTTCGTGCCAATTTAACAACCTAAGATCTAGATTCTAAGTGATCAGGTTAGAAACTAGTGTTAAGCACAATTTAGATCGAAGAACAAATAAGTTATGAATCCTTAACTGAAATAATTAAATCTAGCAAGTCATAAAATCCTTAATGGGAATCCCTAAACCTAACTATGAATCTACTCAGACATAGAATATGAAAACATAATCAATGAAATTATAGATTGCATAAAAGAGAATAAAGAAGTAAAGGGGTTCAAAATCTTCTCCAAAAAGCAGAAAGCAGTACAAGATTAGATCAGCCCCAAGCTCTAAAAACTCTCAGCTCTAAGTATGATAGCGTATCCAAAAACTGATGTAAAAACCTCTAATCACGTCTTGGGACTTCTTTGTAATAATCAGGAACTTCTGGGCAAAACTGTGAATTCTTCATTCTTCATTAAAACCACCGAGGAAGGCCCATCTCGCTCGTGTGTCGATCGATGCACGATGTGTGTCGATCGATGCATTACTCTGTTTTGGACAGTGAACTCTAACTCTCGGGTCAAAGCACCAAAATGCTCCATAAACTCCAATTCCGCTCCAAACGTGCATATATATAATAACACCTGTAAAAGACTCTAAAGAAACACTAAAAGACTATAAAACACACTTATATCATGGTCTAAAACCGGTAAAAACCATGATATATCACCAAGCTTCCATTTTTTTGTTTCATCGGCTTACATGTCAGGTCGACATTGAGATCGTGGCTGATAATTGTGGGTCGATGCCTTTCATATCCTTTACGAACCATACGACGACTGTCACGTTCTTTCGAAGAAAGGTTATGAGCTCTATTTTGATGTCGTTAGGTAACTTGAATCCAATGCCATTGCAATTTTCTGGGTTTGAGTCGTCGATAAAAACCTTGCCGATGAGCTCTTTTTAGGTCTTTTGTTGCCTGGTTGGGTAGTAACCATGCATGACGTTGTTCATAGTTTTTCTCGGTAAGGATGGATGTTCAGCTTACTCGATAAGACGTAAAAATTTACTACAAATATGAGGAGCGTACTTTAGTGATTTTTAGTCGATGGGAGTCAAGAAAGAAGCTAAATTTATGGAGAAAATATTATTGGAACAAAAGGGATAAAAATGGTATTGCGGGTTTTTTGCGAAATCATCCTATTTTTCGGGAACGCATAACAAGATTTGTCAGGAAAAGAGGCAAGGTGGAGATCGGCGATTGGGAAAGAGAGAGACACTTGGCCTTGCTGTATTATGCATATAAAACACATGTTTGATTTGCATGCAAGTTTCACATGCAAAATTACATTCATCAAGCAAGGTGTTATTCCTTAAGCTTGCATGAAAGTGAGACTTTTATTATAAAGGGGACTTCATGCTCACTTCCTAACTCACACCAAATAATCACCTGCTCTCCTCTCATCGCCGTCGACCACCACCATCATTTCCCTAGCTTTCTTTCTTCCCAAGAAATCCCTAACCCCTTAAATTACCCACTAAATTCCTTAAACACAACTAATCCCTAAGCACCACCTAATGACCTCTCTGGACCACCACCTCCCCTTTCGCCTTTATCCGGAGATGCGCCGGAGAGTCACCGAAGAGTCGCCGGAAAGTCACTAAATCTCTCGATGGAGTTCACCGGAAGCGCAGGAAACCACCACCCTCTCGCCAGATCACCTCCACCTCTCGCTGGAAGACCATCAGAGGACTTGACTGGATAAACCTCTGGATGCAACACGGTTAACATTGGTCAATGCCGGTCAATGCTGGAATTCAAAGCTGGTCAATCATCGGGTCAACGCCATTGAACTATTCAGGTTTCTGCTGGAAAACTGTTTGGGTCATTTGTGGGTCAACTGCGGGTCAATTGTTTGGGTCAACTGCAGGTCAACTGTTCGGCCAATGCCGGTCGGAGTAACAAGGTTTGTCGGGTTAGGGTTTGTGCTGTCGAGGTTCTGGTCGTCCGTCTTCGAGTCTCATCCGTCCGCTTAATCACTATGAGTTGGTTATGTTTTGATTGCATGTGCATTAAAATATATCGATTCTACATATATACCCCATAAATAATAACCATAGAGTCAGAGAATTCATTGCTAGAATTTAATACAGTAGTAAAGCGGTTTAGTTTGATTAAATAATGGATCTTAAATAACTGGTTAGGTTGATAAAGAAGTGTGGCACGTTTAAATTTCGAAAATGGCATGTTGACTGCGTAGTTAAAATTGATTGAATGATCGTTGACTGGTTGGTATAGAGCATGGCATTGATCAATAGATTTACATGAAATATAGTTGAGAGCATATAAATAAATTAAAGTAAGAGCTATATATAAATTAACCTATAAAATATACGATTATAATGAGAGATACATAAGAAAAATAATTGGACTACAATTAAAGTAAAAGAATGACATGATAAACATATTAGGGTAATTAATAGACTTGAATAAAATAATTGAATTGGAATTTATGTAAATGAGCTTGGAAGTTAGTAATTTAACTAACTTCAATATAGTGATAAATTGAATTGGAATTAAGTAAATAACCGGGAATAATAATTGGAATTAAATAATCAAATTAAGACCAAGTAAGTAAAGTTAAGAATTTAATTAAGTGGAATTAATAGGACTAACTAATTGATTGAGAATAGTAGAGTTAATGTGGAATTAAGTGATTAGTCGTATTGATTTGAGAATAGTATTTATTAGTAGAGTTATTGTTGAATTGGGATTGATTGATGATTATTGGTTGAATTAATAGTAGAGCTGTTGAATCTCTTGTGTTGTTTGCTACCTATTCCGGTGTTGGGCCGAATAGGTGTGGTTTACCTATTCTGGTTTTGGGCCTGATAGGTTGTGATATAGTTACCTATTCCGGGTAGGCGGGATAGGTTGGTTTGTGTTATGGAGTCAGTGGTGATTTTGTTGATTGGACTTGCTGGATAGTTACATGTAATTTTTGTGGGTTGTTATTTTATTGATTGACTTATCGGTCTGGTTGTGACCTTGTCAGTCTGGTAGAGTCTCAATGAGTTTGTTTGTGTGTCGTAGTGACTTAGTGAATCCATATAGGGTTCATACAAGTCTTAGGGTTTATCAAATGTTATTGAGTGTTATTAGGATTCGATATCCAGCAATTCGTGTAGCGTTCCTGTACTTCCTTCCCGATGGATCCTCGGGAGAACCCAGTCAGTTCACGTACCCTCGAGGCATTTTTCTAGCGGGCGTTAACTTACATGAGTGACGCCGGTAGGTGTTGGGGCTCAGAGAGAGAGGATCATGGCTTAGGGATAAGAACAGTGGAAACCTTAGTTATCCAGGGGTAGCCCGAGTCACCGCGTATCAATGGACAAAGAACAGTGTCCTATTCGTAGTACTTTGTTTACGTTTAAGAGTCCGGGATGACTTAGTCGTATGAAGCTTTGCTACGATCTATATGTTCCGGAGGAAGTGAGCGAGTTCGCATTTGGGGCCCTTGGTGTTTAGAAAGTGATATATTGGAATTCAGTAATTATATCGAGTATAATCGAGGGCGTGTGCCGCATTGTTCTCGATATTTATCGCATTGTGTTGTGTGTTGATTTAACCTTATACGTGTTATATCACAGGGAGGTAACATTTAATCGGGTTGTGTTTCTTTGATGTTGTTTCAACTATTGTGTGTTAGTTTTGTCAGGTGGGGTTAACCTTTGTAGTAGGGAGTCAGCTCACTGGGTGATCTTATATTTCTCTTCCAACTCTCTTTACTTATGTTCAGGATTCTGGAGTAGCTCGACGGATGGGAGGCCCTTAGGAGTAGATTCGGGTTGTCATTTGCAACAGTTTGTTCTCTGAAGCCATTTTTATTTATTTCATTTTGGAATTTTTTTGTATCCCATAAAATGTTTTAGAAAAAACGTGAATTAGAAGTTTAGTTAAAATATTCAAAACACTAAAACAGGATCATTCCCTAATATACAGTTTAGTCCGAGCCAAACACTACTAGAAGAAGTGGTACAGGTTGAAAAGCCTTGTATCGTGGAAGTGAATTAAACATGGTCAAGGATGGATTTGTTCAAATTATCGGTCTCAAACCAGATTGTCTCCAGTTTTGTAGTAACAAACCCTTTCCGTTTGGCTGCACGGGTTTGATCGGTCATTTTCTTGTTTGATTATTGCTCGGTCAGCTCGTCGGTCAGCGTAGAAAGATGAAGGAGGTGTTGCAAAAATGTGGTATCAGATCATGGTTTGTTCATATATTCGAATCCCGGTTTCCAATGAATTATCGAGTCAAAATTGTGTCACTAATGCAACCGTTAGAAATTCGAGCCGTGTCTGTCTCACGGAAGGGAAAAGTTAGAATTTTGTTTAGAATTGTAAACTCACCATTTTTTTTTGCAGTGCAGTGTTGCAGTAGTGTGCGAGGGAGGTGTGTGTGCGTGTGCCAGTTCGAGACATCATGAATGACGATTTTTCTGTAAATCGAGAGTACGCCGCATTGGCTTCTGCGAGTCCTCTCCATGGTACGCCCATTCAGCCGACCGTATCTGGTGATTGCTCTTGTACCTCATTTCCTATCCTAGAATCAGCTCCATTCGTTGGGTTTCATGTGGTCATTCCTTCAGGTCCATTATACACTGCTAGGTCGGATGGACCCTACCTCGGGTACTTTCACATGTCGTATATCCCCGGCAGTATTAAATCTTCGCTGCCTTCAATGGGGACGCCACCCCTGATTCCTCTTCCTCTAGCGAAGATCCCACCAATGCCACACAGCCCAAACATCGTTGACATATCCTTTCCCCCATTCCAAAGTTTGATTTTCCACTGGATCCTACCAACTCGACTAAGCATACACATTGGGAGCATTTCATAGATGAGCTTGCCCGCCAGATAGCAGAATTTTCGCCTCGATTGGAGTTCAGTATGTCCCTCAGGAGTACACGGGAAATTACTTGTAGTATCCTTCGCATCTTGCCATCAGTCCGCCGTCTCCGCCCTTCCGACATATCATCTACGAGATGTCCCGTCTGTGGATATACCGACTTCCATTTTACTTAGTGACAGTTCCGCAACATCCCCACTCTATTCTTTCCACAGTCACCACCGCTGCCAAAGTGTCTTATATGCGGTCGTACCAGACTCATAGCGCTGTCATGCCCTGGAGGAACTTTCTGGAAGAGTCACGCACCACCACCCACACACTCTTTCGTTGCACATGCCGTCTTCAGTCCACATAACAAGTCATTTTGCACGCAGTGTGGAGCGTTTCGTTCGTGGTTGCGATTTTTAAATTAGGTCCAAGTAAGCAAGGGCGCTAACATTAACATTTTTTGTGTATAGTAGCGATTATGTTTTTATCGTCGCTGACGATAGGATTAAGGTAGCGGTGATTATTTTTGGTGGATTGTGTGACCGCTCTATATGATGCACTAGACAGTAGCTATGTATAAAATTCTGCTATGTACATATTTTGGCTTAATATTGTATGGTGAAGGTTGGTTATCTATGGGCTTATCATTTCGAGTAATGATGAGGCCATATTGCATGTGTATATATTGATGAGTGGTGTGATCATGGATTATGATTACAACCAGAAAGTAAGTGGTAGTTTGAATGGACAGTTTATCAGGACCCATAAAGATTGTAGTTGTTGTACATTGCATATTGCATCATGGTAGGATTAGAATTCATTCGCATTGCATTAGATAAATTGGTTAATTGATTAGCGAGATAATCGAATTGCATTGGTTGGGATTTAGATGATATTATTAATAGCTTGAGAATTTTGCTTTAGTCGAGAGTTGATTGAGTTTTTTGGTCCTTTAGAAGTATTGCATTAGAAAATAGAACCGTAGGCTATCAACTTTAGTATCTGCGATCAGTTTTTGGGAATTGGTTAGAAAAGAGACTTAATTTAAAGTGAAATCTGGCTTTAGAGTTTGACTATAGGTTGGTTAATATACTTATGTATCGTTGGTATGGAACTATAGGTTATTGATAGTTAGCCACCATGTTCTTATTTGATTATTGTGCGACTAATTACCAATAACTATATAGGAAACGTCGGTACATAAGTCGAGTTTATATTTCAGACCCCTAGTTTTGGTAAGTTTAGGCGTGTGTGTATGGTGTGATTGTGACCGCAGAAGTGAACTCGATTCGAAACCCAAACCCTCGAGGAAGAAGATTTGTGAGTTGTCATTGGAAAAATGAATTGGTTCAGAGTTTGCAGTTCAAAGCAGAATTGGTTAAGTGAAGCTTCTTCATAAATTTGGCTAAGGAAAGCATTCAGAAGGCAAATATCAAATGGTTATAAAAAAAAGGGTCAGAGATATAAATTCGAGCAGAAAAATCCATTGAGAGGACAACATGATTTGGTGATTCATTCAGAGATCATTGTTTGGCAAAAGTTTTTCTCGAAGTTTTTGGGGATTGGAGCATCAGAGTTATGGGATCAGGGTAAAAGGTTCAGAGGAGCAGCAGATTTTTGGAATAAGGGTTAAGAAGATTGAAATGAAGCAGCATGATTATGGGTTCAGATTCATAATGAGGGGTTAAGTCAGCAGAAAATTCGAGGTTAAGTCAGCTTCGAATTCATGGATGAATTGATGTAAGAAGAGGAGAATGTGATAACCCATCTCAACATCAACATCGACGAGAAGTCACTTGATCATAGAAATTGATGCAAACTAAGTTTATGTAATTTTTGGAGAAACAAGGAACCGGAGAAGCAATCAGAGGGCAAAATATTTCACTAAAAGGTTTGAGAATGATTTAGAAAACAAAAATACCGAAGACAGATTTTTAGAAGAAAATTAGGGTTTATCGAAAAAGATAATCGATACGCCGTAAAAATCTGCTTAAAATATGAGGAGCGTATTTTAGTGGTTCTTAATCGACGAGGAGTCAAGACGGAAACTAAAGATATGGAGAAATATTTTTGGAAGAAAAGGGATTAAAAATGATATTGCGGGTTTTTGCGGTATCATCAGATTTGATGAGGAATCAAGGAACGGGATATGTCAAGCAAAAATGCGAGGTGGCGATCGGTGATTGGGCAAGAGAGAGAGAGATTGATGTACTTTGCATATAAAACACATGTTTTATTTGCATGCAAGTCTCACATGGAAAATTACACCTCCCGAACAAGGTGTCATTCCATGAGCTTGCATGAGAGTGAAACTTTTACTATAAAAAGGACTTCATTCTCACAACCTTACCCACAACAAAAAATCATCTCCTCCTCTCCTTTCATCGCCGGTGACCACAACCATTAAGTTATACCCTAGACACTTCCTAATTACCCACTAAAGTACATAAACACAATTAAGCCCTAAACACAACCTAATCACCTCGTCTTACCACCACCTCCACTTTCGCCTATCACCGGAGACATTGCCAAAGAGTCACAAAGAGTCACCGGAAAGTTGTCGGATCTCTCGCTGAAGTTCGCCGAAAGCGCATGAAATCACCAAAATCTCGTGGGAGGACCGTCAGAGGACTTCACCAAAGAAACTGCCTTAGTCAACGCAGTCAACAACGGCAGCCAATACCGGTCAACACGGTCAATTCCGAAAGTCAACGCTGGCAATCAACGCCAGTCAACCATCGGGTTAACGCTGGTCAACTGTTCGAGTCAGCAGTGGTTAATGTTCGGTTCAACTGCGAGTCAACTATTCGGGTCAACTGCGAGTTAACTGTTTGGGTCAACTGTGTGGGTCAACTACGGGTCAAGTGTTTGGGTCAACATCAGCTGGTGTAACGAGTTTTTTCGGGTTAGAGGTGCGCGGGCCTCGAGGTTCTGGTCATCCGTCTCTGGGTCACAGCTGTCCGCTTATTCACTGTGAGTTGGTTATGTATTGATTGTGTGTGAATTCAGATAGACCGAGTCTGCGTATATACCCTGTAATAATACCCATAAAGGTAAATAAATTGATATCCGGAATTGAATACTGTAGTAAAGCGGTTTAGTTTGATTAAAGAAAGAAACTTAAATAAATGGATAGGTTGATTAAATATAGTAACTTAAATAACTGGATATGTTGATAAAAATACATGGCACGTTTAAATCTTGAAAATGTCATGTTGATTGCTTAGTTAAAGTTGATTGATTAATCTTTGATTGTCAGGTATAGAGAACGTATAGAGAGTATATAAATAAATTAAAGTAGGAACTATATATACATGAAACTATAAAGTATAAGATAATAATGAGACGTAAATAAGATATAACCGGACTAGGATTAAAGTAGAGATTTTTACACTATAAGGCACTTCTAGACTAAACAATAACACAATAAGGCACTTCTAACTATCTAGGTACTTCTACCACGTGAAATATCTGTCATACCCTTCTTTTTCGTTTCCTCCTCATTTTTTTATATTTCAAATCAATTTAACTAAATTAAAACAATAAAATCTATCTAGTAAATCTAATTAAAACCCTAACCTCTCACACTTTTCTATACCTTCTTTTTGGGCTTCTTCTTCTGAAACCTCCTTTCGTCACCTTCTTCTTTCAACATGTTCATTTTTCAGATTATTCTCCGTCACTTTTCACTCTTCATCTTCCTCCAAAGAATGATTCTCTGTTTTTAACAGCTTCTTTATTCAGCTTCTTTTTTCTTCACTGGCCTGCGCAACTCGCTTCATTCCAATTTTTCCTTCCTAGATCTAATATCCTACCATGTTTGGTGAGTTAAAATGGTCGATTATTACTTTTATTAAACTATATTTGTTAGTGTCACTGCTTCTTTGTTCCTATTGCTTAGCTCATGTTTGGGTTTTTGTTTCATTTTGTCTCATATTGCTTAGCTCACGTTTGGGTCTTTGCTCCTGTTAAACTCGATTTTTTTTTGTCTATATAGGCCTATTGCGTTTTGTAATGGTTATTCAACGGATTTAGATTCGTCTTTCTTTGTTCTGTATTTGGGTGTCTTTCTGTGTTATGTATATCAGATCTTTACAGATCTGTCTTTCTTCGGTGTACATAGCTTTGTGGACAGTTTATAGCTTAATCATTCATGTTTGTACACATATCCATGGACATATTACAGATTGGACATACATGTGTGTTCATGTATCCATAGTCTTTAGTACCAGGACCCAGTAATGTACATGCATTTTGTGTACTCCAATATATGGACATAAAAAACAGATCGGTGGACATTAGTCATGTATATCAGTATTTCCTTGTTTCTGTGGACATCTTAATACATGGTTATGTGGACATATATTCGTGTGCACTTTTCAGTGGACATTTATATGTACTTGTTCTCTATATCAATAAACAATTTATTTTGTGTACACCACTTAATACTTCATTCTGTATATGCAGTTTCTTGTTAACTACATGCATCTTAGACTTCTCTAGTCTTCCAACTGTACTGTTTATTCATCTTAGTCTCCTATGCCTAAGTACTGTTTATTCAAATTCAGAAACCCCACTTCTATTTGTTTTTGCAGATGTTAAGCTGTCAGAAAGACTCTTTGTCACAGATAAATATCCAAGAAATTGTATATGTGGCATTGATTTGTCTCTTGCTTGGTTTTGCTATTTTATGGATCTTTATGTGTCAATTGTATTGATTGCCATATCTTGGTGTACACTTATCCATGAACACATGTAGATGTTAATTGCTTAGTGTTCATAATTTTTTATATAGACTATCATTTTGATCTAATTCATATATATTGTTGCATGTTCTTTAAGGATGGACATGTTCCTAGTGTGTGGACATGTCTTTGTGTACACTACTATGTGGACTTGTCTCTGTGTACAACACATTTTATTATGTTCTTTACTCTATATATGTTCACTCTTTCCTAACATTACTTCTCTTTGTTTTTGCAGATATTCGACAACCTGATAGGTTCTTGTCCAAATCCTCCACATCCATATTGGAAAAAATTTATTGGAGAAGATGCAAAGACTCATAAAAATGTCATCATGGCATATTTTCGTGTACAATTATATGTGTACATCTATAGATGTTAATTGCTTAGTCAGTATCATGTACCTATTTCTACATTTTTGTAACTATTGCAAACCATCAAACAATATTGTGGTCTTGTCCAAGTCGATGGATACTCTTTGTCTAATTTGCTCCTACTTTTTTTTAAACCTTAGACTATGTAACTCCTAATTTTTTTTACATCTTGTCTATCTCTATATGTTCTATCACAAGTGCACAAAAAATTGTGGATAGTAGTCTCCTCTACTAGTCAATATTAAACTTAAAACCAAAAACGGACTAAACTTTTATGGATAGTAATCACGGCAAAATCTCTCTAATTTATGGATAGAATCTTGGTCACCACTTTCTGGTACACAGATTTTGCTACCAAAAGTGGCATAACTTGTACAAAAATGGGCAGCACTTTAGTATACAAAGTGGACACAACTTGTAGACAATATTGTGTGGGTTTTGTTTGGTACATATATTTTGGTACACAAATTTTGATAACACAACTGGTCAATTTGTGCAGACATCTCTCACATACTACCACAAAGACATTGTCAATTTGCAACATAATAAAACATTGTCAATTTGCAACATAATCGTTAGACATATACACGTACACACAATTGTGGACACCAAAAGGTGGACGCATATACATAATACACAAATGTAGACATTGCATGGTGGATAGCTTCATATGGACAACCACCCTAACAACTAAACTAATCTTTTTACTTGTTTAGTTAGTAGTTATTATATGTAGTTACAAGCACCCATCACCTTAATAACCAAACTATTTTTTCCAACCACTCTACAACCATTCGGTGGACATCCAAAACTGGACGATTCAAAGCATGGGTATCCTGCTGCTAGCTCATTGTTGTCTGGTGGCCAGTAGCTCAAATGAGCATATTTCTCTCTTTCGTTGGTGACAAAGAACTCTCCAACACCTTTTCCTCCAACTTATTTACGGTTATACATTCTTTCATAGGTACCACCCTGACATATGTTGCTTGTCCACGGAAAAATTTCAAATCCATTTCCCCTAACAATTCATTCCTGCAGATTACAACCCTAGTTCAAAATTAAAAACAAACAAACATACATCCACCCAAATAAGTCCACAAGACAGAATCCAAACATGTTACTAAATACATAACACAAAAATTTATGGATACCATATGATGGACACATACACATAGACACACATGTTGAAACCGTATGGTGGACATCTTTACCTGGACAACCACCATAACTAAACTAATCTCTATGTGTCTAATTTTTAGTTAACAAACATGTTCATGGATGGGTGAATCCTTAGATGTCTCAAATCATTGGAACAATGATAAATTCGTAGAAACGAATATGATTCTCACATGTTTGCGTGACAAAAACGAGGAAGAAGGACCAAAGCATCCAATGAACAAATCTCATACTCAGGGGAGTTTCACACCAGCGTCAGAAGCAATCAGATGTAGGAAGCAATCGAAAGCAAAAACGAAGGAAGAAGGACCTAGCGTGGGGATAATCGATGCTTGAACCTCGATGCTAATTCCTCCAAGCGCAGCCATTGCAACATCCATGTGAGACTCTTTCACGGTGTTTATCAGAGAAAAAACGCAGGATATAGGAGAGACAAGCGGCGGCTAAAACACGTGAAAAGAAACGGAGATAATAATTAAGGTTTTTGGAAAATTCTAAATAAAGGTATATAATAAATTGGTTAGCTTTAATATAAGTTTTGAGCACAATAAACATTATTACGCTTAAAACAAATTTGGAAGGGCAAAGGGGTATTTAAAAAAATTGAACAGTGGAAAAACTACCTATGAATCCTAAAGTGCCTTATTTTGTAATAAGTATTTGAGAAGTGCCTTAATATGTTAACCACTCATTAAAGTAATAGAATGGCATGATAAACCGGATTAGGGTAATTAATAGACTTGAATTAAATAATTGAATTAGAATTAAAGTAAATGAGCTAGGAAGTTAGTAACTATTACTAACTTCAATCAAGTGATTAATTGAATTGGAATTAAGTAAATAACCGGAATTAATAATGGGCTGTTTACAAAAATGCCTTCGAAATTGAAGTCAACCTTGATTATACCTTCGGCCTTTTCCTTCCTCTCCATCTTTAATATATCCCCTTATTAATTTGGATATTCACAGGAATGCCATCGTCAGACTTCATATGAATTCTAATATTTTAATCAAAAGACAAAAGGACCCAAAATTATTTCGGATATTCACGAAAATGCCATCGCCATGAATGCTCAACAACCACGACACCCACCATCGCCGACGAGTTAATGTGTAATCCAGCTCGTTTTTCACCATTAAAGCTCAATTAAAGCTCAAGAATCTGAGCTCGGACGTTCTCCTCACCGATTTCTCCTTTCCCCTTTGATTTTCAGGGATTTTTCGATATTTTTCGATTCAAAAGTAGTGAAATCGTTTATCACCTTATAAAAACAGCAAAACACGTCTCGGATTTGGGGTTTTCGGTGATATTAGACGTCCTGGGAAATCGACGCGGCTAAAAACAAATGGAAATCGGTTATTGGTAAGAACATTTTCATATCGTCGATTTTCAGATCCGAATTGTAGTCTGCATTTTTACATAAGCTTCAATATTGTCAACGAGAGGGTAGTTTTGCAATTGTCTTTCAATTGCCAGACCTCTATAGAAGTCTGTTAAATTCCTTTGAAAAAAAAACATCGTTAAGAAGTCCAAATGAGAATAGGGTAGTTTTGCAATTGATTCAAATTTGTTTTTTTTTTGTCAGACTTCTGATGTAGTCTGGCAAGAAATTGACCGATTCTTGACTTTTTGTCAGACGGGATCCGTTGTCTGAAAATTATGGGGGGTAGAAACTGCTATTGACCCAAATATCAGATGTTGACCAGAATAAGCGAAAAAATTATCAGACATGTAAATCTGTCTGAAAATAAGAAAAATATTTTCAGACGGCTATAGACATATGAAATTCCAAAATTTTACCAGACGGCTATAGACATTTGAACAATTGAATTTTGGTCAACGCTCGAAAATGCAATGTTTTCATCAGACTTCACTCGCTGTCTGAAACACTTGTCAGACACCAGAAGAAGTTTGGTAGATATCAGACTTCCGAAGAAGTCTGACATTTCAAAATCAATTGCAAAACTACCCTCTACTTTTTCTTCAGACTTTGGAAGAAGTCTGACATTTGAAAATCAATTGCAAAACTACCCCCTTTTTCATACTTCTTGAGCTGTCTGACAAAAAATTTAAAAAATTCCAAAGCAGACTGCCTTCGCTGTCTGATTGGTTTCAGATTGCATCCGTTGTATGGCATTTCAAAATCAATTGCAAAAATACCCTCTTTTTCTGACTACCATAGACGTCTGGTTAAATTAATTTCAGACTTCTATAGACGTCTGAAATATTTTAAACTTTTCAAATGCATTTTATTGTATATTTGTGATTAATTTCGTTGACTTTAATTTTTATAAATGTGTGTTAGTGTTCTATGTTCCTTCTGCGTGAGTTTTACATTCTTATATATGGTAATTATTTTTAACTAAATTTTTGAATAATATTGGCAATGTAGCTAATAGCATTAGACTTCACAAAGAAGTCTGGCTTTTCCCAAAAGATCTCTAATGTTTTTTATACGTGTTTGTTTATACAGATAATGGTTCAGTTATCTGTTAATTTTGGTGAATGGGTTGTGAGAGACCAGATTTGGCATTTTGTTGTTGATAAGCTAAAAGGAGGGCGGTTTATCACTCTGCGTGATGGTTCTACACATCAAGAACTTGTTGAGATGGTACAAGATGATTATATGCTGGACAAGAAAACCGAGCTGGTGGAGTTATCATATCCATTGCCGGAAGCACTCTTGAAACAAATGGATCCGGATAGCCCTCCGGTTTATGTCACAAATGATAGGCAAGTAAGGAGCATGGTTGAGTTAGCTAATACACATTTAATCTGTCTATGTGTCTCGAGCCGATCCGGTATGGATGATGAAGATGCTGTGAATCAAGATGACAAATATGAAGCGGAAGATGTAGACGAAGATGACAAAGAAGAAGACTGGAATGAGGAAGATGTGGACTCAGTCTTGGAGGATTCTGTTTGTGGTGGTGTTGGTAATGATGATGTTGGTAACTTGGATGTGCCTGAGAATGTTTTCATGAAACACGCATAGTCTTACCATGACGATGTTGATTATACCCTATATGGGAAAATGAAACATGAAGATGTAGATGTGGAAGAAGATGAAGATTATAAGAAATATGAGTTGGAGGGTATGAGTAATCAGAGTGTTCGCAGAAGGGACTTATCTGAGGGTATCATTCTCAATAAGTGTTTTGATGGCAAGAAAGACCTAATATCAGAGCTATGTTTGACGGCGATAATGAAGAAATTCGCATTTAGGACAGAGAAGTCTGACAAGACACGTTTTGTGGCTAAATGTCGTGTGGAAGGATGCAAGTGGATGTTTCGAGCGTGTGTGAAGAGTGAACCAAACAAGTACTGGGTCATGATCTATTCAAAAACACATTCATGTTCGATGGCGGACCGGATGTCTACGCGCAAATGTTATACTCCAGTTTATATTGGTTGGTTGTTTACTGAATGTTTTGGTATGATTGAGGGGATAACACAAAAGCATGTCAAAGTGTCAATGAAGAAGCAATTTGGGATTAGGATGAGATACACAACCGCATACAGAGCATTGTTACATGCTCAAAGGATTGTGAGAGGAACAGCGGAAGATGGGTGATAGGTCGAGTTTTAATCCCTATTCTAAACTGCAAGTGCACAGTATAGTCAATGTAGTATATAGGGTTATCGAATCCACAGGGACACTTGGTCTCAAGAGAATCGAACCGTAGGAATTAATACTAGAAATAAGCAAGTAGTGATTGTAATGAATTGCGGTGCAAGAAAGTAAACAGTAGCAGGAAATCGGTTTGTAAGCAATAAACTAAAAGCGTCAAGCCTAGGGTATTCTCAGGAAATCAGACAAGCAGACAAGTTAATCAGTCAGGATCAAATTAAACTCAGTTCTAGAACTCAAATCACAGAAATAGAATTAACCAAATCTCTTTGCGAAAACTCTCTAAGTCTAAGTGCAGTAATCCAAATCTCTTTGCAATTACTAACAAATTAAACTAGCATTAAGTTCAAGTTCGATATGTTCACAATTAAACTAAATCAAATCTCTTTGCGAATAATTCAATTGCTCAACCTAAATAGTTCAGATTCCTAAACCCCACTCTCGTGACGTATTTAGTAACCTAGGATCTAGATTCTAATTGATCAGGTTAGAACTAGCTTTAAGCACAATTTAGTTTGAAGAACATTCTAATCATATGAATCCTAACTGAATTAAACAAGTCTAGCAAGTCATCAAACCCTAATGAGAAACCCTAAACTCAACTATGGATCTACTCAGACATGATTGATGAAAACATAATCATAGAATAAATAGATTGCATATAAGAAATTAAAATATCAAAGGGGTTCGAAATCTTCTCCAAAATAAATCAATACAAGGAAAATAGATCAGCCCCAAAAGCTCTAAAAATCTCTTAGCTCTAAGTATCAAAGCCTCCCTCAATTAAACACCAAAAACTAGTATATATAGGCATAATCTCGGCTGGGGCTTCTGTGTAAATATTGAAAGTATCTTGGGCTTCTTTGCAAATCTTCAATACTTGTTACGCCGACGCGTACGGCCCATCTCGCGACTGCATCGACCGATGCACAATGCGTGTCGATCGATGCAACATCAAATAATCGAACAGTGAATAAAGCTCTCGGCCAAAACGTCCCAAAATGCCCAAAATGCTCCATATATCTCCAATTAGCTCCAAACCTGATTTAACCTGTAAAAGACTCTAAACTAATACAAAAGACTCTAAAAACACAACTATATCATGGTATAAAGTGGGTAAAAACCATGATATATCAACTCCCCCACACTTAGCCTTTGCTTGCCCTCAAGCGAAACAGAGAACTAAAATGCAGTGAAGAGGTTTGAAAACTCTTCAGAAACTCATTTTATCATAGAAGCAGCAACATTCAGATTCCCCTTAGTAATCCACATGAAAGAATCAATCTACAGACATCAAGACCAACATGTACTTCCCCCACACTTAGCAACTGTCCTAAGTAAACGCCACAATCACATTCAAGCATTCAAATTCACCCTACTGACTTCTGCAAGTATTTAAGTGCGGTCTCACCTAAGGAGTATCGATCTAAAGGCACATGGATTCTTACCTAGCCAGCTCTAGACCACCATACTATCTTTCTCTAGTCCCTTTCTTCTCTTTCCCTTCTTTAACAACTGATTTTTCCCCACTGGGTATCATTTTATTTTTTTTATCAGTGTTCTTCCCGTTATGGGGTGTACTTTGGACACATTCCATGGATCACATGAGAGATAATAGTGTTTGCTACTATTCCCATGACCACTTCGGAGTTACTAACTCATCCTCAGTTTATTATTATTATTTTTTTTTTTACTTTACAGAAGGGGAGAAGGGGACTAAATAGGACAGGTTTACAGGCTGTGTCAGAACTAACAGGGAATCCGACATAAAGCATACCAAGCCCTTAGGTGAGAAAAATTAAAGTCAGTATTAAGGTGAAGTCAGTAAAGGATCCTCTGATACCTGAAGTGATATGGGTGTCCTCAGTAGGCTGATCTGTGATGGGGTTTTCTAATAGTCATAGATAGATCTGCAGCTTCATCCCAATGGTCACTTAAGTTCCTGCAAATGCTGCTAATCTCCTCCAAAAATCATTGTTTCCTACTTAAACCAATTTTGACTCGAAAAACAAATTTTGAAAAATTTAACTGACTCTAAGAAAACAAAAGAAACTAATTAGTAGAACCTCCCCCACACTTAAGACACACTGTCCCCAGTAGTGTCAAGCAAGGGATTGGTTAAAGAAAAGAAAAATTAAAATAGTTGAATGGTTAGTTCTCTCGGGTTTTACCTCTGTCGCAGTCAGGCATCGATCGTTGCACTAGGTGCACCGACCGTTGCTGTGCGATTTCTGTTGTAACGATCGACACAAACGTGTGTCGATCGACGCAATGCGATTTTCACGAACCCTGCAACCAAAAACTCACCAAACAGAAACAAAAACGTAAAGTCTAAGAAAAACACCAAAAATAAGAAAGAAAACAACTAAACCTATCAGTGGGTTGCCTCCCACTCAGCGCTTGTTTAAGGTCATTAGCTTGACCGGACGCACAAGATCTTTCAGGCACTTAGAGATCCTGACAGAGACTTTTTCTGTCTCTGTTCAAGTCTCCTCATCCATGGTGGAGTGTAGGCTGTTGCTGAGTGCTTTAGTCCAAGAAAAGCAGGTGTAGATTGTGCTCCAGGATCTAGTATCACAGGCCCATCTGGCTGCTCATCTTCTGCTTCCAGGATCGTGAAGGTCTGCCCATCTATCAGTGGTTTCCGCAGCTTCTCCATGTCATATCGCAGCGTCTCATCTCCCAGGTGGAGGTCTATTAGACTTTGTCTGACATCAATCACAGCTCCTGCTGTAGCCAAGAATGGTCTTCCAAGTAGCAGTGCTTCATCCGGATCGCAATCATATTTCAGCACAAGGAAGTCTGTTGGAACCAAGTAGTTTCCAACTCTCACTGGTATGTCTTCTAAAACTCCTTCTGGAACTCGTATAGACTGATCAGCTAGGATAAGACGGGTTCTAGTAGGAGAAAAATTCAGCACCCCCAGCTTCTCTGCCACAGAATAAGGCATCATACTTCCAGCAGCTCCTAAATCACAAATAGAGCGTCTAAAGCTATTCTCGAAGATTGAGCAATCAAGTATAAAGACTCCAGGGTCAGGTAACTTCCTTGGGATCTTGTTCAGTAGCACTTCACTAATGTGTTGGGGAACTACAATCACCCATTCTTTCAGGTCATCATCCAATGGTAGCATCTTGTTCAAATACCTCTGCACACAGGGATGATAAGGTGGATCATCAGGCGGTGGAATTTCTTCCAAGTCTTCACCACTCTCCTCCAGTTTCTTCAGCTCCTCAATCTCCTGTTTAATTACCTCAGATACCTTGGGATATTGCCTAATGGCTTGTGCATAAATCTCCTCCTGAGTGATTTCAGACACATCAGGGAATAGGCGGGCCAGTTCTGCATCAGTCTCATAATCATCCGGCAACACTGTCTGTTCACGTCCTGCATCGACCGACACAAGGTGTGTGTCGATCGTTGCAATGCGATCGTCGCGGATTCCACCCGTGAGTTTTTCACTCAATTCCGAAAATTCTGCTTCATCAACCAACTCAGCTGTGCTTAGCTCAAACTTCTCACCCAGATGAGATCCATCATTAACGAGTACAGACCAGGCTTTAATATGAGTATCTGTAGGTCCTTTTCCTTTCATAGTACCTGAAATCTGATTGACCTGAGTGTCCAGTTGCTTCATGTGAGTGTTCATAGACTCAATCTTCCCATTGAGATCTCCATACATAGCATCAATCTTCTTGTTGCAGTCCACAGAAGTCTTGATTTGGCTCTCCAGCAACTGTTCCATCATTGTCTCCATCTTAGTCTCGAAAGCAGTAGGTGTAGGAGGTGTTTGATAAGATGAAGACCTGTAGGTCCTTTGAGCATTCTGTCCATAAGGCTTCTGAAAGTTGCTGTTTTGTCCATAGCCTGAAGAGTTCTGATTGCCCGTGTAGGCAGTTTTCTGTCCTCCACCGGAAAATCTGTTCCCAGATTGATATCCAAATCTGTTTCCTTGGAAACCAGATCCTCCGATGTAATTCACATCCTCTTCCTGAGTGTCCTCCTCAGTCTGAATTACTTCTACTTCTTGAGCAAAGTGGACAGCTTTCTTCTCTCCTAGAAGAGTGCAGATTTTATCCATTCTGGACCTCAATTCAGCCATCTCTGAGTTATCAATACTTCCACCAGATTTCTTCCTCCTATCATCCATAGTCTTGCAGCTGTTGCTGCTAATCAAGTTCTCGATCAACTGCTTAGCTTGTGTAGGAGTCCTGGTGTTGAAGTTGGCATCACTAGAATTATCCAGCGCCTGCTGATACGGAAGATCTATTCCTCTGAAGAAGATACCAATCAGCTGAACTTCAGTGAATCCATGGTGCGGACAGTCACGTTGATACTGCTTAAATCTCATCCAGGCAGTCTTTAAAGGCTCCACAACTCCTTGGGAGAAAGTAAGTATGTCCTGTCTAGATTGGTCTGAACGCGCATTGTCATAGAAATGACGCAGGAACTCACTCTTTAAGGCTGCCCAAGTAGTATACTGACCAGGTGCCAGTTGTCTCAGCCATGCACTAGCATCTCCAGCAAGACTGTGCGGAAATAGCTTAAGGAACAGATAGTCCTGGCAAACTCCATCGTATTTCATACCAGTAACTATGTCCTCAAACTTATCTATGTGATCCATAGGCTGCTCTGATTGAAGACCATGAAAAGCAATCTGCCTCATCAGTTGGTAGTAGATAGTCTTTACCTCAAAGTCGTTCCTCTCAAAGGCAGGAAGCACTAAAGTTGCTCGGTTCGCATGAAACTCGTCAGGTCTGTTGTAATCAGCTAATGTCCTTTCACGGACAACCATCTGGCCCAGTAGCTCAGCTTCATCAGGGATCACTCGTCCCTCAGCATCAATCCTATGCCCAACAGCATTGTAAGGATTGTTCTCTGGATCCCTCAGGGTTCCATCAGCATCTGGTATCAAGATCAAGCGTTCTCGTACCATTCTCTCTCTCTTTTCTCTTCTGATTGTCCTTTCTAGACGTCCAAGTTCCTCTAGATTGAGATTAACCAAGCTCGAGTTCGGATTACTTCTAGTGTTCTGCGTTGGCATAAACTGTCTGTAATCGTCCAGCAACGATCGATGCTATCAGTGCAACGATCGGTTCAATCTCAGAATCGCTTAGTGTCGATCGACGCAAGATGTGCAACGGTCGACGCAAGGCGATTTCGGTACCTGCGAAAGAAAGAATCAGAGAAAAGAATCAGTAAAATCAAAATAAAACAAAAACGAAAAGCAAAAACAAAAACGAAAAATTTCTAGTAAAACCCTAAGTTCGGTCCTATCGAAGACTCAAAGAGTCCCCGGCAACGGCGCCAAAAACTTGATAGTGCGAAGTTTTAATCCCTATTCTAAACTGCAAGTGCACAGTATAGTCAATGTAGTATATAGGGTTATCGAATCCACAGGGACACTTGGTCTCAAGAGAATCGAACCGTAGGAATTAATACTAGAAATAAGCAAGTAGTGATTGTAATGAATTGCGGTGCAAGAAAGTAAACAGTAGCAGGAAATCGGTTTGTAAGCAATAAACTAAAAGCGTCAAGCCTAGGGTATTCTCAGGAAATCAGACAAGCAGACAAGTTAATCAGTCAGGATCAAATTAAACTCAGTTCTAGAACTCAAATCACGGAAATAGAATTAACCAAATCTCTTTGCGAAAACTCTCTAAGTCTAAGTGCAGTAATCCAAATCTCTTTGCAATTACTAACAAATTAAACTAGCATTAAGTTCAAGTTCGATATTTTCACAATTAAACTAAACCAAATCTCTTTGCGAATAATTCAATTGCTCAACCTAAATAGTTCAGATTCCTAAACCCCACTCTCGTGACGTATTTAGTAACCTAGGATCTAGATTCTAATTGATCAGGTTAGAACTAGCTTTAAGCACAATTTAGTTTGAAGAACATTCTAATCATATGAATCCTAACTGAATTAAACAAGTCTAGCAAGTCATCAAACCCTAATGAGAAACCCTAAACTCAACTATGGATCTACTCAGACATGATTGATGAAAACATAATCATAGAATAAATAGATTGCATATAAGAAATTAAAATATCAAAGGGGTTCGAAATCTTCTCCAAAATAAATCAATACAAGGAAAATAGATCAGCCCCAAAAGCTCTAAAAATCTCTTAGCTCTAAGTATCAAAGCCTCCCTCAATTAAACACCAAAAACTAGTATATATAGGCATAATCTCGGCTGGGGCTTCTGTGTAAATATTGAAAGTATCTTGGGCTTCTTTGCAAATCTTCAATACTTGTTACGCCGACGCGTACGGCCCATCTCGCGACTGCATCGACCGATGCACAATGCGTGTCGATCGATGCAACATCAAATAATCGAACAGTGAATAAAGCTCTCGGCCAAAACGTCCCAAAATGCCCAAAATGCTCCATATATCTCCAATTAGCTCCAAACCTGATTTAACCTGTAAAAGACTCTAAACTAATACAAAAGACTCTAAAAACACAACTATATCATGGTATAAAGTGGGTAAAAACCATGATATATCAATGGGTACGAGAGACTGCCTTCTTTTTTTGCATGGAATCAGGCGAACCAAACCGGGAACAGTAACTGCTCTTGAGCTAGATGAGAAGAATAGATTTAAGTATCTATTTATAGCATTTGGAGCTTCCATACATGGGTTTACGTTTCTTAGAAGAGTCATTGTGGTGGATGGTACTCATC
This sequence comes from Orychophragmus violaceus, assembly GCA_030180135.1. Lineage (NCBI taxonomy): Eukaryota > Viridiplantae > Streptophyta > Magnoliopsida > Brassicales > Brassicaceae > Orychophragmus > Orychophragmus violaceus. Next base: position 30,414,859 of record CM058233.1, read on the forward strand.
TTAATGGAAAGTATGGCGGTGTTATGCTAGTGGCGGCCGCACAAGACGGAAATTTTCAAATATTTCCGTTGGCTTTCGGAATTGTAGACTCTGAGAATGATGACTCGTGGGAATGGTTTTTCACCAAACTGAAAAAAATGCATTTCAGACCAATATCCGTTGGTCATAGTCTCGGATAGATGCGAGTCGATCAAGAATGCGTGTGAAGCAGTTTTCCCTTGGGCACATCGAGGGATATGCTATTACCATCAACAAAATAACATAGTCACCAAGTTCAGGGGAAAACATCTTCTGTACTTGGTGAAAAACGCGGCTTACACTTATACGATTTACGATTTTGACCGAAACATGGCTTCCTTACGAGCGGTAAATCCTGAACTTGTTGATTACTTGGAGGAGGCGGATGTGAGTCTATGGTCACGCGTGCATTTCAACGGAGAGGTACTTGTCGGTCTGACAATAGTTATCAGACTTCTAGTGATGTCTGATACAATTCTCAGACCTCTCTTGATGTCTGATTATTTTTCCAGACGACTGGAGAAGTCTGAAAGCATAATGTTTTTATGATACTTTCTAATTCTTACTTGGGTTAACCTCTTTGAAATTGGTGGATACATGTACAACATAAAGACGAGCAACATTGTTGAGTCTATAAACTCCGCAGTTAAGAAGGCAAAAGGATATCCCATATCTTTCCTTTTAGAGTTTATACAAGAGAAACTAGGGACGTGGTTTTGTAAAAGGTGGCTAGATGCAATGAGTCTATCAACAACATTTAGCCTAGGAGTTGAATATTTGCTGGCTATTCGTGAATATTATGCAGATATGATGACGGCAGAACGTGTAGATACGTATAAGTTCGTTGTTAAGGGAGGACATAGGGATTGTGTTGTCGATTTGGAAAATCAGAAGTGTGAATGTGGTGTTTGGGATTACGAAAAGATACCTTGCTCACATGCCATATGCGCTGCACCGGAACTTAAGCTACACATTTCAACAGAACAGACTACTTGTACGTTGCATACTCGCGCAACATCTTACCAAAGAATGTTACTGGCAAAGCTAATCATGACACCGTGCGTGTCTTTCCGCCGGAATAGAGGCGGGAGCCTGGAAGACAAAAGAAGTCAAGGTGGCAATCTATGCTAGAAATCGCCAAGAAGAACAACAGTAAACCGCGAAAACTACACAACCAATATTGTTCTTCGAATTGCAAACAACCAGGCCACAAATAACCTAATTGTCCACAACCTGAGGCTGACTAGAAATGGTTGAAATCTGATATGATTTAGGGTTTTCTGAAGGCTGATATTATGTTTGTGTTCAGTGAAGTCTAATATTTTTTAGGGTTCACTGAAGTCTGACGTAATAATGTACTCCAGAAGTCTGATATTTAAACTCGTCTCAATTGTTTGGGTTCTGTTTCAACAAGCGTAGTAATAAACATAACTAGGATTAGTGCTTAAGTTTGTTACATAACTAAAAACAAGCACAAAAGTAGGCCAAAAGATGCATGTGTTTTTTTACAACCACAATAGATAGATATTTTATATGCAAGAAATCCATAGTTTAGGAATCCAAAAGATAGAGGCAGTCTATTTTGAAGGAATTTCTAGCGGTTCCTAATCAAATTAGCAACCCTAGGTATAAATTCCAAGCCTAGGATCTAGGGTTCATGTGAATTGAATCATTATAGATCTCGGAATTACCTGGAGATTAGCAGCGGAAGATTTGCAAGTAATCGAGATCTTAGAGCGCCCCAAGTGCTGCGCCTCTACAAGTATCCACACGCACACAAACTGGAACAAGCGGGATTCTAGTGCCGTCAGAGATCAGATCTCTCAGGAGGTTTTCAGTTTCTGTTTGGTGGCTGTAAATTAGGTTAGATCTTTGTAAAAGTCGCACATATATCTTGTATATGTTGACTTATACCGTGACCTGATTAACCAAGGATTAAACCGAAGTTAATTAAGTCATCCGCGATCTGTGTCGATCGATACACTTGTTGTGTCGATCGACACCGCCTTAGAAACTCGATATGGACTGCATATCAAATATGCATTTACCAGATCATTACATTAATGATCAACCTCATATACTATGTTCAGTTGCTTAGGTGTGTGACCCTGTAGGATCATATAACACTAGCAATGAGTTCTTAACTCATTGGTCATAAGATCGGCGCTCCTAACAATCGAGTGGGTGTAACGTTCGATTGGGTATGGCCACCCATCAGCATCAGCTACTTTCAAGATGTGCATCGCATAAGGAAACATCTCACAGATTGGTGCCACTGCCGCTACGACCAACTCATCAGTCCTCGGATTAATGATGCTGTCCCATACTGTTACGTGCCTATCCGGGATAGAAATCATAATTGCTACCCAATGATTTCCGCCAATGTGCAGTGCGGTGTAAATATAATCAATTTCCACCCCCCAAGCCTTCAGTGATTTGCAGAATTGGGTAGATCACCAGTGAAGTAATCAAAACAACCAGCAAGAAGCATTCTAGTTGCGGCTGATCCATTCTCTCCTGCACCACTCCTAATAAAAGTTGGATAGTGTTGACGCCACAAGGCTTGAAGGAGTGTGTCAATGAAACACAACCTCTCGCTCTTGAACCATTTCGGATGGCTGTGTTGGCGAAGCCTCAACAGATCAATCCCCGCATCAATTTGCTGCATCAAGCCAAGCATGTGTTAATATAAAAAAATAAAACACAACCAGACAGATATAGAAGTCTGGTTGTATATCCAGACTTCTTAAATGTACAACCAGACTTCTTTGGAGGTCTGAATATACATCCATATTGAAGGGAATTCTTGATTCATAACCATTGGAGTGATACTGACCGTGTCATGCAGCCATTCCTTTGGAGTGCGAAGATCGTAATACCATTGTAGTGATGTGTTCACTTTCCTATTCGGATAACCCCTATCAAGAACAATACGCTTGTTAGACATCGAGTTAAGATTAGGTGTACATACTTACAATCTAAGTAGAGTATCAACACATACGGCTGTCTTTTATTGTAATCATTAAGTGCCTTCACTTGCATCCTGGTGATAGCAGCACAAGGGTCATATCTCGGTGTAACCTGTGCTTGGACAACAGGTTTAACTGGAGTCTTCACCTTCCCCTTCTAATTAACATGGGTTGCCTTCGCTTGCATGTAAACTTCAGCTGCTGCCTGCTTAGTGTCCTGTTTAAACATCCGCCTAGAATCGAAGTCTATGCCCGTAGACTTTGCAACGATCAAGACACTCGGATCTGTGCTCTCGGGTATACTCTGCATAGATAATTTGACAACCCATGTTAAACATAATGTTCGATCTAAAATTCACACAAGAACAAGACTTCACTAGACGTCTGGTAACTAGAATACATAACATGTCAGACCTACATAGACGTCTGACTTGTGCTGAATACCAACTAAAAATCATAGCAAACCAATGCAATATAAGTCTAATGCCAGGAATCCATGTTCAAAGCAAATACAAAAACCAAGGGGAAAAAAAACCAAATACGAGTATGCTTATGTGTTTACAATCAAGGATGTTAATAAAGCAAGAGAAGGCTACTTCCCCTCAAGTGATTTCTTCATAAGTCTGCTACTTCTCTTAGGCCCATCGTTCTTTTCCTTATTTGTATCCAGAGATTGAGGGATTTGGAGACTAACCCCATCATCAGTCACAGTCGGTTTGGTGGCCTTAGAGAGATTGGCGGATTTGTCTGCTGCTTTCTTAGGCTTCGGTTTCCCTGCATGTTCAGGTTCGGATACCTTCAGTACAACTTTCTTCAGGTTCCTCTAAGGCCTTTCCTTCTTCTTTCTTCCTCCCTCTTCTTCAACCGCAGCAGCTTTTACTTTATCAGGATCCTGAAGATCTTCAGCTGGATCTTCTTCATCCTCACCAACTCCAGCCTTCTTCATCTCATCAGCAGCAGCAGCAATAGTTACATTTGCATCTTTCTTCTTCTCTCTTCCTTTCCCTCTAGTAGCAGCTTTCTTCTTCTCATTTTCCTTCAGTTCAGAAGAATCTTTCTTCTGGTCTTTCTCCTTCTGTTCAACTCCAACACTTTCTTTCTTCAAACTCTGGACATTCTTGGCAATATCATCAATTCTGATACCCATCAGACGTAAACCCTTGTTGAAAACATCTACCAATACACCAATCCGAGTTTCAAATGATTTTTGCAAACCCTCAATCATTTGAACAACATCCCCATTCGTAGGACCAGCCTTCCCTACTCTAGGTTTCTTACTAACTGCCTCAACCTCTTCTTCCTCATCTTCATCATCAGAAACAGCCTGTACCAACTTCCTCTTGACTCCCACAACCTTACGCTTTTTCTCACCAGTCTCATCAGCAATTTTCTCACACTTAGTCTCAAGCTTAACAGGACCTCCATCTTTGGTCTTGAACACACCTTCACTCTTCCAGTGTTTAGAACCCCACCTCCAATGCACAGTCCCTAGATGTCCTAACATTGCTTTCACAATGTTCTCAACTTTGTCGTCCTCCTCATCAGGGTTGTCCCACTCGGGAAACATGTCATCGTATTCCTTGATAACAAAGCTGTTGACGCGGGTCTACAAATTACAAGTCACATAGCAAAACAAATATAAGCATTTGTAATATCAAAATGTCAGACATCATAAGAGACTGAGAAAAATGTATCAGACTTCACAAGAAGTCTGACATTATGTGTCAGACTTCTTATGAAGTCTGGTATAAAAATTCAGAGTTCATAAGTATAAGAAATACATGTATGCGTAAGGTTTCGTCGACTTTCTTTCGACTACGTTATCCCTGGTACGCCAGCAATGGTAGGTCTGGGGCATCCGGAATGGGCTCTCCATAAGTTGTCGCCATAGCGGGACATGCCCTATATATCTAGATGTTCAGGACCTCAGCAAAACCTCCGATCTGATAATTTTTTCCATCCACGAGTTTTCTGTTTGCCTCTTTAACAGAATCTATCAGAACCTTGAAGGCGAATCGTCCCCATGGATAGGATTCTATCGATCCTGGAACCAGCAGAAGCTTGGACTGTCACCCCTTGTGGAGGTTGTCCAGTGTTGAGCCTCAATGAAGGTTGCATAGATGGCTAGATAGCCCATCCATATCCTTTGTTGCCGGTCCCAATCAGAACATCTTGTACAAGCATCCATTAGTTGCGTAAAACTTGGGCCTAAATTGAAATCCACCCTAAGAAGCTTCCACATTGCTCTCATCTCATCGGTATAATGAATTTCAGGGTACTCGAGGTTCTCAATATAGTCGCACTTGAGTCCAGTTATGGCATGAAACTCATTCAAGGAAAACCTAACTGGCTGAACGCCAAGAAGAGACCATAACTTATACTTCTTCTTGCAGTCTAACTGCAGACAGAGCATATAGTGCACCATCCTTGAACACAATTTGAAATTCAGTTCATGGAATCTCAAAAAACCCCAAGTTCTGAATCGGAGAGTTCTTGCCATTCATCCGGTAACAGCGCTAATTTAACATCAATTATCAGATCTCTCCTTCCACTAAAGTAGTGTATGCTTTTATCCGGAACCGGTTCATAACCGGCAGTGAACATCCTTTGTGGGAATTCAACATCTTCCATAACGTAAACCTGAAACAACAAGGGCCACACAATAAATACAATCTGAATACTACTAGCCATAAGCCATTTGCAGTCAGCCTTACACAGTCAGACATCTTATGCCGTCTGGCTACTATAGTTATGTAAATATATAGACGAGGAGAAGAGTCGAGGAATCTTACTGTCGAAGGAAGACGACGGAGGAGAAGAGTGAAACAAGATTGGGGCCCAACAAGATCTGAAATTTAGAAAAAACAAAAAGGTCAGCGCAAGTATGAGAGATATTCAGACTCCACATGCAGTCTGAGGATGTAATCAGACTCCATATGTGGTCTGAGATCTACAATCAGACACCATTAGCCGTCTGATTACTAATAGTTTTACTTAGAATTCCCCCGAAGAATTTTTAGATGAATCTTACCGTCGAATGTAAGCGTCGGAGCAGAGAGAAACCAGATCTAGAAACGATACCCAGAAAAAGTATAAGATGTCGGTTGAGTGGCTTTGAGAGAGAATAGATTTTTTTATCTTTCCTGCGAAACTGTAAAAAAAAAGGGGTTAAAAATCATATTTATATATGTCTCATAAGGGGCAGTTAAAACGAGACGGTTTTACCACTATCGGATGGTTTTATTGCAGACGTAACTACCGCGCTTTTTTCGTCTCCTTTTTACATAACACCCGCGCATTAAATTTTTTTTAAAAAATAATTTCCCGGGCATGCAAGAGGCCACATGTCATCATGTACACGCGAAGTATGAGGAAATTGATTATTGTAGATTCAGACTTCATACGAAGTCTGAGGAAAATCATTTAAGTCTCAAAACTAATTATTGTAGATTCAGACTCCATACGAAGTCTGAGGAAAATTATTTATTACTCAGACTTCTCATGAAGTCTGAGAATATAGTTTTTATTAGCTTCAAAAGAGGACAATTCGCATATTTGAAATTGGATGAAATTCGTCTTATAATACATAAAATTGTACTTGGATACATAGGACTTATATTAAAAGAAACCAAATGCCCTCAAGATAATCGGGACGATAACAACAGCACTAGAAACCATCAGATACTCATACTTGGCGCCATGCACTGTCTGGCTAGATGGTTTCTCAGTCAAGAGCTCCTTTAGTTGAGCTATCTCTGCCTGCGCTTTCTTGATCTCATCGTGCAAGTTGGTAACACAGTCAATTTCAGCATAACAAAGGAAGATGTAACTCGTGAAACTCCTCCATCATAGCCTCATCCCACCACTTCATTATATGGTAGCCACCATCCTATACAGCCATATTTTAAATATGCAATCATCTTCGAATTCCGAATATAAGCTCGAATAAGTCAAAACAAAATAAAGATGGCTACAAAACAGAAGAGAAAGGCAATTACATCCCAGTTACGATATCCAGAGAATCTTCTTCCCGGATTATCGGCAGTAGTGGATGTTCGCATGACAGGGTCCAGACCGCAGAAAAATTTCTTGGGAAGTTGAGAATGAACTACTACTACTCTAGGTTGGAACCTGACTGAATCGCCCCATCCGCCGATAAGTGCCAGGCTATGAGAGACAAGATCTTGGCCCAGGGTCAGGCACGATGAAACTTTGGCTATCAAGGGGTAGCCTAAGTCACTGCGTATTGGTGGACGGATAACAATGTCCTATGCATAGTACTTTGTGTTTATGTTTAGGAGTTTGGGATGATTTTGTCGTATGTAGTTGGGTTATGAGCTAGTTGTTCCTGAGGAAGTGACCGAGTTTGCGTTAGGGGTCCATGGCGTTTAGAAAGCGATAGGTTTTTATTTAGTAATTAGATCGAGTATAATCGACGGCATGTGTTTCGGTGTTCTCGATTTCCATCTTATTGTGTTGTATGTTGATTTAGCCTATTATATGTTATCTTACAGGGAGGTAACATGTAATCTGTTTGTGTTTCTTTTATGTTATTTTGGCTATTGTGTGTTATTTTGGGTTTGTCATGTGGGGTTTTTGCTTTTGTAGTTGGACTCAAGCTTACTGGTTGATCTTAGATTGCTCATCCAACTATTTTCCTCTTTTCCAGGATTCCAGTGTAGCTTGAAGCATGCGTAGGCCCCTCAGAGTATATTCGGGTTGCCATTTGCCAAGGTTTTGTCTTCTTAAGCGATTTTTAATTTTTGGTTTCGGGTTTTTGGAATCCCATAAAAATGTTTTAGAAAACACGTGAATTAGAAGATTTAGTTAAGAGATTTAAAAGACTAAAACGGGATTTTTTATGATATATTGTTTAGTCCAAGCCAAACACAACTCGCAGAAGAAGTACAGGTTGAAATGCCTTGTATCGTGGAAGCGAGATAAACTGGGTCAAGGATGGATTGGTTCGACCCTTCTGTCTCAAACCGGACCGTTTATGTCTTCGTAGTAACATACCCATTCCATTTAACTGCATGAGCTCGATCGGTCATGTTATTTTTTTATTGTTCGCAGAAACATGAAGGAGGCATTATAGACTGGAGTGAGTCGTGGTATTTAATTAACCGCCCATAATCATGTTGATTCAGCGTACTACCAGGGGTGCTCCTTCCTCTGTTTAGGGTTCATTGCCACATCATTTTGGTGCATCAGTGGCTAAAGAGAGGTGTGGTCGTATGTTTTTTCGAGATGAATCTTCTTCGCGTCGCCCTTAGTCTGGATCGTTATTTTGAGGACAAGCATCATTATCATACCAGGAGGAATCCCTTAGTTGGTCGATAGTTGTGCTGAATTTTCCTCTATTGAATTATCTGTATAGGTCATCTCTTAAATGTCGGTATGATGTTGTGTAATGAATGTTTATTTTGTGATAGTCGCGATATCGTTGTGAGAATGCGTTTTTTGGTGGTGGAGATTTTGGTGGTGGTGGAAGGGGTTTTTACGTTGTGTCATGAGTCCACTTTTTCAATGGTTTTGAAGAGGGTGGTCGCTGTGAGTGAATGTCCACGAAAAAGTAGTTTGTTGCTTTCCGTAGTTCATGATAGTCATCTTGCTTACTGGTCGTTTTATAGATGCATTCTTCTTCGCTAATGCCACCTTATGTTCCTCTCTATCGATGAACTTGTTTGTTCGGTGATGGGCATCTTTTAGTGTGTGAGGGTTTTTGGTGTGAAGGTCTTTGTGAAGGAGGACTTGATCTAGATAGCGCTTTGGAGTGCACAAATGGCTAGTTCGTATGAGATATGAGACACGTGAGATGTGCGTCTTAAATCGTTCCATGAAGGCGCATAGTCTCTTCGGGCGTAGAGTTCATGTCCAAAGAGATGTGATGGAGTCGTATTATTGTTGGTCGATGGAATAATGTTTGACGAAGGCCGTCGACACGTGATGAAAGTTTATGATTGAGTTATCTTGTACGCGAGAGAACCAGCTGAGGGCGGCGTCTACTAAGCTTTCGAAAAAAAATTAACAGTAACTGGCATCTTTTTCTTTTTGTGTGAATCGGGCTCGGACCTTGGCTATTATGAAGGCGGTCATATGGTTTCTTGGATTGGAGGATCAAATTTAGGTCGATTGATCTTATCTTGGTGGTGGATGTGCGTGTCGTTGACCCGTTCAATATCCGGCACCGATTATGTAGCATAATGTATCTTATATATCATCTCTCATAGGCTGTCTTTAATCTTTGTTAATTCTCGTTGATGATCGCTATCGAGATTGGATTTCAAAGTCACTGCTGCCCTGTCAGTGTTGTATTCTTATGATTCGACTACTATGGTCATGGTGATGCCATTTGGTTCTCTGTGGAAGAGGTTTCGATGTACTCTGGTTTGTTTTTTTGTTCGGTGTTGTGGCTGATTGTGGGCGGCAACAAGTTCATCGATTCGGGCGTTGGTTTGGTTCAACAGCTCAGCTTGTCGGTTGAGTTTGACCAGCAGTTAGTTTACATGGATATCTTGTTTTGACGGATTTCTTGTTGTTATCTTAGAATCTTTATCCCTTTGTGATGTTTTGTCTCCATCTTCTTCTTGTTGTTGTCGGGTCTGCCACCATCTTATATACCTTCTGGTAAGATTTATAGGTTGGTAGGGTTATTGTGACTTAATTTTGGGTTGTCATTGTCGAGGGATGTGCTTGTCATGGTTGAGCACAGTGTGTGAAAAATCTTTGAAGAAATCCCACAGACGGCACCATTTGTAGGTTCTTAATTCTTTTTTTATCTAAAGATATATATAATTTATGGTTTAATTACGGATTGTTAGATACCTTTTTAAACCTAGCTCGGCAGAGGCAGTCGAATTATGTCGTCGGCGAACTATGGTCGGCCTAAAAATAGGGCGTTTTAGGTCATCGAAAAAACTCTCAGAAATCTCTCAAATGCTCCCATAGATGTGTGAAAAGTGATTATATTGATTGCGTGTAGGGCTGGGCGTTCATGTAGTTCTTTGTGGGTTCGGTTTGGACTCGGGTACCCGAAATTTCAAAAAAAAATCTGAAAACTCAAAAGTTTACTCAAACGGATATGAAAATATTCTAAAGTACTTGAATGACCCAAAAATCCCGTACAAAATTTACCCAAATTACATATAAGTTTTGGAAGGTACTCGAAAATATACGAATTATCCAAAAAACAAGAATAAAAACACTACTCAAACTACCAAAAAAAAAACTCAAATAATAGGAATTACCCGAAATAAAAAATTTTGGATTACTTTAGATATCCTTTCGTGTTCTGTTCCGGTTTGGATATTATCCGATATCTATAATACCTAAACTTAAGTCCAATTCGGGTATTTTCTAATCGGATCAGATTGGGATTGGATTTTTTGGGTTGGGTTCGAGTTGGATTTCGGATTCAGTTACAAACGCTCATACCTAATTGTGTGTCTCGAATAATGACGAGCATGAAGCCTTTTTATACAATTATTAAGTTTGGCATACAACCTATAAAAGTATACATTGTTTTTCGTGATTGTCATGACTTTTCCTTTTGTCTTTTTCTCTTTTTGTCGTCGTTTTCTTTTATATTTATCTTTCTATTTTGGGCCAATTTTATTCTCTAAATGAACCATTTGGAGCTAAACCATCTCCAATAGAGTGTCTTAAGTCTCAATAACAACATCTATTAGTATTTATAAACAAACGCCAGAAAAACTAGACGGTGCTTTTCCTTTTCTCTAAAAGAAAAGTTTTCTCTTTAGCTTCATATTCCCTTTTTCACATCATCTTATTTCCATTTACGATTACTTTGTTTTATCTCATTGTTCCTATTAGTATATACATACTATACTTGCACATAATAGGATTAAGGGCTCTGGAATGTTCGGTTTTATTGGTCTAGTTAAGGTGTATTTCATTTGGTTTACTGAGCTTGTTCAGTATATGAACTGTCTGTAACAAACTTTATTCACAAAGGAAATCAGAATATTTTACACCAAATTCCTCTCAATCGTAAAACACTAATATGGTATCAGAGCATTTTTTTGCTCAAATCTCTCTGATTTCTTCTCAAATTTCTTCATCAATCTTCGGTTTTCTTCCTAATCCACCGATTATTTGTTGTTCTGAGCTCAAATTCTGTGCAAATTTTGACTTCAGGCGCTTCAAAATTGATTTTACGAGCTTCTTCCGACTGTTAAAACTTCAATTGAGCTTTGATCTTTAACAATGGTGAAACAAGCGAAGAAAACTCGAGGTCGTTCATCCTTTTCATCGGAGGATACTTCTTCACCGCATAATCAAGCTGAAAAAGATCTCGTCAACACTCCGAATCACGGATCATCGAATCCGAGGACTCGTTCGACTACATTTTCTTCAGCAATGGAGGCTTATGATAATGTTCATAGTCCATTTTTCCTTCACTCCTCTGATCATCCAAGTCTTTCTATTGTCTCTCATACTAATGATGGAACTAGCTATGTGAATGAGTTTAGATGCGAAAAACAAGCTTAGTTTTGTGGATGGAACTCTTCATAGGCCGGATATAGATGATAGTTTGTTCAAGATTTGGAGCCGGTGTAATAGCATGGTTAAAGCTTGGATATTAAACGTTGTGAATCAAGAAATCTATGATAGTATTTTATACTATTAAGATGCTACTGAGATGTAGAATGACTTGTTTCTCCGATTCAGAGTTAGTAATCTTCCGAGGAAATATCAGCTTGAACAGTCCATCATTACTCTGAAACAAGGCAATATTGATCAGTCCACATATTACACGAAGAAGAAAACGCTTTGGGAACAGTTGGCTAACACCAAAACAACGACTGTTAAACGTTGTAATTGTGATCATGTCAAGGAGGTGATAGAAGATGCTGAGACTAGTCGGATTATCCAGTTTCTCATGGGAATCAATGATAGTTTCTCTAATATCAGAGGACAAATTCTGAACATGAAGCCACAGCCAGGTATGTTAGAGATATATAATATGTTTGATCAAGATGAGAGTCAACGTTTGGTTGGACATCCGTCGTCGACTACTTTCTCAAACTCGACTGCATTTCAAGTTCAAGCATCTACTATTCCTAATCAATCTCATGTTATGCTAGCTCAGAGTGGCTATCAGAAACAAAAGTGTTCTCATTGTCATAAGTTGGGTCACACAGCAGACAAATGCTATAAGTTGCATGGTTTTCCTCAAGGATTTACTTCAAAATGGAAGAAACCACAGACGATTGGTACTACTAATTTGGCTGCTACAATCATTCAGCCACAATCTGAGCAGAAGAGTGATAAATCTGCAAAGGATGATATGTCAAAAGAGCAGATACAGACAATGATTTATTATCTAAGTACCAATCTCCAGACTTCTTCTGTTGAATCCACACCTGATAAGACTTGTGCTTCGTCTTCAACTATTGTGCCTGTAGTTTCTCAGATTTCAGGTACATTTCTGGATCTATACTCCAAAACTTATTACGACATGCTTGTTTCTTCAATATCTACAGAACCAGATGTGTCTCTTAGAGCTTGGGTATTAGATTCGGGAGCCACCCATCATGTTACTCATGATAGAAGCCTTTATGTAGAATATCATCCACTAGATAAAACCTTTGTTACTCTTCCCAATGGCTATACAATCAACATAGCATGGATAGGTTTTATTCAGTTAACTGATGCTATCTCTCTACATAATGTGCTGTTCATTCCTGAATTCAAATTCAATTTAATCAGTGTTAGTGTTATCACTAGAACATTACATTCTAAAGTAAGTTTTACTTCTGATCAATGGTTTATTCAGGAACTTACACGGGAGTTGATGATTGGTTAAAGTAGTCAAGTGGAAAATTTATATGTCTTGGATTTTAATAATTCTGCTACTTCTGTTTCTTTACAAGGTAATTCCAGCATATGTTCCTTTCCACCAATCTGTTCAACTTTGATGATAGATGTGAGTAAGTGGCATAATAGATTAGGTCATCCTTCTGAAACTAAGATTGACCCACTCTCTGATGTATTGCTTCTAAAGAAAATGAAAGATAATAAAACATCACATGTTTGTCACCTTTGTCATTTATCAAAGCTAAAACGTTTATCATTCAAATCAAGACAGAACATTTGTAAATCTATCTTTGAACTTGTGCATATTGATACATAGGGTCCATTTTTTGTCCCTACGATTGATGGCTATAGATATTTCTTGACTATAGTTGATGATTATAGTCGAGCAATATGGATCTATTTGATGAAAGCAAAATCTGATGTCTTGCATATCTTCCCTGATTTTCTAGAAATGGTTGAAACTTAATACAAAGTAAAAGTTAGTTATGTTAGATCTGAAAATGCATATGAATTGAAATTTACTGATCTTTTCTTAGAAAAAGGGATAATTGCATATCATTCTTGTCCAGAAACTCCTGAACAGAACTCTGTTGTAGAGAGAAAGCATCAGCATATATTGAATGTTGCTAGAGCCTTATTATTTCAGTGAAATGTTCCGTTGGAGTATTGGGGGGGATTGTGTTCTAACAACAGTATTCTTGATTAATAGGTAACCTACTCTAGTTCTGGATAACAAATCTACTTATGAGAAGCTCACTAGTAAACCACCAGAATATCATTCATTGAAGAGTTTTGGTTGTTTATGTTATAGTTCGACTTCTCCTAAGAATAGATCTAAGTTTGAACCTAGAGCTAGAGCTTGTATTTTTCTAGGCTATCCTGCTGGTTACAAAGGGTATAAACTGTTAGACATAGAGACACATGCTGTTTCTGTATCTCGACATGTCATTTTTAATGAGGATATTTTTCCTTTAGTATCATCTCCCATTACAGATTTTATTAAAGACTTCTTTCCTCATTTTCATTCTCCTGCTTCCCTTGATGTTTTGCCTCTTATGCTAACATCTTCTGATACACATCCTCACACTTATGTGTTATCTTATGAGATTATGGTTCCTTCTGAATCCAAATCTCACAGACAAAAACACCCTCCCAAACACTTGTAGGATTTCCATTGTTATAATACTACTAGTACTATACTATATCCTATCGCCAACTATATTTCTTACTCCTATCTATCTGAGCCTTTTCGAGCTTTCATTAATACCATCACCAACATCTTTGTACCACAAAAATACTCAGAAGCCAAAGATTATTCAGTGTGGTGTGATGTAATGAATATGGAGATTGGTGCTATGACAAGAACTCATACTTGGAGTATTACAAGTTTACCTCCTAATAAGAAGGTAATAGGATGTAAATGGGTCTTCACGATCAAACATAATGCGGATGGAAGTATAGAGAGATTTAAGGCACGTCTAGTTGCTAAGGGATACACGCAACATGAAGGGTTGGATTATGAAGAAACTTTTTCACCAGTTGCTAAACAAACATCAATTAGAATGCTTCTGTTACTTGCAGCCAAGATGAACTGGTCTATTAGTCAACTAGATATCTCTAATGCATTCTTAAATGGTGATCTTCAATGGATTCTTTTACCCCATCATGCTGTCTGCAGACTACATAAATCCATTTATGGTCTCAAGAAAGTCTCTCGTCAATGGTTTCTAAAGCAATCTTCCATATTGGTTCGTATGGGCTTTTCAAAGTCAAATGTGGATTACACCTTGTTTATGAAATGGGATGATGCATACATGCTTGGAGTTTTGGTTTATGTCGATGATATCTTAATCATCAGTAACAATGATGATGCCGTGACAAAGTTCAAAGAAGAGTTGAATTCACATTTTAAACTGCGAGATTTTGGCCAAGCTAAATATTTTCTGGGTTTAGAGATAGCAAGGTCAGCAAAGGGAATCTCAGTCTGTCAGAGGAAATACATCTTGGAGTTACTGTCTACAACAGGTTTCTTAGGAAGCAAACCTTCCACGATTCCTATGGACCCAAGTATTAAATTTTCGAAAGAAGAAGGCATCCCATTAGCTGATCCGTCATCTTACAGGAAGTTGATTGGCAAGCTTATGTATCTACATACTACACGACCTGATATATCTTATGCCATCAACACCTTATGTCAGTTTTCTCATGACCCGAGAGACATTCATCTGACTGCAGTTCATAAGTTGCTGAGATATTTTAAGGGCACAGTTGGTCAAGGTTTGTTCTATCCAGTGGACAACAACTTTGACTTGAGAGGTTTTGTATATGCGGATTGGGCAGCTTGTAAAGACTCCAGACGTTCAATTACTGAATATTGTATGTTCGTTGGGAATTCATTGGTTTCTTGGAAATAAAAGAAACAGGACATTGTATCCTATAGTACGGCGGAAGTAGAGTTT
This sequence comes from Orychophragmus violaceus, assembly GCA_030180135.1. NCBI lineage: Eukaryota > Viridiplantae > Streptophyta > Magnoliopsida > Brassicales > Brassicaceae > Orychophragmus > Orychophragmus violaceus. Next base: position 30,430,145 of record CM058233.1, read on the forward strand.
AGAGCAATGGCCTTGGTTACTATTATTTGGGTTTCTCGGTTGTTGAATGATTTGAGAATTCCTTTTAAGGAAATAACACCTCTCTACTGTGACAATACATCAGCAATATACATTGCTAATAATTCAGTTTTCCATGAGAGAACTAAGCATGTTGAGCTCGATTGTTACAAGATTAGTGAGTCCATTGATAGTGATTTTCTGAAGACAATGTTTGTTCGATCAGGAAATCAACTAGCGGATGCTCTTACCAAATCTCTACATCCTGCTCCTTTTCGAGAGTTGATAGTCATGATGGGAGTTAGCAACATCTTTTCACCTCCATCTTGAAGGGGGCTATTAGTATATACATACTATACTTGCACATAATAGGATTAAGGGCTCTGGAATGTCCGAATTTATTGGTCTAGTTAAGGTGTATTTCATTCGGTCTACTTTTGTTTACTGAGCTTGTTCAGTATATGAACTAACTTTAACAAACTTTATTCACAAAGAAAATCAGAATGTTTTACACCAAATTCCTCTCAATCGTAAAACACTAATAGTTCCTGGTCCAAGATAAATTACGTGATCAATATACCTGATAAAAGATATTTTCGAGTTCTACCAATCACTTATACGCATGTTTTTGAAGCACTTGAGATAATCCATTAGGGGTTAAAATTGAATACAGTAAAAATGCAAGAAACTTCTAAATCTAAACACAATCAAATTTTTGAGGATTTTATTTAACAAACTAAGTGAAATTAAAGCAAACAAACCAAATTAAAAAAAAACTAGAAATGAAATAAGAATAAGTTGAGTTTAAAACAACAAAAAAGTGAATCTTGCATGAGGTTATTGACTTGGGTGATCTTAGAGCTAATCTATGCTATCCAAATTCTCAAGCAAATGCTAATCCATATGTTAGATCACTAATTAAGATTAAACCATTTCTATGGTACTGATCACTTTGCTAATCACTTAATCAACAAATAATTCCCATTTGTGATTAAGTAATCTATAAACATCAAATTATCCTTAGACATCCATTTCCAAGGACTAAGTAAGTAAATCGCTTAATGGGGAATTTCATCTAACACCTTAAAGGTGAGAATTTTCTTAAGGTCTAAATCAACTTGATCAAGAAATATCTTGCATTAAGCACTCTTAATAAGGTAGGAAATCAAACAAAATGGGCCCTAGACATCATAATTCAACACTAAGATCATCCAAATCTATATCACCCATGGATTCTAAAAGACTACTCATTAATCATAGAAAAACCCACAAATCCCATGAAGAATATGTAAAATTTCATGATTATAGATTAAGATGAAGATATATTATGGTAATTAACTACATATTGATTAAAACCAAATGTGTCTCTTACAGTTCTCCAAAATATCTCAAAATGATATGTTTTCAAACAAAGAACAAGATGATAGCAAATTATGTTATGTTATAATTTATAAGCTAGGTGGTCGAATCGGGTCACCTCCAAAAAAATTGGGTATTGATACAGTCAGGTATGGGTTAATGGTCTACAGTGGTCTTGCCTGACAGATTCCAGTTGGCCGTTACTTCTTCATGTTGGTTCTGTAGCGGTCAAGTCTGGTTATGGCCATGTTGTGCTCTTGTCTGGTCGTTATCACATGGCCAGTGCTTTGTCAGGTTGGTCATATGAGGTTATTCAAGTCATGGAATCAGTTTGGCTTGACCGCTGTAATGTTTGGTCTTCGTACCACTACCCTTCATGTGGGCTGATCCGGCGGCCGCTATCGCTTGATCACAACTTCTTTAGTATGATGTAAAATGCTTTGCCAAGGTGTGATCTGGCTGTTATTGCTTAACCGCAGCTTCTTCAGGAGGATGGATGATGCATGGACATAGTATAGGCTGGCCTATATCGTTTAACCGCCGAGATTCTTTTTTCCATGATCCTCTCGAAGGTTCCAATAGGTACCTTAAACAATCCAAATGCACCAAGACTCTCGAGGACATATCTATACTCTAAAAACCTTTACATGTAAATGCAAACCCAAAGAAAATCATTAAGAATATATGTCAAATACACAAAGCTAACTTAAATGCATGCTGAATGAGATAGAATTTGCAACTATCAATACAATCATCCAAATATGCATTATCTTGATCATAACCCTCATATTTTGGAGCACTACTAGGGCTAATCAGGTTTTTGTGAGTCGAAACTCAAACAACTAAACTTGTAAGGTTAATTTAGAGGAACTAGCACTTATAAGTACTAAACATGAAAACAGAGATCTTAAGCCAATTTTTTATTTCTGATTTATAATCTCTTATACAAATACCATTTGACTTCAATAAGATATTTTTTTGTAAGTAAAAATCCTAAGTGTTTTTTCTAAAACTTATGTTAAGTAAAAAAATTTCCTTAATTCTCCTCTCTTTTATAGTTGCAGACTTGCAGTTTTTCTCTTCCATCTCAATTACTTTCTTCTTTAATCTTTTCTATATTCATGTTCATCTTACTTCCTCTCTTCTCTGTTCCTTTTGCAATATATGTCCATCTTTTAGATCAAATGACAAAACTGGCCAAGCCATAGAAACGAGTGATCCATACTTCAACCAAAGTTTTCGCATCGAGTAGCCCAATTCATTTGGCTCACTTAAGCATGGGTCAGAAAATTTTGTTTTGATTGGATCGCAAATGGTAACTTATAGTTCAGGATGGTCCGCCCAACTCGGGATGATATTGATGATTGGAAAACCAGTGTGTTCTTATTGCAAGAAATTGGGACACATTGCTGATAGGTGTTACAAGAAACATGGGTTTCCACCTGGTTTCACTCCGCAAAGGAAGTAAAAAAATGCCAAAGCTACTTCTTCTCATGCACCTATTGCTGCACAAGTTGGTTTGCCATCTACCGAGCCTAAACATGATCCTCTTAGTGGTTTTATTGGAAATCTCAGCAAGGATAAATCCAACAATTCATTGCTTTGTTTAGCTCTCAGCTTCAGAGTCAGACGCTTACTTAGACAAGTGATGCTGGTTCATCTAACTCTGGTGGTGATTCATCTGGTATCTCGTTTTCATCCTCCACCCTTTGATTTGTTGACATTTTGAATGTTTCACATAATGTTCTTAATCCTACCACATGGGTTAATGACTCTAGTGCTACACACCATGTCACCCATGACAGAAGTTATTTCCTCTCCTAGGATACTTCTATATGGTGTTATGTGAATCTTCCACCTGGTTCAGTTATATGGATTAGTGGAGTTGGTTCTTTGAAGCTGGATGATAATATTCTTCTGAAGAATGTTTAGTTTATTCCAGAATTTTGTCTGAATCTTCTAAATATCACTTCTTTGACTTCTGATCTTTGCTTCAATGTGTTATTTGATCCTACTTCTTATACCATCCATGATCTTATCAGGGGCTTGAAGATTGGACTGGTAGACTCCTTGGTAACCTCTCTTTTCTAGATCCAGAATCTCCATCGGGATTAGTGAATGCAGTTGTTGATATCAGCTTATGGCACAAGAGGCTCGGACATCCTTCTTTCTCAAGATTGGATGCTATTACAGATGCTTGGGAACAACTATACATAAGTATAAAGGCTTGAAGTATTGCCATGTTTGTCAACTGGCCAAGAAAAGAAAACCATCTTTTCCCTCTTTCAATCGTATATGTAATTCCAACTTTGAATTATTATATTGACATTTGTGGGCCCTTTTCTGTTGAGACTCGTGAAGGTTATAAATGTTTTTTAACCGTTGTTGATGACCATTCTCGTGTTACCTGGATTCATCTTTTAAAGACCAAGTATGACGTGCTAACAGTCTTTCCAATTTTTCTACAACAAATTGAAACACAATATGGTGTGAAAAAGAAATCAGTTCACTCAGATAATGCTCATGAATTGCGTTTCACAAAGTTGTTTCAACATAAAGGGATAGTTTCTTTTAACTCTTGTTCAAAGACACCTGAACACAATTCAGTAGTGGAGCATAAGCATCAACACTTGCTGAACGTGGCTAGAGTTGTGATGCTACAATCTCAGGTTCCATTATCTTTATGGGGTAACTACTTCTGACAACAGTATTTTTGATTAATAGGACACCATCTCAATTTCTTTAGAACAAAACACCCTATGAAGTTCTCACTGGTAAGGTTTCTCTTTATGATCAGCTAAAGACCTTTGGATGATTGTGTTACGGATCTACATCTCCTAAGCTAGACATAAGTTTCAGCCCCGTTCTCATGCATGCGTGTTTTTGGGATATCCTGCAGGATGTAAGGGGTTTAAGATTTCCCGGATTTGGAGAGCAAGCATGTGTTTATATCCAGACATGTTCTGTTACACGAGGATATATTTCCTTTTGTCAAGGTTTCCTCTTAAAACAGTTCTGCAGATTTCTTCACACCAATGAACTCTTCTCCAGGTATGATTCCATCACAAATTCCTCCATCATCTTCTATCCTTCCACCAGAAATTTCTCTATCAATATCTCTTCCTTCAAAGAGACTTCATAAAATTCGTGCCCATCTTCAGGATATCACTGCTATTCTCTTAACTCTGAGGTAGCTTATCCGATTTCATCATCACTTTCTAATTATAAACTCTCTTCTCCTTATCTCTCTTATGTCAATATTATCAAGAAAATCCCCATTCCACAATCATATTTCAAAGCTAAGACACTACAAGAAAACAACGTTTTTGTGAATTAAACTTGCGACTATAATTTTAGTCGTAACATTTGGCGACTATAATGGGACAATATTGCTACTATTTTGCGACTACAGATACATGGACGTGTATTAGTCGCTGATATACGATCAAAAATGATTGTCGCCAATTTAGTCGCCGATTTACGACTGATTAATGACCATTGTCGAGACCGAAAACAACAGTCGCAGGCTAGTCGGTAATATGGCGACTAGATTGCGTATGATGAGAAGAGTCATAGAAAAATTGCAAATTAATCACTATATGGGCGACTAATTTGCTACTTCGTGTATAGTAGTAACAGAGTCGTTTATTTTCGCTATTGTTACGACTAATATGAAACTCATTATTTGTGTCGAAAAATAGTCAGGTATGGGTCGTATCATATAGTATGATTTAGTAAAATAATATAATATAAATTGGTTATATTTTACTTGCTTGTGCTGGTTCGGTTTCATGCAACATGCATTTATGACAATTAATGGTAGTGGCCAATTATGACTACATAGTCGAAATTCAGCCCTATCTCCGTTTTCATTTGTAGAAACACAGAGAATTTGGAAATCTAGTTACATCGCAGGAGGTTACAATAATTATAGCAACCATCAGGAGTGGATGTATAATAGGTTCGATGATGCCACGGACAATTTCTCGACAGCCTTCGAAATGGGGGTGGCACAATTTATGGAACTTTCCAAAAACAAGCCTTTAGCGCTAAGCAATGGCGGTAAGTTTCTCTGCCCTTGTAGTTTTTGCAAGAATGGAAAATCGGAAACTCCGGAACAAGGAATTTGCATATGTTTAGTCAAAGATTTATGCCTGATTATTATGTTGGTGTAGTTGATAGGTGTATAGTTTTCCCTATTCTACTGCAAGTGCACAGTTAATGCAATCGTAGTATATAAGGTATCGAATCCCACGAGGACTCTCAGTCACACAATAGATTATTAGTAGTTCAGATTAAATTAAGCGAAGCAGATGTGAAAACAGTAAACGAAATAGCAAGTAAATCAAGTGAGTCTGTAAGCAAGAAGGCGAAGCGTTAGGTTTTAGGAGTTCTCAGGAAATCAGGAACGCAAGCAATCAATCTATCTAGATCTAATCAATAACTATTCTAGAACTCAAACACTGATATAGAATTAACCAAATTCCTTTGCGATAATCCTCTAAGTCTAAGTGCAGCAAACCAAACTTTCGTTTGCGAGAACTAACAGATTAAACTAGCATTAATTCCAAGTTTGATATGTTCACAATTAACCTGAACCAAACTTCCGTTTGCGAACAGTTTAATTGCTTATCTAAGTCCTTTCCAGTTAAATTAACCAACTTCCGCTGAATTAATCAACCTAACATCATAACTCTGATTAGCTACTTCAGATTTAGCATTAAACAACTTAGATAAAGAACTAGCAGATATGAATCTCTACAGATTAATTAAACTATAATTCTCTGAAATCCTTAATGAGAATCCTTCCACCTAACAGGTGATCTACTCAGACATATTCATCGAGACAGAAAATATCATAAGTAGAAAACCAAATATCATATAATCAAATAAGAACTGGGGTTCAAAATCAAGTCTCTTTCGAGAACAAAACCAGTCCCCAAAAATCTCCTAAGAGAATAAAACTTAGTTATGAAGCATTAGCCTGAACAATGGCTCAAAAACTCTGTTTATAACCTAAAACACGAATTGGGGCTTCTTTGTAAATATCAGGAACTTCTGGGCAAAACTGCAATTTCATCATTCTTCATTAAACCGTCGTTTGGCCCATCTCGCTGGTGCATCGATCGATGCCATAAGTGTGACGATCGTTGCATCTCGGAAATATCAACAGTGAACTCTATCTCTCGGCCAAATACTCCAATTAGCTCCAGAAAGTGCCAAAATCACCAAATATGCTCCAAATGTGCTTGTACCTAATAAATACCTGAAAAGACTCTAAAACATAGTAAAAGACTCGATAAATAACACATATACCATGGTTAAAATCCCTAAAATCCATGGTATATCAACTCCCCCACACTTAGCTCTTGCTTGTCCTCAAGCAAGACAAAGAACTAAATGTAGTCAAGAGGTTTGAAAACTCTTCAGAAACTCATTTCATCCTAGAAGCTACAATACTCAGATTCCCCTTAGTAAACCATTGAAAGAATCAATTACAGGATATCAAGACCAACATGTACTTCCCCCACACTTAGCAACTGTCCTAGGTAAACTCCACAATCACATTCAAGCATTCAAATTCTCCCTACTGACTTCTGCATGTATTTAAGTGCGGTCTCACCTAAGGAGTATCGATCAAAGGGCACATGGATTCTTACCTTATCAGCTCTAGACCACCATACTATCTTTCTATAGTCCCTTTCTTCTCTTTCCCTTCTTTAACAACTGATTTTTCCCCACTGGGTATCATTTTATTTTTTTTATCAGTGTTCTTCCCGTTATGGGGTGTACTTTGGACACATTCCATGGATCACATGAGAGAAAATAGTGTTTGCTACCCTTCCCATGACCACTTCGGAGTTACTAACTCATCCTCAGTTTATTATTATTATTTTTTTTTTATTTTATAGAAGGGGAGAAGGGAACTAAATAGGATAGGTTGACAGGCTGTGTCAGAACTAACAAGGGAATCCGACACAAAGTATACCAAGCCCTTAGGTGAGAAATCTAAGTCAGTATTAAATTGAAGTCAGTAAAAGGATCCTCTGATACCTGAAGTGATGTGGGTGTTCCCAGTAGGTTGATCTGTGATGGGGTTTTCTAATAGTCAGAGATAGATCCTGCAACTTCGTCCCAATAGTTACTTAAGTTCCTGCAAGTCTTGTAAATCTTCTCAGAAAATCATAGTTTCTTACTTAAACAATTTTGACTCAATAAAACAAATTTTTTTTGAAAAACGGACTGACTCTTAAGAAAACAGAAAGATATAAGTCAGTAGCACCTCCCCCACACTTAAGACACACTGTCCCCAGTAGTGTCCAGCGAAGGATCGGTAAAAAAAAAAAAAAAAAAAAGAAAAATTGTTAATGGATGTTTTAGTTCTCTCGGGTTTACCTCTGTCGCTCAAGCACCGATCGTTGCACTAGGTGCACCGACCGTTGCTGTGCGATTCTTTTGTATTGTGACGATCGACACAATGGTGTGTCGATCGACGCACTGCGTTTTCACGAACAGTCAGCAAGTTAGCAGGTTAGTCCGTCTGTTTTTGTCAATTTTGATCCCTGCAAGCTGAAAACACTAGAAACAGAGTAAAACCGAAGCAAAAGATGTACCAAATAAAGTACAAATCATCCAAACATAGTAGAGTCCTAAAAATCAAAAGAAGAAAAGTGCAAAAGAAAAGAAAAAGTCAGAATACATAACCGAAAGTCTGAATATGGAGATCACTCTCACTCGCTCTCATCGTCTATCCCACCATACAGTGCATCATCATCGGCTGCCTCGGGTGCGGGATCAGTATCAGTCGGAGATCGCTGTCGACGACGTCGGTCAGGTACGGGCTGATGGATCTGTGGTGGCCTCCTGCAGCTGCAAGTACGCACGAAGTTCCATAGAACTCGAAACATACCATCTGATCTCTCTCTCCACTCTGCCTCAGAGTATGCACCGTAAGCCATCGCAGGCTCTGGAAAGGGACCCACAATGTCGACTGGGGCAGGTGCTGGCGCAGGAGCAGGGGCAGAAGAAGTCGAAGCTCGTGAGGAAGGCTCTCCCAGCGGATGAGCCATAGTCAGAATCCCACGTTGCGCAGACTCAGGAGGCCTGAAATCTCAGTGCCTCTAATGTGTCAATCTGTGTCCATCTGGCAGCAGGAAGCTCGATACCAGTCCTCCCAGTGGTCGGATCAGTGTAAACCCAAATGCGCCCCTCCTTGAGCCAGGTAGCGCTCTGCAAATGGCTGAGATCCAGGAACTCCCGAGCTGTATCACGCTCTGTGCCATGAAGAGGAATCCCACAATACTCAAAAATGGGAGTAAGTAAACTCCCTACTGTCTCAGTACCAGCTCCATCAAACGGCTTCAGCTGCAGATCAACTAAATGATGTGCGAAAATAGCTCCCAAGTTGAGACCCGCAGTAGGATCTCTCACGCCAGAACCTCTAAACTGATCTCTTAGCCCCATAAACAGCAACTCCATCTCAAGTTTTCGCATCTTGTTGGCCTCAAACTTGCAAAGCAAGCTCCAGCACAAGATACGCGAGACATAACGCAGCACCGAATGTCTCATCTGTACTACTGGTGTGGTCCTGGAGTTGTATCGACCGCTGCCAATACTCTCCCAGAATGAGCGAGCCTCCACCGGATCCCACTCGAGTGGCATGGCTATGCGCCTCGGCTCAGTACTGAACCCGTAGATCCTGCAGAGATCAAGTAGAGGAATCCGATACCTGACTCCCCAACTCATGAAGGTGAATGCACCCACTGTAGCGCTCCTGTGGTCGGGATCCGAGTAAACCACTCTGCAAGTGGCAAATAACTGCCTGACCAGCTCAGGATAGAGATCATAATGTCGCATCGGCATTGTCCCTAGACCAATGCCTCTGCATACAGCGAGTACCTGCTCATCAATCCCCAGAATCTTGCAGGTGGAGTAGTCAGCGAACTTGGTCAGCTTGATGATCAACCCACACCAACCACTGTAGAGAAGCGAGTCATACTCGTCCCATGAAGAGAGCAATGGCCGCTCTGTGAACTCAGCGGACTTTAAGAAACGTATGAGGTCCTCCGGCCACTGTCTGGTCGTCTGAAACGGTGTGGCGTCCTCTCTGGGCCAAGGTAAAGCGACTGGTGGCCCGTATCTGGCGTATGGTGCGGGTGGCTCTGACTCCCTGCTAAACCATTGAGGTGGTGGGGTGTAGTGTCGTGTTGCTGTGGAAGCTGTGGCTCGCTTCTTGCGGGGTTGCCTTTGAGACGCCATCTGGTCGTGGGTGCAACGATCGTTGCTTTAGGGGCAACGATCCATGCTGGTTGAACCAGATTGATTCCGGTTTAGCTCAACGTACCTTAATTTTCGATTTGAACCAATTGCAACGACCGTTGCACATGTGAGCAACGATCGTCACACATCTCCAAACTTGTGTTCTGTATCTAAAAACTAACAAAAACAAATAAAAACGTGAAATCCTAAGAAAAACACCAAAAATGAAAAGAACAAATAATTAAACCTAGCAGTGGGTTGCCTCCCACTCAACGCTTGTTTTAAGTCATTAGCTTGACTTTTTGGAAAGGGGTCAGACTCATGGAGGTTTCAACAGAGACTTTGAGTGTCTCTGTGAATGCCTTATCATCCATGGTGGTGTGTAAGCAGTAGCAGCATGATGCCGTCCAAGGAACGTCGGGAGGAATGTAGGGTGAGATTGACACTTGGGTGTTTTAACGCTCTTTCCTGCATTCAAAACAGTGGAGTCAGAAGGTTTAAACTTAGAGGATTTATGCTTTACCTTTGGCAAAGATTTGATGTTCGGAGCCTTTTGTTTATGAGTAGTTTTAGGCCTTGAAGATGTTAGAATAGGCTCTTGTGGAACCACCATCTTCTTGTCAACCACCAGTGTGCACTGAACCACATCATTGGACTTAACGGGAGCTTTCGGGAATGGTAATGGAGGTTTGTAGGTTCTTTCCTTAGCAGGTCCTTGAGATATGAGCGAAACTAGTTCCTTTCGGGGTGCAACGATCGGTGCATGTGATGCATCGATCGATGCTGTCGTCTCAGCTCGTGTTTCAACTACAGTCTCGGGTTTATCTGCTTCTCGGTCCATTCCAGCCATCTCAGACTCAAATTTCTCTCCTTGGCTTGGTCCCACTTCAATCTGAACTATCCAAGTCAAGAGATCCATGTCAATCTCTGTTGAGTCAGGTGCATCGAAGCTTTCAAACTCAGGTAATTCAACATCAAATCCCCCTCTGTCTTCCACAAAATCCACAGCCTTAACTGCTAGACATGATCCATGATCCATCTGTGTGTCATCCTGAATGGGAATGTTGCTGGCCTGAGCATCTTGAGAATCCTTCCTTGAGGTAGAACTTGAAACTTGATCCATCTGTGTGTCCAGCTGCTTCATACGAGTGCTCAAGGATTCAAATTTCTCATTCAAATTAGTGTACAGGTTCTCTAGCTTCGAGCTGAAAGAAGCTGTGTTCTGCTGTTGCTTTTCAATTGATTGTTCTATCACCATCTCTAGTTTGCTCCTTTGTGTAGGAGGTGCCAGATAGGAAGTATAATTATGGTCTCTTGATCCTTGAGCATGCCTAGAACCTTGTCTCTGCTGATGTCCCAGTGTATGTCCATAAGAGTTGGCTCCAGCCATATAGTGTACCTCTGCAAATTTATCAGTTTTTGCCTATGCTTGGAACTGTCTCTCCCTAAGTAAGATGTCGTGGATGTCATCTATCTTATTCTGCATCTCAGCTACTTGCCCAACCAATACATGGTAATCTGGTAAGATGGGGTTTCCTTCCCTATCTATTTGCTGACCTTTTGCGTTGCATATGTGACCCTCTTGGTCTCGTAAAACGCCGTTTTCACCGCGAATCAAAATTACAGGTTCCATGGCGCGGAACCTATTGAACGTCTCAGAACTCAGCATCGCTGTTCTCGCCTTGTGTCGATCGATGCAAGGTAGCAACGATCGATGCAGTGCGAATCCCTGCGAATCCAAAATCAAAAACGTGAGTAAACAAGAAAATTAAAAAGAATGCTTAGTCTAAATCCTAATACTAAATCTATCGGTGAACTCAAAGAGTCCCCGACAACGGCGCCAAAAACTTGATAGGTGTATAGTTTTCCCTATTCTACTGCAAGTGCACAGTTAATGCAATCGTAGTATATAAGGTATCGAATCCCACGAGGACTCTCAGTCACACAATAGATTATTAGTAGTTCAGATTAAATTAAGCGAAGCAGATGTGAAAACAGTAAACGAAATAGCAAGTAAATCAAGTGAGTTTGTAAGCAAGAAGGCGAAGCGTTAGGTTTCAGGAGTTCTCAGGAAATCAGGAACGCAAGCAATCAATCTATCTAGATCTAATCAATAACTATTATAGAACTCAAACAATGATATAGAATTAACCAAATTCCTTTGCGATAATCTTCTAAGTCTAAGTGCAGCAAACAAAACTTTCGTTTGCGAGAACTAACAGATTAAACTAGCATTAATTCCAAGTTTGATATGTTCACAATTAAGCTGAACCAAACTTCCGTTTGCGAACAGTTTAATTGCTTATCTAAGTCCTTTCCAGTTAAATTAACCAACTTCCGCTGAATTAATCAACCTAACATCATAACTCTGATTAGCTACTTCATATTTAGCATTAAGAACAACTTAGATAAAGAACTAGCAGATATGAATCTCTACAGATTAATTAAACTATAATTCTCTGAAATCCTTAATGAGAATCCTTCCACCTAACAGGTGATCTACTCAGACATATTCATCGAGACAGAAAATATCATAAGTAGAAAACCAAATATCATATAATCAAATAAGAATTGGGGTTCAAAATCAAGTCTCTTTCGAGAACAAAACCAGCACCCAAAAATCTCCTAAGAGAATAAAACTTAGTTATGAAGCATTAGCCTGAACAATGGCTCAAAAACTCTATTTATAACCTAAAACACGAATTGGGGCTTCTTTGTAAATATCAGGAACTTCTGGGCAAAACTGCAATTTCATCATTCTTCATTAAACCGTCGTTTGGCCCATCTCGCTGGTGCATCGATCGATGCCATAAGTGTGACGATCGTTGCATCTCGGAAATATCAACAGTGAACTCTATCTCTCGGCCAAATACTCCAATTAGCTCCAGAAAGTGCCAAAATCACCAAATATGCTCCAAATGTGCTTGTACCTAATAAATACCTGAAAAGACTCTAAAACATAGTAAAAGACTCGATAAATAACACATATACCATGGTTAAAATCCCTAAAATCCATGGTATATCAATAGTCATGGAGAAGAAATTAGTTTGGATATAATAACGAGTTATGTTGATCTGAATGGTCATGATAATGTAGTAGAAGATAGATATGTGGATATGGTGAATGATGCATTTCGTGATTACGCGAGTAATAGTGTAGAACTTGTACATAATCATTCAAACAAAATTTATGACCACCTAGAAGGAGACAACAATCCTTTATATGATGGGTTACTCCCAGTTATCCTTGGCTGCTCGGGTTTTGCATAACAAGGCAGAACATAATATGAGTGAAAGGTTAGTGGATTTGATATGTGAAATGATGACATAGAATTTACCAGAAGGAAACCATGCAACAAGTTCACATTACGAGACAAAGAAACTGATGCGTAGTTTAGGCCTCCCTTATCGTACAATTGATGTTTGGATGAACAATTGTATTTTCTTCTGGAAAGAAGACCAAAAGGAAGATCAGTGTCGGTTTTGTTCTAAACCAAGATGGAAGCAAAACGAGAGACAAAGTAGAACCATAGTACCCTACAGTCGTATATGGTATCTACGAATTGCTGATAGACTGAAGAGAATGTATCAAAGCGAGAAGAGTGCAGCGACAATGAGATGGCATGCCTAGAACCAAATAAAGGAGAAAGAAATGTGTCATCCGTCTCTATGTGGTGGAGTGGAAATCATTTCAAGCTCAACATCCTCTGTTTGCCCAGAAACCCTGTAACGTTTATCTTGGATTATGTACAGATGGGTTCAATCCATTTGCCATGTCTCGTAATCATTCGTTGTGGCCCGTGATCTTGACTCCATATAATTTACCCACTGGTATGTGCATGAATACATAATAATTGTTTCTTACAATTCTGAATTTTGGGCCAAATCATCCGCGCGCTAGTCTCGATATCTTCATGTGACCTATTATTGAGGAATTCAAAGAATTGTGGTCTTCTGGAGTCGATGCATACGATGTGTCGTTGAAGGAAAACTTTAAACTAAAAGCAGTGTTGTTGTGGACGATAAGCAAGATCCCGGCATATGGGATGTTATCAGGATGGACGACCCATGGTGAATTGTCTTGACCTATTTGCATGGAAGATACAAAATCTTTTTATATGCCTAAGGGAAGGAAGACGTGTTGGTTTGATTGTCATAGAAGATTTCTTCCATTTGGTCATCCATTAAGAAAGAATACAAAAGACTTCTTGAAGGGAAAAGACCCCTCGAAAGAGCATCCACCTGATGCTTTGAGTGGTGAGCAAGTTTATAGCGAGCGATTGCAAGGTGTAAATCCACCGAAAAAGGACGTTGATGGAAACGGTCACGAAAAGAAGGAGCTTGGCTATGGGAAGAGGCATAACTGGCACAAGGAAAGCATATTCCAGGAGCTTCCATACTGAAGGGACCTCACTCTCCGACATAATCTTGATGTGACGCATGTATAGAAGATCTTTTTTGACAACGTCTTGAATACTCTTTTGAGTGTGAAGGGTAAATCCAAAGACATCATCATGTCAAGAATTAATAGAGAACGACACACCTACATATTGATGGTGAGGGTAAAGCTCATATCCTCACGTACAGATTGACAGACAATGCCAAAACAAAATTACTAGAATGTGTGAAACATGAAGTCAAATTCCCATATGGCTATGCAACCGACTTAGCTAGTTGTGTTGATATGGAGAACAATAAGTTTTCAGGGATGAAGAGTCATGACTGCCACATTTTTATGGAGCGGCTACTTCCATTTATCTTTGATGAGCTCTTAGACTGGAATGTCCACCTTGCATTAGCAGGTTCTATTTAATTTTACTTAATAGTGTATATATAGTTTTAATCATATGAAACTTGGAAAAGATCTTTCCACCATTATGTTTCGACGTGATGGAGCACTTACCGATATATCTCCCCTACGAAGCTGAATTAGGAGGTCCGGTGCAATATAGGGGGATGTACCCTTTTGAAAGGTACTTCATAAAGTTGAAAGGAAAAGCAAAGAACAAAATATATGCGGCAGGATCCATTATTCAATCATATATCAATGAGGAGGTAGCTTATTTCTCAGAGCACTACTTTTATGCGAATATAAAAACGAAATCAAGGTAAAGGCGCTATGGCCAATCACATGTTCACTTTGCCATTTGTAAGACACACACATGGTAGCTATTGATTAATTATTAACTTTTCTAAAACCAATTAATTCGGTACGGTTAACCAGATTCACAGAAGATTCCCGTATATCATGTCGAGGTTCCTTATATATTTACTCAAGTAGGTCGTCCACGTGGAAGAATGCAAGAAATTTGGCTTTCAGAGAAATACTATAGATCCGTACATGTATATGTTCTGCAAAACTGTGGATATTTTGAGCCAGTAGAGAGGTATATATAACTTAGCAAGTCTTATCTTTCGTTTACTATATATGATATATCATATAAGTTTTGGTTGAAATTAAAGGATGTTTGAAGATTATATTTCCACAAAATATCCAGAACTCTCTGAAGAAGAAGTCTCCGCAAAAAGACCTAAAGAATATCGTATTTGGGTGGAAGATTATGTATTTGCAAAATTCAGTCGTACCTATATATTTATATGAATTTATCTTTGCCGAACTCTTGCCTATTTTATATTTTCTTTTTTTATATACATGTTACTTACTGGAAAAACACATATCCTTTTCTTCCATGGGTGCAAGAGATAGTGCATGGACCAGTGCATAAGGCTAAAACCTGGCCTATCTATTTTACAAGAGGATATTTGTTTCATACAGAGAAGCACATCGAGGGACGAATTACATGTAACTATGGTGTACATGTTAAAGGAGAGAATTATGCTGATGCATCTGAAACGGCTGATTTCCATGGGGTCTTAACTGATATCATACAACTCGAGTATGAGGTAATTGTGAATCTGAGAATCACACTTTTTAAGTGTAATTGGTACGAACCTATGATAGGTAGAGGCACTCGGAGGAGTAATGCTGGCGTTATAGACGTTCTTTCATCAAGAAGATACAATAAAGACGAATCATTTGTTCTAGGTACGTATGTTCTTTACCCGTAATCTTAATGCATTTAAATATATATATATATATATATATATAACTTCGTTCAGTACATACAAATTGCATAGCCTCACAAGCGGATCAAGTTTGTTATGTCACGTATCCATACAAGAAGAAACCAAAGCATTTGTGGCTAAATGTTGTTCAAGTCAAACCGTGGGGAAATATTACTGGAGATTATGGTGACATGGAACCGATTCTTTTGCAACAAGAAAACGATGATCCTATGATGATGGCTAGAATTGAAGATCTCGTTATTGAAAACTTGGTACAAGGAGGAAACCCAATACATCTTGATTACGAGGTTGGGGGTGCGGAACCAGAAGATGAATTCCGTTGTAGTTTATCCTCTTCTAATGATGAGGATGAAGATCACGATGAAGAACATGATGAAGATCCCTAGTAATATGCCTATTAACTTTCTAGGTGTAATTTAATTTCTTTTTATATTTCATCAGTTAATCCTGCCAAATCCAACATTAGACCTTTTATAGCCGCAAACATTTATATATCATTTCAAACATTCATGATTTTTTAGGTAAAATGTTAAATTACAAAAATTCAAGTAATTTAATTAAGCAGAGTATTAGACGTAGTAGCAAAAAAAAATCAATATTTTTTAGAAACTTCAGAAAAATGACCATGAAATCTGTCAGACATGATAACACTGATATATCATGGGTTTTACTAGTTTTAGACCATGATATAAGTGTGTTTTAGTGTCTTTTTGTGTTCTTTTAGAGTCTTTTACAGGTATAATCAGGTTTGGAACTGAATTGAAGATATTGGAATATTTTGGAGATTTTTGGAGTGTTCGGCCGAGAGATAGAGTTCACTGTCCCGAAACAGAGAAATGTGTCGATCGTTGCACACTAGCATCGATCGTTGCACCAGCGAGATGGGCCGAAACTCGGCGGTTTATGAAGAGTCAAGATATTGCACTCTGATCCAGAAGTTCCTGATATTTACAAAGAAGCCCCTGGCCGAGATTAGACCTATATAATTAAGTTTTTGGTGTTTTAATTACTGACGCTTTCATAATTAAGAGCAGAGGATTTTTAGAGCTTTTGGGGCTGATCTGAACCTTTACTTCATCTGTATTTGGAGAAGATTTCGAACCCCTTTAATTCTTTACTATCTTTTATGCAATTTATTCTTCATATGATTATGTTTTCATTATCTATGTCTGAGTAGATTCCTAGGTAAGTTTAGGGTTTCTCACATAGGATTTCATGACTTGCTAGACTTGTTTAATTCAGTTAAGGATTCAAAACCTTATCAATTAGAATCTAGATCTTAGGTTTCTAAATACGACACGGAAGTGTGGTTTAGGAATCTGAACTAATTAGGTTGAGCAATTAAACTTCTCGCAAACAAAAGTTTGGTTTAGGATAATTGTGAACATATCAAACTTGGAATTAATGCTAGTTTAATTTGTTAGTTCTCGCAAACGAAAGTTTTGTTTGCTGCACTTAGACTTAGAGAATTATCGCAAAGGAATTTGGTTAATTATATATCTGTGTTTTGAGTTCTAGAACTGTGCTTAATTAGATCCTTGCTGAATGAACTGTCTGCTTGTCTGATTTTCTGAGAACGCCCTAGACTTAGCGCTCTTAATAACTTGTTTTCACAACCAACAATCTCTGCTTTCTGTTTACTTTCTCGCATTGCTTTTATTTCATCACATTGCTTTCTTCCTAGTTAATTTCCTGTTCTTGAGCTATTGAATACCAGAGTCTCTGTGGATTCGATACCTATATACTACAACCACTGAACTGTGCACTTGCAGTTAGATATAGGATTAAAACCTGACCCTATCAAGTTTTTGGCGCCGTTGCCGGGGACTCTTAGAGTCTTCGATAGCTTCGAGCCTAGGGTTTTACTAGGATTTTTCGTTTTCTTTTCGTTTTTGTTTTTGTTTTTTTTTAGTTACTGATTTTGTCTGTTTTACTCTCTGTCGCAGGTACCGATTTCGCACTGCGTCGATCGTTGCACCCTTGCATCGATCGTCACTAGGCGATTCTGAGATTGAACCGATCGTTGCACTGATAGCATCGATCGTTTCCGGACGATTACAGACAGTTTATGCACACGCAGAAAACTAGAAGTAATCCGAACTTGGACTTAGTTAATCTCGATCTTGAAGAACTTGGACGTTTAGAGAGAGCTAACAGAAGAGAAAGGATGGTACGTGAGCGTTTGATTCTGATACCAGATGCTGAAGGTACCCTGAGGGATCCGGAAAACAATCCTTACAATGCTGCTGGGCAGAGGATTGATGCTGATGGACGAGTGATCCCTGATGTTGAGGAAGCTGAGCCACCACGACAGAACCAAGCTAGACAGATGGTTGTCCATGAGAGGACTTTAGCTGACTACAACAGACCGGATGAGTATCATGCAAACCGGTCAGCTCTAGTGCTTCCTGTTTTTGAGAGAAATGATTTTGAGATCAAAACCATCTACTACTCGCTGATGAGACAGAATGCATTTCATGGTTACCCAACGGAGCAGCCTATGGATCACATTGATTCGTTTGAGGACATAGTCACTGGCATGAAGTATGATGGAGTCTGCCCGGATTATCTGTTCCTTAAGCTCTTTCTGCACAGTCTTGCTGGAGACGCTAGTGCATGGCTAAAGCAGCTGGCACCTGCTCAGTATACTACTTGGGCAGCCCTGAAGAGTGAATTCCAGCGTCACTTCTATGATGATGCGCGTTCAGACCAGTCCAGACAGGACATACTCACCTTTTCCCAAGGAGTTGTGGAGCCTTTAAAGACTGCCTGGATGAGATTTAAGCAGTATCAGTGTGACTGCCCACACCATGGATTTACAGAAGTTCAGTTGATTGGTATCTTCTTCAGAGGCATAGATCTTCCATATCAGTCTGCGCTGGATAATTCCAGTAACGCTAACTTCAACACCAGGACTCCTACGCAAGCTAAGCAGTTGATTGAGAACCTAATAGGCAGCAACAGTTGCAAGACTATGGATGAGAGGAGGAAGAAATCTGGTGGAAGTGTAGAGAATTCTGACATAGCTGATATTAGATCTAGGCTGGACACAGTTTGCAATCTCCTAGCAGGTAAGAAAGCTGTCCACTTTGCCCAAGATGTAGAGGTAATTCAGACTGAGGAGGACACTCAGGAGGAAGATGTGAATTACATAGGAGGTTCTGGATTCCAAGGTAATAGATTTGGTAATCAACAGGGAAACAGATTCTTCAATGGAGGACAGAAAAGTGCTTTCAACAGCAATTCATCTAATTCTGGACAGACTAGTGGTTTTCAGAAGACCTTTGGACAAGGTACTCAGAGAACCTATGGATCTTCATCTTATCAAACTCCTCCTGCACCTACAGCTCATGAGAGTAGAATGGAAGCTATGATGGAACAACTAATGGAGAGTCAGACCAAGATTTCTGTGGACTGCAACAAGAAGTTGGATGTTGTCTATGAAGACCTCAATGGGAAGTTTGAGTCCCTGAACACTCACATGAAGCAGTTGGATACTCAGGTGAACCAGATTTCCAGCTCAATAAAGGGAAAAGGACTAGCAGACACTCATATTAAGGCCTGGTCTGTGTACGTTAATGATGGATCTCACCTAGGTGAAAATTTTGAGCTAAGTACAGCTGAATTGGTAAAGGAAGAAGAATTCTCGGATTTTGGTGAAAAACTCTCGGGTGAAAATTGCAGCATTGCAACGATCGACACACAACTAGTGTCGATCGATGCACGTCGTGAACAGACAGACTCACCGAGTGATGATGGTTCTGATGCAGACTTAGAGCTTAATGGCTTATTCTCTGGAGTCTCTGAGATCTCTCAACAGGAGATTTATGCGTAGATCGTTAGACAACACTCCTCAGTACCTGAAGTGATTAAGCAGGAAATTGAAGAACTTAAGAAGCTAGAGGAGATTGGTGAAGAATTGGAAGAAATTCCATCTTCTGATAATCCACCTTATCATCCATGTATGCAGAGGTATTTGAACAAGATGCTGCCTCTAGATGAAGAGCTGAGAGACTGGGTGATTATAGTTCCTCAGCATATTAGTGATGTTCTGTTGACCAAGATCCCGAAGAAGCTGCCAGACCCTGGAGTCTTTGTGCTTGATTGTTCTATCTTTGAGGATAGTTTTAGGCGCTCTCTGTGTGATTTAGGAGCTGCTGGAAGTTTGATGCCATACTCTGTGGCAGAGAAGCTGGGTATGCTAGATTTTACTCCTACTAGGACCTCTCTTGTCCTTGCTGATCAGTCCATACGAGTTCCCGAAGGACTCCTGATGGACATCCCGATGAGAGTTGGAAACTATTTAGTTCCAACAGACTTCTTAGTGCTGAAATATGACTGTGATCCGGATGAAGCATTGCTACTTGGAAGACCATTTTTGGCTACAGCAGGAGCGGTGATAGATGTTAAGAACAGCCTGATAGACCTCCATCTGGGAGATGAGCCGCTGCGTTATGAGATGGATAAGCTGCGAAGACCATTGATAGATGGGCAGACATTCACCATAAGGGATGCAGATAATGAGCTGTCTGATAACACTGTGATTATAGATCCTGGAGCACATTTTACTCCAACTTTTCTTGGACGTGAGCATTCTGAAACAGCCTACTCGCCACCTTGGATGAGGAGACTTAAACATAGACAGAAAAAGTCTCTGTCGGGATCTCCTGGTGCCTGAAAATTCTTGTTCGTCCGGTCAAGCTATTGACCTTAAACAAGCGCTGGGTGGGAGGCAACCCACCATTAGGTACTGGTGTTTTTCTACTTAATTTTTGGTGTTTTTTTAGGATTTTACGTTTGTTTTTGGTTTTGGTGAGTTTATGATTGCAGGTCTCAGACAAATTCGCAGTGCGTCGATCGACGCACTACTGTGTCGATCGTCACAACACGATCGGAATCGCATTGCAGCGATCGATGCTGTCCTGAGCAACGATCGACCATACACGAAAATCGCCTAGTAACGGTCGATCCACTTAGTGCAACGATCGATGCCTGAGCGACAGAGGTAAACCCGACAGAACTCAACAAAACCTTAACAATTTTTATTTCTTTTTACCGATCCTTCGCTTGACACTACTGGGGACAGTGTGTTTTAAGTGTGGGGGAGGTGCTACTGACGTTTATCTTTCTGTTTTCTTAAGAGTCAGTCCATTTTTCAAATTTTTTTTGTTTTATTGAGTCAAAATTGTTTAAGTAAGAAACTATGATTTTCTGAGAAGATTTACAAGACTTGCAGGAACTTAAGTAACCATTGGGGTGAAGTTGCAGGATCAATCTCTGACCATTAGAAAACCCAGACACAGATCAACCTACTGGGAACACCCATATCACTTCAGGTATCAGAGGATCCTTTTACTGACTTCAATTTAATACTGACTTAGATTTCTCACCTAAGGGCTTGGTATACTCTGTGTCGGATTCCCTTGTTAGTTCTGACACAGCCTGTAAACCTATCCTATTTAGTTCCCTTCTCCCCTTCTATAAAGTAAAAAAAAAAAGATAATAAACTGAGGATGAGTTAGTAACTCCGAAGTGGTCACGGGAGTAGTAGCTGTTGGAATTGTGTCCAGTAATCTCGGTACTGTCTCTAGAAAGTAAGAGTATGTCAATGATCAGACATAAGTCATATAATACTGGGGGTCATGATGGCTTGCTAGAGTCCGCTCATGATCTATAAGTCTTGGACTTATTGCCTTTATTATATGATCCCATATGGGTCACACGCCTAAGCTAACAGGAAAATGTGTTGGAACGGCTTAGCAGAAGTACGACAAAAGTGCCAGGCATTTGTCGTACTAAGAGAGAAAGATTAATGGGTCTGATTAAATGGGATTTAATCAGATTGGTGTTTTGGGCCCATAAGCCCAAAAGGGAAAGAGAAGGCTTTTAATAAACTAAAAGCCAAATCTCTTTCTCCTAACCCTAATACCCCAGCCGAATTCTCTCTCCCTCTGCGCCGGTTTCAGCCAGTGGTCTAGCAGCCGTTTTCTGTGATCGCGTGTGTGAACCTTTGGAGGATTCATCCCTCGGTGCATCTATCTGATCTCTGACCTGTTCTATTCCTTCCGCTGCAACAAACAGGTAAAAGGTGAGATCATCTAATGTTTCTATTCAAGAGAACCTAGATCTGTATGTTTAGGTTGATATGAATCTGTGAATTACATCAGGATCAACTAAACGGTTCCTACAGTGGTATCAGAGCCATTGGTTCTTAGGATTTCTTGTTTTAGATTCATGTTTAGGTTGTTTATTCTGTTTAGAAGTGTTTTGAATCCATTACTGATAAGAAAAACACTTAAGAAACTGAATTGAATCCTGAACAAACGTATGAATCGCAAAACCGAGCTATATGACTCGGTTGTTTTGCGATCGGCCGAGAAGGGATCGATCGGCTTGGCCGGTTGGTTATCACGGCCGAGAGGAATGGCCGGTTCGATCAACCGCAAGGCAAGCGTCGCATGGATCCGTAAGGATCGCATGGAATGCGTCGTCCGGTTGGATCGAAACGATCGTGGACTTAGGCGGATGGCATGGTCGGATCGGATCGTCCGATCGAAGGAACGATCGCGTCCCGGCTGTGCATCGCCCGTCCCGTCCCGAGCTTCCCGGCTGTCCCGATCTCGACGATCATCCCGTCCGCTGTCATCTCGATCTCGGATCGTGCGTGTGGCTTGCGGCTGGACGATCGTAACTTGATCGAGAAGCTAGGTCACACCGTGATCGGTTTGTGACCATTCGGTTCGGTTCGGTTCAAAACTTAATTAAAAATTATTCGTTCTGGTTTAATAAACAGATTTAATAATTTTATTAAATCTGGTTAAACCGGAATAAGAAATCCAATGTCGAAAGAAATATTGGATTTAGTGCCTAAACCAGGAATTTCTAATTTGATTTGGTTGGACCAAATAAATTGAGAAATTCCGGTTTAGTAAATAACCGGTTGACAATTGTGGTCATCGTAGTAATTAAAACTTGGTTAGACCAGTTTTAATGAACCAGACCGGTTATGTCAATTAATTGGACAATTGGGTCATGTCTTGGACATGGACCAATTCTTGGGCCTCGGGCCAAGAAGTTAAAACAATTGGGCCAATTATTTGAGTCTTTCTTCAGATCAATTTAAAATTTATTTTATAAAAATATAAAGTCGATTTTAAATTAAAGTTTCCGAAATTTTGAAATTAGAAAGTTTCTTAAAATAGAATTTTCTGGATTTGCGGGTTTTGGATTTTAAGAAATTTCTAAAGTTAGAAAGTTTCCGTTTTTAGAAAGTTTCCAATTTTAGAAAGTTTCCAAAAATAGTAGGTTTCCAAAAATAGAAAGTTTCCCGAAATAGTAATCTTCTATTTTGGGAATGAAATTTTAATAAACCTACAAACCTCAAATAATATCAAGCGTTGGATGTCTTGTCCAGGCTATGTCAGCTGTCGAAGCCCATTCAATTGTATTCATGGCCTTACAGTGTGAGGGTGTCTACTTTTGCGTGGATAAGACGGTTTGTGATTCATAAATGTCATTGGGAGTCCCAGACATTAATGATTACATGACTGTATAGTCTGGTTTTCTTGACTGGGCCATCGGGAGTCCCGGGCCTTGAGACATCAGAGTGGATTGGGCCTCGGGCCCAGATTCACAACCAAGAGTTATATCACGGATATAATTAGCCGATATAGGGCTTACCGATATAAGCTAAGGTTGGGTGACGGCCAGTGGCCCACTTTGATCTTAGTTATATGTGGATCTTGGAATCATTATATTCTATTGAGGGTAACTTATGTTATTGAATATAATGCGTGATTAATCATATTAAATTTAATACGAGATTAATCATATTGAACATATTAACTAAAATCCTTTTATCTTAATTTTCAGTTATGACTAGCACAAACAATCAAAACACTTTCTCGATCCGGTCTGTCCTTAAGATGGACAAGCTGAACGGATCAAATTTCTTGACTTGGTCGCGGAACCTGAGGCTAGTCCTCAGACAGGAGAGAAAGGACTATGTCCTTGAGAGAGCTCTCCCCGTGAGGATCGGGTCCAATGCTTCACATGCAGTATATGATGCTTGGAATAAGCATTATAATGATGCGGTAGATGTGCGTGGTCTGATATTGGCTACCATGGACTCAGACTTGCGGAAGCAATATGAGAACATGGAGTCGCCAATAGAGATGATCAGCAGCCTGAAATTGAAATTTCAGGAGCAGATAAGAGTGGAGAGATACCGGTTGGTTAAGTCTCTCACTGGCTGCAAGCTACCAAATGATAATCCAGTGAGTCCTCATGTCAGTAAAATGATGGGTTACATTGATAACCTGAGGAAACTGGATTATCCAGTTAGCCAAGAGTTGGCAACTGAGATCATTCTGCAGTCACTGCCGTCAAGCTATGATAAGTTCAGAAGGAACTATATCAAGAAAGGCTTAACGAAGACGCTGACTGAACTGCATGATATGCTCAAGACAGTTGAGCCAAACGTGAAGAGTACCCTGTACAATCTCATGAATGAGAAGGGTAGGTTTACTGCTGACAAGGGTGAAGACAAAGTTGTCCAGATTTTGAATCATGGCAAGCGTGTGTCTTCTGAGCCCGAGTCAGATACCTCTTGCGTTGGTAAGTGCTGCTACTGTAAGGAGACAGGGCATTGGAAGAGAAATTGCATTAAATTCATGGAAGATGATGAGGAGTTAAAGTCGATGTATGAGACTACTTCCTCAGGTATTCATGTTATTACTTCAAGTTCTACCTTAAAGGTATTGGATACTGGTTGTGGCACTGATATTTGTGATAATATGCAGAGCCTAAGCAACAGTAGAACGTTGAAGGAAGGGCAAGTGAAACTACATGTCTGGAAGGAGCTTGGGATGCTGCCTCAGCCGTAGGGTTTTCACTTATAGATCCCTTTAGGCTTGGTTTTGTATTAAGTAATTGCTACAATGTACCTGCTTTAAGCAGAATTGTCTTTCATTTTCTTGTAAGAATTTGAATGTTTTTCATTTTGATAAAAGACAAGTTTTGTTCTTTTGATCTTAATGAAATATTAATTGTAGCACCCTATTCATGGAATGGGTTTTATATCTTAAACCAAAGAGTGCCTAAATGTAACATAAATACCGAATTGGTTTAAATCTGATGAATTAAACCTGATTTTTCTTGGCATAAAGTCTTGGTCACATAGAGTAAGTTGGATTCAGAAATCCCATAGTCATGGACTGTTGGGCTCATTTGATAAAATATCTTATGAGACTTGAATTCTGTTTAGTGGACCAAAAGGAAAAAGGGCCTATCTTAGCCGAGCTAGAGAAAGGCCCAAAGGCTTATTGGACCTAGAACATACTGATGTATGTGGCCCACTGAGCAGTAATGCCAGAGAAAATTTCCTGTACTTCATTGTCTCTACTGATTACTTCAGTGAGTGTGACTGTGTTCATTTGATGAGACACAAGTCGGAATTCTTTGACATGGTCGAAAGAGTTCCAGAATGAAGTATAGGATCTGAATGACAAAAGTATTAAGACTCTGGATTAAATCACGAGTGAGAATACTTAAGTCATTGATTGTGTGATCATCTTAATGAGTGTGAAATCGTTTCACAGCTCATTTCTCCTGAAAACCTGAAGGTGTTTCTGTGAGAAAGAATCAGATCTTATTAGAAATGATTAAAGATGAATCACACGAATCTTCCATGATATTTTAAGAATAACGCTCTAGAAATATCTAAGTTTACGCTAAAATAGTTCCACCAATATCAGTTGAAAGACACCACGTAAATGTGGATTGGAATCGATCCAAATTCGTCTTTACTGAGTATTAGTAGTTGAGCTACTTCGCTGGTGGTCCCAGGGAAACCAAGGCTTATTACTTTTACGTCCATTCTGTTTTCTAAGAAGGGAAGTTATTTCCCAAGAAGAACAGTGGGAGTAAGAGTATAACTCGAAGTTTTCTTAGGGAAACCAAGGCTCGGTACTTTTTACGACCATTCTGCTTTCTAAGAAGGGAAGTTACTTTCCAAGAAGAACAGTGGGAGTAAAAGTACAACTCGAAGAAATTCGAGAAATACAGGAGGCTGCTTAACCTATTGAGGGAGAGCAGCGGAAGGATTTACAGATTTCTATAGAATCTACACCTGTGGAGCCTGAAGTTCGCAGATATGAAAGAATCAGTCACTAATCCGAGAGTGAATTCTCGTCATTAGTTCAGCCTGATGATCATTGAATGTTCGCATGATCTGATGATCATTGAAAGCGACGAATCTGCGAAATTCAAGGAAGCGAAAGTGAGCCCAGACTCCGAAGAATCACATTTTGTAAGTTGGCTTCATCGATCCATTCATGGATGGAAGCAAACATATCGGAGTTGGAATCTTCGTTCTGTTGAAGTAGTCAAGGTTTTGACTTAAGCAGGAACGAAATGGAACTGTGCGTTTACTAATAGATAAGTGGGAGCAATATTGCATTTCTCAAAGTGTATGTCGATGACATACTGATTCTCGGATATAACGTCCCAACGCTGTAGTCGGTAAAGGACTAGCTTGGGAGTTGGTTTTATGATTGACATGGGTAAAGCCACGTAGTTCTTGGATTTTGGATCTAAAGATAGAGATCCAAAAGAGCTGGTAGGATAAAGTCAGGATTCTTAAATTGACAAAGTCCTACACGTTTTGAGCAATCCAAGAAGGGTTTTATGCCAATGTCACATGGCATTAAGTTAAGCAAGATACAGTATCCTACGATAACTGCTGAGCTTAAATGCATGGATGAGATTCCATATGCGTCGGCAATTGGATCTATCATGTATGCCATGAAATATACTTGTTTGATGTTGCTTTAATGTTAAGCAAGACAAATAAAGACCAGTCAAATCCAGCAAAGAATCAAGTTTCCTAAAGTATGTCCTAAAGTATTTGAGGAATACTAAGGATAAGTTCTTGATTTACGGAGAAAGTAAGGTGCTATAAGTCGATAGAGTCTGAAAGGCAAGTTTCCAACAGACAAAGATGATTTCCGGTCACAGTCCGGTTATATCTTGTGTTTGTCTGGCGGTGCACGGCACTGTTACTGACTCCATGACTTAAGCTGAATCTTTCGCAGTTTGGGAAGCGGCGAAAGAGGTTGTTTGGAAAGAAGAGTTCGTCACTGAACTTGATGTGATTCCCAGCATAGATGAGACTAGCTGCACATCAGAGGTCCAAACACCTTGAGGATAGGTATAACCTATTCCGTAAGATAAATGACAGAGATGTTAAGTAGATCAGCAAGTTTCAACGAATGAGAACGTTGCTAATCTATTAACGAAGCCACTCCTTAGGCCTAAGCACGAGTCGCGGACTGTTGCTGTAGGATAAGTGAAATTAAGATGTAGTCTTAATTTCAGTGGGAGTTATTAAAGGGCTTTATTTAGTTATTGGATATGTTCTTGAAATAACATTTAAGATGTTTAATGAAATTATTATTTCAAGATTATTTTAACTGTGATGAAATAATCGTTCCAAAGTGATATAAACCATTTTATAGGTCATCGAAGTAAATGACTTGATCTTGAGTCATCGAAGTCATTTAGCTTGATCATGAGACCCTATATTTGATAAATGTTTTATATCATCCTGTCCCTAGTCGAAAGTTGTTGAAATTGGAACACCAACAACCGTGTGAGACTGGATTGGTACGTGACTTATGACAAAGTCTCAGTGTGTCGTAGATGCGCGGCATCAAAGTCAGTACATAGGTGTATGTTTGGGAACATACGACCGGACAAGACCCGCTTATAAGAACTCTTCAGGATATTTATATCTGTGTCATAAGAGATTCTTACTACGACTATAGAGTATAGTCCTTAGACCTGAGTTCACATGCATGTGATTGCACATGGACTGGTGTACTTTGATCATTGTCTAACGCTATCGTTCTACGATAGCTATAAGGACCTTGTTTGGGTACATCATGAAATGAGTAGTTTACAGTGATGGAACAAGATGGGATTTGTCCCTTCAATATAAATGGAGTGAATATCTCTAGGCCAATCGGAGATTTGAATACTGGAAAATGCATGGCCATGCTCAAACGGACTGTCCCGAGTCGTTTGGATTGTCAGTATCAAATCAGAGTCCGATAAACAAGATTAGGCTTTATAAGGATGACACTAATCTTGCCTTATGACTAATCGAGATATTGAGACAAAAGGATTATGAATACAGAGAGATTCCAGTACAAGTGGGAGATTGTTGGAATTGTGTCCAGTAATCTCGGTACTGTCTCTAGAAAGTAAGAGTATGTCAATGATCAGACATAAGTCATATAATAGTGGGGGTCATGATGGCTTGCTAGAGTCCGCTCATGATCTATAAGTCTTGGACTTATTGCCTTTATTATATGATCCCATATGGGTCACACGCCTAAGCTAACAGGAAAATGTGTTGGAACGGCTTAGCAGAAGTACGACAAAAGTGCCAGGCATTTGTCGTACTAAGAGAGAAAGATTAATGGGTCTGATTAAATGGGATTTAATCAGATTGGTGTTTTGGGCCCATAAGCCCAAAAGGGAAAGAGAAGGCTTTTAATAAACTAAAAGCCAAATCTCTTTCTCCTAACCCTAATACCCCAGCCGAATTCTCTCTCCCTCTGCGCCGGTTTCAGCCAGTGGTCTAGCAGCCGTTTTCTGTGATCGCGTGTGTGAACCTTTGGAGGATTCATCCCTCGGTGCATCTATCTGATCTCTGACCTGTTCTATTCCTTCCGCTGCAACAAACAGGTAAAAGGTGAGATCATCTAATGTTTCTATTCAAGAGAACCTAGATCTGTATGTTTAGGTTGATATGAATCTGTGAATTACATCAGGATCAACTAAACGGTTCCTACAGTAGCAAACACTATTATCTCCTGTGCGATCAATGGAATGTGTCCAAAGTACACCCCATAACGGGAAGAACACTGATAAAAAAAAAATGATACCCAAAGTGGGAAAAATCAGTTGTTAAGGAAGGGAAAAGAGAAGAAAGGGACTAGAGAAAGATAGTATGGTGGTCTAGAGCTGATAAGGTAAGAATCCATGTGCCCTTTGATCGATACTCCTTAGGTGAGACCGCACTTAAATACTTGCAGAAGTCAGTAGGGAGAATTTGAATGCTTGAATGTGATTGTGGAGTTTACTTAGGACAATTGCTAAGTGTGGGGTAAGTACATGTTGGTCTTGATATCCTGTGATTGATTCTTTCAGTGGTTTACTAAGGGGAATCTGAGTATTGTAGCTTCTAGGATGAAATGAGTTTCTGAAGAGTTTTCAAACCTCTTCACCAAGCTTTAGTTCTCTGTTTTGCTTGAGGGCAAGCAAAGGCTAAGTGTGGGGGAGTTGATATATCATGGTTTTTACTAGTTTTAGACCATGATATAAGTTTGTTTTAGTGTCTTTTTGTGTTCTTTTAGAGTCTTTTACAGGTATAATCAGGTTTGGAGCTGAATTGAAGATATTGGAGTATTTTGGAGATTTTTGGAGTGTTTGGCCGAGAGATAGAGTTCACTGTCCGAAACAAAGAAATGCGTCGATCGTTGCACACTTGCATCGATCGTTGCACCAGCGAGATGGGCCGAAACTCGGCGTTTTATGAAGAGTCCAGATATTGCACTCTGATCCAGAAGTTCCTGATATTTACAAAGAAGCCCCTAGCCGAGATTAGACCTATATATTTAAGTTTTTGGTGTTTTAATTACTGACGCTTTCATAATTAAGAGCAGAGGATTTTTAGAGCTTTTGGGGCTGATCTGAACCTTTACTTCATCTGTATTTGGAGAAGATTTCGAACCCCTTTAATTCTTTACTATCTTTTATGCAATTTATTCTTCATATGATTATGTTTTCATTATCTATGTCTGAGTAGATTCCTAGTTAAGTTTAGGGTTTCTCACATAGGATTTCATGACTTGCTAGACTTGTTTAATTCAGTTAAGGATTCATAACTATATCTGTTCTTCAATCTAATTGTGCTTAAAGCTAGTTCTAACCTGATCAATTAGAATCTAGATCTTAGGTTGCTAAATACGACACGGAAGTGTGGTTTAGGAATCTGAACTAATTAGGTTGAGCAATTAAACTTCTCGCAAACGAAAGTTTGGTTTAGGATAATTGTGAACAGATCAAACTTGGAATTAATGCTAGTTTAATTTGTTAGTTCTCGCAAGCGAAAGTTTGGTTTGCTGCACTTAGACTTAGAGAATTATCGCAAAGGATTTTGGTTAATTCTATATCTGTGTTTTGAGTTCTAGAACTGTGCTTAATTAGATCCTTGCTGAATGAACTGTCTGCTTGTCTGATTTCCTAAGAACGCCCTAGACTTAGCGCTCTTAATAACTTGTTTTCACAACCAACAATCTCTGCTTTCTGTTTACTTTCTCGCATTGCTTTTATTTCATCACATTGCTTTCTTCCTAGTTAATTTCCTGTTCTTGAGCTATTGAATACCAGAGTCTCTGTGGATTCGATACCTATATACTACAACCACTGAACTGTGCACTTGCAGTTAGATATAGGATTAAAACATGACCCTATCAAACACCGACATGCACTTAATTGAAAACCCAACAAAAATGCGAATCTAACTATTGAAGACTTATATATAGAAATCAGGTATAAAATGAGAAGAAATACCTCATACAGATTCCTTATCTGATTTTTAAGAGCATAACACGACGGAGGAAAGGAGAAAACTGTCCTATTTTGAAAGAGGTTATGATAGTCTAGGTATCTCTATCGGTATATTATAATTTACCTAAATATCTTGGTTTAGGCGCGATAAATCTTTTTTGTTTAGCGGGTCTTATTAGATTAATATTTTATTTTCATATGAAATTATAAAATTTTTTATTAATTCTTATGTACATATGGTATTTTGAAATACAGAATGGGTATGGATGTTGTTAAGACGTTGTTGGATATACAATATGTTTTTTCAAACCTAAGTGTAATGCGTAAATTTTTAATAGAATTACAACTCTTTGTAACACGAATTACAAATCTTTGTACCCTAAGATTTTGGGTGCAAATGGTAGTGCATGAGTGAAATACGTGCAATGAGAGGAATACATATTAGTAGAATTGAAATTAGAGGAATAATGGTAGTTAAGAGGAATAAATAATTTGTTA
The DNA here is from genome assembly GCA_030180135.1 of Orychophragmus violaceus. Lineage (NCBI taxonomy): Eukaryota > Viridiplantae > Streptophyta > Magnoliopsida > Brassicales > Brassicaceae > Orychophragmus > Orychophragmus violaceus. Next base: position 30,460,982 of record CM058233.1, read on the forward strand.
CGCTGGATTTTTCCTCGTCCCTATCAGAGAGGAACAAATCTCAGAAATATTTTAAGTTTTTCCTCCCAATTTTTTGGGTCCCACTATATTCCACTAAAATTAGAAAAATATCAAATGAAATGATATAAAAGGAATTGAGTGGAATACTCAATTACACTAGATTTTATTCCTCTAACAAGTCAACTATTTTCACCCTTCATTCTCCATAACTCTGGTTTATATATTCCAAAATTTGTGAACAGGCGAGTATACATATGAACAAGCTAAACTAATATTTTTGCATGCCGAAAAATCTGTCAAATATTTTTCACTTACTCTCTAGTCGGCCAAGATGAAACTCCAATATGGCCCATCTGCATGCAACCGGTTTCGGCTCTGTTATGTTGTGTTTCTGCTACGTAGTTGTAATAGACCATTGTGTTTTGGTTATGTTTTAGATAAAAATTTTATGGGAGAAAAATTAGTCAGGATGATGTTATACGATGAAATAACTTCGCCTCACCAAACAATGGACTTGAATTAAAGAAGGTTACAATAAATGAGGATTTTAATAATTTCCCTCGAGCACCGCTTCAAAACAGAAAGAGAGATATATATGTACTGTTACGTGGAGTGTGCCTCTTCGCGACCCTAATTAATCATTGTTAAATATAATGGTTAAATATTATGCAAACTATACACCGGTTTTGTCTTTTGTTTGTTGTAGCCCCTGATCTCTTGAACCGTATATCGGTTTTGTCGTTTGCTTTGGTGTCGCCTTAGAGGCATAGAATCGTATATTGGTTTTGTCTTTTGTTCTCTTGCAAACTTTTGTAGAATTACTCTGTTTCAGTGGGACATTTATGCTGCAACCACCCTCCAATCTTGTTTTTTACGTTTCATTTGGTAGGCTTGTGCTTATTACTTACACATTAAATCAAAGACAAGATTCACAAACAAAAAAATCATGTATCTAGAAAGATTCACAAAAACTAAAGTTTCATCTTTGCTTTTACATTCTAGTCTGAAAATTATTTCTTAAATTTTGCTGTGTACTATTTTTAAGTTGAGTGTTACAAAAATTTCAAAACTATTTCCTAAATTTTTTGTGATTTATAACTTTAAAATCCGGGAAGTATATCCAAAACTTTCAAAGAATTTTAAACAAAAATTTGCTTTCATAAAACCTGTCTTCAATGGTACTTTATATTGTGAGCAAACTTTTCTGATTTTACTAAAGTATAATAGATTAGTTTAAAATTTTAATAAAGGAATATATTACAACTACATTACGCCTAAATATGTGTAAAAATTCAAAAAAAATTGCCAAATTAATCCGAAAAACCTAAACCTAATTTTATAGCCCGAAACATTTCAATTATCCGCCTATACCCAAGAATTTTTGATAAAGTGCCGAGAAATCATTAAATACGTCAAACCCTGATTTTTTTTTGTTCTTCCCCTTTTCCAAAATCTCCTTCGAATCATATCTATAATCTCTCTCCGAATTCTCTTTTACGCCCACCCATCTCAGACTGATATCTCTTCTTCAAATCTCTTATTCGAGGCACTCAATTTCATCGCTAACTTTGGCCGAAACCCTATCGAGTTTCTCAAACTCTTCCTTGAATCTGTCAATCACGAAACCCTCTATTATTTGATGCCTATAGGTACAGGTAGATATGACGTTTGGGTGTATGTTAAACTATTTAGTTTTCTTTTGCTTTGCTTTGCTTTTGAAATGGTACTGCTTCTGAATCTGATTATTGGTTTGCTTAGATTTACTTGTGGTTTGCTTGTGTTGGAACAATTAATTTTGGTTCTACAAGATGTAAACGACTCCTATAATCCTTTATGAGCTTCAATATGGTCTCCACAGTCTGGGTAAGTTGGTTGTTTTTATAATGATTTTTGATGAGTTAGATTCTGATGGTTATGATGTTAATCTTATAGTTAGCACACAAATCTCTGCTTAACTCTTTAATGTGTTTTGTTAAGATGTTTATCTTCTATGTTAATCTTATAGTTTTTGTATCATTTGACACATGGTCAAACCATTCATAACTCTCTTATAAACCAGTATTTGAGGAGATCTATTAACGACGTATGAATGACATGGTTAGCATCACAAAGGACTGCAGAAGCACTGCAAAGAGCTGCGACCTCGTAAGATCTCAACAGTTGAATATAACAACATATTTCCTCAGGTAAGGCAACATTTTTAACACTCCATGTTTATAAAGTCAACTCATGTTCTTTTTTTAATTGTTTTCTCTTATTATATGTAATTGTCACATGCCACTGAGAAGGATGGACGAGTAAATCCTTATGGAGTCGAAAGCTTGACAGAAAATCTTTTATTGGGCAAGCATAAGCAGCCTAGACACTTTTCAGCGTTGTCGGCCACCATGAGCAACTGAAGGAATCCCAAAGTAAAACAACAACACAATTTGCTTCGTAGGTTACTTATCATTGTCTCTTGCACTTTTAATTTTTAGGATATGATTTGGCAACTCCTAATTGATGGAGTTTGCGTATGTAGATCGTTTGTGTCTACATGCCACACATAAGTATACATGTTACCAATGTTATTTTTGAAGCAAATGTTTGTTATGTTTCTTGTACCATTCAAATTACGGTATCACCAAATACCAAATCGAAAATGAAATTAATCCAAATTCTTAATTTAACGAATAAAATTCACTACACACACAAAGTAGTCGCTTAATATTTACCATCAGCGAATCAGAATTTTCCGAATGGTCGCTTAATAATCGTTATTTAGTCATTAAACCGTCGCCAAGTAGTCACCATTTCTTACGACTAAGTTGTGACTATATTGGACAGTTAGACAATAATCGGCTAGTCAGTACCATAATTGAATCTGGTTGTTTCGATTAGACGCTACATAGTCGTTTAACAGTCACTAATTAATAGCAAAATATTTACCATAATCATATTTGGATTCTCCTGTTAGTCGTCATATAATCGGTAAATTAGTCAATAAACAGTCATTAAATAGTCCCCATATATTATGACTACGTTGTGACCATATAAGACGGTCACGTAATAGTCAACACGTAGTGTCCGAAATAGTAAAGTAAACGTATTTGGGTGTTTTGATCAGTCTCTGAACAGTCATTGACCTAGTCATTACTTAGTCGCCAATATTTGGTACTACATTGTGACTATATTGTACAGTCACAAAATAGTCGGCAATTGGTCACTTTGATTGACGACTACTAAGTGACTACATTTATCCGACTACATCTGGACTATGTTTATAGACGCACAACTGAAGTCAAATGGTCGCAAATTAGTATCTATATATTCCGACAACGCTACGTCTATTTTACGATTACCTATGTTAGTCGCAAAAATAGTCGTAACAGGCCGACTATTAATACGACTATGTGATTTAGCAACTATGGATTTACAACTACCATATTTAGTCATAATTTAGTCGTAAAACCGCGATCAACGACTATTCTGCAATTAAAAGTGCAGTCGTAAAAGCGTTGTTTTCTTGTAGTGAGAGTTCCAAAGATTGGTGTGAAGCAGATGACAAGGAGATTGGAGCAATGGAGTCAACTAATACTTGGGATATAGTTACTCTCCCACCGGGTAAGAAAGTTGTTGGTTGTAAATCGGTATTCACCTTGAAGTTTTTGGTAGATGGTTTTTGATATTCTTCACTTCTCTGGTTCAGCTGGGATTTTCTAACGCTCATGGAGATCACACACTATTCGTTAAGATCTCTTATTAAAATTTCTTTCCATATTGGTCTATGTGGGTGATATAATTATTGCAATTACTCATCCATATCTTCCTGCTTCTTTAGTTTCTGATTTGCAGAGACAATTCAAGTTGCGTGATCTTGGAGCCCCTAAATACTTTCTGGATTTGGAAATTGCTCGTTCTACCTCTGGTATTTCCATCTGTCAAAGAAAATATGCATTAGAACTATGAACTTCTTCAGAAATGTTGGGATGTAAGCCGTCTTCAATACCCATGGTTCCCAATTTGAAGATGTCTAAGTCTGATGGAGTATTGTTATCTAATCTAGAAATGTATAGAATTTAGTGGGAAGGTTGATGTATCTTACGATAACACGACCATATATCACCTTTACCATTAATAAGCTCTATCAATATTCTTCAGCCCCAAGGACTACTCACTTACAAGCAGTTTTCAAGTTTCTTCAATACATTAAGGTGGCGATTGGTAAAGGCTTGTTTTATTCTTCTGATCCTGATCTTACATTATCCGGTTCTGCTGACTCTGATTGGGCATCTTATCAAGATAGCAGACGGTCTACTACATGTTTTAGTATGCTCTTGGGAAATTCACTCATTTCATAGTGTTCAAAGAAGCAACCTACTGTTTCCAGATCTTCTGCTGAAGGAGAATATAGAGCTCTTGCTCTAACTTCTTGTGAATTGGTTTGGTTGAGAACCTTATTGACATAATATTTAGCTTAGTTCAGCAAATTGTGGTATGATTCGATTGCAGACGGTAATCCATGGTGTGGGATATTTCAAGATGATTCCACTTAGGTCGGGACAATCATCATGATTTGTTATGATCGATCCGGATATGGTCATTTTGGTCAACTCGTTGTGGACCGGTTAGATCTTCATACTTGGTTATTTTAGTTGTTTATATTGGTGACGTGGATGTTGACCCCGACAAAGCCGTGAAGATTTCTTCAAGTGCAAGTTGTTCAATTTCTCCTTGAGTAACAAAGCTTTAATATGGATACAATCACTTTGCCCTCAGTCTGTCACCACATGGAGTGATTACAAAGGAGATTTCTTAAATCAGCTCTACACTAAGTGGAGATCGAATTCCATAAGGAGCGAAATTTCTGGTTTCAAACGAAGTCCAACAGGGTCCTCTTGGAATGATTTAAGGAGTATACATGGTACTGTCATCATGGTTCTCTTAAAACAATATGTGGAACATCTTCTACGATGGAATGGATTATAAGTACAATCTTTCTATTGGTACTGCAAGAAATGTGAGCTTCATAACAAAATATGATACATAAGAAAAGAGTGGATTGGGAACCTTTAAGAAAGTTATGCAATAGCAGTCGTCCATACTACAAAAGGAGCATGAGAACCAAGAGTTCATCTCCATAATCAGCCAAAATTTCAGAGCTAAGGAACATGGTTTCCCATCTACTTAAAGGCTAAAGATGATTTCATTCATTTGAAAGTGCAGTCAAAACTATTGGAGATCCACACGTGAAGTTTATTGAAGACTCAATAAGAAGTTAACTACATTGGTTGAAATTTTGAACCAAAAGGATTCAACCAAGGATTTAGATCCTTTCTAAACTTAAACATGTCCCACCATGACCACAATGTTGAAAAATCATAAGATCAAATCTACCCTCAGCAAAACATCTAGTAAGGTACTCAATACCAGCCTAAGAAAACTTTAAACCCTAAAGGAGTCTATCAAGTAAAGCATACATCTACTTACAATCATCCAAACGACCCTTATCGAAATGATATCGTTTTGAAGCTAATGTTGGAGTATGGAGTCTCAATACAAGCCTAAGTATCTTATGATATAGTTAAATAAAGGGTGATGAAATGAGACACATGTAGGGTCGAGATGTGTTTTCATATAACGGCATTTCAGTATACATAGTCGTATTGTACATTTTACAGATTCATTCAGAAATTAATACAAGATTCTTCTTCTTTCTTTCTCTTTCGTCTCTGAGTTCTTGTTGAGCTTTCCGAGCTTGGGAATCCAATTCTTCTTGAGATTCTCTGCAGGTTAGTACCAAATTAGTGTTTGAGTGAACATTAATTTGGATTATCAGTTCTACGCTAACAAAGGTATCAGATTTCCAGACCTTCTTCGGCATCAATGGCGGAAACACGCAGTCAACGAGTCGAAGCATCGGTTCAGGAAGTCGAAGAGAATCTGGGGTCCAAAATCGAAGCTCTTGAACAGAAAATTGACAAAAGAGTCGCCGATATGTTTGAAGCTATTCGGTTAATAAGCTCGCAGTCGCGAATGGCGAACCAATGGGATGGTGCGCATTCGAATGGAAGTTCATCGGAAACGAATCAGCAGTCTGGTATGGGTAATTCCTCTCATTACTCTGTTGTAACACGTTTGGCTAAGCTGGATTTCCCAAGATTTGACGGTGATAACGTGAAAGAATGGCTGTATAAGGTTGACCAATTCTTTGGAATGGATAGAACTCCTGGTGAATTGAAAATTGGATTAGCATCGATGCATTTCGACGGAGTTGCTGCGACATGGCATCGAATCTTGGTTGAATCTGAATTTGCTGTTTCTGGATTTCCGACTTGGCCTGGATATGTGTTGTTGGTGAAGGAACGTTTCGAGGACTTATGAGATGATCCAATTGCAGAGCTTAAGAAGTTGCAGGAAACTGAGGGGATCATTCAATATCATAACAAATTTGAATTGGTCCGTGCTAGAGTGAAGCTCTCAGAAGAATATTTGGTGAGTGCGTATCTAGCTGGTTTGAGAGTAGATACACAAATGCATATTAGGATGTTTCAACCTCAGTCTATGAAACAGTGTTTGATGTTGGGACGTTTGTATGAGCAAGCTCACCCTAAGCAACAACAAGCACAAAACTGGTCTAATCCAAAGTACATGAATGAGGGTAAAGGAATAGTGCCATTCAAGAAGGACAATGAGGTTGGAATGAATAAAACGGGGTTTCAGGAAAGGCAGAAAGATCCACCTAAGAGACCGAGGAAATGAGTGAGAAGAGCAAAAGGACTATGTTACTATTGTCCTGAAAAGTTTACACCAGAGCACTACAAGCTGCATCATAAGAATCAATTGTTTCTTATGGAAGTAGAGGATGAGTCCGAGACTAAGTAAATCTATGAGGAATTGGATGAAGAAGTTCAAGAAGGGAATTTAGCACAAATTTCTTTGAATGCTATTTCAGGAATCACTAACTACACAACGATGAAAGTTAGAGGAATTCATGCAAAGAGATTCATCTTTATGTTAATCGACTCAGGATCTACACATAACTTCATGGATCCTAAGTTGGCTGATAAGCTGGGATGTGTTGAAGCCAGCAGGGAAATCAACAGTTATTGTCGCAGATGGAAGAACATTAACTGCTAATGCAAAGGTTGAGGAGTTCCAGTGGACGTTTTAGACTACAACATTCAAAGCTGACTTCATGATCTTACCTTTGAATGGTTGTGATGTGGTTTTAGGTGTCCAATGGTTGCAGACACTAGGCGCCATCACTTGAGATTTCTCAAAATTAGAAATGAGATTCAAATGGAAGAACCAGAAAGTAGTGTTACATGGTTTGCAGCAAGGTTCTATTCGTAAGGTTAAGACGATGAATATGAACCGATAAATGAAGAGAATGCTCAATTAGCAATGATCATGGTTCAAGAGGAATCTTCAACAGAAGTAATATCTTTGTGTAACTTGGAGATGACCAACAAGTCTGAAGCAGTCAACTCACAAGTGGACCAGCTGATTAATGAGTATCAAGATATTTTCAAGGAGCCAGAAGAATTACCTCCTTTCAGAAAACATCACAACCACAGAATTCCATTGGTGGAAGGAGCTAACCCCATCAATATGAGGCCTTACAGGTATGCACTTTATCAGAAGAATGAAATAGATAAAATAGTGCAAGAGATGCTAGATAAAGGAACCATACAACCTAGTTCTAGCTCTTATGCTTCTCTTGTTGTGTTGGTTAAAAAGAAGGATGGCAGTTGGAGATTATGTGTGGATTATAGAGGTTTGAATGGGATGACTGTGAAGGACAGATTCCCCATTCCATTGATAGAGGATTTACTGGATGAGTTAGGTGAATCTCAGTTATATTCTAAAATAGATTTGAGGGCTGGTTATCATCAGATATCCATAAAACAGCCTTCAAGACACATAGTGGTCATTACGAATACTTGGTAATGCCATTCGGATTAACGAATGCACCAGCAACGTTTCAAGGTCTTATGAATGCTGTCTTCAGGACATTTTTGCGGAAGTTTGTCCTCATTTTCTTCGATGACATAGTGATATACAGTAACTCACCAACATTACACTTGGAACATTTGAGAAGTGTTTTTGCAGTAATGAGGGAGAAGAATCTGTTTGCAAAAAGAAGTAAATGTTCATTTGCCACTACAAGAGTTGAATACTTAGGCCATTACATTGAGGCCAGAGGTGTTTCTACAGATCCAAACAAGATCAAAGCAGTTTCAGAGTGGCATATACCTACAAATCTGAAGAAGCTACGAGGTTTTCTTGGATTAGCAGGATATTAAAGACGCTTCGTCAAGAAATTTGGTACTATTGCCAGACCTTTAACACTGTTAACAAAGAAAGATGCCTTTGTGTGGACTGAAGAAGCAATGCAGGCTTTTCAAACACTCAAGGAGGCGCTTTGTTCTGCACCAGTTCTGGTATTACCTCAGTTTGACAGGCCTTTTGTAGTAGAAACAGATGCTTGTGGACAGGGAATAGGGGCAGTTCTGATGCAAGATGGACACCCTTTGGCATACATTAGTCGACATTTGCAAGGCAAACAATTGCAGCTATCCATTTATGAAAAAGAATTGCTTGCGGTTGTCTTTGCTGTGCAGAAATGGCGTCACTACTTTCTAACCTCTCACTTTGTCTTCAAAACAGATCAAAGAAGCCTTAAATACTTATTGGATCAGAGGCTTAACACTCCCATACAGCAGCAGTGGCTTCCCAAATTACTGGAATTTGATTATGAAATCCAGTATAAACAAGGGAAAGATAACTTGGTTGCAGATGCTTTATCTCAGGTTGATGGAGCAGAGATACTGCATATGGCTTTATCAGTGTTAGAGTGTGATCTAATGATGGAAATTAAACAAGGATATGAGAGGGATGTAACTCTGAAGACTATCATTGAGGAGTTGAAGGTTAAGCCGCAGAGAAAGAGGTTCTTTTCTTGGACTCAAGGAGTGTTAAGAAGGAAAAGCAAGATTGTAGTGCCTGATGTTCCTGGTTTAAGGGATAAACTGCTGCATTGGTTACATGGATCAGGTAGTAGAGGGCAATCTGGAAGAGATGCAACAAACCAAAGGGTCAAAGCCTTGTTTTATTGGAAAGGAATGCTTAAAGATATTCAAGCATACATAAGAAGCTGCCATATCTGTCAACAATGCAAGTATGACAATGCTGCATCCCCTGGTTTGTTACAACCCCTACCTATACCTGAGACAATATGGAATGATCACTCAATGGACTTTATAGACGGATTGCCTCTCTCCTTTGGGAAATCAGTGATCTTTCTAGTTGTAGACCGTTTAAGCAAGGCTGCTCACTTCATAGCTCTAGCCCATCCCTATACGACATCATCAGTGGCACATGCTTTCTTAGACACGGTATTCAAGCTCGACGGATTCCCTAAATCAATAGTCAGTGACCGTGATTCTGTGTTTTTGAGTGAGTTCTGGAAGGAATTGTTCAGTTTACAAGGTGTATCTCTCAACTACAGCAGTGCTTATCACCCTCAAAGTGATGGGCAAACAGAGGTTGTTAATAGATGTCTAGAAACATACCTCAGATACATGAGCAGTGATAGGCCATACTTGTGGAGCAAATGGCTTCCTCTAGCTGAGTTTTGGTACAACACAACCTTCCATTCATCAGCACAGGTAACTCCTTATGAGATTGTTTACGGCCAATCACCTCCTTTGCATCTCCCCTACCTTCCTGGAGAATCAAAAGTGGTTGTGGTTGCAAAGTCTCTTCAGGAGCGAGAAAACATGATCATGATACTCAAGTTTCATCTGCTGAGAGCACAGCATCGTATGGAACATCAAGCTAAAAGAAGACGTTCTGAAAGAAGCTTTAAGATCGGTGATTTTGTCTATGTCAAACTTCAACCGTATCGTCAGAATTCTATGGTATATCGGTCAGCACCGAAACTATCTCCTAAGTACTATGGACGTTACAAAGTCATAGATACTTGTGGTAAAGTAGCTTACAAGCTAGAGCTGCCTAACACTTCAAGGATTCACCTTGTTTTCCATGTTTCCCAATTGAAACTGCGTGTTGGTGATGTAACAGTTTCTACTCAGCTTCCCTCTATCACTACAGACGTGTTGATTAAAGAACCAGAACGAATTCTGGAAAGGAAAATGATCCAGAGGCAAGGTAAAGCAGTGACACAGGTTCTGGTGAAGTGGGCTGATCAACATGAAGAGGAGGCTACTTGGGAGTTTTACTATGACTTGCTGAAGAAGTTTCCTGATTTCAAACTTTGAGTTCAAGGTTTTCGAAAACAGGGGGGATTTGATATAGTTAAATAGAGGGTGATGAAATGAGACACGTGTAGGGTCAAGATGTGTTTTCATATAACGGCATTTCAGTATACATAGTCGTATTGTACATTTTACAGATTCATTCAGAAATTAATACAAGATTCTTCTTCTTTCTTTCTCTTTCGTCTATGAGTTCTTGTTGAGCTTTCGGAGCTTGGGAATCCAATTCTTCTTGAGATTCTCTGCAGGTTAGTACCAAATTAGTGTTTGAGTGAACATTAATTTGGATTATCAGTTCTACGCTAACATCTTAGTATGAATATCGATCGAATGTCCTATAACATAAACGACAGGTATGAATCTATTGCTACTCATGTCCAAAATTTGGATGTTCAAGTTTCTCAAACCAAATAAGCTGTTAGAAAGCCAAACAAGGCAAAACCTAAAGAAAATAGGCAATACCACTCTGAAAATACTCATGGAATTAGTAGCTTTAAGACAGATTGAAGACCAAAAAAATGATCCTTAGTCAATCAAGGAGGCAAAAGGAATTGAAGCTGAACCAGAGGAATTGAAGAAAATCGATGATCCAAATATATTTTTGGTAGACATTTACATCAATTTATAGGCAGTGAAAGATTGCATATTTGACAAAGGAGCAAATTTAAATCTCATGTCTATCGAGTTAGAAAGAGATCTTGGTTTATAAAAGGCATGAAGACCCCCAAGAATATGCATAGAGCTTACATATCATCATTTTTAGACCCTTATGCATTCATTGGAAACGTCAGATTTTAAGTTTGACAAAGCCACGCCCCTGTTGACTTTCAACACATGAAAAGGCATGGTTGAAAAGAAATTAAGTCATACTTAGTTCTCCATTTTTAACAACAGTTGGAGCTTTGATTTTCTACTAAAGGAAGAAGATGTATATTACAAAACTAGAGAATAATGCCTCTAACTATTTTTGAATCTTGACTATCTTCCCATAGATACTAAGCTACGATCTTGGAGACCTCCAAATGCTCTTTTTAATGCCGTAATCCTCCCGAACAATCTTAAACAAAGAGCAGATCCACTAGCTTTTCGAGAAGATGTACAAAAAGGGCCCAAGGAAAAGAACAAGGATTTTTATAAGCATGTAAAATTTATTTTAGCCCCTAAAAATACAAGGATTGAGTCACTAAGAGGCCTAAATACGCGTCTAATTCTTTTTCAAAGGTTCAAATATTCTTTCCCAAAGAGTTTGATGGAAAAGAGTATGGAGTAGAAAAGAGGAAACTAGAGAATTCCTTGCAGCGTTTCCCAAGAGTTTTAACCCTCAAAAACTGCAACGGACACAAGCTTGGAGATCATATGACACTTGTGCCCTCTAACGCAAGAGAAAGAAAAATATTCCTTTAGGGTATCCATTCAAGCCTATAATCAAAATAGCCGATCTAATGACTAAACAAACGTTGTATGGAAGGCAACCCAAATTTTTTTGTAACGGCCAGAATCTTGTAGCCTAATTTTTTTTGAAGAAAAATAAGAAAGTCCAAAGTCTAAAGCCCATTCATTTTTCTTAAAAAGCAAAAGAGCCTCTATTCTTGAAAAAAGCAAAAGAAGATGCCTCTGTATAACAATGATAATGTTGAATGCTTTATTATATTCCATTGATCACGTTCCAATATATACAAGTGAGGATCATGTCTATCCTAATCTTAACAATATATAGATATAGGAATATACTGTAAATATGCTAACAACTAGATAAGATTATCCTAACTAACACTCCCCCGCAGTCGTGTGGTAGGTAATCAGACATTAAGACTAGTCTGAATGTCTGTGAACAGTGGGAAAGGCAGTCCCTTTGTAAAGATGTCAGCATATTGTGAAGCAGATGGGACGTGTAATACACGAAGTTGGCCGAGTGAAACCTTTTTCGAACAAAATGCAGGTCAATCTCGACATATTTCATCCGATGGTGTTGTATTGGATTAGGCGAAAGGTATACTGCAGATATGTTGTCACAGTAGACGATAGTGGCTTTTGACAGGGGGCATCCGAGTTCAAGGAGTAGATTGCGGAGCCAAGACATTTCAGCTACTTAATTTTCAATAACACGATACTCTACTTCAGCACTAGATCGAGATACCATGTGTTGTCGCTTCGAAGACCAAGAAATAAGGCTGTCACTGAGAAAGACTGCATAGCCGAAGGTCTATCGACGTGTAAAAGGAGAGCCCGCCCAGTCATCATCCGAATACGCCACGAGGTCAGTCAGGGAAGATTTGTTGAGCTGATGACCATGTGAGAGAGTGCCCTTTACATACCGCAAGATATGCTTGAGAGCCGTGAGGTGATTTTCGCGTGGATCATGCATGAATAGGCAGATCTGTTCAACAGCAAATGCAATGCCTGGTCATGTATAAGTAAGATATTGCAAGGCACCTGTGAGGTTGTGGTATAGCGATGGATCCAAGACCGGAGGACTGTCATCTACGGCAAGCTTTGATTTGGTGTCGACCAGAGTAGTACAGGAGTTGCAGTTGGTCATAGAAGCATGGTGAAGAATGTCAGATGCATATCTCGCTTATTTTTCCATCCTCTTTCCAGTTATGAAGTCCGTTCGCACGTCAGGAACTTCCAAATTACGCTTTTTCTCTTCCTTGGCCAAGGTGAGGATCGTTATTAACCCTTGCTTATCCCATTCAATTCCAGACGTGAATCCTTCATTATTACCTTCTTTCCTAGGTAGAGTAGGGTGGTAAAGTGCTTGATGTGATTGATTTTGGAAAGTAGAATTGCGAGGTTATCGCTTAAACGAAAAACATTGATTGTGCGTGATGAATATGCGTGAGTAGTTGTGTGGTAGGGATTTGCGTGTAGGGCGTGTATAACGGGAATGGTACGCGTCCTTTTCGTCGAGGACCGTGTGACGAGCCCTCCGGAGTGGTGCTTAGGACGCACATGTTGGGTATTGAGGCCCGTAGGTGTTCAGGAGTGTGAGAGCTTCGGGCTCGGTAAGCACGAGTATACGTTAGATTGCGTGGTGAAGCCTTCCGGCGTGTGTGCAAGGTGTTTTTAGCTTAGAACTTGTTGCTCATAGTTGTGTGGCGTAATTCGGGACCGCGGGTTCCTTGAATCCGCCCTTGCTGGGTAATTATATTTTGAAACAATTACTCAGACCTCCTTTTATTTCCCATCCTTTTTCTCTCGCAGGTCCGGATGCAGGGTTGATCGATCGTTGATGCTATTGGTGGATTTGAATCGAAGGAAGCGCGCGGGTTCCTGGGACTGGTTACAAGGCAGTCCGGCCGGACTGTTTTGGGTCGACCGGTGCCGCACAACATCGTTTCTAGTTTCCCGGGGATGGGTTGTGTCAGTTTTCTTTGATGCTTTTAGGAGGAGTTGAACTAAAGAAAACTGCTTTTAGGAGGAGTTGAACTATCTTATTTAGGTATTAGGAGTTTAAAAAACAATTAAAAACAAAAAAATGACAAAAAAGAACATATCCAACGACCAAGGAAGACTGATGAGCAACAGTCCCTCAGCCAATTCACTAGACGGAGTGCATCTGATCCAGGCGAAGTCAAGGAAATGACCTCGAACCAACTGACAAAACCGTTTCCCTCGACCATGACATCCATCCATCAGCCACGACTAATGGTGGGTCGATGATTTGATCACCCAATCTTGTTCATCTTGACCCCTCCCTCGGTCAAAGTATCACCCTCAACCAAGGAAATGCGGATGTACGAGGTCCCAAAAATTCCGACCTCTTGACACAAAATCTTTTCCCTTGACCAGATATTGATATGTGGCACAGCCGATCCACTCCCAGCCGAGGTTAGCACGTTCATGATGATCGCATCTCATCACGATCCCAACCTGGTCTGATGTTTCGCTTGATTTCACCTCGTCACGATCCATTGCCCGTCATCCAGCTTAAAGTTGCATCCTGCATCGTCCTCACTAAGTTTTCATTCATCTTGACCAGCCAACCACAAAGATTAGAGTATCCGTCAAAGGATTGACGTATTGTTTCCAATCCTTCCTCGACACAATTTCGTCACTCATACCTAAACCAGGTAAGTGTGTCTAGCCACTCCTAAACAAAATCTAAACCGTTTTAAACAAAATCAAACCATTTTATTTCAATTTCTTTCTTGGACCAATAAAAAGATCGTAAATGCTAGAAAAAGAATATTTTAGGATCTATAAACAATTTCTTCATTTTTAACATTGAGAAAAATTTGAAGAACACCAAAACCAGATTTTGAAACTCTCTATAAATTTTTCGAATTGGTTTCTTTTAAAAGTTTAGAGTATTTGACATATTTCTCATCACTGATCATCATTCAAAAAAAAGGTATTTGTAACATAGCCATCCTAGGGCCCAAAAGCAATGAGGAGTTGGGCCAAAGGCCCAAGGCTAACCCATTAATTCTGGAAACCCTAGGGATTTTTCCTATAAAAAAAGAGTTAGCCCCCTCATTTCTGCAGAAAAGCCAGACAGCGAAGCCCTGCTCGTGACCGGAGGTAGCAAAGACCGACGACTAGCCAGCAGCCGCCGCCGGCCGGACCACCGCCGGAGCGCTTACCGCTGCTGTGACAGCCAGCCGACCACCGCCCGGAGCCGCTGCGATTCGCCCAAAAAGTCGCCGGATTTCTCTGCTCGCTCCTGTTTTCGATCCCGAACCCCCAGTCGTCATCTCCTTGATTCGTTTGTGTGCAGAGCCCTCCGTTCTTCGCGTTCTTAAAGTGAGAACTTCCAGATCTTAGATCTGCTTCAGATCTATGCTTCTAGATCATATCTCATCCGTATATGTTGTAGATCTAAACCGTATCTCTCTTTCCGTCTCTCTCTTGCTCAGATTTGCTTCAGATCTATGCTTCTGATCCATAGAAGTTGTAGAAATGAACAGTATTCTCCTTTTTCGTTCAGATCTGTTGCCCAGAACCCTAGATCCGTTCTCTTTCTCTAGATCTGTTGTTTAAAACCCTAGATCTATGTGCAGGATCTCCAGATCTATTGCCGGAATCACCATATCTACTCTTGTTCTTCATATCTAGACTAAGGTGAGGACCGAACGTGATCTCTCTCTATTCTATTGCAGTATCGGGACATGAGTCCTTGTTTAATAGTATCTTCCTAGGTAGTGTAGATCTAGCGGATTATTTGCATTGATGTGATTGAAAAGCACCTAGAAGATATGTTGTCACTTAAACCGAAAACAGAACCTAGACGATAGGTTATTACTTAAACCAAAAATGTTGCTTGTGTATGAAGTCTATGTGTGGTATAACTGTTCTAGGGCTTTACATGTACGGCGTGGGGCGTCCTTGATCGTCGGAGGAGGGTCCGGACGAGCCCTCCCGTGGTGGTGCGTTGGACGTACCGTGCGTTGGACGCAATGTGGGGCAGTGAGGCCTGTAGGTGTTCATGAGTGTGAGCTTGGAGCTCGTATGCACGATTGGGCGTTAGATTGTTTGAGGGCCTTCGGGCGTTGGGTGCAAGGTGTTATTAACCTTGGACTCATTTCCTTGATATTGTGCTAGTTTAAAGTAAAGATAGCGGTATTCCTAGAATCCGCCCTCACTGGGTACTGGTGTTGAACCAATTACTCAGGCCTCCTTTGTTGTATGTTTTGCAGGTAATCCTGGAGCGTTGCAGGGGTAGACGGACGGTGTGGTGCTACGTTTTGGGAAGCAAGATTTCTTTCTTTTCTTTTTCGTTTTTGTTTCGTTAAGATTTATGCGTTTTCTTCCATTTCACGTTTAAGCTATTTCATTTGGTTCAGTTTTCTAGTAAGACTCGGTTTTCTAGTTTAATAAAGTAAACCTTTTTCAATTATTTAAGTGTTGGTTCCGGTTTATGGCTTGGTTCGCGGTTTTTGGACTATGACTTGTGAAGTCAAAGAGTCGTTGACTTGGATCCGAGGGGACGGGTGTTATAATTTGGTATCAGAGCCGGGCTAGACCTAGCCAGTGCTGTCCTGGCTAGGTAGGGTAGGGTAGTGTATTTATATTCGGATTTCATCGTCGATTTCAAAGTGTTTTCAATTCTTTTCTAAATGGGGATTTCTAAAAGTTAGATACTAGGGGCACCACTTTGATCTCCTCCTTATATACACTTCGGAAGTGAGTTCAATATTCAACCGCCAACTGACTCATTCGTACTTCTATTGCACCAGGATGCCGCCTAAGAGAAGAGTTGCGCCAGTACGCCGTGACCTTGATGCTCCGTCACCAGCTACCTCGAGAGACAGTGCTACAAGCGTGAATGGAACCCAGGAACCGGTTGCCGAAAACCCAGCAGAGGCAGTATTGGGAGCTGGAAAGGTTGCCATGAATGCCGCTCTTCTGCAAGAGCTGCTCGGCCTTCGGGAGGCGCAAGTTGGAAATGCTGGAGCTGCAGAAGGCATTGCAGGAGTAGGAGCTTCTATGGGAGCCGCTGTGGGAGCAGCAATAGGAGCTGTAGGAGCAGGAGTTCCCAAAGTGCTACCGGTGAATGTTAATGTGGTGCCTGGAGCCGCAGGAGGAGCTGTGAATGCCCCAGGAGGAGCCGGCTTTGTTGCTGGAGGAGCTGGATTCGCTCATATGGGGTTTGGATTTGTTCAGCCACCACCAGTGGTGAATCAGTACCCACAACCACTGCCATCGCCACCGCAGGCGCTGGAGCGGTGCAAGGAATGTCCTACTGGAGCATGTTGAAGCATCTGAGGGAGATGAAAATTGATCATTTCACTGGTGGTGTCAATGCAATTGCCGCAGACAACTGGAGAAGGAAATTGGAGTAGAACTTGGGTACTTCCAGGTGCCCAATCGAGTTTCGTGTGGATATAGCAACCTTCTACCTCAAGGACGATGCCCTGGTCTTGTGGGAAGGAGTATTGGAGAGCGCTCAGGGACGTCAGCTGACATGGATGGATTTCTGCGAGGCATTCAACCGGAAGTTCTTCCCGGAAGTGGCTATGGATAGGCTAGAAGGGGAATTCCAAAACCTCCGTCAGGGAAACCGGAGTGTGCGGGAGTATGGAGAGGAGTTCAACCGTTTGAGGAGATTTGCAGGAAGGTACCTGACCGAGCGGGAGCTGATTCTTTGGTTCCTTGCTGGACTGAAGATTGAGCTCAAGTGTCGTTGTAAGCTGAGGGATTACTACGACATCTACAACCTGATTGAAAAGGCAGCCGAAGCAGAGACTGATTGGGAGGAAGAACAGAGGCAACATAGGAATGCCCAACATCGGAATACCAAAAGGAGCTGGGAGACTGCAAATGCCACCATTCCGGTAGCACAGGCGCAGCCATTGCAGGCGCGACCATTGCAGCAGGTACCGTCGGGAGTTTGTTTCAGGTTCAGACAGCCGGGACATTACCAGCGGGAATGCTCGTACCCGAGAGCGGTCGTCTGTTTCCAGTGCCGGCAACCAAAGCACATGGCAAGAGAATGCCCAAATCAAGTTGATAGGCGAGGAGCTGGGATGCAGCCTTTACCACCGCCGCAGCAAGGAGGGCAAGGAGGAGCTGGACTGATGTCGTTACCGCCAGCGCCACCGCCACCAGGAGGTCAGGCCTGGGGACCTCGAGTGTACGTTGCAGGAGTTTCCGGGGGAGCAGAGACGATCGCGGGATCGGTTGTTGTTGGGGGAGTAGCCGCCCACAACTTGTTTGACACGAGAGCTACGCATAGCTTTGTAAACTCAAGGTTTTCAGGTTGTTGGACCTTTAAGGGCAAGTTTGTTGAAGGACTCATGAAGGTTGAGACCGGTGGATCCGAAAAGGTCGCAGGCACGGGAATCTTCGAAGGAGTGCCAGTAGCGATGGCCGGAGTAGACTTATATGCGGATCTAGCGCAAGTGGAGTTGGATCGCTATGAAGGTATCCTGGGAATGGATTGGTTGGTACTGTTGGAATTGTTTAGTTGATCCTGATTCAATTCACAGATTCATATCAACCTAAACATACAGATCTAGGTTCTCTTGAATAGAAACATTAGGTGATCTCACCTTTTACCTGTTTGTTGCAGCGGAAGGAATAGAACAGGTCAGATCAGAAAGATACACCGAGGGATGAATCCTCCAAAGGTTCACACACGCTTCACAAGGAAATGGCTGCTAGACCGAGCAGGAGAGAGGCGCAGGGAGAGAAGAAAAGAGGCGCAGATGGACTGAAGAATTGGAGAACTTTAGGTCAAGTTTTATTCATTAAAACTCCCTTTAGTTCTCATGGGCTTTTGGGCCCAATTCTCAGTTCTAATTAAATCCCATGGATTTAATCAGGCCCTTTAGTCTCTCTTAGTACAGTAAATGCCTAGCACTTTTACCGTACTTCTGCTAAGCCGTTCCTACACATTTTCCTGTTAGCTTAGGCGTGTGACCCATATGGGATCATACAATAAAGGCAATAAGTCCAAGACTTATAGATCATGAGCGGACTCTAGCAAGCCATCATGACCCCCAGCATTGTATGACTTATGTCTGATCATTGACATACTCTTACTTTCTAGAGACAGTACCGAGATTACTGGACACAATTCCAACAATCTCCCACTTGTACTGGAATCTCTGTATTCATAATCCTTTTGTCTCAATATCTCGATTAGTCATAAGGCAAGATTAGTGTCATCCTTATAAAGCCTAATCTTGTTCATCGGACTCTGATTTGATACTGACAATCCAAACGACTCGGGAAAGTCCGTTTGAGCATGGCCATGCATTTTCCAGTATTCAAATCTCCGATTGGCCTAGAGATATTCACTCCATTTATATTGGAGGGACAAATTCCGTCTTGTTCCATCACTGTAAACTACTCATTTCATAATGTACCCAAACAAGGTCCTTATAACTATCGCAGAACGATAGCGTTAGACAATGATCAAAGTGCATCAGTCCATGTGCAGTCACATGCATGCGAACTCAGGTCTAAGGACTATACTCTATAGTCGTAGTAAGAATCTCTTATGACACAGATATAAATATCCTGAAGAGTTCTTATAAGCGGGTCTTGTCCGGTCGTATGTTCCCCAACATACACCTATGTACTGACTTTGATGCCGCGCATCTATGACACACTAAGACTTTGTCATAAGTCACGTACCAATCCAGTCTCACACGGTTGTTGGTGTTCCAATTTCAACAACCTTCGACTAGGGACAGGATGATATAAACCATCTATCAAATATAGGGTCTTATGACCAAGCTAAATGACTTTGATGACTCAAGATCAAGTCATTTACTTCGATGACCTATAAAATGGTTCATTTCATTTTGGAACGATTATTTCATCACAGTTAAAATAATCTTGAAATAATAATTTCATTATTAAACATCTCAAATGTTTTACAAGAACATATCAATAACTAAAAAAAAAGCCCTTTACTAACTCCCACTGAAATTAAGACTACATCTTAACTTCACTTATCCTACAGCTACAGTCCGTGACTCGTGCTTAGGGCTAAGGAGTGGCTTCGTAAATAGATTAGCAACGTTCTCATTTGTTGAAACTTGCTGATCTACTTAACATCTCTGTCATTTATCTCAAGGTGTTTGGACCTCTGATGTGCAGCTAGTCTCATCTATGCTGGGAATCACATCAAGTTCAGTGACGAACTCTTCTTTCCAAACAACCTTTTTCGCCGCTTTCCAAGCTGCGAAATGTTCAGTTTAAGTCATGGAGTCAGCAACAGTGCCTTGCACCGCCAGACAGACACAAGATATAACCGGACTGTGACCGGAAATCATCTTTGTCTGTTGGAAACTTGCCTTTCAGACTCTTTTGACTTGTAGCACATCACTTTCTCCGTAAATCAAGAACTTATCCTTAGTATTCCTCAAATACTTTAGGACATACTTTAGGAAACTTGATTCTTTGCTGGATCTGACTGGTCTTTACTTGTCTTGCTTAGCATTAAAGCAACATCAAACAAGTACGTTTCATGGCATACATGATAGATCCAATTACCGAAGCATATGGAATCCTATCCATGCATTTAAGCTCAGCAGTTATCGTAGGATACTGTATCTTGCTTAACTTAATGCCATGTGACATTGGCATAAAACCCTTCTTGGATTGCTCAAAACGTGTAGGACTTTGTCAATTTAAGAATTCTGACTTTGTCCTACCAGCTCTTTTGGATCTCTATCTTTAGATCCAAAATCCAAGAACTACGTGGCTTTACCCATGTCATTCATTAAACCAACTCCCAAGCTAGTCCTTTACCGACTTAGTCCTTTACCGACTACAGCATTGGGACGTTATATCCGAGAATCAGTATGTCATCGACATACTCTTTGAGAAATGCAATATTGCTCCCACTTATCTATTAGTAAACGCACAGTTCCGCTTTGCTCCTGTTCAAGTCAAAACCTTGACTACTTCAACAGAACGAAGATTCCAACTCCGATATGTTTGCTTCCGTCCATGAATGGATCTATGAAGCCAACTTACACAAAAATGTAATTCTTCGGAGTCTGGGCTCACTTTCGCTTCCTAGGATTTCGCAGATTCGTCGCTTTCAATGATCATCAGATCATGCGAACATTAAATGATCATCAGGCTGAACTAATGACGAGAATTCACTCTCGGATTAGTGACTGATTCATATCTGCGAACTTCAGGCTCCACAGGTGTAGATTCTACAGAAATCTGTAAATCCTTCCGCTGCTCTCCCTCAATAGGTTAAGCAGCCTCCTGTATTTCTCGAATTTCTTCGAGTTGTACTTTTACTCCCACTGTTTTTCTTTGGAAAGTAACTTCCCTTCTTAGAAAACAGAATGGTCGTAAAAATACTTTTTACTCCCACTGTTCTTCTTGGAAAGTAATTTCCTTCTTAGAAAACAGAATGGTCGTAAAAGTACCGAGCCTTGGTTTCCCTAAGAAAACTTTGAGTTATGCTTTTACTCCCACTGTTCTTCTTGGAAAATAACTTCCCTTCTTAGAAAACAGATTGGACGTAAAAGTAACAAGCCTTAGTTTCTCTAGGACAACCAGCGAAGTAGCACAACTACAAATACTCAGTAAAGATAAATTTGGATCGATTCCAATCCACATTAACGTGGTGTCTTTCAACCGATATTTGTGGAACTATTTCAGCGTAAACTTAGATATTTTAGAGCGTTATTTTTTTTTTTTTTAAATAATATCATGGAAGATTCGTGTGACTCATCTTTAATCATTTCTAATAAGATCTGATTCTTTCTCACAGAAACACCTTCAGGTTTTCAGGAGAAATGAGCTGTGAAACGATTTCACACTCATTAAGATGATCACACAATCAATGACTTAAGTATTCTCACTCGTGATCTAATCCAGAGTCTTAATACTTCTGTCATTCAGATTCTATACTTCATTCTGGAACTCTTTTGACCATGTCAAAGAATTCCGACTTGTGTTTCATCAAATGAACACAGTCACACTCACTGAAGTAATCAGTAGAGACAATGAAGTACAGGAGATTTTCTCTGGCATTACTGCTCATTGGGCCACATACATGAGTATGTTCCAGGTCCAATAAGCCTTTGGGCTTTTCTCTAGCTCGGCTAAGATAGGCCCTTTACCTTTTGGTCTAGTAAACAGAATTCAAGTCTCATAAGATATTTTATCAAATGAGCCCAAACGTCCATGACTATGGGATTTCTGAATCCGACTTACTCTATGTGACCAAGACTTTATGCCAAGAAAAATCAGGTTTAATTCATCAGATTTAAACCAATTCGGTATTTATGTTACATTTAGGCACTCTTTGGTTTAAGATATAAAACCCATTCCATGAATAGGGTGCTACAATTAATATTTCATTAAGATCAAAAGAACAAAACTTGTCTTTTATCAAAATGAAAAACATTCAAATTCTTACAAGAAAATGAAAGACAACTCTGCTTAAAGCAGGTACATTGTAGCAATTACTTAATACAAAACCAAGCCTCAAAGGGATCTATAAGTGAAAAACCCTACGACTGAGGCAGCATCCCAAGCTCCTTCCAGACATGTAGTTTCGCTTGCCCTTCATTCAACGTTCTACTGTTACTTAAGCTCTGCATATTATCACAAATATCAGTGCCACAACCAGTATCCAATACCTTTAAGGTAGAACTTGAAGTAATAACATGAATACCTGAGGAAGTAGTCGCATACATCGACTTTAACTCCTCATCATCTTCCATGAATTTAATGCAATCTCTCTTCCAATGCCCTGTCTCCTTACAGTAGCAGCACTTACCAACGTAAAAGGTATCTGACTCGGGCTCAGAAGACACACGCTTGCCATGATTCAAAATCTGGACAACTTTGTCTTCACCCTTGTCAGCATTAGGTTTAGCAAACCTACCCTTCTCATTCATGAGATTGTACAGGGTACTCTTCACGTTTGGCTCAACTGTCTTGAGCATTTCATGCAGTTCAGTCAACGTCTTCGTTAAGCCTTTCTTGATATAGTTCCTTACGAACTTATCATAGCTTGACGGCAGTGACTGCAGAATGATCTCAGTTGCCAATTCCTGGCTAACTGGATAATCCAGTTTCCTCAGGTTATCAATGTAACCCATCATTTTACTGACATGAGGACTTACTGGATGATCATTTGGTAGCTTGCATCTAGTGAGAGATTTAACCAACTGGTATCTCTCCACTCTTATCTGCTCCTGAAATTTTAATTTCAGGCTGCTGATCATCTCTATTGGCGACTCCATGTTCTCATATTGCTTCCGCAAGTCTGAGTCCATTGTAGCCAATATCAGACCACGCACATCTACCTCATCTTTATAATGCTTATTCCAAGCATCATATACTGCATGAGAAGCATTGGACCCGATTCTCACGGGGAGAGCTCTCTCAAGAACATAGTCCTTTCTCTCCTGTCTGAGGACTAGCCTCAGGTTCCGCGACCAAGTCAAGAAATTTGATCCGTTCAGCTTGTCCATCTTAAGGACAGACCGGATCGAGAAAGTGTTTTGATTGTTTGTGCTAGTCATAACTGAAATATAAGATAAAAGGATTTTAGTTATTATGTTCAAGATGACTAATCTCGTATTAAAAATTTAATATGATTAATCACGCATTATATTCAATAACATAAGTTACCCTCAATAGAATATAATGATTCCAAGATCCACATATAACTAAGATTAAAGTGGGCCACTGGCCGTCACCCAACCTTAGCTTATATCGGTAAGCCCTATATCGGTTAATTATATCCGTGATATAACTCTTGGTTGTGAATCTGGGCCCGAGGCCCAATCCACTCTGATGTCTCTAGGCCCGGGACTCCCGATGGCCTAGTCAAGAAAACCGGACTATACAGTCATGTAATCATTAATGTCTGGGACTCCCAATGACATTTATGAATCACAAACCGTCTTACCCACGCAAAAGCAGACATCCTCACACTGTAAGGCCATGAATGCAATTGAATGGGCTTTGACAGCTGACATAGCCTGGACAAGACATCCAACGCTTGATATTATTTGAGGTTCGTAGGTTTATTAAAATCATTCCCAAAATAGAAGATTACTATTTCGGGAAACTTTCTATTTATGGAAACCTACTATTTTTGGAAACTTTCTAAAATTGGAAACTTTCTAAAACCGGAAACTTTCTAACTTTAGAAATTTCTTTAAAAATCCAAAACCCGCAAATTCAGAAACTTCTATTTTAAGAAACTTTCTAATTTCAAAATTTCGGAAACTTTAATTTAAAATCGACTTTATATTTTATAAAATAAATTTTAAATTGATCTGAAGAAAGACTCAAATAACTGGCCCAATTGTTTTAACTTCTTGGCCCGAGGCCCAAGAATTGGTCCATGTCTAAGACATGACCCAATTGTCCAATTATTTGACATAACCGGTCTGGTTCATTAAAATTGGTCTAACCAAATTTTAATTACTACGATGACCACAATTGTCAACCGGTTATTTACTAAACCGGATTTTCTCAATTTATTTGGTCCAACCAAATCAAATTAGAAATTCCTGGTTTAGGCACTAAATCCAATTTTCGACTTTGGATTTCTTATCCCGGTTTAACCAGATTTAATAAAATTATTAAATCTGTTTATTAAACCGAAACGTTGATTTTAATCAAGTTTTTAAACCGAACCATAAGCCGAACCGAAACGAATTGGTCACGAACCGAAACGAATTTGTCACTGCCGTGACCTAGCTCTTCGACCATGATCGACCAGCCGCTGAACGTGCGATCCAAGATCCACGATCGGGATGGCCGATCATCACGCGATCGTCACGCGAGCTGATCGGGACGGGACGTCATACCGGGTCGAGAGCGAGCGAGACGGGACGATCGACGAGTCGTGCGATCCGCGATCGCTGTCGATCGTTCGACTCAACTCTCGCGGCTGGTCGGGACGTGAACGGATTCGATCCATGCGACCATGCCGATCGGATCCTTGCGATCGATCTCGGCCGGTCCATGCGATCGCCAACCGTTCCAACTTTCCAACGCAATCCAAATCATATAGTTTGGAATCTGCGATTTCATTAGTTTAGGATTCAATTCAGTTTCTTAAGTGTTTTTCTTATCAGTAGATGATTCAGAACACTTCTAAACAGATTAAACAACCTAAACATGAATCTAAACAAGAAATCCTAAGAACCAATGGCTCTGATACCACTGTTGGAATTGTTTAGTTGATCCTGATTCAATTCACAGATTCATATCAACCTAAACATACAGATCTAGGTTCTCTTGAATAGAAACATTAGGTGATCTCACCTTTTACCTGTTTGTTGCAGCGGAAGGAATAGAACAGGTCAGATCAGAGAGATACACCGAGGGATGAATCCTCCAAAGGTTCACACACGCTTCACAAGGAAATGGCTGCTAGACCGAGCAGGAGAGAGGCGCAGGGAGAGAAGAAAAGAGGCGCAGATGGACTGAAGAATTGGAGAACTTTAGGTCAAGTTTTATTCATTAAAACTCCCTTTAGTTCTCATGGGCTTTTGGGCCCAATTCTCAGTTCTAATTAAATCCCATGGATTTAATCAGGCCCTTTAGTCTCTCTTAGTACAGTAAATGCCTAGCACTTTTACCGTACTTCTGCTAAGCCGTTCCTACACATTTTCCTGTTAGCTTAGGCGTGTGACCCATATGGGATCATACAATAAAGGCAATAAGTCCAAGACTTATAGATCATGAGCGGACTCTAGCAAGCCATCATGACCCCCAACATTGTATGACTTATGTCTGATCATTGACATACTCTTACTTTCTAGAGACAGTACCGAGATTACTGGACACAATTCCAACAGGTACGACACCGAGCGGTAATGGATTGCGCTAAGGCAACCGTCACCTTTCCTCGTGAAGAGGGAAAGATCGTTTTCAAGGGAATGAAAACGCGGATGGGGATATTAATCATATCCATGATGCAAGCAGAAGAGTTGATCAACAAAGGAAATGAGGCATTCCTAGCAACCATCTAAATGACCAAGGAAGGGGAAGCTCTGAGCTTGGACACCATTCCGGTAGCTGCAGAATAGGAGGATGTATTCGCGCCATTGAAGGGACCACCACCGGAACGGAACGATGCCTTTGCGATAGAGTTAGAGCCCAGAACAGCACCCATGTCGAAGGTTCCCTATCGTTTAGCGCCCGCAGAGATGGCCGAGTTGAAGAAGCAATTGGAGGATCTTGTGGAGAAGGGATTCGTTCGACCGAGAAGTTCGCCGTGGGGAGCGCCAATCTTGTTTTTCAAGAAGAAGGATGGAAGTTTTAGACTCTGTATTTACTACCGAGGCCTGAACAAAGTGACCATCAAGAACAAGTACCCATTGCCCAGGATCAATGAGCTTTTGGGCCAGCTGAGGGAGCCTCTTGGTTCTCAAAGATCGATCTTGCCTCGGGGTACCATCAGATTCGGATAGCAGAAGATGACATCAAGACGACGGTATTCTGAACCCGTTATGGACATTATGAGTTTGTGGTAATGCCATTTGGGTTGACCAATTCGCAAGCAGCCTTCATCAAGATGATTAACGATATCTTCCGGGAATACCTAGACAAGCGTGTTATCGTATTCACAGATGATATCCTGGGCTACCGAGAGTAAGGAAGAGCACGAGTGAAATCTTAGATTTGTCTTGGATATGCTCAGAAAGCATCAGTTATTCGCTAAGCTCAGAAAGTGTAGCTTTTGGCAAAGGGAGATTGGATTCCTGGGCCATGTGATCTCAGAGTCTGGTGTAGCAGTGGATCCGGAAAAGATCACTTCGATCACTAATTGGAAGAAGCCAGAGAAAGCAACCGGCGTTCGTAGTTTCCTGGGACTGGTTGGATACTACGGGAAGTTTGTGGACGGATTCGCCAACACAGCTAAACTTCTGACGGCCCTGACTGGAAAGGAAGTCAAGTTTGAATGGACGGAGAAGTGCGCCCAGAGTTTCGAGCGACTAAAGGAACTATTGAGACAAACTCCAGTGTTAGTACTGCCGCGGCCGGGGATACCGTACGTAGTCTACACGGACACATCGGTAGTTGGACATGGGTGTCTCCTGATGGAAGAAGGGAGAGTGATTGCCTATGCGTCAAGACAGTTTAGGAAACACGAGGTTAACTACCCCACCCACGACTTGGAGTTAGAAGAAGTAGTCTTCGCCTTGAAGATATGGCGTGCCTACCTGTACGGGGAGAAGGTGCAGATATTCACGGACCATAAGAGCTTGAAGTACGTCTTCACCCAAGGAGAACTGAATCTGAGGCAGCGCTGACGGATGGAGCTACTAGAGGACTACGACTTGAAGGACAGTCTCAGTACGGCATATCATCCACAGACCGATGGACAGTCTGAGTGTACCATTCAGCCAATGAAAGATATGCTAAGAGCATGTGTGTTTGAGTAGGAGGGTAACTGGGTGAAGTTTCTGCCATTGGTTGAGTTTGCCTTCAACAACACTCACCACTCGAGCATAGGAATGTCACCATAAGAAGCTCTATATGGTCGACCTTGCAGGACTCCCCTATGTTGGACCGAGGTGTGGGAGAGGCGTTATTTAGAGTCGGAAATGATCCAAGAAACGGTCAAGCAAGTGGAATTACTCAAGGAAAGGTTAAAGCAGGCCCACGATCTTCAGAAGAGTTATGCGGATAAGCGTCGCAAGGATTTGGAGTTCCCTGTGGGTGATGCAGTGTATCTTAAGATTAGGACGTTTCGGAGAAACGATCCCAACCGCAAGCTGAAAAAGTTGAGGCCAAGGTATATGGGACCATTTGTGATAGTCGAGAGAGTTGGTGTGGTAGCGTATAGGTTAGAGTTACCACAAGAGCTGTCGGATTTTCACAACGTGGTCCATGTGTTTGTCCTACGGAAGGTTGTTCGTGAGCCGGAACTAATCCTGCCCAAGCTGCCATAACACCTAAATCACAATTGGTCAGTGACGAGCAAGCCGGTCAAAATCATGGACCACCGGGAATCCGAGTTCAACGAAAAGAGAATCAAAATGGTACTGGTTCGTTGGGAGAGAGACGAAATTCAGGATGATGTTTGGGAACCTGAGCTGCAGTTTAAGTTGAGCCACCCATAGTTGTTTCCAGAATCCAGCAGCGGGGCGAATTCGGGGACGAATTCCCGGTTGGTGGGGGAGAATTGTAACATACCCATCCTAGGGCCCAAAAGAAATGAGGAGTTGGGCGAAAAGCCCAAGACCCAACCCATTAATTCTAGAAACCCTGGGGATTTTCCCTATAAAAGGAGAGCTAGCCCCCTCATTTCTGCAGAAAAAGCCAGACAGCGAAGCCCTGCTCGTGACCGGAGACAGTCACCAACCTACGACCAGCCAGCAGCCGCCGGTGCAGACTTACCGCCGCCGGCCGGACCACCGCTAGAGCGCCGATCGCCACCGTGACCGCCGACCGACCACCGCCTAGAGCCGCCGCGAGTCGCCGGAAAAGTCACCGGATTTCTCTGCTTGTTCCCGTTTTTGATCCTGAACCCCCAGTCGCCGTTTCCTTGATTCGTTTGAGTGCAGATCCCTCCATTCTTCGCATTCTTAAGGTGAGAACTTCCAGATCTCAAATCTACTCCGTTTTCCTCATCCAAATCTCAGATCTGCTTCAGATCTATGCTTCTAGATCAGATATGGTCCGTAGAAGTCGTAGATCGGAACCGTATCTCTCTTTCCATCTCTCTCTCGCTCAGATATTCTTCAGATTTATGCTTCAGATCCATATAAGTTGTAGATCTGAATCGTATTCTCCTTTTTCGTTCAGATCTATTGCCCAAAACCCTAGATCCGTTCTCTTTCTCTATATATGTCGTTTAAAACCTTAGATCTGTGTGCAGGATCTCCAGATATATTGCTGGAATCACGAGATCGACTCTCGTTCTTCAAATCTAGACTAAGGTGAGGACCGAACGTGATCACTCTCTATTCTATAGTAGTATCGGGACATGATGAAGGAATTTCTAGCAGTTCCTAATCCGATTAGGCAACCCTAAGTATAAATTCCAAGCCTGGGATCTAGGATTCATTCTTAGAGTTGAATCTACATTCTCATATCTCGAATATACATGGATGATTAGCAGCGGAAGATGATTAGGTATTCGAGATTCACGAGCGCCTCAGGTGTTGGGCCTCTACTGGTATCCACACGCACACAGAGTGGAATCCGCCGGGATGCTAGTGCCTGGAGATCTGATCTTTCTGGGATATCTCTGTTTCTGAGAGGCGGCTGCGATTAGGTTAAAAACTTCTCTTCCAGGTCATGCTATATCACATATATATAGACCTGGGAAAACCTAATTAATCACCGGACCGAACCGAGATTAATTAAGTCATTGAATCGAAACATTGTTTCTATCTGCGCCTTTGCATCGATCGACACAACTGTTGTGTCGATCGACACACCCTCAAAAACACGTATATTAATGTGTATCAAATAATCATTTGATCATTACATTAATGATCATTCCCACATGAAGTACATCCAGTCTGCTTAGGTGTGTGACCCTGTAGGATCATATAATACTCGTAATGAGTTCACAACTCACATATCATAAGTGGTTTCTAGTAAAACATTATGACTATTTAGTATTGTATGAATGTCTAATCTCGACAACACAACTATCTCTAGAGTGATTACAGGTGTGATTTCAGGACATTCCCAACAATCTCCCACTTGTATTGGAATCATCTATTCCCATAATCCCTTCGTCTCTATATCTCGATATGGCATAAGGCAAGATCTGTGTCATCCTTATTAAGCCAAAATCATGTTCATCGAACTCCGATTTATACTGACAAGACAAACGACTTACAATCACCTCGTTTGAGTGTGGCGACACATTTCTCAGTATCAAATCTTCGATGGGCCCTTGAGATATTTATCTCTTGTTATATAGGAGGGACAAATCCCATCTTGTTCCATCCCTGTTTCTTCACACACTTCATGATACGCCCAATCAATGCCTTTATAATCACCAGTTACGGCTGACGTTTGACAAAGTTAAAGCGGACCAATTCTTATGTAAGAAAACATGATGAACTCAGGTCTAAGGACTATACTCTATAGTCGTAATGAAAACTCTCATGACACTTATATAACTATCCTGTAGAGCTCTCATTAGCGGGTCATGTCCGATCCTGTGTTCTCCAACACATATCTATGTGATTGACTTTAATACTCTTATTAATGACTCCATGAAACTTAGTCATCAGTCACCTCACATACTAGTCTCACGCGGTTGTTAATGTCCCACTTTAACAACCTTGACCAGGGACTAACATAATTTATTTCATTTATCATTTATAGGGTTTCATGATCAAGTCACATACTTGATGGCCTATAAAATGTCATAAATTACTTTGGAACTATTATTTAATAATATAATTAAATAATACTGATGTCAGATTTCATTAACAGAATCAAATTATGTTTATATGAACATCATATCATAACTAAAATTAACAACAACAACTCCCACTAAAATTAAGATCACATCTTAAGACATCTAATGCCTTTAGCAGTAGTCTTACCCTCATTCGCTCTCCCTCAGCGTGTGTCGAAGGACACTGCGTCTTGCTAAGAGTAATGCCAAGTGTCATTGGCATGAAGCCCTTCTTGGAATCATGCATACTGGACCTGTGCAATACCTTATCACCATAAGTGTCTTGACACAATCCAATTAGCTTGTCTAATCTATCTCTATAGATTCTTATTCCAAGAATGTATATGGTTTCTCCCATATTTTTCATCGAAAAAACAACTTTCGAGTCAAGTCTTAACAGAGAGAAACAATGGAACTTCATTTCCGAGAAGCAGTATGTTATCAACATACAATACTAGAAATGCAACTACGCTACCACTAGTCATCTTGTAAACACAAGGTTCCTTTTCGTTCCTGATGAAGACAAACCTTTTGACTGCTTCATCAAAACGAAGATTCCAACTCCGAGATGCTTGCTTCAATCCAAAAATGGATCGATGAAGCTTGCAAATCCTCCTAGCAGCATTAGGATCAATGAAAACATTCCGGTTGTGTCATGTACACATCCTTTTCAGAATTCCATTAAGGAAAACCGTTTTCACATCCATCTGCCGGTCCTCATAATCATAATGAGCGGCGTTTGTTAGGAGAGTCCGAATGGACTCAAGCACAGCGACTGGGGAATAGGTTTCTTCATAGTCAATACCATGAGTTTACTTGAAACCTTTTGCCACCAACCTAGCTTTTATATCTGAATATTACCATTTTCGGAGTCAGGACTCATCATTGCTTCTTCAAAATTCGCAGGCCCGTCACTTTCAATGATCAACAGATTATGGCAATTGGTCACGAGAAATCCACATTTCTCGGGTTTGTGACGGTTCTTTTCGGATCTGCGAGCTTCAGTTTTGTGTAAAAGTTCTCGCATATATCTCATATATATACTTTAACCACGACCTAATTAACCAAGATTTAAACCGTAGTTAATTAAATCATAAACCAAAATCAATATTTTGGTTCGCGATCTGTGTCGATCGATACACCTTTGTGTCGATCGACACTTCCTCAGAAACTCGCCATTTGAATGTATATCGAATATACATTCACCAGATCCTTTGCAAACTTTAGGCATCACAGGTGCAGGTTCTACAACTCTTTGTAGATCCAACTGCTGCTCTTCCTCATCAGGTTGAGCAGTCTCCTGTGATTCTCGAATTTCTTCGATTTGTACTTTACTCCCATTGTTCTTCCTGGAAAGAAAATCTTTCTTAAGAAAAACATAGTTCCGACCAACAAGTAATTTGTTCTCGGACCGGTTGTAAAAGTAATATGCCTTGGTTTCGTTAAGATAACCAACGAAGTAGCACTTATCGGATTTGAGTGTGAGCTTATCAGAGATTAAACGTTTAATATAAGCCTCACAGCCCCAAATCTTCATGAAAGACAAATTAGGAACATTTCCAGTCCACATCTCATGTGGTGCCTTTGTAACTGATTTTGATGGAACCCTATTTAGTGTAAACGCAGACGTTTCTAGAGCGTATTTCTAGAAGGATATTGGAAGATCTGAGTGACTCATCATTGATCGAACCATATCTAATAAAGTCTGATTCAGGAGGAGTGAGTTGTGAAACAATTCCACAATCTCTCGGATGATCACTTAATTCTTGACTTAAGTATTCACCTCCACGATCTCATCGTAGAGATTTGATACTTTTGCCAAGTTTATTATGTACTTCATTCTGGAACTTCTTTGAACCTTTTCAAAAGATTCCTACTTATGTCTCATTAATTAGACATAACCGTACCTACTGAAAATATCAGTAAAGGTAATGAAGTATTGAAAGTTTTCTCTAGCACTTTTGCTCATCGGGCCATACACATCCGTATGTATAAAGCCCAATAAATCTCTGGCCCTTTCATTTTGTTCGTTCGCGACCTATGTCGACCGACGCACCTTTTGTGTCGATCGACACTACCTTTTGTTGAAAGGGGCCTCAGTCATTTTTCTTAATAAACAAGATTCGCATTTCTCATATGATTCATAATCAAATGAGCCCAAAAGCCCATCACTATGGATCTTCTGAATCTATTTCTCATTTATGTTGCCCAAACGACAATGCCAGAGAAAGAGTTTTATTCGTATCATTTGACTTGAATCTCTTGGTACTAATGTTATAGATAGGCACGTTTTGTTTTAGAACATAAGGTCCATTCTCTAATGGACCGCTACCATAAAACATATCATTGTAATCAAATGAATAACACTTATTCTTAATTTGAAGACTGATATCCTTCTATATCCAAACAAGGAATAGAAATAGTATTTCTGCTTATAGCAGGTACATAGTAGCAGTTCTTAAGTTCAAAACCAAGGCAGAAGGCAAAACAAATGAAATGTTCCTACGGCTAATGCAGCAACTCTTGATCCATTTCCCATGCGCAGGTCCACTTGTCCTATCTCCAAAATCCTACTTTTGCTTAGGCCCTGCATATTTTCACAAAATATGAGTACCACAGCTGGTATCTAATACCCAATAAGTAGAACCATAAGAAGTAACATTTACTTCTATGACATAGTACCTGAAGAAGAAGTCTCGTACGTCTTCTTCAGCTTCTCATAATCTTCCAGGAATTTATTGCAGTTTCTTTTCAAATGCCCATAACCATTACAATAATGGCACTTAACATCTTCAGAAGGATCAAGTTTAACCTTAGGAGCATGGCCAGACTCGCTTGGATTCACAATCGAGCTCATCTTGCCATCACCTTTGTTCTTACCAAGTTTCTTAAACTTATTACCCTTTTGTACCATAAGGACATTTGGGGTGTCCTTCTTAATGTTAGGTTCAGCAGTCTTGAGCATCCCATGCAACTCAGTCAAAGTCTTTGTCAAGTTATTCATATTGTAGTTCATTACAAAAATGATTATAGCTTGACGGCAGTGACTGCAGAATGATGTCAGTAGCCAACTCTTGGCTAATGGGACAATCCAGTTTCCCCAGGTTATCAATATAACCCATCATCTTAATGACATGAGGACTAATTGGTCCGTCCTTTGGTACATTGCACTCAATTAGAGACTTAACCGTCTGGTATCTCTGAGTTCGTGTTTGCTCCTGAAACATACTTTTCAGGTTAGTGATCATCTCTATTGGCGACTCCACGTTCTCGAATTGCTTCTGCAAATCCGAGTTCATGGTAGCCAACATGAGACAACACACATCGACCACATCATTAGAATGCTTATCCCAAGCATCCTTTTCTGACTGCCAGGAATTGGCTCGGTACTTCTTAGGGAGAACTTTCTCAAGGACATAGTCGTTTTTCTCCTGTTTGAGAACAATTCTCAAGTTCTGATACCATTCAAGAAAGTTGGATCCATTTAACTTGTCCTTCTTGTGAGATCCGGGATTCACACTAAGAATTTGTATTCGTGGATTTGGACTTTTGGATATAGAAATGGTATAGTTTCTTATGAATCAAAGACTTTATTGAGATTGATCGTCGAGATAGAACAAACACAGTCGAGAAGAGAGTACAAAGTATAAATCGAGCTATCTAATCAAAGTGTTCTTAGCCTAGGTTGGAATTATCTTTAATGAGTCGCCACTTCTCTTCTTAAATAGTCTCGATTCTGATCTCTTCGTCCTGATATTTCGGCCTCGTTATCGTAACAATCTCCGAGATTTATGCGGATCAGTTGAACTGGCGAAGACCGAGTTGCTCTATCTCCACGTCATCTTCTGCCGAGCTCGAGCTCGGTCGTCTCCGGCTTCGGCATCGTCTGGGCCTTGCCAGGGCGTTTGTTTCACTTGGGCTCATCGAAGGAGTCGGCTCTTTTGCCTGTCTTTGATTCTGGAACGGGCTCGTAATTATGGGCCTCTGTTTTGTCTGTTAATGGGCCGGATTTCCTAGAGGGAAATCCAGTACCAACAATAGCCCCCCAGCCCATTGAATTCGAGAGGTCGAGGTTAATGGGCGGTGGACGTTCTTGGGAAGAGGTGCATGCCTCGGATGTGACAAATCTAATGATTATTTTTGCCCCATCCATAGATTTTATATCGACGGTTGAGATCGCACGGGACCGAAGGATCACAACTGCCTCGATCTTTTTTCGTGATTATTTACAAATTTCGAATCGAGCGGTTGGGATTGTGGGATACCGAAAATCCCATGGATCTCGAGCACGAGGTAGTTTAAAAGGGGAAGTTACCTAGCACGATTCCCATTACTGCTCACACTGCGAATTGTCAAGGTAACTTCTTCTCCTCCATTATATCCTCTTCTTGCCTCTCGCTCATATTCTCTTTTTCGTCCTTTCAAGATTTTCTTTCTCTGGAGATTTTGTTTTCCCTCTTTCCTTGAAAGAAATTATCGATATTCCGAACTATCATGGTTCGAAAGAGTACAGCCAGGGCTAATCCTACTGTGGTGGCTGGTCCGATTGGTCCTCATCCACCGTCCAGTTTGACTGTTGACCAAATACGGAAGTTGCGGGCGAAGTGCCAGATTCCGTCGGAGGTGGAGATACTTATCCCATCGCCGGACATGTCCCCGGAAACTGTCGTCGAAGGCCATTGTTGCCCTTCTTATACCTATTTCGATAAATGCGGATTGTTTTTTCCAATCCCTCGCATTATCTCATGGGTTTTAGCTCAGCTCCAACTGGCCTTTCACCAGATGACTCCAAATTTCGTTCGGTATGTCGTCGGGCTCGGGGTTAGAGCCGTCGAGGAAGGAATCGATTTTGGAGTCGAGGAGTTGATGAGGGTTTGTTCGGTAAAACATAACACCCGTTTTCCCGGAACCTACTACCTCTCTCCTCGCCATGGGAAGATCCTTGATGAGATCCCGACGAGGGATGTGTGGAAGAGTAAATACTTCTACTTCAGGATCAATCGTCACTCGGTCGAGGATTTTGAGTACTCGGTTATCCTGACAAGATGGGCGGCTAACTTTGGTTAGCTTATAGGGTTTACTAGTTTCTCTAGTTGATGCGGTGTCCTTTATTGATATCGAGCTGTTTGCTAATGACCTTTTTGGTTTCATTGCAGAGGCTCCTGAGTCATTACCTTTGGACCCGACTACATCGAGTTTGATAGCTCGCCTACGGAGAGGGGATATTCGTTGCTGCAACTTCACGGATCAGCGAATCCGAGCTGCTTTAGGTCTTGCTGCTCGACAAACTCCTCTATACCAACCTCGTCTTTTGCGAGATGAATCACGCCTCCTTCACCAGCCCGCTTCGACTCGAATCGTTTAGGCTCCGCTTCGGATTATCGAGCGGACCGGAGAAAGTAAGTGTTCTGGTTAGTCTTTCTGGGGGTTGTCGCGCAATATGCCCTTCGTTTGCTGGGCTGACCCGAATCTGTTTCGTTTGCAGGTCGACCTGTTTCGGACGATAGTTCTACCGCAAGCACCCCTTCTCTCGGAAAGATGTCGCGAAGATCCAGCTGTCGTCGGAACGGGAAGGATCCCGTTGATCTGGCGAAGAAAATGAAGGCTGGCGACTTGAGCCACGCCCTTCTTTTTGCCATGGACGAGGGGCCTCCTCCTCCTCCCTCAATCCCTCCTCCAAACCCTGTTCAGGTTTCTCTCCCTGAGGTCGCAGGGTCCGGAGAGGCGAACGTGGGGGTGGAGAATTTACCTCCTCTTTCGGTCGGTCAGGAACTGGCTCAGATCCCGTCTGAAGAGCATGCTTTGCGCAACTCCCGGTCAAATGGTTCGAGGGGATCGAACGGTCGAAGCCGGGGCGGTCCTCCTCCCCCGGTGGCGAAGCGTCAAAGAACCGACGCGGAGGTGAGTTCGAGGAGATCGAAACAAAGTGCCGAGGCGAGACCTGCTTCTTCCGGGTCCTCCGGGTTTTTCAACTGGCGCTTCAGGCACCAGAAGGAATGTCCGATCGCGGATGACCCGAAGGGTGTGGCCTATTTGTTGAGGCATTTCAAGCCTGCAGGTGTTCAGCTCCGGACTATTGGGGATATGGCTCTTGGTGAATTTTATACCGAGATGATGGCATCTTCTGGGAAGGTAATGATTTCCTTCCTTTGCTTTTTTTTTGTACGTTTTATGCTTAATTCTTGTTTTTCTCGTAGGCCTTGGAGGCTGCGAACAGGTTTGCGGCTAGGGCCGAGCGAAAGCTGCGGGATACACCGCAGGCAAGTGAGCTCGATACCGTCGAGAAGACGGTCAGGGACCTGAGAGCGCAGTTGCAGGGGGCCTTGGCCTGAGAGGAGGAGTTACGGGAGAAGGCGGGCGACCTGGATGCGCAGTTGCGGGATGCCTTGGCTCAGGTTTCGATCACAGAGGAGGCGAGTCGAACCGCCATTGAGGCAGGTCGGGCTGCGGATGTGCGGGCTGCGCAATGTCAGGGCGATCTGGACAAGGCTCTTGCTGACCGAGAGTTTGACGTTAAGGTGGCGGCCCATGAGGCAAAGAAGGGGCTAAACGGCGAATACCTCAAGATTCTCGAGGGGATCGCGGCGAAGGAGAGCCAGAGGAAAGTCTCCGTGAGCGCTGAGATGAGGCTCCAGGAGACTTTGGCTAATATCGCGCTTATTGCCGAGTTCGCCTCTGGCGAACTGGACTTGACCAAGGAGGTGATGGACTTGGCCGAGAAGAAGAGATTGGCCATGGAGGAGATGAATGCTGCGGCAGTGTCGGACTTCAGTATCAGCAAGCTTAATTTGCCGGTGATGTCGGACGATTCCGTGATCCTTGCGTGCCCTCTAAACCAGGCGGCTACTCGTCTTGATCAGTATGGATCGAACCTCCCGACCGGAGTTAGCTCGCGAGTTAGCGACGAGGTCGAGGGTCAACTCGAGGAGGACGGGGCGACCGATGGTCAGACGGAGAATCGAGACGAGGCTTCCTCTCCTTCCAAGCAGTTCTAGTCCCCCTTTTTTTTATTTGTTGCCGCCCAAGAGGGCTTTTAATTCAGACTTTTCTTTGCCCGAGGGGGCTTTTAATTTCTTTTCAGACTTTTGTTGCCTGAGGGGGCTTTGTTCAAACTCAAGGACATTGTGTCCTCTTTTTTTTTTGAACTTGCTTTTTAAATCTTTCATGCCTTAGCATGGATTTCATTGTTTTTATGCCTTAACATAAAATCTGAGCCATTGTGGCGATTCGAACCTCTCTAGAGGAACCGAGCAGATAACTTATCGTGAGCTGCCTTAGAAGGTCTGTTGCGAACTTTTAAGTCAGTTGCATTTGAGCTCGAGCTCTTTGCCAAGAATGGTTTGGGGCGCGACTATTTCGTAATGTAAGACTCGGGCTTAATTGCTGAATCGAAAAGAGGAGCATTAAGTGTGAGATCGAATTGAAGTTAACTTACAAAGATCCGGTTTGGAGTGTGTGTAGAGGTTGCATACTTGAATTCTTGATCTCGTTATTTTGCTTGAGGAGTGGGGTAGCCCCCCGATTCTTTTAATCCGCATAAGGTTTAGAAGAATTGTATTTTATTTTTTGGAGAGATCATTCTGGATCTCTTTCTTTGGGACGATCGTTTCAGTTCGTTCGAAGCGGGAGGACCGTTCTAGGTCGCTTGTTTTTGGGACGATCATTTCAGTTCGTTCGAAGCGGGAGGACAGTTCTAGGTCGCTTGTTTTTGGGGCGATCATTTCAGTTCGTTCGAAGCGGGGGGACCGTTCTAGGTCGCTCGTTTCTGGGACGATCATTTCAGTTCGTTCGGTTTGGAGGGACCGTTTTAGGCCGCTTTGTTTGGAGGGATAATTTCATATCACTTTGATTTTGTGGGAGACCGTCTGAGGTCTCTTGGAAAGGATATTTTCATATCGCTTGATTTTAGGAGAGATAATTTCATATCACTTTAGCTTTTAGAGAGGCCATTTCAGGTCGCTTGGAAGGGATACTTTCATATCGCTTTGATTTAGAAGAGATGATTTCATATCTTTCGTTTCGGAAGAGATAATTTCATATCCTTCGTTTTGGAAGAGATAATTTCATATCTTTCGTTTTGGGAATGTTATGACAAGGTATTTCGCCATGATTCTAACTTTTACGACAGAAAGAAACATTGTATTAAGGGACTTATTTTGATTTCACAAAGATAAGTCGGTGTAACTTCGTCAGAAGCTGTTGAGCTTGTGAGCTTTGTTTTTTGGGGGGCGGCTGCGCTCGAAGTCGAGCTGCCTACGTACCCTTTTTAAGGGGATCAAGCCATTTCGTAGTTCGATTATGTTGATGTACTCCTAGTGGAAATACTTTTTGAGGTTGATGATGTTCCAAGGTCGTAGTTCGGGCTTTTGGGTTTCCACCGACTTGAGTCGGTAGACCCCGTCCTTTACGACGTCGGTGACCTGGTAAGGACCTTCCCACTTCGCTCCTAATTTTTCCAGCGTGTTCTTCCTTTTTATGGTCGAACACTTTCCGCAAGACGAGCTCTCCTACTTGAAACCTTCGAGTTTTGATTCGGGAATCATAGTAGCGAGCTGCGGCTTGTTGGTAATTCTGGAGTCGAGCTAATGCGAGGTTCCTTCTTTCGTCGACGAGGTCGAGCTCGTCAGTTATCATCTTGTTATTAAGTTCCTCTTGCCGTGGGCATTCTTCTTTGCGAATGCTTGACACGAGAATTTCAGCTGGTACTACCGCCTCGATTCCGTAAGCTAGCGAGAAGGGAGTCTCGCCAGTGGATTTGCGGGGGGTAGTCCGGTAGGCCCAGAGTACGGCTGGGAGTTCGTCACTCCATGTTGTTTTGCACTCGTTGAGCCTCTTCTTGAGGCCGTTCATAATCGCTTTGTTAGCTGCTTCTGCTAGCCCGTTCCCTTGGGGGTAGCGTGGCGTTGTGTAAGTCAGCTTTATGTTCCAAGTTCTGCAGAACTCTTTGAACGTGTTTGATATGAACTGAGATCCGTTATCGGTGACGATCTCGTGGGGTAGTCCATGTCGGCAAACGATGTTTCACCAGACGAACTCCTTAATGTGAACGTCCTTAATTTTCTGGTATGACTCTGCTTCAATCAACTTGATGAAGTAGTCCGTCATCACCAACAGGTGTGTGGCTTTCTTTTTGCCAGATGCGACCAGCGGTCCAACGATGTCCATTCCCCACCGCATGAATGGGTATGGTGATGAGATAGAGGAGAGTTTCTCCGACGCTTGGTGGATAATTGGGGCATGCTTTTGGCATTTATCGCACTTGTTGGAGAAAGATTCGCATTCGGTGGCCATTGTAGGCCAATAGTAGCCTTGCCTTTTGATTCGCACGGCCAATGCTCGTCCTCCGGAATGGCTTCCGCAGGATCCGTCATGTGTTTGTGTAATCACGGCTAGGGCTTCCTTTTTGTCAAGGCATTTAAGGTAAGGTCCGGAGAGGCTCCTTTTAAAGAGCTCTCCTTGTGTGACACAGTACCTCGCACTCTGCGTTTTAAGTTTCCGCGCCTCCCATTTTCCGTCGGGAACTTCGCCGTTTGTGATGTATCGAATGATCGGAGTTCTCCAATCTTCGTCGTTGTTAGGCTCAGGTCCCTGACTAGTGGATGCGGTTTGAATTGGTCCGTCGGGGACGTTCGCGACGTATACGGTGTTTCTAGGATCAAGATCATCATCAATCTCGATGATGTCGCTATTAGTGTCTCCGGGACACTCTTTGCGTTTGACATCGTCCTTCACAGCGGGCCCGTGCTCTTTCAAGGACAGAGCTTTGAGAGCTATGTCGATGCTTGGTTTTTCTATCCCTTAGACTGGTATGATCCTTTTGAGGTTAGGATCTGATGTCGATGCTAATGCGGCTAGCTCATCGGCTGCAGTGTTTTCACCTCGCGGGATTCGTGTTAGATCGAAGAATTCGATCTGTTCGGCCAATGTATGGACTACCCGTAGGTATGCTTCCATTCGTTCGTCTTTGGCCTCGTAGTCGCCATGATATTGGCTCGTGACTAGTTGGGAATCGCTGAAGGCGTTTACTTCTCGGGCTCCTATGGCTATCGCGAGTCTGAGCCCGGCTATTAACGCTTCATATTCAGCCTCGTTATTCGATGCGGCAAAGCCCAATCTAAACGATTGTTCTAGTATTTCACCCGTTGGGGAGACTAATTTCACTCCGAATCCGGACCCTTATCTTGAGGAAGCTCCATCGACGTAGAGCTTCCATCTTTGGGCCGAAGTCGGGTCGAGTTCTATAGTCGGAGGGAGCTCGATTATGAAATCTGCCAGTACTTGTGCTTTTAGGCATGTTCGAGATTTGTATTCAATGTCGTACTTGCTAAGTTCGATAGCCCATTTGACCAATCGACCTGATTGGCTTGGACTGTGAAGAATGGTTCTCAGTGGCTGAGAGGTCATCACTATGATCGAGTGCGATTGAAAGTACGGTCGGAGTTTCCGAGCCGACGTTACTAGCGCTAAGGCGAGTTTTTCCATGGCGGGGTATCTGGTTTCAGCGTCGATCAAGTTCTTACTGATGTAATATACCGGCCGTTGTTCGTTTTGTTCCTCGCGAACCAGGACTCCACTTACTGTTGCCGTCGAGACAGCTAGGTAGAGGTAAAGGGGTTCTCCTTCTACTGGTTTCGCCAGTATGGGTGGTTCGCTTAAGTGGGCTTTGAGCTGAGTGAATGCCTCTTCGCACTTTTCGTCCCAGAGGAACTTTTTGTTTGCTTTTAACAAGTGATAGAAGGGTAGACATTTATCAGTCGACCTTGAGATGAAGCGATTCAGAGCAGCTATTTTGCCGGTTAGGCGCTGGACTTCTCGCGTTGTTCTGGGAGATTTCATCTCTATGAACGTTGCGATCTGTTTGGGGTTCGCTTCGATCCTTCTTTCGGTCACCAAGTAACCGAAGAATTCTCTTGAAGGGACCCCGAAGGTACATTTAGCTGGGTTGAGTTTCATCCCATACTTATTAAGAATGGTAAAGCATTCTTTTAGTTGGGGGATGTGATCCTCGTACCTGGAAGATTGTACCAGCATATCATCGATGTAGACTTCCATGGTTTTGCCTAGGAGTCTTGAAAACATCTTGTTGACGAGGCGCTGGTAAGTTGCTCCTGCGTTTTTCAGTCCGAAGGGCATGACTTTGTAGCAGTACGTGCCTTGATCCGTTATGAAAGAAGTCTTTTCTTGGTCTTCAGGGTTCATCAATATTTGATTGTACCCAGAGAACGCGTCCATAAAGGATAGCAGCTGATGTCTAGCGGTGGCCTCGACCAGTCGGTCGATGTGCGGGAGTGGGAAGCTGTCCTTTGGACATGCTTTGTTGAGATCCGTGAAGTCTACACAGACCCTCCACTTTCCGTTCTTTTTCTTAACCACCACGGGGTTCGCGAGCCAGTCGGGGTACTTGACCTCTCTGATCGATCCGATTTTTAATAACCGATCGACCTCGTCATTGACGGCTTTGGCCCGCTCAGGTCCTAGTTTTCGACGTTTCTGTCTTACCGGTTTGTAGGTTGGGTCGACATTCAGCTCGTGGCTGGTTACATCGATGTTTATCCCTTTCATGTCTGCTGAAGACCAGGCGAAGGAGTCGACGTTCTGTTTGAGAAAAGAGACCAGTTCGTTCTTAACCGGCTCTGATAGGTCGATTCCGATGCCAACGAGTCTTTCGGGATGAGCCTCGTCTATGTAGACCTGAGTCGTGAGGTCCTTTGGGGGTCCTATTTGACTGGGGTCGTTCGACCTTTTGGTCTGCATGGTGGCGAGCTCCTCCTCTTTCTGTAATTGCTACGCAGGGAATTTCTCGATCTGCTTGTAT
This sequence comes from Orychophragmus violaceus, assembly GCA_030180135.1. Classification (NCBI taxonomy): domain Eukaryota; kingdom Viridiplantae; phylum Streptophyta; class Magnoliopsida; order Brassicales; family Brassicaceae; genus Orychophragmus; species Orychophragmus violaceus. The sequence continues at coordinate 30,502,884 of CM058233.1, forward strand.
CCGTTCATGTAGCAATGACGGGAAATCTTTTGACTTCCGTAAATGGTTTTGATCCCTTTGGGAGTCGGGAACTTTACGCATTGGTGGTAGGTCGATGGTACAGCTTTCATGTCGTATATCCATGGTCGACCTAGGATAGCGTTATAGGGAGCTGGCCGATTTACTATGACGAACTCCGTCATTCTCCGAACTCCTCCCGCAATTACTGGGGCGAAGACAGAGCCCATCGAGTATGTCGTTTCGCCAGCAAAACCTACTAGTGGTGTCTTTTCTTCCACAATCTCGGAGTCGTTGAAGTCCATCTTTTTGAACGCGTCGTAAAAGAGGACATCTACCGAACTTCCTGTGTCAATCATTATCCTTGAGAGTTCGACATCTCCCACTACTAGACAAACGAGGAGGGCGTCGTCGTGTGGTTTGTCGATATTACTTGTCTCGCTCTCGTAGAAAATGATTTCGTGGTCTGGACCCAACAATCGAATTGACCGAGTCGCGGCAAAGCTTGGAGCCACCGAAGATGAAGTCGATTCGTTTAGGGGGTATAGCCCGTACACCCCCCCCCCCCCCCCCCCCCCCCGCAGAGACGAGGGAGATTGATTCTTGAGCGTAAACTTTTGGCAGGAGCCGGAGGCGGGGATAGCGCCGAACCTCCCGGAGTGCCGCTTAGGTTAAGCTCGCCGAGGATGAACTCAACTCGCTTCTGCGATCCATGAGGGAGTGTTTCGGGAGATTCCGGCTCTTTTGACCGTTCCCGTTTGTTTTGGGAGTTCTTTTTGGAGTTCGACTCCTTGGTCTGTTTGTTTTTCTTTTTGTCGGACAGAGTTTCCTCCTCGACTTCGGAGTCTTTTTTGCTTTCGGACTCTTGTTTTTGAGCCTCTGCTTTAGCTCGAGTATAGCAATCCTCGGTCGAGTGTCCTCTCTTAATTGTGGAAATCAGAGAATTTTTCCTTGTCGAACTCGAATTTCTTCGAGCTCTTTGGGCTCTCGACCGCGTTGACGTTCCCTGATTTATGGGAATCCTTTTTCGAGTTCGGATTTTGCGAGCCCGACGGGTTCCTTTCTTTCCGGTGTTTTTCCCTGAGGGCCGTGGTTTCGTCCTCGAGGCGAGCAAAGGCCGACGCACGATGGAGGGCGTCATCGAGCGTTTGAGGTTCGCGGACTGTTATTTCCTCGCGGAATCTGGTTGAGAACCATAGTCCCCGTCTTAACGCTTCTATAGCTACCTCGTCTCGTGGGTTCGCGATTTTGGATTTTATTTCCTTAAATCGGTCGATGTACGAGCAAAGTGTTTCGTCGGTTTTTGAGAGACGCAAAATAAGGCTGCCTCGGTAGTATTTTCCTCGATGCAAACGGAGTATTGCTTGAGGAAAGCCGTCATGAACTGGGTGAAGTTGTCAATGGACCTTTCTTCCAGTCCGGCAAACCATTCTAGGGCAGAGCCTGATAGGTTTTCTGCGAAGAGCCTGCAGAAGGCTGGCTCCCTCTCCTCATCGGTAAGGTACACCCTTGCCATCGCTAGTCGGAATGCCCTGATGTGGGCTTTCGGGTCTGATTTCCCAGAGAATTCTGAAAACTTAGTTTTCTTGATCTCTCGGATCCTTGCAAACGCAATCCGATCTGTGAACGGCGTTTGTTGTGTTTCTTCGATCACTCGATCGATGTCAGGAGCCGCGCTCGTCGCCATGTGAACTTTCGAGCTCAGACTGTTGAACTGGGCTTTAGCCTGTTCAATGTATTGTCTAAGCATATCGTGTTCATCGCCCTCTGCGGGTGCGAACTGGACTTGTGCCTGACCTGACGTTTGTTCCGGAAAAATGGGGTCGAGGAGATCGATCGTTGGGATCGACCTCGTCTGGTCGACCTGGGGTGTTCGGAACTGAACTGAGTTTGATCCGTTAAGGAGTCCCGAGCTCGAGGCGAAGACAGAACCTCCTAGTTGCCTCGGTCGGATGTTAGAGTTACTCGGGAAAGGTGGTGGCCCGGGTAATGGTCGGTTTCTTGATCCGGTTGGGTCTGTGACCATTGAACTCGAACCAAATGGGGTCGGTACCGCGATAGGGGTCATTGTAGGGCGGAAGCCGCTATTTGACGTATTACCGAAATTTCCCGACGTTCCCGGAGGAGTTACTACCTGGGAGAAGTCCAAGCGGGTACACGGTGGAGGACTTATGGGAGTTCGCGTTGGTCTGCCCCCTTGGCTTTGACTGGCGAGCTCTTCATGACGGGCGTTCAGGCGCCGCTCTTGTTCCTCGAGCTGCGCAGCCAGAGAACGGTTCGCGATTTCTTGGGCCCTTGCGCTTGCCTCGTTGTTCCTTGTTCGATCTACCAACAGGCTTAACATCGAACGGATCTCGGCAAGATCGCTTGGCCCTTGTCTCTGTGGAGCAGAAGGTAGTGGCGAATTGGGTCTGGTTATTCCAGATCCCCCTCCTGGGGTGGGTATTGAGTCATTTCTCATCCACACCCAGTTTCTGCTCGGATCATTAGTTCCTGACAAAACATTTGTCGGAGTCTGGCTCGTCGCGATTGTTTGAGCGACGGAGCCGGCTGGTGTCGAGGTCGTGGAGACTGAGGCAGAGCTCGTCAACACGCCGTCGATCTGACCCATGTTTCTTACCCCGGTAGTGTTCTGAGGAACGTTGTCGACCGTTTGAGGGCGGTCAACCGGTGGTGTGGCGCTGGGAGAGCCAGTTTGGTCGGGATTCATGTCGATCTATCGGATCTAGGATCTGATTCTTAAGATAGGAAAGGCTATAAAATGTCCCCACAGTCGGCGCCAAATGTGAGATCCGGGATTCACACTAAGAATTTGTATTCGTGGATTTGGACTTTTGTATATAGAAATGGTATAGTTTCCTATGAATCAAAGACTTTATTGAGATTGATCGTCGAGATAGAACAAACACAATCGAGAAGAGAGTGCAAAGTATAAATCGAGCTATCTAATCGAAGTGTTCTTAGCCTAGGTTGGAATTATCTTTAATGAGTCGCCACTTCTCTTCTTAAATAGTCTCGATTCTGATCTCTTCGTCATGATATTTCGGCCTCGTTATCGTAACGATCTCCGAGATTTATGCGGATCAGTTGAACTGGCGAAGACCGAGTTGCTCTATCTCCACGTCATCTTCTGCCGAGCTCGAGCTCGGTCGTCTCCGGCTTCGACATCGTCTGGGCCTTGCCAGGGCGTTTGTTTCACTTGGGCCCATCGAACGAGTCGGCTCTTTTGCCTGTCTTTGATTCTGGAACGGGCTCGTAGTTATGGGCCTCTGTTTTGTCTGTTAATGGGCCGGATTTCCTAGAGGGAAATCCAGTACCAACACTTCTCAAGGACGGATCGCAGGGAGAAATTGTTATGATGGTTTGCGCCAGACATAGCTGAAAACAAGGGAGGTTTAGTTATGATGTTCAAGAAATGAGAAATCTTAACTATTAAGAAGACTCGCATTATATTCAAACAATGTTTCCTCAAATGAATATAATGATCCAAGACCCATACTTCACTAAACTTGAGTGAGCCACTGGCTATCACCCAAATTTTAGCTATCTAGGTAAGCAACAACTTTGCTAGTTATATCCAATATAACTCTTGGTTGTGGATTGACATCTTATGTCCAATCCACCTGATGTCTCTGATCCCAAAACGATTTTGATGGCCCAGTCAAGTAAACCATTCTCTTAAGTCATGTAATTGTTGATGTCTTGCACTGCAAGTCCATCAACACGATTACCTCCTGTCTTACTCATGTAATTGTGAACATCTTGCACTGCAAGTCCATCGCACAATGAAACAAGTCTTGACAGTTGACAAGATCGAGAAAACATCAAGGATTACTTGATATTAGTCTGAGGAACGGAACTTTTGGTCTATCGCATATCATATATGCATCCTATAAAGTTTAGAACTTATAAAACAACTAATCTAATTAGGCTTTAAAAATTCTAAGAATTGGGTTTAAATCTGGTTTGGTTCTGTAGTTGCAGGTTCAATAACCGAACAATTTAACTCTTTGTCGATCGACACTACACTAGTATCGATCGATGCAACATACCAGAACCAATTTGCGATAACCGATCAATCCAATTGAACCGGCTTTGATAACCGGTTAGCATCGATTGGCACAACACTTGCGTCGATCGACATCAACCCAATTCAATCAAACCGCAATTAACCCGTCAAACCGGTTTAAGCCAATTGCAATAACCGATCCAATCCAATTGAAAACGGCTTTGATAACCGGTCAGAATCGATCGATGCTACATTAGCATCGATCGTCACCAACCAAATCAAACCAATCGCAATCAACCGGTCTGATCTGCTCAACCAATCGCAATGACTAATTCAATCCAATTGAACCAGTCGTGTCGCTTTGTGTCGATCGATGCAACACTTTGTGTCGATCGACACAATGCGATTTTCGGTCTGTGTCGATCGATGCAACACTTTGCAACGATCGACGCAATGCGATTTTCTGGTTGTGTCAATCGTTGCATGCCGAAAGAAACGATCGACGCAGGGCGATAACTCAGAGTGCGATTCAACTAGAATCCTTAGGCTCTGATACCACTGAAGGAATTTCTAGCAGTTCCTATTCTGATTAGGCAACCCTAAGTATAAATTCCAAGCCTGGGATCTAGGATTCATGCTTAGAGTTGAATCTACATTCTCATATCTCGAATATACCTGGATGATTTGCAGCGAAAGATGATTAGGTATTCGAGATTCACGAGCGCCTCCGGTGCTGCGCCTCTACTAGTATCCACACGCACACAGACTGGAATCCGCCGGGATGCTAGAGCCGGGAGATCGGATCTTTCTGGGATATCTCTGTTTCTGAGAGGCGGCTGCGATTAGGTTAAAAACTTCTCTTCCAGGTCGTGCTATATCACATATATATAGACCTGGGAAAACCTAATTAATCACCGGACCGAACCGAGATTAATTAAGTCATTTTATCGAAACATTGTTTCGATCTGCGCCTTTGCATCGATCGACACAACACTTGTGTCGATCGACACACCCTCAAAAACACGTATATTAATGTGTATCATATACACATTTGATCATTACATTAATGATCATTCCCACATGAAGTACATCCAGTCTGCTTAGGTCTGTGACCCTGTAGGATCATATAATACTCGTAATGAGTTCACAACTCACATATCATAAGTGGTTTATAGCAAAACATTATGACCATCTAGTATTGTATGAATGTCTAATCTCGACAACACAACTATCTCTAGAGTGATTACAGGTGTGATTTCAGGACATTCCCAACACATGATTCATTTTTAATAATATCTTCCTAGGTAGTGTAGATCTAGCGGATGATTTGCGTTGATGTGATTGAAAAGCACCTAGAAGATAAGTTGTCACTTAAACCGAAAATGGAACCTAGACAATAGGTTATCACTTAAACTGAAAACGTTAATTCTGTATGAAGGCTATGTGTGGTAGAACTGTTCTAGGGCTTTGTGTGTAGGGCGTGGGACGTCCTTGATCGTCGTAGGAGGGTCCAGACGAGCCCTCCCGTTGTGGTGCGTTGGACGTACCGTGCGTTGGACGCAGTGTGGGGCGTGAGGCCCGGAGGTGTTTATGAGTGTGAGCTTTGAGCTCGTATGCATGATTGGGCGTTAGATTGTTTGAGGGCCTTCGGGCGTTGGGTACAAGGTGTTATTAACCTTGGACTCGTTTCCTTGATGTTGTGCTAGTTTAAATTAGAGATAGCGATATTCCTAGAATCCGCCCTCACTGGGTATTGGTGTTGAACAAATTACTCAGGCCTCCTTCGTTTCATGTTTTGTAGGTAATCCTGGAGCGTTGCAGGGGTTGACAGGCGGTGTGATGCTACGTTTTGCGTAGCGGGATTTCTTTATTTTCTTTTCCGTTCTTTATTTCGTTAAAATTTATGCGTTTTCTTCCGTTTCACGTTTAAGCTATTTCATTTGGTTTGTTTTGGTTTTCTAGTAAGACGTTGAGTATTACAATATTAACGTAGGAGTAAGGGATCAGAACAATCAAGCAAAACTTGGAGTTGACCAGGAAAATAGGCTTGTTGTTTCGTTGTTGAATTTGAACCAGGCTAGAGTCTAAAAACGTGGGTCGCATGTTCTTTGGGCTGAGTTCAGTTTAGCAAGAATATTAAGAGTATTTTTAAGCCCATAAATTTCAAATGAAGAATGAATTTCGTCCATGGTCAAGGATGCATACATTTCAGTCTTGTTTTTGGTTTTCTTGGTAGGAGTAGTATTTTTGATTTCCTAGGCATTCTAAATTTATTGTAACTCATATGGACAAATTTAATTTGTATTTTCGCCATAAAAGGAGGCTATTCTGCATGAATAAAAATGAGAGATAATTGTTTTGAGAGTTGGGAGTGTCTTTGTGACACATTGGATATGTTTAGATCTTTTGCCTTTATCCTTTGATTTGGCAGAGCCATTGGTGGTGGCTTTGAGCGTCTTTATCACATGGTGGTGGCAACTTTTTTCCAAGTGTGGTGCTAGCTCAGCGGGTTTTTTCAGCTATGGTGCTTTGTCTTTACGAGTTGCGGTGATCATTTATCTTGTTATCTATTCAGTTATTTAGTCATTTTGAATATATTCAAATTGGTTTCCGGAAGCTTCCAAGCCCAATCACCTATTAACTTGGTGCGAAAGCTGCCTTGTTACAATCTCATTTTGTTTTCACTCCAATCATTTCCGGCTACACCCATCAAAGTGGTATCATAGCAAATCCACGGTTCTTAGAGTGAATATTTTCTACCTCTTGTGCGCATCATTTATCATGGATCTACATAGAGGAATGACGTTGGATCAGGCTTATGCTGAATATGTAAGGGCCCTGGTCCAGCCCATTTAAAAATCCCCAAAATGAAGGAAGGAAAGCCCAAAAGCCCAAGCCCATTAGCCAAAATCCTAGGGCTTTCCCTTTCCCCAGCTATAAATACAGCCTTCTCCTCCCTAAAATCCCATATTTTCTTCTCTCGGCGAAGCCCTGTCGAGTTTGGGAGCCAACCGAGGTGGACAAAAGACCTATTTTCGAGATCTCATCGTTCCAAAGCACCAGATAACTTCCGAGATTCCAGATCTGAGTTTTAAACCGCCAAAAACACGTTTTACCCCGTAACTCCAAAAATACCCCAAATCCCAAGAAACCGAGCATGCCGCCGTGACCGTCGCGACGAGACGAAGCCGGAGCCGCCGAGAGGGGTCTCGGTCGCGTGAGATCCACGCGCGCCGGAGGAACCATGCGCCGGAGTCCCACGCGCCGTCGCCGGAGCCCCACGCCGCCGCCGCCGCCACCGGAGCCGCCACCGCCGTCGCCGGAGAACCGCCGAAGCGCCGCCGCCCGCCGCCGCCCGCCGCCGCCCGCCGCCCGCCGCCGCCCGCCGCCGCCCGCCGCCGCCCGCCGCCGCCGTTGACCACCGCCCGCCGCCGCCGTTGACCGTCGTGGATTGAACGTTGACCGCCGGTTCGGTTCGCCGGTTGGTCCGGTTCGATTCGATCCGGTTTACTTCCAATTTCAATTTCAATTTCCTTCCGGTTTAGTTGGTCCAATTAGGTTTCGGTTTACTTCCAATTTCCAATTCCAATTCTTGGTTTAGTTGGTTAGTCTGGTTTAGGATTTGGGCCAGTTATGGCAAATGGGCCTGGATCAGTCTGGGTTTGGGTCTGGGTCTGGGTTGACCGGGTCAACCGGTTGACTTTGACCAGACCGTTGACTTTCAGTCAACCGAACTTCAGTAGGCCATAACTTGACCGTCCTAAACCCGATTCGAACGAAACGAAAGCCTATCTCACTTGAATTTTCGCCCTCTTCTCAGAAACGATGTCCGTTCGGGCCAATGGGGTTGCTAAATTACCGTTTTGCCCTCTTCTTTGGCTAAGGTGAGGAAAACCGACGTTTATCTCCCTTACTATATTCCAATTCCGGACGATAGTCCTAGGTTAATCGCGTCTTTCCTAGGTAGAGTAGATTAGTAATGTGCACTATGTGAATGATTGTGGAACGTAGAACTGCTAGGATATCGCTGAGCCCGAAAACGTTGATTGTGTGTGATGGATATGATTGATAGTTGTGGTAGGGCCCCCGAAAGGGTGTTGTGTGGCAGGGGCGTATACATTGCCGGGGTATGCGTCCCTTGAGAAGGCGTCGGGGGTCTGACGAGCCCCCAAAGAAGGATATGAGAAGGATATGAGAAGGATTGTGTGGGCCTACGGGTCGAAGGAAGGGGCCCATGAGTGCGAAGGCACGAGTGGGTGTAGATTGTGTGATGAAGCCTTCGGGCCTGTTTGCAAGGTGTTATTAGCGTAGGACTTGTGAATCGTAGTTGTGTAGTGTAAGCGGGATCGCGGACTCCTTAAGTCCGACCTCACTGGGTGATTGTGTTTGAAACAATTACTCAGGCCTCCTTTTCCTTTTCCCCTGTCCCCGTTTTTCTTGCAGGTCCGGATGCGGGATTGATACGGTCGAGTGACGTCATTGGTGATCTTTAATACGAAGGAGGCGCCTGGGACCTGGGACAAGTTGAGTTGGCACCCCGGTTGGACCGAATCCGGTTCAACGGGCGTCCTAATGCCGCGTCTCCGGTTATGCCGGGAGGCGGGTGTTACAATTTGGTATCAGAGCCTAGGTTGAGATCTCCCAGTTCCATCCTGGGAGATCAGCTTTCGTTGTTTATCCCAAAACCTAGTTTTCAATCTTTTTCCAAAACCGTTTGCGAAAACTTTTATAAAATGGATACTTTGCGAAATCTTTTCAAACACCGATGTAGCACTGATTATCTCCTGTTGTGACCTCACCTAGCTTCATTTTATGCAGGATGTTCACTGATTCTAGCTCCGATTCCGGGTCCGATTTTGCTCTCAGTTTGGGCAGTGCCGTGCGCAACCGTGTTGTGGCCAAGAGGAGTTTACCGCCGAGACAGAGGAGACGACTTGTGATTGGGGCGCCGGACGTGACCACTGGCGCGGCCCTACCCGCGTTGAGCCCAATTGCTAGGCCTGTGCCACCGTCAGTTGAGCCAGGATTGAGACCAGTGAGGGGTAGAGGACGACCAAGGAAGACACCTGCAGTTATTCCACCGCCGACAGCAGACAGAGTGGATGCGCCTGGTACGAAGAGGGCAGGGAAGGAGCATGTGGTTAAGGAGAGCCGGCCAGAGCCGCCAGCCCATGTGTGTTTCATGACGGTGAGACCGGCAGATCAGCGTGACTCGGGTTTTCCGCCATTCGAGCTTGAGTCGATTCCGCAGACCGACGACACCCTGGGAGCGTCGGCTTCGAGGCCGCCGGCGCAGGAGCTTCCCCGGAAAGTGCCCCGGCCATTCCAGGTGGCTGGGATGAGCGTGGAGGATTACGTGGAGTTGTTCATATGGAGGTCTGGATGCATTTACCCGCGATCGCCGACCCACATGATGGACCTGTTCATGGACGGACTGCTACCGGAGATACGGCAGGGGATGACAGATGGCAGGGAGTATGGGGAGTACCGTTTGGTGATGATGGCCGCCCGCTACGCGGAAGCGGTGGAGAGGAACCAGAGAGATCCGGTTTTCAGGCAGAGGACCAGGGAGAGGCGACAGAGAGATGAGCTCCTCAGGCGGCAGGTGAGAGCAGAGCAGCAGAGGGTTTGGGACGAGGAGCAGAGGATTAGACAGGAGCAGGATGCCAGGGACTACGCCTGGTTGGATGAGCAGAGGACCGCCCGAGAGCGGGCACAGGGGAGGTTGGATAAGCAGCAGGCCGCACGGGATCAGGCTCAGAGGCAGCAGCAGCAGGCTGCACCAGCACAGGAGCAGGCAGCAGCACCTCCTGTGATCATCATCTCAGACTCAGAGCCAGAGCCGGAGTCGGACCCCGAGGAGTATGATAGCGAGGAAGGACTGGTGTACCGCGGAGACATGGACCTTGAGCTACGGACCCCGGGATCGTCGAGTGGCTAGATTTGGGGGGGGCCTTAAGGATTTGAGTGGGATGGGGCTTAGTGATTCTTTTAGGGTTGGGCTTTATTTATTAGAGTTTCGAGGATTTCGCGTGTGTTTTGCTTCCGTTTTTCTTTCTTCAAACTATGTAGCCCCATTTCCATTATATTCATTCTTTCGTTTTATCGTGCCTTCCGAGCGGACTTTCCTTGGTGCCAATCCTTAAACCCCGGAAAGGGACAGTGCCTTGAGTTTAGAGGTGTGCGGGAAACCATGCACCACAGAATTCGGGACGAATTCTTTTTTAAGGGGGGGATAATTGTAAGGGCCCTGACCCAGCCCATTTAAAAATCCCCAAAAAGAAGGAAGGAAAGCCCAAAAGCCCAAGCCCATTAGCCAAAACCCTAGGGCTTTCCCTTCCCCCAGCTATAAATACAGCTTCCTTGTGATACCCCGTATCACAAAATATGGTCAACGGGCAGAAGACAAGTCAACAGGGGCAAAATTGTAATTTTGCCAAACCCAGGGGCAAAATGGTAATTTTGCCAAAGTTCGAGACGGAAGACGAGATGGGCCAAATGTTCTAATTTTAAATCATAAAGAACATTTACAAGATCAGAATTCGAAGAAACGGAGCGGAAATGCATTTTTCGGAATGTCGGGTGAAAACCGAGCTAAACCGGGAAAACTTCGGAAAATCATAACGGGAGCTAGGAAACTCCAAATGAGATGATTCAAATTGCTAAATTCATCTAAAAGCAAGGAGAATCAGATTATGGTGGTTTGGAGATTTATGGGAACTTCCAGATATTTTCTAAAACAATTATCGGGGAAAAGGTCAAACCGAGCTAAGGGAATCAAACAAGTTAAGGAAAGGTTTTGTTGGTTTGGGCCGGTGCTATTGGGCCTCAGTGGGCTTCAGACATCCACCAGAGACAGGTGTGAGCATCCCAGGTCGCCAGCTTTAGGGTGAAAGGTGTCAACACCATATTTGGTGCATGAACCAAAAAGGTTACATGCATGGAATCTTCACTATTCACCTCATTTGGATCCTTTGGTGCTCAGAACCTCTCACTCATCCCTCTCCCTGTCGAAAACTCTCTCTTTCTCTCCAGAAACATTCAACAAAAAGCATCAGAATCCCTTGAATCCCCAAAGAATTCTTCATGTGTTCAAGATGTTCTTCAAGACTTCTTGCACAAGAAAGTGCATAACTTTCTCATCCTAAACCCAAATCCATCTCTGCAAAGTCCAGTAGCTTCATCTTGATCTCCTCTTCAAGTTCCAGCCATCCGCCGTCGTCAGAAGTCGCCGGAGCTCACCGGAAAACAGGAGAGAAGCAGCCGCAGTTTTAAGGGTTAGGGTTACACTCTCTCTCTTCAGCTTCTTACAAGATTTCAATGCTATGGGTGGATAGATCTCATCAAGAGGAGTGGTTTGGTGTGAAGTTGGCCGTCTGAAGTCGCCGGAAAAGCCACCTCCGCCGCGGTCAACGCCGGAGCCGCCGCGGTCAACGCCGGAATTCTCGCCGGAGAAGCTCCTTTCGCCGGCCAATCTTCAAGCGGTTCTTCAGGGGTGTTCTTGCCATGCAAAGGAGTTGGTTTAGCTTTGGTTTGGTGGGTGAACCGGTTTAGTCAAACCGGTTAAGTCTCGGTCAACGCCGGTCAACGGTTTGACCTAACCGGTTTAACTAAACCGGATTGGTTTGGAGTGGTTTGGTTCGATTTGTGGTTCAATTGGTCAAGGAAGTAAACCGGAGTTGGTCAACGGTCAACCAGGTCAAAGTCAACGGTCAACGGTCAGCCGGTCAACGCCGGTCAACGCCACCGGTCAACGCCGGAAAACGAGCCGGTCAACGCTCGGTGGACGGTTGTTCAGTGGTTCGGGGTGTTCGTGACGTTTCGGAGTTCGTGTTCGTGTATTCGGAGGAGTTCGGGTTTAGTTCGGGTCTCGGGATTCTGTATCTGCATCCGTGCCGTTCGTTCCGTCAAATCACTGTGAGTCGGCTCAAACACCGTAGAAGCATATAGAACGTAAATGGGAAACCGTAGAGATAGGATTGCATACCCGTTGAATTGAATTGAATTGATTGATTGGATTGGTTGAATTAACGGTAAACCGGCTAGGGTTAAAGAAGCATGTTAGACTTTAAACGGATTAAACCTGATTGTGTGCCGTTAGGTTGCTAGAACGTTGTGTGATGCATTCATATAGTCGTGGCATGAGTAGGACTATATATGCATATATACGTAAGTAAAGGACGGTATTAACTGAACATATATACGGGAATTAAGACGGGTTAAAATACGGAGTTTAACTTGAACCAATGTATAGAATATGGAACGGTATCGGGTTTTCCCGAGGTGAATGAACTAAGTGACGAATGATGAGACGTCGGGGAGTGTAGCAAGCGGCTAGCTCTAAACCGACGGATCGGGGAGTTATTAAAATATGATTAGGGTTGATTAAGAAGTGAGAAGTGTTGTGATTATGGAACCGTCTACGGGTTAACAAGCGGTTAACCCAAGGTAGCGGGCGTGAATTGGTTAAAAGACGATAGAAACCCTAATAGGCCTGTTGTGTGGTGATTGTGTGGTTGTGAGTCTATTTCGGTGTTGGGCCGAGTAGACTGTTGATTGTGTGATTGTGCTGTGTTGTGTGTTTGTGGAGGTTGTTTCTGTGCAGGCCTTTAGATCGTCTCGGTGTTGGGCCGAGCGATCCTCGTTGTTGCTTAACTCGGTCTCGGGACCGGTTAAGTGGTGGTACTGACTCGGTACGGTGCCGAGTCAGAGCGGTGGTGTGTGTGAGTGGACTTGCGGGATGCGGGGTTGAGTTGTTGTGGTTATTGATTGTGATTGATTGCTAGAGTCCAAGCGAGTCTGCGTGTTTACATTTCCGCACTAGGACTCTAGGGTGCGTTAGATCCCGCAAGTCTAGGTGGTGTGTGTGATTACGTTCTGGTACTTCCATCCCGATTGGATCCTCGGGAGTTGATAACCGGCCAGTGAATGCTGGCAGGTGCGAACCTATGGAGTGACGTCTGTAGGGTGTAGTCCGGAGAATACGGGGTCGCGTCCTAGGGCCGGATTGCATGGAAGCTCGGGCTATCTAGGGGTAGTCAGAGTCACCGCGTATCGATGGACAGAGAACGGTGTCCTAGTCGTTGTGTGGACGGCTAGGAGTCGCGTGGGTTAGTTGCCATATCGGTAACAGTGGAAACCCTGGAAGTCACCAAGTTCGTAGGGGCCCAGCGTGTGTGTGATCGGGGTAGTTGGTATTGCGTGGTAGATAGATCGAGTCTCAATCGGGGACATGTGCCGCAGTGCTCCCGATTTCCTCTAATCGCCAATTCTTTCTTTTGGCATTTGATTGTGTGTGGGCTCGACACGACGTGGTAGAGCGTGATCGGCTATCTTGTTGATTGATTGTTATTTTGTGTTTCGGGCGGGGATCTATAGATGATAGATAGATCAGGAGCCGTAGTGGGGAGCCGATTCACTGGGTGATCTTAGATCGCTCATTAGACTCTTGTTGTGTTTTTCAGGTGTAGCAGCGACGGACGCGGGAGGTCCTCGGTGTAGAGTCGGGATTGCTTGTGGCGGGGTTTTTGATTCGATAATTTGAGATGGTTTTATGTCGGTTCGGCAGCTGCGCTATTTTGTGATTTGATTGTTATATATGTATGTGAATGATTGTTTGTAAAGACTCGTTAAACGTTGTGTTCAACGTTTGATTACCCAAAAATGAAATTGTTTTCCTGATATGAGGTTTTAGTCCGAACCGACACAACTCGTTGAAGTAATGCAAGTAGTACTGCTTGCGCTACGGATACGAGGATAGCGGAGTCGGAGATAGGTTGGTGCGAGCCTTTTGTCTCAAACCGATCCGTCTTGGGCTTCGTCCTGTGGCGAACTTTTCCTGTTCGACTTGCTCGGGTTCGATCGGGCATGTTCTTGTTTGATTGTTGGCCGGTCAGCTCGACGGTCAGCGGAGAATGGGAAAGGGGCGTTACAGAAAGGTGGTATCAGAGCATGGTTCTGCATGGGTTCGAAACATTTCATTTTTGGGTGTTTTCCGTGGTTTTATCGAGTCAAATTGTGTCATACCCAAGCATCCATTAGGAAACCGAGCCGCGTCCGTACATCCGGGGTTGGGATGGGGTAGAGAATTTGTATTATGCGTACTAATTTTTGTTTGTGTTTTGTGATTGCAGACAGCAGCAGAGCGTCCCTGGACGGTGTGTGTGGGTGCGTGCAGCGGGTGTGTGAGGTTATCATGAGCAGTATGGGTGAGAGACGGATGACTCGAGCAGAGTACCAGGAGTTGGTAGACCAGCATCAGGCAGGTCTGAGGATAGGACCGCAGGGTCAGTCGCAGGGTTCGCGAGTGTCAGGTCGGCCGCCAGTTGTTCCCCGTGTGCATCAGGGGGCGAGAGCAGCCGCAGCAGATTGGAGTCCATTACCGGACCCGTTACCGCCTTCTCTGCAGGATGATGCAGGTACCGCAGATCCGACTGCGGGAGTGACAGGGTATTTGGGGTTCGTGGACTACGGATTGCCAGCGTTTCCACCTCAGTTAGAGGCACCTACAGTACCAGCGGAGATGCAGCTTGAGGCACAGGAGGTGCCACTACCTTTCAGTCTGCACGAGTCAGACTTTATTCCTTTTGGTGGAGGAGATTTTCAGGGGGACCAGATACACCCAGCCTTTGACATGGACCTAGATATGGAGCCATTGGACCCGGAGCAGCATGCGCAGTGGGCGCAGCGGATGGACGAGCAGGTGGCGATATTAGCAGACGTGTTGGAGCAGCATGTTGGACCGCATCACCAGTCACCCGATGATGCCGAGCCGCGCTCAGAGAGAGGATCGACCGCAGGAGTAGCACCGATGTCGACGACGGGGTCGGGCACGCAGTTCGAGTCAGTCACATCTCCAGATGCACCGCCGACCGAGCCAGATGTACCGCCGGAGATGCCATTCGCGGACACGCCAGAGTTCGTGCCTCAGATGCCCGTGTACCAGACGTGTAGCGCTTGCGGAGTTCGGGGTTTCCATATGCTTTGGTGCCCGCGACCTGTCGACCCGCCGTACCATGAGCCATATCAGCCAGTGCCGTGTCCATCTTATTGTCAGGTATGCGGTATGGATGGTCATCTTGCACCTATTTGTCCAGTCGTGGGACCCGGACCACGTATGTCAGACGCCGAGCCGTATCGTGCCCCATTGCCAGAGGAGTATCGCCCAGGACCGAGCCGCAGAGACGCGGAGCTCATTCGGCAGCCAGTTCTTCAGCAGCCAGACGTGCAGTTACCTGTGGCGCAGCCACCGTTGGTGCAGCCACCGAGATTGTCGAGGTCGTGCAGGAGATGTGGAGACGAGGGACACAGAGCATCCACTTGTTCCCGTCGGTCCACTTCTCGTCGGTCCCGATCAGCGCCCGTTAGGTGTCAGATTTGTGGAGGTCAGGGGCATCGAGCAGTGGATTGTTTCCAGGAGCCTTCGTCGGGATCAGCTTCTTCGTGCCAGTTGTGTGGAGCGACAGACCACCAGGCGCCTGAGTGTTTCCGTGGGCCACGCCCAGCGCCCGTTCCGGTTTGCGAGATTTGCGGTCATAGGGGTCACGTCGCGCAGTTATGTCCGATGGCGGAGCCGCAGCAGGTTGGACCACCGAGCAGAGAGGCACACCCATCACACCCTCCCGGCGCGCCTGCCAGTGGTTACCAGCGCGAGCCGCGATGCCGGTTGTGTATGGCATTTCGGTCGTGTTGGGGCTGTTAGGGTTTGAGTAGTTAGGCCGGGTGAGTATGGGCTCTAACTATGTTGTTGTTTGTGTGTATCCAGATCGACGGTTGTACGTATGTTGTTGGGAACATCTCCAGGATATGGCGATGCAGTTGTGGGTTGGGTTGTTGATGACGGACATCTTGTGGTTGTATTCTGTTTCTTTATGTATTTCGATAAACCTCTAGACATGTGTATGTTGTTGTTGTTGGTGTATGTATGTGATGCAGATTGTTCACTTATCGTTATGACTTTCGTAGTAATTGTTTGCATGCGTGTGATGGTTCTGTTATGCAAACGAATTACCATGCGAAGTCTGATGATGAGCGGAACTGATGACCGTTCATCATAACCTAAACCCAGACTGACGACATATCCGGAGCGATCTGATGATTGCTTGATTGTGTGTGGTAATTGGTTGTTTGCATTTAAATGCTTGTGTGGTGCATTAGTTATTTTGGGTTGTGATTTTGTGTGTGGTGTAGCACTGTGAAAGTGCTAGTGTGGTGGCATGCGTAGCATGTGCGGAGTGTGAATGGTGGTGGTAAGCTATTGGTAGAATAGCTTAAGTGTTATTTGCGATCGTTAGTTGTTGTGAATAGAGGCGTTAGAACCTTTTCGTTTAAGGTGTTGAGCTAACGTGAGAATGGTTGGAATCGACTATCGATTCGCGAGAGAGCGGAATTATAGAGTATAGTTACTTAATCATGGGTGACCATCGGGTACATGATTAACTAACTATATTTCTATGAGGAAGTGATATCGGGGATGGATTGGTTTGAATTCACCGCTCCAGTGAAAAATTGTTGTGTTGAATACAGGACGGAATGGACGATGCGATACGAATGCGAGACCGAACTCGAACCCGAAAGCGAGATGGGCTGAAAAGAAGCCGCGAGATGAGTTGACCCGGGAAGTGAAGAAGTCAGTGTGAAGTGCTAGTGGGAAATGTCAAGTACCGAGTAGCGGAAAGAGTGAGGCGATTAGTGTGATATGTTAGCAGCAGTGGCCGTATGGGAACCGGAGTGAAGTGGTTAGCAAGAATGCGGTGAGAAGTTAGCAAGATCGAATTTGGAATCCGAGATGTGCGAGCGGGAAGAGATCGTGTCAATACTAGAATGGGGTTATCAGAAGGAGAAGAGGCAGTGTCAAGAAGCGGCGTGAAGTTGTTAGATTGCGAAGACGGGAGAGTCGAAGCGAAGTGGGGAAGTTAGATTGCGAGGCAAAGACGTGAAACCAGCGGGAACAAGGTTAAGGTCGAGACAGATGGACGGGGAAAGACAGTGAAGCGTGAGGCGCAGTACGAAATGCAAGACGGAAAGCGAGAGGGGACGGTTGATGAGATCAATGAGACGGAAGGGTCGCCATAATGTCAGGTGTCAGTGAGATGCAACAAGGTTCGAGTAAGGAAGTGTTGGAAGCGAGTGATGGACCAACTTACAGGAGTTGGAACCGATTCAAAGTCTGGTAGTGACGGAGAATTCGGGGACGAATTCCTGTAAGTGGGGAAGAATGTGATACCCCGTATCACAAAATATGGTCAACGGGCAGAAGACAAGTCAACAGGGGCAAAATTGTAATTTTGCCAAACCCAGGGGCAAAATGGTAATTTTGCCAAAGTTCGAGACGGAAGACGAGATGGGCCAAATGTTCTAATTTTAAATCATAAAGAACATTTACAAGATCAGAATTCGAAGAAACGGAGCGGAAATGCATTTTTCGGAATGTCGGGTGAAAACCGAGCTAAACCGGGAAAACTTCGGAAAATCATAACGGGAGCTAGGAAACTCCAAATGAGATGATTCAAATTGCTAAATTCATCTAAAAGCAAGGAGAATCAGATTATGGTGGTTTGGAGATTTATGGGAACTTCCAGATATTTTCTAAAACAATTATCGGGGAAAAGGTCAAACCGAGCTAAGGGAATCAAACAAGTTAAGGAAAGGTTTTGTTGGTTTGGGCCGGTGCTATTGGGCCTCAGTGGGCTTCAGACATCCACCAGAGACAGGTGTGAGCATCCCAGGTCGCCAGCTTTAGGGTGAAAGGTGTCAACACCATATTTGGTGCATGAACCAAAAAGGTTACATGCATGGAATCTTCACTATTCACCTCATTTGGATCCTTTGGTGCTCAGAACCTCTCACTCATCCCTCTCCCTGTCGAAAACTCTCTCTTTCTCTCCAGAAACATTCAACAAAAAGCATCAGAATCCCTTGAATCCCCAAAGAATTCTTCATGTGTTCAAGATGTTCTTCAAGACTTCTTGCACAAGAAAGTGCATAACTTTCTCATCCTAAACCCAAATCCATCTCTGCAAAGTCCAGTAGCTTCATCTTGATCTCCTCTTCAAGTTCCAGCCATCCGCCGTCGTCAGAAGTCGCCGGAGCTCACCGGAAAACAGGAGAGAAGCAGCCGCAGTTTTAAGGGTTAGGGTTACACTCTCTCTCTTCAGCTTCTTACAAGATTTCAATGCTATGGGTGGATAGATCTCATCAAGAGGAGTGGTTTGGTGTGAAGTTGGCCGTCTGAAGTCGCCGGAAAAGCCACCTCCGCCGCGGTCAACGCCGGAGCCGCCGCGGTCAACGCCGGAATTCTCGCCGGAGAAGCTCCTTTCGCCGGCCAATCTTCAAGCGGTTCTTCAGGGGTGTTCTTGCCATGCAAAGGAGTTGGTTTAGCTTTGGTTTGGTGGGTGAACCGGTTTAGTCAAACCGGTTAAGTCTCGGTCAACGCCGGTCAACGGTTTGACCTAACCGGTTTAACTAAACCGGATTGGTTTGGAGTGGTTTGGTTCGATTTGTGGTTCAATTGGTCAAGGAAGTAAACCGGAGTTGGTCAACGGTCAACCAGGTCAAAGTCAACGGTCAACGGTCAGCCGGTCAACGCCGGTCAACGCCACCGGTCAACGCCGGAAAACGAGCCGGTCAACGCTCGGTGGACGGTTGTTCAGTGGTTCGGGGTGTTCGTGACGTTTCGGAGTTCGTGTTCGTGTATTCGGAGGAGTTCGGGTTTAGTTCGGGTCTCGGGATTCTGTATCTGCATCCGTGCCGTTCGTTCCGTCAAATCACTGTGAGTCGGCTCAAACACCGTAGAAGCATATAGAACGTAAATGGGAAACCGTAGAGATAGGATTGCATACCCGTTGAATTGAATTGAATTGATTGATTGGATTGGTTGAATTAACGGTAAACCGGCTAGGGTTAAAGAAGCATGTTAGACTTTAAACGGATTAAACCTGATTGTGTGCCGTTAGGTTGCTAGAACGTTGTGTGATGCATTCATATAGTCGTGGCATGAGTAGGACTATATATGCATATATACGTACGTAAAGGACGGTATTAACTGAACATATATACGGGAATTAAGACGGGTTAAAATACGGAGTTTAACTTGAACCAATGTATAGAATATGGAACGGTATCGGGTTTTCCCGAGGTGAATGAACTAAGTGACGAATGATGAGACGTCGGGGAGTGTAGCAAGCGGCTAGCTCTAAACCGACGGATCGGGGAGTTATTAAAATATGATTAGGGTTGATTAAGAAGTGAGAAGTGTTGTGATTATGGAACCGTCTACGGGTTAACAAGCGGTTAACCCAAGGTAGCGGGCGTGAATTGGTTAAAAGACGATAGAAACCCTAATAGGCCTGTTGTGTGGTGATTGTGTGGTTGTGAGTCTATTTCGGTGTTGGGCCGAGTAGACTGTTGATTGTGTGATTGTGCTGTGTTGTGTGTTTGTGGAGGTTGTTTCTGTGCAGGCCTTTAGATCGTCTCGGTGTTGGGCCGAGCGATCCTCGTTGTTGCTTAACTCGGTCTCGGGACCGGTTAAGTGGTGGTACTGACTCGGTACGGTGCCGAGTCAGAGCGGTGGTGTGTGTGAGTGGACTTGCGGGATGCGGGGTTGAGTTGTTGTGGTTATTGATTGTGATTGATTGCTAGAGTCCAAGCGAGTCTGCGTGTTTACATTTCCGCACTAGGACTCTAGGGTGCGTTAGATCCCGCAAGTCTAGGTGGTGTGTGTGATTACGTTCTGGTACTTCCATCCCGATTGGATCCTCGGGAGTTGATAACCGGCCAGTGAATGCTGGCAGGTGCGAACCTATGGAGTGACG
Source organism: Orychophragmus violaceus (assembly GCA_030180135.1). Taxonomy (NCBI): domain Eukaryota; kingdom Viridiplantae; phylum Streptophyta; class Magnoliopsida; order Brassicales; family Brassicaceae; genus Orychophragmus; species Orychophragmus violaceus. The sequence continues at coordinate 30,522,702 of CM058233.1, forward strand.
TCTGTAGGGTGTAGTCCGGAGAATACGGGGTCGCGTCCTAGGGCCGGATTGCATGGAAGCTCGGGCTATCTAGGGGTAGTCAGAGTCACCGCGTATCGATGGACAGAGAACGGTGTCCTAGTCGTTGTGTGGACGGCTAGGAGTCGCGTGGGTTAGTTGCCATATCGGTAACAGTGGAAACCCTGGAAGTCACCAAGTTCGTAGGGGCCCAGCGTGTGTGTGATCGGGGTAGTTGGTATTGCGTGGTAGATAGATCGAGTCTCAATCGGGGACATGTGCCGCAGTGCTCCCGATTTCCTCTAATCGCCAATTCTTTCTTTTGGCATTTGATTGTGTGTGGGCTCGACACGACGTGGTAGAGCGTGATCGGCTATCTTGTTGATTGATTGTTATTTTGGGTTTCGGGCGGGGATCTATAGATGATAGATAGATCAGGAGCCGTAGTGGGGAGCCGATTCACTGGGTGATCTTAGATCGCTCATTAGACTCTTGTTGTGTTTTTCAGGTGTAGCAGCGACGGACGCGGGAGGTCCTCGGTGTAGAGTCGGGATTGCTTGTGGCGGGGTTTTTGATTCGATAATTTGAGATGGTTTTATGTCGGTTCGGCAGCTGCGCTATTTTGTGATTTGATTGTTATATATGTATGTGAATGATTGTTTGTAAAGACTCGTTAAACGTTGTGTTCAACGTTTGATTACCCAAAAATGAAATTGTTTTCCTGATATGAGGTTTTAGTCCGAACCGACACAACTCGTTGAAGTAATGCAAGTAGTACTGCTTGCGCTACGGATACGAGGATAGCGGAGTCGGAGATAGGTTGGTGCGAGCCTTTTGTCTCAAACCGATCCGTCTTGGGCTTCGTCCTGTGGCGAACTTTTCCTGTTCGACTTGCTCGGGTTCGATCGGGCATGTTCTTGTTTGATTGTTGGCCGGTCAGCTCGACGGTCAGCGGAGAATGGGAAAGGGGCGTTACATTCCTCCTCCCTAAAATCCCATCTTTTCTTCTCCCGGCGAAGCCCTGTCGAGTTTGTGAGCCAACCGAGGTGGACAAAAGACCTATTTTCGAGATCTCATCGTTCCAAAGCACCAGGTAACTTCCGAGATTCCAGATCTGAGTTTTAAACCGCCAAAAACACGTTTTACCCTGTAACTCCAAAAATACCCCGAATCCCGAGAAACCGAGCATGCCACCGTGACCGTCGCGACGAGAGGAAGCCGGAGCCGCCGAGACGAGCCCCACGCGCCGCCGCACGCGCCGCCACGCGCCGCCACTCGCCGGAGGGGTCTCGGGCGCGTGAGATCCACGCGCGCCGGAGGGACCACGCGCCGGAGTCCCACGCGCCGTCGCCGGAGCCGCTGCCGCCGCCGTCGCCGGAGAACCGCCGGAGCGCCGCCGCCTGCCGCCGCCGTTGACCGCCGGAGCGCCGCCGTTGACCGCCTCCCGCCGCCGCCGTTGACCGCCGTGGATTGACCGTTGACCGCCGGTTCGGTTCGCCGGTTGGTCCGGTTCGATTCGATCCGGTTTACTGAAGGAATGTTTAGTGTTAATCCAGATTCAATTCTCAGATTCAACAGTCCTAAACATGCAGATCTAGGTTCTCTTGAATAGAAACATAATGGATCTCACCTTATACCTGTTTATGCAGCGGAAAGGGAAGGTATGGTCAGAGATCAGTAGAGCCACCAAGTGATAACTCCTCCAGAGGTTCACACACGCACACCAAGCAGAAAGAAGGCTGCTAGACCAAGAGAGAGGAGGCGCAGGCAGAGAGAGAGAAATCGCAGAGGGGGGCTAGGGTTATCAGGATTCAGACTTAAGTTTTAATTATAAAACTTGTGTAATTCCTTTTGGGCTTTTGGGCCCAAATACCAATCTGATTAAATCCCTTGGATTTAATCAGACCCATTAATCTCTCTCTAAGTACGACAAATGCCTAGCACTTTTACCGTACTTCTGCTAAGCCGTTCCTACACATTTTCCTGTTAGCTTAGGCGTGTGACCCATATGGGATCATATAATAAAGGCAATAAGTCCAAGACTTATAGATCATGAGCGGACTCTAGCAAGCCATCATGACCCCCAGTATTACATGACTTATGTCTGATCATTGACATACTCTTACTTTCTAGAGACAGTACCGAGATTACTGGACACAATTCCAACAATCTCCCACTTGTACTGGAATCTCTGTATTCATAATCCTTTTGTCTCAATATCTCGATTAGTCATAAGGCAAGATGAGTGTCATCCTTATAAATCCTAATCTTGTTCATCGGACTCTGATTTGATACTGACAATCCAAACGACTCGGGACAGTCCGTTTGAGCATGGCCATGCATTTTCCAGTATTCAAATCTCCGATTGGCCTAGAGATATTCACTCCATTTATATTGAAGGGACAAATCCCGTCTTGTTCCATCACTGTAAACTACTCATTTCGTAATACACCCAAACAAGGTCCTTATAGCTATCGCATAACGACAGCGTTAGACAATGATCAAAGCGCATCAGTTCATGTGCAATCACATGCATGCGAACTCAGGTCTAAGGACTATACTCTATAGTCGTAGTAAGAATCTCTTATGACACATATATAAATATCCTGAAGAGTTCTTATAAGCGGGTCTAGCCCGGTCGTATGTACCCCACATACACCTATGTACTGACTTTGATGCCGTGCATCTATGACACACTGAGACTTTGTCATAAGCCACATACCAATCTAGTCTCACACGGTTGTTGGTGTTCCAATTTCAACAACCTTCGACTAGGGACTGGATGATATAAGCCATCTATCAAATATAGGGTCTCATGATCAAGCTAAATGACTTTGATGACTCAAGATCAAGTCACTTACTTCGATGACCCATAAAATGGTTTATATCACTTTGGAACGATTATTTCATCACAGTTAAAATAATCTTGAAATAATAATTTCATTAAACATAAAATGTTTTACAAGAACATATAAAATAACTAAATAAAGCCCTCAAACTCCCACTCAAATTTAGATTACATTTCAATGTCTCTAATGCCTACAGCTTCAGTCAGGAACTCGAGCTTAGGCCTTGGGAGTGGATTTGTCAATGGATCAGCGATGTTATCATCTGTCTGAACTCGGCTGATCTTGACTTCCTTTCTATTAATGATGTCACGTATCAAGTGAAATCTTCTTAGAACATGCTTGGATTTCTGGTGTGATCTTGGTTCCTTTGCCTGAGCAATAGCACCATTGTTGTCACAAAACAGTGCCAGAGGCTCAGCCGCATCTGGTATCACACCTAGTTCAATAATGAACTTTCGTATCCAAACAGCTTCCTTCGCAGCTTCTGAAGCGGCGATATATTCAGCTTCTGTAGTGGAATCAGCAACGGTGTCTTGCTTGGAGCTTCTCCAACTTATTGCACCGCCATTCAGACAAAAGATATAACCGGACTGTGACCGGAAATCATCTTGGTCTGTCTGGAAACTTGCGTCCGTGAATCCACTGACTTTAAGCACATCACTTCCACCGTACACCAAGAACTTATCCTTAGTATGTCTTAGATACTTCAAGATATTCTTTACGGCAATCCAGTGGCTTTCACCTGGATTTGACTGGTATCTACTCGTCATGCTCAATGCATAAGCAACATCAGGACGAGTACAGATCATGGCATACATGACAGATCCTATTGCAGATGCATAAGGAATATTCTTCATGCGCTCAAGCTCAGCAGCCGTCGTAGGGCTCTGCTTCTTGCTTAGCGTCGTGCCATGTACCATTGGCGTGAAGCCCTTCTTGGAATCTTTCATGCTGAATCTTTGTAGGACTTTGTCAATGTATGAATCTTGACACAAGCCTATCAGCCTTCTAGATCTATCCCGGTAGATCCTGATTCCAAGAACGTATGCGGCTTCACCCATGTCTTTCATGGAAAAACAACTTCCAAGCCAGTCCTTTACCGACTTTAGCATTGGAACGTCGTTTCCGAGAAGCAGTATGTCATCGACATACAGAATAAGAAATACTATCTTGCTCCCACTAGTTTTCTTATACACGCATTGTTCTTCTTCGTTTCTGATGAAGTCAAATTGCTTGATCGCTTCATCAAAACGAAGATTCCAGCTCCTCGATGCTTGCTTCAATCCATAAATGGATTTATGAAGCTTGCATACTTTCCCAGCATTCTTTGGATCTATGTAACCGTCAGGTTGTGTCATATACACATCCTCTTCCAGAATACCATTCAGGAAGGCGGTTTTCACGTCCATCTGCCAAATTTCATAATTATGAAAAGCTGCAGTTGCTAGTAGAATCCGAATAGATTTCATCATAGCCACTGGTGAATAGGTTTCATCGTAATTCACACCGTGAACTTGTCTGAAACCTTTTGCCACCAACCTGGCTTTGTAAATCTGGACATTTCCATCCACGTTAATCTTCTTCTTGAAGATCCATTTGCACTCGATGGCTTTTACACCAGCGGGTAAGTCAACCAACGAAAACACTTGGTTGACCGACATGGAGTCCATTTCGGAATAAGTGGCCTTGCGCCACTTCGAGGAATCTGGGCCCATCATGGCTTGATTGAAGTTCGATGGTTCATCACCATCAATGATCAAAAGATCATGACAGTTAGTCACGAGGAATCCTTGATATCTCTCGGGTTCGTGACGGATCCTCCCGGATCTTCGAACTTCAGGTACTACAGGTTCAGGCTCTACAATTTCTTGTAGGTCCTCCTGCTGCTCTTCCTCATTAGGTTGAGCAGTATCCTGTTCATCTTGAATTTCTTCAAGCAGTACCTTACTCCCACTGTCTTTCTTAGAGAGAAACTCCCTCTCAAGAAAGTTACAATCCCGGGCAACAAAGATCTTGTTCTCGGAACGTAGATAGAAGTAATAAGCCTTGGTTTCCTTCGGATAACCAATGAAGTAGCATTTATCAGACTTTGGTGTAAGCTTGTCTGAGATTAATCTCTTGACATAGGCTTCACAACCCCAAATTCTTAGATAAGACAGCACTGGAGCCACTCCAGTCCATAATTCATATGGTGTCTTTGCTACTGCTTTCGATGGCGCTCTATTTAGAGTGAACACTGCTTTTAGCAGAGCATATCCCCAAAGGGATATTGGAAGGTCTGTGTGACTCATCATAGATCGAACCATATCCAATAAGGTCCGATTTCTCCTCTCAGACACACCATTCCATTGAGGTGTTCCAGGAGGAGTGAGTTGGGACACGATTCCACACTCTCTTAGATGATCACTGAATTCTTGGCTTAAGTATTCTCCTCCTCGGTCGGACCGAAGAGCCTTAATGCTTTTGCCAAGTTGGTTCTGTACTTCATTTTGGAATTCTCTGAACTTCTCAAAAGATTCAGACTTATGTTTCATTAAATAAACATATCCATACCTACTGAAATCATCAGTGAAGGTAATGAAGTACTGATAGTTTCCTCTTGCATTTGTGGACATTGGGCCACACACATCAGTGTGTATCAGGCCCAATAAGTCACTGGCCCTCTCGTTAGGTTTATTAAAGGGGGCCCGTGTCATTTTGCCCATCATGCAGGATTCGCATTTCTCACATGACTCAAAGTCAAATGAGCCAAGAAGTCCATTCGAATGGAGCCTCTTGATGCGTTTCTCGCTGATGTGCCCTAAACGACAATGCCATAGAAACGTTCGGTTCTCCTCATTAGGTTTGAACCGTTTGGTATTAATGATAAATTGGCGCGGATTGATCGAGTATGTAAAGCCCATTCGTAAGAGGGGCACAACCATAGAACAAATTGTTGCGATTGAAGGAACATAATTTATTCTTAACTGAAAAATCATAACCTTCCAAATCCAACAAAGAAATTGAAATAATATTCCTGCTTATAGCAGGTACAAAATAACAGTTATTGAGTTCTAAAACCAATCCCGAAGGTAAAGACAACAAGTATGTGCCTACAGCTAGTGCTGGAACTTTCGCTCCATTCCCAACTCGTAGCTCCACTTGTCCTTGCTTCAGCCTTCTACTGTTGCTGAGTGCCTGCATATTAGTACAAATATGAGCCCCACAACCAGTATCCATAACCCATGAGGTATTATCAGAAGTAGTTGTATTAACTTCTATAACAAAAATACCTGATGAAGAAGTCTCGAGAGTCTTCTTCTTCAATTCCTTTAGACCTTCTTGGAATTTCTTACATTCTCTCCTCCAATGCCCTGGTTCTTTACAGAACCTGCAGATGTCAGTAGGCCCAGCCTTAGACTTGGGCTTGGGCTTTGGCGTCTCCTTGTCCGTGACTTGGACAGCCTTAGCCTTTCCCTTATCCTTAGCAGAGGATTTCTTAAAGCCCTTGCCCTTTTGCACCATAAGCACATTGGGGTCCTTGGCAGTTTTCCTCAAATTGGGCTCTGCAGTCTTGAGCATTCCGTGAAGCTCAGGCAATGTCTTACTCAAGCCATGCATGTTAAAGTTCAGAATGAACTGATCATAGCTTGCAGGTAAAGACTGCAGAACAATGTCGCAGGCAAGTTCTTGGCTGATAGGGCAGTCGAGTTTCTGAAGATGATCGAGATAACCCATCATCTTCAAGACATGAGGACTCACTGCCGCATTTGCAGCCAACTTACAGTCTAAGAGGTTCTTAACTGTCTGAAACCTCTCAGTCCTTGCTTGCTCCTGAAAAAGCGATTTCAGGCTTGCCATTATCTCGATGGGTGACAACACACTCTCGAACTGCATTTGCAGCTCAGCAGTCATTGTCGCCAACATCAGGCAATAGACATCATTTTCATCTGACGAATGCTTTTCCCAAGCATTATGCAGAGTCCTGGCGGCATTGTTAGGAGGCCTCTCGGGGAGGGGATCACGAAGGACATAATCCTTCTTCTCCTGCTTGAGGACCAGCCTCAAGTTCCTTGACCACGTCAGGAAGTTCGTTCCAGTCAGCTTCTCCTTCTCGAGAACAGACCGGATTGAGAATGTGTTTTGAGTGCTTGTAGTAGTCATAGCTGAAATATAATATAAAAAGGTTATTAGTTAATGTGTTCAATATGATTAATCTTATATTATACTTAATATGATTAATCACGCATTATATTCAATAACATAAGTTACCCTCAATAGAATATAATGATTCCAAGATCCACATATAACTAAGATCAAAGTGGGCCACTGGCCATCACCCAACCTTAGCTTATATCGGTAAGCCCTATGTCGGCTAATTATATCCGTGATATAACTCTTGGTTGTGAATCTGGGCCCGAGGCCCAATCCACTCTGATGTCTCAAGGCCCGGGACTCCCGATGGCCTAGTCAAGAAAACCAGGCTATACAGTCATGTAATCATTAATGTCTGGGACTCCCAATGACATTTATGAATCACAAACTGTCTTATCCACGCAAAAGCAGACACCCTCACACTGTAAGGCCATGAATACAATTGAATGGGCTTCGACAGCTGACATAGACTGGACAAGACATCCAACGCTTGATATTATTTGAGGTTTGTAGGTTTATTTTAAAATTTCATTCCCAAAATAGAAGATTACTATTTTGGAAAACTTTCCATTTTGGGAAACCTACTAATTTTGGAAACTTTCTAAAATTGGAAACTTTCTAAAACCGGAAACTTTCTAACTTTAGAAATTTCTTAAAATCCAAAACATGCAAATCTAGAAACTTCTTTTTAAGAAACTTTCTAATTTCAAAATTTCGGAAACTTTAATTTAAAATCGATTTATAATTTTATAAAATAAATTTTAAATTAAATCTGAAGAAAGACTCAAATAATTGGCCCAATTGTTTTAACTTCTTGGCCCGAGGCCCAAGAATTGGTCCATGTCCAAGACATAACCCAATTGCCCAATTAAATGACATAACCGGTCTGGTTCATTAAAATTGGTCTTAACCAAAATTAATTACTACGATGACCACAATTGTCAACCGGTTATTTACTAAACCGGATTTTCTCAATTTATTTGGTCCAACCAAATCAAATTAGAAAATCCTGGTTTAGGCACAAAATCCAATTTTCGACTTTGGATTTCTTATCCCGGTTTAACCAGACTTAATAAATTTATTAAATCTGTTTATTAAACCGTGACGTTTTGATTTTAATCAAGTTTTAAACCGAACCGAACCGAATTGGTCACGGACCATTCACGGCCGTGACCTAGTTCTTCGATCACAATCGACCAGCCGCACATGAAGCCGGACGGGACGATGGTCGAGACGCTACGGGACAGCCGGGCCGTGAGATCGGGACGGGACGATCGCGGGACGACGCTAGCGGGACGAGACGCGATCCATGCGATCGGCTATCGCACGATCCATGCGATCATCGGCCCATCTCTCCGCGATCGGACAGGACGCCTCACGGTCGATCGGGACAGCAGGCTGGACACGCCGGGACGATGCAGGAAGCGATCGCGATCGCGTTGATCCGATCCGCTCGGTCGTCCGGTCCAGCTGCCGCGATCAGATGATCACGCGACTCGATCCGCAAAGCGAACGGTCCGTGCATCATCAAACCGACGCATACCAAATCATATAGTTTGGTTTGCGATTTTCATTAGTTTGTTTAGGTTTCAATTCTTGTTTCTTAAGTGTTTTGCTCTTATCAGTAGATTGATTCAAAAACACCTCTTTAAACAATCCTAAACATGATTCTAAACAAGAAAAACCACAGAACCAATAGCTCTGATACCACTGAAGGAATGTTTAGTGTTAATCCAGATTCAATTCTCAGATTCAACAGTCCTAAACATGCAGATCTAGGTTCTCTTGAATAGAAACATAATGGATCTCACCTTATACATGTTTATGCAGCGGAAAGGGAAGGTATGGTCAGAGATCAGTAGAGCCACCAAGTGATAACTCCTCCAGAGGTTCACACACGCACACCAAGCAGAAAGAAGGCTGCTAGACCAAGAGAGAGGAGGCGCAGGCAGAGAGAGAGAAATCGCAGAGGGGGGCTAGGGTTATCAGGATTCAGACTTAAGTTTTAATTATAAAACTTGTCTAATTCCTTTTGGGCTTTTGGGCCCAAATACCAATCTGATTAAATCCCTTGGATTTAATCAGACCCATTAATCTCTCTCTAAGTACGACAAATGCCTAGCACTTTTACCGTACTTCTGCTAAGCCGTTCCTACACATTTTCCTGTTAGCTTAGGCGTGTGACCCATATGGGATCATATAATAAAGGCAATAAGTCCAAGACTTATAGATCATGAGCGGACTCTAGCAAGCCATCATGACCCCCAGTATTACATGACTTATGTCTGATCATTGACATAGTCTTACTTTCTAGAGACAGTACCGAGATTACTGGACACAATTCCAACATTTACTTCCAATTTTAATTTCAATTTCCTTCCGGTTTAGTTGGTCCAATTAGGTTTCGGTTTACTTCCAATTTCCAATTCCAATTCTTGGTTTAGTTGGTTAGTCTGGTTTAGGATTTGGGCCAGTTATGGCAAATGGGCCTGGATCAGTCTGGGTTTGGGTCTGGGTCTGGGTTGACCGGGTCAACCGGTTGACTTTGACCAGACCGTTGACTTTCAGTCAACCGAACTTCAGTAGGCCATAACTTGACCGTCCAAAACCCGATTCGAACGAAACGAAAGCCTATCTCACTTGAATTTTCGCCCTCTTTTCCGAAACGATGTCCGTTCGGGCCAATGGGGTTGCTAAATTACCGTTTTGCCCTCTTCTTTGGCTAAGGTGAGGAAAACCGACGTTTATCTCCCTTACTCTATTCCAATTCCGGACGATAGTCCTAGGTTAATCGCGTCTTTCCTAGGTAGAGTAGATTAGTAATGTGCACTATGTGAATGATTGTGGAACGTAGAACTGCTAGGATATCGCTGAGCCCGAAAACGTTGATTGTGTGTGATGGATATGATTGATAGTTGTGGTAGGGCCCCCGAAAGGGTGTTGTGTGGCAGGGGCGTATACATTGCCGGGGTATGCGTCCCTTGAGAAGGCGTCGGGGGTCTGACGAGCCCCCAAAGAAGGATATGAGAAGGATATGAGAAGGATTGTGTGGGCCTACGGGTCGAAGGAAGGGGCCCATGAGTGCGAAGGCACGAGTGGGTGTAGATTGTGTGATGAAGCCTTCGGGCCTGTTTGCAAGGTGTTATTAGCGTAGGACTTGTGAATCGTAGTTGTGTAGTGTAAGCGGGATCGCGGACTCCTTAAGTCCGACCTCACTGGGTGATTGTGTTTGAAACAATTACTCAGGCCTCCTTTTCCTTTTCCCATGTCCCCGTTTTTCTTGCAGGTCCGGATGCGGGATTGATACGGTCGAGTGACGTCATTGGTGATCTTTAATACGAAGGAGGCGCCTGGGACCTGAGACAAGTTGAGTTGGCGCCCCGGTTGGACCGAATCCGGTTCAACGGGCGTCCTAATGCCGCGTCTCCGGTTATGCCGGGAGGCGGGTGTTACAGAATACATAAGCAGATAGATGGGGGATATAAGGCAGCAGATGCAAACAGTTGTTGATGCTTTCCAAGGCTTAAACATGCAAAAGCATCCTAGGAGAAAAAGAGGTCTAAAGGATGAGAGGTCTTCTAGAAGAAGTGGAGGTTCTTCTCATGGTTATCTGATCATGGTGTTGAGAAGAAACGTGGTATAAAGAGAAGAGACAACCATCCACAGAAACAAAAAAACATCATCGGTTCTGTTCTTTTCATAGACGCAACGTCTGCGTCAAAAATAAGCTTAAAATCTGTTTGTGTTATGTTAATGGCGATCATGAAGAGTAAGGACACGTCAGCATCAACATAGAGAAGAGTAACCGCAGCGTTCAAAAACAGGTTATAGCTGCCGTTGTTTTGTTCTAACGTCAACCCACGGCACCGGCGTCTCCTGTAAATGCAGTTGCTGCGTCTTCTTTCTTCTTCTACCTTTTTGATTTGTCTCCGATTTGTACGTCACATATGTTGACGTAGACGCAGACGTTGCGTCTATGAAAAGAACAGAGCCATCGTGAAGAAGACTGCAAAGTAGATTTCCATAAGTTAAAGGTAATCATAATCCATATGATTTTTGATATGGTTAAGATCTACGGATAGGGCATTTAAATATAATACATGTGATGATGAGAAGAATAAGGTGGCAACCATGAAGCTGAAAGATTACGCCAGCCATTGGTGGAGTACCCTTGGATGCAGCGTTTGAGAAAACGCAAGACTCGTATTAGGTCTTGGGAGAATTTGAAAAGACTTGTTTAGAGAAGAATCATACCAGATTATTACAATCAAGAACCATATCCGGAGTTTTACACCAATCTATATGATTATTCTTTTTTTTCATTTCCAAAGATGGTTCATAAAGGTGAAGCAAGCAATAGCAGTAAGAAGATGAATCAAATGGCTATGACATCGCCTGTAAATTTTGATATGATAAAGAAATGTTTAAAATTCCAAGGATTTTGACATCTACAGGCGCAGTGTCCTAATCAGAAGGTCAATACAACTCAGTAGATTCAAGAGACTTAAGAAGTACTCAAACATAATCATCTGGATTATGAAGCATCTGATCAGAACGTTCATGAGGAAGAAAATGAAGAACTTAAAGACCACCTGATCATTGTGAGTTGTTGGTGATTCATAGAATACTGCATTCAGTTCTTATTGCAGAATAAGCACACGAAGAGAACATTTTCAAACTCGTTGCACAGCTTTGGGAAAGGTTTGCAACTTGATCATTGACAGTGGGATTTGTACCAATGTGGCGTCAAGTATAATTTTATAAAACCTGAGTTTTCCTACTAAAAATCCTAATCAGCTATACAATTTGAAGTGATTGAATGATGAAAGAAAGTTGCAGGTATCTAAACAAGTTCTTATCTCATTTTCATTTGGAAATAACTATCAAGATAAGGGGCTATGCGATGTGATTTCAAAGGATTCTGTCATCTATTTCCTAGGAGACTTTGGGAGTTTTATAGGAGAGCTATGCACGATGGGTACAAGTATACTTATTCTTTTTACAAGAATAAGAAGCATATCACGTTGGCACTCGTACTCTATGTGACAAAAGAGCATTTAAAAGAAAAGAGTTATAGGGAAAGTCTTTTCTGAGGTGAAAAGTGTTGAAAGAAATATTGATGCGGGAAATGCTGTCTTTCCATTACTGGTGGTTGAGAAAAGTGAAGGAAAATAAGTATTAAGTTCACATCCTATGCTACAGAAGTTTATGAAATCATGTGGTGATATGTTCCGTGAATATCTATCACCCGATTTGCCTTCTATTAGAGGTATTGGGCACCAAATTGATTTGTTGCCTAGTGCACCTCTACCAACGCGTTCTGCTTATAGATCTAACTATGAGGAAGAGCATGAGTCCATGTTTTGTTATGATGTACTTGTACCAAAAGAAGGATGGCTTGATGCGGATGTGTGTGGACAGCCGAGCTATCAACAAGATCACCATCAAGTATCGTTATCATATACCATATCTGGATGACATCATGGATGAGTTGAATGGATCAAACGAGTTTTAAGTGGTGAAGTAGAAGTTGTGTAAGGCACCATTTTTAGCGCTTTCTGATATTAATCAAGTATTTGAAGCTGAGTGTGATGCAATTGGTATGGCAATATGATATTTTCTTTCTAATGGCAATGTTCTATTGCTTACTTAAGTGAAAATATTACTGAAGGTAAGAAGAAATACTCTAAATATAATAAGGAGTTTTATACAATTGTTGGAGCTCTTGATCACTAGGAACAATACTTAAGACGGGCAATTTTTCTACATTTTGATCATCATGAAGCATTGAAGGTAATCAACGACCAGCACAAGCTCAATAGTAGACATACTAAATCGGTCGAGTTTCTACAATTTTTCTCATTTGTGTCGAAGTACAAGGATGGTAATGTGAATGTGGTCGATGATGCACTCTCAAGGAAGTATGTTTGATCTCTATCATAGATTCACAAATTATGAGATTTGAGATGATGAAAGATATGTATTATGGAGAGTTAGACTTGTAAGATCTCAGTTCCGCAAATCCGAAGATAGCAAGAACTTTAGGGTTTTTGAATTAGGGATTCTAAAAGAAGAATTAAAGAACACGGTGAGATTTAGGAAGTTAGGGTTTAAAGCCGGCGTTTCCGAGATGGAAGCCGGTAACGAATGATATGAAAGTCGCCGGAGAGATTTTAGGTTAAGATTTGCTCTAAAGTCTCTCAAGCCAAAAGTAATAAGAAAAGCGTGTTCTTTATTGAATATCGAGGTTCCCTTATATAGGGTTACAAGTCGGTTTATTATAATAAGGAAAATAAGAGATAATTACGAATATTTCCTAATAACTCGGCTTCGTCTTCATATGGAATATTTCCTTTTACCGACTTTCTTGCGCGGCGCCTTTGGACTAAACACCCTCCAAACCCTAGCGTAAGCCGGTTTAGCCCGAGTTCGGTTTAACCTAGGTTTTACCGCCTTGGACTTTATTTCCGACTTTCCCTTCTGGGCCGACCTAAACTCATGAATAGGCCTTTTTAGGAAGGTGCTAATACCGACTCCAACAATAAGCCCCCCCCAGTGTGGCGACTTGAATTAAAGTCGTCATTACGAGGAGTTAACCTATGGTTTAAGAAATGATTTAATGTAGGCCCGTTTTTTTGTCGTCTGGCGAGCTCTATTTCCGCTCTGGCCCATTTTCTTATTGGGTCAATCCGGCCTAACGCTGACCGGTGGTAAATCGAGCGATTGGTCCTAAACCGATGGTGATTTACCGAAACCGGAATCAATTATCGGTACAATTGACGGGTAGACGCGAAATACGAAGCGTCGTCTAGGTAATGATGTGCCTCGATTGCTGTGCCGTCATTTTCACTATAAGTAGCCATTCTCTGCTTCTTACTTCCTCATTTCGCTCGAGTGAAGAAATTCTGAAAGGTAATTCTCTCTCTCGATATTTATTTTCCGGTCATCCTTCCGCCGCTGCTCCATCTTAGGATTTATAGATTTTTAGATCAAATCTTCGTTTTTCTCTCGCGTTCTTCGTTTGTTCTTCGATTAGCTATGTCTTTGATCCGCTGTTCATCAAGCAAAGATAAGGAAGTTGTTTCCGTTTCGTCTGTGGAGGATTATTCAAGTCGTCAATCTACTTCGAGTACTTCATCCGGCCTGAGAGATCATTCTGCTTGTTTCGAAATCAAAGATCTCCAACGTCGTCGTGAGACATCCCGTCAGACCGATGCTACCGAGAGTTCTGGCCGGGAGGAGTTAATCATACCTCAGTTACGAGATTCTGATGACGGTGAGGATGACATCGATGCGAATCAAGTCGGCTCCGAGGACAATGTTCCTCCTTCGTTGCCGGTTGATCCTTATGAAAGCTTTAGTAATATTTTAGGTACCAAGTCGACTGCATCTTCGGTGAGATCCATGCTTCGAGACTGCGGAGCAGACCCAAGGATCAGAGTCGTCATTCCCTTTCCACTTGACCGTCCCTGGAGTCCTCCTCCGGGATATATGACTCTTTACGAATCATACTTCATCAACACCGATACTGGGGGCAGCCGTTGTTGGTTTCCTCTACCCGACTTGCTGATTTCGTACTGTCATCGTAGCGAGATCGCCATCTCCCAACTTTCAGCCGTTGCAGTTCGCCATATGGTTGGTCTTTTAGTGTTGGGGGCCGAAGCCGGTATTACGATAACTGCACAGATTTTCGAGGAAATGACGTCGGTTAATCGTATGAAAGCCACCAATCCAGGGTGCTTCGCGGTTCGGTTTAAGAGCGGCAACCGCGTTTTAACAGATACGCCTAACAAGATTAATAATTGGCAACGGTCCTATTTCTTTGTTGAAATGTCCTCATTAGTCGTTCCTGACGAACACAAGAAACTTATCAGGACGTCTTGGAATACGGATTATGGTAGATGTCGTCCCAAATTTGCTATCTTCCGATCTCGATAATTTACTTAATTCTTTTTCGTCTTTGCAGTGCAACATCCCTTCCTGAAGCCGTATCCCGACAACTACTTTCCCATTCTCGAGCAGATTCAAGCTCTCGGCTTACGCAAGTGGTCTGACCTTACTCGCGAGCGTATCAACAAGTTCCTTCCAAAGATCTCCGAAGGTTCGTATATAGTTTTTTTTGTTACGTCATTCTTTTCTTTGTTTCATTCTGATTGTTTGTCCGTCAATGCAGTCAAGTGGGATACCAGGACGAAAGTTACCCCTGAAGAACTTGTCAAGCCAAGGAGGATGGGTAAAGTTAAGAGAATCGACTCCGTGGATTATTCCAAAGAGATTTCGTCAAAACCTTCTGCTTCCTCCAAGTCGTCAAAGGACAAGGATAAGGCTCCTTCTTCTCAGGGCGGCAATCAATCCGATGTTAATACGACGTCAACTTCCACAGTGGTGAATCCTTCCAATCTTCCGCCCAAAGCTCCATCAAGGAAGAGACCCGCTGATGACAAGTCGGTCCAAGATAAACCATCAAAGGCGTCCAAGACGGGCAAATCAGTCGAGGATGCTTCTACCGAGATAGCGGTCATTGGTGAGCCTGCTAAACAAAAGGATCCGTGGAAGCGTTTCTATAAATTCAAGGGGACTGTCCCTGATATGTCTGGCAGTTTGAAGCCCTTCGAATCTAACAAGGAGCTTGTTCTGGCGCGACCCAGGCGTGAAGTGAAGGAGGGAGAGGTGCGCCCTTCAATCCACAACTTCGCTTATCAGTATGCGAGCGAGGTTCCTTTTATCAACAATCCCCGGGCATGCTTTGATATGCTGACATGCGTGAGAGGAAACGAGTCGGATTGGCCGGTTCTGGAGGAATTGCCTCACTCGGATGCTATCGTCAGGTTGAAGCATGCCGAGGCAACGGTAAGTTTCTTGTACCGACTTTTGCATTGTTTGCCGAGTATAACATTTGGTGTGCTGTTTTCAGATGATCGCGGCTTCTAACCGTGTTGCGTTGGAAAGCTCCTGGGCTCAGAAGAAGTTGGCTGACGCGGTCACCAAACGGGATGATCTTCTCAAGAAGATCAAGGAAGAGAAGAAGGCTTTGGAGGCGAGTAATCTGGCCCTGGAAGGAAAATTGAAGGAGGCTGAGGAGAAGTCAAAGGCTGATTTCCTCAAATTTCAGTTGGAGAGAAAGGAGCTGCAAAAGTCTTATCTTGATCTGGTTCAAAAAGAGCTGGAGAGAGTCGAGGCCGCTGCTAGGACGAAGGCGCAGACCCATTTCGACCTTATTCAACGCTACATTGGTGATCAAGAAACTGCTGTTGCGATGCTGGTCAAACAGGCTCAGATTTCTGGGCTTAAGAAATGTCTGGAGAAACTCAGCGGACAAGGCGTGTCGGTTCCTCAAGCTGTTCTGGACAAGATCGCCGCTGATGAGGTCGCAGCGAATGCGGAGTTGGATGATCTGAATGTCGTGACGAAGGAGGAGCTTACGTTTGTGCTCTCACCCATTCATCATCCTCTCCTTAACCGTTCTCACGATTCTCCTCCTCCTGTCCCGCGGCATGTCGACCAATTCGGGACTAATGTCGGTATAATCCCGGAGGCGGTTCCTGCCGATCTTGTCCAGTCTGTTCGGAAAGACATTTCAGCTGCAGATGGCGGGCCTTGAGTAGTCGTTGTAAATTGTCATTAGTACTTTATTTGTATTGGTTTTGTAATAACTCTTTACTTATATTCGCAAACTCTTGTCTTTTTGGTTTAAGTTAAGTTTGCTTTTAAGCTTTGATAGTGATTTGAATCAGTCTATCTTCCTTTTGCCAAACTTAATTTAAAGCTGTACCAATCCTGTCTAGGTTTTATTCTTGGACAACTCTTTAGACAGTTTAGTAACTTCGAATAAACGCTTTATTAGATAAAGCTCGGCGCCGACGATTTAGTGAATTTCGTCTTGACAAACCGAAATGTGATCAAGTCGTGCTACTGTATTTTAACTTGTAGCGACTTTCATCACCAAGTCGTGCTATCGTATTAAAACTATTCTTGATAATTTCAAACAAGTAGCGACTTTTTAATGTTGTTTTTCCCTAAGGCGGTTTGCGAGTCTTATAATTTGCTCGGCTTTATTCTAAGGGTGAGAGAATGTGCGAGTTCTTCGGCTTATTTGTTATCTCCTACCGCGAAGAATTTGCGGGACGGATCCCGGCTTTTCCTTACCACGATGTGCACCTCGTGCGCAAGGAAGACCACGCCCCTGGCCAGGAGGCATGATGCGAGTCATTTGCTCGTCTTTTTGCGAGTTGATACTCGGCTTTTTGCGAGTTGATACTCGGCTTTTTGCGAGTTGATACTCGGCTTTTTGCGAGTTGATACTCGGCTTTTTGCGAGTTGATACTCGGCTTTTTGCGAGTTGATACTCGGCTTTTTGCGAGTTGATACTCGGCTTTTTGCGAGTTGATACTCGGCTTTTTGCTAGTTGATACTCGGCTTTTTGCGAGTTGATACTCGGCTTTGTTAGTATCATCAAATATTTGAATATTAATGAAAGGACTTACCTGATTTTTGGCTTTGCTTGACTTTCAAGACAGTAAATTATCTGAAAAAATAAGGATTTTATTAGATTTGTGACTGTGTCGGTAAAGGCTGCCTACGTATCTCCCGAGGAAGAATCAAGTCACTCGTAGTTCATAATACAATCTTTTTTTTTTTTTTTTTTTTTTTTTTTTTTTTTTTTTAAGACTTGCCGTCTTAGAAGTACTCTTTCAGACTCGCCGAATTCCAGGATCGCGGTAAGGCCTCGCCTTTCATGGACTCAAGTTCGTAGACTCCCGGCTTGACGACTTTCGTGACTTTGTAGGGTCCTTCCCATTTTGCCCCGAGTTTGCCTGCTCTCCACTCTTTGGTGTTTTCGTAAACCTTGCGAAGGACGTAGTCGCCGACTTGAACGTGTCTTTCCTTGACTTTCTGGTTGTAGTACCGAGCTGCGAGCTGTTGATAGTTTTGAATCCTGAGTAGGGCTCGATCTCGCTCTTCCTCTAAGGTGTCGAGAGCTTGGATTAGCATCTTTTCATTGATTTCGGTATGGTGCGGCATGAGAGAGCGGCGGAGAGTGTAAATGTTAGCTTCTGCCGGTACCATTGCTTCTACGCCAAAGGCTAAGGAGAATGGGGTGGCTCCTGTTGCGCTGCGAGGCGTCGTTCTATGCGACTAGAGGACGCCGTCTAACTCGTCTGCCCAAACTCCTTTTTTGCTTTCAAGGCGCTTTTTGATGCCGGCGATGATAGTTTTATTTGTAGCTTCGGCTTGGCCATTCCCCTGAGGATACCTTGGTGTCGACTTGCTAAGGCGTATATCCCACTTCTTGCAGAATCCTTCGAATACTTTCGAGATGAATTGTGATCCGTTATCTGTGACGATCTCATAAGGTAGCCCGAAATGACATATTATGTATTTCCAGACGAAATTTTGAACCTGGACATCGTGGATTGCGACGTAAGCCTTGGCCTCTACCCACTTTGTGAAGTAGTCGGTCATGATGAGCAGGAAACGTCTTTGATTGGATAATGGTAACGGTCCAACGATGTCCATTGCCCATCTCATGAACGGGTAAGCCGCGGTTGATGTCGTGAGCAACTCTGTAGGTCGATGTATGAATGGCGCATGTCGCTGACACTTTTCACACTTGTTAGAATAGGTCTCGCAATCAGTTATCATAGTCGGCCAATAGTGACCGTTCAACTTGATTTTGAAGGCGAGAGACCTGCCTCCGGAGTGATTTCCGCATGCTCCAGAGTGCGTTTCTTCGAGAACCCGACTTATTTCGTCTCCGTTTATGCATCTGAGGAGGATCTTGTTAGCAGAATACTTGTAGAGGATACCGTCATGTATAGTGTATCGCGCGCTCTTGACTTTAAGTCGTCGTGCTTCCCATTTATCTTCTGGGAGCTTTCCTTCTATTAGGTATGCTCGTATCGGAAGTCGCCAGTCTTTATTGTTGCCGGTTAGGACAGCGATGAGGTCTGTGCCCTTTGCTTGAATGTTGTAGAACATGTCATCTTCACCACTCGGGATTATTTCTTTAGGTTCTTCTTGATTGCTCTCTGGGGGCGGGATGCTTGGTTCATGGATCGTTTCTACCGGGATCCGCCGACAGAGATTGGGATTAGATGCCAGCGACGCGAGTGCATCTGCCGGGGCATTCTCCTTCCTTGGTATCTGGACAATATCGAAGAATTCGAAGGAACTGGTGAGTTCTAATGCCGTTTTTCGGAAAGCCTCCATTCGTTCGTTTTTAGCTTCGTAGTCTCCGTTGATATGGTTGGCTACAAGCATGGAATCACAATGGGCCAAGAGATGTCGTACTCCGATTTCCCTGGCTAGTCTGAGACCAGCTAACAAAGCTTCGTACTCGGCTGTGTTGTTAGACGCCGTGAAACCCAGTTTGAATGACTGCTCTAGTATCTCGCCGGTTGGTGATATGAGACGTATCCCTATCCCGGCTCCTTTTTTAGATGAAGCCCCGTCAACGAACAATTTCCAATTTTTATCTTTAATCTCGGTACCGACATCTAATTCAGGCGATAATTCGACAAGGAAATCAGCTATCACCTGCGACTTGGCGGTTGTCCTGTTTCTGAACTCGATGTCGTACTCACTTAACTCTATTGCCCACTTGCCTAGACGGCCAGACTGTCCCGGGCTATGAAGGATCGTTCGAAGAGGTTGACTGCTTAATACGGCAATCGGATGTGACTGAAAATATGGTCGCAGCTTTCGCGCCGAGATGACGACTGTGAAAGCCAGTTTTTCCATTGCAGGGTACCTGGTTTCGGCTCCGTTCATCGTTTTGCTGACGTAGAAGATTGGCTTTTGTTCCCCTCGATCTTCCCGAACTAGTACGCCACTCACTGCTGTCGTTGAAACGACGATGTAAAGCAACAATGTCTCACCATTCTCGGGTTTAGACAGTATCGGCGGGTTCGACAAGTAATCCTTGAGTTGGATGAATGCCTCTTGACACTTATCGTCCCACACGAATCTTTTGTTCCCTCTTTCGGTTACTAAGTAACCAATGAATTCTCCCGAGGGGACCCCGAAGGTACACTTTGCTGGGTTGAGTTTCATCCCGTATTTATTGAGAATGATAAAGCATTCTTTTAGCTGTGGGATATGGTCTTCGTACTTGGAATATTTGACCAGCATATCGTCGATGTAGACTTCCATGTTTTTACCCAAGATTCCTGAAAACATCTTGTTGACGAGGCGTTGGTAAGTTGCTCCTGCATTTTTCAACCCGAAGGGCATGACTTTATAGCAGTACGTTCCTCGATCAGTTATGAACGAAGCCTTTTCTTGGTCCTCGGGGTTCATTAGTATTTGGTTATACCCCGAGAAGGCATCCATGAAGGATAGCAGCTGGTGTCCGGCGGTGGCTTCGACCAGCCGATCGATGTGTGGGAGTGGGAAGCTGTCCTTCGAACATGCTTTGTTGAGATCCGTGAAATCTACACACACTCTCCACTTCTCGTTCCTTTTCTTAACCACTACGCGGGTCGCAAGCCAGTCGGGGTTCTTGACCTCTCTGATCGATCCGATTTTTAATAATCGATCGACCTCGTCATTGACGGCTTGAGCTCGTTCTGGACCTAGTTTTCGTCGTTTTTGTCTTACCGGTTTGTAGGTTGGGTCGACATTCAGCTTGTGGCTGGTCACGTCGATGTTGATCCCTTTCATGTCTGCTGAAGACCAGGCAAAGGAGTCGACATTCTGTTTGAGGAAAGAGACCAATTTGTTTTTGACTGGTTCTGATAGGTCAATTCCAATGCCAACAAGCCTTTCGGGGTGAGCATCGTCTATGCAAACTTGGGTCGTGAGGTCCTTTGGGGGTCCTATTTTACTTGGGTCATTCGACCTTTTGGTCTGCATACTGGCGAGATACCCGTTCATATAGCAATGTCGGGAAATCTTTTGACTTCCGTAAATGGTTTTTACTCCTTTGGGAGTTGGAAATTTTACGCATTGATGGTAGGTCGACGGTACTGCTTTCATGTCGTATATCCATGGTCGACCTAGAATTGCGGTGTAGGGAGCTGGCCGGTCTACTACGACGAACTCTGTCATCCTTCGAACTCCTCCAGCTATTACTGGGGCGAATACAGAGCCCATTGAGTATGTTGTTTCACCACCGAACCCTACTAGTGGTGTCTTTTCTTCGACGATTTCGGAGTCGTTGAAATCCATCTTTCTGAACGCATCATAAAAGAGGACATCCATCGAACTCCCTGTGTCGATCATTATCCTTGAGAGTTCGACATCTCCCACTACTAGACAAACGAGTAGAGCGCCGTCGTGTGGTTTGTCGAGATTACTTGTCTCACTCTCATGGAAAGTGATTTCGTGGTCTGGACCTAACATTGGGGTTTTCCCCCCTTTGTCGGTTTCGACTCTTCTTTGGAGAGTCTTGATTGAATTGACCGAGTCTCGGCATAGCTTGGAGCCGCCAAAAATGAAGTTGACTCGTTTAGGGGGTATGGCCCGTACACCCCCCCCCCCCCCCGGCAGAGGCGAGGGAGATATATCCGAGAACATAAGCTCTTGACGGGGGCCGGAGGTGGAGATAACGACGAACCTCCCGGGGGGCCGTTCAAGCTGAGCTCGCCGGGAATAAACAGACTCGCTTTCGCGACCCCTGAGGGAGTGTTTCGGGAGATTCTGGCTTCTTTGACCGTTCTCGTTTATTCTGAGAAGGCTTTTTGGTGTTCGACTCTTTGGTCTGTTTAATTTCCTTTTTGTCAGATGGAGTATCCTCCTCGACTTCTGACTCTTGTTTGCTCTCGGACTCTCGCTTTTGAGCCTCAGCTTTAGCTCGAGTATAGCAATCTTCAGTCGAGTGTCCTCTTTTGTTGTGAAAATCACAGAATTTTTCCTTGTCGAACTCGAATTTATTCGAGCTCTTCGGGCTCTCGACCGCGTTGATGTTTCCTGATTTACGGGAATCCTTTTTTGAGTTCGAGTTCTGTGAGCCCGACGGGTTCTTTTCTTTTCGATGTTTTTCTCTGAGGGCTGTGGTTTCGTCCTCGAGGCGAGCGAAAGCCGATGCGCGATGAAGGGCGTCATCGAGTGTTTGTGGTTCGCGGACCGTTATTTCCTCGCGGAATCTGGTCGAGAACCATATTCCGCGTCTCAATGCTTCTATAGCTACTTCGTCTCGCGGGTTTGCGATTTTGGATTTTATTTCTTTAAATCGGTCGATGTACGAGCGAAGTGGCTTGTCAGGTTTCTGAGAGACGCTAAATAGAGCTGCCTCAGTAGTCTTTTCTTCGATAAAGACATAATATTGTTTGAGGAAAGCCGTCATGAACTGGGTGAAGTTGTCGATTGACCTTTCTTCCAGTCCGGCAAACCATTCTAGGGCGGAGCTCGATAGGTTTTCGGCGAAGAGCCTGCAGAAGGCCGGCTCTCTTTCCTCGTCGGTAAGGTATACCCTTGCCATTGCTAGTCGGAATGCCCTGATATGGGCTTTCGGGTCCGATTTCCCAGAGAATTCCGGAAATTTGGTTTTCTTTATTTCCCGGATTCGTGCAAAGACGATCCGGTCTGTGAACGGTGTTTGTCGCGTTTCTTCGATCACTCGATCGATGTCGGGGGCCGCGCTTGTTGCCATGTGAACTTTGGAGCTCAGACTGACGAACTGAGCCATAGCTTGTTCAATATATTGTCTAAGCATGTCGTGTTCATCGCCTGTCGCTGGCGCGAACTGGGCTTGTGCTTGATTGGACGTTTGTTTAGGGAAAACGGGGTCGAGAAGATCGATTGTTGGAAACGATCCCGTCTGGTCGACCTGTGGCGTTCGGGACTGTACCGTATTTGATCTGTTAGGATGTCCCGAGCTCGAGGCGAAAGCAGAGCCTCCTAGTTGCCTCGACCTGATATTTGAACTATTTGGGAAAGGTGGTGGCCCGGGTAATGGTCGGTTTCCCGATCCGGTTGGATCTGTGATCATTGAATTCGATCCGAATGGAGTCGGAGTCGCGATAGGCGTCATTATAGGGCGGAAGCCGCTACCTGACGTATTGGCGACATTTCCCGACGCTCTCGGGGGAGTTACTGCCTGGGAGAAGTCCAAGCGTGTACACAGTGGAGGACTTAAGGGTGTTCGTGGATCATGTGTTGACCTACCCCCTGGTTTTGGCTGGCGAGCTCTTCGAGACGGGCGTTAATGCGCCTTTCCTGTTCATCGAGCTGCGCGGCCAGAGAGCAGTTCGCGATCTCTTGGGCCCGTGTGCTTGCCTCGTTGTTTCTCGTTCAGTTTACCAACAGGCTTAACATCGAACGGATTTCAGCGAGATCATCTAGGCCTTGTCGCTGTGGAGCAGAAGGCAGTGGCGAATTAGGTCTGGTTGTTACAGATCCACCTCCTGAAGCAGGGGAGGAAATGGAATCATTCCTCATCCATACCCAGTTTCTACTCGGATCATTAGTTCCTGACAAAACATTTGTCGGGGTCTGGCTCGTCGCGACTGTTTGAGCGACTGGGCCGGTTGGTGCCGAAGTCGTGGAGACTGAGGCAGAGCTCGTCAACACGCCGTCGGTCTGACCCATGATTCTCACCCCGGTGGTGTTCTGAGGAACGTTGTCAACCGTTTGAGGGTGGTCGACAGGTGGTGTGGCGCTGGGAGAGCCAGATTGGTCGGGATTCATCTCGATCTATCGGATCTAGGATCTGATTCTTAAGACAGGAAAAACTATATATAGTCCCCACAGTCGGAGCCAAATGTGAGATCCAGGATTCACACTAAGAATTTGTATTTGTGGATTTGGACTCTAGGATATAGAAATGGTATAAATTCCTATGAATCAAAGACTTTATTGAGATTGATCGTCGAGATAGAACAAACACAGTCGAAAAGAGAGTACAAAGATTAAGATCGAGCTGCCTAGTCGAAGTGTTCTAAGCTAGGGTTGGAATGAATTGAAAGAATCGCCACTTCTTCGTTAAATAGTCTCGTCTTTGATCTTCTTGTTCCGATATTTCAGCCTCGCCGTCATAACGATCTCCGAGATTTGCGTGGATCAGTTGAACTGACAAAGACCGAGTTGCTCTATCTCCACGTCGTCCCTTATCGAGCCCGAGCTCAATCGCTTCTTGCTTCGGCATCGCTTGGGCCTCGTCAAGGCGTCATTTTCTTAGGCCCAATTGAGGAAGACGGTTGGTCTCTCTCTATCTTGATTCTGGAGCGGGCTCATAAATATGGGCATTTGTTTTATTTGTTAATGGGCCAGATTTCCTAAAGAGAAATCCAGTACCAACACTTAACACACCCAAGAAGACCACCTTTGAAGATCAAATCCATTTGAAGACGCAGCATAAAAAGGGTATTGAGACTAAGACATCTAAGTAACATGAGAAACAAAGGAAATCTCAAACAAAGGAGAAACAAAAGGAACCAGCTTATCTACACCAGAAGACATCATCTACACCATTTTTGCTGGTTTTTCAAGGACATCAAGGAGCTACCATATTAAGCATATTTCAAACGAACTAAAGAAGCCCAGACACTCAAACACATTTAAATGAGTCTCTAAATGACAGGAGTTAAAAGAATTCCCAGCTATATTTCCGAAGATCACATTTACCTTAAAAAGACAATTCAGCATTCAATCTTAGCCACAACATCTTAGTTTACCAAATCACACCAATTTGATTTCTATTTATAATCACCACCATATATGATTTTCATTAAATTTTTTATTTTTTCCTTTAAAAAGGCTTAGTCTTCTTATGTATCATCTAATAATCTTATAGCAATTATATTTCGAGATTATTTGCAAGCAAATACTTTGTTTTTCTCTTGTGTATGATTCCTTTAGTTCTAAGAGTCCAGACTTATAACAGGTTCCTCCATCAAGTTTTGTGGCATCTATCCTTCCATCCTTGATCCTCTGGTCAATTCCATATCCATTCCAACATAAGCTTCAAGGAGAAACATATGTTGCCTTGTTGATTCTCTATCTCGTCTCACTTCAATCCTTCCTCATCCACTGGTTTTCTAAAAGTGTTCTACAACCATTAGCAACCCCTATCCAACCATCACCATTGTGAGATAAAACCACTTGATCCCACATCATCTGGTCTCAGAGGCTCAAGCATCTGCTGTTATCTATCCTATATTCATGTTATTTCATTGATTTAATTGATTCTTCTTCATTTATTTTCTGTTCTTATCTCTCAATCGAAAACGAAAAAGAAAAGAGTTATTTTCTTATTTGAATCCTTGCTTTTCATTCTAGTTCCTAATTGTTGGATATAGATTTAGCACACATCCATAAGCTCATTAGAAATCTTGTTAAACCAATAAGATCATCTCGGTCCAAGAAGACAAGCCCGCTAAGGAGTCAATGGCCCAAAAGAAAGTCATCATCCAAGCGCTATAAATAGGACCCTTCACTCTTCATTTTAGACACATTGTAACTTGCGAGAGTGCCGAGCTACTTCTATAAAGCTCCGACCTTATGCAATATTAGGGAGGACGTCATTTGACGGAGTCCCACCTCGTACCATCATGTTCATCGCTCGGCTTCGGCCTTAAGATTAATAAAGAACAGTTTCGACCTCCAATTTTGCATCAAAGAAAAACCATAAAAAAAAATGTATACTTCTAATTTCATTGTTTTTATTATGTCTTAAAATCAAAAACACAAAAAGAAGAAGTTAATCTTCTTATTTTCCGTAGATTCTCTGTTTGATCAAAAAAATTAACATAAAAATCAAAAGATTTTTTTGCTCGGATCATAGCTTTCCACATTTATCTCACTCATTTTAAATTTCAAAACCCAGAAAAGCAAAAAAAAAAAAAAAAAAACTAATTTCCATTTTATTTGTCCGGATATTTTAAGAAAAGGAAAGAACTAGTTTTGATTCAGAGCTTTAGCAATTTCAAAACCAAGACTCTTGCCAACCTTTTCTATTAGACACGTTGATACTCTGAAGTTTGAAATCACAGGAACAACACCATGGGAGAAGAGGCAAGCCAAGCACAAGTCAACATGACCCAATTGCTTAAAGCTTTGCAAAGCTTAAGTGAACATATGACTCGTCTGGAACAAAGATCAACACCTCTAAGGAGAGGACCCATCAGGAATGAAACTGCTAGGCAAAACCAGAGGGCAGCTGAAGAAGAAACTGATAAATATATGCCATGCCTTGAAGATGATTCTGATCAAAACCGACAACCAAGTAGGTATGAAAAGTATAGGAACCGAGTAAGATCTATAGACATATATTATGAAGAGGAAAGACCATGGCATGGAATTGAATACATTACTAGCTCACCTCCAACCTTTGCTGACCGAGTCAATCTAGAGGCATACTTGGATTAGGAGTGAAGTGCACCCCGGAAGCATCCAAAAGAACAAAAGCTACACCAATCAAGCCCCAAACCATAGAGAAAGAGACATCAATTGATTCAAATGTCAAGAAAAGGGGCATTATGCGAGGGAGTGTCCAAACCAGAGAGTCATGATCCTTAAAACTAATGGAGAGTATGAATGATATATCATGGTTTTTATGGGTTTTTAACCATGATATATTATAGGTCTTGTATATAAACTTTTTTAGAGTCTTTACAGGGTTATGCAAGTTTGGAGCTACTTTGTATATTTTGGGAGTATTTAGAGACAAGTTGGAGAAGACAACAGATTTCAGAGTTCACTGCCCGATTTCAGGCTTGGTGTTGATCGACACCACCTCTGGTGTCGGTCGACACCGGTCGTGTATAAAGAATTCTGTGAAAGTCTAATAAAGTTTGGAGAGTTGCAAAAAGCCTCAGAAGTTTCTGATGTTTACAAAGAAGCCCAAAATCGTGTTTTAGACTATTTAATTAGGTTTTGAGCCATTGTTTAGGCTACACTTTATTTTACCTTCAAAGAGATTTTTAGCAAAGGTTAGGGGCTGATCTCCAGAGATTATGTACCCTAGTTCTATTTACTTTTTTTTTTTATGAAAACTATTCTTATTATGATTTATGTTTCATTGATCATGTTTGAGTAGTTTGCTAGTTAGGTTTAGGGTTTCTCATATGGGGTTAATGAATTGTTAGGTTGATTGGTTAGTCAGGGATTCATAACTTCTAGTGCTTCAACTTTGATTGTTCTTAATGCTTGATTGATACTAGGTTGATTATCGCAATGAAAGTTATTAATAAACTAGAACGAAATAGGGCGAGCAAATTTCATATTTCCAAAGAGATTTGGTTTAGGGAATTTGTGAACAAATCAAACTTGGACTGATTGCATATTTAGACTTTAGAATTCGCAAAGAAGTTTGGTTTCATAGGTTGTTAGACATAAATAATTTCTGCAGTGAAAGCTGGTTGATTTTAACATGGTGTTTTGAGATCTATAACCTTGCATTTGAATCCTGACCGACTGATTGATTTGATGATCTTGATTTTCTCAGAATTCCTTGAGCGTAGCATTTTCTCCTTCTGCTCACATACATTCATAGTTTTCTAATGTTTGATTACTCTCTTTCATTACAATCCTCTCGTCTCGCTTAACTTGAATTGATAAATCTATTGCGCATTCCTAAGTATCATTGTTCGATATCTTAGTACTACATCGATATATATGTGCATATGCAACTTTCTATTAGGGACAAAACGCAACCTATCAAGTTTTTAGTGCCGTTTCTCTGGACCTCTTTGACTGCCAATAGATTTTAGTAGTAGATTTTCGACTAGGCGTTTTCTTTTTCATTTATTACTTACGCACTTTTCTCTACTTTGGTGTTTCAGGTCTATGCTTAATCGCAGAACCATGAGAAACAAGGATCAACATCTAGTCTATCACAATAATCAGAAGCTATCAAAGTTAGAGCACACGAACAACAAAGCAAAGATACCAATGACAATGGTAGATCCTGTGATCTTGTGACATGACCATTTGGGACTATTCATGGCCAAGAGACCCATATCTGCAGAGCACAAGGGCAAAGACTTGATGAGGAAGGAAACCTCATTGTTGTACAAGTCGGTACAAGTGAAGGAGATGTGAAGCTGGCCCATGGTTTGGTAGGAGTGATATGCTCACAGTTTAATTCCCTAAGTTACATTGCAAGTGCACAGGCAAATGTAGTATATAGGGGTCGAACCATACTTACTCAAGAAATCTTATGATAGACTATAAAGTATCAAGAATAGCTAAGTAGCATGAGTCAGAAAGCAAGTAAAGAAAAGAAGTAAACGATTTGCAGATGAGTGTGTTTATCAATACTAAAGGCGCTAGGTCAAGGGCGTTCTCAGTAAGTCAGGTCATGGAGATCAAAAATCAGACAGGATCGAATTAAGTACCGTTCTAGAACTCAAACACAGATGTAAAACTAACCAACTTTCGTTGCGAGAATTTACTAAGTCAAACCCTAAAAATTCAAATTTCTTTCCAATTCCTAACAGATTAAACCAACATTAAGTGCAAGTTATTTTAGTTCACAAATCATTAAACCAAATTTCTTTGCAGATAACAATTTTGTTCAACCTAAATAGATCATATTCCAAATTACACGTTCGTGTCAATTTATAAACCCTAGATTTAGATTACAATTGATCAGGTTAGAAACTAGCTTTAAGTACAATTCATGTTGAAGAACTAACAGGTTATGAATCCTTAACTGATTAATTCAATCTAACATGCATGAAAACCCTATGAGAATCCCTAAACCTAACAATGAATCTACTAAGACATATTGAATGAAACAGACAACATAATTTGAATAGATTGCATTAAGAAAGAGTAGAGAATAGAAAAAGGGGTTTGAAATCTTCTCCAAAAGCAGTACAAGGTACGGATCAGCCGCAAAGCTCCTAAACTCTCCCTAGCTAAATGTATGAAGGATTATGCTTATCCGGCTCATTACGTCCCCATATACTCCAAAAAAGTTTTTCTATTAACAAGGAGGGTTTAAAAGACATCCCAAGAGAGAGAGTATCCAAAGAACTTGAAAGAGTGGAAATAAAAGGAATGTGTTTACGAGAAGAAGTAGAAATATCTTCTAAGGCACGAAAAGAAAATGGAAGGGTATTTTGTGGTTGGGGAATTGGTTCTAGGGACTTTAGTAAGGTTGGGCTTGATCGGGATCTTTTTAGACATTTTTCCGGTGTTTCAGGAGGTATGTGAAAAGAAGAGGATTGGATAATATGCGAAAAAGATGAAAGCAACAATAGATTGGTTAAGATTGTGGTAAGGTTAGGGTGAATGGTGGAAGAGGCTGCACAGGCGGTTGAAAAGGAGGTGGCTGCACATGATAAGTGAAAAGGGTAGAATATGAGACATCGCCATAGAGTATGGATGAGTCCTATGGATTTAATATAAGAACAAGGGTAGAGGACGAGGCTTATAAACTGCCAGAAGGGACATTCTTCACTTTAGGAGACAGAGTTTGAGGTGCCTTTTCCTTTTTCTTATAAATCTCATGTCCTTAATTAACCTTTGCTTTTCCATTAGGTTTCTCATTTGGAAACGGTTTTTGTCCTTGAGTAGCAGACAGAGGAAGAAACACAAGTTTTTCGGAATGTTCCCAACTCTTTACAGAACGAAAAGGTTGGTGGTAGCCAAGGACAGTTAACTCGAACCTCATAAAACTTGGCCACTTTGCCTCTGAAATTCCACTACATGAGGTAACACCTTTGTAAACACAACCTCCACCTTGATATTATAAGTAGTAAGACTCACTAGGTTAGTAGTGAATTCATTTGTTTCCTTAGTATCTCCAACTAACCCTCCTATGAGGCTAACACTACAAGAAAAAGGGCATTACCGACGGGTTTACCGACAGCAAAAATTTCGTCGGAAATTTCCAACGATAAACCGATGGATTATCGTCGAGAAGGCTATCGTCGGTTTCTCGCCGGTAATTCCCGGCAATTTTGCTATCCGTTGGGAAATTCCCAACGAATTTTTGATCGATATAGTTACAGTTGGAATTCGTTGGGATTCAGTCGGTTTAATGTAACTGTTAATGTGTACGTTAATATGGCCGTTAAGGTATTCGTTAGACCGACAAAAAACCGACGGATAATGGCTATTGCCATCGGTTTTCCATCGGTTTTACGTCTCTTATTATCCTACAAATACCTCATACCTCCTCTCTTCCCCTCCACACCTATCCCTCCATAACTCTCTCTCTCTCTCTCATACAGTTGACTACCAAGAAGAATATCTTCTTCTAATTATTCCAGATCTTGGATGGACAGACTTAGGATTGATGAGGCGACGCTAGTGCACACCGAATATGCACTCGGTATTATGGAGTTCATGTCGTCAGATTGCAATCAACCACATATGCAGAAAAGTGGTAAGTTAAAATGTCCATGTACTCAGTGCCAAAATTTTAGAAATCTTACGATTGGCAAAGTATGGCATCACTTGTATTCAGTTGGGTTTATGGCGGGTTATAAGATTTGGTATCTTCAAGAGGAAACATTGGATTATGCAAGTAGTAGTTGGGAACCTTATGGTAGTGCTTGTAGTATGGAACCTAATGTTAGTTCTAGCGAACCTCATAGTGCGGATGTAGATTTTGGTGTAGGTACTGTTCGGATGGTTAATGATGCATATATAGAAAATATTCAGGAAGTAGATGAATATCAAATTCCTTTGGAGTGAACGAGGACGTATGGAAGGGGCTGATCTGTCATTGGTCGAAGCCTGCAACAACAACACCTCTTCGACGAACTCCCAAAACCGTAGAAGTCATAGAAACGGTGTCGGGATCGCGACTCATAATGCGGGAGCAAAGAGCACCGCATCGAGGAAAATTTACTTTGTAAGTATCATAACTTATATTTTTTGATAATTTTTGACTTTTTATAATCATGATTTTTTTGGGGCAGAAACGGCGAGTATGACGAGATCCGACACATATTTAGCTCATCACGGACAGCCATTAAAAGAAGACTACGGGCGAGATCCAGGATCCGATTGCTCGGAGAATTTTTGAGTCGGCGAAGAGGCGGATGGATGAGGTGGTTTCCCAATCCGAGGAAGTCGGTTCAACGGAAGAGCTATCTCGCGAAAAGATCAACAAAATCTTTATCGCCCATAAATTATTTGATTCTAACTAAAACCATAAAAAAACTATGCAGGAAACGGAGAAGAGAAGAGGCTGGGTTTTTGGTTTAGGAAACTTGGCGGAGAGAGTCTCGACACCCCATTCCCGCTTCTGTCCGGGAAACGAGAACTTCGCCGAAGCGTTGAATGCTAGTAAGGCGCGTATTGAAGCCCGGATGGCAGAGAAAAAGGTAGAAACCGAGAGGCAGGCGATGAATGATCAGTTTATGTACTATATTAACCACGGCCATCTTCCGGAAGGAGTAGGAGCAGTAACGGGGGCGGGAACGGGAACGGAAACATCGGGTACGGGTATGGGTGCGGAACGGGGACGGGGACGGGATCGTACCCCAGCCCCGTTAAATGTAATATAGATCATTTTTTATTGAATAATTTAAAATTTTAAAATAAAATTAAAAATTTTAAAATAAAATTAAAAATTTTAACCAATTTTCATTTTTATTATATTTTTACACTGTAATATTAATAAAATAATTATATAATTTTGGAAAACAATTTTTTTTAAATAAGTTTTTTTTTCTTTTCTCTCGGTAATCGGTCGGAAATTTTTTTGATATAAAATCCACGGTGAACCGTAAGAAAAATTGTCTGTATTTTTCGTAGGAAATATCATCGGTAATACCCGTCGATAATCCATCGGCTTATTTCCCTAGGGAAACTGTCAAAAAAAATTCGTCGGTAAACCGTCGCTTTACAGCCGTCGGTATTCTGTCGGTTTACAGCCGTGAGCAATCCATCGGATTTTTTTTCTCGGAAATCCGTCAGTAAGAAACCCTCGGAAAACCATTAGTAATCTTCTATCGGAAAACCCGTCGGTTAACTTCCCTCGAGAACCGTCGATTTATTACCCTCGGAAAACCATCAATAAATGGTCCGTCGGTTATGTGGCCCTCGATGAATGGTCGATAATCCGTCGGTTTTGTATCCGTCGGTATTTACCGATGAAAAACTGACAGATATTTTTTCCAACGAAATAGAACCAGCCTATTTTTTTTGGTTAGAAATCCATCGCAAATGGGCGTTCCCGACGATGTCGCATTTCTTCCGGTAATTTCTTGTTTTCTTGTAGTGTAAGGCCATCACTATGTCGCAGGTTTAGAGGAATTCCATTAAATTGAGCCCATATCTTGATAGTGGTAGGGACCTCAGAGCTAGCATTAGGAGAGGAAGACCATTGAACAACATGAAACATACAGTCACCAACATACCAAACCCTTTTCTCCAAGATCTTTTGTCGAATGAACTCGGTGGGGACTCTAACAAGCATTGATATAGAAATGGGATTATTATGAATTTCAATCCTCTTTCCTTTACTCCACGTATGATAAGGACACTATCGAGCATGTACGTCGGATACGGGAACTCGAGCATGTAGTACATCATGGCCAAAATGCTCTTCTTGATCTTTGATTCCGTCATCCCAAACCTGAAAATGCAAAACATTAAACATTAATCGTTTATGAATAATATGTGACAGAAACTAATTTCTAGAGGTGAAAATACTTAACAATAAAATCCTGGGATCCTCTCGTAATTGGGATCGATTCGTTTGAGAATCTCTCGTCCCGGATGCTCGACTAACAGCTCTATTTCCGCTGCAATAGAGAGCGGAACATTTTGTGTCTCCAGCACCTGAGACACATAATGGCTCCGACTAGGAGCCTCCTTGCGAGGCTGTGATGGTGGTGGCGGGTGTGACGGTCTCGGCTGAAATGGTCACGGCTGAGCCGATCGAGACCGTCGTGCCGAAACAGGGCGTGGCCGACCCGTCTCAAACTGACCTGGATGGGTAGCTAGATAATCCTCAAAATCTCTAAAATTTCTCTACAAACCGTAAATAATTAAAAAGTTAACGATTCTATATAAAAATTATAAATTTTAAAAAATCATAAAAATCTTTATTAAAAAAATTTAAAATATTTTTATTTACCTATTATATATTTTGAAAATAATTTCCTAAAAAAATCTTAATAATTTTTTAATAAAATTGTAGAACAAATAAAAAACTGAAATGTTTTTTTGAAAAATTACAAATATTAAACAAAAAACAAATATATTTAATATAAATTTAGTTAATCAAAAAGAAAAAAATTTATAAAACGGTTTTAAAACTTTTTAATAAACTAAAACCTTAGAAAATTTTAAAACTAGTATAAATTTTTTTTGGAAAATCTAAAATCATTTACAAAACGTGTTTAAGATCGTTTTTAACCTTTTTAAACGTTTTAAAATGTTTTGAAAATGGCTAAAACAATTTAAAAAAAATTTAAACATTTTAAAAACTATCACATGAGCTGGATAACGTAGATAACATCCAAAATATCTAAATTTCATCCTAAACTACCGACAATCTAGCTTAAAACCACACAGGCACACATGAACCGAGAATCTAACAACCTAAAAACTCAATCTTAAGTGAAATTGAAACGGCAAAATCGAAACTCACATGACTATATAGTTTTGGACGGTCGGATTTGTCGTATGGAGGCCGGAATCGTAGAGAGAAGGTAGAGAAAGTGCGTATAGCAAGAGGGTAGAGAGAGAGAGAGTGAAATCGCGTATAAATGAGGAAGAAGAAGATGTGGTCGGTTTGATATTAGGCAGTTTCAGACGGTTATTTCATTTACTGTCGGTAATCTGTCGGAAGTTAGGTGGTCCAATTATTTGGCAAAATATTTTGGCGGTTTGACGAAAAATTTGGCAGTTTCTCGAAATATTTGGTTAAAATTTGGCGGTCTATAAAACCGACGGATAACCGACGAATCTTTTAACAGCCATCGGGATTTCGACGGTAAATGAAAACAAAACACCAGGTTCATCTTGACTCGAACCTGTGTCTATTAAACGGGAACAAAACTCCTTATACCATGGTCCACATTAGTACAGCCCTGATCTGAAAATTTTCCTTGCAGAAAACATCATATGGTTCAACAATAGGCACCCATAATTTTTGCAACTCATATATCAATGATTGCAAGAATACGTCAAGTGATCTTCTTGGACCGGGAACGAGTACGTAGAGGAAATAAAATTCTCGATGCATGCACATAGTTGGCGGTAGGTTATAAGGAGTTAGAATCACTGGCCGCACCGAATATTGTCTCACATGCCTCCAAAATGGGTTGAAACCATCAGTGCATAATCCAAGGTACATGTTACGTAGCTTGTACGCAAAATCCGGATATACTTTATGAAAATGTCTCCATGCATCAACATCAGACGGATGTGCAATCTCTTGTCCTGTTCAATGCTCGGCATGCCATCCAATTTCCCCCGCAGTTCGTTCAGATTGGTATAATCGTTTCAACCTATCGGATAACTGCAAAAACCACGTTCGTTTTAAAGGAACCATAGCTCTTCCCCTTGTATCCTAATAGCGCGTCTTTCGACAAAATTTACATTCCAGACGGTATTCAACTTCTTGCCAATATAGCATACACTTGTCGATGCACACATCTATCATCTGGTACGGTAATCCAAGCCCTTTAACAAGTTTCTTGACCTCGTTGTATGAACATGGCGCAAGATTTTGTTCAGAAAGAATATCTTTCACAAAATCTCAAATCGCATCCACAAATTCCTCCGCCAAATTGTAGTCCATCTTTATGCCCATTAATCTAGTAGCACATGATAATGACGAATGACCCTCTTTGAAGCCTTCATAGAGTGGCCGCTTTACTGCATCTAACATATCAAAAATTCTCCTAGCTTCTACATTAGGTTCCTCATCTAGCCTAGGAATGTGATATTCACCTACTTCCTGAACATTTTTCGATATGCATCATTAACCATCTGAACGTTACCTACACCAAAATCTACATCCGCACTATAAGGTTTGCTAGAACTAACATTACGTTCCCACCTACTAGTACTACCATAAGGTTCTCTACTACTACTTGCATAATCCGATGTTTTTCCATGAAGATACCAAATCTTATAACCCGCCATGAACCTAATTGAATACAAGTGGTTCCATACTTCGTCAATCGTAGGATTTCTAACATTTCGGCACAGAGTACATGGGAATTTTAACTTACCAGTTTTCTGCGTATGTGGTTGATTGCAAGCTACCGTCATGAATTCCATCATACCGAGTGCATATTCGGTGTGCACTTAGTTCGTCGCCTCATCAATCCTAGGTCTATCCATCCATGATCTGTGATAATTAGAAGAAGATATTTTTTCGTAATCAACAGTATTAGAGTGAGAGTGAGAGAGAGGGAGAGAGATTGTGTGTGTGTGTGTGTGTTTGTGTTATAGAGGGATTTGTGTGGAGGAGAAGAGAGGAGCCCAGAGGTATTTGTAGGAAATTAAGAGACGGAAAACCGACGGATATAGCCATTATCCGTCGATAATCCGTCGGTTTCTTGACGGTTCAACGGATATCTTAATGGCTATACTAACGTATCCATTAACGTTTACATTGAACCGACAACTAACCGACGGAATTCCGACGGAAAACTAAAGTTGTCGATAATCCATCGAAAAATTATTGACGGAGGTCACAACAGTCCGAAACAACCAACGAAAAACCGACGATTACCTCCCCGTCAAAGATCCATCGGTTTACCGTCGAAAATTTCCGATGGAATTTTCTTCATCGGTAAATCCATCAATAATGGCCCTGTTTTCTTGTAGTGTGAAATCAAAAACTTTGTTAAATTAATTTCAAAATATAAAAATAAAGTAAAGAATTTTGTAAATAATTCGATAACATAGTTTTATTTAATTATTTTATGAGTTTAATCTTACCTATTAAAGTAGGAGACCAATATGAAAATAACCTTAGCCCTACGTGTTATTTACAACATATGTCTTTGCTTTTTAAATTTTCATTAAGGGTATAATTGTCATCTTAGTTCTAATTTAATTTCGCCAATAATTAATATCATTACCATAAAAATCTTAACTAATATCTCCACTTGATCGTCTCTATCATTTTTCTTTTAGAGTTTTATCGTATAATTTTAGAATAATATCATAATATATGCATGATTACATTTGTTCACAGCAACATCTTTTATGTTCTATCGCTTGCATTTTTAAAAGCTCGAAAATGCTACTGAGGAAGCGGAACCTGCATTTTGTTCACAAAAACATCTTTTTGCTCATAAGAAATATAACACTCAGTTTTAGAAGCTCGAACCTGCATTATACATACATATTGTAATACATTAGGATTGCATCGTCTTAACTTTCAAAACTATGTTCTCGATTTAATATAAACCATTTTGTTCATAAGAAATAAAAAAACGCCAATATAGCATATCTAAGGATATCAAAACAATAAAAACATTATTTTATAAAATATATTAATAACGAAACCGTATTAATTATACATAACTAAAATATTTCCGTAAGCAACTTCACAGCTTATCTAAGGATATCAAAACAATAAAAATTTTTAATTTTTTTTAAAACATACTAATAACGAAACCGTATTAATTATACATAACTAAAATATTTCCGTAAACAACTTCATAGAATATCACAACAACCAAAACGATATTAATAACTATAAATTAGAATCAAATAACAATCTAAAAGGAATTTTTGTTAAATCCATTATGAGAATATATCATATTCTTGCTTTGCAAACCAATTAATACCGAAATAATATTCGAAATTCCATTTTTAAACCAAATACAATATGACAATCTCAACAATCATATATTTTCTTCCTAATAATACCTAACAGAATATCTTGCATAAATATTTTAAACCAGAATATGCTAATATACTAACTTACATCCACGATTCTTAAAGATTTAGGTCAAATGTGATGGACGATTGTATCACCCTTATAAATATGTATCACGCATTCCTAACCTAAACATCTCTTCTTCTAAACTTTTCAAAAATAAACAGATAAGCATATCGAAAAAATGGTGTCTGCTACAAGAATTACAAACCTGAAGGATGTGAAGCCTTTTAAGACCGGCTGGTGGATTGAAGTAAAAGTCATCCACTCCTGGAAACAATACACATCAATCAATGGAGAATATTTGGAATTGATACTAGCAGATGCTAAGGTTTTTTTAATTTTATTGTATTCATTTGATCTTAATTAAAACTCCATCATACGTAAACATGTTTTGTTTTTTTTGTAGGGTGTGAAAATCCTAGCGTCATGCAAAAAATAGTATGTGATACGTGTGCAAAAACAACTACATATTGGCCAGTGGAGGGTTATTGAGAACTTCTCATTAACCCCTGCATTTGGTCAATACAGACCAACCAATCATGTTTACAAAATTGTTATCATTGGTAACACTTCGGTCACATCTTCTGATCTCAAGTTAGATGATAACTTTTTTTTGTCTCTGACCAGTTTTGAATCCATCACAAATGGGACACTCAAGACACACTTCTTGGTTGGTAAGTATTTATGTTCTTTACTTACTTTTTATTTGTAAGTTCTTATTCATCCAATTTTTTTATTCAATCGTTAATATTTACTACTTTGATATCTAGATGTTATGGGACAAGTTCTAGATGTTGCTCCCATTCAATCTGTTCAAGTTATGGGAAAAGAAAGGAAGAAGATTGAATTCGTTTTGAGAAACACAGAGTAAGATTATATATTCTATTTTTATTTCAGAGTTATACTAACTTTATCAACACATTATAAAACTGACAACATCTAATGTAAATCGTTATGTTTTATTGTTTTGGTTATTTTTGTTTAGTGATAAGAGATTTGCATGCTGTTTGTGGGGTAGATTTGCTGAACAAATTGTTGATGCTTATGAACAAGCAAATGACAAAACAATAATCTGTTGCATTAGATTTGCAAAAATCAACCATTATAAAGGTATTTTCTTCAAAATATCAAAGGTCCAAAGTATATCATAATATCAATTAACAATTTTTATTGTTAGCTTACTAAAAATTTCTTATTACGATCTTGAAGGAGATCTTCAAATCACTAATGCATTTGATGCATCAAATGTTATCATTAACCCATCTTTCCCCGAGGCTGAAGAGTTTGTTCAGATGTAAGTAACTGATACAAAATCGTTTCTCTGTTTAATAGTGATATATAGATAATACAAATTCACTTTATTTTTAGTTCAAATCTAATATATTATTTATCAGGTTAACAGCTAGTGGATTTTCTCTCAGCATTGCTGAAAACGAAAATGGGAAACTTCGACTGATGAACCAAACAGAACAATGGTATGCTTTTCCCGAAATCACAGTATCAGAAATCCTGATGGCTATTGAGGTTAGTTCTGCTTCTATATGATATTAACTTTTTATGATCTTTATTTTAAGGATTGTGAACTACTGTTTATTATGTAGGAAGGAAAAGTCAGAGTAAAAGCCACTATTAGTGGTAATGATTTCGATTGGGCTTGGTATTATATTGCACATAAAAGTTGCAACAAGAGGGTTATTGAGATTAAAAGACCTCGATCGGCTTTAGCTGCTAAGGCATCACCACGTATGTTTCGTTGTGATATATGTCATGATAATGTTACTGATGTAACTTCCAAGTATGTAAATAAATTTTGATCACATAACTCTTTTCTAAAGATTTTTTGTTATTATAATATCGCTTGAAATACATCTAACTCTCCTGCTTCATCATTTTCAGATTTAAACTACATCTAGTTATCAAAGAAGAGTCAACAGATATCAAGATCATGATGCTAGACACTGTTGCCGAAAGCATTGTTGGAAAATCAGCTGCTACAATCTTAAATGGTTTTTTGGATGAGGTAATTTTTAGTGCAAAATGAAACCGTTGGTAAGGCTTATTAATTTGTATAATATTGAATCCCCAATATAAAACAGGTTGAAGATCCTAAATTACTCTCTGAAGAGATAAAATCCTTGGTTGGGAAAACGTTCCAGTTCGGTGTTTGTATTAACAAGGACAACGTTTTTTATGGTAATGAGATTTACAAGGTAGGAAAAGTTTGGGGTATTGATGAGATTCTGAAAATCGAACCTAATTCAGAGAGTGAAAATCAAACCAAGCCATTTTCCTCTACCATTTCAAGTGACCAGGTCTGCCTTCCTTTTTTTTACACAATTACATTATAAATAATGTTTTATAGTTAAGATTCCTATATATTTTGTTAATAAATATTTAGGTTTCATTGATTGAAATCAATAGTGAAGAAACTTCAGAGGTCTGTTCAACTCCAGAAGCTAAGCGCAAGAAAGAGACTGAGGATGTACCTGATCTAACCTCCACGTCCAAGAAACAGTGCATGAAGGTGATCAAGTAGGAGAGGATTGATTGAAGTGCGTTTTCAGAAATTATGATAATGTTGGCGTTTTAATTTTTCTTTGGATTTTAGTTGGTTTTTAGTTTTTTATGTTACCTTCAAAACTTTCGTCTATTTATTTGAACCATTTAGGTTACGAAATTTAATGTTTTATTTACAATAATAAATCAGTTTTAATTAATAAGATTAAGATATATCTTCTTAAGATTACCAAACCTATTTTACCCAACATCTAAATTCAATCTAACCGATAACCTAATTAGTTCTTAACCTAAATATGAAATTTTTAAAAAGTTAAGTGGAACTTACAATATTTAAGACAGGATACGCTTCCAGAGCATTGTTTGAGAAACGCGTCGCCATATTATGGACTCCATTAGAACTCTTAATCCTGTACAATAAAATGTAAGGCAATTTTTGTGTAACATAACATAATGAATAATGCTAATCGAAACTATATAGCCACAATATATTGTCAACGATTTAGTAATCGGAACAAATTTAGTTGGTTAAATAGTTCAAAGGAAACTATTATATTCGCTTAAGATTTTGTAAGATTATAACAAGGTAGTTTAAACTGAAATATATATTGTTTAGATTTTATAATATCTTACTTTTGGAATATTACACACGAATTTTTTTTTTAAAAACCCACCAAATGCATTTTATATCAAACGCCAAAACTTTCAAATTTCTAACACCATGCCGTGCTGAGGTATTATGTGCAATATACTCGATTGGAAGACATTGAAGTCAAACAGTTAAATAAGATCGTTTACAGAGCATACGAAACAGGTATATTCAAAATCAATAGAGTTTAATCATAATATACTTCAATATTCAATTGTTATATACAATAATCTGTGATCAGCATTTACCCTACTCTAGATCCTAAATTTTTTTGCCTATCATAAAACAAGATGAAAAGAAGAGCACGTGAAAATCACAATGGAAATCTCAGTCAAGGAAATATGGAATCAGTTAATACAACAAGCAATACTAATCTGTCTGGAAGTAATCTCGAATATCAGCCAAACTCTATTTCTATAAGTGCGGTTTCTGATTCAAGCGTACCTTGTATAATCCCAAGATTCCCAGGTTTCAATACAACTTACAACAGTCCGGCCACAACTGCAACAAAACGAAATTTAAGATCAGGTTAGAACATATAAAATGAGTTTTTAATCATGACATGTTGTATTTTAAAGATAGCTTTATATTACATTCATGTGTACAAATTTTATCATCAGAAAACGATTTAGACAATGGTGGAGCTGCCAAAAGGATTCGACAGGACTCAAACTATTCACGTAATTCTTAATCTGATATACTTATCAATAGATATCAATGTACTATTTCCTAAATATTCAGTCACCATCCTAATCGATCATCTATTATTTGGTCTGTGAACATCAACAGATGATGCAATTGGCAGCTCTGGAATCGCTTCTATTCGAGAATCCAGTAACGTGGGAAGAACTGTTTGTAATGACATTACTAATTTGAGTCCAATATCTGATTCAAACCTACCTGCTATTACCCGGAGACGCTCAGATTTCAAAACTCCTTCACAAAATTCGACCGATAATGCAACGACCAATACTGTAATGAAACGAAAAATGATATCAGGTGAAAACATGTGTAATACATATGTTTACCATTACATTTTTAACTAATAACAATAAGCTATATTTATCAATCATGTCGAGAATTTTTAGCTATAGGCGATAATTTTGGAAACTATAGAGCTTGCAAAAGGAGTCGACAACACCTTAATGACTCACGTAAGTTTATATGTGTCAATTCCGAAACAACTTACTATATCAAACAAAGTTAATTTAAATGACATTACATCTATTGTGTGTCTGTAAACAGCAATAATCAATACATTTAGCAGCTTTACAAGCTCAAGGATCACGTGTATGGGAGAATCCAGTAACAGTGGAAGAAATGCTTTTAATGATATTACTAATATGTCTTCTAATAAAAGAGGAGAATGTATCTCATATGATACATTTGATCAAGGAAACATACACGATCACAATTATGACCTGAAGAGTGAAGATGATGAATCTCCATATGAATTTTCTGAAGGTAATTTTATATCATATTTGATCTATAATATGAATTATATGTTTCATATTTCATTTTTGTAACAATTTGTTTTGTTAAATATGTATTCTATTGACCACAGATGAAAATTATGATCAAGAGGTGGATTGTAGTAGCCAAGAAAGTTCAGATTATGAGGATTTAGAAACAGTTGATTTAGTTCAATCATCCAACCTTGAAACAAATGCTACACATGAACGAATAAGTACAATGGCAGCTATTATGCAACAAATGTTTAGTATGAGGGTTTCCAATGTTAATCAAAGTTCAAAAAAAGAAGAAGATGGTAAGTTTGAATTTGTTTAAAGTTTAGCTAAATGTTGAACATGGCTTTGTCATAATCGCTTTCATTTTACAGATTATATAGCCATTATGTGGTATGGGGAACGCATCGGCAAACATAAGAGGATTATTAAACCAAAATTTACATTGTGTTGTATGCAAGGACAAGTTCAGCTGCCCTTATTAAAAAAACCACCCCATCAATTACAGAGATTGCTTGATGGAAAAGATCGTGACTGCAAACATTATCAGAGAAATACGAGACCAATGAACATGTCTTTCTCATTTACTTCTATTGGTGGAAAAGTGGACAGATCAGTGCAGAAAGGATGAGGACCGCAAATGTTTCAACTACAAGGAGATCATTTGATGGGTAGTTTGAAACCAACCACAGGAAATCATGCAAAGTTTGGACAGCTCTATATTGTTAACACAGAGAACGAAGCACAAAACAAAGCTACTATTTTGAGGTACATACATTCTATGTTTATATGTTTTATTAATGAGTTTTCCAGTCTGACATCTATATTATAATTGTATTGCAGCAAAGGGAAGAATAGTAGTCAGTTCAAGAATAAGGAGGGTTTGAAGGTGCACATTATTAAGGAACTGATTGAGATGTTAAATGATGTAAATCCATATGTTAAAAAGTTTAGATCAGCACGAGAAAGGATGGATTTAAATCCAGAAGAGGCTTTCCACATGAGAAATTGTCAGTGACAGGACAACAGATGGAAGAACATATAATACTCCTACAGCATCTGAACTTGCAGCACTAATTCCTTACGATTTTAAATTAGGGATGGATAGGAGAGATATTGTGGTGCAAAAATAATCAGGGCGTCTTGCAAGGATTAGTGAGATTCATGTTTCGTATCTACCGCTTCAGTATCCTCTAATATTCGTATATGGGGAGGATGGTTTCAGAGTTGGGATTAAAAAACGAGTCACAGAAGCTACGAAGAAGCATAAAAAATATACAATTAGTATGAGGCAATGGTACGCATTCCGGCTTCAAGAAAGAGAGAATGAGTCTAATGTTCTCTTTCGCAGCAGAAGATTATTCCAACAGTTTTTGGTTGATGCTTTTACAACGATCGAATCTAGCAGGCTAAGGTATCTGAAGCATAATCAGAAAAATCTGCGTTCTGATAGTTATGACTCTATAAAACAGTCTGAAAACGCTGGTATTGAGTTCATGAATCAGCAGGGTCAGGAATTTTTGTTACCAGCTTCTCTAACAGGAAGTCCTAGATACATGAAGAATAGCTATTTAGATGTGATGGCCATAAGCAAGCATTTTGGTTTTCCAGATTTGTTTATCACATTCACTTGCAATCCTAAGTGGCCCGAGATTACAAGAGTTTGTGAGAAGCAAGGATTA
Source organism: Orychophragmus violaceus (assembly GCA_030180135.1). Lineage (NCBI taxonomy): Eukaryota > Viridiplantae > Streptophyta > Magnoliopsida > Brassicales > Brassicaceae > Orychophragmus > Orychophragmus violaceus. Next base: position 30,565,754 of record CM058233.1, read on the forward strand.
TATGCAAATGACAGACCGGATTTTCTTTGCAGAATGTTTAAGCTGAAACTTGATTCTTTGATGAATGATTTAACAAAGAAGAAGCTATTAGAAAAGGTGGCTTCATGTAAGTTATATAAATCTACATATGCTTTTCGGTTTAGTTTATATATTTTGATTATAAGTTTACGATTACTAATATGTTTTTGATTGTTTGACAATTCAGTCATGTACACCATTGAGTTCCAAAAGAGGGGATTACCTCACGCTCACATCCTTCTTTTCATGGATCCCACTTCCAAATTGCAAAATACGGATGCTATTGACAATATCATTTCTGCTGAACTTCCAGATCGAGTTAAGGAGCCAAAGCTTTATAATGTAGTTACGGAAATGATGATTCATGTACCATGTGGAAGAGCTAACATGAACTCACCATGTATGGAAAATGGTAAATGTTCCAAGTTCTTCCCGAAACCTTATGCTGAGAAGACAACAATTAACAAAGAAGGATTTCCAGTTTATCGAAGACGAGAGCTACAAAATTGTTTTGTAGAGAAGAGTGGTGTGAAATGTGACAACCGTTATGTTATTCCTTATAACTGGAAACTCGCTTTACGTTACAGAGCTCATATGAACGTGGAATGGTGTAACCAATCTGGTTCCATCAAGTACTTGTTTAAGTACATTAATAAAGGACATAATCGTGTAAGTGTTGTTGTTAAACCACCAGAGAATAGTGCTGTCGAAAATGCTGGTGATGAAGTAGAACGAGTTCAGAAGCCAAGGGATGAGATAAAGGACTTCTTCAATTGAAGGTTCGATCTTAATCAACAGACTCGGTTTCCCTCATGTATTAAACGTTTGTATGTATAATAATCTAACTTAGTTTCTGGTCTGAATTTTGAAATTGGTAGATATGTTTCTGCTTGTGAAGCTGCTTGGAGAATTTTCAAATATAAGATACACTATCGATCTACATCAGTCGAGAGGCTTACGTTTCATCTACCGGGAAAACAACATGTTATCTTTCGAGGCAAAGACAAAATTGAGACCATCGTCAGTCGTAAACTCATATAGAAAACGATGTTCCTGGCCTGGTTTGAGTTGAATAAAGTTGATTCCTTCGCAGTTACAAAGACTTATGCTCAGATTCCAAACTACTATTCCTTTAACAAAAGTGAGAAGAAGTTCAAAAGGAGGGAAAAGGGATTTAGTGTTGGAAGAATCAACTATGCTCCGTGTAAAATGGAAGATGCATATTAGTTGCGAGTGTTGTTGAATGTTGTCACAGGTCCTAAATGTTTTGATGACATAAAGACGTTCAAAGATGTTACTTACACCGAGCACCAGGATGCGTGTTATGCACGTGGTTTGTGGTTTGTTGAACGATGACCAAGAGTATATTGATGATATACTAAGGCATAGTTTTGAAAATTCAGGAAGCTACCTAAGGCAGTTATTTGTTATTATGCTACAATCTGGTAGTTTATCTCCCCTAGAATATGTTTGGGAAAATACTTGGGAATCTCTGTCAGATGATATTGAGTACAACATGAGAAAACATTTCAATAGGCCAGGTAAAAAAACTGTCCTGTTGTGTTTGATATTGATTGCTAATGAGATGAAGATTTAATAGTATCTTTGTTACTTTGAATATAAATCGTTTTTTTTCTTACAGAGTTGAAACTAAGTGGCGATGAGCTGAAAAATGTGCTTTGGCCGAAATCGAGAAGCTTCTCAAAAGTAGTGGGAGTTCTTTGTCTTTTTACAAAACAATGCATAAGGTTCTACCTACGCTTGGATGTCAGAATTCAAATGTCCTCATACTTGATGAACGTAGCTACAATCTTCAAGAATTGCTTGCCGACCATGACAGAGATATTCAGAAGATGACAGATGAAAAAAAAAAGAGATATATGATGAGATCATTGATGCAGTGGTTAATGTAAAAGGTGGATTGTTCTTTGTTTATGGATTTGGTGGCACTAGTAAAACTTTTCTATGGAGACTACTATCAGCTGCAATAAGAAGTAGAGGAGATATTGTTTTGAATGTTGCATCGAGCGGAATTGCTTCTTTGTTGTTAAGAGGTGGTAGGACTGCTCATTCAAGATTTGGAATCCCTATTAATCCTGATGAGTTTTCGACATGTACAATGACTCATGGAACAGATCAAGCTAACTTGGTCAAAGAAGCATCTCTCATTATATGGGATGAAGCACCAATGATGAGTAAGCATTGCTTTGAGTCTCTGGATAGGAGTTTGAATGATATCATTGACGAGAAAAACAAGCCTTTTGGAGGAAAATTCGTGGTGCTTGGGGGTGATTTTAGGCAAGTACTTCCTTTAATTAATGGAGCTGGTAGGGCTGAAATAGTTTTGGCTGCACTTAATTCATCGTACCTTTGGGATCATTGCAAGGTTCTCAAACTTACAAAGAACATGCGTTTGTGTTCTAATAATTTGACTGTGGAAGAGTCAAAGGAGCTTAAGGAATTTTCAGAATGGATTTTAGATGTAGGCGATGGTAAAATATCAGAACCTAATGATGGAGAAGCTTTGATAGAGATTCCAGACGAGTTTCTAATTCTAGACGCAGCTGAACCAATTGAAACGATTTGCAAGGAAATCTATGGAAATACTGCTTCTTTACAACAAATTAAGGAACCACGATTTTTTTAGGAGAGAGCTATATTATGTCCGACCAACGAGGATGTCAATATGATAAATGATCATATGTTGAACAAGCTTCATGGTCAGTAACATTTCCTGTCTCTTGAACATGCTTTTACTTGCATTGAACAGTTGAATACTAATTTTGTTGTTTTTCAGGAGAGGAAAGAATATACTTAAGGTTTGATAGTATAGACCCTTCAGATAAAAGCTCTGCAAATAATGAAGCCCTAAATGCTGATTTCCTAAATAGTGTTAAGGTTTCTGGTCTGCCAAACCATAGTTTAAGGCTGAATATTGGTTGTCCTGTTATGTTACTCAGGAATATTGATCCCACAGGTATTTAAAAAAATTTAATTCAAAACTTAATTATCTTCGTTATCAAACATATTTTCAGAATGTGAATGTGTTTTATTCAACATGAGGGTTAATGAATGGGACACGACTACAAATTACCGAGCTGTATGATTTCATGGTGGAAGCAAGAATTCTTACTGGAGAAAGAGTTGGAAATAGAGTGTTTATACTGAGGTTGTTGATAACACCATCGGATAAGAAACTACCATTCAAAATGCAAAGAAGACAGCTGCCATTGTCGGTGGCTTTTGCTATAACCATAAATAAAAGCCAAGGACAATCATTGTCGGAAGTTGGGATATATCTACCAAGGAATGTGTTTTCACACGGACAGCTCTATGTAGCTATATCAAGAGTCACATCGAAAAAAGGTTTGAAAATTCTCGTTGTTGACAAAGATGGTAAGCCTCAGAAAAAAACGATGAATGTGGTTTTCAAAGAGGTATTTGATATATCATGGTTTTTACCGGTTTTATGCCATGATATAGTTGTGTTTTTAGTGTCTTTTGTGTTCTTTTAGAGTCTTTTACAGGTTTAATCAGGTTTGGAGCTAATGTGGAGATTTTGGAGTATTTTGGGAGTTTTGGAGCATTTTGGCCGAGAGTTTAAACTCACTGTCCGATTTGATGATCATGCATCGATCGACACACCTTTGGTGTCGATCAACACACTAGCGAGATGGGCCGAAATACGGCGGTTAATGAAGTTATGAAGATTTGCAGAAAAGCCAAGAAAAGTTCCAGTATTTACACAGAAGCTCCAGCCGAGATTATGCCTATATATTTAGGATTTTGGTGCTTATTTTAGATACGCTTTCATACTTTTAGCTAAGAGATTTTTAGAGCTTTTGGGGCTGATCTAATCCTGTACTTCATCTATTTTGGAGAAGATTTCGAACCCCTTTATCTATTTAATTTCTTATATGCAATCTATTATTTCTATGATTTCTGTTTCATTAATCATGTCTGAGTAGATTCATAGTTAAGTTTAGGGTTTCTCATTAAGGATTTGATGACTTGCTAGACTTGTTTAATTCATTTAAGGATTCACATGATTAGAATGTTCTTTAAACTAAATTGTGTTTAATGCTAGTTCTAACCTGATCAATTAGAATCTAGATCTTAGGTTGCTAAATACGACACGAGAGTGTGGTTTAGAATCTGAACTATTTAGGTTGAGCAATTAAATTATTCGCAAAGAGATTTGGCTTAGTTTAATTGTGAACATATCAAACTTGAAATTAATGCTGGTTTAATCTGTTAGTAATTGCAAAGAGATTTGGATTACTGCACTTAGACTTAGAGGATTTTCGCAAAGAGATTTGGTTAATTCTAATTCCGTGATTTGAGTTCTAGAACTGAGTTTAATTTGATCCTGACTGATTAACTTGTTTGCTTGTCTGATTTCCTGAGAATTCCCTAGACTTAGCGCTTTTAGTTTATTGCTTTCACAACAAATTCCTGCTACTGATTTACTTTATTGCCTTACTTTTATTTCATTCACCATCTGCTTTCTTCTTAGTATTAATCTCTACGGTTCTGATCTATCGAGAGCAGAGTCTCTATATACTACATTGACATTACTGTGCACTTGCAGTTAGTATAGGGATTAAAACTCGACCTATCAAGTTTTTGGCGCCGTTGCCGGGGACTCTTAGAGTCTTAGATAGGACCGAACTTAGGGTTTTTACTAGGAATTTTTCTTTTTTGTTTTTGTTTTTGTTTTCGTTTTTATTTTTATTTTACTAAACTTTTTCTCTGTTTTCTCTCTGTCGCAGGTACCGATTGTTGGGATTATGTCCTGAAATCACATTGTACTCACTCTAGAGATAGTTGTATTGTCAAGATCAGACAATTCATGTGATACTGGGTAGTCATAATGTTTTGCTAGAAACCGCTTATGACAAATGAGTTGTAACTCATTTCCAGTATCGTGTGAACCTACAGGGTCACACACCTAAGCAAGTTGGACATAGTTCGTATGGGATTGATCATTGGCATATGGTCTGGTCGATGTGTATTGGATACACATCGAATATGAGTTTTAATGAGGTGTGTCGATCGACACCATTGGGTGCGTCGGTCGACACAAGACGTGTGTCGATCGACATCACTAAGTGTGTCGGTCGACACAAGGCTGAAACCGAAACTGATGTTTCGGTTTACGTCATGGTCGGTACATATATAAGTGATCTTATGTATTTCGACCTAGTGACAGTAGTGAGCCGCCCGAGACAGTGTTTTCTTAGAGAGAAAACACAGAAACCCTTTTGAAACTCAGTTCCCAGGAGATCCGAGCCCCGGTACTAGCATCCCGGCGGATTCCATCTTGTGTGCATGTGGACTGAAGTAGAGGCGCAGCATCTGAGGCGCTTCAGAGATCTCGTTTATCTGACTCTATTCCGCTGCCAATCTCCAGGTAAACACGAGATCAGATCCTTGATTCAATTAACTAGACCCTAGATCCTAGGCTATCTGGAACCTGACAGCAATTCTGAATCCGGTAGAATTGGCTCGAAGTTCCATCAGTGGTATCAGAGCCTTAGGGTTTTACATTGAATCGAACCTGTTCATAGAATTTGATGATTTAAATTCGCAAGCTAGGTTGTTTAGTAAAGAACAGATGAGATCGATTTCGATCAAGATCGATTATGTGTTTTCGCACAGTGTCGATCGACACACTAGGTGTGTCGGTCGACACAGAGTGGCGAATTCGACAGAATCGGTGGCTAGGTTTTTCCCGAAGAAAAATCGAAAGCCTACTGTGTCGATCGACACAGCTTGAGTGTCGGTCGACACATAGCAGATTCGGTACAGTGTCGATCGACACAGGTTTAGTGTCGGTCGACACAGACAAAGCGAATGGTTAATCGGTTCAATTGGATTGGACCGGTTATCATGCTTGGTTAAGTCCGAACAGATCGGTTTAAATTGGATGAATTGGTTCAATTGGATTGAACTGATTATCTCAATTAGCATGAACCGATGGGTTGAATCAGTTTGATTGGATAAAAAGGTTCAATTGAATTGGACCGGTTATCGCAATCAGTTGAAACTGGTTAAAACGGTTTAAAATTGGATGAATTGATTCAATTGGATTGAACCAGTTATCGCAATTAGTATAAACCGATTTGAATGGTTAAGATCAGTTTGATCTGATAAGTCGGTTCAATTGGATTGAACCGGTTATCAAAACTGTCTTCGGTTTAGGTCTATGTCGACCGTCATACACGGGTTGTGTCGATCGACATGACCGGTTCGATGAACCGGGTTAATTGGATTAACCGGTTATTGAAGTCCGGTTAAGTTTGATGTTGTCGATCGACAGACATAGTCTGCGTCGATCGACCCAGAATTCAAAATTCTGGTTCTTGAGCCTTGAATCTGCAGAAACCAAACTAGACTTAAACCTTAATCAAAGTTTAGCTTCAATATGGTCAACTGTCAAGACTCATTTCGTTGTGTGATGGTCTCGTCAAGAGCTTGGTGTCCACAATTACATGAGTAAGGCAGGTAATTATGTTGATGGACTTGCAGTGCTTGACATCAACAATTACATGACTTAAGAGATTGATATGCTAAACTTTTTGAGTTTAGTTTCCTCAACTAAATATCAAGTAACCTTGATGTCTTTCCCAAATCTTGTCTACTGTCAAGACTCGTGTCGTTTGTTGGATAGTCTTGGAGTCCTTGGTATCCACTGCAACATGAGTAAGGCAGGTGGTCATTGACAGACTTGCAGTGCGACTGTCAATGATCACAAGACTAAAGAGATTGGTTTACTTGACTGGGCTATCAGAAGTTCTGGGCCCAGAGACATCAGAGTGGATTAGACATAGTTTGTCTCATCCACAACCAAGAGTTGTACTGGGTACAATTAGCAATGATTGACCTAGATAACTAAAGTTTGGATTGTGGCGAGTCGCCCACTCAGATTTTAGTGAAGTATGGATCTTGGATCTTTATATTCATAAAGGAAACATTGTTTGAATATAATGCGAGTTTTCTTATTAGATAAGATTTCTCATGGAAAGCATAACTAAATCTTTGTTTCTCTTGGATTTCAGCTTATGTCTATGACTACTTTCTCGTTGCGATCCGTCCTTGAGAAGGACAGGTTAAATGGATCCAACTTCCTGGATTGGTATCAGAATCTGAGATTCATTCTCAAGCAGGAGAGCAAGGACTATGTCCTTGAAAAAGCTCTTCCAGAAAGGCTTGGGACCAATCGCTCGCATGCAGCATATAATGCTTGGAATAAGCATTATATTGATGTGGTAGATGTGCGTGATCTGATGTTGGCTACCATGAACTCGGACTTGAAGAGTCAATACGAGAACATGGAGTCGCCAATAGAGATGATCACCAGCCTGAAACTGAAGTTTCAGGATCTGGCACGAGTTGAGAGATTCCAGATGGTGAAGTCTCTAACTGAGTGCAAGCTACCAGAGGATGCTCCAGTAAGTCCTCATGTCATTAAACTGATGGGTTACATTGATAACCTGGGGAGACTGGAATGTCCTGTCAGCTTAGAGTTGGCCACTGACATCATTCTGCAGTCACTGCCGTCAAGCTATGACAAGTTCATTGAGAACTATATTAAGAAAGGCTTGACGAAGACGTTGACTGAGCTGCGTGGCATGCTCAAAACAGCAGAGCAAAACATCATAAAGGGTAAAAGATTTGAGAAATCTTGTGTTGGCAAGGGTAGAGGCAGGGCCGTCCAGATTTGGAATCAGGATAAGCCTGTGTCATCTTATAAGCCCAAGTTGGGCCCATCTGGTGTTAGAAAATGCTTCTACTGCGATGAGTCAGGGCATTGGAAGAGAGATTGCATTAAATTCTTGGAAGATTCACAAGAGATGAAGGAGATGTATGGTACTTCTTCTTCAGGTATTGTGTTATTAATTCAAGTTCTACGTAAGCATTGAATACTAGTTGTGGTACTGATATTTTTGAAATATGCAGAACCTAAACGACAGTAGAACGTTGAAGAAAGGGCAAGTGGAACTGCGTGTCTGGTATGAAGCAATGTTTGCTGCATGAGCCGTAGAGATTCTCCACTTGTAGGAGCCTTTCATACTTGGTTTTAGAAATTAAGTAATTGCTACTATGTATCTGCCTTGTGCATAAATGTCTTTCATTTTCTTGTAAGAATTTGGATGTTTTTCATTTTGATAAAAGACAAGTTTTGTTCTTTAGATCTTAATGAAATATTCTATGGTAGCACCCCATTTGGAATGGGTTTTATATCTTGAACCAATGTACGCTTGTACACATAACATAAATACTAAACACTTTAAGTCTGATGACTTGAAGTCGATTTTTCCTTAGCATAGTCATTTAACCACACAAAGTGAAGCGGATTCAGAAGTTCCATAGTTTTGGACTCATTTGATTATTAATCATTTGAGATATGAATTCTGCTCACTGGGCCAAATGACTAAGGCCTTTTTAGCAGAGCTAAAGGAAACGGGCCAGAGGCTTATTGGGCCTTACACATACTGATGTATGCGGCCCGATGAGCATTAGTGCAAAAGGAAATCTTCTGTACTTTATTACCTTATTGATGACAGCAATAAGTATGGCTGTGTTCATTTGATGAGACACGAGCAGGAACCCCTTGAGGAGTTCCAAGAGGAGGCTACTCGATAAACACAGGAGGCTGCTCAACCTGTTGAGGGGAAGCAGCGGTGAGATCTACAAAGTGCTGTAGGATCTGCACCTGTGGAGCCTGAAATTCGCAGATCCGAAAGGATCCGTCACTAACTCGAGAGTGATTTCTCGTAACCAATAGTCGTGATCTATTGATCATTGAAAAGTGACGAGCATGCGAAATTCAAAGAAGCGATGGTGAGCCCCAACTCCGAAAATTGGCTGGGTATGCATGTTAGCTTCACCGATCCATTTCTGGATTGAAGCAAACATCTTGGAGTTGGAATCAACATTATGATAATGTGGTCAAAAGTTTTGACTTGATCAGAAAGAAATGAAACCATGCGTTTACAAGAAGACTAGTGGGAGCGTAATTTCAATTCTCACACTGTATGTAGACATCATACTTAATCTCATAAACGACGTTCCAACGCCAAAGTCTTATCAAGATTTGGGTCAGAAGTCAAATTTAACGATAGACATTGGAGAAGGCCGTGAAAGTTCTTGGAATAAGGATCCATTGGAATGGATCATAAGGCTAGTTGGATCGTGTCATAATCCTTATGTTGATAAGGTATTGGACAGTTCCAATATGCATGATTCCAAGAATGGCTTCATACCAAAGGTCTTATGGCAATAATCTTAGCAAGATGAAGTGTTTTGAACACTGGCTGAGCTAGTATCAATGAGTGTGATTGGTTATGCTACTGCAATAGAATCCATCATGAATGCCATATTTTGCGCTCGTATAGATGCAGCTTACGCATAAAGCATGACGAGAAGATACCAATATGTTCAAATAAAATTGCGGAACAGTTGCCAGATATATCCCAAGTGTTTGAGAAACACTAAGGATAGGTTCGTGGTGAACTAAGGAAGTGACGAACCAGTTGAAAGTAATTAGACGGACAAAGACGATTCCCGGTTCCCACCTGGTTATGTCTCTTTGTCTGAATGACGGTGCTATCTGTTGGAAAGGCTCCAAGCAGTGGACCGTAGAATAGTGCTTTTATCTGAATGGCGGTGTGGTTTGTTGGAATTGTTTCAAGCAATAACACCGCAGTCTCTCCCACAACCTAAGCACAAAATTTATTATGTTGTTGTAGGTATAAGATATCTGAAGAGATGATCTTGATTCTAGTGCGAGTTATTTTAGTTATGTTGTAATCTTTACATAGACATGATATGGTAGTGTTTATGTAAGTCAAACTGACATCGGTATTATTTAATTATTGGATAATTAAATAATAATTAAATAATGGTCCCAAAGTATTTTATGTTCATCATATAGGTCATCAAGTTGAGGACTTGATCATGAAACCCTATAAGTAAAAGATGACATAAATTATGATTGTCCCTAGTCGAGGTTATTGATGTGGGGCACCAATAACCGGGCGAGACTAGTATGTGAAGTGACTGTTGGACTAAGTTTCATGGAGTCAATGATATGATTATCACAGTCAGTCACATAGATATATGTTGGTGAACATATGATCGGACATGACCCGCTTAATGAGAACTCCACAGGATAGTTATATCAGTGTCATGGGAGGTTCTCATTACGACTATAGAGTATAGTCCTTAGACCTGAGTTCATCATGCTTTCTAGCATATGAATTGGTGCGTTTTGACCTTGTCAAACGTCGTTCCGTAACTGGCGGCTATAACGGCATTGCTTAGGCATATCATGAAGTATGTGTAGAAACAGGGATGGAACAAGATGGGATTTGTCCCTCCTGGATAACGGGAGATAAATATCTCAGGGCCCATCGAAGATTTGATACTGAGAAAATGCATGGCCGTGCTCAAACGAGGTGATTGTCAATCGTTTGTTATATCAGTATAGATCATGAGTTCGATGAACATGATGTTGGCTATAATAAGGATGACACAATCTCTTGCCTTATGCCATATCGAGATATAGAGACGAAGGGATTGTAGGAATAGGTGATTCCAGTACAAGTGGGAGATTGTTGGGATTATGTCCTGAAATCACATTGTACTCACTCTAGAGATAGTTGTATTGTCGAGATCGGACAATTCATGTGATACTGGGTAGTCATAATGTTTTGCTAGAAACCGCTTATGACAAATGAGTTGTAACTCATTTCCAGTATCGTGTGAACCTACAGGGTCACACACCTAAGCAAGTTGGACATAGTTTGTATGGGATTGATCATTGGCATATGGTCTGGTCGATGTGTATTGGATACACATCGAATATGAGTTTTAATGAGGTGTGTCGATCGACACCATTGGGTGCGTCGGTCGACACAAGACGTGTGTCGATCGACACCACTAAGTGTGTCGGTCGACACTAGGCCGAAACCAAAACTGATGTTTCGGTTTACGTCGTGGTCGGTACATATATAAGTGATCTTATGTATTTCGACCTAGTGACAGTAGTGAGCCGCCCGAGACAGTGTTTTCTTAGAGAGAAAACACAGAAACCCTTTTGAAACTCAGTTCCCAGGATATCCGAGCCCCGGTACTAGCATCCCGGCGGATTCCAGCTTGTGTGCGTGTGGACTGAAGTAGAGGCGCAGCATCTGAGGCGCTTCAGAGATCTCGTTTATCTGACTCTATTCCGCTGCCAATCTCCAGGTAAACACGAGATCAGATCCTTGATTCAATTAACTAGACCCTAGATCCAAGGCTATCTGGAACCTGACAGCAATTCTGAATCCGGTAGAATTGGCTCGAAGTTCCATCACCTTTTTCGCCTTGCGTCGATCGTTGCACCTCTTGTGTCGATCGTCACTAGGCGATTCTGAGATTGAATCGATCGTTGCACTGATAGCATCAATCGTTGCTTGACGATTACAGACAGTTTATGCAGAAGCGTGAAACTTGAAGTAATCCGAACTCGAACCCAATCAATCTCGATCTTGAAGAACTTGGACGTCTAGAGAGGACTAACAGAAGAGAAAGAAGAGAAAGAATGGTAGTACAGAAGTTAATTCTAGTACGCGATGCTCAAGGTACTCTGAGGGACAAAGATAACAACCCGTACAATGATGCTTGGCAAAGGGTTGATGCTGAAGGGAATGTCATCCCTGATCCCCCTGAGCCACCACAACAGGAGCAGAACCAGGGTCAAGGATAGGCCCGAGGTAGAGAGATGGTTGTACATGAGAGGACCTTAGCTGACTACAACAGACCCGATGAGTTTCATGCAAACCGGTCAGCTTTGGTGATTCCTGGCTTTGAGAGGAATGATTTTGAGATCAAGACTATCTACTACTCGCTGATGAGACAGAATGCATTCCATGGTCACCTAACAGAGCAGCCTATGGATCACATTGATTCGTTTGAGGACATAGTCACTGGCATGAAGTATGATGGAGTTTACCAGGATTATCTGTTCCTTAAACTCTTTCCGCACAGTCTCGCTGGAGAGGCTGGTGCATGGCTAAAGCAACTGCCACCTGGGCAGTTTGATACTTGGGCAGCCCTGAAGAGTGAGTTCCTGCGTCATTTCTATGATGATGCGCGTTCAGATCAGTCTAGACAGGACATACTCACATTTTCCCAAGGAGCTGTGGAGCCTTTAAAAGCTGCCTGGATGAGATTCAAGAAGTACCAGCGTGACTGCCCACACCATGGATTCACTGAAGTCCAATTGCTTGGTATCTTCTTCAGAGGCATAGATCTGCCATATCAGTCTGCGCTGGATAACTCCAGTAATGCAAACTTCAACACCAGGACTCCTGCACAAGCTAAGCAGTTGATTGAGAACTAAGTGAGCAGCAACAGTTGCAAGACTATGGATGAGAGAAGGAAGATATCTGGTGGAAGTGTAGGGAATTCAGAGATGGCTGAATTGAGATCTAGGATGGACACAATCTGCAATCTCCTAGCTAATAAGAAGGCTGTCCACTTTGCTCAAGATGTTGAGGTAATTCAGACTGAGGAGGAAACTCAGGAAGAAGATGTGAATTACATTAGAGGATCTGGTTTCCAAGGTAACAGGTTTGGTAATCAGCAGGGTAACAGGTGTTGGAATTGTGTCCAGTAATCTCGGTACTGTCTCTAGAAAGTAAGAGTATGTCAATGATCAGACATAAGTCATATAATACTGGGGGTCATGATGGCTTGCTAGAGTCCGCTCATGATCTATAAGTCTTGGACTTTTTGCCTCTATTATATGATCCCATATGGGTCACACGCCTAAGCTAACAGGAAAATGTGTAGGAATGGCTTAGCAGAAGTACGGTAAAAGTGCCAGGCATTTACTGTACTTAGAGAGAATAAAAGGTTTTAGCCAGTGTGTGTCGATCGATGCACATGATGTGTCGATCGACACAGTGCGCGAATGGCCAAATGGCCCAAGAGGAACCGGACGAGTTTTATAAATAAAACTCGAGTCTGTTAAGAACCTCTTAGACTGTAAGTTGGCTGCGAATGCGGCAGTGAGTCCTCATGTCTTGAAGATGATGGGTTATCTCGATCATCTTCAGAAACTCGACTGCCCAATCAGCCAAGAACTTGCCTGCGACATCATTCTGCAGTCATTACCTGCAAGCTATGATCAGTTCATTCTGAACTTTAACATGCATGGCTTGAGTAAGACATTGCCTGAGCTTCACGGAATGCTCAAGACTGCAGAGCCCAACTTGAGGAAAACCGCCAAGGACCCCAATGTGCTTATGGTGCAAAAGGGCAAGGGGTTTAAGAAATCCTCTGCTAAGGATAAGGGAAAGGCCAAGGCTGTCCAAGTCGCGGACAAGGACACGCCAAAGCCCAATCCCAAGTCCAAGGCTGGGCCAACTGACATATGCAGGTTCTGTAAAGAACCAGGGCATTGGAGGAGAGAATGTAAGAAATTCCAAGATCTAAAGGAATTGAAGAAGAAGACTCTCGAGACTTCTTCGACAGGTATGTTATAGAAGTTAATACAACTACTTCTGATAATACCTCATGGGTTATGGATACTGGTTGTGGGGCTCATATTTGGCAGGCACTCAGCAACAGTAGAAGGCTGAAGAAGGACAAGTGGAGCTACGAGTTGGGAATGGAGCGAAAGTTCCAGCACTAGCTGTAGGCACATACTTGACCTTCGTTGATTTTAGAACTCAATAATTGTTATTTTGTACCTGCTATAAGCAGAAATATTATTTCAATTTCTTTGTTGGATTTGGAAGGTTATGATTTTTCAGTTAAGAATAAATTATGTTCCTTCAATCGCAACAATTTGTTCTATGGTTCTGCCCCTCTTATGAATTGGCTTTACATACTCGATCAATCCGCGCCAATTTATAACATTAATACCAAACGGTTCAAACCTAATGAGGAGAACCGAACGTTTCTATGGCATTGTCGTTTAGGGCACATCAGCGAGAAACGCATCAAGAGGCTCCATTCGAATGGACTTCTTGGCTCATTTGACTTTGAGTCATGTGAGAAATGCGAATCCTGCATGATGGGCAAAATGACACGGGCCCCTTTTAATAAACCTAACGAGAGGGCCAGTGACTTATTGGGCCTGATACACACTGATGTGTGTGGCCCAATGTCCACAAATGCAAGAGGAAACTATCAGTACTTCATTACCTTTACTGATGATTTCAGTAGGTATGGATATGTTTATTTAATGAAACATAAGTCTGAATCTTTTGAGAAGTTCAGAGAATTCCAAAATGAAGTACAGAACCAACTTGGCAAAAGCATTAAGGCTCTTCGGTCCGACCGAGGAGGAGAATACTTAAGCCAAGAATTCAGTGATCATCTAAGAGAGTGTGGGATCGTATCCCAACTCACTCCTCCCAGAACACCTCAATGGAATGGTGTGTCTGAGAGGAGAAATCGGACCTTATTGGATATGGTTCGCTCCATGATGAGTCACACAGACCTTCCAATATCCCTTTGGGGATATGCTCTGCTAACAGCAGTGTTCACTCTAAATAGAGCGCCATCGAAAGCAGTAGCAAAGACACCATATGAATTATGGACTGGAGTGGCTCCAGTGCTGTCTTATCTAAGAATTTGGGGTTGTGAAGCCTATGTCAAGAGATTGATCTCAGATAAGCTTACACCAAAGTCTGATAAATGCTACTTCATTGGTTATCCGAAGGAAACCAAGGCTTATTACTTCTATCTACGTTCCGAGAACAAGATTTTTGTTGCCCGGGATTGTAACTTTCTTGAGAGAGAGTTTCTCTCTAAGAAAGACAGTGGGAGTAAGGTACTGCTTGAAGAAATTCAAGATGAACAGGATACTGCTCAACCTAATGAGGAAGAGCAGCAGGAGGACCTACAAGAAATTGTAGAGCCTGAACCTGTAGTACCTGAAGTTCGAAGATCCGGGAGGATCCGTCACGAACCCGAGAGATATCAAGGATTCCTCGTGACTGACTGTCATGATCTTTTGATCATTGATGGTGATGAACCATCGAACTTCAATCAAGCCATGATGGGCCCAGATTCCTCTAAGTGGCGCAAGGCCACTGATTCCGAAATGGACTCCATGTCGGTCAACCAAGTGTTTTTGTTGGTTGACTTACCCGCTGGTGTAAAAGCCATCGAGTGCAAATGGATCTTCAAGAAGAAGATTGACGTGGATGGAAATGTCCAGATTTACAAAGCCAGGTTGGTGGCAAAAGGTTTCAGACAAGTTCACGGTGTGGATTACGATGAAACCTATTCACCAGTGGCTATGATGAAATCTATTCGGATTCTATTAGCAACTGCAGCTTTTCATGATTATGAAATTTGGCAGATGGACGTGAAAACCGCCTTCCTGAATGGTATTCTGGAAGAGGATGTGTATATGACGCAACCTGACGGTTACATAGATCCAAAGAATGCTGGGAAAGTATGCAAGCTTCATAAATCCATTTATGGATTGAAGCAAGCATCGAGGAGCTGGAATCTTCGTTTTAATGAAGCGATCAAGCAATTTGACTTCATCAGAAACGAAGAAGAACAATGCGTGTATAAGAAAACTAGTGGGAGCAAGATAGTATTTCTTATTCTGTATGTCGATGACATACTGCTTCTCGGAAACGACGTTCCAATGCTGAAGTCCGTAAAGGACTGGCTTGGAAGTTGTTTTTCCATGAAAGACATGGGTGAAGCCGCATACGTTCTTGGAATCAGGATCTACCGGGATAGATCTAGAAGGCTGATAGGCTTGTGTCAAGATTCATACATTGACAAAGTCCTACAAAGATTCAGCATGAAGGATTCCAAGAAGGGCTTCACGCCAATGGTACATGGCACAACGCTAAGAAAGAAGCAGAGCCCTACGACGGCTGCTGAGCTTGAGCGCATGAAGAATATTCCTTATGCATCTGCAATAGGATCTATCATGTATGCCATGATCTGTACTCGTCCTGATGTTGCTTATGCATTGAGCATGACGAGTAGATACCAGTCAAATCCAGGTGAAAACCATTGGATTGCCGTAAAGAATATCTTGAAGTATCTAAGACATACTAAGGATAAGTTCTTAGTGTACGGTGGAAGTGATGTGCTTAAAGTCAGTGGATTCACGGACGCAAGTTTCCAGACAGACCAAGATGATTTCCGGTCACAGTCCGGTTATATCTTTTGTCTGAATGGCGGTGCAATCAGTTGGAGAAGCTCCAAGCAAGACACCGTTGCAGATTCCACTACAGAAGCTGAATATATCGCCGCCTCAGAAGCTGCGAAGGAAGCTGTTTGGATACGAAAGTTCATTATTGAACTAGGTGTGATACCAGATGCGGCTGAGCCTCTGGCACTGTTTTGTGACAACAATGGTGCTATAGCTCAGGCAAAGGAACCAAGATCACACCAGAAATCCAAGCATGTTCTAAGAAGATTTCACTTGATACGTGACATCATTAATAGAAAGGAAGTCAAGATCAGCCGAGTTCAGACAGATGATAACGTCGCTGATCCGTTGACAAAGCCACTCCCAAGGCCTAAGCTCGAGTTTCTGACTGAAGCTGTAGGCATTAGAGACATTGAAATGTAATCTAAATTTGAGTGGGAGTTTGAGGGCTTTATTTAGTTATTTTGATATGTTCTTGTAAAACATTCTTATGTTTAATGAAATTATTATTTCAAGATTATTTTAACTGTGATGAAATAATCGTTCCAAAGTGATATAAACTATTTTATAGGTCATCGAAGTAAGTGAATTGATCTTGAGTCATCAAAGTCATTTAGCTTGATCATGAGACCCTATATTTGATAGATGGATTATATCATCCTGTCCCTAGTCGAAGGTTGTTGAAATTGGAACACCAACAACCGTGTGAGGCTGGATTGGTATGTGACTTATGACAAAGTCTCAGTGTGTCATAGATGCGCGGCATCAAAGTCAATACATAGGTGTATGTTGGGAACATACGACCGGACAAGACCCGATTATGAGAACTCTTCAGGATATTTATATCTGTGTCATAAGAGATTCTCACTACGACTATAGAGTATAGTCCTTAGACCTGAGTTCGCATGCATGTGACTGCACATGGACTGATGCACTTTGATCATTGTCTAACGCTATCGTTCTGCGATAGTTATAAGGACCTTGTTTGGGTACATTATGAAATGAGTAGTTTACAGTGATGGAATAAGACGGAATTTGTCCCTCCAATATAAATGGAGTGAATATCTCTAGGCCAATCGGAGATTTGAATACTGGAAAATGCATGGCCATGCTCAAACGGACTGTCCCGAGTCGTTTGGATTGTCAGTATCGAATCAGAGTCCGATGAACAAGATTAGGCTTTATAAGGATGACACCAATCTTGCCTTATGACTAATCGAGATATTGTGACAAAAGGATTATGAATACAGAGATTCCAGTACAAGTGGGAGATTGTTGGAATTGTGTCCAGTAATCTCGGTACTGTCTCTAGAAAGTAAGAGTATGTCAATGATCAGACATAAGTCATATAATACTGGGGGTCATGATGGCTTGCTAGAGTCCGCTCATGATCTATAAGTCTTGGACTTATTGCCTCTATTATATGATCCCATATGGGTCACACGCCTAAGCTAACAGGAAAATGTGTAGGAATGGCTTAGCAGAAGTACGGTAAAAGTGCCAGGCATTTACTGTACTTAGAGAGAATAAAAGGTTTTAGCCACTGTGTGTCGATCGATGCACATGATGTGTCGATCGACACAGTGCGCGAATGGCCAAATGGCCCAAGAGGAACCGGACGAGTTTTATAAATAAAACTCGAGTCTGTTTTCTTCTTTAACCCTAGCCCCAGCGCCGAAACCTCTCTCTTCCTGCGCCTCCTATCAGCTCGGTCTAGC
Organism: Orychophragmus violaceus; assembly: GCA_030180135.1. Taxonomy (NCBI): domain Eukaryota; kingdom Viridiplantae; phylum Streptophyta; class Magnoliopsida; order Brassicales; family Brassicaceae; genus Orychophragmus; species Orychophragmus violaceus. The sequence goes on from CM058233.1 coordinate 30,583,676, forward strand.
AGCCGTTTTCTGTGATCGCGTGTGTGAGCCTTTGGAGGATTCATCTCTCGGTGTTTCTCTGATCTCTGACCTGTTCTATCTCCTTCCGCTGCAATTAACAGGTAAAAGGTGAGATCTAATCATTGTTTCTAATCAAGAAGAACCTAGATCCGCATGTTTAGGTTGATATGAATCTAAGAATTGAATCAGGATCAACTAAACAATCCTTCAACAGGTTCTTCAATGGAGGACAAAAGAGTGCCTTCACAGGCAATCAGAATTCTTTTGGACAGACTAGTGGTTTTCAGAAGCCTTTTGGACAAGGTACTCAGAAAACCTATTGATCTTCATCTTATCAGACTCCTCCTGCACCTACAGCTCATGAGAGTAGGATGGAAACAATGATGAAACAGCTGATGGAGAGTCAGAATAAGAATGCCGCAGACGTCAACGAGAAGATATGGACAGTCTATAAGGAGCTGAGTGGGAAGTTTGAGTATCTGAGCGCACACATGAAGGAGCTTGATGCTAGAGTTGCAAGAACTGCTGGATATGCTCAGAGGGAAGATGGATATCTCCCAGGACGAACTGATGCTAATCCCAAGTACCAATGCAATGCAGTGACATTGAGAAGTGGTAAGGAGCTGTTACATGGCCAGAAAAAGCAGCTGAGTGTGGAAGAACTCGTGGAAATTGAAGAGTTGGAAGATGAGATCCATGACATTCGCAATGCATCGATCGACGCAACCAAGCAATGGTCGATGCAAGGCGATAACGAAGAAACTTTCGTAGCGAAGTCACCCAGCAACGATCGAGACAACTCTAGTGAAGATCGATGCAAGGCGACTGCAGAGGGTTCAAAACCAGAGAAACCGAAACAGTCGACCGAGAGAGTATACAAGCCTAAGGTACCTTATCCCAAGAATCCCAGAAAGGCTAAGAATGATAGGCAGTATGCAAAGTGTAAGGAGTTCATTAAAAAGGTGAAAGTTGAAGTGCCTTTGATGGACTCCATGGAAACCTCTCCTGTGATGAGGAGATGCCTTAAGGATATGATTGCTGGAAAGTGGTCTGATGAGGAAAGTGTAATGATGATCAATGAGGCTTGTAGTGCAGTGATTCAGGGTAGAATTCCCGAGAAGTTAAAGGATCCAGGAAGCTTCGTGTTGGATTGTGCTATCTACAGAGAGAGATTTGAAAGGTCTCTATGTGATCTTGGTTCCAGTGTGAATCTTATGCCACTCTCAGTTACTAAAAGGCTCGGGATGACTGACTTTATACCCACTAAGATATCACTGGTTATGGCAGATAGAACAATTCGGGTTCCCGAAGGAGTATTGGAGGATGTGCCTATAATGATTGGCAAATGTGTGATCCCAACTGACTTTGTGGTTCTACAGTATGGACAAGAGCCAAAAGATCCACTGATTCTAGGCATGCCTAAATTAGCTACAGCTGGTGCGATGATTGACTGTCAAGGAGGTAAAATAGTTCTGAATGTGGGAGATCTGAAGATGAGTTTTGATATGGACAAGCTGGTAAAGAGACCAACCATCGACGAACAGACCTTCTATGTGGACACATTGGGTGATCTGGCTGCAGAGTACTTTCACCAATCACATGCTGAAGACCCACTAGAAAGGGCTTTACTGAGCTCCATATTGGAGCTGGAGTACCTGCAGGACGAACCAGCAATGTGCTATACGAGATTGATGGATTCTGTTGAAGTAGTGATATACCATGGATTTTAGGGTTTTTAACCATGGTATATGTGTTATTTATCGAGTCTTTTACTATGATTTAGAGTCTTTTCAGGTGTTTATTAGGTACAAGCACATTTGGAGCATATGTGGTGATTATGGCACTTTCTGGAGCTAATTGGAGTATTTGGCCGAGAGATGGACTTCACTGTCGATATTTCAGAGCTGCAACGATCGACACGCTATTGGCATCGATCGTTGCATATGCGAATGGGCCAGACTCGGCAGTTTAATGAAGAATGCTGATTTTGCAGAAAAGCCCAGATATTTACACAGAAGCCCAAAACGTGTTTTAGACTATATATTAGGGTTTTTAGCCACTTGTTTAGGCTACGCTTTTCTTAAGTCTTATTTTATTTCAGAGAGAGTTAGGGGCTGATCCTGCTCTCGAGAGAGAGAGGATTTTGAACCCCAGATCTTTACTTTGTTTTATGATATTTGGTTTTCTACTTATGATATTTTCTGTCTCGATGAACATGTCTGAGTAGTTTACCTGTTAGGTTGAAGGATTCTCATTAGGGATTTCATGGAACTATAGTTAAATCAATCTGTAGGGATTCATATCTGCTAGTTCTTTGTTTAGGTTGTTCTTAATGCTTAATCTGAAGTAGCTAATCAGAATTATGATGTTGGGCTGATTAATGCAGCGAAAGTTGGTTAATTTAGCTAGAAAGAACCTAGATGAGCAATTAAACTTCTCGAAAACGGAAGTTTGGTTTAGGTTAATTGTGAACATATCAAACTTGGAATTAAGGCTGGTTAAATCTGTTAGTTCTCGCAAACGAAAGTTTTGTTTGCTGCACTTAGACTTAGAGAATTATCGCAAAGGAATTTGGTTAGTTCTATATCCGTGTTTTGAGTTCTAGAACAGTTTCTGATTGGATCTCGACTGATTGATTGCTTGTGTTCCTGATTTCCTGAGAACTCCTGAAACCTAACGCTTCGCTTCCTTGCTTACAAACTCGCCTGCTACTGATTTACTTTTCTGCTTCGCTTTTTTTTAGTTTCTAATCAATTTGCTTTCTCCTAGTTTAATCACTTCGGTTCTTATCTATCGTTGACCGGAGTCCCTGTGGATTCGATACCCTAAGTACTACAACTACATCACTGTGCACTTGCATTTAGAATAGGGATTAAAACTACACCTATCAAGTTTTTGGCGCCGTTGATGGGGACTCTTTTGAGTCCTCGATAGATTTGAACTTAGGGTTTAGACTAGGTTATTCGTTTTTATTTTTTGCTACTAATTTTTTTTTTCCTTTTCTGTTCTTGCGTTTCAGGTACGCATGTAATCGCCTTGCATCGATCGACACGGTCCTGTGTGTCGATCGTCACATCATCGCGCTTGCATCGATCGACGCTTCCACTGCATCGATCGACACATATCGTAAGAAAGATGTTTGATTTCTTTAGTCCAGGGATTGATAATTCACAGATAGCTGGGTTGAAGAGTAAAGTTGACTATCTGCATAGTCTTCTACTTGGAAAGTATACACAAGAAGCTATCAACTGCATTGGAGGGAATGAATTCTACAGTCAGGAATCAGCTTTTCAGGGACCTTTCCAGCAACAGGGCAATGCCTTCTCAAGGAACTATGGTGTTTCTTCTTACAAAGCACCGCCTGCACCTACACATAAGAGCAGATTAGAAGCTATGATGGAACAGTTTATTGAGAGGGAACAACAGATCACTGTGTCCTTCAAATCAAGGATGGATGCATTGCATGAAGATCTGAATGAGAAGTTTGAATACTTGAGCACACATATGAAGAAGCTAGATGTCCGAGTTCAAACAGCTGAAACAATGCAAAGGCATAATGAAGCTAAGAAAGCTGAACGGAAGCTGCACATCAAAGCTGTGACCTTAGGGGATGAGATTGAGTTGCTAGGTGAAGAAGAGAGCATAATCTCGGATTTTCTGGATGAATATTGTCTGCCTGATACATGCATCGATCGACACCCCCTTAGTGTCGATCGACACGCCGTTCTGACGGCAATTTCGAGTTCTTTCGAGAAACAGAATCGCCTTGCATCGATCGACACACATCATGCAACGATCGACACATAACGCAGACATGACCAGAAACCTGCAATAGTACCAGAACGAGTGTATAAGCCCCCTGTGCCATATCCTAAGGTTCCTAAACCTTCCAAACAAGAGCTAGAAGTGGCTAACTGCATGAAGGTGATGGATAAGAGGGTGAATAAAACACCACCAGTTGAAACTTCGCGAGTTCATGCAAAGAAGATGATCTCCGCTGATGGTCATCTGAAAGAAGAAGTTCAGATTGGTGGAACTACAGTATCTGATAGTGGAAAGAAGAAGATGGCGGTTCCTCTTAAACCTTCTCTAACATCTTCAGTACCTGCAACTGCTCATAAGCAGAAAGCCCCAAACATCAGATCTGCATCAAAGGTAAGGTACAAATCACCTAAGCTTAAACCTTCTGATCACATTGTTTTGAATGCAGGAAAACGCAGTAGACCGCCCAAGCTTCGCTCCCGCCCTGATTCTGATTACTCTTTCCTAGGGAAGCATCATGATCTGAAAGCATATACACCTCCTTGGATGAAGAGATATTCACAGAGACATTCAAAGTCTCTGTTGAAACCGCCATGAATCCAATCTCTTTCCAATAGTCAAGCTAATGACTAAAAACAAGCGCTAAGTGGGAGGCAACCCACTGTTAGGTTCATTTTTGTTTTTTTTCGTTTTGATTTGGTATTTTTAATTTTTCTGTTTAAGTGTGTTCAGAGCTGAGGGAAACATGAATAATCGCATTGCATCGATCGACACACATTGTGCATCGATCGATGCAGTCACGATTTATGGTTTACCGATTCAATTGCGGTTCAGACACCGGTTATCTCAATAACCGCGAGCATATTCTTCTTGCATCGATCGACACCCTTGTGGCATCGATCGACACAGGGCGACGACAGGTAAGTTATCTGCAACTTTTCGGTTTGTTCTTCAATTTGATTATTCTATCACCGAGCTCATGCTTTGATTACACTGGGGACAGTGTAGTTTAAGTGTGGGGGGGGGAAGCTACTGACGCACGCTTTTGTTTTCTTAAGTTTTTCAAAATTTGTTTTATTGAGTCAAAATTTGTATGAAACTATGATTTTTCGAGGAAAATTTTCGCTTGAACAGGAGCTAAGTGACCATTGGACAGACTTACAGAGCCTCTATGACTATTAGAAAACTTAGACACGGATCAACCTACTGGGAACACCCACATCACTTCAGGTATCAGAGGATCCTTTTACTGACTTCAACCTTAATACTGACTTAGATTTCTCACCTAAGGGCTTAGTATACTTTGTGTCGGATTCCCTTGTTAGTTCTGACACAGCCTGTAAACCTGTCCTATTTAGTTCCCTTCTCCCCTTCCATAAAAAAAAAAAGATAATAAACTGAGGATGAGTTAGTAACTCCGAAGTGGTCACAGAAGTGGTAGAGACCCCTATTATCTCCTGTGCGATCCATGGAATGTGTCCAAAGTACACCCCAAAACGGGAAGAACACTGATAAAAAAAAAAATGATACCCAATGTGGGAAAAATCAGTTGTTAAGGAAGGGAAAGAGAAGAAAGGGACTAGAGAAAGATAGTATGGTGGTCTAGAGCTGATAAGGTAAGAATCCATGTGCCCTTTGATCGATACTCCTTAGGTGAGACCGCACTTAAATACTTGCAGAAGTCAGTAGGGAGAATTTGAATGCGTGAATATGATTGTGGAGTTTACTTAAGACAGTTGCTAAGTGTGGGGGAAGTACATTGTGGTCTTGAGTTCTGTAGGAAAGTTTTCAGTGGCTTACTAAGTGAATGTGATTGTGAAAGTTCCTAGGACGAAATGAGTTTCTGTGTTTTCAAAATTCTTTTCTTATGCTTTGGTTCTTTACTTGCTTGAGGACAAGCAAGAGCTAAGTGTGGGGGAGTTGATATACCATGGATTTTAGGGTTTTTAACCATGGTATATGTGTTATTTATCGAGTCTTTTACTATGATTTAGAGTCTTTTCAGGTGTTTATTAGGTACAATCAAATTTGGAGCATATGTGGTGATTATGGCACTTTCTGGAGCTAATTGGAGTATTTGGCCGAGAGATGGACTTCACTGTCGATATTTCAGAGCTGCAACGATCGACACGCTATTGGCATCGATCGTTGCATATGCGAATGGGCCAGACTCGGCAGTTTAATGAAGAATGCTGATTTTGCAGAAAAGCCCAGATAATTACACAGAAGCCCAAAACGTGTTTTAGACTATATATTAGGGTTTTTAGCCACTTGTTTAGGGTACGCTTTTCTTAAGTCTTATTTTATTTCAGAGAGAGTTAGGGGCTGATCCTGCTCTCTCTCTCGAGAGGATTTTGAACCCCAGATCTTTACTTTGTTTTATGATATTTGGTTTTCTACTTATGATATTTTCTGTCTCGATGAACATGTCTGAGTAGTTTACCTGTTAGGTTGAAGGATTCTCATTAGGGATTTCATGGAACTATAGTTAAATCAATCTGTAGGGATTCATATCTGCTAGTTCTTTGTTTAGGTTGTTCTTAATGCTTAATCTGAAGTAGCTAATCAGAATTATGATGTTGGGCTGATTAATGCAGCAAAAGTTGGTTAATTTAGCTAGAAAGAACCTAGATGAGCAATTAAACTTCTCGCAAACGGAAGTTTGGTTTAGGTTAATTGTGAACATATCAAACTTGGAATTAAGGCTGGTTTAATCTGTTAGCTCTCGCAAACGAAAGTTTGGTTTGCTGCACTTAGACTTAGAGAATTATCGCAAAGGAATTTGGTTAGTTCTATATCCGTGTTTTGAGTTCTAGAACAGTTTCTGATTGGATCTCGACTGATTGATTGCTTGTGTTCCTGATTTCCTGAGAACTCCTGAAACCTAACGCTTCGCTTCCTTGCTTACAAACTCGCCTGCTACTGATTTACTTTTCTGCTTCGCTTTTTTTTAGTTTCTAATCAATTTGCTTTCTCCTAGTTTAATCACTTCTGTTCTTATCTATCGTTGACCGGAGTCCCTGTGGATTCGATACCCTAAGTACTACAACTACATCACTGTGCACTTGCAGTTAGAATAGGGATTAAAACTACACCTATCAAGTAGCAATGCAGGTGAAAGTGTCTGATGCGACGATGCAACGATCGACACTACCTAAGCATCCGTCGTTGCAAGTCGACAGAGACTGGGCCGAGGAAAAAGCTCCGAAAATAGAGCTGAAACAACTTCCATCCGGGCTAAGGTACGCATTTCTTGGACCCAATTCAACTTATCCAGTGATTGTTAATGCTAGTTTGAACAACGCAGAGCTCACTTTACTGCTAAGCAAGCTGCGCAAGCATCGAAAAGCTCTTGGCTATTCTCTTGATGACATTTCAGGTATCTCACCGGAGCTGTGCATGCATCGGATACATCTTGAGGATGAGTCTAAGACGTCTGTTGAGCATCAGAGAAGGCTTAATCCTAATCTGCAGGAAGTGGTTAAGAAGGAGATTATGAAACTCCTTAATGCTGGGATTATCTATCCTATCTCTGACAGTGATTGGGTGAGTCCAGTCCATGTAGTACCTAAGAAGGGCGGAGTTACAGTTGTGAAGAATGAGAAGAACGAGCTGATCCCTACTAGGACTGTAACAGGACACAGGATGTGCATAGATTACAGGAAGCTGAATGCTGCAACTAGGAAGGATCATTTTCCCTTGCCTTTTATTGATCAGATGCTAGAGAGGTTAGCCAATCATCCTTATTACTGCTTCCTCGATGGATACTCAGGTTTCTTTCAGATTCCTATCCACCCAGAAGATCAGGGAAAGACCACTTTTACTTGTCCATATGGCACATTTTCTTACCGTATGATGCCTTTTGGACTATGTAATGCTCCTGCCACTTTCCAGAGATGCATGATGTCCATATTCACTGATATGATTGAGGACTTTGTGGATGTGTTCATGGATGATTTCTCAGTCTATGGATCATCTTATAATGAATGTTTAGACAATCTGTGCAAGGTGCTGACTAGATGTGAAGAGAAACACTTGGTCCTTAACTGGGAAAAATGTCATTTCATGGTCAGAGATGGTATTGTTCTTGGACATAAAGTGTCTGAAGCAGGGATCGAAGTGGACCGCGCTAAGATCGAGGTAATGACCAACCTTCAGGCACCTGATTATGTTAAGTCCATAAGAAGCTTTCTTGGACATGCTGGCTTCTATAGCCGGTTCATCAAAGACTTCAGTAAGATTGCTAGGCCACTTACTGCTTTGCTGTGTAAAGATACCAAATTTGAGTTCACTGCAAACAGTCAGACTGCATTTGAACAGATTAAGCAGGCATTGGTGAGCGCTCCAATAGTTCAGCCTCCAGATTGGGATCTACCTTTTGAGGTTATGTGTGATGCAAGTGATTTTGCTGTAGGAGCTGTTCTGGGACAGAAGAAGGACAGAAAGCTCCATGCTATCTATTATGCTAGTAGGACACTAGATGATGCACAAAGGAACTATGCAACCACGGAGAAGGAGCTGTTGGCTGTTGTCTTTGCATTTGAGAAGTTCCGCCCCTATCTTGTTGGCTCCAAGGTGATTGTTCACACTGATCATTCAGCCCTGAAGTATCTAATGCAGAAAAAGGATGCTAAGCCTAGACTGTTGAGATGGATTCTGTTGCTTCAGGAGTTTGATATTGAAGTAAGGGACAAGAAGGGAGTGGAGAATGGAGTTTCTGATCATCTTTCAAAGTTGCTAGTTGAGGAAGACGTGTTATTTTCCTGAGGAAAACGTCAACATGATCAGTACAGTTTTTCAGACGGATTTGGGCAGTGAGTTGCAGAACTGTCGGGACAATCGCATTGCGTCGATTGATGCCACATTGGCAATGGTCGATACAAGTATCGGGGAAGCAACGATCGATACACGCTCATGCAACGGTCGATGCATACCTGATACGAGCCGAGAGTCTTTCAGAGTCAGAATTGGGAATTATGACTTCGAAATTGCTGTTGTAGCAACCTCTGATCGACCCTGGTATGCAGATATAGCTAATTACCTTGCTGCTGAGACTGAACCAGATGATTTAAAGGGTTATGAAAAGAAAAGGTTCTTTAGGGAGCTTAGAAGATACTACTGGGATGAGCCATATCTCTATAAACACTGTTCAGATGGTCTTTACAGGAGATGCATTGCTGAATCTGAAGTCCCTGACATCCTCTTCCACTGTCATGGATCAGATTATGCTGGACATTTTGCTACATTCAAGACTGTGTCTAAGGTTCTGCAAGCAGGTTTCTGGTGGCCTACAATGTTTAGAGACACTCATTCTTTCATCACTCAGTGTGATGCCTGTCAGAGGAGAGGGAAAATCAGCAAGAAGCATGAAATGCCTCAGAATTTCATTCTAGAAGTTGAGGTTTTTGATTGTTGGGGTATAGATTTCATGGGTCATTTTCCCTCATCCTATGGGAATAAGTTCATCTTGGTTGCTGTAGACTATGTTTCTAAGTGGGTTGAAGCAATAGCTGGTCCAACCAATGATTCTTCAGTGGTCATTAAGTTGTTTAAGACCATCATATTCCTCGGATTTAGAGTGCCTCGTATAGTGATTAGTGATGGAGGATCTCATTTTATCAATAAGGTCTTCGAGAAGCTGCTAAAGAAGCATGGAGTTCATCACAGAGTTGCTACTCCTTATCACCCTCAGACTAGTGGACAAGTTGAGGTTTCTAACAGGCAGTTAAAGAGATCCTTGAGAAGACAGTCGGAAAGACAAGAAAAGATTGGGCAGCAAAGTTAGATGATGCATTATGGGCCTACCGGACAGCATTCAAGACACCACTTGGGACCACTCCATTCCATCTGCTATATGGAAAAGCATGTCATCTGCCAGTGGAACTTGAGCACAAAGCAGCATGGGCTGTGAAACAGATGAACTTTGATCTTAAGTCTGCTGCAGAGAGGAGATTGGTACAACTTAATGAGTTGGATGAGATCAGACATTTTGCTTATGAGAACTCAAAGCTGTATAAGGAGAGGACTAAGGCATATCATGACAAGAAGATTGTCTCCAGACAGTTTGAGCCCAATGATCAGGTACTTTTGTATAACTCTCGTTTGCATTTGTTTCCAGGTAAGATGAAATCAAGGTGGTCTGGTGATATATCATGGTTTTTACTAGTTTTAGACCATGATATAAGTGTGTTTTAGTGTCTTTTGTGTTCTTTTAGAGTCTTTTACAGGTATAATCAGGTTTGGAGCATATTTGGTGATTATTGCACTTTTTGGAGATATTTGGAGTGTTTGGCCGAGAGATAGAGTTCACTGCCCGAAACAGAGGAATGCATCGATCGATGCACTCTAGCATCGATCGTTGCACCAGCGAGATGGGCCGAAACTCGGCGGTTTATGAAGAGTCAAGATATTGCACTCTGATCCAGAAGTTCCAGATATTTACAAAGAAGCCCCTGGCCGAGATTAGACCTATATAATTAAGTTTTTGGTTTTTTATTTACTTACGCTTTCAGAATTAAGAGAAGAGGATTTTTAGAGCTTTTGGGGCTGATCTGAACCTTTTACTTCATCTGTATTTGGAGAAGATTTCGAACCCCTTTTATTCTTTATCTTCTATGCAAATTATTCAAAATATGATCATGTTTTCATTATCTATGTCTGAGTAGATTCCTTGTTAGGTTTAGGGTTTCTCACATAGGATTTCATGACTTGCTAGACTTGTTTATTTCAGTTAAGGATTCATAATTTTATCTGTTCTTCAATCTAATTGTGCTTAAAGCTAGTTCTAACCTGATCAATTAGAATCTAGATCTTAGGTTGCTAAATACGTCACGAAAGTGGGGTTTAGGAATCTGAACTAATTAGGTTGAGCAATTAAACTTCTCGCAAACGAAAGTTTGGTTTAGGATAATTGTGAACATATCAAACTTGGAATTAATGCTAGTTTAATCTGTTAGTTCTCGCAAACGAAAGTTTGGTTTGCTGCACTTAGACTTAGAGAATTATTGCAAAGGAATTTGGTTAATTCTATATCTGTGTTTTGAGTTCTAGAACTGTGCTTAATTAGATCCTTGCTGAATGAACTGTCTGCTTGTCTGATTTCCTGAGAACGCCCTAGACTTAGCGCTCTTAATAACTTGCTTTCACAACCAATAATCTCTGCTTTCTGTTTACTTTCTCGCACTGCTTTTCATTCAATCACATTGTTTTCTTCCTAGTTTAATTTCCTGTTCTTGAGCTATTGAATACGGAGTCCCTGTGGATTCGATACCTATATACTACGACTACTAAACTGTGCACTTGCAGTTAGATATAGGATAAAACCTGACACCTATCATCTGGTCCCTTCACAATCAAAGAGGTGCGTTCGTATGGAGCTGTCATTCTAACTGGTATGGACGGTTATGAATTCACTGTGAATGGACAGCGGGTGAAACATTATTGGGCTAAGGCCGAGATTCCAGGAGGACAGATTCTGCCTCTGGATGATGCACCTTCAACATAAATCTGCTGAAGCGTCAAGCTAATGACCTTAAACAAGCGCTGAGTTGGAGGCAACCCACTGTTTTCGTTTTTGCATTTTGATTTTAGTGTTTTTATAGGATTTTACGCTTGTTTCTGGTTTTGGTGAGTTTTTGTTTGCAGGTCTCGGATTAAATCGCAGTGCGTCGATCGACACACATTGTGTCGATCGTCACATCACGATCGAAATCGCACTGCAACGATCGTTGCGGTCCTGAGCAACGATCGATCATACACGAAAAATCGCACAGCAACGGTCGATGCACCTAGTGCAACGATCAATGCTTGATGGCAACAGAGGTAAAACCCGAGAGAACTTAACCATACCATAAACAAATTTTTATTTTTTTTTGCCAATCCTTCGCTTCACACTACTGGGGACAGTGTGTCTTAAGTGTGGGGGAGGTTCTACTAACTTCTTTCTTTTGTTTTCTTAGAGTCATTTAAAAAATTTCAAAATTTTTGTTTTATTGAGTCAAAATTTGTTTAAGTGAGAAACAATGATTTTTTGAGAAGATTAGTAGCACTTGCAGGAACTTAAGTAACCATTGGGATGAAGCTGTAGATTATCTCTGACTATTAGAAAACCCAGACATGGATCAACCTACTGAGGACACCCATCTCACTTCAGGTATCAGAGGATCTTTTACTGACTTCACCCTAATACTGACTTAGATTTTCTCACCTAAGGGCTTGGTATACTTTGTGTCGGATTCCCTTGTTAGTTCTGACACAGCCTGTAAACCAGTCCTATCTAGCTCCCTTCTCCCCTTCCATAAAAAAAAAAAGATAATAACCTGAGGATGAGTTAGTAACTCCGAAGTGGTCATGGGAATGGTAGCTAAAACTCTCATATCCTGTGCATCCATGGAATGTGTCCAAAGTACACCCCTTAACGGGAAGAGCACTGATAAAAAAAATAAAATGATACCCAATGGGGAAAAATCAGAATGCTAAGGAAGGGAAAAGAGAAGAAAGGGACTAGAGAAAGATAGTATGGTGGTCTAGAGCTGATAAGGTAAGAGTCCATGTGCCTTTGATCGATATTCCTTAGGTGAGACCGCACTTAAATACTTGCAGAAGTCAGTAGGGAGAATTTGAATGCTTGAATGTGATTGTGGAGTTTACTTAGGACAGTTGCTAAGTGTGGGGGAAGTATATGTTGGTCTTGATGTCTGCAGGTTGATTCTTTCATGTGGATTACTAAGGGGAATCTGAGTGTTACTGCTTCTAGGATGAAAAGAGTTTCTGAAGAGTTTTCAAACCTCTTCACTGCATTTTAGTTCTCTGTTTTGCTTGAGGGCAAGCAAAGGCTAAGTGTGGGGGAGTTGATATATCATGGTTTTTACCGGTTTTATGCCATTATATAGTTGTGTTTTTAGTGTCTTTTGTGTTCTTTTAGAGTCTTTTACAGGTTTAATCAGGTTTGGAGCTAATGTGGAGATTTTGGAGTATTTTGGGAGTTTTGGAGCATTTTGGCCGAGAGTTTAAACTCACTGTCCGATTTGATGATCATGCATCGATCGACACACCTTTGGTGTCGATCGACACACTAGCGAGATGGGCCGAAATACGGCGGTTAATGAAGTTATGAAGATTTGCAGAAAAGCCCAGAAAAGTTCCAATATTTACACAGAAGCCCCAGCCGAGATTATGCCTATATATTTAGGATTTTGGTGTTTATTTTAGATACGCTTTCATACTTTTAGCTAAGAGATTTTTAGAGCTTTTGGGGCTGATCTAATCATGTACTTCATCTATTTTGGAGAAGATTTCAAACCCCTTTATCTATTTAATTTCTTATATGCAATCTATTATTTCTATGATTTATGTTTCATTAATCATGTCTGAGTAGATTCATAGTTAAGTTTAGGGTTTCTCATTAAGGATTTGATGACTTGCTAGACTTGTTTAATTCAGTTAAGGATTCACATGATTAGAATGTTCTTCAAACTAAATTGTGTTTAATGCTAGTTCTAACCTGATCAATTAGAATCTAGATCTTAGTTTGCTAAATACGACACGAGAGTGTGGTTTAGAATCTGAACTATTTAGGTTGAGCAATTAAATTATTCGCAAAGAGATTTGGCTTAGTTTAATTGTGAACATATCGAACTTGAAATTAATGCTGGTTTAATATATTAGTAATTGCAAAGAGATTTGTTTTACTGCACTTAGACTTAGAGGATTTTCGCAAAGAGATTTGGTTAATTCTAATTCCGTGATTTGAGTTCTAAAACTGAGTTTAATTTGATCATGACTGATTAACTTGTCTGCTTGTTTGATTTCCTGAGAATTCCCTAGACTTAGCGCTTTTAGTTTATTGCTTTCACAACAAATTCCTGCTACTGATTTACTTTATTGTCTTGCTTTTATTTCATTCACCATCTGCTTTCTTCTTAGTATTAATCTCTACGGTTCTGATCTATCGAGACCAGAGTCTCTGTGGATTCGATACCCTATATACTACATTGACATTACTGTGCACTTGCAGTTAGTATAGGAATTAAAACTAGACCTATCAGTATTCAACAATCTATAATATCTTAGCTTTGTGTTTGACTGGTGTTTATTAGTGAACTTCAGAAAGGTTTAGCTGTTTCAGTATCTTAGCTAGCTGAATTATTTATTATGTCTACTATGAACCTTTATGAAAATTTGTTTCTTTATTGAAGTTTTTTCTTTACTTAAGAATAGTTTAGATATTTTAATAGAAATCTCTGTTTGTAATTGAAATATGATAAGTGCTTAGTCTGGTTTGTTAAAACAAACAATAACTAAGTACTTAGTCTCACGACCTCTATAGTTTTTCAAACCCAAACGTGGTAGGTTTGTGTAAACAGTAAAAACAACCATCCATTTATTTTGTAATTAGATATTTCAATAAGTTACTAACAAATATACTAATCAGTCATTCCAATTCATACTAACCAAATAAGAGCATCATTATTCAGTCATACAAGTCATGAATGGTTTAATCCTAAATTCTAATCCTATTTGATTCTACATAAATACTGGATGGTTTGCATTATAAAAGTACTTAGTACAAAATAATACCTTGTTGTTAAGAGACCGCCAATTGGATGTTTATGTTATTTGCAATCCCCTTTAACAATGAGCAACATGATCCCATGTTTATTAGACTCATGAAGCAATATAAATGTTTAGTCATATTTTTTTTAGTAACATATGCTTTAGTGAACAAGACTCTGAAAAAGATGTTTATATTAAATCTGAAGAAACTTATCCAGATTCTACGTAGTTAAAGTATTTTACAGAATTGTGTAATTCATAAGAACATACCTTTTTCAGTAGAAAAGACTTTTATTTCATTGCCCCAACAGAATTCCCAACCAAAACACAGTTATGGTCTATCTTTAGTATGCACTTCCACCTGAAAACTCAAGATGAAACCTTTTCAGCAAATAATGAAAAAAAAACAATTGATTTGAAAAAACGGAATGCACATATAACATACTTAGTTAGAGAATGACCCTTGAATTCTTCGGCAATTCAGAGTAGAGATGTTTGACAGGTTTTATTTGATTAACTTGTGAATGAGTACTCAACAATGCTCAATGTTTTCCATCCCCTATTTATTATACACCTGCATACATGTATGAAGCATGTTTTTAGTCATCTCTATCATGTTTCTTACACTGAGTATGTCTATTGTAGCTATTAAGCATTACCTTTATCATGTCTGAACAAGTGTAGCACTACATTTGCTTCATTTACCGGCTACAAGGAACGAATCTTCTGGTGAATAAATTCAGTCCTGAGCTAGGTTTGTCATGGAAAAAAAGATTATAAATGAGCATACAAAACAGATTATTTAATAAACTCACAAAAGATTCACAAGTTAATCAGATCTATTATAGTACAAATAAGCTACGTTTTGAATCATTAGTTGGTACTTAGCTATACATCGAAACCAAAATTAACTAATACTAGCAGTATAACAAACAGAACCATATAGCTACATAAACGTATCCATATAAAAGCAAGTGAAAAGCAACTTCAAGCTTGTGCTAGGTTTATCATGAAGGAAAAATAAATCATTAGCATACCAAACAAATTATTTAATCGAGTCTTAAAAGATTCACAAGTTAATCAAATCTCCTAAACTACAAACAAGCTACTCTTATAATCTTTTAACGGTTCTTAGCTATACATCAAAATTGCAAGTTTAGGCTTCTGCTAGGTATTAGAAAAATAATTTGTCTTTCAGTTTTAGGATCTAACCGTTTCTTCCCGAGAAGCTTCTTCAGATCTTCTGAAAACGAAGAAAATTCATACGATAGAGATATAGATCGACAGAGGCGAGCTTTTGTTTTACGAATAGACTTCTACAGTTAAAAAATTAGGGGTCACCATCAAATTAAAAAATACATTCTCATGATATCTACTATAATGAAATCTAACTTCCATAGACTTCAGAAACAACCAGATCTAAGCTATACAGAAGAAAGGTCGATACATATGAATCAAAGAAGAGAAATCGTAAGAACCCAAAACAGAAGCTTACTGTTTATTCCCTAAAAGCATACTGAAATCTTTTGCAATCGGAGACGATTTATGAGAAAAAGCCAGTTTTTAAGGTGAATTAGACATAAAAAGGATAAAGATCCAGAACGAAACGTGCGAATTGTTTAGTTTTGGATATGAGAAGAGAGTACATCGATTTTGACGATGATAAAAAAAAACAAAAATTATTGTCGGTTGTCATTCATTCTTTATTAGATTAAGTCTGTTGTTTTTTTGGTGCGAAGTAAACAGAATATTGTCCTATTGGGCTTTTAGATTTTGTTTTTGAAATGGACTTTGAAAAAAAATCGAATGAATGACTTAGATAATAATATGAAGCCCATCCACTTTAGCCCTATTAGATTAATATTTAATGTATAATAAAAATATTTTTAATGACTTATTCAGGTATTTGTTGTTAAATTTTATATTAATTATCTTAATTTTTTTTATAAAAAAAAACTTACTTGTGTTAGATTGTTATTTCGATTGGGTTGGTACCATCCTGCCGGTTTTAAATCACCTGAAAATCAATCAAAATTGCTTAACAATTCTATTTGACTTCAAATCAACAAATAAAATAACAACCCATTTGAAGAATCAACGAATTTGAAAATCTTTGTTTTTAACTCGGCGATTGAACAAACGAATAAGATTTACAAATCAATAACTAACCTACATAGAAGATTAGGTGGTAATAATTTTCGATTTCGACTAAGATGGTTTGATTAATCCGCACGAAGGATTTCAGAATCGGGATCTGATAGAGGAAAAAAGAAGGTCGGAGGAGAAAGGCAACTTGCCCTAATTTGTTTTTTGTTTTTTTTTTGTTTTTATTACACCACACCAAAAAATGTCGGAAATGATTGTTGTAAATTTGTATTACAACATTCGGGTTGTATTGGGCTTAATTGAAAATTAATTATCAATTTTAAACCCAAATGAAAACTGAATTTGTAAGGTAATATATATGTACATTAGTTGGCTTTCATTTAAAAAAATTATGAAAACAAATAATTAACTATAATGATCGCTATATATATATATGGTTGTTTAATAAATTATCTAATTTCTTTATAAGATTAGTGGTTATTATTTTTATTGAAAAATAAAATTTAATGTATTAACCGCAAGACTATTGTTATAAACAAAAAAAAAATCTGGTAGCAATATAAATAAAACTAAATAGTATAAAATATCTAAAAGGTTTGCTAGGATATTAAACCCCCAAAAAAACTCATGCTGAATAATCTATAAAATATTTAACTTACTATTTTGTCCACAAACAATTTCAAATCTTCAAACTCGAAAAACTATTATAATAAAAATAAACACGCTACAAAACTGACAGAAACAATCTTAAAAACAAAACATATGGTATAAAAATTATAAAATAACTTTAAAACTAATAATGTTATTTTATAAGATAAAACTAAAACCCTACCAAAATAATTGCTATCTAATATATACAATTAATATAAAATGTAAGGTTAGTAGTTAAACATGTTTTAAAAAAAAAACATCCGTGTTAGGCGCGGATCAGAATCTAGTGTAGTTTTAAAAGAAAAACTGCCAAATACATTTGCGGGTTATGGTTCAAGAAAGTTGCGTGAGGCGGTCAGCTGATGAGGTGGCATGGCCTGTGACATCTTGTCCTGCGTCGATGGTCTTAATGCTTTGTGCAAATTATAGTGGTCTATATAGCCAACTGAAGAAATGTTTTTTTTCTTTCACTGGATGAAATATATATTGAAAGATCAAAGATCAACGTTTGAAATGATTACAAGGATAAGATAACCGATCAATACCAACCGACATGAAACTACTACACTCCAATCAACCAACCAAAGGGGACCAAAAAATATATCACAAGGGATATCTATCAACCCTTTCCTACCCAAAAAATTTACCCAGAGGCACAACCACTTTCACTAAAAAATAGATCGTGCAACATACCAGAAAGCTCCTCGCCACATACGACTGAAATAAACTGGACTGGTTGACAATTTGTGCGATGAAAGGGGCTATCTGTTTTCATCTCTCTTGTTGGAGTCAGAATTAGCACTTCCCCAAAAGGGCTTTTTCAGGATTTTGAGACGGCCCTAAAAAGGAAGGATGGTCTAAGGCCCATGCCGGTAAAACATAGTTAAACCCGGCCCGGCTCATCTACATCTAGGGTTTCAGAGGAGAAACGAATAAGTAGCGTAGAACTTGGCGGCGCCGAGAATATGCCAATATTCCGTAAATCAAGACCGAGATATTAGGAGATGATCATATTTTTCCTTTTATCCTTATTAATTCGCCGACTTTGTAAACCCTATAAAAAGGGACCTTGTATCGTTCGAAGAGGACACGCTTTTCATAATACAACTCTGAAAGAAACCTAGAGAATACACAATCTAGTTCTTTCCGGTAACCTAATTTCCTATTCAGCCGTCTCGTTCCACCTCGGAATCGAGATTAAAACCCTAATTTCCTAGACAACTCGCCGTGTTCATTAAACTTCTCTTTTAGAATCCCCTAAGAAAACCTAAAACTCTTGCTATCTTTGGATAGACCGAGTTGAGAATCCACAATTGGCGCCGACTGTGGGGAGGCTAAAGGAGATTTCTGAACAAGATGTCAGGAAACGATAACGAGATCGACCCAAGCAACCCGAGAGTTGAATTGAGCGATCGCGACGAAAGTGATCACAACCAAAGTGATCACGAAGACGACGGTGCGACGCCAAACGGCAAAACTGTTGGGAATGTTTTGAAATCTACTGTACTATCTCTAGAAAGTATGATAAATGTCGAGATCAGACATAAGTCATAAATACTGGGTGATCATGATGACTTGCTAGAGCCCGCTCTTGATCTATAAGTTTAGGACTTATTGCCAGTATTGTATGATCCCAAAGGGTCACACACCATAGCTAACGGGAAAGTTAAAATGGAATTAATACGGTAAGATGCAAGGCATTTACTGTATTTGTACAGAGAATTGGGCCAGACAAAATACAGTTATTTTGTCTGATTTGGGTCTTGGGCCCAAAAGCCTAATAGGCCATTAGTTTAATCACTTGGGCCCATATAAGGAAGAGCACAGGCGCCAGTAAGACTAGTGGTCTGCGATTTCACTAGGTCTGGCCGTCCTCTCTCTCTCTGTTGTTCCAGCTTGGTCTAGCAACCTGATCCAGTAGCTTGTAAGCGTGTGGATACCTAGGAGGAGCCGGTAATCATCTGCTCTCATTGATCTCTTCATTACCAATCCGCTGCGCCAATAACAAGGTAATGATTCTGATCTGGTTTATGATTCAACTGCAAATCACCTAGATCCTAGTTGATTATGTTAGGTTGTAATCTGACAATTACACCAATGAACACACATAATCCTACAGTGGTATCAGAGCCTAGGTCGTTAGGTTTTTGCTGTTTGGATCATATTTGGGTTGTTTTAATGTTAAGAATCGAATTTGGCTTAAGAAATTTGATTAGAACTTGTAAAAACCCTAATATGAAAATCGCATGATCCGATTGAAACCCATCGGTATGCGATCTGTTCGCCCGTGTCGATCGATGAGGGAGCGAGATATCGATCGATATGAATCGGATCGATTGCTTTTCGCTGTCCCGATGACCCGATCGCATCGAGCTGATACACGCGAGTATCGATCGACGCAGGAGCATGATATCGATCAATACGCAGGCGTGGTAAACGGTCCGCAAGTAGCCAATCGGTTCAACCGAGCTTCGCGGTTCGTTCTTCCCAAACCCGCGACAATGAACCAATCAAACCGATTGTGGTTCATTGTCAGCTTTAGCTAAAACCGCAAGTTAGGTCAAAATTGGCTAAAACACAAGGTGTTTCTTCCCGGTTTTGGACTTAACCGAACCGATCCAATTTAATTGGTGGTTCAAGCGGTTAACCCAAATCGCGGTTTGCTGGAAATTATTTAATACAATTGGTATTATTTAATTTCTGGTTAAACCGGATTTAAATTCAAAATTGAATTTTAACCTAAACTGAAGGCTGGTCTAAGTTTGATTTGGTTGGACCAAATAATTTAGAGCTGGTCTGGTTTAGTAAATAACCAGTTGGATTTAGTAGTTAATTTGGTCTTGGACCAGAATTAATGAACCGACTCGGTTATGTCAAATTATTGGGCCAATTGGAATTCTGTGGTCTTGGGCCAAGAATTGGGCCTATAATTTGTGACCCAACCGAAAACTTTAATAAAACTTTAAATTAGAAATTTCTATTTTTGGCATGTTTCTAGATTTAGAAAGTTTCTAAAATAAGTAAGTTTCCCAAAATAGTAATCTTCTATTTTTGGAAATAAAACCTAAAATCCTCAAAACCAATATCAAGCTTGGATGTCTTGCCCAATCTTGTCAGCTACTTAACGCTTATTCAATTACAGATATGGCTTACAGTGTGAGGTGTCTGTTTTTGCGTAAGTAAAGTAGTATATAGTCACTAATTTCATTGGGAGTCCCAGACTTTAGTGATTATTTGGCTGTAAGAGATTGGTTTCCTTGACTGGGCCATCGGGAGTCCCGGGCCTTGAGACATCTGGTGAATTGGGCCTTGGGCCCAATCCACAACCGAGAGTTATATGGATATAACTAGCTGTGTGTATGCTTACCAAGTAAAGCTAATTCCGGGTGACGGCCAGTGGCCCACTTTGGTTTTGGTTGAACATGGGTCTCGGAATCATTGCATTCTAATGAGGTTAAACAAAGAAATTTTGAATGCAATGCGAGTTTTCTTATAAGTTTTTAAGATTACTCTTTTATGAACTAAATAACTAAAACTCTATTGTCTCATAATTTCAGCTATGTCAAGCACAACAACACAAAACACTTTCTCGATCCGGTCTGCCCTTGAGAAGGACAAACTGAACGGATCAAACTTCCTGAACTGGTCCAGGAACCTGAGACTTGTGCTCAGGCAGGAGAAGAAGGCTTATGTCCTTGAAAGAGTTCTCCCCCCTAGACCTGCGAATAATGCCGCACAAGCTGTGAAGAATGCTTGGGATACGCATTTTTCAGATGCTAATGACGTGGTTTGCCTAATGTTGGCGACAATGGCTCCCGAACTGCAGATGCAGTGGGAAGGCCTGACTTGTCCCATGGAACTGATGGCAAACCTGAAAGCGTTGTTTCAGGAGCAGGCTCGTACAGAGAGATTCCAAACTGTAAAGAATCTCTTGGACTGTAAAATGGCTAAGGATGCAGCAGTGAGTCCACATGTTCTGAAAATGATGGGTTATCTCGATCATTTGACTAGACTCGACTGTCCTATAAGCCAAGAGCTTGCTTGTGATATCGTTCTGCAGTCTCTTACTCCTGCATATGACCAGTTCATCTTGAACTATAATATGCATGGGTTGATAAAGACTTTGCCTGAGCTACATGGTATGCTCAAGACTGCAGAACCTAATCTGAAGAAGGCCAAGGAGCCGTCTGTACTCATGGTGCAGAAGGGCAAGGGTTTCAAGAAATCTGCTGCAGACAAGGGAAAGGGCAAGGCAGTCAACAATGAAAAGGCCAAGCCCAAGCCCGTGTCTAAAGCTGGGCCTTCTGATATCTGTCACTTTTGCAAAGAGGCAGGGCATTACCGCAGGGACTGTAAGAAATACCAGGAAAGTCTGAAGGAGAAGAAGAAGTCCTTCGCGACTACTTATTCAGGTATTTTTGTTATTGAAGTAAATACTACTACTTCTGATAATACAACTTGGGTATTAGATACTGGATGTGGTGCTCATATTTGTACTAATGTGCAGACACTCAGCAACAGTAGAAGGTTGAAGCAAGGGCAAGTAGAGTTGCGGGTTGGCAATGGAGCGAAGGTTCCAGCACTGGCCGTTGGCACTTACTTGTTGTCTTTACCTTCTGGATTGATTTTAGAACTTGAGAATTGTTATTTTGTACATGTTATAAGCAGAAATATCATTTCAGTTTCATTGTTGGATTTACAAGGATTTGATTTTTCTATTAAGAATAAATTGTGTTCCTTTAATCTCAATGATTTGTTCTATGGCTGTGCCCCTCTTATGAATGGGCTGTACATGCTGGATCAATCTACTCCAATATATAACATTAATACAAAACGGTTCAAATCTAACGAAGAAAATGAAACGTTTCTCTGGCATTGTCGTTTAGGGCACATTAGTGAGAAACGCGTCAAGAGGCTCCATTCAAATGGACTCTTGGGCTCATTTGACTTTGAGTCTTGTGAGCAATGCGAATCTTGCCTAATGGGCAAAATGACACGGGCCTCTTTTAATAAACCCACAGAAAGGGCCAGTGAACTATTGGGCTTGATACATACTGACGTGTGTGGCCCAATGTCCACAAATGCTAGAGGAAACTATCAGTACTTCATTACATTCACTGATGATTTCAGTAGATATGGATATGTCTACTTGATGAAACATAAGTCGGAAACCTTTGAGAAGTTCAAAGAATTCCAGAATGAAGTACAGAACCAGCTTGGTAAAAGTATTAAGGCTCTTCGGTCGGACCGAGGAGGAGAATACTTGAGCCAGGAATTTCGTGATCATCTGAGTGAGTGTGGGATCATCTCCCAACTCACACCTCCTGGAACACCTCAGTGGAATGGTGTGTCTGAGAGAAGGAATCGGACATTGTTAGATATGGTCCGATCCATGATGAGTCACACAGACCTTCCTATATCCCTTTGGGGATATGCTTTGCTGACCGTAACGTTCACACTGAACAGAGTGCCATCAAAAGCAGTAGCAAAGACACCATATGAGTTATGGACTGGAAAAGCTCCAGCAATGTCTTTTCTCAGAATTTGGGGTTGTGAAGCCTATGTCAAAAGATTAATCTCAGACAAGCTTACACCAAAATCTGACAAATGCTACTTCATTGGTTATCCTAGGGATACCAAGGCTTATTACTTCTATATGCGATCCGAGAACAAGATCTTTGTTGCTCGGGATTGTACTTTTCTTGAGAGGGAATTTCTCTCTAAGAAAGATAGTGGGAGTAAGGTACAACTTGATGAAATTCAAGAAGGACAGGAACCTGTTCAACCTAATGAGGAAGAACAGCAGGATGAATTACATGAAGTTGTAATAGAACCTGAACCTGAAGTACCTGAAGTTCGAAGATCCGGAAGGATCCGTCACGAACCCGATAGATATCAGGGATTCCTCGTGACTAATTGCCATGATCTTTTGATCATTGACGGTGATGAACCCTCGAACTTTGCAGAAGCCATGATGGTCCCTGACTCCTCAAAGTGGCGTGAAGCCACTGAATCCGAGATGGACTCCATGTCAATCAACCGAGTGTTTTCACTGGTTGACTTATGATAGGTCAAGAATTAATCCCTATACTAAACTGCAAGTGAACAGCAATGTCAAAGTAGTATATAGGGTTATCGAATCCACAGGGACACTTGGTCTCAAGAGAATCAAACTGTAGGGAATGAATACTAGAAATAAGCAATGTGATTGTATTGAAAGTAGTGCGAGAAAGTAAATCAGTAGCAGAGATTATTGGTTGTGAAAGCAAGTAATTAAAAGCGTCAAACCTAGGGTATTCTCAGGAAATCAGACTAGCAGACAGTTCATTCAGCAAGGATCTAATTAAGCACAGTTCTAGAACTCAAAACACAGATATAGAATTAACCAAATTCCTTTGCGATAATTCTCTAAGTCTAAGTGCAGCAAACCAAACTTCCGTTTGCGAGAACTAACAGATTAAACTAGCAATAAGTCCAAGTTTGATATGTTCACAATTATCCTAAACCAAACTTCCGTTTGCGCAAAGTTTAATTGCCCAATTTAATTAGTTCAGATTCCTAAACCCCACTTCCGTGACGTATTTAGCAACCTAAGATCTAGATTCTAATTGATCAGGTTAGAACTAGCTTTAAGCACAATTAAATTGAAGAACAGATATAGTTTGAATCCTTAACTGAAATTGAACAAGTCTAGCAAGTCATGAAATCCTATGTGAGAAACCCTAAGCCTAACTAGGAATCTACTCAGACATAGATAATGAAAACATGATCATATGATAAGTAAATTGCATAAAAGAATAAGAGTAAAAGGGGTTCGAAATCTTCTCCAAATACAGATGATGAATCAGGTTCAGATCAGCCCCAAAAGCTCTAAAAATCCTCTGCTCATTATTATGAAAGCCAACTATAAAGCGTATGTCAAAACTTATAATAAAAACTCTAAAAACTCTATTATATAGGCATAATCTCGGATGGGGCTTCTGTGTAAATACTGGAACTATCTTGGGCTTCTTTGTAAATCTTCAATACTTGTCAAACCGACGTGTACGGCCCATCTCGCGACTGCATCGATCGATGCTTTGAGTGCAACGATCGACGCATGATCAATTATACGAACAGTGAGTTAAGCTCTCGGCCAAAACGTCCCAAAAGTCCCAAAATGCTCCAAATATCTCCAATTAGCTCCAATCCTGATTTAACCTGTAAAAGACTCTAAACAAAGACAAAAGACACTAAAACACATCTATATCATGGTCTAAAATGGGTAAAAACCATGATATATCAACTCCCCCACACTTAGCTTTTGCTTGCCCTCAAGCAAAACATAGAACTAAAACATGGTGAAGAGGTTTGAAAACTCTTCAGAAACTCATTTCATCTTAGAAGCTACAATACTCAGATTCCCCTTAGTAAACCACTGAAAGAATCAATCACAGGATATCAAGACCAACATGTACTTCCCCCACACTTAGCAACTGTCCTAGGTAAACTCCACAATCACATTCAAGCATTCAAATTCTCCCTACTGACTTCTGCAAGTATTTAAGTGCGGTCTCACCTAAGGAGTATCGATCTAAAGGCACATGGATTCTTACCTAATCAGCTCTAGACCACCATACTATCTTTCTCTAGTCCCTTTCTTCTCTTTCCCTTCTTTAACAACTGATTTTTCCCACATTGGGTATCATTTTATTTTTTTTATCACTGTTCTTCCCGTTATGGGGTGTACTTTGGACACATTCCATGGATCACATGAGAGAAAATAGTGTTTGCTACCATTCCCATGACCACTTCGGAGTTACTAACTCATCCTCAGTTTATTATCTTGTTTTTTTTTTTTTACTTTATAGAAGGGGAGAAGGGGACTAAATAGGACAGGTTTACAGGCTGTGTCAGAACTAACAGGGAATCCGACATAAAGTATACCAAGCCCTTAGGTGAGAAAATCTAAGTCAGTATTAGGGGTGAAGTCAGTAAAGGATCCTCTGGTACCTGAAGTGATATGGGTGTTCCCAGTAGGTTGATCTGTGATGGGGTTTTCTAATAGTCAGAGATAGATCCTGCAACTTCATCCCAATGGTTACTTAAGTTCCTGCAAGTCTTGTAAATCTCCTCAGAAAATCATAGTTTCTTACTTAAACGATTTTGACTCAATAACCCAAAAAATTTTGAAAAACGGACTGACTCTTAAGAAAACAGAAAGATAAACGTCAGTAGCACCTCCCCCACACTTAAAACACACTGTCCCCAGTAGTGTCCAGCGAAGGATCGGTAAAAAGAAAATAAAAATAAAAAAAAATTGAAAAAGTGAGTTTATGTCTGTCGGGTTACCTCTGTCGCACAGCATCGATCGGTGCATTAGATGCATCGACCGTTACTTGGCGACTTTCGTGTATGGTCGATCGTTGCTCAGGACCGCAACGATCGCTGCAATGCGATTCCTTTCGTGTTGTGACGATCGATGCAGAAATGCATCGATCGCTGCACTGCGATTTAATCCGAGACCTGCAAACATGACTGCACCAGAAACAAAAACAAACGTAAAATCCTAACAAAAACACCAAAAATTAAAAAGAAAAACACTAATACCTAATGGTGGGTTGCCTCCCACCCAGCGCTTGTTTAAGGTCAATAGCTTGACCGGACGCGCAAGATCTTTCAGGCTCCGGAAGATCCTGACAGAGACTTTTTCTGTCTCTGTTCAAGTCTCCTCATCCATGGTGGAGAATAGGCTGTTGCAGAATGCTTCAGTCCAAGAAAAGATGGAGTAAAATGCGCTCCAGGATCTATTACCACAGTCTCATTCAGCTGCTCATCATCTGCTTCCAAGATCTTGAAAGTCTGTCCATCTATCAGTGGCTTCCGCAGCTTCTCCATCTCATATCGCAGTGTCTCATCTCCCAGGTGGAGGTCTATTAGACTCTGTCTAACATCAATCACAGCTCCTGCTGTAGCCAAGAATGGTCTCCCAAGCAATAAAGCTTCATCCGGATCGCAGGCATATTTCAGCACAAGGAAGTCCGTTGGAACTAAGTAGTTTCCAACTCTTACCGGAATATCAATAAGGAGCCCTTCAGGAACTCGCATGGACTGATCAGCTAGGATAAGACGTGTCCTAGTAGGAGCAAAATCCAACATACCCAGCTTCTCTGCCACAGAGTAAGGCATTATGCTCCCAGCAGCTCCTAAGTCACACAGAGAACGCCTAAAACTATCTTCAAAGATAGAACAATCAAGTACAAAGACTCCAGGATCAGGCAGTTTCTTTGGGACCTTAGTTAACAGAACATCACTAATATGCTGAGGAACTACTATCACCCATTCTCTCAGCTCTTCATCTAATGGCAACATCGTGTTCAAATATTTCTGAACACATGGATGATAAGGTGGATCATCAGATGATGGAATTTCTTCCAAGTCTTCACCACTCTTTTCTAGCCTTTTCAGCTCTTCAATCTCTTGTTTAATCACTTCAGACACCTTGGGACAGTGCCAAATAGCTCGTGCATAAACATCCTCTGGAGTGATTTCAGATGTATCAGGGAATAGGCGGGCTAGTTCTGCATCAATCTCATTTTCATCCCACGGATTCTCTGCTTGTTCACGACCTGCATCGATCGATGCCAGATGTGTATCGATCGTTGCATCGCGATCATCACAACTTCCACCCGAGAGTTTTTCACAGAAATCCGAAAATTCTTCCTCAGTCACCAACTCAGCTGTACTTAGCTCAAATTTCTCCCCCAGATAAGATCCATCATTAATCAGTACAGAACAGGCCTTAATATGAGTGTCTGCAACTCCTTTTCCTTTCAGTGAGCTGGACATCTGATTCACCTGAGTGTCCAACTGCTTCATGTGAGTGCTCAATGTCTCAAACTTCCCATTGAGGTCCTGATAGACAGCGTCCAGCTTCTTGTTGTTGTCTACAGAAAGCTTGGTTTGACTTTCCATCAGTTGCTCCATCATAGCCTCCATTTTGCTCTCATGGGCTGTAGGTGCAGAAGGAGTCCGATAGGATGTAGATCCATAGGTTCTCTGAGTACCTTGTCCATAGGTCTTCTGAAAACCACCATTCTGTCCTCCATTTGAGAATCTGTTCCCCTGTTGATTACTAAATCTATTACCTTGGAAACTGGAACCTCCTATGAAATTCACATCTTCTTCCTGAGTGTCCTCCTCAGTCTGAATCACCTCTACATCTTGGGCAAAGTGGACAGCTTTTTTACTTGTCAGAAGATTGTAAACTGTGTCCAATCTGGATCTTATGTTAGCTATATCAGAATTCTCTACGGTTCCACCAGATTTCTTCCTCCTTTCATCCATTGTTTTGCAACTATTGCTGCTAATCAGGTTCTCTATCAACCGTTTAGCTTGTGTAGGAGTTCTGGTGCTGAAATTGGCATCACTGGAATTATCCAGAGCAGTCTGATAAGGAAGATCTATTCCTCTGAAGAAAATACCAATCAACTGTACTTCTGTGAATCCATGGTGTGGACAATCACGCTGATACTGCTTAAATCTCATCCATGCAGTTGTCAAAGGCTCCACAGCTCCTTGGGAAAAAGTGAGTATGTCCTGTCTGGACTGATCTGAGCGCGCAGCATCGTAGAAGTGGCGCAGGAACTCACTCTTTAAGGCTGCCCAAGTAGTATACTGACCAGGTGCCAGTTGTCTCAGCCATGCACTAGCGTCTCCAGCAAGACTGTGCGGAAACAGCTTAAGGAACAGATAGTCCGGGCATACTCCTTCATACTTCATGCCAGTGACTATGTCCTCAAACTTGTCAATGTGATCCATAGGCTGCTCTGATTGAAGACCATGAAAAGCAATCTGCCTCATCAGTTGGTAGTAGATAGTTTTTACCTCAAAATCATTCCTCTCGAAGGCAGGAAGCACTAGAGCTGCTCGGTTTGCATGAAACTCATCAGGTCTATTGTAATCAGCTAGTGTCCTCTCATGAACTACCATCTCTCTACCTTGAGCTCGATCTTGCGGTTGTTGCTCAGGTTCAGGGGGGTCAGGGATGACATTCCCTTCAGCATCAACCCGATGCCCAGCAGCATTGTACGGGTTGTTATCTTGGTCCCTCAGGGTACCTTCAGCATCTGGTATCAAGATCAGACGTTCTCGAACCATTCTCTCTCTCTTTTCTCTTCTGATAGTCCTCTCTAGACGTCCAAGTTCTTCTAGGTTGAGATTAACTAAGCTCGAGTTCGGATTACTTCGAGTGTTCTGCGTTGGCATAAACTGTCTGTAATCGTCCAGCAACGATCGATGCTATCAGTGCAACGATCGATTCAATCTCAAATCGCTCAGTGACGATCGATGCAAAGGGTGCAACGATCGACGCAAGGCGAAATTCGTACCTGCGACAGAGAGAAACAGAGAAAAGTCAGCAAAAATAAAATAAAATAAAAAAAAAACGAAAAACAAAAACGAAAAAACGAAAAATTTCTAGTAAAACCCTAAGTTCGGTCCTATCGAAGACTCTAAGAGTCCCCGGCAACGGCGCCAAAAACTTGATAGGTCAAGAATTAATCCCTATACTAAACTGCAAGTGAACAGCAATGTCAAAGTAGTATATAGGGTTATCGAATCCACAGGGACACTTGGTCTCAAGAGAATCAAACTGTAGGGAATGAATACTAGAAATAAGCAATGTGATTGTATTGAAAGTAGTGCGAGAAAGTAAATCAGTAGCAGAGATTATTGGTTGTGAAAGCAAGTAATTAAAAGCGTCAAACCTAGGGTATTCTCAGGAAATCAGACTAGCAGACAGTTCATTCAGCAAGGATCTAATTAAGCACAGTTCTAGAACTCAAAACACAGATATATAATTAACCAAATTCCTTTGCGATAATTCTCTAAGTCTAAGTGCAGCAAACCAAACTTCCGTTTGCGAGAACTAACAGATTAAACTAGCAATAAGTCCAAGTTTGATATGTTCACAATTATCCTAAACCAAACTTCCGTTTGCGCAAAGTTTAATTGCCCAATTTAATTAGTTCAGATTCCTAAACCCCACTTCCGTGACGTATTTAGCAACCTAAGATCTAGATTCTAATTGATCAGGTTAGAACTAGCTTTAAGCACAATTAAATTGAAGAACAGATATAGTTTGAATCCTTAACTGAAATTGAACAAGTCTAGCAAGTCATGAAATCCTATGTGAGAAACCCTAAGCCTAACTAGGAATCTACTCAGACATAGATAATGAAAACATGATCATATGATAAGTAAATTGCATAAAAGAATAAGAGTAAAAGGGGTTCGAAATCTTCTCCAAATACAGATGATGAATCAGGTTCAGATCAGCCCCAAAAGCTCTAAAAATCCTCTGCTCTTAATTATGAAAGCCAACTATAAAGCGTATGTCAAAACTTATAATAAAAACTCTAAAAACTCTATTATATAGGCATAATCTCGGATGGGGCTTCTGTGTAAATACTGGAACTATCTTGGGCTTCTTTGTAAATCTTCAATACTTGTCAAACCGACGTGTACGGCCCATCTCGCGACTGCATCGATCGATGCTTTGAGTGCAACGATCGACGCATGATCAATTATATGAACAGTGAGTTAAGCTCTCGGCCAAAACGTCCCAAAAGTCCCAAAATGCTCCAAATATCTCCAATTAGCTCCAATCCTGATTTAACCTGTAAAAGACTCTAAACAAAGACAAAAGACACTAAAACACATCTATATCATGGTCTAAAATGGGTAAAAACCATGATATATCAACTTACCCGCTGGTGCGAAAGCCATCGAGTGTAAATGGATCTTCAAGAAGAAGATTGACATGGATAGAAATGTCCAGATTTACAAGGCCAGGTTGGTGGCAAAAGGTTTCAAACAAATTCGTGGTATAGACTATGATGAAACCTATTCACCAGTGGCCATGATGAAATCAATTCGGATTCTCCTAGCAACTGCCGCTTATTATGATTATGAGATTTGGCAGATGGATGTGAAAACCGCCTTCCTGAATGGAATCTTGGAGGAGGATGTGTATATGACACAGCCTGACGGTTACATTGATCCTAAGAATGCTGGGAAAGTATGCAAACTTCATAAATCCATTTATGGATTGAAGCAAGCATCCAGGAGTTGGAATCTTCGTTTTGATGAGGCAATAAAGAATTTTGACTTCATCAGAAACAAGGAAGAACAATGTGTGTATAAGAAAACTAGTGGGAGCAAAGTGGCGTTTCTTATCCTATATGTCGATGACATATTGCTTCTTGGAAATGATATTCCAATGCTGAAGTCTGTTAAAGACTGGCTGGGAAGTTGTTTTTCCATGAAGGACATGGGTGAAGCCGCGTATGTTCTTGGAATCCGAATCTTTAGAGACAGATCTAAAAAGCTGATTGGACTTTGTCAAGATGCTTATATAGACAAAATCCTGCATCGATTCGGAATGGATAAATCCAAGAAAGGATTCACGCCAATGATACATGGTGCTACACTAAGCAAGGATCAGTGTCCTAAAACACCTGATGAGCTTAAGCGCATGAGTAGGATTCCTTATGCTTCGGCTATAGGATCTATCATGTATGCCATGATCTGTACTCGTCCTGATGTTGCTTATGCACTAAGCATGACGAGTAGGTACCAGTCTAATCCAGGTGAGAGTCACTGGATTGCCGTAAAGAATATCCTGAAGTATTTGAGGAATACTAAGGATAAGTTCTTGGTTTACGGAGGAAGTGAAGTGCTTGAAATGAGTGGATTCACGGATGCAAGTTTTCAGACAGATAAAGATGATTTCCGGTCACAGTCTGGTTACATCTTCTGTCTGAATGGCGGTGCAGTAAGTTGGAAGAGCTCCAAGCAGGGCACCGTGGCAGATTCCACAACTGAAGCTGAATACATCGCTGCTTCAGAAGCTGCGAAGGAAGGAGTTTGGATAAGGAACTTCTTGATTGAACTCGGTGTATTCCCAAATGCCACTGAGCCTCTAGCACTGTATTGTGACAACAATGGTGCAATTGCTCAAGCCAAGGAACCGAGACATCATCAGAAATCCAAACACATTATGAGAAGGTATCACCTGATTCGTGATATAGTGAATAGAGGTGAAGTGATGGTCAGCAGAGTTCCCACTGATGAGAACGTGGCTGACCCGTTGACAAAGCCACTCCCGAGACCTAAGCACGAGTTGCACACTGCTGCTGTAGGAATTAGAGATATTCAAATGTAATCTCTGTTTGAGTGGGAGTTGTTAGGGCTTTATTTTAGTTATTTTGATTGGTTCATGTAAACATTTTTAATGTTAATGAAATTTTATTTCTGGATTATTTTTAACTGTGATATAAAATAATCGTTCCAAAATGATTCATGTCATTATATATGGGCCATCGAAGTACATGAGTATACTTGATCCTGAAACCCCATGCTTAACGAAATGACATAAATCATAGTGTCCATAGTCGAAGGTTGTTGAAATTGGAACACCAACAACCATTTGAGACTAGAGTGTGTTGAGACTTATGACCAAGTTTCGAGGGGTCATAGATGCGCGGCATCAAAGTCAACACATAGGTATATGTAGGGGAGCATATGACCGGACATGGCCCGCTGATGAGAATTCTACAAGATATTAATATCTGTGTCATGAGAGGTTCTCATTTACGACTATAGAGTATAGTCCTTAGACCTGAGTTCGCATGCATGTGGCTGCACATGGATTGATGCGCTTTGATCATTGTCTAACGCTGTTTCGTAACTGGGAGCTATAAGGACCTTGGTTGGGTGTATTATGAAGTGTGTAGTTCATAGTGATGGAACAAGATGGGATTTGTCCCTGCCGTTTAACGGAGGTAATATCTCTAGGCCAATCGGAGACTTGATAGCTGGTAAGAGAGTGGCCACTCCCAAACGGACTTGCCCAAGTCGTTTGAATTGTCAGTATCAAATCTGGTCCGATGAACATGGTCTGGCTATATAAGGATGACACGCTTCTTGCCTTCTGCCAGATCGAGATATTGAGACAAAAGGATTAGGGAATGTAGGATTCCAGTACAAGTGGGAGATTGTTGGGAATGTCCTGAAATCTACTGTACTATCTCTAGAAAGTATGATAAATGTCGAGATCAGACATAAGTCATAAATACTGGGTGATCATGATGACTTGCTAGAGCCCGCTCTTGATCTATAAGTTTAGGACTTATTGCCAGTATTGTATGATCCCAAAGGGTCACACACCATAGCTAACGGGAAAGTTAAAATGGAATTAATACGGTAAGATGCAAGGCATTTACTGTATTTGTACAGAGAATTGGGCCAGACAAAATACAGTTATTTTGTATGATTTGGGTCTTGGGCCCAAAAGCCTAATAGGCCATTAGTTTAATCACTTGGGCCCATATAAGGAAGAGCACAGGCGCCAGTAAGACTAGTGGTCTGCGATTTCACTAGGTCTGGCCGTCCTCTCTCTCTCTCTGTTGTTCCAGCTTGGTCTAGCAACCTGATCCAGTAGCTTGTAAGCGTGTGGATACCTAGGAGGAGCCGGTAATCATCTGCTCTCATTGATCTCTTCATTACCAATCCGCTGCGCCAATAACAAGGTAATGATTCTGATCTGGTTTATGATTCAACTGCAAATCACCTAGATCCTAGTTGATTATGTTAGGTTGTAATCTGACAATTACACCAATGAACACACATAATCCTACAAAAACACCACAAGGGGCAAAAACGAAAGGAAGGGACGACGGTAAACGTATCCCGTCACCCGACCGAGTAGCTAAACAGATCGACCAAGACGCCACGCTGGCCACCTTGATGGCGAAGATCGACTCCCAGAACGATCTCATCAGAGGATTCTCGGAAAAAATCGACCTGTTGCAGTCTGAGCAAGATCGAATTCGTTCAGACCAACAATCGAGAAAATCCAGAAGGGAAATTCCCTCGAAGGTAAAAGATAAGATCGCCAAGCGATTATTCAATGAAACGTCTGAAAAAAATCAATCACATGGGCTCGAGAAAGATTCCCGCAAGGAACACGATGAGAGTAACGAACGCGAACTAGGTTCGCATCGGAGAAGAAGGCCTAAAGAACCCAGTCATGGGTCACGCCAGAAGCGAAACGATTCGGATGATGAGCGTTATTCACCTAACAGGAACCCAGAACGCGAACGCAAGAAGAGCAACCATGAATCCCAGCACGATCAAAGTAAAAGACGAAGCTCGCGCCACGAGAATGACTCACGTCGGGATAACCACCGCCACAAGCGAGACATATCCCCGGAGGAAACTCATGGAACGCCAGAACGAAGAACGAATCGCGGCCAGGTCGAGAGACAGTTGACCGAGCTCAGAGATACCCTGAAGGAGCTAAAGGGGGAGGTTCACAGCACCAAAGGATCCGCGCCAGAGATCGACCGGATCATCGAGGAAACTCAGAGAACACCTTACACCTCACGCATCACGAACACGTACATTCGACAAAGGGAGAAAATCAGATTGCCAATGTATGACGGAACGAAGGACCCTGCTTCCCATCTGACGACTTTCAAAATCATGGCGGATAAAGCACGATTCTCGTCGACCAAGGAACGCGATATAGGCTTTTGCCAACTGTTCGCCGAAACGTTAGAAGGAGAAGCATTAACATGGTTTTCAAGGCTTCCATCCAAGTCAATCAACTGCTTCGCCGACCTTACTCGGGCCTTCGTGAGACATCATTTCGCCTATGTAAGAAAAGACACCTCCTTGAACACCCTAATGTCAATGTCACAGGATAGGAAGGAAACGTTAAAATCTTTCATTGACCGATTCAAAACCGCTGTCACACGTGCCGAGGCACCGGACAAATTTACCATAGCAGCCCTGACGCACGCCGTATGGCATGAGACACCCTTCTATCAGGACCTGGTTCTCAACCCACCGATGACTATCGAATATGCCCTTCATCGTGCAAACAAGTTCATCGAGTTGGACGAACAGAAGGTGGCCCTAGCCAAGAAGTACGGCTCAACTCGGCCCGCAGAGAAGAAAGAGGAGCGAGAACCGAGGCAACATTATGACAAAGGAGGAAAAACAATGGTAGTCGGCGACTCCAGTAATCAACGACCAAATAAACCATGGAACAAGTGGAACCGACAAGATAAGGAAGAAGCTCCCCGAGAAGCAAACGAAGAGGAAAAGTTCTGCGAATTCCACAAAACAACCTCGCACAACACTTCAGAATGCCGGACCCTCAAAGACGCGCTCTATGCGCGGCTTAAGAGTGGTCAGATACATGCTTCCATAGACGAACTAAGGGAAGAAATAAAACAAAGTCGCGAAGGACAAACCGACGATAAGCCAACCAAACAGGGTACGAGAAAACAGCCGCGCCGAGTCAAAAGTGTGGCAGTGAAACGAGATCGCAATGAGGAAGAAGAAGACGAGGAGGATGAAGCTCCCAAAACGATCCGACGAATTAACATGATAATGGGCGGACTGATCTCGGTTAATGACTCGGTAAGATCGATAAGGCAGTATGAACGTCAAGCCTTAGCTGCGCAAAACTCACCACAGCCGATATTATCGGATGATCCGCCTATAATCTTCACCGATCAAGACATATACGGGACGCACTATCCTCATAACGATCCTTTAGTCGTAGAACTGCTCATGGGAAGTTGCCAAGTGTCTCGGATCCTAATCGACACAGGTAGCTCCATCGACCTGATATTCCTTGATACCCTAAAGAAGATGGACATCAAAGAGGACGACATTAAGCAGAAGGCTAAGCCACTTACCGGTTTCACGAGTGAGACGACCTACACAATTGGCACGATAAAAATACCAGTCTATGCCGGGGGAGTCAACAAGATGGTCAAGTTCCATGTCATCGACAAACCGACCATCTACAACGTCATCCTCGGCACGCCTTGGTTATATAGCATGAAGGCGGTGTCATCCACTTACCATCAGTGTCTAAAATTCCCAACGACAAAAGGAATCCAGACCGTAAAAGGATGCCATCGAATAAGTCGGTCCTGTTTCGTAAAAGAGCATAAACTCAGAATACCGTCCTGCTTGATCAACACGAATCAAGGTCAAAAGGGACCGGCCAAGGACCTAATTTAACAAGTCGTCATCGACGAATCGGATGCAAGCAAATGCGTGGGAATAGGAGCCGAGCTACCGGAGGACCTAAAGAATCAATTGATCGAATTTCTACGACAAAACGTATCGACCTTCGCTTGGTCGGTAAAAGATATGAAAGGTATTAACCCGTCCATTACAACTCATGAGCTTAACGTAGATCCGACTTATAAGCCGATTAAACAAAAGAGGCGTAAGCTCGGTCCAGAAAGAGCTAGGGCGGTCAATGACGAGGTTGAAAAACTTCTCGACGCTGGCTCCATTCAAGAAGTTAAGTATCCCGAATGGCTAGCCAACCCGGTGGTGGTCAAAAAGAAAAACGGAAAATGGAGAGTATGCGTTGACTTCACAGATCTCAACAAGGCTTGCCCGAAAGATAGCTTCCCTCTTCCTCATATTGATCGGCTTGTGGAGGCAACAGCCGGGAATGATCTATTATCATTTATGGACGCGTTTTCAGGATACAATCAGATCCTAATGAATCCATATGATCAAGAAACGACGGCTTTCATAACGGAGCGCGGCACTTACTGCTATAAAGTCATGCCTTTCGGCCTTAAAAACGCAGGAGCCACATATCAACGGCTCGTTAACAGGATGTTCGCAGGACAGCTCGGCACCACTATGGAAGTATATATCGATGATATGCTAGTGAAATCCCTGATCGCGTCCCAACATGTCGGACATTTGAAGAAGTGCTTTAGCATCCTCAATCAATACGGAATGAAGCTGAACCCGGCTAAATGCACATTCGGCGTAACTTCGGGTGAATTCCTAGGCTATGTAGTGACTCGAAGAGGTATAGAGGCCAATCCGAAGCAGATCTCGGCCATCATCGACCTGCCGTCACCAAGAAATACTCGGGAAGTCCAACGTCTCACCGGCCGCATTGCCGCCCTGAACAGATTCATATCTCGTTCGACGGACAAATGCCTCCCCTTCTACGAACTCCTTCGAGGAAACAAAAGATTCGTATGGGATGACAAGTGTCAAGAAGCTTTTATTCAGCTTAAAGATTACCTGTCGAATCCACCAGTACTGTCAAAACCAGAAAACGGCGAAATACTATTTCTATACATCGCGGTCTCCACAACCGCGGTCAGTGGAGTTCTAGTCCGAGAAGATAGAGGAGAGCAGAAGCCTATCTTCTACATCAGCAAGACTATGAATGGAGCAGAAGCAAGGTATCCAGCCATAGAAAAAGTTGCCCTCGCAGTAGTAACCTCGGCAAGAAAACTACGCCCGTATTTCCAATCCCACACCATAGCCGTGTTAAGCAGTCAACCTCTCAGAACAATCCTGCATAGTCCAGGACAATCGGGACGATTGGCAAAGTGGGCAGTAGAACTCAGTGAATACGATATCGAATATCGGAACAGAACGACAGCCAAGTCTCAGGTTATCGCCGATTTCTTAGTCGAGTTGTCTATCGAAGAAGACTTACAAATTCAGGAAAAGAATTGGAGATTATTTGTTGACGGCGCGTCATCCAAACGAGGAGCCGAAATAGGAGTACGTTTCATATCGCCGACAGGAGAGGTAATAGAGCAATCTTTCCTCCTCGGATTCACGGCATCAAAAAACACAGCCGAGTACGAAGCACTGCTAGCCGGACTTAGACTGGCAAAAGAGATCGGGGTCAAAAATCTGCTGGCCCACTGCGATTCAATGCTTGTGGCAAATCAAATAAACGGTGAATATGGAGCTAAGAATGAAAGGATGGAGGCTTATCGAAAGGCGGCCCTAGAACTTGCAGACGCGTTCGAATTCTTTGACATAGTCCAAATCCCGAGAAAGGATAATGCCCCGGCGGATGCGCTAGCATCGCTGGCATCTACCCCAAATCCAGACCTATGTCGGCGAATCCCAGTAGAAACGATTCATGAACCGAGCATCCCGGTCCTCGACAGCAGTTGCGAGAAAGCCATTAGTGAAAACGTACTGATTATCGAACGAGCCGATCCATCCACCCTCCGAGTCGGATACGGCGAGCTAATCGCGCTTCTGACAGACTCAAGGACGGACTGGAGGGACGAAATACGAAAATATTTGACAGAAGGAACTCTCCCCGAGGATAAATGGACGGCACGACGGCTAAAAGTCAAATGTGCAAGGTACACCATGCATAACGACGTCCTGTACAAGTACTCTGCCAACAAAATCCTTCTAAGGTGTATACACGGAGACGAAGTCAGTCGAGTTTTGGAAGAAACACATTCAGGAGCTTGCGGGAATCATTCCGGAGGACGATCCCTCGCTCTCAAAATAAAACTTAACGGACACTATTGGCCGACTATGGTTGCGGATTGCGAAGCCTACTCTAACAAATGTGAGAAAAGTCAACGACATGCGCCATTTATACATCGCCCCACCGAGTTACTCACGACATCCACGGCAGCCTATCCTTTTATGAGATGGGCCATGGACATAGTCGGACCGTTACCACTCTCCAACCAGAGGTGTTTCCTCTTGATCATGACGGATTACTTCACGAAATGGGTCGAAGCCAAGGCCTATGTCTCAATACATGACGTCCAGGTCCAAAACTTCGTCTGGAAATACATCATATGCCGATTCGGGCTACCCTACGAGATCGTCACGGATAACGGTTCCCAGTTCACGTCCAATCTGTTCGAAATTTTTTGCAAAAAATGGGACATACGACTCAGAAAGTCGACACCAAGATACCCCCAGGGGAACGGTCAGGCAGAGGCCACTAACAAAACTATCATAGACGGCATCAAGAAACGCCTCGAAAAGAAGAAGGGAGTATGGGCCGACGAGTTAGACGGGGTCCTTTGGTCACACCGAACCACGCCTCGCCGCGCAACGGGATCCACTCCGTTTTCCCTAGACTTTGGCGTGGAAGCAATGGTCCCGGCAGAGGCAAATGTTCACACCTTTCGCCGAGCACTCATGCCGCAACACAGCGAGATCAATGAAACAATTCTACTTCACGCACTCGACACGATAGAAGAAGAACGCGACCGAGCTCTCCTTCGCATACAAAACTATCAGCAACTCGCAACTCGGTACTACAATCAAAAGGTACGAGAACGACACTTCCGCGTCGGCGATCACGTGCTCCGGAAAGTTTACGAGAATACAAAGGAATGGGGAGCTGGTAAACTCGGTGCCAGATGGGAAGGACCGTACAAGATAACAAAGGTCGTCAAATCTGGCGTTTACGAGCTCGAATCAATGAAGGGAAAAGCCTTGCCGCGTTCATGGAATTCAGCAAGCTTGAAGGAATACTTCTAATCAGGCCCGCGCCAAAAAAAAATAAATAAAAAAAGAAAGAGAACTACGAGTGACTTGATTCTTCTCCGGAAGATACGTAGGCAGCCTTCATCGGCACAGTCACAAATTCAAATAAAATTCCATTTTTCTTAACACAAACGTCACAACTATAAAGTCAGTAATTTAACCCTTAACTACCAGGCCGATTATCCTTGCTCGCCGGAGTTAAAACTCATGCCCGATTTGCATAAAGCCCCTTTTAAGCTCATGCTGAGTTAAAACTCATGCTACCACTAAGCCGAGTACTCACTCGCAAAAATCGAAGCCCAAAGCGGCCTCGATTGTAAGCCGAGCATCCAATAAGACTCGCAACAATTAGCATCGTACCTCCTGGCCAGGGGCACGGTCTCCTTCGTACGCGAGGTGCACATCGCGGCAAGGAAAAGCCGAGATCCGTCTCGCACCTTACAAACCGGGTTCGTACCCGTACGTTCTTCGAGGTGGGCGATAAGAAATAAGCCGAGCACTTAAGCCTCGCACATTCGTCCGTCCTTAGAACATCAAAGCCGAGCATACGTAAGTCTCGCGAAACCACCCTATGGTAGAGTCACAGACTGAAGTCGCCATCCATTTTTAATTGAAATACGAAATAGTTCGACTTAGAAGTGCAAGTATCCAACTCAAATCGCAGTTTGAAAATTGACAAGAGAAACGGATCCAAGCAGAGGATATTTATATTCCAAAATATAGGAAACCGAAGTCTTACAAGTCGAAACATAAAAACCAACAAAAAATAACAAGACTCGGACTAATCCTATCCGACGGCTTCTTGAACGACCTCCGCATCTTTCTCGGCACCATCTGGAACACCCGCATCATGAGCATCCAAGGCTGCGCCCGTCTGATCCAAAACCGAGGAAGCGGCCAGATTGTCGGGAAGAACAAGTCCCACATTAGAACCGAACTGGTCAACATTCTGCGGAACTGAAACCGGCGAGTCTCGGGCCATCAGCGTAAGCGATGGATGTTGAGTCGGCGAAAGCTCGAACTTCAGGTCTTCTCGCGTAAGAACGTCCAGGTCCTTGAACTCTTTGTCAACTCGGGCCTCGTCTGCAGTAACCTGATCCAAGACCGGTTGAGGAATCAGCACCCCACTCTCTCTTTCAATTGAAGCAGACACTCCCTTAGACCAGTAATCTGGCCCAGCTCCACTTGCTTCTTGACCGCTATCTCTTGGTCACTGACAAACCGACGGAACAAGTCAATGCGAGACTGGTACCGCCCTCTCATCTCGGCCTCTACTTTTCTCCTCTCTTTGGAGACGTTATCTTCACACAGCTTCTTATGACGAAGCGCCTCCGATTCGTACATCTCACGATCGGCCTTGGCCTTCTCATCGGCTTCGTGTATCTTGCCGAGGAGGTGACGATTCTCCTTCTCCAGCTTCTCAAGCTGTTTCTCCCGCTTCTTCAGCGCCTCGACCAGCGAATGAGCATCCCAAGCACTCTCGAGGGCAATCCGGTTCGACGCCGCTATCAGCTATAAAAACATTCCTGATAAAAAACAGGAAATATCATGATCAAAAGATAAATAAAAATAGATATATACCTCGGCCTCAGCCCTTTTCAGGTTGAGAATCGCCTCAGAATGAGGAAGCCTCTCCTGCGCAGGCCAGTCAGCGTCACTCCCTCTCAAGCAAGAAAGAAGATCAAAACAGGCTTGAGTGTTTTGAACAAAAGGAACCTCGCTCTCGTAATGGTAGGCGAAGTTATGAATGGACGGCCCTAGTTGCGATGTCCGCATCCTTATGAGCGCTACAAGGACGAGCCATCACAATCTCCCTACGCGAAAGGAAGGATTTCTTCTCGCCAGAGATAGCGTCGGTCACGTCACCTCTCTCCCAGGACAGCCGAGTCCACGCATCAATGTACTTCGTCTTCTTGCATGGACCCTCTAACCCCGGCGTCTCGGGAGCCGACCTCTTCTTCGGTTGAGATTTCGACGAAACCTTCGCGGAAGGAGCCTTTGGAGGAGGCATCGAAGAAGGATTCGCCGACACGGGTTTCGCTGCCGCCTTCCCTGTGACAGAAGTCCTCTCGATTGAAGCGGCCAACTGCTCATCGCCGTCATGGGAGGAAGGACGAGCAGGAGAAGCCTCCTTAGACTTCTCGGCAGAAGAAACAGAGGTGAGCTTCTTCGAGTAGTTAACAGTTATCTTTTTCGGTTTGCCCATCCTAGGTCTCTGTAGATCTGCCGGGTTGACTTTCTCTCGGATATCCCACTCGACTGAACAAAAAGAAATGGAAGGTTAGCTGGCTACGACTCAAAAAAATAAGAATAATAATACTAGAAGTCGGTACCTTTAGAAATCTTCGAACGAGATCGGTTGATTCGCGCCCGTGTAATATCCCCCCACTTGCGAAGACTAAGGCTCCGGATCTTCTCAACAATGGCAAAGAAATCGTCTGGGTATGGCTTGTAGAAGGGATGACGCACTGCAAACAGAAAGAGAATGAGTAAATTACAAAGGAACTGAAAGTTCGAAAAAGAATTCTACCGATGTTAGTATTCCACGACGATCTGGGAGAGCCGTGACCAGCAGGGATGACCATGGACGAGATCTCAGCGTAGAAATAAAACCGCTGCCAAACGCGCGTTTTGCTCGGCGCGTTCACTACAACCCCTTGGTCAGCTCTCATCCTGATGGTGAAGCATCCAAGACTGGTGTTCTTCATTTGACTTATAGAAGTCATCTCCTCGAACATCCTAACACTGATAGGTATGCCGCACTCGGACCCCAGGACAAGGAGACACACCATTTGTCGAACCGCAGTTGCTGACAATTGAGAAATGGCGATTTCGCGCCGAGAA
Organism: Orychophragmus violaceus; assembly: GCA_030180135.1. Taxonomy (NCBI): domain Eukaryota; kingdom Viridiplantae; phylum Streptophyta; class Magnoliopsida; order Brassicales; family Brassicaceae; genus Orychophragmus; species Orychophragmus violaceus. Next base: position 30,624,962 of record CM058233.1, read on the forward strand.
CAATAGGAAACTAGTAAATTCGGCAAAGGGAGCCAAAGTCGGCATCCCGACGTATCCGCATTGATAAAATAAGATTCGTATAAGCAGACGTAACCGGGAGGAGGAGTCCACGGGCGGTCTCTCGGTCCAGGGATAATAAACTTAATCCTAGGGTCGGCGACGCATCCCGATAACGTCGATCTGACCGACTTCTCGTCAGAACGAGTCTAAAATACGTTCGCAAAGCCTCCCGATAGGAGTATTGGGAACTCGGCAGAAGGAATCGAGTCCCCTCCGGATTCATCCTTCTCGGCACTCGGTTCATCTTCCGGTTCAATAGAGTCAGAATCTCGGAGGTGCGGAACGATGAATTCATGGCAACCCGAGCTCGTTGTTGTATCCGCCATCCCGGCCATTTCATGACGGTATTCAAGCTCCTTTAGCGCGATATAACAAGGATGCCGCCTTAAATCAGAAGACGTACTTGGAGAAGACGACCCAGTCGAGATAACGCGCCGGTCCGGGGAATCCTCGCCGGATGACACAGAAACAACCCCTTTGTCTTTGTTTAACGAGCAACGGATCAAAGACATCTCTGGCGACGAACAGACGAAGAACACGATGGCCAGAGACAAACTCAAATCCAAATCCTAATAGATCTACGACCAAACGGCAGAAGAATGTAAATTGGAAAAAGAACAGCTAGAGAGAAAAAATTTACCTTTTAGCTTCACTCTCTTCACTCGGACAGAAATGAGGAACTGAGAAATGGAGGAGCCATTTATAGAAGGAAAGGCATCGTGTTCAAGAAGATAAGAAGCACCTCGTTTCTCGCACCTATCGAAATAATCATAACCGCCTAAGCGATGCCTCGATTTCGGAAGCTACCACATCAAATCACGATACCCTAAGCGATGCTTCGATATCAACGACCACAGACCGGACGAACCAAGGGTCGATATGGGTCCTTACGGAACCGAATCAAAACCGACAAAACCGGTTCAACTCATTGGGCCGGATCCAGCCAGGAGATTGTTAGGTAATGGGCCAAAAGGCTCATTATAGGGGAAATTCCAGGCCCACTAAAATCGCTTCTCAAACCTAGAAACATCCCTCGTAGCGACGACTTGAAAATCACCGCACTGGGGGGGGGGCTTATTGTTGAAGTCAGAATTAGCACTTCCCCAAAAGGGCTTTTTCAGGATTTTGAGACGGCCCTAAAAACGAAGGATGGTCTAAGGCCCAGGCCGGTAAAACATAGTTAAACCCGGCCCGGCTCATCTACATCTAGGGTTTCAGAGGAGAAACGAATAAGCAGCGTAGAACTTGGCGGCGCCGAGAATATGCCAATATTCCGTAAATCAAGACCGAGATATTAGGAGATTATCATATTTTTCCTTTTATCCTTATTAATTCGCCGACTTTGTAAACCCTATAAAAAGGGACCTTGTATCGTTCGAAGAGGACACGCTTTTTATAATACAACTCTGAAAGAAACCTAGAGAATACACAATCTAGTTCTTTCCGGTAACCTAATTTCCTATTCAGCCGTCTCGTTCCACCTCGGAATCGAGATTAAAACCCTAATTTCCTAGACAACTCGCCGTGTTCATTAAACTTCTCTTTTAGAATCCCCTAAGAAAACCTAAAACTCTTGCTATCTTTGGATAGACCGAGTTGAGAATCCACATCTCTGTACACTACAACAAACCCAACCTTCAAACAGCCTAAGAACACGCAACAGTTCTGAAGATTCAAAGCTGAAGGAAGGCCACACCTTTGGTCTCGTCACAGCTCCTGACAGAGCAGCCATATCTGATTCAAAAAACACTCTTCGAAATCTAAGACTAAAAACGCTCTCCACAGCCCACATCAAGACAATAAAACTTGCCTCATCCAATGAGAGAACTACTGTAAACGGATTCCTGCTATTAGCAAACACCTTACCCTCTGAATCTCTAATTACCCAGGAAGCACCAGCTAAAGAGTTTTTCGCACACCAATCCAAACCCACATTGCATTTTATCCAACCCACCGGAGGTGGCGACCAGCATCCACCCACGATCGACGAGACAGATCTCTCAACCACAGCTGCCGCCTCGTCCAGTTGTTGAGCCACAACCCACAACTCTGATTCTTCTCTCACTTTTGATAGCACTTCCGGAGCTGAAAATAGCAAACCTTCAAACAAAAAAGATTTTCTGTTTTTCCAAACATACCACAATATCCCTGGCCACATTCTTCTCAACACTTTCGGAATCCTAGGATTCTTTTCACTGACCGACATATATTAGATATTGACAAAGATTAAAAACTTATCGAAGCCATCTTCATGACATGGGAAATTTGATACTGCCCAAACTTGTCTAACCACGGTACAATAAAATAGAATGTGATTAATTGATCCCCTGGATAGGCCACAAATCTGACATATCTCGTCTACTTTCATTCCCCTTGACTTGATCAGATCAGTAGCCGGTAAAGCCTCATTAAGCGCCTTCCATAGAAAACACCTTATCTTTGGCATTGTTTCAACCTTCCACATCTGATACTTCAAATCATTCACCCAAGTTCGAGCTTCTGCTTCACAAAAGCTTTCCTCATTACAAATCCGGCTCCCCAACCAATACCCTGATTTTACTAAACATAGGCCAGATTTATTGAACCTCCAAATCCAGAAATCCTCCTCAAATGTAGCAGGTTGGTTCGAAAGGAGAATACTAATATGACTTGGCACAAATATTTCATGTAACGCATGAATATCCCACTTTTGGGATTCCCAATCGATTAAATCTTTAGCCATCAGATTAACATCAAATGAGTAATTCTTTATCCATGGTGCTCGCAGGGTCTCGACACCATCATCAATCCATCTATCATATGAATCCAGACTTTGATTGAATTTCCGTTCCTTACACAAATCTTGATCCCTTTGTCTAGTAACTCTTTCCCATGGATAATACTTCTCCAACCGTAAGAAGGTATTTCCTCAAGAGTAGCATCACTTAATGCCCCGTCCTTAAAATACCTGCTTCGAAGAAAGCTAGATAGAAGACAATCAGATCCAGTAAGCAATTTCCAGGCTTGTTTAGCCAAAAGCTATTGGTTAAAAGCCTCAATGTCTCTAAAGCCAATGCCAACAAGTTCCTTAGATAGACAAATCTTGTCCCAAGCTATCCAATGTATTTTCCGATGATGTTCACTTAAGCTCCACAAAAAATCAGACATTGCACTCACCAAAGTTGAAAAAACCATTTTTGGAAACTTAAAACACGGCATCGTAAAAACAGACATAGCAAATGCCACAACTTTGATCATAATTTCTTTTCCCCTATGAGACAACTTTCTCTAATTCCAAGATGACAAACTTCCTTTCATTTTTTTCTTAACGTACGCAAATAACTCCACTTTCGATCCATTCATATGTTTCGGGAGTCCTAGGTATTTACTTGTACCACCTTCACCAACAATACCAAGGATTCGTTTGATCACTCCTTTAGACACTTCTTCAACTTTCAGTCCAAAGAACATCGAGGATTTTTGTACATTAATCACCTTACCAAGTGTTGCCCCATACTCCGTTAGAATACTTTTTAGCTCACGACACTGATTCTCTTCTGCTTTGAGCATAAATAAGCTATCATCGGCAAAAAATATATGGTGGATCGATGGACCATCAGAAGAAAACCGAATCCCATTTAATCTGCCTGCACTCTCCGCTTTTTCTAAGAGAAGGGATAAACCTTCGGTACATAAAGCGAACAAAAATGGCGCTAACGGATCGCCTTGCCGAGTGTTCCGGTTTTAATCAGTCCGTATGGTTGATCGTTAATCAACACAGATAATGACACCGTTGAGACACATATCGTGATCCAGTTTACTCATCGCAACTCAAAACCCAACACAATCAAAAGACCTTGCAAAAAGCTCCACTCAACTCTATCATATGCTTTTGACATATCAGTTTTCACCGCCATGTACTTCTTTGATATCACCAGATGAGTTCTTAAGGCATGGACATATTCATGCGCAATGAGAATGTTGTCCTAGATATTCCTTTCAATGACAAACGCTTATTGATTGATGTAAAAAAATATCAGGAAGGAGAGGCTGTAACCGCTTCACAATGATCTTCGATAGGATTTTGTACAAAACTGAACATAAACTGATTGGTCTTAGGTCAACGATCAGCTCAGGGTGAAGTTCCATTCCTCCAGAAACGAACCCACTCTGAAAAAGTCGTGTACATCTTTCGTAATATGCGGCCCAACTATTTCCCAAATACCTTTGAAAGAACAAACCAGTCATTCCATACAGCCTGGGAGAACTTGAAGCATTGATTGAGAAAGCTGCTGCTTTTACTTCTTCCTTTGTAACCTCCTTCAACAGGCTATCATTCATTTGAGATGTGACTTTTGGTCTCATTCCAGAAAAAAGAGAATTGAAGCTAGCAGGATTAGAAGATTTGTACAGGTTGGTGAAGTACTCTGCCGCTAAATCTGCTTTCGCCGCTTCTGACTAGTGCTCATTCCCTCTCTCATCCTTGAGCATAACTAACCTCAGCTTGGCGCTATTTACTTTTATTGCTGAATCAAACACTTTTATGTTTCTATCTCCTATTTTTAATCACCGGAGTCTGCTCTTTTGCTGCCAAAACCTTTCTTTCTCACGATTTGCTTGCATCAACTGTCTACGCATAGCATCAATGCTAAACCTTCACGATAATTTCTTGACTGTAACCAATCCAGTTGTTGTTCAAGTCTTCTAATCTTCGACTTAGTATTGAGACTTTTCTGTTTTTTCCCTTCGGCTCAAAGCACGTCTACAAACTCTCAGCTTGTTGATAGGTGTATAGTTTTCCCTATTCTACTGCAAGTGCACAGTTAATGCAATCGTAGTATATAAGGTATCGAATCCCACGAGGACTCTCAGTCACACAATAGATTAATAGCAGTTCAGATTAAATTAAGCGAAGCAGATGTGAAAACAGTAACAAAATAGCAAAGTAAATCAAGTGAGTTTGTGAGCAAGAAGGCGAAGCGTTAGGTTTCAGGAGTTCTCAGGGAATCAGGAACGCAAGCAATCAATCTATCTAGATCCAATCAATAACTATTCTAGAACTCAAACACTGATATAGAATTAACCAAATTCCTTTGCGATAATTCTCTAAGTCTAAGTGCAGCAAACCAAACTTCCGTTTGCGAGAACTAACAGATTAAACTAGCATTGATTCCAAGTTTGATATGTTCACAATTAACCTGAACCAAACTTCCGTTTGCGAGCAGTTTAATTGCTTATCTAAGTTCTTTCTAGTTAAATCAACCAACTTCCGCTGAATTAATCAACCTAACATCATAACTCTGATTAGCTACTTCAGATTAAGCATTAAGAACAACTTAGATAAAGAACTAGCAGATTTGAATCTCTACAGATTAATTAAACTATAATTCTCTGAAATCCTTAATGAGAATCCTTCAACCTAACAGGTGATCTACTCAGACATATTCATCGAGACAGAAAATATCATAAGTAGAAAACCAAATATCATATAATCAAATAAGAACTGGGGTTCAAAATCAAGTCTCTTTCGAGATCAGGATCAGCCCCTCAACTCTCTCTGAGTAAAACTTAACGTCAGAAAAGCTTAGCCTAACAAGTGGCTGTAAAACCTAATTATAATCCTAAAACACGTTTTGGGGCTTCTTTGTAAATATCAAGAACTTCTGGGCAAAACTGCAATTTCATCATTCTTTATTAAACCGTCTTTTGGCCCATCTCGCTGGTGCATCGATCGATGCTACCTTTCTCTGTTTCGGACAGTAAACTCTATCTCTCGGCCAAATACTCCAATTAGCTCCAGAAAGTGCCAAAATCACCAAATATGCTCCAAATGTGCTTGTACCTAATAAACACCTGAAAAGACTCTAAAACATAGTAAAAGACTCGATAAATAACACATATACCATGGTTAAAATCCCTAAAATCCATGGTATATCAACTCCCCCACACTTAGCTCTTGCTTGTCCTCAAGCAAGACAAAGAACTAAATGTAGATAAGAGGTTTGAAAACTCTTCAGAAACTCATTTCATCCTAGAAGCTACAATACTCAGATTCCCCTTAGTAAACCACTGAAAGAATTAATCACAGGATATCAAGACCAACATGTACTTCCCCCACACTTAGCAACTGTCCTAGGTAAACTCCACAATCACATTCACGCATTCAAATTCTCCCTAATGACTTCTGCAAGTATTTAAGTGCGGTCTCACCTAAGGAGTATCGATCAAAGGGCACATGGATTCTTACATTATCAGCTCTAGACCACCATACTATCTTTCTCTAGTCCCTTTCTTCTCTTTCCCTTCTTTAACAACTGATTTTTCCCCACTGGGTATCATTTTATTTTTTTTATCAGTGTTCTTCCCGTTATGGGGTGTACTTTGGACACATTCCATGGATCACATTAGAGATAATAGTGTTTGCTACTATTCCCATGACCACTTCGGAGTTACTAACTCATCCTCAGTTTATTATATATATTTTTTTTTTTACTTTATAAAAGGGGAGAAGGGAACTAAATAGGATAGGTTGACAGGCTGTGTCAGAACTAACAAGGGAATCCGACACAAAGTATACCAAGCCCTTAGGTGAGAAATCTAAGTCAGTATTAAGGTTGAAGTCAGTAAAGGATCCTCTGATACCTGAAGTGATGTGGGTGTTCCCAGTAGGTTGATCTGTGATGGGGTTTTCTAATAGTCAGAGATAGATCCTGCAACTTCATCCCAATGGTTACTTAAGTTCCTGCAAGTCTTGTAAATCTTCTCAGAAAATCATAGCTTCTTACTTAAACAATTTTGACTCAATAAAACAAGAATTTTTGAAAAACGGACTGACTCTTAAGAAAACAGAAAGATATAAGTCAGTAGCACCTCCCCCACACTTAAGACACACTGTCCCCAGTAGTGTCCAGCGAAGGATCGGTAAAAAGAAAGAAAAATTGTTAATGGATGTTTTAGTTCTGTCGGGTTTTACCTCTGTCGCTCAAGCATCGATCGTTGCACTAGGTGCACCGACCGTTGCTGTGCGAATCTTTCGTATTGTGACGATCGACACAATGGTGTGTCGATCGACGCACTGCGCTTTCACGAACAGTCAGCAAGTTAGCAGGTTAGTCCGTCTGTTTTTGTCAATTTTGATCCCTGCAAGCTGAGAACACTAGAAACAGAGTAAAACCGAAGCAAAAGATGTACCAAATAAAGTGCAAATCATCCAAACATAGTAGAATCCTAAAAATCAAAGAAAAAAAGTGCAAAAGAAAAGAAAAAGACAGAATACAGAACCGAAAGACTGAACATGGAGACTACTCTCACTTGCTAACATCATCTATCCCACCATACAGTGCATCATCATCGGCTGCCTCGGGTGCGGGATCAGTATCAGTCGGAGATCGCTGTCGACGACGGTCAGGTATGGGCTGATGGATCTGTGGTGGCCTCCTGCAGCTGCAAGTACGCACGAAGTTCCAAAGAACTCGAAACATACCATCTGATCTCTCTCTCCACTCTGCCTCAGAGTATGCACCGTAAGCCATCGCAGGCTCTGGAAAGGGACCCACAATGTCGACCGGGGCAGGTGCTGGCGCAGGAGCAGGGGCAGAAGAAGTCGAAGCTCGTGAGGAAGGCTCTCCCAGCGGATGAGCCATAGTCGGAATCCCTCGCTGCGCAGACTCAGGAGGCTGAAATCTCAGTGCCTCTAATGTGTCAATCTGTGTCCATCTGGCAGCAGGAAGCTCGATACCAGTCCTCCCAGTGGTCGGATCAGTGTAAACCCAAATGCGCCCCTCCTTGAGCCAGGTAGCGCTCTGCAAATGGCTGAGATCCAGGAACTCCCGAGCTGTATCACGCTCTGTGCCATGAAGAGGAATCCCACAATACTCAAAAATGGGTGTAAGTAAACTCCCTACCGTCTCAGTACCAGCTCCATCAAACGGCTTCAGCTGCAGATCAACTAAATGCTGCGCGAAAATAGCTCCCAAGTTGAGACCCGCAGTCGGATCTCTCACGCTAGAACCTCTAAACTGATCTCTCAGCCCCATAAACAGCAACTCCATCTCAAGTTTGCGCATCTTGTTGGCCTCAAACTTGCAAAGCAAGCTCCAGCACAAGATACGCGAGACATATCGCAGCACCGGATGTGATGCGGTCATCAGAACCAAACCAAACCAGGCGCTCACTGACTCAATCACTGACTCAACCACTACATCAAGTAGAGTAAGGAGACCAAGAGAATTCAAGGCCACAATGAGTTCTGATCCAACAAAAGGCATAGGATTGATTATACATCCAACAATCAATCCTAAGAAGGCATATGACCCAGGAGGAATCATAGCACATGGAGAAGAGATTATGGAGCCGAGAAGATCCAACAAGGCGTATGAGCTTATCTTAGCTCAAGTGGAGACCAAGGTCAAGACATCTAGCTCAGCTCATCATCAGCATGCCATTAAGAAGAGTCATCCCCAAAAGATGACACAAGAAGAAGATACCGAAAAGGAGCTAACCATATGTAGCATCACAGCTAGCTCAGGAAGTAGCATCGGCACTAGCTCAGCAGACTTGCCATATATGGAAGCATTCACATTTGGAAGGTCAATTCAGCACCAAACGTTTACCTATCAAAACTACAGTGTATTGAGCTCCTTTCCATCAAGTCTAGACGTCCCCAGCTGCACAAGACCACACAAGATTCTCCATAACTTCAAGAAGTCATACTTACCATTTTTGGAGAAGAAAGAGATCAAACACCAACGGCTTCTTTCCAAGAATGAAAGCTGCGAGTTATTAGTCAATCAAGCTGTTCCAAGGATCCTCACTTATCCCTTAAAGCCATCCAGATACAAGGAAGTCATCAAGAGCTTGGATTCTTGCCATTTTCAGCCTAACGGCTAGTTTTCATTAATTGTCGATTTGTTTCTTGTTCAAGGTCAATAGGACCGTTGTAAAAAGCTTATATAAGCTCAGTATCATCTATTGTAATAATCACCTTTCAACCTTTCAATCAAAGTATTATTCAGTTTCTTTCAAAGAGTGTCTTTGTTAAGATCTTTTGTCTTAGGATTCATTTGAGTGATTCAATTGTTTCCAAGGATTATTGGATTAGGTTTGCTTGTGTGACTCAAGTAGAACTAGTTCACCACCGATTGAGAGAGTCAATCAAACCCACCGGTTGAGAGAGTCAATCACTTCATTCATCAATTCCATCCATCTCGGTCAAGTAAGAGAGCTTTTAAGCCAGTGCTTGTCCTCCATCAATCCATAACTCAAGCTTCCGCTCCCGGGGCTACATCATCTGGTATCAGAGCCGAAAGGTTCCTACATCAGGTGTATCTTATCCTTTACCTTTCGGTTTATTGCATCTAGTTTTTGTTTTCATTTTATCTTAAATCAAAAACCCATAAAAATTGTTTGTTTCATTATATTGCTTAGTTTTTATTCTCTGATTTTGTTTTCATCCTTAAAGAAAAACCCATAAAAATCTTTTGATTGCATTTTATTCATAGTTCAATTCTGTTTTGTTGTTTGCATCTTAAATCAAAAAAAAAAAAAAAAAAAAGTGTTTCTTTTGATTTCTATTTCTTTGTTTTTAGTTGTTTCCAAAAAGTTTTAAAAAAAAAACAAAAGTTTTCATTGTTTGATTTGAATTCCTTTAAACCATATTAGTTTTGTGTCATTTCGAAATTCAAAAAAAAAAAAGTTTCCTTAAATCTTTGTATCACAAATCTTGTTTCCATTTCTTTTGTGCAGAATTTTATTTCCATATTTGCACCAAATCGTGTGGATTCTTTTTAATTAAAGAAAGTTTGCAATTCTTTGAATTTTACTTTTTGTGTTAGAATCCATTGATACGCTTTTGAGTTTATTGTGTCAGGTACTGAATCAGACATGGGAGAAGGAGCAGCTGTTGATCAGATCACCATGAATCAGCTTCTTGAAGTCTTGAGAGGCATGAGTGAGCATCTGACCCAGCTAGAGAAGTCCCATCCTACACAACAACAAGAAGAGAATGGACTTGGGAATGCACCAGGAACTACTTATGTGGAGCCTAAACCACCAGACCAACCTTGGAGAACAAGAACGACGAAGTCACATCAACCAAGGGCTTCCCAACGAAAATCAGGGAGTGACTCAAGCCGTGCAACATTCAAAGCCACCTACAAGTCAAAAGTCAGGTTAATTTGGGATGATGGATATTATTATTATGGACCTGAATTCTTTGTATATCCAGGAGGTAAAGCAAGCTTTATAGATTGGGAAAGCAACATGGAAGAGTACTTTAGCTACTATTGTGTTCCTGATGAAGAGCGACTCTATATAGCACTTGGACAACTCACCAAAGAGGCTCTAAGATGGTGGAACAAGGAAGAGTATGAGAGATGGTACTACAAGGAGCCAAGGATCAGAACATGGGATGACTTAAAGTTGAGCATGTGGGAGAAGTATTGTTCACAGAACAAAACTACTTATCCACCGAAGAGATCATCAACTCCTAAACTTGTGCGAGATACCAATAGCTCTCAAACAAAGTATCAAGGTAAGTTCTCTGTCTCTAAAAATACATTAGAACTAATGTGTTGTAAGTGTAAGAGCAGGGATCATGTTGCTAAGGACTGTCCAAGAAAGAGGACCACAACATCAAATGGTGAAAAGCTAGTACCACAAGAGGCCAAAGGAGGAGAAAGGCAACCAGCAGCCTCTAAACTATTTAATGAGTTTCCCACCTTCAGATTTGCACCAGTAGAACACACTCACGAAATCCTGAAGGAGAAGCAAGAGAAGAAGCAGAGCCACAAAGCCTCACCCAATTCAACCGGATCCAGCTTTGATGCCTCACTCAAGCTCCTAGACATGCCAACACAAGGTAAGTGTTCTAACCTTGTAAATTCCAAAGAGTCAACCTGTTATAAGTGCCATAAAAGAGGGCATTTTGCTGCAAATTGTCCATCTAAGAAGTTGTTCAAAGATATAACATCAGAGTTGAAATTGGAAGTAACTAATACAAATTATAGTTTTGTGCAATCTGATATTTTAATTTCCAATTCAAGACTCATGCACTTGTCTTTGCCAAAGAGTTTTGATGCAGGAATAAGACAAGGAGAATGGCATATAAGCAAAGGTGAAGAAAATCAATTCTTACACCTTACTTGTTCAAAGGAGACCGCGAAAGAGGAAACCAAGCAAGACAACAACAGAAGAGTGCAAGCAAACAAGGTGAATTCTGAACTTAAAGTGAATAAACTTGTTTGTCAAACCACTGTTATGATGCACTTGTGTCTGGACCAAAAGGTTCATAAAAGTTTAGGTGTTAAAGAAGGAGTGGAGCAACACCAATGTCATGAGCTACAAGCTAGTGAAGGACAAGAGTACATTCAAGGTACCATCATGACTGATGCACCAAGACATGAACAAGGCAAGGTGAGTAATTATCTTACTCAAACTGTTTATAATGATTCCAAGGATATGATAATGCATTTGTCTTGTCCAAAAGAACTTGAGAAAGGTATAGGTCTTGGAGACAAGTTTCGGACAGAATCATCAATGCAAAGGAATCAAGATGAGAAAGATCATGGAGCTGCACCCAAAGATGAACTAGAGCATAAAACCTCTAGTAGTACATGCACCCGGAGAGATGCGACTCTGAACCAGCTTGTCACATCCATAATGGTAAGTTCCAACCTTGTACAACCTGTTTTTAAAGTCTCAAACTCAGATATAATTCACTTGCTCTTTCCCTTAAGAGTTGACTTAGGTACAGGTCTGATAAAGATCAAGAAGCCAAGGGCAGAAGGAGTCTTGAGAGAGAGACCAAAACCGAGCCATGTTTCCATACATGAGCCACAAGCAAATCCAAGGCTTGAAGTATATTATGCTTCAACCAAACATGAGGTTATCTCTGAACTTAAAGTGCCTAACACTGATTGTCAAGCCACTGGTATGATGCACTTGTTTCTTGAGTCAAGTGTTGAGACAGGGATTAGATCTAAAGATAAGGCCAAATGGGAGATCAAGGAAGAGCCACCAGACCAAAGCGAGGACACTACATCAAATAACATTGTGAGTCTTTCTTTGATCCATTTCATTTCTCATGACTCAACAGATGTGTTAAAAGATTTGTTAAACTTACAAGAGGATGAGATATCAGTAGCACATGAAGATGACTCTAAGGAAAATGATTTAAACCGATATTTATTTGATAAGATGCCCATAATGCACTTGTCTCTTTGCCAAAGTGTTGAGAATATTTCAGGTCTTAAAGAGAGCAGAAGCAAGATAAGAAAAGGAGGCGTCACACCAGCTCAAAGACGAGGAGCATTGTTGTCTTATCTACTCAAAGAAGAACCACCGGATGCTCCACAACCCAATCGGAATCAAAATGATTCCCAAGGTAATCTTCTAAACCCTCATTCACTTCACTGGACTAACTTGACTTATCTGTGTGCAGGTTATCAAGTTTTGAGGTCAAAACTTCTTGAAGAGGGAGGGTATGATGCGGTCATCAGAACCAAACCAAACCAGGCGCTCACTGACTCAATCACTGACTCAACCACTACATCAAGTAGAGTAAGGAGACCAAGAGAATTCAAGGCCACAATGAGTTCTGATCCAACAAAAGGCATAGGATTGATTATACATCCAACAATCAATCCTAAGAAGGCATATGACCCAGGAGGAATCATAGCACATGGAGAAGAGATTATGGAGCCGAGAAGATCCAACAAGGCGTATGAGCTTATCTTAGCTCAAGTGGAGACCAAGGTCAAGACATCTAGCTCAGCTCATCATCAGCATGCCATTAAGAAGAGTCATCCCCAAAAGATGACACAAGAAGAAGATACCGAAAAGGAGCTAACCATATGTAGCATCACAGCTAGCTCAGGAAGTAGCATCGGCACTAGCTCAGCAGACTTGCCATATATGGAAGCATTCACATTTGGAAGGTCAATTCAGCACCAAACGTTTACCTATCAAAACTACAGTGTATTGAGCTCCTTTCCATCAAGTCTAGACGTCCCCAGCTGCACAAGACCACACAAGATTCTCCATAACTTCAAGAAGTCATACTTACCATTTTTGGAGAAGAAAGAGATCAAACACCAACGGCTTCTTTCCAAGAATGAAAGCTGCGAGTTATTAGTCAATCAAGCTGTTCCAAGGATCCTCACTTATCCCTTAAAGCCATCCAGATACAAGGAAGTCATCAAGAGCTTGGATTCTTGCCATTTTCAGCCTAACGGCTAGTTTTCATTAATTGTCGATTTGTTTCTTGTTCAAGGTCAATAGGACCGTTGTAAAAAGCTTATATAAGCTCAGTATCATCTATTGTAATAATCACCTTTCAACCTTTCAATCAAAGTATTATTCAGTTTCTTTCAAAGAGTGTCTTTGTTAAGATCTTTTGTCTTAGGATTCATTTGAGTGATTCAATTGTTTCCAAGGATTATTGGATTAGGTTTGCTTGTGTGACTCAAGTAGAACTAGTTCACCACCGATTGAGAGAGTCAATCAAACCCACCGGTTGAGAGAGTCAATCACTTCATTCATCAATTCCATCCATCTCGGTCAAGTAAGAGAGCTTTTAAGCCAGTGCTTGTCCTCCATCAATCCATAACTCAAGCTTCCGCTCCCGGGGCTACATCAGGATGTCTCATCTGCACTACTGGTGTGGTCCTGGAGTTGTATCGACCGCTGCCAATACTCTCCCAGAATGTGCGAGCCTCCACCGGATCCCACTCGAGTGGCATGGCTATGCGCCTCGGCTCAGTACTGAACCCGTAGATCCTGCAGAGATCAAGTAGAGGAATCCATTACCTGACTCCCCAACTCATGAAGGTGAAAGCACCCACTGTAGCGCTCCTGTGGTCGGGATCCGAGTAAACCACTCTGCAAGTGGCCAATAGCTGCCTGACCAGCTCAGGATAGAGGTCATAGTGTCGCATCGGCATTGTCCCTAGACCAATGCCTCTGCACACAGCTAGCACCTGCTCATCGATCCCCAGAATCCTGCAGGTGGAGTAGTCCGCGAACTTGGTCGGCTTGATGATCATCCCACACCAACCACTGTAGAGAAGCGAGTCATACTCGTCCCATCGACTGAGAAACGGCCGCTCGGTGAACTCAGCAGACTTGAAGAAGCGTATAAGGTCCTCCGGCCACTGTCTGGTCGTCTGCATCGGTGTGGCATCCTCTCTGGGCCAAGGTAAGGCAACTGGCGGCCCGTATCTGTTGTATGGTGCGGGTGCCTCTGACTCTCTGCTGAACCATTGAGGCGGTGGGGTGTAGTGTCTTGTTGCTGTGGAATCTGTGGCTCGCTTCTTGCGGGGTTGCCTTTGAGACGCCATCTGCAAAAACAAAGTTCAAACATTTATAAGTCTCGGCAAAATTTCACTGTGAAATCGCGAAGCATCGACCGTTGCATCTAAGGCATCGATCGTTGCAAGGCGATTTCGCGTTATCGAACATTTCCCAAAATCGCAATGCAACGACCGTTGCTCGAGAGCAACGACCGTTGCAGGGCGATTTTGCCGCAACCAAATCATCAAAAATCAGTCAAATCCAGGCCACATTGCCTCAAATCAGTTCAAAATCATCATCCATCACCCTAAATCCATCTAATTACGCATGCATCATCAATTTTTGGTCCAAAAATCAACAACCCTAAAACCCTAAAAATCCAATCCGAAAATTCGAAAATTGAAGAACATTACCTTGATTTCTTGAGATATGGGTTGGGGAAATGGATTGGGATCGTAAAAATAAGTAAATAGCACTTGGAAACAAGAAATTTGACGAAGAAATGATGATTTTTGGGTGGAGGTTCTCGGTGTGTCGACCAACAGAAATGGGGAAGAAGAAGAGAAAATAGGGTTTAAGGTGACTTACCTGGTCGTGGGTGCAACGATCGTTGCTTTAGGGGCAACGATCGATGCTGGTTGAACCAGATTGATTCCGGTTTAGCTCAACGTACCTTAATTTTCGATTTGAACCAATTGCAACGACCGTTGCACATGTGAGCAACGATCGTCACACATCTCCAGACTTGTGTTCTGTATCTAATAACTAACAAAAACAAATAAAAACGTGAAATCCTAAGAAAACACCAAAAATGAAAAGGAAAAATAATTAAACCTAGCAGTGGGTTGCCTCCCACTCAGCGCTTGTTTCAAGTCATTAGCTTGACTTTTTGGAAAGGGGTCAGACTCATGGAGGTTTCAACAGAGACTTTGAGTGTCTCTGTGAATGCCTTATCATCCATGGTGGTGTGTAAGCAGTAGCAGCATGATGTCGTCCAAGGAACGTCGGGAGGAATGTAGGGTGAGATTGACACTTGGGTGTTTTAACGCTCTTTCCTGCATTCAAAATAGTGGAGTCAGAAGGTTTAAACTTAGAGGATTTATGCTTTACCTTTGGCAAAGATTTGATGTTCGGAGCCTTCTGTTTATGAGTGGTTTTAGGCCTTGAAGATGTTAGAATAGGCTCTTGTGGAACCACCATCTTCTTGTCAACCACCACTGTGCACCGAACCACATCTTTGGACTTAACGGGAGCTTTCGGGAATGGCAATGGAGGTTTATAGGTTATTTCCTTAGCAGGTCCTTGAGATATGAGTGAAACTGGTTCCTTTCGGCTTGCAACGATCGGTGCTTGTGATGCATCGATCGATGCTATCGTCTCAGCTCGTGTTTCAACTATAGTCTCTGGTTTATCCGCTTCTTGGTCCATTCCAGCCATCTCAGACTCAAATTTCTCTCCTTGGCATGGTCCCGCTTCAATCTGAACTATCCAAGTCAAGAGATCCATGTCAATCTCTATTGAGTCAGGTGCATCGAAGCTTTCAAACTCAGGTAAATCAAATCCCTCTCTGTCTTCCACAAATTCCACAGCCTTAACGGCTAGACATGATCCATGATCTATCTGTGTGTCATCCTGAATGGGAATGTTGCTGGCATGAGCTTCTTTAGGATCCTTCCTTGAGGTAGAGTATGAAACTTGATCCATCTGTGTGTCAAGCTGCTTCATACGAGTGCTCAAGGATTCAAATTTCTCATTCAAATTAGTGTACAGGTTCTCTAGCTTCGAGCTGAAAGAAGCTGTGTTATGCTGCTGCTTTTTAATTGATTGTTCTATCATCATCTCCAGTTTGCTCCTTTGTGTAGGAGGTGCCAGATAGGAAGTATAGTTACGGTCTCTTGATCCTTGAGCATGCCTAGAACCTTGTCTCTGCTGATGTCCCAATGTATGTCCATAAGAGTTGGCTCCAGCCATATAGTGTACCTCTGCAAATTTATCAGTTTCTGCCTCTGCTCGGAACTGTCTCTCCCTAAGTAAGATGTCGTGGATGTCATCTATCTTACTCTGCATCTCAGCTACTTGCCCAACCAATACATGGTAATCTGGTAAGATGGGATTTCCTTCCCCATCTTTTTCCTGGCCTTTTGCGTTGCATATATGACCCTCTTGGTCTCGTAGAACGCCGTTTTCACCGCGAATCAAAATCACAGGTTCCATGGCGCGGAACCTATTGAACGTCTCAGATCTCAGCATCGCTGTTCTCGCCTTGTGTCGATCGATGCAAGGTGAGCAACGATCGATGCAGTGCGAATCCCGGCGAATCCAAAAATCAAAAACGTGAGTAAACAAGAAAATTAAAAAGAATGCTTAGTCTAATTCCTAGTACTAAATCTATAGGTGAACTCAAAGAGTCCCCGGCAACGGCGCCAAAAACTTGATAGGTGTATAGTTTTCCCTATTCTACTGCAAGTGCACAGTTAATGCAATCGTAGTATATAAGGTATCGAATCCCACGAGGACTCTCAGTCACACAATAGATTAATAGCAGTTCAGATTAAATTAAGCGAAGCAGATGTGAAAACAGTAACAAAATAGCAAAGTAAATCAAGTGAGTTTGTGAGCAAGAAGGCGAAGTGTTAGGTTTCAGGAGTTCTCAGGGAATCAGGAACGCAAGCAATCAATCTATCTAGATCCAATCAATAACTATTCTAGAACTCAAACACTGATATAGAATTAACCAAATTCCTTTGCGATAATTCTCTAAGTCTAAGTGCAGCAAACCAAACTTCCGTTTGCGAGAACTAACAGATTAAACTAGCATTGATTCCAAGTTTGATATGTTCACAATTAACCTGAACCAAACTTCCGTTTGCGAGCAGTTTAATTGCTTATCTAAGTTCTTTCTAGTTAAATCAACCAACTTCCGCTGAATTAATCAACCTAACATCATAACTCTGATTAGCTACTTCAGATTAAGCATTAAGAACAACTTAGATAAAGAACTAGCAGATTTGAATCTCTACAGATTAATTAAACTATAGTTCTCTGAAATCCTTAATGAGAATCCTTCAACCTAACAGGTGATCTACTCAGACATATTCATCGAGACAGAAAATATCATAAGTAGAAAACCAAATATCATATAATCAAATAAGAACTGGGGTTCAAAATCAAGTCTCTTTCGAGATCAGGATCAGCCCCTCAACTCTCTCTGAGTAAAACTTAACGTCAGAAAAGCTTAGCCTAACAAGTGGCTGTAAAACCTAATTATAATCCTAAAACACGTTTTGGGGCTTCTTTGTAAATATCAAGAACTTCTGGGCAAAACTGCAATTTCATCATTCTTTATTAAACCGTCTTTTGGCCCATCTCGCTGGTGCATCGATCGATGCTACCTTTCTCTGTTTCGGACAGTAAACTCTATCTCTCGGCCAAATACTCCAATTAGCTCCAGAAAGTGCCAAAATCACCAAATATGCTCCAAATGTGCTTGTACCTAATAAACACCTGAAAAGACTCTAAAACATAGTAAAAGACTCGATAAATAACACATATACCATGGTTAAAATCCCTAAAATCCATGGTATATCACTTGTCTCATACTTTACTCTCCATGCCAACCGTGCTATCATTCCAAGCTGAAGCAATCTCCTTCTCAAATAAGGGTTGAGTTCGAAACCTTTTATCAAACCAGAATTAAACTCGATATGTATCTTGAGATTCCATAAAGCGGATCCACATGGGCATGTGATCAAAACCTCGCTTCTTCAAAAAGGATTGGTTTTCATTTAGGAATTGCTTCATCGAATCAGAGTTTCCAAAGCACCTATCCAAACAACATTGTATCCATTTCTTCCATCTCATACCACCCCAAGTGAAACGGTCAACATTACTACTCAATTATTCCATCCCACAAATGTTTAGCATCTCATTATAGGGTTGAAAAGACTCTTCAGACGTCTCGAACCACCCGTTTTCTCCTCATTACCCAGAATTTCATTGAAATCTCCAAGGAGACACCAACTTGTTGATCTTGAAATGCCAATTCTGAGCAATCTTCCCATACATGACTCTTACCATCTTGGGACAGTTCACCATATATACAAGAAAGGAAAAAGCTCAACGCACTAAACTGAACTTGTACATCCATAAAGTTTTTATCCGCATACTTTACATCGATCTTTATACCGGCTTTCCGAAACAAAGCAAGCCCTCCACTCCACCCTCTCGGCTCCACCGTATATACACGATCATATCCTAGCCACTCCTGCAAATCAACGAAACATATTTCTACAATTTTAGTCTCCATCAAGAATAGTATCTCCGGAAAATGTTTTTGACGCATTTCCCGTGGATGTTTAATCGTTAAGCCCTGAGGCCGCCCCAGGCCTTGACCATTTCAACACATAATGCTCATTGGGGATTGGACGATCCCTTATTTGGGATCACCTTGAGAGATTTTTTGTTCAACGTGGTTTCAAGATCCTCTTCTTCAGCCATTGTTTTCCTTTTCGTTCTACTCTCTCCCACCTTTCCTTTCATCTTTTCTGAAACGCATTCCGCCTTAGCGACCCCTGTCCCATTAACTCTAGGTTTTCTGTTAAATTTAGATGGCCTTTTTCTTTGCACTGGTTTCCTTTTGACCATCCCGGAAAAGCTAGACTCATAGAATCCAGCTTTGAAAACCGTTATACAATCAGAAAAAGAACCAAAGCACTCATAAAGCTATCAACAGATTTACTTTGAAGACCTCCTAATGTTTTAGGATATCTTCTTTCACTGTTTGCACGAATCGCTGCACCCATGATCAAACACCGGACCTTTTCCTTTCAGAAAATCTTTTGTAACAATTGGAACTGATTCCAGACGAAGAATATACCTTTGAAGCGGTGGATCCTGCTCCACTTCTTTGACTAGTTTTTAACCCTTTCTTCTCTGATCAGACGATCATCACCATTTGCAACTAATAGGTACCTCCTCATTTCATCAAGGACCTCTTTAGAAATTTTAGGCCTTCTAGTTAATGGATTAAGACACACTTGTTATTCTTCCAACACTCCAAAAAGTGGGTCCTCTTCACTGAGAACTTTCTCCATGACAGCCTTCTCCTCCAGAATTTTCTTCCTTCGACTAGAGGCAGCATCTTGTGGCTTTTTGATCAGAAACGAACACAAACTCTGCTCGTGGTTCAGCCTTTGACATGTAAAGCACCTTATTTGGATTTTTTTGTAGTGAAAATGGACGACCGAGGAAGAACCATCAGGAAGAGTCACCACCTTTGACATCCGTAAAGCTTTGCAACATTGAAAATCACCTTGACCCTAACAAAATCATGAACTTGAAGTTGAAGAGGGTCAAAGGCGACAACATTTACTTCTCCAATAAGAACCCCCAAAGCCAAAATTGCTTATGGCGTGTGATAATTCACCGGTATCTTGCTAATCAGAACCCATAGGGGAATATATTGTAGATATTTATTGGGAGGTTTTTTCCATCCAAAGATCGACCACAATCACCCACTCATTAAAGGTCCGCACACCTTTCTCCAGTACCTCCACCAAATCATGTTCATTCTTAAAACTGAACTGAAATTTCTCCCTAGAAAGAGCGACCCCTCTCATTTTGCCTTCTTTTTGCCTCTTCCTTGGCGTCTTTAAGATTAAGGAGGTGTAAGATCTCAATTCTGCATATCCGAAGATAGCAAGAATTTTAGGGTTTTTCTTAAGGGATTCTTCAAAGTCTTTTAACCTAGCTCGACAGAGATGACGAGTTTAGGGTCAAATTGGCGTTCCCCGGTGTATCGGAATAAAGGGAATTATGTTTTATAGCTGAACCTTATAAAAGGCTGCCTACGTACCCTTCGGAAAGGGATCAAGCCATTCGTAGTTCCTTTTAGGAGTTAAGTCGTCTCTTAGCGACTTATTGAATTGTGCATGTTTCAATCTCTTTTAGCCTGTAGACCCTCATTCTCTCATGTCGAGGTTTAGGTCGGCTTACAGAGTCGTCTATAGATCGATCTCTTGTAGCCTGAATACCTTCATCCTCTCATGTCGAGATTTAAGCCGGCTTTTAAGAGTTGTTTGTATTCTTTTTTAGATGTATTTTTCATGTCCCTTAGCCTGAATGCCCTCCTTCTCTTATATAGAGTTTTAGGCCGGCATAAAAAGTCATATTTCTTAAAAAGAAATAGATATTTTCCACAAAGGAAAATAGATATTTTCCTTTTGTGATTATCTTCGAAGATTGCCATTTATCTTCATCGACATCCATAATAAATGCCTTCTATTTCGGGCCGATCCTATTAACTGAATGGGCCATTTTGAGGGGTGCTAAAACCGACTCCAACAATAAGTCCCCCCCCAAGTCGGCGATTCGAGCGTTTGGCGCGATGATCGGTGATAGAAAACATTTCGGTTCGTGAAGTATAAAAGATCGGCATGAATCTCCGATATTCCTTTGAATGTTTGTCGTAGAAGAATAATCTTTTCCGTAGTTAAGTTAATCGGGTCGTTCTGTCTTTTGATCCGTTTGTATGGATCTTTGGCGAACGACGATTAAAACGTAGATCGGCGTTGAACTGCTTTACTTTAAGGCTTACGCCCCACCGTATCTATAATTGCGAGACGGATCTCGGCTTTATTCTAAGGGTGGGCGAATGTGCGATGTTGTGCTCGACTTATTTGTTATCACCCACCGCGAAGAATTTGCGGGACGGATCCCGGCTTTTCCTTACCACGATGTGCACCTCGTGCGTAAGGAAGACCACACTCCTGGCCAGGGAGCATGATGCTAGTGCGAGTCTTTGCTCGGCTTTCTGCGAGTTACTTAGACCCGACTTTTGCGAACTAAGGAGCTCGGCTTTCTGCGAGTTACTTAGACCCGACTTTTGCGAACTAAGGAGCTCGGCTTTCTGCGAGTTACTTAGACCCGACTTTTTCGAACTAAGGAGCTCGGCTTTCTGCGAGTTACTTAGACCCGACTTTTGCGAACTAAGGAGCTCGTCTTTTTGCGAGTTTTTAAACCCGACTTTTTGCGAGATTTTAAACTCGGCTTTAAGTTTAATGAAAACGATAAATCTTTGTATCGATGTATTCATGACCTGATATAATGAAATGATGAGTTAAAAAAGAATTATAGTTTATAGAAAACTTATCTTTGTATGGGCGTGGCCGTTCATGATCCCAATAAACATGTATGTGTATAGGACTCCGTTAATTGGTACGATGAGAGCCTTTGGAGCGTCGGAGTCGAAACAGGTTTACCGTTTTATGTGAAAAACGAGCTAATAAACCCTGATGAGCTCTCATGACGAAGATGAGCTATTTGAGGGTTCCTTCCTGAATTCATATGGTTTTATGGATTAGTATTTTGGGAGTATTTAGACATCGTAAATGTCAACGACGGAGGTTATATTTATAGTAGACCATAAGTCATTAGCTAGTGAGTTAACAAAGAGCGAAGTTACTTATCTTAATACATGTTTTGACACTTGGGTACGTCCTCCTTTCGTGGTGAATTGATGAGCTCGGCGGAGAGCTTGATCGTCTTGAACTGGATTAGATTTGACGAGACGAGCTCATCGTGGCGAGCTTAATAGCTCAGACGTTCATCGGCGGCCTGTAATGACTGAGACGAGTCACAAGCTTGATGAGCTCTGAACTTGTAAGCGTTTTCCAAATTTAATGTTGTGTTGTTGCTTCGGTCAGGCTTTCTTTTTTCTTTCTTTTTAGCTGCCTTGGCGTTGTAGTTCATATCCTCTTTTCTACTTGAAAATTTGAGGCTTTAAGATGGGTTAACGTCGATGATCAATCAAGATTTTTTTGCTGCCGATCTTGGCATCGCAAATCTGATCTCACTGCCTTCGAATTGCCAGTCCTGGTGGGATAGAGCTTCACATCCGGTTTTCGATCGTCTAATGTCGACGTAACCTCGCGAGATAGCGAGATCGTTGTTGACGAGCTAAGGTGAAGTTTTAAGAGCCAGCTGTTGTTGTTACAGGTTGAGCCTCTTGTAACTTTATAGGTCGGGACGATGGTCGTGATCTGAAAGATAGATTTTGCTACGGTGCCACGAGCTCATGAGATCGTGTGTAAGCCTTTCTTGGTAAGTGTGACCCGATCAGTGAGTTCATTGAGAAACACCGTATCAGGTACATCTGCGGTTTCTGGTCACATAATCAAAGAAATCATTGATTAGAACTAGACAAATATCTAGAACCAAACCATGGAATATTTGCGATAAGATTCCATTAGTTCAACGAAGAAGTATTAGATTATATAATGAATCATGCTTTTGTTAAGAAATAAAGGTCAGCGTGTGGGCATTATGAATCAGAACGTGCAACTTTCATCCATAAAGACGTGAGCTGGTGGTATTGAACCAGTAATTTAAGAAGAAAGGTGTTACTTATCTTAGGTGTTATTAGGTTGTAATGGCCATGGAAGAGCTAGCTTGCTGATGAACAAGGTACTCTAGTCTTTGCTGAACTTGTTGTTATTATTGAGCTTGTATCTAGTCTGCTCCTTCATCGTTGTTGATAAGCTTGTCGTTGGTTTGGTTGTTTGCTGCGCAAGTAATCTTTGTTAAAGCCACATGACGGCTTTAGCTTTCTCTGCAGTAAAAGATATGGGAGATTATGTAGCATGTGTATGTGAATGATACACTTTCATACGAGTAAATAACGTAATTTTTAAAATCGTGATTTCTCCATGATTAATGGGAAAACAAATAAATTAGTCCATGATTTTTAAGGATATTTGTTCATATTTACGATGAATTATTTTGGATGAGATCATGTTTGGACTATGATATATCTGTAAATAATCATGAAGGATGCAGTAAACTTAGCTTTGTTTTTTGATGAGATGACATTGATCAGGCGATAGATGTTGTATGACATGTTAGTCTTTGTGTAGATTGAGCAAATTGGGTGATGACGACAAGGACGAAAGATCCGGTCGGTATTTGGAAGCCATTGCTTTCGTAGAGGTGAGCGACTTTGTTCACGGCATGACAAGGGCCGTTAGTGACGTCGTAGAACTTTTGGGGTTCTTGAAAGAGTCGTGTGCGCGGCAAGGACATTAAGAATCTTTGATTCGATGTCGCCTTTTTCTGGTTCAGGCTTTTGACCATTCGCTCTCAAGACGGGATCGTAAATTGTTGAGACCACATGATCGTCGGTGATTCCGATGTGGCGAGCTCGAACATACGTGGGCTGACCAGTTCTAAGATGGATGCCAATCCTTCTCTGTTGATGATGGTGGAGACACACTTTTCTTCAAGTTTTGGTATGACTCTCCTTTCCCTTTCTTTTTAAGAGGTAAGTAGGTTTGAGCCCATCTCCATCAATTTCTGTGAACTTGAATAGGGATGCGACTGCCGTCCACGGTGATAAGATCGAAGAGAACGGAGGGCGATCGAGTTTAGAAAGCTTGAGCTGAGTTGGTTCGGTGATGAGTGGATGAACGTGGTATTTAATGAGGTAATCATTCTGATGGGATTGAGCTTTGCCCCTGTTTTCGGATTGAGGCAGCTAACGCTACAACAAACATGGACAATACCAAGAAATCAGCTAGATGTTAAACATATAATGATGATATAATGTCAAGCTTCGATCGATGATTCTTCATTACTTTCTTATTATACACATGGACCTATATATGTCAACCGATGATTTTCTCAATTAGTTTGAACCCAAAATTTTCCATATCTAACAATTTAGTATGATAATGTTGACAGTCAATAAAGAGTATACTTCTATATTTAAATAATCGTAGGTCAAGATTCGAAAAAATTATATGACAATTTCAGGATGCCGAGCCTAATACGTGTGACTATGTAAGCATGAGTCGATCTATGAATAATAAACATGAGACTTTATGCAATAGCACAATCAGATCGTTAAGTTATATAATCAATAAACCAACTAACAAGTCAAATAAAGTGATGATAAGACAAGTGTGATTTTGCTTGTAAACTTTGAATTTTTAAATACTTATCTTTGATATTTGCTGGAAGGACCGTAAGGTGATTTATGATGCGGATGGCGATAGGATGTGATGAAAGAGCCGATTAATTTTTATGTGCTCGTCAATCCCATCGCCATGAGATGTTGAGAGCATCGTTGAGTATGGTGTATGAAAAGATCTTTTGAAGAAATCCCCACAGTCGGCGCCAGTTGTAAGATCTCAATTCTGCATATCCGAAGATAGCAAGAATTTTAGGGTTTTTCTTAAGGGATTCTTCAAAGTCTTTTAACCTAGCTCGGCAGAGATGACGAGTTTAGGGTCAAATTGGCGTTCCCCGGTGTATCGGAATAAAGGGAATTATGTTTTATAGCTGAACCTTATAAAAGGCTGCCTACGTACCCTTCGGAAAGGGATCAAGCCATTCGTAGTTCCTTTTAGGAGTTAAGTCGTCTCTTAGCGACTTATTGAATTGTGCATGTTTCAATCTCTTTTAGCCTGTAGACCCTCATTCTCTCATGTCGAGGTTTAGGTCGGCTTACAGAGTCGTCTATAGATCGATCTCTTGTAGCCTGAATACCTTCATCCTCTCATGTCGAGATTTAAGCCGGCTTTTAAGAGTTGTTTGTATTCTTTTTTAGATGTATTTTTCATGTCCCTTAGCCTGAATGCCCTCCTTCTCTTATATAGAGTTTTAGTCCGGCATAAAAAGTCATATTTCTTAAAAAGAAATAGATATTTTCCACAAAGGAAAATAGATATTTTCCTTTTGTGATTATCTTCGAAGATTGCCATTTATCTTCATCGACATCCATAATAAATGCCTTCTATTTCGGGCCGATCCTATTAACTGAATGGGCCATTTTGAGGGGTGCTAAAACCGACTCCAACAGGAGGAAATCTTGATACACTTCGAGTTTAAAACCCTGCCTATCAGACTTAATCGATCCTGTTCGCACGAACTGAACTCCGGATTACCAGGCATGATGAATGGCTCGTCTTCCTCCTCCAACGACAACACTTAATACCCTATCCAAAGAAAGCGACATAACTCCACACCTGAAATGTAAGGTCGCAAAAAATGTTATTAATTAATAATGACAGAGAAAGTTAAAATATATACTACTTGTTGAATTTCAAATATATATAGGTGTTAGGGCGAGAATCATTTCATCTGTAATATAATTATAATAGTTTTTAAATTTCAATCATAATCTATGTGCCAATACTAACAAATTTATTTGCCAGTCCTACAATTCATCGCTGATTCTAATATGGTTTCCAAATTAAAGGCAGCGCAACATTAAATTTTGAGATCTAAAACTCTGATCCTAGTTTAAACTGTCTATTCCTAATCTATTTGTAAATCCTATATCCAAAATTATTTGACAGTCCTAAAACTAATCTACATCCTCACTATATTATCTTTAAACTAGTCAAAATTCGCATTAAAAAGCTCTCGAAAATAGCTATCACTTTTAATGAAACTTCATTGATAGATAACACTTGTGAGAGTTATCTACAATGCTATGTTTATACCATTTGTTGGAGGTGGGTTTATCATTGTTATTTATACCAGTCCAACAGCTAAATAGATCCATCGAAGATCAAGCCCAAATAAGAAAGAGACAGCCCTTTTCCGACGGAGCCCGGCGAGATTAGTGCCGACCTGCATCAAAAGAGGAAAATACGATTAATGTAAAATTAAAATATTTAAAGAAAGAAAGAAGATAAATATGAATCTCCGAAAAGGTGGAAAATCCAAGAATATTTGTATTTAACTTTATTATATTTGAGAGAATCTAGGAAATAAACCCTAGTTCTCCTAATATAAATATACTTTCACTGCCCTGGAAAAGATCCATCATGAATTATTGTACTTAACTCTAATTCCAGAGCATAAAAATCGATATTGATTTTCGAACTCTAAACTATAAAACGACTACGTTTCCGGTAGTTCTGTTATTGCCTTTAGATCCTTAAAGTCGAATCATCCAAGTCTCTTTTAATAAATAAATTTATTGAATTGATCCTTGTGAAATCTAGCTTCAACAATTGGCGTCGTCTGTGGGGACATTGGGTATATTCGCACGACCAAAGGGAAGATCGGCAATGACACAAACACCACTCTCATCATAGGAGACATGATGAACCAACAACGCCAGCAACATCATCAACACCAGTAGTTCATGAAGTGGAGGTGAGCGGATCCAATCAAAATCACCTCCGCAAGGCGACGAAGCACGCAACAATTCAACAAACACGGGATCACAAATCAACATGGAACCGACGGGAAATCTAGACGCTCCAGCATTAGCCATAAGCAAAAAAAGTGATGACAGTTGCAAAGGTGCAATCAGCAGATCAATCGCCAAACTGAGAAAATGCGTCAAGAGAGGACCAACCGGAAAAGGGAAATGCAACAACGGAAGCGCATGAGAAGGGATCTCCCCAAGGAAATTTGACCGAGACAACCCTCGGTTGTAGTTGATAGAACACGTAAAAATTGAAGATCGTCACCCCGAGCGAAGTGTGGGGATCGGAGCTGACCTCGATCGGACCATCAGAGCCAAGCTCATCGACTTTCTCAAAAAAACGTCTCTACAATTTTATTGTCGGTCAAAGACATGATCGGGATCGATCCAAACGTTGCATGTGATGAACTAAACGTGGTCAGGACGTACATGCCTATCAAGCAAAATAGAAGGAAGCTTGGAGCGGAAAAAGCGCAGGAGGTAACCGATGAGGGGAAAAAACTGCTAGGAGCTGGTTCTATCACGAAAGTATAATACCCATAATGGCTCTCAAATCTGGTGGTAGTCAAAAAGAAAAATGGAAAATCGAGAGTCTGCATGGATTTCACCGACCTAAACAAGGAGTGTCCTAAAGACTGTTTTCCATTATCGTACATCAACCGGCTAGTCGAAGCGACCGCCGGCAACGAACTTTAATCGTTCATAGACACGTTCTCCGGGTACAACCAGATCATGATGCATCTAGACGATAGAGAGAAGACCTCATTCATAATGGACCGAGGAACCTTCTGCTACAAGGTCATGCCTTTCGGATTAAAGAATGCAAGAGAAACATACCAATGCTTCGTCAACTGGATGTTCGCCAAGTACCTCGGCTGTAATATGGAAGTCTACATCGACGACATGCTCGTAAAGTCACTAGTTGCGATAGATCACGTCAAGCATCTGAAAACATGCTTCGACATTCTAAACGACTAAGGCATGAAGTTAAATCCAGCGAAATGCACCTTTGGTGTAACCTCAAGAGAATTTCTAGGATACATTGTAACCGAACGAGAGATAGAAGCTAACCCAAAGAAAATCACCGCAATAATGAATTTACCCTCACCAACCAAAACTCGCGAAGTAAAAAGACTAATTGGAAGGATCGCCGCATTCAATCATTTCATCTCCAAATCAACTTATAGTTGTCTTCCGTTCTATCAGCCCCTGAGTGGAAATAAGATGTTTGAATGGGTTGAAAAGTGCGAGGAGGCTTTCCAAAATCTGAAAGAGTACCTCACAACTCCGTTGGTATTAGCCAAACCGGAAGAAGGTTAGGCGCTCTACCTCTACTGATGAGGCCATAGAACCAGAAGCAGAAGATCCAATGCCTATCATAAGGAAAGTTCCATTGACAAGATCAGTAACAAAGGCTTTCAGAAACCAAGTAAATGAAGTTGTGCAATGTCTACTGAATCAAGCTACTGACCAAGTACAAGAGCAAGAACAAGTCATCATCAGAATGGACAGCCCAACACTATTCAACTCAACTCAAAAGGGGCTAACCATATGTAGCATCGCAACTAGCTCAGCAACTAGCTCAGGAAGTAGCATCACAACTAGCTTAGGATGTCAAGACCAGAATGCTACGAGTGAAGAAGTTTTCTGATCAATGGCCAAGGACATACCAAACATAAGCTAAGGTATGAGTTTCATTTATACACATTATATGACCGTTGATTCTTTTGTTTTGCAGAGTTAATTCTTTGTTTCCTTTAGTAGTTTCAATAAGAAAAGTAGCCGTTGTAGTCTTTGTTTCATTAGGTCCAAGTTCGAGTCTGAACCCCATTATAAGTACATTTAACATGCATTTCACGTTTCCAATCCTTAAAATCCTCAGAGCACTCGGGAAATTGAAATAATAACATACAAATGCTATTTCCTTTTCTGTTTTATTTGCTTCAAGTCCCCTAGAAGGGCATAGCTGTTTGGACTATTATAAAGTCCCCTCTCACAGTCGTATATCATTTACCCTAGATCAATAAAGTACACCGAGTGTTTTCTTCAAGCAAAGAAACCGCAACCTTGTTTTCTCTCTTGTCTTGTGTGATTCAAACAAAGAGAAAGCTTCTGCCTTATTAAGATTCAGACTCATAGGATCTTATGGTGACCTCAATCCATTCCATCCATTGATTGCTTCTGAGAGAGCTCTTAAGCCAGCAGGAACAATCCCATCTCTATTCACAATTCATCCAACTCGATCCAACCAAGAGAGCTCTTAAGCCAGTGGTTAGATCTCCATCAATCGATCATTCAAGCTTCTGTCCAGAGGGCTACATCATCTGGTATAAGAGCCGAAAGGCTCCTAAACATGTGTTTTCTATCCAATATTCTTGTTATTTTTCATTAGATTCATCTGCATCAGTTTATGTTTTGTGTTGCATCTCATATTGAAAACTCATAAAAATCGTTTTTACCATGCATACATTCATTATTCTGCATCTAGTTCATTTTGTTTTTCAGTTTTGCATCAAAAAAAAACAAAAGAAAAAGAGTCCAAAGTTGTAGTTATGTCGATTTTGCTTCATTATGTTCTTATTTGTTTTCATAAACCATAAAAAGAAAAGAAGAAGTTTACTAGTTTTTAATCGATTTCTTATACCCAAAAACCAAAAAAAAAGTGTTATTTCCTTTTATCTATTCCTTAGTTTTCGAAATCTTTGGTCTAAGGCTCCTCTTGATTTGTGAAGAAATTTTGTTTCCTTTCCCTAAAACCTAAACCGTGTGCAAAAAGGAAAGTTTAAAATTTTTAAACAAAACCAGCCGCCTCTTGTTATTTCGAAAAGTTTTAAAACCTTAAACCGGTTTACAAAACCCTAAAGCCAACTGATTTAAACCAAGAAAAAGAGATTTACTACTTTTGCTAAAGCAAAGTCCAATTTCAGAACCAAAACCGTTTTGTTCTCGAGTACACCTAACCGGGCTACTAGAACTTGTTTTAAGGATTTTGAAAGTACTTTATCAAAACGTGTATTGATCTTTTGTGTGACTTGTTTGTGTTGTTGAGACTTAAGCATTGCAACAACTTGTTCTGATCTTAAGTTACAACTATCCAGAATCTATTCATACGCTCTTTAGTTGTATACTTTCAGGTACCAACTCAAACATGGGAGAAGAAGCAGCTGGTTCTCAAATCACTATGGTTCAGCTTCTTGAAGCCATGAGAGGCACCAGTGACAGGATCACCACACTGGAGCAGAGGCCTAATCCACAGAGAGGACACGTCCATAGAAACCAGAGGCAGCAAGAAGAAGAGACAACTGATGAGGAGATGTCTGAGTTAGAAGAGGATGAATTACCTCCTGATCCAAATCAAGGAGGCAGAGGGTTTAACAACAATGTCAGAGGCAGTGGAAGAAGAAATAATCACCAGCCTATACGTGGAGTTAGAGACAGAGACAATGATGATGATGATCATAGGCGTGGAGGCAAAGACCTGAAGCTCACAACACCTACCTTTGCTGGAAAGGTAAACCCAAAAGCTTATCTAGACTGGGAAAGGAGAATGGAGTATATATATGAATACTACCAATACTCTGAAGCAAAAAAAGTCTCCTTATCTGCAGCTCAACTCACTGGTAATGCATTGGCATGGTGGGACAGAGAAGTATCTGAGAGAAGGAGGTTAAGACATAGTCAGGTAAGCAATTGGGATGACATGAAGTATTCTCTAAGGAAGAGATATGTACCAGCTTACTACCATAGAGATCTTCAGAAGAGGTTCAGAAAACTCTCTCAAGGCAACAAATCAGTTGAAGAGTATTTTGAGGATTTTGAGAACATGAAGAACAGGCTGGAGGTAGATGATTCAGAAGAGACTTTGATGGCTTAGTTTCTAGATGGTCTTCTGGACAGGATTGCACGCAAGGTAGAGAGACAGCCTTATGAAGATCTTGAAGGCTTGTTGCATTTAGTTATCCAAGCTGAGCAACACATCAAGAGGAAGGTTTCTGCAACCAGTAAAAGCAAATCAACTTGGAATCAGCCTCAAAGGAACCAAGACAAGGGCAAGGCAGCAGAAGCGGATTCAAAGATCAAGAAATCCAATTACGAGCAGCCCAAGAGTAACAAACTAGAGTCAAGCAGTAGCAAAGCTCCACCTCAAAGGTCCAGAGACATTACATGTTTCAAATGCCAAGAGAAAGGTCACTATGCTAGAGACTGCCCAAACCAGAGAGTGATGGTTTTAATGGACAACGGAGACATTGAGTCACAAGATGAGGTAGAGCCTGAGCCGTCTGAATCAGAAGAAGAGGTTACTGGTTATCCAGAGACATCTATGCATTGTTTGAGCCAGAAACAATCCAAAGAGAGAACATCTTTCATTCCAGATGCACCATTGACGCTAAGGTATGTATCCAGATCATAGATGGAGAATCTTGTACTAATGTTGCTAGTGCTTACCTTGTAGATAAGCTGAAGCTGCAAAAGACCAACCATCCAAGGCCATACAGATTATGGTGGCTCAATGATGAGACTGAGATGAGGATAGCTGAGCAAGTCATGGTACCATTCAGCATAGGTAAGTACCATGATCAAGTGAAATGTGATGTTGTGCCAATGCAAGCATGTCATCTACTCTTAGGGAGACCTTGGCAAGTTGATAAAGAAACCGTTCACAATGGAAGGACCAACATCTACAGCTTCACACACCAGAGTAAGAAGCACCACCTTGCTCCATTAACACCACAAGAGGTGTATGAAATGCAGAAAGCAATGGACAAAGGTTCCAAGGTAAGTAAGACCAATCTTTTTGTTTCAACCTCTAATGTTCTGAAATCTTTAGAACATAAAGAACATGTGCTACTCATGATCTTTAGAGAAGGGTATCTTTCAGGTTCAGAAGAGCAGGAGCACCCCTTAGCCGTGTCTGAGCTATTGGACAGATTCAAAGATGTTTTCCCAGAAGACATACCAGCTGGACTTCCACCTTTGAGAGGCATTGAACACCAAATTTATTTGGTACCAGGAGCTCCATTGCCCAACAGGCCAGCTTATAGAGTGAATCCAGAAGAAGCTAAGGAGCTGGAAAAGCAAGTTCAAGAGCTGATGTCAAAGGGATATATCAGGGAAAGCTTGAGTCCATGTGATGTACCAGTGTTGCTCGTCCCAAAGAAGGATGGTACATGGAGAATGTGTGTTGATTGCAGTGTCATCAACAACATCACAATCAAGTACAGACATCCTATCCCAAGACTTGATGACATGCTTGATGAGCTGAGTGGAGCAACCAATTTCTCCAAGATAGACTTGAAGAGTGGATATCACTAAGTCAGGATGAAAGAAGGAGATGAGTGGAAAACAGCCTTCAAAACCAAGTAATGGCTGTATGAATGGCTTATCATGCCATTTGGTCTCACCAATGCTCCCATGAACCAGGTTCTCAAGGCTTTTATATGCAAGTTTGTGGTAGTATATTTTGATGACATACTGATTTATAGCCATTGCTTAGATGATCATGTTAAGCATCTAGAACAGGTTATGCAAACACTTGAAACAGAAGGCCTTTATGCAAATTTAAAGAAATGCATCTTTTGCATTGATCAATTGGTTTTCCTAGGATTTGTTGTAAGTTCAAAGAGACTCAAGGTGGATGATGAGAAGATTACAAGATTGGCCAACACCTACAACAATAGTACATGTTCGGAGTTTCCATGGTCTAGCAAACTTCTACAGGAGATTTGTCAAAGACTTCAGCACCACAGCAGAACCCCTTACCTCAGTGATCAAGAAGGACAAAGCATTTGAATGGGGAGAGGCTCAGGAACATGCATTCACGCGGCTCAAAACCAGTCTCACCAATGAACCAGTATTGGTACTTCCTAACTTTGATAAAATGTTTGAGATTGAGTGTGATGCTTCAGGTACATGAATAGGTGCAGTGTTGATACAAGGAGGCAGACCCGTAGCTTAGTTTAGTGAGAAGCTGAGTGGTGCAACACTCAACTACCCAACATATGACAAAGAGTTGTATGCTCTGGTAAGATCACTGGAAACTTGGCAACATTACTTGCTTTCTAAAGAGTTTGTGATACATACAGATCATGAGACTCTAAAGCACCTAAGAGGATAGACTACTCTTAAGGAAAGACATGCAAGGTGTTTGGAGTTCATAGAAACTTTTCCCTATGTGATCAAGTACAAGAAGGGGAAAGAAAACATTGTGGCAGATGCACTATCAAGGCGCCATGCTCTCATAACAACAATGGAGTCTAAGATCATGGGATTTGAGCATATCAAAGACATGTATGCTGATGATCCAGACTTCAAGGACGTGTACCAGGAGATATCTAAGGCAGCATATGGAGTGTTATATCAGCAAGATGGTTTTCTATTCAAGGAGAAGAGGCTATTCCATGAGAGAGTTGATCACTAGAGAAGCTCATGGAGGAGGTTTGATGGGGCATTTGGGCAGAGGTACACCAGGGTACAAAAGAAAAGAATGCCGGCAAACACGTCATACAATGGGAAGGACCTTATCAAATATCAAAATTCGTCAAGCCTGTGGTTTACGAGGTCTCCGAGTTAGATGGAATACTTGTCGAATTCTCATGGATCACGATGCACCTCAAACGTTTCTTCTACTATAAAAATGTACGCTCCTTGAGCTACCGCTTATGTAATACGAACTACAAATGGCTTGATCCCCGTTTCACGTGGTTCGTAAGAAGTCCTTATGGATTCAGCTATACCTTTAATAAAATCATATCTTTAGAAGAAAATTTCTAACGTCGGTATCGTGGCCAGGTGACCGATCCAAACGCGATCCTCGAGTGCAGTGGTGAAATATTCCACATCTTCATCATGTATGTGAAAAGTGCCAACTCTAGCTGCATTGCTGAAGGATTTAGCCTGGATCGTCCCCGCTCGCTTAAGTCTAGTCGAGTTAAGTAAGCCGATCTTCCTCGCATAACCGATCTCAGACTAAGCGATAACCATGATATGAAGTGGGCATTAATCCACTAGTATCACAAAAAGGTCCTAATGCACACCTCAAAACCCCCTCTTTTAACAACATAACGGAACCGACTCCACAAGCGTTCTCTATACCTAGACAAAAAGTATTCCGACTAATAGAGAATACTGGCGACGTAAATTTCGGCACACAAAAAAAGATGAAGGAAATCCTCGTTCAATATGATATGTCATGGTTTTTAGAACTTTTAACCATGGTATATGTCTTTGTTATCGAGTCTTTTAGTGTGTTTTGGAGTCCTATTATGTGTTTTATAGGTCTATGTATGTTTGGAGCGGATTTGGACATTATGGCGCATTCTGGAGCTATGTGGAGCATTTATGCGAGAAGAAGAAGTCATTGTCGATTATGGATTGCATGTGTCGATCGACACACTTGTGGCAACGAACGACACCGATCGTGGATGGACTTTTCTCGGCGACTTAATGAAGATTTATGGAAATTTCAACTTGGCCCAGAAGTTTCTCATAATTACAAAGAAGCCCCAGACGAGTTTAGATAATTATATTAGGGTTCTTAAGCCAATGTTTAGGCTAAGTTTTATTCTATTATAGATTGAGAGAGTTTGGGGCTGGTCTTGTACTCGACAGAGAAGAGATTTCGAACCCCTGTTTCTTTATCCTTTTTATGATATTTGGTTTTCTATTCATTATGATTTCTGCTTCATTAATCATGTCTGAGTAGTTTACATGTTAGGTTTAGGGATTCTCATAAGGGATTTCAATGAACTATAGGTTAATCAATTTGTAGGGATTCATACTTTCTAGTTCTTCATCTAGGGTTTTTCTTAATGCTTAATCTGAATTGGCCACTTAGGTTATTGATGTTTGGTTGATTTCTGCAACGAAAGTTGATTAATTAACTAGAAAGAACCTAGATAAGCAATCTGACTATCTGCAGAGAAATTCGGTTTAGAAAAATTGTGAACGAAAGAACTTGAGATTAATGCATGTTTAGGATCTCTAGAACTCGCAACGAAAGTTGGTTCACTAGGTTGGTATACATAGATAATATTCGCAACGAAAGTTGGTTTCTTATGCTTCTGTGATTCTAGTTCTAGAACAGCTCTTAATTAGATCCCGATTGATTGATTAGCCTGTGTTCCTGATTTCCTGAGAACTCCCTTGACCTGACGCTTCGCTTGCTTGCTTACAACCGTTTACTTTAATTTACTGCCTTGTTTACTTCTTACTCTCTGTTTCACCTAGATTAATTCGACATTATATAGTCTATCGTAAGACACTTGAGTCTCTGTGGATTCGTTACCCTATATACTACTTTTTCATGTATGTGCACTTGAAGTGTGACTCTAGGGATTAAAACTCGAGTATATCAAGTTTTTGGCGCCATTGCCGAGGACTCTTTTGAGTCTTCGATAGATTTGAGTTTAGAATTTAAACTAGGGTTTTCGTTTTTTTTGCTGATTTTATTTTCTGTTTTTCTTGCGTTTCAGGTACGACTAGAATCACACTATGTCGATCGACACTAACTCGGCATCGATCGACACAGTTTCGCGATTAGCATCGATCGGCGCTCTCCCTGCATCGATCGACACACTTGCGTAAACAAGACAGTTTATGCATGATCGCATCCTAAGGAGCAATTCAGACAAGGAACTCATGAATCTTGAGCTTAAAGAGCTTGCAAAGTTAGAGAGAGAGAATAGGAAAGCTCAGAAGCTAGTTAAGATGGCTAATCCCAATCCTGTGATTTTAATACCAAATGTTGAAGGTGTTCTGAGGGATTTGCAGAACAATCCCTATAATGCTCAGGGACAGAGGATAGATACTGAAGGAAATGTGATTGTTCAATACATTGTTCAACAGCCACAGGATCAAGAAGCTCAAGGTGGAGGAGCGCCTAAAGCACCAGAGCCTCCTACTAGGAGGACACTAGCTGATTACAACAGGCCTGATGAGTTTTATGCTAACCGGTCGGTGATAGTACCTCTTGCATTTGCACGAAATGAGTTTGAGCTGAAGACGTCTTACTACACTCTAGTGGGACAGCACCTCTTTCATGGACTCCCACATGAGCACCATATGGATCATATCGAGGATTTTGAGTCTTTAGTCACTGGAATGAAACATTATGGAGTGAGCTATGACTACTGACACTCCAAGCTTTTTCCTCACTCTCTTGGAGGAGAAGCTGCTAATTGGCTGACTACTTGAGATGCAGTGAAGAAGAAGTTTCTGCGACATTTCTTTGATGATGCTAGATCCGATCAGCTTAGACAGGATCTCTTGACTTTCAAGCAGGGATCTACAGAGCCCCTGAAAGCAGCTTGGGTGAGATTCAGGATGTACCAGAGAGATTGCCCTCATTATGGTTTCTCTCAGGTTCAACTGTTGGGCATTTTCTTCAGAGGAGTTGATTTGTGGTATCAAATGGCTCTAGGTGCTGCAAGTAATGGGAACTTCAACACTAAGTCTCCAAAGGAAGCCAAGGAGCTGATTGAGAACTTGGTGAATAGTAATAGTGTCAAGAATGTTGTTATGGAGAGACAGAAATCTGGTGGGAAAGCTGATAGCTCACAGATAGCTGAGATAAGGAGCAAGATTGATTCTATCCATAGCATCTTACTTGGGAAGAAGGTGGATGTTCAGGAGACTGAGGACGTCAATTACATAGCTGGAGCTGGTTATGAGAATCAGCATGGACAGACTTCTGGTTTCACACCAAAGTCTGCATTTTAGAGACCTTTTCAGCAGAATAGCTCATTCTCAAGAGATTATGCTTCTTCTTATCAGACCCCTCCTCCACAAAATGAGCAATCTGATAAGATGATGGGTCTCTTGGAATAGCTCTTGGAAGGTCAGCATAAGAGTACAGTGGACTTCGACGGAAAGATAGATGCTCTGTACCTTGATTTGAATGGGAAGATGGAGTCTCTGAGTACTCATGTAAAGAAGCTAGATGTTCAGGTTCAGCAGACTGTTGGAACAATCCAAAGGCAAAATGGATAAGGAAGACCTGAACAGAAGAAATTCGTCAATGCTGTGATTATAGGAGATGAAGTTGATCTGATTGATGGGAAGAGGGAATCATTGCTGAATTTCTTGACGAGTTTTGTCTGTTTGCGTCGAGCGTCGATCGACACCGTCCCGATACGTATGATGAAAGTGCTTACAATCGCTTGTGTCGATCGACACATCCTTTGCATCGATCGACACGGATCACAGACGAGACCAGAAACCTGCAACAGTCCCTGAACGAGTTTACAAGCCTTCTGCATCCTATCCTAAGGCTCCTAAGAGGTCCAAACAGGAGCTAGACGAAGATAAATGCATGAGAGTGATGGAAAAGAAGCTGATTCAGATCTCAGAGAAGCTTCGAGACCCAGGAGTCTTTGTGCTAGACTATTCCATCTTTAAGGACAGCTTCAAGCGTTCTCTGTGTGATTTAGGATCTGGTGTGAATCTCATGCCATACTCTATGGCTGTGAGATTGGGACTGATGGATTTCCAGCCTACTAGGATCTCTCTTATCCTAGCTGATCGATCTAAGAGGTATCCAGAAGGAGTTCTTGAGGACATTCCTATCAGAGTTGGAGACTACTTGATTCCAACAGACTTTGTGGTACTGAAGTATGCGGTTGAACCGGGTGATCCTCTGCTGCTTGGTAGATCCTTCTTAGCTACTGCTGGAGCTGTGATTGATGTGAGACGTGGTCTGATTGATCTCCATCTCGAAGAAAAGCCTTTACAGTTCAAGATGGATAAGCTGCAGAGATCCACCATTGATGGACAGAGCTTCAGTGTTGAAGTGGAGCCTGAGATAGAGATTGGAGAAAAGAAGATGGCGGTTTATTCTGAACCTGCTCTAACATGTTCAGAGCCAGCAACAACTACTAAGCAGAAAGCTCCAGACATCTCATCTCCACCAAAGCAAAGGTTTAATGTCTCTAAACTTAAACCTCCTAACTGCATCGATGTGACTGCAGGTAGCTACTGACGCACCGTTTTCTATTTTCTTAGAGTCAGTCCAATCTGTTTTATTGATTCAAATTGAGTAGGAAACATGGACGTTTTGAGGAGATTACCACACTTGCAGGAACTTAAGTAACCATTGGATGAGTTTGCAGATGATCTATGACTATTAGAAAAGCCCAACACAGATTAGTCTACTGAGGACATCCATTTAGCTTCAGGTATTCAGAGGATCCATTACTGACTTCACTGTAACTTGACTTAATTTTCTCACCTAAGGGCTTGGTATACTTTGAGTCGGATTCCTCTGTTAGTCCTAGCACAGCTTGTAAACCTGTCTGATTTTGGTTCCCTTATCCCCTACCTTGAAAGTAAAAAAGAGATAAACTAAGGATAAGCTAGTAGCTTCGAAGTGGTCACGGGAGTTGTAGAGACCCCTATTACCTCTTGTGCAACCATGGAAACATGTCCAAAGTAGTGCCCCGAATAAAAAGGGAAGAGCACTGATAGAAAAAAAAAATTAAATGATACCCAGTGGGGAAAATCAGTGCTAAGGAAGAAAAAGGAGAAGAGGGGAACCAAAAACAACAGTATGGTGGTCGATATTCCCTAGGTGAGACCACACTTATTAGATTATAGAAGTCAGTATGGTGAATTTTAATGCTCTGGATATGATTGTGGAGTTTACTCAGGACGGTTGCTAAGTGTGGGGGAAGTACATGTTGGTCTTGATGTCTGCAGGATCATTTTCATGTGGCTTACTAAGGGAAATCTGAGTGTGGTGCTCCTACGATGAAACGAGTTTCTGAAAGTTTTCAAACTTCTTCTCCTGATCTTGGTTTTATGTTTGCTTGAGGGCAAGCAAAAGCTAAGTCTGGGGGAGTTGATATGTCATGGTTTTTAGGACTTTTAACCATGTTATATGTCTTTGTTATCGAGTCTTTTAGTGTGTTTTGGAGTCTTATTATGTGTTTTACAGGTCTATGTACGCTTGGAGCGGATTTGGACATTATGGCGCATTCCAGAGCTATTTGGAGCATTTATGCGAGAAGAAGAAGTCAATGTTGATTCTGGATTGCATGTGTCGATCGACACACTTGTGGCATCGATCGACACCGATCGTGGACAGACTTTTCTCGGCGACTTAATGAAGCTTTATGGAAATTGCAACTTGGCCAAGAAGTTTCTCATACTTACAAAGAAGCCCCAAACGAGTTTAGATCATTATATTAGGGTTTTTAAGCCAATGTTTAGGCTAAGTTTTATTCTATTAGAGATTGAGAGAGTTTGGGGCTGGTCTTGTACTCGACAGAGAAGAGATTTTGAACCCCTGTTTCTTTATCCTTTTTATGATATTTGGTTTTCTATTCATTATAATTTCTGCTTCATTAATCATGTCTGAGTAGTTTACCTGTTAGGTTTAGGGATTCTCATAATGGATTTCAAGGAATTATAGGTTAATCAATCTGCAGGGATTCATACTTTCTAGTTCTTCATCTAGGGTTGTTCTTAATGCTTAATCTGAATTGGCCACTTAGGTTATTGATGTTAGGTTGATTTCTGCAACGAAGGTTGATTAATTAACTAGAAAGAACCTAGATGAGCAATCTGACTATATGCAAAGAAATTTGGTTTAGAAGAATTGTGAACGAAAGAACTTGAGATTAATGCATGTTTAGGATCACTAGAACTCGCAACGAAAGTTGGTTTGCAAGGTTGCTAGACATAGATAATACTCGCAATGAAAGTTGGTTTCTTATGCATCTGTGATTCTAGTTCTACAACAGATCTTAATTAGATCATGATGATTGATTAGCCTGTGTTCCTGATTTCCTGAGAACTCCCTTGATCTGACACTTCACTTGCTTGCTTACAACCGTTTACTTTAATTTACTCTCTTGTTTACTGCTTACTCTCTGTTTCACCTAGCTTAATTCGAAATTCTATAGTCTATAGTAAGACACTTGAGTCTCTGTGGATTCGATACCCTATATACTACTAGTCACGTCTGTGCACTTGCAGGTAGCCCTAGGGATTAAAACTCGAGTATATCACAATATAAAGTCAAAAGAAAAATTCTCCGTAAAAAGGGGAAAGGAGAAGAATTAGGTCGACTATTTTACCTTCCAAGACAAATTCTTATCTTCCTAAACAGATGCGTAAATCACTTCAGAAAAAAGGAGTCAAAAAGATTCTATTACGTCGGCAAGAGCAGTTACGTCGCCAGGAACAATTCCAAAGTCATTACGTCGGCAGGAACTAATCAAAAATCCCATTACATCGGCAAGAGCAGTTACCTCGGGCGGGATTTTATCAAAATTCAACTATATGTCGACATGAAAATAGTTACGTAGGGTTACAAGTTAAGTTAGTAGGATATTTACGCTGAAACACATTGATAGATTTATTTCCTTGAAAGATCTATTACATTGGCATAATTTCTTCCTTTGGAAAGATGAATTTACCACATCGGCAATTGAAAAAAAAAATAATAATAATACGAAAAGAGAAAATTCTTCGTTTTATTTATATTCAAAAAAAAATATAAGCCGAGCTACAACAACAAAAAATAAAGGGCTAAACTAGTTTCTTGAAATACGAATTCTTCTGAAGCCAAAGCCTGAGTTGCGATTTTGGTTTTGTCCCTCCAAAAACCGAACTCCTTTCTTGAATGACGACTACATCGACCTCTCCAGCAAGGCCGTCCCAGAAAGTCAGCTGCATAGGTGGGAACCGTGGTGGAATAAAGATCAGATGGAGAGTCTTCTTGGGAAAAAAAGAACTCAAAAGCACCGACCTCAACATCCTAAAACGGACACCTCGCCACCAAAAGACGATTTCTTCTGTTCCCTGAAATGCTTGTCCCTAATAGTCGGCTATACAAATGGGAACAGTGATGAAATTATGACCGGATGGAAAATCTTCTTGGGGCAAAAATAATTCTGAAGCACCGGCCTCAACGTCCAAACGGCCATCTCGCTTCCAAACGAGCTCCACTGAACATCTTGCTCAAAAGAACAACTTGTTTTGCATCTTTCAGGACGTGTCTTCTCAGATATACCATCTTTTTCTCTACAAATACAAAAGACACAATAAAATTAGAATGTTGAGTTGTGAGTATCAAAGATAAAGAACGGGACGGTACTTACGTGGGAGACAACCTATCTCAGAAGGAGAAATTCAGAAGACGTTACTAAAATTATTGACGCATCAGATCGATCAAAATGAAGGATCTGAGCGCCGCCCTTAAGTTGGGAAGGGCTACAAACAAAGGCAACCATCGGCATACATCTATGTACTCACAAGCTACTCCTTAGAAAAGAGCATAAGCTCACCGACGAGCTCATTTATGCCACAAGTCAACTCCGGAGATCGACATAGACCAGAATACGAGAAAAGAAAAGGGCATATCGACATCATTATTTCAGAGAGGCGATACAGTAAGAGTAAAGAAGACAGAAAGGGAGATCAGATTGAGGTTTCCACAGCGAAGAAGAAAGAAAACAAGTAAAGATACGGAGAAATGACGAAAGGAGGAGTTGTATTTATAGTAGATGAAGCAATGGTTATCAAAGAGATGTGGGATTACCAAAGTAGTGTTAATGCGACATGACATTCCAAACACGCGGATTGAATTCATTGGTAGAGAATGAGGTGCCTTGAACGACCCCAGGAAACCTGCAGGAAAATGGTCAAACACGTTAATGGGATTGAACCGACAAGCACATAATATGCCGATCTAGCCATTACACCAGAAAAGATAACATCTACCGACCTAAGCTTCACTCAGTGCGCCGAACTGGGTGGCTTACTATTGATGGTGGGTTTAGTACTTCTCTTTAGCACGGCCCAACTGTTAGATCGGCCCATCAAAGATAAAGCCCAAATAAGAAGGAGATGGCTCATTCTGGCGTAGGCCGGCGAGATTGGCACCGACCTGCATCAAAAGAGGAAAATATGGTTAATGTAAAATTAACATATTTAAGAAAAGGAAGAAGATAAAGATGAATCTCCGAAAAGGAAGGAAAATCAGAGACTATCCGGATTGAATTTTATTATATTGGAGTGGAAATTCCAAAATCCTCAACTTGCAGCATGTTGCGAGTTGTCGGGCATGCTGCAAATTTCTGAGCATGCTGCGATCCTGCAAGTTTCCAGGCATGCTTGCGAGTTGTCGAGCATGCTTGCGAGTTACTGAGCATGCTCCTAGTTTCCGAGCATGTTGTGAGTTGCCGAACATGCTGCGAGTTGCCGAACTCAAACAGTCGCATCGGTGATATTTATTAGAGGTTTGGAGCAATGGTGGGGGAAATTGTTGGCTGGGAATTTTCAGAACGACCAAAGTTTTATGACCATCAAGACGAAACTCGAATCACGTTACCTACAGATCCACGGTTCAGAGTGTTCAGCGAGAACACTAACCGCCTTATATGTCATTTATTGAATCCCGATTTCCAGTCTATTGCAAGAATAGCCGACTAATATCGTATGGCTTGCAAGGATTATGACCGAGTACGAGGAATCGCTTTATCTCGAGATCGATTCCAGATCATTTTACAACATGAAGAAGACCTCCTCACTGTTTATAAAGATCGACATGGTAATACAGTCATTGGATGATGGTACTGTAAAGATGGTCTTTGGTGCCTCCATATGATTATTAGTCTTATCTGGGGGCCTTGATCCGTATTAGGAACATCCCGATAAAATACTACACCAGTGAGACAATGTACACTATTACCTTAAAATTGGAAAAGTGGATAAGTTGCATACAACCCTAAGGATTTTAAAGAAAACCGACAATATGCGTGCGAGAATCATTTGAATACCGAATCGAGCGACACCTATTAAAAACTAGAAGCTTCCTCCACTGAAATTGTGATACCCCGTATCAAAAATACGGTCATCGGGCAGCAGAAAGTCAACCGAGGGTAAAATCGTCATTTTACCTAAGTCAGGGGTAAAATGGTCATTTTACCAAAGTTCGAGACGGAAGCCGAGGCGGGCCAAATATTCTTATGTTTTAACATAAAGAATGTTAGAAGATCAGAATTTGAGAAATCGGAGCAGAAACGAGTTTTTCGGCTTGTCGGGAATGGAAACCGACTAAACCGAAGAAACTTCGAAAATTCATAACCGGAGCTACGTAACTCCGAACGGA
This sequence comes from Orychophragmus violaceus, assembly GCA_030180135.1. Lineage (NCBI taxonomy): Eukaryota > Viridiplantae > Streptophyta > Magnoliopsida > Brassicales > Brassicaceae > Orychophragmus > Orychophragmus violaceus. Next base: position 30,667,618 of record CM058233.1, read on the forward strand.
GTGATTCAAAATGCTAAATTCATCTAAAAGCATGAAGAATCTTATTTTAGAGGTTTGAAGATTTATGGGAGCGTTCGGAGCCGTTTTAAAATATTAAACCCGAGAAACCGTAAAACCGAGCTTTAGAAAGAGTGGGATTATTGGTTGGTTTAAGGATGGATTAAGTGGTGTTGGTAACAAAAAATTTCCCAGAAGGACACTTGTCACCTCCCCATGTCGCCACCTTGCTTGGAAAGGTGTCATGCATGCCAAGATCCATTGAATTTTCATGCATGCAAAGAATGTCTCACCAAACACTCCACTCTCTAATCTCTCTCAAACTCTCTCTCGAACCCTCTCTTCCTCTCTTTTTCAGAAACACAAATTCCTTGCATGTTGATCTTTTGTTCTTGTGGATTCAACAAAAATCATCCTTGATGTTCATCATATCTTGATAAACAAGTAAGAGCAATTTTTGTCTCTCTTGTCACCACCAAATCTCTCCTCTCTCTCTCGGCCTCTCTACTCTCTCTGTAACTCAAGATCATGCAAGTTTTCCTCAAGAACTCTTGAAGATTCCTAGCAAACTCAAGAAGAACTCAAGAACCCTAGCTTACTCATCAAAGCTTCTTGAGCAAGAAATCTTGTAACTTTCTTTCTATAAGCTCAAATCTAGATCTATCTAGTGCTATAGCTTTGTATTAACCTCCTATATATTTTCCAGTTAACCGCCACCATTAGAACCGCCGGAGATCGCCGGAAAACCGCCAAGAAGCAACCGCTTCTTTAGGGTTTGTGGAATCTCACCTTTTTTCTTAGTGTTTTAGATGTTTTGAGGATGGAAATAAATAGATCTGGTGTTGGTGATCAGTTTGATAGGTGGTTTGCTGTTGGAAACCGCCGTAAAAACCCTCACCGCCGCCGGTCAACTCTCCTCCGCCGGAGTCAACGCCGGAGAGTCGCCGCCGGTGAAGCCCTCCGCCGCAAAAAGCCAGCCGGTTCTTCAGGGAGTCTTCTGGTATGGTTTGATCAGAAATTGGGTTGGGTTTGAGGGTTGACTAGACCGGGTCAAAGTGAGTTGAACCGGTCAACGGTTCAATCTCAACCGGTTTAGTCAAACCGGTTTAATTGGGGGTGAATGGGATCGTTTTAGTAGTTCAGTGGTTTAGTGTCTCAGGTGTATTCGGAGTTCGAAGTTCGAGGTTCGATAGTTCAGGAATCCACATCCGCATCAAGCCGTAGTTTTGCGGTTTTTTCTGTGAGTCGGTTCGAAAACTCGTAGTTTTAATTAAACCGGAAATCCTAAACCGTAGTACTAAGTTGCATGCCCAATTACCTAAATTAAAGAATAATTAATAATTAATGAGACAATTAATAATTAACCGGATAAGACCAATTAATCGTGATTAGGGTTTTAGAATTAAAAAGGTTAACCGACTGTGTGCCGCTAGGTTGCTAAGAAGAGATTGATTGTTGCATTCATATAGACCGTGTGAATAGGACGATATATGCATATATATTTATATGAGCACAATAATTAATGAACCTATATACGGAAATTTAGACGATATTAAAATATGAACTAAACCTTAACACACGTATAGAATATGAGTACAGGATTGGGGTTAGGATGAATAGCGGGTTTGGGTAACGAATGAATAAAGTTAAATAATAATGAGAAGTCGGGGAGTTAGTAAGTTTACTAACTCTAAACCGATAGATCGAGAACGTTGTTAAAAGATACTTAGGATGGATTCAATAAGAAGTGTGTGGATTGGGAGCCGTCTACGGGTCAGCAATCCGCTAACCCATGGTAGCGGTCAAAAATCAAGTAAAAGACATAGAAACTGTAATAGACCTGCTTGTGGTGTTGTGTGTTTGATTGTGATTGCGTGGTTTTGTGTTGTTGCTGTTGTGAGTTTCCGTGCAGGTTTATTAGACTGCTCGGTGTTGGGCCGAGCAGTTGTTGAGTGACACTTACTCCGGTCTCGGGACCGGTTAAGTTAGTGGTGCTGACGAGGTATCTTACCTAGTCAGAGCGGTGATACGGGTAGTGTAGTGGCTTGCGGGATGGTTGGGATTATTATCGCTGTTATGGCTTGCGTTATCTGTGTTAGAGTCCCAGCGAGTCTGCGTGTTTATGTTTCTGCACTAGGACGCTAGGGTGCGTTAGATTCCGCAAGCCTAGGTTTTCTTTTTACGTTCCGGTACTTCCGACCCGATTGGATCCTCGGGTTTTACCTAACCGGATCACGGTGATTCCGGTTATGGTGTTAACCTATCGGGTGACGCTGGTAGGTGTGTGATTCGGAGAATACGGGGTCATGTCCTAGGGCCGAATTACATGGAAACTCAGGTTACCGGGGGTAACAGGAGTCACCGCGTATCGATGGACAGAGAACGGTGTCCTATACGTGGGTCCTTGTGAGCACGTATAGGAGTCGAGAGTTAGTTGCCATATAGGTGACGATGTAAACCCGTGGAAGTTATCGAGTTCGTAGGGCCCAATGTTGTTTTGTTATTCTTTCATTGCGCGATAGATAGATCGAGTCCAATCGAGGACATATGCCGCAGTGCCTTCGATTTCCTTAATTCTCTTTCTCTTGGCTTCTTTGTGTGTGTTTGGGTTTATCACGACGTGGTAGTGCGTGATCGACCGTTTATTCCCGCTGATTGTTATTTTGGGTTTTGGGGCAGGATTTGTAGACTCTAGATAGATTAGAAGCCATTAGTGGGGAGCCGATTCACTGGGTGATCTTAGATCGCTCATTAGACTCTTTTTGTGTTTTTCAGGTTTAGCAGCGACGGACACGGGAGGTCCTCGGTGTGGTTTCGGGATGGCTTGTGACGGGTTTTCTTTCGGTGTTTTGAATGTTTTTATTTCGGTTCGGCAGCTGCGCTACTTTTCGTGATTTTTATTTGATCAATTTTATGTTTATGTGTTTATATTGATGAGTGTTTGTAAAAACCCGTTAAACGTTGTATTCGACGTTTGATTGCTTAAAAATGAAATTGTTTCCCTGATATGAGGTTTATGTCCGGAACGACACAACTCGTTGAAGTAGTGCAAGTAGTACTGCTTGTACTATGGATACGAGGATAGCGGAGTCGAAGATCGATTGGTGCGAGCCTTTTGTCTCAAACCGAACTAACTTTGGCTTCGTCCTGTGGCGAACTTTTCCCGTTCGACTTGCTCGGGTTCGACCGGTCATGTTCTTGTTTGATTGTTGACCGGTCAGCTCGACGGTCAGCGGAGAATGGGAAAGGGGCGTTACAGAAAGGTGGTATCAGAGCATGGTTCTGCATGGGTTTCGAAACATTTCATTTCTAAGTGTTTTCAGTGTTTTATCGAGTCAAATGTGTCACACAAGCATCCATTAGGAAACCGAGCCGCGTCCGTTAAACCTGGGGTTGGGATGGGAAAGTAGGAATTTTCGAATTATTCGTACTAACGTGCTTTTGTGTTTTGATTGCAGTCTTACAGCAGTGTGTCCCGGGCAGAGTGGTGGGGTGTGTGTGCACGTTGAGCAGTGTAGTTGGACAGTATGAGTCAGGAGGGATCAGCCGGTTCAGAGCAGGGTCAGTTAGTTCAGTTCCAGGGATACCCAGCTTCGTCAGGTCACACGCAGGGATCTCGTACGGCGGATCAGCCGCCAGTTCCGTTACGACAGATGCAGGGTGCTAGAGCAGCACAGGTAGATTGGTCGCCTCTTCCAGACCCGTTACCGCCAGCAATGATAGATGATGCAGGCAGCCGAGACCTTTACTCAGACATGGTGGACTACTTAGGAGGAGCGGACGCAGAGTTACAGTTACCACCACAGTGGCCCGAGCCAGTTGGACCACAGATGCTTGCAGCCTCAGATGCACCACCGATGTATCAGGCACCATTCCTTGAGGCGCCTGAGCTTCCACTACCGCTTCATATGGAGGATTATTAGATGGACCCATTACCGTTTGGTTTTGATCTGGAGATGGAGCCGGTAGACCCCGAGCAGCATCAGCAGTGGGAGCAGCAGGTAGGTGAGCAGGTAGCGATACTGCAGGATGTGTTAGATCAGCAGGTGGGACCCCATCATCAATTAGACCCGCGAAATGGATCTCCCCGTACCCCGTTTGATATGGATATGGCATCAGGATCTTCTGAGTCAGAGTTTGAGGCGGTTTCGCCACCAGCTGAGGCGATAGAGGCACCACCAGCAGTACCAGAGAGCAGAGCATGCAGTGGATGTGGAGTACGGGATTTTCAATTGTGGTGGTGTCCGCGATCAGTTGACCCGCGCCTCCGGGAGCCATATCAGCCCTTACCTATACCAGGCCAATATCCGTTATGTGATCAGGAGGACCATGGAGAGATGACTTGCCCGATCGCCAGAGCAGGAATGTACATGCCAGATGGTGAGCCATACCGAGCATCCGTACCCGCGGACTATGGAGTTGGACCTAGCCACAGAGACCCCGAGCCCAGTCAGCTACCAGTCAATCCGATGTCGGTTATTCAGTCGCCCCAGCCCGAGCCAGTGAGGAGGTGCCAGTTATGCAGAGGACAGGGTCATCTTGCCCCAGATTGTTTCATGGATCCCCCATCAGAGCCGACTTCTCCGTGTCAGTTGTGTGGAGGTTATGGGCACCTGGCATCTGCATGTTACCGAGAACCGCACCCAGCAGTCTGTTCAGTGTGTGGCCGCGTAGGTCACGACGCTTATCTCTGTCCGATCGCCGAGCCCCAGCACGTCGGAGCGCCATCTCGAGAGGCACACCCACCACACCCACCCGGCGCACCTTGAAGGAATGTTTAGTCAATCCTGATTCAATTCTCTGATTCAGATTATCCTAAACATGCTGATCTAGGTTCTTCTCGAATAGAAACAAATGATGATCTCACCTTATACCTGTTTTCAGCGGAAAGAGATGGTATGTCTGAGATCAGAGAAACACCGAGAGATGAATCCTCCAGAGGTTCACACACGCACACCAATCAGGAAGAAGGCTGCTAGGCCACTAGGGGAACTCGGCGCAGAGAGAGAGAGAGTTTTCGGCTAAGGGACTAGGGTTAATTGTTCTGAACTCGAGTTTTATCTCATAAAACTTGTCCGGTTCCGTTTGGGCCATTTGGCCCAAACACCAATTAACTCAACGGCATTCGCGCACTGTGTCGATCGACACACCTTGTGTATCGATCGACACACAGTGGCTAAACCGTTTTATTCTCTCTAAGTACAGTAAATGCCTAGCACTTTTACCGTACTTCTGCTAAACCGTTCCTACACATTTTCCTGTTAGCTTAGGCGTGTGACCCATATGGGATCATATAATAAAGGCAATAAGTCCAAGACTTATAGATCATGAGCGGACTCTAGCAAGCCATCATGACCCCCAGTATTATATGACTTATGTCTGATCATTGACATACTCTTACTTTCTAGAGACAGTACCGAGATTACTGGACACAATTCCAACAATCTCCCACTTGTACTGGAATCTCTGTATTCATAATCCTTTTGTCACAATATCTCGATTAGTCATAAGGCAAGATTGGTGTCATCCTTATAAAGCCTAATCTTGTTCATCGGACTCTGATTCGATACTGACAATCCAAACGACTCGGGACAGTCCGTTTGAGCATGGCCATGCATTTTCCAGTATTCAAATCTCCGATTGGCCTAGAGATATTCACTCCATTTATATTGGAGGGACAAATTCCGTCTTGTTTCATCACTGTAAACTACTCATTTCATAATGTACCCAAACAAGGTCCTTATAACTATCGCAGAACGATAGCGTTAGACAATGATCAAAGTGCATCGGTCCATGTGCAGTCACATGCATGCGAACTCAGGTCTGAGGACTATACTCTATAGTCGTAGTGAGAATCTCTTATGACACAGATATAAATATCCTGAAGAGTTCTCATAATCGGGTCTTGTCCGGTCGTATGTTCCCAACATACACCTATGTATTGACTTTGATGCCGCGCATCTATGACACACTGAGACTTTGTCATAAGTCACATACCAATCCAGTCTCTTACGGCTGTTGGTGTTCCAATTTCAACAACCTTCGACTAGGGACAGGATGATATAATCCATCTATCAAATATAGGGTCTCATGATCAAGCTAAATGACTTTGATTACTCAAGATCAAGTCACTTACTTCGATGACCTATAAAATGGTTTATATCACTTTGGAACGATTATTTCATCACAGTTAAAATAATCTTGAAATAATAATTTCATTAAACATAAGAATGTTTTACAAGAACATATCAAATAACTAAATAAAAGCCCTCAAACTCCCACTCAAATTTAGATTACATTTCAATGTCTCTAATGCCTACAGCTTCAGTCAGAAACTCGAGCTTAGGCCTTGGGAGTGGCTTTGTCAACGGATCAGCGACGTTATCATCAGTCTGAACTCGGCTGATCTTGACTTCCTTTCTATTAATGATGTCACGTATCAAGTGAAATCTTCTTAGAACATGCTTGGATTTCTGGTGTGATCTTGGTTCCTTTGCCTGAGCTATAGCACCATTGTTGTCACAAAATAGTGCCAGAGGCTCAGCCGCATCTGGTATCACACCTAGTTCAATAATGAACTTTCGTATCCAAACAGCTTCCTTCGCAGCTTCTGAGGCGGCGATATATTCAGCTTCTGTAGTGGAATCTGCAACGGTGTCTTGCTTGGAGCTTCTCCAACTGATTGCACCGCCATTCAGACAAAAGATATAACCGGACTGTGACCGGAAATCATCTTGGTCTGTCTGGAAACTTGCGTCCGTGAATCCACTGACTTTAAGCACATCACTTCCACCGTACACTAAGAACTTATCCTTAGTATGTCTTAGATACTTCAAGATATTCTTTACGGCAATCCAATGGTTTTCACCTGGATTTGACTGGTATCTACTCGTCATGCTCAATGCATAAGCAACATCAGGACGAGTACAGATCATGGCATACATGACAGATCCTATTGCAGATGCATAAGGAATATTCTTCATGCGCTCAAGCTCAGCAGCCGTCGTAGGGCTCTGCTTCTTGCTTAGCGTTGTGCCATGTACCATTGGCGTGAAGCCCTTCTTGGAATCCTTCATGCTGAATCTTTGTAGGACTTTGTCAATGTATGAATCTTGACACAAGCCTATCAGCCTTCTAGATCTATCCCGGTAGATCCTGATTCCAAGAACGTATGCGGCTTCACCCATGTCTTTCATGGAAAAACAACTTCCAAGCCAGTCCTTTACGGACTTCAGCATTGGAACGTCGTTTCCGAGAAGCAGTATGTCATCGACATACAGAATAAGAAATACTATCTTGCTCCCACTAGTTTTCTTATACACGCATTGTTCTTCTTCGTTTCTGATGAAGTCAAATTGCTTGATCGCTTCATCAAAACGAAGATTCCAGCTCCTCGATGCTTGCTTCAATCCATAAATGGATTTATGAAGCTTGCATACTTTCCCAGCATTCTTTGGATCTATGTAACCGTCAGGTTGCGTCATATACACATCCTCTTCCAGAATACCATTTAGGAAGGCGGTTTTCACGTCCATCTGCCAAATTTCATAATCATGAAAAGCTGCAGTTGCTAGTAGAATCCGAATAGATTTCATCATAGCCACTGGCGAATAGGTTTCATCGTAATCCACACCGTGAACTTGTCTGAAACCTTTTGCCACCAACCTGGCTTTATAAATCTGGACATTTCCATCCACGTCAATCTTCTTCTTGAAGATCCATTTGCACTCGATGGCTTTTACACCAGCGGGTAAGTCAACCAACGAAAACACTTGGTTGACCGACATGGAGTCCATTTCGGAATCAGTGGCCTTGCGCCACTTAGAGGAATCTGGGCCCATCATGGCTTGATTGAAGTTCGATGGTTCATCACCATCAATGATCAAAAGATCATGACAGTCAGTCACGAGGAATCCTTGATATCTCTCGGGTTCGTGACGGATCCTCCCGGATCTTCGAACTTCAGGTACTACAGGTTCAGGCTCTACAATTTCTTGTAGGTCCTCCTGCTGCTCTTCCTCATTAGGTTGAGCAGTATCCTGTTCATCTTGAATTTCTTCAAGCAGTACCTTACTCCCACTGTCTTTCTTAGAGAGAAACTCTCTCTCAAGAAAGTTACAATCCCGGGCAACAAAGATCTTGTTCTCGGAACGTAGATAGAAGTAATAAGCCTTGGTTTCCCGTGGATAACCAATGAAGTAGCATTTATCAGATTTTGGTGTAAGCTTATCTGAGATCAATCTCTTTACATAGGCTTCACAACCCCAAATTATGAGATAAGACAGCACTGGAGCTTCTCCAGTCCATAATTCATATGGTGTCTTTGCTACTGCTTTCGATGGCGCTCTATTTAGAGTGAACACTGCTGTTAGCAGAGCATATCCCCAAAGGGATATTGGAAGGTCTGTGTGACTCATCATAGATCGAACCATATCCAATAAGGTCCGATTTCTCCTCTCAGACACACCATTCCATTGAGGTGTTCCGGGAGGAGTGAGTTGGGACACGATCCCACACTCTCTTAGATGATCACTGAATTCTTGGCTTAAGTATTCTCCTCCTCGGTCGGACCGAAGAGCCTTAATGCTTTTGCCAAGTTGGTTCTGTACTTCATTTTGGAATTCTCTGAACTTTTCAAAAGATTCAGACTTATGTTTCATTAAATAAACATATCCATACCTACTGAAATCATCAGTGAAGGTAATGAAGTACTGATAGTTTCCTCTTGCATTTGTGGACATTGGGCCACACACGTCAGTGTGTATCAGGCCCAATAAGTCACTGGCCCTCTCGTTAGGTTTATTAAAGGGGGCCCGTGTCATTTTGCCCATCATGCAGGATTCGCATTTCTCACATGACTCAAAGTCAAATGAGCCAAGAAGTCCATTCGAATGGAGCCTCTTGATGCGTTTCTCGCTGATGTGCCCTAAACGACAATGCCATAGAAACGTTCGGTTCTCCTCATTAGGTTTGAACCGTTTGGTATTAATGTTATAAATTGGCGCGGATTGATCGAGTATGTAAAGCCCATTCATAAGAGGGGCAGAACCATAGAACAAATTGTTGCGATTGAAGGAACATAATTTATTCTTAACTGAAAAATCATAACCTTCCAAATCCAACAAAGAAATTGAAATAATATTTCTGCTTATAGCAGGTACAAAATAACAATTATTGAGTTCTAAAATCAATCCCGAAGGTAAAGACAACAAGTATGTGCCTACAGCTAGTGCTGGAACTTTCGCTCCATTCCCAACTCGTAGCTCCACTTGTCCTTGCTTCAGCCTTCTACTGTTGCTGAGTGCCTGCATATTAGTACAAATATGAGCCCCACAACCAGTATCCATAACCCATGAGGTATTATCAGAAGTAGTTGTATTAACTTCTATAACAAAAATACCTGTTGAAGAAGTCTCAAAAGTCTTCTTCTTCAATTCCTTTAGACCTTCCTGGAATTTCTTACATTCTCTCCTCCAATGCCCTGGTTCTTTACAGAACCTGCATATGTCAGTTGGCCCAGCCTTGGACTTGGGCTTGGGCTTTGGCGTGTCCTTGTCCGCGACTTGGACAGCCTTGGCCTTTCCCTTATCCTTAGCAGAGGATTTCTTAAACCCCTTGCCCTTCTGCACCATGAGCACATTGGGGTCCTTGGCGGTTTTCCTCAAATTGGGCTCTGCAGTCTTGAGCATTCCGTGAAGCTCAGGCAATGTCTTACTCAAGCCATGCATGTTAAAGTTCAGAATGAACTGATCATAGCTTGCAGGTAATGACTGCAGAATGATGTCGCAGGCAAGTTCCTGGCTGATTGGGCAGTCGAGTTTCTGAAGATGATCGAGATAACCCATCATCTTCAAGACATGAGGACTCACTGCCGCATTCGCAGCCAACTTGCAGTCCAAGAGGTTCTTAACTGTTTGAAACCTCTCAGTCCTAGCCTGCTCCTGAAAAAGCGATTTCAGGCTTGCCATTATCTCGATGGGTGACAATACACTCTCGAACTGTTTTTGCAGCTCAGCAGTCATTGTCACCAACATCAGGCAATAGGCATCATTTTCATCTGACGAATGCTTTTCCCAAGCATTATGCAGAGTCCTGGCGGCATTGGCAGGAGGCCTCTCGGGGAGAGGATCACGAAGGACATAATCCTTCTTCTCCTGCTTGAGGACTAGCCTCAAGTTCCTTGACCATGTCAGGAAGTTCGTTCCAGTCAGCTTCTCCTTCTCGAGAACAGACCGGATTGAGAATGTGTTTTGTGTGCTTGTAGTAGTCATAGCTGAAATATATAGATAAAAAGGTTATTAGTTAAAATGTTCAATATGATTAATCTCGTATTAAATTTAATATGATTAATCACGCATTATATTCAATAACATAAGTTACCCTCAATAGAATATAATGATTCCAAGATCCACATATAACTAAGATCAAAGTGGGCCACTGGCCATCACCCAACCTTAGCTTATATCGGTAAGCCCTATATCGGCTAATTATATCCGTGATATAACTCTTGGTTGTGAATCTGGGCCCGAGGCCCAATCCACTCTGATGTCTCAAGGCCCGGGACTCCCGATGGCCTAGTCAAGAAAACCAGACTATACAGTCATGTAATCATTAATGTCTGGGACTCCCAATGACATTTATGAATCACAAACCGTCTTATCCACGCAAAAGCAGACACCCTCACACTGTAAGGCCATGAATACAATTGAATGGGCTTCGACAGCTGACATAGAATGGACAAGACATCCAACGCTTGATATTCTTTGAGGTTCGTAGGTTTATTTAAAAAATTCATTCCCAAAATAGAAGATTACTATTTCGGGAAACTTTCCATTTTTGGAAACCTACTATTTTTGGAAACTTTCTAAAATTGGAAACTTTCTAAAAACGGAAAATTTCTAACTTTAGAAATTTCTTTAAAATCCAAAACCCGCAAATCCAGAAACTTCTAATTTAAGAAACTTTCTAATTTCAAAATTTCGGAAACTTCAATTTAAAATCGACTTTATAATTTTATAAAATAAATTTTAAATTAATCTGAAGAAAGACTCAAATAATTGGCCCAATTGTTTTAACTTCTTGGCCCGAGGCCCAAGAATTGGTCCATGTCCAAGACATGACCCAATTGTCCAATTAAATGACATAACCGGTCTGGTTCATTAAAATTGGTCTAACCAAATTTTAATTACTACGATTGTTGGAACGTTTAGATGAATCTTCTATTTTGGGAATGAAATTTTAATAAACCTACGAACCTCAAATAATATCAAGCGTTGGATGTCTTGTCCAGGCTATGTCAGCTGTCAAAGCCCATTCAATTGTATTCATGGCCTTACAGTGTGAGGGTGTCTGCTTTTGCGTGGGTAAGGCGGTTTGTGATTCATAAATGTCATTGGGAGTCCCAGACATTAATGATTACATGACTGTATAGTCTGGTTTTCTTGACTAGGCCATCGGGAGTCCCGGGCCTTGAGACATCAGAGTGAATTGGGCCTCGGGTCCAGATTCACAACCAAGAGTTATGTCATGGATATAATTAGCCGATATAGGGCTTACCGATATAAGCTAAGGTTGGGTGACGGCCAGTGGCCCACTTTAATCTTAGTTATATGTGGATCTTGGAATCATTATATTCTATTGAGGGTAACTGATGTTATTGAATATAATGCATGATTAATCATATTATATTTTAATACGAGATTAATCATTTTGAACATTTAACTAATAACCTTTTTATTTATATATTTCAGATATGACTACTACAAGCACACAAAACACATTCTCGATCCGGTCTGTTCTCGAGAAGGAGAAGCTGACTGGAACGAACTTCCTGACGTGGTCAAGGAACTTGAGGCTGGTCCTCAAGCAGGAGAAGAAGGACTATGTCCTTCGTGATCCCCTCCCCGAGAGGCCTCTTGCCAATGCCGCCAGGACTCTGCACAATGCTTGGGAAAAGCATTCGTCAGATGAAAATGATGTCTATTGCCTGATGTTGGTGACAATGACTCCTGAGCTGCAAAAACAGTTCGAAAGTGTATTGTCTCCCATCGAGATAATGGCAAGCCTGAAATCACTTTTTCAGGAGCAGGCTAGGACTGAGAGGTTTCAAACAGTTAAGAACCTCTTGGACTGCAAGTTGGCTGCGAATGCGGCAGTGAGTCCTCATGTCTTGAAGATGATGGGTTATCTCGATCATCTTCAGAAACTCGACTGCCCAATCAGCCAGGAACTTGCCTGCGACATCATTCTGCAGTCTTTACCTGCAAGCTATGATCAGTTCATTCTGAACTTTAACATGCATGGCTTGAGTAAGACACTACCTGAGCTTCACGGAATGCTCAAGACTGCAGAACCCAACTTGAGGAAAACCGCCAAGGACCCCAATGTGCTTATGGTGCAGAAGGGCAAGGGGTTTAAGAAATCCTCTGCTAAGGATAAGGGAAAGGCCAAGGCTGTCCAAGTCACGGACAAGGACACGCCAAAGCCCAAGCCCAAGTCCAAGGCTGGGCCTACTGACATGTGCAGGTTCTGCAAAGAACTGGGGCATTGGAGAAGAGATTGTAAGAAATTCCAGGAAGGTCTAAAGGAATTGAAGAAGAAGACTTTCGAGACTTCTTCATCAGGTATTTTTGTTATAGAAGTTAATACAACTACTTCTGATAATACCTCATGGGTCATGGATACTGGTTGTGGGGCTCATATTTGTACTAATATGCAGGCACTCAGCAACAGTAGAAGGCTGAAGCAAGGACAAGTGGAGCTACGAGTTGGGAATGGAGCGAAAGTTTCAGCACTAGCTGTAGGCACATACTTGTTGTCTTTACCTTCGGGATTGATTTTAGAACTGAATAATTGTTATTTTGTACCTGCTATAAGCAGAAATATTATTTCAATTTCTTTGTTGGATTTGGAAGGTTATGATTTTTCAGTTAAGAATAAATTATGTTCCTTCAATCGCAACAATTTGTTCTATGGTTCTGCCCCTCTTTCGAATGGGCTTTACATACTCGATCAATCTGCGCCAATTTATAACATTAATACAAAACGGTTTAAACCTAATGAGGAAAACCGAACGTTTCTATGGCATTGTCGTTTAGGGCACATCAGCGAGAAACGCATCAAGAGGCTCCATTCGAATGGACTTCTTGGCTCATTTGACTTTGAGTCATGTGAGAAATGCGAATCATGCATGATGGGCAAAATGACACGGGCCCCCTTTAATAAACCTAACGAGAGGGCCAGTGACTTATTGGGCCTGATACACACTGATGTGTGTGGCCCAATGTCCACAAATGCAAGAGGAAACTATCAGTACTTCATTACCTTCACTGATGATTTCAGTAGGTATGGATATGTTTATTTGATGAAACATAAGTCTGAATCTTTTGAAAAGTTCAGAGAATTCCAAAATGAAGTACAGAACCAACTTGGCAAAAGCATTAAGGCTCTTCGGTCTGACCGAGGAGGAGAATACTTAAGCCAGGAATTCAGTGATCATCTGAGAGAGTGTGGGATTGTATCCCAACTCACTCCTCCTGGAACACCTCAATGGAATGGTGTGTCTGAGAGGAGAAATCGGACCTTATTGGATATGGTTCGATCTATGATGAGTCACACAGACCTTCCAATATCCCTTTGGGGATATGCTCTGCTAACAGCAATGTTCACTCTAAATAGAGCGCCATCAAAAGCAGTAGCAAAGACACCATATGAATTATGGACTGGAGAAGCTCCAGTGCTGTCTTATCTCAGAATTTGGGGTTGTGAAGCTTATGTCAAGAGATTAATCTCAGACAAGCTTACACCAAAATCTGATAAATGCTATTTCATTGGTTATCCACGGGAAACCAAGGCTTATTACTTCTATCTACGTTCCGAGAACAAGATTTTTGTTGCCCGGGATTGTAACTTTCTTGAGAGGGAGTTTCTCTCTAAGAAAGACAGTGGGAGTAAGGTACTGCTTGAAGAAATTCAAGATGAACAGGATACTGCCCAACCTAATGAGGAAGAGCAGCAGGAGGACCTACAAGAAATTGTAGAGCCTGAACCTGTAGTACCTGAAGTTCGAAGATCCGGGAGGATCCGTCACGAACCCGAGAGATATCAAGGATTCCTCGTGACTAACTGTCATGATCTTTTGATCATTGATGGTGATGAACCATCGAACTTCAATCAAGCCATGATGGGCCCAGATTCCTCTAAGTGGCGCAAGGCCACTGATTCCGAAATGGACTCCATGTCGGTCAACCAAGTTTTTTCGTTGGTTGACTTACCCGCTGGTGTAAAAGCCATCGAGTGCAAATGGATCTTCAAGAAGAAGATTGACGTGGATGGAAATGTCCAGATTTATAAAGCCAGGTTGGTGGCAAAAGGTTTCAGACAAGTTCACGGTGTGGACTACGATGAAACCTATTCACCAGTGGCTATGATGAAATCTATTCGGATTCTACTAGCAACTGCAGCTTTTCATGATTATGAAATTTGGCAGATGGACGTGAAAACCGCCTTCCTGAATGGTATTCTGGAAGAGGATGTGTATATGACACAACCTGACGGTTACATAGATCCGAAGAATGCTGGGAAAGTATGCAAGCTTCATAAATCCATTTATGGATTGAAGCAAGCATCGAGGAGCTGGAATCTTCGTTTTGATGAAGCGATCAAGCAATTTGACTTCATCAGAAACGAAGAAGAACAATGCGTGTATAAGAAATCTAGTGGGAGCAAGATTGTATTTCTTATTCTGTATGTCGATGACATACTGCTTCTCGGAAACGACATTCCAATGCTAAAGTCCGTAAAAGACTGGCTTGGAAGTTGTTTTTCCATGAAAGACATGGGTGAAGCCGCATACGTTCTTGGAATTAGGATCTATCGGGATAGACCTAAGAGGCTGATAGGCTTGTGTCAAGACTCATACATTGACAAAGTCCTACAAAGATTCAGCATGAAAGATTCCAAGAAGGGCTTCACGCCAATGGTACATGGCACAACGCTAAGCAAGAAGCAGAGCCCTACGTCGGCTGCTGAGCTTGAGCGCATGAAGAATATTCCTTATGCATCTGCAATAGGATCTGTCATGTATGCCATGATCTGTACTCGTCCTGATGTTGCTTATGCATTGAGCATGACGAGTAGATACCAGTCAAATCCAGGTGAAAACCATTGGATTGCCGTAAAGAATATCTTGAAGTATCTAAGACATACTAAGGATAAATTCTTGGTGTACGGTGGAAGTGATGTGCTTAAAGTCAGTGGATTCACGGACGCAAGTTTCCAGACAGACACAGATGATTTCCGGTCACAGTCCGGTTATGTCTTTTGTCTGAATGGCGGTGCAGTAAGTTGGAGAAGCTCCAAGCAGGACACCGTTGCTGATTCCACTACAGAAGCTGAATATATCGCCGCCTCAGAAGCAGCGAAGGAAGCTGTTTGGATACGAAAGTTCATTATGGAACTAGGTGTGATACCAGATGCGGCTGAGCCTCTGGCGCTATTTTGTGACAACAATGGTGCTATAGCTCAGGCAAAGGAACCAAGATCACACCAGAAATCCAAGCATGTTCAAAGAAGATATCACTTGATACGTGACATCGTTAATAGAAAGGAAGTCAAGATCAGCCGAGTTCCGACAGATGATAATGTCGCTGATCCGTTGACAAAGCCACTCCCAAGACCTAAGCTCGAGTTCCTGACTGAAGCTGTAGGCATTAGAAACATTGAAATGTAATCTAAATTTGAGTGGGAGTTTTTTTGTGAGCTTTATTTTAGTTATTTGATATGTTCTTGTAAAACATTATTTTATGTTTAATGAAATTATTATTTCAAGATTATTTTAACTGTGATGAAATAATCGTTCCAAAATGATATGAAGCATTTTATAGGTCATCAAAGTAAGTGACTTGATCTTGAGTCATCAAAGTCATTTAGCTTGATCATGAGACCCTATATTTGATAAATGTTTTATATCATCCTGTCCCTAGTCGAAGGTTGTTGAAACTGGAACACCAACAACCGTGTGAGACTGGATTGGTACGTGACTTATGACAAAGTCTCAGTGTGTCATAGATGCGCGGCATCAAAGTCAGTACATAGGTGCATGTTGGGAACATACGACCGGACAAGACCCGCTTATAAGAACTCTTCAGGATATTTATATCTGTGTCATAAGAGATTCTTACTACGACTATAGAGTATAGTCCTTAGACCTGAGTTCACATGCATGTGATTGCACATGGACTGGTGCACTTTGATCATTGTCTAACGCTATCGTTCTGCGATAGCTATAAGGACCTTGTTTGGGTACATCATGAAATGAGTAGTTTACAGTGATGGAACAAGATGGGATTTGTCCCTCCAATATAAATGGAGTGAATATCTCTAGGCCAATCGGAGATTTGAATACTGGAAAACGCATGGCCATGCTCAAACGGACTTTCCCGAGTCATTTGGATTGTCAGTATTAAATCAGAGTCCGATGAACAAGATTAGGCTTTATAAGGATGACACTAATCTTGCCTTATGACTAATCGAGATATTGAGACAAAAGGATTATGAATACAGAGATTCCAGTACAAGTGGGAGATTGTTGGAATTGTGTCCAGTAATCTCGGTACTGTCTCTAGAAAGTAAGAGTATGTCAATGATCAGACATAAGTCATATAATACTGGGGGTCATGATGGCTTGCTAGAGTCCGCTCATGATCTATAAGTCTTGGACTTATTGCCTTTATTATATGATCCCATATGGGTCACACGCCTAAGCTAACAGGAAAATGTGTAGGAACGGTTTAGCAGAAGTACAGTAAAAGTGTTAGGCATTTACTGTACTTAGAGAGAATAAAAGGTTTAGCCACTGTGCATCGATCGATGCATAAGGTGCAACGATCGATGCAGTGCGCAAACACCGACGAGTTAATTGGTATTTGGGCCAAATGGCCCAAACGGAACAGGACGAGTTTTGTGTCATAAAACTCGAGTTTCAGACCGATTAACCCTGATACTTGAGCCGAAAACTCTCTCTCTCTGCGCCAAGTTCCCCTTGTGGTCTAGCAGCTGTTTCCTGTGAAAGCGTGTGTGAACCTTTGGAGGATTCATCCCTCGGTGTTTCTCTGATCTCAGACATACCATCCATTTCCGCTGCAATAACAGGTATAAGGTGAGATCATCAATTGTTTCTATTCTGAGAAGAACCTAGATCGCATGTTTAGGATAATCTGAATCTGGAATTGAATCAGGATTCATCTAAACGTTCCAACAACGATGACCACAATTGTCAACCGGTTATTTACTAAACCGGATTTTCTCAATTTATTTGGTCCAACCAAATCAAATTAGAAAATCCTGGTTTAGGCACAAAATCCAATTTTTCGACTTTGGATTTCTTATCCCGGTTTAACCAGACTTAATAAAATTATTAAATCTGTTTATTAAACCGTGACGTTTAATTTTAATCAAAATATTAAACCGAGCCTTAAACCAACCATGTCGATCGATGAACCAACCGTGTCGATCGATCCGTCAACCGCATCGGTCGATGCTCTTAGCATCGATCCTGCATCGATCCTGTATCGATCGATGCTCTCACGCATGCACGGAACCGAGCCAAAACCCTAACCGTGTCGATCGATGCACCAACCGCATCGGTCGATGCACCAACATCGAACCTGCATCGATCCTGCATCGATCGATGCTTTCACGCGTTAACAGGGTTTGCCGAGAGTCTGTATAGCCCGATCCATGCGATCGTATCGATCGATCCATGCGATCGCAGCCGATACTCATTCTCTCGGATCAGATCGCATACCAAATCATATAGCTTGATCATGCGATTTTTTTCATATGTTTAGGTTTCAATTCTTGTTACTTAAGTGATTTCTCTTATCAGTAGTTGATTCAAAACACTTTTAAACAAGAAAAACAATCCTAAACTTGAATCTAAACAAGAAAAACCAGAACCAAAAGCTCTGATACCACTGAAGGAATGTTTAGTCAATCCTGATTCAATTCTCTGATTCAGATTATCCTAAACATGCTGATCTAGGTTCTTCTCGAATAGAAACAAATGATGATCTCACCTTATACCTGTTTGCAGCGGAAAGAGATGGTATGTCTGAGATCAGAGAAACACCGAGAGATGAATCCTCCAGAGGTTCACACACGCACACCAATCAGGAAGAAGGCTGCTAGGCCACTAGGGGAACTCGGCGCAGAGAGAGAGAGAGTTTTCGGCTAAGGGACTAGGGTTAATTGTTCTGAACTCGAGTTTTATCTCATAAAACTTGTCCGGTTCCGTTTGGGCCATTTGGCCCAAACACCAATTAACTCAACGGCATTCGCGCACTGTGTCGATCGACACACCTTGTGTATCGATCGACACACAGTGGCTAAACCGTTTTATTCTCTCTAAGTACAGTAAATGCCTAGCACTTTTACCGTACTTCTGCTAAACCGTTCCTACACATTTTCCTGTTAGCTTAGGCGTGTGACCCATATGGGATCATATAATAAAGGCAATAAGTCCAAGACTTATAGATCATGAGCAGACTCTAGCAAGCCATCATGACCCCCAGTATTATATGACTTATGTCTGATCATTGACATACTCTTACTTTCTAGAGACAGTACCGAGATTACTGGACACAATTCCAACACACCTGCCAGCGGATACTTGAGCGAGCCATTTTGCCAGTGGTGTTGGGAATTTCGGTCTTGCTGTAGGCGTTAGGTTAGGATAGGTGTAGTTAGGCCAGGTAAGTTGGGGGCACTAACTCTATTTTTTGTCTTGTAGATAGATCGGCGGATAGGCGACTTTGCGTGTCGTCTTTGACTTTCTGATGTACAGCGGCGTCGTATGGGTTTTTGGATATGATGACGGCTTTATGTAGGAACTCTGATCGTAACCATGTACTAAAAACTTTATGATGTATGATATATCGTTTTATGTATATGGTGGATGCAGAGTGTTCGGCTAATCGTTTATAGTAACATAGTAACTATTTGCATGATTGAGATGGTTCGAAAAGCAAATGGTTTACTGTGTGAAACTAAATGATGAGCGCAACTGACGACAATTCATCATGACCTGAACCCAGGCCGACGACGCATCCGACCGATCATTAGATTGCGTAATTTGTGTGTGGTAATTGCTTGTTTCACTTCTTGCTTGATTGATTGTTTTGTTGGGCGGTAGATTGCGTAGTGTTAGCGTGCGTGGTTTTGATGGATTGATCGTTTTGGGTCGTAGCGACCGTTGGATTGTTAGTAGTTCGAAAGTTTGAGTAGTGATTGTTCGCTTTCCTTTGGTTTTGGTGGAAAGGTAAGTATTAAGGTTATTTTGGTTGTACTTCAAGTTTCGAGCTGACTTGCGGACGGTTGAGTTCAACCATCGTTCCGCGAGAGAACAGACTTATAGGGTATTGTTACTTAATCACGAGTGACCGTCAGGTACGTGATTAAATAACCATACTTCTATAGGGAAGTAACAGCGTGGATAGAGCGGAAAGATGATGTGAACCCGAGACCGAACCCGAACCCGAAAAGCGAGAAAAGGTGCCAAGATGTCGTGAGATCAGTAGCTGGACCGTGAATCAGTGGTGGATATTGTCTGGGAAGGATGTCTCAGCTTACCGAGCGACCGTCAGAAAGAGTCAGTGAAGTTGTTGGAATCAGACAGGTGGAAGCAGATGATCAGATTCTTGAGGAGTGTTCCAGGAAGAAAGAAGGACGTCAATAGAAGATATGGAGGTCGAAGCAAAGTGGGGAAGCCAGACGTAGAGTCAGGACGGAGGAATCGTCAGGCAACGCGTGTAAAGGGCGAGTCAGGGAGATTTCCGTAGTGTTGGGTGTCAGCAGAATGCAGCAGTGGCCAAGGATGGAAGCGTCAGACGGAAGTGTCGGAGCAGCTTACAGGGTTTGGACCCGACTTGATGTCTGTAGGTGACGAAGAATTTGGGGACCGAATTCCTGTAAGTGGGGAAGAATTAGATACCCCGTATCAAAAATACGGTCAACGGGCAGCAAAAAGTCAACCGAGGGTAAAATCGTCATTTTACCTAAGTCAGGGGTAAAATGGTAATTTTACCAAAGTTCGAGACGGAAGCCGAGGCGGGCCAAATATTCTTATGTTTTAACATAAAGAATGTTAGAAGATCAGAATTGGAGAAATCGGAGCAGAAACGAGTTTTTCGGCTTGTCGGGAATGGAAACCGACTAAACCGAAGAAACTTCGGAAATTCATAACCGGAGCTACGTAACCCCGAAAGGAGTGATTCAAAATGCTAAATTCATCTAAAAGCATGAAGAATCTTATTTTAGAGGTTTAAAGATTTATCGGAGCGTTCAGAGCCGTTTTAAAATATTAAACCCGAGAAACCGTAAAACCGAGCTTTAGAAAGAGTGGGATTATTGGTTGGTTTAAGTAGGCATGGGCGTTCGGGTACCCGTTCAGGTTCGGTTCGGGTCTTTCGGGTTTTTGGGTTTTCGGGTCTGAGATATAAAACCCATTCGGGTATTTTAGAATTTCGGTTCGGGTTCGGTTCGGTTCCATTCGGGTTCGGGTACCCAAAAAACATAAAACAAAAATAAAAATTAGTTATATTTAAATAAAAATTCGTTAAATTTTGATAAATATAACAAAACCCTTCATATAGTTTTTTTTTTGATAATTTAGTTATTTTAGACTAAAAACAACTAATATATTTAAGTTTATAATTATAATTTTGGATAATTTTGTTATATTAGGTCTAAATATAATTAATATTTTAGGTATATAATTGTAATTCAGATATTTCGGGTACCCATTCGGTTCCCGGTTCGGGTCGGGTTCGGGTTCGGTTCTTTGGATATAGGAGTTTAGGACCCGTTCGGGTATTTTATCGTTTCGGGTTCGGGTTCGGTTCTACTTTTTCGGTTCGGGTTCGGTTCGGTATTTCGGGTCCGGATATTATGCCCAGCCCTAGGTTTAAGGATGGATTAAGTGGTGTTTTGGCAACAAAAAATTGCCCAGAAGGACACTTGTCACCTCCCCATGTCGCCGCCTTGCTTGGAAAGGTGTCATGCATGCCAAGATCCATTGAATTTTCATGCATGCAAAGAATGTCATGTCCAATTCAATGTATCTCACCAAACACTCCACTCTCTAATCTCTCTCAAACTCTCTCTCTCGAACCCTCTCTTCCTCTCTTGTCCAGAAACACAAATTCCTTGCATGTTGATCTTTTGTTCTTGTGGATTCAACAAAAATCATCCTTGATGTTAATCATATCTTGATAAACAAGTAAGAGCAATTTTTGTCTCTCTTGTCACCACCAAATCTCTCCTCTCTCTTTCGGCCTCTCTACTCTCTCTGTCACTCAAGATCATGCAAGTTTTCCTCAAGAACTCTTGAAGATTCCTAGCAAACTCAAGAAGAACTCAAGAACCCTAGCTTACTCATCAAAGCTTCTTGAGCAAGAAATCTTGTAACTTTCTTTCTATAAGCTCAAATCTAGATCTATCAAGTGCTATAGCTTTGTATTAACCTCCTCTATCTTTTCCAGTTAACCGCCGCCATTAGAACCGCCGGAGATCGCCGGAAAACTGCCAAGAAGCAACCGCTTCTTTAGGGTTTGTGGAATCTCACCTTTTTCCTTAGTGTTTTAGATGTTTTGAGGATGGAAATAAATAGATCTGGTGTTGGTGATCAGTTTGATAGGTGGTTTGCTGTTGGAAACCGCCGGAAAAACCCTCACCGCCGCCGGTCAACTCTCCTCCGCCGGAGTCAACGCCGGAGAGTCGCCGCCGGTGAAGCCCTCCGCCGCCAAAAGCCAGCTGGTTCTTCAGGGAGTCTTCTGGTATGGTTTGATCAGAAATTGGGTTGGGTTTGAGGGTTGACTAGACCGGGTCAAAGTGAGTTGAACCGGTCAACGGTTCAATCTCAACCGGTTTAGTCAAACCGGTTTAATTGGGGGTGAATGGGATCGGTTTAGTAGTTCAGTGGTTTATTGGTTCAGTGGTTTAGTGTCTCAGGTGTATTCGGAGTTCGAAGTTCGAGGTTCGGTAGTTCGGGAATCCACATCCGCATCAAGCCGTAGTTTTGCGGTTATTTCTGTGAGTCGGTTCGAAAACTCGTAGTTTTAATTAAACCGGGAATCCTAAACCGTAGTACTAAGTTGCATGCCCAATTACCTAAATTAAATAATAATTAATAATTAATGAGGCCTTTAATAATTAACCGGATAAGACCAATTAATCGTGATTAGGGTTTTAGAATTAAAAAGGTTAACCGACTGTGTGCCACTAGGTTGCTAGGAAGATATTGATTGTTGCATTCATATAGACCGTGTGAATAGGACGATATATGCATATATATTTATAATGAAACTATATACGGAAATTAAGACGATATTAAAATATGAACTAAACCTTAACACACGTATAGAATATGAGTACGGGATTGGGGGTTAGGATGAATAGCGGGTTTGGGTAACGAATGAATAAATTTAAATAATAATGAGAAGTCGGGGAGTTAGTAAGTTTACTAACTCTAAACCGACAAATCGAGAACGTTGTTAAAAGATACTTAGGATGGATTCAATAAGAAGTGTGTGGATTGGGAGCCGTCTACGGGTCAGCAATCCGCTAACCCATGGTAGCGGTCAAAAATCAAGTAAAAGACATAGAAACTGTAATAGACCTGCTTGTGGTGTTGTGTGTTTGATTGTGATTGCATGGTTTTGTGTTGTTGCTGTTGTGAGTTTCCGTGCAGGTTTATTAGACTGCTCGGTGTTGGGCCGAGCAGTTGTTGAGTGACACTTACTCCGGTCTCGGGACCGGGTAAGTTAGTGGTGCTGACGAGGTATCTTACCTAGTCAGAGCGGTGATACGGGTAGTGTAGTGGCTTGCGGGATGGTTGGGATTATTATCGCTGTTATGGCTTGCGTGATCTGTGTTAGAGTCCCAGCGATTCTGCGTGTTTATGTTTCTGCACTAGGACACTAGGGTGCGTTAGATTCCGCAAGTCTAGGTTTTCTTTTTACGTTCCGGTACTTCCGACCCGATTGGATCCTCAGGTTTTACCTAACCGGATCACGGTGATTCCGGTTATGGTGTTAACCTATCGGGTGACGCCGGTAGGTGTGTGATTCGGAGAATACGGGGTCATGTCCTAGGGCCGAATTACATGGAAACTCAGGTTACCGGGGGCAGCAGGAGTCACCGCGTATCGATGGACAGAGAACGGTGTCCTATACGTGGGACCTTGTGAGCACGTATAGGAGTCGAGGGTTAGTTGCCATATAGGTGACAATGTAAACCCGTGGAAGTTACCGAGTTCGTAGGGCCCAGTGTTGTTTTGTTATTCTTTCATTGCGCGATAGATAGATCAAATCCAATCGAGGACATATGCCGCAGTGCCTTTGATTTCCTTAATTCTCTTTCTCTTGGCTTCTTTGTGTGTGTTTGGGTTTATCACGACGTGGTAGTGCGTGATCGACCGTTTATTCCCGCTGATTGTTATTTTGGGTTTTGGGGCGGGATTTGTAGACTCTAGATAGATTAGAAGCCATTAGTGGGGAGCCGATTCACTGGGTTATCTTAGATCGCTCATTAGACTCAGGTTTAGCAGCGACGGACGCGGGAGGTCCTCGGTGTGGTTTCGGGATGGCTTGTGACGGGTTTTCTTTCGGTGTTTTGAGTGTTTTTATTTCGGTTCGGCAGCTGCGCTACTTTTCGTGATTTGTATTTGATCGATTTTATGTTTATGTGTTTATATTGATGAGTGTTTGTAAAAACCCGTTAAACGTTGTATTCGACGTTTGATTGCTTAAAAATGAAATTGTTTCCCTGATATGAGGTTTAAGTCCGGACCGACACAACTCGTTGAAGTAGTGCAAGTAGTACTGCTTGTACTATGGATACGAGGATAGCGGAGTCGAAGATCGATTGGTGCGAGCCTTTTGTCTCAAACCGAACTATCTTTGGCTTTGTCCTGTGGCGAACTTTTCCCGTTCGACTTGCTCGGGTTCGACCGGTCATGTTCTTGTTTGATTGTTGACCGGTCAGCTCGACGGTCAGCGGAGAATGGGAAAGGGGCGTTACAGAAATGGTTGTGATTCACTGCTCAAGCGGAAGCTGACAACCGGGTAAAATGCTCTGCCCTCACCTACTAAAGATCTCCATGGGACTTTGGTTAAGTATGTTGAGGCGCCATCTCCAAAATTACCGGAAGGACCACCGGGATTTCCTCCACTTTTCCCTGAATTGTCTAAAGAAAAACAACAAATGGCTCTGCTCTACATCTCCTATACGGACAAAACATAGAGAAATTCTAGAATATGTAGAGTTTGATAATCGAAAACTGAAGCAAAAACCGGTATAGCCGCTAGTCTCATCAAGTTCACTCACAAGGTCAACAAAGACAAAGAGCATATATTTTACTACAATCCTCAAAAATCAAGTACTCACAATGACACTTAATCTTGCATATGTTTCTCGCTCTTGCAGAACATTCTCCTTCTTGTGATCATGAAGACAGAGAGCACTAGTATACAGTCTTCAATTTTCACTTTCCTTGAGGAGAAAGTTCATACCGCAACACAGTCTAAATCTTCAACAGAACGTAACAACCCTTACTTGTAGACGCAAAAGCATGGATAAACATGATGCGAACCTAAATGGGGAGACAATGGAAGGAAACTCACAAGTCAAATCTGCCATCACCAAAAACTCTTCAGCCAAAAAAAGTATGAGGATCAACAAGGTGTACAACCCCTCCCCCCGCAAACTCAAACTAATATGGTGGCTTTGATTTGAAGCCGCTGCAATCTCGAGGAGCATAATGAGTTTGAATTGTCAAGGCGAGTGAAACAACGATAAAGTTTTTCATATCAGGGAAATGCGCAAGAAGTATTACGAGATTACAATTTTTTCGAAAAACCAAAAGGCTATATACTTAGATGTGAAGTTGGGTACTTTAGCCTTTAATGTATCATGCGACTATGGCGCTCGATTTCATGATAGGCGAAAACGAGTATGGGATCAGCTCATTCAGATAGGTTTGACGAGAATGATGCTTGGTGATGAGGACATCAACAAAGTCGAGCTGTACCCGTTAGATTTGACCGAGCCGATCCAAATGCACAATGCCGAGCCGCCTGAGTCTTTCGGGCAATGAAGAACATACCAAGGACGAGGTCAGGCCAAAGTAAGTTTGTAGAATTCAATTGAGCCATGGAACAACTGATCACAAGGAGCATCATAGAAGAAATTACGGAGCATTTGGACCAGCTGGCACAAGATAGGCCCGTATTAAATCAACTAGCCGTGAAGATGACCGAGACAAGCCTAACCGAAGCTGATGAGCCATCCGATCAAGGTTAACACCATTTTCATCAAGGAGACCATCTCGGACCAGGAGACTATCAGGACCACACAACCGTACCAGGCCCATGCATTTTGCAGCCGAATGGCCCATGCTCAAGACCGAAGTCCCATCTGTGATCTTCACCATCCGAGCCGCCGAGTCTTAGACCGTGAAATCTCATTGGGCCAAGGTTTATATTCTTTTTCCCTTGCATGGTTTTGTTTCAATGGGTTTTCTATGCAAGGTTTTTGATTAACCTGCGGCCCATTTCATGAAAAAGAGAAGGCCGGCCTATTTTTTCCTTGTCTCATTTTTCTTTAATTTTTGCAAGGACAATTTAAGACTTTGCTTGTTTACTAAAATCTTAGACTATGTAGCCACTTTGTATGCTTTGTAATTCATTAAGTATTTTATTACATAAAACCTAGAAAGAGTTTCTTTTGTCTAGACCCTTGGCCCCCGGTTTCTTGTGAGGTTCTACCTTGTCTTGATCAAAGCAACCTTATTACTGTATCAACTTCATCGATCATCCACCAGTTCATGCAAAGAGTGCCCTTCAGCCAGTTACTAAGCTCCATCGTCAACCAACCTATCCCACGGTTCAAAGAGAGAGCACCCATCGACCAGATCTTGGTCCCATCAGCCATACCTTTAGATCTTACATCATCTGATTTCAGGGCTTTAAATTTACTGAAGTTCAATTATATATTTTCCTTCATCTTTTCCTTTTTGTTGTTTTTCTTTGTTTTTACATCCTTAAATCGAAAACCATATAAAAACTGCATTAGCTACTTCATATTGTTTCTGTTATTTCCAAGCCATCTTAAAAAAAAGTTAGGTTGAGCTTGTTTAGTTTGCGGCCGTAGTATTTTCTCTATAGGGTTTATCGGGCTGTATTGCTTAGCTAGCTTGTTCCGGTTTTTTATTTTGTTTTCCTTGTTATATTGCTTCTTTTTTTGCTTTGAAAGGTTTAAGTTGTTAGATAATAGCTTATATAGCATAATAAAACTGAAAAGAAAAAGAAGTTTGAGTCTAGGTTTGCTTGCGGCTGTAGTTAGGGTTTATCAAGTCGGTTGTGTCTTGCTTGGTCTGATTGCCTTGGTTGTTTGTTGCAAGTTGTTCATGTTTTTACGTGCATCCATTCCATCCGGTCTTGCTCACACTTAGTTAGTTTTGAATTAGCTATCATCTAAGTTGATAAAAAAAAATCCAAAAAGAAAAGCATATAGAACATATTTGCATATTGTCTCAGTTAGGACATAACGTTGCATCCGAGTTGTGTTCTTTCCTAGTTCGAGTTTTATTCTTGCATATTGCCTTTAGTTTGCTAGCTTGTTTGCATATTTTCTTTTTAAGTTGCATTAGTCACACAAAAAAAAGGTTAACTAAAATTTGCACATTTTCCATTTTGCTTGATTGCATCTTTGGTATTTTGTGTTTGCGGTTTGCCTTTTTTCCTTTTTGTTTATTGTTCTATATTTCTCCTTTAATTTAATCCCTTTTTCCAGTCTTTGATTGTTCAGGAGCTAGACAGCATGGGTGACAACAATGCACTAGCTGATCTAACCCAAGTTCTTGGAGAGATCCACGCTATAAGTGATATATCATGGTTTTAGAGTTTTTGACCATGATATAAGTCTTTGTTATCAAGTCTTTCTATGTGTTTTGGAGTCTTTTCAACTGTTTTACAGGTTTAGGTACGTTTTGAGCATATTTGGACATATGGCCTATTCTTGAGCTATTTGGAGCATTCGTGCGAGAGAGAAGAAGTCATAGGCGAAACAGAGATCAATGTCGATTGACACTGCTGTGCATCGATCGACACAGGACGGCATCAGATGTTTCTCGGTGAGTTAATGAAGACTTTGGATAATTTCAGCTTGGCCCAAAAGTTTTTCATACTTACAAAGAATCCCAAAATGTGTTTAGACTATTATATTAGTGTTTT
This sequence comes from Orychophragmus violaceus, assembly GCA_030180135.1. Taxonomy (NCBI): domain Eukaryota; kingdom Viridiplantae; phylum Streptophyta; class Magnoliopsida; order Brassicales; family Brassicaceae; genus Orychophragmus; species Orychophragmus violaceus. Next base: position 30,694,905 of record CM058233.1, read on the forward strand.
TTAGCCATTGTTTAGGCTACGCTTTTACTTATCAGAGATTGATAGATTTTGGGGCTGGTCTTGTACTCGACAGAGAAGAGATTTTGAACCCCTATTTTTCTATCCCTTTTATGGTATTTGGATTTCTATTCATCATGTCTATTGTTATGATTGCCATGTCTGAGTAGATATCCAGTAAGGTTTAGGGATTCTCAATAGGGATTTCATGGAATATTCGGTTAATCAATCCTTAGGGATTCATACTTTCTAGTTCTTCAACTAGGGTTGATCTTAATGCTTAATTTGAAGTAGCTACCCAGATTATTGTTGTTAGGTTGGTTTTGGCAACGAGAGTTGGTTAATAAACTAGAAAGAACCTAGATGAGCAATTTTTTATTTGCAAAGAAATTTGGCGTAGGGAAATTGTGAACGAAAGAACTTGAGATTAATGCATGTTTAGGATCTCTAGAACTCGCAATGAAAGTTGGTTTGCTAGGTTGCTAGACATAGATAATACTCGCAACAAAAGTTGGTTTCTTATACTTCTGTGATTTCAATTCTAGAACATTTCTTAATTTGATCATGCCTGATTGATTTGCATGTATTCCTGATTTCCTGAGAACTCACTTGACTTGACGATTCGCTTGATTGATAACACTGTTTGATTTAATTTCCTGTTTTATTTACTGCTTATTCTCTGCTGTTGCTTAGCTTAATTCGAACCTCTATAATCTATGGTAAGATTCTTGAGTCTCTGTGGATTCGACCCCTATATACTACTTGTCACGTCTGTGGACTTGCAGTGTAGCTTTAGGGATTAAACTTTGAGCATATCAAGTTTTTGACGCCGTTGTCGGGGACTCTTTTGAGTCTTCGATAGATTTGAGTTTAGAATTTAGACTAGGCTTTTCGTTTTTATTTTACTAATTACTTTTCTATTTTGTCTTTGTTCTTGCGTTTCAGGTTCGACAAAGAACAAAAGCATCAATCGACATCCACTTGGAATCGATCGACACACTCGCGATCAGCATCGATCGATGCTCTGTTAGCGTCGGTCGACACACTTTGCGTGAACCAGACTGTCCATGCATGATCGCAAACTAAGGAGTAATCCAGATAAAGAGCTCGTTTTCTTCGAAATCAGGAGCTAGCAAGGTGATATACCATGGATTTTAGGGATTCTAGCCATGGTATATGTCTTATTTATCGAGTCTTTTATTATGTTTTGGAGTCTTTTCAGGTGTTTTACAGGTTTAAGGACATTTGGAGCCTAATTGGACGTTCTGGGAGCATTGGGAGCATTTCTGCACTGTTTAGAGGTTTCACAGAGTTCACTGGCTGCGAAATCGCCCTGCATCGGTCGATGCAGTATGTGCTTCGGTCAATGCAAGGTGATTCCTGCGCACAAAAATCCAAAAATTACAGTTTTTGCCCAGAAACTTCCCAGATTTACAAAAAGGCCCCAGACGTGTTTTAGACTATATATTAGGGTTTTTAAGCCATTGTTTAGGCTACGCTTTTAGTTCTATGTTTTATTTTATTTCAGAGAGAGTTAGGGGCTGATCTTGTTCTTGAAAGAGAGAGGATTTCGAACCCCAGTTCTTTATTCTGTTTTATAATATTTGGTTTTCTATTCATGATATCTTATGTTTCGATGAACATGTCTGAGTAGTTTACCAATTAGGTTTAGGGATTCTCATTAGGGATTTCATGGAATTATAGGTTGATTAATCTGTAGGGATTCATATTTGTTAGTTCTTCATCTAGGATTGTTCTTAATGCTTAATCTGAATTGGCCACTTAGATTATTGATGTTAGGTTGATTGATACAACGACAGTTGGTTAATTAGCTAGAAAGAACCTAGATGAGCAATTTGATCTACTCGCAAAGAAAATTGGTTTAAGGGAATTGTGAACGAACGAACTCGTGATTAATGCTTGTTTAGAACTCTAGAATTCACAACGAAAGTTGGTTTGCTAGGTTGTTAGACATAGATAGGATTCACAACGAAAGTCGGTTTCTTATACTTCCGTGATTCCAGTTCTAGAACAAATTTATGATATTAGATCCCGATTGATTGATTAGTTTATGTTCCTGATTTCATGAGAACTCCCTAGACTTAATGTTTTGCCTTCTTGCTTACAAACTCGCTTGATTTACTTTCCGTTGTTTGATTTACTGCTTTCTCACTACATTGATTTCTCCTAATTTAATCTTTTATGTTCTAAATCTATCGCTGCCTAGAGTCCTCGTGGATTCGATACCCTAAGTACTACATTGATATTATTGTGCACTTGCAGTTAGTATAGGGTTAAAACTTACACCTATCAAGTTTTTGGCGCCGTTGCCGGGGACTCTTTTGAGTCTTCGATAGATTTGAACTTAGGGTTTAGACTAGGTTTTTCGTTTTTGTTTTTCTGATTTATTTTTCTGTTTTTCTCTGTTTTGCAGGTCAGGTTCGACAGAATCGGCTTGCATCGATCGACACGGTCCTGTGTGTCGATCGACATAGATTTCGCATTGCATCGATCGACGCTCTTCCTGCATCTGTCGACACAGTTCGCGGAATCACCAAGAAGATTTAGAGATCCATAAGGACGATGTATCGGAACGATATTTTCAGATCAGGGATTGATAGTTCACAGATAGCTGGGTTGAAGAAAAAAGTTGACTCTCTACATAGTCTTCTACTTGGAAAATATGCGCAAGAAGCTATCAACTATGTTGGAGGGAATAGATTCAACAATCAGGAATTTGCTTTTCAGGAACCCTTTCAGCAACAGAGTGACTCCTTCTCAAGGAACTATGGTGTTTCTTCTTACCAAGCACCGCCTGCACCTACGCATAAGAGCAGATTGGAAACAATGATGGAGCAATTTATTGAGGGATAAAAACAGATCGATGTGTCCTTAAACTCAAAGATAGATGCATTGTATGAAAATCTGAATGAGAAGTTCGAATCTTTAAGCACGCATGTGAAGAAGCTAGATGTCCAAGTTCAACAGACAGCTGAGGCAATACAGAGCCAAAATGAAGCTAGGAAAGCTGGACAGAGGCAATATGTCAATGCTGTGATCACAGGAGATGAAATTGACTTGCTAGGAGAAGAAGAGAGCATAATCTCGGATTTTCTGGATGAATATTGCCTGTCTGAGACATGCGTCGATCGACACAACCACGATGTCGATCGATGAATCCCCGATACGTCTGATGAATTTGAAGATAATCGCCTTGTGTCGATCGACACACATCGTGCATCGATCGACACAGATCGCAGACGGGACCAGAAACCTGTAACAGTCCCAGAACGAGTCTATAAGCCATCTGTGCCCTATCCTAAGGTTCGTAAACCGTCTAAACAGGAGTTAGGAGTGGATAACTGCATGAAAGTGATGGAAAAGAAGCAGATTCAGATTACAGAGAACGTACCAGACCCAGGAGCCTTTGTGCTCGACTGTTCCATCTCTAAGGACAGATTCAAGCGTTCTCTGTGTGATTTAGGAGCTGATGTGAATCTCATGCCATACTCTGTGGCTGTGAGATTAGGACTGATGGATTTCCAGCCTACTAGGATCTCTCTTATCCTAGCTGATCGATCAAAGAAGTATCCGGAAGGAATTCTTGAGGACATTAATGTGAGAGTTGGAAACTAAATGATTCCAACGGACTTTGTGGTGCTGAAGTATGAGATTGAGCCTGATGATCCTTTACTACTTGGTAGATCCTTCTTAGCTACTGATGGCGCAGTGATTGATGTGAGATGTGGTCTGATTGCTCTCCACCTGGGAGATGAGACATTGCAGTTCAAGATGGACAGGAAGCAGAGAGCCACCATTGATGGACAGAGCTTCAGTGTTGAGGTGGAACCAGAGAATTCGATTGGAGAGAAGAAGATGGCGGTTCCTCTTGAACCTGCTCTAACATCTTCAGTGCCTGCAACTGCTAATAAGCAGAAAGCTCAAGACATCTCATTTCCACCAAAGGTAAGGAACAAATCATCTAAGCTTAAACCTCCTAATTCCTCATCTTTGAATGCATGAAAACGCAGAATCCCACCCAAGCTTCGCTCCCGCCCTGGTTCTATTCCTTCGTTCCTTGGAAAATCTCATGATCCGAATGCTTATACGCCACCTTGGATGAAGAGACATTCACTGAGACACTCAAAGTCTCGGTTGAAACCGCCATAGGTCCGATCTATATCCCATAGTCAAGCTACTGACTTTAAACAAGCGCTGAGTGGGAGGCAACCCACTGTTAGGTTCATTTTTCTTTTCATTTTTTGTTTTGATTTTGGTGTTTTGATTTTTCTGTTTAAGTGTGTTCAGAGGCAGGAGAAACAACAGACTCGCACTGCATCGATCGATACACGTAGTGCATCGGTCGACGCAGTTGCGATTTCTGGTTAGCCGATTTGATTCCGGCTCAGACACCGGTTATTTAAATAACCGCGAGCATATTCGCCTTGCATCGATCGACACCCTTGTGGCATCGATCGACGCAGGGCGACAACAGGTACGTATTCTGCAACTTTCGGATTGTTTTTCAATTTGATTATTCTTTCACTGAGCTCTTGCTTTTATTACACTGAGGACAGTGTAGTTCAAGTGTGGGGGAAGTAGCTACTGACGCACGCTTTTGTTTTCTTATAGTCAGTCCAAAAATTTGTTTTATTGAGTCAAAACGGTTTAAGTAAGAAACAGTGAATTTTTGAGAAGTTAACAACATCTTGCAGGAACTTAAGTAACCACTGGGATGAAGCTGAAATATATATCTATGACTATTACAAAACCCAACACGGATCAACCTACTGAGGACACCCATATCAATTCAGGTATTCAGAGGATCCTTTACTGACTTCACCCTTGTAAACCTGACTTAATTTTCTCACCTAAGGTCTTGGTATACCTTGAGTCGGACTCCTCTGTTAGTTCTGACACAGCCTGTAAACCTGTCCAAGTATGGTTCCCTTCTCCCCTTCCATAAAGTAAAAAAAAATAATAAACTGAGGATGAGCTAGTTGCTCCAAAGTGGTCACGGGAGTGGTAGCAAACACTATTATCTCCTGTGCAATCCATGGAATGTGTCCAAAGTACACCCCTTAACGGGAAGAGCACTGATAAAAAAAATAAAATGTACCCAATGGGGAAAAATCAGAATGCTAAGGAAGGGAAAAGAGAAGAAAGGAACCAGAAAAAGATAGTATGGTGGTCTAGAGCTGACAAAGTAAGAATCCATGTGCCCTTTGATCGATAATCCTTAGGTGAGACCGCACTTAATATTCTTAAGAAGTCAGTAGGGTGAATTTGAATTGCTTGGATTGATTGTGGAGTTTACTTAGGACAGTTGCTAAGTGTGGGAGAAGTACATGTTGGTCTTGATGTCTTGCAGTTGATTCTTTCAGTGGTTTACTAAGGGGAATTTGAGTGTTGTTGCTTCTAGGACAAAAAGAGTTTCTGAAAGTTTTCAAACTTCTTCACCATGTTTTAGTTCTATGTTTTGCTTGAGGGCAAGCAAAGGCTAAATGTGGGGGAGTTGATATACCATGGATTTTAGGGATTTTAGCCATAGTATATGTCTTATTTATCGAGTCTTTTATTATCTTTTGGAGTCTTTTCAGGTGTTTTACAGGCTTAAGGATATTTGGAGCCTAATTGGACGTTCTGGGAGCATTGGGAGCATTTCTGCACTGTTTAGAGGTTTCACAGAGTTCACTGGCTGCGAAATCGCCATGCATCGGTCGATGCAGTGTGTGCATCGGTCGATGCAGTGTGTGCATCGGTCGATGCAGTATGTGCATCGGTCGATGCAAGGTGATTCCTGCGCACAAAAATCCAGAAATTACAGTTTTTGCCCAGAAACTTCCCAGATTTACAAAAAGGCCCCAGACGTGTTTTAGACTATATATTAGGGTTTTTAAGCCATTGTTTAGGCTACGCTTTTAGTTCTAAGCTTTATTTTATTTCAGAGAGAGTTAGGGGCTGATCTTGTTCTTGAAAGAGAGAGGATTTCGAACCCCAGTTCTTTATTCTGTATTATGATATTTGGTTTTCTATTCATGATATCTTCTGTTTCGATGAACATGTCTGAGTAGTTTACCAGTTAGGTTTAGGGATTCTCATTAGGGATTTCATGGAATTATAGGTTGATTAATCTGTAGGGATTCATATTTGTTAGTTCTTCATCTAGGATTGTTCTTAATGCTTAATCTGAATTGGCCACTTATATTATTGATGTTAGGTTGATTGATACAACGACAGTTGTTTAATTAGCTAGAAAGAACTTAGATGAGCAATTTGATCTACTCGTACAGAAATTTGGTTTAGGGGAATTGTGAACGAATGAACTCGTGATTAATGCTTGTTTAGAACTCTAGAATTCACAACGAAAGTTGGTTTGCTAGGTTGTTAGACATAGATAGGATTCACAACGAAAGTTGGTTTCTTATACTTCCGTGATTCCAGTTCTAGAACAGATTTATGATATTAGATCCCGATTGATTGATTAGTTTATGTTCCTGATTTCCGGATAACTCCCTAGACTTAACGCTTTGCCTTCTTGCTTACAAACTCGCTTGATTTACTTTCCGATGTTTGATTTACTGCTTTCTCACTACATTGCTTTCTCCTAATTTAATCTTTTCTGTTCTAAATCTATTGTTGCCTAGAGTCCTCGTGGATTCGATACCCTAAGTACTACATTGATATTAATGTGCACTTGCAGTTAGTATAGGGCTAAAACTTACACCTATCACAAGGCTAGAGAGAGAGAACAGGAAAGCTCAGAAGCCAGTGAAGATGATGAATCCAAATGCTTTGATTTGGGTTCGAGATGCAGAACAACTCATACACTCAGGGACAGCCAATTGATGTAGATGGTAATGTTATTGTCATCCCTGCAGCTAAATATATGATTGTTTATCCTGATAAAGAAGCTCAAGGTGGAGGCGCATGTGGACAAGGAAATCCACCAGATGAAGAGCCACCTAAAACACCTAATCCTCCAGCTGGGAGGATACTTGCTGATTACAACAGGTCTGACGTGTTCTATGCTAACAGGTCTGCGATTGTACCTCCTCCCTTTGCACGAAATGACTTTGAGTTGAAGAATTCTTACTATCCGCTTGTGGGACAGCACCTCTTTCATGGACTCTCACATGAGCACCCTATCGATCACATAGAGAATTTTGAGTTTTTGGTTACTGGGATGAAGCATAATGAAGTGAGCTATGAGTTCCTGCACTGCAAGTTTTTCTCTCACTCTCTTGGAGGAGAAGCTGCAAATTGGCTGAAGCATATTCCACTTGGGACTCTGACTACTTGGGATGCATTTAAGAGGAAGTTTCTTAGACACTTTTATGATAATGCTAGATCTGATCAGCTGAGAGAGGATCTCCTACAGTTCAAGCAGGGACCTAGAGAGGCCTTGAAGGCAGCTTGGGTGAGGTTTAAGATGTACCAAAGAAATTGACCTCATCATGGTTTCTCTGAATTTCAGATGTTGGGCATTTTCTTTGGAGGAGGTTATTTGTGGTATCAGATGGTGTTGGATGCTGCTAGCAATGGGAACTTCCAACACTAAATCTCCAGAGCAAGCTAAGGAGCTGATTGAGAACTTGGTGTATAGTAATAGAACTAAGAATGCTGATACGGAGAGGAAGAAGTTTGGTGGAAAAGTGGACAATTCACAGATGGCAGAGATGAAGAACAAGATTGAATTTGTCCATAGCATATTACTTGGGAAGAAGCAAGTCCATTTTGCTGCAGATGTGGAGACCTTTGGACAGGCTGATGAGTTTGAGAACGTCAATTACATAGCTGGAACTGGTTATCAAGGAAATAGATATGGAAATCAGCAGGGATAAACTTCTTGTTACACATCAAAGTTTGCATTTCAGAGACCCTTCCAGCAGAACAACTCATTCTCCAGAGACTATGGTTCTTCTACATATCAGACTCCTCCACAAAATGAACAATATGATAAGATGATGGGTCTGTTGGAAGAGCTGTTGGAAGGTCAGCAGAAGAGTATAGTGGACTTCAATGGAAAGATATATGCTTTGTACTTGGATTTGAATGGGAAGATTGAGTCTCTGAGAACTCATGTGAAGAAGCTGGATGTTCAGGTTCAACAGACTGCTGGAACAGTGCAAAGGCAAAATGGAGCTGGAAGAACTGAGCAGAAGCAGTACATCAATGTTGTAATTGCAGAGGATGAAGTTGATGGATACATGAGGAAGAAGACATCATTGCTGCTTTTCTCGATGAATTTTCTCTGTCCGCGACATGCATCGATCGACATACCCTTGATGTCAATCGAAACACACCCGACACGAAGGATGAATGTGCTTTTGAGAATATAACGTTGACTGACAGTCATTCTACATCGGTCGACGCAAGTCGCAGACGAGAGCAGAAACCTGTAAAAGCGCCATAACGAGTCTATAAGCCTCCTTTGCCCTATCCCAAGGATCCTAAGAGGTCCCAACAAGAGCTATATTAAGCTAATTGCATGGCAATGATGAATAAGAAGCTGATTAAGATCTCACTGGTTGATTCTCTGAAGAAACACCCTTCTCTGGAGAAATATGTGAAGAAGATGATCTCTACAGATGGAGATTTGAAAGAAGAGGTGTTGATGCCATCTAAGTAGGTCAGTGCAGTGCTACAGATTCAGATTCCAGAGAAGCTTCCAGACCCAGGAGTCTTCGTGCTAGTCTGTTCCATCTTCAAGGACAGTTTTAAGCATTCTTTGTGTGATTTAGGATCTGGTGTGAATCTCATGCCATACTCTGTGGCTGTGAGATTGGGACTGATGGATTTTCAGCCTACTAGGATCTCTCGTATCCTATCTGATTGATCGAAGAGGATTCCAGAAAGAGTGTTAGAGGACATTCCTATCAGAGTTGGAAACTACTTGATTCTAACAGACTTTGAGGTGCTGAAATATGAGATTGAACCGGATGATCCTCTGTTGCTTCATAGATCCTTCTTAGGTACTGCTTGAGCAGTGATGGACGTGATACATGGTCTGATTGATCTCCACCTGGGAGATAAGCCCTTGCAGTTCAAGATGGATAAGATGCAGAGATCCACCATTGATGGACAGATCTTTAAAGTTGAAGTGGAGCCAGAGATTTAGATTGGAGAAGAGAAGATGGCGGTTCATCATGAGTTTGCTCTAACATCTTCAAAGCCTGAACTTGTTGCTAAGCAGAAAGCTCCAGACATCTCTCCTCCACCCAAGCAAAGGTATGATTCCTCTAAACTTAAACCTCATAATCCATTGACTATGAATGCAAGAAAACATAGTATCCCACCCACGCTTCGCTCCCACCCTGGTTCCATTCCTTCACTTCTTGGGAAATCTCATGATCCTAATGTTTATACACCACCTTGGATGAGGAGACATTCACAGGGACACCCATTGTCTCTGTTTAATCCACCATGAGTCTGATCTTTTTCCTATAATCAAGCTAATGACTAAAAACAAGTGTTGAGTGGGAGGCAACCCACTGGTTACTTTATTTTTTGTTTTGGTTTTGGTTGCTTTGATTTTTATATTTTTGGTGTGTTCATGGCGTGAGAACAGGCCAGTATGTTCTGCGTCGATCGACACGGTCATGTGTATCGGTCGACGCAGACGTCACACGCGGGTTATTAAAGATTTTTACCATTTGAATTGCGGTTCAGATAGTAGTTCATTCCAAACCGCGAGCAAATACGATCTCCGTCACTCGATGCGGTCCTGAGCATCGATCGACACTAATCCGCAACGGGTAAGTGCTCTAACTTTTTCCAATCAGTTCAATTTGATTCTTGTTCTCCTGATCCCAATCTTCGATTCTACTGAGGTTCAAACCCAGCTTAATCTCGCCGGTATCATCAACATAATCGGTCTTCTTGAGCTCAGCATATCTCTTGGAATTCAGCTGGGGGTCGATTCGTTTGAGTGCTTCGGCCAACTGAACATTGTGAAAACAAAGTCGGAATAGATTCAAGTTAATTTACGATTGCAGTATAAGTTGCGAGCTGGTGTTAATCCCAGCAAAAAATATGGTTGGCAGAGGAAGTATTTCTTTGTCAGGATCGACATATTTTTGTTTCCCGATCCCACATCCTTAGTGGTCGGCGAGTGGAACCTCTCTGTTGGTAGTTGACCAATTGGCTAACCGTTAGTTCATTTTCTTGCTCTTGATTCTAACCATGGTATCTCTTTTGTTTCAGATTGCCTTAACCCAAAGCGACTCATTCAAGAATACATGAACAACATCAGCAATAAGTTTTCCGCGCTCGGTCATCAGATTTGGCCCAACCCGAGGAGACTAAAACAAGGAAAACCAAAGAGTTTACCATGATTTGTTGACTTCCCATATGTTTTTCTTTTTGTTCTCTGCAACATCCCAACCGAACAATAAGCTGGTGAAAACAAGGAAGGACATTCCTAGTTTTGTGATCAATCTCAAGAAGAGCATGAAACCTTCTGATAGTAGTAAGGCAGATTGTTCTAGCCGTTTTGTGGCTGCTGATCAAACCACCTCTCCTAAGTCGCAATCTAGGAGAGGAGAAGATCGAGCCACCAATGGTTCCGATAAGAAAAGGGCTGAAATTTGAGCTACGATCAAATAGGGCGGCCGATGGCGCCAATGCTTCGAAAAAAATTGGGACTACGTCCGTTGAAGACGGCGATAGGAAGAAGGATCCTCCACCCTTCTTCCCAATTGATTCGGAAAACTTCAAAGTCTACTAGTTTTATTGAGAAAACTCCTTCAACTGATAAAGGAACTCTTCCCTTCTCTTCTGATCAACAAGTTCCAACTACGGGGCCTTTCGGAACGTCGTCTTTGCCTACTGGGGGTGAAGAAACGACATTTAGAGTGGCGAGTCACTCCGAGAGTTCAGGTGTGAGTAAGCGCCCGAAGGCCGGTGATCTTTGGAGAGCTGGAAGAACAGGTCTTTCATTCTCCGAGGAGACAAGCTCAAGATTCTGGACGAATCTAACTGCGAGGAGTTGGTCCAGAATATTTCCTTTGACGTCACCCCTCCTTTTCTGGTAGATCAAGTCTACAAGTCGGGTGTGTATCATAACATCTCTCAATTCCTTGTCAATGTGAGTGTCCACGCTTGCTTGTTGGTTGTTTACTTTCAGTACTCTTTCTTTCAACATGACAGTCTTTATTGCACAGGGGACCTCTCTGATGAATTCATATATCTTTGATATGAATCGGAAACTATCGACGCAAGGCGCCGAGGTTAAAGAAGAGCTTGTCATGAAGACGAAGGAGTTGGAGAGGTTCAGCCTCTCTGCCGAGCTATCTCAAGTGAGCGAGGAAAACTTAAAGAGCCAAATTGCTTATCTCTTTGAGCAGGTGAAATTTCTTGAGACTCGCGAGAACCTCTTAGCCGCGCATTATCATGTTGATTCTGCGACGAGGTTGTCGTGCTACCCGTCCTTTATTGTCTTCATCTCGAGGACGCCTATTAGGCTCTGTTTCTGGGGTGTGTTCTTCCGGCTCTGCATCCTGGGCTGGAGCTTCCCTTTGGTCTCCTTGTCCATTGTTGTTGTTTTTAGGTCGTCGACCGCCTCGATCGGGGTTGACTATCTTCCCTTTACACTATTGATCCAGCAAATATTCGGCCAAGTTTTGGCATGACGCAGTATCTTGAGAGTACTTCTTGTGATATTCGCAGTAGTGGTTGATTCCAAACATACTTGTTCCACCCTTGTGATGTGCTGCCAACGACAAAGGTCGAAGATATTAAAGAAGATTATCATCCTGATGATAAGATTTCGTTTTTTCCTTTGCAGTAGAGGCTTTCTTAGTCGAGCCGACGTGCTTTCTTGAGAGCATGGCATGTTCCTCTTCTAGTTCTATGAACGCTACAGATCTATGTAACGCCTCTTCCAAGTATGTGGTCTCGTTGAGTTTTAGGTCCTTTATGAAGTCCGAGTTATACCATTAACCCTTCCGAAGTGCTCCTCGAGCTGCAATGTCATCCACGTTGATCTTGGATACTACTTTCTTGAATCAATTGATGAACTCGCTTAAGGGCTCATCCTGCTTTTGTTAGAGGTCACATAGGTCGGCATCCGTTGATTTGGGGGTTATGTATAGAGAGTAGTGCTTTGGGAACATCTATGAAATTTTGTGAAAGCTATCGATAGATCCTACTTTGAGTCGTTAGAACCAGGTAAGGGCCGTCCCTCTGAGGTTTTCCATGCAATGTGTGCAGTACCCCGGATCTCTTTCCTTGTTCGTGAATTGATTCTGACCCATCGCTATCGTGAAAGCTGTCATGAACTGACTAGGATTGGACTTTCCTTCGTAGAACAGAAACTTGGCCTTCTCCAATGTCTGGGACTCTTGCATTCATGATTTGGTCTGTGAAGGGTGTCTGCTGGGCTTGTTTCTAGCACACGATCGAGCTTCGGTGCCGAGTTTTCCATGTGATGGACTTTAGAATTCATCTTATGGATCTGGCTCAATATGGTCGTGAGCTGATCATTCGATATCGGTGCCGGGTTGGTTGGAGTGGATGCGCTGCCCGTCGGGTTGATTGTCGTCCCCATGGTCGTTCGAGGTACTACCGGAAAGAGGCGCATGTTAATGGATGGTACTTGCTCTGGGGTCTGCTCCACTGGAGGTGCACCTCGGCGTCCAAGAAAGTTATCTTGGAGCAAGGCATGTTGATTGTCGATTGCGGTGATTCTCTCGTTTGTCGCCATGTCCATAATTTCTACTCGGTCAAGGAGCATGTGAAGCATATCCATCGTGTTATGGCTTCCAATTCTCGCGGTTGGCGCCGCGGCGTTTATTGCACGAGTCGATCTTGCTAGTGCCGTTGCGTGGCTTGTGCGCTTAGCAGTGGTCATGGTTGTTATCTGGGTCAATCTCACCACAAGTGCGGTTGGGACGCTCAAGTTTTTGTTATCTGGGCGATCTCACCACAAGTGCGGTTGGGACGCTCAAGTTTCCCACGGGTGCCGCGTTGTGATCCTGGGGTTGTCAATCTGTTGCAAGCTCCATCATCTTGTTGGGGCGTAATGAATCGGGTTTATTGTCCTCTTGTTGCGATGTTGGCGTTGGTGATGTCGCCAATTGCTCGCTCCTCCTATCTCCTGCGACGAAGGTGAATTTTGTGTCATCAGCGATCTTTCCTTTGGTTGATCATATATCTCCAAAGTCCCCAAAGTCGGCGCCAATTGTTGATTCAGAGAACCACAACGATCAATTCAATAACCTGGTCTTAAATTTAGGGACTTGGATAATAAAGATCAAAGGATTGAAAAGCAATAACAAGAAGTGACCGGAATATCTAGTCTTTATTAGATGAACGAGCCGAAATCGACAGTCGCTAGCTCTAGGGTTTTAGTACAATGTGCGGGCTTGTGGACTTAGACTTTTCCGCGCAGGGGAATGATATTTATATTAGGAGATCTAGGGGTTTTTTCCCTTAGATTCTCTCTGATATTATTCACAAAATCCGGACAAACATAGATTCTCTTTCCATTTTATAAATTTTTTAATTTAACATATTTATCTTCTTTGATGTAGTTCGGTTGGGCCTTAGAGAGGTGGGTCGAGTTGCTTTGTCATCGCCGAACTACTTCGTGTTGGGTCGACTTCTTCTTACTTGGGCCGGATCTTCGATGGACCATTCAACTATTTGGACGGGCCTTAGAGGGGTGCTAATCCTACCTCCAACAACGACGTAATATCGACGAAATATATTAACGACAAAAGTACGACGAATATCTTTACGACGAGTTAACGACATATCATTTAGCGATGATTTAACGTCAAACCATTTAACGACAATTTAACGACTTAATTTTATTATAAATTTTTTTTTCGTTAGTTATTCGATGTTAATTCCTTGCCCATCCCATTTCATCGTTAATCTATTGCTAATTTAGCTACTAATTAACCACAAAACCTTAACGACGAATATGATCTATCGTTATCTTGCGAAGAATGATGGACGAATCATATATATAATAGAAGAAAAAATTTATTCTCCTCTCAAACCCACCATATCATCACCCTTAGTAATCATATGTGGCCGTGATTTTAACTTCGAGTCGTCATGGATTCGTTTCGTAATGGGGTCCATTTGGTTGGAGCCGATAAAACAATATAATGCCATAAACTTCGTTTTTTTGTAAGAAGCAGACAATTAATGAAACATGCTCACACAAACATTAAATCTCTCAGGCCCATAACAAGCCCAAAATTCAACTCATCTCCCCAACCCTGATTCAACTGTCACGTTCTCCAGAAACCCTAAAAAATTCTCTGAAGTGCTGGAATCTGAAACGACTTCCGTTTCCCTGTCAATCACTCACTATTCTCCCCTTCTCGAACCATAGCCATCAACATCTCTCTTGTTAAGGCCTTCAATTTCGTAACGTACGTTGCCCCCAAACGTTGCTTCAAATCTTAAGCTTTATCATAAATTCTTCCCATAAATTCTCAGGTACTCATCTTCTTTCCGATTCTCTGATTCAACCGAATTTTTCATTCGCTCTATGTTGCTCTTACTCTTCACCATAATGTCTCAAATAGATGTTGTCGCTGTTCCAGCTTCTGTGACTACTTAACCTCCGGTGAGCTACAACTTAGACGATCATCCCAGCAGGTTGTTGAGCACATCCTTCATTTCTGGGACACTAAGAACATTAAGAAAGTGGGAGAATTTATAGGGATAGTTTTCCTCCTATTGGATGAAAAGGTAAATTCTTAAACCATGCTTTTATTCTTAACTACCCCATTGCTCTGCATCTCCATGGGCTATAACTTATAACTGTGTTTGTTCATCACATAATCATAAACACTTTTAATACTCCCACAGATGTCCTATCTCTAATACTGCCAATTCTTTGATAACCAGTACTCGGTGCCGTGCATGGTGCCTCCCATTACGCTGCGTGAGGGAGCCATCGTCAGCCTTGATTCCTTCGATGTTGCCAGGAGCTCAGATATATACTGGTTAACTGCCTCATTTTCTCATACGATTCCTCCCTACGACCTCCACACTGAAGCGGTGAAATTTTGCCTCCCCAATTGGACATGAGAAATTCATACGACGCAGAGTGGAGAAACTCCAAGCTCTGGCCAACACCAACATGGAACTAACTACCAGGTAAATTCACAGCTTCCATACCACCAACCTGTTATATATTACTGGCCTGTTATTAACCATCATTTGTTGCAGGCATCTAAATTGTAATTTTTGCTTCCTCAGCAATACTAGAAGTATCCTAGGTGACCCCTCATTTCTGTCTCACTTAGTTGAATTCCTCTAATGAGCTGCAAATAAAACAGTTCTTATGTGGAACTGTAGGTTAGCATGAAGACGAACTGTGGAATTCACCATTGATGTGAGATCGAAGATTCACACCAAGGATTTGTAATCGTGGATTTGGACTCTTTATATGAAATGAAATAGATTTCCTATGAATCAAAGATTTTATTGAGGTTGTATGTCGAGATAGAACAAACACAATCGAATAGAGAGTACAAAGTTATTAGAATTGAGCTATCTAGTCGAAGTGTTCTTGATTAGGGTTGGAATTGTCTTGAATGAATCGCCAATTCTTCTTTAAATAATCCTCGGGTTTAACCTTCTTGTTCCGATCTTTCGGCCTCGCCATAATAACGATCTCTGGGATTCGCGGGGCTTGACTTAACTGGCAAAGACCAGGTCGTTCTTCCTCTACATCCTCTTCTATCGAGCTCGAGCTCGACTACCTCTAAATTCGTTATTTGGGCCTTGGTTTAATCATGATTGAATGGGCCCAGAATCTATGATAGTCGAACTCATCTCTTTGATTGTGGATCGGGCTTATAATTATGGGCCCTTGTTTTGTTTGTTAGTGGGCTGGATTTCCTAGAGAGAAATTCAGCACCAACAATAGCCCCCCATCCCATTAATTCGACGAGTCGAGGTTAATGGGCGGTAGACGTTCTTGAGAAGACGCGCACGTGTCTCGGGTTTTGATACCCTAATGATCACTCTCATTTCGTCCGCAGATCTTGTTTTGATTGAACGGCTGGGATCGAGCGCGTGGGTCAAACTGATCTGCCTATAGCGCGTTGACGGCTACGACAAATATTCGCTAGAAGATATTATCGTCTACCGTCGATAGTTTAACGGTTGAAATCTCCAGATTTGTATAGATCTTATCGACCTCGATCTACGCGTATGTGACTTAATCATCAGCCGCTTGTTCGTATCCGTCGATCTTAAATCGACGGTCGAGATCTTAAGAAGCTGAAGGATCGTAACTGTTTCGAACTCCTCGTAATGATTACGAATTTGAAATCGAACGGTTGAGATCATGGGATACGAAATATCCCGAAGATATCGAGGGAGGAGAAGCGAGAGATGGCTTTAAAGGGAAGTTACTTTGCACGATTCCCACTACTGCTCGTAGTACATATCGGCAAGGTAACTTCTTCTCTTTTTCTTTAGTTTTTTTTTTGCTTTCTCGCTCTAGGTTTATCGTTTCATAGCTTTCGCTCCCTAGAATTCCTTCTCCCTTCTTTTTTTTTCTCCGATTCCGACACATCGACTGCCATGGCTCAAAGAAATACAGCCGGAGCGAGTACGAGTGCGTCGGCGGGATCGTTTGGTCCGCACCCACCATCATCCCTGACCCCGAATCACATACAGCGGCTGCGGACGAAGTGACGGATCCCGCCGTAGGTGGAGATAGTGATTCCGTCACCGGCGGTGTCACCAGAGACCGTAGTAGAGGGCTACTGCTGCGCCTCTTACACGTATTTTGACAAATGTGGGTTATTCTTCCCGATTCCTCGCGTCATATCGTGGGTTCTGGCCCAGCTTCAGCTGGCCTTTCACCAGATGACCCTGAACTTTGTCCGATATGTTATCGGGCTCGGGGTCAGAGCAGTCGAGGAGGGCATCGACTTCGGGGCTGAGGAGTTGATGAGGGTGTGTTCAGTGAAACACAACACCCGCTTCCCTGGAACCTATTACCTCTCTCCTCGCCATGGAAAGATTCTCGAAGAGATTCCGGCGAGGGATGTATAGAAGGGCCGGTACTTCTTCTTCCGGATAAAAGATCATTCGGTCGAGGATTTCGACTATTCGGTTATTCCGGCGAGATGGGCAGCCGGCGTTGGTTAGCCTTTAGGATTCATCAGCTTTTCTGATTGTCTCAAAGTTTTGTATTTGACATAGAGCCGTTACTAACATCTTTTGTTTTTGCTTTGTAGAAGCTCATGAGTCGATGTCTTTGAATCCGATCACATCGAGTTTGATAGCTCGTCTCCGGAGAGGAGATATCCATTGGTCCAGCTTCACGGACCAGCGAATTCGAGCTGCATTAGGTCCCGCAGCCCGACGACCTCCTCCGAATAAACCTCGACTCCCGCAAGGCGAGTCACGACCTCCTCGTCAGCCCATTTCATCTCGAGCAGTTCAGGCTCCGCTTCGTATTGCCGAGCGGACTGGAGAAAGTAAGCATTTTGGTTGTTCGACTCGCGTAGAGATTTCCTTGCTATATATGCCTTCTCTCTTTTTGTATATATCGAGCTGACTTGATTTTGTTTCATATACAGCTCGACCTGTTTCGGACGATAGTTCTACCGCCAGTACTCCTCCCCACGAAAAGATGTCGCAAAGAGCGAGCAGCCGCCGGAACGGGAAGGATCCCGTAGACTTGGCGAAGAAAATGAAGGCTGGCGACTTGAGCAACGCCATTCTTTTTTCAATGGGTGAAGCTCCTCCTCCTCCTCCTTTGATCCCCCCTCCTCACCCCGTCCAGATCTCTTTACCTCCGGCTACAAGGTCCAGAGGTGCGACTATGGAGACGGAGAACCCGCCTCCCTCTTTGACCGGGCAGGAGATAGCTCCGGTCCCGTCTAGGGAGCTCGCTTTACGCGACTCCCACTCAAACGGCTCGAGGGGGTCGAACGGTCGAAGTCGGGATGGCTCTCTTCCTCCCGCGGCGAAGCGTCAGAGGACCGACGCGAAAGTGAGCTCGAGGAAATCAAGCCAGAATGTCGAGTTAAGGCCTGCCTCCCCCGGGTCCTCCGGATCTTTTAACTGGCGCTTTAGGCACCAGAAGGTGTATCCGATCGCGGACAACCCGAAAGGTGTGGCCTACCTGCTAAGGCATTTCAAGTATGTGGGTATTCAGCTCCTGGCTGTCGGGGACATGGCCCTCGGTGATTCTTACACCGAGATGATGACGGTCATTGGGAAGGTAATGGTTATATTCCTTTACTTTCTTAGTTTGTTTAATGCTTCGTTTTTTCCTTAGCATTTGTTTACTTTTGTGTAGTCTTTGGAGGCTACGAACAGGTTTGGAGCCAGATCTGAACGCGAGCTGGGTGAAATACCGCAGGCAAGCGAGCTCGAGTCCATAAAAAAGACGGTGAGCGATCTGAACTTGCAGCTGCAGGAAGCCTTGGCTCGCGAAGAGGAGGTGAAGAAGAAGCTTGCCCACTTTGACGGAATATAGGCTCGATTGATGACCCTCGAGAATCAGGAGGGGGACCTGACCCAGAAATTGAACGTGGCCATTAATCGGACTCTGGTCGCGGAGGAAGCGAGACGAGCTGCAGAGGAGGCGAGTCGAGCTGCGGATACGCGAGCTGCGCAGTGCCAGGCTGATTTGGAAAAGGTCCTCGCCGGTCGGGAGCTCGACATCAAGGTGGCGGCTCACGAGGCTAAGAAAGGGATGAATGGCCAATACCTCGAGATTCTTGAGGGAATTAAGGTGAAGGAGAGCCACAGGGAGGTTGCTACGAGTGCTGAGATAAGGCTTCAGGAGGCCTTGGCCAATATCGCGCTCATTGCCGAGTTCGCTTCTGGCGAGCTGGATCTGACCAAGGAGGTGCTGGATTTGGCTGAGAAGAAGCGATTGGCCATGGAGAATATGAACGCCGTAGCGGTGTCGGACTTCAGCATCAGCAAGCTCAACATGCCGGCGATGTCAGACGACTCGGTGATCCTGGCACGCCCTCTAAACCAAGCAGCCTCTCGCCTTGATCAATACGGATCGAACCTCCCGACCGGAGTTGGCTAGCGAGTTAGCGATGAGGTCGAGTGTCGGATATAGGAGGAAGAGGCGACTGGCGACCAGATGGGGGATCAAGACGAGGCTTCCTCTCCTTCCAAACAATTCTAAGTTTTTTTGCTGTTACCCTTCGGGGCTTTTAATTTCCTTTTCAGACTTTTGTTGCCCGAGGGAGCTTTTTATATATATTTTGGTGTTGCCCTTGGTGTGCTTTTCTTCGAACTCTAGGACGTCGAGTCCTCTTTTATGAATGTTTTTCCTTCTTATGCCTTAGCTTCATAATCGACATAGAAAACCGAAGTAATGGTATAACCTGAAATGGTCACGAAGTCGTGTCCTTGAAAGAACAATTCGAGCTATATATCGGTTTTGGTTTTAAAAATTTTGGACAGATGTTGAGTCCTTTGGGGCATCGCGCTGCTTAGCTCGAACTAAGTGTATACTTAAATTTTTTCTGAGTATAAAGGATCGAAGTAGATTTACATAGATTCGTTTTGGGTATTTGCGAAGGCTGCTTTGCATGAAACAATTGTCTCGTTTTATTTGGCTCGATGTAGATTTAACCTCCTGATATATCATGGTTTTTACCGGTTTTATGCCATGATATAGTTGTGTTTTTAGTGTCTTTTGTGTTCTTTTAGAGTCTTTTACAGGTATAATCAGGTTTGGAGCTAAATTGGAGATAATGGAGCATTTTGGAGATTTTTGGAGTGTTTGGCCGAGAGATAGAGTTCACTGTCCGAAACAGAGAAGGGTGTCGATCGTTGCACACCTGCAACGGTCGATGCACCAGCGAGATGGGCCAAAACTCGGCGGTTTAGAAGAATCAAGATATTGCACTTTGATCCAGAAGTTCTTGATATTTACAAAGAAGCCCCTGGCCGAGATTAGACCTATATAATAGAGTTTTTAGAGACGCTTTACATTACGCTTTCATAATTAAGAGCAGAGGATTTTTAGAGCTTGTGGGGCTGATCTGAATCTGTTACATCATCTGTATTTGGAGAAGATTTCGAACCCTTTTTACTCTTATTCTTTTATGCAATTTATTCATCATATGATTATGTTTTCATTATCTATGTCTGAGTAGATTCCTTGTTAGGTTTAGGGTTTCTCACATAGGATTTCATGACCTGCTAGACTTGTTCAATTTCAGTTAAGGATTCAAACTATATCTGTTCTTCAATTTAATTGTGCTTAAAGCTAGTTCTAACCTGATCAATTAGAATCTAGATCTTAGGTTGCTAAATACGTCACGGAAGTGGGGTTTAGGAATCTGAACTAATTAAATTGGGCAATTAAACTTTGCGCAAACGGAAGTTTGGTTTAGGATAATTGTGAACATATCAAACCTGGAATTAATGCTAGTTTAATCTGTTAGTTCTCGCAAACGAAAGTTTGGTTTGCTGCACTTAGACTTAGAGAATTATCGCAAAGGAATTTGGTTAATTCTATATCTGTGTTTTGAGTTCTAGAACTGTGCTTAATTAGATCCTTGCTGAATGAACTGTCTGCTTGTCTGATTTCCTGAGAACGCCCTAGACTTAGCGCTCTTAATAACTTGCTTTCACAACCAACAATCTCTGCTACTGATTTACTTTCTTGCATTGTTTTCAATTCAATTACATTGCTTTCTTCCTAGTTAAATTCCTGTTCTTGAGCTATTGAATACCGGAGTCTCTGTGGATTTCGATACCCTATATACTACATTGATATTGCTGTGCACTTGCAGTTTAGTATAGGGAATAAAACTCTGAGCCTATCAAGTTTTTGGCGCCGTTGCCGGGGACTCTTTGAGTCTTCGATAGCCTCGAGCCTAGGGTTTTACTAGGATTTTTCTTTTTGTTTTCGTTTTTGTTTTTATTTTCAGTTTTATTGATTTTCGTTTTTCTCTCTGTCGCAGGTACCGATTTCGCCTTGCGTCGATCGTTGCATCCCTTGCGTCGATCGTCACTAGGCGATTCTGAGATTGAATCGATCGTTGCACTGATAGCATCGATCGTTGCTGGACGATTACAGACAGTTTATGCCAACGCAGAAAACTCGAAGTAATCCGAACTCGAGCTTGCTTAATCTCGGACTAGAGGAACTTGGACGTCTAGAAAGGACTATCAGAAGAGAAAAGAGAGAGAGAATGGTACGAGAACGTCTGATCTTGATACGAGATGCTGAAGGTGTCCTGAGGGATCCGGAAAACAATCCTTACAATGCTGCTGGGCAGAGGATTGATGCTGATGGACGAGTGATCCCTGACCCTCCTGAGCAACAAGAGCAGAACCAAAACCAGGGTCAGGAACGGGCCAAAGGTAGAGAGATGGTAGTTCATGAGAGGACACTAGCTGACTACAACAGACCTGATGAGTTTCATGCAAACCGAGCAGCTTTAGTGCTTCCTGCTTTTGAGAGGAATGATTTTGAGGTAAAAACCATCTACTACCAGCTGATGAGGTAGATTGCTTTTCATGGTCTTCAAGCAGAGCAGCCTATGGATCACATTGACAAGTTTGAGGACATAGTCACTGGCATGAAGTATGAAGGAGTATGCCCGGACTATCTGTTCCTTAAGCTATTTCCGCACAGTCTTGCTGGAGACGCTAGTGCATGGCTGAGACAACTGGCACTTGGTCAGTATACTACTTGGGCAGCCTTAAAGAGTGAGTTCCTGCGTCACTTTTATGATGATGCGCGCTCAGATCAGTCCAGACAGGACATACTCACTTTTTCCCAAGGAGCTGTGGAGCCCTTGAAGACTGCCTGGATGAGATTTAAGCAGTATCAACGTGACTTTCCACACCATGGATTCACAGAAGTACAGCTGATTGGTATCTTCTTCAGAGGCATAGATCTCCCTTATCAGACTGCACTGGATAATTCCAGTAATGCTAATTTCAACACCAGGACTCCTACACAAGCTAAGCAGTTGATTGAGAACCTGATTGGCAGCAACAGTTGCAAGACAATGGATGAAAGGAGGAAGAAATCTGGTGGAACTGTAGAGAATTCTGATATAGCTAATATAAGATCCAGATTGGACACAATTTACAATCTCCTGATAAGTAAGAAAGCTGTCCACTTTGCCCAAGATGTAGAGGTGATTCAGACTGAGGAGGACACTCAGGAAGAAGATGTGAATTTCATAGGAGGTTCTGGTTTCCAAGGTAATAGATTTAGTAATCAACAGGGGAACATATTCTCCAATGGAGGACAGACTGGTGGTTTTCAGAAGACCTATGGACAAGGTACTCAGAGAACCTATGGATCTACATCCTATCAGACTCCTCCTGCACCTACAGCCCATGAGAGCAAAATGGAGGCTATGATGGAACAATTGATTGAGAGTCAGACCAAGATTTCTGTGGACTGCAACAAGAAGTTGGACGCTGTCTATGAAGACCTCAATGGGAAGTTTGAGTCTTTGAGCACTCACATGAAGCAGTTGGACACTCAGGTGAACCAGATGTCCAGCTCACTGAAGGGAAAAGGAGTGGCAGACACTCATGTTAAGGCCTGGTCTGTGTACATTAATGATGGATCTCACCTAGGTGAAAGATTTGAGCTAAGTACAGCTGAGTTGGTGACAGAACAAGAATTTTCGGATATTTGTGAAAAACTCTCGGGTGAAATCTGCTGCAGTGCGTCGATCGATGCAACATCTGTGCCGATCGATACACCAGTCGGGATGGCAACGATCGACACACCCTTAGTGTCGGTCGTTGCAGGGCGTGAACAGACAGATCTGTCAGATGGTAATGGCATAGATGCTGACTTGGAGCTTGATCGCCTATTCAATGGAGCCTCTGAGATTACTCAACAGGAGATCTACGAACAGATTGTTAGACAACATTCCTCTGTGTCTGAAGTGATTAGGCAAGAGATTGAAGAGCTGAAGAAATTAGAAGGGATTGGTGAAGAATTGGAAGAAATTCCAACTTCTGATGATCCACCTTATCATCCATGTGTGCAGAGGTACTTAAACAAGATGTTACCCCTGGATGATGATCTGAAAGACTGGGTGATAATAGTTCCTCAGCATATTAGTGATGTTCTGCTAACTAAGATCCCGAAGAAGCTGCCTGATCCTGGAGTCTTTGTGCTGGATTGTTCTATCTTTGAGGATAGCTTTAGGCATTCTCTGTGTGATTTAGGAGCTGCTGGAAGTTTAATGCCTTACTCTGTGGCAGAGAAGCTGGGTATGTTAGATTTTACTCCTACTAGGACTTCTCTTGTCCTAGCTGATCAGTCCATACGAGTTCCTGAAGGACTCCTTATGGACATTCCGGTGAGAGTTGGAAACTACTTAGTTGTTGGAATTGTGTCCAGTAATCTCGGTACTGTCTCTAGAAAGTAAGAGTATGTCAATGATCAGACATAAGTCATATAATACTGGGGGTCATGATGACTTGCTAGAGTCCGCTCATGATCTATAAGTCTTGGACTTATTGCCTCTATTATATGATCCCATATGGGTCACACGCCTAAGCTAACAGGAAAAGTGTAGGAATGGTGTAGCAGAAGTACGGTAAAAGTGCTAGGCATTTACTGTACTTAGAGAGAATAATTGGGTTTGGCCACTGTGTGTCGATCGATACACAAGGAGTGTCGATCGACACAGTGCGCGAACGCCTCGGAGTTAATTGGCCTTTGGGCCAAATGGCCCAAAACGAACTGAACGAGTTATATAAACTTAAGACGAGTTCAGGTCGAACAGAAGCCCTAGCCGCGAGCCTCCTCTCTCTCTCTGCGCCGTTTTCCTCCTGGTCTAGCAGCCTCTTCCTGCTTGGTGTGCGTGTGTGAACCTCTGGAGGAGTTATCTCTCGGTGGCTCTCTGATCTCTGACCTGTTCTCCCTTTCCGCTGCAATAAACAGGTATAAGGTGAGATCATCATTTGTTTCTATTCGAGAAGAACCTAGATCAGCATGTTTAGGATAATCTGAATCAGAGAATTGAATCAGGATTCATCTAAACATTCCTTCAGTGGTATCAGAGCTTTAGGTTCTGGTTTTTCTTGTTTAGATTCAAGTTTAGGATTGTTTTTCTTGTTTAAAAGTGTTTTGAATCAACTACTGATAAGAGAAATCACTTAAGTAACAAGAATTGAACCCTAAACATATGAAAAATCGCATGATCAAGCTATATGATTTGGTGTGCGATCTGATCCGAGAGAATGAGAATCGGCCAGAATCGCATGGATCGATCGATACGATCACATGGATCGGTCGATACAATCGGAGATCGCATGGATCGATCGATACGATCGCATGGATCGGTCGATACAGTCTATCGGCTAACCCTGTTAACGCGTGAAAGCATCGATCGATGCAGGATCGATGCAGGTTCGATGTTGGTGCATCGACCGATGCGGTTGGTGCATCGATCGACACGGTTAGGGTTTTGGCTCGGTTCAGTGCATGTGTGAGAGCATCGATCGTTACAGGATCGATGCACAATCGATGCAGGATCGATGCTAAGAGCATCGACCGATGCGGTTGATGGATCGATCGACACGGTTGGTCCATCGATCGACATGGTTGGTTTAAGGCTCGGTTTAATATTTTGATTAAAATTAATTCGTCCTGGTTTAATAAACAGATTTAATAATTTTATTAAGTCTGGTTAAACCGGGACAAGAAATCCAATGTCGAAAGAAATATTGGATTTTGTGCCTAAACCAGGATTTTCTAATTTGATTTGGTTGGACCAAATAAATTGAGAAAATCCGGTTTAGTAAATAACCGGTTGACAATTGTGGTCATCGTAGTAATTAAAATTTGGTTAGACCAATTTTAATGAACCAGACCGGTTATGTCATTTAATTGGACAATTGGGTCATGTCTTGGACATGGACCAATTCTTGGGCCTCGGGCCAAGAAGTTAAAACAATTGGGCCAATTATTTGAGTCTTTCTTCAGATTAATTTAAAATTTATTTTATAAAATTATAAAGTCGATTTTAAATTAAAGTTTCCGAAATTTTGAAATTAGAAAGTTTCTTAAATTAGAAGTTTCTGGATTTGCGGGTTTTGGATTTTAAAGAAATTTCTAAAGTTAGAAAGTTTCCGTTTTTAGAAAGTTTCCAATTTTAGAAAGTTTCCAAAAATAGTAGGTTTCAAAAATGGAAAGTTTCCCGAAATAGTAATCTTCTATTTTGGGAATGAATTTTTTTAAATAAACCTACGAACCTCAAATAATATCAAGCGTTGGATGTCTTGTCCATTCTATGTCAGCTGTCGAAGCCCATTCAATTGTATTCATGGCCTTACAGTGTGAGGGTGTCTGCTTTTGCGTGGATAAGACGGTTTGTGATTCATAAATGTCATTGGGAGTCCCAGACATTAATGATTACATGACTGTATAGTCTGGTTTTCTTGACTAGGCCATCGGGAGTCCCGGGCCTTGAGACATCAGAGTGGATTGGGCCTCGGGCCCAGATTCACAACCAAGAATTATATCACGGATATAATTAGCCGATATAGGGCTTACCGATATAAGCTAAGGTTGGGTGACGGCCAGTGGCCCACTTTGATCTTAGTTATATGTGGATCTTGGAATCATTATATTCTATTGAGGGTAACTTATGTTATTGAATATAATGCGTGATTAATCATATTAAATTTAATACGAGATTAATCATATTGAACATATTAACTAAAATCCTTTTATCTTAATTTTCAGTTATGACTAGCACAAACAATCAAAACACTTTCTCGATCCGGTCTGTCCTTAAGATGGACAAGCTGAACGGATCAAATTTCTTGACTTGGTCGCGGAACCTGAGGCTAGTCCTCAGACAGGAGAGAAAGGACTATGTCCTTGAGAGAGCTCTCCCCGTGAGGATCGGGTCCAATGCTTCTCATGCAGTATATGATGCTTGGAGTAAGCATTATAATGATGCGGTAGATGTGCGTGGTCTAATATTGGCTACCATGGACTCAGACTTGCGGAAGCAATATGAGAACATGGAGTCGCCAATAGAGATGATCAGCAGCCTGAAATTGAAGTTTCAGGAGCAGATAAGAGTGGAGAGATACCAGTTGGTTAAATCTCTCACTAGCTGCAAGCTACCAAATGATCATCCAGTGAGTCCTCATGTCAGTAAAATGATGGGTTACATTGATAACCTGAGGAAACTGGATTATCCAGTTAGCCAAGAATTGGCAACTGAGATCATACTACAGTCGCTGCCGTCAAGCTATGATAAGTTCAGAAGGAACTATATCAAGAAAGGCTTAACGAAGACGCTGACTGAACTGCATGATATGCTCAAGACAGTTGAGCCAAACGTGAAGAGTACCCTGAATAATCTCATGAATGAGAAGGGTAGGTTTGATAAACCTAATGCTGACAAGGGTGAAGGCAAAGTTGTCCAGATTTTGAATCATGGCAAGCGTGTGTCTTCTGAGCCCGAGTCAGATACCTCTTACGTTGGTAAGTGCTGCTACTGTAAGGAGACAGGGCATTGGAAGAGAGATTGCATTAAATTCATGGAAGATGATGAGGAGTTAAAGTCGATGTATGCGACTGCTTCCTCAGGTATTCATGTTATTACTTCAAGTTCTTCCTTAAAGGTATTGGATACTGGTTGTGGCACTGATATTTGTGATAATATGCAGAGCCTAAGCAACAGTAGAACGTTGAAGGAAGGGCAAGTGAAACTACATGTCTGGAAGGAGCTTGGGATGCTGCCTCAGCCGTAGGGTTTTTCACTCATAGATCCCTTTGAGGCTTGGTTTTGTATTAAGTAATTGCTACAATGTACCTGCTTTAAGCAGAGTTGTCTTTCATTTTCTTGTAAGAATTTGAATGTTTTTCATTTTGATAAAAGACAAGTTTTGTTCTTTTGATCTTAATGAAATGTTAATTGTAGCACCCTATTCATGGAATGGGTTTTATATCTTAAACCAAAGTGTGCCTAAATGTAACATAAATACCGAATTGGTTTAAATCTGATGAATTAAACCTGATTTTTCTTGGCATAAAGTCTTGGTCACATAGAGTAAGTCGGATTCAGAAATCCCATAGTCATGGACTGTTGGGCTCATTTGATAAAATATCTTATGAGACTTGAATTCCGTTTACTAGACCAAAAGGAAAAGGGCCTATCTTAGCGGAGCTAGAGAAAGGCCCAAAGGCTTATTGGACCTGGAACATACTGATGTATGTGGCCCAATGAGCAGTAATGCCAGAGAAAATCTCCTGTACTTCATTGTCTCTACTGATTACTTCAGTGAGTGTGACTGTGTTCATTTGATGAGACACAATTCGTAATTCTTTGACATGGTCGAAAGAGTTCCAGAATGAAGTATAGGATCTAAATGACAAAAGTATTAAGACTCTGGATTAAATCACGAGTGAGAATACTTAAGTCATTGATTGTGTGATCATCTTAATGAGTGTGAAATCGTTTCACAGCTCATTTCTCCTGAAAACCTGAAGGTGTTTCTGTGAGAAAGAATCAGATCTTTTTAGAAATGATTAAAGATGAATCACACGAATCTTCCATGATATTATTTAAGAATAACGCTCTAAAATATCTAAGTTTACGCTGAAATAGTTCCACAAATATCAGTTGAAAGACACCACGTAAATATGGATTGGAATCGATCCAAATTCGTCTTTACTGAGTATTTGTAGTTGTACTACTTCGCTGGTTGTCCGAAGGAAACTAAGGCTTGTTACTTTTACGTCCATTCTGTTTTCTAAGAAGGGAAGTTATTTTCCAAGAAGAACAGTGGGAGTAAAAGTATAACTCGAAGAAATTCGAGAAATACAAGAGGCTGCTTTACCTATTGAGGGAGAGCAGCGGAAGGATTTACAGATTTCTGTAGAATCTACACCTGTGGAGCCTTGTCCGAAGGAAACCAAGGCTTGTTACTTTTACGTCCATTCTGTTTTCTAAGAAGGGAAGTTATTTTCCAAGAAGAACAGTGGGAGTAAAAGTATAACTCGAAGAAATTCGAGAAATACAGGAGGCTGCTTTACCTATTGAGGGAGAGCAGCGGAAGGATTTACAGATTTCTGTAGAATCTACACCTGTGGAGCCTGAAGTTCGCAGATATGAATGAATCAGTTACTAATCCGAGAGTGATTTCTCGTCATTAGTTGAACCTGATAATCATTGAAAGTTCGCATGATCTGATGATCATTGAAAGCGACGAATCTGCGAAATTCAAAGAAGCGAAAGTAAGCCCGGACTCCGAAAATTACATTTTATGTAAGTTAGCTTCATCGATCCATTCATGGATGGAAGCAAACATATCGGAGTTGGAATCTTCGTTCTGTTGAAGTAGTCAAGGTTTTGACTTGAACAGGAACGAAGCGGAACTATGTGTTTACTAATAGATTGGTGGGAGCGATATTGCATTTCTCAAAGTGTATGTCGATGACATACTGATTCTCGGATATAACGTCCCAACGCTGTAGTCGGTAAAGGACTAGCTTGGGAGTTGGTTTAATGATTGACATGGATAAAGCCACGTAGTTCTTGGATTTTGGATCTAAAGATAGAGATCCAAAAGAGCTGGTAGGACAAAGTCAGGATTCTTAAATTGACAAAGTCCTACACGTTTTGAGCAATCCAAGAAGGGTTTTATGCCAATGTCACATGGCATTAAGTTAAGCAAGATACAGTATCCTACGATAACTGCTGAGCTTAAATGCATGGATGAGATTCCATATGCGTCGGCAATTGGATCTATCATGTATGCCATGAAACATACTTGTTTGATGTTGCTTTAATGTTAAGCAAGACAAGTAAAGACCAGTCAAATCCAGCAAAGAATCACTGGATTGCCCTAAAGTATGTCCTAAAGCATTTGAGGAATACTAAGGATAAGTTCTTGATTTACGGAGAAAGTGAGGTGCTATAAGTCGATAGAGTCTGAAAGGCAAGTTTCCAACAGACAAAGATGATTTCCGGTCACAGTCCGGTTATATCTTGTGTTTGTCTGGCGGTGCACGGCACTGTTGCTGACTCCATGACTTAAGCTGAATCTTTCGCAGCTTGGGAAGCGGCGAAAGAGGTTGTTTGGAAAGAAGAGTTCATCACTGAACTTGATGTGATTCCCAGCATAGATGAGACTAGATGCACATCAGAGGTCCAAACACCTTGAGATAAATGACAGAGATGTTAAGTAGATCAGCAAGTTTCAACAAATGAGAACGTTGCTAATCTATTAACGAAGCCACTCCATAGGCCTAAGCACGAGTCGCGGACTGTTGCTGTAGGATAAGTGAAATTAAGATGTAGTCTTAATTTCAGTGGGAGTTATTAAAGGGCTTTATTTAGTTATTGGATATGTTCTTGAAATAACATTTAAGATGTTTAACGAAATTATTATTTCAAGATTATTTTAACTGTGATGAAATAATCGTTCCAAAGTGATATAAACCATTTTATAGGTCATCGAAGTAAATGACTTGATCTTGAGTCATCGAAGTCATTTAGCTTGATCATGAGACCCTATATTTGATAGATGGCTTATATCATCCTGTCCCTAGTCGAAGGTTGTTGAAATTGGAACACCAACAACCGTGTGAGACTGGATTGGTACGTGACTTATGACAAAGTCTCAGTGTGTCATAGATGTGCGGCATCAAAGTCAGTACATAGGTGTATGTTGGGGAACATACGACCGGACAAGACCCGCTTATAAGAACTCTTCAGGATATTTATATCTGTGTCATAAGAGATTCTTACTACGACTATAGAGTATAGTCCTTAGACCTGAGTTCGCATGCATGTGACTGCACATGGACTGATGCACTTTGATCATTGTCTAACGCTGTCGTTCTGCGATAGTTATAAGGACCTTGTTTGGGTGTATTATGAAATGAGTAGTTTACAGTGATGGAACAAGACGGGATTTGTCCCTCCAATATAAATGGAGTGAATATCTCTAGGCCAATCGGAGATTTGAATACTGGAAAATGCATGGCCATGCTCAAACGGACTGTCCCGAGTCGTTTGGATTGTCAGTATCGAATCAGAGTCCGATGAACAAGATTAGGCTTTATAAGGATGACACCAATCTTGCCTTATGACTAATCGAGATATTGTGACAAAAGGATTATGAATACAGAGATTCCAGTACAAGTGGGAGATTGTTGGAATTGTGTCCAGTAATCTCGGTACTGTCTCTAGAAAGTAAGAGTATGTCAATGATCAGACATAAGTCATATAATACTGGGGGTCATGATGACTTGCTAGAGTCCGCTCATGATCTATAAGTCTTGGACTTATTGCCTCTATTATATGATCCCATATGGGTCACACGCCTAAGCTAACAGGAAAAGTGTAGGAATGGTGTAGCAGAAGTACGGTAAAAGTGCTAGGCATTTACTGTACTTAGAGAGAATAATTGGGTTTGGCCACTGTGTGTCGATCGATACACAAGGAGTGTCGATCGACACAGTGCGCGAACGCCTCGGAGTTAATTGGCCTTTGGGCCAAATGGCCCAAAACGAACTGAACGAGTTATATAAACTTAAGACGAGTTCAGGTCGAACAGAAGCCCTAGCCGCGAGCCTCCTCTCTCTCTCTGCGCCGTTTTCCTCCTGGTCTAGCAGCCTCTTCCTGCTTGGTGTGCGTGTGTGAACCTCTGGAGGAGTTATCTCTCGGTGGCTCTCTGATCTCTGACCTGTTCTCCCTTTCCGCTGCAATAAACAGGTATAAGGTGAGATCATCATTTGTTTCTATTCGAGAAGAACCTAGATCAGCATGTTTAGGATAATCTGAATCAGAGAATTGAATCAGGATTCATCTAAACATTCCTTCATTAGTTCCAACGGACTTCCTTGTGCTGAGATATGACTGTGATCCGGATGAAGCATTATTGCTTGGGAGACCCTTTTTGGCTACAGCAGGAGCGTTGATTGATGTTAGGAACAGCTTGATTGACCTCCATCTGGGAGATGAACCACTGCACTATGAGATGGATAAGCTGCGAAAGCCACTGATAGATGGGCAGACATTCACCATAAGGGACGCAGATTTTGAGCAGCCGGATAATACCATGGTTATAGATCCTGGAGCACATTTCACTCCATCTTTTCTTGGACATGAGCATTCCGCAACAGCCTACTCACCACCTTGGATGAGGAGACTTGAACAGAGACAGAAAAAGTCTCTGTCCGGACCTCCTGGTACCTGAAAATTCCCATCCGTCCGGTCAAGCTATTGACCTTAAACAAGCGCTGGGTGGGAGGCAACCCACCATTAGGTACTGGTGTTTTTCTACTTAATTTTTGGTGTTTTTGTTAGGATTTTACGTTTGATTTTGTTTCTGGTGAGTTTATGTTTGCAGGTCTCGGAAAAAATCGCAGTGCAACGATCGACGCACTTCTGTGTCGATCGTCACAACACGAAAGGAATCGCATTGCAGCGATCGTTGCGGTCCTTAGCAACGATCGACCATACACGAAAATCGCCAAGTAACGGTCGATGCACTTAGTGCAACGATCGATGCATGAGCAACAGAGGTAACCCGACAGACATAATTTCATCTTTTCATTTTTTTTTTTTCTTTTTACCGATCCTTCGCTGGACACTACTGGGGACAGTGTGTCTTAAGTGTGGGGGAGGTGCTACTGACTTTTGTTTTCTGTTTTCTTAAGAGTCAGTCCGTTTTTCAAAAAAATTTGTTTTATTGAGTCAAAACTGTTTAAGTAAGAAACTATGATTTTCTGAGAAGATTTACAAGACTTCCAGGAACTTAAGTAACCATTGGGATGAAGTTGCAGGATCTATCTCTGACTATTAGAAAACCCCATCACAGATCAACCTACTGGGAACACCCACATCACTTCAGGTATCAGAGGATCCTTTTACTGACTTCACCCTAATACTGACTTAGATTTCTCACCTAAGGGCTTGGTATACTTTGTGTCGGATTCCCTTGTTAGTTCTAACACAGCCTGTCAACCTATCCTATTTAGTTCCCTTCTCCCCTTCTATAAAGTAAAAAAAAAAAAGATAATAAACTGAGGATGAGTTAGTAACTCCGAAGTGGTCACAGGAGTGGTAGAGACCCCTATTATCTCCTGTGCTATCCATGGAATGTGTCCAAAGTACACCCCATAACGGGAAGAACACTGATAAAAAAAATAAAATGATACCCAATGGGGAAAAATCAGTTGTTAAAGAAGGGAAAGAGAAGAAAGGGACTAGAGAAAGGTAGTATGGTGGTCTAGAGCTGATAAGGTAAGAATCCATGTGCCCTTTGATCGATACTCCTTAGGTGAGACCGCACTTAAATACTTGCAGAAGTCAGTAGGGAGAATTTGAATGCTTGAATGTGATTGTGGAGTTTACCTAGGACAGTTGCTAAGTGTGGGGGAAGTACATGTTGGTCTTGATATCCTGTGATTGATTCTTGCAGTGGTTTACTAAGGGGAATCTGAGTATTGTAGCTTCTAGGATGAAATGAGTTTCTGAAGAGTTTTCAAACCTCTTCACCATGCTTTAGTTCTCTGTTTTGCTTGAGGGCAAGCAAAGGCTAAGTGTGGGGGAGTTGATATATCATGGTTTTTACCGGTTTTATGCCATGATATAGTTGTGTTTTTAGTGTCTTTTGTGTTCTTTTAGAGTCTTTTACAGGTATAATCAGGTTTGGAGCTAAATTGGAGATAATGGAGCATTTTGGAGATTTTTGGAGTGTTTGGCCGAGAGATAGAGTTCACTGTCCGAAACAGAGAAGGGTGTCGATCGTTGCACACCTGCAACGGTCGATGCACCAGCGAGATGGGCCAAAACTCGGCGGTTTAGAAGAATCAAGATATTGCACTTTGATCCAGAAGTTCTTGATATTTACAAAGAAGCCCCTGGCCGAGATTAGACCTATATAATAGAGTTTTTAGAGACGCTTTACATTACGCTTTCATAATTAAGAGCAGAGGATTTTTAGAGCTTGTGGGGCTGATCTGAATCTGTTACATCATCTGTATTTGGAGAAGATTTCGAACCCTTTTTACTCTTATTCTTTTATGCAATTTATTCATCATATGATTATGTTTTCATTATCTATGTCTGAGTAGATTCCTTGTTAGGTTTAGGGTTTCTCACATAGGATTTCATGACCTGCTAGACTTGTTCAATTTCAGTTAAGGATTCAAACTATATCTGTTCTTCAATTTAATTGTGCTTAAAGCTAGTTCTAACCTGATCAATTAGAATCTAGATCTTAGGTTGCTAAATACGTCACGGAAGTGGGGTTTAGGAATCTGAACTAATTAAATTGGGCAATTAAACTTTGCGCAAACGGAAGTTTGGTTTAGGATAATTGTGAACATATCAAACCTGGAATTAATGCTAGTTTAATATGTTAGTTCTCGCAAACGAAAGTTTGGTTTGCTGCACTTAGACTTAGAGAATTATCGCAAAGGAATTTGGTTAATTCTATATTTGTGTTTTGAGTTCTAGAACTGTGCTTAATTAGATCCTTGCTGAATGAACTGTCTGCTTGTCTGATTTCCTGAGAACGCCCTAGACTTAGCGCTCTTAATAACTTGCTTTCACAACCAACAATCTCTGCTACTGATTTACTTTCTTGCATTGTTTTCAATTCAATTACATTGCTTTCTTCCTAGTTAAATTCCTGTTCTTGAGCTATTGAATACCGGAGTCTCTGTGGATTTCGATACCCTATATACTACATTGATATTGCTGTGCACTTGCAGTTTAGTATAGGGATTAAAACTCTGAGCCTATCACCTCCTTGCTTCGCTTAAGGGGAGGGGGTAGGGTAGCCCCCCAATTCTTCTAATCTGTATAAGGTTGAAAGAATTTTAAGTTTTAAAGGACCATTTCAGGTCGTTCTGGTTTGAAGAGACCATTTCGGGTCGCTTGGTTGATCTCGATCATTTCAGATCATTCGATTTCGAAGAGACCATTTCAGGTCGCTTGGATTGAAGGGACCATTTCAGGTCGCTTGAGTTTGAAGAGATAATTTCATATCGTTTGCATTAGAAGGAACCATTTCAGGTTGCTTAGGTTTGAAGAGATAATTGCATATCGTTTGTATTAGAAGGGACCATTTCAGGTCGCTTAGAAGAGATAATTTCATATCACTTGTTTAGAATGGGCCATTTCAGGTCGGCTAGAAGAGATAATTTCATATCACTTGTTTAAGGTAAAATGTAAAGATGAAGTATTTTACAAAGGAAAAGATATCGATTGAGAGACTTATTTTGATTTCACAAAGATAAGCTAGTTCGACTCCGTTCGAGGTCGCCGAACTCGGTGAGAGCTTTGTCTTGGGGGGCGGTTGCGCTCGAGATCGAGCTGCCTACGTACTCTTTGAAGGGGATCAAGCCGTTTCGTAGTTCGATTATGGGGTGCACTGAAAGGAATTTTTACTGGTTCTAATCTCATTAAGCAACCCTAAGTATAAATTCCATAGCCTAGGATCTAGGGTTCATGATTAAAATTGAATCTACAAAGAATCTCGAATATACCTGGATGATTATGCAGCGGAAGGTGAACAGGGATTCGAGATTGAATAGCGCCTGAAGTGCTGCGCCTCTTCTGGTATCCACACGCACACAAACTGGAACGGACGGGATGCTAGTGCCGTAGAGATCGGATCTCTTAGGGATTTCTTAGTTTCTCAGAGGTGGCTGTGAATTAGGTTCGGTTGCCCTAAAAGTTGTTCATATATCTCATATATATAGACTTTTATCACTACCTAATTAACCAAGGAACAAACCGCAGTTATTTAAGTCATAAACCAAAATCAGTATTTTGATTCGCGATTTGTGTCGATCGACACACCTTTTGTGTCGATCGACACTACCTCAGAAACTTGTTATTGAATGTATATCAAATATACATTCACCAGATCATTACACTAATGATCAACCCCATATATAATATCCAGTTTGCTTAGGTGTGTGACCCTGTAGGATCATATAATACTAGCAATGAGTTCTAAACTCATTGATCATAAGTGGCTTCTAGCAAAGAATTATGATTTCCCAGTATCATATGACTGTCTCATCTCGACAATACAACTTTCACTAGAGTAAGTACAATTGATTTCAGGACATTCCCAACAATCTCCCACTTGTACTGGAATCATCTATTCCTATAATCCCTTTGTCGTTATATCTCGATCTGGCATGAGGCAAGAACTGTGTCATCCTTATTAAGCTAGATCATGTTTATCGAATTCTGATTTATACTAATAAAACAAACCACTGACAATCACCTTGTTTGAGAGCGGCCACGCATTTCTCAGTATCAAATCTTTGATAGGCCCTGAGATATTTATCTCCTGTTATATAGGAGGGACAAATCCCATCTTGTTCCATCCTTGTTCCTTTCACACTTCATGATACGCCCAATCAGTGTCTTTAGAGTCACTTGTTACGGCTGACGTTTGACAAAGTCAAGACGGACCAATCCATATGTAAGAAATCATGATGAACTCAGGTCTAAGGACTATACTCTATAGTCGTAATGAGAAACTATTATGACACTCATATAACTATCTTGTAGAGTTCTCATTAACGGGTCAAATCCGATACTATGTTCTCTACCAAATATCTATGTGATTGACTTTAATACTCTTATTAAATGACTTCATGAAACATAGTCATCAGTCACCTCACATACTAGTCTCATGCGGTTATTAATGTCCTATTTTAACAACCTTGACTAGGGACCTACATAATTTATGTCATCTATTACTTATAGGGTCTCATGATCAAGTCACACACTTGATGACCTATAAAATATCATAAATTACTTTGGGACTATTATTTAATAACATAATTAAATAATACTGAAAAAATTTCATTAAAATAACATAACCATAATATGTCTACATGAACACCATAACATAACTAAAACCAAAAACAAATCCCACCGAAATCAAGACCATATCTTAATCCAAACAGCCTCCTTTGCCGCTTCAGAAGCGGCGAGGTACTCAGCTTCGGTCGTGGAATCTGCTACGGTGTCCTGCTTGGAACTCTTCCAACTGACTGCACCGCCATTTAGACAAAAGACGTAACCAGATTGAGATCGGAAATCGTATTTGTATGTCTGAAAACTTGCGTCTGTGTAACCACTCACTACAAGCTCATCACTTCCTCCGTACACCAAGAACTTATCCTTAGTATTTCTCAAATACTTCAGGATGTTCTTAACAGCCGTCCAGTGACTTTCACCTGGATCAGATTGGTATCTACTCGTCATGCTTAAAGCACAAGCAACATCTGGACGAGTGCAGAGCATGGCATACATGATGGATCCTACAGCAGAAGCATAAGGTATCCTACCCATGCGCTCTCGCTCAGCAGGTGTCGAATGACACTGCTTCTTGCTAAGAGTGATGCCATAAGACATTGGTATGAAGCCCTTCTTGGAATCATGCATACTGAACCTTTGTAAGACCTTATCAATATAAGTATCTTGACACAATCCAATTAGCTTGTTCAGTCTATCTCTATAAATTCTTATTCCAAGAATGTATGCGGCTTCTCCCATGTCTTTCATTGAAAAACAACTTCTGAGCCAAGTCTTAACAGACTGAAGCAGTGGAACATCATTTCCGAGAAGAAGTATGTCATCTACATACAATACGAGAAATGCAACTGCGCTCCCACTAGTCTTCTTGTAAACACACGGTTCCTCTTCGTTCCTGATGAAATCAAACTTTTTGACCGCTTCATCAAAACGAAGATTCCAACTCCGAGATGCTTGCTTCAATCAATAAATGGATCGATGAAGCTTGCATACCTTCCTAGCAGCATTAGGATCAATGAAACCTTCAGGTTGTGTCATGTACTGATATATCATGGTTTTTACCGGTTTTATGCCATCATATAAGTATGTTTTAGAGTCTTTTTGTGTTTCTTTAGAGTCTTTTACAGGTTTTATTAGGTACACGCACGTTTGGAGTGGATTTGGAGATTATGGAGCTATTTGGAGCATTTTGGAGTTTTGACCAGAGAGTTTGTGCTCACTGTCCGAAACAGAGGAGTGTGTCGATCGACGCACATCAGCATCGATCGACGCACAGCGCATTGGGCCAGACTCGCGAGAGTTAGTGAAGAATGATGATATTGCAAAGTTGCCCAGAAGTTCCAGATATTTACACAGAAGCCCCAAGACGTGATTTAGCTATTTAATTAGGTTTTAACTTCAGTTTTTAGATAGGCTATCATACTTTAGAGCAGAGAGTTTTTAGAGCTATTTGGGGCTGATCTGATCCTGTACTACACCTTATTTTTGGAGAAGATTTCGAACCCCTTTACTTGTTTAATCTCTTTTATGATATCTAATTATTCATTAATCATGCTTACATTATCTATGTCTGAGTAGATTCATAGTTAGGTTTAGAGATTCTCATTAAGGATTTTATGACTTGCTAGATATAATTAATTCAGTTAAGGATTCACATCAATAGATGTTCTTCAAGCTAAATTGTGTTTAATGCTAGTTCTAACTTGATCACTTAGAATCCAAATCTTAGGTTGCTAGATTGACACGAAAGTGTGGTTTAGAATCTGAACTATTTCGGTTGAGCAATATAATTACTCGCAAAGAAATTTGGTTTAATTAGATTGTGAACATATCGAACTTGATCATTAAAGCTGGTTTAATCTGTTAGGAATTACAAAGACATTTGGATTTCTGCAATTAGGCTTAGAGAATTCTCACAACGAAAGTTAATTAATTCTATATCTGTGTTTTGAGTTCTAGAACTGTTCCTAATTTGATCCTGACTGAATGATTTCTCTGCTTGTCTGATTTCCTGAGAACCGCCTAGACTTAGCGCCCTTAGTTAATTTCTTACAACCACAACTTGCTACTTGTTTACTTTCTCGCATTGCTTTTAGTTTCTCAATACAATTTGCTTTCTCCTAGTTTAATATTTTCAGTTCTAATTCTATCGTTGCCCAGAGTCCTCGTGGATTCGATCCCTAAATACTACATTGATATTACTGTGCACTTGCAGTTAGTATAGGGTTAAAACTCTGAGCCTATCAAGTTTTTGGCGCCGTTGCCGGGGACTCTTTTGAGTCTTCGATAGTGTTTAGACTAGGATTTTTATTTATTTTTTTTATTTTAGTTACTGATTTTTTTCTCTGTTTCTCTCTGTCGCAGGTTTCATAATCGCATAGCATCGACCGTTGCACCTTCTGTGTCGATCGTTACTAGGCGATTGGAGTTGAATCGATCGTTTCACTGTTAGCATCGATCGTTGCTTGACGATTACAGACGGTTTATGCAGACACGTGATACCAGAAGTAATCCGAATACTAATCTCGTAAACCTCCAACTCGAAGAGCTTGCTAGACTAGAGAGGACTAACAGAAGAGTTCAAAGAGCAAGGATGGTAGTTGAACATGTGATTATATTGCCTGATGCTCAAGGTGTCCTGAGGGACCGACAAAACAATCCGTACAATGCTGCTGGGGAACGGATTGATGCTGAGGGGAATGTTATCCCTGATCCTCCTGAGCAACCACGCCAGGAGCAGAACCAAGGCCAAGGACAGGCCCTAGGTAGACAGATAGTTGTTCATGAGAGGACTTTGGCTGACTATAACCGTCCGGATGAGTTTCATGCTAACCGGTCAGCTCTTGTACCTCCTGATTTTGATAGGAATGATTTTGAATTCAAAAACCATCTACTACTCTCTTCTGAGGCAGAATGCCTTCCATGGTTATCCTAATGAGTAGCCGATGGATCAGTGGGATGATTTTGAAATCAAAACCATCTACTACTCTCTTCTGGGATGAAGAATGATGGAGTGAACTATGACTACCTGTTCCTCAAACTTTTCCCCTACTCTCTCGCTGGAGATGCTGCTGCCTGGCTGAAACAACTTCCACCTGGGAAGTTTGTTACATAGGATGCTTTGAAGAGTGAGTTTATGCGACACTTCTATGATGATGCTCGCTCTGATCAGTCAAGGCAGGACATTCTCACTTTCTCTCAAGGTCCGACAGAGCCTCTTAAGACTGCCTGGATGAGGTTTAAGAAGTACCAACATGACTGCCCGCATCATGGATTCACCGAGGTAACATTGCTGGGTATCTTCTTTAGAGGCATAGATCTTCCATATCAAACTGCATTGGACAATTCTAGCAATGCAAATTTCAACACTAGGACTCATGCGCAAGCTAAGCAGTTGATAGATAACTTAGTAAGCAGTAATAGCTGCAAGACTACTGATGAGAGAAGGAAGAAGTCTGGTGGAAAGATAGAGAATTTGGAGATAGCTGATATTAGATCTAAGCTGAACACAGTTTGTAATCTTCTAGCTGGGAAGAAAGCTGTCCATTTTGCTCAAGATGTTGAAGTGATCAATGCTGAAGAGGATGGTCAGGAAGAGGATGTGAACTACATCGGAGGATCTGGATTCCAAGGAAATAGGTTCGGAAATCAGTCTGGTAATAGGTTCTTCAATGGAGGACAAAAGACTGCTTTCAACAGCAACCAAAACTCTTCTGGATTTGGATAGACTAGTGGATTTCAGAAACCTTTCCAACAAGGTAATCAGAGGACTTATGGATCTTCCTCTTACCAAACTCCTCCTGTAGCTAATGCCCATGAGAGTAAGATGGAGGCAATG
This sequence comes from Orychophragmus violaceus, assembly GCA_030180135.1. Classification (NCBI taxonomy): domain Eukaryota; kingdom Viridiplantae; phylum Streptophyta; class Magnoliopsida; order Brassicales; family Brassicaceae; genus Orychophragmus; species Orychophragmus violaceus. The sequence continues at coordinate 30,734,514 of CM058233.1, forward strand.
ATGGAGCAGCTGCTGGAAGGACATACCAAGATTGTTGTGGACTGCAACAAGAAGTTGGATGCTGTTTATGAGGATCTCAATGGGAAGTTTGAATCTCTAAGTACTCATGTGAAGCAATTGGACACTCAGGTGAGCCAAATTTCGAACTCTGTCAAGGGAAAGAGTGTTGTAGACACCCATATTAAGGCCTGGTCACTGTACATTGATGATGGATCACACCTAGGTGAAAGATTTGAGCTAAATACAGCTGAACTGGTAGAAGAGGCTGAAATTTCTGGTTTTGAGGAAAATCTCTCAGGTGGAATCTGTGAAAACTTAACTGCATCGATCGATGCACCCTTAGTGTCGATCGTTGCATGGCGTGGACACACAGATTCACATGATTCTTATGGCATTGATGAAGAGGCAGATTCAGAGCTTAATCGTTTATTCCCTGGAGTGTCTGAGATAACTCAACAGGAGATTTATGCACAATCTATTCGATTATATCCTAAAGTGTCTGAGGTGATTCAATAAGAGATTGATGAGCTTAAACAGCTGGAAAAGATTGGTGAAGAGTTGGAAGAAATTCCACCATCTGATGATCCACCTTATCACCCTTGTGCGCAAAGGTACTTAGAGAAGATGTTGCCAATGGATGAGATGCTGAAGGATTGGGTTATAGTTGTTCCTCAACATATAAGTGATGTGTTATTGACTAAGATTCCTAAGAAGCTACATGATCCTAGGATTTTTGTGCTGAGTTGTTCTATATTTGAGGATGGTTTCAAGCGCTCTCTGTGTGATTTAGGAGCTGCTGGAAGTCTCATGCCATATTCTGTGGCAGAGAAGCTGGGTATGATGGATTTTTCACCCACTAGGACCTCTCTTGTCCTAGCTGATCAACCAATAAGGATTCATGAAGGAGTTCTTGAGGACGTCCCAGTGAGAGTTGGAAACTACTTGGTTCCAACAGACTTCTTGGTGCTTAAGTATGACATTGAGCAGGATGATGCTTTGATACTGGGAAGACCATTCTTAGCCACAGCTGGAGCAGTAATAGATGTGAGACACAGCTTGATTGATCTCCATCTGGGAGATGAGCCACTGCACTTTGAGATGGACATGCTGCGCAAGCCACTGATAGATGGGCAGACCTTCACCATTAAGGATGGATATGGAGAGCAGATAAGCGAGACTTTGGTTTCAGATCAACCATATCATTTTACTCCTTCTTTTCTCGGATGAGCTCACACTGATGAAGCTTACTCTCCACCTTGGATGAGGAGACTTGCATAGAGGCAATCACAGTCTCTGTCGGGATCTCCAGAAAATTGATCTTGTTCGTCCGGTCAAGCTATTGACGCTAAAAGAGCGCTGAGTGGGAGGCAACCCACTGTTTTGTTTTTGCTATTCATTTTTGGTGTTTTTGTTAGGATTTTACGTTTGTTTTTGGTTTTGGTGGGTTTTTGTCTGCAGGTCTCGGATATCGCAATGCGTCGATCGACACAACTTTGTATCGATCGTCACAACACGAGAAATCGTATTGCAGCGATCGTTGCGGACCTGAGAAACGATCGACACACGACGAAAAATCGCCTAGCAACGGTCGTTACATTTATGTAACGATCGATGCATGAGCGACAGAGGTAAAAATCAGACAGAACTCAACACATCCATAACATTTTTGCTTTCTTTTACCAACCCTTAGCTTAACACTACTGGGGACAGTGTGTTTCAAGTGTGTGGGAGGTGCTACTGACTTTTATCTTTCTGTTTTCTTAAGAGTCAGTCCGTTTTTCAAAAAAAATTGTTTTATTGAGTCAAAAACAAGTTTAAGTAAGAAACAGTGAATTTTGGAGAAGTTAACAATATCTTGCAGGAACTTAAGTAACCATTGGGATGAAGCTGAAAGATCTATCTATGACTATTAGAAAACCTAACACGGATCAACCTACTGAGGACACCCATATCAATTCAGGTATTCAGAGGATCCTTTTACTGGCTTCACCCTTAACTTGACTTAAATTTCTCACCTAAGGGCTTGGTATACCTTGAGTCGAAATCCTTTGTTAGTTCTGACACAGCTTGTAAACATGTCCGAGTATGGTTCCCTTCTCCCCTTTCATAAAGTAAATAAAAAAAGAGTAATAAACTGAGGATGAGCTAGTAGCTCCGAAGTGGTCACGGGAGTAGTAGCAAACACTATTACCTCCTGTGCGATCCATGGAATGTGTCCAAAGTACACCCCTTAACGGGAAGAGCACTGATAAAAAAAAAAAATGATACCCAATGGGGAAAAACCAGAATGCTAAGGAAGGGAAAAGAGAAGAAAAGGAACCAGAAAAAGATAGTTTGGTGGTCTAGAGCTGACAAAGTAAGAATCCATGTGCCCTTTATTCGATAATCCTTAGGTGAGACCGCACTTAATATGCTTAAGAAGTCAGTAGGGTGAATTTGAATTGCTTGGATTGATTGTGGAGTTTACTTAGAACAGTTGCTAAGTGTGGGGGAAGTACATGTTAGTCTTGATATCTTGCAGTTGATTCTTTCAGTGGTTTACTAAGGGGAATCTGAGTGTTGTTGCTTCTAGGACAAAAATAGTTTCTGAAAGTTTTCAAACCTCTTCACCATGTCTTAGTTCTCTGTTTTGCTTGAGGGCAAGCAAAGGCTAAGTGTGGGGGAGTTGATATATCATGGTTTTTACCGGTTTTATGCTATGATATAAGTATTTTTTAGAGTCTTTTTGTGTTTCTTTAGAGTCTTTTACAGGTTTTATTAGGTACACGCACGTTTGGAGTGGATTTGGAGATTATGGAGCTATTTGGAGCATTTTGGAGTTTTGACCTGAGAGTTTGTGCTCACTGTCCGAAACAGAGGAGTGTGTCGATCGACGCACATCAGCATCGATCGATGCACAGCGCGTTGGGCCAGACTCGCGAGAAATAATGAAGAATGATGATATTGCAAAGTTGCCCAGAAGTTCCAGATATTTACACAGAAGCCCCAAGACGTGATTTAGCGATTTAATTAGGTTTTAACTTAAGTTTTTAGATACGCTATCATACTTTAGAGCAGAGAGTTTTTAGAGCTATTTGGGGCTGATCTGATCATGTACTACACCTTATTTTGGAGAAGATTTCGACCCCTTTACTTGTTTAATATCTTTTATGATATCTAATTATTCATTGATCATGTTTACATTATCTATGTCTGAGTAGATTCATAGTTAGGTTTAGGGATTCTCATTAAGGATTTTATGACTTGCTAGATATAATTAATTCAGTTAAGGATTCACATCAATAGATGTTCTTCAAGCGAAATTGTGTTTAATGCTAGTTCTAACTTGTTCACTTAGAATCTAGATCTTAGGTTGCTAGATTGACACGAAAGTGTGGTTTAGAATCTGAACTATTTAGGTTGAGCAATATAATTACTCGCTAAGAAATTTGGTTTAATTAGATTGTGAACATATCGAACTTGATCATTAAAGCTGGTTTAATCTGTTAGGAATTACAAAGACATTTGGATTTCTGCAATTAGGCTTAGAGAATTCTCACAACGAAAGTTGGTTAATTCTATATGTGTGTTTTGAGTTCTAGAACTGTTCCTAATTTGATCATGACTGAATGATTTCTTTGCTTGTCTGATTTCCTGAGAACTCCCTAGACTTAGCGCCCTTAGTTAATTGCTTACAACCACAACTTGCTACTTGTTTACTTTCTCGCATTGCTTTTAGTTTCTCAATACAATTTGCTTTCTCCTAGTTTAATCTTTTCAGTTCTAATTCTATCGTTTCCCAGAGTCCTCGTGGATTCGATCCCTAAGTACTACATTGATATTACTGTGCACTTGCAGTTAGTATAGGGTTAAAACTCTGAGCCTATCATGTACACATCCTCTTCCAGAATTCCATTAAGGAAAGCTGTTTTCACATCCATCTGCCAGATCTCATAATCATAATGAGCGTCGGTTGCTAGGAGAATCCGAATAGACTTAAGCATAGCAACTGGGGAATAGGTTTCTTCATAGTCAATACCATGAATTTGCTTGAAACCTTTTGCCACCAACCTAGCTTTGTATATCTGAATATTACCATCCACATCAATTTTCTTCTTGAAAATCCATTTACACTCAATGGCTTTTGCACCATCGGGTAAATCAACCAAAGTCCACACTTGGTTCTGTGACATGGATCCCATTTTGGATTCGGCGGCTTTCAGCCACTTTTCGGAGTCAGGGCCCATCATTGCTTCTTCAAAATTCGCAGGCTCGTCACTGTCAATGATCAACAGATCATGACAATTAGTCACGAGAAATCCATATCTCTCGGGCTCGTGACGGATCCTTTCGGATCTGCGAACTTCAGGCTCCACATGTGTGGTTTCTACAACTCTTTGTAGATCCAACTGATGCTCTTCCTCAATGGGTTGAGCGGTCTCCTGTGGTTCTCGAACTTCTTCAAGTTGTACTTTACTCCCACTGTTCTTCTTGGAAAGAAACTCTCTTTCAAGAAAGACGCAGTTCCGAGCAACAAACACTTTGTTCTCGGATTGGTTGTAAAAGTAGTAAGCCTTGGTTTCCTTAGGATAACCAACGAAGTAGCATTTATCAGATTTGGGTCCGAGCTTATCAGTGATTAAACGCTTAACATAAGCCTCACAACCCCAAATCTTCAGGAAAGACAAGCTAGGAACATTTCCAGTCCACATCTCATGTGGTATCTTTGCAACTGATTTTGATGAAACCCTATTTAGTGTAAACGCAGACGTTTCTAGAGCGTATCCCCAGAAGGATAATGGAAGATCTGAGTGACTCATCATTAATTGAACCATATCTAATAAATTTCGATTCCTCCTCTCGGAAACTCCATTCCATTGGGGCGTTCCAGGAGGAGTGAGTTGTGAAACAATTCCACAATCTCTCAGATGATCACTGAATTCTTGGCTTAAGTATTCACCTCCACGATCTGATCGAAGAGCTTTTATACTTTTGCCAAGTTGATTATGTACATCAGTTTGGAACTCTTTGAACTTTTCAAAAGATTCCGACTTGTGTCTCATTAGATAGACATAGCCATACCTACTGAAGTCATCAGTAAAGGTAATGAAGTACCGAAAGTTTCCTCTGGCACTAATGCTCATTGGGCCGCACACATCAGTATGTATAAGGCCCAATAAGTCACTGGCCTTTTCATTTTGTTTGTTGAAAGGGGCCTTGGTCATTTTTCCCAATAAACAAGATTCACATTTCTCACATGATTCGTAATCAAAAGATCCCAAAAGCCCATCACTATGGAGCTTCTGAATCCGTTTCTCATTTATGTGGCCCAAACGACAATGCCAGAGAAAAGTTTGATTCGTGTCATTTGACTTGAATCTCTTGGTACTAATGTTATAGATAGGCATGCTTTGGTTTAGAACATAAAGTCCATTCTCTAATGGACTGCTACCATAAAATATATCGTTGTAATCAAATGAACAACATTTATTCTTAATTGAAAACTGATATCCTTCCAAATCCAAACAAGGAATAGAAATAATATTTATGCTTATAGCAGGTACATAGTAGCAATTATTGAGTTCTAAAACCAAGCCAGAAGGTAAGGACAAATGAAATGTTCCTACAGCTAATGCAGCAACTCTTGCTCCAATTCCCACGCGCAGGTCCACTTGTCCTTTCTCCTAAGTCCTACTGTTGCTTAGGCCCTGCATATTTGTACAAATATGAGCACCACAGTCGGTATCCAATACCCAAGAAGTAGAACCAGAAGTAGTAACATTTACTTCTATAACATAAATACCTGAAGATGAAGTCTCAAAAGTCTTATTCTTCTTCTTTTTCTCTTCCAAGAATTTGTTGCAGTTTCTCTTCCAATGCCCAAGCTCATTACAGTAATGGCACTTATCAGTCTCAGATGGGCCGGGCTTGGGTTTGGAAGAAGACACAGTCTTATCCTGATTTGCAATCTGGACGGCCTTGCCTTTTCCCTTGTCCTTGCCAAGTTTCTTAAACTTCTTGCCCCCTTGTACCATAAGTACATTTGGGGTGCCCTTCTTGATGTTAGGCTCAGCTGTTTTGAGCATGCCATGCAGTTCAGTCAACGTCTTCGTCAAGTTGTTCATGTTATAATTCATAACAAAATAATCATAGCTTGACGGCAGTGACTGCAGGATGATGTCAGTAGCCAACTCTTGGCTAATGGGACAATCCAGTTTCCCCAGGTTATCAATATAACCCATCATCTTTATGACATGAGGACTAACTGGACCATCCTTTGGTAGCTTGCATTCAATGAGAGATTTAACCATCTGGTATCTCTCAGTTCGTGCCTGCTCCTGAAACATACTTTTCAGGCTAGTGATCATCTCCATTGGCGACTCCACGTTCTCGAATTGCTTCTGCAAGTCCGAGTTCATGGTAGCCAACATGAAACAAGACACATCGACCACATTATTAGAGTGCTTATCCCAAGCACTCTTTTCTGCATGTGGGGCATTGGTCCTCGGTTTTTCAGGGAGAACATTTTCCAGGACATAGTCCTTTTTCTCCTGCTTGAGAACAATTCTCAAGTTCCGATACCATTCGAGAAAGTTCGATCCATTTAACTTTTCCTTCTCAAGGACGGATCGCAGGGAGAAAGTGTTGTGATGAGTGTTAGTCATAGCTGAAATGAAAGAAAGGAAAGAGGTTTAGTTATGATGTTTAAGAAATGAGAAATCTTAACTATTAAGAAAACTCGCATTATATTCAAAACAATGTTTCCTCAAATGAATATAATGATCCAAGACCCATACTTCACTAAAACTTGAGTGAGCTTTGGCTCATCGCCTAAATTTCAGCTATCTAGGTAAGCAACAACTTTGCTAGTTACATCCTATATAACTCTTGGTTGTTGATTGACATCTCATGTCTAATCCACCTGATGTCTCTGGGCCCAAAATGATTTTGATGGCCCAGTCAAGTAAACCAATCTCTTAAGTCATGTAATTGTTGACGCCTTGCACTGCAAAACCATCAACACGATTACCTCCTGCCTTACTCATGTAATTGTGGACACCTTGCTTTGGCAAGCCCATCGCACAATGAAACGAGTCTTGACCGTTGACAAGATTGGAAAGACATCGAAAGATACTTGATATTTAGTTGAGGAACGGAACTGTTTAAAACAACTAATTTTATTAAGTTTTAATTATTCTAATAATTGGGTTTAATTTTTGGTTCGGTTCTGTGATTTCAGGTTCAATAACCGAAAACATCGGATCCTGTGTCGACCGACACTACTTTAGTGTCGATCGACACAATCCTACCAAAACCAGTTTGCGATAACCGATCAATCCAATTGACCCGGTTTCGATAACCGGTCAGTGTCGATCGACACTACATTAGTGTCAGTCGAGACCAACCAAATCAAACCAATCGCAATAACCATTCTAAGCGGTTTAACCAATTTTAACCAAGCTCGATAACCGTTCCAATACAATTGAACCGATTGTCGACCGACACAACTCTTGTGTCGATCGCCACGATAGGGCATCAGGAACTTCAATCTTTATGATCGAAACCTAAAATTTTTATTCGGGTTTCCATGCTGTGTCGATCGACACCAGATTGGTATCGATCGACACCATGCGAAAAACCCTAGAATCTTTTTTGAACAAAAAAACCCTAAAACGAGATTACTTTGAACAAAACACAATTTAGCATGCATATATCATATATATAACGATCCAGATTCAACTAATCTAATCATAATGCTACAGATTCAACTGGAACCCTAAGGCTCTGATACCACTGAAAGGAATTTTTACTGGTATTAATCTCATTAAGCAACCCTAAGTATAAATTCCATAGCCTAGGATCTGGGGTTCATGATTAAAATTGAATCTACAAAGAATCTCGAATATACTTGGATGATTATGCAGCGGAAGGTGAACAGGGATTCGAGATTGAATAGCGCCTGAAGTGCTGCGCCTCTACTGGTATCCACACGCACACAAACTGGAAAGGACGGGATGCTAGTGCCGTAGAGATCGGATCTCTTAGGGATTTCTTAGTTTCTCAGAGGTGGCTGTGAATTAGGTTCGGTTGCCCTAAAAGTTGTTCATATATCTAATATATATAGACTTTTATCACGACCTAATTAACCAAGGAACAAACCGCAGTTATTTAAGTCATAAACCAAAATCAGTATTTTGATTCGCGATCTGTGTCGATCGACACACCTTTTGTGTCGATCGACACTACCTCAGAAACTTGTTAGTGAATGTATATAAAATATACATTCACCATATCATTACACTAATGATCAACCCCATATATAATATCCAGTTTGCTTAGGTGTGTGACCCTGTAGGATCATATAATACTAGCAATGAGTTCTAAACTCATTGATCATAAGTGGCTTCTAGCAAAGCATTATGATTGCCCAGTATCATATGACTGTCTCATCTCGACAATACAACTTTCACTAGAGTAAGTACAATTGATTTAAGGACATTCCCAACATGCACTTCTCAGTGAAAGTACTTTTTGAGATTGATGATATTCCAAGGTCGTAGTTCGGGTTTCTGGGTTTCTACTGACTTGAGTGGGTAGACCCCATCCTTCACAACATCGGTAACCTGATAAAGACCTTCCCACTTCTCCCCAACTTTCCAGCGTGTTCTTCCTTTTTATGGTCGAACACTTTCCGTAAGACGAGCTCTCCTACTTGAAACCTTCGGGTTTTAATCCTGGAATCATAGTAGCGAGCTGCGGCTTGTTGGTAGTTCTGGATTCGGGCTAGTGCGAGGTTTCTCCTTTCGTCGGCGAGATCGAGCTCGTTTGTTATCATCTGATTATTAAGTTCCTCTTGTTGTGGGCACTCCTTCTTACGGATGCTGGACACGAGGATCTCTGTTGGTAATACTGCCTCAATGCCGTAAGCTAGCGAAAAGGGTGTCTCGCCGGTGGATTTGCGAGGAGTAGTCCGGTAAGCCCAGAGTACGGTCGGGAGCTCGTCGCTTCAGCTTGTCTTGCACTCATCGAGTCTTTTCTTCATATTGTTCATGATTGATTTGTTGGCTGCTTCTGCTAGGCCGTTCCCTTGGGGGTAACGGGCGTTGAGTAAGTCAGCTTGATGTTCCAGGTTCTGCAGAATGCTTTGAACGTGTTCGATATGAACTGAGACCCATTGTCGGTGACGATTCATGGGGTAGTCCGTGTCTGCATACAATGTTTTGCCAGACGAACTCCTTTACGTGGACGTCTTTGACTTTCTGGTATGACTCTGCTTCAATCCATTTGGTGAAGTAGTCTGTCATTACTAGCAAGTACATGGCTTTCTTTTTGTCGGATGCGACTAAGGGACCCACGATATCCATTTCCCACCGCATGAACGGGTATGGTGAGGAGATCGAGGAAAGTTCCTCCGACGGTTGGTGGATAATCAGGGCGTGTTTTTGGCATTTGTCGCATTTACTGGAAAAAGACTCGCATTTGGCTGCCATTGTTGGCCAGAAATAGTCTTGCCTTTTGATTCGTATAGCCAGAGCTCGTCCTCCAGAATGACTCCCGCAGGACCAATCATGGGCCTGTGTGATGACGGCTCGGGCTTGTTTCCCGTTGAGGCACTTGAGGTAAGGTCCACAGAGACTTCTTTTGAAAATTTCTCCTTGTGTGACGCAGTACCTCGCACTCTGTGCTTTGAGTTTTTGCGCTTCTCATTTATCGTCAGGGACTTTGCCATTCGTTATGTACTGAATGATCGGAGTTCTCCAATCCTTTTCGTTATCAGGCTCGGATCCCTGACTAGTGGATGCAGTTTGGATTGGTCCATCAGGAACATTCGCTACGTAAATGGCATTTCTAGGGTCAAGATCGTCTTAGACCTCGATGGTGTCGCGGCTTGCCTCTTCGTGTAGTTCCTGACGTTCGACATCGTCCTTTTTGTGAGCTCGTCCTCTTTCAAGGATAGGGCTTTTAGAGCTATGTCGATACTTGGTTTTTCGATTCCCTCAACTAGTATGATCCTTGTAAGGTTAGGATCTGATGTTGATGCTAATGCGGCTAGGGCATCGGCTGCAGTATTTTCCCCTCGCGAGATTCGTGTTAGATTAAAAATTAGATATGATCAGCTAGGCTATGGACTACCCGCAGGTATGCTTTCATACGTTCATTTTTGGCCTCGTAGTCACCGTGATATTGGCTCGTGACCAGTTGGGAATCACTAAAACTACTTCTCGAGCTCCTATCGCTATTTCTAGTCTGAGTCCGGCAATTAACGCTTCGTATTCTACTTCGTTGTTTGATGCGGCGAAGCCTAGCCTGAACGATTGTTCCAATACTTCCCCCATAGCGAAAACCAGTTTTACCCCGACCATGGATCCTTGCTCGAGGAGGCTCCATCGACGTGAAGTTTCCATCTCTTGGCGGAAGCAGGGTCGAGATCGATGGTATGTGGGATTTCGATTACGAAATCAGCCAGTACCTGCGCTTTTAAGCACGTACGAGTTTTGAACTCGATGTCGTATTCGCTAAGTTCGATAGCCCATTTAACTAGTCGACCTGACTGGCTCAGACTGTGAAGAATGGTTCTTAGTGGTTGAGAAGTCATAACTATGATCGAGTGTGATTAGAAATATGGTCGGAGCTTTTGAGCCGATGTGACCAATGCTAGAGAAATTTTTCCATAGCGGGGTATCTGGTTTCGGCGTCGATCAAGGTCTTACTGATGTAATACACCGGCCGTTGGTCGTTTTGTTCTTCGTGAACCAGAACTCCGCTCACTGCTGCTGTTGAGACGGCTAAATAGAGGTAAAGTGGTTCCCCTTCTACTGGTTTCGCCAGTATGGGTGGTTCGCTTAGATAAGCTTTGAGCTGCGCGAATGCTTCTTCACACTTTTCGTCCAAAAGGAACTTTTTGTTTGCTTTGAGCAAGTGTAAGAAAGGAAGTCACTTATCGGTCGATCTTGAGATGAAGCGGTTCAGAGCAGCTATTTTGCCATTTAAACGCTGGACTTCTCGATTAGTTCTGGGAGATTTCATTTCCATGAATGTCGCGATCTGTTTAGGATTTGCTTCGATCCCTCTTTCTGTTACTAGGTAACCAAGGAATTCTCCCGATGGGACCCCGAAGGTGCACTTCGCTGGATTAAGTTTCATCCCATATTTGTTGAGAATGACGAAGCATTCTTTTAGCTAGGGGATGTGATCCTCGTCCCTTGAAGACTTGACCAGCATATCGTCGATGTAAACTTCCATGGTTTTTCCCAGGAGTCCTGAGAACATCTTGTTGACAAGACGTTGGTAAGTTGCTCCTGCATTTTTCAGCCCGAAAGGCATGACTTTATAGCAGTACGTGCCTCGATCAGTTATGAATGAGGTCTTTTCTTGATCTTCAGGGTTCATCAGTATCTGATTATACCCGGAAAAGGCATCCATGAAGGATAGCAGTTGATGTCCTGCAGTCGCTTCGACCAAACGGTCGATATGAGGGATTGGGAAGCTGTCTTTTGGACATGCTTTGTTGAGATCTGTAAAGTCAACGCAGACTCTCCATTTCCCATTCTTTTTCTTGACCACCACGGGGTTCGCGAGCCAATCGGGGTATTTAACCTCCCTGATTGATCCTATTTTTAGCAGGCGATCGACCTCGTCATTGACGGCTTTGGCTCGTTCGGGGCCAAGCTTTCGACGTTTTTGTCTGACCGGTTTATAAGTAGGGTCAACGTTTAGTTCGTGACTGGTTACGTCGATGTTAATTCCTTTCATGTCCGCCGAGGACCATGCAAAGGAATCGACATTCTGTTTAAGGAAAGAGATCAGTTCACTTTTAACTGATTCCGCTAGGTCGATCCCAATTTCGACGAGTCTTTCGGGGTGAGCATCGTCTATGCAAACCTGAGTGGTGAGGTCCTTTGGGGGCCCTTTCTGGCTTGGGTCGTTTGACCTTTTGGTTTGCATTGTGGCGAGCTCCTCCTCTTTCTGTAATTGCTACGCGTGGGATTTCTTGATCTGCTTGTACCCGTTCATGTAGCAGTTTCTGGAAATCATTTGATTTCCGTAGACTGTTTTTATTCCTTTCGGAGTTGGGAACTTTAGGCACTGGTGGTAGGTTGATGGTATGGGTTTCTTGTCGTATATCCATTGTCGACCTATAATGGCATTGTAGGGAGCTGGTCGATCCACTATGACGAACTCTGTCATTCTACGGACTCCTCCAGCTATTACTGGGGCGAAGACGAAGCCCATTGAATATGTTGTTTCGCCAGCGAAGCCCACTAGGGGTGTTCGTCCTTCGACAATCTCGGAGTCTTCGAACTCCATCTTTTTGAATGCGTCGTAAAAGAGGACATCCACTGAGCTTCCTGTGTCGATCATTATTCTCGAGAGTTCGACATCCCCAACTACCAAGCACACGAGGAGCGCATCGTCATGTGGCTTGTCGAGGTCGAGCGTCTCGCTCTCGTAAAAGGTGATATCGTGGTCTGGACCTTGCATTGGGATTTTCTCTCGTTTATCGGTCTCGACCCTTCTCTGAAGAGCTTTTATCGAATTGATCGAGTCTCGGCCTAGCTTGGAGCCGCCAAAGATGAAGTCAACTCGTTTAGGGGGTATAGCCCGTACACCCCCCCCCCTCCCAGCAGAGGCGAGGGATATTGATTCGTGAGCGTAAACTCTTGACAGGGGCTGGAGGTGGAGGTAATGTTGAGCCTCCCAGGGTACCGCACAGACTGAGCTCGCCGAGGATGACTTTGACTCGTTTCCGCGACCCTTGAGGGAGAGCTTCAGGGAATACTGACTCCTTAGAGCGTTCTCGTTTATTCTAGGAAGGCTTTTTGGACTCTTTGGTCTCCTTTTTGTCTTTTTGTCTGAGGGAATTTCCTCCTCGACTTCGGATTCTTGGTTGTTTTCGGACTCTCGTTTTTGCACCTCGACCTTGGCTCGAGTGTAGCACTCTTCGGTCGAGTTTCCTTTTTTGTTGTGAAAGTCACAGAATTTGTCTTTGTCGAACTCGAATTTCTTTGAGCTCTTCGGGCTCTCAACCGCGTTAACGTTTCTGGATTTACGGGAATCCTTCTTTGAATTCGAGCTCAGCGAGCCCGGCTTGTTCCTTTCTTTTCTGTGTTTCTCTCTGAGGATCGTAGTTTCGTCCTCGAGGCGAGCGAAGGCTGATGCGCGATGAAGGGCGTCATCGAGTGTGAGAGGTTCGCGGACTGTTATTTCCTCTCGGAATTTGGTCGAGTACCATAGTCCCGCCTAAGTGCCTCTATGGCTACTTCGTCATTTGGGTTCGCGATTTTGGATTTTATTTCCTTGAATCGATCAATGAACAAACGAAGTGTTTCATCGGGTTTTTGAGAGACGCCAAATAAGGCTGCCTCGGTAGTCTTTACCTCGATAAAGACGGAGTACTGTTTGAGAAAAGCCGTCATGAACTGGGTAAAGTTATCGATGGACTTTTCCTCCAGTCCGGCGAACCATTATAGGGTAGATCCCGATAGGTTCTCGGCGAAGAGTCTGCAGAAAGCCGGTTCTCTCTCTTCGTCAGCGAGGTATACCCTTGACATTGCTAGTCGGAATGCCCTGATGTGGGCTTTAGGGTCCGATTTTCCGGAGAATTCTGGGAACTTTGAGTTCTTGATTTCTCGAATTCTCGCGAAAGCGATTCGATCTGTGAATGGCGTTTGGCGCGTTTCCTCGATTACTCGATAGATGCCAGGTGCCGCGCTTGTGGCCATGTGGACCTTCGAGCTTAGACTCATAAACTTGGCGTTAGCCTGTTCGATGTATTGCCTTAGCAGTTCGTGTTCATCGCCTGCTAGGGCTGCGAATTGTGTTTGTGATTGGGTCGACGGCTGTCCCGATGAGATTGGATCGGTTAGATCGACCGTCGGGATCGGTCTCGTTTGGTCGATCGGAGGTGTTTGGAATGGGATTGGATTTGACCCTAGCGGGTATCCAAAGCTTGAAGCAAAAGCCGAGCCTCCAAGCTGCCTTGGCCTGATACCGGAATCTCTTTGCAAGTGAGGTGGCCCAGGTAGTGGTCGGTTTCCCGACCTGCTTGGATCCGTAACCAAAGAGCTTGAGCTGAAAGGAGTCGGTGTCGCCGTAGGGGTTATGATAGGGCGGAAGCCGCTATTTGACGTGCCAGCGATATTTCCTGAAGCTCCTGGAGGTGTTATCGTCGGAGAAAAATACAGAGGCGTCCGAGGTGAAGGACTTAGCGGAGGTCGTGAATCGCGTATTGATCGGCCTCCTTGGTTTTGGCTAGCAAGCTCTTCGAGACGAGCGTTAATGCGTCGTTCATGTTCGTCGAGCTGCGTGTCCAGAGCGCGGTTTGCTATCTCTTGGGCCTGGGAGCTTGCCTCATTGCTTCTCGTTCGGTTTACCAACAGGGTAAGCATCGAACGGATTTCGGCGAGGTCGTCCGGGCTTTGTCGCGGTGGAGCAGGAGGCTGTGGCGGGTTAGGCATGGGCGTTCCAGATCCGCCTCCTAGAGTGGGGGGGGATTGAATCACTCCTCATCCACACCCAGTTCCTTCTCGGATCGTTAGTTCCTGACAAAACGTTTGTCGGAGTCTGGCTTGTCGCGATTGCTTGAGCGACCGAGCTAGTTGGTACCGAAGTCGTGGAGACTGAGGTTGAGCTCGTCAACACGGCATTGGTCTGACCCACAGTTCTTACCCCGTTGGTGTTCTGAGGAACGTCGTCGACCGTCTGAGGGTGGTCGACTGGTGGAGTGGAGCTAGGAGAGCAAGATTGGTCGGGATTCATCTCGATCTATCGAACCTAGGATCTGATTCTTAAGATAGGAAAGCTACAGATTGTCTCCACAGACGACGCCAAATGTGAGATCGAAGATTCACAACAAGGATTTGTAATCGTGAATTTGGACTCTTTATATGAAATGAAATAGATTTCCTATGAATCAAAGATTTTATTGAGGTTGTTTGTCGAGATAGAACAAACACAATCGAATAGAGAGTACAAAGTTATGAGAATCGAGCTATCTAGTCGAAGTGTTCTTGATTAGGATTGGAATTTTCTTGAATGAATCGCCGCTTCTTCTTTAAATAGTCCTCGGCTTTAACCTTCTTGTTCCGATCTTTCGGCCTCGCCATAATAACGATCTCCGGGATTCGCGGGGATCGACTTAACTGGCAAAGACCAGGTCGTTCTTCTTCTACATCCTCTTCTATCGAGCTCGAGCTCGACTACCTCTCACTTCGTTATTTGGGCCTTGGTTTAATCATGGTCGAATGGGCCCAGAATATATAATAGTTGAACTCATCTCTTTGATTGTAGATCGGGTTTATAATTATGGGCTCTTGTTTTGTTTGTTAGTGGGCCGGATTTCCTAGAAGGAAATCCAGCACCAACAATTGAGAAAGCTGATGGTTTGACATTTAAAGCTGAAGTTGGGGGAGATCAAAGAAAGAGTGCTACAATCCATGTATTAAAGCTAAACATGATCTTCTGTATTAAGCGTCAGTTCTTGTGTTTTACACCGCAATCTCTCTAGCTGTTCTTTCACGAGGAAATGCTTTGCTTATATTACGGATTCAGGTCTGGTAAGGTGGTTTACTCTAACTTCAATCTTTGTTACCTACACATCTTAAACCTATGAGACTACTATGTACTTTTAAAATCTTAAAAAGGTTGTTACTCAGGTAACCAGTGGTGCATATGATGGAGCCAACGTCAATACGGTGAACCAAGCTCTTATTACAGAGGACGGGAGTTGTAAGGTGGAGGGTGTTAGTGTTCCAGGTATAACAAACCGCTTCTATTCCCAAATCAAAACCAGAAAAGCTGACTTTGCATTTTGACATTGGAAGGATGGGGAGTTGCCAGTTCTTCCTTTATCGTTTAATGTAGTTGTTGCAATGGCCCACAGAAAAAACTCAAATGAATACCATTCTCCTTATCAATTCTTCTTTTACTTGTACGATAAAAGAAACATACGCATCCCTTCAGCACCTCTTTAATCCATCTGAGACAAAATGAGTTATCTTTTGATCTTTTACTTTTGTGCAGTCTGGCTTAGAAGAAATGTTAAATGATAAATCTAATAAATATCAAAAAAAGAAATATCAACTAATAAAACTATTATTTGTTATTGCAATAGTGATATTAAAGATTTATTGGTTATTTTAATAGGTACTTATACAACAGAAATCTATTAAAAAATCTTCTAAACTATCTTTTTTTTACGTTTTTAAACTACAATTTTATGACACTAGTAATGGTCATCCCCTGCGCACGCGCGGGATTTGTTTTCCGTTTTTTATTTTCATTATTTTTTATTTTATACTATATTTTTATATATCATTTTAGTAGTATATTACTGTTTTACGTTTTTGTTGTGATCCGTTTATTCACATTTTTTGTTTCACTAAAATTTAAAAGAAGTAATTTATTTGTATGTTCCACGGGTGTGATCAGAAATCTATAACAGAGTCCGACCTATTTATTTGTCGATAAACTTTTTAAATATTATATTTGTACATACTTTGCTTTTTACTTTACATTTACTTAAAACATTTTGGAATTTTTTTTTTGTTTGTACTTAATATTTATTTAATATAATTTAAGTAAATATTAGTTTATGTTGTTTTGTGTTTCTTTATTCTATATTCTATTTGTATAATTTTTTATTTTTGAACTGTTTTTTTGTGTGTTTTTTTTTGTAATATAATTTTCATTTTGTTTATTCATATCTAGTTCTTGATAAACTCTTCACTATTTTACTTGTATCTATTTTAATATATTACATAAAAATTACATATATTTGATTTTTCTATTGTCCATTCCTATTTGATATTATTTTTGAATATATTTTAAGTAAATTTTGGTTCTACTTGTTTGTTTGTGTTTATGAGTCTTCTATCGATCATGAGGGTCTCGGTATCTTCTTGATAGTCATCTCCATTCTTCTTCTCATCTCTCACCTTTTGATTTTTATGGCCACCTTTTGGAAAACAATAATGGATTAATCATCATCATGAGGGTCTTTCTTTTTTGACGTAATCTTCGAATCCTATAGTGGTCACTGCCCAAAGCTAATCATCTCCATTAACGGTCTTCCTCTTCTCTCGTTGGCACTTCGTAATCTTTGAACCATATAGTGGTCACTGCCCAAAGCTAATCATCTCCATTAATGGTCTTCCTCTTCTCTCTTTGGCATTTATCATTGGCTCTGCTTGTCAAAATATGTAAAACCTCACTGCATCATACAAACAAAAAAAGGAGTGAGATTCATTACAAGAAGGCAAGAAAAATGGTAATCCACTTGACTTGTAGCGATGAATCAGCCAATAATTCAATATCCCACCAAGAAATGTTGATGCAGCCCAAAGTTGCAATTTACAGAACACAATATTTGGTCAAAGTTGAAAAGGCATTACTCGCTGGTGATGAAGCTGATGAATTTAAGCCCAAGCTGATGAAACAAGAGGCAACTTTAAGCGACACCTAAAAAAGAATTGTAAATTTGAGAGATCCGTGTTTGATCAAAAAAAAAAAAATTTGAGAGATCCGTAAATTCTGTATGGCCACACGAATTCATCAACATCATAAAAAATGACAAAATGAATTATTGATTCAGGACCTTGTGCTCGGATCTGAGAAAACGCACGAAAATACATGGAGGAGATTTCAGATCACATACCACTATCTCCAATGAAAAGAAGCTTTCCGAGATAATCATAATCCGCTCTGGCCCTAGCAGGTGGAGCAACCAACAAATCTAGAGGATTAAAAACTCAGAGATCATCAAACCATATGTCTTTGTTTCATCGGAAATGAATGGATAACCAAAAAAAAAAATATCAGTGTCCCGTATGAAAGGAAGAAGAGAAGAAACATCGGACAGGGGTAGCGAGAGGGAATTCTAAGGTTAGAAACGGAGGAGGTGAGGAGGCTCGTAAGAGATGCTGAGGAGTCATATGAATTTTGAGGAAAATGTGTGGTTTTTTGGGCTGGTTTTGGGCCAGAATAACACCAATTTCCCCTTTTTTTGTATGAAGCTCATTTAATAAAATTCCGACGAGAATTTGGTGAAAAATTAAAAACTTCCACGTAAATTAAAAATTTTGGCTGACGTGGACGGCTATCGTGGGGGATCAAATTTTGAGGAGCTCCTTGACTCGAAGTCAAAGTCCCATATACTCCTCTCCCATAAAGTCATTTTCTTTTCTTTTTTTTTTTAATTCGAGATAAGGGGTAAAAGACAGCAAAACCTGGGTTTTGTAACTTATTTACTACCCAACCTGGATTGACCTAAAGAGTTTGGTCCATCCATTTGAGTCGGGTCGGATCTACTCTTTAAATCCTAAAAATGTCTTAAGGGAAAAATCAAAATCTTTTTTTCTCTTCAGTATATCCGTTCGTCTTCCCTTCTTCTTACAGTCAGTTTTCCCCAGTTTACCGACTTCATCCGATAAAAAAGAATTTCAATCTCCATTTGTAGAAGGAAACATGCGGAGTTATGGGAGAAAGAGATTACGAAAGTCGAAGAGAGTGGAGGATAAATCGATTTCTCCAAACGAATCCCCAACCGAGAGAGACCCGAGAGAGGAGGCGAATCGCGGAGCCGAAGCTGTGTGGAAACAAATTGATGAAGAAGAAAAAACAGACTTGGAAAAAGAATCCGAGAATGCGGAGGAAGAAAAAAAAAGACGAAAAAGAGATTGAGAACGAGGAGGGTTCGGAAGAGAAGGACGATGAAACAGAAGACGATGAGGAGGAGGAAGGCGGAGGGATAAATGAGGAGGAGAAAGCCGTAGTCGAGGAGGATGAAGTTGAAGATTCCCGCGTTCCGGGACTAGGGTTTCACGACGAAGAAGAAGAAGTTGTTCGAACCAGTGAAATCCGTTCTTTAACCCACAGTGATCAACTCGAGGAAGGAACGGTACGTATTTCCATTTATGGGGCCTTGCATGTCTATTTTTGTCGATTTCGGATATGTAAAACTTGGTATGAATTAGCAAACCTTTGCGTAATTTGGTAAAACTTAGTAAAACTTTGTGTCAAACTTGGTAAAACTTGGTTAAAGGTAGTAAAACTTGGTAAAACTTGGTAAAACTTGGTAAAACTTGGTAAAACTTGGTAACACTTTTTGTGTGTGCAGTAAAACTTGGTAAAACTTTCGTGTACAACACAGTATAACTGGGTAATACTTGGCCAAACTTTTTGTGTGTGCAGAATTCAGAGGACGAAACCGAACCAATGCAGCCCCTCAAGATGTGTTTCCCTCTCACAGAATATGTGAAGACGATAAAGCTCTCTTCTAAGTGCTACATCGCCAAAGCCGTGAAGACTGTAGACGACATTCTCGAGGATGATGAGCTTGATTGGTTCCATGAGCATCCACAATTCAAACACTTCTTCCACATGGGTGAGAAGACAAGCTCAAAATGGATGGGACTGTGGATGATTCTTGTTAGGGTCACGGCTGTGGATAAGAAGATGGAGCTATGGTTTATTGTCAACGGCGTTCCAATCCGCTATTCCATTAGGGAGCATGCACTCGTTTCGGGGTTGTTCTGTCACTCCTATCCAAACCAATACGAATCCCTTGGTGGTGACTCAGGTTTTATTGCTAAGTACTTTGGTGAAGAGAAGGTTACACATGAAGAAGTTGTGAATCAATTCCTAGCTATGAAAACCAAAAAAAATTTCGGCAAGAGAAAGTATGGCAATGATCGTTTGAAGATGGCTGTCTTGTACTTCTTGTCATCCGTGATCATTGGGAAGAAGAAGACAGGCAAAGGAGCTACTTCTGTTGAGAGTTTCTTCCTCAGAGCCATTGATGATCTCGAGATGTGCAAGACTTTTCCGTGGGGGCGTTTGTCATTCGAGGAGAACGTCAAAGACATATTGCACTTCATTGACCATACCGGAGGAGTGGCACCCACTTCATGGGTATTTCCTGGATGCATTGTTCCTCTGGAGGTCCTTGCTTTTGAGGCTATCCCAATTCTGAAGAACCATTTCCGAGAAAGGGTTCGGGGTGCGTGCGAGGATTGCCCGCGAATGTGCAAGATGAGGTATAAAACCAAGGGGTCAAGGTTTTTCCGTATCTCAGAGATAAATAAAAAGCTTGGAACTACCAATGTTAGTATCTCATATTGTACTACTAATCCTAGTATCTCATATCATACTTTGAGGTTGATATTAAATTGTTTCTTCTTATATTTCCAGGATATTCAAAGCATCTTGGAGCCATCTCCCATGGAAATGACGCTTCTAGAGAATACCATGGATGCTGATTCTGGCTGGAATGATGTTGATGACCCAATAGTCGATGGTTGGAACCGGCTGCTCAAAAAGAAGAAGACAATCTGGTTTGAAGAACTTTTCAACCAAGATGTGTCTGGTCGTGCGTCTCAGGCAGATGCTCAAGAGCAACCTCGTGCTATTCATGAGGCGTCTGAGGGTGATCGTGAAGGGGCTCCTACTCCTACTGTTTTAAGTCTTGCGGATGTGGAGGAATTAATCAAGAAGAGAGATGAGGAAACAGAGTTTCGATTGAAGATGTATTACGACGCTCAGTTCAAGGAGTTGACTGAGACGTATAACCGTAGATTAACCGATATGGAATCGGTTGTGAATACACTAAGAGCGGGTGTTAAGGAGACATTGCCAAGAGAGCCTGAGGCTACTGCCGATGATGGTGTTTTTGAAGGAAACGTTTGTGAGCCAAGTGTTGTTAAAGTGCAAGAGGAAAGAAAGGGAAGAAAGGGAAGAAAGAATGCTAAGAAAATCAGTAAGAAGGGAGAAAAAGAGCGAGAGAAGGAAGAAGAGAAGGGAGAAAAAGAACAAGAGAAGGAAGAAGGAACCGTGGAAGATAAGGGGGAAACGAGCTCTCAAAGGACGTAGACGTAACAGAGGCCGAGAAGGACGAGGACAGAAAAGGTAAGAAGAGATTTGTTGTACCCGTTGAGAACGTTCCAACAAAAAAGATAAAGATTAGGAGTCCCGTGATGACTAGGGGGAAGAAAATGGAGAACCAAGTTGCTGAGGGAACCACCAAACCGTGATCTTCTTTGTTTGGTTTTGAATTATCTATGTTTTAGTACTTTTTGGTTTGAATTATCTATGTTTTAGTACTTTTGGTTTGAATTATCTATATTATCTAGTATGTTTGACAAAGTAGTTTTACCTAGTTATGCCTAGTTTTACCAAGTTATGCCTAGTTTAACCAATTTATGCCTAGTTTTACCAAGTTATGCCTAATTTAACCAATTTATGCCTAGTTTTACCAATTTATGCTTAGTTTAACCAATTTATGCCTAGTTTTACCAAGTTTGACACCAAAATTTCCAAAGTAGTTTTACCTAGTTATGCCAAGTTATCCCGAAAACATTCATTCAAACTTAAACACCAGCAATAAGAATTCAACATAGAAAATTCCATAGAAACAAACACAGAATTCAAACATAGATATCCAGACATAGTAGATCTTAAACCACATCAGCTTTGCATCCCTTCGATTGTCTCCTTTAACTTGGCAATTTCTCTTCGGTTGTGGAAAATCTCCACATTCATGCCTGCGATTTTGTCGTCTTGCTGTTGAATCCTGTACAGCAACTTCTCAAACTCTTGTTCGACACCACGCAACCATGGTTGACGAATATGGAGTCCATCGGCCTACAAAAAAATCAAAAAATTCAGAGTTACACCAAAAAATGTTCTAGCTTGTCTTTCACATTTGTCTAAGTGGCACAATAAGATTATTAAGTGATAATAGAAAAAGTCCATTTACCCTCCATTTTTCACAAGTAAAGAAGGTACGGCCCGGTGTAGTATCCACAGGCGTAACCTTATCGGCCTCGCGCACGATATCGCCACCACATGGACATTCCTTTGGGATGCCGTATTCCAAGTAGGTCACTGCGTCAAGCCGATCGGAGTATTCCTTGTTCCTCCTTTCCTCTTCATAGGGATGAAGCATGAAATTCTCTGAACTCATTTGAGAGAGAGAAGAGAGAAGAGAGAAGAGAGATGGAGATTCGGGTTAGAGAGAGAGGGAGAAGAACGAAAAATGAGAGAAAAATAGAAAAATAGATAGATAAGGATTTTCCCAAAAAGGGGGGGGGGAGGGGGAATTTTAATTTTTGGAATTTGGGGGCGGGAGTTTCAATTTTTTTAGGCGGGAATCAAAGTTTTACCAAGTTTTCAGTTTAACCAAAAACTGTCAAGCACTACAAAAAAAGGGGCATTGATAGCATTCCACGATAGCACGGTTTTCAGAAGTGCTATCAAAGGTAATTTTATAATTTTGGTAACTGTATAATAGCGTTTTCTAAATGCTATAATAAAAATTCAGTAAGCGGGAGACTAAAATTACTTATCCCGCCGATACTTAGGCAAAAGCGGCAAAATTTTCCTGAAAATCTCAAAAGCGCCATAATGAAATTTTCGGAAAAAAGGACCAGAAAATTCTATCTTCTCTCACATCAATTCATTTTTCTTTTTTCGACCTAATCGACACCCCGTCCAGCTCCGATTACCTCTCGTTGGTGGAGAAAACATGAGCGGCGGCGAGGCTAGGGCTTCTTCCCCTCTTGCTACGACGATCTCCATCGATTACCTCTCATCCCCTCCGTGTCCATGGAGTCAGCCGAGCTCGCGTGCAGTCAAATATTCGGCTGGGGCTCGTTAGCGTCAATGGTTGGGTCGTTGATAAAGCTTCCACATATGGTACAGTTTTTCTTACTCTTTGTCTTTCTCTGATTAAAAGAGCTATGCCACCTAATTCGTTTCTTCTTCTTCCCAGGAAGAGCTCTTCCTCTGCCAGAGAGCCTCTGTCGTTGACGCCTCCGTCTAATCACTTCGCCGAAGAAGATATTCCGGTAGCTATGCTCTGGTAGATGAATCGTTCCTCATCCCTTGATTCCTCAAGTCTATACAAGGTTTACATTTAATATCGTTTCTCACTGAATATTAAGTTTTTTTTTGTCTTCGATTACGAATCTTACCCAAAACTTCTTCATTCTATATGCTGATGTGATTTTGGCTTTATCTAGTTAACAAGGTACTTGCGAGATTATCTAGAAGGGAAAAAGAGGATGGCTTTGGAAGCAGGAGAAGAGGATTATCGAGATTATCTGTTTTGCAGATTTTAACGGTCAAAGCAGGAGAAGAGGATTATCTTGATACCTATTACCTTTTGAAACAAGCATCACCGTATATGAAAATCAAGTAATGTTCATTTAGAGAGTTGAGTGGGTTTGCTTTTTGTTGTTTCTCAGTTCATATTTTGACTGTAATTGTTGCAGGATTTGGAACGATTAAAGCTTGCATATTCTGTTAAGCTTCAAAGAGAGGTATATATTTGTGTCTTGCTCAATTATTCTTCTTCTTCCATTATCAACAAACAACCGTTCTGAAATCTTAAAATATCCATAGATAGCAATAATCAAGAGAGCCGAGGGGTCCAAGTCATGTCCGTACGTAATGGATGGTGCACAAAGTCTTGGCTCGTGCCTAAGAATACGTGTCTCCTCAGATAGTACTTCAGATATTTCCAAATGTTCAATCCAGTGGTACCGTGCAGCA
This sequence comes from Orychophragmus violaceus, assembly GCA_030180135.1. Lineage (NCBI taxonomy): Eukaryota > Viridiplantae > Streptophyta > Magnoliopsida > Brassicales > Brassicaceae > Orychophragmus > Orychophragmus violaceus. The sequence continues at coordinate 30,758,043 of CM058233.1, forward strand.
TCTGAGTCTAATCGAAGAGAAGCTGTATCTGGTACTGTCTGAATTTATGATACCTTTGAACTGCCTGATTATGAGCTTTAGATTGAGCAGTTTCATATTTTCCATCTCAGGTGCCAACCAATTAGTATATGCTCCAGAACCATATGATGTCGGGCGGGTAATACAAGCAGACATTCTTTCAAACGGCCAGAAGTTCACTGTTACAACCGACGGTCCAATCAATACTGGTTGGTGTTACAAGAACTAGTTTGAATTCTGAGAAATCACCAAAATAAACAAATGGCTAATTTGATGTCAATTTTACACAGCTTCTGGCTTGCAATCACGCGTTGAATCACTCCTGCGCAAATCCAACAGTGAATTCACCGTATGGTTACAGTTCCTTTTACCTCATGAAACAAATCAGTCTTGAGTTCTTGCTCTAATATAACTTGACATGTTTCACTACTTCTCAGGTGGTTATATCACAGATGAATGGGCAAGATCATGCATCAAGATCCCACGTCTTTACTGTTGGTAAGACGAGGATAAAGCTATCCCGAGGATGGATAACAAAGGCCAGAGATATATATTCAAACTCCATGCAGGTAATCAAGAATAACTGAGGCTAAAATTGTATTGGTTTTGACTTTTGGCTAATCATTTTTTTGTGCAGCGAATCACAGGAACATCATTAGATCTCCAGTTCTTATGTGAGAGTTATAGCTTCAGATGTGGCATGCCATTCAACCTGGTGCAAAGTCCAAGTTTGTCACCAAAGGTAACAAACAATTATGGGCTATACTATCACAATATCACTTTCTATTGCTTTTATGTGCATATACAAATACCTTGTCACAGCCAAGCGTGGGCCACTTAGAGATGCAGATTGCTACTGGGATTACGGGAAAGCATGTTATGCTTGGCAAGAATACTGTAAATACAGGTTTAATCTCTCCTTTTCCATCCAAAGTTTCATATCTAAGGTTTACTGATTTGGTAGCTGTAAATATTGTGAAACGGAATGCAGATACAGTTTTGGGGATGTTCACTTAGGACAAAGTTGTAGATTGAATGGCACATCTGCTAATATGCTATTCCAGTACATATAGATTTCCTTGTTCAGGTCACATTAATTCCTTTTTTTCTCTCACACAATCTAAGTCTCTTACAGATTTTACACCAAATTTTCAACCAGTTTATTTTCAACTCTCTTTTTTTCTTGTCTGTTCAGCAAAGAACCATTCTCCCTCTTCATTTTCTGAGGGAACGTTCAGGTCATATTGCTCCCTATATCTACACGTTTGCCTTCTCACGCAAAGGTATTCGAACCCCTTCGACTACATTTCTGTGTTTCAGGTCAATTTGAAGTAGATACTTTCCGAAAGGAGTTCAACAAGCTGGACAAGCAAGTTGCCAAGCTCAAAATTGTTAGTAAAGGAACCTTCTTTTTGAATCCATTGTGCTTATACTTAGGATCCAGTTGATTGATCTGATTGTAATGAGATTGTTTTTTGGTTTCTTTGGAATAGTCTGGTGCTGATGCAAGTGAGGTGATTCAGAAAACAGAGAAAAACAAGCAAGATGCTACTGAGAAGGAAGCAAAAGTTTGTGAAGCTTATGCTGCTTTGAAAGCCAAGTTAGAGACTGTTGGAAATCTCATTCACGAATCAGTTCCAGTTGTAGATTTATAGATTTGTTTTTGTATTTGTAATGTAATATTACATTTTTTAACTTTTTAATAATTTATAAAATATGTTTTTAATCAAATATAAAATTAAAATTAAAATTAATAAATAATGTGTAAAAAAAGATTCAAAACAATTGAATAATAGTACTTAAAAATACATAGCACGAATATAAAGCTATAATAAAATATATTATAATACATATAATATGCTATAGTACGCCTAGTAATAGCAAGACGAAAATTTCGCTATCATAGGTAAACAATATAATAGCACGACAGAAAAGCTATCGTAGAGGGGGGGTCTATTATAGCTGCCGCTGTCAGAGCGTTTGTGGAAACGCTATCTATTACGTACGATAGCTTGTATCGTGTGCTATGAATGTTGATTTTTCTTGTAGTGAAGTTTTACTTCTGCCAAAATTCAGTTTTAATGGTTATACTCTATCTTTAATAATAAAAAATTGGTTATACTCAAGATCTATGGATAATTATATGCATTACAAATTAATTCATTCAATTATATTTGAAAATACATATATTATCTGACCTTTTGAAGATTAAGATGATTCACATAGATAAACAACTCATAAATGTACATGATATTTGCTTGCTACCCTAACAAGTCTGCAATATTTACCTTAAATTCTAAAAGCGTTTATTTTGTTTTAGCAAGAGATATGCTATATAAATTGATCGTTATATTTAACATTATTATAAAAACTAAATTTCACAAACAATTATAGTTCTACAAATCTTGGTTTTACCAAGTTTTCCAAAGTTACACAACAAATGATAACATACGTAAATTGAAGAAATAAAAATACAACTAAATTCCTTCTTGGCTCACATCAGCATGGCTCTCATTGCTCCAATTAAACCAGCTCTCTAAATTCTTTCTTGCCTTTCTCTTGCTCCTTCTCCGTCCGTGCTCCCCAACTGACGGATATCTTGTTTCTTTCACTCTTCCCTTTCTTTTCACATAGTTTGGAGGAAAAGCGTACAACTGTTCTATCTCTTCCGGAATAACCCACTCAGACATATGCGGAACTGGAAAAATTGTCCTCGTATAAGCCAATGCCCATAATTCTATCATGTAGTAACGCGAGCACAGACCATACAAATCCTTCAATTCCGTTGGCCTAATGTCTTGCTTCAAGAATTTAGTGGTAGCAGATATTGCGTGTACACATGGGTACCTGTCAATATCAAAGTATATGCAGCTGCATTTGTTATGTCTCAAATCCACCACATAAGTAATGCTGTCATCTCCAACAACACCGTATTGAAGCTCGAATGCATTAAGCTCAAATGTCGTGAGTTTGGCTGCTTTCACAATTCTAGCGTGCAACACAAGTTCCACTTCCGGCACCAATTTTCGCGCACTCGATCCAGAAACGGAATCTTTCCTATGACTGTTAAACCACTCTGCAAATTTTCCAATAAGAGCATCGATCATAGGCAGTAGATGATACCTTCTGGCCTTCTTAAAAACTGCATTCATAGACTCCACACAATTAGATGTGTCTATGTTGTACCTTGCACCGGGAGAATAACACCTTGCCCATTTCTTCTCTTCTACGCTTTTGTCAAGATATTGAGCTGCTTGAGGATATCTGTTCCTAAAATCGCCATATTGTCTTAGGAAATCAGCCTCGGAGTATATCCGAGCAATTTCCCTAAATTTTTTCCAACTTCTTCTTTGTTCTCGTAGGAAACTGCTCCTCTCACATTCTGGGACAGGTGGTAGATGCAATAACCATGATCCGAGAGAGGGTACACTAGACCTATTGCCTTGATGAGACTTGCATTTATGTCGCTAATAAAAATTAACTCACGACTATCCGGTATTACGGTTTTCAGCGTATTGAAGAACCACATCCAACTTTCTTCCTTTTCACCATCAACTAGAGCAAAAGCAATGGGATAGTGGTGATGATTCGGATCCTGCGCTGTGGCGAATATTAAACAACCTCCATATACATTCTTAATGAAAGTTGGGTCAACGATGAGAACTTTCCTCATGGCTACAAACCCTTCGATGGAAGCTCCCAAAGCCACAAATAGATACCTGAACCTTCTTTGTTCATCCAACACCAAATCGGTTTTTGTTCCAGGATTCACCTTCTCCAACATATGCAAATAATAAGGCAACATCTTGAAACCATCAACTGGACTACCACGGATATCAGAAACAGCAAGGTTTTTCCCTCTAAAAGCCGTAGAATACGACACTTCCACACCGGCTCTTCTTTGGACAAGCTGCACAATAGTTTTAGGACATGGAGTATCGAAGTTACCAGGATAGTCTTCGTTTAGGACGCTTGCAACTAACCGTGGTGTACCTTTTCTCTTGTTGCTTATGAAGGAATTTCTAGCAGTTCCTAATCCAATTAGGCAACCCTGGTCTAAATTCCAAGCCTAGGATCTAGGGTTCATGTAATTGAATAATTGAGATCTCAGAATTACCTGGTGATTAGCAGCGGAAGATTTGCAGATAATCGAGATCTAAAGCGCCTCAAGTGCTGCGCCTCTACTGGTATCCACACGCACACAAACTAGATCGGAACGGGATGCTAGTGCCGTCGAGATCAGATCTCAAAATCACCACAAACAATTCGCTTGTATTTTAGGTTTTATGGTTTGCGGCTGCGTGAGTGATTAATTATTATCACCAATCGTTCGGTGTCATTATATACACAACGATTGATTTATAACTTAATTAAGTTTGGTTGCCTAATGGGCCAAACCCACTTATCCATTAACTTAATGATGAATGAATCATTATTCATTCAAAACCAAATCACTCACGTACATATAATATATATATATATATATATATAAATGCATATATCATATATAGCAAATATAAATATATTATATTAACAATAAAACCTAATATAATAATTGATCTAGTTTGCTTAGGTGTGTGACCCTGTAGGATCATATAACACTAGCAATGAGTTCTAAACTCATTGATCATAAGTGGCTTCTAGCAAAACATTATGACTACCCAGTGTCATACGATTGTCTCGTCTCGACAATACGACTTTCACTTAGAGCAAGTATAATAGATTTCAGGACATTCCCAACAATCTCCCACTTGTACTGGAATCATCTATTCCCATAATCCCTTCGTCGCTATATCTCGATCTGGCATAAGGCAAGATCTGTGTCACCCTTATTTAGCCAAGATCATGTTCATCGAACTCCGATTTATACTGATAAGACAAACGACTGACAATCACCTCGTTTGAGTGTGGCCACACATTTCTCAGTATCAAATCTTCGATGGGCCCTGAGATATTTATCTCCTGTTATATAGGAGAGACAAATCCCATCTTGTTCCATCCCTGTTTCTTCACACACTTCATGATACGCCCAATCAATGCCTTTATAGTCACCAGTTACGGCTGACGTTTGACAAGGTTAAAGCGAACCAATTCATATGTAAGAAAACATGATGAACTCAGGTCTAAGGACTATACTCTATAGTCGTAATGAAAACTCTCATGACACTTATATAACTATCTCGTAGAGTTCTCATCAGTGGGTCATGTCCGATCCTGTGTTCTCCAACACATATCTATGTGATTGACTTTAATACTCTTATTAATGACTCCATGAAACTTAGTCATCAGTCACCTCACATACTAGTCTCACGCGGTTGTTAATGTCCCACTTTAACAACCTCAACCAGGGACCAACGTAATTTATGTCATTTATTATCTATAGGGTTTCATGATCAAGTCACATACTTGATGACCTATAAAATGTCATAAATTACTTTGGGACTATTATTCAATAACCATTATTAAATAATACAGATGTCAGATTTCAATAACATAATCAAATTATGTTTATACGAACATCATATCATAACTAAAATTAACATTAACAACTCTCACTAAAATTAAGATCACATCTTAAGACATCTAATGCCTTTAGCAGTAGTCTGACTCTCATTCGCTCTTGCTCAGCGTGTGTCGAAAGACATTGCGTCTTGCTAAGAGTAATACCAAGAGTCATTTGCACGAAGCCCTTCTCGGAATCCTGCATATTGGACATGTGCAAGGCCTTATCACTATAAGTATCTTGACACAATCCAATTAGCTTATCCAATATATCTCTATAGATTCTTATTCCAAGAATGTATACGGTTTCTCCCATAATTTTATCGAAAAACAACTTCTGAATCAAGTCTTAACAGACTGAAACAATGGAACTTCATTCCCGAGAAGTAGTATGTTATCAACATACATTACTAGAAATGCAACTGCGCTCCCACTAGTCCTCTTGTAAACATACGGTTCCTCTTCGTTCCTGATGAAGTCAAACCTTTTTACTGCTTCATCAAAACGAAGATTTCAACTCCGAGATGCTTGCTTTAATCCATAAATGGATCGATGAAGCTTGCATATCTTCCTAGCTTCATTAGGATCAATGAAAACTTCAGGTTGTGTCAGGTACACATCCTTTTCAGAATTTCATTAAGGAAAACTGTTTTCACATCCATCTGCCAGATCTCATAACTATTATGAGTGGCGGTTGCTAGGAGAATCCGGATGGACATAAGCATGGTGTCTGGGATTAGGTTTCTTCACAGTTAAAACCATGAAGTTACTTGAAACCTTTTACCACCAACCTAGCTTTGTACATCTAAATATAACCATCCATGTCAAATTTTCTTCTTGAAAATCCGTTTACTCACAATGGTTTCTACACCATCGGGTAAATCAACCCAAGTCATACTTGGTTCTGTGACATGGATCCCATTTCGGATTCAGCGGCTTTCAGCCACTTTCGGAGTCAAGGCCCATCATTGCTTCTTCAAAATTCGCAGGCCCGTCACTTTCAATGATCAGTAGATCACGGCAATTGGTTACGAGAAATCCATATTTCTCGGGTTCGTGATGGATCCTTTCGGATCTGCGAGCTTCAGTTTTCTGTAAAAGTCGCACACACATATCTCATATGTATACTTTTACCACGACCTAATTAACCAAGATTTAAACCGTAGTTAATTAAGTCATAAACCAAAATAAATATTTGGTTCGCGATCTGTGTCGATCGATGCAACTTTTGTGTCGATCGACACTTCTTCAGAAACTCGCCATTTTAAATGTATATCGAATATACATTCACCAGATCCTTACAAACTCTAGGCACCACAGGTGCAGGTTCTACAACTCTTTGCAGATCCAACAGCTGCTCTTCCTCATCAGGTTGAGCAGTCTCCTGTGATTTTCGAATTTCTTCGAGTTGTACTTTTACTCCCACTGTTCTTCTTGGAAAGAAAGTCTTTCTCAAGAAAACATAGTTCCGAGCAACAAACAATTTGTTCTCGAACTGGTTGTAAAAGTAACATGCCTTGGTTTTGTTAGGACAACCAATGAAGTAGCACTTATCAGATTTGGGTGTGAGCTTATCAGAGATTAAACGTTTTATATAAGTCTCGCAACTCCAAATCTCCATGATGGATAAATCAGAAACATTTATATTCCACATCTCATGTGGTATCTCTGTAACTGATTTTGATGGAACTCTATTTAAAGTGAACTCAGACATTTTTAGAGCGTATTCTTAGAAGGATAATGGAAGATCTAAGTGACTCATCATTGATCGAACCATATCTAATAAAGTCCGATACAAGAGGAGTGAATTGTAAAACACTTTCACAATCTCTCAGATGATCACTAAATTCTTGACCTAAGTATTCACCTCCATGATATCATCGTAGAGGTTTAATACCTTTGCCAAATTGATTTTGTACTTCATTTTGGAACTCTTTGAACTTTTCAAAGATTCTGACTTATGCCTTATAAATAAGGCATAACCGTACCTTCTGAAAATGTCAGTAAAGGTAATGAAGTACTGAAATTTTCCTCTAGCACTAATGCTCATCGGTCCATATACATCCGTATGTATAAAGCCCAATAAGCTTCTGGCCCTCTCATTTTGATCGTTCGCAACCTGTATCGACCGACGCACCGTTTGTGTCGATCGACACTACCTCTGTTGAAAGGAGCCTTTGTCGTTTTACTTAATAAACAAGATCCACTTTACTCATTATGATTCTCAATCAGATGAGCCCAAAAGCCCATCACTATGGAACTTCTGAATCTATTTCTCATTTATGTGGCCCAAAACGACAATGCCAGAGAGAAGTTTGACTCGTATCATTTGACTTGAATCTCTTGGTATTAATGTTATAGTTAGGCACATTCTGGTTTAGAACATAAAGTCCATTCTCTAATGGATTGCTACTATAAAATATATCACTGTAATCAAATGAATAACACTTATTCTTAACTTGAAAACTGATATCCTTCCATATCCAAACAAGGAATATAAATAATCTTTCTGCTCATAGCAGGTACATAGTAGTAGTTTTAAGTTCAAAACATGCCATAAGGGGAAAAACAAATGAAATACTCCTACGGCTAATGCAGCAACTCTTGCTCCATTTCACACGCGTAGATCCACTTGTCCTTTCTCCATAGTCCTACTTTTGCTCAGGCCCTGCACATTTTCACAAAATATGAGTACCATAGCTGGTATCAAATACCCAATAAGTAGGACTACAAGAAGTAACATTTACTTCTATAACATAAATACCTGAAGAAGAAGTCTCGTACGTCTTCTTCAGCTTCTCATAATCTTCCATGAATTTATTGCAGTTTCTTTTCAAATGCCCATAACCATTACAATAACGGCACTTAACATCTTCAGAAGGACTGGTTTTAACCTTAGGAGCATGGCCAGACTCGCTTGGATTCACAATCGAGCTCGTCTTGCCATCACCTTTGTTCTTACCAAGTTTCTTAAACTTCTTACCCTTTTGTACCATAAGGACATCCGGGGTGTCCTTCTTGATGTTAGGTTCAGCAGTCTTAAGCATCCCATGCAATTCAGTCAACGTCTTCGTCAAGTTGTTCATGTTATAGTTCATAACAAATTGATCATAGCTCGACGGCAGTGACTGTAGAATGATGTCAGTAGCCAACTCTTGGCTAATGGGACAATCTAGTTTCCCCAGGTTATCAATATAACCCATCATCTTAATGACATGAGGACTAACTGGTTCGCCCATTGGTAGCTTGTACTCAATCAGAGACCTAACCGTCTGGTATCTCTGAGTTCGTGCCTGCTCCTGAAACATACTTTTCAGGCCAGTGATCATCTCTTTTGGCGACTCCACGTACTCATATTGCTTCTGCAATTCCGAGTTCATGGTAGCCAACATGAGACAACTCACATCCACCACATCATTAGAATGCTTGTCCCAAGCATCCTTTTCTGACTGCCAGGCATTGGCTCGGTACTTCTTGGGGAGAAATTTCTCAAGGACATAGTCCTTCTTCTCCTGTTTGAGAACAATTCTCAAGTTCCGATACCATTCAAGAAAGTTTGATCCATTTAACTTGTCCTTCTCAAGGACGGATCGCAGGGAGAAATTGTTACGATGGTTTGTGCTAGACATAGCTGAAAAACAAGGGAGGTTTAGTTATTATGTTCAAGAAATGAGAAGTCTTAACAATTAAGAAAACTCGCATTATATTCAAACAATGTTTCCTCAAATGAATATAATGATCCAAGACCCATACTTCACTAAACTTGAGTGAGCCACTGGCTATCACCCAAATTTAGCTATCTAGGTAAGCAACAACTTTGCTAGTTATATCCAATATAACTCTTGGTTGTGGATCGACATCTCATGCCCAATCCACCTGATGTCTCTGAGCCCAAAACGATTTTGATGGCCCAGTCAAGTAAACCAATCTCTTCAGTCATGTAATTGTTGATGTCTTGCACTGCAAGCCCATCAACACGATTACTTCCTGTCTTACTCATGAAATTGTGGATATCTTGCACTGCAAGTCTATCACATAATTAAATGGGTCTTGACAGTTGACAAGATTGGAAAGACATCAAGTATCACTTGATATTTGGTTGAGGAACGGAACCTTTAAAACGTTAAGTTTTATTATGTTTTAATTCTTCTAATTAATTGATTTATCTTGCTTTGGTTATGTGATTTCAGGTTCCATAACCTAATCATCGAATCTGATGTCGACCGACATTACTATAGTGTCGATCGATACAGAATAACCAAAGGCAATCCGCGATAACCGATCAATCCAATTGATCCGGTTCTGAATACCGGTCAGTGTCGATCGATGCTACATTAGCATCGGTCGATGCCAACCTAATCAAAGCAATAACAATTAAACCATTCTTAGCGTTTAACCATCATTAACCAAGCTCGATAACCGGTCCAATCCAATTGAACCGATTCATCAATCTCGCGAGGTTTGTGTCGACCGACACAACTCTTGTGTCGATCGACACTAGGCGAAACATAAGTTTTATTCGGGTTTTCGCCCTGTGTCGATCGACGCCGGATTGGCATCGATCGACACCATACGAAAAACCTTAAAATTTATTCGGGTTTTCGCCCTGTGTCGATCGATGCCGGATTGGCATCGATCGACACCATGCGAAGAACCCTAAAACGTTTTTCGAGCAAAACCCTAAACTAGGATACTTTGATCAAAACGAGTTTTAGCATGTTTGTATCAATTATACAGAGATCCAGATTCAACCAATCTAATCAACATGCTACAGATTCAATGGAACCCTAAAGCTCTGATACCACTGAAGGAATTTCTAGCAGTTCCTAATCCAATTAGGCAACCCTGGTCTAAATTCCAAGCCTAGGATCTAGGGTTCATGTAATTGAATCATTGAGATCTCAGAATTACCTGGTGATTAGCAGCGGAAGATTTGCAGATAATCGAGATCTAAAGCGCCTCAAGTGTTGCGCCTCTACTGGTATCCACACGCACACAAACTAGATCGGAACGGGATGCTAGTGCCGTCGAGATCAGATCTCAAAATCACCACGAACAATTCGCTTGTATTTTAGGTTTTATGGTTTGCGGCTGCGTGAGTGATTAATTATTATCACCAATCGTTCGGTGTCATTATATACACAACAATTGATTTATAACTTAATTAAGTTTGGTTGCCTAATGGGCCAAACCCACTTATCCATTAACTTAATGATGAATGAATCATTATTCATTCAAAACCAAATCACTCACGTACATATAATATATATATATATATATATAAATGCATATATCATATATAGCAAATATAAATATATTATATTAACAATAAAACCTAATATAATAATTGATCTAGTTTGCTTAGGTGTGTGACCCTGTAGGATCATATAACACTAGCAATGAGTTCTAAACTCATTGATCATAAGTGGCTTCTAGCAAAACATTATGACTACCCAGTGTCGTACGATTGTCTCGTCTCGACAATACGACTTTCACTTAGAGCAAGTACAATAGATTTCAGGACATTCCCAACAGCTTATACCACTAGTACTTGTCCGAGAGCATGAATGCATATTCGTGTATGTTCTAACTGAGAACATGGTTGAATTCTTAATCTTTACAGCTCTCAACTGCCATTTACAACCTTGCTTCGCTTCACGGCATTTCACCACGTATCAACTCTTATCTGAATTGCCTATTAAGATCCCATAACAGTTCAGATTTGCGGCTTTATCAACCAAATACTGCACATCTTCTTTACATTTAAATTCTTGACCTATTTCAAAACCCAAGCCATCTTCCCATTCATCTAAACGCCTTGTATCTTCCACAACCAATGGAAGCTCAACTGATTCAACCATATCCAAATCATGCATATTATCATGTTGTACAATATCACCATCGCCAATAGCAACATTCTCCAATGGCTCAATCGGCTCAGTTGGTTCAATAGGCTCAATAGGTTGTTCTGTTGATTCCTCGCCAGTAACATGAGTAGCATCACCAGCATTGATTACCCCAATATTATCCCGGGCACTAGAAATAAGCTCACCATAACTCCCACCATCTCGTTTCCTCCTCTCTACTCTTGAAAGTTGCTCGGTAATCGGAAATATTTCCAAATCTCTGACAACCTCTACATGCAAAACACTTCTTCGTTGCTCTTTATCCAAAGAGGTTAGATACACGTAAACATCCTCGTCATCAAAAATATACGACTGCCTTTGAGGTTTCACTACCAATGGAATATAACTCAAATTCAGCCTCTTTGTAGAATCATCTATTGAAATCTTTCTGCGTATCCTATCCACTAGCAACGAATACGTTATCTCCTCCATAGATGATGTCTTAAACGATATACCATACAACCGAGCTTCTCTAGGAATCCATTCATAGTCATCTCCGATCTTTGAATAATGTCCTTCATAATCAAAATGTATGTTTATGAAAGGAGAACCCATCCTCTTCTGAAAATGACATAAAAATATGCATTAGCACTCAAATTTCAATAGTAATACCACAGTAGTTTTTCCAAGTTCTACCAGTTCTGCCAGAGTAGTTTTACCAAGTTTTACCAAGTTTTACTAAGATGTACAAAGTTTTACCAGTTCAACCACAATAGTTTTACAAAGTTGTACCGATTTTTACTAATCTATTATTACCAAGTTTTACTAAGTTGAGCAACTTTATCAGACCCAAAATATCTCCAAATTGCCAATACAACAATAGGATGCAGTACGATTAAACCACAAATTTCGATTAATTATCGATTAAGTTGTCTAATTCACCAAAAAAATACGGCTACAAACACAATGTTCTTAATCCAGAAATTAAAATCGACCTTCAATCGAGTTCAAGCAAAAAAGAGAAAAAATAGAGAAACAAACGACAAGAAAAGGGAGAGACTTACCTGGGATGATCAGAATCCCGAATAGAAGTTGTTGGGATGGTAGAATTGAGATAGATTTGAGGAAATCAAATTCAAAATAGCTGTAAAAATCGACCAAATCGAACAGGAGAGAGAGAGCGTGACCGAGCGTGGTGGGAGTGTGGTCGAGATGGAAGAGGAGAGAGAAGCTCTCCTCTGATTGGTTGATTATTTGGTTTATTTTAGATTTTTTTAATTGATTCATTAAGGGTAGAATGGGGATAACATTAAAAGAGAGGAGTAGGGGAGTATGGTAGATTAGGCAAGAGTATGTGGGAAATTGACTTTGAGTCAAGGAGCTTTTGAGAATTTGACCCTATCGTGGGAGAGAACCTCTCCCCTATTATATATACTAGGTTTTTCACCGCAGGTACGTATTCATAATTTTCCTTATTATATTTTATAAATTAGTTTAAATTCAATATTAATAAAATTAATAATTTTATTATTGTTTTTCGATTTTACTATTATATTATAAAAGAATATTTTTATTCATAGTAGCATATCCAGTTAGCAGATATGAATACGTGGATAACAATGCCCTACATTATTTTGTTAAATTTATAAGTAGTTGTGTTAACTAAATATTGAATAGATGAAATATTAATAAATTTGCAAATACCTTTTGATCAATAAGAAGAAGTTCAAAACCATAAATAAACCTCATTTTTGATGTTCGTGCCTCCCAGAAGTGAATAACTCTAACCAAAACTTCTTTCTTGTTAAAACATTTCTAAAGCTCGTTCAAAAAAAAAAAAAACAAGTGGTTAGTTAGAAAAATAATTGGCCATTGCTTTATCAAGTTATCTTTACCTCTCATGAAATATTTTTGATTAAAATTTTTATGTAAGTTATTGGAATTTGAGTTGCTTATTTATAATCAACTGCTAAACTTTAAAAAAAAAAGAAATGTTCTAATACTAAAAAGAAACTAATTTCCTTTTTATAATAGTTGAAATTATGTTAATCAAGTAAAACGTAAATCATGTACGTAGTATTTAATTATATCTTTTGAATTTTATAATTTCTTTTTTCGAACATCAGTAAGTACATTATTAAATTAAATAATACTTATTTGACATTTTATTCTTTTTATGACAATTTATGTATGTTTCTTATTTCCATTTTATGTTAGTTTTCCTATTTATAAAATTATGTTTTTTTATTACATTATGTTTTATGACAATTTATGGATGTTTTTTTATTTCAATTTCTATGTAAGTTTTACTTTACATTTTTTTCTTTTTATGACAATTTATGTATGTTTCTTATTTCCATTTTTATGTTAGTTTTCTTATTTATAAAATTGTGTTTCTTATTACATTATGTTTTTATAACAATTTATGGATGTTTTTTGTTGTTTTTTTTATTTCCATTTCTATGTAAGTCTTACTTGACATTTTTGTTCTTTTTATGACATTTTTGTTCTTTTTATGACAATTTATGTATGTTTCTTATTTACATTTTTATGTTAGTTTTCTTATTTATAAAATTGTGTTTTATGACAATTTATGGATATTTTTTTTTCATTTCTACGTAAAATTTACTATTTATAAAATTTAAAATTTGTAAATTTTTTCAATTTTGAATGATGAAGTGGACCAATGATATTGAGTTTTTTAAATCCCATGTGGACACTCTCAAATGTCTATAGCTTCAACTTTTATATTATATATGATATATGATACTAGCTGAGTTCAAACTTCCGCGCATGCCCGAAGGTTCGCTTTCGTACATCTTTATATTCGACATGGTATGTCATTATTCTTCTTCTTTTCCCGTTGTTGTAACACTATTTGGTCTATATTTTTAGTATCTTTCCCTTATCTTACAATAGAACGTATTTAGTAATACATTTTTAGAGATTATGTTTAAATTGTTTCTTCTATTTGCAATTGTGTGTTTATAAAAAGATTATATTTAAGCACGTCGTAATGTTAACATACATAATACTTGTTACTGGCGAAAAAATCTTAAAAACTTCCTTATAAACAATATTAGACACAGTAGTTTTTCTCTTGGTTGTTTGGATGTATCCAAGTTTTCAAAACCCTTAGAGGAAGTTAAGCGTCACAAAATGATGTATACTTGCCCGTATATAAATATCGAATTTGGTAGATACATTAGCACCTTTTAAAGAGGTAGAAACTCGACCACTACAACTCAAACAAAGACCCAATACAGAAAAGAAAAAGAAAAACTAAATTGTATTTTCCATCAAAAATCTGGATTAAAACACCCTTGTCTAGTGAAATCTAACTGTCATTTTTGGTGTTGTGTCCACTAAACATGTGTAACAATGTACACACAACATTCATCATTGCAACAGCTTTTTTTTTTTTTTTTATATGTCGGTATGTTGAAGTTCCATTTTTAAAGATATCCTGAAAATAGAAAAATACTACAGATTTGAACCCAAGATTAACAATCACTATGCAACATTGTCCCTGTGAAATATGACCTTAATTTTTTTCTTCCTCTGTACTCTTAAAAAAAACCTCTCTTTTATAAACTTCTCACATACTTGACAACATTTCTTGTATACTAACAAATATGCACGCAATGAAAATCATAAAAACAAAACTAATAAAATGACAATGTTTCTTGTATACTAACTTACATATGACAACAGAGGAAACAACGAACACAATGAAGAATTAAGAAGCATATAGTTTCTTACGATTCTTCTCTCACTATCACAGCCCTTTTCGTCGTCTCTTGTCCTAGAGTTGTGTATGTTTGATTTAACTCCATATGCAGATTATACCTCAGTCTGTTTGTTCCCGTCATGGTTTGGCAATTGGTGCAACAGTGGCGCCATTTGTTCGTGTTCTAGTCTGGATCTGCTCCCCAGTTGCATGGCCAATTAGTAAGGTAACCAAATAAAATGCACTTTGGAGGGTCCAAAGAGCCTTCTTTCCGACAAAATCTTTTACTGCATTTGTTTCTACTGTGTCTATTCCATCTGCTGGACTTTCTACTTGGTCATGGTCGTGTAGCCCTTTTCCGTAGAGCCGAGCTGAAAACACTTGTTGATTTGCATGGAAATGAGGCATGTCTTCGATTTCTCCGTGTTTTGTTTCTCTCATCTTCAACATATATGTTTTTACTTGATTTAGAGTAGCATCTAGTTTTTTTTCAGGCTGGTAAGGGTGGAGAGTTGACGCATGATGAGACAACAATCATTGCTGGAGCTCTTGAGCTTTGTGGGAAAATGGCTAAAGATGCAATGACACCAATTTCTGAGACTTTTGTAATTGATATCAACGCAAAACTAGACAGGTCTTGGTTTGTTTAATGTCTCTGTGCAGATTTATTAGTTCTGGAAGTCGTGCTTAAACATAGTTTCTTTGTCCGTCACCAGGGATTTGATGAATTTGATTCTTGAGAAAGGTCATATCAGAGTCCCTGTATACTACGAGCAACGTACAAACATAATCGGACTTGTTTTGGTAAATTTCTGTCATTAAAATCATATTCAAAGCAGTTGAAGAATCTTAGTTGATGGCTCACAAATTTATCTTCAGGTGAAGAACTTATTGACTATCAACCCAGATGAAGAAATACAGGTCAAGAATGTGACAATACGAAGGATCCCAAGGTATATTTACCTCCTACAGTTTAGCTTCCCAGTCCAAACTACTCAAGATTTATTGAATGTGCTTCAAATAATTGATTGTTTGTTGTTTTTCTCTCTCTAGAGTTCCAGAAACATTACCGATATATTGAACGAGTTCCAGAAAGGACACAGCCACATGGCCGTTGTTGTGAGACAATGTGACAAAATCCACTCATTACCGAGTAATGATGCTGCTAATGGTAAATGGTCTTTTTCATTGAGTAAACATGAGATGGAGATTTCACACACAGACTAATAACTTTCTCTTCTCTTTTAATAGAGACTGTAATTGAAGTCAGAGTGGATGTGGGTAATGAGAGATCCCCGCAAGGAGAGAAGTTGAAGAGAAGGAGATCACTTCAGAAATGGAAAAGCTTTCCAAACCGAGCCAATTCGTTTAAAGGAGGGTCGAGGAGCAAGAGATGGTCAGAGGATAATGATGCTGACATTCTGCAATTTAACGGACATTCACTGCCAAAGCTAGCCGAGGAGGAAGAAGCTGTTGGTATCATTACAATGGAAGATGTTATTGAAGAACTTTTGCAAGTAAGGAAAACCCAACTTACTTTTACTCTTTAATTCTTGAATTTTTTTCCTTGTTGTTCTGTTTACGATTCATTTGACATTTATTTTGTGTATGGTGGCTGTAGGAAGAGATATTCGATGAGACGGATCACCATTTTGAAGACTCGTGAGAGCAACAATTTCAATACATGGTGCCACCGTTCCAGAGTTTAGAAGTTTTGTTGTGAATATGTAAAAGTAATAACGCTGCTTCTTAAGTATAGTTAATAGTTAGGGCCTTAATCGACAAATTGTTATTACAATAGGAACAAAGATTTTCCAAGCATGAACTGTTAAAATATATGTTTATATCGTACACAACCATCAAAGCAGAGAACCTCGGATCGCGCTCGTTATCTTGGTCTTTATGTGCCAAGAACTATCATTTGCAAGAGATTCAAATATATGTTTTAGGCTAGAACTGTTCTCGAAAGTCAACTTTTTGGTTTGTTTGCGTTGACATGTGAAAAAACGATTCAAAATACAAATGCTCCTCACTTCTTGTAAAACTTGGTCCTAGAAATATCTTCTCACTTTTCATAAGAGTTTCTTCTTTCTTTTTTTTTTTTTGAATAAATGTTAAATTAATCCAAAAATAAAAAATCCTTTTTACAATGAGTGTAGCTTCATTGGAGCCAAAGAAAAATCACAAAAGTAAGTTTTACTCTTATGGCAAAGACTAGGTCGGGTGGGAAGCGAACCATAGCTGTAGAGCTCCTGCCAGCTTTGGATTATCCCCTCTCGTGATCAAATATAGACGGTTACGAACCTGTTTATCGATTTTTCGAACCAAAACAGAGTGTGGTTGTGGTTTTTCACCATGATTTCGTAAATTCCTTTCGCGCCATAGGTTGTAAACTGTAGTCTGGAAGAGATACCTACAGAGAAACAGTCTGAGTTTTGGCCATGTTGAAGATGAGATGCAATCTATGATACGATCCCATTGAGATGAAAAAGCTCGGTCGAAAAGCTTGCTTGCGAGTTGGGTCCAGACTTGCTCAGAGTATGAACACTTGAAGAAAAGGTGGTCCCTGTTTTCTTCTTCGTTTCTGCACAGCACGCACGTTGTGTCAGCTTGCATATTCCATGACCGGATTCTGTCTCCAGTGGAGAGGCGATTTACTGTAGCCAACCATACCATAACAGAGAACTTTGGTGTGGCATTCCCAAACCAGATTCCTCTGCTCCAAGCTACCATTGGCTGAGCTGTACGGGTGTTAATCCATGTGTCTTTGGAACTAAACATGGTCTTATATTCTGTTCTGCCTTTCCATAATCTGATGTCTTGTGCTTTAGTTAAGCCCTTTTCCCTTAGTTTCTGCAACTCTTCTTCGATTCGGTTGAGTGTATTAGTACGATGTCTCCTTCTCCTCCTTGACATCACTGCCTGCAATTCTTCTTTCTATAATTGAAAAATTGTGGAGGTTCTTTATCTGCAGCAATGTAATTCAAGATATGTCTAAACCAAGATGTATTGTATACTTCATATCGCATTATGTGATTTTGCCAAGATGTTGTCCCTTGTCCGTTAGAGATGGCTTCTACGATAAAAATGTTTTCTTCTAGTAGGCAGTCATTGCATTTTGTGATTTTGCCAAGATGTTGTCCCTTGTCCGTTAGAGATGGCTTCTACGATAAAAATGTTTTCTTCTAGTAGGCAGTCATTTATGGGTAATGTAAGATCTCGCATCTGCCTATCCAAAGATATACATAACATTAGGGTTTTAGTTAGAGATTCTAAAAAGTCTATAATAATATGCCCGGCTTCTACTGAAAAAGGTACTTTTCTCTTGCTCTTTGACATCTTTTATTTTCCGGTCTCATCTCCATCGCTCTTCCGCCTTGTTTGTTTATCACTTTAGATCTAGACTGCCCATTTTGTTTTAGTTCTTCATCTGTTCTTGAACGAAGATATCTTTAATCCATTGTTCTGGAGACAGGAAAACAAATTGTAACAATATCATCGTCGTTTGAGAACGACTCTCGAGGTCGTCTAAATCACTCTGGAGACTCGTCGTCCAATAACAAGTCTTCTGATATGAGTAATCATCTAGGTTATGTGGTAGTAAAGGAACTCGAATGCCGTCGTGAGCTAGCAAAATACGAAGGTGCCGTTGAGGTCAATATCCCTCAGCTTTGGGATGAGGATTTGGATGATCTTGAGGAACACGAGGAGGGCGAGAATGATGCCGAGAATGGAAATGACGAAGCCGCGGATGAAACCGCTGAGGAAGAACTGACGGATGCTCCAAAGGAGATCTTCGACAACGTCTCTCCCACTTGGTCGAACGATGTATCGGTAAGTGACACGCTTTTGGAGTGTGTTGCCATTCCTACGATCCGCTATATTATTCCTTCTACGACTGGCCGACCATGGATGCCGCCGTTTGGCTACATCTACTTATATGAATCATTTTCAGTGGTTGCAACCTTCGGCTTTCTCTTCCTAATCTTCTCATCTCCTACTGTGCTCGGCGCGATATTGCTATTTCCCAACTTTTGGCGACGTCCATCCGTCATATGGTAGGACTTTTGGTTGTAGCCGCCGAGTGTGATAATACTATAGATGTCCGAACGCTTGAAGAAATGATTACCATCATCTCGATGAGAAACCAGTCCGAGATGTTTTTATGTCAGAATGAGGTCGGATCAAGACGTGGTCACCGGTCGACATAATAAAGTGCACCATTGACAGATGTCCTATTTTTATGCCGAGATAACCTGTATGGTCGTCCCAGACCCACTTATGCAGTTTAGGTCTTCCTGAACTTTGGTAGTAACGTTAGCGTTAATCTTTTTTCGTGGTTGTTTATGAATTTCTAATCTCTTTTGCTTTCTTGCAATGCGTCATCCATTTCATAAATCTTATCCTGGGATTTTTTCTCTATCGTCGAGGTTATCAGGATTCTCAGTCACCGCTGCTAGAATCAGATCAATCGCAAGAGCATTGAAAAATATCGTCCGAGAATCAGCTAAGGTAATGGTTTCAATGTTGTTTACATAAGTTCCTTGGCTCAGCCGTTCGTTTGTTCTAAAGCTTTTTGTAGTTGATTGGGATACTTCGTCCACCCATCAGAACTCAAAATGGGTAAGATCAAGAAGCTTAACGTCGATTATTCCAAGAAACTGAGTGCCAAGACATAGTCTGCCGCTCTGGACACATCCATAAAAGAACATGAGGAAGTTCTTTTCTTAACTCAGAGTGGAAATGCCGACTTGCCTATCATTGCTGAACCGTCATCCATTTCTTCAAAGAAGGAGAAGAAAAAGAAAGTGAGTGTTGAAGCTGGCGTGGTTATGGCCTCTAGGCTTACCTCGTTTCAAAAGAGGTTGGCGGCAGGTCATTCCGCCGAAGAAAACCCTTCTAAGAGAAAGGCTGTTTAGGATCCGGCCAAGAAGGAGGCCGAGGAAAGAGAGAAAAAGAAGAAAGCTACTAAGCCATCTAGACAGTAAACCGTTGTTGAAGCGCAAAAGAAAGAAAAGGTCGTTGATAAGTCTCATTTTATTCATGACTTCGTTTATAGATATATGAGTGAGACGCCGTTTGTGAACAACCCTATACAACCCGAAGGCGTGCTTCAATCTTCAATCATGCATCAAGGGTTCTACAAGGGACTTCCCGAATCTGAAAGAACTACCGGAGTCTGAAATGGTCGTAGAGCTCAAGCGCTGCAAGGCCTCAATAAATTCTCGTCCTTAGTATCCCTTCTTTTATGCTTTGGGTATACAAGGGTATTTTAAAGTTCTTTATTGTCTTCAGGTTTCGTCTTCATCGAACCGGGTGATTTTGGAGTAAGCCTCCAACATAAAGAAACTTTCGGCCGACCTGAAGACGGCCGAGCGTGAAATTAAGAAGAGGAACATTCTCCTGAAGAATCTAGGAGACAAATGCGAATGTCTTCTATAGATGGGGGATGAACTCGTGCAAGAAAAGGGCGAGTGATGCATGAGTAATCGCAGAAGGCTGCAATTTCTGACTTGCAGACGTTTCAATGGGAGGCAACACGCCTCCAAAATCTCGTGACGAGCTTTTTCTTAAAGAAAGGGAATGCGTCAAGGCTGTGATGGGGGCAAAATCTCAGTCCTACTTCGAAAAATTCCGGCAGTATGTCGATGAGAGGAAATGTTCAAGCTTAAACAGGTTGAACATGGCCAGATCAGCGGCACCAAAAACTGCCTCAAGAAGCTGATCAGCAAAGGGGTCGATATTCCTCAATCTGTGATGGACCAGCTGATGAAGGATGAAGAGGAGATAGAACACAAGATCGAACTGCTTGATGTGCTTGGGGTAGAAGATTGAAAATTCGCTCTCTCGCCAATCATCCATCCTTTGATATCTCTCCATCGTGATTCTCCGGCTCACGTGCTTTAGAGTATTAAAAAGTACGGAACGAACAATGGATTTATCTGATCTTCTTAGTGATCCTACCATTCAACCTCTACAAATCGAGGGGGCCGGTGGTGTGGAAGCTCAAACAAAGGCTGACCAGTGTCAAACTGAACCTTCACCCTAGACCTAAAAGCAGATCGAGGACGTGGTCCAAGATAAGGTCGTTGGAGAAGATCTGAAAGAAGAAAGCGAGCCAGTTGTTAACGTCGAGCAAGCCTAGATCTTTTTTCTTTTTGTTTGTATAAATTTGTTTTAAGTTTCATTTGCTATGTATATGAACCTTCCTCAATTTTATGGAGGTCTTTTTGTATCTAAGTATTTTTTTTTCCTTCGTTTTTATGCTAAGTTTGGGATTCGTTGTTAATGGATGTATTAATCATTTCCTTCGATTTTGTTAGATTATTTTATGAGAAGATTTTATGCATTTCTCCTTTATGCTTAGGTCTTTTATCATGACTTACTGAAATAGGGCTTATATTGGTTTGCATCGCTGAACGCTTGTGAAAGCGGTGTATAGTACCAGCGAAGCGATTTATTGGGGAAGTCGGCGTTGAAAAAATTTGTTAATCATAAGGCTTACATTTGCCTAACCTCGGTTATGCTCGGCTTATACGTGCTTGGATTTTTCATTCTAGGGACAAGGCGAATGTGCAAGGCTTAAGTGCTCGGCTTATTTGTTATCGCTAATCTTAAAGAACATATATGTAAGTGGTTTTATAGTGCGAGAATGATCTCGGTTTTACTTACTGTGAGTTTTTAGCATCTATATTTTTGGATCATATGCATCTCATTGTGTAAAGAAGACCATACTCCTGGCCAGAGAGTCTGATGCTAATTTATGCGAGTCTTTACTAGATACTCGGCTTACAGTCAAGGCATCGGGCTAAGGAGCTCAGCTTTATGAATCATCGTTTCTTTGTACGATGATCGGCGTGAGTATGTTTGCAAGGTCGATGCTCGGCAATCTGCTCTGATGGGAAAGATACGCGCCAAAACAATGATACTCGATGTTAAGTGAGTGTGAGGGGCAAATATTGGCTTTAAGTGAATGCGAGAGTCGATGCTTGGATTAAAATATAAGAAAGGTGAATACTCGGCTTAAAGTATAAAAAGATATATACTTGGTTTAAAGTATAAGATAGATATATACTCGGCTTAAAGTACAAGATAGATGCTCGGCTAAAAACAAAAGAAAGATAGATACGTTTAAAGTATAAGATAGATAGATACCCAGCTTAAAGTACATGAAAAATGCTCCGCTTAAATAATAAGAAGGGTACATACTCTACTTAAAGTACAAGATAGATGCTCGGCTTAAAGTGTAGAAAGATAGAAACTCGTTTTAAAGTATAAGATGGATGCTCGGCTTAAAGCTTAAGTAAGAAAAATAATTTTATTAAATTTTTGTGACTGCGCCAATGACCTGCTTACGTATCTTCTGAGGAAAAATCAAATCACTCGTAGTTCATTACAAAGTTTGATAAGGAATGAACTCGGCGTAGTGAGCTTTTTTTAATGTAATTTTGCCAACTAAGGCATCCTACGTACCTGTTGGATGAGATCAAGTTACTAGTAGTTCTCGTTGACTGTTGAAGAAGACGTTAGAAATCCATGATAATAGGGTCTAGTTGTGGTATTACTTTAGACTGGAAGAATTCCAAGACCGAGCAAGTGATTTGTATTTCATAGATTTGAGCTTGTAGACTACGGGTTTGACGACTTTAGTGAATTTGTAAGGTTCTTCCCAGTGTACGACTATCTTGCCAGCCCTCCATTGTTTAGTATTTTTGTAAACTTTGCGAATTACATAATCGACGAGTTTGAAGTGACATTGATGTACCTTCTTGTTGTAGTAATGGCCGGCGAGCTGTTGCTAATTTTGAATGCGGAGCAAAGCTCGGTCGATTTCTTCCTTAATCATATAAAGGGCGTGAATGAGCATTTGTTTGTTGAGGTTGGCATGTTGGGCATTTGAGCTCGGTGCAGAGTGTAAACATTCGCCTCTGCAGGAACCATTGGTTCGACCCCGAAAGCTAAATAGAATGAAGTGGCTCCGGTTGCACATCGAGGAGTGGTTATTTGTGACCATAAAAGTCCATCTAGTTCATCGGCCCAATGTAACGCCCCCTTCCCATTATCTGCTGACCGACGAACTGACCGGCCAACAATCAAACAAGAACATGACCGATTGATCCCGTGCAGGCCAAACGAGAAGAGTTTGCCACAATACAAAAGCTAGATACGGTCCGGTTTGAGTCAATGGCTCGAACCAAACCATCCTTGAATCCTTTTACCTCATTTCCACGATATAAGGCTTTTCAACCTGTACCACTTCCACGAGTTGTATTCGGTTTGGACTAAACCGAGAATCAGAGAATAACTCCATTTTATTTCTTTTAAATCTTTTAGTATTTAATCTAATTTAAGAGTATCTTACAAAATTAATTTATGGAGATATCCAAATTCGAAACCAAAATAGGAACATGAAATCGAGTTGAAAACAAACCGCAACCAAATGCGAACCCGAGACTACTCTGAGTGTCCTAGGCGTCCGCCGAGCTATGCTAAACCTGAAAAACACAAAATAAGTCTAATGAGCAATCTAATATTACCCTGTGAGTTGGCTTCCAAATAAAAAAGCTTCTAAACAAGCTAAACGATTCCCACCCAAACCCAAAATAACAAACGATAACAAGCAGTAAGGTAAAGTAGGTGATTACGTGCTACCAAAACGTAATGAGCTCCACAACACACAAGCATTCAAATAACAAAACATATCATCAACGAAGGAAATCGAGAACACTGCGGTACATGCCCTCAATTCGACTCGATCTACACAAAACGCATCTCTAACGCAATCTCCACACCATGGGCCCCTAACGCGAACTCGGTAAATTCCACGGGAACACTTAGCTACCCCACAATAACTAAAACCTCCCACGACTCCTAGACGTAAACACGAAGTCCTGCGACTAGAACACCGTTCTCTATCTATCGATACGCGGTGACTCGGGCTACCCCTAGATAACTAAAGCTTCCATGCAATCCGTCCTTAGGACGCGACCCCGTATTCTCCGGACTACACACCTACATATGTCACTCCATAGATTAACTCCTGCCAAAACCACTACCCGAAGGTACGTGAACTAACCAGGAACACAACTACCGAGGATCATCTCTATAGGATCTAACGCACCCTATAGAGTCCTAATAGCAGTAATGTAAACAAGCAGACTCACTGGGAATCTATCACGCAAGACCGAAAAGGTCAAATAGAAACATTATCTCAATCCCCCTACCCAGTCTATCCCGCAAGTCATACCACCATTCATCTACACATCGTAACCTACCCGGTCCTGTACCAGAATAAGTAACCACACCCGACTAACCCGGTCACGTACCGGAGTAAGTATCTACTAACACAGTTTACTTGCTTGTTTCTATGTTTTAATTTCCTCAATTCGTCAGACTGAGATTAGTAAACTTACTAATCTTTTGACTTCCAATTAATTTAATACTAATTACTTAACCTGATAAACCGTCTAACTAATCCAACCCGGTTATCATATTCTAAGGTGTGTTATATAATTTTATCCGTATTATAATTTAACTCTTAATTCCATATATATATTCATTTAATTACGTTCGTTATACTATATATAGATACATATATTTCCTAGCATGCCGTTCTATATGTATGCAACACCCAATCAAGCAATCAACGATACAATCAATAAATCAACCAATGAGTGATAACTATATGCAATATATATGTCCTATCCATTTTTTTAATTCTCGAGTTATTTAATCAACCTAACCGTTCTATCATATTTCAGTAATGGGTATGCATTCCTACGATTCTACGGTTCTATAATTCCGAGGTTTATATGATCTACCTAAATGCATCACACAAAAGTTTAGCCAATTCACAGTGATATCGTGACGACGGATGAACGGATTGACGGAACCACGAGACCCGACACGACCCCGACGCTAACCCGAACCTTCCCGAACTATTGACTTGCTTTGACCCGAAATTGAACCAAGCATTGACCCTAGTAATTCTGATCGTTTCTCCACACTATCCTCCGGACCAACCTCATACGACGTCTATTACAAACCATCTATAAGGAAAGAGAAAATCGGTACGTGGGATGAACGCTGAAAATCTCCGCTTCCGAAAATATTTCAACATTCCTCCATCACCATCCCATCTCTTATCTCTCTCCTAATTCTCTCCCTCTCTCTCTCACTCTCTCCTCCCTCTTTTTTCTTCTCTTTTTCCTCCTTCTTGTGGCTTCTTCTTCTTCTTCTTCCCTCCGGCTCCTTCTTATTCTTCTCCCTTCCTCCTTCTTCTTCCTCCCTTCTTCCTCTCTTCTTTCTCTCTTCTTTACTCCTTTGAGTTTTTGGTGTGAGGAAAATGGATGGGGGAAGGCCTCCTTTTATAGTAAAATGGAGTGATCTCCACCCTCCATTTGTCACTCTTCACCTCTCCATCTCCTTCCACGTTGTTACACAAAATCAAGACAAAACAATGCATCTCACTCCTTACCCTACACTTGTCACTACCTTCTAGAAGTCCCTTGGATGGTTGCCACCACATCTTAGGTTCATGCACATAAATCTCCATACAATGCATCTTCTTTCTTCTAGAAAGATTTCGTCGCTCATTCTCATTATTGGGCTTGATTTAAGGCCCAATAAAACTTTATATCTCAGCCCATGTTCCTTTGATCCACCTCCAAGCCCACTTAATTTTATTTGGAATTTTTGGTCACTAATTACTCCTTAACAATCCAAAAATCATATCTTAATCCAAGAGTAAAATATTGTCAAATCCTTTTAAGCATAGCTCATAAATAATTTAATAGAGATGTGTGTAGGAATGTTCAGTTGATCCTGATTCAATTCTCATATTGATATCAACCTAAACATGCATTAGATCTAGGTGTTCTTATTTAGAAACATTAGATGATCTCACCTTTTACCTGTTAGTTGCAGCGGAAAGAAGAACAGGTCAATGATCAGGGAGATACACCGAGAGATGGATCCTCCAAAGGCTCACACACGCAATCACAGGAAACTGGCTGCTAGACCACAAGGAGGCTGGCGCAGAGAGAGGAGAGAAAACGCGGCTAGGGTTCAGGTTAAGGGAGAAAAGACTTGGCTTTTAGTCATTTAAAAGCCTTCTCTTTCCCTTTTGGGCTTTTGGGCCCAATCTGATTAAATCCCATTTAATCAGACCCATTAGTCTTTCTCTCTTAGTACGACAAATGCCTAGCACTTTTGTCGTACTTCTGCTAAGCCGTTCCAACATTATTTCCTGCTAGCTTAAGCGTGTGACCCATATGGGATCATACAATAAAGGCAATAAGTCCAAGACTTATAGATCATGAGCGGACTCTAGCAAGCCATCATGACCCCCAGCATTGTATGACTTATGTCTGATCACTGACATACTCTTACGTTATAGAGACAGTACAGAGATTGCTGGACACAATTCCAACAATCTCCCACTTGAACTGGAATCTCTGTATTCATAGTCCCTTTCGTCTCAATATCTCGATTAGTCATAAGGCAAGATTAGTGTCATCCTTATAAAGCCTAATCTTGTTCATCGGACTCTGATTTGATACTGACAATCCAAACGACTCGGGAAAGTCCGTTTGAGCATGGCCATGCGTTTTCCAGTATTCAAATCTCCGATTGGCCTAGAGATATTCACTCCATTTATATTGGAGGGACAAATCCCATCTTGTTCCATCACTGTAAACTACTCATTTCAGGATGTACCCAAACAAGGTCCTTATAGCTATCGCGGAACGACAGCGTTAGACAATGATCAAAGTGCATCAGTCCATATGCAGTCACATGCATGCGAACTCAGGTCTAAGGACTATACTCTATAGTCGTAGTAAGAATCTCTTATGACACAGATATAAATATCCTGAAGAGTTCTTATAAGCGGGTCTTGTCCGGTCGTATGTTCCCAACATACACCTATGTACTGACTTTGATGCCGAGCATCTATGACACACTGAGACTTTGTCATAAGTCACGTACCAATCCAGTCTCACACGGTTGTTGGTGTTCCAATTTCAACAACCTTCGACTAGGGACAGGATGATATAAAACATTTATCAAATATAGGATCTCATGATCAAGTTAAATGACTTTGATGACTCAAGATCAAGTCACTTACTTCGATGACCTATAAAATGCTTCATATCATTTTGGAACGATTATTTCATCACAGTTAAAATAATCTTGAAATAATAATTTCATTATTAAACATCTCAAATGTTTTACAAGAACATATCAATAACTAAATAAAGCCCTTTACTAACTCCCACTGAAATTAAGACTACATCTTAACTTCACTTATCCTACAGCTACAGTCCGTGACTCGTGCTTAGGGCTAAGGAGTGGCTTCGTTAATAGATTAGCAACGTTCTCATTTGTTGAAACTTGCTGATCTACTTAACATCTCTGTCATTTATCTCAAGGTGTTTGGACCTCTGATGTGCAGCTAGTCTCATCTATGCTGGGAATCACATCAAGTTCAGTGACGAACTCTTCTTTCCAAACAACCTCTTTTGCCGCTTTCCAAGCTGCGAAATGTTCAGTTTAAGTCATGGAGTCAGCAACAGTGCCTTGCACTGCCAGACAGACACAAGATATAACCGGACTGTGACCGGAAATCATCTTTGTCTGTTGGAAACTTGCCTTTCAGACTCTTTTGACTTGTAGCACATCACTTTCTCCGTAAATCAAGAACTTATCCTTAGTATTCCTCAAATACTTTAGGACATACTTTAGGAAACTTGATTCTTTGCTGGATCTGACTGGTCTTTACTTCTCTTGCTTAGCATTAAAGCAACATCAAACAAGTACGTTTCATGGCATACATGATAGATCCAATTACCGAAGCATATGGAATCCTATCCATGCATTTAAGCTCATCAGTTATCGTAGGATACTGTATCTTGCTTAACTTAATGCCATGTGACATTGGCATAAAACCCTTCTTGGATTGCTCAAAACGTGTAGGACTTTGTCAATTTAAGAATTCTGACTTTGTCCTACCAGCTCTTCTGGATCTCTATCTTTAGATCCAGAATCCAAGACTTTCGTGGCTTTACCCATGTCAATCACAAAACCAACTCCCAAGCTAGTCCTTTACCGACTACAGCGTTGGGACGTTATATCCGAGAATCAGTATGTCATCGACATACACTTTGAGAAATGCAATATCGCTCCCAGTAATCTATTAGTAAACACACAGTTCCGCTTCGTTCCTGTTCAAGTCAAAACCTTGACTACTTCAACAGAACGAAGATTCCAACTCCGATATGTTTGCTTCCATCCATGTCAATCAATGAAGCTAACTTACATAAAATGTAATTTTCGGAGTCCGAGCTCACTTTCACTTCTTTGAACTTCGCAGATTCGTCGCTTTCGTTGATCATCAGATCATGCGAACTTTCAATGATCATCAGGTTCAACTAATGACGAGAAATCACTCTCGTATTAGTGACTGATTCTTTCATATCTGCGAACTTCAGGCTCCACAGGTGTAGATTCTACAGAAGTCTGTAAATCCTTCCGCTGCTCTCCCTCAATAGGTTAAAGCAGCCTCCTGTATTTCTCGAATTTCTTCGAGTTGTACTTTTACTCCCACTGTTCTTCTTGGAAAGTAACTTCCTTTCTTAGAAAACAGAATGGTCGTAAAAGTACCGAGCCTTGGTTTCCTTAAGAAAACTTTGAGTTATGCTTTTACTCCCACTGTTCTTCTTGAAAATCACTTCCCTTCTTAGAAAACAGATTGGACGTAAAAGTAACAAGCCTTAGTTTCTCTAGGACAACCAGCGAAGTAGCACAACTACAAATAATCAGTAAAGACAAATTTGGATCGATTCCAATCCACATTAACGTGGTGTCTTTCAACTGATATTTGTGGAACTATTTTAGCGTAAACTTAGATATTTCTAGAGCGTTATTCTTAAAATATCATGGAAGATTCGTGTGATTCATCTTTAATCATTTCTGATAAGATCTGATTCTTTCTCACAGAAACACCTCCAGGTTTTTCAGGAGAATTGAGCTGTGAAACGACTTCACACTCATTCAGATGATCACACCATCAATGACTTAAGTATTCTCACTTTGATTTAACTCAGAGTCTTAATACTTCTGTCACTCAGATTCTATACCTCATTATGGAACTCTTTCGACCATGTCAAAGAATTCCGACTTGTGTCTCATCAAATGAACACAGTCTTACTCACTGAATTAATCAGTCGAGACAATGAAGTACTAGAAAATTTTCTCTGGCATTGTTGCTCATCGGACCACATACATGAGTATGTTCAATCTCCAATAAGCCTTTGGGCCTTTCTCTAGCTCGGCTAAGATGGGCCCATTGTCTTTTGGTCCAGTAAACAGAGTTCAAGTCTCATAAGATATCGTATCAAATGAGCCCAACAGTCCATAACTATGGGATTTCTGAATCCGTCTTACTCTATGTGACCAAGACTTTGTACCAAGAAAATTCAGGTTTAATTCATCAGATTTAAACCAATTCGGTATTTATGTTATATTTAGGCACTCTTTGGTTTAAGATACAAAACCCATTCCTTGAATAGGGTGCTACAATAAATATTTCATTAAGATCAAAAGAACAAAACTTGTCTTTTATCAAAATGAAAACATTCAAATTCTTACAAGAAAATGAAAAACAACTCTGCTTAAAGCAGGTACATTGTAGCAATTACTTAATACAAAACCAAGCCTCGAAGGCATCTACAAGTGAAAACCCTACGGCTGAGGCAGCTTCCAAAGCTCCTTCCAGACATGCAGTTCCACTTGTCCTTCCTTCAACATTCTACTGTTGTTTAGGCTCTGAGGAAGTAGTCTCATACATTAACTTCAACTCCTCATCGTCTTCCATGAATTTTATGCAATCTCTCTTCCAATGCCCTATCTCTTTACAGTAGCAGCACTTACCAACGTAAGAGGTATCTGACTTGGGCTCAGAAGACACACGCTTGCCATGATTCAAAATCTGGACAACTTTGTCTTCACCCTTGTCAGTACTAGGTTTCATAAACCTACCCTTCACGTTTGGCTCAACCGTCTTGAGCATATTATGCAGTTCAGTCAACGTCTTCGTTAAGCCTTTCTTGATATAGTTCCTTACGAACTTATCATAGCTTGACGGCAGTGACTGCAGAATGATCTCAGTTGCCAATTCCTGGCCAACTGGATAATCCAGTTTCCTCAGATTATCTATATAACCTATCATTTTACTGATATGAGGACTTACTGGATGATCATCTGGTAGCTTGCAGCTAGTGAGAGACTTAACCAAATGGTATCTCTCCACTCGTATCTGCTCCTGAAATTTCAATTTCAGGCTGCTGATCATCTCTATTGGCGACTCCATGTTCTCATATTGCTCCCGCAAGTCTGAGTCCATGGTAGCCAATATCATACCACGCACATCTACCACATCATTATAATGCTTATTCCAAGCATTATATACTGCATGGGAGGCATTGGACCCGATTCTTACGGGGAGAGCTCTCTCAAGGACATAGTCCTTTCTCTCCTGTCTGAGGACTAGCCTCAGGTTCCGCGACCAAGTCAAGAAATTTGATCCGTTCAGCTTGTCCATCTCAAGGACAGACCGGATCGAGAAAGTGTTTTGATTGTTTGTGCTAGTCATAACTGAAATTTAAGATAAAAGGATTTTAGTTAATATGTTCAATATGATTAATCTCGTATTAAAATTAATATGATTAATCACGCATTATATTCAATAACATTAGTTACCCTCAATAGAATATAATGATTCCAAGATCCACATATAACTAAGATTAAAGTGGGCCACTGGCCGTCACCCAACCTTAGCTTATATCGGTAAGCCCTATATCGGCTAATTATATCCGTGATATAACTCTTGGTTGTGAATCTGGGCCCGAGGCCCAATCCACTCTGATGTCTCAAGGCCCGGGACTCCCGATGGCCTAGTCAAGAAAACCGGACTATACAGTCATGTAATCATTAATGTCTGGGACTCCCAATGACATTTATGAATCACAAACCGTCTTACCCACGCAAAAGCAGACATCCTCACACTGTAAGGCCATGAATGCAATTGAATGGGCTTTGACAGCTGACATAGCCTGGACAAGACATCCAACGCTTGATATTATTTGAGGTTCGTAGGTTTATTAAAATCATTCCCAAAATAGAAGATTACTATTTCGGGAAACTTTCTATTTATGGAAACCTACTATTTTTAGAAACTTTCTAAAATTGGAAACTTTCTAAAACCGGAAACTTTCTAACTTTAGAAACTTCTTGAAATCCAAAACCCGCAAATTCAGAAACTTCTATTTTAAGAAACTTTCTAATTATAAAATTTCGGAAACTTTAATTTAAAACGACTTTATAATTTTATAAAATAGTTTTTAAATTAATCTGAAGAAAGACTCAATTAATGGCCCAATTGTTTTAACTTCTTGGCCCGAGGCCCAAGAATTGGTCCATGTCCAAGACATGACCCAATTGTCCAATTAATTGACATAACCGGTTTGGTTCATTAAAACTGGTCTAACCAAGTTTCAATTACTACGATGACCACAATTGTCAACCGGTTATTTACTAAACCGGAATTTCTCAATTTATTTGGTCCAACCAAATCAAATTAGAAATTCCTAGTTTAGGCACTAAATCCAATATTTCTTTCGACATTGGATTTCTTATCCCGGTTTAACCAGATTTAATAAACTTATTAAAATCTGTTTATTAAACCAGAACGATTAGATTTTAATTAAATTTTAAACCGAACCGAACCGATTTGATCACGTGAACCGATCACGACCTAGTCGTGATCTTCACGCAATCAAACCCTAGCCGCCAACTTAGCCATCTCTCGATCCAAGATCGTGATGGCCGCGCTTGGGACGATCGAGACGGTCCGGCCGGGCAATGACTCGACCAAGCTCTCGGCCTTGTCGCAGCCGGAACGATCGGCCTAGCCGATTTGTTCCACATGGTCGGCCGGTTGCAGGGACGTGATCGGGACGAGATGATCATCTCTCACGCGACCATTCGACCCAAGCCCATGGCCACGATCCAGCCGGTTTAACCATACCGGCCGATCGATCCAAAACCTAGGGCCGATCGCATATACCAAGCTAAAAGCTATGGTTTGCGATTTTCATTAGGTGTTTTAGGTTCTTAATTAATGTTTCTTAAGTATTTTCTTATCAATACATGCATAGATTGATTCAAATACTTCTAAACAACCTAAAACTTGAATCTAAACAAGAAACCTACAGAACCAATGGCTCTGATACCACTGTAGGAATGTTCAGTTGATCCTGATTCAATTCTCATATTGATATCAACCTAAACATGCATTAGATCTAGGTGTTCTTATTTAGAAACATTAGATGATCTCACCTTTTACCTGTTAGTTGCAGCGGAAAGAAGAACAGGTCAATGATCAGGGAGATACACCGAGAGATGGATCCTCCAAAGGCTCACACACGCAATCACAGGAAACTGGCTGCTAGACCACAAGGAGGCTGGCGCAGAGAGAGGAGAGAAAACGCGGCTAGGGTTCAGGTTAAGGGAGAAAAGACTTGGCTTTTAGTCATTTAAAAGCCTTCTCTTTCCCTTTTGGGCTTTTGGGCCCAATCTGATTAAATCCCATTTAATCAGACCCATTAGTCTTTCTCTCTTAGTACGACAAATGCCTAGCACTTTTGTCGTACTTCTGCTAAGCCGTTCCAACATTATTTCCTGCTAGCTTAAGCGTGTGACCCATATGGGATCATACAATAAAGGCAATAAGTCCAAGACTTATAGATCATGAGCGGACTCTAGCAAGCCATCATGACCCCCAGCATTGTATGACTTATGTCTGATCACTGACATACTCTTACGTTATAGAGACAGTACAGAGATTGCTGGACACAATTCCAACAATGTGGTCAAAATATCCTAATTTTTGGAGCACTTTAGAGGTGTTTCCATTTTTTTCTTTGTTTTGTCGGTTTCCATTCCCGACAGTCCGTAAAGCCTTCAAAATTCTTATTTCAGCGCTATCCGTCTTCTAAGAAATATTTTTAGATAAAAATAATATTACTTGGACCGTCAAAGCTTCCCGTCTTCACTTTTGGTGAATTTACCAAAATACCCCGAGCTTCCAAAGTTACCAAAATGACATCCGGTGACTTTCTGTTGACTTGTAATCTGCCTGTGACGTTATCTTAAGACAACGTATTACATTCTCCCCAACTTATCGGAATTCGGCCCCCGAATTCTCCGTTTAATTAAACCTCGAATTTGAAAGCAAAATCCTATAAGTCCATTACTTTTGCTCCTAACTCAAAACTCATATGCTCCACTTGTATTATTTAACTTTGAACCAAACTCATACTGTTTCTGAAACTGCTCCAAAACTTTCTCTGCTCCAATTAAATCGTGGTTACTCTGACTCCAAACCCTGATTCGCCAATTTGATCTTCCGCTAGAACCGACTCAAAAATATTCCCACTAGACCAAAGTCTTGAATTTCCCAATCCGCATTACTTCGCTCCCATATGCTTACGGACTCCAAAACCATTTCGTCTGAGCTGATGCTTCCGAATCTGGCTCCATACATCGCTCCTTCATTCTAAACTGACTACGCCACTTCACTCTGGGCTGACTTCACAACTCCAATGCTTCCTCTCAAATATCTAGTTTCTGATCTCCAGAACTTCACTGCTTCATCTGAATCTCTTAACCATGATCCCATGATTCCGCGACTTTCGAATCTCCGCTGTGCCATTCTGATACTTTACTCAAAACTGAAACACTCACAACTTCCGCCACAAACGATTTCAGATTTGCCAATACCCAAGAGAACTCACTCCATTAATGATACATGACTTGCCAAAAGATCGTCACCTCAAATTGACGCCCCTGACCCTTTTTCTGATAACCTATGACACGAAGAACTCCTTTCTGAAGCCGTACTGAAATGTTCTATTTAACCAACTCTGCTAGAACTGCCACGCTGACTTGCTTTGTAGACTCGGATCAAACTTCCATACTGATCCAAAATCACCATCTTAATTTTCGGGGTTTTGGGTTCGGTCTCGTGTTCGCGTTTTATCTTCCATCACGTCATGTATCAACATACTCAATAACACTGGAATGGTTAGACCCTTTAACTCATTCGTCGATATCACTTCCTTATATAGGTATTGGTAATTAGTCAAACCCATCATTTATGTGTGAATAACTAGCAATAAATTATAATTATGTATCACCGCAAATAAGCATTCTACCTTAATTGATTATCAATTACGAGCTTATTTCTATCCAAGTGGTTTTCTAACATTTCATCTAACCACAAGACTAACTGATAACTTATCATCTCATCTACACAAGACTAATGATCCAACGCTTTCCAATGCGGCTAACATTCTAACCAATCAATCGACGCATTTACTATCTAAAGCTTAGGGTTTTATCATCTAACAACCTAACGACACAATCAATACAATCAAGCCATCTAACAACTTAACGATTAACCAATCCGATGATCTAATAACCTAGCAATCAATTAATGCATTAATATCCAATCAAAAAATCTAGAACCCTAGAAAGACAATAAACCAATTACACTTAATGAAACAATAAAGCAAATTGGCTCAACCATATGGCAATTCGAAACGGTTATCCTTACAGGTTCTGATAAAACCTTCTATTCAGACCACCATTTGTTTTTACGTTGTAACCGTATTGCATGGTCAACCACTCAACATCATTAACACATGCATGCAATAGATTCACCCCGTTACTCGAAATGATAAACCGTAACAACTAACTTCCACCACGTACATAAATATCCACATATCACACTAACCATAATATGTACGTAGGATATTTTTGTACATATGTCTATTTGGTATATAGAGCGGTTGCACATCCCCCAAAAAGAATCGATACGCCCCGCACTAAATGTAGTACGGCTTGCCGTGTGGAATAAAACCAGCAGGTGCACCAGGAGGGTGTGTGGGGTGTGGTGGTGGTGCATGTGGTGCGGCGCGACTTTACTGGAATGAACCGTTGGGGCATGACAAGGCGCGGTGTCATCGGCAGCCACAAATGAGACACGCTGGTGGTGGTGGCGGAGGTGGGAAAGACAGAAAGGACACGTGGAGGAACTGACACCATGAAAATTCGAAGTCTACATCTCCGCAGATAAGGCAAGACCGGTCAGCCCATAGACAATAGGTCGGAATGGATGCGATGGCAGACTAATGGCTCGAGGAGGCGGGTACTGCTGAGCATCTCTCGGAAACTCCATAGATAAGTAATAACCTCCAACAGGTAATAGGCCTGGATAACCATAGGGTTTGGTCAGCCATCAGATCCTCCTAATGAAAATGATGGGCGGAATCAATCGGCTTCATCAGGAAGTCGAACATTGAGAGCGGTGGAAAGAGTGGATCGCCAGGGATGTATGGAGATAACGGAGCCTGGGCCTTTGGTGGATGAAGAGGATCTGGATGCGGTGGCGTCCCCAAATATGATAGCACCGAAAGATGCCGTCAGAGGCATGTGGCGGGTACAAGTTCTTGAGGAAGGGTAAACCTGAAGTAATTGTGTCATATGGACTCTCGGGGACTGGCGGAGATGCTACAGGAATTTTCCTTGACGGAGCATATGTCGAGATTGGTATGGAAATGCGGGAACACTCTGCTGAATGAAGATGCGGCCAAGGCTAGCCGGAACTGAACTAACAGACTCAAGATATACCGAATCATCACTCATGCCGTCGCTGTCTGACGGTCACACACACGCCGTTTCCAGGGCAACACTGCTGCAAGACTGCATAGAAACACAACACAATCAGTTTAAACCCCTAATAAACTTCTAACTTCACCCTTTCCCGGGAGACGGACGCGGCTCGGATTCCTAATGGTTGCTTTGGCGACAAATTTGACTCGATAAAACATTGAAAACATTGAAAAATCAGAATTTTCGAACACCCATGACGAACTATGCTTTGATACCACCTTTTGTAACGCTCCCTTTGAAAATACGAGATCTATGTAATACAGAATGTGACACAGGGGTATTCTTTTCCAAAGACTTTTTATTGCAAAGCAAATGATAGTTTCACCTTAACAACCTAGTCTCTTAGCAGCTTTTCGATCTAACAATGATTTCAAAGCTCTCTAGATTCACCCTTAACACCCAAGCTTGATTCTTTTGTAAGAAAACTCAAACCCTTGTTAAAAGCAATCTCTCACGAAAAGCGCACCAAGCACAAATGCCCTAGATGACCTATTTATACTTCATAGGTCATCTTAAAACTTTCCTAACTACCCTTAGAAATATTTCCATTAATCTTTGTTTAGGAAAAAGTCTATTTTCCTAAACTCTCTCAAGTGTATATTTCTTGTGATTTCTTCTTAGATCTCCTTATACAGCTCAGCTATGCTCCTTTGACTCTATCCTAGTCAGCTACTAGCGTCCTTGGCTTCCATATTCTTAGAGTCCAGCTCATGCTCTATCTCATCTCTGTCGTTGATGCATACGCTGTTTCACATACTGACTGATTCAGCTGCTGTCGTAGCTCATCCTCCAGCTTGATGCATGTTCAATCTCCCCTTTTTTAGCTTCGTGTGCTTCTCAAGTACCTATGCATCAATGAGCTTAATACATACATATAGCCGAAGCACAAGAATTATGTTCATCATAAAACTCATTAAGCAATAACCATCATAACATAATGATCCATTAGAAGCAAACCATGAGTTCATAATCAACTGGAGAGGAATAAAACAAAAACAAAAACTTTCCTACTCCCCCAGAATTCTAGCACTCGTGACTAAACATGTTCAATACAACACAAATTTAGTCACTCCCCCACAAAACAAGCCCTACAAGACAAACACTCAAACATCACTTGAGGTCATCTCATCAGAGTCATCATCTCCATCAGGAGACTCTTCTTCTTGATCCGACTCTTCTCCCACCTTTGTTTCTCCCCCTGATTGAGAGCACACAAGGTAAAAATACTTATGTCAGAGTAAGAAGTGTAGAAAAGGTATTTGAGGACTTACCTTGAATCCTATCACGAAGATGGAAGACTACGTCATTCAGATTCCGAAGTCCTTCGGCGATGTCCTGAAGTGCCGTCTGAACTGACAACTGACTGATAGAAGCCTTAACGGGCATCCGGATTGTACCAAGTTGCATAATCTCCACAGGCTCTTCTTCAGTAGACGCATAGGCCATATATCGACCAGCTAAATGAGTGGATGAGGTGACTTTGCGCTTGCCAGATGCAATATCCTGTCTCTTCCTCTCAGCTTCTCTTTTGAAAAAATCTTCTTCAATTCTAGGATCCTTCTTGTACAAGACAGGTCCAATCAGTTCTTCACCATCAAACGTGCGAGGAGGATGCTGCATATTCAGAACAACTGATATAATCCTAGGAAATATCAACCAGCGACGATCATTATGTTGATCAGTGGTCAGACTCATCGCTTGCTTGTAGACCAGCTTTCCAGAGTCAATCCGAATCCCATGAGCTATCTTGTATATCAGCCTTGCCCTATCCTCTGATATGTGATTCTTGTGAGTGGTGGGAAACCAGTTTGTAGCTGCAAGAACTGTCAAGGCTGCATACTTTGGAGGAAGATCTACATACCTTCATTCCTGCCCAAGCTTTCTTTTGCCCTTCAGTTAGGTACTTGGCGAGAGAGTCAGGTGAGACTGCATCAATGCTTGCATCAGCTTTTACCCACCACTGCTCAGAGGTTCCAAGTCCAAACATGTATTGATTTGTGAAAGAGAGAACTCATACATTCTCTTGCGCAAGAAAAATAGAACTCCTTTATCAGAGATATCAAGACTAGGTTCAAGGAAATTCGTGTAGAATTCCTTCACAATTTCAGAGACATATCCAATCAATCCATCAACAGAACTCCTCATCATTCCTATATTTATCAGTCCCATATACCCCCACTAATCCGTTTCATCAAAATCAACTATCCGTTCAGCTAAGATTCCACGATCCTTGAACAGGGCATACCTGGCTTTAACCTCTCTGAATGGAAAGCACTTGGATAAGATCATCCTTTTGGGCTGGGCTGGTACACCAGTTGAAGCAGAAGGCTCAGTTGTCGTAGATGACTTCTTCTTCTTCTTCTTCTTCTTCTTCTTCTTCTTCTTCTTCTTCTTCTTCTTCTTCTTCTTCTTCTTCTTCTTCTTCTTCTTCTTCTTCTTCTTCTTCTTCTTCTTCTTCTTCATTTTTCTCAGTGCGAGGCTTCTTTTGACCCTGCGAAGGTCCAACTTGCTTCCTGACTTTTCTCTTTTTCAGCACGGAGACTGGCTCAGATTGTTTGTTTCCTGTGTTCTGCTCAGTAGGATTCGCATCAATAGGTACGTCAGTGACTGGTTCAGCAATAACCATAGCTAGAAGATTGTTCTCTGAGAGCAGTGAGGCTAAACGATCGATGGCTTCTTTTTCTTGCTCGCCTATTTCCTCAAGGCTGTCTTTGTCAACTCGGTGAGGTGACTCAGCTTCCTTGCCGCCATTCTTAGGCGATTATTCTGGCTGGATTTTCTCTGTTTCAGGATCAGATGACAGTTTGGTCTGAATGTCTGTTTCTAATACATGACCTGACTGAGCTTCGTCATCCCCTTTCTCTTGCGCCACACCATCATCGACTGGATATGTTACCACCACCTCTGGTGCTGTTGCGAATGAGTTCGTGCTAGTTTGTTGAGTCTCACCCAGAATCTGATCGGAGATACGGTTAGGGTTTCTGGGTGGCGACGCCTCCTCCTCGGAGCTTGACTCATCAACCAGCTGCGGTGGTTTCTATTCAGATGGAACCGGAGCTTGTCGCTGAGTTGAGCTTGAGCCCACTTTGCCTCTTCTGGTTGCGTGCACCATGATGATTTTTCTGAAGATTGAACATAAAGGTTGTGAACGAGAAGGAGCATTGTTTCATCGGAATTCTGATTGCAGAAAAATGATTCTTCTTTTTACCTTTTCTTCTTTTAATAGCTGAGGCAGAATCTGTGTTAGAGATTTTGTTTCCATTTGCATGCGATTTGATTGGGAGATGGATTTTCCAAAGATTTTGAATTTTAAAATTCAAATCTTCTTTCCTCTTTTGTGCCCTCGAATCTCGGATTTTTGTTTTTTTTTGTCAACCAACACCAAACCAATGATAACCGACTTGAACCACGATTCCTGTTCACTGTATCACTCGCGCGGTTTATTAGAACAAATTTCATATATGATCATATTCGATCAACCACATTGTATCTTCAAGCAATGGGGATTAACTCGAGTGAATTGCCTACATATTTACTGAAGCATTTGGCATTTTAAACATGAAAACATACCTTTCTCTACTTGAATCCTCACCTCAGTGTTGTTTGTGTCAGGAACTGGCCCTTCACATGACTCAGTTCATACCTTTTGGTCATATGATTCTTGCATTTGACCATCATTCTGCCAGTGGCTAGCTTTCACTCTCTCATGCCTTTATCCTGCCTCAATCACTTTTCAACCTTTATCCTCCGAGTGAGATCGCCACATCCTTTTTTTTTCTTTTTGAGTCAGTAACTGAGCTATTATTGAAGTTGTTTCCATCACTTGATTTCTCAGGATATCAACCCTAGCTTTTTTTTTTTAATTATGTCTGGCTTTTGGATCTCACTCGAGAAACTTGTACTGTACACGAGACAAGACGACACAACATGCAGCTCCTTTCCACTAGTTTTCCTGACTCCAAACTAATCCAGAACTTGTTGTACTTCATGAGTCAGTGCATGTATCAGCCATGTACACTTTAACAGACATTACATCTCACATACACCGATTGAGTTTCTTAGAGTGATAAATCGGTTAAAATCAATTGGTTTTGTAAAGAAATCGGCCAGTTGCAGATCATTAACTATGTATTCAACCACTACCTGTTTTTCCTCCACTAGCTCTCGAATGAAATGGTGTCTTATGTCAATATGCTTTGTCCGAGAGTGTTGGAATGGATTCTTCGAGATGCTTATAGCACTCTTATTATCACAGTGAACTAGGAGTGGCCCTGAATCAATTCCTTAGCCGGCTGACATTTGTTTCATCCAGAGAAGCTGAGCACAATAATTTCCCATCGCAATATACTCGGCTTCTGCCGTAGATAGTGACTCAGAGTTCTGCTTATTGCTCATCCATGCAATTAGATTATATCCTCCATTAGTGCTCTTTCTATCATCCAGACTTCCTGCCCTATCTGCATCATAGTAACCAACCAGATGTTTATTGGATTCTTTTGAGTACCAAATCCCCATATTAACCGTCCCTTTAACATACTTGATGATTCTCTTAACTGCCTCAAGATGTGATTGCTTTGGTTTAGCTTGTTATCTTGCACATATCCCTACACTCAAACACAGATCAGGTCTGTTGGTTGTTAGGTATAATAGGCTGCCGATCATTCCTCGATACAACTTGACATCCACATCTGTTCCATCATCATTTCTTGCCAGCTTGGTTGTGGTACTCATTGGTGTTCTAGCCTCCTTGCATTGATCCAGTTTGAACCGGCTCAACAGGTTTTAGCATAGGTGCTCTGAGAGATGAACACTCCATCACTTGTTTGGCTAACTTGTAATCCCAGAAAGTACTTCAACTCTCCTACTATGCTCATTTCAAACTATTGAGTCATGTCCTGTACAAACGTGTCAACCAGTTTTTGAGCCGTTCCTCCAAAGTTAATATCATCAACATAGATTTGTACTATGATAATATCATTCTTGTGTTCCAAGACAAAGAGAGTTTTTTCCACACTTCCTCTTGTGTACCCCTTTCCCAGAAGAAAACTTGTGAGCCGTTCATACCATGCTCTAGGTGCTTGCTTCAGATCGTATAGAGCTTTCCTAAGTTTGTACACATATTCAGGGTTGATTGCATCCTCAAATCCTTTTGGTTGTTCGACATGCACTTCCTCTTAGAGAAAACCATTCAGCAAAGCACTCTTCTCATCCATCTGATACACAATGAAGTTCATGATGCACGCCATTCCAAGAAACAGCCTGATCGACTCAAGATGTGCAACAGGAGCGAAAGTCTCCTCAAAATCAACTCCTTCAATCTGAGAGTATCCCTGAGCCACAAGTCGAGCCTTATTCCATACTACTACTCCATTCTTATCAATCTTATTTTTTGAAATTCCACTTAAGTCCCCACAACTTTCACTCCTTCAGGGCGTGGTACAAGTTCCCGTATTGTCTTTTTGTGTAAACAGGTTGTAACGAGGATTAGGCTTGCGAATACTATCCTTTGCCCGAGTGATAAGATGCTGTCTATTAGTGAAAGTAGCTCAGGAGCAGCTGTCCCAACATCAAAAAGGTCCCGCTGTCGCCAATAGGAACATGATCTGAGCCTGCCGTACGCACATGACTCTTCTAGCTCTTGTTCCATTGCTACAATCCAGAACTCATCGTCCAAGGCTTGAACATGTGTTTTAGGCTCTATGACGGAGACAAAGCAAGAAAAACACACCATTTCTCTAAAGTTCAGATTGACTTTCCTAGTCATTCGATCATCATTCAGACTAAATTACTTCTGGAGCTTCTTCTTGCTCTTTTGTTCCTCCATCCGTGGGCTTGTGCTGTTCTCCTTGTTCTGAGTCACTATCTGATCAGTTATCAGGAATCTTCAATTGACACAGGTCATCAAACACAACATTGACTGATTCAGCAATCATACGAGATCTTGTGTTATATACCCTGTGAAGGTTGTACTAGTTTCTGAGTAACCCAAGAAATTACCATCGTCACTCCATGAATCAAACTTCCCAAGATGATCTTTGTCATTCAGTATATAGCACTTCCCACCAAAGATATGGAAGTAGCTTAGGTTTGGAGTCTTTCCTTTCCACATCTCGTATGGTGTCTTCGTTGTTCCTCTCCTTATGTAAACACGGTTGATGATGTAGCATGCTGTATTGATTGCTTCAGCCCAAAACTTCAGTGGTACATCATTACCGTGAATCATTGCTCTGGCCATTTCCTGGAGAGTCCGATTATTTCTCTCTACTACTCCATTCTGCTATTCCATGATCTTCACATAACACTTTCATGGTTTTATTTTGAAATTATTTATCATGATCAATTCTGACCTTCTTGATTCCACCTTCTTTATTAATTAACTGAAAAGCCCAAATTTGAAAGCTATCGGCTGTATCAGACTTATCCCGAATAAATCTCACCCATGTGTATCTTGTAAAGTCATCCACTAGGACAAACACATATCTTTTACCAGCCACACTTTCAACTTGCATTGGGCCCATCAAGTCCATGTGAACCAAATATAGTTTGTGCTTTGTCTGAACATCTGACACCTTCTTATGATGGACTTTGACCTGCTTGCCTTTGTTGCATGCTCCACATACCGTCATGCTTTCTTCCTTGAGTGGTGGTAACCCTCAGACTATCTCATTCATAACCATAGTGGTTAGGTTGCTCTCATTCATGTGATCAAGACTCTGGTGCCATAGATGGATATCATCTTTTGCACTGAGACACTTCGCACTAAGACATTTAGAGTTGTTCTCCCACATGTAGCAGTTATTGCCAGCCCTTTTCCCTTGAAGAATGGTATCACCAGTATCAATTACATCTTTGCAGTCATAACTTGTGAAACACACCATCAATCCTTCGTCGCATAGTTGGCTCACATTGATCAGATTCGCCTTAAGTCCATTCACAAGATAAACATTCATTAGTTTAGGTAGATATGAATCAAGTGTTTTACCTTTTCCTTGTATTGCCCCTTGTCCTCCATCACCGAAGGTAACTTTGTCAATCACCTTGACGTCTTTAAGATGCTCTCTTGACCTTGTCATATGCCTTGAGGAACCACTATCAAAGTACCACTGACTTGTATCTTCTTGTTTATCAGTCATAAAGGCCATACTGCATTGTACCTGTTTTCATGTAGTACCCTTTGTACTACTTCCTGTTCCATACAGATCCCTATTTCTCACCCAGATCTGGTACCTGTCTTTGTTCCAGTGGAATTTTCCAAATTGCCTGAGTTGTCGGACTCTTTGCTGGAATCTGTGGCAATATGCTTTGAATTGTCCTCTTTTTCCATAGAAATAGCAGTCCTTTGAGGATGTGTCATACATTATCTGAGTTGGACTAGCCGTACTTGCCTGTACAAACGTAGTTTTTCCTGAGTTAGATGCAGTTCGTCCGTTGTAACCAAGTCCTGATTTGATGTTTCCAGTTCTGCCATAGCTAAGAATCTTATCCAGTTGCTTGGTTCCTGATAGGTTCTAAGTTTTCCCTATACTAAACTGCAAGTGAACAGCAATGTCAAAGTAGTATATAGGGTTATCGAATCCACAGGGACACTTGGTCTCAAGAGAATCAAACTGTAGGAATAAATACTAGAAATAAGCAAATAGTGAATGAAATAAATTGCGTTGCGAGAAAGTAAATCAGTAGCAGAGATTAACGGTTGTGAAGCAAGTAATTAAAAGCGTCAAGCCTAGGGTATTCTCAGGAAATCAGACAAGCAGACAGTTCATTCAGCAAGGATCTAATTAAGCACAGTTCTAGAACTCAAAACACAGATATAGAATTAACCAAATTCCTTTGCGATAATTCTCTAAGTCTAAGTGCAGCAAACCAAACTTTCGTTTGCGAGAACTAACAGATTAAACTAGCAATAAGTCCAAGTTTGATATGTTCACAATTATCCTAAACCAAACTTCCGTTTGCGAATAGTTTAATTGCCCAATTTAATTAGTTCAGATTCCTAAACCCCACTTCCGTGACGTATTTAGCAACCTAAGATCTAGATTCTAATTGATCAGGTTAGAACTAGCTTTAAGCACAATTAAATTGAAGAACAGATATAGTTATGAATCCTTAATTGAATTTGAACAAGTCTAGCAAGTCATGAAATCCTATGTGAGAAACCCTAAACTCAACTATGGATCTACTCAGACATAGATAATGAAAACATAATCATAGAATGAATAAATTGCATAAAAGAATAAGAGTAAAAGGGGTTCGAAATCTTCTCCAAATACAGATGATGTAACAGGTTCAGATCAGCCCCAAAAAGCTCTAAAATCCTCTGCTCTTAATTATGAAAGTGTATTGTAAAAAGTATAAAGCGTCTCTAATAAAAACACTAAAAACTCTATTATATAGGCATAATCTCGGCCAAGGGCTTCTTTGTAAATATCAGGAACTTCTGGATCAAAGTGCAAATTCTTCACTCTTCTAAACCGCCGAGTTTCGGCCCATCTCGCTGGTGCATCGATCGATGCTAGAGTGCAACGATCGACACCTTCCTCTGTTTCGGACAGTGAACTCTATCTCTCGGCCAAACACTCCAAAAATCTCCAAAATACTCCATTATCTCCAATTCAGCTCCAAACCTGATTATACCTGTAAAAGACTCTAAACAAAGACAAAAGACACTAAAAACACACTTATATCATGGTCTAAAACTAGTAAAAACCATGATATATCAACTCCCCCACACTTAGCCTTTGCTTGCCCTCAAGCAAAACAGAGAACTAAAACATGGTGAAGAGGTTTGAAAACTCTTCAGAAACTCATTTCATCCTACAAGCTACAATACTCAGATTCCCCTTAGTAAACCACTGAAAGAATCAATCACAAGATATCAAGACCAACATGTACTTCCCCCACACTTAGCAACTGTCCTAGGTAAACTCC
The DNA here is from genome assembly GCA_030180135.1 of Orychophragmus violaceus. Classification (NCBI taxonomy): domain Eukaryota; kingdom Viridiplantae; phylum Streptophyta; class Magnoliopsida; order Brassicales; family Brassicaceae; genus Orychophragmus; species Orychophragmus violaceus. The sequence continues at coordinate 30,802,860 of CM058233.1, forward strand.
ACAATCACATTCAAGCATTCAAATTCTCCCTACTGACTTCTGCAAGTATTTAAGTGCGGTCTCACCTAAGGAGTATCGATCTAAAGGCACATGGATTCTTACCTTATCAGCTCTAGACCACCATACTATCTTTCTCTAGTCCCTTTCTTCTCTTTCCCTTCTTTAACAACTGATTTTCCCCCACTGGGTATCATTTTATTTTTTTTATCAGTGTTCTTCCCGTTATGGGGTGTACTTTGGACACATTCCATGGATCACATGAGAGATAATAGTGTTTGCTACTATTCTCATGACCACTTCGGAGTTACTAACTCATCCTCAGTTTATTATTTTTTTTTTTTTTTACTTTATAGAAGGGGAGAAGGGGACTAAATAGGACAGGTTTACAGGCTGTGTCAGAACTAACAGGGAATCCGACATAAAGCATACCAAGCCCTTAGGTGAGAAATCTAAGTCAGTATTAAGGTTGAAGTCAGTAAAGGATCCTCTGATACCTGAAGTGATGTGGGTGTTCCCAGTAGGTTGATCTGTGATGGAGTTTTCTAATAGTCATAGATAGATCCTGCAACTTCATCCCAATGGTTACTTAAGTTCCTGCAAGTCTTGTAAATCTTCTCAGAAAATCATAGTTTCTTACTTAAACAATTTTGACTCAATAAAACAAAAATTTTTCTGAAAAACGGACTGACTCTTAAGAAAACAGAAAACAAAAGTCAGTAGCACCTCCCCCACACTTAAGACACACTGTCCCCAGTAGTGTCCAGCGAAGGCTTGGTAAAAAGAAAATAAAAATTGAAAAGGTGGAATTATGTCTGTCGGGTTACCTCTGTCGCTCAGGCATCGATCGTTGCACTAAGTGCATCGACCGTTACTTGGCGATTTTCGTGTATAGTCGATCGTTGCTCAGGACCGCAACGATCGCTGCAATGCGATTCCTTTCGTGTTGTGACGATCGATGCAGAAATGCATCGATCGCTGCACTGCGAATTAACCGAGACCTGCAAACATAAACTCACCAGAAACAAAAACAGACGTAAAATCCTAACAAAAACACCAAAATTGAAAAAGAAAAACACTAGTACCTAATGGTGGGTTGCCTCCCACCCAGCGCTTGTTTAAGGTCAATAGCTTGACCGGACGGATGAGATCTTTCAAGTACCAGGAGGTCCTGACAGAGACTTTTTCTGTCTCTGTTCAAGTCTCCTCATCCAAGGTGGTGAGTATGCTGTTGCGGAATGCTCATGTCCAAGAAAAGATGGAGTGAAATGTGCTCCCGGATCTATAACCATGGTATGATCAGGCTGCTCAAAATCTGCGTCCCTTATGGTGAATGTTTGCCCATCTATCAGTGGCTTTCGCAGCTTATCCATCTCATAGTGCAGTGGTTCATCTCCCAGGTGGAGTTCTATTAGACTCTGTCTAACATCAATCACAGCTCCTGCTGTAGCCAAGAATGGTCTCCCAAGCAATAAAGCTTCATCCGGATCACAATCATATTTCAGCACAAGGAAGTCCGTTGGAACTAAGTAGTTCCCAACTCTCACCGGAATGTCCATAAGAAGTCCTTCAGGAACTCGTATGGACTGATCAGCTAGGATAAGAGAAGTCCTAGTAGGAGTAAAATCTAACATTCCCAGCTCCTCTGCCACAGAGTAAGGCATTATGCTTCCAGCAGCTCCTAAATCACATAGAGAACGCCTAAAACTATCCTCAAAGATAGAACAATCTAGCACAAAAACTCCAGGATCAGGCAGTTTCTTCGGGACCTTAGTTAGCAGAACATCACTGATATGCTGAGGAACTATTATCACCCATTCTCTCAGCTCCTCATCTAAAGGCAACATCTTGTTCAAATATCTCTGAACACATGGGTGATAAGGTGGATCATCAGAAGGTGGAATTTCTTCCAAGTCTTCACCACTCTCTTCTAGCTTTTTCAGCTCTTCAATCTCTTGTTTAATCACTTCAGACACCTTGGGATATTGCCTAATGGCTTGTGCATAAACATCCTCTTGAGTGATCTCAGATACATCAGGGAATAGGCGGGCTAGTTCTGCATCAATCTCACTTTCATCCCACGGATCTTCTGCTCGTTCACGACCTGCATCGATCGATGCCAGCTGTGTGTCGATCGTTGCATCACTACAGTTTCTACCCGAGAGTTTTTCACAGAAATCCGAAAATTCTGCCTCAGTCACCAACTCAGCTGTACTTAGCTCAAATTTCTCCCCTAGATAAGATCCATCATTAATGAGTACAGACCAGGCCTTAATATGAGTCTCTGCAACTCCTTTTCCCTTCAGTGAGCTGGACATCTGGTTCACCTGAGTGTCCAACTGCTTCATGTGAGTGCTCAGTGACTCAAACTTCCCATTGAGGTCTTGATAGACAGCGTCCAGCTTCTTATTGTTGTCCACAGAAAGCTTGGTTTGACTCTCCATCAGTTGTTCCATCATAGCCTCCATTTTGCTCTCATGGGCTGTAGGTGCAGGAGGAGTCTGATAGGATGTAGACCCATAGGTTCTCTAATTACCTTGTCCATAGGTCTTCTGAAAACCACCAGTCTGTCCACCATTGGAGAATCTGTTCCTCTGTTGATTACCAAATCTATTACCTTGGAAACCAGAACCTCTTATGAAATTCACATCTTCTTCCTGAGTTTCCTCCTCAGCCTGAATCACCTCTACATCTTGTGCAAAGTGGACAGCTTTCTTACTTGTTAGGAGATTGTAGACTGTGTCCAATCTGGATCTTATATTAGCTATATCAGAATTCTCTACAGTTCCACCAGATTTCTTCCTCCTTTCATCCATTGTTTTGCAACTGTTGCTGCCAATCAGATTCTCTATCAACTGCTTAGCTTGCGTAGGAGTCCTGGTGTTAAAATTAGCATTACTGGAATTATCCAGCGCAGTCTGATAAGGGAGATCTATGCCTCTGAAGAAAATACCAATCAGCTGTACTTCTGTGAATCCATGGTGTGGACAGTCACGCTGATATTGCTTAAATCTCATCCAGGCAGTCTTCAAGGGTTCCACAGCTCCTTGGGAAAAGGTGAGTATGTCCTGTCTAGATTGATCCGAGCGTGCATCATCATAAAAGTGACGCAGGAACTCACTCTTTAAGGCTGTCCAAGTAGTATACTGACCAGGTGCCAGTTGTCTCAGCCATGCACTAGCGTCTCCAGCAAGACTGTGCGGAAATAGCTTAAGGAACAGATAGTCCGGGCATACTCCTTCATACTTCATACCAGTGACTATGTCCTCAAACTTGTCAATGTGATCCATAGGCTGCTCTGTTTGAAGACCATGAAAAGCAATCTGTCTCATCAGCTGGTAGTAGATGGTTTTCACCTCAAAATCATTCCTCTCAAAAGTAGGAAGCACTAGAGCTGCTCGGTTTGCATGAAACTCATCAGGTCTGTTGTAATCAGCTAGTGTCCTCTCATGAACCACCATCTCTCTACCTTGGGCTCGTCTTTGACCCTGGTTTTGGTTCAGCTCCTGTTGCTCAGGAGGATCAGGGATGACATTCCCTTCAGCATCAACCCGATGCCCAGCAGCATTGTACGGGTTGTCATCTTGGTCCCTCAGGGTACCTTCAGCATCTGGTATCAAGATCAAACGTTCTCGTACCATTCTCTCTCTCTTTTCTCTTCTGTTAGTCCTTTCTAGACGTCCAAGTTCCTCTAGTCCGAGATTAAGCAAGCTCGAGTTCGGATTACTTCGAGTTTTATGCGTTGGCATAAACTGTCTGTAATCGTCCAGCAACGATCGATGCTATCAGTGCAACGATCGATTCAATTCTCAGAATCGCCTAGTGACGATCGACGCAAGGTATGCAACGATCGACGCAAGGCGAAATTCGTACCTGCGACAGAGAGAAATCAGAGAAAAAGTTAGCAAAATAAAAAAAAAAACAAAAAAAAAACGAAAAAGAACAAAAACAAAAAGGAAAAATTTCTAGTAAAACCCTAAGTTCGGTCCTATCGAAGACTCAAAGAGTCCCCGGAAACGGCGCCAAAAACTTGATAGGTTCTAAGTTTTCCCTATACTAAACTGCAAGTGAACAGCAATGTCAAATTAGTATATAGGGTTATCGAATCCACAGGGACACTTGGTCTCAAGAGAATCAAACTGTAGGAATAAATACTAGAAATAAGCAAATAGTGAATGAAATAAATTGCGTTGCGAGAAAGTAAATCAGTAGCAGAGATTAACGGTTGTGAAGCAAGTAATTAAAAGCGTCAAGCCTGGGGTATTCTCAGGAAATCAGACAAGCAGACAGTTCATTCAGCAAGGATCTAATTAAGCACAGTTCTAGAACTCAAAACACAGATATAGAATTAACCAAATTCCTTTGCGATAATTCTCTAAGTCTAAGTGCAGCAAACCAAACTTTCGTTTGCGAGAACTAACAGATTAAACTAGCAATAAGTCCAAGTTTGATATGTTCACAATTATCCTAAACCAAACTTCCGTTTGCGAATAGTTTAATTGCCCAATTTAATTAGTTCAGATTCCTAAACCCCACTTCCGTGACGTATTTAGCAACCTAAGATCTAGATTCTAATTGATCAGGTTAGAACTAGCTTTAAGCACAATTAAATTGAAGAACAGATATAGTTATGAATCCTTAATTGAATTTGAACAAGTCTAGCAAGTCATGAAATCCTATGTGAGAAACCCTAAACTCAACTATGGATCTACTCAGACATAGATAATGAAAACATAATCATAGAATGAATAAATTGCATAAAAGAATAAGAGTAAAAGGGGTTCGAAATCTTCTCCAAATACAGATGATGTAACAGGTTCAGATCAGCCCCAAAAAGCTCTAAAATCCTCTGCTCTTAATTATGAAAGTGTATTGTAAAAAGTATAAAGCGTCTCTAATAAAAACACTAAAAACTCTATTATATAGGCATAATCTCGGCCAAGGGCTTCTTTGTAAATATCAGGAACTTCTGGATCAAAGTGCAAATTCTTCACTCTTCTAAACCGCCGAGTTTCGGCCCATCTCGCTGGTGCATCGATCGATGCTAGAGTGCAACGATCGACACCTTCCTCTGTTTCGGACAGTGAACTCTATCTCTCGGCCAAACACTCCAAAAATCTCCAAAATACTCCATTATCTCCAATTCAGCTCCAAACCTGATTATACCTGTAAAAGACTCTAAACAAAGACAAAAGACACTAAAAACACACTTATATCATGGTCTAAAACTAGTAAAAACCATGATATATCAGTTCCTGCAAACATGTGAATTTTCCAGTGATGTTTATCTAGCTCATACTGTAGTTGCTTTGTTACTTCCTTTTCCTTTCTCAACATCAGCTCCAGGTCTTCTGATTTCTTGGACAACGTCAGCTTTTCTCTTATCAAATTAACACTTTCTTGACTAAGTTTCCGTTCAGATTCCAGATCATCCTGTAGTGACTCAATCTGTGTTTCAAGCCGTTGCTTCATATGTATCAATGCTGTGTTTTCTAGTCCGATTTTGATTAGAGCATCCCTTACTTCCTTGTAGCTGCTTAATAAATCTGCTTCAGTTTCTGAATATGATTCAGACTCATTTTCTTCAACTTCTGCAATTCCAAGAAACGCTACGAAGTTGTTGACTTCTTCTCATCACTGTCATCATCAAATTCATCATAGTTTACTCACAACAGCGATTTTTCTTGTCTTCGATTTTGATCATTGACACATTCTAAATGAGTGTGTCCAGTTCCTTTGCAACCAAAACACTTCATCTCTCTTCTCCTGACTGTTGGGCATTCAGTTTTGAAATCTCTGAACCCCTTTCACTCATGACACTGCATCTCAGATTTCTTGGTTGTCTTTTCCCCATCAGTAGATCTCTTGTTATACTTGTATGAACTTTGTCCTTGTTTTACCCTTCTTAGAGCACGATCAAATCTTCGAACAATAAGACTTACTGGATCCTCTTCATCGATCTCCTGACTAGCTTTTGCTTGTGCGACGAGTGCAATGCCTTTAGGCTTCTTAGTACCATCCATCTCTAGTTCGTGTACTTGCAACATTCCAACTAGCTCATCAAAGCTCATGTTTTCAGTATTGGCTGATACACTCAGTGCTGCCTTGTATGGCATATACTTGGCTGGTAGACACCTTAGAAATTTCTTGACCAGTTTCTTGTCTTTGTACTTCTTGCCAAGAAGTGATGCTTCCTGAGCTATTGAGCTGTATTTGGCACTGAAGTCAGAGATTGTTTCATCATCTTCCATTTTTAGATCTTCAAACTTGATAGCTAGAAGATCCTTTCTTGAGTTCTGCACCGTCTCTGTTCCTTCAAAGTGAATTTGGAGGATGTCCCATGCCTCTTTGGCCAATTCACATCCTTGGATCAACTCAAATTGCTTTTTGGCTACACCACAGTGGATTGCATTAAGAGCTCTTGAGTTGAATTTGGACAGTTTGAGTTCTACCTCGGTCCTCAGGTAGAACTCAAACTGTCCATGTCATGCTCTATCTCACTGCGATGACAGTAAGAACTCAAAAACCATCATGCTTGGTCCCACTGCAAAGAATGATGAGCGAGTCCATGTCATGCTCTATCTCATCTCTGTCATTGATGCATATGCTGTTTCACATACTGATTGATTCAGCTGTTGTCGTAGCTCATCCTCCAGCTTGCAGCATCTTCACCCTTCCCATTATCCGCTGAACGACGAGCTGACCGGCCAACAATCAAACAAGAACATGACCGATCGAACCAGTGCAGGCCAAACGAGAAGAATTTGTCACAATACGAAAGCCAGAGACGGTCTGGTTTGAGTCAATAGCTCAAACCAAACCATCCTTGACTCCGTTTACCTCGTTTCCACGATACAAGGCTTTTTATTTAACAGTATCTTACTAAATTAATTTATGGAGATCTCTGAATTCGAAACCGAAATAGGAACATGAAATCGAGTTGAAAACAAACCGCATCCAAATGCGAACCCGAGACTACTCCGAGTGTCCTAGGCGTCCTCCGAGCTATGCTAAACCTAAAAAACACAAAATTAGTCTAATGAGCAATCTAAGATTACCCACTGAGTTGGCTCCCAACTAAAAAAGCTTCTAACCATGCTAAACGATTCCCTCCCAAACCCAAAATAACAAACAATAACAAGCGGTAAGGTAAAGTAGGTGATTACGTGCTATCAAAACTTAATGAGCTCCACAACACACAAGAATTCAAATAACAAAACATATCATCAACGAAGGAAATCGAGAACACTGCGGTACATGCCCTCGATTAGACTTGATCTACACTAAACACATCTCTAACGCAATCTCCACACCATGGGCCCCTAACGCGAACTCGGTAACTTCCACGGGAACACTTAGCTACCCCACAGTAACTAAAACCTCCCACGACTCCTAGACGTAAACATGAAGTCCTGCGACTGGAACACCGTTCTCTGTCTATCGATACGTGGTGACTCGGGCTACCTCTAGATAACCAAAGCTTCCATGCAGTCCGGCCATAGGATGCGACCCCGTATTCTCCGAACTACACACCTTCAAAAGTCACTCCATAGGTTAAATCCTGCCATAACCACTACCCGAAGGTATGTGAACTAACCAGGAACTCAACTCCCGAGGATCCAGTCGGGCATAAAGTACCAGAACGCCATCTCTAGACTTGTGGGATCTAACATACCCTATCGAGTCCTAATAGCAGTAATGTAAACAAGAAGACTCACTGGGACTATATCACGCAAGACCGACAAGGTCAAATAGAAACATTATCTCAATCCCCGTACCCAGTCTAACCCGCAAGTCCTACCACCATTCATCTACACATCCTAACCTACTCTGTCCCGTACCAGAATAAGTAACCACACCCATACTTCACGTACCAGAGTAAGTATCTACTAACACAGTCTACTCGGTCCAACACCGGAGTAGATAAATAATCAAGCAATCAATACTCTACTTGGCCCAACACATGAGTAGATAAAAATCACACAATCAATCACATCACCAATCAATTAATTACTTAGGCGCTACTAATATTTTTAGCTTAAACTCTAATTCATTTTCATCTTTAATTCTTTAGGTTTAATTATTCAATTATTTTACTGTTAGATTAGAGTTAGTAAACTTACTAACTCCCTAGACGGCTCAACTCCAAATTATATCGTTTAATTCCATTCCTTATTTCTATGTTGTAATTTCCTTAATCCGTCAGACCGATATTAGTAAACTGACTAATCTCCTGACTTCCAATTAGTTTAATACTAATTACTTAACCGGATCAAACCGTCTAACTAATCCAACCCGGTTATCATATTCTAAGGTATGTTATATAATTTTATCCGTATTTTAATTTAACTCTTAATTCCATATATATATATTCATTTAATTACATTCGTTATACTATATATAGATGCATATATTTCCTAGCATACCGTTCTATATGTATGCAACACCCAATCAAGCAATAAACGATAAAATCAATCAATCAACCAATGAGTGATAACTATATGCAATATATATGTCCTATCCGTTTTTTAATTCCCGAGTTATTTAATCAACCTAACCGTTCTATCATATTTCAGTAAGGGGTATGCATTCCTACGATTCTACGGTTCTATAATTCCGAGGTCTATATGATCTACCTAAATGCATCACACAAAACTTTAGCCAAATCACAGTGATATCGTGACGACGGATGAACGGATTGACGGAACCACGAGACCCGACATGAACCCGACACTAACCTGAACCTTCCCGAACTATTGACTTGCTTTGACCCAAAATTGAACCAAGCATTGACCCGAGTAATTCTGATCGTTCCTCCACACGAACCTCCGGACCAACCTCATATGACGTCTACTACAAACCATCTATAAGGAAAGAGATAGTCGGTACGTGGGATGAACGTTGAAAATCTCCGCTTTCGGAAATATTTCACCGTTCCTCCGTCACCATCGCATCTCTTATCTCTCTCTAACCTCACTTTCTCTCTTCTCTTTCTCTTCTTCTTTATCTCTCTCTCTCCCCCTCTCTCTCTCTCTCCCCTCCGGCGCTCCTCCCTCCTTCTTCTTCTCTTCTTCCTCCTTCCTCCGGCTTCTTCTTCTCTTCCTTCCTCCTTCTCCTTCTTCCTCCCTTCTTCCTATCTTCTTTCTCTTTTCTTTACTCCTCTGAGTTTTTGGTGTGAGGATGGGGGAAGGCCTTCTTTTATAATAAAATGGAGTGATCTCCACCCTCCATTTGTCACTCTTCACCTCTCCATCTCCTTCCACGTTTTTACACAAAATCAAGCCAAAAAAATGCATCACACTCCTTACCCTAAACTTGTCACTCCCTTCTAGAAGCCTCTTGGATGGTTGCCACCACATCTTAGGTTCATGCACATAAATCCTCATAAAATGCATCTTCTTTCTTCTAGAAAGATTTCCTGTCCCATGCTCATTATAGGGATTGATTTAAGTCCCAATAACACTTCATATCTCAGCCCATGCTCCCTTGATCCACCTCCAAGCCCACATAATTTTATTTTGAATTCTTGGTAATTAATTACTCCTTAATTGTAATACACTGTATCCAAAATTGGTCAACGGGCAGTCAAGAAGTCAACGAGGGGCATTTTCGTAATTTCTAGAAGATGAGGGGCATTTGGTAATTTTACCAAAATGTGAGCCGGAAGCTAAGACGGGCCAAATGTTATTATTTCTAAAGAAATAAAACATTTAGAAGACCAAAATGGTGGAAACGGACAGTAGATGAGTTTTTCGGATTATCGGGAAGGAAATCGATAAAACCGAAGAAACTTGTAAAATCTATAACCGGAGCTACGAGTGTCCGTTTGAGGTGATTCAAATTTCTAAATTCATAAAAGAGCATTTGGAATCTGAAAATGAGTCTTGGTAGATTGATAGAAACAGCTAAAGAGTTTTTAAAATATTAAGCGTAAAACCTGTTTTTCCGAGAAACCGATACAAGGTTCGGGCAAGCGAGTGGACCCTCTAATTCCACTAAAAATTATGAAATTTTGATCACAGATCCATTAGAAGATGTAGAAGCTATTCTTAAAAGGGTTCAGCAATATTCGATTCCTAGATCAAGTTATAAATTTTAGATCATTAATGGGTAATTAATGACTAAAAATCTAAAATAAAATTAAGGGAGTTTGGGATTGGATCAGGCTTATTAGGGCTGGTAAATAAAGTTATTTTGAACCTAATTCAAGCTCATTAGGAGGCTTGGGCCACGAAATCTTGCTAGAGAGAAGAATAGGCCTTGTGAGTTTTTGGTTCATGAATCTACAAGAAGTTATTGGCCCAAACCCAAGGGGCTTTAAATGGGCTCTACATATGTGAAATAGATGCTAAAATAAAGTGTTTCTTTCCTTGCATGGGTGTGGTTGTCGTGGCTGTTGGAAGAAAGGAGAAGAAGACACTTGTTAAGACATGTGTCACCTTAAGATCCATTGCCAACTACTATATAAAGAAGTTTGGGTTGTTCATTTTTACACACCAAAAACAAAAAAGAGGAAGAGAGAAGAGAGGGAGAGAGGCGTGAGTGAAGAAGAAGAAGAAGAAGGAGGAGGAGGAGAAGAAGAAGAAGAAGGAGGAGGAAGAGAAGAAGAAGAAGACCGGAGGAGGAGAGAAGAAGAAGCCAGAGGAGGAGAAGAAGAAGAAGATGAAGCCGTAGGAAAAGAAGAAGAAGAACGGAAGGGAAGACCGGAGGAAGAAGAAGAAGAGAGAGGAGAGGAGGCGTAAGAAGAAGAAGAAGAGAGAGAGGCGTGAAGAAGAAGAGGGAGAGAAGAAGCATGAAGAGAGAGAGAGATGGAGGAGAAGATGGATTGTGAGACAAGAAGAAGAGAGAGATGGAAGATAACCGGAAGAGAAAGAGAGAGAGAACCAGAGGAGAGAGAGAACAAGAGGAGAGAGAGGATGGTCCGGAGGCTCGATCAGAATCATTAGGTCAACGGTACGGTCAAGTGCGGGTCAAGGTCAGGTCAAAGCAACGGAGGTTTGGGGAAGGTTCGGGGAAGGTTTGGGTTAGCGTCGAGTTCGTGCCGGGCCTCGTTGTTCCGCTAGTCCGTCAATCCGTCCGTACGTCATCATAATAACACTGTGAGTCGGATAATTGTGTGTTGCATTTAGTTAAGATCATATAGATCTGTAATTGATAAACCGTAGTTTAGGTTGAATACCCGATTGATTGAATTGGTTAGAAAGGCTATGTTGATTTAATAACACGGTTAATCAATGAGATGGTTAGGGTAAGGGATGCATGCTAGTTCGCTTATATCCGTAATCGTTGATAGATCGTTGATTTCTTGATTGGGTGTTGCATTAATTGATTGATAGTTTGTTGATTGTCTGATTGGATGATGCCTACATATAGAACGGCATGCTAGGACGTATGTGCATATATAAGTATTTAAGAACGTACCTAAAGGAATCTATATAGGGAAAGTATGAGTTGAATAAAATATGGTTAAAAGACATAACACACTTAGAATATAATAACAGGGTGGGTTAATTAGTCTGGTTAAGGGTAATGAATGGAAGTTAATGAATAACGAGATGTCGGGGAGTTAGTAATCTTTCTAACTCTAAACCGACAGATCGATGACATATTAAAAATACTTAGGAAGTGATAAGTAAAAGAAATGGTGTGATTGATGGGCCGTCTACGCGATTAGTAATCCACTAATCCCAAGGTAGCGGATTGAATGATTAATGGTTAAGGATTGAATGAGTGAAGGTTAAGGAAGGGTTAAAAGACTAATAAACCTAATTAATTGTTTGTGTGGTGTTGTGATTGTGTGATTGTGTATCTACTTCGGTGTTGGGCTGAGTAGACTGTTGATTGTTTGTGTGATTGTGTATCTACTTCGGTGTTGGGCCGAGTAGACTGTTGATTGTGTGATTGTTTATCTACTTTGGTGTTGGGCCGAATAGACTGTACTGGTAGATACTTACTCTGGTGCGGGACCGAGTAAGTTTGGGTGATGTGGAGGTTGGTGATAGGACTTGCGGGATGGATTGGGGATTAAGATAGTGTTCCTATTTTACCTTGTCGCTCTTGCGTGATAGAGTCCCAGTGAGTCTGCTTGTTTACATTGCTGTTATTAGGACTTTGTAGGGTGCGTTAGATCCCGCAAAGTCTAGAGATGGCGTTCCGGTACTTCCTGCCCGATTGGATCCTCGGGAGTTGAGAACCTGGTCAGTTCACGTACCTTTAGTAGTGGTTCTGGAAGGTGTTAACCTATGGAGTGACGTCTGTAGGTGTGTGGTCCGGAGAATACAGGGTCGCTTCTAAGGGCCGGACTGCATGAAAGCTTTGTTTATCTAGGGGTAACCCGAGTCACCGCGTATCAATGGATAGAGAACGGTGTTCTAGTCGTAGGACTTCATGTTTTCGTCTAGGAGTCGTGGGAGGTTTTAGTTACCGTGGGGTAGCTAAGTGTTCCCATGGAAGTTACCGAGTTCGCATTTGGGGCCCATGGTGTGGATATTGCGTTAGAGATGCGATAGATAGATCGAGTTTAATCGAGAGCATGTGCCGCAGTGTTCTCGATTCCCTTGGTTACTTTTGTGTTGTTGTGTTGATATTTGAATGCTTGTGTGTTGAGGAGCTCGTCACGTCTTGGTAGAACATGACAAGCTATTTATACTTGATTGTTATTTTGGGTTTGGGTGGGATTATTAGATTATTAGCAGCCTTTAGTTGGGAGCCGTCTCAGTTGGTAATCTTAGATTGCTCATTAGACTCTTTTGTGTTTTTCAGGTTTGGCGTAACTCGGCGGACGCGTAGGACACTCAGAGTAGTCTCTGGTTGGCATTGGGTATCGATTGTTACGCCTTTTGACTTATCTTCGGTTTCGGATTTTGTTGGGATCCCGCTATATGATTTGTATTAGACCGTATATTTTTATGAATAAGATTTATATTTTTTTAAAGTAATAAAAACGGAATAATTCCCTGATATAGGGTTTAGTCCGAACCGAACACAACTCGTGGAAGCGGTATGTATCAAAGGTGGTTTGGTTCGAGCCTTTGTCTCAAACCGGACTGTCTCTGGCTTTTGTATTTTGACAAACTCTTCTTGTATGACTGCTCGGGTTTGATCGGTCATGTTCTTGTTTGATTGTTGGCCGGTCAGCTCGTCGGTCAACGAAAAACGGGTAGGGGGCGTTACAAAAGGTGGTATCAGAGCATGGTTCGTCATGGGTTCGAAAATTCCGGTTTTTCAAAGTTTTCAATGTTTTATTAAGTCAAAATGTGTCGCCAATGCAACCATTAGGAATCCGAGTCGCGTCCGTCTCCGAGGAAATGGGTATTTTACTAGGATTGTGCTAATCATTTGGTGTTTTGTTGCAGTCACACAACAAAGTTGTCCTGGGAGAATCAGTGTGTTTGTGTGGTTTGCGACGACAGGAGGAGCAACCTCAGTATGGACGACCGAGAGTTTGTTAGTTCTACGCCAGTTAGTCAAAGCCGATATTACTAGCATACAGTGTTCACGTATTCGCGGCCTATCCCGGAGAAGCAGTGGACATACATGATGGTGGACTATTCTAGTTATTCAAGTTGTAGGAGTTCGAGGTCACTGAGCCGCAGCCGCCTTCATCAGAGGTTGTCGGTCACTACTATTTTGTTGGTGTCGATCTTACCAAGTCCGATCGGGTGCCAGTTCCAGCATCTCAGCCGTCACCACCAATGCAGCTTCCGTCTTGTCACACTTGCAGCCGAGTAAGACAATTTTCTCCTTTCCATCATGATGGACCGTTCTACCAACATCGCATCACTCCGGAACCACTACCACCACACTCATTCCATCCTCCTGGCGTACTTGTCGATTAAGATCCACATGAGTTGTACCACTCATGTTGGAGATTAGGCAATAGATTATGCCCAGGTAAGTAAGGGCTCTAACTCTTAGATTGATGTGTATATCGACTTGCATTCGTCTCTGACGAATTGGTTGTGAGTAACGGTGTTTCTTTGGGACGGATTGGAACCGCTAGTATGTAGACTCCGACAGACCTATGCATTTAAAACTCTATGTGGTGAATAGAAGTTTTATTTACATAGTGGATGTTGAGTATTTTGGTTGTCGTTTTGAGTAGCGGAGTGGTTATATTGCATATTCATGATGGTTGTGAATGCAATGTAGTTACAATGTGAAAACAAATGATGGTCCAAACAGACGGTTTCCATCAGAACCCAGAGAGACGACTGCAATCGCCTATTTGCTTGATTGATTGATTGATTGATTGTGTGTGATTGATTGCCTTGCTAGGGTGTTAGAATGTTGAATTGATTGATGCTTTGATTGCTCGCTAGGTTGTTAGTTGTTTATTCTGAAGCATTGCATTTGATTGATCGTTAGTTTGCTAGAGCGTTTGAGGGAGCATCATTGCATTGCTCAGGAATGATTTGATTTGGTTTGGTAGCACTGCATTTTTATTAATCGCTAGGTTGCTAGCATTGAGTTTGTTTGATCGCTAAGTTGTTAGCCTGATTGACGCATTGAATTGTTCGCTAGATTGATAGATTATAATTAAAGCATTCATTTGATGGATAGGATGGTAGCATGGAATTCACATGATCGTTAGGTTGTTAGAATTTTCGTGTTGCATTGCGAATGAATGCTAGGTTGGTAGGTGGTTAATTGAGATTGCTGCATTAATCATCTCGTTAAGTTGCTAGATTGTGGACCGGTTATGGATGGAATTGCTAGGTTGTTAGAAGGTGCATTTGAGAACTATCACATTGTGGGGTTTGTTAAGAGGACTCTTAAGGTTTGGTTAGCGACTCGTATAGATGGATGGTTAGCGATAAGTTTTTCGGTAAGAAGTAAAAAATTAGACAGGTGTAGTTAGAATGATAAGTTATAGGTTACTTGAGATTGAGCGGAATTATAAGATATTGATAATTAGCCATGTGTAACCGTTGGGTACGTGACTAAATACCACTATCTCTATAAGGAAGTGATATCGGGAAGTGAGTTAGAAAAGGTCTAACCGTTCCAGTGTTGTTGAGATTGTTGATGTAGGACGTGATGGACGATTTGACGAGGACACGAGATCGAACCCGAACCCGAGAGACGAGATGTTATTTCAGGAAGCAGTTTGACCCGAGCCTGCAAGAAAGTCAATGTGGATTCAGAAAAGAGTTTGGATGTCATTGGCAGAAAAATCAAGACGAGATGAGTTTGATTAGTTAGCAAAGAGATTCCGATTCACCAAAGTCAGTGGAGGAGACCGTTCGAGGATATCAGTGGGAAGAACAGTTTTGGAGTCATTAAAGCATGGAGATCGGTGATCGAGGAAGTTCGAGGCGTGTAGGAGTATGGCGGAATATATGGAAGGAAGAAAATCGATATGAGCATAATATCGTTCGGGAGCGGTAGTCATTGGAAACACATTAAGCGACAGGAGTGGAGGACAAGTTATTATTGCGTGATCGGAGAAGTCGAATCAAAGTGGGGAAGTCAGAATATCGGTTGAGGAGATCGTCAGATGGTGTAGATGGATTCAGGAGTAAGACTGGAGCAGAAGTTTAATAGGGCTAAGAGTTTTATCCTATTCTATTTCTACTGCAAGTGCATAGTTATGCAATGTAGTACTTAGGGTATCGAATCCACAAGGACTCACGGTCACACGATAGATTGTATGTATTCAAGTTAAGCTAAATCAATTCCAAAGAAAACAATAAACAAAAGCAATAAACTAGAAAGGTGTTTTCAATAAGAGAAAGGCGTCAGACTTAGGAAGTTCTCGGGAATTATGCTATGCTAGACACTTAACTAACCGGATTCAGAACTAGAAACACAATGCTAAATAATCCAACTCTCGCTGAGATTATTTCTATATCTAGCAACCTAGCGATCCAAATCACTTTGTGACCCTAGAGTTCTAAACAAGCATTAAGAACATGTTCTATCGGTTCACAATTTTCCTAGACCAAATCTCTTTGTACCTAGTCAAATTGCTCACACTAAGTTTGGTTCAGATTATAACTCACACTCTCGTGCTATTGTTAATTATCTAAGATCTAAACCCTAGGTGATCAGTCTAGAATTTAGTGTTAAGAACACTTAGGTGATGAACGATAAGATAGTGAATCCAATCAATCAGTTATCAGGCAAGCATAAAACCTTTGTGAGAATTCCTAAATCTAACTAGGTTACTACTCAGACATATCAGCAATCAAACAATACATCATGAATAGAAAACCAAAGGAATAAATAGATAAAGAAAAAGGGTTAGAAGTTCTTGTCTCAATGATACAAGTAGCAAGAATCAGCCCTCTCCAATATCTCTCAAGCAAGAACAAAAGTTAAGAACAATATAAAAGAATGAAAGAGTCTGAAACCCTAATTAAACTCTCTAAACACGTTTTGGGGTTAATTTAGAATTAAGGGAAACTTCTGGGCAATTCTGTAAATCTTCAAAACTTGTCTCTAACTCGCGGATGTTTTTCTGTCGCGCTCAGTGTCGACCGACATCCAAGTCAGTGTCGGTCGACACTCAATCGTGGTTGAGACACCAACTTCAGTTCGTTGCACAAATCACCAGAAACGTCCTATAATCCCATCCTTTGCTCCAAACGCAAGCTTACCTGTAAAAGACTCGATAGACTCTAAAAACCACGTTAAAGACTCAATATATACAACTATATCATGGTTGAAAACCTAGAAAAACCATGATATATCAACTCCCCCACACTTAGCTCTTGCTTTCCCTCAAGTAAGTAAAGAACCAAAGTATAAGAGAAGAGGTTTGAAAACACAGAAACTCATTTCGTCTTAGGAACTTTCGCATTCATATTTATTTAGTAAACCTTTGAAAACTTTCCTACAGAACTCAAGACCACAATATACTTCTCCCACACTTAGCAACTGTCCCAAGTAAACTCCACAATCAAGTTAGGACATTCAAGTTCACCACACTAGCCTCTGTATACAATTAGGTGCACTCTCACAGAGGGAGTATCGAATCAAAGGACACATGGACTCAACTTATTCAGTGTCTGACCACCAAACTGTCGGTTTCTGGTTTCTTTCTTTTCCCTTTCTCCCTTAGCACTGATTTTTCCCCACTGGGTATCATTTTTTTTATCAGTGCTCTTCCCTTTTTATTGGGGTTTAACTTTGGATCTTTCCATGGATACAAAGGAAGTAATATGGGTCTCTACCACTCCCGTGACCACTTCGAAGCTACTAGCTTATCCTCGGTTTTTATCTATATTTTTTTTTTTACTTTAAAGGGAGGGGAAAATCAGAAACCATACTTTAGAACAGGATCATAGGCTGTGCCAAACACATCAAAGGAATCCGACCCAAAGATTACCAAGCCCCTAAGCGAGAAATTAAAGTCAATATTAGGTGCGAGACTAGTGATGGATCCTCTGAATACCTGGTTAGATATGGGTGTCCTTGATAAGTTGATCCGGTTGGGGTTCTAATAGTCATAGAGGCTCTACAAGTCTGTCCAATGGTCACTTAGTTCCCGTTGAAGCGAAAAATTTCCTCGAAAAATCATAGTTTCATACTGATTTTGACTCAATAAAACAATTTTGAAAAACTAATGAAAACATGGGACTGACTCTAAGAAAACAAAACACAATGTCAGTAGCTACCTCCCCCACACTTAAACTGCACTGTCCCCAGTGCAATTGTAGCATGAGATCGGTATGAAACAAATTGGAACCATAGAGATTTTGAGTTGAAATTTCGAACCTGTTCACGGTCGATGTCGACCGACACTAAGCTTAGTGTCGACCGACAGTGAGCTCTGCAGTTCTGTGTTCCTCTCGGGTCTTACACACAAAAACAAGAAAATTCAAAAGACACAAGAAATAAAACCAAAAAGAAAGAAAAATTACCCTACAGTGGGTTGCCTCCCACTCAGCGCTCTTTTAAAGTCAATAGCTTGACTGGACGAACGAGATCAGGCTCCTGGAGGTTCCAGAAATGTTAGAATGGAATCTTGAGAAACCACCATCTCCTCTTCTCCAGTATCAGGGGTTGAAACTTCGCTAATCCGAGCGTGTTGTTCCAACTCAATGCTAAAGGTTTGACCATTGATCTTAGGCCTTCGCAGCATATCCATCTCGAAGTGTAAATGTTCATCTCCCAGGTGGAGATCGATCAGACCATGCCTCACGTCAATCTTCGCTCCAGCTGTGGCTAAGAAAGGTCGTCCTAAAATCAGAGGGTCATCCGGTTCATCATCGTACCTTAACACCACAAAGTCTGTTGGAACTAGATAGTTCCCAACTCTGACGGGGATGTCCTCGATAACTCCTGCGGGAATCCTCCTTGACTGGTCAGCTAGGATTAGACATATCTTAGTGGGCGCAAACTCTGATATCCCCAATTTCTCAGCTACAGAATACGACATGAGATTTCCAGCAGCTCCTAAATCGCATAATGAGCGCTTGAAGCCAATCTCGAAGATAGAACAATCCAATACAAACACACCAGGATCTGGCAGATTCTTTGGAATTTGATTTGATAACATGTCACTGATTTGTTTGGGAAGCACTACTACCCATTCCTCCAAATCCTTATCTATGGGTATCATCCTCTCAATGTATCTCTGTAGACAAGGATGATATTGTAAAACATCAGCTCGTGGATCCTTTTTCAACCTTTTGTTCATCACTGCCGAGCGATCAGCTTCATCAAGCTCCCGTTTAGACCTCGCAATTAGCCTAGGGAGGCGTGTTGGGGGTTTGTAAGTTTCATCTTCAGCTTTTACACCAAACATTGGCAAGTATTGGCTCTCTTGCATAGGATGTCGACCGACGTTGGATTGGTGTCGGTCGAAACTAGCCAATTCACCACTGATGTCGACTCCATAATCGGTCATGCTCGATTTCGGTTCGTCATGAGAACTCGAAACTCTGTTTGGAAGTGAGTGTCGGCCGACATCAAAGGTATTGTCGGTGGACATCGTGATTTTTGTCTCGGGTTTTTCAGCATCTCCTACAAGTTCATCTGTCTTAAACTCAAATTTCTCTCCTTGATTTGATCCATCATCAATCTGAACTGACCAAGCCTTAATGTGGGTGTCCATGACATTCTTTCCCTTAACTGAGCTTGAAATTTGGTTCACTTGTGTATCCAACTGTTTCACATGTGTACTTAATGATTCAAACTTCCCATTCAGATCTTCATACAAAGCATCCAGCTTCTTGTTGAAATCCACAACGATCTTAGTCTGACCTTCCAGCACCCGCTCTATCATAGCTTCCATCTTGCTCATGAGCACTAACAGTAGGAGGTGTCTGATATGAGGATGATCCATAGTTCCTCTGATAAGAATTTCCTTGCTGAAAAGGGTTCTGATAACCAGCATTCTTACCATAGCCTGAAGAGTTTTGGTTGCTTGTGAAAGCACTCTTCTGTCCACCATTAAAGAACTTATTACCTTGATGATTACCAAACCTGTTTCCTTGGAATCCAGAGCCACTAATGTAGTTCACATCCTCTTCCTGGTTGTCTTCTTCAGCCTCAAATACCTCAACATTCTGAGCAAAGTGGACAACCTTCTTTGCAGTCAATAAGCTGTGAACAGAGTCCAACTTATTCTTGAATTCAATCATCTCCAGCTTATCAACCTTTCCACCAGATACTTTCCTTCTTCTATCAGCAGTCTTGGTGCTATTGCTGCTCACCAAGTTGTCAATTAGTACTCTAGCCTGCTCAGGAGTCCTTGTATTGAAATTGCCATTGCTGGCATTGTCCAATGCAGACTGGTAGTGGAGATCAATACCTCTGAAGAATATGCCCAGCAGCGTCACTTCAGAGAATCTATGGTGAGGACAGTCACACTGATACATCTTAAATCTCATCCAAGCAGACTTAAGAGGCTCTGTAGGACCTTGGGTGAAGGTAAGAATATCCTGTCTCGACTGATCAGAGCGAGCACATCATAAAAGTGCCTCAAAAACTCCCTCTTCACAGCGTCCCAAGTGGTATACTTCCCAAGTGGAAGTTGTTTCAGCCAAGCTGCAGCCTCTCCAGCGAGAGAATAGGGGAAAAGCTTAAGGTAGAGAAAATCATAGTTTACCCCATTGTACTTCATTCTAGTGACGAAGTCTTCAAAATCATCAATATGATCCATGGGTTGCTCATGTGGTAGACCATGGAAAGGATTCTGCCTCAGAAGAGTGTAATAGACAGTCTTGATCTCGAAGTCATTCCTCTCAAAGCTAGGGGGCAAAATTGCTGACCGGTTAGCATAGAACTCATCCGGACGGTTGTAGTCTGCAAGAGTCCTCTCATCAGCAGGAGGATTAATCATCTGCCCCTGACCTTGGGGCTGTTCAGGCGCAAGTTTAGGGATCACATTCCCTTGGGAATCAATCCTATGCCCATCATCATTGTACCGGTTGTTCTGTTGGTCTCTCATAACACCCTCAGCATCAGGTCTCAAAATCAAGCGATTGTTCATCATCCTTGTTTGTTGACCTTTTCTGTTCGTTCTCTCTAGTCTAGCAAGTTCCTCAAGCCTGAGGTTCACAAGTTCTTCGTTCTGGTTGCTTCGAGTATGTCGACTTGGCATACACTGATCTCAAAACACTGTTCCGAGGTCGATGTCGAGCGACACTGGTGAAGGAATCGTTCGACACTAAATGCGTCTATCGATTTCCTGCACAACCAAAAACAAGCCAAACAAGAGAAAAATCAGTAACAAAGAAAATAAAAACGACTTAGACTCAACTCTAGGACAAAATCTATCGGCGAACTCAGTTGAGTCCCCGGCAACGGCGCCAAAAACTTGATAGGGATCAGAGTTTTATCATATTCTACTGCAAGTGCACAGTTATGCAATGTAGTACTTAGGGTATCGAATCCATAAGGACTCACGGTCACACGATAGATTGTATATATTCAAGTTAAGCTAAATAAATTCCAGAGAAACCAGTAAACAAAAGCAATAAACTAGAAAGGTGTTTTCAATAAGAGAAAGGCGTCAGACTTAGGAAGTTCTCGGGAATTATGCTATGCTAGACACTTAACTAACCAGATTCAGATTAAACACAGGTTTAAGAACTAGAAACACAATGCTAAATAATCCAACTCTCGCTGAGATTATTTCTATATCTAGCAACCTAGCGATCCAAATCTCTTTGTTATCCTAGAGTTCTAAACAAGCATTAAGAACAGGTTCTATCGGTTCACAATTTTCCTAGACCAAATCTCTTTGTACCTAGTCAAATTGCTCACACTAAGTTTGGTTCAGATTATAACTCACACTCTCGTGCTATTGTTAATTATCTAAGATCTAAACCCTAGGTGATCATACTAGAATTTAGTGTTAAGAACACTTAGGTGTTGAACGATAAGATAGTGAATCCAATCAATCAGTTATCAGGCAAGCATAAAACCTTTGTGAAAATTCCTAAATCTAACTTGGTTACTACTCAGACATATCAGCAATCAAACAATACATCATGAATATAAAACCAAAGGAATGAATAGATAAAGAAAAAGGGTTCGAAGTTCTTCTCTCAATGATACAAGTAGCAAGAATCAGCCTCTCTAATATCTCTCAAGCAAGAAGAAAAGTTAAGAACAAGATAAAAGAATGAAAGAGTCTGAAACCATAATTAAACTCTCTAAACACGTTTCGGGGTCAGTTTAGAATTAAGAGAAATTCTGGGTAATTCTGCAAATCTTCAAAACTTGTCTCTAACTCGCGGATGTTGTTCTGTCGCGCTCAGTGTCGACCGACATCCAAGTCAGTGTCGGTCGACACTCAATCGTGGTCGAGACACCAACTTCAGCTTGTTGCAAAAATCACCAGAAACGTCCTATAATCCCATCCTTTGCTCCAAACGCAAGCTTACCTGTAAAAGACTCGATAGACTTTAAAAACCAGGTTAAAGACTCAATATATACAACTATATCATGGTTGAAAACCTAGAAAAACCATGATATATCAAAGTTCAATAAATAAATCAGATGGGGAACCAGGAAGCGATCAGGAATTAAGATTTCAGCATGAGGAGTTCAATCATCAGTATGTTGGGATTTTGTACAAGACCGTATTTTCATAAGACAATAAGCATTGGAAGAGCGGGTTCACTTTGAGATCAAGATGTAAGCAGCGAAGCAGAGCTGGATTGGAATTAAAAACCCAAGTGAAGCAGTTCCGTCAAGATCATTGGTATTGAGAATCAGGATTGGAGTCAGTGAAGCAATCAGATGGAGAACCAAGAAGTGATCGTGATTCAAGTTTTCAGTATGGGAAGTTCAAGACGTCGGTATTTTCGGTTTTGTGCAAGACGGTGTTTCAGAAGTCAGTACGCATCGAGAGTATAGTCCAGTTGATTCAGTTGTTAGTAACGGAGAATTCGGGGACCGAATTCCTGTAAGTGGGGAAAAATGTAATACCCTGTATCGAGAATTGGTCAACGGACAGTCAAGAAGTCAACAAGGGGCATTTTCGTAATTTCCAGAAGATGAGGGGCATTTTGGTAAGTTTACCAAATGTGAGCCGGAAGCTAAGACGGGCAAAATGTTATTCTTTTTAAAGAAAGAAAACATTTAGAAGACCAAAAATGGCGGAAACGGACCGTAGATGAGTTTTTCGGATTATTGGGAAGGAAACCGATAAAATGAAGAAACTTGTAAAATCTATAACCGGAGATACGAGTGTCTGTTTGAGGTGACTCAAATTTCTAAATTCATAAAAGAGCATCTGGAATCTGAAAATGAGGCTTGGTGGATTTATAGAAGCAGCTAAAGAGTTTTTAAAATATTAAGCGTAAAACCGTTTTTTCCGAGAAACCAATACAAGGTTCGGGCAATTGAGAGGACCCTCTAAAGTCCACCAAAAAATTATTAGATTTTTACCACACTTCCATTAGAAGATGTAGAAGCTATGGTTAAAAGTATTCAGCAAGATTCGATGCCTAGATCAAGTTATAATTTTTAGATCATTAATGGGTAATTAATGACTACAAATCCAAAATAAAATCAAGGGAGTTTGGTATTGGATCAGGCTGATTAGGGCTGATAAATGAAGTTATTTTGAACCTAATTCAATCCCATTAGGAGGCTTAGGCCACGCAATCTTTCTAGAGAGAAGAAAAGGCCTTGTGAGTTTTTGGTGCATGAATCTACAAGAAGTTATTGCCCCAAACCCAAGGGGCTTTAAATGGGCTCTACATATGTGAAATAGATGCTAAAATAAAGTGTTTCTTGCCTTGCATGTGAGTGGGTCTCGTGGCTGTTGGAAGAAAGGAGAAGAAGACACTTGTTAAGACATGTGTCACCTTAAGATCCATTGCCAACTACTATATAAAGAAGCTTGGGTTGTTCATTTTTACACACACCAAAAACAACAAAGAGGAAGAGAGAAGAGAGGGAGAGAGGCATGAGTGAAGAAGAAGAAGAAGAAGAAGAAGAAAGAGGAGGAAGAGAAGAAGAAGACCGGAGGGGAAGACCGGAGGAAGAAGAAGAAGAGAGAGGAGAGGAGAAGATGAAGAGAGAGAGATGGAGGAGAAGATGGAGTGTGAGACAAGAAGAAGATAGAGATGGAAGATAATCGGAAGAGAAAGATAGAGAGAACGAGAGGAGAGAGAGAACCGGAGGAGAGAGAGGATGGTCCGGAGGTTCGATCAGAATCATTAGGTCAACGGTACGGTCAAGTGCGGGTCAAGGTCGGATCAAAGCAACGGAGGTTCGGGGAAGGTTTGGGGAAGGTTCGGGTTAGCGCCGGGTTCGTGCCGGGCCTCATTATTCCGCTAGTCCTTCAATCCGTCCGTCCGTCGTCATAATAACACTGTGAGTCGGCTAATTGTGTGTTGCATTTAGTTAAGATCATATAGATCCGTAATTGATAAATCGTATTTTAGGTTGCATACCCAATTGAATGAATTGGTTAAAACGGCTAGGTTGATTTAATAACTCGGTTAATCAATGAGATGGTTAGGGTAAGGGATGCATGCTAGTTCGGTTATATCCGTAATCGTTGATAGATCGTTGATTGCTTGATTGGGTGTTGCATTAATTGATTGATAGTTTGTTGATTGCTTGATAGTTTGTTGATTGCTTGATTGGATGATGCATACATATCGAACGGCATGCTAGGACGTATATGCATATATAACTATTTAAGAACGTACCTAAAGGAATCTATATACGGGAAAGTATGAGTTGAATAAAATACTGTTAAAATACATAACACACTTAGAATATAATAACAGGGTGGGTTAATTAGTCTGGTTAAGGGTAATGAATGAAAGTTAATGAATAATGAGATGTCGGGGAGTTAGTAATCTTACTAACTCTAAATCTACAGATCGAAGACGTATTAAAAGATACTTAGGAAGTGATAAGTAAACGAAATGGTGTGATTGATGGGCTGTCTATGGGATTAGTAATCCACTAATCCCAAGGTAGGGATTGAATGATTAAAGGTTAAGGATTGAATGAGTGAAAGTTAAGGAAAGGTTAAAAGACTAATAAACCTAATTAATTGTTTGTGTGGTGTTGTGATCGTGTGATTGTGTATCTACTTCGGTGTTGGGCCGAGTCAACTGTTGATTGTTTGTGTGATTGTGTATCTACTTCGGTGTTGGGCCGAGTAGACTGTTGATTGTGTGATTGTTTATCTACTTCGGTGTTGGGCTGAATAGACTGTACTGGTAGATACTCACTCTGGTGCGAGACCGAATAAGTTTGGATGATGTGGAGGTTGGTGATAGGACTTGCGGGATGGATTGGGGATTAAGATAGTGTTCCTATTTGACCTTGTCGGTCTTGCGTGGTAGAGTCCCAGTGAGTCTGCTTGTTTACATTGCTGTTATTAGGACTCTATAGAGTGCGTTAGATCCAACAAAGTCTAGAGATGGCGTTCCGGTACTTCCTGCTCGATTGGATCCTCGGGAGTTGAGAACCTGGTCAGTTCACGTACTTTTGGTAGTGGTTCTGGCAGGTGTTTACCTATGGATTGACTTCTGTAGGTGTGTGGTCTGGAGAATACGGGGTCGCGTCCTAGGGCTGGACTGCATGAAAGCTTTGGTTATCTAGGGGTAACCCGAGTCACCGAATATCGATGGACAGAGAACGGTGTCCTAGTCGTAGGGCTTCGTGTTTTCGTCTAGGAGTCGTGGGAGGTTTTAGTTACCGTGGGGTAGCTAAGTTTTCCCGTGGAAGTTACCGAGTTCGCATTTGGGGCCCATGGTGTGGAGATTGCGTTAGAGATGTGATAGATAGATCAATTTAATTGAGAGCATGTGCCGCAGTGTTCTCGATTCCCTTGGTTGCTTTTTTTGTTGTTGTGTTGATATTTGAATGCTTGTGTGTTAAGGAGCTTGTCACGTCTTGGTAGCACATGACTAGCTATTTATACTTGATTGTTATTTTGGGTTTGGGTGGGATTATTAGATTCTTAGCAGCCTTTAGTTGGGAGCCGTCTCAGTGGGTAATATTAGATTGCTCATTAGACTCTTTTGTGTTTTTCAGGTTTGGCGTAGCTCGTCGGACGCGTAGGACACTCGGAGTAGTCTCGGGTTGGCATTAGGTATTGGTTGTTACGCATTTTGACTTATCTTCGGTTTCTGATTTTGTTGGGATCCCACTATATGATTTGTATTAGACCATATATTGTTATGAATAAGATTTATATTTTTTTAAAGTAATAAAAACGGAATAATTCCCTGATATACGGTTTAGTCCGAACCGAACACAACTCTTGGAAGCGGTACGGGTTGCAAAGCCTCGTATCGTGGAAACGAGGTAAATGCAGTCAAAGGTGGTTTGGTTCGAGCCTTTGTCTCAAACCGGACTGTCTCTGGCTTTTATATTGTGACAAACTCTTCTTGTATGACTGCTCGGGTTTGATCGGTCATGTTCTTGTTTGATTGTTGGTCGGTCAGCTCGTCGGTCAGCGGAAAACGGGAAGGGGGTGTTACATTAATGATCCAAAAATCATATCTTAATGCAGGAGTAAAATCTTGCCAAATATTTTTAACCATAGCTCAAAAATAATTTAATAGAGATGTGGTCAAAATATCATAATTTTTGGAGCACTTTAGAGGTATTTCCATCTTTTTCTCGGTTTTGTCGGTTTCCATTCCCGATAGTCCGTCAAGCCTCCAAAATTCTTATTTCAGCGCTCTCCGTCTTCTAAGCAATATTTTTAAATAAAAAGAAGATTACTTGGCCCGTCAAAGCTTCCCGTCTTCCCTTTGGTGAATTTACCAAAATACCCCCAAACTTCCAAAGTTACCAAAATGACATCCGGTGACTTTCCGTTGACTTGTAATCTGCCCGTGACGTTATCTTGAGACAGAGTATTACACCCATACTCCTTTCTTTTTCTCCAATCGATGTCGTTGATGACTGTTTTATTGGTTGCCTCAGCCTGTTCGTTGCCTTGGGGATAACATATAGTTGATTTGCTGAGTCGGATATCCCACTTTTGCAGAATCCCTCAAAGAGATTGGACGTGAGCTGAGATTTTTTGTCTGTCACGATCTCGTATGGTAATCCATAACGGCAGATGATGTATTTCGAAGCAAAATTTTAACTTGGTTGTCATAGATTTCAACATAAGTCTTAGTCTCGACCCATTTGGTGAATTAATTTGTCATGATTAGGAGGAATCGTCTTTAATTTGAAGGCGGAAAGTGAAACACCCGGCAATGAGCAAATGCAATCATAAAATAAATAGATTCTTTTATTAATCAAACCAAGGTACTGAAACAATGAAGTATCAAAGTCATTATGCTATATAAAGTATCGATCCTATGAATCTATCTATCTAACACCACTCGTCCTTGGGTCTTTGTGTCCGCGTCTAGGCTTGATCATCCCCATGATCAACCTCATTTCCTGCATTTATAAATCAAATTAGTATTCTTTTCAAAGTATGAATGATTGTAACAACCTAGTTAAAACCATTTCTATATGCCCAAGTTCCCAATGCAACACACAATTCCTAACCTTCTACATTCCATCTAAAGTCGGCATAAGTCCCTTTATGGTCGTCCTTGCACGCACGGTTATAACCATGGTCGGGTCGTGTTCTATGAACGGTTGTGTCCTCCGTTCATGAACAGTCGTGTCCGTTCAAGGACAACCATGTATGACCCGTGGACGTTGGCGTGTGACACGCATACAGTCACGTATGACCCGCAGACGATCACGTATGACCCACAATCGTTTATGTACGACCCCCAGTCAGTTCTGTTTGCCCGCGTGTGGACTCGATCAACCCACGGACGAGTCTGATCGATTCACGTACAATTTATGGCCAAATTGTGTAAAAACTTAGGCACGTTCAACCATGATCGTTCACGGACACCCATCTGTTCCCACACAAGCCAACCCGTGGTTTTGTTCCGTCGACCAATAGTACCACCCCATGGACGTACCGCTTGGTTCACAAGCAAACCAACCTGAACCCATTCACACCTTTTCTTGCAATCGACCACTGCCAACCCGTTATGTGTTACTCGGTCATGACCTTGGCCTTTGGCCGGTCATAACTTGATCCATGGACTAAGCCGCTCACCTTACGGACATGTCCTATCATCCGGTTCAATTTCCAGAAAGATAGAAGAACGAGAAGTTCCATCTGGCCTATACCCAAACCGACCACCGGCCTAATGGCTTAGCCGTGGCCGCGATAGAGAAAGGACTCATATTCTAACCTTAGAGGTAGTAGTGGATTTGCCCGCATTCTTGGCTGCATTGGATGCCATTCTGAATTCCTTATGAAACTCCTTTGTTCCTCCACTTAAGCTGCCTCTCTTTCCCTTGTGATCGCTGGCGGTTTCCCCTTGGAAAACCAGCCAAACCCTTGTTCTCTCTCTCTCTTCTTTATTCGGCCTTTGACTTAGGAAATTCTGGGATTTTTCTCTTATGGTGTTGTGTGCGCAAAATGCTTCCCATGGGTCTATTTATAGACTCCTTAATCGCCCATTAACCACCCAAGCGAATGGCTGGCAATGGGTGGCTGATATGCTTAGATTTTAATCCCCAAAGTTACACTGCAAGTGCATAGGAAAATGTTATATAGGGGTCGAACCACAGAGACTCAAGAATCTTACGATAGATTATCAAGCGTTGAGTTACGCTAAGCATCAACAATCAATAAGCAAATAAATAAAAGCCGTAAACCGATCATCAGACGAACTTGTTTATCAAATACTAAAGGTACTGGGTCAAGGGAGTTCTCAGGAAATCAGTGTTGGAATTGTGTCCAGTAATCTCGGTACTGTCTCTAGAAAGTAAGAGTATGTCAAAGATCAGACATAAGTCATATAATACTGGGGATCATGATGGCTTGCTAGAGTCCGCTCATGATCTATAAGTCTTGGACTTATTGCCTTTATTATATGATCCCATATGGGTCACACGCCTAAGCTAACAGGAAAATGTGTTGGAACGGCTTAGCAGAAGTACGACAAAAGTGCCAGGCATTTGTCGTACTAAGAGAGAAAGATTAATGGGTCTGATTAAAAGGGATTTAATCAGATTGGTGTTTTGGGCCCATAAGCCCAAAAGGGAAAGAGAAGGCTTTTAATGATCAAAAGCCAAATCTCTTTCTCCCCAACCCGAACCCTAGCCGCGAATCCTCTCTCCCTCTACGCCTCTCTCCTCGTGGTCTAGCAGCCATTCCTGTGATCGCGTGTGTGAACCTTTGGAGGATTCATCCCTCGGTGCATCTATCTGATCTCTGACCTGTTCTATTCCTTCCGCTGCAACAAACAGGTAAAAGGTGAGATCATCTAATATTTCTATTCAAGAGAACCTAGATCTGTATGTTTAGGTTGAGATGAATCTGTGAATTACATCAGGATCAACCAAATGAATTCCTACAGTGGTATCAGAGCCATTGGTTCTTAGGATTTCTTGTTTTAGATTCATGTTTAGGTTGTTTATTCTGTTTAGAAGTGTTTTGAATCCATTACTGATAAGAAAAACACTTAAGAAACTGAATTGAATCCTGAACAAACGTTTGAAATCACAAAACCGAGCTATATGACTCGGGTTTTGTTGATCGGCCAAGGAGTGATCGACCGGCTTGGCCGTTTGGTGATCACGGCCGTGAGGTATGGCCGGTTCGATCGACCGCGAGGCAAGCGTCGCATGGATCCGTAAGGATCGCATGGACTGCGTCGTCCGGTTGGATCGAGTCGATCGTGGGCTTAGGCGGGCGGATCGGATCGTCCGATCGAAGGATCGATCGCGTCCCGGCTGTGCATCGCCTCGTCCCGTCCCGAGCTTCCCGGCTGTCCCGATCTCGACGATCATCCCGTCCGGTCATCTCGATCTCGGATCGTGCGGCTTGCGGCTGGACGATCGTGACTTGATCGAGAAGCTAGGTCACACCGTGATCGGTTTGTGACCATTCGGTTCGGTTCGGTTTAAAACTTGATTAAAATCATCGTTCTGGTTTAATAAACAGATTTAATAATTTTATTAAATCTGGTTAAACCGGAATAAGAAATCCAATGTCGAAAGAATTATTGGATTTAGTGCCTAAACCAGGAATTTCTAATTTGATTTGGTTGGACCAAATAAATTGAGAAAATCCGGTTTAGTAAATAACCGGTTGACAATTGTGGTCATCGTAGTAATTGAAACTTGGTTAGACCAGTTTTAATGAACCAGACCGGTTATGTCAAATAATTGGACAATTGGGTCATGTCTTGGACATGGACCAATTCTTGGGCCTCGGGCCAAGAAGTTAAAACAATTGGGCCAATTATTTGAGTCTTTCTTCAGATTAATTTAAAATTTATTTTATAATATTATAAAGTCGATTTTAAATTAAAGTTTCCGAAATTTTGAAATTAGAAAGTTTCTTAAAATAGAAGTTTCTGAATTTGCGGGTTTTGGATTTTAAGAAATTTCTAAAGTTAGAAAGTTTCCGTTTTTAGAAAGTTTCCAATTTTAGAAAGTTTCCAAAAATAGTAGGTTTCCATAAATAGAAAGTTTCCCGAAATAGTAATCTTCTATTTTGGGAATGAATTTTAATAAACCTACGAACCTCAAATAATATCAAGCGTTGGATGTCTTGTCCAGGCTATGTCAGCTGTCAAAGCCCATTCAATTGCATTCATGGCCTTACAGTGTGAGGATGTCTGCTTTTGCGTGGGTAAGACGGTTTGTGATTCATAAATGTCATTGGGAGTCCCAGACATTAATGATTACATGACTGTATAGTCTGGTTTTCTTGACTAGGCCATCGGGAGTCCCGGGCCTTGAGACATCAGAGTGGATTGGGCCTCGGGCCCAGATTCACAACCAAGAGTTATATCACGGATATAATTAGCCGATATAGGGCTTACCGATATAAGCTAAGGTTGGGTGACGGCCAGTGGCCCACTTTAATCTTAGTTATATGTGGATCTTGGAATCATTATATTCTATTGAGGGTAACTGATGTTATTGAATATAATGCATGATTAATCATATTAATTTTTAATACGAGATTAGTCATTTTGAACATAATAACTAATAACCTTTTTATTTATATATTTCAGATATGACTACTACAAGCACACAAAACACATTCTCGATCCGGTCTGTTCTCGAGAAGGAGAATCTGACTGGAACGAACTTCCTGACATGGTCAAGGAACTTGAGGCTGGTCCTCAAGCAGGAGAAGAAGGATTATGTCCTTCGAGATCCCCTCCCCGAGAGGCCTCTTGCCAATGCTGCCAGGACTCTGCACAATGCTTGGGAAAAGCATTCGTCAGATGAAAATGATGTCTATTGCCTGATGTTGGTGACAATGACTCCTGAGCTGCAAAAGCAGTTCGAAAGTGTATTGTCTCCCAACGAGATAATGGCAAGCGTGAAATCGCTTTTTCAGGAGCAGGCTAGGACTGAGAGGTTCCAGACAGTTAAGAACCTCTTGGACTGTAAGTTGGCTGCGAATGCGGCAGTGAGTCCTCATGTCTTGAAGATGATGGGTTATCTCGATCATCTTCAGAAACTCGACTGCCCAATCAGCCAGGAACTTGCCTGCGACATCATTCTGCAGTCTTTACCTGCAAGCTATGATCAGTTCATTCTGAACTTTAACATGCATGGCTTGAGTAAGACACTACCTGAGCTTCACGGAATGCTCAAGACTGCAGAGCCCAACTTGAGGAAAACCGCCAAGGACCCCAATGTGCTTATGGTGCAAAAGGGCAAGGGGTTTAAGAAATCCTCTGCTAAGGATAAGGGAGCGGCCAAGGCTGTCCAAGTCGCGGACAAGGACACGCCAAAGCCCAAGCCCAAGTCCAAGGCTGGGCCTACTGACATGTGCAGGTTCTGCAAAGAACTGGGGCATTGGAGAAGAGATTGTAAGAAATTCCAGGAAGGTCTAAAGGAATTGAAGAAGAAGACTTTCGAGACTTCTTCATCAGGTATTTTTGTTATAGAAGTTAATACAACTACTTCTGATAATACCTCATGGGTCATGGATACTGGTTGTGGGGCTTATATTTGTACTAATATGCAGGCACTCAGCAACAGTAGAAGGCTGAAGCAAGGACAAGTGGAGCTACGAGTTGGGAATGGAGCGAAAGTTTCAGCACTAGCTGTAGGCACATACTTGTTGTCTTTACCTTCGGGATTGATTTTAGAACTTAATAATTGTTATTTTGTACCTGCTATAAGAAGAAATATTATTTCAATTTCTTTGTTGGATTTGGAAGGTTATGATTTTTCAGTTAAGAATAAATTATGTTCCTTCAATCGCAACAATTTGTTCTATGGTTCTGCCCCTCTTACGAATGGGCTTTACATACTCGATCAATCCGCGCCAATTTATAACATTAATACAAAACGGTTTAAACCTAATGAGGAAAACCGAACGTTTCTATGGCATTGTCGTTTAGGGCACATCAGCGAGAAACGCATCAAGAGGCTCCATTCGAATGGACTTCTTGGCTCATTTGACTTTGAGTCATGTGAGAAATGCGAATCCTGCATGATGGGCAAAATGACACGGGCCCCCTTTAATAAACCTAACGAGAGGGCCAGTGACTTATTGGGCCTGATACACACTGATGTGTGTGGCCCAATGTCCACAAATGCAAGAGGAAACTATCAGTACTTCATAACCTTCACTGATGATTTCAGTAGGTATGGATATGTTTATTTGATGAAACATAAGTCTGAATCTTTTGAAAAGTTCAGAGAATTCCAAAATGAAGTACAGAACCAACTTGGCAAAAGCATTAAGGCTCTTCGGTCCGACCGAGGAGGAGAATACTTAAGCCAGGAATTCAGTGATCATCTGAGAGAGTGTGGGATCGTATCCCAACTCACTCCTCCTGGAACACCTCAATGGAATGGTGTGTCTGAGAGGAGAAATCGGACCTTATTGGATATGGTTCGATCTATGATGAGTCACACAGACCTTCCAATATCCCTTTGGGGATATGCTCTGCTAACAGCAGTGTTCACTCTAAATAGAGCGCCATCAAAAGCAGTAGCAAAGACACCATATGAATTATGGACTGGAGAAGCTCCAGTGCTGTCTTATCTAAGAATTTGGGGTTGTGAAGCCTATGTTAAGAGATTAATCTCAGATAAGCTTACACCAAAATCTGATAAATGCTACTTCATTGGTTATCCACGGGAAACCAAGGCTTATTACTTCTATCTACGTTCCGAGAACAAGATCTTTGTTGCCCGGGATTGTAACTTTCTTGAGAGAGAGTTTCTCTCTAAGAAAGACAGTGGGAGTAAGGTACTGCTTGAAGAAATTCAAGATGAACAGGATACTGCTCAACCTAATGAGGAAGAGCAGCAGGAGGACCTACAAGAAATTGTAGAGCCTGAACCTGTAGTACCTGAAGTTCGAAGATCCGGGAGGATCCGTCACGAACCCGAGAGATATCAAGGATTCCTCGTGACTGACTGTCATGATCTTTTGATCATTGATGGTGATGAACCATCGAACTTCAATCAAGCCATGATGGGCCCAGATTCCTCTAAGTGGCGCAAGGCCACTGATTCCGAAATGGACTCCATGTCGGTCAACCAAGTGTTTTCGTTGGTTGACTTACCCGCTGGTGTAAAAGCCATCGAGTGCAAATGGATCTTCAAGAAGAAGATTGACGTGGATGGAAATTTCCAGATTTATAAAGCCAGGTTGGTGGCAAAAGGTTTCAGACAAGTTCACGGTGTGGACTACGATGAAACCTATTCACCGGTGGCTATGATGAAATCTATTCGGATTCTACTAGCAACTGCAGCTTTTCATGATTATGAAATTTGGCAGATGGACGTGAAAACCGCCTTCCTGAATGGTATTCTGGAAGAGGATGTGTATATGACACAACCTGACGGTTACATAAATCCGAAGAATGCTGGGAAAGTATGCAAGCTTCATAAATCCATTTATGGATTGAAGCAAGCATCGAGGAGCTGGAATCTTCGTTTTGATGAAGCGATCAAGCAATTTGACTTCATCAGAAACGAAGAAGAACAATGCGTGTATAAGAAATCTAGTGGGAGCAAGATTGTATTTCTTATTCTGTATGTCGATGACATACTGCTTCTCGGAAACGACATTCCAATGCTGAAGTCTGTAAAGGACTGGCTTGGAAGTTGTTTTTCCATGAAAGACATGGGTGAAGCTGCATACGTTCTTGGAATTAGGATCTATCGGGATAGACCTAAGAGGCTGATAGGCTTGTGTCAAGACTCATACATTGACAAAGTCCTACAAAGATTCAGCATGAAAGATTCCAAGAAGGGCTTCACGCCAATGGTACATGGCACAACGCTAAGCAAGAAGCAGAGCCCTACGTCGGCTGCTGAGCTTGAGCGCATGAAGAATATTCCTTATGCATCTGCAATAGGATCTGTCATGTATGCCATAATCTGTACTCGTCCTGATGTTGCTTATGCATTGAGCATGACGAGTAGATACCAGTCAAATCCAGGTGAAAACCATTGGATTGCCGTAAAGAATATCTTGAAGTATCTAAGACATACTAAGGATAAATTCTTGGTGTACGGTGGAAGTGATGTGCTTAAAGTCAGTGGATTCACGGACGCAAGTTTCCAGACAGACACAGATGATTTCCGGTCACAGTCCGGTTATGTCTTTTGTCTGAATGGCGGTGCAGTAAGTTGGAGAAGCTCCAAGCAGGACACCGTTGCTGATTCCACTACAGAAGCTGAATATATCGCCGCCTCAGAAGCAGCGAAGGAAGCTGTTTGGATACGAAAGTTCATTATGGAACTAGGTGTGATACCAGATGCGGCTGAGCCTCTGGCACTGTTTTGTGACAACAATGGTGCTATAGCTCAGGCAAAGGAACCAAGATCACACCAGAAATCCAAGCATGTTCAAAGAAGATATCACTTGATACGTGACATCATTAATAGAAAGGAAGTCAAGATCAGCCGAGTTCCGACAGATGATAATGTCGCTGATCCGTTGACAAAGCCACTCCCAAGGCCTAAGCTCGAGTTCCTGACTGAAGCTGTAGGCATTAGAAACATTGAAATGTAATCTAAATTTGAGTGGGAGTTTTGTGAGCTTTATTTTAGTTATTTGATATGTTCTTGTAAAACATTATTTTATGTTTTAATGAAATTATTATTTCAAGATTATTTTAACTGTGATGAAATAATCGTTCCAAAATGATATGAACCATTTTATAGGTCATCGAAGTAAATGACTTGATCTTAAGTCATCGAAGTCATTTAGCTTGATCATGAGACCCTATATTTGATAGATGTTTTATATCATCCCGTCCCCAGTCGAAGGTTGTTGAAATTGGAACATCAACAACCGTGTGAGACTGGATTGGTACGTGACTTATGACAAAGTCTCAGTGTGTTATAGATGCGCGGCATCAAAGTCAGTACATAGGTGTATGTTGGGAACATACGACCGGACAAGACCCGCCTATAAGAACTCTTCAGGATATTTATATCTGTGTCATAAGAGATTCTTACTACGACTATAGAGTATAGTCCTTAGACCTGAGTTCACATGCATGTGACTGCACATGGACTGATGTACTTTGATCATTGTCTAACGCTATCGTTCTGTGATAGCTATAAGGACCTTGTTTGGGTGCATTATGAAATGAGTAGTTTACAGTGATGGAACAAGACGGAATTTGTCCCTCCAATATAAGTGGAGTGAATATCTCTAGGCCAATCGGAGATTTGAATACTGGAAAACGCATGGCCATACTCAAACGGACTTTCCCGAGTCGTTTGGATTGTCAGTATCAAATCAGAGTCCGATGAACAAGATTAGGCTTTATAAGGATGACACCAATCTTGCCTTATGACTAATCGAGATATTGAGACAAAAGGATTATGAATACAGAGATTCCAGTACAAGTGGGAGATTGTTGGAATTGTGTCCAGTAATCTCGGTACTGTCTCTAGAAAGTAAGAGTATGTCAAAGATCAGACATAAGTCATATAATACTGGGGATCATGATGGCTTGCTAGAGTCCGCTCATGATCTATAAGTCTTGGACTTATTGCCTTTATTATATGATCCCATATGGGTCACACGCCTAAGCTAACAGGAAAATGTGTTGGAACGGCTTAGCAGAAGTACGACAAAAGTGCCAGGCATTTGTCGTACTAAGAGAGAAAGATTAATGGGTCTGATTAAAAGGGATTTAATCAGATTGGTGTTTTGGGCCCATAAGCCCAAAAGGGAAAGAGAAGGCTTTTAATGATCAAAAGCCAAATCTCTTTCTCCCCAACCCGAACCCTAGCCGCGAATCCTCTCTCCTCGTGGTCTAGCAGCCATTCCTGTGATCGCGTGTGTGAACCTTTGGAGGATTCATCCCTCGGTGCATCTATCTGATCTCTGACCTGTTCTATTCCTTCCGCTGCAACAAACAGGTAAAAGGTGAGATCATCTAATGTTTCTATTCAAGAGAACCTAGATCTGTATGTTTAGGTTGAGATGAATCTGTGAATTACATCAGGATCAACCAAACGAATTCCTACAATCAGGTCATGCAGATTCACAATAAGTCAGTATCGAATTAAGTACCGTTCTAGAACTCAAACACAAATATAAAACTAACCAACTTTCGTTGCGAGAATTTACTAAGTCTAAAACCCTAGAAATCCAAATTTCTTTGCAATTCCTAACAGATTAAACTAGCATTAAGTGCATGCTCGATTAGTTTACAAATTAGCTAACCAAATTTTTTTTTTTGCAGATAACTAATTTGCTCAACCTAAATATCATATTCCAAATTATACTTTCGTGTCAATTTAAGAACCTAAGATCTAGATTCCAATTGATCAGGTTAGAAACTAGCTTTAAGAGCAATTTAGGTTGAAGAACTAACAGGTTATGAATCCTTAACTGATTAAATCAATCTAACATGCCATGAAAACCCTATGAGAATACCTAAACCTAACAATGAATCTACTCAGACATATTGAATGAAACAGAAAACATAATTTGAATAGATTGCATTAATGAAGAGTAGAGAATAGAAAAGGGGTTTGAAATCTTCTCTGAAAGCAGTACGAGGTTCGGATTAGCCCCAAAGCTCCTAAACTCTCTTTAGCCAAAAGTATGAATGTGTAACCAGAATAAAACAACAAAAACCCTAATATAAAGTGTATAACACGTCTTGGGTCTTCTTTGTAAATATTGGAAATTCTGGGTCAAAACTGCCAATCCTCATATCTTCATTAAGTCGCTGGCAGTTTGCGACTTGGAGGCTGCGTCGATCGATGCATGAGTGCATCGGTCGATGCTCAGGTCGATCTCACATGGTGATTTCTGCTTATCACGGCTTCAGCTCCAATCTTTGCCCAAAAAGCTCAATAATCTTCCAAAGTCCTCCAAACATGTGTAAACCTATAAAAAACTTGAAAAGACTCGAAAGACACTACAAAAGACTCAAATATATACCGATATAATGTCTTAAAATACCTAAAAACCATGATATATCAACTCCCCCACACTTAGCCTTTGCTTTCTCTCAAGCAAAACAGAAAACTAAGATAAGGAGAAAAGGTTTGAAAACTTCGGAAACTAATTTCATCGTTGAAGTACTACATTCATATTCCCTTTAGTAATCCACATGAAAAATGAACCTGCATACATGAAGACTAACATCTACTTCGCTCCTACTTAGCAAATGTCCTAAGTAAACTCCACACTTAGCGACTTGGAGGCTGCGTCGATCGATGCATGAGTGCATGTGTCGATGCTCAGGTCGATCTCACATGGTGATTTCTGCTTATCACGGCTTCAGCTCCAATCTTTGCCCTAAAAGCTCCATAATCTTCCAAAGTCCTCCAAACGTGTGTAAACCTATAAAACACTTGAAAAGACTTGAAAGACACTACAAAAGACTACAATATATACCTATGTAATGGCTTAAAACACCTAAAAACCATGATATATCAACTACCCACACTTAGCCTTTGCTTGCTCTCAGGCAAAACAGAAAACTAAGATAAGGAGAAAAAGTTTGAAAACTTCAGAAACTCAATATCGTTGAAGTACTACACTCAGACTCCCCTTAGTAATCCACATGAAAAATGAACATGCAGACATGAAAACCAACATATACTTCCCCCTACACTTAGCAACTATCCTAAGTAAACTCCACAATCAGATTCAGAGTATTCAAATTCACCATACTGACTTATATAATCTAGTAAGTGCGGTCTCACCTAGGTAGTATCAATAAAAGAACACATGAACTCTAACTCTGTTAGCACCTGACCACCATACTATCATTTTCTGGTTCCTTTCTTCTCCTTTTCCTCCCTTAGCATCTGATTTTTCAAATTTGGGTATCATTATTTTTTTTTATCAGTGCTCTTTTTGCGTTGGATGTACTTTGGAACTTTACCACTCCCGTGATCACTTCGAAGCTATTATCTTATCTGCAGTTTATCACTTTTTTTTTTTACTTTAAGGAAGGGGAGAAGGGAACCATACTTAGACAAGTTTACAAGTTGTGTCAGAACTAACAGAGGAATCCGAATCAAAGTATACCAAGCCCCTAGGTGAGAAAAATTAAGTCAAGTTATATGTGAAGTCAGTAATGGATTCTCTTAATACTTGAAGTGATATTGGTGTCCTCAGTAGGCTGATCTGTGTTGGGTTTTCTAATAGTCAGAGATCATATGCAAGCTCATCCAATGGTCACTTAGGTTCCTTCTAGTGTATTGATCTCCTCGAGATGTCCTAGTTTCTTACTAACTATTTTGACTCAATAAACAGACTCAACTGACTCTAAGAAAATAAAAAGATTATGTCAATACCACCTCCACCCACACTTGAAACACACAGTCCCCAGTGGAATCAAAGATTAGGATCGGTAAAAGAAGAATAGGAATGAAAATGCACTTTTGATCTGTGATATGTACCTGTCTCGCCACTCCGTCGACCGAATCACATGTACAATGGTCGACGCATGTTTTGAAAAGGGCGCACCGATCGACACATAAGACCGCGTCGATCGATTCACTGCATATCTATTCTGTAAATTTTTGCGGACAGCATTGTTCCGTGAATAATCACAAAACTTAACCTGTAAGCTTCATATAGCAAAGATAACGCAATATCAAAGCATCCAGATAGTCATAATAAGCATAGAACATCAGTTCCAGAGTAAAAACACTGACAAAGACTCAAGAAAACATAAAATGACTGAATGAAAATAAAAAGAAAGAAGAAAAGAAAGAGTACAAAACCAAATGTCATGGAAATAGAAAACCAGAATCAAAACTCATCGGACTCAGTCTCATCGTTGATGCCTGCATAAATATCTGAACCACTGGTCTCAGGAGTAAGGGAGCGCCTGCGTCGAGGAGCAGGTATAAGAACATGGACTCTCTGCTGATGTCTGCAAGAGCAGTTAGCTATCATCTCCCAAAGGCCCTTCACTCTATCATTCAACATGGACTGGAAGGCTCCTCGAGACATCTCTGCGGTATCCATAGGCGGATCAGGATACGGTATAGGCACAAACTCAGATGTTACCTATGTAGGGGCAGGCGCAGGTGGAGGAGCAGCAAGAGTGGAAGCTCTAGAAGTAGAAGCACCGAGAGGGTTAGCAGCTGTAGGTACTCTGTTTAGAAAGTTCATGTGAGTCTCAAAGCTCAGATACAACAATGTATCAACCTTCGTGAGCTCCGGTAAGGGAATCTGCACGCACTACTCACGTAAGTCTGCATCATGGAAAACCAAAAGGTTTCCATCTTCATCCAAGTGGCACTCCTCAAGTGAGCATAATCCATCTATATCCTCTTAGTCACACACTCTCTCCCATCTGTAGGAATCATGAAGTGCTGGAAGACAGGAGTAAGCAGACTGCCCACCAAGCCCTTCTTTAATGTCATTAGCTTGACTAAAAGGAGATTAGGAAGAGGGTGCATCATCCAGAGGTAGAATCTGACCTCTTGGAATCTCGGCCTTAGCCCAATAACACTTCATGCTCTGTCCATTGACAGTGAATTCCTTTCCTTCTAAGCTAATCAGAACAACATCAACATATGGACGCACTTCTTTGATTGTGAAAGGACCTGGCCATCTAGAACGTAGCTTATCTGGAAACAATTGCAAACGAGAGTTATACAAAAGTACATGATCATTTGGCTCAAAATGTCTGGAGGCAATATTCTTGTCATGATATGCCTTAGTCCTCTCTTTGTACAGCTTTGAATACTCATAGGCATGATGCCTAATCTCATCCAACTCATTCAGCTGAACCAATCTCCTTTCTACAAAAAATTCCAAATCAAAGTTAATCTGCTTCACAGCCCATGCTGCTTATGCTCAAGCTCAACTGGAAGGTGGAAGGCTTTCCCATAGAGAAGATGAATCGGTGTAGTTCCAAGTTGTGTCTTAAATGTAGTCCTATAGGTCCATAGCGCATCGCCTTTGAAGATCAATCCTTCCTTGTCTTCCCACCTGTCTTCTCCAAGATCTCCATAATCTATCTGTTAAAGACCTCTACTTGCCCACTAGTTTGAGGATGATATGGAGTAGCCACACGATGATGAACACCATGCTTCTGTAGCAGCTTCTCAAAGACCTTGTTGATAAAGTGGGATCTTCCATCACTTATCACAATCTGATGCACTCCAAATCTAGGGAAAATGATGTTCTTAAATAGCTTAAGCACCACCGAAGAGTCATTTGCTGGAC
Source organism: Orychophragmus violaceus (assembly GCA_030180135.1). Classification (NCBI taxonomy): domain Eukaryota; kingdom Viridiplantae; phylum Streptophyta; class Magnoliopsida; order Brassicales; family Brassicaceae; genus Orychophragmus; species Orychophragmus violaceus. The sequence continues at coordinate 30,842,989 of CM058233.1, forward strand.
TAGCTATTACTTTCGCCCACTTAGACACATAGTCCACATCAACCAAAATGAACTTATTCCCATGAGATGAGGAAAAAGGACCCATGAAATCAATGCCCCAGCAATCGAAAAACCTCAACCTCAAGAATGTAATTATGTGGCATCTCATGCTTCTTACTGATATTCCCTCTCCTCTGACAGGCGTCGCACTGAGAGACAAACAGATGAGCATCTCTGAACATAGTAGGCCACCGGGAACCTGCTTGCAAAACCTTAGACATTGTCTTGAAAGTAGGAAAGTGTCCAACATAATATGATCCATGGCAATGAAATAAAACGTCTGGAACCTCTGATTCTACAAAAAATCTCCTATAGATGCCATTCGAACAGTGCCTATACAGATAAGGCTCATCCCAATAGAACCTTCTTAGTTCTCTGAAGAACTTCTTCATTGCATATCCCTTGAAATCATCTGGTTCAGTCTCTGCAGCAAGGTAATTTGCAATATCAGCAAACCATGGTCGATCGCTCGTCGAAACAGCGTAAAGATCCATGTTGTAGTGACGAATTTGAACCTTCAGAAGTTCTAGGTTTAAAATCGCCTTCCGTCGATCGACGCATGGGTGTGCACCGATCGACTCAGCATCGAGACATGCATTGACTGTTGCTAGTGTGGTGTCGATCGATGCATTCTCTGCAATCCGACATTTCTGAATATTTCTGTCCAAATCCGTTCTAAACACCGTCTCAATCAAATTGACATTCTCCTCTGGTAGAAAATCATCAGCAAAAACGTCTTCTTTAACCATGATCCTTGAAAGATGATCAGCAACTCCATTTTCAACTCCCTTTTTGTCCTTCACCTCGACGTCAAACTCTTGAAGAAGGAGAATCCATCTCAAAAGCCTTGGATTTGCATCTTTCTTCTGCATCAAGTACTTCAGAGCACCTTAGATCCAACTAGATAAGGGTGAAATTTCTAAAAGGCAAAGACAATTTCCAACAACTCTTTCTCTAAGTGGCATAGTTTCTCTGTGCATCATCTAGCGTTCTGCTGGCACAATAGATAGCATGAAGTTTCTTGTCCTTGTTCTGCCCAAGAACAGCTCCTACAGCAAAATCACTTGCATCACACATAACCTCAAAAGGTAACTCCCAATCTGGTGGCTTCACTATAGGAACACTCACTAATGCTTGCTTAATCTATTCAAATGCAGTCTGGCAATCTGCAGTGAACTCAAATTTCACATCCTTACACATCAAAGCAGTTAGTGGTCTAGCAATCTTACTGAAATATTTGATGAACCTCCTGTAGAGCCCATCATGCCCCAGAAAGCTCCTCACAAACTTCACAGAGTCTAGCGCCTGAAGGCCGGCATCACCTCAATCTTGGCGCGATCTACCTCAATCCCAGCCTCTGATACTCTGTGCCCAAGAACAATACCATCTCTGACCATGAAATGGCACTTCTCCCAATTAAAAACCAAGTGCTTTTCCTCACATCTAGCTATCACTTTGCACAAATGATCCAAACACTCATGATATGAAGAACCATAGACTGAAATATCATCCATAAATACCTCCATGAATTCCTCAATCATATCATTGAAAATCAACATCATACATCTCTGGAAGGTGGCTGGTGCATTACCTAGTCCAAAAGGCATTCTGCGATATGCAAAAGTACCATAGGGACAAGTAAAAGTGGTCTTTGAAGAAGCATTGAGCTACGGCGTGAGCCACTACAGCAGCTAAGTCAACCAGCATGTGCAACAGTGACTGAGTCAACGATAGAAGGCGTGAGCTGGAACAAAGAGGGATGGAAATACTAGGAACAAGAAGCTGACGAGGACAAACCTAAAGATGAGTAGCTGAGCTGGATATGAAGATCAGCGAAGATACTCAGAGGATGAGCACCGAAAAGATTTTAGGAAAATATACTTGTAGCAAGATGAAGAAAAATGGAAATATGCCTAAGAGAGTTTAGGAAATATGCCAAAAGAAATAAGGTAATTGTACGATGATCTATAAGTATAAATAGATCATCTAGGGCATATGTGCTTGGTGCGCCTTTAGTGAGAGAGATTGCTTTTAGCAAAAGTTGAAAATTCTTAAGAGAGAATTAGACTTGGTGTTAAGGGTGAATCTAGAAGGCTTTGAGATCATTGATAGATCGAAAAGCAAGAGAGAGACTAGGTTGTTAAGGTGAAACTTTTGTTTGCTTTGCAATAAACAGTCTTTGAAAAAAACACCCTTGTGTCACATTCTGTATTACGTTACGTCTCACATTTTCAATTGGTATCAGAGCGGACACTTGTTGCTCATATATACAGGTGAGATCCTGCGGAAAAATGGAGAACTAAAATGAGCTGATCAATAGCTCTAGAGTAATACTGGATGCGACAAACTATGGTTTCTGGAAAGCAAGAACAAGATCACAAATCAAAGGTATCGACCCGCTGGCTTGGAAGGCAGTTGAATCAGGCTGGACAGCTCCAAAAATGAAAAATGAAGCAGGAGCCGAGGTACCCAAACCAGAGGAACAATGGACAGAAGCAGAACTAAAGCTCTCAAAATTCAACTCCAGAGCACTAACTGCAATTCACTGTGGAGTAGCTAAGGAACAATTCGAATTAATACAAGGATGTGAATTGGCTAAAGAAGCATGTGATATTCTTCAAATCCACTTTGAAGGAACAGAGAAAGTGCAAAACTCAAGAAAAGATCTGTTGGCTACCAAGTTTGAAGACCTAAAAATGGAAGATGATGAGACAATCTCAGACTTCAGCGCCAAAATCAGCTCCTTAGCTCAAGAAGCATCACTCCTCGGTAAGAAATATAAGGACAAGAAACTGGTGAAGAAATTTTTAAGATGTCTGCCAGCCAAATATATGCCATACAAAGCGGCTCTGAGTGTATCAGCTAACACTGTGAGTATGAGTTTTGATGAGCTAGTCGGGATGCTGCAAGTTCATGAACTAGAACTAGATGGTACAAAGAAATCCAAAGGTGTGGCACTCATCACTCAAGCAAAATCAAACCAGGAAGGCGAAGGAGAAGATCCTGTAAGCCTCATTGTTCGAATATTTGATCGTGCTTTAAGAAGGGTAGAACAAGGACAAGGATCATACAAAAGCACTAAAAGATCAACTGACGGGGAGAAAACTATAAAGAAATCGGAGATGCAGTGCCATGAATGCAAGGGATTTGGACACTTCAAGAGTGAATGTCCAACCGTCAGAAGACGTGAGATGAAATGCTTTGGGTGCAAAGGAATTGGGCACACTCATCTGGAATGTGTCAATGATCAGAAACGAAGACAAGAAAAATCCATGATAGGAGTAAACCATGATGAGTCAGAAGAGGAAACTGATGAAGAGGAAGTCAACAACTTTGTAGCATTCCTTGGAATTGATGAACTTGAAGATAATGAATCTGATTCAGACTCGGAAACAGAAGCAGATCTGGTCAGTAGTTATAAGGAGGTAAGGGATACTCTCATCAAAATTGGGATAGAGAATACTGCACTAATCCAAGAAAAGCAGCGACTTGAGGCGCACATTGAGTCACTCCAAGAAGAACTGGAAACTGAACGGAAGCTAAGCAGGGAAAGTGTCAATTTAATCAAAGAAAAATTGACACTGGCTAAGAAATCAGACGAATTGGAGCAGATGCTGAAGAAAGAGAAAGAGGTAACTAAACAGCTACAATCTGAGTTAGACCAACAGCATCGCAAAATACACATGTTTGCCGGAACAAAACAACTGGATCAAATTTTGAGCTATGGAAGAACAGAATACACAAAGTCTGGACTTGGATACACAGGACGATCTGGAGTCACTTTGGGAAAAACTACTTTCGTACGTGCAAATTCGACAAACCCAACTCAAGCAGTGTTCAACTCATCACCAAGAAACTGCTACTACTGTGGAAAAGAAGGGCATTACAAAGCATACTGCTACAAATTTCACCAAAGGATCCGACAGCTCAAGAAACTAGGAAGATTCAACTGGAACAGGGACATATATCAAATCTGGGTGAAAAAGGCGGACTTATATGAAACAGGAAGTAGTACAAGGGATGCTTCAGAGAAGCAGATACGCTGCAGTATGGCTTTTGTTACTGAGAAATCAGAAGATGGAAATCAGTGGTACTTTGACAGTGGGTGCTCAAGACATATGACTGGGACAAGAAGTAATCTCAAAGACATCAAAGTGATCAAATCTGGCAAAGTAACATTTGGTGATGGAGGACAAGGGGCGATACAAGGCAAAGGTAAAACACTTGACTCAGATTTACCTAAACTAATGAATGTTTTTCTTGTGAAGGGCCTTAAGGCAAACCTGATCAGTGTAAGTCAGCTGTGCGACGAAGGATTGATGGTATGTTTCACAAGCTATGACTGCAAAGCTCTTAATGACACTGGAGATATCATTCTACAAGGTAAAAGATCAGGAAACAACTGTTACATGTGGGAAAACAACTCTAAATGTCTTAGCGCAAAGTGTCTAAGTGCCAAGAATGATATTCATTTATGGCATCAACGACTTGGACACATGAATGAAAGAAACTTGACTACTCTTGTCAAGAATGAGATTGTCCGAGGGATACCTCAACTCAAGGAAGTGAGCAAGACAGTGTGTGAAGCATGCAACAAAGGCAAACAGGTCAAAGTCCAACACAAGAAAGTACCAGATGTTCAGACCAAGAACAAGTTGGATTTGTTGCATATGGACTTAGTGGGACCAATGCAAGTTGAAAGTATAGCTGGTAAACGATATGTGTTTGTTCTAGTGGATGACTTTACCAGGTACACATGGGTGAGGTTCATTCGAGAAAAATCAGATACAGCTGACAGCTTTAGAATCTGGGCGCTTCAAATGATCAATGAACAAGGAAGAATTAAGAAGGTTAGAAGTGATCATGGATGAGAATTTCAGAATGAAACCATGAAAGTGTTCTGCTAAGATCATGGTATAGCTCATCAGTTTTCAGCACCAAGAACACCTCAACAGAATGGGGTAGTTGAAAGGAAGAACATAACTCTTCAAGAAATGGCCAGAGCCATGATTCACGGCAATGATGTGCCCCTACAGTTTCTGGGCTGAAGCTATCAATACAGCATGCTACATCATTAATCGGGTGTATGTCAGAAGAGGAACAACCATGACACCATACGAGATGTGGAAAGGAAAAACTCCCAGTCTGAGCTACTTTCATGTCTTTGGAGGAAAGTGTTATATATTGAATAACAAAGATCATCTTGGAAAGTTTGATTCAAGGAGTGACGAGGGTATCTTCTTGGGATATTCAGGGACTAGCACATCGTTCAGAGTGTATAACACAAGATCAAGAACAATTGTTGAGTCAGTGAATGTCGTATTCGATGATCTATGTCAAATGAAGATTCCCGATGATTCATCAGACAGTGAATCAGAACCGGTTGAGCATCAAAAATCTATGAATGAAGAAAAGATAGATGAAGTGACAACCTCAGAGACTCCTCAGAATGAAGAAACAGGATCTCCGGTGAAAATCAAACTCAGCAGAACTCAGAAAAACCATCCGATCTCAAAAGTCTTAGGAGATGTGAATGATGAACGAATAACAAGAAAAGTTCATCTGGACTTTAAAGAAATGGTGCGATTCGCTTGCTTTGTCTCAGTTATAGAACCCACAACACATATTCAAGTCTTGGAAGACGAATTCTGGATTGAAGCAATGGGGCAAGAATTAGAACAGTTTGTGCGTAATGATGTATGGGAACTTGTACCACGACCTGATGGAGTAAATGTTGTAGGAACCAAGTGGATCTTTAAAAACAAGATTGATGAGAACGGAATAGTGGTACGAAACAAAGCACGACTTGTGGCTCATGGATACTCTCAGATAGAAGGAGTCGATTTTGAGGAAACATTTGCGCCTGTTGCACGACTTGAGTCAATCAGACTATTCCTTGGAATGGCGTGCATCATGAACTTCATAGTATATCAAATGGACGTGAAGAGTGCCTTCTTGAATGGTTTTCTTCAAGAGGAAGTTCATGTAGAACAACCAAAAGGATTTGAGGATGCACACAACCCTGAATATGTGTCCAAGTTGAAGAAAGCTCTGTACGGTCTGAAGCAAGCCCCCAGGGCATGGTATGAACGACTTACTAGTTTTCTTCTAGAAAAAGGATACGCAAGAGGGGGTGTAGACAAAACTCTCTTTGTTTTGGAACAAAAGAGAGAGATCATCATAGTCCAGATTTATGTGGACGACATAATCTTCGGAGGCACATCTCAAAAGCTGGTTGATACGTTTGTTCAAGACATGACTCAAGAATTTGAAATGAGTATGGTAGGTGAATTAAAGTATTTTCTGGGTTTGCAAGTTAGCCAGAACAGTGATGGTATATTTATATCTCAAAGCACATATGCCAAAAATCTGTTGAGTCGATTTAAGCTAGATCAATGTAAAGAAGCCAGAACACCAATGATTACTACAACCAAGCTATCAAGAGATGAGAATGGAGCATATGTGGATGTAAAGCTCTATCGAGGGATGATTGGAAGCTTACTCTATCTTACAGCCAGTAGACCGGATCTGTGCCTAAGCGTGGGAATATGTGCAAGATATCAAGCTAAACCGAAGCAGTCTCATCTTGAGGCAGTTAAGCGAATCATCAAGTATGTCAAGGGAACGATCAACCTAGGGGTTTGGTACTCAAAAGGATCCAACAAACACCTAGTTGGATACTGTGATGCTGATTGGGCAGGAAGCTTGGATGATAGGAAGAGCACAAGTGGAGGATGTTTCTTTCTAGGAAATAATCTAATTGCATGGATGAGCAAAAAGCAGAACTCTGTGTCATTATCTACTGCAGAAGCAGAATATATTGCAATGGGTAGTTGATGTGCTCAACTTCTCTAGATGAAACAGATGTCAGGTGACTATGGGATCGATTCAGGACCACTTCTTGTTCACTGTGATAACAAGAGTGCTATAAGCATCTCAAAGAATCCGGTTCAACACTCTCGAACAAAGCACATTGATATAAGATACCACTTCATTCGTGAGCTAATGGAGGAAAAACAGGTAGTGGTTGAATACATAGTTACTGATTTGCAACTGGCTGATTTCTTTACAAAACCTCTTGATTTTAATCGATTTATCACTTTAAGAAACTCAATTGGTGTTTGTGAGATGTAAAAGTCTACAGGGCTGGCACATGCACTGACTCATGAAGTACCTCAAGTTCTGATTTGGTTTGGAGTCAAGAAATCTAGTGGAAAAGAGCTGCCTGTTGTGCCGTCTTGTCTCATATAAAGTACAGGTTTCTCGAGTGAGGTTTAAAAGCCAAAAAGAAAAGAAAAAGCTAGAAGTTGATCTCCTGGGAAGTCAAGTGATGGAATCAACTCTAAGAAAAGCTCGGTTACTAAAAAAAAAAAATGATATGTGGCAATCTCACTCAAAGGATAAAGGTTAAAAACTACATTGAGACAAGATAAAGGCATAAGAGTGTGAAAGCTAGCCACTGGGAGAATGATGGCCAAATGCAGGAATCGTGTGAGCAAGATGTAAAGACTGAGTCATGTGAAGTGTCAGTTCCTGACTCACACAACAGCTAAAAAGAAAAGAAGAAAAGGTACAATTTAATTTTCTTTAAACAAAAAAGCCAGTTGCTTCAGTAGAAATGTGGTCAATTCACTTTCAAGTTTATACCCATTAGTGACTGAATGTAATGTGGTTGATCTAATATTATAATGCATGTTGAAGAACTAACCAAATGGTACAGGGAACAAGAAGAATGGTCTAAATCGGTACAAGTTGGTATGACAAGAACCGATATCCGAGATTATGGGCACAAAAAGGGAAAAAGAAATTTGAATTTTAAAATTCAAATATTTGCCCAATAAAATCGCATGCAAAAAGGTAACAAGATATCTGACACAGATTCTGCTTCAGGCTTAAAAAGGAGAGAGAAAGGGAAAAAGGAAATCTATTGCTCTTAAAATCCGACGAAACTTGACTCTTTCTTCCTCAATCCAAAGTTTTCTCTGCTTCAATCGCTCGAAAATTAACCATGGTGCATGCGACCAGAAGAGGAAAAGTGGGTGCTAGCTCAACTCAAGCACCGCCGGCACAGAGATCGCCGCAACTGGTTGATTATTCTAGCTCTGATGAAGAGGTACCACCACCCAGAAACCCTAATACTGTCTCTGACCAGATCTTGGGTACAGATCATCAGACCAGCACGAATTCATTCGCGACGGCTCAAGAAATAGCAAATACAGAGCCGATTGAAGAAGATCTAGCTCAGACGAAGATCAGGTCGTAGAACTACACCAGAAGATCATCCTCCAAAACATCCATCGGATCCTGAAACCCCAGAAATTAAATCCACAGGGTCATCAAAAGAGGGTAACAAGGAAGCTGAATCTGTTCGTGTAGATAACCAAGGAAATCTGGAGGAAATAAGAGAGAAGGAGAAAGATGCAGTCGAGGGTCTAGGTGAGTTAGCTATGGTTGTAGCAGATCCAGTGAGTGTGGCCGCAAGTGATACTGAACCGACTGAGCCACACACTCAAACTAAAGAAGCTTCCAGACCGAAGAAGAGGAAAGCTCGAAAGCAGACAGGATCTATGCCTAATATCAAGAAGGCTCGTGTTGAAAGATCTGAAGCACAGAAATCAGTGCAGACGAAGCCCAAGAAGAACAAGGCTGTCAAGGCTGGGACATCTGCTACAACTGATGGTTCAGGCAAAACCAGAGTCAAACCTTTTGTCTCTAAGCGATTTCCATCTCGCGAAGTAAAAGCAAGGTATGCACTATTCAAAGATCGTGGAATCTTGGCTGAACGGGTAGTAGATTTTGATGAAACCGATAAGTGGGGATATCTTGGTCTGATAAACATAGGAATGCTGAGAAATTCTGTTGATGGGTTAGTCAGTTTTATTCCTGAAATTGTGAAAGAGTTCTATACTAATCTGCCAGAATCAAGTGCTGATGGTACTGAAAATGGGGTGCGCGTTTTCTTAAGGAAGCGAATGTATGAGTTCTCACCAGCTCAGATCAATGCCTGTCTAAATATGGAACCTTTGAGCAATAATGAAATCACGAATAATGCCAAGATTGATGGAGTCTCAGCTGACTCAATTAACAACTATCTCACTCAAGGCCAGAAGAAGACATGGGCAGGGATGAAATCTGTTGATCTTCCCCCAAAGTACGCTGCACTGACTATATTGGCTGCTTCAAACTGATTCCCATCTACCCACAAAAACCATATATCTGAAGACAGAGCAAGGCTGATCTACAAGATAGCTCATGGCATCCGGACTGACCTTGGGAAACTTGTGTACAAACAAGTAATGAGCTTTACCACTGATCCGCAGAATGATCGACGTTGGCTGATATTCCCAAAAATCATCTCAGCAGTTCTCGAATCACAGCATCCACCTCGCACATTTGATGGAGAAGAACTTGTAGGTCCTGTGCTATACAAGAAGGATCCTCGAAGTGGTGAAGCCTTTCTCAAGAAAGAGGCTGAGAAAAAGAGACAGGAAATTACATCTGGTAAACGCAAGATAGGCTCAACATCTCGCTCAAAAGGTCGCTCACAGGCCACGGCATCAACTGAAGAGGAATCTGTGGAAATTCTGCAACTTGGTTCAGTCAGAATGCCAGTCAAAACCGCCATAGATCAACTCTCTGTTCAAACTGCGCTACAGGACATAGCCGAGGGGCTTCAGAACCTAAGTGATGTAGTCTTTCATCTACGGGACAGAATTCAAGGTAAGTTTTCGATGACTTTCTCAATGAAAATTTCTTAGATATAAGATTTTTAACTTGTATGCTCTCAAGCAGGGGGAGAAACTGAAGAGGTTGACGAGTCAGATCACGATGAGGAGTCTGCTGCTGCCACAGGAGATGATGACTCAGATGATATGACCTCGAGTGACGCTTAAGTGGAGACTTAGGATTATGGGGGAGTATGGATTTTGGGGGAGTTTTACTTTGTGGGGGAGTTCTGTGGGGTTCACTTTGTTCTTGTTTTGTTTTTTTTTGGATGAAACTCCTTGCTATGTCTGTTAAATGTTGAACTCGTTTTTTTTTGAAGTAATACTTTGGAATGGAATGAGTGAATACTCAAAAATCAGTAGTTTTCTGCTTCGGCTATATGTGTATATGAGTTTGCTGAAGTATAGGTACTTGAGAGCCATACAAGCTAAAAAGGGGGAGATTGAAGAAGCATTGAGCTACGGCGTGAGCCACTACAGCAGCTAAGTCAACCAGCATGTGCAACAGTGACTGAGTCAACGATAGAAGGCGTGAGCTGGAACAAAGAGGGATGGAAATACTAGGAACAAGAAGCTGACGAGGACAAACCTAAAGATGAGTAGCTGAGCTGGATATGAAGATCAGCGAAGATACTCAGAGGATGAGCACCGAAAAGATTTTAGGAAAATATACTTTTAGCAAGATGAAGAAAAATGGAAATATGCCTAAGAGAGTTTAGGAAATATGCCAAAAGAAATAAGGTAATTGTACGATGATCTATAAGTATAAATAGATCATCTAGGGCATCTGTGCTTGGTGCGCCTTTAGTGAGAGAGATTGCTTTTAGCAAAAGTTAAGAATTCTTAAGAGAGAATTAGACTTGGTGTTAAGGGTGAATCTAGAAGGCTTTGAGAACATTGATAGATCGAAAAGCAAGAGAGAGACTAGGTTGTTAAGGTGAAACTTTTGTTTGCTTTGCAATAAACAGTCTTTGAAAAAGAACACCCTTGTGTCACATTCTGTATTACGTTACGTCTCACATTTTCAGTCTTCCCCTGATCCTATGGATGAATGGGAATATGAAAGAAACCAGAGTACCCATCAAGGAAGAAATAATAGGGATGATTAGCTAACCTCTCCAGCATCTGATCAATAAAAGGCAAGGGGAAATGATCTTTCCTAGTCGCAGCATTCAACTTCATGTAATCAATGCACATCTTGTGTCCAGTCACAGTCCGTGTAGGAATCAACTCGTTCTTCTCATTCTTAACCACTGTAACACCTCCTTTCTTAGGGACAACATGTACTGGACTAACCCAATCACTGTCAGAGATAGGATAGATTATTCCAGCTTCCAGCAGTTTTAGAATCTTCTTCTTCAACACTTCCTTCAGATTTAGATTCAACCTCCTCTGATGCTCAGCTGATGACTTTGTCTCATCCTCAAGATGTATCATATGCATGCACAGATCCAGAGAGATACCTGAAATGTCATCAATAGAATAGCCAAGAGCTTTGCGATACTTGTGCAGCTTGATCAACAGTAAGAAAGTCTATGCGTTGTTTAATGAAGCATTAATAATCACTGGATATATTGAATTAGGTCCAAGAAATGCGTACCTTATCCCATATGGAACTTTTTCAGTTCGATTTCTGGAGCTTTTTCTTCTGCCCAATCCGCTATGTGCGTCGATCGATACCCTGTATGTGTCGATCGATGCAACTGCTCGTTCTGCACTTCCAATTGCATGACTTGCTCTGTCGAATCCATCAATCTAGCAAAACAGATAGCAGACTCGTCCTCCAGATGCTCCAATTCCTTTACTGAGCTTACCATAGCTCTTTCCAATGGATCCTCAGCTTGTGTCCTCTGAAAGAACTCCTCTGCCAATTCACTGAGAGTGTCCACATAAAAGTCTGTCCGTCAACGGTTGGCCTCTTCACCAGCTTATCCATATCAAAACTCATCTTCAGATCACCCACATTCAGAATGATTTTTCCCTTCTTACAGTCAATCATCACACCAGCAATAGCCAAGAAGGGTCTACCCAAGATAAGTGGATCCTTTGGTTCCTCTCCATACTGAAAAACTACAAAGTCTGTAGGGATCACACAGTTACCAATCCTGATTGGCATATCCTCCAACACTCCTTAAGAGATCTGGACAGTCCTAACAGCTAGAACCAATGAGATCCTAGTAGGCATGAAATCTGTCATCCCAAGCTTGTTAGCAACATAGAAGGGCATAAGGTTCACATTTGAACCAAGATCACACAATGACCTCTCAAATCTATCTCTGTAGATAGAACAATCCAACACAAATATCCCTAGACCTTTCAGTTTCTCAGGAATCCTGCCTTGAATCACATCACTACACACCTCTGAGATCATCAGTACACCTTCCTCATCAATCATATTAGCAGAAAGCATGTCCTTTAGACATCTCTTCTTCAAAGGAGTAGTCTTAAGAGAATCAATCAAAGGAACTTCAATTAACACCTTGCTCATCATCTCCCTGCATTTAGCCAACTGTAGCTTGTACTTAGACTTCATAGGGTTATTAGGGAAGGGAACCTAAGGCTTATAGACTCTTTCATCAGCAGTCTTGAGCTTCTCTGTATTTGATTTTTGTGCACGGCTATTGCGTCGATCGACACTATGGGTGCGTCGGTCGACGCTTGGCTCAGGTGCAATGACCTATGTGTCGACATTGGTCTGAGATTCTTGATTCACGCATGCGTCGATTGATGTTGGGGTGCATCGGTCGGTGCACTTTGCAATTCACGAATATCATCTTCCATCTTTTCAATTTCAACGATTTCCTCCAAGCTCAAACCCTTTTTCGGTGCAAGAACGACCTCCTTACATCTGTTCGTCCAGGGAGAGTTCCATCTTGTCTCTTTGCAGACCCAGCAGTCTGTGCAACCTTAACATCCAGCTTCTTGACGTGAGTGCTCAAATCATCAATCTTTCCATTCAGATCCAAGTATTGAGCATCTATCTTCCCATTAAAGTCCATTGTACTCTTCTGATGTCCTTCCAGAAGCTGCTCCAACAGACCCATCATCTTATCAGACTGCTCATTTTGAGGAGGAGCAGCTTGATAGGATGAAGATCCATAGTTCCTAGTAAAGCTACTAGTGTTGTTCTCAAGGCTGTTGTTCATCTGAAAAGGCTTCTAGTACTGAAGCTTAGGAGTGAAAACATAGATCAGCTGTGAAGGTACTCCTCTGACTCATTCCATTGTAGCCACCTTTGCCTTGCTGATTCTCAAATTTGTTACCCTGAAAACCAGTTCCACCAATGTAGTTCACATCCTCTTCATCTCATCTTTCCTCAGCCTCAAATACCTCAACATCCTGAGAAAAATGGAAATTTTTCTTACCAAGTAGAAGGCTGTGGACATAATCAATTTTGTTCTTCATCATTGCCATCTATGAGCTATCAATCTTTCCACCAGATTTCTTCCTCTCCAAATCAGCATTCTTAGTGCTATTGCTATACACCAAGTTCTCAAGGCTTATTGCCTGGCAAATTAAACGGGAAAAGTTTTAAGATGTGGTCAAACCAGATGAAGTTCTATCGCCATGCGATGCTTCTCTCGCGGTACCTCGAGGAGGATCAACCCGAAATTGGAGAAGGAACCGGCGATGTGTACACCATCGGAGATTACATGACGAAAGGATGGATTCTCGGCTGTCTCGTTGAGCTGCTGTATGCAATCTATTGCGAGCAAAAGACCGCCAAATCCTTGTAGGCCGCTTTGGTGAAAAAGTACAAGGTCAAGGACGCTAGATGCCAGAAGCACGCAATGGCAAAGTTCTTGGAGTTCCAGATAGTGGACGAAAAAACCATCATGGAACAAGTAGAGGCATTCCAGCGAATCTGTCAGGAAGTCGCTATGAAGGGAATGTCCATTTGTGAGATCTTCACGGTGAACAGCTTCATCGAGAAGCTTCCTCCAAGCTGGATGACTTTTAAGAACTACCTCAAGCATAAGAGGAAGGCTATCTCACTAGAGGACTTGATCCAGAGGCTGAACACAGAGGATCAAAAACGTAAAGAAAACGGTGTCCAAATCCGTGAACACAGTGTGAATGTGGCTACCCACAACAAGGAGAAAGGTAATTTGGACAAGGGAAAAGGCAAGGCAGTTTATAAGTCGCCTTTGAAGCCTACTGGGAAGAACTTCAAGAAGCAGGGCTCCTCGTCCGTCCCTGCCCCCGCTAAAAAGAAGTTCTTATAGGGCAAATGCCATGCTTTTGGAAAGAATAGTTACAAGTCCAGTGAGTTCCGCACCAAGGAGAAAGAGGCAAAGCATCAGGCTAATTTGACCGAGGAGGACCTTTGTGTTGTGGTAACAAAGGTCAACATGTTGGATGACAACCCAAGCGAATGGTGGTGCGACATTGGTGCCACAACGCACATCTGCATTGATAGGAAAATGTTTAGCACCTATCAGAAGAGTAAGTCGGAGGAACAACTCTTCATGGGAAACTCAACGTTCTCCAAAATTGCTGGCAAGGGGAGGTTTTTGTTACGCATGACTTTGGGACAAGAGCTCACACTCAAGAACGTGAAGCATGTCCCAGACATGTTGAAGAACTTACCTTACTGAGCAAGGCCAAGTTTGCTGTGATCTTTGAGGCTGATAACCTCATTCTGAAGAAGTATGGAATGTACCTTGGAATGGGGTACGTCAAGGGAGGACTTGTGAAGATGTGTGTCTAGGCTATCATCAAGGGTGGAAAAGATGAAGTAAGTATCAATAAGAATAAGATTGTTGCAAATATTGTTTCGGATGTTGATCCAAAAACTGTTGTAACCGTTGATGAGATGAATAAGAATCCAGTTGCTTACTTGCTTGAGTCTTTTAATATTTGACATGAACGATTAGGACACATGACTAATAAAACAATAAACCGTTTGATGAATCTGAACCTAATTCCGAAATGCAAAATGAGTAAAGAAAAATGTGAAGTGTGCGTACAGGCCAAACTTACAAAACACCATCATCCAAAGTCGAAAGGATAACCACAACTTTAGATTTAATTCACACTGATTTATGTGACTTAAAGTTTGTACCAACTAGAGGTGGGAAAAATTATTTCGTGACATTTACATATGATCATACGAAATATTGTTATGTCTATTTGCTAAAAAGCAAAGATGAAGCTTTGGAAAAGTTTAAGGAATATAGATTGGAAGTTGAGAATTAACTTAGTAAGACTATTAAAATAGTCAGAAGCAACAGAGGAGGGGAGTATGATGGTCGGTTTAATGCTTTTTGTCAAGAACATGGAATTATCCACCAAACGACTGCTCCTTATTCACCAAAATCTAATGGAGTTGCGGAACGAAAAAATTGAACTCTAAAAGAAATGATGAACGCAATATTGCAAGAATTTGTTAGTAAGCCTAGGATCCAGGGTTCGTTATATTGAATTACTGACCTCGATCTTACCTTGTTCTGGCAGCGGAATGATTAGTGAAACGAGATCAGTAGCGACTCAGATGCTTCGCCTCTACCAGATACACACGCACACAAACCTGGAAAGCCGGGATGCTAGTGCCGGATCTTGGGATTTCTGAGTTTCTGGTGTTTCTGCTTTCTCTGTGAAGAAAAAGTGAACGGCTAGGGTTCTAGGTCGAAACTATATGTTTATATAAAGACCTGGAATAACTTAAACCGAGCTTTGGTTAATCCAATTCGTTTAAGTCATAAAATCGAAACATCAGTTTCGAAACCCGATCTGTGTCAATCGACACACATACTGTGTCGATCGACACACCATTCTAAACTCAATGTTAATGTGTATCCAATACACATCAACATGATCATTACCATAATGATCATTCCCATATTTATGCTTCCAGTTTGCTTAGGTGTGTGACCTTATAGGATCATATAATACTGGCAGTAAGTTTACAACTTACAGATTGCAAGAGGCTTCTAGCAAAACATTGCAACCGCCCAGCATTATACGAATGTCTGATCTCCACACACAACTATCATCAGGAGTGAGTACAAGTGTGATTTCAGGACACTATCCCAACAATCTCCCACTTGTATTGGAATCATCAATTCCTATAATCCTTTTGTCTCTATATCTCGATTTGACATAAGGCAAGATTAGTGTCATCCTTATTAAGCCAACATCGTGTTTATCGAACTCCTGATCTTATACTGAACAAGACAAACAACTGAAATACAGTTCGTTTGAGTGCGGCCACACATTTTCTCAGTATCAAATCTTCGATAGGCCCTGAGATATTTATCTCCCGTTATTCAGGAGGGACAAATCCCATCTTATTCCATCCATGTTCCTATACACACTTCATGATACACCTGAATAATGCCGTTATAGCCGCCAGTTACGGGTCGACGTTTGACAAGGTCAAAGTGCACCAATTCATATGCAAGAAAGCATGATGAACTCAGGTCTAATGACTATACTCTATAGTCGTAATGAGAATCTCTCATGACACAGATATAACTATCTTGGAGACTTCTCATTAGCGGGTCATGTCCGATCATATGTTCATCAACATATATCTATGTGACTGACTGTGATACACATATCACTGACTCTATGAAACTTAGTCAACAGTCACCTCACAAGCTAGTCTCTCGCGGTTGTCAGTGTCCCACATTGACAACCTCGACTAGGGACATATCATAATTTATGTCATCTATAACTTATAGGGTTTCATGATCAAGTCCTCAACTTGATGACCTATAATATGGCATAAACTTATTTTGGGACCATTATTTAGATCACAATAAATAATGCTGAAATCAAATTTCATTAAACATATCCAAAAGTATGTTTACAAGAACATCTTAATATAACTAAAATAAAACCACAAAAACTCCCACTAGAATCAAGATTACATCTTAAGATCTCTAATGCGTACAGTAGTAGTGTGATACTCATGCTTAGGCCTTGGGAGCGGCTTAGTAAGAGGATCAGCGACATTCTCGTCTGTCGGAACTCGACTGATCTTCACTTCTCCTCTATTGACGATATCACGAATCAGGTGATATCTCCTCTCTATGTGTTTGGACTTATGGTGTGACCTGGGTTCTTTCGTCTGAGCAATGGCTCCATTGTTGTCACTGTTGGGAATGTCCTGAAATCTACTGTGCTATCTCTAGAAAGTATGATAAGTGTCGAGATCAGACATAAGTCATAAATACTGGGAGGTCATGATGACTTGCTAGAGCCCGCTCTTGATCTATAAGTTAAGTACTTATTACCAGTATTGTATGATCCCTAAGGGTCACACACCATAGCTAACGGGAAAGTTAACAAGGAATTAATACAGTAAGATGCAAGACATTTACTGTATTTGTACAGAGAATTGGGCCAGACAAAATACAGTCTTTTTGTCTGATTTGGGTCTTGGGCCAAAAAGCCTAATAAGCCATTAGTTTAATTACTTGGGCCCATATAAGGAAGAGGAGGCGCCAGTAAGCCCTAGTGGTCTGCGATTTTCAGGTCTGGCCGTCCTCCTCTCTCTCTGTTGTTCCAGCTTGGTCTAGCAGCCTGATCCAGTAGCTTGTAAGCGTGTGGATACCAAGGAGGAGCCGGTAATCATCAGCTCTTGCAGATCTCGATATTCCCTTGATCAATCCGCTGCAATTATAAGGTAATCATCCTGATCTGTTTATGATTCATCTGCAAATCACCTAGATCCTAGTTGATTATGTTAGGTTGTAATCTGATAATTACACCAATGAATAAACATAATCCTACAGTGGTATCAGAGCCCAGGTTGTTAGGTTTTTGCTTTTTGGATCATACTAGGTTGTTTATTAGTTTGATGAATCGATTTTAATGAGTAAAATTTGATTAGAAAACTTGAAAAACCTAATATGTAAATCGCATGATCCGATTGAAACCCACCGGTATGCGATGTGGACGCCCGTATCGATCGACGAGGGAGCGGGATATCGATCGATATCAATCGGATCGATTGCTTCTCGCTGTCCCGATGACCCGATCGCAACGAGCTGATGCACGCGAGTATCGATCGACGTGTAAGTGTCATATCGATTGATATGCTGGCGAGGCATACGTTCCGCGAGTAGCCAATCGGTTTAGCCGAGCTTCGCGGTTCGTTCTTCCCAAACCCGCGACAATGAACCGATCAAACCGATTGTGGTTCATTGTCAGCTTTAGCTTAAACCGCAAGTTAGGTCAAAATTGGCTAAAACACAAGGTGTTTCTTCCCGGTTTTGGACTTAACCGAACCGATCCAATTTTAATTGGTGGTTCAAGCGGTTAACCCAAATCGCGGTTTGCTGGAAATTATTTAATACAATTGGTATTATTTAATTTCTGGTTAAACCGGATTTAAATTCAAAAATTGAATTTTAACCTAAACCGAAGGCTGGTCTAAGTTTGATTTGGTTGGACCAAATAATTTAGAGCTGGTCTGGTTTAGTAAATAACCAGTTGGATTTAGTAGTTAATTTGGTCTTGGACCAGAATTAATGAACCGACTCGGTTATGTCAAATTATTGGGCCAATTGGAATTATGTGGTCTTGGGCCAAGAATTGGGCCTATAATTTGTGACCCAACCGAAAACTTTAATAAAAATATTAAATTAGAAATTTCTATTTTTAGCATGTTTCTAGATTTAGAAAGTTTCTAAAATAAGAAAGTTTCCCAAAATAGTAATCTTCTATTTTTGGAAAGAAAACCTAAAATCCTCAAAACAAATATCAAGCTTGGATGTCTTGCCCAATCTTGTCAGCTACTTAACGCTTATTCAATTACAGATATGGCTTACAGTGTGAGGTGTCTGTTTTTGCGTAAGTAAAGTAGTATATAGTCACTAATTTCATTGGGAGTCCCAGACTTTAGTGATTATTTGGCTGTAAGAGATTGGTTTCCTTGACTGGGCCATCGGGAGTCCCGGGCCTTGAGACATCTGGTGAATTGGGCCTTGGGCCCAATCCACAACCGAGAGTTATATAGATATAACTAGCTGTGTGTATGCTTACCAAGTAAAGCTAATTCCGGGTGACGGCCAGTGGCCCACTTTGGTTTTAGTTGAACATGGGTCTCGGAATCATTGCATTCTTATGAGGTTAAACAAAGAAATTTTGAATGCAATGCGAGTTTTCTTATAAGTTTTTAAGATTACTCTTTTATGAACTAAATAACTAAAACTCTATTGTCTCATTATTTCAGCTATGTCAAGCACAACAACACAAAACACTTTCTCGATCCGGTCTGCCCTTGAGAAGGACAAACTGAACGGATCAAACTTCCTGAACTGGTCCAGGAACCTGAGACTTGTGCTCAGGCAGGAGAAGAAGGCTTATGTCCTTGAAAGAGTTCTCCCCCCTATACCTGCGAATAATGCCGCACAAGCTGTGAAGAATGCTTGGGATACGCATTCTTCAGATGCTAATGACGTGGTTTGCCTAATGTTGGCGACAATGGCTCCCGATCTGCAGATTCAGTGGGAAGGCCTGACTTGTCCCATGGAACTGATGGCAAACCTGAAAGCGTTGTTTCAGGAGCAGGCTCGTACAGAGAGATTCCAAACTGTAAAGAATCTCTTGGACTGTAAAATGGCTAAGGATGCAGCAGTGAGTCCACATGTTCTGAAAATGATGGGTTATCTCGATCATTTGACTAGACTCGACTGTCCTATAAGCCAAGAGCTTGCTTGTGATATCGTTCTGCAGTCTCTTACTCCTGCATATGACCAGTTCACCTTGAACTATAATATGCATGGGTTGACAAAGACTTTGCCTGAGCTACATGGTATGCTCAAGACTGCAGAACCTAATCTGAAGAAGGCCAAGGACCCGTCTGTACTCATGGTGCAGAAGGGCAGGGGTTTCAATAAATCTGCTGCAGACAAGGGAAAGGGCAAGGCTGTCCACAACGAAAAGGCCAAACCCAAGCCCGTGTCTAAAGCTGGGCCTTCTGATATCTGCCACTTTTGCAAAGAGGCAGGGCATTATCACAGGGACTGTAAGAAATACCAGGAAAGTCTGAAGGAGAAGAAGAAGTCCTTCGCGACTACTTCTTCAGGTATTTTTGTTATTGAAGTAAATACTACTACTTCTGATAATACCACTTGGGTATTAGATACTGGATGTGGGGCTCATATTTGTACTAATGTGCAGGCGCTCAGCAACAGTAGAAGGTTGAAGCAAGGGCAAGTAGAGTTGCGGGTTGGCAATGGAGCGAAGGTTCCAGCACTGGCCGTTGGCACTTACTTGTTATCTTTACCTTCTGGATTGATTTTAGAACTTGAGAATTGTTATTTTGTACCTGCTATAAGCAGAAATATCATTTCAGTTTCATTATTGGATTTACAAGGATTTGATTTTTCTATTAAGAATAAATTGTGTTCCTTTAATCTCAATGATATGTTCTATGGCTGTGCCCCTCTTATTAATGGGCTGTACATGCTGGATCAATCTACTCCAGTATATAACATTAATACAAAACGGTTCAAATCTAACGAAGAAAATGAAACGTTTCTCTGGCATTGTCGTTTGGGGCACATTAGTGAGAAACGCGTCAAGAGGCTCCATTCAAATGGACTCTTGGGCTCATTTGACTTTGAGTCTTGTGAGCAATGCGAATCTTGCCTAATGGGCAAAATGACACGGGCCCCTTTTAATAAACCTACAGAAAGGGCTAGTGAACTATTGGGCCTGATACATACTGACGTGTGTGGCCCAATGTCCACAAATGCTAGAGGAAACTATCAGTACTTCATCACATTCACTGATGATTTCAGTAGATATGGATATGTCTACTTGATGAAACATAAGTCGGAAACCTTTGAGAAGTTCAAAGAATTCCAGAATGAAGTACAGAACCAGCTTGGTAAAAGTATTAAGGCTCTTCGGTCTGACCGAGGAGGAGAATACTTGAGCCAAGAATTCCGTGATCATCTGAGTGAGTGTGGAATCATCTCCCAACTCACACCTCCTGGAACACCTCAGTGGAATGGTGTGTCTGAGAGAAGGAATCGGACATTGTTAGATATGGTCTGATCCATGATGAGTCACACAGACCTTCCTATATCCCTTTGGGGATATGCTTTGCTGACCGCAACGTTCACACTGAATAAAGTGCCATCAAAAGCAGTAGCAAAGACACCATACGAGTTATGGACTGGAAAAGCTCCAGCAATGTCTTTTCTCAGAATTTGGGGTTGTGAAGCCTATGTCAAAAGATTAATCTCAGACAAGCTTACACCAAAATCTGACAAATGCTACTTCATTGGTTATCCTAGGGATACCAAGGCTTATTACTTCTATCTGCGATCCGAGAACAAGATCTTTGTTGCTCGGGACTGTACTTTTCTTGAGAGAGAATTTCTCCCTAAGAAAGATAGTGGGAGTAAGGTACAACTTGATGAAATTCAAGAAGGACAGGAACCTGTTCAACCTAATGAGGAAGAACAGCAGGATGAATTACATGAAGTTGTAATAGAACCTGAACCTGAAGTACCTGAAGTTCGAAGATCCGGAAGGATCCGTCACGAACCCGATAGATATCAGGGATTCCTCGTGACTAATTGCCATGATCTTTTGATCATTGACGGTGATGAACCCTCGAACTTTTCAGAAGCCATGATAGGCCCTGACTCCTCAAAGTGGCGTGAAGCCACTGAATCCGAGATGGACTCCATGTCTGTCAACCAAGTGTTCTCACTGGTTTACTTACCCGCTGGTGCTAAAGCCATCGAGTGTAAATGGATCTTCAAGAAGAAGATTGACATGGATGGAAATGTCCAGATTTACAAGGCCCGGTTGGTGGCAAAAGGTTTCAAGAAATTTATGGTATAAACTATGATGAAACCTATTCACCAGTGGCTATGATGAAATCAATTCGGATTCTCCTAGCAACTGCCGCTTATTATGATTATGAGATTTGGCAGATGGATGTGAAAACCGCCTTCCTGAATGGAATCTTGGAGGAGGATGTGTATATGACACAGCCTGACGGTTACATTGATCCTAAGAATGCTGGGAAAGTATGCAAACTTCATAAATCCATTTATGGATTGAAGCAAGCATCCAGGAGTTGGAATCTTCGTTTTGATGAGGCAATAAAGAATTTTGACTTCATCAGAAACAAGGAAGAACAATGTGTGTATAAGAAAACTAGTGGGAGCAAAGTGGCGTTTCTTATCCTATATGTCGATGACATATTGCTTCTTGGAAATGATATTCCAATGCTGAAGTCTTGTTAAAGACTGGCTGGGAAGTTGTTTTTCCATGAAGGACATGGGTGAAGCCGCGTATGTTCTTGGAATCCGAATCTTTAGAGACAGATCTAAAAGGCTGGTTGGACTTTATCAAGATTCTTATATAGACAAAGTCCTGCATCGATTCGGAATGGATAAATCCAAGAAGGGATTCACGCCAATGATACATGGTGCTACACTAAGCAAGGATCAGTGTCCTAAAACACCTGATGAGCTTAAGCGCATGAGTAGGATTCCTTATGCTTCGGCTATAGGATCTATCATGTATGCCATGATCTGTACTCATCCTGATGTTGCTTATGCACTAAGCATGACGAGTAGGTACCAGTCTAATCCAGGTGAGAGTCACTGGATTGCCGTAAAGAATATCCTGAAGTATTTGAGGAATACTAAGGATAAGTTATTGGTTTACGGAGGAAGTGAAGTGCTTGAAATGAGTGGATTCACGGATGCAAGTTTTCAGACAGATAAAGATGATTTCCGGTCACAGTCTGGTTACATCTTCTGTCTGAATGGCGGTGCAGTAAGTTGGAAGAGCTCCAAGCAGAGCACCGTGGCAGATTCCACAACTGAAGCTGAATACATCGCTGCTTCAGAAGCTGCGAAGGAAGGAGTTTGGATAAGGAACTTCATGATTGAACTCGGTGTATTCCCAAATGCCACTGAGCCTTTAACACTGTATTGTGACAACAATGGTGCAATTGCTCAAGCCAAGGAACCGAGACATCATCAGAAATCCAAACATATTATGAGAAGGTATCACATGATTCGTGATATAGTGAATAGAGGTGAAGTGATGGTCAGCAGAGTTCCCACTGATGAGAACGTGGCTGACCCGTTGACAAAGCCACTCCCGAGACCTAAGCACGAGTTGCATACTGCTGCTGTAGGAATTAGAGATATTCAAATGTAATCTCTTTTTGAGTGGGAGTTGTGAGGGCTTTATTTTAGTTATTTTGATTGGTTCATGTAAACATTTTTAAATGTTAATGAAATTTTATTTCTGGATTATTTTTAACTGTGATATAAAATAATCGTTCCAAAATGATTCATGTCATTATATATGGGCCATCGAAGTACATGAGTAGACTTGATCCTGAAACCCCATATTTAACGAAATGACATAAATCATAGTGTCCATGGTCGAAGGTTGTTGAAATTGGAACACCAACAACCACTTGAGACTAGAGTGTGTTGAGACTTATGACCAAGTTTCGAGGGGTCATAGATGCGCGGCATCAAAGTCGACACATAGGTATATGCAGGGGAGCATATGACCGGACATGGCCCGCTGATGAGAACTCTACAAGATATTAATATTTGTGTCATGAGAGGTTCTCATATACGACTATAGAGTATAGTCCTTAGACCTGAGTTCGCATGCATGTGGCTGCACATGGATTGATGCGCTTTGATCATTGTCTAACGCTGTTTCGTAACTGGGAGCTATATGGACCTTGGTTGGGTGTATTATGAAGTATGTAGTTCATAGTGATGGAACAAGATGGGATTTGTCCCTGCCGTTTAACGGAGGTAATATCTCTAGGCCAATCGGAGACTTGATAGCTGGTAAGAGAGTGGCCACTCCCAAACGGACTTGCCCAAGTCGTTTGAATTGTCAGTATCAAATCTGGTCCGATGAACATGGTCTGGCTATATAAGGATGACACGCATCTTGCCTTATGCCAGATCGAGATATTGAGACAAAAGGATTAGGGAATGTAGGATTCCAGTACAAGTGGGAGATTGTTGGGAATGTCCTGAAATCTACTGTGCTATCTCTAGAAAGTATGATAAGTGTCGAGATCAGACATAAGTCATAAATACTGGGAGGTCATGATGACTTGCTAGAGCCCGCTCTTGATCTATAAGTTAAGTACTTATTACCAGTATTGTATGATCCCTAAGGGTCACACACCATATCTAACGGGAAAGTTAACAAGGAATTAATACAGTAAGATGCAAGACATTTACTGTATTTGTACAGAGAATTGGGCCAGACAAAATACAGTCTTTTTGTCTGATTTGGGTCTTGGGCCCAAATGCCTAATAAGCCATTAGTTTAATTACTTGGGCCCATATAAGGAAGAGGAGGCGCCAGTAAGCCCTAGTGGTCTGCGATTTTCAGGTCTGGCCGTCCTCCTCTCTCTCTGTTGTTCCAGCTTGGTCTAGCAGCCTGATCCAGTAGCTTGTAAGCGTGTGGATACCAAGGAGGAGCCGGTAATCATCAGCTCTTGCAGATCTCGATATTCCCTTGATCAATCCGCTGCAATCATAAGGTAATCATCCTGATCTGTTTATGATTCATCTGCAAATCACCTAGATCCTAGTTGATTATGTTAGGTTGTAATCTGATAATTACACCAATGAATAAACATAATCCTACAGTCACAAAACAAAGCCACTGGCTCCAAGATACTAGGAACCACACCAAGTTCAGTCATGAACTTCTTGATCCAAACAGCTACCTTTGCCGCTTCTGAAGCAGCAACATATTCAGCTTCCGTCGTGGAATCAGCTACGGTATTCTGCTTAGAGCTCTTCCAGCTCACTGCACCGCCATTTAGACAGAAGACATATCCAGACTGTGATCGGAAATCGTCTTTGTCCGTCTGAAAACTCGCATCGGTGAATCCATTCACCACAAGTTCTTCACTTCCTCCATATACAAAGAACTTATCCTTGGTATGTCTCAAATATTTGAGAATATTCTTGACAGCTGTCCAGTGATCTTCACCTGGATCAGATTGGTATCTACTCGTCATGCTTAACGCGTAAGCTACATCTGGACGAGTGCAGAGCATGGCATACATGATAGATCCTATTGCAGAAGCGTAAGGAATCCTACCCATGCGTTCTTGCTCAGCATGTGTCGCTGGACAATGCTTCTTGCAGAGACTGATGCCATGAGACATCGGTATGAAGCCCTTCTTGGAATCATGCATCTTGAATCTGTGCAACACCTTATCAATATAAGTGTCCTGGCACAATCCAATCAGCCTGTTCGCTCTATCTCTGTAGATTCTGATTCCAAGGATGTACGCGGCTTCTCCCATGTCTTTCATGGAAAACAACTTCCGAGCCAAGTCTTAACAGACTGAAGCAACATAACGTCATTACCGAGAAGAAGTATGTCATCGACATACAGTACGAGAAACGTAAATCCGCTCCCACTAGTCTTCTTGTATACACATGGTTCTTCTTCGTTCTTGATGAAACCAAATTGTTTTACTGCTTCATCAAAACGAAGATTCCAACTCCGTGATGCTTGCTTCAATCCATAAATGGATTTATGAAGTTTGCATACCTTCCCAGCATTCTTAGGATCTACAAAACCCTCAGGTTGTGTCATATACACATCCTCTTCCGAAATACCATTCAGGAAGGCGGTTTTGACATCCATCTGCCAAATCTCATAATCATAATAAGCGGCAGTTGCTAGAAGAATCCGAATGGATTTAAGCATAGCGACTGGGGAATAGGTTTCATCAAAATCAATACCATGAATCTTCTTGAAACCTTTAGCCACCAACCTAGCTTTATAAATTTGGACATTGCCATCCACGTCAATCTTCTTCTTGAAGATCCATTTAAACTCAATGGCTTTTGCACCATTAGGTAAATCGACCAAGGACCATACTTGGTTTCCTGACATGGATCCCATTTCGGATTTAGAGGCTCCAAGCCACTTTTCGGAGTCCGGGCCCATCATTGCTTCCGCGAAGGTTGCCAGTACGTCACTTTCAATGATCATCAGATCATTGTAGTTAGTCACGAGAAATCCATAATATCTCTCGGGTTCGTGACGGATCCTTCCGGATCTGCGAACTTCAGGCTCCACAGGTGTGGGCTCCACAGAACTTTGTGGATCCAACTACTGCTCTTCCTAAGCAGGTTGAGCACTCTCCTGTGCATCTTGAATTTCTTCGAGATGTACTTTACTCCCACTGTTTTTCTTAGAGAGAAACTCCCTCTCAAGAAAAGAACAGTCCCGAGCAACAAAGACTTTGTTCTCAGATCGGGTGTAAAAGTAGTATGCCTTGGTTTCCCTAGGATAACCAACGAAGTAACATTTATCTGATTTGGGTGCGAGCTTGTCAGAGATTAAACGTTTGACATAAGCTTCACAACCCCAAATCTTCAGGAAAGACAGACTTGGAATATTCCCAGTCCACAATTCATGTGTCTTTTCCACTGATTTAGATGGCACCCTATTTAGTGTAAACGCAGACGTTTCTAGAGCGTATCCCCAAAAGGATAATGGAAGATCTGAATGACTCATCATAGACCGAACCATATCCAATAAGGTTCGATTCCTCCTCTCTGACACTCAATTCCATTGGGGTGTTCCAGGAGGAGTGGGTTGTGAAACAATTCCACACTCGCTCAGATAGTCACTGAATTCTTGACTCAAGTATTCTCCTCCGCGATCCGACCGCATAACTTTGATACTTTTGCCAAGTTGGTTCTGTACTTCATTCTTGAACTCCCTGAATCTATCAAAGGATTCTGACTTGTGTCTCATCAAATAGACGTAGCCATACCTACTGAAGTCATCAGTAAAGGTAATGAAGTACTTGTAATTTCCTCTGGCAACAGTGCTCATCGGCCCACATACATCAGTATGAATAAGGCCCAATAAGTCACCGGCCCTTTCATTCGGTTTGTTGAAAGGTGCCCTAGCCATTTTGCCCATCAAGCAAGATTCGCATTTCTCACATGATTCAAAATCAAATGAGCCCAGAAGCCCATTTCGATGGAGTCTCTGAATGCGTTTCTCATTGATATGGCCCAAAAGACAATGCCATAAGAAAGTCGGGTTTTCGTCATTTGACTTAAACCGCTTTGTATTTATGTTAAAGACAGGCATTTCTTGGTTTAAGACATATAACCCATTATCTAATGGGGCGCTACCATAAAACGTACCATCACGATTAAAAGAACAAACTTTATTCTTAACAGCAAAATCAAAACCTTCCAAATCCAAAACGGAAACTGAAATTATGTTTCTGCTAATCGCAGGTATAAAGTAGCAATTATTCAATTCTAAAACCATGCCAGAAGGTAAAGACAAATCATAAGTGCCTACGGCCAGTGCAGCAACCTTAGCTCCATTCCCGACCCGTAGCTCCACTTCTGCTTTCTTCAGCGTTCTACTGTTTCTTAGTGCCTGCACATTAGTACAAATATGAGCACCGCAGCCGGTATCCAATACCCACGAAGTAGAACTAGAAGACATAACATTAAGTTCGATAACATAAATACCTGAGTCAGACGCATCATACGTCTTCTTCAGCTTCTTGTAATCTTCCATGAACTTCTTGCAGTCTCTCTTCCAATGCCCTAGCTGCTTGTAGTAGTTGCATTGGTCCTCAGGAGAAGGCCCGGATTTGGGCTTGGGCTTGGGCTTGTCTTGACTCTCAGTCTGGACAGCTTTAGCTTTTCCCTTATCCTTACTAGTTTTCTCAAACCTTTTACCCCCTTGTACCATCAGTACACTAGGAGTTGCCTTCTTGAGATTCGGCTCTGCTGTCTTAAGCATGCCGTGCAACTCAGTCAATGTCTTAGTCATGTTTTGCATGTTGTAGTTCATGATGAACTGATCAAAACACGACGGCAAAGACTGCAGAATCATGTCAGTGGCTAGCTCCTGGCTAATGGCACACTCCAGTTTCCCCAGGTTATCAATGTAACCCATTATTTTAAGGACATGAGGACTCACTGGACTGTCCTTAGCCAGCTTGCAATCCATGAGAGATTTAACCGTCTGGTATCTCTCTGTGCGAGCTTGCTCCTGAAACAAAGCTTTCAGGCTGTTAATCATCTCAATCGGTGACATCACGTTCTCATATTGCTTCTGCAGCTCAGAGTTCATAGTCACCAGCATTAGACAATTAACGTCTTTGACATCATCTGAATGCTTATCCCAAGCATTCTTATCTGCCTGTGTGGCATTGGAACGTGGCCTCTCGGGGAGAACTCTTGTAAGGACATATTCCTTGTTCTCCTGCCTGAGAACTATTCTCAGGTTCCAATACCATTCCAAGAAATTTGATCCATTAAGCTTGTCCTTCTCAAGGACGGATCTTAGCGAGAAAGTGTTGATGTGAGTTGGGACAGACATAGCTGTAATTAAAAGAGGTAGAGGTTTTAGTTATGATGCTCAAGGAAATGAGAATTCTTATCTAATAAGAAAACTCGCATTGTATTCAAAAGCTATGTTTCCTCAGATGAATACAATGAACCAAAATCCTCAGATCACTAAAGTTTTAGTGGGCGACTCGCCATCACCCAAACTGTAGTTATCTAGGTAAGCAAATCATTGCTAATTGTACCCAGTACAACTCTTGGTCGCAGATAAGACAATCCATGTCTTATCCACTCTGATGTCTCTGGGCCCAGAACTTCTGATAGCCCAGTCAAGTAAACCAATCTCTTCAGTCTTGTGATCATTGACAGTCGCACTGCAAATCTATCAATGATCACCTGCCTTACTCATGTAGTTGTGGATACCAAGGACTCCAAGGTTATCCAACAACGAAACGAGTCTTGACAGTAGACAAGATCGGGCAAGACATCAAGATCACTTGATATTTAGTTGAGGAAAAGAACTATTTAATCTTAATGCATATCCAATATGCGTCCAAGAAGTTTTAAGTTGTTTAAACATCTAGATTTATTAAGTTTAGGTTAAACTAGAACAGGGAATTAGATTTGATTTGGTATTCGCAATTTGAGGTCCAACCACCAAATCTGCGAGTGGTGTGTCGATCAACACAACCTTGTATCGGTCGAGACAACCTAATTTAAACCGGACTTCGATAACCGGTCAAACCGGATCGAATTTCCTTAACCGGCTCAATCTAATCAACCGGTCCGGTTTAATGATCCATGTCAATCGAGACACATCACGGTGTCGTTCGACATGACCAAACCAAAATCAAATTGGCTTTCCGGTTCAATCCAATTGAACCGGGTCGATAACCGGTAAATCTGATTTAACCGAAATCAACCAATTATAACTGTGTCGACCGACGCACCCAGTGTGTTGATCGACATATTAGGGTATCAGGAAATCTGATCTCTAAGATCGGAACCCTAAAATTTTGATAGGCGTATTCGCGGTGCATCGACCGACACAAGCTTAGTGTCGATCGACACTGTGCGAAAACCCTAAAGTTTTATGATCGTTTTCGCGGTGTGTCGACCGACACAAACTTGTGTCGATCGACACTGTGCGGAAACACAGGTTCATCGTTTTAAATCACAGACTAAAACCGAGTTTTTCTTGATCAAAACATGAAACAGCAAGCATAAATCTACTCAAATACATCAGTTTTCGAATTATATGCTTTTTGATTCAATGAATTAAACCCTAATAGCTCTGATACCACTGTTAGTAAGCCTAGGATCTAGGGTTCGTTATATTGAATCACTGACCTCGATCTTACCTTGTTCTGGCAGCGGAATGATTGGTGAAACGAGATCAGTGGCGACTCAGATGCTTCGCCTCTACCAGATACACACGCACACAAATCTGGAAAGCCGGGATGCTAGTGCCGGATCTTGGGATTTCTGAGTTTCTGGTGTTTCTGCTTTCTCTGTGAAGCAAAAGTGAACGGCTAGGGTTCCAGGTCGAAACTATTTGTTTATATAAAGACCTGGAATGACTTAAACCGAGCTTTGGTTAATCCAATTCGTTTAAGTCATAAAATCGAAACGTCAGTTTCGAAACCCGATATGTGTCGATCGACACACATACTGTGTCGATCGACACACCACTCTAAACTCAATGTTAATGTGTATCCAATACACATCAACATGATCATTACCATAATGATCATTCCCATATTTATGCTTCCAGTTTGCTTAGGTGTGTGATCCTATAGGATCATATAATACTGGCAGTAAGTTTACAACTTTCAGATTGCAAGAGGCTTCTAGCAAAACATTGCAACCGCCCAGCATTATACGAATGTCTGATCTCGACACACAACTATCATCAGGAGTGAGTACAAGTGTGATTTCAGGACACTATCCCAACAGAATCTGGGTTAACCCAGAACATGTGGGGGAAGCATTGCTTACGACAAATTATATCCTTAATAAAATTCCATACAAAGTTACGGGTAAAACACCTTATGAACTCTGGAAAGGTGTTGAACCTTCGTACAAATACCTCAGAGTGTAGGGGAGCCTAGCAAAAGTAGCAGTACCACCTCCGAAAAAGGTCACAATAGGACCAAAAACTGTGGATTGTATTTTCATAGGATATGCGCACAACAGCAGTGCTTATCGTTTTTTGGTATATAAATCAGATATACCAGATATCCATGTCAATACAACAATGAAATCACGCAATGCTTCGTTCTTCGAAAACGTGTTTCCTTGCAAGGATAACTCGTATCCGAAAAGGAAACACGATCAAAGAGAAGAAAATGAGGCAAGCACCTCTGGTACTTCAGTCCATGAGGACGCAGAAGATACTGAAGATGAACCTAGACGTATCAAAAGAGCTCGCAAGAAAAAGTCTTTTAGCGATGATTTCATGATGGTTTTTTTTTTTTCAGAGAACGAACCAAGAATATTTGCAGAAGCCATGTCTACACCAGATGGACCTTCCTGGAAAGAAGCCGTTAATAGTGAAATTGATTCCGTTATGCAGAGCATACATGGTTTATAACCGATTTACCTCAAGGGTTTAAAGCGCTAGTGGATTTTCAAGAAAAAAATTGAAGACCGATGGCTCAATCCTTAGTACAAGGCTAGGTTTGTAGTGCAAACAAAAAGAAAGTCTGCATTTCTTTGACACATATTCTCCAGTAACGAGAATAACCTCAACAATAATGCTGACTGGAATAGCAGCGTTAAGAGACCTAGAAATACATCAAATGGATGTCAAAACTGCTTTTCTAAACCGAATATTAGAAGAGGAAATATATATGAAAC
Source organism: Orychophragmus violaceus (assembly GCA_030180135.1). NCBI lineage: Eukaryota > Viridiplantae > Streptophyta > Magnoliopsida > Brassicales > Brassicaceae > Orychophragmus > Orychophragmus violaceus. The sequence goes on from CM058233.1 coordinate 30,873,938, forward strand.
AACCAGAGGGGTTTGTTATTCCTGGACAAGAACACAGAGTCTGTCGACTTGTGAAATCTTTGTATGGACTTAAACAAGCTCCAAAACAATGGCATGATAAATTCAACAACATAATGATGTCAAATGGATTCAACATAAATGAATATGACAAGTGTCTCTATGCCAAAAATACTCCAAATGGGTATATCTTGCTATGTTTAGATGTAGATGATATGCTTATTATTGGAAGTAATAAAGATATGATCAATCAGACCATGCTTAGTCAGAAATTTGACATGAAAGATATGGGACTTGCGGACGTAATCCTAGGGATCAAGATCACTAGGAATACTGAAGGAATCATACTTTCTCAAGCCCATTATGCTGAAAAGATACTTGAGTGGTTTAAAACCTACTCAAACGGGACTGCACAAACTCCAGCTGACGCACAACTTCACTTGACTAAAAATTCAGGTGAACCGGTGTCGCAAGTAGAATATGCAAGGGTGATTGGGAATCTGATGTACTTAACAAAATGTACTAGACCCGATTTAGCATACTCCGTAAACGTACTTATTCGCTACACCAGTAATCCATGACATAATCATTGGAAATCTATAACAAGAGTATTAAAGTACTTAAGTTAGACAAAAAATTATGGTCTACACTATGGTAAAGAACCAGAAATTTTGGAAGGATATAGCGACAGAAATTGGATATCTGACTCCAAAAACTCAAAATCCACGAGTGGATATATCTTTACGCTTGCAGGTGCAGCAGTGTGCTGGAAATCTTCCAAACAAACTCTGTCGGCCAGATCGACCATGAAATCTGAGTTTATAGCGCTAGACAAAGCCGCAGAGGAAGCAGAATGGCTTCAGAAATTTACTGGAAGATATACCGATGTGGAGAAACCAGTGCAAGCTTTTCGTGTACACTATGATAGCCAGTCGGCTATAGCTAGAGCACTGAATAATTTCTATAATGGTAAATCTCGTCATATTAGAGACGTCATAAAACCATAAGACACTTGATCTCGACGGGAGTAATCACCGTGGATTACATCAGATCAAATGACAACCTAGCAGGTCCATTTACAAAAGGTTTGTCAAGAGATCAAGTGTTAAAATCATCAAGAGGAGTGGGTTTAAAGCCTACGGATTAAGAGGTAGTTTGATGGAAATCCTACATACGTGACTGGAGATCCCAACATGTAGGTTCAAAGGGACAACTAAATCAAAATGAATCATATAAGAGCACTCTTAAAATCTTGTATGTGCCCAGTTCCTAGAATGATAAAAATGTTACGTGTATGTGATAAGAATAAACATTGGCTTTTAATGATTTCATAGTTTCATAATAGTGGAGTATAACAAGGTACTTCTGAAAGGAAACTCATGATAAATCACCTAATGAGTGTGAAATGGGGACGTTTGTAGGAGAATGAACGTTAGGCTATATCCTCCAAGTTCACTCATGAAAACCAGTAAAGTTGATAGGTCTAAGTTTTAATCCTATTCTACTGCAAGTGCACAGGTAATGCAATTATAGTATAAAAGGTATCGAATCCCACATAGACTCTCGGTCACACGATAGATTATAGAACGTCAAATTAAGCTAGGAGAAAGTAATGAGAAACTAAATAGAAAGCAGAAATGTAAATCAGATAGCAGGAGTGGTTTGTAAGCAATCAACTAAAAGCGCTAAGTCTAGGGAGTTTTCAGGAAATCAGACTAGCACATCAGATAATCAGTCAGGATCAAATTAAGTTCGGTTCTAGAACTCAAACACGGATATAGAACTAACCAACTTTCGTTGCGAGAATTCTCTAAGTCTAATAGCAGAAACCCAAATTTCTTTGCAATTCCTAATAGATTAAACTAGCCTTAAGTGCAGGTTCGATGTGTTCACAATTCAATTAAACCAAATTTCTTTGCGAGTAATTCAATTGCTCAACCTAAATAGTTCAGATTCTAAATCACACTTTCGTGTCAATTTAACAACCTAGAGTCTAGATTCTAAGTGATCAAGTTAGAAACTAGTGTTAAGCAAGTCTAGCAGGTCCATTTACAAAACAAATCTAGCAAGTCTTGAAATCCCTAACGAGAATCCCTAAACCTAACTATGAATCTACTCAGACATGATCAATGAAGACATAATCAATGAATAAATAAATTGCATTAAAGAGAGTAAAGAAACAAAGGGGTTCGAAATCTTCTCCAAAAGCAGGAAGCAATACATGTTCAGATCAGCCCCAAAAAGCTTTAAAAACTCTCAGCTCAAAGTATGAAAGCGTATCTCAAACTGTTTGTAAAAACCTAATTATATTAGCCTAATCACGTCTTGGGGCTTCCTTGTAAATACTGAAACATCTGGGCAAAAGTACAATTTCCACAATCTTCATTAAACTCGCCGAGGAAAACCATCTCGCTCGTGTGTCGATCGATGCCCATGTTGTGTCGATCGATGCAATCCTCTGTTTTGGACAGTGAACTCTATCTCTCGGGTTAAATCTCCAAAATGCTCCAAAATGCTCCATAATCTCCAATTCCGCTCCAAACGTGCCTAGACCTGTAAACACACCTAAAAGACTCCAAAACATAACAAAAGACTCAATAAATAAGACATATACCATGGTTAAAAGCCCTAAAATCCATGGTATATCAACTCCCCCACACTTAGCCTTTGCTTGCCCTCAAGCAAAACAGAGAACTAGAACATGGTGAAGAGGGTTGAAAACTTTCAGAAACTCTTTTCATCTTAGAAGCAACAACACTCAGATTTACCTGCAAGACATCAAGACCAACATATACTTCCCACACACTTAGCAACTGTCCTGAGTAAACTCCACAATCACATTCAAGCATTCAAATTCACCCTATTGACTTCTATAAGCTATTAAGTGCGGTCTCACCTAAGGATTATCGATCAAAAGGCACATGGATTCTTACTCTGTTAGCTTTAGACCACCATACTATCTTTTTCTGGTTCCTTTCTTCTCTTTTCCCTTCCTTAGCAACTGATTTTTCCCCATTGGGTATCATTTTTATCAGTGCTCTTCCCGTTATGGGGTGTACTTTGGACACATTCCATGAATGCACAGGAGGTAATAGTGGTTGCTACCATTCCCGTGACTACTTCGGAGCTACTAGCTCATCCTCAGTTTATTATACTTTTTTGTTTACTTTAAGGAAGGGGAGAAGGGAACCTTACTTTGACAGGTTTGTAGGCTGTGTCAGAACTAACAGAGGAGTCCGACTCAAGGTATACCAAGCCCTTAGGTGAGAAAATTAAGTCAGGTTTACAGGGGTGAAGTCAGTAAAGGATCCTCTGAATACCTGAATTGATATGGGTGTCCTCAGTAGGCTGATCCGTATTGGTTTTTCTAATAGTCATAGATTGATCCTGCAACTTCATCCCAATGGTCACTTAAGTTCCTGCAAGTGCTGTTAACTTTTCAAAAATTCATTGTTTCTTACTTAAACTGTTTTGACTCAATAAAACAAAATTTTGAAAACATGACTGACTCTTAGAAAAAAAAAGCGTATGTCAGTAGCTACCTCCCCCACACTTGAAACACACTGTCCTCAGTGGTGTCAAGCCTAGGATTGGCGAGAAAATAAGTCGGAATGAAACAAACCGAAAAGGATCAGAATACTTACCTGTCGTCGGCCTGCGTCGATCGATGCCACAAAGGTGTCGATCGATGCAAGGCGATTATGCCCATGGTTAAGTAGATAACCGGTGTCTGATCCGTGATTGAACCGGCAAACCGTAAATCGTAATTGTATCGACCGATGCACAATGTGTGTCGATCGATGCAATGCGATTTTGCATGTTTCTCTCGGCCTTGAACACACGAAAGCAGAAAATCAAAAAAACCAAATCAAAAACGAAAAATGAAAACAAAAACGAACCTAACAGTGGGTTGCTTCCCACTCAGCGCTCTTTTAAAGTCATTAACTTGACCTTTCGGCTGAATCAGGCAGAGGGTGCATTATCCAGAGGCACAATCTGACCTCTTGGAATCTCGGCCTTAGCCCAATAATGTTTCACCCTCTGTCCATTGACAGTAAATTTCTTACCTTCCTGGTTGATTAGAACGACAGCTCCATAAGGACGTACCTCCTTGATCGTGAAAGGACCAGACCACCTCGACCTCAGTTTACCTGGAAACAATTGCAAACGAGAGTTATACAAAAGTACCTGATCATTAGGCTCAAATTGTCTAGAGACAATCTTCTTGTCATGATAAGCTTTGGTCCTCTCCTTGTACAACTTTGAGTTCTCATAAGCAAAATGCATAATCTCATCCAACTCATTGAGCTGCACCAATCTCTTTTCTGTAGCTGACTTAAGATCAAAGTTCATCTGCTTCACAGCCCATGCTGCTTTGTGCTCAAGCTCTACTGGCAGATGACATGCTTTTCAATACAGCAGATGGAATGGAGTAGTCCCAAGTGGTGTCTTGAATGCAGTCCGGTAAGCCCATAGTGCATCATCCAACTTTGCTGCCCAATCCTTCTTTGTCTTCCCAACTGTCTTCTCTAAGATCTCCTTGATTTGTCTATTAGAGACCTCGACTTGTCCACTAGTCTGAGGATGATAAGGAGTAGCAACTCGGTGATGAACTCCATGCTTCTGTAGCAGCTTCTCGAAGACCTTATTAATGAAATGAGATCCTCCATCACTAATTACTATCTGAGGTACTCCAAATCTAGGGAATATGATGGTCTTAAACAGCTTAATAACCACCGAAGAATCATTGGTTGGACTAGCTATCGCTTCCACCCACTTAGACACATTGTCCACAGAAACCAGAATGAACTTATTCCCATAGGATGAGGGAAAAGGACCCATGAAATCTATGCCCCAGCAATCGAAAACCTCATCCTCAAGAATGAAATTCCGAGGCATCTCATGCTTCTTACTGATTTTCCCTCTCCTCTGACAGGCATCACACTGAGAGACAAAAGAATGAGCGTCTCTAAACATCGTATGCCACCAGAAACCTGCTTGCAGAACCTTAGACACAGTCTTGAAAATAGCAAAATGTCCAGCATAATCTGATCCATGACAGTGAAATAGGATATCTGGAACCTCTGATTCAGAAACGCATCTCCTGTAAAGACCATCCGAACAGTGCTTGTAGAGATAAGGCTCATACCAATAGTATTGTCTGAGCTCCCTGAAGAACTTCTTCTTTGCATACCCTTTTAACTCATCTGGTTCAGTCTATGCAGCCAGGTAATTAGCTATATCTGCATACCAGGGTCGAGTAGTCGTCGCGACAGCATCAACTTCGAAGTCGTATTGTCCGATTCGAACCTTAAAAGGTTCTGGGCTCGTATCTGCACTGCAATGATCATCGCACAAGGTAGCATCGATCGTTGCTTCCTCGTCACATGCATCGATCGTCACAGATGTTGCATCGATCGACGCAATGCGATTAATCCGACAGTCCTGCAAATTTCTGTCCAAATCCATCTCAAATACTGTCCCGATCATATTGACGTTCTCCTCAGGAAAGAAATCATTAATGGGGACGTCTTCCTCAACCAGAATCCTTGACAGATGGTTAGCAACTCCATTCTCAACTCCCTTCTTGTCCCTCACTTCAATGTCAAACTCCTGAAGCAACAGAATCCATCTCAACAATCTTGGCTTAGCATCTTTCTTCTGCATCAGATACTTCAGGGCTGAATGATCAGTGTGTACAATCACCTTGGAGCCAACAAGATAAGGGCGAAACTTCTCGAATGCAAAAACAACAGCCAACAACTCCTTCTCTGTAGTGGCATAGTTTCTCTGCGCATCATCTAGTGTTCTGCTGGCATAGTAAATAGCATGAAGATTTATGTCCTTCTTCTGCCCCGGAACAACTCCTACAGCATAGTCACTCGCATCACACATAACCGCAAAAGGTAAATCCCAATCTGGTGGCTGAACTATATGAGCACTCACTAATGCTTGCTTGATCTATTCAAATGCAGTCTGACAATCTGCATTGAACTCAAACTTGGTACCCTTACACAGCAAAGCAGTTAGTGGTCTAGCAATCTTACTGAAGTCCTTGATGAACCGTCTATAGAAACCAGCATGTACAAGAAAACTCCTCACAGACTTCACAGAATCAGGCGCTTGAAGGCTGGTCATTACCTCAATCTTAGCGCGGTCTACTTCGATCCCTGCTTCAGACATTTTATGTCCAAGTACAATGCCATCTCTGACCATGAAATGGCACTTCTCCCAATTAAGAACTAAGTGCTTCTCCTCGCATCTAGCTAGCACCTTGCACAAATTATCCAAGCACTCATTATAAGATGACCCGTAAACTGAGAAGTCATCCATAAACACCTCCATAAAGTCCTCAATCATAGCAGTAAATATGGACATCATGCATCTCTGGAAAGTGGCTGGTGCATTACAAAGTCCAAAAGGCGTCCTGCGGTATGCAAATGTGCCATATGGACAAGTAAAGGTGGTCTTTCCCTGATCCTCTGGATGGATAGGAATCTGGAAGAAGCCTGAATATCCATCTAGGAAGCAATAGTAAGGGTGATTTGCTAACCTCTCCAGCATCTGATCAATAAAAGGTAAAGGGAAATGATCCTTCCTTGTCGCAGCATTGAGCTTACTGTAATCTATGCACATCCGGTGTCCAGTCACAGTCCTCGTAGGAATCAGCTCGTTCTTCTCATTCTTCACTACTGTAACTCCGCCTTTCTTAGCCACTACATGGACTGGACTAACCCAATCACTGTCTGAAATCGGATAGATGATCCCAGCATCGAGGAGCTTCATGATCTCCTTCTTCACTACATCCTTAAGATTATGATTCAGCCTCCTCTGATGCTCAACAGATGTCTTAGACTCGTCCTCAAGATGTATCCGATGCATGCACAGCTCCGGAGAGATACCTGAAATGTCATCAAGAGAATAGCCAAGAGCTTTGCGATGCTTGCACAGCTTGCTTAGCAGTAAGGTGAGCTCTGCGTTGTTCAAACTAGCATTAACAATCACTGGATATGTCGAATTAGGTCCAAGAAATGCGTACCTTAGCCCGGATGGAAGTGGTTTCAGCTCAATTTTTGGGGTATTTTCCTCTGCCCAATCTCTGTCGACCTGCAACGATCGATGCGTAAGATGTGTCGATCGATGCAAAGTCGCGTCAGACACATCCAGCTGCATCACTTGCTTAGCAGAATCCATTAGCCTCGCATAGCAGATTGCGGGCTCGTCTTGCAGGTGTTCCAGCTCCATTATAGAGCTCAGTAAAGCCCTCTCCAGTGGATCTTCAGCATGTGTCTTGTGAAAGTAATCCGCAGCCAAATCACTGAGAGTATCCACATAAAAGGTCTGTCCGTCGATGGTTGGTCTCTTCACCAGTTTGTCCATATCAAAACTCATCTTCAGATCACCCACATTCAGAATTATCTTACCTCTCTGGCAGTCAATCATCGCACCCGCAGTAGCCAAGAAAGGCCTACCCAATATCAGTGGATCTTTTGGTTCCTCTCCATACTGCAGAACCATAAAATCAGTAGGAATCACACATTGGCCAATCATTATGGGCACATCTTCCAATATTCCTTCAGGAATTCTGATTGTTCTGTCTGCTAAAACTAGTGAGATCCTAGTGGGCAGGAAGTCAGTCATCCCAAGTCTCTTAGCAACAGATAAGGGCATAAGGTTCACACTAGAACCAAGATCACATAGAGATCTCTCAAATCTTTCCATGTAGATACCACAATACAACACAAAGCTTCCTGGATCTTTCAACTTCTCAGGAATTCTGCCTTGAATCACTGCACTACATACTTCTGAGATCATCATTACACTCTCCTCATCAGACAATTTACCCGCAAGTAAGTCCTTAAGACATATCTTCATCACAGAAGTAGTCTGCATAGAATCAATCAAAGGCACTTCAATCTTCACCTTTTTAATGATCTCTTGGCACTTAGCATACTGCCTATCGTTCTTAGCCTTCCTGGGGTTTTTAGGAAAAGGGACTTTAGGCTTGTAAACCCTTTCATTCGACTTCTTCAGCTTTTCTGCGTTTGAAGTCTCGGCAGTCACCTTGCGTCGATCGTTGCTAGTGTTGCATCGATCGTTGCTTGGTGATGCTGTTACAACCTCTGCGTCGAGCTTGGGTTCAGCATCTCCATTTTCGCCTTGCATCGACCGTTGCTTGGGTGCGTCGATCGATGCATTGTGAATCCCATGGATCTCATCTTCCATCTCTTCAATTTCCATGATTTCCTCTAGGCTCAACTGCTTTTTCTGGGCAGGAAACAGCTCCTTACCACTTCTTAATGTCACTGCATTGCACTGATACTTAGGATTAGCATCAGTCCGTCCCGGAAGAGATCCATCTGGCCTCTGAACATATCCAACAGCCCTTGCAACCTTAGCATCAAGCTCCTTCACATGTGTGCTCAAGGATTCAAAATTCCCATTAAGATCCTCATACACAACATCCAGCTTCTTGTTGAAGTCCACAATAGTCTTAGTCTGTCCTTTCAGCAACTGTTCTATCATTGCTTCAATCTTGCTCTCATGAGCATTAGCTGCAGAAGGTGCCTGATAGGAGGATGATCCATAAGTCCTCTGATTACCTTGCTGAAAAGGTTTCTGGAAACCAGCATTCTGTCCAAATCCAGAAGAGTTCTGGTTGCTTGTGAAAGAACTCTTCTGTCCACCATTGAAGAACCTATTACCTTGCTGATTACTAAACATGTTTCCTTGGAATCCAGAACAACCAATGTAGTTCACATCCTCTTCCTGATGATCTTCTTCAGCTCCAAATACCTCAACATCCTGAGCGAAGTGGACAGCTTTCTTTCCAGTCAACAAGCTATGAAAAGTGTCCAACTTGCTCCTAATATCAGCTATCTCCATATTATCTATCTTCCCACCAGACTCTTTCCTTCTCCTATCAGAAGTCTTGGTGCTATTACTACTCACCAAGTTATCTATCAATGTATTAGCTTGCTCAGGAGTCCTTGTGTTGAAATTCCCATTGCTGGAATTGTCCAACGCAGTCTGGTAGTGGAGATCAATACCTCTGGAGAATATGCCCAGCAATGTCACTTCAGTGAATCCATGATGAGGGCAGTCTCGTTGGTACTTCTTAAACCTCATCCAAGTAGCCTTAAGAGACTCTGTAGGACCTTGGGAGAAAGTGAGAATGTTCTGTCTCGACTGATCAGAACTCACTCTTCACAGCATCCCAAGTAGTAAACTTCCCAGGTGGAAGTTGTTTCAGCCAAGCTGCATCATCTCGAACGAGAGAATAGGGGAAAAGTTTGAGAAACAGATAGTCATAGTTCACTCCATCGTACTTCATCCCAGTGACTATGTCTTCAAACTCATCAATATGGTCCATTGGCTGCTCATTTGGGAAACCATGGAAAGCATTCTGCCTCAGAATAGAGTAGTAGATAGTCTTGATCTCGAAGTCATTCTTCTCAAAACCAGGAGGTACAATTGCTGACCGGTTAGCATGGAACTCATCCGGACGGTTGTAGTCCGCAAGAGTCCTCTCAGCAGCATGAACAACCATCTGTCCTTGGCCTTGTCCTTGTCCTTGTGGCGGTTTAGGCTCAGGTTCAGGGATCACATTCCCTTCAGCATCTATCCTATCCCAGCATCATTGTATCGGTTGTTCAAATCTAGTCTAAACCCTAAGTTCAAATCTATCGAAGACTCAAAAGAGTCCCCGGCAACGGCGCCAAATACTTTATAGGTCTAAGTTTTAATCCTATTCCACTGCAAGTGCACAGGTAATTCAATTATAGTATAAATGGTATCGAATCCCACAGAGACTCTCGGTCACACGATAGATTATAGAACGTCAAATTAAGCTAGGAGAAAGTAATGAGAAACTAAATAGCAAGCAGAAAAGTAAATCAGAAAGCAGGAGTGGTTTGTAAGCAATCAACTAAAAGCGCTAAGTCTAGGGAGTTCTCAGGAAATCAGACAAGCAGATCAGATAATCAGTCAGGATCAAATTAAGTTCGGTTCTAGAACTCAAACACGGATATAGAACTATCCAACTTTCGTTGCGAGAATTCTCTAAGTCTAATAGCAGAAACCCAAATTTCTTTGCAATTCCTAATAGATTAAACTAGCCTTAAGTGCAGGTTCGATGTGTTCACAATTCAATTAAACCAAATTTCTTTGCGAGTAATTCAATTTCTCAACCTAAATAGTTCAGATTCTAAACACTTTCGTGTCAATTTAACAACCTAGAGTCTAGATTCTAAGTGATCAAGTTAGAAACTAGTGTTAAGCACAATTCAGGTTGAAGAACAAATATGATATGAATCCTTAACTGAATAAACAAATCTAGCAAGTCATGAAATCCCTAACGAGAATCCCTAAACCTAACTATGAATCTACTCAGACATGATCAATGAAGACATAATCAATGAATAAATACATTGCATTAAAGAGAGTAAAGAAACAAAGGGGTTCGAAATCTTCTCCAAAAGCAGGAAGCAATACAGGTTCAGATCAGCCCCAAAAAGCTCTAAAAACTCTCAGCTCAAAGTATGAAAGCATATCTCAAACTGTTTGTAAAAACCTAATTATATTAGCTTGATCACGTCTTGGGGCTTCCTTGTAAATACTGAAACATCTTGGCAAAATTGCAATTTCAACAATCTTCATTAAACTCACCGAGGAAAGCCCATCTCGCTCGTGTGTCGATCGATGCACATGTTGTGTCGATCGATGCAATCCTCTGTTTTGGACAGTGAACTCTATCTCTTGGGTTAAATCTCCAAAATGCTCCAAAATGCTCCATAATCTCCAATTCCGCTCCAAACGTGCCTAGACCTGTAAACACACCTAAAAGACTCCAAAACATAACAAAAGACTCGATAAATAAGACATATACCATGGTTAAAAGCCCTAAAATCCATGGTATATCAAAAGTTCAAGGCCAAAATGAAATGTCGTTATGTGATACCTGTTATCTCGGTTTACATCAAAGTTCGGGTGGTTCAAGGCATCATATTCACCTCCTGGCTGAGTAAACCCGACAGATATTAAAAATGATTGGTTCAAAGGTGAAACATGCTACCTCTCAGAAAAAGTTACATTTTCGCATACTCTCGAATGTCTGTCTAGTCTAGTCGAGTCAGGTCTAGTCTAGTCTAGTCAAGTTTGTCTAAGTCATCGAGGCTTTGAATCTTTAAGTGTATAGAGTCATTTCTATTCATGTGGGGATTGTTGGGTCAAATATTTAATAAACATTTGGGTGTATAAATATCGTATGAGTTGCAAAGAAATGGGCATGGGCCAATAAATTGGTGAAGCCTTTTGCTCTCCAAACTTAAGTGGGAAGTTAATTTGTTTGGAGAAATTTATATAATTGGACCAAGCCATACATTTGTTTAAAATGGAGAGAGAAAGGAGGGACCACACGCGCACGCCGCCGCCGCCGTCTGGCCGGCTCGGCTCGTGGTTCGTTCGTGGTTCGTGGTTCGTGGAATGAGCCTCTAGAGAGGCTGCCACGCATATATATTTTTTGGGAAAATTCATAAGAATATTTTGGTTTATTAAAAAAAATTATTTCAAAAATCTTGTTCAAAAATTAAAGAATATCCAAGCGAATATTTATCAAAAGTTACGACATGCGCGAGATATTCTCCACGATCAACCGAACCTCTCTTTCTTCGTTCCTATATATTCAAACCTCACCTTTCACTCAGAACTCACTCGTTTTCTGACTGCAAAAAATCCCAACTCTCTCTCGCTTTCTTTCTAAAATCGTAAGTCCAAATTCTAGAGTAACGTTGTATCATATATCGTTCGAGATTCCTGTTTCGGGTGTTTCAAAAAGGAATCGATACGGTTGTTATTCTGGGACTGGAGAATCGCATAGTACGGTCACACTGCCAGCGATTTATTGAGTTAAGGACAAAAACCAAGTCTCGCCTCCGTATACAGGTTACGCGTTTATAAGCCCACAATTTCATTTCCAAAAATTCGAACGCCTACAGTAGACACTAAAAATTGCAAGATCAGCAGGGCAAGAAAGAGGTATCTATAACAACGCAAGACTGGAAGAACTTGTCGGTGATGTAATCCTCCTCGTTGGTGTTTTCAAAAGCTAGACGAAATTTTTAGTGCTTAAGAGCTTCAACCTTCTCCCATGTAAATAATTGAAGTTGTATTGGTTCAAAAACTTCAAAGACTTGATAAGTTCATATCACATAACATTTTGCTAGCAATGTGCAATGCATCCCTCTCCCATCCCTGTTCCGGTGACAGCCACTGTAAGAATCAATCTTAACATTCCCCTCCACTACCTAATCTAAAAATTTATTTATATCAAATTCTATAAAGAATAAAGGGCAAATACCTAATTGGCTTTTTCAATTCAGATCAGATTCCATAAATGAAAATCAATCAGCGGGAGCATGAACGCTTGATATAGATTGAAAATTTTCCCAGGAAAATACATATCCTTACTTGTCTGGTAATTTCGGATCATCACCTCAAATACCCTTATTTCGAAAAGAAAAAGCTAAAATGATTCTGTTATAACTTAATTTCTTTTATTTTATTTTAAATCGAAATGTAGGGTAAATTACCAAAAAAACAAACTAAGTATACAAAATTACAATTTATACATGTTTTGTACCCACCCGTGCAAACCTATCGGATCTAGTCCGAAATTTCAAACTTCTCCTTCTCAATTTAAATATTTCTCAACATTCAAATTACTTTTCGATCGTTATATCGCATTATTTGTGAAACTAGGTATAACTACTCTAGTTCTTCTCGATTCCGAATTCTTCATGGAAAATCGTAGAGATAAGATATAAATGACGATCATTTATATAAATAACAAGAATACTTTAGAAATGTTCTAAACTAGACAAGAAATAAATAAAAAACAGAGTACGAGAAATTAAAGAGGACAAGCAAGAAGTTCCTCAAATCTAGGTATCATGTGGTAGAAGTTCAAAGCCCGTTTGTAATGAAAGGTGCTTGTGCATGGGGTTCCTTATAGCGAAGGTGGCAAGATTCAGGGGGCATCATGTTCTGCAACGATTGGACGTACACCTGCTTCTTCCTAACAGTGATACCATGCAATGACTTCCTCAATTTCTTTCAAACTTCATTAGCGGTCCTCAAATCATCATCATCCCACTAGTTCATCGTGGCCATGTGGTATTTGCCTTCATCGGGATCGCCGTGGAGGAGGCTGAGCACATAGTAGAGTTAAGCTGCCTCCAAAATCAAATTGGCGCCCTCTCTAATCGCCGCCGCAAGCTGTAGTTCTCCTGATCTATGCACTTTTCCAGAAATTCCATGTGAGCAAGCGCACGGACATGCCTCTTCACCAGCGGTGAGAGGCATATAAAATGGAGAATTATAGGATTGTTGGAGGCTTCTTTCATTTTTTGTAAGGTGGCTCTAGTGTTTAAGTAATCGGAGGAGGAAGCTTTGCCGACTTTTTCGACGATCATGGTGAGGGCTTCGATCGAGAGTTGTTGCAGACTTACAACCGATCTCCTATTGGCCATGCTTTCCTTCTCTCTTCTCTCTGTTTTCGACACTTCTCTATGTTTTTGGAGATATTTTTGACCTGAATCTCTGTGTTTGATGGTTATGTCTGAATCGAGTATTTAAAGAAAAATCCTTTAGAGTCTTCTTTTGTAAAGAGGTGTCGATGTATAGAGGTGTCGATTCGCCGGTTTCGGAGGTGTAATGATGATGGCGTGGGGGTTATCTTTTTGGGTTTGAAGATCGACGGCTAGTTGTCCCCTGCATTAAAATTTCATGATTTAACAATAGTTCGAGAAATAGAAACGTCAAATCGGTTTATATGAGAGACAATTACAGAGAACCGGAACAAAGAGACGATGGGATTTTTGGCGCCAAAAATTAGCACACAGTATTACCTAAGATATTAGTTTTACAAAATTTGCAAATAGTTTTACTTTATCCATTTTCTGTTTATTTAGTACTACATAATCTAAAATTGTGTTTTTATAGTTTTACAATTGATATAAATCGATTAACATGTAGTTATGATTGTTGTATACATTAATTTGTTTAAAATCTAGATTTTTTTAAAAATTTTCGTACTTATTTGGTTATTAGTTACAAAGTGATCTTAATAGTATAAGAACAATATTGTGTAGTTTCTTCCATTATATGTCCATTAAGTCGATTAACATATAATTCGAGTAACTTATAATTCTGGTATTTTTTTGCATTAATATGTTGATTAATTTAGATTTTGTTAGAATGATACTTGTTAATATAATTTTACAAATTTCACAATTCTCTTAGTAATACTAGTATTAACAGTATTACCCAGCATCAAACAAATATGACAAATAATTGTACAACCTAAACCAAAATAACTCGTACATACATATCTTACAAATTAGAGACAAAGTCATAAAAACAAAAGGTGAAAATATAATAAAACTCTATAACAACTTCCAAATAACAACCATGAAGTCCTTATCTTGGCCGTCCTTTTTTCACGTCCTTGGACAAGTTGTTGATGATTCTATCATGCAGAAACAATAACAAAAACCTCATTCAATAACACTAGTTGTCCACCATATTTTAGTTAATAACTCATGATTTTCAGTAATACCAGTTTTACTAATTATACAACATTTAACAGTAATACTAGTTTTACATAGGTCACCAATCGCATGAACATTCAAATTGGATCGATTTTGGGTTTTAATTTACTTACAATGCACTACGATTCAAATCCAGTGATTCCTAAACGACCCAAAACAATGGTAAAATACGAATTTGGAGTCCTAATAGACCCAAAAATGGTAAACCAAGTCCTAATAGGACCAAAACAATGGTAAACCAAGTCCTTATTGATCCAAAACAATGGTAAAACACGAATCAAATCCATTGAGACCTCAATAAGCAAACCCAATGCAGCTCCAAGGATCTAGATTCTGACGACGGCGATGGAGAATAACGTGGTCGATGGCGGCGGTGGCGACGGCGCTCCCTGAACCAGGCGGTTCGCGAACTCAGTTTGCGAGCTGCTGGAGGATCGGGTGAAATCGAATCGGTTTGCGGTCCGGTTTTTATTTATTTATTTGTTTTAATTAATTTTTTTTCTAAAATCAAGAAAGTAGGGGCAAGTTCGTCTTTCAACATTTCATTAAATAAAAAAGGGTATGCGAGATTAAAAGGGGATAGCTATAATTTTGATTTTGAAAATAAGGGTATATCAGACATTGCTCGGTAACTTCTCTCTCTCAGCTGTCTTATTAGTGCATATTCATTTGGAGGTGGAAAAAGATGCCTCGTTTTCGGAAAACACGAGCCGGCGTCTAGAGGATGAAACCTTATCCACTTGATCCTCAGATCTGCGACGAGATCAAGCGGCTTGACGAATCTCTTTCACAGATAAAGCTGCAGATCGGGTTGTGGATCTAGTGACTGCATGTTCCGAGGCGGCATGCGCAAAGCTACAGAGGGCGGATTATAGTTTACAGGTTGTGATTTTGAATAGAGCGAATCCATTAGTTGTTTCTTTGATTTGGAGGCAATGGATCGAGAGGAGCTCGGAGAGTTTATTGTGAACAAAGTATTAACAAGTGTCAATTTTCGAAAGAGAGGGGGAGAGCGAGACAATGTTTGAGATGCCGGTATATCTCATTTGATAATCTAAAAAGACCTCTATAATAATAGAATTTTATTTTGATTTATTTTTAATTGAAAAGAATATCCTAATCTTTTCTTAGTTATTACTTCTTATACCTGATCTACTTGGAAAAAAGAATATCTACTGATTTTCTTTATTTTTTATTTGTATAATTGCTTCACTTCATCTTCAACCTCTATCTTCATTATCAACCACTTTACTTAAAATTCAGCTCTCCCCTAATCTGAACCCTGAATCCGAATTTCTTCTCGGCTCTTTCTCAATTCGTCTATCTCTTATTTTTGTGCAGCTTTTATTCAGGACAAAACTGATAACACAAAACACAATTTCAATGAATGATTTTTATTAACTAAAAGAAACAATTACAATGTTCAGAAAACACCGAATCAATACCCGATACGCCTAGAATCGTAAGGTACAAATATTTCCGACGAACTTCGAGCTCTAAAATCCCAGAATTACAGAGAAAATGAGATTGGAAATTTGTTACAACAAATGACCTGAATGAATAAAATGTTGACTCGTCAACGACTATAAACGACTTCCTCTATCCGACGTGGCGCGATTATTAGCTGATGTGGCATGACTATTTTCCTATATCAAATCCTCCCTGTTTAGAGAACCTTGTCTTTAAGGTTTAACAGAGGAAACTGCTTCTCCAAGTTGAAAAGGAATTTCCACGTAGCCTCATCTTCTAGACGATGCCTCCACTTAATCAAGACTTTAGTTGCAGCACGGCCCTGGCGTTGAACCATCTTCCTCGCAAGAATGTATTCAGGTTCCTTGATGAATACATCAGCAATCGTCACTGGCAATTCAGTCGAAGTCAGAACAGTTCCTACCACGAGCTTCAGTTGGGAGACGTGGAAGATAAGATGGATTTTAGAGTGAGTAGGTAGAGCCAACTTGTAAGCAACTTCGCCACACTTATCTACTATCTTGTAGGGCCCAAAGTACTTAGTAGAAAGCTTCTGATTGTGCCTCATCACAACTGACTATTGTCGATAGGGCTGAAGCTTGACATACACCATATCACCGATCTCAAAATACCGTTCCGTACGATGCTGATCTGCAAATTATTGCATTCGATGTTGAGCACGCATCAAATGGAATTTCAAAAGTAGTAACATGTCTTCTCTATCCTAAAAGCATCTCGCCACAACTTCAACGTTGGATTCTACAGGTAAGTAAGGTAAGTGTTGAGGTGGTGACTGACCGTAGACTGATTCAAAAGGGGTCATGTGAATAGCAGAATGGTAATTAGTATTGTACCAAAATTCAACTAAGGGCAACCACTTGCTTCACATGTGTGGTCTATCACTACTCGTGCAACGGAGGTAGTCTCGAAACATCGATTCACCACCTCCGTTTGTTCGTCGCTTTGAGGGTGATAGGCACTTGAAAAGTTTAGAGAAACACCCTACAAACTGAACAATTCCTGCCAAAAATATTTTAAGAACACTGCATCTCTGTCACTTACTATGGATCGAGGGAAACCATGGAGTTGAAAGACATTATCCAGGTAAGCTTGAGCCAAAAATATGATGTGTAAGGATGAGTTACATGAAGTGAGATGCCTTACTCAATCTGTCAACAACCACCAAGATCACTGATTTACCAAATGATAATGGTAAACCATCAATGAAATCCATTTATAAATCCATCCACACATTATCAGGAATAGGAAGTGGCTGAATCAATCCAAGTGAAGTTGTTGTATCATATTTGCATTGCTGGCAAATGGAACAACTCCTTATATAAGCCTAAATATCAGTTGACATGCCCTTTCAATATAAATTTTCTTTAACTCTTTGCAGAGTAACATCTCAACCTGAATGTCCTCCTGCACTTTCCCCATGTAACCACTGCAAAATTCTGTTCTTCACCTCCTCATTATCTGGATTCACAATCCTGCTTTTTCTGCGTAAAATACCCTGAGACCAGACACAAATTATTTTTAGTATGAGGAGATTGTTTGAGTTCTTCAATCAACAAACGAGTCTTCTCATATGTTACATAAGCTTCTTGTATCATCTTTAAAAGATCACACTCCACCACTGATAAAGCCATATGTAATATTTCAGAGCCTTCCACACGTGACAAAGAATCAGCCGCCAAATTCTCATTCCCTTGGCGGTACTGGATCTCATAATCAAACTCCAAGAGCTTGGGAAGCCATTGCTGTTGAATAGGAGCGTTTAGTCTTTGTTCCAACAAATACTTCAAGCTCTTTTGGTCTGTTATGATTATGAAATGTCCAGTCAACAGATAGTGTCTCAACTTTTGTACAACAAAAACCACATCTTCAAGTTCTTTCTCATAGATAGAGAGGTGAATTTTTTGCCTTTCAAATGATGACTGATGTAGGCTAATGGGTGACCCTCCTGCAACAACACAACACCAATGTCATTACCACAAGCATCCGTCTCGATGACAAAAGGTTTGTCAAACTGGGGAAGAGCTAAAATAGGCGCTTCACACAAAGCCTGTTTCAATGTTTCAAAAGCTAACTGAGCCTCCTCCAAACACATGAAACAATCCTTCTTCGTTAAAGCGGTTAAAGGGCGAGCAATGGTACCAAAAAAACTTCACAAATCTCCTGTAATACCCTGCAAGACCCAAGAATCCTCTTAACTGCTTCAGATTTGTAGGTTGAGGCCAGTCCAACACAAGTTTAATCTTATTAGGATCTGTAGACACACCTTTCCCTTCAATATAGTGACCCAAGTACTCCACCTTGTCTGTGCCAAAAGCACACGTGCTCCTCTTAGAAAACAAGCAATTTACCCTCATAAGCTCCAATACTTCTCTGAGATGGCTAAGGTGAAGTTCCAAATAAGAATTGTATATCAGAATGTCTTCAAAGAATATAAGGACACATCAACAAGGCTTTGAATACTTCATTCATCAATTCTTGAAATGTAGCCGAAGCATTAGTCAAGCCAAAAGGCATGACAAGATACTCATAGTGGCCACTATGTGTCTTGAAGGCTGTCTTGTGAATGTCCTGAGGATCATCCATACATACATGATGGTAACCAGCGCATAGATTAATCTTAGAGTAGATTTTAGACCCCCCCCCCTAGTTCATCCATAAGATATTCAATAAGAGGAATGGGAAACCGGTCCTTCACCGTCAAACCATTCAACCCTCTATAGTCAACACAAAGTCTCCACGACACATCCTTCTTCTTGACCAAAACAACAAGAGAAGCATAAGGACTAAAACTAGTTTGAATAGTTCCCGCATCCAACAACTCTTGTGATTTCATTTTCTGATACAAGGCATATCGATAAGGTCTCTGATTCACTGGATTGGAACCTTCAATAAGAGGGATGCAGTGGTTATGATTCTCCCTAAAAGGTGGCAAGGACTTTGGCTCTTCAGATATATAAGAATATTCTGATAATAACTTCTCCAATTTAGGTGCAACTTCCCCTTGAACACTCATCTGATAACACTGCAGTGGAGTATCTACAACAGTCTCATGAACACAAATCATTGATAACTGTATATCTTCTTCTCGGAGCTTATTCAGCTTGGTTGCTTTCATCTCCCATACTGAGCCTCTTGTAAGACCATGCAATAAAACCTTCTTATCACCCATTTTGAATTGCATGGTTAACTTCTGAAAATCCCATGTAATTGGTCCCCACTCTGCTAGCCATTGCACACCCAAGACCATATCACAACCCCCAAAGGTAATACCATAAAGTCTGCAGTAAAAGATAAACTCTGGAAGTTCCACTGTAACCCTTCTACTTTCGTGGCTACTCCCATTTGTCTTCCATCTGCCACTTTGACAGTAGCCAAATCCATTAGTAAGATTTTACAACCAATTTTATTAGCTACCTTAAGATCGATGAAGTTGTGAGTCGATCCTGATTCGATCAATATAAACAGAGACTTCTTCCCTTTTACTCCTTTAACACGCATACTTTGGAAGCTAGATATACCCTCCATAGCATTGACTGATATGTGTGCACAATCTCCATTAGTTTCTTCTCCTAATTGTTCTGCATTTGTATCCTGTAAAACTTCCTCCTCTTCTTCAATTTGCATTGCAAACAACAGAGTCTTTTTGTGCTTGAGATACTGTCATGGGGTATACTTCTCATCACAAAAATAACACAGCCCAGCCGCTCTCCTTTTACTCATTTCTTCCTGTGATAAGATGGTTTTGACTTCACTTCTAGTGGTTTATCAGTTAACAAAGGAACTGTATTCTTACTTTCAGCCTCCTTGTAAGACAATAAACCTTTGTTTCTATTCACTGATGAATTCTGGTGAGACCAAGACTGTTGAAAATGTTTCTTGGGATGAGCCTTTTCATAAAGTCTTCCCAACACCAAACATTGCCGGATTGATTTAGGCTTAAACGTCCTAATGTGCATTTGAGTATCAGTCCTAAATCCAGCTAAGTATGCACTCACTAAGTATTCCTCCGACAACTTAAAACGAGTTCGGATTCGTTCAAATCTTCCATGATATTCTGAAATTCCATCAGTCACTTGTAGTTGTTTAAGCTCAGCAATTGGATCATCCAGCAATTCATCAAATCGTTCATGCAACAAGGATTTATATGCAAGCCAATCGTATAGGAAATTTTCACCAAATTCAGATTCCATAACAGATTGGTGCCATGTAGCTGCAATACCGTCGAAATGAATGGAAGCCAAACCTACTTTTAACTCCGTAGGTGTATGATCCATCAAGAAGAACTGTTCCACCTTAAACAACCATTCTTTCATCTTATCGCCACTAAACCTAGGGAAATCCAACTTAACGATACGCGAATTCCAGAATAGTGTTGTTGAGTACCTGATCTTCCTCTTCCAGATGCTTGATGTCGTGGCGATACTACTCGATAGTTCGAGTGATCTTCGCTTGTTGAACCGTGACCTTTTGGTAATACCACCAGTTGAATTGCTTCAAATAACTTCGCAATGCTTTGATCAATCTTCGAGTGAAGCTTTTCATTCTGTTCGGCAATACTCCGATCTAGAATCGCGTGTAACCGTACATTCTGATCAGAAATTTGACCTTCCAAATTCTGAAATCTCGAACCGAATGAACCTTCGACCTCCTTCAAAATCGCTTGTGATCTATATTCCGTCATTTTCCGAGAATTAACTTTCGTCTGATACCTTTGATAACGCAAAACACAATTTCAATGAATGATGCTTATTAACTAAAAGAAACAATTCCAATGTTCAGAAAACACCGAACCAATACCAGATACGCCGAGAATCGTAAGGTAGAAAGATTCCCGGACCTCTAAAATTCCAGAATTACAGAGAAAATGAGATTGGAAGTTTGTTATAACAAATGAGCTGAATGAATAAACGGTTGACTCATCAACGACTATAAGAGCATGATTATCGGTGGATTTTATAGGGTTCTTAACCCAAATTCCAAGACAAAAACAATTAAATAATATTAAACTTAAGAATCTGCACCCACAGAGTTTCTTACCTAAGAGCCGGATCTTTACTGTACTTGATGACGTGGCGCCGTCCCGTTGGTTCTTTTTTTTTTTGCTTTTTGCTTTTTTTTTTCATCCATCTGCAAAAAAAAAAAAAAAATTAATAATAAAAATATTTAAGAACCCCATGAGAGGAGTTCACCGATAATCATGCTCTAAACGATGTGGTGCGATTATTAGCTGACGTGGCATGACCGTTTTCCTATATCAAAAACCCACTAATTGCTCACGTTCGTGTTATAACGGTACGAAATTGAATTGAAGTTTTTCATGGAATTGTTATCTTTGTACATATGAATTGCTCGTCATATCTTAGTGGGTGTTGTTACTCTCCGAAATATCTAGATTATGATTGTCTGTGTCTTGCTTGATTATTGGCTTGTGACATGATGATGAACATGATTGTTATTTGATGGGTATGTAAATTTCTCACTCTTTTCCTATGTGTTTCTTCCCATTTTACTCTCATATAGCTTTGATGATTTGCTCTCTCTCTTCGAGCATCAATGGTATTCTAGTGTTTCGTATCAGGGTATGACCAAAATATCCAGATTTTATCTTTTCCATTTGATTCCAATTAGCTTTGGATTGATATCAGTGTTCTGTATCTCTTTTTTTTTTCAGATATGAAACATGTACTATCTTACACCTTACAAATCTTATGTTGTTGTAGATGTTATTAGATCAGCAATTGGCTTCAATGTCTTTACAGCTCTTCTTTCAGCGTGGGAATTGACATTCTCGATAGAGAGAGAACAACTTTTTGGCCCTTTTTGGGAAAGCTGGTTATGTAAAATGTTGCTGCTTCTCTGGCTTGGCTTAGCTCTCTTATGTTTCTTGCTCTCTTTAATTTTTTTAATTTTATTTTTTAAAGGATTTTCATATTAATTTTTTTTAATACATATGACAGTTGGAAAGGAAATAAAAGAAAATAAAAAACAAACCGTTAACCTAATAACCCAAACCGGGCCCGATTCGGTCAATACACTTAAACATGGTTTGTTACAAAAACCGGCCTAAACCGGCACCCACAAACCCTAGAAGCGAAAAAAGACTATGCCGCCAAGGTAGGTATACACGGCTAGGTCGAAAACTCAGCCTCCAAAACAGAGCCACCACCGTCGAGGAGGTGACCGGGACCGCCGGGGCACACCAAAGAGACACCAAGAAGACTCGAAGGAGGCGTGAGCAGAAAAAAAGCCAAGGTAAAGGAAGGACATGCCTTAACAGAGCGAATTGAAACATCACACACCGCCGCCGCTATATTCGGTTCCTCCCCACACCTGGGGTGCTTAAGAAAACAGAGGGAAGAAGAGACGCCGCCGAAGTTATTGTCGGTCCACATCCTCCTCCATGAAACTTTTACCTCAAACTGCCGCCATCCTCTAGCGGGCGCAAAGCAGAGAGAAGAAACCCAAGAAAACCTCTTTCCCGAGCCACTGCCACACAACAGCACAACTCACCTTCGCCGGAGCTCGTTATCGACACCGAACGAACCAAGAATACCTCCCCTCCGAGGACCCAAGAGAGAGAAGAGCAAACGGCGACTACGGGAGGACGGAGACCAGATCTTGTCCTCTTAGATCCGGAACCGGATCCGAGCCTCCGCCGCCGATCTGCCTCCAGGATCGTTGTTGCCGCCGCTTGGAAGCCGAATCTCGCCACCAAACCAGTCTTTGGAGAGAGCCAAACGACGAATGAAAACATGCACGGATTGTTGAGGGCCCTCTTGCAGTGCCGACGCGAGCGTCAACCACCGGAGAGACGGAGGGAAATCGCCGGAGTTGTCTTCAAGAAGATGAGAGCTTTTAGGAGAGAGAGAGTCTTGTTAATCTTTGTTATTTAGAAACGGGGAGATCTCAGTTTTACTATGTCTACTCTCTTCTTATGATTTCATATCCGAGCATTACTTGATCTCATTGTATCGACTAGAGCCTGTATTCCGATATTCTTTTCACAGATAAACTAATTTAGACCAAAACATATTGTGGCCATAAACTGGGATCTTGTATAATTTTGTATTTTTTATTGCGTTAGTGAGGCGCATTATTTTCTTACATAAAATCGAATGTTTGTTTTTGATATGAACAAGAATCAATCTCCACCACAAATTTTATGATATTTTATTGTTTACAAAGCACAAAACTTAGAAGAAATTATCTCTTAAACTCCTAATATATAAGGGAAATGAAATTTAGGCGCCTAAAATTGGAGAAAATTTTATTTTGGCGTCAAAATAAATTTATCAAATTAATACATGGTATTATCCTCTTTTCTAAAACGCCGACAAATTGGCCGTAAACGCACCGAAAAAGAGGTAAGCGGCAGGTCACCGCCGTGATTTGAACTTATGCGACCAACAACTCGGTCTTCCTAAAAAGTTTCGTTTTTGTTTGAAATTTTGTTTTAGTAAACTGATATTTCTCATCACATCTATATTATTTAAGCTAAAACAATAAGAAACACAAGCTCAAATCACGAAATCGAGAGAAAAAAATCTTGACGGCGCAAAATTAGGTTTACAGTCGTGAGGAAAGTTGAAGAAGAAGAAAGGGTTAGTTTCGTAATTTAGCCTTCATTAAACAAACAGAAGGTTGAAGAAGAAGAAAGAGTTAGTTTCGTAATTTAGCCTTCATTAAACAAACAGAAAATAATAGTTAAAATTCGCTTGGATGGGGGGTCGAACCCAAGACCCGAGACACATTAACTCGTACATAACCACTAGACTAGGACATTTTTATTGTATTGCTCTACAAAAATTATATATATATATAAATTAAACACGTCTATAAATATAAAGAAATCTAGGCTCCGATTACTCTCCGAGTAATCCCCTAATTTCCGATAAGTAGTTAGGCCCGGTATAGCTGCGCGTATAGCGCCTAGCGCAATTTCGAACAAATGTATTACCTAAGATAGTAGTTTTACGGAAGTTGTTATAGTTATACATTGACTGTTTTTCAATTTATTTAGTATTATCAACCCTAAAATTGTGTTTTGTAATTTTACAGTTGATATAAGTTGATTAACTTATAATTTTTAATTTTTATGCATTGATAAGTTTTAAATCAGATTTTATGTAATTTTTCTTCCTAAGTTGGTTATTAGTTACAAAGTGACCTTAAAAGTATAAGGACTATATTGTGCAGTTTTTTATTATTATAAGTCGATTAACATATAATTCGATTAACATATAATTTTGTAATTTTTATTCATTAATATGTTGACTAATTTAGATTTTATTAAAATGATACTTGTTTTCATTTATTCATTAATATGATTGTATTATCTTTTAATAGTTTTACCAATATTACTAGTAGTACATTCTTATCTTAGTAATACTAATTTTACCAGTATAACCTGATTGCAACAATTACGATAAATAGTTATACTAGTTTTACTAGTTTTACCCAGATTAAATCGTACATATTATACAAGTTTTACAAAAACAAAATGTGGAGATGCTATTTATTTTTTTGTTGTCCGTGAAGATACGATCAAACTCTAAAATGTCTTCCAAATAACAACTATTAAAGTCTTTTTCTTGCCCACCTTTTTCCAACCGATGAAAACATTTTAACTCTCTTCCTTCCATTATTTTCAGATTATAAGAATGTATGACCTAATAGCTTTATTGTGACACTAGTAACACTAGTAATACTGGTTAAAACTAGTAATACTAGTATTACACTGACGAACCTATTTTAAATAAAAAAAAATTATTCTGTTTTTTGTTTATTAAAAAAATAAAATAATAATAGTAAATAGAAAAGGGTATTTTTGTCTTCTCATATTTCATTAGAGTATTGAAGGACATCTTGACTATTGAGAGGTTTAAGAGACTATAAGAAAGAAGAAGAAGAATGGCAAGTGTAAGAAATGACTACCCGACCCATCATGCCCGACCCGATATCCTATCTCTCTCGGATCCAAATCAAAATTTCCTAACTAATGGATCTCATCGAAATCAAATCTTCGCTCTCTTAACATTCCAACGAAAGTTCTCCGACGACGAGACTGAACTTGAGAAACCCTGAATCGATTGATTGACTCCTTTTTGAGCTCCTCCCCCGTCCCAGACGATTTCTCTATTGGCGAACACCTCCATCGTTCGCAAGCCTCGCTGCACCTAAGAAACGCCGTAAAAAGGTATGTTTAAATTGAACTCGAGATTAGAGTTCCCGAGACAAGCTTGAAGATGAGTATAGACTGTAGATGATTTCACTTGTAGATTCGAGTTCCCGAGACGAGTTTGTAGCTTGTATTCTCTTGTATATGATTGTAGAGTTCCCGAGATGTTTAAGAAACGAAACGTCTATGTCTTATTGTGAGGGATTGTAGATGATTTCGATTTTACTTTTAGAAGTTAGGTTAAGGAAATGGGATTGAACTCCAAATAGAGGACCGTAGTGGAGTATAGTGAGTGGATTGTAATTGTAGTAGGCAACTTCCAATACAAGCTTGGCTCTATGAATCTCTAACTTTCGATTCTCTTTCTTGTCTCTCTTAGGTGACAATGGTGGTTAATACAAGGCGAGGGATAAAGAAGAAATTTAAGAATTCCGACTTCTTCTTCTTCAAAGAAGAGGACGAATTCTAATAAGGGAGAGTCTTCAAAGAAGAGGAGGAATACTGTAGCTCGAGGGCAGAAGATATCAAAGAAAAAGATTGATGTTGCTATTGAAGGAGATCCTATTCTAGAAGCTCAAGATGCAACTGTAGATGATATTGTTGAAGTGCAAACCACCAAGACTGTAGATGAATTTGACGGAGGCGAAGATCGGGGAGATGAGAATGAAGAAGGTGGAGAAAAAGGAGAAGAAACATCTCGGGAAGTTGAGGAAAACTTACAATAATACAAAGGATAATAAGAATTAGAAGAGGAGAGTGAAGAAAAAGAAGTAGGGCAAAAAAGAGAAGAAAAAGAAAACTCAGAAGATGGAGAAGATGGAGAAAAAGGAGAAGAAGTTGACGAGAACTCGGACTCAAAAGAAGCACATAGACATACTTTGAAAACCTTCGAGGTAAAACTAGCATGATATAATAAGTAATATTGGTAGAAATATGTAAAACTAGTGAGTTGGGATAACTGACTTCTACTGATTTTTTTTTGCAGGATTCATAAGAAACAACAGACCAATATTGTCTCAACATTGTGAACAAGCTCGAGAAGATGAAATTCGATTTTTAATTTATGTGTTTTGTATGTAATATTAGTAGTACTAGGTAAAAAAAATTGGAATACTAGTAGTACTAAGTAATAATTTGAAATTTTGTTTTTTTTTACAGGTTTTCAGATCAGAATTTAGTGGAAACAAAAACACTACGATTGATGGGTGTGTATTTCCCACCAAGAAAATATAGGAAGAGACTGAAGGTTGGAACTCGATGCTTTAATGATGAGTTTTTTACTACCCTCAATGAATTGGATCCTTCACTCAGTAACATGGAGAGGAATTGGTTTGAGAGCAATTCTCAGTTTAAACAACCATTTCCACACGCCTAAAGACAAAAACCACAAGGTTCAGGGCTCGTGGATGCTTCTTCTCCGTACGACAAAAATCGAGAGGAAATGGGAAGCATGGTTTGCTTTAAACGGCGTTCCCATCTGATACGATCTGACAGAACACACGTTGATTTCTGATTTAAACTGCTGGAACTATCCACCATATTATAAGCAGCTTGGCGGTACGAAGTTTGTGACGAAGCATTTTGAGAAAAATGTTGTTAGAACTCAAGACGTCAAAGCCAAGCTAGAGGAGATGAAGAAAGCAGCTCAGGATAGCTGAGGATGATGGTGTTGTTCTTCTTGTGCAGCGTTCTCATAACGCATACCAAGTTTGGTAAAAACGCAACGCCCGTGAGTCCATTTCTTCTTAGATCAGTGGATGATCTCGATATTTGTAAGAAATTCCCTTGAGGGAGACTTTCTTTTGATTATATGCTTAGTCAGATCAAGCACACGATAGAACATTTAGGAGGGTTTGTGAAAGAGGGTGCACTATGGCCGATACCATGCTTTGTCCTCCTTTAGAGGTAAGTTAAACTATTTTATTAGTAATATTATCTTATATTTGCGTAAAAATAGAAATACTAGGTAATATTATGTTCATAGATTTGCGTAATACTAGAAATACTAGGTAATACTAATTTCTTCATGTGCGTTTTTAGATTTTACCATTTGAGGCGATCTCCGATTTGAGAAAAAAAATAATAGAAGAGGTAGCAGACGCAGATGCGGATTGTCGTACGATGTACGAGTCAAAATTCAATAATTGTGATATGAAAGGGTTCCCTCTGTCGAAGATAAACAAAGAACTTGGAACAACAAACATAGGTTATCAATATTTCCAAATGAATTTGTTTGGTTAAGATATTTAAAATTTTAGTATTCTTTTTTTATGTTCACAAGACATTGACATTATCATGGTTTCTTGGAATGATGAGGAAAAGGCTCTTCTGCTTTGTATCACGGAAGAAAATGATGACGTTGATATGCATGATATCGTTGTGGAGAGCTGGATGAAGCATTTTGGGGGCAAGGATCGACCGTTTGCTATGAAGATATGTACGACGCGGATGCCGCTGCCCGAAGACCAGTTGGTGAGCCAGTTGTCGAGCCAGTTGCCGCCATTGACCCACTGGTACCGGGATACAGCGCAATCGAACAATTTCTAAACAAATTCCAGAATAAAGTTGAAGAGCATATGCAGGCAGTTCTGACCACGGTTCACAGTTTTGAGGGAAGACTTGCCACAATGGAAGCTTACGTGAAGGAACAGAAGGAGAAAACCTCGTAGGTCGTCCAGTGCGTTTGTTTGGTTTTTGAACTCACTCATTTGCTTGGTTTTGAGTAACTCGTACCTTTTCTTTTTGGATAACAGATGAAAATCGTAACTATTAAGTTGGTTTTGTTCGGATAAGTCTTTTTCCTTTTAAAATTCTAAGAAAACATTGATTAGGACATTAGGATGAGACAAGATTAATCTTAAACAAACGAGTCACCAATTGAAAAGATAATTAAAGCAAACATAGAAATCTTAAACATTTTTCAGTTTTGCAATCTCTCCAGCATGGTTTTTCGGCTCCTCACGAATTTGGTTGATCTGAAACTCATGGTGTAACATACTTCGAATTTGTTTAGACTCCTCATCAAGTTCCTTCCTCAACATTGTCACCTCTTCTTCGACAACCAGATCCCATGGTTTCCGAATTTGTAAGCCATCATCTACATCTCAAACCGAATGGGTTCAAGGCTTAACTGGGTTATTTTTTTAATTTATCAAAACGACGTCGTTTTGATTTGATAATGTCAACTGGAATTTATAATGCAAGTTTGGATTTTCTGTTAGTGATTTGACAGAGTTGACTGATAGAATTTAGTCAACTAGGTGATTGCTCCACACCTTGTGTGGAGATGCTAATAAATATTTAAATTATATTCTTAAATTTAATAGTTAATATAATTTATTTAAATTTAATTAAATATGTTCTATTTTTTGTTAGGTTGACTTGTATTTTTTTCGTTTTACAAAATTATTTTTTTGTGAAATAATATAAATTTATAATTTATAATTCATAACTCACAAAAATAATAGAATGAAAGACTTGTTTATTTCACTAAAAATGTCATAGATAATATATTTCATTAACGGCATATTTTTATGGGCATCGCTTATGTTCTTTATTATGAAAATGTATATAGATATTCTTAAATACTAAACGATTGATAAAAAATAAATCATTAAACGAAAACATCTTAGACAAAATATTCTCAACAAAATAAGTAAATTAAAATTTGTAATCTTATTTCACATTCTAAAACACTTCCATATAGACAACATTCATTCTTTTTGCAATATTTTCTACATTTATCATTTATTAGAATATTCAACATTTTTTATGTAACACTTGAAAGAGTTACATATAATTGCACATGAGTAAATCATGGCGTTGAATGATATATACCAATTTTTTATGAGATTGTTTTTGGCTCTTATTAATTATCATGGCGAAAACAACTAAAATATGAAACTAAATTAAATATCTTCCAAGGCTAGATATTAGTATATATCTACATATATAAAGAAAATAATCATAGCTATTTATAACCTATTAAAACTAAACTTCCTTGATATATATATATATATATATATATATATATTAAAGTGAGATGTTTGTATATATCTACATATATATATATATATATAATATCCGACATTCAATCTATAATTTCTGGTGAGGATGGAGAAAATATTCGCTCCGAAAATTCTAAACATATAGTATGGATGGATGATAAGCATATGTTTTCCGAATCTCGGACACTTCTTTATTCAGAATACCAATCAAGATGAATTTGGCATGAATAGATTAAAAAATAGTTACAGTTTAAAATAAAGAAGAATGTTTCATATTTGTATAAATAGCTATAGTTATTTTCTGTAAATTATTATATTTGTGTGAGTCGATTTTAGTTACTTATAGATGTGATATGATGGACATCTCATATGAGATTAAAAATTTCTATAAAATATTTCCATAAGAATCTATACTATTAGATCAATTATATTTTTCATATAAAATATTTGTGTGAGAGTCAGTTGCATGAGGTTAACGAAGTGTGAATAGGTTACATAGGGTTAACAAAATTTCTATAAAATACTTCTATATTAATATATACTATTAGATAAAGTAAAATTTCCATATAATGTATTTGTTAAAATATTTTAAAATTTGAAATATATATATATATATATATATATATTTATTAAAGTGAAAAAATCAATAGATATTTGTATATATTTATATATATATAGTCAATTTATCTATAAATAGGTAAATTAGCTAAAACGTTTGTTATAAGCTAAGTAAATTTACACTTTTTATTTAAATTATTAACATAAATAAATATAGTTATCAACTAAAATGTATATATTAATGTATTTATAAGCTAAGTAAATTTAAACTTTATATTTAAATTATTGAGAAAATAAATATATTTAGTAATTAAAACGAAATATATTTAATAATTAAAATGTATTTATATACATATTTTAATATATTTAATATTATTGTTTGTATATATCTACATATATATATATTCAATTAATAAAAATTTAAGAATAATTAAGACATTTTAATATGAGAATGAATGAGAGAACTCAATTCTCTCAAAATCACTTCCCAAATAATAGTATAGATGTATGTTTCAGCCAAAAAAAAAAATATTATGTGCATCGATATTCAAATAATTAAACGTTTTGATATGAATTTGTACACCAAAATTATGTAAGGCTTAATCAGTACCATCTAAAAGTATCCAGGTATTGATTGTCCGTTTTCCCATAAAACCTCTCAAACCACACAAAATTTCCATAAAACCTCTCAAACCGGAGGCAAAAGACAAACAGCAGAAAGACAAATGTCGAAAAATGACGGAAGAAATTATTTGGTGATTTCCAGAGAAAAGAGGATAGAGAAAGTATTGGACAACGATTGGCTGTATTAATATCTTAACCGTGGCACAATACGATGACCAAAAAAAAAAATGTGGCACAATAGTTACTTACATACATATTTTATTCAGCTACCGCCGATTTCAAACAATGGCATGAAGCTAAGCTAGCTTCTCCCCCAAAATAATTCGCAACATGATCTGTCCTATTCTCCTCCATCAACATTTCAAGAAGCTCTACAGGTCTCCCAATCCTTTTGTTGTTGTGTTGATGCGTCATGGCTCGACAGTAACTCTTTTGGTGGTATCGCCTGGACACTTCACACGGTTAACAGTGCGCTTCTTCTCCGTGCCTCGGCTTTAACGACCCCTCTCTTGTCCAGCCTTGAAGCGTATGCCTTGCGGGAAGCAATTTTCCACGTCAAACGCCTTGGCTATCGCCATGTTACCTTCTGCGGGGATGCCTCTCATGTTTACCGCCCTCTTATGCATCAGCCTCTGTCTCGGTCCACCTCCCTTGCTTCTGTTTCTCACTCCATTTCCCTTTATCTGTCTGACATTCTCCGGCTTACTGATCCCTCCTTCGCCTACCACCATATCAAGCGCCCGACGAATGTTTTACTGGATCAGCTCGCTCGGTCTGCTCGTCTTTCTTCCTCAACTCTTGTAATCTCATGGACTGTGTAATACGTTTGTCTTTTAATCTTAATGGTTGACCAAAAATATATATATATATACATATTTTATTAAGAATTTAACGGACAACTATATTTTTGTTGACTCTTTCTCCAACCGATTCTTCAACTCTATCTCTTCTACTTACTCCCATATATTAAATTAATATAATTATCATATATATATTGATATGTTATATTTTTATTGTTTTGGCCAGAGAATTTTTTAACTATATAATATTTAATTATATGTTTTGAGTAAAATCTAATAAAAATAAAAAGGAATTAAACAAAAAATAGTTTGAAGAAAAGTGATTGAGGCTCAATTTATTTATGCATCCAAATGTTGTATCTAGATTCAACATTTGGATACAATTTCCAGGTATAGTATTTTTATGTTGTTTGTTTCCAAAACTAGTTAGTTAAAAGCTAGCATTTGGATATAACCGTAACATCCGTCTCCTCATTTTTTAAGACGAGATGTCACAAACCTAACTCACATCTCAAATAATCCAATAATCTTAGATAAACCAGATAAATACAACAATCTAATACCCCAATAAACAGAATAAAATCGTTAGTTAATGTCTAAAAACTAAAAGCAGAAAACGATGAAAACTCTCCCCCACCCGATCTATCTAGGCGTCCATCTATTCAGCATACTCATCTGAAGTAAGAAAAATAAGAGGGAATGAGTAACATGGGAGTTACTCAGTGATGTATAGGATGCTAAATATTCAAGTCCACAACCTCGATCTAATCACTCCAAATATAGTAGCCTAGCATAAAAATGAACGAACACATCACCTAAAACACTCAAGCAGCAAAAAATAGTCCTAGCGCATTAAGTGATGGCCATACCCTCCGAAGAGGCTTATAATGGACGTTCTGTCCATCGCATCGCCCATGAGATGCTTTATCGATCTCTTAACGGGCAATAGATCGATTTAGAATTGCCTATGCCCCCACACACAATGAGGCCCAAGTACATAAGTTTGTCTTTGTACCCCGCAAACACTCCTACTCATAACACTATTCATCTAACTATAAATATATATACACATATGTATAATAAGAAATAAAAACTTCAATCGACAATGCAAATAATGGATTGAATCACTTGTATTCTTATATCCAATTTAAAAGCATCCTAGCTAGACTTATCAAACAAACGAAATATATTTAGATACTAAAAAACATGTATGATGAGGTTTATAGACCATGTACAAAATTTATGGAATAACCCTTATCTTAGCCTAATTGAACGTGGAAAACGATGATTGAAGGAAATAGCTGTCAAAGTGGTTGGGGTTGAGGAAATGCCACTACGAAAAACTGCGATTAGAAACAGAGTATTCATAAATATATTTTCCACTAATGGATTTTCCATAAATACTTTCTATAAATGGAAATTCTCAAAAAAGAAATTTTCCTAAAATAGAATTAAGGTTTTCGACGGGTAGCAAACTTATATGGAAAGAATCATCTGTAACTTTCCGACCATAACATGGAATGGAGATCGGAAAGCAGATCTGGAAAGATGGGTTCAGAAACTTCACATTGATATGTAACTTGCTAACGCTTTTCAAGTCGGTGGCTCGCAAATTCGACCTACACAGATCTGCATAGGAAAAACATACATAACTTTCAAAAGAAAACTCTAAATGAAGAAACTCTTGAGACTATAGATAGATATGAGGGTAAAGGACATCCTTACCAAAATTCAGATTGATAAGATTCAATTTACCAATTTGTTTCTCTTTTCTCCAAAAAAGTATTTTGATCGCAGAGTCGCACTACACATATACATTTTAGAAAAACGGCTGTAACGTTCGACTCGTACCTCTGATTTGGGAGAAAATGAACTTTCTTGAAAGAAGAGTCTTGGGGCTTACAAATTAATATGTTACTCGTCTTGTGGCTCCACACGGTTTTCCAGAAAATCGCTTCATGATTTGACGGTGTATTTCATGGTGGGATTCCGACAGGATTTTGCCGGGAAGTTCTCTTTTTGTGCCTTCAGCACAAGAGAAATAAGAAATCCTAGAGTTTCTAGAACTTGGGACAAGATAAAAAAGAAATAAAGAGATGGGATGCAATTGGGTTTAGGAAGGTATGAGAAAAAAAATTTAAAACAGGCTGGCTTAGGATCATTACAATAAAATTGCTCGTTTGTGAATTTGAAAGAAAATAAAGATGAAAAGTATCTCAAATAACTAAAAATGGTATGTTTAAAACTATTTTTTTATATATTGAAATTAATACAACATAATAACTTTAAAAACCAATTTAAATAAATATTTATCAAATTAAGTAATAGTTTTGATATCAAATTGCGATTTTGATACCTTTTGGGAGAATTGCAATTTCACCTTTGGCGAATAAATTCATTGTTGGAAAAAAATGCGGTTTGACAGAACAACAAGGTTTGACGAGGTTATACATGTTTAGATTTTGGTAGCAATATATCATTTTATGGTTTTTAGACAAATTTGGATTTGGCTGAAGACACATGTTTTGCAGTTTCTGCGAGAAAATATAGTTTTACCGATTTGGCAAAAACATGAAAAACAGTTTTACGGGTTTGATGGAAAAACAAGAATTTGGGGTTTTTGGCAGAAAGAATAACTACAAGAAAACAGTCGGATAGCTACGGCTAAGCTACAAAAAAATCCGTAGGTATTATTTTCAAGCTACGAATAGCTACGGATAGCTACAACACGTTCGTAACATATATCTACGACAAAAATGCGAAAATATAGCTACAACATATTTTGTGGCTATTCATAGCTATATCTAACAAATATTTAAATATATATATGGTATAGCTACGATTTTTTTCGTAG
This sequence comes from Orychophragmus violaceus, assembly GCA_030180135.1. Lineage (NCBI taxonomy): Eukaryota > Viridiplantae > Streptophyta > Magnoliopsida > Brassicales > Brassicaceae > Orychophragmus > Orychophragmus violaceus. The sequence continues at coordinate 30,908,056 of CM058233.1, forward strand.
CTATCCGTGGATTTATGACATAGCTACAGATAGCTATGAATTTATCCGTAGCTATTCGAACCCTACACCCTAAACAAACCCTAAAAATCTCAAATATAAACAAAACTCTAATTAATAAAATTATAATTACTATAACATATCCAAAACTAAGTTTTAACACATATATTTATAATATTTTCCAAATCTATTATTTTCAAACACTAAATTAAAACCCTAAACACAACACTTAAAACCTTATACCCTAAAGCATAATTATACTCTAAGTGTTCCAAGGTTAGGGTCGTCCTTAGGGTTCGTCCCTTTCTTCCCCTAGAGATCTCCGGCGTTCGGCCGTGTGTTTCCGTAATCGACGGCGTTGTCAGAGATGGAAGCGAAGTGGCGGTTCATATATGTCAAAGATCCAGATAGCTGGTAAGCGTCTTTTCCTTTTTCCATTCTTCGATTGAAGTTTTTAAATACACGAAACTAGATTATGGATTCAGTGATTCTTTTTTGGAGCAGTCGCAACGAATGTTATCAGATGGATGCATTTTAAAGGAGAGATGTTGAGAACAAGAAACATATATGACGAAGGCGATAGAGAGAATACGAAGACGACGGGGAGATAGAAGCCGGAGCCGACATCTGTGGTCACCGGAGAAGTCGGCGGTGGTCGTCGGAAGGCTAGAGAAGCTTTTCTGATTTTTGTTTTTGTTTTTCAGATTAATTATTTAATATAATTTTATTTTATTATAAATATTATTATAAATAAAAGAAATTTTATTTATGTTTGTTTTTAATATATTTTTTTAAATAATGGTATAAAATAGCTACGACACTAATCACATATATTTGTAGATATGGCTATGAATTGTGTCGTTACTAATCTAGCTACGAATAAAGATCGTCGATATTCGTAGCTATTAGTTACAGATATATTCGTAGTTGTTCCACAGACACATAGCTACTGATAGCTACGATTATTCAATAGCCACGAGCCTTTAGGCGCGGGAACGTGTCATAGCTATCCATAGCTATGGCCAAAATAGCTACAGAAATATGACCATAGCTATGACTGAATCCGTAGTTATGACTCAGTTTTTTGTAGTGAGTGTTTGCTCTTTTTCCCTTAACCATGGTTTTTCCCATTGGGTTTTCCTGGTAAGGTTTTTAATGAGGCAACATCTTAAACGTATTACGAACCATTCCATTATAATGGACATCTAAGGGGGAGTGTTATGAATAATTAGTAGATGCCCATTATAAGGCCCATTACTTGTAATCTAAGTTTTATTTGGTCGCCAAGTTCTTGTATTCCTATATAAAGGAGCTTTCATTTATTGAAATAAACATCACCAATTCTTCTATCTCTCTTCTATTCACAACATTATACTTGTTTTATTCATAGCATTGTTTTGTTGCTATCTTATAATTACAATATCATTTGTTTTTTTGATCAAATGTACTGCAATATTTTTGATATTTTTAAATCTAGCTAATTACTTTTTGACATGATAATTTGAAACCTGAAAAACCTACATAATAATATCATTACAACAAAAATATTTAAATTGTATTACAGCACCATTCATAAGTCACAAGACTAAAAAACTTAGACATATCTTCAGTTTAGAGAATGCGAAAATTACATTTTTGTTCCACTATACTTGCCACCGAATGTTAATCACTATACTTTCCATTGTCTTAACTTCAGCCACAGTTGTTCAAGAGGTGGTGCTATTGCAGCAAGCTGTTCTTTTATTGTTCCAGAAGACTTATCTATTAAGTTATATGGGCTACCAACCTAAAACCATTTGGTGATAAGTGGAGTGGCCCATATCCCTTATATATTATTAGTGATCCTTTCCAACTACCGATGTGAGATTTATGTCCCTAATACGCCCCCTCGAGATAATGACTCTTTGGCCATTAATCTCGTAATGTTCGGGCTTGGATCGACGGCACCAATTTTGGGCTTGACTTGTCGATGATTGGACCAATTGGTTTTAGGTTGGAAGCCCATAACTTAATATGGTATAAGAGCCTCGTTTAACCCAAGTAGGGTGGCCCAAAAAGGGTTTATTACCGATCCTAAAGTTGGATTCGGTTCGAGATGGGCCGATAAGAGCCATCATCTCGAGGGGGCGTGTTAGGATCCCACATCGGAAGTATGAAGGAACCAACACTAATATATAAAGGGTTAGGGTCAATCCACATCGGTAGTTGGAAGGGATCTCAAGTAATATATAAGGGATATGGGCCACTCCACTTATCACCAATTGGTAATGAGTGGATTGACCCTAACCCTTTATATATTAGTGTTGGTTCCTTCATACTTCCGATGTGGGATCCTAACACGCCCCCTCGAAATGATGGCTCTTATCGGCCCATATCGAACCGAATCCAACTTTAGGACCGGTAATAAACCCTTTTTGGGCCACCATACTTGGGTTAAACAAGGCTCTGATACCATATTAAGTTATATGGGCTTCCAACCTAAAACCAATTGGTGATAAGTGGAGTGGCCCATATCCCTTATATATTATTAGTGATCCTTTCCAACTACCGATGTGGGACTTATGTCCCTAATATTATCCGGCTGCAACAACAACAGAAACAAAACACATAAATAACTCACAAAAAACACATATATCAATTACCACAGCTGTTCTAGTTCTTGTATGTGCCAAGCTCAAACAAAATTTTAAATCACATCAATATGAATAGTTCGAATATTTATCACAAGGCCGATGCTTTGGTAAGAGCTTAGAATCGGATAAGCCTGTCAAACCAGCGAGGTGTAGTTAGGGAAGAGATACATCAGCCGGTCCAGAGCTTTAGTGTTAAACTTCCGAGCAAATAGATAACATGGACTTGCTCTCCTTTCCATAGACAACGGCTTTACTGTCGTCACTTTCTGCTAAGAGAAGGGTAATGCATCAGTGACAAACATTCCAAGAACCAGAGGTAACAATAAGAACAAGACTCGGATACTTTACCTTTAAATCGCTTGTTACATGGTAAGCAAGTTGGATGGACTGCATATCAGATTAAAACCGCAAACTTAGGTCCCGAATAAGACAACTAATCAAACATAGGGAAGCAGAGAGAGAGAGAGAGAGAGAGAGAGAGAGAGAGAGAGAGAGAGAGAGAGAGAGAGAGAGAGAGAGAGAGAGAGAGAGAGAGAGAGAGAGAGAGAGAGAGAGAGAGAGAGTGAGAGAGAGAGAGAGAGAGAGGAATCTTGATTTTCCTGAGGAGGTATGGAGTGATGTCTCTTGCATTGTATAATCTCGGATGCCATTTTCCTTCTGACCAGTCAACGTGTGTCACCGACCAGTTTGCTAGTCCGCATAGCAGTTGCGTCCTTCCATGTTCGGCTGTGAGAAAACATAAGCGGTTAAGGACAAAGTTGCTTGATTTACACATCTAATGATATATGACATCTATACATGTGTCCCACCGTTTCACAGGAACCTCTTAGAACGACGAAACCAACATGCCCACACCCTTGAGGAGATTGCTTATAGAACCAACTGTAGAATGTAGAAGAGAATGTAGAAGTAGTGGAAGAAGAATAAAATTAGTAATCTTATATTGCATTAATAAAGTAATTGATGTCTGACCTGTACTTTTCAGGTGAATGATGAGGATCTGTGAGCATATCTTTGAGACTAACTAACACAAAAGCAGTCGCACGATTTCAAAATAGAGAAAGGATCTACCAATCACCCTTAAGAAGATTGATAATATAAGTAAAGAAAGACCTTAAGAATAGTGTGCTGAACACTTTGTAGCCGGCTAGAGATTCGTGACACAGAAGCTTATTTTGTGACACAAATCCTGTCAATTCAAAATCATATCCAATCTAATAGACTGATAATTATTAGAACAGTGGGAGGGAAACTAAACAATTTCACTAAAAATGATCCGACTTGATCAACAATCATATTGGCATCAACTTACAGAACTATGCATCAAGATCAGAAAATTGAAATTGCCAGATTAAATAAACAGATTAATCATCCTCCTGACTAAAATTATCAACTTTTTTCTCAGGCACAAGTAAACCTAAAGCCAAACGAAGCACAGACAAGATCAGATATCAGCAGATCTAACCTTCTCCATTCTCTGAGAGCAGTTCCCTCATCAGAACGCCGTCGTCGAAGATTCCTTCACCATCCCGTCGCCAACGTCGTCGCCTGATTCTTCGGCTCAGAACGCCGAGTCTCCATGGAGCCGCCTGAAAAGAAATCTCGACAGCAAAGGCATAGAGAAGAAAATATAACCAAGGTGTTGTTCTTTTGTGAGTTGAGAAACTGCATCTCACTGCAAAAACAAGATATTGTTCTTTTAGTGATACTTAAAAATGCATCTAGAATCAGATATTACATCCAAAATAATTGGAAATTTTTGATGCATTTGAAAGTTGAGTTGAGAGGCACTTTGGTGCGTCTCAAAATGCATTTTTAGAGAGAAGAGAGAACACTTTTAGAGAGAAGAAGTTATATTCAGAGCTCCAAGCTATGCTATTTTGTTCTTTGGGCAATCTTTTAAACACCTTTTCCCGTCTCTTTGTAATTCTTATTACTATTTCTTATGTATCCTTATCACTTGTAACTGTTTACATAACTTTCAATGAATATTCATTTGTCTGACCCACCTACCCGATCTACTGCCTTAATAGACGAAGGATCCCCAAATACTATGTCACCCCTTAAAAGTCACGTCACTTACTCTACCACTAAATATTTACCATAATATAATCTTGTGTGAATTTACCCTTCAACAACTGGAGCCGTTTGTGGGGAGGGGCTAGAGGATCTCTAATTACGCACAAGGCAATTCAGCAAATGGACCAAACGGCACCATTCGACACCACGAACTTCCCACTTCCAATTCCGGGTTACCACATCGTCTCCGACAAGGGTTTAACCGCCCAACTCGAGAGCCTCGACACAAAAACCGGTTAGAGGTGCACACTTGCAGACGGAATTGCGGTAAGAACCATGACAAAAGGATCCTCGAGGACGATCGAGTTTCCCGCAACAAATAAAACCAAACCAGTTTCCAGTACAAGTCTAGGAATCCCATATTCAACGATCGACCGAGCTATAATTAGACCGGAAAATCAAACATCACTCAGACCATTATCAAGATGGGGTATGGATATTATAGGGCCCTTTCCCCGAACACTTCACAAACGCTTCTTACTCATCGCAACCGATCATTACACAAGACGCGTCGAATCTGAAGCTTACACTCACCTCAAAATCATAGACACATAGAAGTTCTATTGAGAACGCATCATTTGCCAGTGTTGCCTCCCATATTTGGTAATTGTCGACTGCATCATCCGGTTCGCTTAAAGAACCTTTCGAACATTCTGTAAAAGGTGGAACATCCGAATAAAAGATCGTATCCTAGAGATCATTGGAGAACTGAAAACAAAAAAGGTCACACGACAGAATCATACGACCAACCTGACAAAAACTTCAGAGAGGAAAAGATACGGACGAACGGGCTAAACTGCATGTATTGGACAGCTACACACTGGCCACCAGCACCCATGCCTATGGGATATTACAAAAACTGGAGAACTCCCACAGCCAAAACATTTCAGACTTCTAAATCCTTATGCCAAGAAAGAAATCAGCGTGCCACCCCCCCCCCCCCCCCCCCCGGGTGCAGAGATATACGCCATGGGCGAGATACTATCGCCACGATACATAGAAAGAAGGCTCGCCCGGAAGGAACCCAGCCTGGGAAGGAATGTTCATGAATACCTCCAAACACCAAAAAGAAAGAACTTCGAAAAATATGGGAAGGAGCCTACCCGATCTTCGGAATGAAAGAGCTCGGGATGCACGAGCTGGAAGATATAGATCGACGACCAGCCGGACGAACTTGAACAACTCTCCCTTTGTTAAAAAAAATCTCCCACTCATAGAACCCGAACTATGAATGGTTTGGTCCCTTCCTCAAGGGTACGTAGACAACCTATAAAATGGTGCACCTATAACTTGTAAAACGGGGAGAGCGACCTGAACCTCAATGTTTGCTTAAAAATAAAACGAATACCAACGAAATTTCAGTAGTCGTATTTCAAACGAGGGTTCCTCACACCTTCATGCCCATCTCCTGGTCAGAGGTGTGGTTCCCACACGTTTTCCATAAATGTAGCGGTGAAATAATCTGTACCCAACCAGCTTCAAGCCTAAAAATATTAGCTCGTCGGTGTAATAATCCGTACCCAAGATTAGGCTACGCTATTTTCCCTTTGTTTGATGTAAGAGTGAGCTGTTGCAGAGATGGAAACATTAGTGAAAAGGAGAAGCCTTTATCATACGACAATGGGTTACTAAAGGTTTCATATACTCACACACTCTATTGGGAGCAATCAGGAAAATCCCGATCGACACGTACATAAGCCATTGTAACTCATCTCTGTGGAAATCAAAGGAATCAATCAGTTCAAAATTTTGAACTTAAGCTTTTTCGTTCGCAAACTGATTTCATTTTTTATTCTCTAATCCATATTTGGTGTATATGTCTTCAAGTCTCTAACTCTTTGCAGCCATTTTTTATTTGATCCTAAGTTTTATCGGATAGTTCTGTTTGACCAGGTGGGCTTCTTTATTTTATGGGTAAACTATCCAGCTTGTTTAATTAATCCATCGTGTTTTCCTCTAGAGAGGTGCGGGAAAGAGTACACCACATGCTTGCTTAGAGGAAAACACCACATGGGACCTTGTGAATCATATTGAGAAATTAAGAGAACATTTTAAAATTCAAGAATGGCAAGTGAAAACTTCCATAGCTATATGCTTTGTGCTGTTGTTGATATGGAAATGTGCATAAGAACATGAACACTTTTTTCTCTGTTTGCTCAGGTGTTTGGTGGATCATTGGGAAGCACTCTAGCACTTGCATACAGCCAGTCTCACTTTGACAAGGTGCCAATCAATATGTTGACATTTTGACTATAGCAATCTAATTGCATAACCTACGAGTGATTTAGGGATTGATTGAAGGAACAAGAGTGTCTACGGAGAGGTCAGCTTTTATCATGGAGTTCACCTTAAAACCTCTCAGGCCCAAAGCCCGAGGAGCCCCGTCAGAAAGATTATGGCGTGAGCTTCTTCACCTAACACCACTGCCACGATGCCGTCATTCATGTATGTATATGCCTCCTCCGACTGCGCCATGTCCGCCGAGAGTCCACCGGATTCTGCTGCCGATCCTCCGGACCCTCCGCCTCTGGTCTCTCTCCGTTCCGTGCTCGCCGCTCCTCCTTCTTCGCTCATCTCTTCTCTGCTCGTATGCTTTGGATTTTTGGATTCTCCGATCTACTGGCCCTGTCCTCGGACATGCAATTTTTCTCGGATCTGACCCGTTTGTGTGTCTCTCTCTCCTCTCCGCCGCATCTGCTCAATCTACAACTCCACCATCACCTCGTTGTCAAGATCCGAGTTCAGTGTTTGTCTCTCTATCTCCTCCGCAGCACCTCGATGTCTTACCTCCTTTGTTCAGTTCTTGCTATAAGTGAGTTTGGTGCATGGAGTGTTCTGTTGAAGATTACAGAGGTTTTAGTCTCGAATTTAATCAAAGGTTTTACAACCGCTTTGGAGACTTTTAATTGTGCACTTGTTATTGTTCCAGTCCCGGTGATAGATCGATAAATGTGTTCTCCAATCCTCATGATTTCGTCCCATTTACCAATTCGATCGTCGTTAAGTTCACATGACTTCTCCACCACTTCATTTTGTTTAAGTGCTTTGTTGTCCTTATCTTCATTTGGTGTTTTTTTTTTGCTTTGATGTAATGTTTGTTCGGATTGCCAAGATGACTTTGTATCTTGTGAATTTTTGCTCTTTTATGGAGATTGAGTATTTATAAAAGATGTTGTTGACCATAAAAAAGGGGATCTATGGAGTAGTTTCCTTTAGCTTTTTATTTAAGATTTTAAATACACATGAACAGGAGCGGATCCAGTCGTTTCTAATATGGAGCAATCTATAATAACTAGTTTTTTTATAAAACGTTATGACAATATATTATTTTTATAGTAAAGTATGTTATATAGTTTTGCTAATGAAAAAGGTAAATTATATTAATATACATCTAGCTGAAATTGTGTTTTTCGCTGATGTTAGTATAATGAACGCATGTAAACTTCAAAAAGGCTACTAAAACTCATAAAAATAAACATATAAAATATGTATTTAAATTATTTAGAAAAATTATTATCAACTTATATATCGTATCCGAAAAAACAATAAGAGATTAGAGAAAAATCGTGTTTAAAAGCACAATTCCAAAAAGAATCAATTATAAAATTTTGTGGAATGAAAGAAAAAAGCAAGTTTGTACTTATGGAATTGCGTTTTTGTTTTAGTTTAATTTGTAATCTTGCCGAATGACGGAATTTTTTTTAAAATGCAATACTTGCAGAATCACATTTTTAAATTCAATTCCGTCATTCTATAAGGTTACCAATCAAAGTCTTAGTTGAATAAAGTAATCAAGAATGATGGTGATTATCTCTTTAGATCTCTTATGATTTTAGTTTTAGTGAGTTTTAGTATTTTAGATAAATGAAATAAGTTTGTATATAAGTTTGTATGTAAGTTGTTAGATTATGTAGTTTGATAGAATAAAACTTGTGGAATGGGTGAATTAATTGAAGTTATTGGAAATGTTTGTGGCACTTTTATTTTAATCAGTTGGTCTGGAAATGTTTTTAGTGAATTAATTGAAGTTACGAAGAAAAAAGTGAAAACAGTATGGGGCATGTGCCTCTGTCTAATGGTCCAATCCAGTCCATTTTTTAAATTTTCTAAAAAAAAATGAGAAAGTCCAGAAGTCCGCTTTCCTTTTTTGAATTAGAGTTTTCCCTTTTTTTTTCTATAAATACAAAGCTTCCCACCTAGAAAATTATTTTAAACACTTCCTGGCGAAGCTCTGTCAAGCTCTCGAGCCGTTCGTGCATCCCAAAAGCCTTTTTGTCGTCCCTCTCTCTTTCCTCCACCAGGTAACACCGGAAACTTTAGATCTATGATGATTTTCTAAAAACCCGGAATGTTTTTGGCTTTAGTTTTCAAACCGTTTTGAATCTCGTAAATCTGAGGCCACCACCGTGACCAGCTCGTCGAGACAAAACCGGAGACACCAGTCGCGCTGTAGCCCTGGGACTTCGAGTAAACCGAACCGATCGGTTCGGTTAGTTCGGTTAATCGGTTATTTTGATTTTTAAAATATTTACCGAAATGAACCGAAATTTATTACGGTTCAGTTCGGTTCGGTTTTTGGTTATTTTTAATTTTGAGATTTAACCCGAAATTAACCGAAGTTTGACCTAAAAAAAACGTGAAGCAGATCGATCTAGAGAGGAAGGAGAGAAGTAGAATCTGGTTGTATCACGTTTTACTCATCAGATCGACATAAAAGAAACTCAATTCAAAGAAGAAGAAAAAAGAATTATATTTGAATCAGACCGAGAAGAGAAAGAAGAATTAGAAAGAGGACGAAGAATCAAATCGAGAGAGTGAAATAGAAACTCAATGAAACGTCGGAACATAGGATCTAAAAAGAATCAATGATTCTGGTTTCACAGGCTTGGAGACGATGCCAGATTGATTTTTTCTTCGCAGAGACGCTTGATGTCTGTTTCACATAACCTATTTGGAGAAAGAAGGAAAGTAGGAAACTGTCGGTGGGCTTCCATACCATAGAGTACAACTATTGTTTTCCTAAGCCCAATTTCTGAAGCCCAAAATGCATAAAACATGTTGTGTAATTGAGGTGGATTGTCTGTAAGCATATCCCACATCGGTTGTTAGAGTTTTTAAACTCGATACCCTTGTGCTATATATAGAATCTCGCATGCTCTTTTGATAAGTATATTAGTGTCGGTTAACCATTCGGTTATCTCTAACCGAACCCACCCGAACCGGAAACCGAATATAATTTATAATTCTACCGTTCGGTTTAGTGTTTGTAAACTAAACTGAACCGAAATTCCTAAAACCCGGTTCGGTTCGGTTCGGAAATTTCGGTTCGGTTTTAAATCCCAGGCCTAGCCGTAGCCATCCGCACACGCCCTCACACGCCGTAGAAGCACCGGACGCATGAGATCCACATGCACCGGAGACCGTCGGAGAGCTGCTACCGCCGTTGCCAGAGAACTGTCGTCCGCCACCGGAGAACCGCCGTCCGCCGCCGGAGAACCGCCGTCTGCCGCCGCTGAACCGCCATTCTCCCCCGGAGAACCGTCGTCCACCGTCGGATAACCGTCGTCCGCCGTCGGAGAACCGCGGTCTGCCGCCAGGAGCCGCTGCCGTCGCCACCGCCAGACCATCGCCGAGTCGACTCGCAGGCGACCAATTCAACTCGGGTTGACCAGGTCGGGCTGACCGGGTCAGGTCGTTGACCAGTTCGGTTGACTCGGCTTAGTCGGTTCGGTTCAGCTTTCAATTTTATTTCCAATTTCAATTCCCGGTTTAGTCCGGTCTTCAATTTCAATTCCTGGTTTTTCTTTGGTTCAATTCAATTTATGGTTATTCGGTTTAGAATTGGTTTAAAAGGCAATTGGGCTGGTTATGGATTGGGCCCGGTTCAGTCTAGGTTTGGGTCTGGGTTGACTGGTTGACTTTGACCAGAACCGTTGACTTTTAGTCAACCAACTTCAAGTAGCCATAACTTGCTCGTCTTTAGTCCGATTCAAGCGAAACGAAAACCTAATTCGATTGTTTTTCCATCCTCCTTTCAGTTATGAAGTCCGTTTGGGCGTCGGGAACCCCCAAATTATAATTTTTCCCTTTTGTGGCCAAGGTAAGGATCGGATGTGATCTTCCCTGACTCTATTTCAATTTTGTGCATGAGTCCTTCATTAATACCGTCTTTCCTAGGTAGTATATGTTAGTTATACACATGTGATGTGATTGAATGCGAAACGTAGAACTGCTAGGTTATCGCTTAAACCAAAAATGTTGATTGTGTGTGATGGATATGGGTGGAGTAGATGTGTGGTAGGGCCCCCGAGAGGGCGTTGTGTGCAGGACACGTAGGCCGGTAAGGTAACGCGTTCTTTTTGTCAAAAGGGGGTTTTGGCGAGCCCCCCATTGTTTGGCTTCGGGCCGGGAGTGTGAGCCTTCAGGCTGAGTAGGGTTCAGGAGTGTGAGAGCTTCTGGCTTGGTAAGCACAAATGGACATTAGAATTGTGTGGTGTGCCTCCAGGCGTTTTTCGTGCAAGGTGATATTAACGTAGAACTTGTCTCGTAGTTGTGTGGCGTAAGCCAAGATCGCGGGTTCCTTGAATTCGCCCTCACTGGGTAATTGTGTTTGAACAATTACTCAGTCCTCTTTTCCTTCCTCGTCCCATTTCTCTCGCAGGTCCGGATGCAGGATTGATTGATTGCTGATGTTATTGGTGGATTTGAATCGAAGGAAGTGCGCAGGTTCCTAGGACCAATGAGAAGGCAGCCCGATTGGACTGTTTCCGGTTCGACGGGTACCCTAACGCCATTATTTCCGGTTTGCTGGGACACGGGGTGTTACAATTTGGTATCAGAGCCTGGGTTAAGGTCTCTCAGTTTTGTCTGAGAAACCAGCTTCTGTAGTTTTCCTATTTTCGTTTTTTAAAAGTGTTTGCGAAATTTTAAAAGATGTTACTTTGCGAAAGACTTTTTAAGCACCAACTATATCACTGATTGTCTCTTGTTGTGACCTTACCTTCCTTGTTTTATGAAGGATGTCTTTCAATTCCAGTTCCGATTTTGGTCCCAGCTTTGTCCGTGTTTTCCCTTTCCGCACCACAGCCCGGAAGAGCATTCCACCACGTGTTAGCCATATGAAGCGACTTGGGGTGAGGACCGCGGCAATACATGTGCTGTCCGCCCCTATTCTCGCAGCCGGGCCCGTGTCTCCACCGATGTCAGCAGCAACAGATCCGCAGCCATCACGGAAGAGAGAGCGATCAGAGGTGGCACCAGTGTATATTCCATCCACGTCTGCAACCCCGCCGTGTTCCACGAGGCACAGTAGGGCTGGGAAGGAGCCAGTAGCGGAGGGAGACGAACTAGAGCCATAGCAGGCAGCGTATGTGGGACAGATGTTTGTGCACCCACCAGCTCTGCAGATTCCTCCATTTCCAGAGTTTGGTCCAGAGTCGATTCCGCTGGACGATGCACGCCCAATTGTCGCGGCCACACCCCAGGTTCATGCGTCTTCAGTACACGACCGCCGCCCGTCCATTTGGTGGGGATGGACATCGATGAGTACATGGAGTGATTAATGCGGACCACTCTCCACAATGCTCCCCGGCCTCCGACACATTGGTTTGTATTGTTTCTAGGGGGGACTCTTGCCTGAGATCCGACAAGATGTGTCAGAAGGGTATGGGTACGGTGCATTCTACATGGTTATGATGGCGGCTATATATGCCCGGTTGATCGAGATCCGACATATAGAGCTGGCCCACTAGCAGCAGGTTATGGCGCAGCCGGAGGCTTTGGCACACCATGAGGCCATGATGCAGCAGCATGCCAAGTGGGAGTAGGAGTTGGTGCAGCAGTATCTCGTGTGGGAGCAAGAGCAGGAGCTGATGCAGCAGCAGGCGGCCGAGCCTCCAGTGATTGTCATCTCGAGTTCTGATTCCGAGTACAAGTCCGACCCAGGGAGGACCGAGTGATGCGGAATTCGATTTTTGGGGACCAGGATCTTTGAGTGGCTAGAGCCAGGGGACTCAGGAATTTTGGAAGTAGGGCATTAGTTATTCTTTCATTGTTCCGGTTTTTCATTTTGGTTTTCTTCTGCGGTTTTCGCGTAGCTGATTTTTATTATTCTATTCATTAAACTATTTTAGCTCTACGCCATTATATTTATATACTTCATTCTTTTATTTTCTCGTGTCACCCCATTCCGATCTTTCCAGCACAAGTCTTCGTACCTTGAACAGAATGGTGCCTTTGAGTCCTGGGACGTCCGAGCAACCTTACGTCTCAGAATTCGGGACAAATATTTTTAAGGGAGGAAGAATTGTAATGGCCCAATCCTGCCCATTTTTAAAATGTTATAAAAAGAAAGTGGAAGGCCCAGAAGCCCGCTTTCCTTTTTCGAATTAGGGCTTTCCCTCTTCCTCTTCTTTATAAATACAAAAGCCTCCCACCTAGAAAATCATTCTAAACACTTCTCGGCGAAGCTCTGTCAAGCTCTCGAGCCATTCGTGCCTCCCAGAAACGGTTTAGTATTCAAACCATTTTGAATCTCGTAAATCTGAGGCCACCACCGTGACCTGCTCGTTGAGACAAATCTGGAGACACCAGCCACGCCGCACTGCGCCCTCACGCACCGGAGACCGTTGAAGAGCTGCCGCCACACGCCGCAACCGCTGGACCACCGCTGAGTCGACTCGCCGGCGACCGTGTCAACTCGGGTTGACCAGGTCGGGTTAACTGGGTCGGGTCGTTGACCGGTTCGGTTTACTCAGTTTAGTCGATTCGATTCGGCTTTCAATTCTATTTCCAATTTCAATTCTTGGTTTAATCCGGTCTTCAATTTCAGTTCTTGGTTTTCCCTGGTTCAATTTAATTTCTGGTTTAGTTGGTTTATGATTGGTTTAAAGGCAATTGGGCTGGTTATGGATTGGGCCCGGTTCAGTTTGGGTTTGGGTCTGGGTTGACCAGGTTGACCGGTTGACTTTGATAAGAACCGTTGACTTTTAGTCAACCAACTTCAAGTAGCCATAACTTGCTCGTCTTTAGTCCAATTCGAGTGCAAAGAAAGCCTAATTCGATTATTTTCCGTCCTCTTTTCAGTTATGAACTCCGTTTGGGCGTTGGGAACTCCAAAATTATGCTTTTGCCCTTATGTGGCCAAGGTGAAGACCGAATGTGATCTTCCCTTACTCTATTTCAATTTTTGGCTTGAGTCCTTCGCTAAAACCGTGTTAGGGCCCCGAGAGGTTGTTGTGGCAGGGCGCGTAGGCCGGTAAAGTAACGCGTTCTTTTCATTGGAAGGGGATTTTGGCGAGCTCCCCCATGGTTTGGCTTCGGGCAGGGAGTGTGAGCCTTCATGCTGATTAGGGTTCAGGAGTGTGAGAGCTTCGGGCTTGGTAAGCACAAATGGACATTAGAATTGTGTGGTGTGCCTCTGGGAATTTTGTGTGCAAGGTGATCTTAGCGTAGAACTTGTCTCGTAGTTGTGTGGCGTAAGCCGAGATCGCGGGTTCCTAGAATTTTCCCTCACTGGGTAATTGTGTTTGAAACAATTACTCAATCCTCGTTTCCTTTCTCGTCCCTTTTCTCTCGCTGGTCCGGATGCAGGATTGATCTATCTCTGATGTTATTTGTGGATTTGAATCGAAGGAAGTGCACAGGTTCCTGGGACCAATGAGAAGGCAGCCCCGCGGACCATTTCCGGTTTGACAGGTATTCTAACGCCGTCGTTTCTCGTTCGCCGGGAAACGGGGTGTTACACTTAGTTTCTAAGATGTGCGTCCGCCCCTATAGATGAAGCAGATGAGGAAGGCTACATCTATCTTCAGATAAGATTTACACATTTTCACTATTTGTTTGTTTGGATGCAAGGTTATTGGTTTGGTCCTTAGAGGGATCTTTTTGTTGTGAAAAAAGAGATTGATTGGTTTTACGAGGGTGGTGCTGCTTCTATATACCATGATGGCAACTCTCTTTCTTCTATCCATGTAATGGTGTTACAGATTTTCATTAGAAATTGGTTACCGTCGTGCAATTGTAGACATATCAAAGCTTAGCTATTATGGAATAGAGTTTTATGTGCAAGAGTCTGGCTCAAGATCTCCCATTTGTTATCTTCTTAAATGTTTGTTTCTCTGTTTTAAAAGCTTGGGAGGAGTTCAGAGATCTTATTATAGAAAATGCAATGAGAATTGTTCTTCTTTAGCATATCTCAGAAGACTAAACTCTCATAATCTGGAAATTCAAGTATCTTGAGATCTAATCACTATTACATGAGAAAATGCAATGAGAATTGTTCTTCTTTAGCAGCTGAAGCAATTGTGATTCTCATCTCTTATTTTTTACTTGAAATAAACTTATGTGTCTCTGTGCAACGGTTCTAATTTCATTTTGATCTTATAGTATGCAGCTGCAAGAGCTTGGACTAAATGGGATATGATGTCTTCTCATCTTCTTCCAAATGATGAAAACATTCAAAAGGCAGAAGATGATAAATTTTCATTGGTTCGTCTGAGGAGTGTGCCAATCTTATCTGGGATTCATGGATCTCGTGTTATAAAAAGCTCATATATACATATATATCTGTAAAATCTGTTGGAGATGGGTTTAGCATACCTTCATAAAAGGCCATTCAGAAGAATTAGGTCACGATAAGATTGGCCCAGAAAGGAAAGAATTAGGTCATCGGCAAAATAGGTAAACAAGGCGGCAAGGAACATGCGGCGCCTGTAGACTCCACGCCAAGCAGGAAGATTCGTTCGAGATGTTTATGTCAATTTAATCAGAAATATTCTAGTTTATCTTTTAGAATATTTACTTTTTAATGCCGACTTTGTAAACTATATAAGAGCGTCAAAGCTCGCCGAGATGGAGACGCTTCATTCAATAAAGAATTTTAAGAGCAAAAACAGTCTTCTGAGATATTTCGGGAAACCTATTAACAAACAGTTCTCCGACGACTTGAATACTCTTCATCTGCCGCTTTGTTTCTCCTTTGAAACCTTGCGTAACCTTAATCGAATCGTCCTCCGCCGAGCTCGTTATAGAAACCTTTTAGAATCTCTTGAGGAAAACCTTAAAACTCTTTTTATCTTTAGATAGGCCGAGTTGATATCTTACAATATATGGGCGCCGACTGTGGTGATTTCTAAATATTTTTTCGTAATACCACGCTCAAGTATGACCGATAACGTCGACAAAGTAGACCCCAAAGTCAATCATGTGGTCGATGTCGATGAAAGTGATCACGACCTTAGTGATCACGAGGATCAGGAAATTGGAGATCTCAAAACCGGCAATATGTCTCAAGATCCAAAATTCGATCAAACCGGTAAAAAAGGCGAGGATCTTCCGCCGACCAACGGAACAACAAATCAGATCGACAGTGTCTCTGTCTATGCTACACTCTTGGCCGAAATCGATGCTCAGAACAATTTTCTAAAAGACTTCTCAGGACAATTTAGTGAATTGCATGCCAAACATGATAAACATCGCTCTGAGCAGTAATCAAAAGGAACATCCAAATCACAATGCGACATCTTTCAAAAGGCTAAGGATGGCGTCGCCATGCAACTAGCCTATGGTACTCCAGAGTAAAATACCACCCGGGCACCATCTAACCGAGGGTCAGATCAATATGATGACTACCGTCGTGAACTGATGGAATTAAGGGACAACCTCAAATAAATAAATACTGAGGTCCATCATATCAGGAGATATACCCTAGAAATCGATCGGATAATTGAGGAAACTAATACCGTTCACGTTGCACAACACCAATGCACAAATTCGTCATCCCGAAAAACTCAAGTTGCCGTCCTACAATGGAAGCAAATGTCCTACAACTCATCTGACTTCGTTCAAAATCGCGGCAATTAAAGCACGTTTCTCGACCGATGAACGCGATATAGGATACTACCAGCTTTCTTCAGAAAGCTTGGAAGGAGTCGCCCTCACTTGGTTTTCATGCCTTCCTCCGGAATCATTCGGCAATTTCCAAGAATTATCTCGGGCATTCGCAACCATCACTTAATATTCATGGACAAGGTACATCACTATCCACTCTTTTTTCCATCTCGCAAGGGCCTAAGGAAACCTTACGAGTTTTCATAGAACGTTTCAAAGGCATCGTCCTACGAGGGAGTGTTTCCTATACCCTCTCCGTTACAGCCATGCAAAACGCCATATGGCATGAAACTCCTTTCCACAAGGATATATTCTTCAAAAAGCCACTAACAATCGAGGATGCTCTTCACCGAGCAAACAAGTTCATAGAACTAGACGAGCAGAAAATAGATCTCGCCAAGAAGTTCGGAATTGTTAAGAAAATCGGCAAAAATGAGGACGATCCAAGGCAGCATTACGAGAAAGATAAAAGTACGAAAACGACCATCATGATCATGGGTGGCTTAATCATTGTTAATGACTCCACCCGTTCGATCAAGGAGTATGAACGTAAGGAAATTGCCGCGCAAAATGCTCCACGAGAAGTCACCGACGAACCACCTATCATCTTTACTGACGAAGACCTAGATGAAACTCACCTGCCTGATAACGATCCTCTGGTGATCGAACTTTTGATCGGCAGTTGCGAGGTATCACAAATTCTGGTCGATACAGGTAGTTCAATCGACTTGATCTTCAAGCAAACCCTAAGAAAGATGGAGATCAGAGATGATGACGTCAAACAAAAGTTCATACCGCTCACAGACTTCATGAGTGAAATGACTTACACTAACGGAACCATCAAGTTACCCGTCTACCTTGGCGGACTAAAAAAGCTTGTCAAGTTCGATGTCATCGATAAACTGGTGATCCATAATGCCATCCTTGGCACTCCTTGGTTATATATCATGAAGGCGGTATCATCGACCTACCATCAATATCTGAAATTCCCAACGCAAAACAGAATTCAGACGATCAAAAGTTGCCAAATGATGAGCCGATCATGTTTTCTCATAGAGCATGAGATGAGAGCGTCGTCATGCATGATCAATGTCTAGCAAGGCGACAAGGGTCCAAAGAATGAGCTTATCCAACAAATTGTCATCGAAAAAGCTGGCGCTAGTAAGTGTGTGGGAGTTGGGTCAAAACTCCCATAAGATATCAAGGAGGAGCTGGTCAATTTTCTCCGGCAAAATGTCTCAACCTTCGTCTGGTCAGTCAAAGATATGAATGGTATCAACCCTTCTGTCACAACCCATGAGCTCAATGTTGATTTAACATATAAACCGATCAAGCTGAAAAGGCGCAAAATTGCCCACGAAAGAGCCAAATGTCAACGACGAAGCTGAGAAACTCTTGGACACTGGATCAATCCAGGAAGTTAAATACCCTGATTGGTTGGCTAATCCAATTGTCGTCAAAAATAAAAACGGCAAGTGGAGAGTTTGTGTCGACGACACAGATCTCAACAAAGCTTGTCCAAAAGATAGCTTTCCACTACCTCACATCGATCGCCTTGTGGAAGCAACGACATGTAATCAATTAATCTCGTTCATGGACGCCTTCTTAGGCTACAATCAGATACTCATGAACCCTGACGATCGTGAGAAATCAGCCTTCATCACCGATCGCGACATGTTACAAGGTTATGCCTTTTGGACTTAAGAACACATGAGCAACATATCAATGTTTGATAAACCGAATGTTTGCAAACCAACTAGGCACAAAGATGTAGGTTTACATCGAAGATATGCTAGCCAAATCTCTGATTGCATCCCACCACATCGGGCATCTCAAGGAATGCTTTAACATCCTCAACCAATATGGTATAAAATTGAACCCGACTGAGTGTACTTTCGACGTCACATCTGGAGAATTTCTCAGTTATGTCGTCACACAAAGGGGAATTGAAGCTAATCTAAAGAAGATATCGGTCATCATCGACTTACCTTCGCCAAGAACTCCCGCAAGGTACAACGACTCACTGACCGCATTGCCGCTCAGAACAGATTTATCTCACGATCAACATATAAATGCTTGCCGTTCTGCGAACTTATTCGGGGCAATAAGAGATTCTCTTGGGATGGTAAGTGTCAAAAAGACTTTGTTCAACTTAAGGATTACAACTCAAACCCGCCAGTCTTTTCAAAGCATAAAATGGCAAGACGCTCTTCTTATACATTGCAGTTTCAACAACGGCAGTAAGTGGGGTCCGCGATGAAAGAGGTGAACAAAAACCAATCTTCTATGTACGCAAAACATTGAATGGTGCAGAAAAAGGTATCCTGCAATGTAAAAACTTTCCCTATCAGTCTTCATCTCAGCGCGAAAGCGACGTCCATAATTTCAATCGCACACGGTTGCCGTCTTGAGCATACAACAACTCCGAACAGTCTTGCACAGTCCAAGTCATTTAGGTCGTCTAGCCAAATGGGCTGATGGGTTTAGAAACCCTTCATAAAGGCCCATTCAGAAGATTAGGTCGGCCAAGAAAGGAAAGAATTAGGTCATCACGGCAAAATAGGTAACCAAGGCGGAAAGGAACATGCATCACGCATAGACTCCACGCCGATCAGGAAGATTCGTTCGAGATGTTTATGCCAACTTAATCGGAAATATTATAGTTTATCTTTTAGAATATTAATTTTTATGCCGACTTTGTAAACTATATAAGAGCATAAAATCTCTCCCAGATGGAGACGCTTCATTCAATATACAACTTTCAAATCAAAAACAGTCTTTTGAGAACTTTTGGGAAACCTATTAACAAACAGTTCTCCGACGACTTGAATACTCTTCATCCTCCTCTTTGTTTCTTCTCTAAAACCTAGCAAAACCTTAATCGAATCGACCTCCGCTGAGCTCGTTATAGAAACCTTTTAATTCCTTGAGGAAAACCTTAAAACTCTTTCTATCTTTAGATGGGCCGAGTTGGGATCTTATAAAATCGATACAATCTTTAAAGTGAGATGACTTTGCTCCACAAACCTTTGCAAGGATTGAAAATTACTACTTTGTTAACAAAGGTTTCTTTCCCTCGGACTCATATTTGGTGGACAAAGTTGATAAATTAAAACATATCAATAGAGAATAAAATTAAAAAAAGATCACGTAAATTGAAACAAATCCTCAGCCGTAGATCTTTCATGATGTAGATGTTGATATGCTTGTGAAGGTTTAAGGAAACATCAATTTTTTTTGTCTACGTGTTGAATGTTGAACTTTGGTTTTAGTATACATTATATATTGTGGGATTGAGAATGAGTCTGCTAAGCTGCAAACAATGGATTTAATTGTCTGAATTATTACAATGGACAAGGAAGATATGATGTATGTTGTCCAATGATGTCTGCTTGGGACCTGCACAAAGCATGGCCAGAAGCATACTTTTTTTTTGGTTTTCCATGTTAAGATTAATTTTCAACCAAGTTACATTGTAGCCGATATAAAAGGAATGAGAAAAAAGAAGAATATATTACAAAAAAGAAGATTACGAAAGTTAAAGAGGATGTGATATATAACGTAAAATAATTCGAGGAGAGATGGAGTATTAACGTCTTTGGTGGGGAAGGAGAGCAATCTAAAACGAATTGTTGTGCTGATGAGGTTCTTCAAAACCGTGACTTATGGATGTTCATCCCTGAAAATCCGAGCATTTCTAGCACGCCAAATGAAGTACATGGTTGATTGAAGCAGGAGCTTGATGATGGGGAGATCTCTACGTTGGGCCTGAAGTGATGGACCAAGAATTCAATCAAAGATTTGCAATGTCATAACCGGAGGTTAGAAATAGAACCAATAAGCAAATTGTAACCACAATTCCGAGGAGAAGGTGCATCTGAAAAATAGGTGATCGTGCGTCTTCGGAGAAGAGTTGCAGTGAACACAAGTTGGTTGGACATTCAAACCCCATGAGATTAATCTGTCTCTGGTGGGAAGCCTGCCAAGCAGAAAAAGCCATAGGATGAAAGAGTAACATGGCACTGCTTCTTTGAACCAACAAGTTTTTGCCAAAGGAACCTCCACACCGTGATATCTAATCTCCTCCCAAGTATCACTCGAAGAGAAACGCAGAGTAAATCTCCCGGCGTTTTTGCGACAGAGAAAGATGCCATCTCCCAAGCTCGGGTTCGGTGGGTTGATGAGGATCAAAGCTATTTGTAAATTCTGAGCATTCGGTGATCGAGCCGCTCGAATATTCTAATGTCCCAGTCGTGTGGAATCTCTAACTGCCACGCCTTTCCTGATCCGGAGAGAGGCAGGGCCTCCATTACCCAGGTAAGACAGCAGATCCCCAAATTATGTCCAAGAGTTATACCAAAAGAGGGCATTGACACCGTTCCTTAACTCACATCGCAAAAATTTCTTCAACAGGTGCTTAAGATGTAACATTGAGCGCACATACCATGAGAGTTTTGGAGAGTCATCAAGTGCCCAAACACTCTTGTTGCGAAAAGTGTTTGATCTCAGCCACGAAGCCCAGAGCGAGGACAAGTTACAAAAATAAATCCAGACTCTCTTAAGCCTAAAGACAACCTAAAATTCCTCCAGATGTCTAATGCCAGGTCCTCCTTCATCCTTTGGTCTGCGAATGTCTGCCCATAATACTCTCGCACCCACATCAGTGTCCGTTTTGTTTTTCCAGAGTAAAGCAACGCACATAGAGTCCACTTTTACATAAAATCTCTTTGGTAATACAAATACTTGACTCCAAAAGAGCACCATCCCGTAGATAACTGAAGCAATAAGCCTGATTTTGCCTGCAAAGGATAGAAACTTCGCTGCCCATGAATGCATTTTACTAATGGTGCGGTCCAAAAAAGGCTGCACAGCTGCGTAGGAATTCCTTTCAGGGGACAGTGGCAGCCCTAAATAACGGGTTGGAAAAGATCCCTGCTTAATTCCGATGAATTCACATATTTCAACTTGTTCCACTACACTACCCACTCAAGAATAGGTCTGACTTTTCCGCATTCATATCCAGACCAGTCCATTCCCTTAATTTGCAAAGCACACACAAAATTGCAGCTAGAGAATCCTTAGAACCATCCGAGAAAGCCAAGAGATCATCCGAAAATAAAAGGTTTGTAATCCGTGGTTAAGTGCATTGAGGATAAAGTTGAAACTGCCCTAATGTAGCATCCAAGTCTTGCATTCTCAAAAGAACTTCCATTACCATGATGAAAAGGTAGGTAAAAGTGGACAACCTTGACGAAGACCCTTTGCACTGAGAAAGAAGGTAGCAAGCTCGCCATTTACAAGCACAGAGAACCTTGGGGTAGTGATACACTGCTTAATCCATTGAATATAAAAAGCTGAGACGTCATGCGCTTCAAGAAGCCGAAGAATACAATCCTAAAAGACAATATCGAAGGCTTTCATTAAATCAACCTTCATTATATAGCTCTTTGCGTTGGATGGCTTGTTGTAGTGTCAGATCAGATAAGAGGCTAAAAGAACATTTTCACCAAGACTCCTCCCCTTAAAAAATGAGGCCTGGTTAGGGGAAACACAGTCTTGGAGTATTGGTTTCAGCCTATTTGCAATTAGTTTTGATATCACCTTATAGATTAGGTTGCAGCAACTAATGGGACGAAAGTCTTTTAGTTTAGCCGACTTTGCTGTCTTTGGGATAAGAGTGATAAGGGTTGTGTTGAGGTCCTTAAGCAGTCTGTCGTTACTAAAAAACACTTTAATAGCAACAACAACATCAATACTCACAATGCTTCAATAAGCGGTGAAAAATTTGACACAATAGCCATAAGGTTCGGGGCTCTTATCTTTCTTCATGGAGAATAAGGTTGCTCTGATATCCTCCTCAAGTACCGGTTTTTGAAGGGAAAGACTCTGAAACTCAATGCATTTGAAAGGGACAATGTTCATGAGCTCCTCTGTCGTGATCTGATATTGTGGCATCGAAGTGTGACCTAAGATGTCACCAAAATAGCTTGTTGCGTGCTCCTTCATGTCATCCATAAAATGGGTCTCCTACCATTCAGGTCCATGAAGAAGTAAATGTGATTCGAGGATAGTCTGGTGATGGCCATTCTGTAGAAGAAGGGAGTGTTTCTATCCCCAAGATGCATCCATTGGACTCTAGATTTTTGCTTATAGAATTTTTCATCGTCCACAATCAGACTCTCCCAATGAGCTTGTTCTACCCGCTCTCTACTTACCAACGCATCTGACGGTGAGGTGAGAATCTCTTATTGAAGAGACTCGACCTTGGAGGCTTGATCTTTGACTTTGAGAGATATACCACTGAATTGAGTCTTGTACAGTCTCCTTAGGTGAGGTTTTAGAGTCTTTAAACAAATCTCAAGCTTAAAATGATATGTACCCATAATGTCTGCTGCTTTCCACACTTCAAAAATAGTTTCCAAGAACGAAGCGTGATCAACAAGGTGGTTAAAGAACCTGAAGGGCTTGTTCCCCCGACGTTGTAGGGTAGGGACTTTGAACAGGCAAGCTACGTGATCAGATTTCTGCGGAAGAAGGGATTCAGCAAATTATTCGAATAAGTAATATCCCAATGCTTGTTGATAAAATCATGATCAATACTCTTAGAAATAGCCCCATTATCCCTGCTATTCATACATGTGCAAATCAGACTCTTTGATGGAGCTTCAAATAGTTGAGAAACCTGCAGACAGGCATTGAAGTCCTCAATACCAGAACTATCGATATCTTCAGAAAGGTGAGAAGATTGTTGGTTGACTCTTAGGATCTGAAAAAGTCTCATACCACCTTCCAAGGGAACCGTTGCACCGGAGATTTCTCTCTAATCGAGACTAATTCTTCCCAAATAGGAATATAGTTCTCTACTTCATTAAATACATAAGCAAATGAGACTATGATGTTTGTATTAACCGTTGGAATGAAGATATCACATGTTACTAGCTGAGCAGAGCCTTGGTAAACACATAAGTAGATAGTCGGGTCCAAGAAAACAACAATGCGAGCCGTTTGATGATGTTCGAAGTTTCCAAAGTGATTCCATCCCTGAGGAATCAAAGACATAATTCACATTGAATTTATTGGTTATATATGCATCTCTACAAAAGCACCAAAAGAGGTTTGTACTTAATAATCCGTTCCCTCGTCATCTTCTGTCTTTTACTACTATTTAATTCGCTTATATTCCACACAAAAAACATTGATAAGTTGGAAAGTTAGTTGGCCTTGAAGCCAATCTTCCCTCTGCCAGCAAGGAAGAAGGGTGAATCAGTTTCAGTGTCTGGTGTGGACTCTACCACCACCATGTCTGAGCTGAAAATTGCAGTGTTGCGATCAGTATCAGCTGCGGTAGTAGGAGTACCAACATCAGTCTCTTCTGGATAAACCAATAAAGATGGGGTGATAGAGGATTCATGATCTTGTGGAGGGCAGTGCGATACTCATTCATCTCCATCCTTAGTAAATTTATTTTTCTGTCTCCATTGACGAGAGTTCGATCGACACTTTCTTGCGTATGAGGAAGAGGCAACAACACCCTTAATCACTTGATCAATTCCCTTCATCTTCAGTTTATACATTCTCCTTATCTCCTCCGCTTATGATCAGATGAGGGACTCTTCAAGATCTTAGCCAGAGGCAGACATCATGGTAACATGAAGTTTTTTTACGATGTTTTCTTCAAGATCTTTTCAAAGTTTGGTTTTTGCTTGTTGTGCCGAAATGGTAACTCAGCCCATCGCGTACAGATTGTTGGTGATGCTGGACACTCGGAAATGAGCCTAGAATCACAGTAGAACTTGTGGTTGCAAACTAAAAGATGAAAGCGTATGTGAGATGAAAAGACTTGATGGAATGAAGTTTCTCACTTTGTTCATTTCTTAGTGAGCTATTGTTGGGGTGGGCTTGTCACCCCTTCTGAATAACTTGGCCCATTTCGAAAGGTTATTCCTGTAAGGTACTTAAGCGATGGTCCAACAATCAAAAGGCCCAGATCAGGAGAGAGAGAGAGAGAGAGAGAGAGAGAGAGAGAGAGAGAGAGAGAGAGAGAGAGAGAGAGAGAGAGAGAGAGAGAGAGAGAGAGAGAGATGCGCGAAAGTACATGCAATGTGTCCATGTAACATCAAACAGTGGAAACAGCGGAATAATGACCCACAAGCACCTATTCTATCCTGAAAAAGAAGGAGAAGAGTCTAATGACACCCGCCGTAAGCTAGAAGGATTAGGTAAACTATCGAATATCCCCGGCCGAGATATTAATCCGAAAGTTAAGGATGATAAGCACTATAAATACTCGATACCCTCCATTATAAAAATACATTCAATTTTAGAGAGAAGAGAAGACACTTTTAGAGAGAAGAAGTTATATTTAGAGCTCTGAGCTACACTACTTTGTTCTTTGGGCTCTCTTTTAAACACCTTTTCCCCTCTCTTTGTAATTCTTATGTATACATATCACTAGTAGCCGTTTTTATAACTTTCAATAAATACTCACTCTTCTGATTCATCTACCCAATCTATTGCTTATAAGACGAAGGATCCACAGTTATCTCGTCGCCGCTTAAAAGTCACGTTACTTACTCTACTACTCTACCACTAAATATTTACTCTCAAATCCTTGTGTGAAGTTATCGTTCAATATTTATGTTCATATTTTAAGTTTGTTGCCGCAAAGTAACATCACATTCGCATCAAAATTTGTTATTAACGGAAACCAAAAGTTATCTTCGCAAACGCTTAAACCCACAAAATAGTTATCATATTGAACGTCGATACAAGGAATGTTAATTATGAGTAAAGAGGAGTACCAATTGGGTAAGGGTAACTAGGGTATCTAATATTACTGAAAGTGTACAGAAAATAGGAAAGGGTTAGAGTCGAGTTCGGATAATGGAATGTAATTTTGATTCATTTTGAATTTTGTTTTCTAACATCTCATACTACTAACTTAAATAATATATGGATAGTTCAAGATTTTGACCACCGTACCCAAAAAACAAAGGAATAAAGAATACAAATGATCAGTTTATAAAGCTAATTTAGCTAAATCGTTAGCAGCTTGATTGTTTTCTTGATTGATTTGGTCCAAAGAACATTCAGGTAACCGTTGCATCCAATGACATATGTCTATTCTCGATCTGTGTTTTCCTCCATATTGTTAACCAAATTTATAAGTTTCTATCTCAAACCATACATTTCGTATGCCATGAGCCCATATGATTTGTATTACCACTAGTAAAAATATACCGTATAGCCACGTTTTAGTCACGACAAATCGTAGCTATTTTATAATTAGTCACGATTTATTATGTGACAAACAAATGTGGCTAAATCGTGTACAAAACATGGCAGTTAATCACGTTTTGGTCACGATATATAATGTGACTTAGTATAGCCACGTTTTGTCACGAACTAATCGTGGCAAACCTATACACGTAAAATATCGTGGCTAAATCGTGTCTAATTAGTCACGATTTAGACACGTTTATTTCGTGGCCAAGGTCTGTCCAATAGAAATTTTACAAACGTTACCTTCTAAACCCTAAACCCTAAACCCTAAACCCTAAAACATTATCATATTATAAACTATACTCTTAATTATAAACTATTAAATCAAAATATAAGCATTAATTATAAAAAAATTATTATTTCTAAATCTAAAATTTCTAAACTATATCCTCCAAACCCTAAACTCTAAACCATTACCATACTATAAATCATACTCTTAATCATAAAATATTAAATCAAAATATAAACATTAATTATAAAATGAATTATTACTTCCAAATCTAAAATTTAAAACCTTACCCTCCAAACCCTATACCCTAAACACAACCCATTAAACCCTATACACTAAACCATAATCATACTCTAAACCTAACTCTTTCATAAACTATAAAATCAAAATATAAATTAATTATATATACAAAACTAATATTTAGAATCTATAGTATAAACAAAACTATACATAACTAACACATAAAACCCTAAACCCTAAACAAACCCTAAAACTCTAAAGTATAAACAAAGAAATATAACTAACAAAACTCTAATTCCTATAATACATCCATAACTAAAAATTAAATACTTACAAAATTTATATCTCTAAACCATAAACCTATCCTAAACCCTAAACAAACCCTAAATATTCTAATACTCTTAATCATAAACTATTAAAACAAAATATAAACATTAAAAGATTTATTATTTCTAAAACTAAAATTTCTAAACCTTAAATATAACTCTTCCAAGATATATACCCTAACCATAAACAAACTCTAAATCCCTAAATTACAAACAAAACTATAACTAACAAAACTCTAATTATATACACTCATTTTTAATAATTTTTAAAATTTTAACACTTTAAAGTTTTTATATTTTATAATTCTAAATTTATCACCTTTTAATTTTTGTATTTTAAGTATTTCTATTATTTTAAAACTATTTTTAATTATTATATGCCAATTAAATCTTAACAATTTTTTTATTGGCTAATAGTTGGATCACACGGATCAGCTTTAAAGCCGTTGGATCTATATCTGAGATCAAATTTGGACCCTTTGATTTGTTTTTCTCTTTTTCTTTTTCTTTTTCTTTTTTCTTTTTGTTTCTCTCCTCTCCTTCTCTCCTTCTCCTTCTCTCCTCCACGATTCTTTCAACTTCTCCTTCAATCTTCTCCATAATTTTCTCAGTCTTTCACCAAATCTCTGAAAATATGAAGCTCCACCTTGCTCCATCTTAAATTCCTCTGAAGCTCCATCTTCCTGCAGCCTTAATCCTCCGAACCGTCATCTTAAATCTGAAGCTTCACACCAAATCCGACCATCTCCGACCATCTCCGGCCATCTCCGACCATCTCCGACCATATCCCACCACCCTTCCATGCCGACTCCTCAGATCTGTTACTTCTGATGAAACTCCTTCACTGCCAGCCTCACCACCATAACTCTCCTCCACCGCCGAAATCAGGTGCAGCTTCACCAACCTTATCACGGTAAGCCTCTGTAGCTCCTTCACAAAGAATCGATTTGTCGATTCAGGCCAGAGAAGAATGAAGAAGAATCGATGTTACAACCTAGAGCTTGAGGCTTTCGTTGGACGTCACCAGAGCTGGCGGAGACGTCACCGGAGCTGGCCGTGAAGAACTTGGAGCAGAGAGGCGTGGTCGACTTTACTTCTTCTTCTATTTTGTCATTTTTCGTTTTTTAGTTTAATTCATGTTTTTTTCAATTAATTTATATTTATTTTAGTATTTAGTTTTGTATATTAATTTTAATTTTTTTTTTTAATTATTGTGATATCAGATTATTTTTTGTAATTTTTTTTTTTTAAAACATTTGAGATCAGCCACGTTTGACAAAACGTGACAAAAAGCATAAGTCACAAAATAAAACGTGACAAAACGTGACAAATCTTGTCACGAAAATATCGTGACAAAACGTGGCTTTTTTTGTCACGATTTAGACACGAAAATAAATAGTCACGATCGTATAGCCACGATTTTTTTTCGTGACTTTTCGTGGCTAAAACCTCTTATAGCCACGAAATATTCCACATAGTCACGAAATAAAACGTGGCTATATACAATTTTTTTACTAGTGTACATGTAGTAAAATAAAACCGAGGCTTCTATTTTTAAAGGTGATCCAACTCAGTTCAAAATACTACATCCGATAGAATATGCCTTCCATACTATTCATCATGCTCCAACCTTGTCCATAGTACTCCTAAAACTACCATCAAAGTTACTGTTCAACCAACCTATTAGTGATGGTAATCTTATTTACCCCTATTCACACTAGGACAATAATCAATATGATAAATCGTTAAAGAGCTACGTTCGAAAGAGATGGAAGAAGAGGATAGTTGAAGATGAAGCTAAGCTGGAGGTTTGACCGTTGACTGAACATTTATCGATTAATAGGAAATTGATCTTAGGCTTGTGAGAGAGATACTCTCTAATATAGGCAGATTCAGGAGCTGTTCTTGAATCTGAGATACTGATTTTCATTTGGAATCTATAATTCTCGGTGAAATCTGTATTGAATCCTTTGTTAATCGAAGGTATACATTCATTCGCTTAAAAAATTGGTGCGGTACGGTGGCGGTGTGATTGGAATTTAGGGACGGCTTGAAAGGAGGAGTTGATGAAGGATGTGAACGATTTACATACTTCAATGAGAGATGTGAAGAAACAGGTGAAAGCTCTTCACCATGGTTGCGAATTATTACCGAAATCGAACATGGAGATAACATAATTGAACTCGGAGTTGCTCTCGAGTTGACTCACTAACATATATTATCAAATCTCAATACCAAACGCTTGCAAGACTTGAGACATGGTTAGTATCTGATAAGGCATCTAGAAAGAGGATTAAAAATACTATCGCTAGTTCATCCAACTTCGACACTCAGGTACCTTTTTCACCTACTCCAGAGAATCGAAATGATATACCGTTTGGTTCTCGGGGAATTCAATGTAAAATATTCGAGTATTTGGGTGAACAGAGCAAAGAGGTATTTTCATATGGGAAGTTACAATGATCATGAGAAATTTGATCTGATATCGATGATTTTTGAATGTCCGATACTAAACTGGTTTAATGTAGAATGGGAAGAAGATCCCTATCGTGACTGGGAATATTTCAAAAAATGCCTCGTTGCTCGATTCACACAACGACTTGAGGATGATCCAGCTAAGAGGTTGTTTGCCATAACACAATCTGGAGCCATTTCAAATTACATAAAAGAATATGAGGAACTCAGATCACTGGTGAAAGACATTGATGAAAGGAACTTCGAACATGTTTTCTACAATGGTCTGAACCTGAAATGAAAGAGGTAATCAAAGTAAAATAACTTCAAGGATTGCGCCAATACAACGTTGCTCAACCTACAGCATCTACTCGTACAAGTTCATATACTCCTTTACGATCGGCTTCACAATACAACAGTGCGAGGAACACACACAATCAACATCAGAATATTATCCCTACAATAGAAAAGACTGTGGGAAGAGAGCAATGCACGAATAATCAATCTGGTCCTCGAAGATTGTCACCTGCTGAGGTAGCAGAGAAATACCGGTTGGAACTGTGTTATAAATGTGATCAGAAATGGTCAAAGACACATGAATGTCACAATGTGGAATTGAAACTTCTTACCATCTTAGACAGAAGGAAGTTGAGGTCTATAACGAAGATCTTTGTGATACATTTGAGGATGAGAATGGTTTAGTGATAAAGATGATTAAGTTATCGTTGCATTCGTTTCTCGGGTTTTCATCACCAAATAAAACAAAATTATGGGGTCGGATTGGAAAAACAGCGATCATTGTGATGCTTGATAGTGGAGCGACACACAATTTTTTGGACCCTTCTGTGGTGGAGAGATTGAACTTAAGAGTGACAAGGAACAACACATTGGAGATATTGTTAGGTACAAAGATTTATGTGCAAGGATTAGGAATATGTGAGGGGATTACTTTCTCGTTACAAGAAATTAAAGATACTGTGGAGTTCATCACTCTTGAATTTGGTAAAGTGGACATGATTTGGGAATACAATGGCAAGGAACTTAGGGAAGATGTGTGATTGATTGGGAGACACATGAATTGTCTTATTGTTTCAAAGGGAAGCAAGTGGTACTGTTGGGTGATTCATCTCTTCATATGAGTAATTTTGTACCGCATGTGGTTCAGTATTTGGAAAGTAACGAGCAGATGGGGTTTGAAGTTGAGCTCTTTGATGTATCTAAAACTGACAATGACTCTTAGATTCCAGCTCCAACAGAACACTTGTTGACGAGGCATTTGAAAGTTTTTGCTGAGCCTACTCAGCTGCTGGCTCTGCGGGACTGAGAGCACGCTATCAATTTAATAGCAGGAGCTGGACCAATAACTGTTCATCCTTATTGTTATCCTCATGCTTATAAGGAAGAATTGGAATATATGGTTTCTCAGATGTTGTTGTCAGGCATCATTCGACCAAGGTGTAGTCCTTTTTCAAGCTCGATGTTGTTGGTAAAGAAAAAGGATGGGTCTTGGCGGTTTTGCATTGACAATAGAGCGTTGAATAAAGTGACAGTAGCTGACAAGTTTCCTATACCAAGTTAGATTTACGATCAGGTTACCATCAATTCAAGAAGAAGGAGAAACATATACACAAGAAGGCGTTCAGAACAGCTGATGTTCACTATAAATTTGTCGTAATGCCCTTTGGTTTAGCAAACGCCCCAGCGACGTTTCAGGCCTTAAGGAACGAAGTATTGCGTCCATACCTCAGGAAGTTTATTCTGGTTTTCTTTCATGATATATTGGTTTATAGAAGATCAGAAAAAGAACATATACATCACTTGGAAATAGTTCTGAAGTTGTTTGATGAGCATCAATTGTTTGCTAACCATAAGAAATGTTTATGTGGACAACAATAGGTCGATTACTTGGGACATTTTATCAACGAGGGAGTAGCTACTGATCCTAGTAAAACAGAAGCAATGACCAAATGGCCTACTCCTTGAAGTGTAAAAGACTTAAGGGTTTTTTTTTGGGTTTGACAGGCTATTACAGAAAGTTTGTTAAGGGATATGGCTCCATTGCTAGACCTTTAACTTAGTTACTCAAAAAGATGCATTTGAATGATCTTCCCAAGCACAAGAAGCCTTTGACAGACTGAAGATAGCAATGTGTCGGGCGCTAGTTTTGTCATTACCATATTTTTCTGAAGTATTTGTTGTGGAGTCTGATTCGTCAGGTTATGGCGCTGACGCAGTGTTAATTGATATATCATGGTTTTTACCGGTTTTATGCCATGATATAGTTGTGTTTTTAGTGTCTTTTGTGTTCTTTTAGAGTCTTTTACAGGTATAATCAGGTTTGGAGCTGAATTGGAGATAATGGAGCATTTTGGAGATTTTTGGAGTGTTTGGCCGAGAGATAGAGTTCACTGTCCGAAACAGAGGAAGGTGTCGATCGTTGCACTCTAGCATCGATCGATGCACCAGCGAGATGGGCCAAAAACTCGGCGGTTTAGAAGAATCAAGTTATTGCACTTTGATCCAGAAGTTCCTGATATTTACAAAGAAGCCATTGGCCGAGATTATACCTATATAATCAAGTTTTAGTTGTTTTATTAGATACACTTTCATAATTAAGAGCAGAGGATTTTTAGAGCTTTTGGGGCTGATCTGAACCTATTACTTCATCTGTATTTGGAGAAGATTTCGAACCCCTTTTACTCTTATTCTTTTATGCAATTTATTCATTCTATGATTATGTTTTCATTATCTATGTCTGAGTAGATTCCTAGTTAGGTTTAGGGTTTCTCGCATATGATTTCATGACTTGCTAGACTTGTTCAAATTCAGTTAAGGATTCAAACTATATCTGTTCTTCAATTTAATTGTGCTTAAAGCTAGTTCTAACCTGATCAATTAGAATCTAGATCTTAGGTTGCTGAATACGTCACGGAAGTGGGGTTTAGGAATCTGAACTAATTAAATTGGGCAATTAAACTTTGCGCAAACGGAAGTTTGGTTTAGGATAATTGTGAACATATCAAACTTAGGATTAATGCTAGTTTAATCTGTTAGTTCTCGCAAACGAAAGTTTGGTTTGCTGCACTTAGACTTAGAGAATTATCGCAAAGGAATTTGGTTAATTCTACATCTGTGTTTTGAGTTCTAGAACTGCGCTTAATTAGATCCTTGCTGAATGAACTGTCTGCTTGTCTGATTTCCTGAGAATACCCTAGGCTTGACGCTTTTAATTACTTGCTTCCACAACCGTTAATCTCTGCTACTGATTTACTTTCTCGCACCGCTTTTAATTCAATCACATTGCTTATTTCTAGTATTAGTCTCTACTGTTCTGATCTATTGAGACCAAGTGTCCCTGTGGATTCGATAACCCTATATACTACTTTGACATTGCTGTTCACTTGCATTTTAGTATAGGGATAAACTTTGAGCCAATCAAGTTTTTGGCGCCGTTGCCGGGGACTCTTAGAGTCTTCGATAGGACCGAACTTAGGGTTTCTACTAGAAATTTTTCTTTTTCTTTTTGTTTTTTTCGTTTTGTTTTTGTTTTACTAACTTTTTCTCTGATTTCTCTCTGTCGCATGTACGAATTTCGCCTTGCGTCGATCGTTGTATCCCTTGCGTCGATCGTCACTAGGCGATTCTGAGACTGAATCGATCGTTGCACTGATAGCATCGATCGTTGCTGGACGATTACAGACAGTTTATGCCAACGCAGAAAACTCGAAGTAATCCGAACTCGAGCTTGCTTAATCTCGGACTAGAGGAACTTGGACGTCTAGAGAGGACTATCAGAAGAGAAAAGAGAGAGAGAATGGTTCGAGAACGTCTGATCTTGATACCAGATGCTGAAGGTACCCTGAGGGACCAAGATAACAACCCATACAATGCTGCTGGGCATCGGGTTGATGCTGAAGGGAATGTCATCCCTGATCCTCCTGAGCAACAGCAACAAGAGCTGAACCGAAACCAGGGTCAAGGACAGGCCCAAGGTAGAGAGATGGTGGTTCATGAGAGGACACTAGCTGATTACAACAGACCTGACGAGTTTCATGCAAACCGAGCAGCTCTAGTGCTTCCTGCTTTTGAAAGGAATGATTTTGAGGTAAAGACCATCTACTACCAGCTGATGAGACAGATTGCTTTTCATGGTCTTCAAGCAGAGCAGCCTATGGATCACATTGACAAGTTTGAAGACATAGTCACTGGCATGAAGTATGAAGGAGTATGCCCGGACTATCTGTTCCTTAAGCTATTTCCGCACAGTCTTGCTGGAGACGCTAGTGCATGGCTGAGACAACTGGCACCTGGTCAGTATACTACTTGGGCAGCCTTAAAGAGTGAGTTCCTGCGTCACTTTTATGATGATGCGCGCTCGGATCAGTCCAGACAGGACATACTCACCTTTTCCCAAGGAGCTGTGGAGCCCTTGAAGACTGCCTGGATGAGATTTAAGCAGTATCAGCGTGATTGTCCACACCATGGATTCACAGAAGTACAGCTGATTGGTATTTTCTTCAGAGGCATAGATCTCCCTTATCAGACTGCGCTGGATAATTCCAGTAATGCTAATTTCAACACCAGGACTCCTACACAAGCTAAGCAGTTGATTGGGAACCTTATTAACAGCTACAGTTGCAAGTCTATGGATGAAAAGAGGAAGAAATCCGGTGGAAGTATAGAGGATTCTAACATGACTGAGATTAGATCTAGGCTGGACACAGTGTACGATCTCTTAACGAGTAAGAAAGCTGTCCACTCTACCCAAGATATAGAGGTAATTCAGACTGAGGAGGACACTCAGGAAGAAGAAGTGAATTACATGGGAGGTTCTGGTTTCCAAGGTAGTAGATTTAGAAGTTAACAGGGAAACAGGTTCTCAAATGGAGTTCAGCAAGGTGGTTTTAAGAAAGCCAACGAGTCTGATAGTAAAGTAGAGATGATGCTAAGACAGCTA
This sequence comes from Orychophragmus violaceus, assembly GCA_030180135.1. Lineage (NCBI taxonomy): Eukaryota > Viridiplantae > Streptophyta > Magnoliopsida > Brassicales > Brassicaceae > Orychophragmus > Orychophragmus violaceus. The sequence continues at coordinate 30,942,142 of CM058233.1, forward strand.
ATGGAGAGTCAGACTAAGTACGCAGCAGATGCTGACGCGAAAATGGATATAATCTACAGGGATCTGAATGGGAAGTTTGAAAGTTTGAATACACACATGAAAGAGCTTGATGCTAAAGTTGCAAGAACTGCTGGACATGCTCAAAGGGAAGAGGGATATCTCCCGGGAAGGACTGATGCCAATCCTAAGTACCAATGCAATGCCGTGACATTAAGAAGTGGTAAGGAGCTGTCATCTGGCCAGAAAAAGCAGTTGAGCGTAGAGGAACTCGTGGAAATTGAAGAGTTGGAAGATGAGATACGCGATATTCGCCGCGCATCGATCGATGCATCTAAGCAACGATCGTTGCCAAGCGAAATCAAGGAACCGGAGATCGTCACAAAGTCGCCTAGCATCGATCGGTGCGATAAGAGCAACGATCGACACAAGGTGACTGCAGAAAGTTCGAGTGTTGAAAACCCAAAACAGTCGGCTGAAAGGGTATACAAGCCTAAGATACCTTATCCCAAGAACCCCAGAAAAGCTAAGAATGATAGGCAGTATGCAAAAATGGAAGGAGTTCATAAAAAAGGTAAAGGTTGAAGTACCTTTGTTGGATTCCATTGAAACTTCCCCCATGATGAAGAGATGCCTTAAGGATGCAATTTCTGGTAAATGGTCTGACGAGGAAAGTATAATGATGCTCAATGAAGTATGTAGTGCAGTGGTTCAAGGCAGAATTCCAGAGAAATTAAAAGATCCAGGCAGCTTCGTATTAGATTGTGCTATCTACAAGGAGAGGTTCGAAAGGTCCCTATGTGATCTTGGCTCCAGTGTAAATCTGATGCCCCTTTCAGTTGCTAAAAGACTAGGGATGACAGATTTTATACCAACTAGGATATCACTGGTTTTGGCAGACAGATCAGTCAGGATTCCCGAAGGAGTAATAGAGGATGTGCCTATAACAGTTGGCAAGTGCGTAATCCCAACTGATTTTGTGGTTCTACAATATGGACAGGAGCCAAAAGACCCATTGATTCTAGGCAGATCTTTCTTGGCAACAGCTGGTGCGATGATTGACTGTCAAGGAGGCAAAATAGTTCTAAATGTGGGAGATCTGAAGATGAGTTTTGACATGAACAAACTGGTAAAGAGACCAACCATCGACGGGCAAACCTTTTATGTGGACACATTGGGTGATTTAGCTGCAGAGTACTTCCATCAATCACATGCTGAGGACCCACTAGAGAGGGCTTTACTGAGTTCTATTTTGGAGTTGGAATACCTACAAGACGAGCCTGCGATGTGCTATACAAGATTGATGGATTCTGTCGAGGTTGCAATGCAAGTAGAAGTGTCTGACGCGGGACTGCAACGATCGACACCATCTAAGCATCGATCGTTGCAAGACGACAGAGACTGGGCAGAAGAAAAGGCTCCGAAAATAGATCTGAAACAACTTCCATCCGGGCTAAGGTACGCTTTTCTTGGACCTAATTCAACATACCCAGTGATTGTCAATGCTAGCCTGAACAACGCAGAGCTCACCTTACTGCTAAGCAAGCTGCGCAAGCATCGCAAAGCTCTTGGCTATTCCCTTAATGATATTTCAGGTATCTCACCAGAGCTGTGCATGCACCGGATACATCTTGAGGATGAGTCCAAGACATCAATCGAACATCAGAGGAGACTTAATCCTAATCTGCAGGAAGTAGTCAAAAAGGAGATTATGAAACTCCTTGACGCTGGAATTATATATCCTATCTCTGATAGTGATTGGGTAAGTCCAGTCCATGTAGTACCAAAGAAGGGCGGTGTTACAGTCGTGAAGAATGAGAAGAACGAGCTGATACCTACTAGGACTGTGACAGGACACAGGATGTGCATAGACTACAGAAAGCTTAATGCTGCTACTAGGAAAGATCATTTTCCTTTACCTTTTATTGATCAGATGCTCGAAAGGTTAGCAAATCATCCTTACTACTGCTTCTTAGATGGCTACTCAGGTTTCTTTCAGATTCCCATCCATCCAGAGGATCAGGGAAAGACCACTTTTACTTGTCCATATGGGACTTTTGCTTACCGTAGGATGCCTTTTGGACTCTGCAATGCACCAGCCACTTTCCAGAGATGCATGATGTCCATATTCACAGATATGATTGAGGATTTTATGGAAGTATTCATGGATGATTTCTCAGTATATGGATCATCCTACAATGAATGTTTAGATAATCTGTGTAAGGTTCTGAAAAGATGTGAAGAGAAGCACTTAGTTCTTAACTGGGAGAAGTGTCATTTCATGGTCAGAGATGGCATTGTGCTTGGACATAAAGTGTCCGAAGCAGGAATAGAGGTGGACCGCGCTAAAATCGAGGTGATGACCAACCTGCAGGCACCTGATTCTGTTAAGTCTATTAGAAGCTTTCTTGGACATGCTGGCTTCTATAGACGGTTCATCAAGGATTTTAGTAGGATTGCTAGGCATCTAACTGCTTTGCTGTGCAAAGACACCAAATTTGAGTTCACTGCAGATTGTCAAACTGCATTTGAACAGATCAAGCATGCATTAGTGAGTGCTCCCATAGTTCAGCCACCGGATTGGGATTTGCCTTTCGAAGTAATGTGTGATGCAAGTGATTATGCTGTAGGAGCTGTTCTTGGACAAAAGAAAGATAGAAAGCTTCATGCTATCTATTATGCCAGTAGGACAATGGATGATGCACAAAGAAACTATGCCACGACAGAGAAGGAGTTGCTTGCAGTTGTCTTTGCATTTGAGAAATTTCGCTCTTATCTTGTTGGCTCCAAGGTGATTGTCCACACTGATCATTCAGCCTTGAAGTATCTGATGCAGAAGAAGGATGCTAAGCCAAGATTGTTGAGATGGATCCTGTTGCTTCAGGAATTTGATATTGAAGTGAGAGATAAGAAAGGGGTTGAGAATGGAGTTGCTGACCATCTTTCGAGAATGCTAGTTGAGGAGGATGTGCCAATTAATGACTATTTGCCTGAAGAAAACGTCAATATGGTTGGGACAATCTGTGAGACAGATTTGGACAGAAATCTGCAGAACTGTCGGATTAATCGCGTTGCGTCGATCGATGCTACGTCAGCGTCGATCGATGCATCTATCGGGACAGCAACGATCGATACATCCGACTGTGACGATCGTTGCAGCGCGGATACAGACGCAGAAACTTTCACGATACGTATTGGAAGGCATGAGTTCGAGATTAATGCTGTCGCAACAAATGATCGACCATGGTATGCAGACATAGCCAATTATCTAGCTGCAGAGACTGAACCAGATAATCTGAAAGGATATGAAAAGAAGAGGTTTTTCAGAGAACTTAGGAGGTACTATTGGGATGAACCTTACCTCTATAAGCATTGTTCAGATGGCCTTTATAGAAGATGTGTTGCTGAGTCAGAGGTTCCAGATATCCTTTTCCACTGTCACGGATCAGATTATGCAGGACATTTTGCTACATTTAAGACTGTGTCTAAGGTTTTGCAAGCAGGTTTCTGGTGGCCTACAATGTTCGCTGATACTCACTCCTTTATTTCTCATTGTGATGCCTGCCAGAGGAGAGGGAAAATAAGCAGGAAGCATGAGATGCCTCAGAATTTCATTCTTGAGGTTGAGGTTTTTGATTGCTGGGGCATAGACTTTATGGGTCCCTTTCCCTCATCTTATGGGAATAAATTCATATTAGTTGCTGTGGATTATGTTTCTAAGTGGGTAGAAGCAATAGCTAGTCCAACCAATGACTCTTCAGTAGTCATTAAGCTATTTAAATCCATCATATTCCCTAGATTTGGAGTACCTCGGATAGTTATTAGTGATGGAGGATCTCACTTTATTAATAAGGTTTTTGAGAAGCTCCTGAGGAAGCATGGAGTGCATCACCGAGTTGCTACTCCTTATCACCCACAGACTAGTGGACAGGTAGAGGTTTCTAACAGACAAATCAAGGAGATCCTGGAGAAGACAGTTGGGAAGACAAGGAAAGATTGGGCAGCTAAGCTTGATGATGCTTTATGGGCCTACAGGACTGCATTTAAAACGCCATTAGGGACTACTCCATTCCATTTGCTGTATGGGAAAGCATGTCATCTGCCAGTAGAACTTGAGCACAAGGCAGCATGGGCTGTAAAACAGATGAACTTTGACCTCAAACCAGCTGCAGAGAGGAGATTGATACAGCTCAATGAGTTGGATGAGATTAGACATTTTGCCTATGAGAACTCAAAGTTGTACAAGGAAAGGACTAAGGCTTATCATGACAAAAAGATTGTCTCCAGACGATTTAAGCCTAACGATCAGGTACTGTTGTACAATTCTCGCTTGCATTTGTTTCCAGGCAAGCTGAAGTCAAGATGGTCTGGACCCTACACGATCAAAGAAGTGCGTCCATATGGAGCTGTCATTTTGATTGGCAAGGAAGGTAATGAGTTTGCTGTTAATGGGCAGAGGGTAAAACACTATTGGGCTAAGGCCGAGATTCCAAGGGGTCAGATTTTGCCTCTGGATGTTGCACCCTCTACTTGAAAATTCCCATCCGTCCGGTCAAGCTATTGACCTTAAACAAGCGCTGGGTGGGAGGCAACCCACCATTAGGTACTGGTGTTTTTCTACTTAATTTTTGGTGTTTTTGTTAGGATTTTACGTTTGTTTTTGTTTCTGGTGAGTTTATGTTTGCAGGTCTCGGTTAAATCGCAGTGCAACGATCGACGCACTTCTGTGTCGATCGTCACAACACGAAAGGAATCGCATTGCAGCGATCGTTGCGGTCCTGAGCAACGATCGACTATACACGAAAATCGCCAAGTAACGGTCGATGCACTTAGTGCAACGATCGATGCCTGAGCGACAGAGGTAAAACCGACAGACATAGCTTCATCTTTTCAATTTTTTATTTTCTTTTTACCGATCCTTCGCTGGACACTACTGGGGACAGTGTGTCTTAAGTGTGGGGGAGGTGCTACTGACTTTTGTTTTCTGTTTTCTTAAGAGTCAGTCCGTTTTTCAAAAAAAATTTGTTTTATTGAGTCAAAATTGTTTAAGTAAGAAACTATGATTTTCTGAGAAGATTTACAAGACTTGCAGGAACTTAAGTAACCATTGGGATGAAGTTGCAGGATCTATCTCTGACTATTAGAAAACCCCATCACAGATCAACATACTGGGAACACCCACATCACTTCAGGTATCAGAGGATCCTTTTACTGACTTCAACCTTAATACTGACTTAGATTTCTCACCTAAGGGCTTGGTATACTTTGTGTCGGATTCCCTTGTTAGTTCTGACACAGCCTGTCAACCTATCCTATTTAGTTCCCTTCTCCCCTTCTGTAAAGTAAAAAAAAAAAAAAAAGATAATAAACTGAGGATGAGTTAGTAACTCCGAAGTGGTCATGGGAATAGTAGCAAACACTATTATCTCTCATGTGATCCATGGAATGTGTCCAAAGTACACCCCATAACGGGAAGAACACTGATAAAAAAAATAAAATGATACCCAGTGGGGAAAAATCAGTTGTTAAAGAAGGGAAAGAGAAGAAAGGGACTAGAGAAAGGTAGTATGGTGGTCTAGAGCTGATAAGGTAAGAATCCATGTGCCCTTTGATCGATACTCCTTAGGTGAGACCGCACTTAAATACTTGCAGAAGTCAGTAGGGAGATTTTGAATGCTTGAATGTGATTGTGGAGTTTACCTAGGACAGTTGCTAAGTGTGGGGGAAGTACATTGTGGTCTTGATATCCTGTGATTGATTCTTGCAGTGGTTTACTAAGGGGAATCTGAGTATTGTAGCTTCTAGGATGAAATGAGTTTCTGAAGAGTTTTCAAACCTCTTCACCAAGCTTTAGTTCTATGTTTTGCTTGAGGGCAAGCAAAGGCTAAGTGTGGGGGAGTTGATATATCATGGTTTTTACCGGTTTTATGCCATGATATAGTTGTGTTTTTAGTGTCTTTTGTGTTCTTTTAGAGTCTTTTACAGGTATAATCAGGTTTGGAGCTGAATTGGAGATAATGGAGCATTTTGGAGATTTTTGGAGTGTTTGGCCGAGAGATAGAGTTCACTGTCCGAAACAGAGGAAGGTGTCGATCGTTGCACTCTAGCATCGATCGATGCACCAGCGAGATGGGCCAAAAACTCGGCGGTTTAGAAGAATCAAGTTATTGCACTTTGATCCAGAAGTTCCTGATATTTACAAAGAATCCCTTGGCCGAGATTATACCTATATAATCAAGTTTTAGTTGTTTTTATTAGATACACTTTCATAATTAAGAGCAGAGGATTTTTAGAGCTTTTGGGGCTGATCTGAACCTATTACTTCATCTGTATTTGGAGAAGATTTCGAACCCCTTTTACTCTTATTCTTTTATGCAATTTATTCATTCTATGATTATGTTTTCATTATCTATGTCTGAGTAGATTCCTAGTTAGGTTTAGGGTTTCTCACATAGGATTTCATGACTTGCTAGACTTGTTCAAATTCAGTTAAGGATTCAAACTATATCTGTTCTTCAATTTAATTGTGCTTAAAGCTAGTTCTAACCTGATCAATTAGAATCTAGATCTTAGGTTGCTGAATACGTCACGGAAGTGGGGTTTAGGAATCTGAACTAATTAAATTGGGCAATTAAACTTTGCGCAAACGGAAGTTTGGTTTAGGATAATTGTGAACATATCAAACTTGGGATTAATGCTAGTTTAATCTGTTAGTTCTCGCAAACGAAAGTTTGGTTTGCTGCACTTAGACTTAGAGAATTATCGCAAAGGAATTTGGTTAATTCTACATCTGTGTTTTGAGTTCTAGAACTGCGCTTAATTAGATCATTGCTGAATGAACTGTCTGCTTGTCTGATTTCCTGAGAATACCCTAGGCTTGACGCTTTTAATTACTTGCTTCCACAACCGTTAATCTCTGCTACTGATTTACTTTCTCGCACCGCTTTTAATTCAATCACATTGCTTATTTCTAGTATTAGTCTCTACTGTTCTGATCTATTGAGACCAAGTGTCCCTGTGGATTCGATAACCCTATATACTACTTTGACATTGTTGTTCACTTGCAGTTTAGTATAGGGATAAACTTTGAGCCTATCATTAATACAAAGACAAAGACCGATATATTTTTTCAGATCCGGATTAACGGATCATGAACAGATAAAGCCAATTTATGAAAGAGAGTTGATGTCTATAGTGTTGGCAATACAAAAATGGAGACACTATTTGTTGGGCAGAAAATTTGTGGTACATACAAATCAAAAGGGCTTGAAGTTTCTATTGGAACAAAGAGAAGTTTCTTTGGATTATCAGAAATGGCTCACTAAACTTCTGATTTTTTATTTTGATATTGGATATAAACCGAGAATAGACAACATAGCAGATGATGGATTGTCTCGTTGTATGATAAATACGATGGAGCTCTCCTCTTTGACAATTCCATCAAGTATTCAGTTACAAGACATTTTGATGAAGATTCAGAATGATAAAGACATACAAGATCTGATTAAGGCTGTGAAGACAAGAACAACATCAAAGGAAGGGTATACTATCATTGATGACAAGTTGTTGTATAAAGGCGTGATAGTTATTCCTAATTCATCTAAACATATTCATTTGATTCTACAAGAGTTTCATGACAGATTATCGGAGGACATTCTGGGGTCTTAAAAACATTGAAGAGAATCAAAGAGGTCTTTTACTGGCAGAAGATGAACTCAGATCCAGAAATGCGTAGCTGGTTGTGATAATTGTCAATCACATAAGTACTCGACGTTAACACCAGCTGGTCTTTTACAACCTTTGCCTATTCCAGGACAAGTTTGGGAAGCATTATCTATGAATTTTATTGAAGGCTTGTCACTCTCTCGGGGGATTAATGTGATTATGGTGATTGTTGATCGTTTAAGCAAATATGATCATTTTCTGAGTTTGAAACATCCCTTTTCAGTGGTAGATGTGGTCAATATGTTTATGAGAGAGATCATACGTCATTGAAACAATTCCGATTAAGGGAAAACGCACCGTTTTGCTAAAGGGGAGATTTTTTGGCGATTGGCGATTCTAGGTCTTGGGCTTCGATAGAGGCTCTTATGGTGTCGCCGCCTTCGCAATCAGCGGTGACATAGGTGGAATCAGGAGACCATGGGCTGGGTAAGGCAGGAGGTAGAGGATCGTATGCAGATATGGTGCAAAAGAAAGATGAATTGAAGCAGTATGATGTTGAAATTAAGGTTAACAATGGACAGTCGACAGTTGAGGTTCCGGAGGAGATTTTTGAGAAGGGCGTTCTGATTTCGGAAAATTTCATTTTGGGTAGATTCCTATCATCTGCTCCACACATCGCGAAGGTTCACATGATTGTGAACAAAATTTGGATTCAAAATGGAGATGATTCTCATAAGGTGGAAGTTTTATATGTTGATTCGAAAACAATGAAGTTCAAGATTCCAAATGCTCAGCTGAGGAACCGGATTCTTAAACGAGGTATGTGGACTATTGTTGGAGTACCAATGATGGTCTCGAAATGGTCACCAGTGGCAGAGAAGGAAGAGGTGCCGGAGGTGAAGTCGATCCCGTTATGGGTACATCTTAAAGGAGTTCCGCTAAGTATGTTCTCGTGGGATGGGCTAAGCTTTATCACCAGCACAGTTGGAGACCCAAAAAGGCTTCACCGAGATACAGCTTCTTGCTCCAATCTAGAGATAGCAAAAATCCTTGTACACGCGGATTTGTCTAAGGAGCTCCCAAGACAAATACACTTCACAAGGAATGGAAAAATCTTTTATGGTTCAGTTCTCGTACCCATGGTTGCAACAAAGAAGCAACACATGTAGTAAATATGGTCATCTTGATTCTGTTTGCATTGTTAATCAAAAGAGAACAAGTCCGCTGAAGATCTTATAGAAGGAGGCAAAAGTGATCAAGGTTGACGAGAGATTAGAAATACCAACAGCGGAGGACGCAATTCAAGTAACTACTGTGGTGAAAGTAATTCTTGGGGAGATCCAAAGTGTACAAGAAAAGTCGGAAGAATCGGTAGCGGCTGTGGTCACTACTGGAAACGACCAAGTTCAGAATATAGAGTTTGTCGATGCAGAGGAGGATGATCTTGAGGAGGGACAGATAGTGGAGAAGTGGTTATCTCCATCAAAACATGGTAAAAAAAAGGTGCAGTCGTCGATACCAGGTAATGGTAAGGAAACAATTATCTCAACATCACGGTACTCTGTTTTATCTGAGTTAGATGAGAATGGTTCTACTAACCTGGACGAAGTTGACAATGAACCAGAGGATCCTGATACGAGTGTTGCTTTGCAAAAAGCAGAAGTAAGATCAACGTCTGTTGAGGGCGATACTAGCATGAGACCAAATCTACCTCAAAGCTCGAAGACGAACCACAGGTTTCTTGCTGAAGGGAAAGATTTAAAAGAGAAAGTTGGTAACACAACTAGGAAAGGTGCCAGAAAACCATCTCAATGACTGGTTTTTTCTGGAACATAAGGGGCTTTAATAAAATATCTAAGCAAACAGTGGTCCGTAACTGGATAAATTAAATCTAAGTCACTGATGTTTGGATGCATCATAGAAACGAGGGTCAAAGAGCGGAAGGCGAGTAAGGTTTTTGACAATGTTTTTAAAGGGTGGTCATTGTTGGAAAACTACGATGTAAATTGTAGAGGCAGGCTGTGGGTTGTCTGGGATCCACGGGTGAGGTTAACTCCTGTCTTCAGAAGCGATCAGTTGAACACATTATCGGTCCTACTGGAGGGCCAATCAGAATAATTCTTATGTACTTTTGTTTATGGAGCAAATGAAATGGAGGACAGGAGACAACTCTGGGAAGATTTGAAATGCCATCAGGATTTGCTATCTTTTAGAGGCAAAGCATGGGCTGTTATGGGTAATTTGAACGAGATATTGAGTGGAGATGAGCATTATGGGTTTGGCAGCGGTTCTTTACCAATACCAATGAGCGGAATGCGAGATTTTGAGGAGGTGGCTCGGTACTGCAGGTTTTCTGATTTGGGGTATAGCGGTCCGCGGCTCACTTGGTGTAACAAAAGAGTTGAAGGTCTCATTTGTAAGAAGCTTGACAGGCTGCTTGTCAATGATATATGGTTACATCAATATTCACGATCCTATGGTGTATTCGAGGCTGGAGGTTGTTCGGATCACTTAAGGTGTCATTTTTATTTGGATGTGGAAGAAAACAGGAGACAGAAGCCTTTCAAATTCACAAATGTTGTTACAACAATGCCGGAGTTTATCCCTATTGTAGACGCAGCTTGGAATGATCAGGAACCTCTCTTCCACTCTACATCGGCTTTATACCGGTTTTCTAAGCGTCTTAAAGCACTTAAAACTCCTCTGCGTGTTCTCAGCAAGGAGAAGTTGGGTGATTTATGCAAAAAGACCAAGGAAGCTTATCAGAATTTATGTGAGAAGCAAGAAAAAACGCTAACTGAGCCTTCACTGGGAAACATTCAAGCTGAAGTGGAAGCGCTGAACATATGGCAACGAATCAGTGAAATAGAAGAGAATTTTCTTAAGCAGAGATCTAAGTGAAGGATTGTTTAGTTTATCCTGATTCAATTACTCATTGATTGATCCTACTAAACATGCTTGGATCTAGGTTCTCTTGCTGAATCATAAAAGATCTCACCTAATACCTTGTTATGCAGCGGAATGGAGAGGTATGAGTCAGAGATCAGCAGAACCGCCAAGAGACAGCTCCTCCAAAGGTTCACACACGCACACTTCAGGAAGTTGGCTGCTAGACCACAGGGAGGGAGGCGCAGAGAAGAGAGAGAGGAGGCGCAGACTTGTGAGAAAATTAGAGAGCTAGGTCAAGTTTTATTCATTAAAACCCCTTCTAGTTCTCATGGGCTTTTGGGCCCAAGTCTCAGTCTGATTAAATCCCTTAGATTTAATCAGGCCCTTTAATCTCTCTAAGTACAGTAAATGCCTAGCACTTTTACCGTACTTCTGCTTAACCGTTCCTTCATAGTTTCCTGTTAGCTTAGGCGTGTGACCCATATGGGATCATATAATAAAGGTAATAAGTCCAAGACTTATAGATCATGAGCGGACTCTAGCAAGCCATCATGACCCCCAGTATTATATGACTTATGTCTGATCATTGACATACTCTTACTTTCTAGAGACAGTACAGAGATTACTGGACATAATTCCAACAATCTCCCACTTGTACTGGAATCTCTGTATTCATATTCCTTTTGTCTCAATATCTCGATTAGTCATAAGGCAAGATGAGTGTCATCCTTATAAAGCCTAATCTTGTTCATCGGACTCTGATTTGATGCTGACAATCCAAACGACTCGGGACAGTCCGTTTGAGCATGGCCATGCATTTTCCAGTATTCAAATCTCCGATTGGCCTAGAGATATTCACTCCATTTATATTGGAGGGACAAATCCCGTCTTGTTCCATCACTGTAAACTACTCATTTCATAATACACCCAAACAGGGTCCTTATAACTATCGCTTAACGACAGTGTTAGACAATGATCAAAGTGCATCAGTTCATGTGCAGTCACATGCATGCGAACTCAGGTCTAAGGACTATACTCTATAGTCGTAGTAAGAATCTCTTATGACACAGATATAAATATCCTGAAGAGTTCTTATAAGCGGGTCTTGTCCGGTCGTATGTACCCCAACATACACCTATGTACTGACTTTGATGCCGTGCATCTATGACATCCTGAGACTTTGTCATAAGTCACATACCAATCTAGTCTCGCGCGGTTGTTGGTGTTCCAATTTCAACAACCTTCGACTAGGGACAGGATGATATAAGCCATCTATCAAATATAGGGTCTCATGATCAAGCTAAATGACTTTGATGACTCAAGATCAAGTCACTTACTTCGATGACCTATAAAATGGTTCATATCTTTTTGGAACGATTATTTCATCACAGTTAAAATAATCTTGAAAAACAATTTTTATTAAACATCTTAAATGTTTTACAAAAACATATCAATAACTAAATAAAGCCCTCAAACTCCCACTCAAATTTAGATTACATTTCAATGTCTCTAATGCCTACAGCTTCAGTCAGGAACTCGAGCTTAGGTCTTGGGAGTGGCTTTGTCAATGGATCAGCGACGTTATCATCTGTCTGAACTCGGCTGATCTTGACTTCCTTTCTATTAATGATGTCACGTATCAAGTGAAATCTTCTTAGTACATGCTTGGATTTCTGGTGTGATCTTGGTTCCTTTGCCTGAGCAATAGCACCATTGTTATCACAAAACAGTGCCAGAGGCTCAGCCGCATTTGGTATCACACCTAGTTCAATAATGAACTTTCGTATCCAAACAGCTTCCTTCGCTGCTTCTGAAGCGGCGATATATTCAGCTTCTGTAGTGGAATCAGCAACGGTGTCTTGCTTGGAGCTTCTCCAACTGATTGCACCGCCATTCAGACAAAAGATATAACCGGACTGTGACCGGAAATCATCTTGTTCTGTCTGGAAACTTGCGTCCGTGAATCCACTGATTTCAAGCACATTACTTCCGCCGTACACCAAGAACTTATCCTTAGTATGTCTTAGATACTTCAGGATATTCTTGACGGCAATCCAGTGGCTTTCACCTGGATTTGACTGGTACCTACTCGTCATGCTCAATGCATAAGCAACATCAGGACGAGTACAGATCATGGCATACATGACAGATCCTATTGCAGATGCATAAGGAATATTCTTCATGCGCTCAAGCTCAGCAGCCGTCGTAGGGCTCTGCTTCTTGCTTAGCGTTGTGCCATGTACCATTGGCGTGAAGCCCTTCTTGGAATCTGCCATGCTGAATCTATGTAGGACTTTGTCAATGTATGAATCTTGACACGAGCCTATCAGCCTTTTAGATCTATCCCGGTAGATCCGGATTCCAAGAACGTATGCGGCTTCACCCATGTCTTTCATGGAAAAACAACTTCCAAGCCAGTCCTTTACGGACCTCAGCATTGGTGCGTCGTTTCCGAGAAGTAGTATGTCATCGACATACAGAATAAGAAATACTATCTTGCTCCCACTAGTTTTCTTATACACGCATTGTTCTTCTTCGTTTCTGATGAAGTCAAATTGCTTGATCGCTTCATCAAAACGAAGATTCCAGCTCCTCGATGCTTGCTTCAATCCATAAATGGATTTATGAAGCTTGCATACTTTCCCAGCATTCTTTTGATCTATGTAACCGTCAGGTTGTGTCATATACACATTCTCTTCCAGAATACCATTCAGGAAGGCGGTTTTCACGTCCATCTGCCAAATTTCATAATCATGAAAAGCTGCAGTTGCTAGTAGAATCCGAATAGATTTCATCATAGCCACTGGGGAATAGGTTCATCATAATCCACACCGTGAACTTGTCTGAAACCTTTTGCCACCAACCTGGCTTTATAAATCTGGACATTTCCATCCACGTCAATCTTCTTCTTGAAGATCCATTTGCACTCGATGGCTTTTACACCAGCGGGTAAGTCAACCAACGAAAACACTTGGTTGACCAACATGGAGTCCATTTCGGAATCAGTGGCCTTACGCCACTTAGAGGAATCTGGGCCCATCATGGCTTGATTGAAGTTCGATGGTTCATCACCATCAATGATCAGAAGATCATGACAGTCAGTCACGAGAAATCCTTGATATCTCTCGGGTTCGTGACGGATCCTCCCGGATCTTCGAACTTCAGGTACCACAGGTTCAGGCTCTACAATTTCTTGTAGGTCCTCCTGCTGCTCTTCCTCATTAGGTTGAGCAGTATCCTGTTCATCTTGAATTTCTTTAAGCAGTACCTTACTCCCACTGTTTTTCTTAGAGAGAAACTCCCTCTCAAGAAAATTACAATCCCGGGCAACAAAGATCTTGTTCTCGGATCGTAGGTAGAAGTAATAAGCCTTGGTCTCCTTCGGATAACCAATGAAGTAGCATTTATCAGACTTTGGTGTAAGCTTGTCAGAGATCAATCTCTTGACATAGGCTTCACAACCCCAAATTCTAAGATAAGACAGCACTGGAGCTTCCCCAGTCCATAATTCATATGGTGTCTTAGCTACTGCTTTTGATGGCGCTCTATTTAGAGTGAACACTGCTGTTAGCAGAGCATATCCCCAAAGGGATATTGGAAGGTCTGTGTGACTCATCATAGACCGAACCATATCCAATAAGGTCCGATTCCTCCTCTCAGACACACCATTCCATTGAGGTGTTCCAGGAGGAGTGAGTTGGGAAACTATCCCACACTCTCTTAGATGATCACTGAACTCTTGGCTCAAGTATTCTCCTCCTCGGTCGGACCGAAGAGCTTTAATGCTTTTGCCAAGTTGGTTCTGTACTTCATTTTGGAATTCTCTGAATCTCTCAAACGATTCAGACTTATGTTTCATTAAATAAACATATCCATACCTACTGAAATCATCAGTGAAGGTAATGAAGTACTGATAGTTTCCTCTTGCATTTGTGGACATTGGGCCACACACATCTGTGTGTATCAGGCCCAATAAGTCACTGGCCCTCTCGTTAGGTTTATTAAAGGGGGCCCGCGTCATTTTGCCCATCAGACAGGATTCGCATTTCTCACATGACTCAAAGTCAAACGAGCCAAGAAGTCCATTCGTATGGAGCCTCTTAATGCGTTTCTCGCTGATGTGCCCTAAACGACAATGCCATAGAAACGTTCGGTTCTCCTCATTAGGTTTGAACCGTTTGGTATTAATGTTATAAATTGGCGCGGATTGATCAAGTATATAAAGCCCATTCGTAAGAGGGGCACAACCATAGAACAAATTGTTGCGATTGAAGGAACATAATTTATTCTTAACTGAAAAATCATAACCTTCCAAATCCAACAAAGAAATTGAAATAATATTTCTGCTTATCGCAGGTACAAAATAACAATTATTGAGTTCTAAAACCAATCCCGAAGGTAAAGACAACAAGTATGTGCCTACAGCTAGTGCAGGAACTTTCGCTCCATTCCCAACTCGTAGCTCCACTTGTCCTTGCTTCAGCCTCCTACTGTTGCTGAGTGCCTGCATATTAGTACAAATATGAGCCCCACAACCAGTATCCATAACCCATGAGGTATTATCAGAAGTAGTTGTATTAACTTCTATAACAAAAATACCTGATGAAGAAGTCTCCAGAGTCTTCTTCTTCAATTCCTTTAGACCTTCCAAGAATTTCTTACATTCTCTCCTCCAATGCCCTGGTTCTTTGCAGAACCTGCAGATGTCAGTAGGCCCAGCCTTGGACTTGGGCTTGGGCTTTGGTGTGTCCTTGTCCGAGACTTGAACAGCCTTAGCCTTTCCCTTGTCCTTGGCAGAGGATTTCTTAAAGCCCTTGCCCTTTTGCACCATAAGCACGTTGGGGTCCTTGGCTTTCCTCAAGTTGGGCTATGCAGTCTTGAGCATTCCGTGAAGCTCAGGCAATGTCTTACTCAAGCCATGCATATTGAAGTTCAGGATGAACTGATCATAGCTTGCAGGTAAAGACTGCAGAACGATGTCGCAGGCAAGTTCCTGGCTGATAGGGCAGTCGAGTTTCTGAAGATGATCGAGATAACCCATCATCTTCAAGACATGAGGACTCACTGCCGCATTTGCAGCCATCTTACAGTCTAAGAGGTTCTTAACTGTCTGGAACCTCTCAGTCCTTGCCTGCTCCTGAAAAAGCGATTTCAGGCTTGCCATTATCTCGATGGGTGACAGCACACTCTCGAACTGCATTTGCAGCTCAGGAGTCATGGTCGCCAACATCAGGCAATAGACATCATTTTCATCTGACGAATGCTTTTCCCAAGCATTATGCAGATTCCTGGCGGCATTGTTAGGAGGCCTCTCGGGGAGGGGATCACGAAGGACATATTCCTTCTTCTCCTGCTTGAGGACCAGCCTCAAGTTCCTTGACCACATCAGGAAGTTCGTTCCAGTCAGCTTCTCCTTGTCGAGAACAGACCGGATTGAGAATGTGTTTTGTGTGCTTGTTGTAGTCATAGCTGAAATATAAGATAAAAGGATTTTAGTTAATATGTTCAATATGATTAATCTCGCATTATATTCAATAACATCAGTTACCCTCAATAGAATATAATGATTCCAAGATCCACATATAACTAAGATCAAAGTGGGCCACTGGCCGTCACCCAACCTTAGCTTATATCGGTAAGCCCTATCTCGGCTAATTATATCCGTGATATAACTCTTGGTTGTGAATCTGGGCCCGAGGCCCAATCCACTCTGATGTCTCAAGGCCCGGGACTCCCGATGGCCTAGTCAAGAAAACCAGACTATACAGTCATGTAATCACTAATGTCTGGGACTCCCAATGACATCAATGAATCACAAACTGTCTTACCCACGCAAAAGATAGACACCCTCACACTGTAAGGCCGTGTGTACGATTGAATGGGCTTCAACAGCTGACATAATCTGGACAAGACATCCAACGCTTGATATTATTTGAGGTTTGTAGGTTTTTTTTAAAAAAATTTCATCCCAAAATAGAAGATTACTAATTTGGGAAACTTTCCATTTTTGGAAACCTACTATTTTGGAAACTTTCTAAAATTGGAAACTTCCTAAAATTGGAAACTTTCTAACTATAGAAATTTCCTATAATCCAAAACATGCAAATCTAGAAACTTCTATTCTAAGAAACTTTCTAATTTCAGATTTTGGAAACTGATTAATTTAAAATTAAATTTTAATTATTAAATAAAATTTTAAATTAAATCTGAAGAAAAGACTCAAATAACTGGCCCAATTGTTTTAACTTCTTGGCCCAAGGCCCAAGAATTGGTCTATGTCCAAGACATAACCCAATTGCCCAATTAAATGACATAACCGGTTTGGTTCATTAAAATTGGTCTAACCAAGATTAATTACTACGATAACCACAATTGTTAACCGGTTATTTACTAAACCGGATTTTCTCAATTTATTTGGTCCAACCAAATCAAATTAGAAAACCACTGGTTTAGGCACTAAATCCAATTTATTTACGACATTGGATTTCTTATCACGGTTTAACCAGATCTAATAAATTTTATTAAATCTGTAATTATTAAACCGTGATGATCAAGTTTTAATAAATTTTAAACCGAACCATCACAAGCCAAACCGAACCGATTGATCACGTGAACCGATCACGACCGAGTCGTGAGCTTCACGCGATCGAGAGACGATCAGGACAGCCGCAAGCCACGCGATCGGGACGGCTCGGGCGATCGTTCGGGACGTGAGGCCGGACGGGACGGGACGAGAGCAGGACGCGATCGCGGTCGATCTCTCGCGATCGTGCGATCGATCGATCGGTCCATCGCTCGCTCGCTCCATGTCGCCGATCGGATCGACGACACAACTCGATCCATGATCGGTTCGTGCGTCATCCGATCCGGACGTGTGATCCGATACCGATCAACACTCCGACGCATACCGATTCATATAGATCGGATCATGCGATTTCTAGTTTAGGTTTTTAACTTTGTTTCTTAAGTGTTTTCTTATCATAGATTGATTCATACACTTCTAAACAACCTAAACATGATTCTAAACAAGAAATCCTAATAGAACCAATAGCTCTGATACCACTGAAGGATTGTTTAGTTTATCCTGATTCAATTACTCATTGATTGATCCTACTAAACATGCTTGGATCTAGGTTCTCTTGCTGAATCATAAAAGATCTCACCTAATACCTTGTTATGCAGCGGAATGGAGAGGTATGAGTCAGAGATCAGCAGAACCGCCAAGAGACAGCTCCTCCAAAGGTTCACACACGCACACTTCAGGAAGTTGGCTGCTAGACCATAGGGAGGGAGGCGCAGAGAAGAGAGAGAGGAGGCGCAGACTTGTGAGAAAATTAGAGAGCTAGGTCAAGTTTTATTCATTAAAACCCCTTCTAGTTCTCATGGGCTTTTGGGCCCAAGTCTCAGTCTGATTAAATCCCTTAGATTTAATCAGGCCCTTTAATCTCTCTAGGTACAGTAAATGCCTAGCACTTTTACCGTACTTCTGCTGAACCGTTCCTTCATAGTTTCCTGTTAGCTTAGGCGTGTGACCCATATGGGATCATATAATAAAGGCAATAAGTCCAAGACTTATAGATCATGAGCGGACTCTAGCAAGCCATCATGACCCCCAGTATTATATGACTTATGTCTGATCATTGACATACTCTTACTTTCTAGAGACAGTACAGAGATTACTGGACATAATTCCAACACTAAGCTCCACTGGTTGAAAGTAGGGGACAAGAACAATAAGGCTTTCCACACCGCAGCTAAGCTCAGACAATCCCATAATGCTATTAGAGAGATCCGGTGTTCATCAAGGGAAGTGGTTAATACTGCTGAAGAAATTAAGTCTGAAGCAGAAAGATTTTTCCATGACTTCTTAACTCATATACCTCAAGATTACACATGGATATCAGTTGAGGAGTTGGAGGAACTCATGGATTTCAGATGCAATGATCATGATAAGGAAACGCTAGAAAAATCGGTTTCTGCAGAAGAAGTAAAAGAAGTCTTATTCAAGATGTCAAATAACAAATCTCCAAGGCCAGATGGTTATAGCAGTGAGTTTTTTAAAGCTTCAGTGGCTGTTATGGGGAATGATTTCACTATAGTGATGCAATCTTTCTTTCTCAAAGGATTCCTACCAAAGGGACTCAACACGACCATCTTAGCACTCGTACCAAAGAAAGAAGAAGCAATGGAGATGAAGGATTATCGGCCTATTTCACTTTGCAAAGTTCTCTATAAAGTAATCTCAAAAATCCTTGCCAACAGAATCAAAGGTATTCTCCCTAAGTTCATCACTTGGAACCAGTCCGCCTTTGTGAAAGAGAGGTTGTTGGTAGAGAATGTCCTGTTAGCTACAGAGTTGGTAAAGGATTATCATAAGGAGTCCATATCCCCTAGATGCACAATGCAAATTGATATATCCAAAGCTTTTTACTCTATGCAATAGGACTTTCTACTCAATGTGTTATCTGCCATGGCTTTCCCAGCTACATTTGTTAAATGGATAAGACTTTGCATAGCTACAACATCCTTCTCCGTCCAAGTGAATGGGGGAATTGGCAGGTTTTTTCAGAAGTGAATGTGGTCTAAGACAAGGATATGCCCTATCGTTGTATTTATTCGTCATATGCATCAATGTTCTGTCTAAGCTATTAGATAAGGCTGCGATCTCTCGACGATTTGGGTACCATCCAAAGTGTCAGAACATTGCTCTTACACATCTCTGCTTCGCAGATGATTTAATGGTGTTCACAGATGGAACAAAGCGATCAGTGGAAGGTGTATTGAAGGTGTTTAGCGAATTTGCAACTATATCAGCCATGGAGATTAGTCTGGAGAAGTCAAAACTATTCATGGCAGGAGTTAGCTCGATACATCAGTCCGAGATTCTGCAAACCTTTCCCTTCGATGCAGCCAACTTCCAGTCAGGTACTTAGGGCTTCCTATGCTAACAAAACGTATGACTATCAACGATTATCTGCCATTAGTTGAAAGGATCATAAAGCGCATGAGCTCTTGGACTGGTAGGTTTCTCTCCTATGCAGGAAGAATGTAGCTTATTCAATCAGTTATTATGAGTAAGGTAAACTTCTAGCTCCTAGCTTTTAAGTTACCAGGAAGCTGCTTGAAGGAAATTGAACGTCTCTGTTCAAGCTTACTTTGGTCAAGGCCTGATATGAAGTCAAAAAGGCGAAAATAAGCTGGAAAGATGTCTGTAAAACTAAGGAAGAGGGAGGGCTGGGACTCAGACCGCTCAAGGAAGTTAACACTGTTATAAGCCTCAAGTTGATCTGGAGAATTACTTCTGAGCAACAATCACTTTGGGTAAAATGGATTAAGGCATACCTGATTAGAAAAGGATCCTTTTGGTCACTCAAGGAGAAAACAACAACTGGATCATGGGGCTGGAGAAAAATCTTGAGAACAAGGGAAACGACAAAACAGTTCCATATAATGGAAGTCTGAAATGGTCAGCTAACTTCCTTCTGGTATGACTCATGGTCAGAACTTGGAAGATTGCGGGATCTGTTAGGGGACAGAGGCTCAATTTATATGGGTATTCCTGAAATATCGATTGTGGGAGAGGTCTTGCAATGCCACCGGAGGAGAAGACACAGAACATGGTTATTGGAAGATGTAGAGAACGAGATAGACAAGCTGCGGACCAGAGCTCTGGCTGATGAAGAGGATGTCTCCTTGTGGAAGCACAAAACTGATCGGTACAAAAATGTTTTCTCTTCCAAAGCAAGTTGGATGCAAGTTCGAGAGCACCATGATGCATGTCAATGGAGTAAAAGTGTATGGTACAAACACAACACGCCGAGGTATTCTTTTCTTCTTTGGGTAGCCTTGAACGATAGGTTATCTACTGGTGATAGAATGAGCAAATGGAACCTCAATATAGACACAAGTTGCGTGTTGTGTGTGGGGCATCAGGAATCTAGATCACATCTTTTCTTTGAATGCTCTTATACTGGTCAAATCTGGAAGCAGCTAGTGGGAGGATTAATTCCGCAGGAGTTTACATTGGAGTAGCAGGGGATTATTCAATTGGTCTCTTGAAATTATCTCAAAAAATGGTGCTCTTTCTTCTTCGGTACTCGTTGCAGATTGTTGTACATAGTATTTGGAGAGAACAGAATTCTCGTAGACAAGGAAACGAGCAGCAGACTCATCAGCAGCTCACTCGGTTTATTGACAAGGCAATCCGAAACCGTCTAATGTCTATCCGAGCAGAGGACAACTCGCAAAGCTCAGGAATCCAAAAGTGGTTTGGCTCAAGGAAGCAAGCTGATTCATCATTCTTTTATTCTTTTAGCTCAATCCTATAGATAGTTTTTTTACACTTCTTAAGAAAGGTTACACTTGATGAAAAACAGTTTTTGTCTGAATAAATTTTACATTCATTCAAAAAAAAAAAAAAAGATTGTACATCTTCACGGGTATTCATTGTCTATTGTGTTTGACATGGACAAGATCTTCATGAGTTCATTTTGGAAGAATCTGTTCAGATTGGGGGGAACACAGTTGAAATTCAGTACCACCTTTCATCCACAATCGGATGGTCAGACGAAAGTTATCAACAAATGTTTAGAGACGTTTCTACAGTATTTTACTTCATCACATCCAAAATCATGGGCAAAATACTTATCTTGGTCTGAGTTGTGGTACAACACCAATCATCCTACGTCTTTGGGAATGACTCCATTTAAGGTGGTATTTAAGGTGGTCTATGGGAGAGATCTACCAAATTTACTGAAAATTGAAGATGGTTCCACTGCAAATTTTGAACTGGAGACTCTGCTCAGAAACATGGATATGATGTTAAGAGACATTAAGCATCATTTGACTCTTGCTTAGGATTGCATGAAGACAAATGCAGACAAGCATCGTTGTGAGTTAGTATTGAAAGTGGGAGATATGATATTTTTGAAGTTGAGACCTTATAGGCAACAATTTGTGGAAAAGCGATTGTATCAGAAATTAGCTGCACAATTCTATGGTCCTTTTGAGGTATTGGAGTAGATATGGGCATTGGCGTATCGTTTGAAACTGTTTGAGGGGGTCAAAGATTCATAATTTTTTCCACATTTCTCAATTAAAACCGGTGATTGGCAACATACATGATTTCCGAGTTGCCTTCTTCTTTTTTAGTAACAGAGGAAGTTATCATTGAACCAGATCAGGTTATTGATTCATGTTATGATAAAGATGGCAATTTGGAAGTTTTGATTTCGTGGACAGGAATGTCAGATCATGAGACGTCTTGGGAGCTAGCAGCAAAACTCATTCATTAGTTTCCTCACTTGAAACTTGAGGGTAAGCTTCGTTTCGACGCGGCAGGTATTGATAAACCGTTAAAGAGCTACGTTCGAAAGAGATGGAAGAAGAGGATAGTTGAAGACGAAGCTGAGATGGAGGTTTGACTGTTGACTGGTGACGTGGAAGAATCAAGTTGATAGTTTGTTACGAGTGAAGAGAGTTATAGCTTATAGCTTTTCATTCTTTCATTCTGACCATTTATCGATTAACATGAAATTGATCTTAGGCTTAATATTCTCCAAGATAGGCAGATTCATGAGCTGTTCTTGAATATGAGATATTGATTTTCATTTTGGAATTTGTATTGAATCCTTTGTTAATTGAAGATATACATTCATCCGCTTAACACAGTATTCATAACAGATTCAGTCAATTCTTTTGTTTCCCATTTGGCACAAATCATCATCTTCTCTAGAGTGTACAAATGGCTTATTCGTTCCTAGATTTCCATAAAATCAAACATATTTAGAAAGGGAGTGATCGTGTTTCTTTAGCGTATCTCTTGTGTTAAAATTTTGAATGAGAAGGTAGATGTTATGTTCTAACGATCCCACATTGTTGTCAAACAGAAGAATCTCGAGTTGACATTAAAACAAAACAACATCTTTGACAAAGTGGATCAATATTAACAGTTCTACACCACAAACGATCATTCGTTGGAATGGATCCTGCAACACCATTCGCCAGAGAAAATGTTGTTTGAATGTGTACCTTGTATCTTCCGTGGAGGTATGGTTTGTACCCCCTGATCTTCCCAAAATCTTGCTTCTTGTCCATCACCCGTTTAAATTCCTAATCCTTTAACTAGCAGGTCCTTTCCTGCTACCACCGATCTCCAACCATAAGATGGAGTATCTCCAAAACATGATAACAACCCTTATAGATTTTAGCTAACAAGGAATTAAGATTTTGTAGAGCTCGCCATGCTTGTCTAGCTATATTGAATTTATGAACATCTATAAAACATAAGCCTCTTTCGTGTTGTAGGGATTTTTCAGTTACCAAAATTCTGCTAAGAGGCTATTTTTCTACCAAATTGTTTTCGGGCAATCCTAAAATACTTCCCACCACCTCCTATCCTATCAATTCCCATGATGGTATTAACCATATGACACTGCGGTTCCAAAAAGTTTTCTTTTGAATTCTTTTGGAATCTGATAAGTATTACTAAATTATCTATTTAATTATGTGAGGTAATAATAGCATAGCCGAAAGCTTATTAAAAAAAAAAAAGAGCAAGGGGTTTGAGTCGCTTTGTGGTGAATGATAAATGAAAAGATTGCATAGTGATAATTCATGGCTTCAAGGAGCAAGGAGAAGACACAATATCAATCGAGGAGAAGATATGTAATTCAGAGAATTGAAGATGGGACAACCTCGTCGTCTCTGGTGTAGCCATGAAGTAAGAAATCAGAGCAGTTTCTTCGCCAGCCATGGTTATAAGGGTTGTAGAATCTCCCATCAGGTCCCCGCAAATAACTGAATCTTTTCGTGTTCCATAATTCGTTCGTTGTAATATTCCGAGCTATCTGCAGCAGACAACAACAACAGTTATACACTCACTTTTGTAGAGATGCGAGCCAACTCTTTACTTGAGGTGAAAGTTCCTGACCATATATGCCTGTGAGATGGTCAACGTCATTGTCGCAATGAAAATAAGTAAGTCGAAAAACAGAAACACGGCAGCGCCGGGATGTTCAATGACTACATGTTGAATCAATGAGTCACTGGGGTGTATATGTGTGATGCTCCTCCATATTCCTGTTGCAGAAACAGAAGATGCTTTATAATAGAACATTAATCTCATGGCGAGAAAGAGTTGTTTCAGTCGCATACTTTGAACAGCAGTAGAGCCACCAATGAATGATGTTAAAGCTCCCATGATCACAAAGACTACAAAGTCCCGTTTATTCTTCTGCGATGTGAGTAATGATGTTTCATGTCATTGCCAATTAATTCAGAGAGACTCGTAATGCACACAACTCTTACCTTACCAACACAGTTCGAAATCCAAGGGCAGTGATGGTCAAACTGCTCAACGCAGCGCTTACAGGTAGGACAGTGCTTAGATCTCACCGGTCTAATTACCTGGAACAAAAGTGATAATGATACTTTAAACGCCGATTTTCCCCCACTAAGAAGATGGCTTCTGAGGAAAACCTTGCAAGTCGGGCAGAGTTGGGACCAGTTTCCTTTCCATGATGGGTTATTGAAACTGATATCAATCAAAGGATCCTGCAAACATCAAAAGATAATGCGAATCAAACCTCTCAGAACAACATCTAATGACTGTTAAATTGGTATATAAATGGTGTTTACTTAAATCAAGCATGTTTCAGGCGACAAAAGAAACAGTTTTACTCAAAAATGTTCGCATTTCTCGACATAGAAACTTAAGAAGGTAGATAAACTTACGTTGGCAGTATGATCGCTGTCAACTTCATTGGTTCTTTTAACATACCCTGGATCTATGCTGTACGGCGCAAACACCTTATTAATAACTCCAAAAGCATTACAAGACCCTTACTAAGTATATGTAGGAGTACATAATAGTTACAGCCTCACCAAGTCTACCTCATTTGTTGCGAAAGAACATCATAAAAAAATATGCTCTTTCAGGAAGTAAACTATACCACGCACGCAAATTCCATATGACATTAACAATGGCTAATAGAGTATAGTTACAACAAGGATACCTGCTACAGCGACGGAATGCTATTAGTGAGCAAACGCCACATGAAAGACCGAACCATGCCCACAGTCCAACCATAGCAGTTATCTTTGGGAGGTTCGAAGCTACAAATAATTGCAAAATGTCAGGTGTATATTGTAACCCATTAGTAGGAAAACAAACACATACGCCACCCATTATGTTCACCTGCGACAATGGATGTGAAGAAGAGGACCATTTCAATGACTATTAAGCAGAACAGCATAGGAGCATAGTTTGTCTCTCCCAATTTTCCATAGAAGATCTTGTTTACGAAACTGTTACTATGAGTTTGCATTGCCTTCGACTGAAACTTATCAAAATATTTGGATTCTCAAAAAAAAAAAAACCATCATATCAAATGGAAACTATTACAAAAAAAAAAAAACATTTAACACATTCTACCACCATTTACAAAGCATCTCTCATACTGTGAACACTAAAATCTACTGTGGTCATACAACAGACAGTAGAACATGTTTTCTACCACAATGATACTTCACTATATCTAAAAGCTGGAGCCAATTAAGCAAAGGACAGTAAAAAAAAAGTCTGGTTAGAGCTGCATAAGAAAATCAAATATCACAACACCGCCTTGCTTTCTGCGTTTAACTGTACACTTATCACCATACGTACATCAAACTATGTTCAACACTCTCTTTTTTTAGATGTTTGTAAATACAAATTTACACAACTTCAAAAGACATTTTCCTGGTAACATTTTGTAAATAGTCTTCTTACCCTTATAATCTCCAACAAATGACAAAAAACTATAATAAGAGAGAGATATTGATTCAAGGAGAGAACCAGCAAACAAATTATCCAATGGTAGCAAGTAACACTAAACATTACGTACAAGGAAAAGAGTGAGCTGCCTGTGACCTTTACCAGATGCAAGCTCAAGTGGCGTGGATCCAGTGTTATCTTTTAATATCAATTCCTCCTTGGTTCCAGCATGAACTAGCAGAGTACAAGCCTCAACATTTTCCTTAATAACGGCCCAGTGCAAAGGAGTGCAACCTGACCAGCAAAGTGATTAGTGTAAGAGTTCTGGGTTTTAAAATTGAAGTAAAATATACATCAGCGTATCAACATTCTACAGGTTTTGTAAGTCAAAAACGGTCTGGAATGCTATAAGAATACCTTTATATACAAATTTATCAGCACACAATGACTGGAATTCTGAAATTCTTATCCGTTTTTGCATTTATCTTTACACATCAAAGGTAGAACAATGTTCACTCATCTAATATAAATAAATGTAAGCAGAAGAAACACAGGAAAATATTAATCAATGATCACGTCTTTACCACTTGGATTCAACAACAGAAAATATGCGGTAGTAAATCATTCTTTTGAAAATCAAGAGCAGACAAATAGATACAATTTAAAGAAAGTGAATGCCTGTGTTGTCTTGTCTATTTTGAAATGCATCCCGGAAGAGAAGTAGCCGGACCGTCTCTGTGAATCCATTGTAAGCAGCCCTGAGTCATACCAGCAAGGAAAAAAAAATACCAGTTCACTTGTAGTTCTTCTCAATTTGTCAATGATAAGTAACAGAGTACCAAGTGCAACTAAACAATGATCAGACATACTCAAAATACAAAAAAAAATGATATTACAAGTCTTTGTCATGTTATCTTCTATGAATAGAAGTAACAAGCAATGACTATTTCATTCCTGTATGTCAAATATCAACAGACTCGCACAAGATAAGGCAGCCGAAAAACTCAGTTCCTAATGTCTGTGTTGGAAATTCATGAAAACATCGAGCCAATTAAAAGTTTATGCATTTCCAAATTAATTGACCAGTGTTAAAGACTATAACACACTATTATATATCCATTTAATGTCATACCAATGTAGCGGGGTCCTCCCTTCGTTATCTAGGGCGTTATAGTCAGCTACATAGTCCACAATAAGGTGATTCAAGAAGGCTGTCTGTCCATATTGAGAAGCAACATGCACTGCCTATGACAAATTTTTCAGACTACACACATTAGTTTTTAGTTTCCACTGAGGACGGATATAGAAACGCAAGAAGGAAAAGAAAAGAAGATTTACCCTATAACCATTCATATCAGCTGCTTCAATTCGAGCTCCATTTTGCAGCAGCAGGTCTGCAACATCAATGGAGCCCTTTACTGCTGCCCAATGCAATGGTGTCTGATGTATATTATCCGCTGCATTAACATCGCCACCGTGCTGCAGATATCACAAAACAAATCCATTACTCCATCTATACAATTTAGCACGAAGAATTCAACGATTTGATGAAATTTAAAGAACAACCAGAGAAATCTAGCTAAAGGCTACGAAAGATGATCAAATCTGAGGAAAATGGTCTCGAGACACATTAGTGTGCGTACCTCGATGATGTATTGAGCAACGTCGGGGGAATTGTTTAGCGCAGCCCATTGGAGAGCGTAGTAGCCGTTAGCATCGGGCAGGGTAACAGAAGAACCATTATGCTCGACGAAATGCTTAAGCTGGTGGAGATCGCTGTAAGCAGAAGCGGAGAAGACGTCTGTGATGGCTGGCGATTCGGTAGGGTTTTGGTGAGAGTTTGAATCTAAAGGCACCACTTCGATCTCCGACGAGTCCATCTGCTCAACGTCAGGTGACCTCAGAAGAAAAGAGGAGAAAGGAGGGTAAACGAGGAAGAAGAAGATAGGAAGATAAATTGATTTTCATTAATTAATTTCCTAAGTGTTCACCAGTACATATACTCTGTAAATGGGTTTGCCTAAATAAAGATATAATTATGATAAGAGCCCATTAAGCCCATCTCACAATCCCATTGTATCAATACTCCTCCCATTAAAAAAAAAAAACAATTTTGTCCTCAAAGTTGATAAATGACTGCAAGTTGCAACCATTGGACTTGCGTTCTCCCCTTCCATACTCTGTAATGCTCACTTGACATAGTTCGGTGAATTGTCTTAGAACAGCAGTCTTGACTATATCAGTTTGGTCAGTTCACACGCTTCTCTTCACTTAATTTTAAAACTTGATATGGAGTGCTAAGCAATTCTGGTGGTCTTGGTGAATGGAACCTCAAACAACTGAAGAGTGAATTCAACGTGACAAGCATCAGTTCCTTCAACAACATCGTTTCTAGCTTTTTTCTCTTTAGTTCAAGACAATTTTCCAGATTTTCAGACCCATACCCAAGCACAATAACAATCTCCACTTATAATCAGTTGCATCCTCACTTCCTTGTATCTTTTCTTTATCACTATCCTCAAAGTGGCACACAACAACATCCCCAAACCTTATCATCAATTCATCTTTATCTTGTAGTGTGAACCCCCAACTAATCATACTTGCCCACTGTTGTAACCCTCTGTTTGATCTCTCCATTTTTCTGATTATGTATTTTCCCCAACATCAAAACCAGAACATGAAAATGACCACAAGGTAGCTTGTTAATCTCATCGTTCTCACTAATAACAATGCCTATAAAACCCCACTGAACTTGACCAAAACATAATCCCCCTGGATCCCACACACAACCAAAGGGAGAGAGCAGATACTTGTTTCGTTTCTGACCAACCTTTGCAGACGTCATCCACCACTCAAATGTATCGCAGACGGGATCCCACCTTGAACTCAAATGCCTCGTAGTGTTTTGCCGAGAATCTTTGAAACTGAACAAGCCGCTAAACAACAAATAAACTTCCACATATGCACCTGATCTTGTTTCCATGTTTCCCTACTCTTCTGGCTTCCACCAACACTAAAAATTGCACTAGACTCTTCACTGATCACGTGTAACCACTCCAGATCAATATTCGTTAGCTTCACCTTCGGCATCACCTCTAATTCCGCCTTTTCCAGTTTAATCTCAGATTTTAGGATCATTGGGATAGAACTTGTCTTTAGTAGCTATAATTCGCTCTTGCAGAACACCAAAATCAGAAGCCAGAGTTGGATTTTGGATTTTTGAATCACTACAATTCTCAACAAAATCCCTTAATGCCCAAAAATCCTGCTCACAGACATCATTAATCTGAGAAGCCAACAGTTTAACAAAAATCGGAACAGCATTATGTTCCTTGTATGTTCAGCCAATCCAAGCATGTGGAGTAACAAAAATTCACTTTGATCCACTGGAGCTTCTCATCATGTCCTCAGCTTGCTGAGACAGATTGTGAGATACATTGCCATTGACACGAGGCTCTTGAGATACGTGAGGTGCCGGTTCCAAAAGAGAAGCAGCACGACCAAAAGCGTCATTTAGTGAGCCAACTATCAGAAAAATCCAAGGAAACACAGCCTGAACTTAGGTTGTTCATTCCTCATGTCTACAACTGGGTTTTCATGGGTGTCCAATCCAAAATACTCAACATCTTCCTCAAAAGTTATCACCAACTGCATAAACCCATCTTCTTCAGGATATAGATCATCCTGTTCCAAATCTCTAGTAGAATTAACGAATCTGTTCATAGCCCTTGAATATCTCTGAATTTCCACCATCATCGCATAATCATGACTATCAGGATTTAAAGGATTCTGTAACCCAAACCCAAAACCCCATTTTCCATTTTACTTATCAAGCGTCGAATGTGTCCCCATTATCTGTGCTTTTTTTCTTGAGTTTCAACCTAGATCTATGTATCAATTGAGTTTCTATTCATCCATCTAACAAATCATTGTGTTACAGTTAAAATGGATGGGCCACGTGGATAACTGAGTTGAGAAGATCAAGAGCAAATGGACGGCTCAGATGAAAGTTCAAGGGAAAGCTGAAGCATAAAACGAGATTTTACTCATTCTTTACATTCAGTCGGACAAATATTATTGATAGTTTTTCTCAGTTTCTTTCTCTCTCTTGTTCTTGAGTGTTCTTCGTCAATTCTGAGTTCCATCATCGGGTTGGTAGCTCTTTTGGCAAGAGAAGTTTCTGTTTCTAGGAACATTAGCTTCTGGTTGTATAGTGTTCTTGAGATACAAATTTAGTGTGATTCATTGAGTTGTTGAGATACAATTTTACTGTAACAAAGGTATCAGACACCAAGCGATTCTTGGAATGACGATGCCGGAGAAGAGCGATGCGCAAGTTGAAGCTATATTGGAGGGGTTAAGAATCCGATTAGGGTTAGGGAACAAGGAATCATCACCGGTTCTTCGTCGCGACGATCCGTCACCAACTCCAACATCTTCTTAGTCCTCTGTTGAGAAGAAACAGACGCGATCTTTACTTGTCGGAAGGCAAACGGAGCTTTGACTTGAACAAAGGCTGGCTTTGTGATGAGGGCATCAAGCCATCATCAACCAAGATGCATAGAGGAGAGATCAACCAGCCGGTCAATGCCATTGGAGATAAGCAACCAGGATCTCAACCACTCAGCCATGGAGATTCCACTCATGTCAATCAACTCAGCATCAATGACTTGTATCAAACAACCTTTCTTGAAGTCATTGGTCAAGCCAAAACAGCCCCGGTTCATGTTGGATCACAAGTTATTCAAATTGCCAATCCGGAGCCATTTAAGGAAACTATGAAGACCACTTGGTTTATCACCTCTCAAACCAAGACTTGGCGACCAAGAGACATTTACCACAACCAAAAGAAGCTAGAGGACGTCCTAAGTCCATACAAAATGCGCATAATCCCTTTGAGAATCAAATGGACCGACTTTCCTATTTTGGAGCCTAAGGAGATCATCCACCAACAGCTACATTATGATCTTTTTCTACACAATCCTAAGCCATATTCAATGCACCTGGACATTCCAAGACATCAATCATACATGCCTAAACCGCCAAGACTCAAGGGTTTCCATACTTGGCCGAGAATCCCCTTGAATCTGCCCAACGGCTAGTTTTCATTAACTTTCGATTTGTTTCTTTATCTCTGGTCAATAAGACCGTTCTACAAAGCTTATATAAGCTTATCTTAGTCCATTGTATCATTTACCTTTCAATCAGCCAATAAATTATTATTCAGTTTCTATTCAAAGAGAGTTCTTTGTTAGAGTTTTTCCTTCTTTTAAATAAGTGTGTGATTCATCTATTCAACTGAAAACCTTGGATTAACTTGTTTGTGTGATTCAAATAAGTTGTTCAATCACAGATTGAGAGAGTCAATCAGCCCATAGAACAAGTGAGTTGTTCATCTCGCCATCCATCTTCTGTTCAAAGATGAGAGAGTTACACAACCAGCAGCCTTGAATCCATCCATCTATCCGCGCCTACGTCATCTGGTATCAAAGCCGAAAGGTCCTAAACAGGTGTTTGCTATCATTGTTATCTGTTATTTCATTAGTCTTTTGTTTGATTCAATTAGTTAGTCATTTGCATTCATCCCTGTTTTATTAGTTTCATTGCATCTTAAAACGAAAATCCATAAAAACTCATTCTGATTTTGTTATCCTAGTTACTGATTGTTTCATTGCATAAACTATTAGAAAATCCATAAAAAAGTACCTTGTTGCATCTAGTTATTGCCATTGTTCAAATCTGCATCTAAATCAAAAAGTCATAAAAAGAGTTATGTTTTGCATCTAGATTGCTTCTGTGTTTTTAAGTTTATCATCAAAAACAAAAGAAAAATCGTTTATTTGAGTCCATATCATTGGTCTTGCATTTTTAAGCCAAAATCCAAAAGAAAAGTTTCCTTGCATCAGTTTCAGTTTTTCTGTGTTCTTGCTGTCTAATTTCGAAAACCAAAAGAAAGAAGAAGTTTTCTTGTATTTGATTCGATTTCCTATTGTTTTAAGACCAAAAAGTGTTGTTTCCTTTTTTGTTTTATTCCCATTTGAATTTTG
This sequence comes from Orychophragmus violaceus, assembly GCA_030180135.1. Lineage (NCBI taxonomy): Eukaryota > Viridiplantae > Streptophyta > Magnoliopsida > Brassicales > Brassicaceae > Orychophragmus > Orychophragmus violaceus. The sequence continues at coordinate 30,973,495 of CM058233.1, forward strand.
AATCAAGCAAAAGGCTCCTTTCCATATTTTACAAGTCATACAATTTTGTTTCCTGTTTTTGAAAAGTCATAAACCGGGTTTCCCAAAATTGTTTTATAGATTCCCAAAACCAATTTAAACCTTGAACCAACTTGATTTAAACCAAGGAAAGGGAGTTTAACTATTGTAACCCACAACCCCACTTTTTAAAACCACAAATGTTTGCTTGAAAACCCACTTAACCGGTTTCCTAAATTTGGTTTCAAAACTTCCTAAAAACCTGTTTAAAACGAGTTTGATATTTTCTTTGCTTTGTTAAAGGGATTCAAAACAGTGTGGTTGATTGTTTGATTCTTTAAATTGGTTTTGGAGCTTGTGTGCATCAATAAGATCAGTGCATAGCTTGGTACAACTCATAAGCAGAAACTTCAGAACCTATTGATACTTGTCTGCCTTTGTATCAATTTTTCAGGTACTAAAACATGGAAGATGAAGATGGAGAAAGTGTCTACACTACCTCAGAGATTGACTGGGGTGATGAAGAGCATTCATGGAATGGAGACGAGGAGTTATCTGAAGGATCTTGGACAGAAGAAGCAGCATCAGAAGCTAGCTTTGATACATATGCTGAGCATGACCAGGAATGATCCGAGCTAGAAGATGAAGTACCATGTGAGTCAAGGCAGGAGGAAGCATGGGATGATCAATATGACTTTGAAGATCCGTATAGAGCAGAACCGGATTGCAAAGAAGAAGAAGAGCAATAAGAGTTTGACTCTTGGGACGGAGAAGCTCAAACTGAAACCAACTCTGAAGAAGAACCATGCTGTGAAGAAGCTGATTCCCAATACAGTTTTAGTGAAGCTGAGACAGAGACAAGAGAAAAGCCTATTGAAGAAGCATGGGAAAGCAACACTAGTTCTGAAATCAGTGAAGGAGAAGAATACCAAGGTGAGCTTTGTCAAGAAGAACCGGGAGAAGAGAATGTGAAGAGAAGCTCAGAAATAGCCCTTACACTAAGTGATCAGACTGATCAAGACAGTAGAGAAAAGGAGAACATCAAGGAGAAACCACCAGACCCAAGCAAAGACACCGCATATATTAACAAGGTAAGTCTCTCTTTGATACATTTCATTTCCAATGATTCAACAGATGTGTTAAAGAACTTGTTGAGCTTACAAGAAGATGAGATATCACTAGCACAAGAAATTGACTCTAAGGAGAAGGATTCAAGTTGTTTATTATGTGATAAAGAACCCATAATGCACTTGTCTCTCTGCCAAAGTGTTGAACATATTTCAGGTCATAAGGAGAGCAGGAGAAAGATAGACAAAGGAGACACCATACCAGTCCAAAGAAGAGGAGTATTACTATCATATCTGCTCAAAGGAGAACCACCAGACACTCTACTCACCTCTAGACCATATGCACATCAAGGTAAGACCTTAAACTCCCAAATGAGAATGGAATCTAACTTGCTTTCTCTTGGTGCAGATTATCTAGTTTCGAGGTCGAAACCTTTTCAAGAGGGAGAGTACGATGAGGGCATCAAGCCATCATCAACCAAGATGCATAGAGGAGAGATCAACCAGCCGGTCAATGCCATTGGAGATAAGCAACCAGGATCTCAACCACTCAGCAATGGAGATTCCACTCATGCCAATCAACTCAGCATCAATGAATTGTATCAAAAATCCTTTCTTGAAGTCATTGGTCAAGCCAGAACAGCCCCGGTTCATGTTGGATCACAAGTTATTCAAATTGCCAATCCGGCGCCATTTAAGGAAACTATGAAGACCACTTGGTTTATCACCTCTCAAACCAAGACTTGGCGACCAAAAGACATTTACCACAACCAAAAGAAGCTAGAGGACGTCCCAAGTTCATACAAAATGCGCATAATCCCTTGGAGAATCAAATGGACCGACTTTCCTATTTTGGAGCCTAAGGAGATCATCCACCAACGGCTACATTCAGATCTTTTTCTACACAATTCTAAGCCATATTCAATGCACCTGGACATTCCAAGACCTCAATCATAAATGCCTAAACCGCCAAGACTCAAGGGTTTCCATACTTGGCCGAGAATCCCCTTGAATCTGCCCAACGGCTAGTTTTCATTAACTTTCGATTTGTTTCTTTATCTCAGGTCAATAAGACCGTTCTACAAAGCTTATATAAGCTTATCTTAGTCCATTGTATTATTTACATTTCAATCAGCCAATAAAGTATTATTCAGTTTCTATTCAAAGAGAGTTCTTTGTTAGAGTTTTTCCTTCTTTTGAATAAGTGTGTGATTCATTTATTCAACTGAAAACCTTGGATTAACTTGTTTGTGTGATTCAAATAAGTTGTTCAACCACAGATTGAGAGATTCAATCAGCCCATAGAACAAGTGAGTTGTTCACCTCGCCATCCATCTTCTGTTCAAAGCTGAGAGAGTTACACAACCAACAGCCTTGAATCCATCCATCTATCCGTGCCTACATCACCAACATCCTTCTAATTTTGTTTTATGGTTTTGATTAATTTGCAGGTTTGTTTCATAGCAAGCCAAACAAAAAGTATTTATTTCTTACAATTAATAAGATTTTTAATGTTTCTAATTTTATGTTAATGATTTTGTAGGTTTTTCATACCAAACATTTCGAAAATGTATTGATTTTTATCATTATCATCGTTCAAAGAAAATACGAATTTCTCTTTAAATGTTTTTTAATCCTCTAAATAGATAGAATATGTTTTGTACTAGTGTTTTCAAACAATTTTTGTGATTAATGCATCATCGACAAGGTGAATGTTACATGGTCATTATTGGATAACTTTGAGTGGGAAGATGGTTATAAGACGCATTCAGAAAATTCATCGGTCTAAAAAGATTAAACATGAAGACAAAGGTTAAAGAGTTCACATTTTTATACCGTTATTGATGCATTACGAAGCACCTTGGAATCTTTATCATGGACTACTTTTGTTTTAATTATTCTCAATATAACAAATGTTTGTAGATAAAATCTTTATATATTCATTTGTTTACGGTGATTAATTTATCCAATAATTGATGTAAGATGGAGGATGGATCGGAGTTTGAGTCGCCCAGCTGGTCGGAGACGTTCTCTGGTCGAACCGTGGTGGAGATGATGACGTTGAACTGAGCACACGAACAAGAACACAAACGAGCAAGTAACAAGATCTTCCAACTCAAGGGGTAATCACGGGAGAGAGAGAGAGAGAGAGAGAGAGAGAGAGAGAGAGAGAGAGAGAGAGAGAGAGAGAGAGAGAGAGAGAGAGAGAGAGAGAGAGAGAGAGAGAGAGAGAGAGAGAGAGAGAGAGAGAGAGAGAGAGAGAGAGAGAGATCAATTGTGCCATCTTTGGCTAAACACTTTTTAGGTTTAAACTTGCTTAATCATTAACAAAGAAAAAAGAGGCTTTTAACAGCCTTGAGTTTTAGGTTACAAGATGGACTAATGGGCCATCAAAAATACATAAGAAATAAGGCCCACAGACTTAAGAAAATTAAAAGGAAAATTCTTAAAGAAATAAAACGGGCCGTCCTATCTCTTCTAATAGACGGGCCTAGGATCACCTCATTAAAAACCTTATAAGGAAAACCCAATTAGGACAAAACCTCACAAGGGAAAAAGAGTATGATCTTCGGTCCAAGAGACAGTCCGGTCTAAGGCTCGTCGAACTCGATGCTGAAGATCATGGTCGGTCGAACAGTCTTGAGTAACGGCCATGGGACGGTCGGGTCGAGTGGGTCGACGGCTTCTGTCTTGATCATCTTATTGGCCAGCTGGTTTAGAACAGGTTGGTCATGGTCAAGCTGGGCCAGCTGGGTCGTGATACCATCTATGCTCGTCCTGGAGATCAGCTGCTCCATCGCTCGGTTGAAGTCGTCCTGAAATTTTCTCAGTCCAGACCCCATCCGTGGGACGTTCCGCATGGTTGGAAACTGGTTGACCAATCGCGTGGTCGAGGCCGGTACGTTTGGGTCATCCGGGTTGGGTTCGGTTGACCAGATGTCCTCCGGGTCGGGTTCGGATGATCCGATGTCCTCATCATTCCCTCCCCCTTGAGAAGGTTCTAGCCTCAGAATAGTATCACCTGCACAATAAGGAGACAAATCAGTAACATTAAAACTCGATGATATACTCATCTCCCCTGGGAGTTCCAATTGGTAGGCATTGTCGTTGATCTTCTTCAGAACTCGGAATTGTCCATATCCACGTAGGGCAAGCTTTGATCTCCTTTGCTTCTGGAACCGCCCAGGTCGCATGTGGACCCAAACCCAATCGCCTGGTTGGAGTTTGATCTCCTTTATATGCTTGTCGGCCTGCTTCTTGTATTGGACCGTCTTCTTCTCGATGTTCTCCTTGACCGTCTGGTGTAGCTTGGCAACGGCCTCGGCCTTGCGTTCTCCGTCCAAGTTGATAAACTCCAGTGCTGGTAATGGCTTCAGGTCAAGTGGCGTCTCTAGTTTAAATCCATAAACAATCTCGAAAGGAGACATCTTAGTAGCAAAGTGGTTAGCATTGTTATAAGAAAACTCAAAAAATGGAATACAATCTAACCAACTTGATAAAGTTTTACCGACCGTGGCCCTTAGAAGGGCTGAGAGTGTGCGGTTGACGACCTCGGTTTGTCCGTCCATCTGTAGGTGTCAAGTCGTCGAGAACAGGAGCTTGGTACCAAGCTTCCTCCAATGCGTCCTCCAAAAGTGACCTAAGAAGGTCGGGTCATGGTCCGAGACGATGGTCCTGGTCAGTCCGTGCAGTCTCACCACCTCCTTGAAGAAGAGGTCGGCCGTCTGGGCCGCGTCGTTGGTCTTGGAACACGGTATGAAATGGGTCATCTTGGAGAACCGATCGACTACTGCGAAGATTGAGTCCTTGTTCCTGATTTTTGGCAATCCAAGTACAAAATCCATGGAAATATCGACCCATGGTCGGTTAGGTATAAGTATAGGTAAGTAAAAACCGTGAGGATGTGACCTGGATTTGGCCTTAAGGCATGTGATGCATTTGGAACAGAAGCGTTCCACGTCTCGTTTCTGGTGCAACCAGTAGAAGTGATCGACCAGGACACTTAGGGTTTTTTCCACACCAAAGTGTCCCATCAGTCCTCCTCCATGAGACTCTCAGATCAAGAGATCTCTCATCGATCCCTGGGGAATACAAAGTCGCTTGCCTCTGAATAGGAACCCATTGTGCATGTATAAGGCTCCTTTTTGTCCAGCTCGACATTCCTGAAAAATTTCACTAAAATCGGTGTCAGCTTCATACTCTTCTTTAATGAGTTCGAACCCCAAAACTTTAGCCTCCATGGTGCTGATCAGTGTGTATCTCCGGGATAGTGCGTCAGCTACTACGTTCTCCTTTCCCTTATTGTACTGGATGATGTACGGGAAGGTTTCCACGAACTCAAGCCACTTAGCATGCCTCCTCTTTAGGTTCTTCTGTCCTCTTAGGTGCTTCAACGTCTCGTGTCAGTGTGGATGACAAACTCCTTGGCCAACAGATAGTGCTGCCATGTCTCCAAGGATCGCACCAAGTCATACAGCTCCTTGTCGTACGTCGGATAGTTAAGCGCGACTCCATTTAATTTCTCACTGAATTAGGCTACGGGTCGTCCTCCCTGTGTGAGTACAGCTCCAATACCTAAATCTGAGGCATCACATTCAATTTCAAACGTTTTGTCAAAGTTAGGTAAGACTAAAATAGGCGCATGGGTCAGGAGGTCCTTGAGCTTCTTAAATGCGGCTTCCTGTGCGGGTCCCCATTTGAACGGGACGTCCTTCTTGATCACGGCCGTGAGTGGGGCGGCCACCGTGCTGAAATCCTTCACGAACCGTCGGTAGAAACTGACTAGTCCCGTAAAACTCCGGACATGGCCGATAGTTGTCGGGTTGGCCATTCCTCGATTGCTTTGACCTTTTCTTGGTCAACCTGTAAGCCCCGAAAACTCAAACAAAACCTAAAAAGACAAGCTTATCAGTGTAGAAGGTGCACTTCTTGAGGTTCGCGTAAAGACCCTCTTGTCGAAGATTCTCTATCCCTTGTTCAAGGTGCACCAAGTTTTCAGCAAAGCATTGACTGTAAATTAGAATATCGTCAAAGTAGACCACAATGAACTTACTAATATATTCCCTTAAGACCTGGTTCATAAGGCGCATGAAGGTGCTGGGCGCGTTTGTGAGGCCAAATGGCATGACAAGCCACTCGTACAAACCCTGCTTGGTCTTGAACGTTGTCTTCCATTCGTCTCCTTCTTTCATTCGGACTTGATGGTATCCACTCCGCAGATCAATCTTGGAGAATACTGAAGCTCCATGCAGCTCGTCCAACATGTCGTCCAAACGCCGTATGGGATGCCGGTACTTGATGGTAATGTTGTTGATTGCCCGACAGTCAACACACATTCTCTAGGATCCGTCCTTCTTGGGAACCAGTAAGACTGGAACAGCATACGGACTAAGGCTCTCCCGGATATATCCTTTAGACATAAGCTCTTGAACCTGTTTCTACAACTCCTTAGACTCGGTCGGGTTCATGCGGTACACTGGTCGGTTCGGCAGTGCGGCTCCTGGTACGAGGTCGATCTGATGCTCAATGCCTCGGATGGGGGGTAGGCCGGCGTTTATGTCTTCCGGGAATACGTCCTTGAACCTGTCTAACAAAGAAACCACTTCTCGGGGCAACTCAATGTCGTTGAAACACGAGTGTAGTGCCTCCTTAAAGATCATTAGTAGCACCTGCGTGTCGTGACTAAGAGCTCTAAAAACTGAAGGATGAGATGAGAAGGTTGGTTTTACCGTTCTTTTTATCTTTGGCAAGTCTTAGTTGCATCTCGTGCACCTCCTGGGGCGTGAGCGGTGCAAGTTGGTACTTTCGTTTGTCGTGGATGAACGAGTAGTGGTTGGCCCGCCTGTGGTGCAACGACTCCTTGTCAAATTGCCATGGTCAGCCTAGAAGTAAGTGAATGACTTGCATTGGCACGACATCACATACCACTTTATCGTGGTACCTTCCAACGCCGAATGGGACGGTCACCTGGTCGGCGATCCGTATCTCCGGATCGTCGTTCAGCCATCGAAGCCGATATGGTCGGGGATATTTCGATACTTGAAGGCCAAGTTTATCGACCATATACATGCTGGCAACGTTAGCACATGATCCACCATCTATAATAAGGCTACAAACCATGTTGTTCACGGTGCAGAGAGTGTGGAAAATGTTTTCCCGTTGAACCGTCTCGGGCTCGACCAAGGCGCTGAGGGCTCTTCGTATCACCAACAACTCTCCGGAATTAGGATATTCTATGGGCGTTCCTGGTTCATGCATCTCCTCGTCCGCCTCTTCTTGCTCATCCCGCGACTAGTACTCACCAGCCTCGGACATGATCATGACTCGTTGGTTTGGACATTCCCGAGCTATATGTCCTTTACCTTGGCACTTAAAACACGTGAGATCCCGGGAACGGGACGTGCTAGGGAGTTTGCTTGCATCAGGTCGGTTAAATTTGGGAGCCTTCGTGGTCAGCTTCTTGAACCGTGACTCGACCTCGACCCCCTTTCCTTTGTCGACGGGTCGGGACGACGGGGTTGACCATGTCAGGTTGGTTCGGGTCCGGTTCGTGGTTGCAGCCTTCCGTTTGTTGTGCTGTTCAATCTGGATACTTAGATGCAACAGCTCGGACATGTCATTGTATGGTTGAATCTCGACCTTCCGGGCGATCCGTTCGTGCAATCCGTCCGCAAATTGGGCCATCATGGTCTCCTCCGAGTCGTCAAACTCCAGTCGGTTCCGTAGTTGCTCGAACTCCTCAAAGTATTCTTCGACCTTCTTGTTTCCTTGAGATAATTTACGGAATTTCTTTCGTAAATCTCTATGGAAATGAGTCGGGACGTACCTTCGCCCCAATTAGTATTTCATGTCGGCCCAAGTGGCGATCTGGTCGTGATGGTGGTGTCTACGCTCCGAGACGTCTCGATCCCACTAGAATAGGGCATGTCCGGTGAACTGGGCCGCGGCGAGGGCTATCTTTATGCGGTCATTGTATGCGTAATAGTCAAAGATATGCTCCATGCGTCGTTTCCACTCGAGATAGGCTTCGGGGTCGACCTTATCTGCAAAAGTAGGAGGTTTTAATTTCACGTTGTTGAAATTAGGATGTTGTACCTCATTATCGCGTATGCGACCGCGATGGTTCGGGTCGCGTCGGTTGTTGGGTCGGTGGTTTTGGTCGTGCTGGTCGTCTTCGAGGTCGGGCATTTCCTCGTTCGTATCGTCCGGGTAAAGGCCACGGTAGTGCTGTCCGTGTCGCGGTCGTCCGGGTCGAACGTGCTGATCGGGTCGTGGCTGTTGGTCAACCGGTCATTCTAGACGGTCGAGTCGAGCGCTGATCACTTGTATTACGGTCAAGAGCTGCGTCAGGTCGGGTGGTGCGGCTTGGTGATTGTGTTCTTCGGCCATGCTCGATATCCTGCGCACTTAACACACGATTAACGCACACAAAGAAGAAAAATAAAAACAAATAAAAATAAAAAGAAACTTATACAAAAAAAGAAATCACGCTCGCAAACAAGAAAGGAAATATGCAAACTAATTAATGAATTTCTTCTCTTTTTTCCGAATTATGATAAGTAAAAGGAAATAATTTAAGCTATTTGATTTAGCCAATTAAACAATCCTAAACTAAGCCAAACCGTAAAAATTTTACGCTAACCGAAAGAACCACTAAAGCCTAATGCAGTTATATGATGTATGCGCGCGGCCACTTTCGTAGCAGGGATCTAACAATTTTTTTTTTTATATATGTGTGCAATGCAAATAATTAATTAAAACCGAACCAAGTTACACTAAATTGAGCACAAAGAAACCCTAAGGAACAACTATTATGCGGCCGCAAGGTCGCGCTACCTAAGGAAAATTCAATTTTTAAAAATATGGAAAGATACTATTGAAGATTGCTTTTCGAAAACCCAGTGAAATCAAAAGAAACAAACAATCGATTCAGCAAGCAAATCCTCTTTTTCTTTTTAAACTTTTTTTTTTTGAATGCAAATTAAGTTCAAGGAATTCAGACAAGTAAATGCAAGAGAGAACAAGTGATTCAACCTAGAAGTCGCAAACAACAACAATCGCACAAAACCTTTTGGGTTACACAGCTAGCAAGCGGCTCTTAACAAGAACTTTTTTTTTTTACTTTAATGTGATGAACGCAGCAAGACAAGAGGTGCAAAACAGACAAGAGCAAATAACCAGCAAATGCAAGGGTATGAAACAAAAACAGAGACGATGAACAAGCAAAACAGTGACGATTTTTTTCATTTTAAATATGAATGCAACAGATGTAAACTAATAAGAAATAAAGTAAGCAGTGACAATTTTTTTTGAGTTTTTTTTTATTTTAATGAAAGCAAACAACAAAGAAAAAAAAAAGTGAGCAAGAGTATAAGGAATAGATGTAACCCAATGGTGTCACGAGCCTAAGCTCTGATACCAGATGATGTAAGATGGAGGATGGATCGGAGTTTGGGTCGCCCAGCTGGTCGGAGACGCTCTTTGGTCGAACCGTGGTGGAGATGATGACGTTGAACTGAGCACACGAACAAGAACACAAACGAGCAAGTAACAAGATCTTCCAACTCAAGGGGCAACCACGCGAGAGAGAGTTAGTGAGAGAGAGATCAATTGTGCCGTCTTTGGCTAAACACTTTTTAGGTATAAACTTGTTTAATCATTAACAAAGAAGAGGCTTTTAATAGCCTTGAGTTTTAGGTTACAAGATGGACTAATGGGCCATCAAAAATACATAAGAAATAAGGCCTAAAGACTTAAAAAAATTAAAAGGAAAATTCTTAAAGAAATAAAACGGGCCGTCCTACCTCTTCTAATAGACGAGCCTAGGATCACCTCATTAAAAACCTTGTAAGAAAACCCAATTAGGACAAAACCTCACAAGGAAAAAAGTGTATGATCTTTGGTCCAAGAGACAGTCCGGTCTAAGGCTCGTCGGACTCGATGCTGAAGATCATGGTCGGTCGAACAGTCTTGAGTAACGGCCATGGGACGGTCGGGTCGAGTGGGTCGACGGCTTCTGTCTTGATTATCTTATGGGCCAGCTGGTTTAGAACAGGTTGGTCGTGGTCAAGCTGGGCCAACTGGGTCGTGATATCATCTATGCTCGTCCTGGAGATCAGCTGCTCCATCGCTTGGTTGAAGTCGTCCCAAAGTTTTCTCTGTCCAGACCGCGTCCGTGGGACGTTCCGCATGGTCGGAAACTGGTCGACCAATCGCGTGGTCGAGTACGTTTGGGTCATCCGGGTCGGGTAGGCCCGATGTCCTCCGGGTTCGGGTTCGGATGATCCGATGTCCTCATCAATAATACTCATTCAATTGTAAAATCGGCTCAATATATATTGATTTCTTATCATTATCATCGTTTAAATGAAATATGATTTTTTTCTTTAAATATTTTTGTAATCTGCTCAACAGATAGAATCTGTTTCGTACAAGTGTTTTCAAACAATTTTTGTGACTAATGCAGCATCGACAAGGTGAATGTTACATGGTCATTATTAGATAAAATTGAGTGGCAAGATGGTTATAAGACGCATTCATAAAATTAATCGGTCTAAAAGAAGATTAAGCATGAAGATAAAGAAGGATTAAAGAGTTCAAAAATTTATACCGTTTGTTTTAATTATTCAATAGAAAAAATGTTTTTACAGAGAAATCCTTATATATTCATTTGTTTACAGTGATTAAGTTATCCAATATTACTTATTGAATTGCAAAATCAGTGAGATGTATTGTTCAACCAATATCATTTTAAAATCGATATTCATATCAGAGTGGGAAAAAAACCTACCCCAGATCATAAGCAAAACCTATTTTACGCAAGCACACTTGACATATTATGTACACGGTCCGTTTTAAGATATTTGAGATTGTATGTTTTTATATATTTCCATAATAATTTGTGTTATTAATGTTGCATGCTCCTTTTTATCTTTGTTGTAGAATGTTTCGATGTCTTCTTCTAGGTTCGTTGATGTGTTTACCATAAATCTGAACATCACTGAGTGGAGTATTCATGTTTAAATATTGAGGTGCTATGTTATAAATTGGGGAGTTAAACAAACAATCGGTTTAATCATATATATGATGAAAGACAAATTTACTCTTCTCTCATGATTCCACGTCAGCCAATTCAATAAGTCTATATGGCAATTTTTTTTTCCTTCTATTTTTTTAATCAACAAAGTCTTGTTAATTGTGAAAGCCGGTTATATTTGTTTCTTATGTTTATATATTTCTTTAAATACAAAACGTTTTAGAATCCATGTATATAGAGTGCTTTTAAAAATAGGAAAACCAGGAGACGAAGAGATGAAGAGTCAAAAAGAAAAAATCAATCTAGATTGTGTGGAGCTCATGGATAGCGAGCTCGACGATCATCTGAAGCATCAGAGATCACTTCTTTCTTCTTTCGGTGACAAGTTGCAAGACAAGGGCGACAAAATCCGCTTTACGATCGGAGATCTTGAGTACGAGAAGGAGCGAAGGATATTCCACCACTCCAAACTGGTTTGTTTCTGTTGTGGTAACTCCGACGGCCTAATCGATGTATATTTGGAGGGGTTCGACCGAGCACCCCGTCCTCGACCTCTTCCTCTTCCTCCAGCCAGAGCCGGAGTTGTATAGTTTTGTGAATTTTTTGAATGGAGCCCCTACTTTTCATGGACCCACAAAAAAAAACTGTATATATATAAACAAAAATATAAACTATAACTAAATGTAAAAAAAATTGACAAAATAGAAAAGTTTCGATATACAAAATAGTATGTGGGTCCCAAAGCTATAATAATTTTTACTTACAAATTAATTTGACAGTAAAAATACTATTTTTTAACACAAACCCACGACTCTTCTTCTTCTTCTTCCAAAAATAGTTACAGAAGAAGTAATTAAGACAAAAAATTGTTAAAGCTATAGTTTTGAAAATACTTTTTGAATAGGGCCCCCAAATTCCTAGCTCCGGCTCTGCCGATCCATCCCTAACCTCGAATTTTTTTTCCTCGCTTCGACGGCCAAAGGCTTTGCAACCTGTACCGCATCAGCGAGTTGTATTAGACCGGACTAGTCTAATATCAGAGTGACTCACATTGCAAATAAAATTACTTAATTTTTTATTTCGTAAAAGAAATATTCTTTACAATTTAAATAAAATTAGTATTGGCCAGATTTATACAAAAATTAAATAAATATACTAGGCCAAAAGTAACACTTTACAAGGGCATCGAAATCTACTCATGTTTGCCTAACGTCCAGAGTCTACTACCCTGTCTCCCCCTAAGATTACCTGAAAAATAAAGAGTTGGTGAGCAAGCTAATCTTGCCTAGTGAGTTGGCTCCCACTACAAAGACATAACCAAAATCCAGAAAACCCAAAATAACAATCAATAGCCGAATCAACATAAAAGAAACACAAACCGATTACATGTTACCTCCCCGTGTGATAGCACGTAACGGTTAAACATACAACACTGCGGCACATGCCTTCGATTAGACTCGGTTTAAATAATACTTATAGCTATAACTTCCATAACTCCTAGATGTAAATACAAAGTCCTACGAATAGGAAATTGTTCGCTGTCCATCGATACACGGTGACTCGGGCTACGCCTAGATAGCCAAAGTTTTCATGAGGCTAGGCCTAAGATATGACCCCGTTACTCCGAGCCCCACACCTACCGGCGTCACCCGTGTAGGTTAACGCCCAGCCAGAAACACTACCTAAAGATACGTGAACTGGTCGGATCTCCCGAGGATCTAATCAGGAAGGAAGTACCGGAACGCCTCACACACACGACTCGTGGGATATAACGCACCCTAAAAAAACCTTAACAACAATAACAAACCTTACGACTTGTGTGAACTCTATGTTGATTAATAAAGCCACTACGGCACGCAATCATACTCACTGAGACTCTATGACTTAACACACGACCAATAAGGTCAACCAACACAATAACACCCCAACAAAATACATGTAACTATCGCGCAAATCCTAACCACCGCTAAACTCAACACCAAACCCCGTAGCACAACCAACCTAGTCGGCCCTACCCGGAATAGGTTTCCACAACAATCATTAACTCAACCAATAATAAATAATCAATCTCAACAATTTAACAATATATTTACTAATCAATTCCATTAATTAGATTTTTTAGCTTTCTTAGTTTTAATTCATTTACTTTATTAATTCTTTATTCCCGTTATTTATTTAATTCTAATTTAATTATTCGCTTGTTTTAAGTTAGTAAACGTACTAACTTCCTAGCCCATTTATTTATTATTTCCAATTTAATTTCTTCATTTCATTTAAGTCTATTAATTCTCTAATCCGGTTTATTTAATTCAAGTCATTTTTATTTAATCATATCACAATTATTTATCTTAAGTTTATTTACTTCTCATTTAATTACTAATTCTTATCCTTACTATATCAAATTATTTATAGATTCATTTCTAATTCTTACTTATTGTCTTTATTTTCTTATAGGTTCATTTTTTATATTCTTAATTTAATTATTTAATTCTATATAATTATCTAATACTTAATTAGTTCAATGATCATTCAATCAATGCTAATTAAGCAATCAACATGCCATTTTCAGAATTAAACGTGCAATGCATATTTATATTTTATCCGGCTTATTTAGATTTATTTATTTAATTGTCCTAATCTTCTCTAAATCCATTTTCAATTCAAAACTAAAAAAGTATAAGAATAATGACAATTTTGTGATACCCAATATTTAAAAGGTAATTGCTGGGATTTTGAAAAGTAGGAAAAGAAGAGGATAGTTTTAGCCAGTTTTATCTTTAACTTCAATTTAAGGGTATTTTTGCAAGTTTCCCATACTATTGAGCGTTCCAAATATTTTTTTCAATACTATTATATATCTTTCTATATATGCATCACATGTAGGATCATAATATGTTCAATTTCTTGATCATCATTTGAATTTGAAGGATTTAATGTTTGTTAACATTTCATAATATGGCCGAACCGAATCGAACCAAACTGAACCAATTGAATTTAAACCGATCCAAACTAAACCATATTATATACATAACTCAATTGGTTGATGTTTTACTCAACATGAATTGTCGATTCGGTTAGGTTTAAACCCGAACCGAACCGAAAACAATGTGTTTTATTTATTAATAAATAATATTATAAAATATAAATATATACATATATTATGAAATCTAAATCACCCTTCCTTTCTTAATTTTATTTTTCTTATAGTTTCTTAATATTTTATAATATCCCGATTTTATATATTCTCTATCACTAACTCTATTTACCTAAAGACAAACACAAAACTAAACTTAAAAACTTTTATACTTAAAAGGCTAAAATCTCATATTTTCCTTTTGATTCTCCATAGTTTATAGGTAAATTTTATAACATATATTATAATAATTCTTGTAAGATCAATAAAAACAAAAAGTTGGTGCTAAATTGCTTTATTTAGTTAAAAGTTTTCCTAACTAAACCGAAATAAAACCAAACCGAATACAAACCAAACAATATTTATTTTGGTTGAGTTTGGCTAGAGTTTTATTAGACCCAAACTAACCGAACCGAACCGAACCCATAATTAAATCTAAGTGCCCATATATGAACTTCATATCAGAATTGCAAATAGAAAAAAAAAACGTTTATAGATGAGAACTGATTTTTCATATTCCAAAATCTATTATTTATCACTTTTAACTGGTACCTACATGTGTTCCATCAGGAGCTCCTATGCAACCAGTAAAAAACCAATATCTTTATCAGATAAAATTGTTGGAATTATGTCCTGTAATCTCTGTACTGTCTCTAGAAAGTAAGAGTATGTCAATGATCAGACATAAGTCATATAATACTGGGGGTCATGATGGCTTGCTAGAGTCCGCTCATGATCTATAAGTCTTGGACTTATTGCCTTTATTATATGATCCCATATGGGTCACACGTCTAAGCTAACAGGAAACTATGAAGGAACGGTTCTGCAGAAGTACAGTAAAAGTGCTAGGCATTTACTGTGCTTAGAGAGATAGAAGGGCCTGATTAAATTCAAGGGATTTAATCAGACTGGGAATTGGGCCCAAAAGCCCAAAAGGAACTAGGCATAAGTTTTATGATTAAAACTTAACCTAGCCACCTTTTTTCCCTAAGCTTCTGCGCCTCTCTCTCTCTCTTTCTGCGCCTCCCTCCCAGTGGTCTAGCAGCCAATTTCCTGAAGTGTGCGTGTGTGAACCTTTGGAGGAGCTGTCTCTTGGCGGTTCTGCTGATCTCTGACTCGTACCTCCCAATTCCGCTGCATAACAAGGTATTAGGTGAGATCTTTTATGATTCAGCAAGAGAACCTAGATCCAATCTGTTTAGTAGGAATCAATCAATGAGAAATTGAATCAGGATCAACTAAACAATCCTTCAGTGGTATCAGAGCCATTGGTTCTGTTAGGATTTCTTGTTAGAATCATGTTTAGGTTGTTTATAAGTGTTTGAATCTATCTATGATAAGAAAACACTTAAGAAACAAAAGAATTAAAACCTAAACAAACCCTATCAAAATCGCATGTACCAATCTATAGTGAATTGGTATGCGTCGGAGTGTGATCGTCGAAGGATCACACGTCCGGATCGGCATGACGCACGGACCGATCGTGGATCGTGTCGCGTGGTCATTACCGATCGGCGATGAAGCGCACGACCGAGCGGATCGCATGGATCGATCGTTGCGATCGCGTCCTGCCTGCCCCGCGCACGACCCGCCATCCCGTCCCGATCACAACCCGAGCTCGTCCCGATCGTGAGGCTTACGGCCGTCCCGATCGCGTGATGCAAGCGGCCATCCCGAACGTGATAGTTTCACGTGACCTAATTGGTCGGTTCGGTTTGGCTCGAGCCGGTTCGGTTTGGCTTGTGATGGTTCGGTTTAAGACAATTAAAAATCTTAATCGTCACGGTTTAATAATTACAGATTTAATAAAATTTATTAAGTCTGGTTAAACCGTGATAAGAAATCCAAAGTCGTAAAATTGGATTTAGTGCCTAAACCAGTGGTTTTCTAATTTGATTTGGTTGGACCAAATAAATTGAGAAAATCCGGTTTAGTAAATAACCGGTTGACAATTGTGGTCATCGTAGTAATTAATTTTGGTTAGACCAATTTTAATGAACCAGACCGGTTATGTCATTTAATTGGACAATTGGGTTATGTCTTGGACATAGACCAATTCTTGGGCCATGGGCCAAGAAGTTAAAACAATTAGGCCAATTATTTGAGTCTTTTCTTCAGATTGAATTTAAAATTTTATTTAATAATTAAAATTTATTTTAAATTAATCAGTTTCAAAAATTTTCAAATTAGAAAGTTTCTTAGAATAGAAGTTTCTAGTTTTGCATGTTTTGGATATTTAGGAAATTTCTATAGTTAGAAAGTTTCCGATTTTAGGAAGTTTCCAATTTTAGAAAGTTTCCAAAATCAGTAGGTTTCCAAAAATGGAAAGTTTCCAAAAATAGTAATCTTCTATTTTGGGAATGAAATTTTAAGAAAACCTATAAACCTCAAATAATATCAAGCGTTGGATGTCTTGTCCAGATTATGTCAGCTGTTGAAGCCCATTCAATCGTACACACGGCCTTACAGTGTGAGGGTGTCTATCTTTTGCGTGGGTAAGGCAGTTTGTGATTCATTGATGTCATTGGGAGTCCCAGACATTAGTGATTACATGACTGTATAGTCTGGTTTTCTTGACTAGGCCATCGGGAGTCCCGGGCCTTGAGACATCAGAGTGGATTGGGGCTCGGGCCCAGATTCACAACCAAGAGTTATATCACGGATATAATTAGCCGAGATAGGGCTTACCGATATAAGCTAAGGTTGGGTGACGGCCAGTGGCCCACTTTGATCTTAGTTATATGTGGATCTTGGAATCATTATATTCTATTGAGGGTAACTGATGTTATTGAATATAATGCGAGATTAATCATATTAAATATAATGCGAGATTAATCATATTGAACATATTAACTAAAATTCTTTTATCTTAAATTTCAGTTATGACTAGCACAAACAATCAAAACACTTTCTCGATCCGGTCTATCCTTGAGATGGACAAGCTGAACGGATCAAATTTCTTGACTTGGTCGCGGAACCTGAGGCTAGTCCTCAGGCAGGAGAGAAAGGACTATGTCCTTGAGAAAGCTCTCCCCGAGAGGATCGGGTCCAATGCCTCTCATGCAGTATATGATGCTTGGAATAAGCATTATAATGATGCGGTAGATGTGCGTGGTCTGATATTGGCTACCATGGACTCAGATTTGCTGAAGCAATATGAGAACATGGAGTCGCCAATAGAGATGATCAGCAGCCTGAAATTAAAATTTCAGGAGCAGGTAAGAGTGGAGAGATACCAGTTGGTTAAGTCTCTCACTAGCTGCAAGCTACCAAATGATCATCCAGTAAGTCCTCATGTCAGTAAAATGATGGGTTACATTGATAACCTGAGGAAACTGGATTATCCAGTTAGCCAAGAATTGGCAACTGATATTCATACATTTTCATGCATTTAGGCTTGTATATAGTTCTTGTTTTGATTTCTTTTCTCCATCATTCTTACCATTTTGCCGAGTCATTGTCACATCTGGAGTCTAGAGTTGTTTAGGACTAGGATTAGGCATTCTAGGCTTGCATTTGGAGTGTTTCTTGTGTTTTGCAGGTGAATGGAGGCATCTAGGAGCATTAGTGAGCTTGGAAGTGGAGTCTTGAGCTCAGAAGACCAAGGAAGAGCCAAAGAAGGACCATATCGGTCTGAGTATCGGCCAGGCGGGCCGATACAGCCCCTCGTCAAAGTTTCGGAGAACAGTATCGGCCACCATATCGGTCCACCCGACCGATATGGACTCTCGGATTAATTTTCGAGGGTTCATATCGGTCCACATATCGGTCAGGTGGACCGATACGCTCGAACCCAGAAATAATCCGAGACTCGATATCGGTCTGCATATCGGTCCACCTGACCGATATCGACCCCAGAATTGCACTTGGATCCGGGTCAACACCCGGTTTGTTCCGGGTTGACCCGGCTCGCACCTTTTAGACTATTTAAGCCAAAAACCTATTTTATTTTGTTTCTTATGCAGTTTTTGATGTTCTAAACTCTTTTGTAAGAACACAAAAAAATCCTTTGATCAATCTAGATTTCTATTACTATTCCATCAACAAATCCTCCAAGTTCTTCCAACTCACTTTTCTCTCTCAAATCTCCACCAAAATTCGATTTTTCGGTTGCTAAATCCAAGGTTTTCAAAGCTCTATCACTTGCATTCACTCTCAATCACCATCCTCCATCACAAACCAAGGTAGAACTCTCATCTTTCTCAAGATTTTCGGATTGTAAAACCCGGAAATTTTGAACTTGAATTTGTTTGGTTGTTGATGGTTGCTATTGTTTGAATTACTTCCCAATATGTGTTTGAACCAACACCCATAACCAATTTCGCCCTAAGAATGAATGAATTTGATCTTTGGTGAATTAGGGTTCTTGAGAAATTTGGAATCCGAAAATATTGGGGGTTTTCTAATTGGATGGTTTCTAATGATGCATTGGATTGATAAAGGCTTGACTTTGTGATACTACTTGATTTGGATGAGTTTTGTTTCACAAAAGTTTCAAAAATGTGCATTAAGGACCTTTGGTTGATGAGGTTGTGAATTGCTCAAGAAAGTGATTGATTGTTGAGCTAGAAATGAGTTTGGTTAAGATGTTTAGGCTTGCTTGCTCCATTGAAACTGAAAAAGTATGCAATTGTTAAGCTCCCACAATTGTTGATCATGGATGTCTCAAGCTATTATTCATTGTGTGGTTGGATTGCGATCTGTGCTGATTCACTTTATGAGTTGTCTTTTGTAGGACAATGACGAGAAAGCGTGCCAACCCGAAACCAAAAGCACAAAAGCCGGTTGAAGATGTGGGAACCTCATCGAGAGGAAAAGGGGTAGCTGTTGAGGAAGAGGCACCCGAGGCTCCAGGGAAAGTAATTGAGAACCCACAAAAGTTCACCGCTTCTGAGATATGTGACAAGCTGGAGGGGATACCGTTCTTGTCAACCCGATACCCTCACACCCCGACACTGACTGCACTTGGGCTGCTAGATGACTACAACGAGATTGTAGAGAACATGGGTCTTAAGGAGTTCTTCAACCTTGCCAGTGACTCCTATCAGAGCTCGGCATGTCAGTTCCTCTCAACCATGCAGGCAACGGTCAATATGAGAAGAGCAGCTTTAACAGGGGAAGTGAGTAAGGGAAAGATTGATTTCCAAATGGGCAGGAAGAAGTTTAGCATGACGTATGAGGACATAGCTGCTGTCTTTGACTTTCCAGAGAATGGTGCTCAGCTGGGGACTTTTATCCCTATTGATAAGGACGACCTCGAGGGTGTTTGGCAGATGATAGCTGATGGGCCCTTTAAGCTGGGGGGTATGAAAGCTGCAAGGATCAGACATCCGGCTATTAGATATGTGCACAAGGCATTGGCACACACGTTCTTTGCTAGGAAGGAGGCCAACCAAGTCCACGAGCAGGAAATGAAGATGTTGTACATTGGGCTGCAGCCACTCCTGCTCACTTATCCCAACGGTCAGCCCATACCACCGGTCGAGCGCCTCCCGAGCTACACTTCCATTATGATAGAGCAGTTTGTTGTCCACAGAGAGTGGGCTATGTCAGTAAGGGACTCTAACCCGAAGTTCAGCATGGCTGGTGTGATCACACCGTTGCTTGTGAAAAAGAAGATAAAACTGGAAGGAAGCCTGAACGAGAAGACATTTGGGGAAACCACACCTGTTGCATGGATGGATATCCAATACCTTACCCGAACTCACTACCTTGCATCCAGGGCGCCTCCAGAGCGCCATCTCTACCGGATGTGCTCAGGCACTACCCATGAAGAAGGGTACCTCCTCCCAAACCCCGACATTACAAGCTTTGCCAACAGAGCTAATATCAGATTCTTACCGGGAGTGGAGCATGTGTTTGGACCTCACGGGTCACAGAGAGCAGCTGCAGCAGAGCATGATACTTCCGACGCACCTGCTGGGGTGTATGGGCTGCACATGTACCTTATTGAGCCTCTAGATGATCCTATCGAGAACAGGACGATCAGGGCATTGAGGGACCAGAACCGGAGCCTCCAGAAGCAGAGCAAATGGCACGGTAGGAACATTAAGAAGATGGCCTCCTGTTTGAAGAAGGTGACCAAAGTGCTTAAAATGATTGTCGGGAAGAAGGACAAGAGTGGCGCTGCAGGACAGGCTTCCACATCCCGAGAGGCTCAGGCTGGTGCAGATGAGGAGATTCAGGCGGCCACCGAGTAGGTGATAGCTGAGGCCGATGTTCTGGTTGAGCAGGCTGAATTGGAGCAGGGCAGATACTCGGTTGCTGGACACGAGACATCAGGATCTGCACGCATGGCCCACGACTCCTACTATGAGGATCCTCACCGCCACTCTACCCGCGAGGACCGGAGGAAGAAGAGGAGAGCCATGAAGACACCTACCTGCTCCTCCTCCAACCCGACCTACTCCATGGGGGATTCATCACCTTCTTTCCTCCACTACTACCCAGGTTACACTCCACCTTTGTACATATTTTTCTTCTCTTCTTTGTTTGCTTTTTGTTTGTGTGTTTTCGGTTTATCCTCCTTGCCTAGATCACACAAGGGACCGTGTGATTTAAGTTTGGGGGAGAGGCTACTTACTAATCTTGAGTCTCATGCATTCATCTAAGGCATAGAAAAACCAAAAAAATTTAAAAAAAATTTCGAAAATTTTCACAAAAATAAGCATGTAGGATCGAGTCTAGTTAGTGTTGTAGGATTCATGCATTTGGGAGCAATGATTGAATTTCCTTGTAAAGTTTAATTGGGTGAAAATGGTTTCGAATGCTAGCTTGTTTAGCTAATTGAGTGCACTAGGATTGTATCCCGAGTTAAGCATGAAAGCTAGAACGAACCTTGCTTGGAACGCTAACATTCAGCCTTGTTTTAAAACTGAAGCAAAATGTGAATTGAAGCTAGCTCTATTCAAAGTGAGAACCTTAACTTGACTTGCAATTATCCTACTCCTTCTTAGTGTTTTTAAACTCATGGATACCCCAAAATATTCAAGCATTCTTCTCCCTTTAACCACTCTTGTTTGCTTGAATAGATTCCGCACCCTTCACCACCTTTCCTTCAAACCCAAAAACACTCTAGTTGAGAGGTAGGCCTCTTGGAATGAGCTAAGTAAATGGTGTTGAGTTTGAGGCGACTAGTTGAAAATTTCCGTATAGATGCAAGCTTGACCACCTTTTGCTTGTATTAGGCTAAGATTGAAGTTTGGGGGAAGGGATTTTGAGAGGGAAAGGATAAAAGGGAAGTTAAATGGGATCTTGTATTTGTTGGCAAAGTGTTTAAAAAGAAAGAGCTCTTATGTGTTTTCAAAGAAAAAAAGAAAGTACCTCATGTTTTGAAAAGAAAAGAAGCCAAAGTGCTCAATTTAAAGAAAGAAAAAAAAAAAAGGGTTCATGAAAAAGAGGTCATTACTAAAGAAAGAAGGATTTGAGCTAAGTTGAAAGAAAAGAATTGCCATTGTTTTGAAAGGTTTTAAATGATCCTTGGGGAGCTTCATGGGAAGTGTTTTGATTGAGAAAGATGGATAGGCAAGAAAAGCCTTGATAAAGGGTAGACTCAAACTAGGTGGGTTAGAGTAAGAGTGGAGGTCATTGGGGCGATGGGTAGACGGAAATCGATGCTAGTATGCACCAATTGCTTCTATACTCTTAGCCTTTTACTATAAGCTCATTCATTCCTTCATGAGAGAACCTAAATGAATGTGGAGAAACCCCTTTTTCTTGATTGAGATCATCTTTATCTCAAAACCTTAACCCTTGCCAAATGAGTTTGAACACTTGGTTGTGAGTAGGATCCACTTGAAATGCTTAATCAATGTCAAAGAGCTAGTTGATATGAATTCTTGTGTAAGTCGAGATGTGGGTTGGAGAATTGGCCTTGATGAGTATGGCTAAATCCTTGGAGTAAGCTTGACTTGGATACATCTTAGTTGCATGAGCTTTAAATGAAACTTGTTGATCTTGATTGAACTTTTGGATATGAGCTCCCGCTTTCAAACTTTTCTCCCAAATGGGTTGATTGACTTATGCTTGCTTGTGGACAAGCAAGATTCAAGTTTGGGGGAATTGATATTCATACATTTTCATGCATTTAGGCTTGTATATAGTTCTTGTTTTGATTTCTTTTCTCCATCATTCTTACCATTTTGCCGAGTCATTGTCACATCTGGAGTCTAGAGTTGTTTAGGACTAGGATTAGGCATTCTAGGCTTGCATTTGGAGTGTTTCTTGTGTTTTGCAGGTGAATGGAGGCATCTAGGAGCATTGGTGAGCTTGGAAGTGGAGTCTTGAGCTCAGAAGACCAAGGAAGAGCCAAAGAAGGACCATATCGGTCTGAGTATCGGCCAGGCGGGCCGATACAGCCCCTCGTCAAAGTTTCGGAGAACAGTATCGGCCACCATATCGGTCCACCCGACCGATATGGACTCTCGGATTAATTTTCGAGGGTTCATATCGGTCCACATATCGGTCAGGTGGACCGATACGCTCGAACCCAGAAATAATCCGAGACTCGATATCGGTCTGCATATCGGTCCACCTGACCGATATCGACCCCAGAATTGCACTTGGATCCGGGTCAACACCCGGTTTGTTCCGGGTTGACCCGGCTCGCACCTTTTAGACTATTTAAGCCAAAAACCTATTTTATTTTGTTTCTTATGCAGTTTTTGATGTTCTAAACTCTTTTGTAAGAACACAAAAAAATCCTTTGATCAATCTAGATTTCTATTACTATTCCATCAACAAATCTTTCAATCTCTCACTAATCTACCATGATCAACTCTATTTCTATGAGTTTTGTTGATCTAGTTATGACTTGTGAGTAGTTTTCCATAGGCTTGTGGGTTGGGTAGGATTAGGTTGACTAAGGGTGATCAATGGAATTCTAGTAGTTAATTGTCAAAATCTCATCTAGCAAAGTGCTCTTAATGCCTAGTTAATCTTGATCACATTGATTAGGATGTTTAGAATTTCTTGTTCACAACCTGTTCGATGAAATTCCTGTATTTAGCTTTGTTAGAACTCTCATATTCTAGCACATGAAAATGTATGTCTAGAGTGATTGGTTGCTAATTGGAACCTGTTTGAATGCTCGTTTGATTTTGATTCACAAATGATGATTTGTTCTTGAGTTAAGATTGAATGAAGAATTGGTGTTAAGAGATTAAGCCGATTTACATAGTGTGTTCCTTGCTAGGAGATTAGCTTTTAAAAGTTTGAATTAGAATTCCTTGATCATCCCGAGTCACCTATCCGTTGACCCTTACCCTTGGGCCTTATTCTTCCTATTGATTGAATCGTTTGTTTATTTGCTTTTGTTTACTTCTATTTGATTTGCATTCGTTAGGATCGTTAGAAATTGAAAACCAAATTGTTAGATTTGACTCTGGAGGTTTAGTGTATACTTATTTGTTTTATCCGTCCCAGAATAGGTTCGATACCTCAAAGCTACTTCGATAAGCTTGAGGAATTGGTACCTCAAAGGATTGTAAAATCCTAGTTATCAGCAACTGAGATCATTCTGCAGTCACTGCCGTCAAGCTATGATAAGTTCAGAAGGAACTATATCAAGAAAGGCTTAACGAAGACGCTGACTGAACTGCATGATATGCTCAATGGACCCGATCCTCTCGGGGAGAGCTTTCTCAAGGACATAGTCCTTTCTCTCCTGCCTGAGGACTAGCCTCAGGTTCCGTGACCAAGTCAAGAAATTTGATCCGTTCAGCTTGTCCATCTCAAGGATAGACCGGATCGAGAAAGTGTTTTGATTGTTTGTGCTAGTCATAACTGAAATTTAAGATAAAAGAATTTTAGTTAATATGTTCAATATGATTAATCTCGCATTATATTTAATATGATTAATCTCGCATTATATTCAATAACATCAGTTACGCTCAATAGAATATAATGATTCCAAGATCCACATATAACTAAGATCAAAGTGGGCCACTGGCCGTCACTCAACCTTAGCTTATATCGGTAAGCCCTATCTCGGCTAATTATATCCGTGATATAACTCTTGGTTGTGAATCTGGGCCCGAGGCCCAATCCACTCTGATGTCTCAAGGCCCGGGACTGCCGATGGCCTAGTCAAGAAAACCAGACTATACAGTCATGTAATCACTAATGTCTGGGACTCCCAATGACATCAATGAATCACAAACTGCCTTACCCACGCAAAAGATAGACACCTTCTGAAGGATAGTTTAGTTAATCCTGATTCAATTTCTCATTGATTGATTCCTACTAAACAGATTGGATCTAGGTTCTCTTGCTGAATCATAAAAGATCTCACCTAATACCTTGTTATGCAGCGGAATGGAGAGGTACGGGTCAGAGATCAGCAGAACCGCCAAGAGACAGCTCCTCCAAAGGTTCACACACGCACACTTCAGGAAATTGGCTGCTAGACCACTGGGAGGGAGGCGCAGAAAGAGAGAGAGAGAGGCGCAGAAGCTTAGGGGAAAAAGGTGGCTAGGTTAAGTTTTAATCATAAAACTTATGCCTAGTTCCTTTTGGGCTTTTGGGCCCAATACCTAGTCTGATTAAATCCCTTGGATTTAATCAGGCCCTTCTATCTCTCTAAGCACAGTAAATGCCTAGCACTTTTACCGTACTTCTGCTGAACCGTTCCTTCATGGTTTCCTGTTAGCTTAGGCGTGTGACCCATATGGGATCATATAATAAAGGCAATAAGTCCAAGACTTATAGATCATGAGCGGACTCTAGCAAGCCTTCATGACCACCAGTATTATATGACTTATGTCTGATCATTGACATACTCTTACTTTCTAGAGACAGTACAGAGATTACTGGACACAATTCCAACAATCTCCCACTTGTACTGGAATCTCTGTATTCATATTCCTTTTGTCTCAATATCTCGATTAGTCATAAGGCAAGATGAGTGTCATCCTTATAAAGCCTAATCATGTTCATCGGACTCTGATTTGATACTGACAATCCAAACGACTCGGGACAGTCCGTTTGAGCATGGCCATGCATTTTCCAGTATTCAAATCTCCGATTGGCCTAGAGATATTCACTCCATTTATATTGGAGGGACAAATCCCGTCTTGTTCCATCACTGTAAACTACTTGATGTAGCCCCGGAGCAGAAGCTTGAGTGATGGTTGATGGAGATCGAACCACTGACTTAGAAGTTCTCTTGGTTTGATCGACTTGGATGGATGGTGAGTAGAGATGGGATTATTCCTGCTGGCTTAAGAGCTCTCTCAGAAACAATCAGTGGATGGAATGGATTGAGGTCGCCACAAGATCCTATGAGTCTGAATCTTGATAAGACAAAGCCTTCTCTTTGTTTGAATCACACAAAACAATAGAGAAAACAAGTTGCGGTTTCTTTGCTTGAAGAAAACACTCGGTGTACTTTATTGATCTAGGGTAAATGATACACGGCTGTGAGAGGGGACTTTATAAACAGTCCAAACAGCTATGCCCTTCTAGGGGACTTGAAGCAAATAAAACATAAAAGGAAAGTACTGACTCAACTCGGACCTAATGAAATAAAGACTACAACGGCTACTTTTATGATTGAAACTACTAAGGGAAACAAAGATTTGATCCTGCAAAACAAAGAGACAACGGTCATATAATGTGTATAAATGAAACTCATACCTTAGCTTATGTTTGGTATGTCCTTGGCCGTTGATCAGAAGCATTCTTCAATCGTAGCATTCTGGCCTCGGAAGCTTGAGCTAGTGTCGATGCTACTTCCTGAGCTAGTGCCGATGCTACTTCCTGAGCTAGTCGTGATGCTATAGATTGTCAGTCCTTTTTGAGCTGAGCTGAATAGTGTTGAGCTATCCATCCTGATGAAGACTTGTTCCTGCTCTTGGTCAGTAGCTTGACTCAGTAGGCTTTGCACAGCTTCATTGACTTGGTTCCTCAAAGCCTTTGTTGCTGACCTTGTCAATGGACCTTTCCTTATGATGGGCATTGGATCTTTGGCTTCTGGTTCTATGGCCTCATCATACCCTCCCCCTTGAAGAGGTTATGTCCTCAGAACTGATTGACCTGCATCATAAGGAGCTAAATCAGAAACATTGAACGTTGGAGAAATGTTTAACTCACCTGGCAGCTCAAGCTTGTATGCGTTGTCATTGATCTTCTCCAAGACTCGGAATGGCCCATCTCCTCTTGGTGTTAGCTTTGACTTCCTCTGATTGGGAAACCTTTCTTGCCTCATGTGTAGCCAGACCCAATCTCCTGGTTCAAATATCACCTCCTTTCTTCCTTGGTTAGCTTTCAGCCTATGCTTCTCGGTTTTCTTCTCTACATTCTCCTTAACTCTTTGGTGTAGCTTCTTGACAAAGCTTGCTTTTGCTTCTCCTTCTGTACTTGTATAGATAGCTTGAGGCAAAGGGGTAAGGTCTAAAGGAGCCAAAGGATTAAACCCATACACAACTTCAAAAGGAGAGTGGTTAGTAATCGAATGCTTAGCATGATTATAAGCAAACTCAATGAATGGCAAGCAAGATAACCAGTTGTTTATATTCTTACCAACCGTGGCTCTTAGGAGTGTTGAGAGAGTCCGGTTTACTACCTCAGTTTGTCCATCTGTTTGGGGATGACAAGTGGTGGAATAGAGCAGATTGGTGCCCAACTTCCTCCAAAGTACCCTCCAAAAGTGGCTCAAGAACTTTGTGTCCCTGTCCGAAACAATAGTTCTTGGAATTCCATGCAACTTGACCACTTCCTTAAAGAATAGATCAGCTATCTTCACAGCATCGTTAGTCTTGTTGCAAGCAATAAAATGAGCCATTTTAGAAAACCTATCAACAACTACAAAGATGGAGTCCTTGTTGTTGATCTTGGGCAATCCTAAAACAAAATCCATTGAAATGTCCACCCATGGTGTGTTAGGAATTGGTAAAGGCATATATAAACCATGTGGATGTAACCTGGACTTGGCCTTTAGGCATGTGATGCATTTGGCACAGAACCTTTCCACATCTCTCTTCAAGTGTGGCCAAAAGAAATGCTCCTTCAAGACACTATAAGTCTTGTCTCTGCCAAAATGTCCCATCAAACCTCCTCCATGAGCCTCTCTAGTGATCAACTCCCTCATGGAACCTTGTGGAATGCACAGCCTTTTCTCCTTGAACAGAAAACCATCTTGTTGATAGAACACCCCAAATGCTGCCTTAGATGTCTCCTGGTACACGTCCTTGAAGTCTGGATCATCAGCATACATGTCTTTGATGTGCTCAAATCCCATGATCTTAGACTCCATGGTGGTTATGAGAGCATGGCGCCTTGATAGTGCATCTGCTACAATGTTTTCTTTCCCCTTCTTGTACTTGATCACATAGGGAAAAGTTTCTATGAACTCCAACCACTTTGCATGCCTTTTCTTAAGAGTAGTCTGCCCTCTTAAGTGCTTTAGAGTCTCATGATCTGTATGTATCACAAACTCTTTAGAAAGCAAGTAATGTTGCCAAGTTTCCAGTGACCTCACCAGAGCATACAACTCTTTGTCATATGTTGGGTAGTTGAGTGTTGCACCGCTCAGCTTCTCACTAAAGTAAGCTACTGGTCTACCTCCCTGTATCAGTACTGCACCTATTCCTGTACCAGAAGCATCACACTCAATCTCAAACATTTTATCAAAGTTAGGAAGTACCAATACTGGTGCATTGGTGAGACTGGTTTTGAGCCGTGTGAATGCTTGCTCCTGAGCCTCTCCCCATTCAAAAGCTTTGTCCTTCTTGATCACTGAGGTAAGAGGTGCTGCTATGGTGCTGAAGTCTTTGACAAACCTCCTGTAGAAGCTTGCTAGACCATGGAAGCTCCGAACATGTCCTATTGTTGTAGGTGTCGGCCAATCTTGTATTGCCTTGATCTTCTCATCATCCACCTTAAGTCCCTGTGAACTTACAACAAATCCTAGGAAAACCAATTGATCAGTGCAAAAGATGCATTTCTTTAAGTTTGCATAAAGACCTTCTGATCTAAGTGTTTGCATAACCTGTTCTAGATGCTTAACATGATCATCTAAGCAGTGGCTATAAATCAGTATGTCATCAAAATATACTACCACAAACTTAGAAATAAAAGCTCTTAGAACCTGGTTCATTAGCCTCATGAATGTGCTGGGAGCATTGGTGAGACCAAATGGCATGACAAGCCATTCATACAGCCCTTGCTTGGTTTTGAAAGCTGTTTTCCACTCATCTCCTTCTTTCATCCTGACTTGGTGATATCCACTCTTCAAGTCTATCTTTGAGAAGATGGTTGCTCCACTTAGCTCATAAAGCATGTCATCAAGTCTTGGGATAGGATGTCTGTACTTGATTGTGATGTTGTTTATGGCCCTGCAATCAACACACATTCTCCATGTACCATCCTTCTTTGGGACGAGTAGAACTGGTACAGCACATGGACTCAAGCTTTCCCGGATATATCCCTTTGACATCAGCTCTTGAACTTGCTTTTCCAGCTCTTTAGCCTCTTCTGGATTCACTCTATAAGCTGGCCGGTTGGGCAATGGAGCTCCTGGTACCAAATCAATTTGGTGTTCAATGCCTCTTAGTGGTGGAAGTCCAGCTGGTATATCTTCCGGGAACACATCCTTGAATCTGTCCAATAGCTCAGTCACGGCTAAGGGATGCTCCTGCTCTTCTGAACCTGAAATATACCCTTCTCTAAAGATCATGAGTAGCACATGTTCTTTATGTTCCAAAGATTTCAGTACATTAGAAGGTGTCACAAAAAGATTGGTCTTACTTACCTTGGAACCCTTGTCCATTGCCTTCTGCATTTCATACACTTCTTGTGGTGTTAATGGAGCTAGGTTGTGCTTCTTGTTCTGGTGTGTGAAGCTGTAGACGTTGGTCCTTCCATTGTGCACAGTTTCTTTATCAAATTGCCATGGCCTCCCTAAGAGTAGATGACCTGCTTGCATTGGCACAACATCGCATTTCACTTGATCATTGTACTTGCCTATGCTGAAGGGTACCATGACTTGCTCAGCTATCCTCATCTCAGTCTCATCATTGAGCCACCTTAACTTGTATGGTCTTGGATGCTTGGTCTTTTGCAGCTTCAGTTTTTCTACTAGATAAGCACTAGCAACATTAGTACAAGATCCTCCATCTATGATCAGGCTACATACCTTGGCATCAATGGTGCATCTGGAATGAAAGATATTCTCTCTTTGGATTGTTTCTGGCTCAAACAATGCACTAAGAGCTCTTCTGGTCACAAGTATCTCTCCCACATCTGGATAATCCGTCACCTCTTCTTCGGATTCCGCTAGCTCAAGATCTGCCTCATCTTGTGACTCAATGTCTCCATTGTCCCTTAACACCATCACCCGCTGGTTTGGACAATCTCTAGCATAATGACCTTTCCCTTGGCACTTGAAACATGTAATGTCTCTGGACCTTTGAGGTGGAGCCTTGCTGGTGTCGGGTTTGTTACCCTTGGGCTGCTCATAGTTAGATTTCTTGATCTTTGAGTCAGCTTCTGTCGCTTTGCCTTTGTCTTGGTTTCGTTGAGGCTGATTCCAAGTTGTCCTGCTTCGACTGGTTGCAACAACCTTCCTCTTGATGTGTTGCTCAGCTTGGACAGCTAAATGCAACAATCCTTCAAGATCTTCATAAGGCTGTCGCTCTACCTTGCGTGCAATCCTATCCTGAAGACCATCTAGAAACTGAGCCATCAAAGTTTCTTCTGAGTCATCTACCTCCAGCCGGTTCTTCATGGTTTCAAACTCCTCAAAATAATCTTCAACTGATTTGTTTCCTTGAGAGAGTTTTCTGAACTTCTTCTGAAGATCTCTATGGTAGTAAGCTGGTACATATCTCTTCCTTAGAGCATACTTCATGTCATCCCAATTGCTTAACTGACCATGTCCTAACCTTCTTCTCTCTGATACTTCTCTGTCCCACCATGCCAATGCATTATCAGTGAGTTGAGCTGCAGCTAAGGAGACTTTTCTTGCTTCAGAGTATTGGTAGTACTCATAGATGTACTCCATTCTTCTTTCCCAATCCAGATAAGCTTCCGGATTCACCTTTCCAGCAAAAGTAGGAGCCGTGAGCTTCAAGTCTTTGCCTCCACGTCTCTGATCATCATCCTCATGGCCTCTGCCTCTATCCCCACGCCTAGGCTGGTGATAGTTTCTCCTTCCTCTACCCCTGCCATGGAGGTTAAATCCTCTTCCTCCCTGATTTGGATCAGGAGGTAACTCATCTTCCTCTAACTCAGGCATCTCGTCATCGGTTGTTTCTTCTTCTTGCTGCCTATGATTTCTATTCAAGTTGCGGATTGGTTCTCGTTGAATAGGCCTCTGTTCCAGCTGAGTGAGCCTGCCACTGATGTCTCTCATGGTTTCAAGCAATTGATTCATGGTGAGTTGATCTTGTCCAACTTCTTCTCCCATTAGTACCTGAAACTGACACAAGCGAGTATCAAGGTCTAACAAAGAAGTTTAACGAGAGATAAATGGTAAAACTCAAATGGTAACAACGAAAAATTTCTTTTTTTTTTTGTTTTTGTGTAAATAAAAAGGGAAATTTCGAAATTTGAACCTAAGGATGCAAGATTAATGAGACAATATAGAGTTTCCTTTTTGGAGAAACCGATGAAAACAAAAATGGAAATAGGTATATTTTTTTTGATTTTTTTTGATTATGATTTCGAAAACTATTGAAACAAAAGAAGTAACTAATAAAAACAAACAAATCTTTTTGGTTTTTATGCTAGGAATTCGAATTAAACAAAGAATCAAAAGGAAAGATGAAGATGAACACTTTTTTTTTTTTTTTGAAATTAAGATGCAATGAAATGGAAAATATGAATCTAGATGCAAATGAAAACAAAGTAATGGATAGATAACACCTGTTAGGAGCCTTTCGGCTCTGATACCAGATGATGTAGCCCCGGAGCAGAAGCTTGAGTGATGGTTGATGGAGATCGAACCACTGACTTAGAAGTTCTCTTGGTTTGATCGACTTGGATGGATGGTGAGTAGAGATGGGATTATTCCTGCTGGCTTAAGAGCTCTCTCAGAAACAATCAGTGGATGGAATGGATTGAGGTCGCCACAAGATCCTATGAGTCTGAATCTTGATAAGACAAAGCCTTCTCTTTGTTTGAATCACACAAAACAATAGAGAAAACAAGTTGCGGTTTCTTTGCTTGAAGAAAACACTCGGTGTACTTTATTGATCTAGGGTAAATGATACACGGCTGTGAGAGGGGACTTTATAAACAGTCCAAACAGCTATGCCCTTCTAGGGGACTTGAAGCAAATAAAACATAAAAGGAAAGTACTGACTCAACTCGGACCTAATGAAATAAAGACTACAACGGCTACTTTTATGATTGAAACTACTAAGGGAAACAAAGATTTGATCCTGCAAAACAAAGAGACAACGGTCATATAATGTGTATAAATGAAACTCATACCTTAGCTTATGTTTGGTATGTCCTTGGCCGTTGATCAGAAGCATTCTTCAATCGTAGCATTCTGGCCTCGGAAGCTTGAGCTAGTGTCGATGCTACTTCCTGAGCTAGTGCCGATGCTACTTCCTGAGCTAGTCGTGATGCTATAGATTGTCAGTCCTTTTTGAGCTGAGCTGAATAGTGTTGAGCTATCCATCCTGATGAAGACTTGTTCCTGCTCTTGGTCAGTAGCTTGACTCAGTAGGCTTTGCACAGCTTCATTGACTTGGTTCCTCAAAGCCTTTGTTGCTGACCTTGTCAATGGACCTTTCCTTATGATGGGCATTGGATCTTTGGCTTCTGGTTCTATGGCCTCATCACTACTCATTTCATAATACACCCAAACAGGGTCCTTATAACTATCGCTGAACGACAGTGTTAGACAATGATCAAAGTGCATCAGTTCATGTGCAGTCACATGCATGCGAACTCAGGTCTAAGGACTATACTCTATAGTCGTAGTAAGAATATCTTATGACACAGATATAAATATCCTGAAGAGTTCTTATAAGCGGGTCTTGTCCGGTCGTATGTAACCCAACATACACCTATGTACTGACTTTGATGCCGTGCATCTATGACATCCTGAGACTTTGTCATAAGTCACATACCAATCTAGTCTCACGCGGTTGTTGGTGTTCCAAATATAGGGTCTCATGATCAAGCTAAATGACTTTGATAACTCAAGATCAAGTCACTTACTTCGATGACCTATAAAATGGTTCATATCATTTTGGAACGATTATTTCATCACAGTTAAAATAATCTTGAAATAATAATTTTATTTAAACATCTTAAAATGTTTTACAAGAACATATCAAATAACTAAATAAAGCCCTCAAACTCCCACTCAAATTTAGATTACATTTCAATGTCTCTAATGCCTACAGCTTCAGTCAGGAACTCGAGCTTAGGTCTTGGGAGTGGCTTTGTCAATGGATCAGCGACGTTATCATATGTCTGAACTCGGCTGATCTTGACTTCCTTTCTATTAATGATGTCACGTATCAAGTGAAATCTTCTTAGTACATGCTTGGATTTCTGGTGTGATCTTGGTTCCTTTGCCTGAGCAATAGCACCATTGTTATCACAAAACAGTCCCAGAGGCTCAGCCGCATTTGGTATCACACCTAGTTCAATAATGAACTTTCGTATCCAAACAACTTCCTTCGCTGCTTCCGAAGCGGCGATATATTCAGCTTCTGTAGTGGAATCAGCAACGGTGTCTTGCTTGGAGCTTCTCCAACTGATTGCACCGCCATTCAGACAAAAGATATAACCGGACTGTGACCGGAAATCATCTTGGTCTGTCTGGAAACTTGCGTCCGTGAATCCACTGACTTCAAGCACATTACTTCCGCCGTACACCAAGAACTTATCCTTGGTATGTCTTAGATACTTCAGGATATTCTTGACGGCAATCCAATGGTTTTC
The DNA here is from genome assembly GCA_030180135.1 of Orychophragmus violaceus. Classification (NCBI taxonomy): domain Eukaryota; kingdom Viridiplantae; phylum Streptophyta; class Magnoliopsida; order Brassicales; family Brassicaceae; genus Orychophragmus; species Orychophragmus violaceus. Next base: position 31,006,631 of record CM058233.1, read on the forward strand.
ACCTGGATTTGACTGGTATCTACTCGTCATGCTCAATGCATAAGCAACATCAGGACGAGTACAGATCATGGCATACATGAAAGATCCTATTGCAGATGCATAAGGAATATTCTTCATGCGCTCAAGCTCAGCAGCCGTCGTAGGGCTCTGCTTCTTGCTTAGCGTTGTGCCATGTACCATTGGCGTGAAGCCCTTCTTGGAATCTGCCATTCTGAATCTATGTAGGACTTTGTCAATGTATGAATCTTGACACAAGCCTATCAGCCTTTTAGATCTATCCCGGTAGATCCTGATTCCGAGAACGTATGCGGCTTCACCCATGTCTTTCATGGAAAAATAACTTCCAAGCCAGTCCTTTACCGACTTCAGCATTGGTACGTCATTTCCGAGAAGTAGTATGTCATCGACATACAGAATAAGAAATACTATCTTGCTCCCACTAGTTTTCATATACACGCATTGTTCTTCTTCGTTTCTGATGAAGTCAAATTGCTTGATCGCTTCATCAAAACGAAGATTCCAGCTCCTCGATGCTTGCTTCAATCCATAAATGGATTTATGAAGCTTGCATACTTTCCCAGCATTCTTTGGATCTATGTAACCGTCAGGTTGTGTCATATACACATCCTCTTCCAGAATACCATTCAGGAAGGCGGTTTTTACGTCCATCTGCCAAATTTCATAATCATGAAAAGCTGCAGTTGCTAGTAGAATCCGAATAGATTTCATCATAGCCATTGGGGAATAGGTTTCATCATAATCCACACCGTGAACTTGTCTGAAACCTTTTGCCACCAACCTGGCTTTATAAATCTGGACATTTCCATCCACGTCAATCTTCTTCTTGAAGATCCATTTGCACTCGATGGCTTTTACACCAGCGGGTAAGTCAACCAACGAAAATACTTGGTTGACCGACATGGAGTCCATTTCGGAATCAGTGGCCTTATGCCACTTAGAGGAATCTGGGCCCATCATGGCTTGATTGAAGTTCGATGGTTCATCACCATCAATGATCAGAAGATCATGACAGTTAGTCACGAGGAATCCTTGATATCTCTTGGGTTCGTGACGGATCCTCCCGGATCTTCGAACTTCAGGTACTACAGGTTCAGGCTCTACAATTTCTTGTAGGTCCTCCTGCTGCTCTTCCTCATTAGGTTGAGCAGTATCCTGTTCATCTTGAATTTCTTCAAGCAGTACCTTACTCCCACTGTTTTTCTTAGAGAGAAACTCCCTCTCAAGAAAATTACAATCCCGGGCAACAAAGATCTTGTTCTCGGATCGTAGGTAGAAGTAATAAGCCTTGGTTTCCTTCAGATAACCAATGAAGTAGCATTTGTCAGACTTTGGTGTAAGCTTGTCAGAGATCAATCTCTTGACATAGGCTTCACAACCCCAAATTCTAAGATAAGACAGCACTGGAGCTTCTCCAGTCCATAATTCATATGGTGTCTTTGCCACTGCTTTTGATGGCGCTCTATTTAGAGTGAACACTGCTGTTAGCAGAGCATATCCCCAAAGGGATATTGGAAGGTCTGTGTGACTCATCATAGACCGAACCATATCCAATAAGGTCCGATTCCTCCTCTCAGACACACCATTCCATTGAGGTGTTCCAGGAGGAGTGAGTTGGGAAACTATCCCACACTCTCTTAGATGATCACTGAACTCTTGGCTCAAGTATTCTCCTCCTCGGTCGGACCGAAGAGCTTTAATGCTTTTGCCAAGTTGGTTCTGTACTTCATTTTGGAATTCTCTGAATCTCTCAAACGATTCAGACTTATGTTTCATTAAATAAACATATCCATACCTACTGAAATCATCAGTGAAGGTAATGAAGTACTGATAGTTTCCTCTTGCATTTGTGGACATTGGGCCACACACATCTGTGTGTATCAGGCCCAATAAGTCACTGGCCCTCTCGTTAGGTTTATTAAAGGGGGCCCGCGTCATTTTGCCCATCATGCAGGATTCGCATTTCTCACATGACTCAAAGTCAAACGAGCCAAGAAGTCCATTCGTATGGAGCCTCTTAATGCGTTTCTCGCTGATGTGCCCTAAACGACAATGCCATAGAAACGTTCGGTTCTCCTCATTAGGTTTGAACCGTTTGGTATTAATGTTATAAATTGGCGCGGATTGATCAAGTATGTAAAGCCCATTCGTAAGAGGGGCACAACCATAGAACAAATTGTTGCGATTGAAGGAACATAATTTATTCTTAACTGAAAAATCATAACCTTCCAAATCCAACAAAGAAATTGAAATAATATTTCTGCTTATCGCAGGTACAAAATAACAATTATTGAGTTCTAAAACCAATCCCGAAGGTAAAGACAACAAGTATGTGCCTACAGCTAGTGCAGGAACTTTCGCTCCATTCCCAACTCGTAGCTCCACTTGTCCTTGCTTCAGCCTCCTACTGTTGCTGAGTGCCTGCATATTAGTACAAATATGAGCCCCACAACCAGTATCCATAACCCATGAGGTATTATCAGAAGTAGTTGTATTAACTTCTATAACAAAAATACCTGATGAAGAAGTCTCCAGAGTCTTCTTCTTCAATTCCTTTAGACCTTCCAGGAATTTCTTACATTCTCTCCTCCAATGCCCTGGTTCTTTGCAGAACCTGCAGATGTCAGTAGGCCCAGCCTTGGACTTGGGCTTGGGCTTTGGCGTGTCCTTGTCCGAGACTTGAACAGCCTTAGCCTTTCCCTTGTCCTTGGCAGAGGATTTCTTAAAGCCCTTGCCCTTCTGCACCATAAGCACATTGGGGTCCTTGGCTTTCCTCAAGTTGGGCTCTGCAGTCTTGAGCATTCCGTGAAGCTCAGGCAATGTCTTACTCAAGCCATGCATATTGAAGTTCATGATGAACTGATCATAGCTTGCAGGTAAAGACTGCAGAACGATGTCGCAGGCAAGTTCCTGGCTGATAGGGCAGTCGAGTTTCTGAAGATGATCGAGATAACCCATCATCTTCAAGACATGAGGACTCACTGCCGCATTTGCAGCCAACTTACAGTCTAAGAGGTTCTTAACCGTCTGGAACCTCTCAGTCCTTGCCTGCTCCTGAAAAAGCGATTTCAGGCTTGCCATTATCTCGATGGGCGACAACACACTCTCGAACTGCATTTGCAGCTCAGCAGTCATGGTCGCCAACATCAGGCAATAGACATCATTTTCATCTGACGAATGCTTTTCCCAAGCATTATGCAGATTCCTGGCGGCATTGTTAGGAGGCCTCTCGGGGAGGGGATCACGAAGGACATATTCCTTCTTCTCCTGCTTGAGGACCAGCCTCAAGTTCCTTGACCACGTCAGGAAGTTCGTTCCAGTCAGCTTCTCCTTGTCGAGAACAGACCGGATTGAGAATGTGTTTTGTGTGCTTGTAGTAGTCATAGCTGAAATATAAGATAAAAGGATTTTAGTTAATATGTTCAATATGATTAATCTCGCATTATAGTTAATATGATTAATCTCTCATTATATTCAATAACATCAGTTACCCTCAATAGAATATAATGATTCCAAGATCCACATATAACTAAGATCAAAGTGGGCCACTGGCCGTCACCCAACCTTAGCTTATATCGGTAAGCCCTATCTCGGCTAATTATATCCGTGATATAACTCTTGGTTGTGAATCTGGGCCCGAGGCCCAATCCACTCTGATGTCTCAAGGCCCGGGACTCCCGATGGCCTAGTCAAGAAAACCAGACTATACAGTCATGTAATCACTAATGTCTGGGACTCCCAATGACATTGATGAATCACAAACTGTTTTACCCACGCAAAAGATAGACACCCTCACACTGTAAGGCCGTGTGTACGATTGAATGGGCTTCAACAGCTGACATAATCTGGACAAGACATCCAACGCTTGATATTATTTGAGGTTTGTAGGTTATTCTTAAAATTTCATTCCCAAAATAGAAGATTACTATTTTTGGAAACTTTCCATTTTTGGAAACCTACTAATTTTGGAAACTTTCTAAAATTGGAAACTTCCTAAAATTGGAAACTTTCTAACTATAGAAATTTCCTAAATATCCAAAACATGCAAATCTAGAAACTTCTATTCTAAGAAACTTTCTAATTTCAGATTTTGGAAACTGATTAATTTAAAATTAAATTTTAATTATTAAATAAAATTTTAAATTAAATCTGAAGAAAAGACTCAAATAATTGGCCCAATTGTTTTAACTTCTTGGCCCATGGCCCAAGAATTGGTCTATGTCCAAGACATAACCCAATTGTCCAATTAAATGACATAACCGGTCTGGTTCATTAAAATTGGTCTAACCAAAATTAATTACTACGATGACCACAATTGTCAACCGGTTATTTACTAAACCGGATTTTCTCAATTTATTTGGTCCAACCAAATCAAATTAGAAAACCACTGGTTTAGGCACTAAATCCAATTTTACGACTTTGGATTTCTTATCACGGTTTAACCAGAACTTAATAAATTTTATTAAGTCTGTTTATTAAACCGTGACGATTAAAGTTTTTAATTATCTTAAACCGAACCGTTAACCAAACCGAATGATTGGTTACGTGAACCGATCACGCCCATGACCTAAACGATCGGGACAGCCGCAGCCGCAAGCATCACGCGATGCAAGCATCACGCGATTCTCTGTATTCATGTTGTTACTTCAAGTTCTACCTTATAGGTATTGGATACTAGTTGTGGCACTGATATTTGTTATAATATGCAGAGCCTAAGCAACAGTAGAACGTTGAAAGAAGGACAAGTGGAACTGCATGTCTGGAAGGAGCTATGGATGCTGCCTCAGCAGTAGGGTTTTCACTTGTAGATGCCTTTGAGGCTTGGCTTTGTATTAAGTAATTTCTACAATGTACCTGCTTTAAGCAGAGTTGTCTTTCATTTTCTTGTAAGAATTTGAATGTTTTTCATTTTGATAAAAGACAAGTTTTGTTCTTTTGATCTTAATGAAATATTAATTGTAGCACCCTATTCAAGGAATGGGTTTTATATCTTAAACCAAAGAGTGCCTAAATGTAACATAAATACCGAATTGGTTTAAATCTGATGAATTAAACCTGATTTTTCTTGGCGTAAATGTCTTGGTCACATAGAGTAAGTCGGATTCAGAAATCCCATAGTTATGGACTTTTGGGCTCATTTGATCGGATATCTTATGAGACTTGAATTCTGCTTACTGGACCAAAAGACAAAGGGCCCATCTTAGCCGAGCTAGAGAAAGGCCCGAAGGCTTATTGGACCTTGAACATACTCATGTATGTGGCCCGATGAGCAGTAATGCCAGAGAAAATTTCCTGTACTTCATTATATTTACTGATTACTTCAGTGAGTATGACTGTGTTCATTTGATGAGACACGAGTCAGAATTCTTTGAAATGGTCGAAAGAGTTCCAGAATGAGGTATAGAATCTGAGTGACAGAAGTATTGAGACTCTGGATTAGATCACGAGTGAGAATACTTAAGTCATTGATGGTGTGATCATCTGAATGAGTGTGAAGTCGTTTCACAGCTCATTTCTCCTGAAAACCTGGAGGTGTTTCTGTGAGAAAGAATCAGATCTTATTAGAAATGATTAAAGATGAGTCACACGAATCTTCCATGATATTCTTTAAGAATAACGCTCTAGAAATATCTAAGTTTACGCTGAAATAGTTCTACCAATATCAGTTGAAAGACACCACTTAAATGTGGACTGGAAATGATCCAAATTCGTCTTTACTGAGTATTTGTAGTTGTGCTACTTCGCTGGTTGTCCTAGGGAAACCAAGGCTTGTTACTTTTTACGTCCATTCCGAAAACGAAGTTAGGTTGTTCGGAATTCTGTTTTCTAAAGGGAAAGTTGCTTTCCAAGAAGAACAGTGGGAGTAAAAGTATAACTCGAAGAAATTCGAGAAATACAGGAGGCTGCTCAACCTGTTGAGGGAGAGCAGCGGATGGATTTACAGATTTCTGTAGAATCTACACCTGTAGAGCCTGAAGTTCGCAGATTTGAATCCGTCACTAATCCGAGAGTGATTTCTCGTGATTAATTGCCATGATCTGATGATCATTGAAAGTGACGAACCTGCAAAATTCACAGAAGCAAACATATCGGAGTTGGAATCTTCGTTCTGTTGAAGTAGTCAAGGTTTTGACTTGAACATGAACGAAGTGGAACTGTGCGTTTGTAATAGATAAGTGGGAGCGATATTGCATTTCTCATAGTGTATGTCGATGACATACTGATTCTCGGAAATAACGTTCCAAAGCTGCAGTCGGTAAAGGACAGGCTTGGGAGTTGTTTTTTAATGATTGACATGGGTAAAGCCACGTATATTCTTGGACTTTGGATCTAAAGATAGAGATCCAAAAGAGCTGGTAGGACAATGTCAGGATTCTTAAATTGACAAAGTCCTACACGTTTTCAGCAATCCAAGAAGGGTTTTATGCCAATGTCACATGGCATTACGATAAGCAAGAAACAGTGTCCCACAATAACTACTGAGCTTGAATGCATGGATGAGATTCCATAAGCGTCGGCAATTGGATCTATCATGTATGCCATGACACATACTTGTTTTTGATGTTGCTTTAATGTTAAGCAAGACAAGTAAAGACCAGTCAAATCCAGCAAAGAATCACTGGATAGACGTAATGAATATTCTCAAGTATTTGGAAAAATACTTAGGATACGTTCTTGATTTACGGAGAAAGTGAGGTGCTACGAGTCGGTGGAGTCTGAAAGGCAAGCGTGGTGGGCCCATAACCCACACACTGAAGGATTGTTTAGTTGATCCTGATTCAATTTCTCATTGATTGATTCCTACTAAACAGATTGGATCTAGGTTCTCTTGCTGAATCATAAAAGATCTCACCTAATACCTTGTTATGCAGCGGAATTGGGAGGTACGAGTCAGAGATCAGCAGAACCGCCAAGAGACAGCTCCTCCAAAGGTTCACACACGCACACTTCAGGAAATTTGGCTGCTAGACCACTGGGAGGGAGGCGCAGAAAGAGAGAGAGAGAGGCGCAGAAGCTTAGGGGAAAAAGGTGGCTAGGTTAAGTTTTAATCATAAAACTTATGCCTAGTTCCTTTTGGGCTTTTGGGCCCAATTCCCAGTCTGATTAAATCCCTTGAATTTAATCAGGCCCTTCTATCTCTCTAAGCACAGTAAATGCCTAGCACTTTTACTGTACTTCTGCAGAACCGTTCCTTCATAGTTTCCTGTTAGCTTAGGCGTGTGACCCATATGGGATCATATAATAAAGGCAATAAGTCCAAGACTTATAGATCATGAGCGGACTCTAGCAAGCCATCATGACCCCCAGTATTATATGACTTATGTCTGATCATTGACATACTCTTACTTTCTAGAGACAGTACAGAGATTACTGGACATAATTCCAACAATCTCCCACTTGTACTGGAATCTCTGTATTCATATTCCTTTTGTCTCAATATCTCGATTAGTCATAAGGCAAGATGAGTGTCATCCTTATAAAGCCTAATCTTGTTCATCGGACTCTGATTTGATACTGACAATCCAAACGACTCGGGAGAGTCCGTTTGAGCATGGCCATGCATTTTCCAGTATTCAAATCTCCGATTGGCCTAGAGATATTCACTCCATTTATATTGGAGGGACAAATCCCGTCTTGTTCCATCACTGTAAACTACTCATTTCATAATACACCCAAACAGGGTCCTTATAACTATCGCTTAACGACAGCATTAGACAATGATCAAAGCGCATCAGTTCATGTGCAGTCACATGCATGCGAACTCAGGTCTAAGGACTATACTCTATAGTCGTAGTAAGAATCTCTTATGACACAGATATAAATATCCTGAAGAGTTCTTATAAGCGGGTCATGTCCGGTCGTATGTACCCCAACATACACCTATGTACTGACTTTGATGCCGTGCATCTATGACATCCTGAGACTTTGTCATAAGTCACATACCAATCTAGTCTCACGCGGTTGTTGGTGTTCCAATTTCAACAACCTTCGACTAGGGACTGGATGATATAAGCCATCTATCAAATATAGGGTCTCATGATCAAGCTAAATGACTTTGATGACTCAAGATCAAGTCACTTACTTCGATGACCTATAAAATGGTTTATATCACTTTGGAACGATTATTTCATCACAGTTAAAATAATCATAAAAAAATAATTTTATTAAACATCTTAAAATGTTTTACAAGAACATATCAATAACTAAATAAAGCCCTTTACTAACTCCCACTGAAATTAAGACTACATCTTAATTTCACTTATCCTACAGCAACAGTCCGCGACTCGTGCTTAGGCCTAAGGAGTGGCTTCGTTAATAGATTAGCAACGTTCTCATTCGTTGAAACTTGCTGATCTACTTAACATCTCTGTCATTTATCTCACGGAATAGGTTATACCTACCCTCAAGGTGTTTGGACCTCTGATGTGCAGCTAGTCTCATCTATGCTGGGAATCACATCAAGTTCAGTGACGAACTCTTCTTTCCAAACAACCTCTTTCGCCGCTTCCCAAGCTGCGAAATGTTCAGCTTAAGTCATGGAGTCAGCAACAGTGCCTTGCACCGCCAGATAGACACAAGATATAACCGGACTGTGACCGGAAATCATCTCTGTCCGTTGGAAACTTGCCTTTCAGACTCCACCGACTCGTAGCACCTCACTTTCTCCGTAAATCAAGAACGTATCCTAAGTATTTTTCCAAATACTTGAGAATATTCATTACGTCTATCCAGTGATTCTTTGCTGGATTTGACTGGTCTTTACTTGTCTTGCTTAACATTAAAGCAACATCAAAAACAAGTACGTGTCATGGCATACATGATAGATCCAATTGCCGACGCATATGGAATCTCATCCATGCATTCAAGCTCAGCAGTTATCGTGGGACACTGTTTCTTGCTTAACGTAATGCCATGTGACATTGGCATAAAACCCTTCTTGGATTGCTGAAAACGTGTAGGACTTTGTCAATTTAAGAATCCTGACATTGTCCTACCAGCTCTTTTGGATCTCTATCTTTAGATCCAAAGTCCAAGAATATACGTGGCTTTACCCATGTCAATCATTAAAAAACAACTCCCAAGCCTGTCCTTTACCGACTGCAGCTTTGGAACGTTATTTCCGAGAATCAGTATGTCATCGACATACACTATGAGAAATGCAATATCGCTCCCACTTATCTATTACAAACGCACAGTTCCACTTCGTTCCTGTTCAAGTCAAAACCTTGACTACTTCAACAGAACGAAGATTCCAACTCCGATATGTTTGCTTCTGTGAATTTTGCAGGTTCGTCACTTTCAATGATCATCAGATCATGGCAATTAATCACGAGAAATCACTCTCGGATTAGTGACGGATTCAAATCTGCGAACTTCAGGCTCTACAGGTGTAGATTCTACAGAAATCTGTAAATCCATCCGCTGCTCTCCCTCAACAGGTTGAGCAGCCTCCTGTATTTCTCGAATTTCTTCGAGTTATACTTTTACTCCCACTGTTCTTCTTGGAAAGCAACTTTCCCTTTAGAAAACAGAATTCCGAACAACCTAACTTCGTTTTCGGAATGGACGTAAAAAGTAACAAGCCTTGGTTTCCCTAGGACAACCAGCGAAGTAGCACAACTACAAATACTCAGTAAAGACGAATTTGGATCATTTCCAGTCCACATTTAAGTGGTGTCTTTCAACTGATATTGGTAGAACTATTTCAGCGTAAACTTAGATATTTCTAGAGCGTTATTCTTAAAGAATATCATGGAAGATTCGTGTGACTCATCTTTAATCATTTCTAATAAGATCTGATTCTTTCTCACAGAAACACCTCCAGGTTTTCAGGAGAAATGAGCTGTGAAACGACTTCACACTCATTCAGATGATCACACCATCAATGACTTAAGTATTCTCACTCGTGATCTAATCCAGAGTCTCAATACTTCTGTCACTCAGATTCTATACCTCATTCTGGAACTCTTTCGACCATTTCAAAGAATTCTGACTCGTGTCTCATCAAATGAACACAGTCATACTCACTGAAGTAATCAGTAAATATAATGAAGTACAGGAAATTTTCTCTGGCATTACTGCTCATCGGGCCACATACATGAGTATGTTCAAGGTCCAATAAGCCTTCGGGCCTTTCTCTAGCTCGGCTAAGATGGGCCCTTTGTCTTTTGGTCCAGTAAGCAGAATTCAAGTCTCATAAGATATCCGATCAAATGAGCCCAAAAGTCCATAACTATGGGATTTCTGAATCCGACTTACTCTATGTGACCAAGACATTTACGCCAAGAAAAATCAGGTTTAATTCATCAGATTTAAACCAATTCGGTATTTATGTTACATTTAGGCACTCTTTGGTTTAAGATATAAAACCCATTCCTTGAATAGGGTGCTACAATTAATATTTCATTAAGATCAAAAGAACAAAACTTGTCTTTTATCAAAATGAAAAACATTCAAATTCTTACAAGAAAATGAAAGACAACTCTGCTTAAAGCAGGTACATTGTAGCAATTACTTAATACAAAGCCAAGCCTCAAAGGCATCTACAAGTGAAAACCCTACTGCTGAGGCAGCATCCATAGCTCCTTCCAGACATGCAGTTCCACTTGTCCTTCTTTCAACGTTCTACTGTTGCTTAGGCTCTGCATATTATAACAAATATCAGTGCCACAACTAGTATCCAATACCTATAAGGTAGAACTTGAAGTAACAACATGAATACCTGAGGAAGTAGTCTCATACATCAACTTCAACTCCTCATTATCTTCCATGAATTTAATGCAATCTCTCTTCCAATGCCCAGTCTCTTTACAGTAGCAGCACTTACCAACGTAAGAGGTATCTGACTCGGGCTCAGAAGACACACGCTTGCCATGATTTAAAATCTGGACAACTTTGTCTTCACCCTTGTCAGCATTAGGTTTAATAAACCTACCCTTCTCCTTCATGAGATTATACAGGGTACTCTTCACGTTTGGCTCAACTGTCTTGAGCATATCATGCAGTTCAGTCAGCGTCTTCGTTAAGCCTTTCTTGATATAGTTCCTTCTGAACTTATCATAGCTTGACGGCAGTGACTGCAGAATGATCTCAGTTGCCAATTCTTGGCTAACTGGATAATCCAGTTTCCTCAGGTTATCAATGTAACCCATCATTTTACTGACATGAGGACTTACTGGATGATCATTTGGTAGCTTGCAGCTAGTGAGAGACTTAACCAACTGGTATCTCTCCACTCTTACCTGCTCCTGAAATTTTAATTTCAGGCTGCTGATCATCTCTATTGGCGACTCCATGTTCTCATATTGCTTCAGCAAATCTGAGTCCATGGTAGCCAATATCAGACCACGCACATCTACCGCATCATTATAATGCTTATTTCAAGCATCATATACTGCATGAGAGGCATTGGACCCGATCCTCTCGGGGAGAGCTTTCTCAAGGACATAGTCCTTTCTCTCCTGCCTGAGGACTAGCCTCAGGTTCCGCGACCAAGTCAAGAAATTTGATCCGTTCAGCTTGTCCATCTCAAGGATAGACCGGATCGAGAAAGTGTTTTGATTGTTTGTGCTAGTCATAACTGAAATTTAAGATAAAAGAATTTTAGTTAATATGTTCAATATGATTAATCTCGCATTATATTTAATATGATTAATCTCGCATTATATTCAATAACATCAGTTACCCTCAATAGAATATAATGATTCCAAGATCCACATATAACTAAGATCAAAGTGGGCCACTGGCCGTCACCCAACCTTAGCTTATATCGGTAAGCCCTATCTCGGCTAATTATATCCGTGATATAACTCTTGGTTGTGAATCTGGGCCCGAGGCCCAATCCACTCTGATGTCTCAAGGCCCGGGACTCCCGATGGCCTAGTCAAGAAAACCAGACTATACAGTCATGTAATCACTAATGTCTGGGACTCCCAATGACATCAATGAATCACAAACTGCCTTACCCACGCAAAAGATAGACACCCTCACACTGTAAGGCCGTGTGTACGATTGAATGGGCTTCAACAGCTGACATAATCTGGACAAGACATCCAACGCTTGATATTATTTGAGGTTTATAGGTTTTCTTAAAATTTCATTCCCAAAATAGAAGATTACTATTTTTGGAAACTTTCCATTTTTGGAAACCTACTGATTTTGGAAACTTTCTAAAATTGGAAACTTCCTAAAATCGGAAACTTTCTAACTATAGAAATTTCCTAAATATCCAAAACATGCAAAACTAGAAACTTCTATTCTAAGAAACTTTCTAATTTGAAAATTTTGGAAACTGATTAATTTAAAATAAATTTTAATTATTAAATAAAATTTTAAATTCAATCTGAAGAAAAGACTCAAATAATTGGCCTAATTGTTTTAACTTCTTGGCCCATGGCCCAAGAATTGGTCTATGTCCAAGACATAACCCAATTGTCCAATTAAATGACATAACCGGTCTGGTTCATTAAAATTGGTCTAACCAAAATTAATTACTACGATGACCACAATTGTCAACCGGTTATTTACTAAACCGGATTTTCTCAATTTATTTGGTCCAACCAAATCAAATTAGAAAACCACTGGTTTAGGCACTAAATCCAATTTTACGACTTTGGATTTCTTATCACGGTTTAACCAGACTTAATAAATTTTATTAAATCTGTAATTATTAAACCGTGACGATTAAGATTTTTAATTGTCTTAAACCGAACCATCACAAGCCAAACCGAACCGGCTCGAGCCAAACCGAACCGACCAATTAGGTCACGTGAAACTATCACGTTCGGGATGGCCGCTTGCATCACGCGATCGGGACGGCCGTAAGCCTCACGATCGGGACGAGCTCGGGTTGTGATCGGGACGGGATGGCGGGTCGTGCGCGGGGCAGGCAGGACGCGATCGCAACGATCGATCCATGCGATCCGCTCGGTCGTGCGCTTCATCGCCGATCGGTAATGACCACGCGACACGATCCACGATCGGTCCGTGCGTCATGCCGATCCGGACGTGTGATCCTTCGACGATCACACTCCGACGCATACCAATTCACTATAGATTGGTACATGCGATTTTGATAGGGTTTGTTTAGGTTTTAATTCTTTTGTTTCTTAAGTGTTTTCTTATCATAGATAGATTCAAACACTTCTAAACAACCTAAACATGATTCTAACAAGAAATCCTAACAGAACCAATGGCTCTGATACCACTGAAGGATTGTTTAGTTGATCCTGATTCAATTTCTCATTGATTGATTCCTACTAAACAGATTGGATCTAGGTTCTCTTGCTGAATCATAAAAGATCTCACCTAATACCTTGTTATGCAGCGGAATTGGGAGGTACGAGTCAGAGATCAGCAGAACCGCCAAGAGACAGCTCCTCCAAAGGTTCACACACGCACACTTCAGGAAATTTGGCTGCTAGACCACTGGGAGGGAGGCGCAGAAAGAGAGAGAGAGAGAGGCGCAGAAGCTTAGGGGAAAAAGGTGGCTAGGTTAAGTTTTAATCATAAAACTTATGCCTAGTTCCTTTTGGGCTTTTGGGCCCAATTCCCAGTCTGATTAAATCCCTTGAATTTAATCAGGCCCTTCTATCTCTCTAAGCACAGTAAATGCCTAGCACTTTTACTGTACTTCTGCAGAACCGTTCCTTCATAGTTTCCTGTTAGCTTAGGCGTGTGACCCATATGGGATCATATAATAAAGGCAATAAGTCCAAGACTTATAGATCATGAGCGGACTCTAGCAAGCCATCATGACCCCCAGTATTATATGACTTATGTCTGATCATTGACATACTCTTACTTTCTAGAGACAGTACAGAGATTACTGGACATAATTCCAACAATATCATGGCACACGGGCTCAGAAGACACACCCTTGCCATGATTTAAAATCTGGACAACTTTGTCTTCACCCTTGTCAGCATTAGGTTTAATAAACCTACCCTTCTCCTTCATGAGATTATACAGGGTACTCTTCACGTTTGGCTCAACTGTCTTGAGCATATCATGCAGTTCAGTCAGCGTCTTCGTTAAGCCTTTCTTGATATAGTTCTCTTGGCGGTTCTGCTGATCTCTTGGAGATTGGAGGAGCTGTCTCTTGGCGGCCAAGCCTATTGACTACTTCCTCAGGTATTCATGTTGTTACTTCAAGTTCTACCTTATAGGTATTGGATACTAGTTGTGGCACTGATATTTGTTATAATATGCAGAGCCTAAGCAACAGTAGAACGTTGAAAGAAGGACAAGTGGAACTGCATGTCTGGAAGGAGCTATGGATGCTGCCTCAGCAGTAGGGTTTTCACTTGTAGATGCCTTTGAGGCTTGGCTTTGTATTAAGTAATTGCTACAATGTACCTGCTTTAAGCAGAGTTGTCTTTCATTTTCTTGTAAGAATTTGAATGTTTTTCATTTTGATAAAAGACAAGTTTTGTTCTTTTGATCTTAATGAAATATTAATTGTAGCACCCTATTCAAGGAATGGGTTTTATATCTTAAACCAAAGAGTGCCTAAATGTAACATAAATACCGAATTGGTTTAAATCTGATGAATTAAACCTGATTTTTCTTGGCGTAAATGTCTTGGTCACATAGAGTAAGTCGGATTCAGAAATCCCATAGTTATGGACTTTTGGGCTCATTTGATCGGATATCTTATGAGACTTGAATTCTGCTTACTGGACCAAAAGACAAAGGGCCCATCTTAGCCGAGCTAGAGAAAGGCCCGAAGGCTTATTGGACCTTGAACATACTCATGTATGTGGCCCGATGAGCAGTAATGCCAGAGAAAATTTCCTGTACTTCATTATATTTACTGATTACTTCAGTGAGTATGACTGTGTTCATTTGATGAGACACGAGTCAGAATTCTTTGAAATGGTCGAAAGAGTTCCAGAATGAGGTATAGAATCTGAGTGACAGAAGTATTGAGACTCTGGATTAGATCACGAGTGAGAATACTTAAGTCATTGATGGTGTGATCATCTGAATGAGTGTGAAGTCGTTTCACAGCTCATTTCTCCTGAAAACCTTGAGGTGTTTCTGTGAGAAAGAATCAGATCTTATTAGAAATGATTAAAGATGAGTCACACGAATCTTCCATGATATTCTTTAAGAATAACGCTCTAGAAATATCTAAGTTTACGCTGAAATAGTTCTACCAATATCAGTTGAAAGACACCACTTAAATGTGGACTGGAAATGATCCAAATTCGTCTTTACTGAGTATTTGTAGTTGTGCTACTTCGCTGGTTGTCCTAGGGAAACCAAGGCTTGTTACTTTTTACGTCCATTCCGAAAACGAAGTTAGGTTGTTCGGAATTCTGTTTTCTAAAGGGAAAGTTGCTTTCCAAGAAGAACAGTGGGAGTAAAAGTATAACTCGAAGAAATTCGAGAAATACAGGAGGCTGCTCAACCTGTTGAGGGAGAGCAGCGGATGGATTTACAGATTTCTGTAGAATCTACACCTGTAGAGCCTGAAGTTCGCAGATTTGAATCCGTCACTAATCCGAGAGTGATTTCTCGTGATTAATTGCCATGATCTGATGATCATTGAAAGTGACGAACCTGCAAAATTCACAGAAGCAAACATATCGGAGTTGGAATCTTCGTTCTGTTGAAGTAGTCAAGGTTTTGACTTGAACAGGAACGAAGTGGAACTGTGCGTTTGTAATAGATAAGTGGGAGCGATATTGCATTTCTCATAGTGTATGTCGATGACATACTGATTCTCGGAAATAACGTTCCAAAGCTGCAGTCGGTAAAGGACAGGCTTGGGAGTTGTTTTTTAATGATTGACATGGGTAAAGCCACGTATATTCTTGGACTTTGGATCTAAAGATAGAGATCCAAAAGAGCTGGTAGGACAATGTCAGGATTCTTAAATTGACAAAGTCCTACACGTTTTCAGCAATCCAAGAAGGGTTTTATGCCAATGTCACATGGCATTACGTTAAGCAAGAAACAGTGTCCCACGATAACTGCTGAGCTTGAATGCATGGATGAGATTCCATATGCGTCGGCAATTGGATCTATCATGTATGCCATGACACGTACTTGTTTTTGATGTTGCTTTAATGTTAAGCAAGACAAGTAAAGACCAGTCAAATCCAGCAAAGAATCACTGGATAGACGTAATGAATATTCTCAAGTATTTGGAAAAATACTTAGGATACGTTCTTGATTTACGGAGAAAGTGAGGTGCTACGAGTCGGTGGAGTCTGAAAGGCAAGTTTCCAACGGACATAGATGATTTCCGGTCACAGTCCGGTTATATCTTGTGTCTATCTGGCGGTGCAAGGCACTGTTGCTGACTCCATGACTTAAGCTGAACATTTCGCAGCTTGGGAAGCGGCGAAAGAGGTTGTTTGGAAAGAAGAGTTCGTCACTGAACTTGATGTGATTCCCAGCATAGATGAGACTAGCTGCACATCAGAGGTCCAAACACCTTGAGGGTAGGTATAACCTATTCCGTGAGATAAATGACAGAGATGTTAAGTAGATCAGCAAGTTTCAACGAATGAGAACGTTGCTAATCTATTAACGAAGCCACTCCTTAGGCCTAAGCACGAGTCGCGGACTGTTGCTGTAGGATAAGTGAAATTAAGATGTAGTCTTAATTTCAGTGGGAGTTAGTAAAGGGCTTTATTTAGTTATTGATATGTTCTTGTAAAACATTTTAAGATGTTTAATAAAATTATTTTTATGATTATTTTAACTGTGATGAAATAATCGTTCCAAAGTGATATAAACCATTTTATAGGTCATCGAAGTAAGTGACTTGATCTTGAGTCATCAAAGTCATTTAGCTTGATCATGAGACCCTATATTTGATAGATGGCTTATATCATCCAGTCCCTAGTCGAAGGTTGTTGAAATTGGAACACCAACAACCGCGTGAGACTAGATTGGTATGTGACTTATGACAATGTCTCAGGATGTCATAGATGCACGGCATCAAAGTCAGTACATAGGTGTATGTTGGGGTACATACGACCGGACATGACCCGCTTATAAGAACTCTTCAGGATATTTATATCTGTGTCATAAGAGATTCTTACTACGACTATAGAGTATAGTCCTTAGACCTGAGTTCGCATGCATGTGACTGCACATGAACTGATGCGCTTTGATCATTGTCTAATGCTGTCGTTAAGCGATAGTTATAAGGACCCTGTTTGGGTGTATTATGAAATGAGTAGTTTACAGTGATGGAACAAGACGGGATTTGTCCCTCCAATATAAATGGAGTGAATATCTCTAGGCCAATCGGAGATTTGAATACTGGAAAATGCATGGCCATGCTCAAACGGACTCTCCCGAGTCGTTTGGATTGTCAGTATCAAATCAGAGTCCGATGAACAAGATTAGGCTTTATAAGGATGACACTCATCTTGCCTTATGACTAATCGAGATATTGAGACAAAAGGAATATGAATACAGAGATTCCAGTACAAGTGGGAGATTGTTGGAATTATGTCCAGTAATCTCTGTACTGTCTCTAGAAAGTAAGAGTATGTCAATGATCAGACATAAGTCATATAATACTGGGGGTCATGATGGCTTGCTAGAGTCCGCTCATGATCTATAAGTCTTGGACTTATTGCCTTTATTATATGATCCCATATGGGTCACACGCCTAAGCTAACAGGAAACCATGAAGGAACGGTTCAGCAGAAGTACGGTAAAAGTGCTAGGCATTTACTGTGCTTAGAGAGATAGAAGGGCCTGATTAAATCCAAGACTAGGTATTGGGCCCAAAAGCCCAAAAGGAACTAGGCATAAGTTTTATGATTAAAACTTAACCTAGCCACCTTTTTCCCCTAAGCTTCTGCGCCTCTCTCTCTCTCTTTCTGCGCCTCCCTCCCAGTGGTCTAGCAGCCAATTTCCTGAAGTGTGCGTGTGTGAACCTTTGGAGGAGCTGTCTCTTGGCGGTTCTGCTGATCTCTGACCCGTACCTCTCCATTCCGCTGCATAACAAGGTATTAGGTGAGATCTTTTTTGATTCAGCAAGAGAACCTAGATCCAATCTGTTTAGTAGGAATCAATCAATGAGAAATTGAATCAGGATTAACTAAACTATCCTTCAGTGGTTTGGACCGTCGTGAGACGATTAAGATTTTTAATTGTCTTAAACCGAACCATCACAAGCCAAACCGAACCGGCTCGAGCCAAACCGAACCGACCAATTAGGTCACGTGAAACTATCACGTTCGGGATGGCCGCTTGCATCACGCGATCGGGACGGCCGTAAGACACACGCTTGCCATGATTTAAGAGTATGTCAATGATCAGCGGAAGCGTGGTGGGCCCATTACCCACACACTGAAGGATTGTTTAGTTGATCCTGATTCAATTTCTCATTGATTGATTCCTACTAAACAGATTGGATCTAGGTTCTCTTGCTGAATCATAAAAGATCTCACCTAATACTTTGTTATGCAGCGGGATGGCCGCTTATATGACTTATGTCTCGATTGTTCATGACTAATCGATTGTTTAGTTGAACCTAGATCCCGATCGGGATGGCCGCTTATATGACTTATGTCTGATCATTGACATACTCTTAAGTTCAGAAGGAACTATATCAAGAAAGGCTTAACGAAGACGCTGACTGAACTGCATGATATGCTCAAGACAGTTGAGCCAAACGTGAAGAGTACCCTGTATAATCTCATGAAGGAGAAGGGTAGGTTTATTAAACCTAATGCTGACAAGGGTGAAGACAAAGTTGTCCAGATTTTAAATCATGGCAAGCGTGTGTCTTCTGAGCCCGAGTCAGATACCTCTTACGTTGGTAAGTGCTGCTACTGTAAAGAGACTGGGCATTGGAAGAGAGATTGCATTAAATTCATGGAAGATAATGAGGAGTTGAAGTTGATGTATGAGACTACTTCCTCAGGTATTCATGTTGTTACTTCAAGTTCTACCTTATAGGTATTGGATACTAGTTGTGGCACTGATATTTGTTATAATATGCAGAGCCTAAGCAACAGTAGAACGTTGAAAGAAGGACAAGTGGAACTGCATGTCTGGAAGGAGCTATGGATGCTGCCTCAGCAGTAGGGTTTTCACTTGTAGATGTCTTTGAGGCTTGGCTTTGTATTAAGTAATTGCTACAATGTACCTGCTTTAAGCAGAGTTGTCTTTCATTTTCTTGTAAGAATTTGAATGTTTTTCATTTTGATAAAAGACAAGTTTTGTTCTTTTGATCTTAATGAAATATTAATTGTAGCACCCTATTCAAGGAATGGGTTTTATATCTTAAACCAAAGAGTGCCTAAATGTAACATAAATACCGAATTGGTTTAAATCTGATAAATTAAACCTGATTTTTCTTGGCGTAAATGTCTTGGTCACATAGAGTAAGTCGGATTCAGAAATCCCATAGTTATGGACTTTTGGGCTCATTTGATCGGATATCTTATGAGACTTGAATTCTGCTTACTGGACCAAAAGACAAAGGGCCCATCTTAGCCGAGCTAGAGAAAGGCCCGAAGGCTTATTGGACCTTGAACATACTCATGTATGTGGCCCGATGAGCAGTAATGCCAGAGAAAATTTCCTGTACTTCATTATATTTACTGATTACTTCAGTGAGTATGACTGTGTTCATTTGATGAGACACGAGTCAGAATTCTTTGAAATGGTCGAAAGAGTTCCAGAATGAGGTATAGAATCTGAGTGACAGAAGTATTGAGACTCTGGATTAGATCACGAGTGAGAATACTTAAGTCATTGATGGTGTGATCATCTGAATGAGTGTGAAGTCGTTTCACAGCTCATTTCTCCTGAAAACCTGGAGGTGTTTCTGTGAGAAAGAATCAGATCTTATTAGAAATGATTAAAGATGAGTCACACGAATCTTCCATGATATTCTTTAAGAATAACGCTCTAGAAATATCTAAGTTTACGCTGAAATAGTTCTACCAATATCAGTTGAAAGACACCACTTA
The DNA here is from genome assembly GCA_030180135.1 of Orychophragmus violaceus. Lineage (NCBI taxonomy): Eukaryota > Viridiplantae > Streptophyta > Magnoliopsida > Brassicales > Brassicaceae > Orychophragmus > Orychophragmus violaceus. The sequence continues at coordinate 31,026,604 of CM058233.1, forward strand.
AATGTGGACTGGAAATGATCCAAATTCGTCTTTACTGAGTATTTGTAGTTGTGCTACTTCACTGGTTGTCCTAGGGAAACCAAGGCTTGTTACTTTTTACGTCCATTCCGAAAACGAAGTTAGGTTGTTCGGAATTCTGTTTTCTAAAGGGAAAGTTGCTTTCCAAGAAGAACAGTGGGAGTAAAAGTATAACTCGAAGAAATTCGAGAAATACAGGAGGCTGCTCAACCTGTTGAGGGAGAGCAGCGGATGGATTTACAGATTTCTGTAGAATCTACACCTGTAGAGCCTGAAGTTCGCAGATTTGAATCCGTCACTAATCCGAGAGTGATTTCTCGTGATTAATTGCCATGATCTGATGATCATTGAAAGTGACGAACCTGCAAAATTCACAGAAGCAAACATATCGGAGTTGGAATCTTCGTTCTGTTGAAGTAGTCAAGGTTTTGACTTGAACAGGAACGAAGTGGAACTGTGCGTTTGTAATAGATAAGTGGGAGCGATATTGCATTTCTCATAGTGTATGTCGATGACATACTGATTCTCGGAAATAACGTTCCAAAGCTGCAGTCGGTAAAGGACAGGCTTGGGAGTTGTTTTTTAATGATTGACATGGGTAAAGCCACGTATATTCTTGGACTTTGGATCTAAAGATAGAGATCCAAAAGAGCTGGTAGGACAATGTCAGGATTCTTAAATTGACAAAGTCCTACACGTTTTCAGCAATCCAAGAAGGGTTTTATGCCAATGTCACATGGCATTACGTTAAGCAAGAAACAGTGTCCCACGATAACTGCTGAGCTTGAATGCATGGATGAGATTCCATATGCGTCGGCAATTGGATCTATCATGTATGCCATGACACGTACTTGTTTTTGATGTTGCTTTAATGTTAAGCAAGACAAGTAAAGACCAGTCAAATCCAGCAAAGAATCACTGGATAGACGTAATGAATATTCTCAAGTATTTGGAAAAATACTTAGGATACGTTCTTGATTTACGGAGAAAGTGAGGTGCTACGAGTCGGTGGAGTCTGAAAGGCAAGTTTCCAACGGACAGAGATGATTTCCGGTCACAGTCCGGTTATATCTTGTGTCTATCTGGCGGTGCAAGGCACTGTTGCTGACTCCATGACTTAAGCTGAACATTTCGCAGCTTGGGAAGGGCGAAAGAGGTTGTTTGGAAAGAAGAGTTCGTCACTGAACTTGATGTGATTCCCAGCATAGATGAGACTAGCTGCACATCAGAGGTCCAAACACCTTGAGGGTAGGTATAACCTATTCCGTGAGATAAATGACAGAGATGTTAAGTAGATCAGCAAGTTTCAACGAATGAGAACGTTGCTAATCTATTAACGAAGCCACTCCTTAGGCCTAAGCACGAGTCGCGGACTGTTGCTGTAGGATAAGTGAAATTAAGATGTAGTCTTAATTTCAGTGGGAGTTAGTAAAGGGCTTTATTTAGTTATTGATATGTTCTTGTAAAACATTTTAAGATGTTTAATAAAATTATTTTTATGATTATTTTAACTGTGATGAAATAATCGTTCCAAAGTGATATAAACCATTTTATAGGTCATCGAAGTAAGTGACTTGATCTTGAGTCATCAAAGTCATTTAGCTTGATCATGAGACCCTATATTTGATAGATGGCTTATATCATCCAGTCCCTAGTCGAAGGTTGTTGAAATTGGAACACCAACAACCGCGTGAGACTAGATTGGTATGTGACTTATGACAAAGTCTCAGGATGTCATAGATGCACGGCAGCAAAGTCAGTACATAGGTGTATGTTGGGGTACATACGACCGGACATGACCCGCTTATAAGAACTCTTCAGGATATTTATATCTGTGTCATAAGAGATTCTTACTACGACTATAGAGTATAGTCCTTAGACCTGAGTTCGCATGCATGTGACTGCACATGAACTGATGCGCTTTGATCATTGTCTAATGCTGTCGTTAAGCGATAGTTATAAGGACCCTGTTTGGGTGTATTATGAAATGAGTAGTTTACAGTGATGGAACAAGACGGGATTTGTCCCTCCAATATAAATGGAGTGAATATCTCTAGGCCAATCGGAGATTTGAATACTGGAAAATGCATGGCCATGCTCAAACGGACTCTCCCGAGTCGTTTGGATTGTCAGTATCAAATCAGAGTCCGATGAACAAGATTAGGCTTTATAAGGATGACACTCATCTTGCCTTATGACTAATCGAGATATTGAGACAAAAGGAATATGAATACAGAGATTCCAGTACAAGTGGGAGATTGTTGGAATTATGTCCAGTAATCTCTGTACTGTCTCTAGAAAGTAAGAGTATGTCAATGATCAGACATAAGTCATATAATACTGGGGGTCATGATGGCTTGCTAGAGTCCGCTCATGATCTATAAGTCTTGGACTTATTGCCTTTATTATATGATCCCATATGGGTCACATGCCTAAGCTAACAGGAAACTATGAAGGAACGGTTCTGCAGAAGTACAGTAAAAGTGCTAGGCATTTACTGTGCTTAGAGAGATAGAAGGGCCTGATTAAATTCAAGGGATTTAATCAGACTGGGAATTGGGCCCAAAAGCCCAAAAGGAGCTAGGCATAAGTTTTATGATTAAAACTTAACCTAGCCACCTTTTTCCCCTAAGCTTCTGCGCCTCTCTCTCTCTCTTTCTGCGCCTCCCTCCCAGTGGTCTAGCAGCCAATTTCCTGAAGTGTGCGTGTGTGAACCTTTGGAGGAGCTGTCTCTTGGCGGTTCTGCTGATCTCTGACTCGTACCTCCCAATTCCGCTGCATAACAAGGTATTAGGTGAGATCTTTTATGATTCAGCAAGAGAACCTAGATCCAATCTGTTTAGTAGGAATCAATCAATGAGAAATTGAATCAGGATCAACTAAACAATCCTTCAAAAATGATTATTATCCTATTGAAACTCATCTTGTCAATGCTTTAAATATATATTTTGATACAAGGCGGACCGAGTCTAATACTTCGATAAATTTATTGTTTACCTTCTCTTGACTTCATTGAAATCTTTTAGAAATTCCCATTCTACTTCATCATGTCTAATTGTTTCTAAAAACATCCAACAGCTTTTTCCACGGTACATTCACATGATTGTAAGATTATAATCACTCTAAAAAATTTCACACATTCTTATAAAATTTTCTTGATCATTTGGAAAGCTTCATAACATTCTCTACCAGAACCGGTAATCATTTGCATAGTATGACGAAATCTACAACCTCGATCAGTTCTCATCAATTGTCTTTCACGATGTGTATTTTGATCATTAAACGAACCAGATCAACATTTTTATTATAAAAAATTGGTACATCCAACAATGAAAAACTAAAAGAAATATTAGATATATAAAAGAAACACATGAACCAAAATTAGGTAATAAACAGTTAAAAAAAACATGCACAAAAAAAAATTCTATCTAAAAGAATATTCACGTGAATCAAGAGAATAATGCATAATAAACACTAAATAAATGGAAGTGAATTCGTATCTCTCTTGTTTATTTCCTCTGGCCTCTCTCTAAATCTTACGCATCCAAAATAGTCGCTTCCGGCCGTCGGTTCGCGAGCGGCCGTGTTACTTTTGTTTTTTGGTTGTGTATACCTCTTTCGGTTCATCTCTCCGACTTTTGTCGGGTTTTAGATCGGGTCCCTATTCTTACGGCGTTGCTCTCCGAGGACTCATCTGCTTCGTTCATGGTGATCTGGCTCCTATGGAGTAATATCGCCTCCGTCCACCACCTTGGAGGACATGCATGTAGGTGGTTGCTGTAAGGTCAGTAAATTGGGCCTTCTCGCGGCGGTGCTTCCCTGGCTTCGGTGTCACCCGGCGTTGTTGTTTGTAGTGGCTTTCTACTCAGGCGGCTGAGATGACGGCGATTTTGAACGGGCTTTCGATCGGCAGGTGGTCTACCGTTTTTATGAAGATTCGGTCCAGCGGCGTCCGGCGGCGATTTCCTCCGCGTCTGACCGGCGATTGCATGACGGTTCTTCCCAATGGGTGACACGTGTTCGGATAGTCGGTCTCTTTACTCGTGTATCTACACGTGGTTGTCCAGATGTCTTTCCGTTTCAGCCCATTATGTTTATTTGTAAATCTATAGCATGTCTGTAAAATTTTGGGCTTTGGCCCAGTAATGAAAATTTGAGTTGACAAAAAAAACACTAAATAGATGCAAAAATTCAAATTTGTACAAGATCTGAGAACACATACGACTTTAGTAAAGTATTAAAAAGAAGATAGCTAATTCTTAGTGAAATAATTAAGACATTTATGGAAAAAAAAACAAGTTCAAGACTCATATCATCTTCAAAAAGCACTTTTTGCCCTAAGTTTTGTTAAAAATGTTTCACTTGTAAGAAATCCAAATTCAAAACACATTCATACAGTTTGTATCACTACAAGATTATTGCGTATTGATAGCATTGGAAGATAACGTTTTTGTTGTTCCTGCTATGGTTGGCCAAAAGTATGTTTTAGATAGTGTTTGAATGTTTTGAAACACTATGTACAAGAAGACGAGGAAAACATAAATTAACCCGTGATTTTTTGGTTTGGCGTCTGCTTTTTAATAACATATGTAAAATATATGCGCTATTAAACATTTAGCGGAACAAATGTTTGGGTTCCCCGCCTGTTTGAAAAAAAAAACATAATTGAAAATACAAAAGAAAAATATTTTATTAAAGCAAAACTAAAAAACAAAATTTCAAGTCTCACTAAACCTAGCTCGAAGACATCTTTGCATATCTCTGAGTCTCACTTCCAACCTTGAATTGTCACTATCTTCTCTCAGATTATCTCTTTCGTTGCTCAGATCTAAACGCTAATCCGACACTCTAACCACTGCGAAGCAATTCTTATTCTGTAGTTTGAGGGATTATCGTCAATTGCTCAAGAACGAAGCGCCTCTCATTCTCACTGATGAGGGATTGTCAAAGGTTAGATGTTCGATACTCGGCATGAACATACATGGATTTAGGGTTTTACATGTTTTGTACTGATACAACACAATTATTTTTGTTCTTTACAGGAGGATTTCTGGGTTTGAAGATACGGAAAGGTATGTGAAAGTTGATCTAGGTCTATTTCGAATTTGTGTTTTCATATATTGTTTCATGAACTGAAATTGATTTAGTGCTAGCTTCTTTAATGTTCATGCGATTTTTGCTATATAAGTGTATTATCAATGGTTCTTTATTTGTAGGGAGCTTTGGTTTCAGAACTTGAGTGTTGTAAAGATCGCAAGTTTTAGACAAGTAAAACCGAAGCTCAGTTACCCTTTCCTTTTTCTCTTCTCTATTTTGGTTGACATTTTTTTATGTCTAATCTGTTTTCCTTTTATTATATTATGTATGTTTTCTTGGTCGTGGAGCTTTGGTTTTGGTTAATCATGGAAAAGTCTTCGGTTTTACTTCCAAGGTATGCAATTATTTCAAATTGTAACTGATGTGTTAAGTTAAATTGTTTTAGCATACTACTGAAGTTTTGGTCTTGTTTTTATATCACAGAGCTAGCCTTGAATGCCACAGAGGCAACAGTTTGTGTGCAAGCATCATCGTTGAGATTGGGTAAAACCCTTGTTCTAAAACGCGGCCGCGTTGAAGCAAACGCGACCGCTAAAACGCTGAGCAGAAGTTAACCACCGCGATTTTAGTCAACTTGGTATAACTAATCGGTGGCTAATTAATGACCGCTTAATCACATAAAGCGACCGCTTAATCACATAAAGCGCTTTAATCGGATTAATAACCGACTAAAATAATTATTTAACTACGTGAAAGCCCACAAATTATTGTGGCCTGGCTTTTAAAAAGCATGTTTGATACTTCTCCAATGTATTTCTCTATATTTGTCTCTATTATAAAGGAACTCTATAATAGAGGTGGATTTTGTTTCAATGTATTCCTCTATATTTTCTTCTAAAAAGGAATATTCTCTCTACTATTCTTTTTTATTTTACTAATAATACATTTCATTTTTAAAATTTACAAATTAAACATTTTTATTTATTTTTTTTATTTTACAAAAATTTTATACAAATATAAAATATTTTAAAAAACAACAAAGAAATTGCATATATGTATAAAAGCAACAATGAATTATTTTTTTTATTCATTTCGGTTATAATTATAAAACATAAAAGTTAAATGATAATTGTTTAAATAAAAAAGTTCGACTCTATTATAGAGGAATGCTATTTTTTCTTTTATAAATAGAGGAAAAAATAGTAATCTCTATTTTATAGCAACTTATAGAAGTGGGTTCAAGCTCATTTTTTTATTATAATATTTAGAGGAAATTATAACAATGGGTCAGAGATGCCATAAGGGAAAAACACATAGTGCTTTCTTTATAGGAGGCGCTTACCTTCATAAGTTTTGTGATGTTCCGATTTAGGATGTTTACATCTCAGTTTCAAATGCATTTATATGGGTCCCACCGTTACACTTCTCCATCTCTAGCATCGCTTTATGAAATGTTCACTCCTTTTTTTTTTTTGAATATCCCATTTTTTTCAGACACTACAAATTTGATTAATTATATATATATATATATATATACTTATTCTAATTAAAAGCAAATCTAATCACAAAATATAAATTAGACATTTATTAATGTTTTATGATTTATTCTAATTTTATTGTATCTTGTGAATTGAAATGTACAACAATCATCTTTTATAACTATTTTTTTGTTATACAAATTATTATCTGAACAACCAATAAAAATTGTGTTATTACATATAAAATATTTAAAATTTATGGTATTACATATAAAAAGTCATAAAATTCCGTCCCATGTATTCCCCGAGTTTATCCCGATTTTTCGATAACTCGATAAGCCCAGACCGGCCGCGCATATAGCGCCTAGCGCGTTTCCGAACAATGAGTAAAACAAGTGACATGTTCTGCCCGTGTATAGAATGCTGCAATTTGTGTCATCAGCCGGTAGAGACACTATTGGATCATCTAGTTATTAGGGGTATGGATCAGAAGTACAAGAGGAATACATATTAGAGTTTTCATGGGGATATGAAGATTGATAAGCCACCTGAGGATCCGAGCTCTGAATTCGAAGCCTATGACTTGATTATGACAGCTTTCTTTGATGGTGAAGGCAACACACAACATCAGAATGGGGATCATGCAAATGAGATTGAAAACAAAGAAGAATTTGAGTTTAAAAAAGCTAGAAGAATAAGAAACTCCACTATACTCCTCATGTCCCAACTACACCAAAATATCTGCCATTATGGGACTTTACCGCATCAAAGTGAAGAGTGGGATGTCCTAGAACTTCTTTGACCAGCTGCTGAAGTTAGTTCATGATATGCTTCCTATAGAAAATGTTATTTCATGATATGCTTCCTATAGAAAATGTCCTCCCAAGATCAACATATGAGATGAAGAGAGATTCTTGAAGATGTTTGGATTTGGCTATGATATGATTCACCCTTGTAAGAGCGACTGCATCTTGTACCGGAAGCAAGATGAGGATATGGAAATATGCACATGGTGTGATGTTTCAAGATGGGAAAGGGATAAGCATACTGGTGAGGAAAAAGGGGACTCCAGCTAAGGTGGTACAATGTTTTCCAATCATAGACAGATTCAGGAGGATGTTTAGATCGAAAAGGATTGCTGAAGAGCTTTGTTAGCATGTAAGCAACACTAGTTCAGATGGTACAATACGGCATCCTGTGGATTCAATAACTTGGGACAATGTGAATCATAAATGGCCTGAGTTTGTAGATGAACCAAGAAACCTTCGCCTTGGTATTTCCACAGATGGGGTGAATCAGTTTTCGATTCAGAATACTAAGTACAGTACATGGCCGATGTTATTAGTCAACTATAATATGCATCCAACAAAGTGTATGAAGGCAGAGAATATAATGCTCACACTGTTGATCCCTCGCCCAACCTCACCAAGCAACAATATAAATGTCTATATGGCACCTTTGATAGACGATCTAAATGATCTGTGGAATGAATGTGTTGTAGTTTATGACTCATTCGCAAGGAAAACTGCACGCTGAAAGCTATGTTGTTGTGGAGTATAACTAATTACCCAGCATTAGGCATATTTGCTGGATGTAAGGTTAAAGGGAAACAAGATTGCAACGTCTGCGGAAAGGATACACCCTTCAGGTGGTTAAAATTCAGTAGGAAACATGTATAAATGGGAAACAAAAAGAGATTGAGACCTGAGCATCCTTATAGAAGAAAGAAAAAAAAGGTTTGACAACACTGTTGAGGTAGGGATGCCCAATAGGATCCAAAGTTGAGCAGAAATCTTCGACATATTGAAGGATTTCATAAATGAGTTTGGCAAACCTCTAGGGAAGAAAAGCATAATAAAAATAAAAGTTATGTGTGAAGATGAACTTAACTCAGAGGATGAATTCGAAGAAGACAGTGGAAATTGGAGGTGGAAGAAGAGATCCATTTTATACAATCTACCTTTTTGGAAGGTAAATATTTGATTCATGTTATTTTAAGTTGTTTAAAGGTATTATATGCAAATTATCTAAGTTCTGGCTTGTCCAAGAAAAAGAAGTTAACAAGCATAAAGGAAAAGAGGATTGTTGAAGAGTTCGCCCTAGATTCTCTCTGACCAGCACCCCGAGGTACCGCCGCCGCCCACCGGATGTAGCCAGATCCGCCGTTGTTGCTTCATCGTCATGATGCCGGTCTCTGTCCTGCCTGTCTCTCCTTCATCGCGTGTCGCCATGGTCATCGAAGCTCGGAGTTTGCTTGCTCCCACCAAGCCGCCGGACCCTCCTCCTCCACGTTTCTCTCAGAGGTCTCTTTCACTCGTGGCCTCTCTGGTCTCCGGCGTCGCCTCTCCGCTCGACCGATGGACTTTGTCATCGACATAGTTCTGTGTTATTGACTCATTAGCTCCATCCCTTCATTCAGATCCGGGCCCAAAGCTTCTCTCCACCGCTCCGCCGCTGCCCTTGCCGGAAGTCAAGCCTCCGCCGTCGCTTTTTCTCTTGGATCCGCCTCGGAAGGTCGTGATTTTGTCTCCTCCTCTCCTATTGGCGTTATCTCCATCGAGGCTCCGACCCTCTGTTTTCTCTCTGGCAATAAGGAAACGAATGGCTTTGTTGGATAATACACCTTTGATTCGAGTCTTTGGCAAGCTGGTGGTTTTGAAAGCTCTTATTTCTACAGATCCAGATTGTATGATGCTCAAATCTATATTGGTGTTCTCTTGGGTCTCATCTCTCGTCTGTTTGCGACCTCCTACTGTGATATACAATTGCTTACTCCGCCGTCATTCCGGGTCTCTAAGATATCGGCCTCCTCCTCCTTACATTGTTCCACTACTTATGAGGAGGGCACATCTCTTCGAACAGATGAGCTCTGCTTCAGTGAAGGTGTCAATGAGCACACTTCATTTTTTCAAGGTTTGGTGGAGCTTTCTGGTTGTTGTTTAGCCGACTCCGCCGGTACCTCCTGATCCACCGGACCCTAGCAACTCTCGGGTTTTACTGATCTTCCCGATTTTGTCCGCAGTTGCAGTTGTGACCCTCTCCATCGTTGGAGACATGTCAAATTTAACTGCTCTCCTTTTCGCCGTCTCCACGCCTCTCGCCTCTCTAGGACTGAAGCTGTCTTCATCAACCCACTCTGTAATATCAGGTTTGGTCCATGTGACCTCTTATTATTTTGCTGGTCCTATTGAATCTGCCTTTAGCGCAGGTTTTATCATCTCTAGCTTAAGATATGTGACCAAATTACCTCGTATTGAGGCTTTTGAGGGGATATCGAAGGATAAGTCTCTTGTTCATTGGCTATTGGACTTTGTTTCTAGGCGAACATTACCTCTTTATGAGGATTCCTTACCTCAGTATGAGGGCTCTTTACCTCTTTGTGAGGCTTACTTACCTCAGTATGAGGATGTTACCCAAATTCTCTATTCCGTTCTTGTGCAATTCTTTGCTCTGTTGGTTGTGTTACCTTATGATGCAGGATTACATCTCCGGAATTTTAGAGACGCTTTCACGACCACCAATCTTCGATCTCCAGTATCAGATTCGGTTTGTCGCTTCCAGAAGGTTTTGATTGCTCAGATCTTTTGGCGAGTGAGGAATTCCTCACAGTTATCAGGCTCTTCAAGTAGATGCTCAGTCATCTCAGTAGCCAAACTTCATGTTGCTTCCTATGCATTTGTTGCCGAAGTATGCTCGGGCAATGGATCACCAAGTGTGCTCTCACATTCCCAAGACTGCATCTCATTAAGCACATTAGAGTTCATTTCAAGTGTATGTAATGGTTTGTATGTATTTATCCTCTTTGTCTATGTTTCCCGCTTTGCGTCTGATGCATCGGTTGAATTAGCCAGTTTGGCTTTTGTTTCATGTTTCTTGAACGTTTGCTCCGGTTATGGAGAGTAGAAGATAATATAAAAGCTTTGTTTGACCAAAAAAAAAATATATGCAAATTATATTTCTGATTAAGTCTCACATTTTTGGTTGTTAGGACTTGCCAGTGCGTCACAACATAGACGTGATGCATGTGGAGAAGAATGTGTCTGATGCTATTCTTTCATTGTTGATGCATAATTCAAAGTCTAAAGATGGTGTTAAAGAAAGAAAAGTCAGTTCCTAATGTCTGTGTTGGAAATTCATGAAAACATCGAGCCAATTAAAAGTTTATGCATTTCCAAATTAATTGACCAGTGTTAAAGACTATAACACACTATTATATATCCATTTAATGTCATACTCTGATTAGAAGTCAGACGCCTTATCCATTGGGCCACGGGCGCCTTGATCGACCGATTCTTACCGACCGATCTTTAGTACGAAAGAGACATGGAATTACATCCGCCCACCTTCGCCAAAAGTTGTCTGGGCAAAAGCGGTCTGGTTTCGTTACGCGACACCGAAATACGCATTTTGCACATGGCTGGGACTAAGGAACAAACTCTCAACAGGGGAAAAAATGATAGCGTTGAATGTAGGAGCAGATCCGACCTGCGTTTTATGTAACAGTGCAGTAGAGACAAGGCAGCACCTCTTCTTTGCTTGTACCTACGCCTCAACTATATGGAAGTCAGTCGCAAAGAATATTATGCAAGCTCAGTACTCTGATCAATGGGACAGCATTGTGGAGTGTCTTCACGGTCAGTTTTTTGACAGCACGACAATGTTCATAGCCAGATACATTTTTCAAGCTGCAATCCATACCATTTGGAGAGAAAGGAATCAAAGAAGGCATGAAGAGAAACCAAGGAATGAAGTTGCCTTAATCAAGCAACTTGATCAACAAATGAGGGCGAGACTTCTATCCATTCGATCAATGGGTGATAGGAGATATGAGAAGGGCTTTCAACTATGGCTGGGAACGAGATAAAGTGGCAACACACCATCTGATTATGAAATCGATCTTTCTGATCTATTAGTATTCTGTTTCCTCTGTTTTTTCAGTTCAGAATATGCTAAGAAAACGGTTGCATTCTTTTGTAAAAACAAACATTTTTCTTTTGAATATAATTTAACATTAGATTCAAAAAAAAAAAAAAGATATGCAAGACATTGGAATTAGGGAGAAATTAGACATTCAGGAAGGAAAGAAGAGACTGTTCTTACCTCCAATTGCATATTACCTGACCAAGGAGGAGAAAAGGATCTTCTACAAGAGGATAAGTCTATTCAGAGGACCTGACGGATATTCAGAAAATATCGCAAACTGTGTTTCAGTGGATCCTCTTGTGATTGGTGATTTAAAGTCGCACGACCATCATGTAGTTCTGCAGAATCTTCTACTAGTTGCACTCAGACGTTTGTTTCCAGATGGACCAAGGGTTGTTGTGATCAGACTGTGCAGCTTCTTCAACAGACTATGTCAGCGAGTAATCGATCCTAACAAACTAATTTCATTAGAGGCAGAGTGTGTAGAGACAATGTGTTAGTTAGAGCGTTATTTCCCTCCATCAATGTTTGATATTATGTTCCACCTACCAATACATTTAGCACGAGAGGCAAGGATAGGTGGACCTGTCCACTTCAGATGGATGTATCCATTTGAGAGGTAAGTAAATTAATTTTTATCTGTTTCTTAAATTTGTTGTGTTATATGCAATGGATGACTAACATATTTTATGTTTGTCTTGCGGATACATGAAAACGCTAAAGTCATATGTAAAGAACTATGCAAGGCCAGAAGCGTGTATGGCTGAAGGATATATGGGTGGAGAATGCATTGCGTTCTGCCTAGAGTTTCTACAAAATTATGTACCGGTTCAAGAAGAGGTTAACCGCAATGAAGACGTTGAGACCTCTGAACATATACTCGAAGGTCGCCCTTTTCAGAAGTTTGTCCAAGTTATACTAACAAATAGGGAAAGAGACATAGCCCATCACTATGTTCTTATGAACACAGCAACATAAATCCATCTGTAGAGTAAGTTTATCTATCTATTTCTTATTTTGGTTAATACATTTCTCATGTAGATGATGACTAACTCATTAGTATTACAAAAAGTATGCATTTGGAAGAACTACAAGCTAATGATCCCCGTTGTGAAAGGCATGAAACACTTTTATGGAAACTCCATGGAACAGGTTCTCTCAGTGGGTTAAAGACAAGGTTTAACACTAATGATCTCAATAAAGTTATCTTTATCTTTTGAGTATAAAATTTTCACACTAATTTATATTTATATTTTGTGTCATTAGATACCATGAAACTCCACCGAGCACTCAGACCAAATGAGATGGTTGGCGTATGAACCTAGGCACTTAACGCATACGTACAAGGGGTATATCATCAACTGTCATCGTTATCACACTGAGGACGTGATGCATAAGACTCAAAACAATGGAGTCACATATGAGACTTTTAGCATGTGTAGATCGAGTGCCAGAGATACTAGACATATGTCAGATATTGTTGCGTATTATGGAGTTATCCAGGAGATCATAATGTTGGATTACCATATGTTTCAGATCCCAATATTCAAGTCTAAGTGGGCAAACACGGGAAATGGTGTAAACGAAGAAGATGGAGTTTCTAAGCACCATGAGGACAAGGTCGACGTTGAATTCAATAGCACTAGGCGAGCATGTAGGAAAAGGATCTATCACACTATCCTCTTTCCTTGGTCTTCTAGTGAGAGAGCATGTTCCAGTACTGCTTGATGATTGGAGGCATCTGGATGAACCAACAAAAGACATTCTGTGGGAGGAAATACATATATAAACTTGTATTGAAACTTGTTATGCTTTTCTGAATGTATTGTATTGAATCACAATAATGTTTGTATTTTGTTGATTGTTCTAGGGAAGGTTCAATATCAATGAAGACTGGAAAAATATTATGTTTTTAGGCAGATGGGATGTTTGTGGCGTGCTTCTAAATCCGATTTACTTCAAAAGTCTGTAATACAAGTAGGACTCAAATATCTTTGTTGAAACCAATAAATATCCAGTCTCTCTCAGCATGGAAAAACTGGGTGAAGAACATAAACATCATCGAATTTAAGGTTATGTATCCTATAACTTTCTTATGTTGTTTTCTGGTTCTAGAACCCAGCAGCACATCAACTTATTTTATAAGGGCCCCCTATGTCGACTTGGCCGGCCTCATCTCGCACTCATACGAGTCCTTGGGTGATTAAAGTAAGCAAGAGCCTGCGAAAGGAGGAAAGAAAATAAGATCAACCCGAGTAAGCATTTACGCTCCAAAAAAACAACAACAGACACATCAGAGAAAAACCAGAACACATACTATAACAAGGTGATGGCTGAACCCCTCCTAAAGGAAAGCCTTGTGCCTCTCAGTAATGGGGACCAGCTTCTGGGGCGCTCCCGACGAGATTTTCTGAACAAGGTTCGCGCAAGAAAGCTTGTCATTCACCAAAGGGCCTTTTCCCTTGTAATAATACGACCATGTGAAGTCCCACAGATCAGACTCATGGTCTACTCCCAGCCCACTTCTGTACCCCTCAAGGACACGATCACTAACAACAAAAGTTACACCATCGATCGGATCAACACAATTCGGGTCAAGCGCCGGCTCATCAACACGAGCAGAGGTAGGTGAAAAACCCACATCTTCAGAACGACCAACGTCGTTCCTAGAATCTGACATGCACCTCTTGCTGCCCACCTGGCAATGCACATTTCCAGGAGCCTCATAACCAGCATTCTCCTCCTCGATGAAAGCAGCACCTCGATTCATGACCTCCTGCTCACAAACGACCTCCCGGTCGTGAACGACCCCCTGCCCACAAACGACCTCCCGGTCCTCCCGGTCGTTAACGACCCCTGATCAAATGTGATCTCTTGATCCTGCTCGACGTCGCGAGTAGGGTCAACCTCCATCTCCTCAACCGCAGCCTATTTTTTCTCACCGTCTTCTCCGACCTCCGAATCTGTAATAGCCGGGTTATCCCTCTCAGCAGCGGTCGGGTTCGCCTCAAGATTGATTACAAGAGGATTCTCAGCAACCGAAAAAAGTCTCCTCCCAATACGATCAAGCAAATTCACGTCTGTGCGACCCATCTTCTCGCCAGATACTCTACATCTTTTTCTAGACAAACGAGAGGACGACGGCTCACTAACTAGATTCGAGGGAGAAGCTGACCCCAAAAACGCAGTCAGAAAAACAAGGATATCAGTAAAGCTGCCATTTACATTTTTCAAAAAAAAGGAGAGAGAGGAAGCATGGAGATAAAAGAACAAAACAATTCCCGAATCAATCTCTGCGAAGGAGTCCCGAAACCTCTTCGCAAAACGCACCTTGGCCCTCTCGTCTCGAGAATGAGGCCAATCTATCGCACCGTGGGCTCACAATTTCTGCAGATCACTAAAAAAGCTCGCAGACCAACTACGTGAAGACAAACGATCTGCAAAAGAAAAACAAAATATAAGACAGTCAATATCAACAAACGATCATAAAAGAGAAGAGGGAGCTACCATGGTCATGATTCCAGGCCTATTTGAAATCCTTATCCATATCAAACACCAGCGCGCTATTAACCCGTGCAAGAAATAACTATCCTGCTAAGCAGTAGTCTTGCACAGAGGATCAGACACAACCTTCAAATTATGCTTGGGCCTCATTGTCACATAGAAAGTCCCCAACCTTCCCCGATTAACCGAAATCGAGGTTAATTCCTCATAGAAACGCAAAGACATGTCAACATCACAGTCAGCGGACAGAATAAGAACCCAAAGCATGTTACGAATGGCTGTAGGGGAAAACTGAGAGATAGCCATTTTTCTCGCTTCACAATATTCGACCAAGAGTCTTGGAAGGGGGAACAACAAATGACAATCCAAAAACCAGCAGTCATACAAACACACCGAACCAGGAGGAGCATCTCAGGTTCGCTCACCAAGTTCGGCAAAAGTAGTTCAAGACCAGGAACACGAGCATAATGTAGGAATATGGGTGTTTTCAAGGTTTAATTCCAAATTACAACCTAACACATAATCACAATTAAGGATCTAGGTTCTAGTAACTGAATCATAAACACAAACCTGATCTTACCTTTGCAGCGGAATGATTGGTGGTAATGACAAGATCAGATTAGAACAGATGAATACATGTTCCTCCTAGGTATCCACACTCTTACAAGCACGGATGGCTGCTAGACCGAGATGGAAGAACAACAGAGAGAGAGACTCTGGGAGGAGAGATGAGCCGCGGCTCCAGCTTACCAAAACGCCAAAAACATTAGCCAACCCTAATGTTGCAATCTCCCTTTTAATCACTAATGGGCCCAAGTTTAATTAATTAAACTAATGGTCCATTAGACTTTTGGGCCCAAGACACAAATCAGACAAAAGCCCATTTGTTGTCTGCCCAACTCTCTGTACAAATACAGTAAATGCCTTAGCATCTTACCGTATTAATTCCATCTTAACTTTCCCGTTAGCTATGGTGTGTGACCCTTTGGGATCATACAATACTGGTAATAAGTCCTAAACTTATAGATCAAGAGCGGACTCTAGCAAGCCATCATGATCACCCAGTATTTATGACTTATGTCTGATCTCGACATTTATCATACTTTCTAGAGATAGTACAGTAGATTTCAGGACATTCCCAACAATCTCCCACTTGTACTGGAATCCTACACAGGACATTCCCAACAATCTCTCGATTGTACTGGAATCCTACATTCCCTAATCCTTTTGTCTCAATATCTCGATCTTGTTGGGTCGTTTAGATGATCCTGATTCAATTCCAGATTCAGATTATCCTAAACATGCGATCTAGGTTCTTCTCAGAATAGAAACAAATGATGATCTCACCTTATACCTGTTATTGCAGCGGAAGAAGATGGTATGTCTGAGATCAGAGAAACACCGAGGGATGAATCCTCCAAAGGTTCACACACGCTTTCACAGAAAACAGCTGCTAGACCACGAGGGGAACTCGGCGCAGAGAGAGAGAGTTTACGGCTCAAGTCTTAGGGTTTATCAGTCTGAAACTCGAGTTTTATGACACAAAACTCGTCCTGTTCCATTTGGGCCATTTGGCCCAAATACCAATTAACTCGTCGGTGTTTGCGCACTGCATCGATCGTTGCACCTTATGCATCGATCGATGCACAGTGGCTAAACCTTTTATTCTCTCTAAGTACAGTAAATGCCTAGCACTTTTACTGTACTTCTGCTAAACCGTTCCTACACATTTTCCTGTTAGCTTAGGCGTGTGACCCATATGGGATCATATAATAAAGGCAATAAGTCCAAGACTTATAGATCATGAGCGGACTCTAGCAAGCCATCATGACCCCCAGTATTATATGACTTATGTCTGATCATTGACATACTCTTACTTTCTAGAGACAGTACCGAGATTACTGGACACAATTCCAACAATCTCCCACTTGTACTGGAATCTCTGTATTCATAATCCTTTTGTCTCAATATCTCGATTAGTCATAAGGCAAGATTAGTGTCATCCTTATAAAGCCTAATCTTGTTCATCGGACTCTGATTTGATACTGACAATACAAACGACTCGGGAAAGTCCGTTTGAGCATGGCCATGCGTTTTCCAGTATTCAAATCTCCGATTGGCCTAGAGATATTCACTCCATTTATATTGGAGGGACAGATCCCATCTTGTTCCATCACTGTAAACTACTCACTTCATGATGTACCCAAACAAGGTCCTTATAGCTATCGCAGAACGATAGCGTTAGACAATGATCAAAGTGCATCAGTCCATATGCAGTCACATGCATGCGAACTCAGGTCTAAGGACTATACTCTATAGTCGTAGTAAGAATCTCTTATGACACAGATATAAATATCCTGAAGAGTTCTTATTAGCGGGTCTTGTCCGGTCGTATGTTCCCAACATACACCTATGTACTGACTTTGATGCCGAGCATCTATGACACACTGAGACTTTGTCATAAGTCACGTACCAATCCAATCTTACACGGTTGTTGGTGTTCCAATTTCAACAACCTTCGACTAGGGACAGGATGATATAAAACATTTATCAAATATAGGATCTCATGATCAAGCTAAATGACTTCGATGACTCAAGATCAAATCATTTACTTCGATGACCTATAAAATGGTTCATATCATTTTGGAACGATTATTTCATCACAGTTAAAATAATCTTGAAATAATAATTTCATTAAAACATAAATAATAATGTTTTACAAGAACATATCAAATAACTAAAATAAAGCTCACAAAACTCCCACTCAAATTTAGATTACATTTCAATGTTTCTAATGCCTACAGCTTCAGTCAGGAGCTCGAGCTTAGGCCTTGGGAGTGGCTTTGTCAACGGATCAGCGACATTATCATCTGTCGGAACTCGGCTGATCTTGACTTCCTTTCTATTAATGATGTCACGTATCAAGTGATATCTTCTTTGAACATGCTTGGATTTCTGGTGTGATCTTGGTTCCTTTGCCTGAGCTATAGCACCATTGTTGTCACAAAATAGTGCCAGAGGCTCAGCCGCATCTGGTATCACACCTAGTTCCATAATGAACTTTCGAATCCAAACAGCTTCCTTCGCTGCTTCTGAGGCGGCGATATATTCAGCTTCTGTAGTGGAATCAGCAACGGTGTCCTGCTTGGAGCTTCTCCAACTTACTGCACCGCCATTCAGACAAAAGACATAACCGGACTGTGACCGGAAATCATCTGTGTCTGTCTGGAAACTTGCGTCCGTGAATCCACTGACTTTAAGCACATCACTTCCACCGTACACTAAGAACTTATCCTTAGTATGTCTTAGATACTTCAAGATGTTCTTTACGGCAATCCAATGGTTTTCACCTGGATTTGACTGGTATCTACTCGTCATGCTCAATGCGTAAGCAACATCAGGACGAGTACAGATCATGGCATACATGACAGATCCTATTGCAGATGCATAAGGAATATTCTTCATGCGCTCAAGCTCAGCAGCCGACGTAGGGCTCTGCTTCTTGCTTAGCGTTGTGCCATGTACCATTGGCGTGAAGCCCTTCTTGGAATCTTTCATGCTGAATCTTTGTAGGACTTTGTCAATGTATGAGTCTTGACACAAGCCTATCAGCCTCTTAGGTCTATCCCGATAGATCCTAATTCCAAGAACGTATGCGGCTTCACCCATGTCTTTCATGGAAAAACAACTTCCAAGCCAGTCTTTTACAGACTTCAGCATTGGAATGTCGTTTCCGAGAAGCAGTATGTCATCAACATACAGAATAAGAAAAACGATTTTGCTCCCACTAGTTTTCTTATACACGCATTGTTCTTCTTCGTTTCTGATAAAGTCAAATTGCTTGATCGCTTCATCAAAACGAAGATTCCAGCTCCTCGATGCTTGCTTCAATCCATAAATGGATTTATGAAGTTTGCATACTTTCCCAGCATTCTTTGGATCTATGTAACCGTCAGGTTGTGTCATATACACATCCTCTTCCAGAATACCATTCAGGAAGGCGGTTTTCACGTCCATCTGCCAAATTTCATAATCATGAAAAGCTGCAGTTGCTAGTAGAATCCGAATAGATTTCATCATAGCCACCGGTGAATAGGTTTCATCGTAGTCCACACCGTGAACTTGTCTGAAACCTTTTGCCACCAACCTGGCTTTATAAATCTGGACATTTCCATCCACGTCAATCTTCTTCTTGAAGATCCATTTGCACTCGATGGCTTTTACACCAACGGGTAAGTCAACCAATGAAAAGACTTGGTTGACCGACATGGAGTCCATTTCGGAATCAGTGGCCTTGCGCCACTTAGAGGAATCTGGGCCCATCATGGCTTGATTGAAGTTCGATGGTTCATCACCATCAATGATCAAAAGATCATGACAGTCAGTCACGAGGAATCCCTGATATCTCTCGGGTTCGTGACGGATCCTCCCGGATCTTCGAACTTCAGGTACTACAGGTTCAGGCTCTACAATTTCTTGTAGATCCTCCTGCTGCTCTTCCTCATTAGGTTGAGCAGTATCCTGTTCATCTTGAATTTCTTCAAGCAGTACCTTACTCCCACTGTCTTTCTTAGAGAGAAACTCTCTCTCAAGAAAGTTACAATCCCGGGCAACAAAGATCTTGTTCTCGGAACGTAGATAGAAGTAATAAGCCTTGGTTTCCCGTGGATAACCAATGAAGTAGCATTTGTCAGATTTCGGTGTAAGCTTGTCTGAGATCAATCTCTTGACATAGGCTTCACAACCCCAAATTCTGAGATAAGACAGCACTGGAGCTTCTCCAGTCCATAATTCATATGGTGTCTTTGCCACTGTTTTTGATGGCGCTCTATTTAGAGTGAACACTGCTGTTAGCAGAGCATATCCCCAAAGGGATATTGGAAGGTCTGTGTGACTCATCATAGATCGAACCATATCCAATAAGGTCCGATTTCTCCTCTCAGACACACCATTCCATTGAGGTGTTCCAGGAGGAGTGAGTTGGGATACGATCCCACACTCTCTCAGATGATCACTGAATTCTTGGCTTAAGTATTCTCCTCCTCGGTCGGACCGAAGAGCCTTAATGCTTTTGCCAAGTTGGTTCTGTACTTCATTTTGGAATTCTCTGAACTTCTCAAAAGATTCAGACTTATGTTTCATTAAATAAACATATCCATACCTACTGAAATCATCAGTAAAGGTAATGAAGTACTGATAGTTTCCTCTTGCATTAGTGGACATTGGGCCACACACATCAGTGTGTATCAGGCCCAATAAGTCACTGGCCCTCTCGTTAGGTTTATTAAAGGGGGCCCGTGTCATTTTGCCCATCATGCAGGATTCGCATTTCTCACATGACTCAAAGTCAAATGAGCCAAGAAGTCCATTCGAATGGAGCCTCTTGATGCGTTTCTCGCTGATGTGCCCTAAACGACAATGCCATAGAAACGTTCGGTTTTCCTCATTAGGTTTAAACCGTTTTGTATTAATGTTATAAATTGGCGCGGATTGATCGAGTATGTAAAGCCCATTCGTAAGAGGGGCAGAACCATAGAACAAATTGTTGCGATTGAAGGAACATAATTTATTCTTAACTGAAAAATCATAACCTTCCAAATCCAACAAAGAAATTGAAATAATATTTCTGCTTATAGCAGGTACAAAATAACAATTATTAAGTTCTAAAATCAATCCCGAAGGTAAAGACAACAAGTAAGTTCCTACAGCTAGTGCTGAAACTTTCGCTCCATTCCCAA
Organism: Orychophragmus violaceus; assembly: GCA_030180135.1. Classification (NCBI taxonomy): domain Eukaryota; kingdom Viridiplantae; phylum Streptophyta; class Magnoliopsida; order Brassicales; family Brassicaceae; genus Orychophragmus; species Orychophragmus violaceus. The sequence continues at coordinate 31,047,302 of CM058233.1, forward strand.
CTCGTAGTTCCACTTGTCCTTGCTTCAGCCTTCTACTGTTGCTGAGTGCCTGCATATTAGTACAAATATGAGCCCCACAACCAGTATCCATGACCCATGAGGTATTATCAGAAGTAGTTGTATTAACTTCTATAACAAAAATACCTGATGAAGAAGTCTCGAAAGTCTTCTTCTTTAATTCCTTTAGACCTTCCTGGAATTTCTTGCAATCTCTTCTCCAATGCCCCAGTTCTTTGCAGAACCTGCACATGTCAGTAGGCCCAGCCTTGGACTTGGGCTTGGGCTTTGGTGTGTCTGAGTCCACGACTTGGACACCCTTGGCCTTTCCCTTATCCTTAGCAGAAGACTTCTTAAACCCCTTGCCCTTTTGTACCATAAGTACATTGGGGTCCTTGGCGGTTTTCTTCAAGTTGGGCTCTGCAGTCTTGAGCATTCCGTGAAGCTCAGGCAGTGTCTTACTCAAGCCATGCATGTTAAAGTTCAGAATGAACTGATCATAGCTTGCAGGTAAAGACTGCAGAATGATGTCGCAGGCAAGTTCCTGGCTGATTGGGCAGTCGAGTTTGTGAAGATGATCGAGATAACCCATCATCTTCAACACATGAGGACTCACTGCCGCATTCGCAGCCAACTTACAGTCCAAGAGGTTCTTAACTGTCTGGAACCTCTCGGTCCTAGCCTGCTCCTGAAAAAGCGATTTCAGGCTTGCCATGATCTCGATTGGAGACAATACACTTTCGAACTGTTTTTGCAGCTCTGGAGTCATTGTCACCAACATCAGGCAATAAACATCATTTTCATCTGACGAATGCTTTTCCCAAGCATTGTGCAGAGTCCTGGCAGCATTGGCAAGAGGCCTCTCGGGGAGGGGATCTCGAAGGACATAATCCTTCTTCTCCTGCTTGAGGACCAGCCTCAAGTTCCTTGACCATGTCAGGAAGTTCGTTCCAGTCAGCTTCTCCTTCTCGAGAACAGACCGGATCGAGAATGTGTTTTGTGTGCTTGTAGTAGTCATATCTGAAATATATAAATAAAAAGGTTATTAGTTATTATGTTCAAAATGACTAATCTCATATTAAAATTTAATATGATTAATCACGCATTATATTCAATAACATAAGTTACCCTCAATAGAATATAATGATTCCAAGATCCACATATAACTAAGATTAAAGTGGGCCACTGGCCGTCACCCAATCTTAGCTTATATCGGTAAGCCCTATATCGGCTAATTATATCCGTGATATAACTCTTGGTTGTGAATCTGGGCCCGAGGCCCAATCCACTCTGATGTCTCAAGGCCCGGGACTCCCGATGGCCTAGTCAAGAAAACCAGACTATACAGTCATGTAATCATTAATGTCTGGGACTCCCAATGACATTTATGAATCACAAACTGTCTTACCCACGCAAAAGCAGACATCCTCACACTGTAAGGCCATGAATGCAATTGAATGGGCTTTGACAGCTGACATAGCCTGGACAAGACATCCACCGCTTGATATTATTTGAGGTTCGTAGGTTTATTAAAATCATTCCCAAAATAGAAGATTACTATTTCGGGAAACTTTCTATTTATGGAAACCTACTATTTTTGGAAACTTTCTAAAATTGGAAACTTTCTAACTTTAGAAACTTCTTTCAAATCCAAAACCCGCAAATTCAGAAACTTCTATTTAAAGAAACTTTCTAATTATAAAATTTCGGAAAATATAATTCAAAAACGACTTTATAAATTTATAAAATAGATTTTAAATTATTCTGAAGAAAGACTCAATTAACTGGCCCAATTGTTTTAACTTCTTGGCCCGAGGCCCAAGAATTGGTCCATGTCCAAGACATGACCCAATTGTCCAATTAATTGACATAACCGGTCTGGTTCATTAAAACTGGTCTAACCAAGTTTTAATTACTACGATGACCACAATTGTCAACCGGTTATTTACTAAACCGGATTTTCTCAATTTATTTGGTCCAACCAAATCAAATTAGAAATTCCTGGTTTAGGCACTAAATCCAATATTTCTTTCGACATTGGATTTCTTATCCCGGTTTAACCAGACTTAATAAAATTATTAAATCTGTTTATTAAACCAGAACGAATCAATTTTAATCAAATTAAACCGAGCCAAAACCCTAACCGCATCGATCGATGCTCACAGCATCGATCCTGCAACGATCGTTCATCGATCCTGCAACGATCGATGCTCTCACGTGTGCACGAACGGTTATCAGGTTTGGCCGAGAGATTCTCGCGAGATCCATGCGATCGTTCGAACGATCCATGCGATCGCGGTCAATCTCTCGCGACTGCAACGATCGATCCTTGCATTGCATCGATCGATGCAATGCGATCTCAGTCGATGCAAGATCAGTTTCGATCGCATACCAAATCAATATAGCTTGGTCATGCGATTTTTTAAGTGTTTGTTTAGGATTTAATTCTTGTTTCTTAAGTGTTTTAATCTTATCAGTAGATTGATTCAAAAACACCTCTTTAAACAATCCTAAAACATGAATCTAAACAAGAAGAACCAGAACCTAAAGCTCTGATACCACTGTTGGGTCGTTTAGATGATCCTGATTCAATTCCAGATTCAGATTATCCTAAACATGCGATCTAGGTTCTTCTCAGAATAGAAACAAATGATGATCTCACCTTATACCTGTTATTGCAGCGGAAGAAGATGGTATGTCTGAGATCAGAGAAACACCGAGGGATGAATCCTCCAAAGGTTCACACACGCTTTCACAGAAAACAGCTGCTAGACCACGAGGGGAACTCGGCGCAGAGAGAGAGAGTTTACGGCTCAAGTCTTAGGGTTTATCAGTCTGAAACTCGAGTTTTATGACACAAAACTCGTCCTGTTCCATTTGGGCCATTTGGCCCAAATACCAATTAACTCGTCGGTGTTTGCGCACTGCATCGATCGTTGCACCTTATGCATCGATCGATGCACAGTGGCTAAACCTTTTATTCTCTCTAAGTACAGTAAATGCCTAGCACTTTTACTGTACTTCTGCTAAACCGTTCCTACACATTTTCCTGTTAGCTTAGGCGTGTGACCCATATGGGATCATATAATAAAGGCAATAAGTCCAAGACTTATAGATCATGAGCGGACTCTAGCAAGCCATCATGACCCCCAGTATTATATGACTTATGTCTGATCATTGACATACTCTTACTTTCTAGAGACAGTACCGAGATTACTGGACACAATTCCAACAGATCTGGCATAAGGCAAGATGCGTGTCATCCTTATATAGCCAGACCATGTTCATCGGACCAGATTTGATACTGACAATGCAAACGACTTGGGCAAGTCCGTTTGGGAGTGGCCACTCTCTTACCAGCTATCAAGTCTCCGATTGGCCTAGAGATATTACCTCCGTTAAACGGCAGGGACAAATCCCATCTTGTTCCATCACTATGAACTACATACTTCATAATACACCCAACCAAGGTCCTTATAGCTCCCAGTTACGAAACAGCGTTAGACAATGATCAAAGTGCATCAATCCATGTGCAGCCACATGCATGCGAACTCAGGTCTAAGGACTATACTCTATAGTCGTATATGAGAACCTCTTATGACACAGATATTAATATCTTGTAGAGTTCTCATCAGCGGGCCATGTCCGGTCATATGCTCCCCTACATATACCTATGTGTCGACTTTGATGCCGCGCATCTATGACCCCTCGAAACTTGGTCATAAGTCTCAACACAATCTAGTCTCAAGTGGTTGTTGGTGTTCCAATTTCAATAACCTTCGACTATGGACACTATGATTTATGTCATTTCGTGGCTAGTCCTTTACCGACTGCAGCATTGGGACGTTATTTCCGAGAATCAGTATGTCATCGACATACACTATGAGAAATGCAACATCGCTCCCACTAATCTACTAGTAAACGCACAGTTCCATTTCGTTCCTGTTCAAGTCAAAACCTTGACTACTTCAACAGAACGAAGATTCCAACTCCGATATGTTTGCTTCCATCCATGAATGGATCGATGAAGCTAACTTACACAAAATGTAATTTTTCGGAGTCCGGGCTCACTTTCGCTTCTTTGAATTTCGCAGATTCGTCGCTTTCAATGATCATCAGATCATGCGAACTTTCAATGATCATCAGGTTCAACTAATGACGAGAAATCACTCTCGGATTAGTGACTGATTCATTCAGATCTGCGAACTTCAGGCTGTACAGGTGTAGATTCTACAGAAATCTGTAAATCCTCCTGTATTTCTCGAATTTCTTCGAGTTACACTTTTACTCCCACTGTTCTTCTTGGAAAGTAACTTCCCTTCTTAGAAAACAGAATGGACGTAAAAGGTAACAAGCCTTGGTTTCCCTAGGACAACCAGCGAAGTAGCACAACTACAAATACTCAGTAAAGACGAATTTGGATCGATTCCAATCCACATTTACGTGGTGTCTTTCAACTGGTATTGGTGGAACTATTTCAGCGTAAACTTAGATATTTCTAGAGCGTTATTCTTAAAGAATATCATGGAAGATTCGTGTGACTCATCTTTAATCATTTCTAATAAGATCTGATTCTTTCTCACAGAAACACCTCAAGGTTTTCAGGAGAAATGAGCTGTGAAACGACTTCACACTCATTCAGATGATCACACCATCAATGACTTAAGTATTCTCACTCTTGATTTAATCCAGAGTCTTAATACTTCTGTCATTCAGATTCTATACTTCATTCTGGAACTCTTTCGACCATGTCAAAGAATTCCGACTTGTGTCTCATCAAATGAACACAGTCTTACTCACTGAAGTAATCAGTAGAGACAATGAAGTACAGGAAATTTTCTCTGGCATTGCTGCTCATCGGACCACATACATGAGTATGTTCAATGTCTAATAAGCCTTTGGGCCTTTCTCTAGCTCGGCTAAGATGGGCCCTTTTCTTTTGGTCCAGTAAGCAGAATTCAAGTCTCATAAGATATCCATTCAAATGAGCCCAAAAGTCCATAACTATGGGGTTTCTGAATCCGACTTACTCTATTTGACCAAAACATTTATGCCAAGAAAAATCAGGTTTAATTCATCAGATTTAAACCAATTTGGTATTTATGTTACATTTAGGCACTTTTTAGTTTAAGATATAAAACCCATTCCTTGAATAGGGTGCTACAATTAACATTTCATTAAGATCAAAAGAACAAAAAACTTGTCTTTATCAAAATGAAAAACATTCAAATTCTTACAAGAAAATGAAAAACAACTCTGCTTAAAGCAGGTACATTGTAGCAATTACTTAATACAAAACCAAGCCTCAAAGGGATCTATAAGTGAAAACCCTACGGATGAAGCAGCATCCCAAGCTCCTTCCAGACACGCAGTTCCACTTGCCCTTCCTTCAACGTTCTACTGTTGCTCAGGCTCTGCATATTATAACAAATATCAGTGCTACAACCAGTATTCAATACCTATAAGGTATAACTTGAAGTAATAACATGAATACCTGATGAAGTAGTCTCATACATCGACTTTAACTCCTCATAATCTTCCATGAATTTAATGCAATCTCTTTTCCAATGCCCAGTCTCTTTACAGTAGCAGCACTTACCAACGTAAGAGGTATCTGACTCGGGCTCAGAAGACACACGCTTGCCATGATTCAAAATCCGGACAACTTTGTCTTCACCCTTGTCAGCATTAGGTTTAGTAAACCTACCCTTCTCGTTCATGAGATTGTACAGGGTACTCTTCACGTTTGGCTCAACTGTCTTGAGCATATCATGCAGTTCAGTCAACGTCTTCGTTATGCCTTTCTTGATATAGTTTCTTACGAACTTATCATAGCTTGACGGCAGTGACTGCAGAATGATCTCAGTTGCCAATTCCTGGCTAACTGGATAATCCAGTTTCCTCAGGTTATCAATGTAACCCATCATTTTACTGACATGAGGACTTACTGGATGATCATTTGGTAGCTTGCAGCTAGTGAGAGATTTAACCAACTGGTATCTCTCCACTCTTACCTGCTCCTGAAATTTCAATTTCAGGCTGCTGATCATCTCTATTGGCGACTCCATGTTCTCATATTGCTTCAGCAAATCTGAGTCAATGGTAGCCAATATCAGACCACGCACATCTACCGCATCATTATAATGCTTATTCCAAGCATCATATACTGCATGAGAGGCATTGGACCCGATCCTCTCGGGGAGAGCTCTCTCAAGGACATAGTCCTTTCTCTCTTGCCTGAGGATTAGCCTCAGGTTCCGCGACCAAGTCAAGAAATTTGATCCGTTCAGTTTGTCCATCTCAAGGACAGACCGGATCGAGAAAGTGTTTTGATTGTTTGTGCTATTCATAACTGAAATTTAGAAATAAATAGAGTTTTAGTTATTTAGTTCATAAAAGAGTAATCTTAATAACTTATAAGAAAACTCGCATTGCATTCAAAATTTCTTTGTTTAACCTCATAAGAATGCAATGATTCCGAGACCCATGTTCAGCTAAATCCAAAGTGGGCCACTGGCCGTCACCCGGAATTAGCTTTACTTGGTAAGCATACACACAGCTAGTTATATCCATATAACTCTCGGTTGTGGATTGGGCCCAAGGCCCAATTCACCAGATGTCTCAAGGCCCGGGACTCCCGATGGCCCAGTCAAGGAAACCAATCTCTTACAGCCAAATAATCACTAAAGTCTGGGACTCCCAATGAAATTAGTGACTATATACTACTTTACTTACGCGAAAACAGACACCTCACACTGTAAGCCATATCTGTAATCGAATAAGCGTTAAGTAGCTGACAAGATTGGAAAGACATCCAAGCTTGATATTGTTTTTGAGGATTTTCAGTTTTATTTCCAAAAATAGAAGATTACTATTTTTTGGAAACTTACTTATTTTAGAAACTTTCTAAATTTAGTAACATACTAAAAATAGAAATTTCTAATTTAATATTTTATTAATATTTTCGGGTTGGGTCACAAATTATAGGCCCAATTCTTGGCCCAAGACCATAGAATTCCAGTTGGCCCAATAATTTGACATAACCGATTCGGTTTATTAATTCTGGTCCAAGACCAAATTAACTATCAAAACCATCAGTTATTTACTAAACCAGACCAGCTCTAAATTATTTGGTCCAACCAAATCAAACTTAGACCAGCCTTCGGTTTAGGTTAAATTCAATTTTTGAATTTCAATCCGGTTTAACCAGAAATTAAATAATACCATGTATTAAATAATTTCCAGCAAACCGCGATTTGGGTTAACCGCTTGAACCACCAATTAAATTGGATCGGTTCAGTTAAATCCAAAACCGGGAAGAAACACCTAGTGTTTTAGCCAATTTGATTTAACTTGCGGTCTAAGGCTTTAAACACACGATTAACCGCCAATTAAATGGACCGGTTAATCGGTGCGGTTTGGGCAACGAAACGCGAAGCTCGGTTTAACCGATTGACTATTCGCGGGACGTAAAATTTTAACGGGCCAAACGATCGGATCCATGATCCAGCTCGGCCCATTAACGCATGATCCGTTACACGTACACGGCATCACGCATGATCGTCCCTTGCCTCACGATCAATTGATCGATCTCGGCCATCACGATCACGCGGCAGCACACGATCGGCTTGTCATTCGGCCATCATCAGATCGATCACAGAGTATACACTCGATCGATCCAAAATAACTATCGATCCATCGGTCGCTTTAATTGGATGCGATCGAACATGGCATCGATGTTACACGATTAATTAGCCGAGACCATAAACGCATTATGTGATCGATCGATCACGTTATGCACTAAGCCGATTCAAGACCACTACCCGGTACACGCGATCCTTCTGCACACGCGAATCATGATTAACACACGGCTTAAAAGCCGATTGATTCACGTGACATCAAGCCGAGATCACGGCTGCATGTCATTACTCGGCCGAGATTAAAATGCATGCAATTAGGGTTAGATCACAAGCGGATCATCTTTTTTTTTCCTTCAATAATGATCCGAGATCATTAGCAATTAGGGTTTAAAAACTTTAATCAATTTTACATCTTAAATCGATTCAAAACCCTTTAATTATTCATATGATCCATATTACATGCAACCTAATGAACCTATGCTCTGATACCACTGTAGGAATATGGGTGTTTTCAAGGTTTAATTCCAAATTACAACCTAACACATAATCACAATTAAGGATCTAGGTTCTAGTAACTGAATCATAAACACAAACCTGATCTTACCTTTGCAGCGGAATGATTGGTGGTAATGACAAGATCAGATTAGAACAGATGAATACCTGTTCCTCCTAGGTATCCACACTCTTACAAGCACGGATGGCTGCTAGACCGAGATGGAAGAACAACAGAGAGAGAGACTCTGGGAGGAGAGATGAGCCGCGGCTCCAGCTTACCAAAACGCCAAAAACATTAGCCAACCCTAATGTTGCAATCTCCCTTTTAATCACTAATGGGCCCAAGTTTAATTAATTAAACTAATGGTCCATTAGACTTTTGGGCCCAAGACACAAATCAGACAAAAGCCCATTTGTTGTCTGCCCAACTCTCTGTACAAATACAGTAAATGCCTTAGCATCTTACCGTATTAATTCCATCTTAACTTTCCCGTTAGCTATGGTGTGTGACCCTTTGGGATCATACAATACTGGTAATAAGTCCTAAACTTATAGATCAAGAGCGGACTCTAGCAAGCCATCATGATCACCCAGTATTTATGACTTATGTCTGATCTCGACATTTATCATACTTTCTAGAGATAGTACAGTAGATTTCAGGACATTCCCAACACATAATCCCGTAGAATATCATCCAATGAATCATGCGTACAGACAGATCGACAGATCGACAGATTTATTTAGCAACGACGAACTTCTTCCCGGACGTCATCTCCTCGTCCACCGCTGCCTTCTTCTTCTTCCCTTTTTTCTTCCTCCCGACATATTCGTTCGAGAGCGATTACTAGAAACAGCCACACTGTGTCTCGAGCGACCACCTTCCAAATCAACGGGCCCGATGCCCTCACTTCGATGACCTCGCTCGTTATCACCACCTCACAGATTCTCCTCGCCATTGCCTCCTCGATTCCCTGCGACAGGCGAATCTAAATTCTCTCTCTCAAGAGGATGGGAGAAAGAGGCATTCGACAAACGGTTTTCATTCGAGAGGTTACAACCGGAGTACCACGATACAGAGGAGGCCTCCATCCCCCGCGAGATTTGAAGAAATCACCATACCCTTCCGTTAACCTAGACTGAACGAGGCTCTCGCCCGATGACTCGGAAGAATCAAGGTGGCCACTACTAGTAGACGGATGATAACTAGATTCTACCCGCATGTTGACAAATCTAAAGCAAACAGCAAAATACAATGGCTCGGCAAAGCAGATACAAGACGAAGATTACAAAGAAAGAGCGATTACCTGAGAAAGATGAGGTAAACTGAAGAGACGAAGACTTGAGAAGAGGTATTTAAAGAAAAAACAATAACCCGAAAAGTCGCGCCGTCTGCTGTTCATGTCTCTTCATTCCTTAAGCCGCGAAAGAATCTAATGGTACAATCGGCGCCGAGCAAAGACAAATGAGCCGATCAGATTTCTACCACTAAGGAACTCAAAAATTCATCGAATCCGACTCAAGCCAAAGATCGACGAAACTGGGGGGGGATAATTGTTGGATATGGGTTTAACACCTCATCCATAAGCCCATTGAAATATGCCACCTCCTTAAAACATTTCGGCCCAAAGATAAACCCACCAAGGAGTCAAAAGCCCAATAAGAAGTCAGACCATTTTTATTATAAATAGACCCTTCACTGTTTCATTTTATGCATCTTGTAACTGGCGAAGACTCCGAGCTACGCTTATAAAGCGACAAGCCCAAGCAATCTCTAGGGAGCACGTCTGTCAATGGACTCCCACCTCATAATCTTGTTCATTGTTCAGATCCGGCCTAATCATTAATACAGAGAGTTTACGAGCCCCACTTTTAATCTATTCTTATCTTGTTAGCTCGGACCCCTTTGATCGTGACCCTCACTTTTTTCGGACTAGATCGAAATTCTGTAACAACATAAACTAACGAAAGAAGTATCTATTTTTGAAAGTTGGCTATAATTTGGGTTTTTCTATTGCTTGGCTGGCATCTAGTGTGTACAGGTTTAACTATTTTAAAAATAAAATTTGACTGACATATGAGGAATAGACAGCTGCAAAACACTAAGAAAGACACAATATTAAAAAAAAGAAGCTAAAACCGGCACCCACCAAACAACACAATGAAGCAGTCGAAAAACCTGTAATTTTTATAAATAGATACTTCTTTCATTAGTCTCTCTCAACCTAGTTTTTTTCACCTACTATGAGTTTAGTCACTAAGGACCAATCATGCCGTGCAATTAACACATATTAATGTCAACGGCATAAGCAAGAAGGTAATACAATTATAAAATCATGTCTGCCCCAATGTTCAGCGAGTAAATTTTGATTATGATTTGAATATCCATCAACATTCTCCAAGTTGTTAGAGGAAATTGACCGAGTAAATGAAAGTATGGGTGGCTACTGCAACCACAAATGATGGTACCACATCTCGTAAACCTGAAGCGAAGAGAAGCTTATAAACAACGACTTCATGAAAACCAACATCTATGGGTTGTTCAGTTGACAAGGGAATCCTCAATTAAAGCTGCATTTTCAATTAAAGTTGTTTGCAGGGTTTTTCGGAGCCTCTTTTCACTTGATATATCAATTGGGCTCAAGTGCAACACTGTTGTGGCATTATCTTGTGGTGGAGACATTAAATAACTCAATCTAAATCCTCTAATGGGCACGGTTAAATAAATCGGCCCAAACAAACTTTTATACAAAACCATTATGAACCCCGAACAGATAAACTTAACACACACACCGCCAGATAAAACCCGGCCATGCCATGACCTTGATAGGAAAACTCCCAGGGCGTGAAGTCGGAACCAAGAAAAGGAAGAGAAGACACCACCCACATGGAAGAAATAAAACGGGAATCTGAGAGAAAGAAAAGCAATCAATCCAAGGAAAGATCGTTGCTGTCTCCAGCCACCACCGAATCCTTGTTCAAGACCCATCTTTGTCGTTAAGAGCTTTGAAATTACTAAAAGACTCTTTCAAGACCCATCACCATCCTCATAAGCTTTGAGCATACTAAAATCCTCATTAAAGACCCTCTGAACTTACTTGATGAAGACATCAAGTCATCATCAAACAATCAGCCTAGAGGAGAGATCATTCAACCGGTCCATTCTCATGGAGAGAAGCAGCTTGGCCGTACCAGAAACATATGTTCGTTTCTTGGAGTATATCTACCAAACCAAAGGAATCATCACGGAGTAGAAAAGTTTCAAAATCTTTCCAAATAAAGAAGATATTCAAGTTACAACCCAGCAGATTTCCAAAGGACCTAATGGAGACATATGAACACAAATTGAAGCATTGCAATTCAACAAGGATGAATCAAGAAACAAAATGACATTTCTAAAATCTTGGTTTATCAGGAAATCCATGAGAGTTGGAATCCGACCAATCTTGGTTATGATGTAGAAGTTATTTAACTTCTAAATGCTGTATTTGAAAGCTCATGTGTTTAATCACCTGCAAACCATACTTTGGCTACCGTGAGATAAAACCAGTCAAGAGAGACATAAACCATCCGGGAGATTTTGGATAATATCTTCCATCCACCAGCAACCACATGATCATGAGGATCCTCTTGCTTGTATACTTCATGTATATGGATGTGTTCACACTTGGAGCCATAAACTCTCCAACAACTTTTTTCTCTGAAATTTAGCCACGAATTGAAGCTCTCTCACATTAACCAGAATGTACATAGACATTCTACATTCATGCCAAATCTTTCAAGACTCAATCACACATCAATTTTTCTTAAATTGGCTGATTCATTATGGATGCCTCCAACGGCCAGATTCTTTATTTATGATTCTTTTCTTCTATTATTTTGTTAATACACTACAAGAAAACAGGCCATTAGCGAGGGAAAAAACCGACGGATATCCGTCATTTCTATTTCGTCGGAAAAAAAATTTCGTCGGTTTTTCGTCAGTAAAAACCGACGGATTACCGTCGGAAACAAAACCGACGGATTATCGACAGGATTTTGACGGACATAATACCAACGAATTTCTGACGGTATACTGACGGAATATTACCGACGGAATTTTGACGGAATATTACCGACGGAATTCCGACGGAATATTACCGACGGAATTCCGACGGATAAGTAAAAAAAAAATATATTTCGAAAATTAATTATTATTATTATTTAGAAATATAATAAAAACAGAAATTTATTAAAATTTACTAAATATATTTAATAAATATTTCAAAATGTTTTAAAAATTCTTAAAAAACTTTGAAAATTTTCTGAAAAGTTTCTAAAATATTAAATAACATTTAAAATATCTATTAAATATAAAATGTGAAATTGTTTTTTAGAAAATGGTTTTTATAAGATAAAAACGTTTTACAATTCAAAACAATTTTTAAAAAAAGTCCAAAAATATATTTCATGTTCATAAAAATATTTCAAGAGTTTTACATGTTTTAAAACGTTTAAAAAGGTTTTCCAAAACGTTTAAATCGGTTTTAACAAAAAAAAAAAATTAAGAAATCAAAATATTTATTCCCAAACAATCCAAAATCTTAATACCTAATGTTCAATCCGTCATTCTCAACCTAAACTACCTTTCAATCTAGACATGCAACCATTTCCTAGAATCCTACAACCTAAACAAGAGATTTAAAAGAAAATCAATCGGTTGAAAGGATCACTTACATGTTCATGATGAATTTGGCGGTCGGATTTGGTGTTTCACGGTGAGAAACCGGCGAATTTCTAGAGAGAAGAACGGAGATGCCGAGAGATGAGAGAGAGACGTTTCAGAGAAATGGAGAAGAAGAAGTTTGGTAGAGACAATTAAAAACGATTTTTGACGGAAATCCTTCGGAAATCATTTACCGTCGATTTTCCGTCGGAAATTTTGGCGGTCCAAATAATTTCGCTAAATTTTGGCGGTTACGCCAAAAATTTTCATGAAAAAAGCGCCATAATTTATGACGGAAAACCGAAGAAAAACTAAGCGAAAACCGACAGAATTCCGTCAAAAATTTCTGACGAAATTCTGAGGGTTTAGGGTTTCAATTAGGGTTTAGGGTTTCAATTAGGGTTTTGACTTTGGCATTTTATAATGTTCACATTTATATGCAACAATAACATTGAAGTTTTTGATTATAAACCTCAGTTTACAAAAAATTATAAAAATGAAAAGTTAGATAAGGTTTGACACTAACTACGTCTTAACCGTTATTATATACTACGAAGTGTTTCGGTCCGACGTGTTGTAATTTTTTCTAATCATATAAACAATGTCATTTGGATCAGATATTGAAAACTAATAGTACAAACTATCATTACATTAACTACTGAGAGGCTTTACGATTATCCGTTTCCCATTCCGAAACCCCAAACCCTAATCCGTCGAAAATCTGTCGGTAATTATTGACGGATTTCCGTCGGAATAATAAATATCGACGGATTTCCGTCGGAAATATAAATATCGATGGATTTTCGTCAGAAATATTTTTAAAAACAAAAAAAAGTATACATTGTAACTTTGATACAATTAGTTTTTTCTAATCATACAAACCATGTCATTTGGATTAGATATTGAAAACTAATAGTACAAACTATCATTACATTAACTACTGAGAGGCTTTACGATTATCTGTTTCCCATTCCGAAACCCTAAACCCTAATCCGTCGAAAATCCGTCGGTAATTATCGACGGATTTCCGTCGGAATAATAAATATCGACGGATTTCCGTCGGAAATATAAATATCGACGGATTTCCGTCAGAAATATTTTTAAAAAAAAAAATTTGCACCATGCGATGGAAAATAAACCGTCGGTTTATCGTCGGGTTTTTCCGACGGAATGAGAAATCGTCGGAAATTTCCGACGATATTCCGTCAAAAAACGTCCCGTCGAAAATTCCTCGATTTATCGTTGGTAATTTCCGACGGAATTTCTTCCGTCGGTAAACGCCCTGTTTTCTTGTAGTGATAGTATCTGCCATACGATTTTTAAATGAACCATTTTTATTTTTACATAAATCAACCATTGATTTTACATAATTTCCATTTCCAAGACAATAATAATATCCTTCACTACGTGAAAAGCAACGAGTAAAACCATCACTAGACATTGTACAAATTACCAACAGCTAAGTTTAAGAGCTTCCTGGAAACGCTTCTCTAGTGTACCGGGATCGTCAAAGAGCCGGCCGAGACAAACCGCCCAACGATCCTCACCGTCCGATGACTTCCAAGGAAAAAGAAGATCGAATACACGTGTTGACTTAACCAGTGGCGATGACGGAGCCTGGTTTGTCTTTGATTTGTGGATAAGTAGAGGATGTGAGAGTATGAGCATTGCAGCTGATGGTGCCATTGATGATTGCTTTGAAGATCTTTTAACTATGAAGAGTTTGATAAGTTTCTGATTATTTTCGATCTGGATTTACGAGAATGCATGTGTGCGTCATATATATATCAACCGTTGTTGGACAGATAGACATGCAAAAATTAAATGATGGAGGAGAGTAGTTTTCTGTGGGAGCCGCTGGAATGATTAGACGGAAATACTCAAAAGTTAAATATAAAGAAAGAAAACTATGGCATGTGGGTTGACAAGTCTAGCTTGTGTCAAAACTATGTAACGTAGGCGTTGCACGCGTAGTTCCTACGGGCGCCACCGTCTCTCTAATTGTTTTATATTTTACCATGAAATCCTTTCATACTTTTTCTAGAAAAATATTGTTTAGACATTTTAAGTTACTTACCTTTTACAATTAGATTATGTTTTTTGGATAATAATAGAACACATTTAATATTTAGCCCAAGTCAATAAAATTGTCAATATTGCTGTGGTAGCGGATTTGCCTAGTAGTTTGCATTGCCTAATTGCTATTATTTTTTTTTTAGTGTTGATACAGATTATCAAAACTATTGCAAGAACATTTTTTACAGATAATACTATCTCCGTTCTACGAAAATCATTCATTCTTATATGTGACCTATATGTCTCCAGTTTAATATAAAGAATCAAGTTCATATTAGTGTTAAAGAATTCTAATATAAAAAACGACAACGTGATAGATCGGTTTCGATTAGAGAATTAGAATTCGGGTTTATTGATAACCCCCTTCCTTAATTTATTATGTTGTATATTCTTCTCCTATATATATATATATAAATATATTATATATATTTATTGCATATAGTTAACTATATGTATATAGTTTCTCTTATTCACGTATATGAAAAGGTATGACTTAACGTCACCGTAAGTCACCTACTTATGTCTATTGTTGTGTTATATATGTGTGTTTTGACACAATTATAGTTAATGAAAAGCAACAACAAAACACATATACAAAAGTGTGAAGAGAGAAAGAGAGAATATTGAAGGTCTGGATTCTCTTATCCATCAAAGAGAATCATAAGGTTTTGGAGGTTTAAAGAAGGAGAAATCAAGAAGTAGATTCAATCAATTCAAAGGATCAAATAAGCATGGATCAAGGTTAGTATTGTTTCTTCTTTTTTAGAAAAACATAGGATTGAATTAAATCAAACCTAGATGATTTTAGAGATGATTTCATGAATTTGAAATCAATAAAAGTTAAACTTATAAATCCATCCACGATCACGATCAACGGCTCCACCTACTCCTGAAAACTTACTTATAAGCTTGCCTCCATTAATTTTGTAAAACTTGCGCCTTCGGAGATACGAACCCAATACCTACCGGTGTACAGTTTTAACCACTTAACCACTAGACCATGGTTGCTCCACTCTTTTTTTTTTTCATTTAGGGATAGTTTTCTCCTTGCATTGCCTAATAGTTCTTTCTTTTCATTTAGCGATAGTTTTTTTTTAGGAAATCGTTAATAATAATTACTATTGTATATAGGTACGAGAATATCTCCTAGAATATATGTACATTGTTAAAGTAGTTAGAGATCTAGCTTCTAGTCTATATTTGTGTATATAAGCTTTTTAGTATGATGAATGTTAATTGGTCAGCAGTGCAGATAGGCTAGCACGCAGTGCTAGACTCAGACAGTCAACTAGCACACATATTGGGCCGGAACCACCGATATGGATGATAGGAAATTAGTGTTCTTTTTCTATTTTGTTGTCAAAAAAAAAAAAAAAAAGAATGTTAATTGGTCAATACACAATATTCTCCACAATCATTCGACATCGCATCAGAACATCTTTCTTAAATTAATAAGAGATTCTTTCTTTCTCAAAAAAATTTGTTCTATCAATGAATACACCTCCATCGCACACTTAAAACCATCAACCCGATGGACTTGCAAAACCCAATAACTGCAATCAATTTGGTGAATATCACAAAGTTTTAAACCATGAATTATCTCACATGAAACATGTGAATTCTATCCTTTAAGTAAGGATACGATCTTCTCAAGTTCAACGATGACATCGCTCATCCACTATCGCCAACCATTAAAACAAACAATGTTGAGACAATCAACCCAATATTCAAGGTGGGGAAAATACAAGACATTATCTTGTTCAGCACTCTCATTGGAGCAGTCAACATCTCTCTCCAACCCTTAATCACAAGCTGCCACACTTCACTTGAAGTTTGGAAAACCCTTGCGTCAACCTACGCAAAACCTACTCGGGGCCATATTAAACAACTGAAACAACAACTAAATCTATGAGTCAAAGGAAACAAAAACATAGATGATTATATGCAATTGGATAAAACCAAAACTGATGCATTATCACTTCTCGGCAATCCTATGGATCAAAAAGATCTCATGGATACTGTGTTTAATGGTTTATCAGACAAATACAATGTGATATTCCGATATCATTGTTTGAACGGTATGAGAGGTTGTTCAATCGATAAATCGCAATCTCCATCATTGAACCACAAATCTCTTACTTGTCAGTAACACCGCATCATGTGCATCAACGAAACCCAAACTAGAGAGCAACATCACCACAAGATCAACACAACAATTGTTGTCTTAAAAAAAAATTGGTGCAACCCCCATATTTGGGCAACTGTCAAGCCTACATAACACATGGACATAGTGTAAAATATTTACCAATGTTTCATCTAGTTTTTCATCAACAAGGTTCATAATCGCAATCTTTCAAACCAAGAAGAGATAACAATGATTGGTCTCCACAATGCCTCAGTTCAGCCACTCAATTTGTCCTTATGGCTCATTGGCAGCGGAGCAACGCACCACATAACATCTGATCTCTCAAATATTTCTCTACACTCACCTTACAATGGATAATATGGACTCATGGTTGAAAACAGAGATGGTCTTGAAATAACACAGAACGGTGCTTTTTCTCTCTCTCAATCTTCTAATGTTTTATGAATACCCTCGATTGCAAAAAAAAAAAATATTTTTTAGTTCATCAAATGTGTTCTGGCAATCTTGTTTCTGTGTAATTTTTCCATGGTTTGTGTTACAATCATTATTTAAAAAATTTTAGCATTCATTTCACTCATGTTTTTGTGTCTTTGGTATTGTTTCATATTGATTTTCTTAGGACTCTCCATTCACTTAAGAGGTTTATTGAATCTAGAATTAGGACTTGCATGTTTTGGTCCATTTTGGAGTGTATTCTTTTATTTTCTAGGTGATTGGAGTACCCTAAATATTGATTATTCATGGATTTTGGATGTTGCTAGAAGAAGAAGAGCTTAGTTTTTTTAATCACAATGGCTTAGCACAGTAGCCGCCGGAAACTGCTGGAAGTAAGCAAGTCGTTGGACCATTCTTTGTCGATCATTACGGTTCGGGCATGATTGTCAAGGCAGATCGTGGGGCGTGTAGCAGTCCATAAAGATGAGAATCGATCAGAAGAAATTGCATTGTAGGCGTTGTGGTCTCAACCTGTCGATACAAAACAATGGACGAGCCACAACAATTACGGCAAACCGCTTCGATCCTGGTCCGTGCAACAAAAATATACTTCGGTCTAAACCAACCGCTGTGAAGAAAGCGTCCTTGGCCAAATTCAACAAGGATATTTTGGGTTCATGCGCTGCGATCCACGCCAACCAAGATTAAACAAGGAGATTATTTGGTTTATGCATTGCGGTATAGAAGATATGCGGCCCGTACCAGGACATGCACATAGAGGTCTAGACTTCCCAACAAGAGCCGTATGATATGACGAGCTAAGGACCAGAAGAGGCATCGGTCAGAGCATAACGGTTAGGCTAGAACCGTGGCCAGGACCCCACAACCACAAAGACTGAGCCATAGCAGTCTGGCCAGACCAAAGCTATCAGTCCATAATCCATTTTACCTAACTCGTCTGGGTTATGACCCAGTTTGTTCCTAGTTGACCCGGTTGAGCAATGTTCACTATATAAGGATCTAAGACATAACTTTCTAATCTATCTTGTTTTCTCTCTAAAAACGTTTCCTTTTATGGTTCTATGCACTTTATAAGAAAAATTGGGAGGTTTCGAGTAATCTAAGCTTGTTTCTTCTAATATTTTTTTCTTATCTTTCTCTAATCTTTAATCTTGACATGATTTCTATGGATTTGTTGGGTTAAGGATGATTAGTGAGTAGTTTCTATTAGAGTTCATGGGTGAGGTAGATTAGGGTGAAATTAAGGGTGATCTTTGATGTTTATGGCTAGATTCTTTTATATATATATCCTTCATGAGTATGCTTAATGGTAGATTAGCCATGATTAGGCTAGTCTAAATCAATTCAGTCATCCAAGTTAGTGGCTTAGAATTAACATGGACGATGTTTGATGGTTGAAGATGAGCGCTCCTTACTAACGTATCCGCATTTTGTTTTTTTGCTTGTGGGATCCAAGAAATCTCGAAGATCTTGAAGAATTTAGTTTTTCGAACTACTCCATGTGTATTGTAAACGCATTACACTCTTTTGGTTCTGAGACCATCTTCACCAACTGGGAATAATGTGTAGCAAAAGTAACTTATTCTTGTTGAAATAAACTCATGCATTCTATGATCCATATAGATTAATGCCTCAAATTTGGTGTGGAGTGATGAGAGGCTACTCCTAATATTTGTTGCCCCCATCATTATATTCACACCTTATTCAAAACAGTTATACCAACTTTGGCATGAGTACAAATCATCTTATTTCCATGAATTATATATATAACACAATTTTCCCTTTTGAATCATATTTGTTTCTATATGACTCCATTACCATATGATCTGCATATTTCTTTAAAGTCGATTTGTTTGGACTTCTTCGCATGTTAGGAATTATGTTTCAGCCATGCTTAAAATCCCACGAGGGTTCCAATCTAAGTTTCTATATTATTTTTCATTCTTACTTTTCCAAATGTACCATAATATTCAAATGAATCATTCATTTGTTATATGAGAATAGGTAGTCCACATTTTTGAATATCGATGACATGGAAAATACTCCTGCATTTTATGGAATTTGTGATAACGCCCATGTTTGTATGGCCTGTGGAATTCAAAGAGAATATGATTTATCATTTTTCTTTTGCTCCTCATCTGACACATTATACATCACAATTAATCTCTCTAAACTTAAAATTTTCTCTTTATCAACTCAGATTTAATTTAAAGGCATAAATTCCAAATACAGAAGAGCCCAAATTTTTTTGAGATAATAAACAAACAACATGTGTCATCTTCTGATACATACAAGAAAATAATCATGCGTCAATTGTTGAAAATCACCAACAAGAAATTTCGGCTGTCTTGGGAGGAAGGCGCCATCGAACTTGGATATCCCATTTGCCGTTCATCATAACTCATCCAATGATATTCTCTCCGGATATGATTCGTCTAAACACAAAACCGCAATCCAATTGAAAGAGCTTCGCCGCAGTACCAAAATCGCCACGACGTGGAATTTCAACATCGACAAGACCCAGTATATTGATCCGGTCTGTGCCCACCAGCAATGATCATCCTCCTAGAGCGAGAGTGGAAACGTGAAGGTATGACTCCATCAATCATTGGAAACCTGGGGAATACGGTCTGCTCCGGTAAAATATCAACTGCGGAGAAGAGAGAACTGAAATCTGGTCATGCCGGAAACACGAAATCAGAGAAAATTGTCTGAACTTTATTGGAAAAGAACAAGTAAGAAATCAAAAACGATTTCCATAAGGGCAAATCGCATTAAAAGCACAAAGAACATGACTTGTCAAAAATATAGCACAAAGGAAGAAAAATCATAAAATAGCACAAAAACATGTTTTGTCACTAAATTAGCCCTAACCCTAAATCTTAAATACTAAACCCTAAACCCTAAATACTAAACCCTAACCTTGAATAATAAACCCTAAACTCTAAATACTAAACCCTAAATCCTAAATAATAAACCCTAAACCCTAAATAATTAACCCTAAACCCTAAATTATATAATGCTATAAAAGTCTTTGTAATTAAAATAATGCTAAAAATGTGAATTATTTTTCTTGGTGCTATATTTATGATAAGATATGTTTTTTGTGATATTTATGACTTTTTTTTTTTCCATAAAGAGAAATATAAACAGGAAAAACCAAAAAACAGTCCAAATTTTATAAAAATTCCTTGCCGACAAATAGTTTCGAAATTGTTAGACAAATAAAATGTTTCATCTTTTTTGTAATTGGTTTTCTTATTTAATTGCATGACGGAATAAAACTAATACTGACACAGCCTACACAACATTGCAAGTGGGCCTTGCCCAGATTTTTTTCGTCATTAGACATACGTACATAATTGGAACATACTAAGAGGGTTTTATTGGATTAGTGATTTAGAGGATTTGGAGGGATTTAGATTTGGAGGGATTTTAATTGGAGTTTGAGAATTTTGATGGTGATTTTAGTAAAATTTTAAGAATTTTGAGGATTTTAGTGGAGATTTTAGGATATTTAAGATCTTTTATTAAAACTATAGATAATCTTTATTAGTTTTTTAAAAAACTTTATTTTCTATTGAAATGAGAATATGATATTGAAAATTTTAATTTTTTTGATTTCTAGTTAATAATTTTAATTTTCAATTAATATGTTTCTTTTTTAAATTATTTTTTCGTTTTTATAAGATTAAATTTTTTAAAAAAATCAAAAAACTTCAAATACCATCATAAGAGGTGGTATTTGTATTCATTAATTTGTAACTATAAATTATCTCTCAAATCCCTCCAAATCCTATATGATAGATTTTATTGTTGAAATCCTTAATTTCCAATAACCTGGTATTTTAAATAATTTGTACAAATGATCAATACAATAAGCTGAGATTTTGAATGATTTGCACAAATGTCTAATTCAATAACAGGAGATTTGAAAGAAAAATAAAATCCTCTCTCAAATTCTTTGTCCAATAAACCCTCCTAAAGGATCATACATCAACTTTAAACACCAAGGGTATGCGATATTTTGGCGATATAACTGTCTGTATACAAGACACCTTTTCACACCGAATTTTTCCGGCCGACGCTGGCCTTTACGGCGTCGGTCGGTCTCCTTTTGTCTCTTTTTGTGTTTCTGATCCCTTATTGTCTATCCTACATTACTTTCTGTGAAGTTCTATTGATTATTATGTTTCCATACGTGAAGAATCATGATTTTCGATCTCACATCGTCGCGTTGATGGAATTGAATTCGCCGAATTCATTACATCCCACTATCTTGCTCCTACAAAATCAACCGTCTGGACCAGAGACCCTTCATCTAGCGCCATCAACGGTTGGTGAATGGCAAAGAAAGCGATTAGACGAGAGCGACGATATACGAATCATGTGGTTTCCATGGTTATGCTGTAACCGTTCAACGATCATGGTTTCTATTTCCGGCGTCTACGCCGGTGTTATGTCGGTATCAATTGCCGTAAGTCTTTTAAAACTAACATTACGAGTTAGTTTTTTGGTTTATTCCGAGCATCATTGTATTTCAATGGTGTCCCGACGATTATCACAAATCTTTTCGGATTTGTTATGTCATCCAAGACCGGCAAGAAAACCACCATGGTATTTGTTGATCTCTTCAAGGAAACAAATGTCAGAGACAAAATTTTACACAAAGACCTTGGTACGGAAGTGTTGGTACCAATACGTCTACTTTCCAGAATTACATTGCGACACATCGGCTTTCAAATTGCGTTTTGTAAAAAAGAAGTTCAGCCAAAAGATGCTGCAAACAAATCACATCAGAGAAAAGTCAAATATGAAGTTGGACAATAACCGATATCTCGATCGGTTAGCGAGTAAGACTACTCCTCGGAAAGCATCGTCAAACTCCCTTCTGCTGTTTTTTCTCAGTATATGTCACATACATTCGTGTATGTAATAACTGTGTTGATGTAATTCCGCATATGTCTTTGATATTGTAATCGTACTATGTATCTTTTAAATTAATAAAGATTAAATTTGTCGGAAAAAAAAAAAAAAAAGGATCATAAGTGAACCAGACATTTTGTAATCTACGCCAAAGCTCATAGTGAAGATAGAAACTTTTAGAAGAAACCCTATAATTACGCCCTACAGTTTAGCCCATCGAAGAAAGCCAAAACAAATTATTTCGCCTCTTGATAATCATTCGATCGAAGTGAAGTTCACAAATTGTAACAATGAAATAGTCTCTCAAAATATACAATCATCACAAGCAAGTCTCGAAAGAGGGATGCATGTCCTTCAATCTTAGTAGATCACCAAATTTATGAACCAATCACAACAGGGGATGAGCACAAGGGATAGAGTATAAAGGGAGTGAGAGTAATGTTGGCATCGGTTGAAGAGATAGTGTAAGGCATAAATTAAGAGCATGTAGGATTAATCGCCGAGAAATTTGGAGGAGAATTCAAAGACAAAACCACATAAGAATATCCGCTCAATCCCAAACCATAAAGAGTAAGGTTACCATCTCTGAAGCTTGTAATTATATTTTAATGTGTTTTCAATCCTTTTCCAAATGGAATCCACCGACTTGAATTTTTTTATGTGAAGACAGTTGTTCAATTCACTCCAAAGGAAGTATAGAGTCGCTTCCCAGCCAGGGGGGAATCAAAAAATTTATGTTCCTTTAAAAATTTAAGGATTGTAACTAGTAACTGGCCGTATTTCTCTCTGTAGGGTTTTAGTCGAACCGCCTTGCATGTATTGCTTTTGTCGATTGTTGATCTTGCTTGCATTATATTGTTCTCGTTATTTTTTTTAGGTTGCTAGTTGTTAGAGGTGGGTTAAGTACCCCTCTAACGGCCCAATAACGAAGTGGCCCGGAAGAGATCCGGTCAAGAAGGAATAATAGAAGTCCGAAGAGATGAAGTCCACTAAGTCGACGAAATTCGGCGACCAGTTCGGCGACGATCCACGACGACCTTTATGGCAAAGGAAAAAAAATGTTAATTTGACATTTTCGTTAAGGATATAAGTGGGAATCTTTTATGAAATAAAATCTAAGTTGTTCACATTTTATAAAGAATATCAGAGAGAATCTAGTGAAAACCCTAGATCCTCTAATATAAACATACATCGACAGTTTGAGCTTTTTCTTTTGACGGATGTATGTATTTGTGATGTGTGAAGTGAACGGCGTCCTTTGAGTCTCTTCAATGATTCGGTCAATTTCTGGGCAGATCCTTTGACGCTATGGACCTCACCATTTAGTTCTTTAAGGGTGTCTCTGAGCTCGGTCAACTGTTTCTCAACTTGGCTGCGACTTGCTTCGCGAACAGGTGTTTCATGAGCTTCCTCGTGGAATGTGCCTCGCTCGTAGCGATGGTTATCCCGGCGCGAGTCATTCTCACGACGCGATCTTTGTCTGCGATCCGAGCCTCGGTCGTGTCGAGACTCATAATCATTTTGTTCATATTCATCTTCTAGGTCTCTGTTGGGCGAGTATCGCTCATGATAGGAGTCGTCTCGACGTGAATTCCGCTTGTGTTCACCCGAATCACTTTTTCGATGCGAGCCTCGTTCGTGCTTATCCCCTTCATCACGGTCTTGGCGTGAGTTCTTCTTAGGTTCTTGACCTTGGTTTTGCTCTTGACGATCTCCTTCGGATGTTTCGTAGATCAGTCGTTTGGCGACTTTATCTTTTACCTTCGGAGGGACGTCGCGTTTGGATTTCCTCGACTGTTGGTCTGAACGAATTCGATCATGCTTAGTCTGCAACATGTCGATTCTTTCCGAAAATTCTTTTATCAAATCGTTCTGGGAATCGATTTTGGCTATCAGAGTGGCTAGAACGTCATCCTGGTCGACTTGTTCTGCCGTTTTGTCGAGTGACGGGATACGTTTACCGTCGTCTCGATCTTTTCTTGACTTGGCACCTCGTGGCTGTTTGCCGTCGAGTGCCGCGTTTTCATCGTCGTGGTCACTTAGTTCTTAATCACTTCCTTCGGATTCAACCCTGGGGTTATCCTCCGGATTGATCTCGTTGTTACTTCCAGGCATCTCGTTCAGAAATTTATTCTAGAAAGCCCCACGGTGGGCGCCACTTGTTGAATCTCAACTGGGTCTATCCTAAGATAGCAAGAGTTTTAGGGTTTTTCTCAAGGGATTCTAAAAGAGGATTTCAAGAACACGGCGAGAATATGGAAATTAGGGTTTCGCTTTAGGTTTCCGAGATGGAATAAAGCGGTAAAGAGAGGTGTTTAAGTCGCCGGAGAGAGATTAGGTCAAATCGGTTTGCTAAAGTCTCTCAGGCAATTGTATTATGAAAAGCGTGAGTTTATTGAATGACGAGATCCCTTTTTATAGGGTCACAAAGTCGGTTTAACAGAATAAAGGAATTATAGAAGATAATCGCGCATATTTCCTGTTATCTCGGCTCCGAATATTCTAGGATATTTTCCTTATTTCGGTGCCTTTACACTTTGCGCCGCGTTATTCTTTACCGGTCGCATCCTTTGTAACCCTAAATGTGAAGCGGTTTGGACCGGGCCGGGTTTAACTCGGTTTTACCGGCTTGGGTCTTAAACCTACTTTCCATCTTGGGCCGACTTAAATTCTGAATGGGCCTTTTAGGGAAAGTGCTAATCTTTGTTGGGATAGTGTCCTGAAATCACACTTGTGCTCACTCCTGATGATAGTTGTGTGTCGAGATCAGACATTCGTATAATACTGGGCGGTTGCAATGTTTTGCTAGAAGCCTCTTGCAATCTGTAAGTTGTAGACTTACTGCCAGTATTATATGATCCTATAGGGTCACACACTTAAGCAAACTGGAAGATTAAAATATGGGAATGATCATTATGGTAATGATCATGTTAATGAAGGAATGTTTAGATCAATCCTGATTCAATTCTCAGATTCAGATTATCCTAAACATGCGGATCTAGGTTCTCTTGAATAGAAACAATTGATGATCTCACCTTATACCTGTTTATGCAGCGGAAAGGGATGGTACAGGTCAGAGATCAGAGAGCCACCAAGGGATGGATCCTCCAAAGGTTCACACACGCACGCAAAGGAATCTGGCTGCTAGACCACGAGGAGGGAGGCGTCGCAGGAGAGAGAGAGTTTGCGGCTGGGTTAGGGTTGAAGAAGAAAACAGACTCGAGTTTTATTTATAAAACTCGTCCGGTTCCTCTTGGGCCATTTGGCCATTCGCGCACTGTGTCGATCGACACATCATGTGCATCGATCGACACACAGTGGCTAAAACCTTTTATTCTCTCTAAGTACAGTAAATGCCTGGCACTTTTACCGTACTTCTGCTAAGCCATTCCTACACATTTTTCCTGTTAGCTTAGGCGTGTGACCCATATGGGATCATATAATAGAGGCAATAAGTCCAAGACTTATAGATCATGAGCGGACTCTAGCAAGCCATCATGACCCCCAGTATTATATGACTTATGTCTGATCATTGACATACTCTTACTTTCTAGAGACAGTACCGAGATTACTGGACACAATTCCAACAATCTCCCACTTGTACTGGAATCTCTGTATTCATAATCCTTTTGTCACAATATCTCGATTAGTCATAAGGCAAGATTGGTGTCATCCTTATAAAGCCTAATCTTGTTCATCGGACTCTGATTCGATACTGACAATCCAAACGACTCGGGATAGTCCGTTTGAGCATGGCCATGCATTTTCCAGTATTCAAATCTCCGATTGGCCTAGAGATATTCACTCCATTTATATTGGAGGGACAAATTCCGTCTTGTTCCATCACTGTATACTACTCATTTCATAATGTACCCAAACAAGGTCCTTATAACTATCGCAGAACGACAGCGTTAGACAATGATCAAAGTGCATTAGTCCATGTGCAGTCACATGCATGCGAACTCAGGTCTAAGGACTATACTCTATAGTCGTAGTAAGAATCTCTTATGACACAGATATAAATATCCTGAAGAGTTCTTATAAGCGGGTCTTGTCCGGTCGTATGTTCCCCAACATACACCTATGTACTGACTTTGATGCCGCGCATCTATGACACACTGAGACTTTGTCATAAGTCACGTACCAATCCAGTCTCACACGGTTGTTGGTGTTCCAATTTCAACAACCTTCGACTAGGGACATAATGATATAAGTCATTTATCAAATATAGGGTCTCATGATCAAGCTAAATGACTTTGATAACTCAAGATCAAGTCATTTACTTCGATGACCTATAAAATGGTTTATATCACTTTGGAACGATTATTTCATCACAGTTAAAATAATCTTGAAATAATAATTTCATTAAACATCTTTAAATGTTATTTCAAGAACATATCCAATAACTAAATAAAGCCCTTTAATAACTCCCACTGAAATTAAGACTACATCTTAATTTCACTTATCCTACAGCAACAGTCCGCGACTCGTGCTTAGGCCTAAGGAGTGGCTTCGTTAATAGATTAGCAACGTTCTCATTCGTTGAAACTTGCTGATCTACTTAACATCTCTGTCATTTATCTCACGGAATAGGTTATACCTATCCTCAAGGTGTTTGGACCTCTGATGTGCAGCTAGTCTCATCTATGCTGGAAATCACATCAAGTTCAGTGACGAACTCTTCTTTCCAAACAACCTCTTTCGCCACTTCCCAAGCTGCGAAATGTTCAGCTTAAGTCATTGAGTCAGCAACAGTGCCTTGCACCGCCAGATAGACACAAGATATAACCGGACTGTGATCGGAAATCATCTTTGTCTATTGGAAACTTGCCTTTCAGACTCTACCGACTTGTAGCACCTCACTTTCTCCGTAAATCAAGAACTTATCCTAAGTATTTCTCAAATACTTTAGGATATTCTTTACGGCAATCCAGTGATTCTTTGCTGGATTTGACTGGTCTTTACTTGTCTTGCTTAACATTAAAGCAACATCAAACAAGTACGTTTCATGGCATACATGATAGATCCAATTGCAGACGCATATGGAATCTTATCCATGCATTTAAGCTCAGCAGTTATCATAGGATACTGTGTCTTGCTTAACGTAATGCCATGTGACATTGGCATAAAACCCTTCTTGGAATGCTGAAAACGTGTAGGACTTTGTCGGGATAAGAATCCTGACTTTGTCCTACCAGCTCTTTCGGATCTCTATCTTTAGATCCAAAATCCAAAAACATACGTGGCTTTACCCATGTCAATCATTAGAACCAACTCCCAAGCCAGTCCTTAACTGACTGCAGCATTGGGACGTCTTTTCCGAGAATCAGTATGTCATCGACATACAATATGAGAAATGCAATATCACTCCTTCCAATCTATTAGTAAACGCACAGTTCCAATTCGTTCCTGTTCAAGTCAAAACTTTGACTACTTCAACAGAACGAAGATTCCAACTCCGATATGTTTGCTTCCATCCATGAATGGATCGATGAAGCTAACTTACATAAAATGTAATTTTTCGGAGAGTTCGGGTTCACTATCGCTTCTTTGAATTTCGCAGATTCGTCGCTTTCAATGATCATCAGATCATGCGAACTTTCAATGATTATCAGGTTCAACTAATGACGAGAAATCACTCTCGTATTAGTAACTGATTCATTCATATCTGCGAACTTCAGGCTCCACAGGTGCAGATTTCAATGATTATCAGGTTCAACTAATGACAAGAAATCACTCTCGGATTAGTAACTGATTCATTCATATCTGCTAACTTCAGGCTCCACAGGTGCAGATTTCAATGATTATCAGGTTCAACTAATGACAAGAAATCACTCTCGGATTAGTAACTGATTCATTCATATCTGCGAACTTCAGGCTCCACAGGTGTAGATTCTACAGGAATCTGTAAATCCATCCGTTGCTCTCCCTCAACAGGTTGAGCAGCCTTCTGTATGTCTCGAATTTCTTCGAGTTATACTTTTACTCCCACTGTTCTTCTTGGAAAGTAACTTCCCTTCTTAGAAAACAGAATGGACGTAAAAGTAACAAGCCTTAGTTTCCCTAGGACAACCAGCGAAGTAGCTCAACTACAAATATTCAGTAAAGACGAATTTGGATCGATTCCAATCCACATTTACGTGGTGTCTTTCAACTGATATTGGTGGAACCTTTTCAGCGTAAACTTAGATATTTCTAGAGCGTTATTCTTAAATAATATCATGGAAGATTCGTGTGACTCATCTTTAATCATTTCTAATAAGATCTGATTCTTTCTCAGAGAAAAACCTTCAGGTTTTCAGGAGAAATGAGCTGTGAAACGATTTCACACTCATTCAGATGATCACACAATCAATGACTTAAGTATTCTCACTCGTGATTTAATCCAGAGTCTTAATACTTTTGTCATTCAGATCCTATACTTCATTCTGGAACTCTTTAGACCATGTCAAAGAATTCCGACTTGTGTCTCATCAAATGAACACAGTCACACTCACTGAAGTAATCAGTAGAGACAATGAAGTACAGGAGATTTTCTCTGGCATTACTGCTCATTGGGCCACATACATGAGTATGTTCCAGGTCCAATAAGCCTTTGGGCCTTTCTCTAGCTCGGCTAAGATAGGCCCTTTACCTTTTGGTCTAGTAAACAGAATTCAAGTCTCTTAAGATATTTTATCAAATGAGCCCAACAGTCCATGACTATGGGATTTCTGAATCCGACTTACTCTATGTGATCAAGACTTTATGCCAAGAAAAATCAGGTTTAATTCATCAGATTTAAACCAATTCGGTATTTATGTTACATTTAGGCACTCTATGGTTTAAGATATAAAACCCATTCCATGAATAGGGTGCTACAATTAATATTTCATTAAGATCAAAAGAACAAAACTTGTCTTTTATCAAAATGAAAAACATTCAAATTCTTACAAGAAAATGAAAGACAACTCTGCTTAAAGCAGGTACATTGTAGCAATTACTTAATACAAAACCAAGCCTCAAAGGGATCTATAAGTGAAAAACCCTACGGCTGAGGCAGCATCCCAAGCTCCTTCCAGACATGTAGTTTCACTTGCCCTTCCTTCAACGTTCTACTGTTGCTTAGGCTCTGCATATTATCACAAATATCAGTGCCACAACCAGTATCCAATACCTTTAAGGTAGAACTTGAAGTAATAACATGAATACCTGAGGAAGTAGTCTCATACATCAACTTCAACTCCTCATCATCTTCCATGAATTTAATGCAATTTCTCTTCCAATGCCCTGTCTCCTTACAGTAGCAGCACTTACCAACGTAAGAGGTATCTGACTCGGGCTCAGAAGACACACGCTTGCCATGATTCAAAATCTGGACAACTTTGTCTTCACCCTCGTCAGCATTAGGTTTTGTAAACCTACCCTTCTCATTCATGAGATTGTACAGGGTACTCTTCACGTTTGGCTCAACTGTCTTGAGCATATCATGCAGTTCAGTCAGCGTCTTCGTTAAGCCTTTCTTGATATAGTTCTTTCTGAACTTATCATAGCTTGACGGCAGTGACTGCAGAATGATTTCAGTTGCCAATTCTTGGCTAACTGGATAATCCAGTTTCCTCAGGTTATCAATGTAACCCATCATTTTACTGACATGAGGACTCACTGGATGATCATTTGGTAGCTTGCAGCTAGTGAGAGATTTAACCAACTGGTATCTCTCCACTCTTATCTGCTCCTGAAATTTCAATTTCAGGCTGCTGATCATCTCTATTGGCGACTCCATGTTCTCATATTGCTTCCGCAAGTCTGAGTCCATGGTAGCCAATATCAGACCACGCACATCTACCGCATCATTATAATGCTTATTCCAAGCATCATATACTGCATGAGAAGCATTGGACCCGATCCTCACGGGGAGAGCTCTCTCAAGGACATAGTCCTTTCTCTCCTGTCTGAGGACTAGCCTCAGGTTCCGCGACCAAGTCAAGAAATTTGATCCGTTCAGCTTGTCCATCTCAAGGACAGACCGGATCGAGAAAGTGTTTTGATTGTTTGTGCTAGTCATAACTGAAAATTAAGATAAAAGGATTTTAGTTAATATGTTCAATATGATTAATCTCGTATTAAATTTAATATGATTAATCACGCATTATATTCAATAACAAAAGTTACCCTCAATAGAATATAATGATTCCAAGATCCACATATAACTAAGATTAAAGTGGGCCACTGGCCGTCACCCAACCTTAGCTTATATCGGTAAGCCCTATGTCGGCTAATTATATCCGTGATATAACTCTTGGTTGTGAATCTGGGCCCGAGGCCCAATTCACTCTGATGTCTCAAGGCCCGGGACTCCCGATGGCCTAGTCAAGAAAACCAGACTATACAGTCATGTAATCATTAATGTCTGGGACTCCCAATGACATTTATGAATCACAAACCGTCTTATCCACGCAAAAGTAGACACCCTCACACTGTAAGGCCATGAATACAATTGAATGGGCTTCGACAGCTGACATAGAATGGACAAGACATCCAACGCTTGATATTATTTGAGGTTTGTAGGTTTATTAAAATTCATTCCCAAAATAGAAGATTACTATTTTGGGAAACTTTCCATTTTTGGAAACCTACTATTTTTGGAAACTTTCTAAAATTGGAAACTTTCTAAAAACGGAAACTTTCTAACTTTAGAAATTTCTTAAAATCCAAAACCCGCAAATTTAGAAATTTCTATTTTAAGAAACTTTCTAATTTCAAAATTTCGGAAACTTTAATTTAAAATCGACTTTATAATTTTATAAAATAAATTTTAAATTAATCTGAAGAAAGACTCAAATAAATGGCCCAATTGTTTTAACTTCTTGGCCCGAGGCCCAAGAATTGGTCCATGTCCAATACATGACCCAATTGTCCAATTAAATGACATAACCGGTCTGGTTCATTAAAATTGGTCTAACCAAATTTTAATTACTACGATGACCACAATTGTCAACCGGTTATTTACTAAACCGGATTTTCTCAATTTATTTGGTCCAACCAAATCAAATTAGAAAATCCTGGTTTAGGCACAAAATCCAATATTTCGACTTTGGATTTCTTATCCCGGTTTAACCAGAATTTAATAAAATTATTAAATCTGTTTATTAAACCGAGACGTTTGATTTTTAATCAAAATTTTAAACCGAGCCTTAAACCCAACCGTATCGATCGATGAACCAACCGCATCGATCGATTCATCAACCGCATCGATCGATTCATCAATCGCATCGGTCGATGCTCTCAGCATCGATCGATGCGTTCACGCGTTGAGCAGGCTTGGCCGAGATATGCGAAATCCATGCGATCGTTCGATCGATCCATGCGATTGCAGTCGATCTCTCGCAGTTGTATCGACCGATCCATGCGATCGTATCGATCGATCCATGCGATCACAGCCGATACTTCTTTATGAAAATCGCATTCCAAATCAATATAGCTTGGATTTGCGATTTCAAGTGTGTTTAGGTTTCAATTCCTTGTTGCTTAAGTGATTTCTCTTATCAGTAGTTGATTCAAAACACTTCTTAAACAAGAAAACAATCCTAAACTTGAATCTAAACAAGAAAAACCAGAACCAATAGCTCTGATACCACTGAAGGAATGTTTAGATCAATCCTGATTCAATTCTCAGATTCAGATTATCCTAAACATGCGGATCTAGGTTCTCTTGAATAGAAACAATTGATGATCTCACCTTATACCTGTTTATGCAGCGGAAAGGGATGGTACAGGTCAGAGATCAGAGAGCCACCAAGGGATGGATCCTCCAAAGGTTCACACACGCACGCAAAGGAATCTGGCTGCTAGACCACGAGGAGGGAGGCGTCGCAGGAGAGAGAGAGTTTGCGGCTGGGTTAGGGTTGAAGAAGAAAACAGACTCGAGTTTTATTTATAAAACTCGTCCGGTTCCTCTTGGGCCATTTGGCCATTCGTGCACTGTGTCGATCGACACATCATGTGCATCGATCGACACACAGTGGCTAAAACCTTTTATTCTCTCTAAGTACAGTAAATGCCTGGCACTTTTACCGTACTTCTGCTAAGCCATTCCTACACATTTTTCCTGTTAGCTTAGGCGTGTGACCCATATGGGATCATATAATAGAGGCAATAAGTCCAAGACTTATAGATCATGAGCGGACTCTAGCAAGCCATCATGACCCCCAGTATTATATGACTTATGTCTGATCATTGACATACTCTTACTTTCTAGAGACAGTACCGAGATTACTGGACACAATTCCAACAGTTAATGTGTATTGGATACACATTAATATCGAGCAAATGGTGTTGTGTCGATCGACACAGTATGTGTGTCGGTCGACACAGATCGGGTTTTCAAAACAGACGTTTCTGTGACTTAAACAAGTTGGCCCGTTAAGAATGATTCCAGGTCTGAATAAAACCTGAGAGTTTCGACCTGGATCAGCAGCCGTCGTCTTTTTCTTGACAGAGAAAGAAGAAAACACCTAAACTCAGAGATCCCAAAGATCCGGCACTAGCATCCCGGTTTCCAGGCTTGTGTGCGTGTGTATCTGGTAGAGGCGAAGCATCTGAGTCGCTTACTGATCTCGTCACCAATCATTCCGCTGCCAGTTCAAGGTAAGAACGAGGTTGGTAATTTCAATATAACAAACCCTAAATCCTTGGAGATCCAACAGTGGTATCAGAGCTTGTTAGGGTTTAGACTATTGAATCTGAAGCATTTAATTCGAAAACTGATGTTATTGAATAGATTGATGATTGATAAATCGCGTTTTCATGATGTTAATCTCGGATTAAAGCCTCTGTTGAAAAATCGATGTCTGTGCTTTCGCAGAGTGTCGATCGACACAAAGCGTGTGTTGGTCGACATAGAGCGAAAACACGTAAATAATTTTAGGGTTTGTCGCATGGTGTCGATCGACACTAATCTTGTGTCGGTCGACACACCGCGAAAACTCGTAAAAGAATTTGAGGTTTGTCGCATAGTGTCGATCGACACTAATCTGGTGTCGGTCGACACACCACGAAAACGTTCACTCGGTCTTGGAGATCGTTCTGTGTCGGTCGATACACTGGGTGTGTCGGTCGACACAGACTAAGCGGATCGATAAATCGGTTCAATTGGATTGAATCAATTATCTCGCTTGGTTAAGTCTGTTAACCAATTTGGTTCTGGTTGGGTAATGTCGATCGACACAGAGTTATGTGACGATCGACATGGACCATTAAACCGGATCGGTTCAATTAGATTGAATCGGTTAAGAAAATTCGATCCGGTTTGACCGGTTATCGAAGACCGGTTTTATTTGGATTGTATCGACCGATGCAAATGGTTGGCGTCGATCGACACACCATTCGAAAATTTGAAGGTTGGACCTCAAATTTGTATATACCAGACCAAATTTAATCCTAAAGTTCTAGATGAACCTAAACTTAATAAAACTGAATGTTTTAATCAACTTAATAACTTCTTGAATGTATATTGGATATACATCAAGATTAAATAGTTCTTTTCCTCAACTAAATATCAAGTGATCTTGATGTCTTGCCAGATCTCGTCTACTGTCAAGACTTGTTTCGTTGTTGGATAGCCTTGGAGTCCTTGGTATCCACAACTACATGTGTAAGGCAGGTGATCATTGATAGACTTGCAGTGCGACTGTCAGTTATCACAAGACAGAAGAGATTGGTTTTACTTGACTGGGATATCAGAAGTTCTGGGCCCAGAGACATCAGAGTGGATTAGACATAGTTTGTCTCATCTACGACCAAGAGTTGTACTGGGTACAATTAGCAATGGTTTGCTTACCTAGATAACTAAAGTTTGGGTGATGGCGAGTTGCCCACTCAGATTTTGGTGAAGTATGGATCTTGGCTCATTGTATTCATCTGAGGAAACATAGTTTTGAATACAATGCGAGTTTTCTTATTAGATAAGAATTCTCATTTCCTTGAGCATTATAACTAAAATCTCTACCTCTTTTTAATTACAGCTATGTCTGTCTCAACTCACATCAACACTTTCTCACTGAGATCCGTCCTTGAGAAGGACAAGTTAAATGGATCTAATTTCTTGGAATGGTATCGGAACCTGAGAATAGTTCTCAGGCAGGAGAACAAGGAATATGTCCTTGAGAGAGTTCTCCCCGAGAGGCCACGTTCCAATGCCCCGCAGACAGAAAAGAATGCTTGGGATAAGCATTCAGCTGATGTCAAAGACGTTAATTATCTAATGCTGGTGACTATGAACTCTGAGCTGCAGAAGCAATATGAGAACGTAATGTCACCGATTGAGATGATTAACAGTCTGAAAGCTTTGTTTCAGGAGCAAGCTCGCACAGAGAGATACCAGACGGTTAAAATATCTCATGGATTGCAAGCTGGCTAAGGACAGTCCAGTAAGTCCTCATGTCCTTAAAAATGATGGGTTACATTGATAACCTGGGGAAACTGGACTGTGCCATTAGCCAGGAGCTAGCCACTGACATGATTCTGCAGTCTTTGCCGTCGTGTTTTGATCAGTTCATCATGAACTACAATATGCAAAACATGACTAAGACATTGACTGAGTTACACGGCATGCTGAAGACAGCAGAGCCGAATCTCAAGAAGGCAACTCCCAGTGTACTGATGGTACAAGGGGGTAGAAGGTTTAAGAAACCTAAGAAGGATAAGGGAAAGGCCCAAGTTGTCCAGACTGAGAGTCAGGACAAGCCCAAGCCAAAACCCAAATCCGGGCCTTCTCCTGAGGATAAATGCAACTACTGCAAGCAGCTAGGGCATTGGAAGAGAGGCTGCAAGTAGTTCATGGAAGATTACAAGAAACTGAAGCAGACGTATGATGCGTCAGATTCAGGTATTTATGTTATCGAACTTAATGTTATGACTCCTAGTTCTACTTCGTGGGTATTGGATACCGGCTGCGGTGCTCATATTTGTACTGATGTGCAGGCACTAAGAAATAGTAGAACGCTGAGGAAAGGACAAGTGGAGCTACGGGTCGGGAATGGAGCTAAGGTTTCTGCATTGGCCGTAGGCACTTATGATTTGTCTTTACCTTCTGGCATGGTTTTAGTATTGAATAATTGCTACTTTGTACATGCGATTAGCAGAAACATAATTTCAGTTTCCGTTTTGGATTTGGAAGGTTTTGATTTTTCTGTTAAGAATAAAGTTTGTTCTTTTAATCGTGATGGTACGTATTATGGTAGCGCCCCATTAGATAATGGGTTATATATATTAAACCAAGAAATGCCTGTCTTTAACATAAATACAAAACGGTTTAAGTCAAATGACGAAAACCCGACTTTCTTATGGCATTGTCGTTTGGGTCACATCAATGAGAAACGCATCCAAAGGCTCCATCGAAATGGGCTTTTGGGCTCATTTGATTTGGAATCATGTGAAAAATGCGAATCTTGCTTGATGGGCAAAATGGCTAGGGCCCCTTTCAACAAACCGAATGAAAGGGCTAGTGACTTATTGGTCCTTGTTCATACTGATGTATGTGGGCCGATGAGCACTGTTGCCAGAGGAAATTACAAGTACTTGATTACCTTTACTGATGACTTCAGTAGGTATGGCTACGTTTATTTGATGAGACACAAGTCAGAATCCTTTGATAGATTCAAGGAATTCAAAAATGAAGTACAGAACCAACTTGGCAAAAGTATCAAAGTTCTGCGGTCGGATCGCGGAGGAGAATACTTGAGCCAAGAGTTCAGTGACTATCTGAGCGAGTGTGGAATTATTTCACAACTCACTCCTCCTGGAACACCTCAATGGAATGGAGTGTCAGAGAGGAGGAATCGAACCTTATTGGATGTGGTTCGGTCTATAATGAGTCATTCAAATCTTCCATTATCCTTTTGGGGATACGCTCTAGAAACGACTGCGTTTACACTAAATAGGGTGCCATCTAAATCAGTGGAAAAGACACCACATGAATTGTGGACTGGGAACATTCCTAGTCTGTCTTTCCTGAAGATTTGGGGTTGTGAGGCTTATGTCAAACGTTTAATCTCTGACAAGCTCGCACCCAAATCAGATAAATGCTACTTCGTTGGTTATCCTAGGGAAACCAAGGCATACTACTTTTACAAACAATCTGAGAACAAAGTATTTGTTGCTCGGGACTGTTCCTTTCTTGAGAGGGAGTTTCTTTCTAAGAAAAATAGTGGGAGTAAAGTACATCTTGAAGAAATTCGAGATGCACAGGAGACTGCTCAACCTGCTGAGGAAGAGCAGCAATTGGACCCACAAAGTTCTGTGGAGCCCACGCCTGTGGAGCCTAAAGTTCGCAGATCCGGAAGGATCCGTCATGAACCCGAGAGATACTATGGATTTCTCGTGACCAATTCCAATGATCTGATGATCTTTGAAAGTCACGAACCTGCGACCTTCGCGGAAGCAATGATAGGCCCGGACTCCGAAAAGTGGCTTGGAGCCTCTAAATCCGAAATGGGATCCATGTCAAAAAACCAAGTATGGTCCTTGGTCGATTTACCTAATGGTGCAAAAGCCATTGAGTGTAAATGGATCTTAAAGAAGAAGATTGACATGGATGGTAATGTGCAAATTTACAAAGCTAGGTTGGTGGCTAAAGGTTTCAAGCAAATTCATGGTATTGACTATGATGAAACCTATTCCCCAGTCGCTATGCTTAAATCCATTCGGATTCTTCTAGCAACTGCCGCTCATTATGACTATGTGATTTGGCAGATGGATGTCAAAACCGCTTTCCTGAATGGTATTCTAGAAGAGGATGTGTATATGACACAGCCTGAAGGTTTTGTAGATCCTAAAAATGCTGGGAAGGTATGCAAGCTTCATAAATCCATTTATGGATTGAAGCAAGCATCACGGAGTTGGAATCTTCGTTTTGATGAAGCAGTAAAACAATTTGATTTCATCAAGAACGAGGAAGAACCATGTGTATACAAGAAGACTAGTGGGAGCGAAATTGCGTTTCTTGTACTGTATGTTGATGACATACTTCTTCTCGGTAATGACGTTCCGTTGCTTCAGTCTATTAAGACTTGGCTCGGAAGTTTTTTTTTCCATGAAAGACATGGGAGAAGCAGCGTACATTCTTGGAATCAGAATCTACAAAGATAGAGCGAACAAGCTGATTGGATTGTGCCAGGAAACTTATATTGATAAGGTGTTGCACAGATTCAAGATGCATGATTCCAAGAAGGGCTTCATACCAATGTCTCATGGCATTAGTCTCAGCAAGAAGCAGTGTCCGGCGACACATGCTGAGCGAGAGCGCATGGATAGGATTCCTTATGCTTCTGCAATAGGATCTATCATGTATGCCATGCTCTGCACTCGTCCAGATGTAGCTTACGCGCTAAGCATGACGAGTAGATACCAATCTGATCCATGTAAAGATCACTGGACAGCTGTCAAGAATATTCTCAAGTATTTGAGACATACCAAGGATAAGTTCTTGGTATAAGGAGGAAGTGAAGAACTTGTGGTGAATGGATTCACCGATGCGAGTTTTCAGACGGACAGAGACGACTTCCGATCACAGTCTGGATATGTATTCTGTCTAAATGGCGGTGCAGTGAGCTGGAAGAGCTCTAAGCAGAATACCATAGCTGATTCCACAACGGAAGCTGAATATGTTGCTGCTTCAGAAGCGGCAAAGGAAGCTGTTTGGATCAAGAAGTTCATGACTGAACTTGGTGTGGTTCCTAGTATCTTGGAGCCAGTGGCTTTGTTTTGTGACAACAATGGAGCCATTGCTCAGGCGAAAGAACCCAGGTCACACCAGAAGTCCAAACACGTAGAGAGGAGATATCACCTGATTCGTGATATCGTAAATAGAGGTGATGTGAAGATCAGCCGAGTTCCGACCGACGAGAATGTCGCTGATCCTCTGACAAAGCCACTCCCAATGCCTAAGCATGAGAGTCATACGACTGCTGTAGGCATTAGAGATCTTAAGATGTAATCTTGATTCTAGTGGGAGTTTTAGTTTTATTTTAGTTATAATAAGATGCTCTTGTGAACACTCTTTTGGAAATGTTTAATGAAATTTGATTTAAGCATTATTTATTGTGATCTAAATAATGGTCCCAAAATAAGTTTATGTCATATTATAGATCGTCAAGTTGAGGACTTGATCATGAAACCCTATAACTTATACATGACATAAATTATGTTTATCCCTAGTCGAGGTTGTCAAAATGGGACACTGACAACTACGAGAGACTAGCTTGTGAGGTGACTGTTGACTAAGTTTCATGGAGTCAACGATATGAGTATCACAATCAGTCACATAGATATATGTTGGTGAACATATAATCGGACCTGACCCGCTAATGAGAAGTCTACAAGATAGTTATATCTGTGTCATAAGAGATTCTCATTACGACTATAGAGTATAGTCCTTAGACCTAAGTTCATCATGCTTTCTTGCATATGAATTGGTACACTTTGACCTTGTCAAACGTCGACCCGTAACTGGCGGCTATAACGGCACTGCTCAGGTGTATCATGAAGTGTGCGTTGAAATAGGGATGGAACGAGATGGGATTTGTCCCTCCTGAATAACGGGAGACAAATATCTCAGGGCCTATCGAAGATTTGATACTGAGAAAATGTGTGGCCGCACTCAAACGAACTGTAGTTCAGTTGTTTGTATTGTTCAGTATAAGATCAGAAGTTCGATAAACACGATGTTGGCTTAATAAGGATGACACTAATCTTTCCTTATGCCAAATCGAGATATAGAGACAAAAGGATTATAGGAATTGATGATTCCAGTACAAGTGGGAGATTGTTGGGATAGTGTCCTGAAATCACACTTGTGCTCACTCCTGATGATAGTTGTGTGTCGAGATCAGACATTCGTATAATACTGGGCGGTTGCAATGTTTTGCTAGAAGCCTCTTGCAATCTGTAAGTTGTAGACTTACTGCCAGTATTATATGATCCTATAGGGTCATACACCTAAGCAAACTGAAAGCTTAAAATATGGGAATGATCATTATGGTAATGATCATGTTAATGTGTATTGGATACACATTAATATCGAGCAAATGGTGTTGTGTCGATCGACACAGTATGTGTGTCGGTCGACACAGATCGGGTTTTCGAAACAGACGTTTCGATTTGTGACTTAAACAAGTTGTCCCGTTAAGAATGATTCCAGGTCTGAATAAAACCTGAGAGTTTCGACCTGGATCAGCAGCCGTAATCTTTTTCTTGGCAGAGAAAGAAGAAAACACCTAAACTCAGAGATCCCAAAGATCCGGCACTAGCATCCCGGTTTCCAGGCTTGTGTCTGTGTGTATCTGGTAGAGGCGAAGCATCTGAGTCGCTTACTGATCTCGTCACCAATCATTCCGCTGCCAGTTCAAGGTAAGAACGAGGTTGGTAATTTCAATATAACAAACCCTAGATCCTTGGAGATCCAACAATCTTGACTCCAACAATAAGCCCCCCCCACCCCCAGTGCGCCGATTCGAATTTATTCAAGTCGGCGGTACGAGGAATCTACATGGTTTAGGAAGTAAATTTGGTGGGCCCATATCTTCCATCTTGATGAGCCTCTTCTAGGCCCAAATAAGCGGCTCATTTTTAGCTTGACTCAGACCGGGGTGAATCAAATCGATTTGGTTTGGTCAAAGTCAATTCAATTTGGTCACGATAGAACCACATTGATTTTCGGTCGAAGCGGCTAATAGGTGCGAGAGACGAAGCGTCATCTAGGTAATTATGACTTCTCGAACACGACACCCCCCTTCATCTATATATTCTCAGTTCCATATCTCATTTCCTCATTTCTACTCTGGTGAAGACAACTAAGGTAACTTCTGCTCTCTGTCGGTTTTTATTTTCCGATTTGCTTTCCGTCGTCGCTCAACCTTAGTCTCTTAGGATTTTAGATCAAACCCATCACCCTTCGCTTGTGTTCTTCATCCGTTCTTCGCTAATCATGTCTTTGATCCGTTGTTCCGGGAACAAAGATAAAGAAGTTGTTACCGTCTCGTCTGCGGATGATTCGTCAAGTCGTCACGGCACTTCTTCTGGGTCGTCATCTGCCAGCACTTCATCCGATCTGAGAGGCCATCCTCGTCATCACCTGGTTGAGGAGCTTATACGTCGGCACGAGTTATCCCGACATACTGATGCCGCGGAAAGTTCTGGTCGGGAAGGCTTTGTAATTCTACAGCTTCGGGATTCAGATTCCGAGAAGCCTGATGAAGACGTCGATATTGAAGGAAGCGATTCCGATATTGACGGCGGCGATGTACCAACTGTTAGATTGTCGGCTGCTCCGAAGGAGGCATTTGACAATGTCTTTGAGACTTGATCTACCGTGAAGTCAGTGATTTCTACACTTCAGGAATGTGGAGCCGACCCAGGAATCAAGTTTCTCATTCCCTGCACGCTCGTTCGGCCTTGGAATCCTCCACCTGGTTATATGACTTTGTACGAGTCATACTTTATTAACACTGATACCGCGGGCAGTCGCTGTTGGCTGCCGCTTCCCGAGTTACTTGTCTCTTACTGTCATCGTCGCGAGATCGCCATTTCTCGGCTCTCGGCCGTGCAGACGGCGGCGACGCGTGTAGAAACCGGTGAATCTTCTTATGGCGAGTGCGGGCGTGTCCGGGAAGCTATGGAGGTGCGGTTTGCGGCTACGGCTTCGTATCGTCGAGAGGAACACGATGGTGGTGTCGGATTATCCAGATTCCTCACGGTCAGAAATATACAAGGATTTTAGTGTTCGAGTTGAAGGAAATCAGATCTGAAAAAGGGCTTACTGGATCTCTTTAAACTCTAGGCGATGGAGAAGCATCAGATCAGACTTCTAGAGGCTGATGGCTGCGACAGTGGAGAGGTAGGACTTGGCCGAGATCTCTTCTTCTGCTTTTCTCAAATGGTGGAGCCTCCTTTAAATAGGGGAATTGAGAAGGAAGCCCTTGGATTTTTAGAAATAGAAGGTGGCTTGGACTTGGATTTGCGCATCATCTAGTGTTCTGCTGGCATAGTAAATAGCATGAAGCTTTTTTGTCCTTCTTCTGCCCCAGAACAACTCGTTGATATATCATGGTTTTTACCGGTTTTATGCCATGATATAAGTCTGTTTTAGTGTCTTTTGGTGTTCCTTTAGAGTCTTTTGCAGGTTTTATTAGGTACACACACGTTTGGAGCTAAAGTGGAGATTATAGAGCTAATTGGTGCGTTTTGGAGATTTGACCCGAGAGACAGTGCTCACTGCCCAGATTTGATGACTGCGTCGATCGTTGCACACCTGCATCGGTCGATGCACAGCGCGAATGGGCCAGACTCATCGGTTTAATGAAGAATGCCAATATTGCAGAAGTGCCCAGAAGTTCTAGATATTTACACAGAAGCCCCAAATCGTGTTTTAGCTATTTAATTAGGTTTTTAACTTCTATTTTACATACGCTTACATACGCTATCATAACTTAGAGCAGAGAGTTTTAGAGCTTTTGGGGCTGATCTGATCCTGTACTACATTCGTTTTGGAGAAGTTTTCGAACCCCTTTATTATTCTAATCTCTTTTATGATTGCTATTTATTCATTGATTATGTTTACATCATCCATGTATGAGTAGTTTCATAGTTAGGTTTAGGGTTTCTCATAAGGATTTCATGACTCGCTAGATATAATTAATTCAGTTAAGGATTCACATCAATATATGTTCTTCAAGCTAAATAGTGTTTAATGCTAGTTCTATCCTGATCAATTAGAATCTAGATCTTAGGTTGCTAAATACGACACGACAGTGTGGTTTAGAATCTGAACTATTTAGGTTGAGCAATTTAATTACTCGCAAAGGAATTTGGTTTAATTAGATTGTGAATATATCAAACTTGGAATTAAAGCTGGTTTAATCTGTTAGTAATTACAAAGGAATTTGGATTACTGCACTTAGACTTAGAGAATTCTCGCAAAGTAATTTGGTTAATTCTATATATGTGTTTTGAGTTCTAGAACTGAGTATAATTAGATCCTGACTGATTGATTTATCTGCTTGTCTGATTTCCTGAGAACGCCCTAAACTTAGCGCTTTTAGTTTATTGATTTCAAACAACAACCTGCTACTGATTTACTTTCCTGCTTGCT
Source organism: Orychophragmus violaceus (assembly GCA_030180135.1). NCBI lineage: Eukaryota > Viridiplantae > Streptophyta > Magnoliopsida > Brassicales > Brassicaceae > Orychophragmus > Orychophragmus violaceus. The sequence continues at coordinate 31,089,868 of CM058233.1, forward strand.
TTTAGTTAATATAATACAATTTGCTTTTTGCTTTCTCCTAGTTTTAATCTCTTTAAGTTCTTGATTTTATCGTTGCCTAGATTCCTCGTGGATTCGATCCCTAAGTACTACAATTGATTTACTGTGCACTTGCAGTTAGTATAGGGTAAAACTCGAGACCTATCACTCCTACAGCATAATCGCTCGTGTCGCACATTACCTCAAAAGGTAGATCCCAATCTGGTGGCTGTACTATAGGTGCACTCACTAATGCTTGCTTGATCTGTTGAAATGCAGTCTGACAATCTGCAGTGAACTCAAACTTGACATCCTTACACAGCAAAGCAGTTAGTGGTCTAGCAATCTTACTGAAATCCTTGATGAACCTTCTATAGAAATCATCATGTCCAAGAAATCTCCTCACAGACTTCACCGAATCAGGCGCCTGAAGGCTGGTCATAACCTCAATCATAGCGCGGTCTACTTCAATCCCTTCTCCAGACACTCTAGATCCAAGAACAATGCCATCTCTGACCATGAAATGACACTTCTCCCAACTAAGAACCAAGTGCTTCTCTTCACATCTAGCTAGCACTTTGCACAGATTGTTCAAGCACTCATGATAAGATGACCCGTAGACGGAAAAGTCATCCATAAACACCTCCATAAAGTCCTCAATCATATCAGTAAAAATGGACATCATGCATCTCTGGAAGGTGGTTGGTGCATTACAAAGTCCAAAAGGCATCCTGCGGTATGCAAATGTGACATATGGACAGTAAAAGTAGTATTTTCCTGATCCTCTGGATTGATGGGAATCTGAAAGAAGCCTGAATACCCAACGAGGAAGCAATAATAAGGGTGATTTGCTAACCTCTCCAGCATTTGATCGATAAAAGGCAAAGGAAAATGATCCTTCCTGGTCGCAGTATTGAGCTTCCCGTTGTCTATGCACATCCGATGTCCAGTCACAGTCCTTGTAGGAATCTGCTCGTTCTTCTCATTCTTCACTACTGTAACACCACCTTTCTTAGGCACTACATGAACTAGACTAACCCAATCGTTGTCTGAAATCAGATAGATGATCCCGGCATCTAGTAGCTTCATGATCTCTTTCTTTACCACTTCCTTAAGATTAGGATTCAGCCTCCTCTGATGCTCAATAGATGTCTTAGATTCGTCCTCAAGATGTATCCTATGCATGCAAAGCTCCGGAGAGATACCTGAAATGTCATCAAGAGAATAGCCAAGAGCTTTGCGATACTTGCGAAGCTTGCTTAGCAGTAAAGTGAGCTCTGCGTTGTTCAAACTAGCATTAACAATCACTGGATATGTCGAATTAGGTCCAAGAAATGCGTACCTTAGCCCGGATAGAAGTTGTTTCAGCTCAATTTTCGGGGCTTTCTCCTCTGCCCAGTCGCCTGCGACTTGCATCGATCGTTTCACGGGTGGTGGCGATCGTTGCAATGTCACGACAGACTCTTCCAACTGCATCACTTGCTCAGTAGAATCCATCAGCCTCGCATAGCAGATTGCGGGATCGTCTTGCAGATGTTCCAGCTCCATTATAGAGCTCAATAAAGCTCTTTCCAGTGGATCCTCAGCATGTGTCTTGTGAAAGAAATCCGCAGCCAAATCACTGAGAGTATCCACATAAAAGGTCTGTCCGTTTATGATTGGTCTCTTAACCAGCTTGTCCATATCGAAGCTCATCTTCAGATCACCCACATTCAGAATTATCGTCCCCTTCTTACAGTCAATCATAGCACCAGCAGTAGCTAAGAATGGTCTACCCAAAATCAGTGGATCCCTTGGTTCTTCTCCATACCGCAGAACCACAAAGTCAGTAGGGATCACACATCAACCAATTCTGATTAGCACATCTTCCAGCACTCCTTTAGGAATCCTGACTGCTCTGTCAGCTAGGACTAATGAGATCCTAGTAGGCATAAAGTTAGTCATCCCAAGCCTCTCAGCAACATAATAAGGCATAAGATTAACACTCGAACCAAGATCACACAGAGATCTCTCAAATTTGTCTCTGTAGATGCCACAATCAAGCACAAAGCTTCATGGATCCTTCAACTTCTCTGGTATCTTACCTTGAATCACAACACTACACACCACTGTGATCATCATTACACTCTCCTCATCAGTCCAGTTACCAGCAAGTAAGTCCTTAAGACATCTTCTCATCACAGGAGTAGTCTGCATAGAATCAACCAAAGGCACTTCAATCAACACCATTTTAATGATATCTTTTCATTTGGCCAGCTGCCTCTCGTTCTTAGTCCTTCTGGGGTCCTTAGGAAAGGGAACCTTAGGCTTATAGATATTTTCATCGGCCTTTTTCAGTGTTTCTGCGTTTGAACTCTCGGGAATTGCTTTGCGTCGATCATTGCTAGGCGATTCAGTCACGACCTTTGCGTCGAGCTTAGGCTCATAATCCTCGTTCACGGATCCCATCTTCCATCTCTTCAATTTCGACGATTTCCTCCAAACTCAACGGTTTTTTATGACCAGAAACAAGCTCCTTACAACTTCTCAACGTCACTGCATTGCACTGGTACTTAGGATTAGCATCAGTCCGTCCCGGAAGAGATCCATCTAGCCGCTTAGCAGACCCAGCAGTTTGCGCAACCTGAACATCCAGCTTCTTCACATGTGTGCTCAAAGGATCTATCTTACCATTCAGATCCAAGTATAAAGCATCTATTTTCCCAATGAAATCCACTATGCTCTTTTGCTATCCTTCTAAAAGCTGCTCTAACATTTCCATCATCTTATCATTCTGCTCATTCTGAGGAGGCACATGTTAATAGGAAGATGATCCATAGTTCCTTGTGAAACTGTTAGTGTTGTTTCCAGGACTGCTAGTAGTCTGATAAGGCTTCTGAAACTGAGGCTTAGAAGTGAAGTTGGAGAAGTTTTGATTACCTGTGAAGGCACTTCTCTGTCCCACTCCAGTGTAGCCACGTCTACCTTGCTGATTTCCAAATCTGTTCCCTTGAAAACGAGTCCCACCAACATAGTTCACATCCTCTTCTTCGCATCCAATTTCAGGCTCAAATACTTTAACATCTTGAGCAAAGTGAACACTTTTCGTGAGAAGTGAATGAACATAATCAATCTTCTTGTTCATCTCAGCTATCTGAGAATTTTCTCCTTTACCACCAGACTTCATCCTCTCCATATCAGCATTCTTGACACTATTACTAGTGACCAAGTTCTCAATAAGCTCATTGGCTTCTTCTGGAGACTTAGTGTAGAAATTGCCATTACTTGCAGCATCTAAAGCCATCTGATACCACAAATCCACTCCTCTGAAAAAGATACACAACAGCTGCACCTCAGAGAAACCATGATGAGGACAATCTCTCTGGTATCTCTTAAATCTCACCCATGCTGTCTTAAAAGGCTCTGTGGATCCTTACTTGAAGATCAACAGATCCTGTCTAAGCTGATCGGACCGAGCATCATCATAAAAGTGTCGCAGAAACTTCTTCTTCACTGCATTCCAAGTAGTCAAAGTCCCAGGTGGAGTCTGACTTAGCCAATCAGCAGCTTCTCCTACAAGAGAGTGAGCAAAAAGCTTGCAGTGCAGGTAATCGTAGCTTACTCCATTGTGCTTAATCCCAGTCACTATAGACTCGAAATGCTCTATGTAGTCTATGGGGTGCTCATGTGGAAGTCCGCTGAAGACTCGCTGTCCCACAAGTGTGTAGTATGACGTCTTCAGCTCGAAGTCATTACGCGGAAACGCAGGAGGAACAATCGAAGATCTATTAGCGTATAACTCATATGGGTGATTGTAATCCGCTAGTGTCTTCCTAGCGGGTTGCTCAGGCGCTCTAGGTGGGGTTTCTGGTTGTGTATTTCCTTGTCCACCTTCTACTCCTCCACCTTGAGCTCCTTGCTCATGTTGAACAACCTGTTGCTCAATCACATGACCATCAGCATCCAACATCTGTCCTTGAGCGTTGCGTGGATTGTTCTGCGGGTCTCTCAGAACACCTTCAGCATCCATAATCAGAAACAATGGCGCATGATTTGCGTTGGCCATCTTCACTGGTTTTTGAGCTTTCCTGTTCGTCCTCTCTAACCTTGTAAGTTCTTCAAGTCTGAGATTCACAAGATTCTTGTCCGGATTGCTTCTGGTTGCACGATTATGCATAAACCGTCGGCAATCGTCAAGCAACGATCGATGCAAAGGTATGCAACGATCGATTCAGTTCGGGAATCGCCTTGTGTCGATCGCTAAAAAGTATGCGTCGATCGATGTAAATGCGTAAGACCTGCAACACGCAAAGCCAAAAAGAAAAACTGAAAATTAGTAACTAAAAACAATAACGAAAACCTAGTCAAAACCCTAGATTCAAATCTATCGAAGACTCAAAAGAGTCCCCTGCAACGGCGCCAAAAACTTGATATGCTCAGAGTTTAATTCCCTAAGTAAACACTGCAAGTGCACAGGACAATTGTAGTATCTAGGGGTCGAACACAGAGACTCAAGAAATCTTACGATCGTCTATAGAAGTTCAGGTTAAGCTAGGCGATGCAAATCAGAAATGATTAAAACTAAGCAGAAAGTAAATCATTAGCAAATCGGTTTTGTAAAGCAAGTACTAAAAGCGTCAAGTCTAGGGAGTTCTCAGGAAATCAGACAAGCAGATCAAATACCAGACATGATCAAATTAAGTTCAGTTCTAGAACTCAAACACAAGATAGAACTAACCAACTTTCGTTGCGAGAATTCACTAAGTTCAATTAGCACAAATCCAAATTTCTTTGTAATCCCTAACATATTAAACTAGCCTTAAGCACAGGTTTGATTTGTTCACAATTCAATTAAACCAAATTTCTTTGCAGATAATTAAATTTCTCAACCTAAACAGATCAGATTCTAAACCACACTTTCGTGTCAATTTATAAACCTAAAGTCTAGATTCTAAGTGATCAGATTAGAAACTAGTATTAAGCACAATTCAGGTTGAAGAACATATAAGATATGAATCCTTAACTGATAAATAAATCTAGCAAGTCATGAAATCCCTAATGAGAATCCCTAAACCTAACTATGAATCTACTCAGACATGATCAATGAAACATAAATCAATTAATAAGTAAATTGCATATAATAAAAGAGTAGAGAAATAAAGAGGTTCGAAATCTTCTCTCTGTAGTACAAGAACGATCAGCGTCAAACTCTCTCTCTCTCTCTCTCTCTCTCTCTCTCTCTCTCTCTCTCTCTCTCTCTCTCTCTCTCTCTCTCTCTCTCTCTCAAAAGCTAATAGTATGAAAGCGTAAGTAAAACAAAACACCAAAAACCTAATTATAAAGTCCATAGTACAAGAACGATCAGCGTCAAGCTCTCTCTCTCTCTCAAAAGCTAATAGTATGAAAGCGTAAGTAAAACAAAACACCAAAAACCTAATTATAAAGTCCTAATCACGTCTTGGGCTCTTTCTGTAAATATTGAAACTTCTTGGAGCAAAACTACAAATCTCCAAAGTTTTCATTAATGTGCTGGCGCGGGTATGCAACGATCGATGCCAAGGGTGCAACGATCGTTGCACAGGTCGATCAGACTTGGTGAAATTAGCTCTCTGGGCTTAAACTCCCAATCTTGGCCAAAATGCTCCAATATCTCCAGTAATCCTCCAAACGTGCATGTAGCTAATAAACACCTGTAAATGACTCGATAGATACTACAAACGACTCTCTAACACAATTATATCATGGCTTAAAACAGGTAAAAACCATGATATATCAGTAACCAAGGGTGATGCTTGGGCTATTACCTTTTGTGGTGATTAGTTGCGAGTGATCACTTGAGAGAATGGGTGTGGTGGTGCCGGTGCATCTAGGGCCCATACATTATGTTGAGTTATATACGCCTAGTGTATCTAAACTTTGTTATGCTTTCATATTAGGGTCATGTTATGCATTTTCATTATTTATATGCTCCCGCATTGTCCATATCTTTGATATTGCTTTAGCATGTTGATGCTGGTAAAGCCATTATTTAATTTATACATTGTGCTTCGCCTATTGTGACAAGTTGGGGTACTAAAGAATGTGTAGGGATCCTGGAATCACTGGGCAAGTCTAGAGTGCTCATTACAGAACTTTTGTCTTGCAGGAAGCCATTGACTGGTTAGAAGGCAAGTTCTGACATTAGGCCGCCGGTGTAGCTTCACGTTGTGAGTGTATGATCGTGGATGTTGCAGCATGTATGATTTTTGAATCAAGCGCAATAAATTGTAAGCCTTTTGGTAACATGTTGTTTTCTTAAACTGTGCGGCTCTAATGATAATTTCTTAGTCCAAACTAACACAATTCAAGGTCAAGGTATGGGTTGTAAGAATTAGGCTGAGGCTGAGAGGGATGATAGTCGTAGGCCATAACGATCTAGTGTTCGACTCCCTTTTGAATGTCAGGCTTTAATTGTCTCCAGCTATCATATTGTGGAATTTTAGGATTGTCTATAACTATAGAACAAGTCGGGGTGTTACACTGGCCCATTCTTGTTCTTTTCCATATTTTCTTTTAATTTCTCAAGGCCCATTTAATCCTTTGCTTTTTTCGAAAACCTTAGGCACTATATCCACCTTGTATGCTTTTTAATTCATTAAGTATTCTTTTACAAAAAACCTAGAAAGAGTTTCTCTTGTCCAAAGTTCTAGCTGCCGTTTTCTTGATAGCAAAGCATGGTTGCCCCTTTGTCCTTGAGAAATCATCTTTTCATTGTCTCTATTCCATTGTCCACCCACCGAGCTGAGCAAAGAGTTCCCTTCAGCCAGTTGCAAAGTTTCTATTATCCATCATCTATCTGCGGAACTAAGAGGAGAGTGCGCATCGGCCATCCTTTTGTTCCATCATCCATACCGTGTGTAAGTCCTACCAAGGATCTTACATCAAGTAAGTTCATATTGGATTGCTTCTTCTTTCTGGTTTGAAGAAGCCTTTCTTATTGTTTTGCTCTTAAGTGGCCAAAATACTAAACAATGTAAGTTATTGTTTATATTTCAGTAAGGGTCATTATGTATATTAAGATTTGTACCACCCTTCCTTTTTTTCCCATCTTGGTTTAGTTTCTGGTGTGCTTCCTTGGTTTTAGTTTGACCTTGATCTTTTATTGTTTATCCCTTAACAACTTCAGTTGTGTGATGGTGAGTAAATCAAGCTAGCTGGTGATGTCTTCTGATGAGGCCATCAAGTCAACATCAGCCATGGAGGAAGGAACCAGAACATATGGAGAGAAGAGCATGAAGCTGAGGAGAGCTAAGGAGACATGTAAGCTTTGTTTATCTCAAATGGAGACCAAGACCAAGCATTCCATCTCAACCATCACTTGGAGTACACACTCAAGTCATCCAGAGCACATCACGAAGAAGAATCATCCCAAAATCTTTTCACATGAAGGAGATATTCAAGTTACAAATCAGCATATTTCCAAGGAGCTCGCTGGAGACCAACTGCCACTTATTGGAGAGCTCAGATTAAACGAGGATGAATCAAGCTGTGAAACAAATTGTTCTGGAGACCCAACTCATCAGAGGCACACATCAAATTGAAATTGGTACAAAAGGAATTATGTTTAAAAGTTATTCAACTTCTAAACCAGGAGAGACCACACTTGCCTTATTTGGATGCATTCACACTAGAAGGATCCAATCAACACCATTTCGTGACTTATGAAAACTAGTGTGTTTTGAACTCACCCTCTGAAGATTACACAGCCTTAAGGTGCACCAAGCCTCACCAGAACGTCCAAAGGAGATCAATCACCAACAACTCTTTTCTGATCAACTTGCCTACCTTGTCAAGCCATACCCAACGAATCTGGACATTCCTAAACAACACCTATACATTCCAAAGCTGTCAAAACTCAAAAAGAATCAGTAAAAGTCCCCCTTATTCAGCATTTTCCCCAACGGCTAGTTTCTGTCTAAAAAGATCTTTGTTTCTTTCTTTAAGTTTCTAGATCATTGTCATGAGAACTATATAAGCTCACCATCTTCCCCATATGTAAAACCACGCTTTCAGTCATAAAAAAAAAATACAAGAGTATTTTTTTCCTTTCAAAGAAATCTGTCTTTGAATCTGTTATTTGTTCTTTAGGAGTTAAGTTGTGAGAAGCACTTAGTTTCTGCTGAATTTCATAGTTAAGCTTGTTTGTGTGATTCAAACAACTTATTCACTCACTGATTGAGAGAGTCAGTCAATCCCATCTATCCATCCCATTATTTAGCTTGTTCTGAGAGAGTTATAAAACCAGCATAATCAATTTCCATCTCATTCCACATCAATCCATCAATTGGTCAAGTTGAGAGAGTTACACAACCAGCAACTTGTCTCCATCTCTATCCATTTCAAGTATCTGATTTTTGAGGCTACATCATCTTTAAGCACTTTCTGGTTCATTAAATTCTCCAGAGCTTGCTTCATTTTCTTTGTAACACTCTTCTATTATACTTTGTCCTTGGTGCAACTCTCACTGTGGGAAATAGCTAAATTGTATCTTAGTTAGGATCCATGTCTTCATCAGCAGCTGGCCATAGTTGGCTCAGGACGCTGCAGCCAAACCATGATCATACTCGCGGTTGGATCAGGCAGTGGGACACGATACCCAACCGCTATGGATGCCGCAGATTAGCAGGGACGTTGTGCATGGACCACTTATTTTTTATGGTTAAAAAAGGAGCAAGGTCGAGAGATGTGAGATGGGTCGTGAATGGTGCACTGAAGACAGGAGAGAGCGGTGGCCGAGATGCTTTGATATTTCCGTGCCATCGGTTTTTTCTGACCACTGGCTATAAAGTGTCACTAACAAAATTGGCACTTTGGGTGTTTGTGGCATTTAAGTAAATGATAAACCCAATTTTGCCTCCCTCACTTGTCCCTCTAACTCATGTGTGTGTATATGTCTGTTTTTTTTCTCTCGTTATCATTAATTTTTCTAATATAATATATTTTTTTATTTCTCTCTCATCTCTCACATTTAAAAAAGAATTAGGATTTTGAGAAAAAGAAAACAAATTAATTTGTATTATAAATTATAAAAAAATGTTTATATTTTGACACCCATTTTGATATATTTTATAATTCTTGATCAAATCTTATTTACGAACACTTATCCATGTTACTTGTCCACGCATGAATGGTACATATGATTCAAACTTAGTAGATAAATATAGAGTGGAGACATATGTTTGTGCCCACATCGATTTGTCTAAGAATACTTGTCGACGCTCTCCATAATTGCATCTCCACAATATTATATCGTTCAAGCATATGTATCCATTGAATGGTAACAAGCATATGTATCCATTGAATGGTAACAAATCCACTTGGACACTATTTTACAATCGACATGGATACTACTTTACAAATCGACGTGGACATTATTTTGAAATAACTCTCGACATTTCTTAAAACTATAAAATTTCTCATATATGATGGACACAATACCAGCAAATATATATATCATTCATATATATGGGAAAAACAGTGCATGAGAAAATACACAAATGTACACTAACAGAGTGTCCACAAACAAATTTACATAAATACATTTCTACATGAACAGATTTAAACACCATGTTCAAAATATGGTGGAAAATTTTAAATTCATTTTATATGCATCAATGCTAACCGGAAGATCACCTTAAATTTACATTTGTCAAATAAAATTGTACACTGTAACTTGTTTGTACTATGTTGTCTATGTTACGCATGTGCTTATTCTATAATATAGTTTAAAAAGAGTTTCCACATATAAATGTTTCACATGGACAAAAGGAAATAAAGTGTATATTCATGTCATAATTGTTTGACGTCCACAAGATATTATCGAACAATTACAAAAGTATATCAAAATAGATGTTTTAATATAGAGAAGAATTTTTGCAACATATAGTATTAAAAATTATTTAATGTTTTTAAAAATAAAGAGAATTGAGACAAATTTAAGAAAAAGGAAAAAGAGATAGAAATGTGGAGAGAATAGAGAAGAAAATAAATATTGAGAGAATGAGGTGTGATGTGAGGCTAGAGAGAATGGAGGCAAAATTAAGGTTATGTTTGTCATTTGTTGATAAAGAAATTCTCAAACACATGAAAGTGCCTTATGAAGTAAATCATAACTTAATAAGTGTCTATTTATGTAAATAAATCCTATTTAAATCCCTTGTGCACATCTTTAACTCCTTCTCTTTTCTTGTGGCTCATCTCCAATGGCTAATGGCTTGTTTCCCAATCATCAAAGACACTTCCAAGATCCAATAAATTACTTATAGAAAAGACTCCAAAAGATAATAAAAATATACAATAAACTTTTCTAGATTCACTTAGTTATAAATGAATGAAGTCCTAAGAAAATTTCTAAAAATGAATGCAAAACACGTTAGAAAACTATGCACATAAGGATGTTAAAATAATCTAAAATATGAACTCATCAATTCCCATAAGCTTGTCTGAAAACAAATAATTTAAAAGCAAGATGAAAGAAAGATTTTAAAGGGGGAATCTCAAAATTTCCAAAAGACATAATCAAGTGAAAATGGGATCAAGGTCTAGGCATGCAATTAAAAGTTATAATCAAGAATAGTAATTCTCACCCCTACATACATCAACCTAAAATATCAACTTCCACATGAATTCATATCATTTATCCATTTGAAATCCTTAAATTTTTGGTAAATCATGATTGTGAAAATCAAATAGACACATTTTGCTGTGGGAAAATAATCTCAAATGATTTGTATTTTATTATGAACAAAAGATCACTAAAGAAAAGATAAACTAATGCAAACTGATAAGAGTAAAAAACAACCTATGCATACAAGAATAAAATTCCATCTACCCAATGCCCAAGAAAATCCTAATTCAATGTTCTAAGACCAAAAGTTTTCAATCCTATTATATCCTTTTTAAGGCAATTTGCCTTTCCCATCCACGAAACCAATCATTTGTTTATCTTTTAATCTTTTACGCACTTAGATTCTCTTGATCTATTGTGATTGTGAGGCTTAACTCTTTATTTTATTTTATTTTATCTATATTCTCTTTGCTAGTCTCTTTTCTTTTCTTTTCTTTTCTTTTCATGATTAAGTTCTTTTCTTTCATTTTCTTAGAAACATTTTCTTTTCTTTTCACTAAGAGGTAATTCAACTTTCAATTTCCCACCCGGTTTTCTTTTATTTTCCTCTTACACCATTTGACTAGGTCAACCATGTTTGTTCTGGGTTGACCCAATTGAACTCCACTCTCTACAAAATGAAAGAAACTAAATTTTAGGAGCTACCTTGTTTTGTGTCTTAAACACTTTTCTTTCTACGGTTCTAAGTAATTTGTAAGAAAATTTGGAGTTTTTTTAAGTACGCTAAAGATATTTCTTCAATTTTGTTCCCTTTTCTCCTATAATCATGAAACTTGACATTAGCCCTGGGCAAAAAATCTGGAACCGAATAACCGAACCGGATCCGACCCAAAAAATTCGGTTCCGGTTTGGTTCCGGTTCCACCCTAAATAACAGATGGATCCTATAATTTTGGAACCGTCGGTTCCGGTTCGGTTCCGGTTCCTATCCGGATCCGAATTTAAAAACCGATGGAACCGAATTAGTAATTAGGGGTTAACCCCAAACCAGACCATCAATTAGGAATTAGAAATTATTCGGATACAAAACGGATATTCAGGTACAAAACGGGTATTCAGATACCCAAATATCTGTTTTATCCGGGTCCAAAATAGATATTCGGGTAAAAAATGGATATTCGGATACAAAACGGGTATTCGGATACCCAAATATCCGTTTTATTCGGGTCTAAAACGGATATTCGGGTACAAAATGGATATTCGGATACCCAAAAATCCATTTATCCGGGTCCAAAACTGATATCGGGTAAAAAATGGGTATTTGGGTATCCGAATAACCGAATATTTTAATAACCAAATTATATCAGGTATTTCACGGTTCCTAAACTATTGGATCCGAACCGATCCGGAACCGAGAGGAACCGAACCGAGACCTCTATAGGAACCGATTGGATCCTAAATCTCAATATCCGACATACCCGGATCCGATCGGTTCCTACCCGGATCCGAATCGAGGAACCGAATGCCCAGGGCTACTACGAAGAACCTCTACACACAATAAGAATAAATAAGGGGATAAAGAATCCCCTTGACGAAGGCTACAACTTGGTTTAATATCTCCATATGCTACTTCATTGATCAAGACAGAATAAGACATTGACCTCACACACTCCATTGTCCACTGAACCCACGTTTCTGCAAAACCCATTCTCGTCATTACATCTTCTAAAAAAATTCCACACCACACGATTTGAAGCTTTGCTTGTATTAGTTTTAACTGCAAAACAAGATTCTATAACATTTTTATATTTTAAGGCATGCATAAACTGATTGGCCATTAAGATATTATCTGAATATGACACCCCATAAAGCATCTTGATTTTCAGATATTAAAAGACCAAGAATTTGTTTGAGCCGCATCACCATTATTTGGGAAATAATTTTATAGGCAATCTTACATAGGCTGATTGGTCGAAAATCAGACAAATCAATGGCATCATTAGTCTTTGGAAGTAAGTAGATATGAGTATGGTTGCTAGCAAAAAAAAATCTCAGACCATGTTACAAACATTAGGACTAATATCATTACAAAAAAAAATTGATAAAAGGATGATGTGTAAGCATCACTACCTGGAGCTTTATCTGGACCATTTAAAAACATTGCCTCCTTAATTTCCTGATCAGTAACTTCTCTTGTTAACCCTTCATTCATCTCATTCGTAACTCTGATTTCCACTCCATCCATTACATCTTCCAACAAGGCAGAGCCATTAGTGGTAAACATATCTCTAAAGTAATCTTCAGTAACTAAAGAAATTGCTCCATCCCTTTGATGTATAACCACATGTTTCTCCTTCATTTGGCTTATACACTTTATTGCCTTTCTTGTTTTTGTAACCGCAAAATAGAACTTAGTAAGGCTATCTCCGGATTGGTTCAACTGATTTTTGCTTTTAAGTTTCCAATAGTCTTCTTCTTATTTATAGGCCTGATTCAATGCATTGTTTCAACTCATGTATAGTTTTAATAGGGATTAGAGGATCCTGAATCACATTATCAATATCCACCCTAAGTTCTTGTATCCTCGAAGCCAAATTAGTTTTATTACATTTCTTCCATTGTACCATCTTCCGTCTGTAATGTTGGAGCTTCAAATTGATACAACCTTCTCAGAGTTGTCTACTCTGCCAAGCATCTTTCACTGTTAAAACAAATTCATCAACCTGAGTTAACCTTTTATCATAGTATAATTGTCCACGTTTGATCGTCTCTTCATATGTGCCAGCAATAATACAAAGGATACTGCGACGAGGAACATGTACTCGGGTGTATGTGCGACTCGTTTTGATCTTAGACTGAAACACAAAAGGATACTCAATAGTGATTATCATAGGTCTATGATTTGATTCAGCCATATTGAAATAATCATTCTCGGATGCAAGTTACATGTTTGACCAATGATTTCTTTACGCCTTCTCCCCACCCAACTAAGCTTCTTACCTTTCCAATTCAAATCTTTCTTTCCACATACTTGTAACATTAAAATAAAATCACTGAAACATCGCCAATTCAATTCAAGTTACATGTTTTTCTGACTGTTGAGTGATTCCATTAAAATCGCCGCACATCATCCATGGACCCGTTCTAGTATTTTTTATCCTTTGAAGTTTTTCCCATTGAAGATTTCTTAATATTGGTACATGGCTTCCATAAAGGCATGACAAGTAAAAACACAAAGACATATTAAACAAAGAGATCAATAAGGCTTACATCACTTGAAATACAATGAAAAGTAATTTTCTTCCTCCAGAAAACAGCCAAGCCACCACTAGTAACACCTTCAGGAGCTACTAAACACATATCATCAAATCTAGATCAGTACCAATACTTTTAGGAACAACAAGTCAGGAAAATACAGTCTTTGCATTTCCTTTGAACTGTGAGGATTTTTCCCAATCTTCGACAGTTCCACACCTGAACTCTCATCGTGGAGGTGGTGGATTAAGGCCCACCGCGCCTCCAATTATCAGCATCGAAGAAGATACCCCATTGTCTTCTTCATATTCAGTCTGCAACTTAGACAAGCCGTTGATATCCTTCTCAACACCATTAACCCCAGTATGAACTTATCAATTGAATCCTATCCAATTATCGGATGCTTGGATGATCCTTTTTCTCTTGAGAATAAGTTATCCATTAAACGCCTCAAACCAGTATCTCTATTCAGATAGGAAGTCTTAATACTTGAATAAGGAGTAGAAATCAACTAGCAAAACTTTTCCTTGTCTATCTCCAATGCTGGAGATCACTGCACATGATAAGTACTGCATCGAAATACCCCAGATTTGGATCCAAAATGGAATGAAATTCAGATCAAACACATTCTGTTCAAAAGTCCATTGCTGCAAGATCAGGATTCGATCATTGAATGCCTATAGACCATGGTTAAGGACCAACTGCATTAGATCCTCCAAAGGGAATATGAATTGTAACATTCTCCTCTTGACTATCCTCCTAGAGTTGATGCCAGAGAGACCTCACATTGTTGGCAGAGGGGAAACAACTGGCCGGTCATTCTGTTTCCTCATCATCAACGGATGATCCATGATAGAAAATTGGTTAACCCTCACCGCCTGAAAACAAACGTCAACTGGAAGTGCCACCGGAACATCATCCGCACCTAAGTGATATCATGTATTGCCTTCTTCAAATTATCCTCCATTGGTTCGATGCAAACTATTTCCAATATAAACTGAAATACTCAACTATAAGCTTCAATGTTCTCAATTTTATCAATAGTATATAAATTCCCGAAAGACTAACCTTTATAAAGAAGTTCCATCTCCGATAGTTATATTGGAAGTTGACATCTTTGTGAGGATAACTTCCCACTACGGATATGGATGATACCTACGTGGATCTGTACTCCAACCGCTCCACAAAATGGATAAAACGCTGCATAATCAAAAAAATGGAATCAAATTCACTAACGATTGGAAATCGCCCAAGAAATCGCCAATAACCATCTAATCGCCATTTCCATTTTCCCACACACAATTAAGTCGTTTTTAACTATATTATATGTGTTCGTATTTATATCTTAACTTTTTCTATAAAAATATTGCTTCCAAACATGTATTTTTGAAACAAATAATAATACGCTTTAACTGCTTTGTTTGAATGCAACACTTGTAAATATCAGTTTTATTTAGCTCCAGAAAATATGGTTAAAATAATGTTTTGTTCTGATAATTTTATATTAAAGATATTATTTTAGTGCAAGCAAAAACTGATCCATGCGTATCACGAGGTGATGTACTTGCCAAGCCATTAGGGTGAAGAGTAAACACAAAGAATATGCAACACTTTTTAATCCAAGAAATACAAATAAGATTATATATATCTAGCAATCCTATTGAAATCTTGTAAAAAATTTAAAAGTTAGAACAAGGCAGATAACAATAAGAGATTAAACATTCAACTAAGAAAAAGACTAATCAAATTTAAAAGTTCGTAGTATGCTTCGCAAGGCTATATTGAACAAAGAGTTTGACGGAATTAAGATTTCTAGAGCTTATCCTCAGGTAACTCATTTGTTATCTGCAGATGACTCTATATTTTCTGTAAAGCGACTAGTGTGGATACTAAAAAACTGGCAGGGATTCTACGCGACTATGAGAAAGTTTCAGGACAAAAGATCAACTTAACGAAGTCATCAATAATATTTGGCATGAGAATCAGTGAACCAAAGTTACAGATGATCAATTCTATCACGGGTAGAGATCGTATTGGAGGAGGTGGTAAATATCTTGAATTACCAAAACATGTAGGCATAAATAAAACTGTTCAATTTGGTTATGTTGTACAGTGAGTTCTCGATCATATTGATGGATAGTATAACCAATTCCTTACACAAGCAAGTAAGGAAGTTCTCATTAAATATACTAGGTATGTACCCGCGCTACGCCGCGAATTTATTGTAAATATTTCTTTTCTAAATGTGTATTTTTCAAAATATTTTTTTGGTATTTTATATAGTTAATGTTGAATGATTATAATTTATGCAATCATATAATGGATTAGGAAAATATTTGACGAAAAATTTTTTTGGATGAGCACAAACATTTAGAAAAATAATATTAAACCAATATTTCTACTACGTTTCTTTATGAATAGACGGAAGAAATGTATCATCCAAATATTTTTTTCTGATTTACTCGGTTGTTCAGCTTCTTCTTTGTGATCCATTTCTCTCTATTTACGTCATTTTATTGTCTTTCTAGTTTTCCTTTCTTATTTTGTTTATTTTTGTTTGATTAGTTTTAGAGAATAAGAATTTATGTTTTTAATGACGAGATGAAAGAAAAAATATATGGTTCTTGAAGTTGTAGATTGTTGAAGACGTATATGGAGAGGATTATTTTTAATGCCGCAAATTTTTTTATTAAAATTTTATTTTATGATAAAAAATTGATTACGAATGAATTTATTTTAAAATCCGAGAAACTAAAAAACCCAACCCAAATTGAATAATCAAATGTCCAATCGGACCAATCCTAAGCTCAATCACTTAAGCAGAAACACATTAAAAAAAAAATTGATGTATATTTATGTTATGTTTTGATTTTTTTCAGTTATCATTTATTAATGTGTTAATATGATGTATATTTTTTGTTTTTTGAGATGCACGCCGTGATTTTTCTATAGATTTTTATTGATTACTATGATTTATCTTAAATTTTATTAAATTAATAATTTATCAAATGTAACATTCACATCATAGATATTATTGGTTGAACTAACTAAAATGTTTTTAATATTTATTTTTTTTAGCTAATTTCAAATTTACTAAAAGATTTCCGAACTAAAACCAAAACTATTTTGAGTTTTTTTTTCTTTAGTAATTTATGTTTTATAATTTCAGTTAATTTTGGAAGCTAATCGAACATAAATTATAAAATTTAAGTAAAAAATCAATTGTCACTGGAAATATCAATTTCACCTAATTACATTAAACTTGGCTTAATTAAAATTCGTAGAAAAAACATGAGCTTATAAAATTAAAATTCAACAATTTAAGTAAATCTCGACATCATCGATTTAAATAGATATCTAACGGATGGTCCTATGAAAACTACAACGAAAAGAAGAGCAAAAAGTTCAGTTATATACAAAGAGTCAGCCACAAAATATTTAAATAGATGATAAACAGCAGTAGCCTCATCGAATTTACTAAATTCTGGAGCTCTGTAGAATGTATACAATTTTTTTTTAGTTCTAACTATGAAAACACATTAAAAACATATTTTAAGTAATATTATTGCAGTTGGTTTGAATATGAAATCACTTGGTGGTGTTAACAAAATGCAGTTAGCTATCTATGTGTTTTTGAGTGTATTTTGGAGGAATTTAAGATGAAAGCGATGGATCCTTTTTATGTACCTTACTTTTACAGAGATCAACCAGAGCTTTATATCTTCCAATAATAGCCATATTTCCCCTATGCTTGTAGAAAAATGGTTCTCTGCTCTTCCTCCTCCAGCTTTTCCCATCACGTTCAGTAGATTTGCTAAGTATTTTCCTTCTATCTCAGCCATCTTCATTGATAAGAAACTGGGTTAATTAAGAGTCTAAGACACAAGAGTAAAAAATGGAATTCTCTTAACATTAATCAGACATGTGCAAGAGCAGGAAGTGCTGATATCCACTACAATTACCAATTACAAACACGTCTCACGCATCCACTCATCGCTTCCAACCCTATGGAAACAAAGAATAATCCAAAACCAGCGACTCATGAAAATAGATTCTTGGAAGAATAAAAACACAGAACAAGCTTGTTGTATATTAGAATTACTGACCTTCCACCTGGATCTTTTGGAAAATCGAGAGACCTCACAAATGGTGATGATTCATCAAAGTCTTATATACAATTGGATTGATTTTGTAAACGTGGATAAATGTTATATTTTTATTGGTTGTTTTAGTTTTTTCATTAATTGAGTTGTCAATCTCTCATGCTTTAAAAAAGCTGATGTGTCAATACTTTGAGAGACACAAGCTCTATTAGTGTGTTGATTCTATTAGCAAAGCCAATCTACTCAATGAGTTTTTTATGATTCCTAAAATGCTATGTGATGAGAATAACAGTTTGTTCTCAGAGTTTTGGTGGGGTTATGACAATGGTCAAAGAAAAATCCCTTGAACTGCTTGGAAAAGAATATCTCTACCAAAAGGAGAAGGAGGTTTAGGCTTTAGGGATGTTTATAGATTTAACTTATCTCTTTTAGCTAAACAGGCATCGAAGGTTCTTCAGAATCCAAATTCCTTATTAACTAAGATTTATAAAGGAAAATATCAAAACATATTGAGTTTTTTGCACTCAAGGTGAGGGAGAAATCCATCCTACGGATAGAGATCGTTGCAAGCAGGAAAAGACCTGTTAATAAAGGGTTTACGAGTTCAAATTGGGGGCGGCGAACAAACAAGAATCTGGGAGGATCAATGGATTCAAACTACTATTCCAAGGAAAGTCCAAGGTATGGTGTCTTCTCTCAATTTGAATATGATTAAAGATTTATGGATTCCAAATCGTAGAGAGTGGGATAGGGATCTAATGAATAGCTTATTTCATCAGGATGATGCATTAATTATTTTGAGGATGACCTTATCTCAACATGTGGTATCTGATAAATGGATTTGGCCTTTTAAAAAGACTTCTCAATATTCTGTGAAACCAGGGTATTGGTTTGCTACTCACTACAAAGACAATGAAGAGCCAATACATCCACCTCTTGGAGATGTTGAATTGAAGAAACAGATTTGGAAACTTTAGATTATCCCCAAGCTAAAACATTTCTTCTGGCGGATTATTTCAGGAGCCATTCCTACTAACGAAAGGTTAAGAAGGCGAACTACTGATACTGATCCATTATGTCAACGATGTGGGTTGAAATATGAAAGTATTGGCCACATTTTCTTTGAATGTTCTTATGCTCAATCAGGATGGCGATGTGTAGGGATTGTGTTATTTGAGAACACTGCAGGATCGTTGGAATACAATATCAACCTTCTCGTTCAGAACTACAACTCAAGATCACATAGCAAAGAGGTATGTTTGCTTCCCTTTAATTTTGATTATGATGTAGTTTATGGAAATCTAGGAATGAGTTTTTGTTTTCAAAACATTCAGTACACCCTAGGGAGGATGTTAATAGATCTAAGAGGCGAACAAAAGAAATGGTTAGATCGTAGCATCCATACTGATAATCAACTTTTGGAACCAAATTGAACTTTTCACCACAACTCGGCCTGGTTGCCTCTTCCGCATGGTTGGCTCAAGTGAAATTTCGATGCCAGTTTTAGAAGTAGATTTGATAATGTGGAGCAGGTTTGATAGTGAGAGATAAATTAGGTAAACATATTATTTCTGGTTGCAGTAATTTGGACAGTGTTGAAATGCCACTTCAAGCAGAAGTTGCTGTTCTTTTACATGTTATGCAAATCATATGGTTAAAAGGTTTTAAACAGCTCTGGTTTAAAGAATCTTGAATTGAAAATTTGATAAATAAGCAGGAGGAAAGTACAGAGATTGGTAATGTTTCAATTGATATCAGGCACTGGATGCAACGAATACCGGAATGCTCGCTAGATCAAGTCAATCGGGAGAAAAATCATGTAGCTGATGATTTAGCCAAGTCGGCTTTAGAAAAAATATTTTGTATTCTATGTTTCAATTTCATGTAGCGTCCATTAAATATATGTATCATATATTTTACTGTATCATATTTATGGATCATATTTTATTGCTTAATTTAATAATATAAGAGGTTATAAAAAACTAAAAATTAAAGAATATAATTAAAAATACTAAATTTGACAAATTCAGTTTTTATTTGTGTGAGTTTCGCAAATGTCTTCTTTAAAATATAAATCTTTATACGTTTAATATAATGAAGAGTAAAACAGTAAACCTAAATAAATTATGAAAAACATTACTGTTATTGAACAAATTTACTCAAAAGTTTAGATATATGCGGCTAGAAAAATAAAGGCTAAATTAAAAATAAAAGAAAACACATTTTGGAATTCTCTCCATCGCATTCCACAGCAGTCATCAATAACTTGGAAAGCTTTAGGATAAGATGAAAAACAGATATGTAAAATAGTCAATTTGTATATAATAAACTCAAACAAATTTGTAAAATACTCGAGTATCCCCTATTATAAGAAAACAGATTTGTAAACTAGTCAAACCACAACAAACAGATTTGTAAATATCCACTATTTAATAGATTTGAAT
The DNA here is from genome assembly GCA_030180135.1 of Orychophragmus violaceus. NCBI lineage: Eukaryota > Viridiplantae > Streptophyta > Magnoliopsida > Brassicales > Brassicaceae > Orychophragmus > Orychophragmus violaceus. The sequence goes on from CM058233.1 coordinate 31,110,251, forward strand.
ATATTTATTGTTACCTAAGTTTCTGACAAAAGTCTGATTTTTTTTTTTAAGGATTAAGTACACTCAAGTGTACAACAAATACAAAGAGACACACCTGCAAGACAATATTTAGAAATGACAAGGATGCACCACCAACTCTTAGAGGGGAAATCTCGTGAAGCCATTGAGAGGAATAAAAAATTTTGATAACATTAACACTAAGGTGACTTTCTCTCATCATGATCTCCTCCCAATATTTAAAACCTTAATTTTTAGGCTCAACCACTTTGGAATAAATTTTCTAAAGAGTGCTCACATTATAAGACTCATAAATGAAATAGAGGGTGAAGTTAAAGAAAGCGACAAGGAGTATTGTAGTGAAATTTTTTTAAGAGAGTTCAACTTGGTTGACGAGAATGATGAAAAGTACTTATTGAGAAAATAAAGTATGTGGGTAGTTATGAGATAGTGAAGAATTAATTCTCTACTCGCAAAAACTTGTCAAAGAATGAAAATGCTTCATGGGAAGGAAGCTTTGGGTTTTGGTAATGCTGAAAAACCTTTTATAGTGGATGAACTCTCTTTTGAATCTCTATTTTCTACATCAAAGGAGCAAGAGAAATTACTCAAAATGTGTGGCTGAATAGAGCTAATAAAGCTCAAATCAAGAAGAAGAACAAGGTCAAAACACCACAACCCTCCAAGATTGCTCCTTCCGAAAACACTTTCACCTTGCACCCAATCAAGCTCAAGTATGGAGCAATAGAGTATAAGGTTAAAACAAGAGTAAGATGCACACCTTTCTCAAGTGCTAAAGCGATCCTAAACCACGAAAGTCTAGATTATCCTATCAAGCTTCAAAAGATTCTTACTCAAGTCCTAACCATCAATTAAGAGGTCAAACAATTCCCAAATCCTCATTAGAAGCAAACTTAGTCAAGCTTAAGACTTATACAAGGCCATTTGGAAGATATTCACATGTTTACCTATTGTATATAGTTCTTTGTATCTCTTACTAGTCATTTTAGAAATTTTATCAAGTTTTTATAAGTGTTGGGTATTAAAATGGCAAAAATGGAAGATGTGCCAATGAAGCAAAGAGTGAGACAAGACCATTTCCTAACCTCCAACTCCTCTTGATGACGTTATGAATTCATCATCAACCAAACATCAACTTAAAGAAGAGTGTATGTGCATGTTTTAGAGAATATCTACCAAGACAGGAGAATTTATTCTACAAATCAACTTGTTCCAGAATCATTACTCGTAAAAGGATAATCAAGAAGTGGAAATTTTTCACATGAAGAAATTATAAAAGTTACAACTCGAATGATCTCCAAGGACCTCGGCGGACACAAACTGCCACTTATTGGAGTGCTCATATCAGACCAGGGTGAATCAAGTTGTCAGCACTTTTCTGGCAGACTCAAACCATCACAAAACACATCGAACTGTAATTGATACAAATCACTTATGGTTTGGAACTGGTTCTTGACTTGGCTTATTTGGAGTCTCCGAGATTTAATGCACTTCGAATTTATATTTGGCGACCAAGAGAGGCATTGAAACATTATTTGGGTCTGGACTATAATCTTTTTTCCTTAGTATGTTTTTTTGGTTTTCCATACTTAAGTTTTTAATGAGGTAGGTCTTAAGGCCCACATCACAAAAGAGTCTTATGGCCCATTCTTCCTTCATCAAACATTTTTTTTCCTTTTATTTTCCCAATTATTTTGAACCTCTTCTCCTATAAAGAAACATTGTCTCATATGCCCCTCTTTCTCAGAATCTAATCTCTTATACCCCCACTTAATCTACGTGCCCCTGTTTTTTTTTAATGAAATCCTGAAATGACAATTTTACCCTTAATTAATGGTTGTAAGGACTTAAATATGAATTAAACCGTTGTACCAGTATTTGTTGAAAACAACGTGTTAGCTCCAGTGGTACTAGGATTACTCAGATACGCAGCATTACCTCCAATGGTACTGCGTATTACCAGCGATACCTCTAGGGTTACGAGTATCTCACCGGCGTGGTAATACTGGTAATACCAGATATTTTTTCTACATTGTAATATTACTTCCAGTGGTATTGGTAATTACCAGTGTAACCTACAGTGGTAACACTGGTAATACCAGTACCACTGGAGGTAACACTGGTACTGGTAATACCAGTACCACTGGAGGTAACACTGGTAATACCAACACCACTGGAAGTAATACTACAATGGAGGTAATACTGGTAATACAGATGACACTGGTAATACTAGTAACACTAGAGGTATCACTGGTAATACCAGTACCATTGGAGGTAATACTGGTATCTGGTAATACTAGTACTACTGGAGGTAACACTGGTAATGAATGTAATACTGGTACAACGATTATTCATATAAATTAAATCAAAATGAGAAGGGCAAAATCGTCATCACAGGATTTCATTTAAAAAATGAGGGGCACGTAGATTAAGTGGGGGTATAAGAGATTAGATTCTGAGAAAGAGGGGCATATGAGACAATGTAATCAGAAAAGTTCTATTTGCCCTAAAAAGTAGACGTCGGTTACTAAGAGCTTGTGAGGCTTCCCCTTGTTCTTTAATCACCTTGTTACTTGTTCACTATCATTACGCCATCCCATAAACCAGTAGAGAATGCCCTAGAGCCAGCTACTTGTATTGCTTCACCCATACGCCCTATACCCTAACCAAGTGAAGAGCGTCTTTCGGCCAGTCACTCGGTTCATGGCATGCCATGTGAGATATACCGTTTGGATCTTACATCATCTTGTATCAGATCTTTATAAGATCTTAACCGTCAGGTTTTACCAATCCTCCCTGTATATCTTTATGTTTTGTTCATTTTTTTCATTGCATCTTGGTTTCTTCTCATAGTTCATCTTTTGTTTCCATCGAAAGATCCCATAGAAACAATTTTCCTTGCATTAGTTCTTTTGTTTTTCATTTATTCACTGCATTCATAAATCACAAATCCTAAAAAATAGATGTAGTTTAATTTAGTTTGCTTCTGTTGATGTTAGTTCATAAAAAAAAATATGAGTCTCTGCCGCGTTTAGGGTTTCCTAAGCTTTGCATACGAGTTGTTTATTTTTTCTTGCTTAATTCGTGTTGCTTGTCTTGTTTTTGAATTAGTTGGTTGTATGGCTTTAGCCTAGGAGGTTATTCTGCATTGGCTGAATGCTTTAGTTTCATAAAATAAAAGTGTCATAGGTCTAAATTTGCATCCGCAGCTGCATATAGCTATCGTTAGGGTCAGGGCTTTAATTTTCAGCATTTATTTCAAATTTGTCTCATTCGTACTAGGGTGTTAGTTCTTTTAGAATTATTCCATTCATGTTGCATTACTTGTTCTTTGTGTTTTTCCATTCTTTCTTGTTATGTTATAAATTATCTTCGTATTCTTCCTATGGCCACAAAATTTAATCACCTTTCCTGTTACTTTTTAGAGAAAGCAGAGAAAAGCAATGAAAGATGCCATGAAAGAAAAGACCCTTACCTAACCAAAGAAGACCAATGGAGTCAGAACCAAGCATGGAAACATATGACACAGACCGAGAAGAATCATGGCATCATAATGAAGATTCTGGCTATGACTATGAAAGAGACCCATATGGAGAACCAGAAACACAGACAGTTACTCATGTAACCATGATCAGTCCAATACTTGCCTCACAAGCCAACAACTTGGAGCCAGCCAACCCCAACCTATTCTGAAGCTGATTGACATCATGACGCAAATCCAATCCACACGAAGAGGAGGCTGACCACGAAAATAGCTCTCATCAATACTATGAGTAAGTCCCTTGGAAGGGTGTAAGATCTCAATTCCGGGTATCCGAAGATAGCAAGAATTTTAGGGTTTGTAAATTGGGGATTCTAAAAGAAGGATTTAAGAACACGGTGAGATTATGGAAATTAGGGTTTGAATGCCGGTTTTTCCGAGATGGAAGTCGGCAAAGAGAAGTTGAAGTCGCCGGAGAGAGATTAGGTCAAAGTCGATTTGCTTAAGTCTCTCAAGCTAAAAGTATTATGAAAAGCGTGAATGTTATTGATTAGCTGGGTTCCCTTTTATAGGGTTACAAGTCGGTTTAACAGATAAGGAAATAGAAGATAAATACGAATATTTCCTAAAATTTCTTATCCCGATACGGAATATTTCCATATTATTGATGTCGCCGCGCGCCGCCTTTGTTTTATTCTTATCTCAACACCTTCTAAACCCTAATGTAAGCCGGTTGTCCCGAGTTCGGTTTAACCTAGGTTTTACCGCCTTGGGCCTTTTACCGACTTTCCATTCTGGACCGACCTAAACTCATGAATAGGCCTTTTAGGAAAGTGCTAATCTTGACTCCAACAATAAGCCCCCCCCAGTGTGGCGACTTGAATTCAAGTCGGCATTACGAGGAGTTAACCTATGTTTTAAGAAATGATTTTATAGGCCCATGTCTTCCATCTGACGAGCTCTGTTTATAGGCCCGTATTTTAATCGGGTCGATCCGGCTTGACTCAGACCGGTGGTAAATTGAGTAATTAGACTTGAACCGGTGGAGATTTGACGAAACCGGAATTGATTCTTTGGTTCAATTTATCGGATAGGCGTGAAACACGAAGCGTCGCCTAGGTAATTATTGCCTCGAGTTCCGCACCGTCATTTTCACTATAATTAGTCCCTTCTCGCTTCTCACTTCTTCATTTTCCTCAAGTGAAGAAGTTTCGAAAGGTAATTTTTCTCTCTGCCATATTTATTTTCCGGTTGTCTTTCCGCCGTTGCTCCGCCTTTGGTTCCTAGGATTTTTAGATCAAACATCACTTGTTGTTCGTGTTCTTCATCCATTCTTCCGCGAATCATGTCTTTGATCCGTTGTTCGTCGAACAAAGACAAAGAAGTTGTTGCTGTCTCGTCTGCGGATGACTCATCAAGTCGTCAATCTACTTCTTCTGCTTCCACATCTTCGAGCATTTCGTCTGACTTGAGGAATCATCCTGTTCATCTCGAGATCGAAGAACTCCGGCATCGCCGTGAGGCGTCACGTCAAACTGATGCTGCTGAGAGTTCTGGCCGTGAAGATTTTACCATTCCACAATTACGAGACTCTGATGGTTATGAGGACGACATTGATATTGATCAAGACAGTTCTGGTGGAAGCATCCCTTCTCCTGTATTACCGAGTGGTCCTAGCGAAGCGTATGGTAACGTTTTCGGGACCCGATCTACCGCGAAGTCGGTTATGTCCACGATTCAGGGTTGTGGAGCAGATCCGCGGATCAAAGTTATCATCCCCTTTCCGCTTGACCGGCCTTGGAATCCTCCACCTGGTTACATGACTTTATACGAGTCATACTTTATTAATACTGACACTGGGGGTTGCCGCTGCTGGTTCCCGCTACCCGACTTGTTAGTCTCGTACTGCCATCGCAGCGAAATTGCCATTTCTCAGCTTTCGGCCGTTGCGGTTCGCCACATGGTCGGTCTTCTAGTGCTTGGCGCTGAAGACGGTATCACGATAACCGTGAACATCTTTGAGGAGATGACATCGATCAATGCTATGAATGCCACTAGCCCGGGGTGCTTCGCGGTCAAACTCAAAAGTGGCAATCGCGTAGTGATAGATGCGCCCAAGAAGATCAATAACTGGCGTAGATATTATTTCTTTGTTGAGCTGTCTTCGTTAGTCGTTCCTGATGAGCACAGGGCACTTGTCAGGACGTCTTGGAATACAAATTTTGGTAGATGTCGTCCCAAATTTGCCGTCATTTAAATGTGATGATTTACTTAATTCTTTTTTGTTATTGCAGTGCATCATCCTTTCCTCAAGCCGTATCCTGATAACTACTTCCCAATTCTTCAAGAGATCCAGTCTCTCGGTCTTAGCAAGTGGTCAGATCTTTCTCGGGATCGCATAACCAGGACGCTTCCGCGAATATCCAAAGGTTCGTTTACCGCTTTGTGACAGGCGTGTTTTGCTAGTTTTTTTTGTTTTTTGACATTTTATTCTTCTTCCTCCCTTCTAGTCAAGTGGGATACCAAGACAAAGGTTTCTCCTGATCAACTCGTAAAACCGACGAAGATGGGCAAAGTGAAGCGAATCAACTCTGTCGACTACTCCAAGGAGATATCGTCTAAGCCTTCTTCTTCCGCCAAGCGGTCAAAAATTAAGGACGCACTTTTACTCGCTCAAGGCGGTAGCCAACCTTCTGATGTTGGCGAGAAGTCGACTGCTCAGGTGGAAAATCCTCCTAGTCTTCCGCCTAAGGTTCCGTCCAAGAAAAGGCCTGCAGAGGATAAGTCGGTTCAGGAGAGGTCAGCAAAGAAGGCGTCCAAAACGAGCAAGCCGGTTGAAGACGCCTCTACTGAGATAGCGGCTTCTGGCGAACCTGCTAAGCAGAAGGATCCGTGGAAACGATTCTATAAATTCAATGGGACTGTTGCTGATTCGTCTGGAAACCCCAAGCCCTTTGCTTCTAACAAGGAGCTCGTTTTGGTGCGACCGAGGCGCGAAGTGAAAGAGGGGGAAGTCCGCCCGTCTATTCACAATTTTGCTTATCAGTACGCAAGTGAGGTTCCTTTCATCAACAATCCTCGAGCCTGCTTCGATATGCTGACATGCGTAAGAGGAAACGAATCGGATTGGCCAGTTTTGGAAGAGTTGCCTCATTCAGACGCTATCCTCAGGCTAAAACAGGCCGAAGCAACCGTAAGTCTCTCTTTTTCAGATTCTGTACTTATTTTGCCGATCTAACGTCTTTCGTTTATTTTCAGATGATAGCGGCCTCTAATCGTGTGGCTTTGGAAAGTTCCTGGGCAGCAAAGAAGATGGCCAACGCGGTCACCAAGCGGGATGATCTTCTTAAGAAGATCAAAGAGGAGAAAAAGGCATTGGAGGGGAATAACCTGGTTCTCGAGGGTAAGCTAAAACACGCCGAAGAGAAGTCGAAAGCCGATCTCTTCAAATTCCAGTCGGAGAAACAAAAGCTGCAGAAGTCTTGTGTTGATCTGGTTCGCCGAGAGAGAGAGAGAGTTGAAGCCGCAGTTAGGGCGAAGGCGAAGGCAGATCAGGAGGCTGCCGTTGCATAACAAGTCAAGCAAGCTCAGATTTCTGGCCTTAAGAAATGCCTGATGAAGCTTAGCGAGGAAGGCGTGTCGGTTCCTCAGACCGTTTTGGATAAAGTTGTTGCTAACGAGGCCGCAGCAAATGCGGAGCTAGACGACATGGAGGTCGTGACGAAGGAAGAGCTCACATTTGTCCTCTCACCGGTGCGTCATCCCCTTCTCAATCTTCGCCATGATTCTTCTCCTCCTGTTCCGAAGGATGTCGATCAGTTTGGAACTAACCGTGGAATAATCCCGGAGGCGGTTCCTGTCGGTCTTGTTCAGTCCGTTAGCTCAGAGATCGCGGCTTTGGATGGCGTCTCTAAAGCACAAGAAGCGACTGCCGAGATGGTTAATGATCCTGAGAAGTTGTCAACCGGGACTAACTGATCCCATTCCTCTTGTTGTAGTTGGTTTTAAACCCTTCTTTTTATTTTTGTAAAACTTTTGTTCCTCTTATTATGAGGAAAGTATAAGTTAATTTTAATCCAAGATTATGTTAAGTTTGCGTTTCAATGCTTTAAAACCGATAGCGATTTGAATCGGTCTATCCTTGTTTTTAAAGTTGTTCTTGACAAACTTTAAGTAGATGGTAACTTGGAATATGTAATTAAGTCGGACTAATCCTGTTGTAAACTTGTTATCAATTAATTCCGACAAATTTAAAAAACTTAGCGACTTAAGTACGTACTTGTAATTAAGTCTGACTAATCTTGTTTTAAACTTGTTATCAACAAATTTAAACAACTTAGCGACTTTAAGTACGTATTTGTAATTAAATCGGACTAATCTTGTATAAAATTTGTTTTGCCAAATTTTAACAATTTAGCGACTTTCAATAATATAAGTCGGACTATTCTTGTATTGAACTTGTCCTTGACGAGTTCAAACAGATAGCGAATTATATTTTTGCCATAAGGCGTTTTGCGAGACTTATGTGTATGCTCGGCTTTATTCTAAGGGCGGGCGAATGTGCGAGTCTTATGTGCTCGGCTTATTTGTTATCGCCTACCACGAAGAATGTGCGAGACGGATCTCGGCTTATCCTTACCACGATGTGCACCTCGTGCGCAAGGAAGACCACACCCCTGGCCAGGAGGTGTGATGCTAGTGCGAGTCTTATTAGTTGCTCGGCTTTCTGCGAGTTACTTAGACTCGTCTTTCTGCGAGTTACTTAGACTCGGCTTTCTGTGAGTTACTTAGACTCGGCTTTCTGCGAGTTACTTAGACTCGGATTTCTGCGAGTTACTTAGACTCGGCTTTCTGCGAGTTACTTAGACTCGGCTTTCTACATTTAAATGTTGAATTCTATAAGAAAAGACTAACCTGGTTTGGCTTTGATGATCTTTCAACGCGATATGGGCTAATAAATTTTTTTTTTAGTTTTTGCGACTGTGCCGATTAAGGCTGCCTACGTATCTTCCTAGGAAGAATCAAGTCGCTCGTAGTTCATACATTTTTTTTTTTTTGGCGCTTGGCGTAGTCGACTTAGAAGTATTCCTTTAGACTTTCTGAATTCCATGATCGCGGCAAAGCTTTGCCCTTCATCGATTCGATCTCGTACACTCCAGGCTTGACGACTTTCGTGACTTTGTAGGGTCCTTCCCACTTTGCACCGAGTTTGCCTGCTCTCCACTCCTTTGTATTTTCGTAGACCTTGCGCAGGACGTAGTCGCCGACTTGAAAATGTCGCTCCTTGACTCTCTGGTTGTAGTACCGTGTTGGGAGTTGCTGATAATTTTAAATCCTGAGCAGGGCTCGATCTCGTTCTTCTTCTATGGTATCAAGAGCTTGGATCAACATTTTTTCGTTGATCTCGGTATGCTGCGGCATAAGAGATCGGCGGAGAGTATAGATGTTTGCTTCTGCTGGTACCATTGCTTCCACGCCGAAGGCCAAGGAAAATGGGGTGGCTCCAGTTGCGCGGCGAGGAGTCGTTCTATGCGACCAGAGGACTCCATCTAGCTCGTCGGCCCAAACTCCTTTTTTCTCACAAGTCGTTTCTTAATGCCGGCAATGATGGTTTTGTTCGTGGCTTCAGCCTGTCCATTGCCTTGAGGGTATCTTGGCGTTGAGTTACTGAGCCTTATATCCCAATTTTTACAGAACCCTTCGAAAAGCTTCGAGACGAACTGCGATCCGTTATCTGTGACGATATCGTAAGGCAGCCCAAACCGACATATGATGTATTTCCAAACAAAGTTCTGGACTTGGACATCATGAATTGCGACGTAATCTTTGGCCTCTACCCACTTTGTGAAGTAGTCGGTCATGATAAGCAAGAAACGCCTTTGATTGGATAGTGGTAGTGGTCCAACGATGTCCATAGCCCATCTCATGAATGGGTAAGCCGCAGTCGAAGTTGTAAGCAGTTCCGTGGGCCGATGTATGTATGGCGCATGACGCTGGCACTTTTCACACTTTTTGGAATAGGTTTCGGCTATCATAGTCGGCCAGTAGTGACAGTTCAGCTTGATTTTAAGGGTAAGAGACCTGCCTCCGGAATGGTTGCCGCATTCTCCAGAGTGTGTTTCTTCGAGCACTCGACTTATTTCATCTCCGTGTATGCATCTGAAAAGGATTTTGTTGGCCGAGTATTTGTAGAGGATACCGTTGTGTATAGTATACCGTGCACTTCTGACTTTAAGTCGTCGTGCTGTCCACTTGTCTTCCGGAAGCTTTCCTTCAGTTATATATGCTCTTATTTCCTGTCGCTAATCCTCGTTGTCGTCAGTTAAGAGTGCAATGAGGTCGGTGTTTTTCGCTTGAATACTAAGGTATGCGTCGTCCTCGCCATCATGTTGGATTGCTGCGTCCGATTCTTCTTGATTGCTTTCCGGAGGCGGGATGCTTGGTTCGTGGATTGTTTCTACTGGGATTCGTCGACAGAGATCGGGATTCGATGCCAGAGATGCGAGTGCATCTGCTGGGGCATTTTCTTTCCTTGGTATCTGGACGATATCAAAAAATTCAAAGGAGCAAGTAAGGTCTAATGCCGAATTTCGATAAGCCTCCATTCGCTCGTTTTTATCTTCATAGTCTCCGTTGATTTGATTCACAACAAGCATGGAGTCGTAGTGGGCCAAGAGGTGTCGCGCTCCGATTTCTTTGGCTAGTCTAAGACCGGCTAAGAGAGCCTCGTACTCAGCTGTGTTGTTGGATGCCGTGAAACCCAGTTTGAATGATTGCTCTATTACTTCTCCGGTTGGGGATATGAGGCGTACTCCTACCCCGGCTCCTTTCTTTGACGAAGCACCGTCGACAAACAATTTCCAGTTTTAATCTTCCCCCTGAGTATCGACATCGAGTTCAGGTGATAACTCTACAAGGAAGTCGGCTACTGCCCATTTTGCTAAGCGGCCAGACTGTCCCGGGCTATGTAAGATTGTCCGAAGAGGTTGGCTACTCAACACAGCAATCGAATGTGCTTGGAAATACAGCCGTAATTTTTGTGCCGAGATAACTACTGCGAGAGCTAGTTTTTCCATCGCGGGATATCTGTTCTCGGCTCCGTTCATCGTCTTGCTCATGTAAAAGATTGGCTTTTGTTCGCCTCGGTCTTCTCTAACTAATACACCGATGACCGCAGTTGTTGAGACTGCGATGTATAGGAAGAGTGTCTCGCCGTCTTCGGGTTTCGATAGTATTGGCGGGTTCGATAAATGGATGAAGGCTTCCTGACACTTATCGTCCCAAACAAACCTTTTATTTCCTCGGAGGAGTTCGTAGAATGGCAGGCATTTGTCGGTTGAACGAGATATGAATCTGTTCAGTGCGGCTATGCGACCGGCCAGACGCTGCACTTCTCGTGTATTCTTGGGAGATGGCAAGTCGATTATGGACGAGATTTGTTTCGGATTAGCTTCTATCCCTCTCTTGGTTACCACGTATCCGAGGAACTCTCCCGATGTCACTCCAAACGTACACTTCGCTGGGTTGAGCTTCATTCCATAACGGTTGAGGATGTTAAAACATTCCTTCAAATGGCCGACATGTTGAGAAGCGACCAAAGATTTGACCAGCATGTCATCTATGTAAACTTCCATTGTCATGCCAAGTTGTCCTGCAAACATTCGGTTGACCAGTCGCCGATATGTGGCACCGGCATTCTTGAGGCCAAACGGCATGACCTTGTAGCAGTAAGTACCGCGTTCAGTGATGATTGCCGTCTTCTCCCTATCGTCCGGGTTCATGAGGATCTGATTGTATCCTGAGAATGCGTCCATGAAAGACAGTAACTCGTTGCCGGCTGTTGCTTCAACAAGTCGATCTATGTGCGGTAGTGGGAAACTATCCTTTGGACAGGCCTTGTTAAGGTCCGTGAAGTCGACACATACTCTCCATTTTCTGTTCTTTTTCTTGACAACGACTGGGTTGGCTAGCCAATCGGGATACTTCACCTCTTGAATTGAACCGGCGTCCAGCAATTTCTCTACTTCGTCATTGACCGCCTTAGCCCTTTCGGGACCGAGCTTACGCCTTTTTTGTTTAATCGGCTTGTAAGTCGGATCAACATTGAGCTCATGAGTTGTGATCGATGGGTTAATACCCTTCATGTCTTTTACCGACCACGCGAAGGTCGCCACGTTTTGTTGTAAGAAGGTGATCAGTTCCTTCTTGATGTCTTCGGGTAGTTCCGCACTGATTCCCACATACTTGCTAGTGTTTGAGTCGTCGATGATGACTTGCTGGATGAGTTCCTTCTCGGGGCCTTTTCGTCCTTGTTCTGTATTGATCATACACGAAGGCACTCTTTGTTGGGAATGTCCTGAAATCTACCCGTACTATCTCTAGAAAGTATGATAAGTGTCGAGATCAGACATAAGTCATAAATACTGGGTGATCATGATGGCTTGCTAGAGTCCGCTCTTGATCTATAAGTTTAGGACTTATTACCAGTATTGTATGATCCCAAAGGGTCACACACCATAGCTAACGGGAAAGTTAAATGGAATTAATACGGTAAGATGCAATGGCATTTACTGTATTGGATCAGAGAACTGGGCCAGACAAAATGTAGGCTTTTGTCTAATTTGTGTCTTGGGCCCAAAAGATTAATGAGCCATTAGTCTAATGACTTGGGCCCATTAATGAGATATAAGAGAATTAGAAAACCCTAAGGAAGCTAATATCCCTGCGATTTTTCTTCCTCTGGCCGCGAGCTCTCTCTCTCTCAAATCTCTCTTTTCTGATCTGATCCATCTCTTTGGTCTAGCAGCCGTCCCTTGCTTGTAAGAGTGTGGATACCGAAGGAGGAGCAGGTTGTTCATCTGTTCTAGCTGATCTCATCATTACCATCTCTAATCCGCTGCAAAAGGTAATGTCACAGGTTGGTTTTATGATTCATTTGACAAGAACCTAGATCTGTTTAAGGATTTGTGTTAGGTTGTAATTGGGAATTGAACCATGGAAAACACCAATAATCCTTCAGTGGTATCAGAGCCAGGTTTTAGGTTTCTTGTTAAATTGGATCATATGAAAATTGATTAATTGATTAATTGATTTTGAATGTGGATTATCGAAAGCTTGCTGGGTTTTGATTATAATCGAATGTTATTGTTGATAATCGGCATGATGCGTTTTAGTTTATTAATGAATCGTTGCTGGTTTTGTGAATAATTGAATGAGATTACAAACCCTAACTCGCTTTAATCTGAAAGAATGGACGTGCGTGTGCCTTGCGTGTGCCGTGCGTGCGCTTAGTTGAATCGAAGCTATAATGATGCAATCGAAGTTCCATTCTATAATTGAACCGGTTCCATTATATTATTGAACCGGTCGTAGCTATTATCGCTTGTATCACGTGATTTTAGCAGAGCATGATAATGGGCCGAGACCGATCTGTTGATCGTGAGGCCATGTGATGTGTGGGCCGAACGCATGTGATGTGTGGAAAATGATGGCATATACCGAGGATGATCAAATGCGATGATCGATCTTGCGATCGTGAGCATGCGCAACATGCGCCGTTGGATCATTGGGCCTCGGATGCATTATGGGCCCACAATTGCGTTAATGGGCCGAGTTGGATTTAGGATCCAATTGTTTTGCCCATTAAAATTTTACGTCCCGCGAATAGTCAATTGGTTAAATCGAGCTTCGCGGTTCGTTGCCCAAAACCACACCGATTTAACCGGTCCATTTAATTGGCGGTTGATTGTGTGTTTAAAGCCTAAAACCGCAAGTTAAATCAAATTGGCTAAAACACTAGGTGTTTCTTCCCGGTTTTGGATTTAACTGAACCGATCCAATTTAATTGGTGGTTCAAGCGGTTAACCCAAATCGCGGTTTGCTGAAAATAATTTTATTTCTGGTTAAACCGGATTTAAATTCATAAAATTGAATTTTAACCTAAACCGAAGGCTGGTCTAAGTTTGATTTGGTTGGACCAAATAATTTAGAGCTGGTCTGGTTTAGTAAATAACCGATGGTTTTGATAGTTAATTTGGTCTTGGACCAGAATTAATAAACCACATCGGTTATGTCAAATTATTGGGCCAACTGGAATTATATGGTCTTGGGCCAAAGAATTGGGCCTATAATTTGTGACCCAACCCGAAAATATTTATAAAATATTAAATTAGAAATTTCTATTTTTAGTAAGTTACTAAATCTAGAAAGTTTCTAAAATAAGAAAGTTTCCCAAAATAGTAATCTTCTATTTTTGGAAATAAAACTTAAAAATCCTCAAAAACAATATCAAGCTTGGATGTCTTTCCAATCTTGTCAGCTACTTAACGCTTATTTGATTACAGATATGGCTTACAGTGTGAGGTGTCTGTTTTCGCGTAAGTAAAGTAGTATATAGTCACTAATTTCATTGGGAGTCCCAGACTTTAGTGATTATTTGGCTGTAAGAGATTGGTTTCCTTGACTGGGCCATCGGGAGTCCCGGGCCTTGAGACATCTGGTGAATTTGGGCCTCGGGTCCAATTCACAACCGAGAGTTATTGGTTATAACTAGCTGTGTGTATGCTTACCAAGTATAGCTAATTCTGGGTGACGGCCAGTGGCCCACTTTGGATTTAGCTAAACATGGGTCTCGGAATCATTGTATTCTTATGAGGTTAAACAAAGAAATTTTGAATACAATGCGAGTTTTCTTATAAGTTGTTAAGATTACTCTTTTATGAACTAAATAACTAAAACTCTATTTATCTCTAAATTTCAGCTATGACGAGCACAAACAATCAAAACACTTTCTCGATCCGGTATGTCCTTGAGATGGACAAACTGAACGGATCAAATTTCTTGACTTGGTCGCGGAACCTGAGGCTAGTTCTCAGGCATGAGAGAAAGGACTATGTCCTTGAGAAAGCTCTCCCCGAGAGGATCGAATCCAAAGCCAGTCATGCAGTATATAATGCTTGGAATAAGCATTATAATGATGCGGTAGATGTGCGTGGTCTGATATTGGCTACCATGGACTCAGATTTGCTGAAGCAATATGAGAACATGGAGTCGCCAATAGAGATGATCAGTAGCCTGAAATTGAAATTTCAGGAGCAGGTAAGAGTGGAGAGATACCAGTTGGTTAAATCTCTCACTAGCTGCAAGCTACCGATGGATCATCCAGTAAGTCCTCATATCAGTAAAATGATGGGTTACATTGATAACCTGAGGAAACTGGATTATCCAGTTAGCCAGGAATTGGCAACTGAGATCATTCTGCAGTCACTGCCGTCAAGCTATGATAAGTTCGTAAGGAACTATATCAAGAAAGGCTTAACGAAGACGTTGACTGAACTGCATGATATGCTCAAGACAGTTGAGCCAAACGTGAAGAGTACCCTGTACAATCTCATGAATGAGAAGGGTAGGTTTACTAAACCTAATGCTGACAAGGGTGAAGACAAAGTTGTCCAGATTTTGAATCATGGCAAGCGTGTGTCTTCTGAGCCCGAGTCAGATACCTCTTACGTTGGTAAGTGCTGCTACTGTAAAGAGACTGGGCATTGGAAAAGAGATTGCATTAAATTCATGGAAGATTATGAGGAGTTAAAGTTGATGTATGAGACTACTTCCTCAGGTATTCATGTTATTACTTCAAGTTATACCTTATAGGTATTGGATACTGGTTGTGGCACTGATATTTGTTATAATATGCAGAGCCTGAGCAACAGTAGAACGTTGAAGGAAGGACAAGTGGAACTGCGTGTCTGGAAGGAGCTTGGGATGCTGCCTCAGCCGTAGGGTTTTCACTTGTAGATGCCTTTGAGGCTTGGTTTTGTATTAAGTAATTGCTACAAGGTACCTGCTTTAAGCAGAGTTGTTTTTCATTTTCTTGTGAAGAATTTGAATGTTTTCATTTTGATAAAGACAAGTTTTGTTCTTTTGATCTTAATGAAATGTTAATTGTAGCACCCTATTCAAGGAATGGGTTTTATATCTTAAACCAAAGAGTGCCTGAATATAACATAAATACCGAATTGGTTTAAATCTGATGAATTAAACCTGATTTTTCTTGGCATAAATGTTTTGGTCACATAGAGTAAGTAAGATTCAGAAACCCCATAGTTATGGACTTTTGGGCTCATTTGATCGGATATCTTATGAGACTTGAATTCTGCTTACTGGACCAAAAGACAAAGGGCCCATCTTAGCCGAGCTAGAGAAAGGCCCAAAGGCTTATTGGAGATTGAACATACTCATGTATGTGGTCCGATGAGCAGTAATGCCAGAGAAAATTTCCTGTACTTCATTGTCTCTACTGATTACTTCAGTGAGTGTGACTGTGTTCATTTAATGAGACACAAGTCGGAATTCTTTGACATGGTCGAAAGAGTTCCAGAATGAAGTATAGAATCTGAATGACAGAAGTATTAAGACTCTGGATTAGATCACGAGTGAGAATACTTAAGTCATTGATTGTGTGATCATCTGAATGAGTGTGAAATCGTTTCACAGCTCATTTCTCCTGAAAACCTGGAGGTGTTTCTGTGAGAAAGAATCAGATCTTATTAGAAATGATTAAAGATGAGTCACACGAATCTTCCATGATATTCTTTAAGAATAACGCTCTAAAATATCTACGTTTACGCTGAAATAGTTCCACCAATATCAGTTGAAAGACACCACGTAAATGTGGATTGGAATCGATCCAAATTCGTCTTTACTGAGTATTTGTAGTTGTGCTACTTCGCTGGTTGTCCTAAGGAAACCAAGGCTTGTTACTTTTACGTCCGTTCTGTTTTCTAAGAAGGGAAGTTACTTTCCAAGAAGAACAGTGGGAGTAAAAGTACAACTCGAAGAAATTCGAGAAATACAGGAGGCTGCTCAACCTGTTGAGGGAGAGCAACGGATGGATTTACAGATTTCTGTAGGATCTACACCTGTAGAGCCTGAAGTTCGCAGATATGAATGAATCAGTCACTAATCCGAGAGTGATTTCTCGTCATTAGTTGAACCTGATGATCATTGAAAGTTCGCATGATCTGATGATCATTGAAAGCGACGAATCTGCGAAATTCAAAGAAGCGAAAGTGAGCCCGGACTCCGAAAAAATTACATTTTGTGTAGGTTGGCTTCATCGATCCATTCATGGATGGAAGCAAACATATCAAAGTGGGAATCTTCGTTCTGTTAAAGCAGTCAAGGTTTTGACTTGAACAGGAACGAAGTGGAACTGTGCGTTTACTAAAAGATAAGTGGGAGCAATATTGCATTTCTCATAGTGTATGTCGATGACATACTGATTCTCGAAAATAACGTTCCAATGCTGCAGTCGGTAAAGGACTGGCTTGGGAGTTATTGTATGATTGACATGGGTAAATCCACGTAGTTCTTGGATTTTGGATCTAAAGATAGAGATCCAAAAGAGCTGGTAGGACAAAGTCAGGATTCTTAAATTGACAAAGTCCTACACGTAATCAGCAATCCAAGAAGGGCTTTATGCCAATGTCATATGGCAATTCATTAAGCAAGATACAGTGTCCTGCGATATCTGCTGAGCTTGAATGCATGGATAGGATTCCATATGCGACGGCAATTGGATCTATCATGTATGCCATGACACATACTTGTTTTGATGTTGCTTTAATGCTAAGCAAGACAAGTAAAGACCAGTCAAATCCAGCAAAGAATCACTGGATTGCCGTAAAGAATATTCTTAAGTATTTGAGGAATACTTAGGATAAGTTCTTGATTTACGGAGAAAGTGAGGTGCTACAAGTCGATAGAGTCTGAAAGGCAATTTTCCAATAGACAAAGATAATTCCTGGTCACAGTCCGGCTATATCTTGTGTCTAACTGGCGGTGCAAGGCACTGTTGCTGACTCCATGACTTAAGCTGAACATTTCGCAGCTTGAGAAGCGGCGAAAGAGGTTGTTTGGATAGAAGAGTTCATCACTGAACTTGATGTGATTCACAGCATAGATGAGGCTAGCTGCACATCAGAGGTCCAAACACCTTGAGGATAGGTATAACCTATTCCTTGAGATAAATGACAGAGGTGTTAAGTAGATAAGCAAGTTTCATCGAATGAGAACGTTGCTAATCTATTAACGAAGCCACTCCTTATGCCTAAGCACGAGTCGCGGACTGTAGCTGTAGGATGAGTGAAATTAAGATGTAGTCTTAATTTTAGTGGGAGTTTGTAAAGGGCTTTACTTAGTTGTTTTGAAAGGTTCATGTAAACATTTTAAAATGTTAATGAAATTTTTATTTCTGGATTATTTTAACTGTGATATAAAATAATCGTTCCAAAATGATTCATGTCACTATATATGGGCCATCGTGTTGGGTCGTTTAGATGATCCTGATTCAATTCCAGATTCAGATTATCCTAAACATGCGATCTAGGTTCTTCTCAGAATAGAAACAAATGATGATCTCACCTTATACCTGTTATTGCAGCGGAAGAAGATGGTATGTCTGAGATCAGAGAAACACCGAGGGATGAATCCTCCAAAGGTTCACACACGCTTTCACAGGAAACAGCTGCTAGACCACGAGGGGAACTCGGCGCAGAGAGAGAGAGTTTACGGCTCAAGTCTTAGGGTTTATCAGTCTGAAACTCGAGTTTTATGACACAAAACTCGTCCTGTTCCATTTGGGCCATTTGGCCCAAATACCAATTAACTCGTCGGTGTTTGCGCACTGCATCGATCGTTGCACCTTATGCATCGATCGATGCACAGTGGCTAAACCTTTTATTCTCTCTAAGTACAGTAAATGCCTAGCACTTTTACTGTACTTCTGCTAAACCGTTCCTACACATTTTCCTGTTAGCTTAGGCGTGTGACCCATATGGGATCATATAATAAAGGCAATAAGTCCAAGACTTATAGATCATGAGCGGACTCTAGCAAGCCATCATGACCCCCAGTATTATATGACTTATGTCTGATCATTGACATACTCTTACTTTCTAGAGACAGTACCGAGATTACTGGACACAATTCCAACAATCTCCCACTTGTACTGGAATCTCTGTATTCATAATGATTTTGTCTCAATATCTCGATTAGTCATAAGGCAAGATTAGTGTCATCCTTATAAAGCCTAATCTTGTTCATCGGACTCTGATTTGATACTGACAATACAAACGACTTGGGAAAGTCCGTTTGAGCATGGCCATGCGTTTTCCAGTATTCAAATCTCCGATTGGCCTAGAGATATTCACTCCATTTATATTGGAGGGACAGATCCCATCTTGTTCCATCACTGTAAACTACTCACTTCATGATGTACCCAAACAAGGTCCTTATAGCTATCGCAGAACGATAGCGTTAGACAATGATCAAAGTGCATCAGTCCATATGCAGTCACATGCATGCGAACTCAGGTCTAAGGACTATACTCTATAGTCGTAGTAAGAATCTCTTATGACACAGATATAAATATCCTGAAGAGTTCTTATTAGCGGGTCTTGTCCGGTCGTATGTTCCCAACATACACCTATGTACTGACTTTGATGCCGAGCATCTATGACACACTGAGACTTTGTCATAAGTCACGTACCAATCCAATCTTACACGGTTGTTGGTGTTCCAATTTCAACAACCTTCGACTAGGGACAGGATGATATAAAACATTTATCAAATATAGGATCTCATGATCAAGCTAAATGACTTCGATGACTCAAGATCAAATCATTTACTTCGATGACCTATAAAATGGTTCATATCATTTTGGAACGATTATTTCATCACAGTTAAAATAATCTTGAAATAATAATTTCATTAAAACATAAATAATAATGTTTTACAAGAACATATCAAATAACTAAAATAAAGCTCACAAAACTCCCACTCAAATTTAGATTACATTTCAATGTTTCTAATGCCTACAGCTTCAGTCAGGAGCTCGAGCTTAGGCCTTGGGAGTGGCTTTGTCAACGGATCAGCGACATTATCATCTGTCGGAACTCGGCTGATCTTGACTTCCTTTCTATTAATGATGTCACGTATCAAGTGATATCTTCTTTGAACATGCTTGGATTTCTGGTGTGATCTTGGTTCCTTTGCCTGAGCTATAGCACCATTGTTGTCACAAAATAGTGCCAGAGGCTCAGCCGCATCTGGTATCACACCTAGTTCCATAATGAACTTTCGAATCCAAACAGCTTCCTTCGCTGCTTCTGAGGCGGCGATATATTCAGCTTCTGTAGTGGAATCAGCAACGGTGTCCTGCTTGGAGCTTCTCCAACTTACTGCACCGCCATTCAGACAAAAGACATAACCGGACTGTGACCGGAAATCATCTGTGTCTGTCTGGAAACTTGCGTCCGTGAATCCACTGACTTTAAGCACATCACTTCCACCGTACACTAAGAACTTATCCTTAGTATGTCTTAGATACTTCAAGATGTTCTTTACGGCAATCCAATGGTTTTCACCTGGATTTGACTGGTATCTACTCGTCATGCTCAATGCGTAAGCAACATCAGGACGAGTACAGATCATGGCATACATGACAGATCCTATTGCAGATGCATAAGGAATATTCTTCATGCGCTCAAGCTCAGCAGCCGACGTAGGGCTCTGCTTCTTGCTTAGCGTTGTGCCATGTACCATTGGCGTGAAGCCCTTCTTGGAATCTTTCATGCTGAATCTTTGTAGGACTTTGTCAATGTATGAGTCTTGACACAAGCCTATCAGCCTCTTAGGTCTATCCCGATAGATCCTAATTCCAAGAACGTATGCGGCTTCACCCATGTCTTTCATGGAAAAACAACTTCCAAGCCAGTCTTTTACAGACTTCAGCATTGGAATGTCGTTTCCGAGAAGCAGTATGTCATCAACATACAGAATAAGAAAAACGATTTTGCTCCCACTAGTTTTCTTATACACGCATTGTTCTTCTTCGTTTCTGATAAAGTCAAATTGCTTGATCGCTTCATCAAAACGAAGATTCCAGCTCCTCGATGCTTGCTTCAATCCATAAATGGATTTATGAAGTTTGCATACTTTCCCAGCATTCTTTGGATCTATGTAACCGTCAGGTTGTGTCATATACACATCCTCTTCCAGAATACCATTCAGGAAGGCGGTTTTCACGTCCATCTGCCAAATTTCATAATCATGAAAAGCTGCAGTTGCTAGTAGAATCCGAATAGATTTCATCATAGCCACCGGTGAATAGGTTTCATCGTAGTCCACACCGTGAACTTGTCTGAAACCTTTTGCCACCAACCTGGCTTTATAAATCTGGACATTTCCATCCACGTCAATCTTCTTCTTGAAGATCCATTTGCACTCGATGGCTTTTACACCAACGGGTAAGTCAACCAATGAAAAGACTTGGTTGACCGACATGGAGTCCATTTCGGAATCAGTGGCCTTGCGCCACTTAGAGGAATCTGGGCCCATCATGGCTTAATTGAAGTTCGATGGTTCATCACCATCAATGATCAAAAGATCATGACAGTCAGTCACGAGGAATCCCTGATATCTCTCGGGTTCGTGACGGATCCTCCCGGATCTTCGAACTTCAGGTACTACAGGTTCAGGCTCTACAATTTCTTGTAGATCCTCCTGCTGCTCTTCCTCATTAGGTTGAGCAGTATCCTGTTCATCTTGAATTTCTTCAAGCAGTACCTTACTCCCACTGTCTTTCTTAGAGAGAAACTCTCTCTCAAGAAAGTTACAATCCCGGGCAACAAAGATCTTGTTCTCGGAACGTAGATAGAAGTAATAAGCCTTGGTTTCCCGTGGATAACCAATGAAGTAGCATTTGTCAGATTTCGGTGTAAGCTTGTCTGAGATCAATCTCTTGACATAGGCTTCACAACCCCAAATTCTGAGATAAGACAGCACTGGAGCTTCTCCAGTCCATAATTCATATGGTGTCTTTGCCACTGTTTTTGATGGCGCTCTATTTAGAGTGAACACTGCTGTTAGCAGAGCATATCCCCAAAGGGATATTGGAAGGTCTGTGTGACTCATCATAGATCGAACCATATCCAATAAGGTCCGATTTCTCCTCTCAGACACACCATTCCATTGAGGTGTTCCAGGAGGAGTGAGTTGGGATACGATCCCACACTCTCTCAGATGATCACTGAATTCTTGGCTTAAGTATTCTCCTCCTCGGTCGGACCGAAGAGCCTTAATGCTTTTGCCAAGTTGGTTCTGTACTTCATTTTGGAATTCTCTGAACTTCTCAAAAGATTCAGACTTATGTTTCATTAAATAAACATATCCATACCTACTGAAATCATCAGTAAAGGTAATGAAGTACTGATAGTTTCCTCTTGCATTAGTGGACATTGGGCCACACACATCAGTGTGTATCAGGCCCAATAAGTCACTGGCCCTCTCGTTAGGTTTATTAAAGGGGGCCCGTGTCATTTTGCCCATCATGCAGGATTCGCATTTCTCACATGACTCAAAGTCAAATGAGCCAAGAAGTCCATTCGAATGGAGCCTCTTGATGCGTTTCTCGCTGATGTGCCCTAAACGACAATGCCATAGAAACGTTCGGTTTTCCTCATTAGGTTTAAACCGTTTTGTATTAATGTTATAAATTGGCGCGGATTGATCGAGTATGTAAAGCCCATTCGTAAGAGGGGCAGAACCATAGAACAAATTGTTGTGATTGAAGGAACATAATTTATTCTTAACTGAAAAATCATAACCTTCCAAATCCAACAAAGAAATTGAAATAATATTTCTGCTTATAGCAGGTACAAAATAACAATTATTAAGTTCTAAAATCAATCCCGAAGGTAAAGACAACAAGTAAGTTCCTACAGCTAGTGCTGAAACTTTCGCTCCATTCCCAACTCGTAGTTCCACTTGTCCTTGCTTCAGCCTTCTACTGTTGCTGAGTGCCTGCATATTAGTACAAATATGAGCCCCACAACCAGTATCCATGACCCATGAGGTATTATCAGAAGTAGTTGTATTAACTTCTATAACAAAAATACCTGATGAAGAAGTCTCGAAAGTCTTCTTCTTTAATTCCTTTAGACCTTCCTGGAATTTCTTGCAATCTCTTCTCCAATGCCCCAGTTCTTTGCAGAACCTGCACATGTCAGTAGGCCCAGCCTTGGACTTGGGCTTGGGCTTTGGTGTGTCTGAGTCCACGACTTGGACACCCTTGGCCTTTCCCTTATCCTTAGCAGAAGACTTCTTAAACCCCTTGCCCTTTTGTACCATAAGTACATTGGGGTCCTTGGCGGTTTTCTTCAAGTTGGGCTCTGCAGTCTTGAGCATTCCGTGAAGCTCAGGCAGTGTCTTACTCAAGCCATGCATGTTAAAGTTCAGAATGAACTGATCATAGCTTGCAGGTAAAGACTGCAGAATGATGTCGCAGGCAAGTTCCTGGCTGATTGGGCAGTCGAGTTTGTGAAGATGATCGAGATAACCCATCATCTTCAACACATGAGGACTCACTGCCGCATTCGCAGCCAACTTACAGTCCAAGAGGTTCTTAACTGTCTGGAACCTCTCGGTCCTAGCCTGCTCCTGAAAAAGCGATTTCAGGCTTGCCATGATCTCGATTGGAGACAATACACTTTCGAACTGTTTTTGCAGCTCTGGAGTCATTGTCACCAACATCAGGCAATAAACATCATTTTCATCTGACGAATGCTTTTCCCAAGCATTGTGCAGAGTCCTGGCAGCATTGGCAAGAGGCCTCTCGGGGAGGGGATCTCGAAGG
The DNA here is from genome assembly GCA_030180135.1 of Orychophragmus violaceus. Lineage (NCBI taxonomy): Eukaryota > Viridiplantae > Streptophyta > Magnoliopsida > Brassicales > Brassicaceae > Orychophragmus > Orychophragmus violaceus. The sequence goes on from CM058233.1 coordinate 31,133,446, forward strand.
ACATAATCCTTCTTCTCCTGCTTGAGGACCAGCCTCAAGTTCCTTGACCATGTCAGGAAGTTCGTTCCAGTCAGCTTCTCCTTCTCGAGAACAGACCGGATCGAGAATGTGTTTTGTGTGCTTGTAGTAGTCATATCTGAAATATATAAATAAAAAGGTTATTAGTTATTATGTTCAAAATGACTAATCTCATATTAAAATTTAATATGATTAATCACGCATTATATTCAATAACATAAGTTACCCTCAATAGAATATAATGATTCCAAGATCCACATATAACTAAGATTAAAGTGGGCCACTGGCCGTCACCCAATCTTAGCTTATATCGGTAAGCCCTATATCGGCTAATTATATCCGTGATATAACTCTTGGTTGTGAATCTGGGCCCGAGGCCCAATCCACTCTGATGTCTCAAGGCCCGGGACTCCCGATGGCCTAGTCAAGAAAACCAGACTATACAGTCATGTAATCATTAATGTCTGGGACTCCCAATGACATTTATGAATCACAAACTGTCTTACCCACGCAAAAGCAGACATCCTCACACTGTAAGGCCATGAATGCAATTGAATGGGCTTTGACAGCTGACATAGCCTGGACAAGACATCCACCGCTTGATATTATTTGAGGTTCGTAGGTTTATTAAAATCATTCCCAAAATAGAAGATTACTATTTCGGGAAACTTTCTATTTATGGAAACCTACTATTTTTGGAAACTTTCTAAAATTGGAAACTTTCTAAAACCGAAAACTTTCTAACTTTAGAAACTTCTTTCAAATCCAAAACCCGCAAATTCAGAAACTTCTATTTAAAGAAACTTTCTAATTATAAAATTTCGGAAAATATAATTCAAAAACGACTTTATAAATTTATAAAATAGATTTTAAATTATTCTGAAGAAAGACTCAATTAACTGGCCCAATTGTTTTAACTTCTTGGCCCGAGGCCCAAGAATTGGTCCATGTCCAAGACATGACCCAATTGTCCAATTAATTGACATAACCGGTCTGGTTCATTAAAACTGGTCTAACCAAGTTTTAATTACTACGATGACCACAATTGTCAACCGGTTATTTACTAAACCGGATTTTCTCAATTTATTTGGTCCAACCAAATCAAATTAGAAATTCCTGGTTTAGGCACTAAATCCAATATTTCTTTCGACATTGGATTTCTTATCCCGGTTTAACCAGACTTAATAAAATTATTAAATCTGTTTATTAAACCAGAACGAATCAATTTTAATCAAATTAAACCGAGCCAAAACCCTAACCGCATCGATCGATGCTCACAGCATCGATCCTGCAACGATCGTTCATCGATCCTGCAACGATCGATGCTCTCACGTGTGCACGAACGGTTATCAGGTTTGGCCGAGAGATTCTCGCGAGATCCATGCGATCGTTCGAACGATCCATGCGATCGCGGTCAATCTCTCGCGACTGCAACGATCGATCCTTGCATTTCATCGATCGATGCAATGCGATCTCAGTCGATGCAAGATCAGTTTCGATCGCATACCAAATCAATATAGCTTGGTCATGCGATTTTTTTAACTGTTTGTTTAGGATTTAATTCTTGTTTCTTAAGTGTTTTAATCTTATCAGTAGATTGATTCAAAAACACCTCTTTAAACAATCCTAAAACATGAATCTAAACAAGAAGAACCAGAACCTAAAGCTCTGATACCACTGTTGGGTCGTTTAGATGATCCTGATTCAATTCCAGATTCAGATTATCCTAAACATGCGATCTAGGTTCTTCTCAGAATAGAAACAAATGATGATCTCACCTTATACCTGTTATTGCAGCGGAAGAAGATGGTATGTCTGAGATCAGAGAAACACCGAGGGATGAATCCTCCAAAGGTTCACACACGCTTTCACAGGAAACAGCTGCTAGACCACGAGGGGAACTCGGCGCAGAGAGAGAGAGTTTACGGCTCAAGTCTTAGGGTTTATCAGTCTGAAACTCGAGTTTTATGACACAAAACTCGTCCTGTTCCATTTGGGCCATTTGGCCCAAATACCAATTAACTCGTCGGTGTTTGCGCACTGCATCGATCGTTGCACCTTATGCATCGATCGATGCACAGTGGCTAAACCTTTTATTCTCTCTAAGTACAGTAAATGCCTAGCACTTTTACTGTACTTCTGCTAAACCGTTCCTACACATTTTCCTGTTAGCTTAGGCGTGTGACCCATATGGGATCATATAATAAAGGCAATAAGTCCAAGACTTATAGATCATGAGCGGACTCTAGCAAGCCATCATGACCCCCAGTATTATATGACTTATGTCTGATCATTGACATACTCTTACTTTCTAGAGACAGTACCGAGATTACTGGACACAATTCCAACACATCGAAGTACATGAGTAGACTTGATCCTGAAACCCCATATTTAACGAAGTGACATAAATCATAATGTCCATAGTCGAAGGTTGTTGAAATTGGAACAACAACAACCTGTTGAGACTAGATTGTGTTGAGACTTATGACCAAGTTTCGAGGGGTCATAGATGCGCGGCATCAAAGTCGACACATAGGTATATGTAGGGGAGCATATGACCGGACATGGCCCGCAAGATGAGAACTCTGCAAGATATTAATATCTGTGTCATAAGAAGTTCTCATATACGACTATAGAGTATAGTCCTTAGACCTGAGTTCGCATGCATGTGGCTGCACATGGAGTAATGCGCTTTGATCATTGTCTAACGCTGTTTCGTAACTGGGAGCTATACGGACCTTGGTTGGGTGTATTATGAATTGTGTAGTTCATAGTGATGGAACAAGATGGGATTTGTCCCTGCCGTTTAACGGAGGTAATATCTCTAGGCCAATCGGAGATTTGATAGCTGGTAAGAGAATGGCCATTCCCAAACGGACTTGCCCAAGTCGTTTGCATTGTCAGTATCAAATCTGGTCCGATAAACATGGTCTGGCTATATAAGGATGACACGCATCTTGCCTTATGCCAGATCGAGATATTGAGACAAAAGGATTAGGGAATGTAGGATTCCAGTACAATCGGAAGATTGTTGGGAATGTCCTGTGTAGGATTCCAGTACAAGTGGGAGATTGTTGGGAATGTCCTGAAATCTACCCGTACTATCTCTAGAAAGTATGATAAGTGTCGAGATCAGACATAAGTCATAAATACTGGGTGATCATGATGGCTTGCTAGAGTCCGCTCTTGATCTATAAGTTTAGGACTTATTACCAGTATTGTATGATCCCAAAGGGTCACACACCATAGCTAACGGGAAAGTTAAATGGAATTAATACGGTAAGATGCAATGGCATTTACTGTATTGGATCAGAGAACTGGGCCAGACAAAATGTAGGCTTTTGTCTAATTTGTGTCTTGGGCCCAAAAGATTAATGAGCCATTAGTCTAATGACTTGGGCCCATTAATGAGATATAAGAGAATTAGAAAACCCTAAGGAAGCTAATATCCCTGCGATTTTTCTTCCTCTGGCCGCGAGCTCTCTCTCTCTCAAATCTCTCTTTTCTGATATGATCCATCTCTTTGGTCTAGCAGCCGTCCCTTGCTTGTAAGAGTGTGGATACCGAAGGAGGAGCAGGTTGTTCATCTGTTCTAGCTGATCTCATCATTACCATCTCTAATCCGCTGCAAAAGGTAATGTCACAGGTTGGTTTTATGATTCATTTGACAAGAACCTAGATCTGTTTAAGGATTTGTGTTAGGTTGTAATTGGGAATTGAACCATGGAAAACACCAATAATCCTTCACTCTTATCTTATCTTCTCTTGCGAAACAGGACCGGCTTGCTCTTTGGCATCCTTTGACCATTTGGATTCCCTTGGGCGTTGGGAACTTTAGACATTGGTGATACATCGAGGACACCGCCTTCATGCTGTATAGCCATGGAGTGTCGAGGATAACATTATAAATGGTTGGTTTGTCGATGACATGAAACTTAACCATTTTGTTAATTCCCCCTGCGTAAATCGGTAGTTTGATGGTCCCAATCGTGTATGTCGTTCCGCTTGTGAAACCCGTGAGCGGTTTTGCTTTCTGCTTAATGTCTTCCTCCTTTATTCCCATCTTTTTGAGCGTGTCTAAGAAGATCAAATCTATTGAGCTCCCGGTGTCTACTAGTATTCGAGATACTTGACAGCTTCCGACTAACAGTTCGACTACTAGCGGATCATTGTGAGGGTAATGAGTTCCATAGAGATCTTGGTCGGTAAAGATGACGGGAGGATCGTCTGACAAGATTGGCTGAGGCGCCTTTTGTGCGGCTAATGCAAGGCGTTCGTACACCTTGATCGACCGAACCAAGTCATTTACGGAGATTAGACCGCCCATGATCATGTTGATTCTTCGGACGGTTTTGGGAGTTTCCTCTTCGTCTTCCTCCTCATTTTCTTCTTCTCGGTTTCGCTTCAAAGCTATGCTTTTGATGCGCCGCTGTTGTTTGGGTGCTTGCTCGTCGATTTTTCCTTCCTCCTGCTGCCCAGATTCTTCTTTTTTTAACCTTTCGATTGCCGCCTTGATTTCTTCATCTGAAAGCCGGGCATAGAGTGCATTTCTAAGGTTCCGACATTCGGCAGTGTCGTGCGATGTAGCTTGATGGTATTCGCAATACTTTTCTCCCGTAACGGGAGCGGCTTGCTGTGCCTTTCCTTTTCCCTCTTTGTTTCGTTTGTTCCAAGGTTTCGATGATCAGGACTAGTCAGCGTTGTCGACAACCATTGTTGTCTTTGCCCCTTTATCGTAATGTTGCCTAGGTTCCCTTTCCTCCTTTTTGTCGGACTGTTTATTCGTGTCGAACTTCCTTGCTAGAGCCACCTTCTTTTCCTCTAGTTCCACAAATTTATTTGCTCGGTGGAGGGCATCTTCGATGGTTAATGGCGGATTAACGACCAAGTCTTGGTAGAACGGAGATTCGTGCCAGACGGCGTTTGTTAGTGCCGCGATAGTGAACTTATCTGGGGCATCAGCTCGTGTCATAGTTGCTTTGAATTGGTCTATGAATGCTTTTAATGTTTCCTTCTTCTCCTGCGTCATGGCCATTAGTGCGTTTAGCGACGTGTCTTTGCTTACGTAGGCAAAGTGTGTTGGGAATGTCCTGAAATCTATTGTGCTTACTCTAAGTGAAAGTCGTATAGTCGAGATGAGACAATCACATAACACTAGGTAGTCATAACGCTTTGCTAGAAGCCACTTATGATCAATGAGTTGAGAACTCATTACTAGTGTTATATGATCCTACAGGGTCACACACCTAAGCAAACTGGGCGTTAAAGATGAGGTTGATCATTAATGTAATGATCCAGTGAATGCATATTTGATATGCATTCGATATCAATAATCTGGGGCAGTGTCGATCGATGCAGATAATGCATAGATCGATGCAACTCGCGGATTAATCAGATTAATTCGGTTTAATCATTGGTTAATTCCGTTATGGTTTAAGTCGACATATATAAGATATATGGTCGACCTAAACTGTTGGCTAACCTAACATACAACCACCAGAACTTGAAGAGAAACCTCTGAAGATATTGGATCTCTATAGGCACTAGCATCCCTCCTGTTCAGTTCGTGTGCGTGTGGATACCAGTAGAGGCGCAGCATTTGAGGCGCTCTAGATCTCGATTATCTGCAAATCTTCCGCTGCTAACCATCAGGTAATTCTGAGATCCCAATGATTCAATTACATGAACCCTAGATCCTAGGCTTGGAATTCAGACCAGGATTGCCTAATTGGATTAGGATCTGCTAGAAATTCCTTCAGTGGTATCAGAGCTTTAGGGTTCCATTGAATCTGTAGCATGTTGATTAGATTGGTTGAATCTGGATCTCTGTATGATTGATACAAGCATGCTAAAACTCGTTTTGATCAAAGTAACCTAGTTTAGGGTTTTGTTCGAAAAACGTTTTAGGGCTTTTGGCATCGATCGACACAGGGCGAAAACCCGAATAAAATTTAGGGTTTTTCGCGTGGTGTCGATCGATGCCAATCCGGCATCGATCGACACAGGGCGAAAACCCGAATAAAACCTATGTTTCGCCTAGTGTCGATCGACACACACCTCGCTAGATTGATGAATCGGTTCAATTGGATTGGACCGGTTATCGAGCTTGGTTAATGATGGTTGAACGCTAAGAATGGTTTATTGCGATTAGGTTGGTATCGACCGATGCTAATGTAGCATCGATCGACACTGACCGGTACTCAAAATCGGATCAATTGGATTGATCGGTTATCGCAGATTGGTTTTGGTTAATCTGCATTGATTGACACTAAAGTAGTGTCGGTCGACACCAGATTCGATGGTTCAGGTTATGGAACCTGAAGCCACATAACCAAACCAAGACAAATCATTTAATTAGAAGAATTAAAAACATAATAAAACTGAACGTTTTAAAAGGTTCCGTTCCTCAACCAAATATCAAGTGATACTTGATGTCTTTCCAATCTTGTCAACTGTCAAGACCCATTTAATTGTGCGATAGACTTGCAGTGCAAGATGTCCACAATTTCATGAGTAAGACAGAGGTAATCGTGTTGATGGATTTGCAGTGCAAGACATCGACAATTACATGACTTAGGAGATTGGTTTACTTGACTGGGCCATCAAAATCGTTTTGGGCTCAGAGACATCAGGTGGATTGGACATAAGATGTCAATCCACAACCAAGAGTTATATTGGATATAACTAGCAAAGAGTTGCTTACCTAGATAGCTAAAATTTGGGTGATAGCCAGTGGCTCACTCAAGTTTAGTGAAGTAAGGGTCTTGGATCATTATATTCATCTGAGGAAACATTGTTTGAACATAATGCGAGTTTTCTTAATAGTTAAGACTTCTCATTTCTTAAACATCATAACTGAAACCTCCCTTGTTTGTCAGCTATGTCTAGCACAAACCATCGTAACAATTTCTCCCTGCGATCCGTCCTTGAGAAGGACAAGTTAAATGGATCCAACTTTCTTGAATGGTATCGGAACTTGAGAATTGTTCTCAAACAGGAGAAAAAGGACTATGTCCTTGAGAAAGTTCTCCCCAAGAAGTACCGAGCCAATGCCTGGCAGTCAGATAAGGATGCTTGGGATAAGCATTCTAATGATGCGGTGGATGTGAGTTGTCTCATGTTGGCTATCATGAACTCGGAATTGCAAAAGCAATATGAGTACGTGGAGTCGCCAATACAGATGATCACTGGCCTGAAAAGTATGTTTTAGGAGCAGGCACGAACTCAGAGATACCAGACGGTTAGATCTCTGATTGAGTGGAAGCTACCAAAGGGCGAACCAGTTAGTCCTCATGTCATTAAGATGATGGGTTATATTGATAACCTGGGGAAACTGGATTGTCCCATTAGCCAAGAGTTGGCTACTGACATCATTCTACAGTCACTGCCGTCAAGCTATGATCAATTTGTTATGAACTATAAAATGAACAACTTGACGAAGACGTTGACTGAATTGCATGGGATGCTTAAGACTGCTGAACCTAACATCAAGAAGGACACCCCAAATGTCCTTATGGTACAAAAGGGTAAAAAGTTTAAGAAACTTGGTAAGAACAAAGGTGATGGCAAGACGAGCTCGATTGTGAATCCAAGCGAGTCTGGCTATGTTCCTAATGTTAAAACCAGTCCTTCTGAAGATGTTAAGTGCCGTTATTGTAATGGTTATGGGCATTTGAAAAGAAACTGCAATAAATTCTTGGAAGATTATGAGAAGCTGAAGAAGACGTACGAGACTTCTTCTTCAGGTATTTATGCTATAGAAGTAAATGTTACTTCTTATAGTTCTACTTATGGGTATTTGATACCAGCTGTGGTACTCATATTTTGTGAAAATGTGCAGGGCCTGAGCAAAAGTATGACTATGGAGAAAGGACAAGTGGACCTATGAGTGGGAATGGAGCAAGAGTTGCTGCATTAACCGTAGGAGTATTTCATTTGTTTTTCCTTTTATGGCATGTTTTGAACTTAAAACTGCTACTATGTACCTGCTATGAGCAGAAAGATTATTTCTATTCCTTGTTTGGATATGGAAGGATATCAGTTTTCAAGTTAAGAATAAGTGTTATTCATTTGATTACAATGATATATTTTATAGTAGCAATCCATTAGAGAATGGACTTTATGTTTTAAACAAGAATGTGCCTAACTATAACATTAATACCAAGAGATTCAAGTCAAATGATACGAATCGAACTTCTCTCTGGCATTGTCGTTTTGGGCCACATAAATGAGAAATAGATACAGAAGCTCCATAGTGATGGGCTTTTGGGCTCATCTGATTATGAATCATAATGAGTAAAGTGAATCTTGTTTATTGGGTAAAATGACGAAGACCCCTTTCAACAAAGGTAGTATCGATCGACACAAACGGTGCGTCGGTCGATACAGGTTGCGAACGAACAAAATGAAAGGGCCAGAGGCTTATTGGGCTTTATACATACGGATGTATAAGGGCCGATGAGCACTAGTGCTAGAGGAAAATTTCAGTACTTCATTACCTTTACTGATATGTTCAGAAGGTACGGTTATGCCTTATTTATAAGGCATAAGTCAGAATCTTTGAAAAGTTCAAAGAGTTCCAAAAATGAAGTACAGAATCAATTTGGCAAAGGTATTAATGCTCTACGATGAGATCATGGAGGTGAATACTTAAGTCAAGAATTTAGTGATTATCTGAGAGATTGTGAAAGTGTTTCACAATTCACTCCTCCTGTATCGGACTTTATTAGATATGGTTCGATCAATGATGAGTCACTTAGATCTTCCATTATCCTTCTAAGAATACGCTCTAGAAATGTCTGAGTTTACTTTAAATAGAGTTCCATCAAAATCAGTTACAGAGATACCACATGAGATGTGGAATATAAATGTTTCTGATTTATCCATCATGGAGATTTGGAGTTGCGAGACTTATATAAAACGTTTAATCTCTGATAAGCTCACACCCAAATCTGATAAGTGCTACTTCATTGGTTGTCCTAACAAAACCAAGGCATGTTACTTTTACAACCAGTTCGAGAACAAATTGTTTGTTGCTCGGAACTATGTTTTCTTGAGAAAGACTTTCTTTCCAAGAAGAACAGTGGGAGTAAAAGTACAACTCGAAGAAAATCGAAAATCACATGAGACTGCTCAACCTGATGAGGAAGAGCAGCAGTTGGATCTACAAAGAGTTGTAGAACCTGCACCTGTGGTGCCTAGAGTTTATAAAGGATCTGGTGAATGTATATTCGATATACATTTAAATGGCGAGTTTCTGAAGAAGTGTCGATCGACACAAAAGTTGCATCGATCGACACAGATCGCGAACCAAATATTGATTTTGATTTATGACTTAATTAACTACGGTTTAAATCTTGGTTAATTAGGTCGTGGTAAAAGTATACATATGAGATATGTGTGCGCGACTTTTACAGAAAACTGAAGCTCGCAGATCCGAAAGGATCCGTCACGAACCCGAGAAATATGGATTTCTCGTAACCAATTGTCGTGATCTACTGATCATTGAAAGTGACGGGCCTGCGAATTTTGAAAAAGCAATGATGGGCCTTGACTCCGAAAATGGCTGAAAGCCGCTGAATCTGAAATGGGATCCATGTCACAGAACCAAGTATGACTTGGGTTGATTTACCCGATGGTGTAGAAGCCATTGTGAGTAAATGGATTTTCAAGAAGAAAAGATGACATGGATGGTTATATTCAGATGTACAAAGCTAGGTTGGTGGCAAAAAGGTTTCAAGTAAATTCATGGTATTGACTGTGAAGAAACCTAATCCCAGACACCGTGCTTATGTCCATTCGGATTCTCCTAGCAACCGCCACTCATTATGATGACTGGCAGATGGATGTGAAAACAGTTTTCCTTAATGAAATTCTGGAAGAGGGTGTGTACCTGACACAACCTGAAGTTTTCATTGATCCTAATGAAGCTAGGAAGATATGCAAGCTTCATCGATCCATTTATGGATTAAAGCAAGCATCTCGGAGTTGGAATCTTCGTTTTGATGAAGTAGTCAAAAGGTTTGACTTTATCAGAAACGAAGAGGAACCGTGTGTTTACAAGAAGACTAGTGGGAGCGCAGTTGCATTTCTAGTATTGTATGTTGATAACATACTACTTCTCGGAAATGAAGTTCCATAGTTTCAGTCTGTAATAGACCTGACTCGAAAGTTATTTTTTCGATAAAGTTATGGGAGAAACCGTATACATTCTTGGAATAAGAATCTATGGAGATAGATTGGACAAGCTAATTGGATCGTGTCAAGATACTTATAGTGATAAGGCCTTGCACATGTCCAATATGCAGGATTCCAAGAAGGGCTTCGTGCAAATGACTCTTGGTATTACTCTTAGTAAGACGCAGTGTCTTTCGACACACGCTAAGCAAGGGCGAATGAGGGTCAGGCTACTGCTAAAGGCATTAGATGTCTTAAGATGTGATCTTAATTTTAGTTGGAGTCATTGTTATTAATTTTAGTTATGATATGATGTTCGTATAAACATAATTTGATTATGTTATTGAAATCTGACATCTGTATTATTTAATAATGGTTATTAAATAATAGTCCCAAAGTAATTTATGACATTTTATAGGTCATCAAGTATGTGACTTGATCATGAAACCCTATAGATAATAAATGACATAAATTATGATTGGTCCCTGGTCAAGGTTGTTAAAATGGGACATTAACAACCGCGTGAGACTAGTATGTGAGGTGACTGATGACTAAGTTTCATGGAGTCATTAATAAGAGTATTAAAGTCAATCACATAGATATGTGTTAGAGAACACATGATCGGACATGACCCACTGATGAGAACTCTACGGGATAGTTATATAAGTGTCATGAGAGTTTTCATTACGACTATAGAGTATAGTCCTTAGACCTGAGTTCATCATGTTTTCTTACATATGAATTGGTCCGCTTTAACCTTGTCAAACGTCAGCCGTAACTGGTGACTATAAAGGCATTGATTGGGCGTATCATGAAGTGTGTGAAGAAACAGGGATGGAACAAGATGGGATTCGTCCCTCCTATATAGCAGGAGATAAATATCTCAGGGCCCATCGAAGATTTGATACTGAGAAATGTGTGGCCACACTCAAACGAGGTGATTGTCAGTCGTTTGTCTTGTCAGTATGAATCGGAGTTCTATGAACATGATCTTGGCTCAATAAGGATGACACGGTTCTTGCCTTATGCTAGATCGAGATATAGTGACGAAGGGATTAAAGGAATAGATGATTCCAGTACAAGTGGGAGATTGTTGGGAATGTCCTGAAATCTATTGTGCTTACTCTAAGTGAAAGTCTTATAGTCGAGATGAGACAATCACATAACACTAGGTAGTCATAACGCTTTGCTAGAAGCCACTCATGATCAATGAGTTGAGAACTCATTGCTAGTGTTATATGATCCTACAGGGTCACACACCTAAGCAAACTGGGCTTTAAAGATGAGGTTGATCATTAATGTAATGATCCAGTGAATGCATATTTGATATGCATTCGATATCAATAATCTGGGGCAGTGTCGATCGATGCAGATAGTGCATCGATCGATGCAACTCGCGGATTAATCAGATTAATTCGGTTTAATCATTGGTTAATTCCGTTATGGTTTAAGTCGACATATATAAGATATATGGTCGACCTAAACTGTTGGCTAACCTAACATACAGCCACCATAACTTGAAGAGAAACCTCTGAAGAGATTGGATCTCTATAGGCACTAGCATCCCTCCTGTTCAGTTCGTGTGCGTGTGGATACCAGTAGAGGCGCAGCATTTGAGGCGCTCTAGATCTCGATTATCTGCAAATCTTCCGCTGCTAACCATCAGGTAATTCTGAGATCCCAATGATTCAATTACATGAACCCTAGATCCTAGGCTTGGAATTCAGACCAGGATTTCCTAATTGGATTAGGATCTGCTAGAAATTCCTTCAAAGTGATGTCTCACGAATGCTCTCGTTAGATCCGAGAATCCGTTGATCGACCTGGGCGGTAGCCGAGAGAACCAGGTCAGTGCGTCTCCTTCCAAGGTTTCGGCAAACAATTGACAGAGGCCGATGTCGCGTTCTCTGGATGATGTGAATCGGGCTTTTGCTGCCATAATCTTGAAAATCGTCAGATGGGTGGCGGGGTCCTTCGTTCCGTTGTACATAGGAAGTCTGAGTTTCTTCTTCTGACGTATGTATGTGTCCGTAATGCGTGACGTTAACAGTGTTCTTTGAGTCTCCTCAATGATTCGATCGATCTCAGGAGTGGACCCTTTAACGCTATGAACTTCGCCTTTCAATTCTTTCAAGGTATCTCTGAGTTGAGTTAGCTGCTTCTCAACTTGGTTACGGCTTGCTCCGCGGGTAGACGTCTTGCGAGCTTCCTCGTGGGATGTACCTCGCTCATGGCGATGGTTATCCCGGTGTGAGTCGTCCCCATGTCGTCTACGATGCATGCCTCGACCATTCCGTGTCTCTTGATCATCTTGCTTATCCTTGTCGGGCGAGTACCTTGCCTTGTACCAGTCGTCTTCATGCTCTCGGTGTGCATTCCGTTTGAGCTCTTCTGAGTCCTTTCGATGTGAGCTCCGTTCACGTTTATCTTCATCGTTTTCTCGGCGTGAGTTACTTCTGGACTCGCTATCTCGGCTTTGTCCTTGGAGGTCTCCTTCCGGTGTATCGTAGATTAGTCGTCTGGCGACTTTATCTTTTACCTTTGGAGGTACTTCTCGCTTGGATTTCCTTGATTGTTGGTCTGAACGGATCCGCGCTTGTTCCGTTTGCAACAAATCAATTCTTTCCGAAAACGTCTTGATCAAATCGTTCTGTGAATCGATTTTGGCCATTAAAGTTGCCAGGACTTCGTCTGTTTGACTTGCTCTGCCGTTTCGCTGAGTGACAGGACATGTTTACCGTCATCTCGAGCTTTCTTTGATTTAGCGGCGTCGCGCGGTTGCTTGTTGTCGTGAACCTCGTGGTCGCCTTCATGATCGCTTTGGTCGTAATCACTTCCTTCGTGATCACTCAGCTCAACCCTTGGGTTTTCTGGATCGATTTCGTTATGGTTTCTCGACATCTCGGTCAGAAATTTCTCTTAGAAATCCCCATAGTCGGCGCCAATTGTAAGATCTCAATTCCGCATATCCGAAGATAGCAAGAATTTTAGGGTTTGTAAATTGGGGATTCTAAAAGAAGGATTTAAGAACACGGTGAGATTATGAAAATTAGGGTTTGAATGCCGGTTTTTCCGAGATGGAAGTCGGCAAAGAGAAGTTGAAGTCGCCGGAGAGAGATTAGGTTAAAGTCGATTTGCTTAAGTCTCTCAGGCAAAGAGTATTATGAAAAGCGTGAATGTTATTGATTAACTGGGTTCCCTTTTATAGGGTTACAAGTCGGTTTAACATATAAGGAAATAGAAGATAAATACGAATATTTCCTAAAATCTCGGCTTTATCCCGATACGGAATATTTCCATATTATTGATGTCGCCGCGCGCCGCCTTTGTTTTATTCTTGTCTCAACACCTTCTAAACCCTAATGTAAGCCGGTTGTCCCGAGTTCGGTTTAACCTAGGTTTTACCGCCTTGGGCCTTTTACCGACTTTCCATTCTGGGCCGACCTAAACTCATGAATATGCCTTTTAGGAAAGTGCTAATCTTGACTCCAACAAAGGGCGAGTATGATTAGGACATTAAGTTATCCTCAACCAAGCAGCCGAGAGGAGAGTGCTTCCAGCCGGTCCATGCCTTTAGAGAAGTCACTTTAGCATATCAAGGACATATGTGCATGTTTTTAAGTATATCTTCCTATCCAGATTATTTAATCAACAAAATAAACTTGTTCCATAAATTTAATTCATAAAAGGATAATTACGAAGTGGAAGTGTTTCAAAAATCTTTCACATGAAGAATTTATACAATTTACAACTCAAAGGATTTCCAAGGAACCACTTGAGACCAACTGATACTTATTGGAGAGCTCATATCGGACGAGGATGAATGCTTGATTCTCAATGATTTCTGGATTCGGATCATATGATGTTTTATACTCGGAAAGTGTTTGATGAAATGTCCCAATTAACAAAATTAGAGGATTTTTACTCTTTACTTAGGTAGTAAGTTGTCTTAGGTGGTTAATGGAAATAAGAACGTGTTTTGCATGTTAGTCTATTATTCACAATTGTAAAACTAATCTTGATTATGGAATTGGCAAAGGGATTAGTTCCAAAATATTGGATTAATCTACGATTAGAGTTATTAATTGTTGTATTAGCATTGTTTAATGATTGATTGGATTGAATGAAATCCATGCATTTCTTGTGATTTGAAAAGGGAAGTTGAGTGATTGCTTGATTAGCATAGTAGTTAAGACCATGGAAGTGGTTAAGCTTAGTTTTCTTTTATCCTCTTCCATGTTTAGGAATGTGTGATCGATTGTAGTATCATGGATTAACCTTATGATCATCTAAAGTCATTGACCTCATCCTAAGACCTTTGTTTTATCTCGATTATGTTCTTGTCTATTGTTTTCTCTTCTTTATTTGATTATTGCTTTCTTTCTTTCCTTTCTTTTATTTTTTTTCTTCCTTATGCTTTCAATTACTTAGGGTGTTAGTCTCAAAACGTTTTCTTGATTTGGCTTAGCTTAGGAAGTACTATGATTTCTTAGTCTTTCCATTCTTTACACATATATATATATATATATATATATATATATATATATATATATATTGAAGTTTCTAAGAATTTTGTGGTATTGGAGATGGATGAGGAACCCAAAGATCCTCTCATCCTTCAAAGACCATTCTTAGCTACAGCAGGAGACATCATCAATTTTAGAAAGGCAGAATATATCTTCACTTGGGAAAGGATTTGATACCAAAATTTGACATAAAAAACATCATGATAAAGCATACATTCGGAGGACCAGACTTATTCATTAAATCTATGGATGAATTGGCAGATCAGTTTGGAAAAGAAATTCTAATGACTTTTGAAAAACCACGTGGGGAAAATGGAAATCTTCATGAGGATTTGTTTTGGTTAAATTAAACTGTTGGACTCTCCTAAGCCATTACTTGGAAGGATTGAATTCATGGACTTAGGATTGAGGAGATTGCGAATAAGCTGGGATTTTTCAGGTTGTGAGTGTGAATGAAGCAAGCAATAGTCAGTCTAGAGAGAACAAGGAATGGAGCGAGATTAAGGCGTCTAAGGTCAAACACTAAACCCTTCCACAATTGAGATAATCTATCTTGATGACCTTGAAGATGATGAGTTGAATTCTTTGCCTATCACCTAGTTTATACTGCATAGAATACATCTTGAAAATGAAACAATGTCATCAGTTGAACAATTAAAAATGATTTTTTTTTGTTTCATAATAACAATTCCTCAAACCTACATAACAAGTGCCATTGTAGTATAGGTTACAGTATCAATCCAAATTGGATAGAGTTTAGAACAATAGTAATGCATACAACTTTGTAAGTTAAGCCAAGTAGAGAAATTAAGTTTTAATTCTTGAAATCCTATTAATGGAAAACAAGAAACAAATTTATAAAAGAAATTATATATAGAGATAAATAATCAAGCAATATAATCAAGATAAAAGAAAGGGAACAATGGCACAAATGCCACTTTCTCAGAAATCAATGACCTACATGCCACTCCATGATCTACATGCCACTCGTTTTTAATAAAATGATGAAACTACCCTTGATTTTTTTTTAAATGAAAAAACACCACCCATGTGGTACAACTGTCCCCAGATGAACCAGTTGAACCACTAGTACAACTGCCCCCAGATGTACCAGTTGAACCACTAGTACAACTGCCCCCAGATGTACTAGTTGTACCCCACACTACCGTGTGTTTTACAATCTTATACCGATTAAATGCTATTTAACCCTGACAAATCATTATTGGAAATTCAGTAAGGGTAAAATTGTAATTTTACCAGAGGATGGCATTTATGATTTTTTTTAGAAGAAAGTGGCAGTTAAGACTCTTGTCCAAAAGAAAGTCCTAAGATGAGGTCAATTTACTACGATAATCTAGAGATGATCGAAGGTGTTAATAACAATCACACAATGCTAATCATGGTCTAAAGATTTTTAATCAAGCTAATCACATTTCCATGCTCATAACCCTATGTTGATTATGCAATCATTCAACTTTCGTGTTCAAATCACAAGATAAGAATGCAATCAGTTCAATCAAATTATCATCTAGCAAAGCTAATCCTTAGTCTAAGAACACTAATTAAGTCTAATCATATTACTAGGCACTAATCTCTTTATTAATTACTTAATCAAGAAAAAAAATTCATTGTTAAAATAGTAATCAACAAGCATGAAAATAAATTTAATAAATCCAATAAACACTTTCGACATCTTACCCCTTAGGCTAACCATGTAAATGCTCTAGAAAGTTCATTCAAGCATGTAATCAACACTTTCAATGCAATAAAAAGTGTAAGTTCTAAATCCACCAATACCTTCAAAATTTAGCATAGAGATCATCCAAATACAGAATGATTATGACTAATGAAGAACTAAGAACCATAGATCATCCATAATTACACCCTAATATACCTTATTCTTGAGACCCCAAAGCTGCTAATCACTAATCATAGTGATTCCTACAAAACCCATGAAAGAGAAGTTAGAAATTGTTATTAGGAATATAAAAACAAGAAAAAAATTAGAAGAAATTAGAGAAGTTCTTGTTTAAATCATACATTGACGATTTACATGAGTATTAGGAGCATCTTTCGCTCTAGTTGGTCTACCTCTCCGAGGTGGATACAAAAGCAGTCCTACACATCTAGTAGCTTCAATTTATTGGCATGGAGGAAGAGGCTGTGTCAAGTTCTGAGCATGATCATGTGGAGATCCTTGTCCACCATGATCTTGTTGTCCATATATTGTTGAGCCATACCCAACAACTTTATGTGCTCTACTCTTTCTCGTTGATTTCTTGCTATAACTTCTGTTTCTAAGAGCTGATTGTTGTCAAAAGGTTAACCAAATTTGCTTGACCTTTAGACCTTGTGGTCACTCACCTATAAGAATAAGATGAATAGACATGTAAAGAAATTAGTAGTGTAGGTAATAATAAATCAGTCTAAAAAGATGTGAATCTAATAGCTCACGCTAAACCCAATTACCAACAACGCCAAATTGACAAATGAATTTTTCGGTTTCAAAATATCAGTTCAACAACCAACATGACAAATTCCAATTTAATATAGGTAGATGTATCAATATATGTTGGGTAGAGTTTAGAACAATATTGATGTATACAGCTCTCTAAGCCAAGCCAAGTAGAAAATACTGAAAACAAGAAAGCATTTAATAAAAAAAGGGGAGAGAGAGAGAGAGAGAGAGAGAGAGAGAGAGAGAGAGAGAGAGAGAGAGAGAGAGAGAGAGAGAGAGAGAGAGAGAGAGAGAGAGAGAGAGAGAGAGAGAGAGAGAGAGAGAGAGAGAGAGAGAGAGAGAGAGAGAGAGAGAGAGAGAGAGATGATCAAGAAATATAATCAAGATAAAAGAAGTTCCTAGGATGAAGTCAATGTACTAGGATGATCTAGAGATAATCAAATATACTAATAACAATCGCAAAATGCTAATAGTGGTCTAAAGACCCTTGATCATGCTAATAACATTTTCATGCTTATAACCCTATACTAAAAATGCAATCATCAACTTCCATCTTCAAATCCCAAAATAAGCATGCATTCTATTCAATCAAATTACCATTTAGCAAAGTTAATCCTTAGGCTAAGAACACTAGTCAGGACTAATCTTATTCCCAGGAACTAATCCCAATGTTAATTACCTATTCGTCAACACATTTCTATTTGGGAAAAGTGTAATAAACAAGCATGCAAATTAATTTCATAAAGTCAATAACACCTTACACATCTGATCCCTTATTCTAATAATGTAAATCCTTTATAAAGTTCATCAAAGTATTTCATCAAACACATTGAGTGCAATAAAACGCCTAAGTTCTAAAACCACATTTCCTTGAGAATTTAGCAGAAATATCCACCAAATATAAAATGTTATGACTAATTGAGAAATATGAACTCTAGATCATCCCTATTCACACACCATAATCTACTTCATTTTTGATACACAAAGCTATTACTAACTAATCTTAGTGATTCCAACAAAACCTATAAGAGAGATGTTAGAGTTCAGGATTAGGAAGATAAAAACAAGAAGAGATCAAGAAGTACTTAGAAAGGTACTTTCCTAATTCATAAAAAAAATTTACAGACTCGTAGATCTAAAAGAGGCAAAGAATAACTTAGGAAAATACATAGATTCTTAAAAATTAGGCTAAGAGCGTATTTATATGAAGTGGCTTTGAATCGGGTAAACCCGAAAAAACCAAGTATTGACTCGGTTCAATAAAATATTGGTCTGGGCAGGCAGCACCAGTTTAGCCAGACCGGTATCACCAGACCCATGAGGCTTGTGCGGGCCGAATGATTTCTTGGCCAGGGACGACAGTTTGCTAAGGCCATGGCAACCAAACCGTAGCGACAGCCGTGGTCCATCAAATTGATTAATCTCTTGTATTGTTTGGTTGTTTGGCTGAATGGGATGACGCGGCTGAATATGGCTGTAACTGGCTTGACCCGTGTAGAGTGGAAATTAGAGGAGAGGCTAATAGTGGGTGGCATGGGATACTAGGACTGAATCGTTGCGAAACCCTTCTCTCAGCTTTGGGCACCACATACCGCAAAGCTTGGACCCAAAAATCTCATTGTAAGTTGGTCGCAGGACATGGAAGGGTTGAATGAGTTGGACCGCATGAGGCTTAGTCATTGTGGAAAGGAAGATGAGGTGCGGTCGGGCCAGACCATAAAGTTTGGGTCGTTGTGGATGAACCCCCATGATTACCTCGCCAAAAAATGAAGCATGGACGAGTGGCTCTTGACGGGATGCATGGACTTCAAGAAGCCGACCATTGGGATGAGCCATGAGGGTAGAATGAGTTGCCAATAGTGTGAACTCTATGAAAAGTAACGCGGCTTGGGCTGCGGATGATCTTTAGTCTTCTTGGTAACAATGATTAAAGGAAACCGCTAGGCTAGACCGCTGGTCAAAAAAAGAATGGGTGATCCTTCTTTGAATCAGTTCTTCTTGCTCCAAAACACATCCCATGAGCCAAGACTCTCCTCCAAATATCTAGGAATCCTTCAAAACTCCAAAATCACCTAAAAGGGCAAAACAAAACAATATATGCAAGACTCTATCCTGGTGATATATCATGGTTTTTGCTGGTCTTAAGCCATGATATATGTACATAATCGAGTCATTTTAATTGTTTATCAAGTCATTTGAGTCTTTTACATGTTAATGTACGTTTGGAGACATTTCAGAGATATTGGAGCTATTTGGGATATTTTTGTAACATACTGGGCCCGGCCCATTTGAGAAAGGCTTAAATGAATTAATTTGGCTACCTATGTCACCAAGTGCACTTACCTTTTCCGATCACTTGCCTGAATGAACTCCAGAGTTAAGCGTGCTTGGATTGGCGTAGTCCTAGGATGGGTGACCTTCTGGGAAGTGATTCGTGGTAGCATGTGTGTGAGGACAAAACACATGGGAAAATGTCACGTGGTGATTGCAGGGTCAGTAAATTACTCGGTCGGGCCTAAAAAAAAATAACGCCCGACCGTCGGACAGGGGTGGGGCCCACGAGCCCGATAGAGGGATGGGTGACTGACCGGTAGGGGCGGACGGGGCATTACAAGTGGTATCAGAGCTCAGGGAAGTCAAACCGCTTCTGTCTCGGGAGACAATCCTGGGGTTTGGGGGTTATGGTTGTTCCGGTTATGAGTCAGAGGGCCAAAGATGGACCCTAACAAGATGCGGAATTCGGGGACGAATTCCCATTAAGTGGGGGAGAATTGTAACATACTGGGCCCGGCCCATTTGAGAAAAGCTTAAATGAATTAATTTGGCTACCTATGTCACCAAGGGCACTTACCTTTTCTGATCACTTGCCTGAAAGAACTCTAGAGTTAAGCGTGCCTGGATTGGAGTAGTCCCAGGATGGGTGACCTTCCAGGAAGTGATTCGTGGTAGCATGTGTGTGAGGACAAAAACACATGGGAAAAGGTCACGTGATGATTGCAGTGTCAGTAAATTACTCGGTCGGGCCTACAAAAAATAACGCACCGACCGTCGGACAAGGGTGGGGCCCACGAGCCCGATAGAGGGATGGGTGACTCACCAGTAGGGGCGGACGGGGCGTTACAATTTTGGAGTTGAAGCCCGAGATGATCAAAGTCAACATCGACTATGGATCTGAGCCTCGCTCGATGCACCCTTTGACTCGGTCGACACGGGATCACGATTGCAAATACACGCCAAGTAATGAGACTTTTAAATAATTACAAGATGGCCCATAAGTTTTATTATTTACAAAAGACACTCAAAACGTGTATTAGCTAGGTTAATTAGGGTTTTAGAGATTTAGATCATTCATACTTTCATACTTTAAGTATTTGAGAGAGATTAGAGCTAGGGGATGATACGATACTCCACACTTCTTTTGAGAGAAGATTTCGAACCCTTTTTCTCTTTCTCTTTTGATTTATATGATATCTATTTTGATCATGTCTTGTATTTCATTCAATATGTCTAAGTAGATCTCTAGTTAGGTTAAGGGATTCTCGTTAGGGATTTCATGGATCTGCATTTGGTGAAGATTCAGCTCAAGAAGAACCTGAACTTGAATGTGTCTTTGGAGACAGAAGCAACCATGAAGGCTGTGAAGAAACTTAATACCCATTTGGTGAAGCTAAGACAAAAGAAGAACACATGGAAGAAACATGGGAAAAGAACTATGAGATCAGTCAAGAAGAAGAAAATGGGCTTGAGGAAGATTTTCAATATGAGTGCTCAGAATACAATCAGTCCGTGGGAGACCAACCACATGACTATGATCCAGAAAATGATTCGTGTCTAGAGGATCCATAAAACATTTGTTTTTCAGGTCTTGAGGAAGCACCAGAGGCTTTCTTAAGGTGGGAAAGATTTATGTATGAATAGTTTCAAGCAAATCAAGTTCCAAAAAAGGAAAAGACAACCATTTCTGAAAATACATTCATTGAAAAAGCCTATCTACAATGGGATAAGGACGCTTACCTAAAACTTGATTATCATCTACCAGAAAGCACTTGGGAAGAGATGAAGGAACTATGCACAAGGAGTTTGTAGAAGAGATCTCAACAGAACCATACTACTCAAGGTGACAAATTCCTAAATAACAAAGAATTGGGAATATACGAAGAAGAAGCCGCAAGCTTCAAAGGTTATGGAGGACCGGATGAGAAAGCAATACAAGATCAGAACACCAGTAAAAAACAAGAAGAGGTCAATATCTCTAGCTCGAGTACCTTACACAAAAAACCAGCAGCACCACACCAAGGTAAGCCCTCCAACTCTAATAACGTTAATGATAAGACATATAACACTGAAGGATTATGTCTGTTCATGGTTTAATTCATCAGATTACAACCTAGCACATAATCAACTAGGATCTAGGTGATTTGCAGTTGAATCATAAACAGATCAGAATCATTACCTTATGATTGCAGCGGATTGATCAAAGGAATGAAGAGATCACAGAGAGCTGATGATAACCGGCTCCTCCTAGGTATCCACACGCTTACAAGCTACTGGATCAGGCTGCTAGACCAAAGTTGGAACAACAGAGAGAGAGAGGACGGCTGCTCCTAGAAATCGCAGATGGGGTGTTGAATTACCCTAGGCTGCGCCTCTGATCCCTTATATGGGCCCAAGGAATTATCCTAATGGCATATTGGGATTTTGGGCCCAAGACACAAATCAGACAAAAGCCTGTATTTTGTCTGGCCCAATTCTCTGTACTAATACAGTAAATGCCTTGCATCTTACCGTATTAATTCCATTTAACTTTCCCGTTAGCTATGGTGTGTGACCCTTTGGGATCATACAATACTGGTAATAAGTCCTAAACTTATAGATTAAGAGCGGACTCTAGCAAGTCATCATGATCACCCAGTATTTATGACTTATGTCTCATCTCGACACTTATCATACTTTCTAGAGATAGTACGGTAGATTTCAGGACATTCCCAACAATCTCCCACTTGTACTGGAATCCTACATTCCCTAGTCCTTTTGTCTCAATATCTCGATCTGGCATAAGGCAAGATGCGTGTCATCCTTATATAGCCAGACCATGTTCATCGGACCAGATTTGATACTGACAATGCAAACAACTTGGGCAAGTCCGTTTGGGAGTGGCCACTCTCTTACCAGCTATCAAGTCTCCGATTGGCCTAGAGATATTACCTCCGTTAAACGGCAGGGACAAATCCCATCTTGTTCCATCACTATGAACTACACACTTCATAATACACCCAACCAAGGTCCTTATAGCTCCCAGTTACGAAACAGCGTTAGACAATGATCAAAGTGCATCAATCCATGTGCAGCCACATGCATGCAAACTCAGGTCTAAGGACTATACTCTATAGTTGTATATGAGAACCTCTTATGACACAGATATTAATATCTTGTAGAGTTCTCATCAGCGGGCCATGTCCGGTCATATGCTCCCCTACATATACCTATGTGTTGACTTTGATGCCGCGCATCTATGACCCCTCGAAACTTGGTCATAAGTCTCAACACACTCTAGTCTCAAGTGGTTGTTGGTGTTCCAATTTCAACAACCTTCGACTATGGACACTATGATTTATGTCATTTCGTTAAATATGGGGTTTCAGGATCAAGTCTACTCATGTACTTCGATGGCCCATATATAATGACATGAATCATTTTGGAACGATTATTTATATCACAGTTAAAATAATCCAGAAATCATAAATTTCATAAACATAAAATATTATGTTTACATGAACCTTTCAAAACAACTAAATAAAGCCCTTTACAAACTCCCACTGAAATTAAGACTACATCTTAATTTCACTTATCCTACAGCTACAGTCCGCGACTCATGCTTAGGCCTAAGGAGTGGCTTCGTTAATAGATTAGCAACGTTCTCATTCGTTGAAACTCGCTGATCTACTTAACACCTCTGTCATTTATCTCACGGAATAGGTTATACCTACCCTCAAGGTGTTTGGACCTCTGATGTGCAGCTAGTCTCATCTATGCTGGGAATCACATCAAGTTCAGTGATGAACTCTTCTTTCCAAACAACCTCTTTCGCCGCTACCCAAGCTGCGAAATGTTCAGCTTAAGTCATGGAGTCAGCAACAGTGCCTTGCACCGCCAGACAGACACAAGATATAACCGGACTGTGACCGGAAATCATCTTTGTCTGTTGGAAACTTGCCTTTCAGACTCTACCGACTTGTAGCACCTCACTTTCTCCGTAAATCAAGAACTTATCCTAAGTATTTTCCAAATACTTGAGGATAATCATTACGTCTATCCAGTGATTCTTTGCTGGATTTGACTGGTCTTTACTTGTCTTGCTTAACATTAAAGCAACATCAAAACAAGCACATGTCATGGCATACATGATAGATCCAATTGCCGACGCATATGGAATCTCATCCATGCATTCAAGCTCAACAGATATCGTAGGACACTGTATCTTGCTTAACGTAATGCCATGTGACATTGGCATAAAACCCTTCTTGGAATGCTGAAAACGTGTAGGACATTGTCAATATAAGAATCCTGACTTTGTCCTATCAGCTCTTTTGGATCTCTATCTTTAGATCCAAAATCCAAGAACATACGTGGCTTTACCCATGTCAATCATAAAACCAACTCCCAAGCCAGTCCTTTACCGACTGCAGCATTGGGACGTTATTTCCGAGAATCAGTATGTCATCGACATACACTATGAGAAATACAATATCGCTCCCACTTATCTATTAGCAAACGCACAGTTCCACTTCGTTCCTGTTCAAGTCAAAACCTTGACTACTTCAACAGAACGAAGATTCCAACTCCGATATGTTTGCTTCCATCCATGAATGGATCGATGAAGCTAACTTACACCCAGTATAATTTTTTCGGAGTCCGGGCTCACTTTCGCTTCTGTGAATTTCGCAGGTTCGTCACTTTCAATGATCATCAGATCATGGCAACTAATCACGAGAAATCACTCTCGGATTAGTGACAGATTCATTCAGATCTGCGAACTTCAGGCTCTACAGGTGTAGATTCTACAGAAATCTGTAAATCTATCCGCTGCTCTCCCTCAACAGGTTGAGCAGCCTCCTGTATTTCTCGAATTTCTTCGAGTTATACTTTTACTCCCACTGTTCTTCTTGGAAAGTAACTTTCCTTTTAGAAAACAGAATTCCGAACAACCTAACTTCGTTTTCGGAATGGACGTAAAAAGTAACAAGCCTTGGTTTCCCTAGGAAAACCAGCGAAGTAGCACAACTACAAATACTCAGTAAAGACGAATTTGGATCATTTCCAGTCCACATTTATGTGGTGTCTTTCAACTGATATTGGTGGAACTATTTCAGCGTAAACTTAGATATTTCTAGAGCTTTATTCTTAAAGAATATCATGGAAGATTCGTGTGACTCATCTTTAATCATTTCTAGTAAGATCTGATTCTTTCTCACAGAAACACCTCCAGGTTTTCAGGAGAAATGAGCTGTGAAATGACTTCACACTCATTCAGATGATCACACCATCAATGACTTAAGTATTCTCACTCGTGATCTAATCCAGAGTCTCAATACTTCTGTCACTCAGATTCCATACCTCATTTTGGAACTCTTTCGACCATTTCAAAGAATTCCGACTCGTGTCTCATCTATTGAACACAGTCATACTCACTGAAGTAATCAGTAAAGATAATGAAGTACAGGAAATTTTCTCTGGCATTACTGCTCATCGGGCCACATACATGAGTATGTTCAAGGTCCAATAAGCCTTTGGGCCTTTCTCTAGCTCGGCTAAGATGGGCCCTTTGTCTTTTGGTCCAGTAAGCAGAATTCAAGTCTCATAAGATATCCAATCAAATGAGCCCAAAAGTCCATAACTATGGGATTTCTGAATCCGACTCACTCTATGTGACCAAAACATTTACGCCAAGAAAAATCAGGTTTAATTTATCAGATTTAAACCAATTCGGTATTTATGTTACATTTAGGCACTCTTTGGTTTAAGATATAAAACCCATTCCTTGAATAGGGTGCTACAATTAATATTTCATTAAGATCAAAAGAACAAAACTTGTCTTTTATCAAAATCAAAAACATTCAAATTCTTACAAGAAAATGAAAAACAACTCTGCTTAAAGCAGGTACATTGTAGCAATTACTTAATAAAACCAAGTCTCAAAGGCATCTACAAGTGAAAACCCTACGGCTGAGGCAGCATCTATAGCTCCTTCCAGACACGCAGTTCCACTTGCCCTTCCTTCAACGTTCTACTGATCCTTAGGCTCTGCATATTATAACAAATATCAGTGCCACAACCAGTATCCAATACCTATAAGGTAGAACTTTAAGTAATAACATGAATACCTGAGGAAGTAGTCTCATACATCAACTTCAACTCCTCATAATCTTCCATGAATTTAATGCAATCTCTCTTCCAATGCCCAGTCTCTTTACAGTAGCAGCACTTACCAACGTAAGATGTATCTGACTCGGGCTCAGAAGACACACGCTTGCCATGATTCAAAATCTGGACAACTTTGTCTTCACCCTTGTCAGCACTAGGTTTGGCAAACCTACCCTTCTCCATTATGAGATTACACAGGGTACTCTTCACGTTTGGCTCAACTGTCTTGAGCATATCATGCAGTTCAGTCAGCGTCTTCGTTAAGCCTTTCTTGATATAGTTCCTTCTGAACTTATCATAGCTTGACGGCAGTGACTGCAGAATGATCTCAGTTGCCAATTCTTGGCTAACTGGATAATCCAGTTTCCTCAGGTTATCAATGTAACCCATCATTTTACTGACATGAGGACTTACTGGGTGATCATTTGGTAGCTTGCAGCTAGTGAGAGACTTAACCAACATGTATCTCTCCACTCTTACCTGCTCCTGAAATTTCAATTTCAGGCTGCTGATCATCTCTATTGGCGACTCCATCTTCTCATATTGCTTCAGCAATTCTGAGTCCATGGTAGCCAATATCAGACCGCGCACATCTACCGCATCATTATAATGCTTATTCCAAGCATCATATACTGCATGAGAGGCATTGGACCCGATCCTCTCGGGGAGAGCTCTCTCAAGGACATAGTCCTTTCTCTCCTGCCTGAGGACTAGCCTCAGGTTCCGCGACCAAGTCAAGAAATTTGATCCGTTCAGTTTGTCCATCTCAAGGACAGACCGGATCGAGAAAGTGTTTTGATTGTTTGTGCTAGTCATAACTGAAATTTAGAGATAAATAGAGTTTTAGTTATTTAGTTCATAAAAGAGTAATCTTAATAACTTATAAGAAAACTCGCATTGCATTCAAAATTTCTTTGTTTAACCTCATAAGAATGCAATGATTCCGAGACCCATGTTCAGCTAAATCCAAAATGGGCCACTGGCCGTCACCCAGAAGTAGCTTTACTTGGTAAGCATACACACAGCTAGTTATATCCAATAACTCTCGGTTGTGAATTGGGCCCAAGGCCCAATACACCAGATGTCTCAAGGCCCGGGACTCCCGATGGCCCAGTCAAGGAAACCAATCTCTTACAGCCAAATAATCACTAAAGTCTGGGACTCCCAATGAAATTAGTGACTATATACTACTTTACTTACGCAAAAACAGACACCTCACACTGTAAGCCATATCTGTAATTGAATAAGCGTTAAGTAGCTGACAAGATTGGGCAAGACATCCAAGCTTGATATTGTTTTTGAGGATTTTAGGTTTCAATAGATTTCCTCCCAAACTAGAAGATTACTATTTTGGGAAACTTTCCATTTCAGGTAACATACTAAATATGGAAACTTTCTATTTAGGAAAACCTACTATTTTTAGAAACTTTCTAAATCGGAAACATACTATTTTTAGAAATTTCCTAACATGCCAAAATTAGAAACTTCTAATTTAATGTTTTATTAAAGTTTTCGGTTGGGTCACAAATTATAGGCCCAATTCTTGGCCCAAGACCACAGAATTCCAATTGGCCCAATAATTTGACATAACCGAGTCGGTTCATTAATTCTGGTCCAAGACCAAATTAACTACTAAATCCAACTCGTCATTTACTAAACCAGACCAGCTCTAAATTATTTGGTCCAACCAAATCAAACTTAGACCAGCCTTCGGTTTAGGTTAAAATTCAATTTTTGAATTTAAATCCGGTTTAACCAGAAACTAAATAATACCAATTGTATTAAATAATTTCCAGCAAACCGCGATTTGGGTTAACCGCTTAAACCATAATTATCAAAGCTTTGAATTGATTTTGTCTTTAGCTTAAAAACAAAAACATATTTGATCATGACATTAACAAAATCGTAACAAATTCGATACGAGATATTAACAAAAGGACAAAATTGATTTTGACCTTTTTCAAATTCGATTCATGACTCAACTTTTTCAAACTGCTTGATAATTAATTAAACCATCACACGATCATGATATGGCTTGAAGACAAAAACGATTTTTTGTCCTTATTTCAATTCAACAATCGATTCATTTATGATTATTAAGCAAAGTCATCTTATGATTCAAAAGGTCAACATGCGATTGACATTAACAATCAAATCGTTTCTCTTATAATACAACAAAGTCAAACACAAAGTTAACGATTCTTAATTCACAATCGACTTTGACTTATGAATTCGTTTTAATTATGAAACAAAGACAATAAGCGATTGTTATTCAAACGATTTAACAATTCTAGGTTTTCAAAGTTTCAATCAATTTTACTCATTAAAATCGATTCATCAAACTAATAAACAACCTAGTATGATCCAAAAAGCAAAAACCTAACAACCTGGCTCTGATACCACTGAAGGATTATGTCTGTTCATGGTTTAATTCATCAGATTACAACCTAGCACATAATCAACTAGGATCTAGGTGATTTGCATTTGAATCATAAACAGATCAGAATCATTACCTTATGATTGCAGCGGATTGATCAAAGGAATGAAGAGATCACAGAGAGCTGATGATAACCGGCTCCTCCTAGGTATCCACACGCTTACAAGCTACTGGATCAGGCTGCTAGACCAAAGTTGGAACAACAGAGAGAGAGAGGACGGCTGCTCCTAGAAATCGCAGATGGGGTGTTGAATTACCCTAGGCTGCGCCTCTGATCCCTTATATGGGCCCAAGGAATTATCCTAATGGCCTATTGGGATTTTGGGCCCAAGACACAAATCAGACAAAAGCCTGTATTTTGTCTGGCCCAATTCTCTGTACTAATACAGTAAATGCCTTGCATCTTACCGTATTAATTCCATTTAACTTTCCCGTTAGCTATGGTGTGTGACCCTTTGGGATCATACAATACTGGTAATAAGTCCTAAACTTATAGATTAAGAGCGGACTCTAGCAAGTCATCATGATCACCCAGTATTTATGACTTATGTCTGATCTCGACACTTATCATACTTTCTAGAGATAGTACGGTAGATTTCAGGACATTCCCAACAAACACCCCCAATGCGCTCTACGGATATAGACGACAAGAGATTTCACAATTTGTCAAATATCACAAATGGTCCAGCCCAGCCGAAGGCTAGGCTAGTCCAACGACGATATTGGGCCCTCTTTGCTTAAGCATAAGGTTTTCCAACCCGTACCTAAGCCGAAAGTAGTGTTGACTAGGACAAAGCCAAGTATCATTAGGCGATAGAGGTTTTTGTTTTGGAAAAATACTTGTACCTTGCAATATAGAAATTAATTTATTATTAGCAAAACATTACCTAGTCCGAACTCTCCAAACGTCCTTATCTCAAAAGCATAATATTTAGAAATTACGTAATTAGCTTAGTAAGAACAACCGACTTCAAAAATCTATTCCGTCCAACCTACATCCGAATACGCCTACTATCCCACCTAATGTTACATGTGAGCCAAAACTAGTTTAATGTGCAACCAAAAGTTTCCCACTGAGTCTAGAACCTCTACAAAGAATTGGTGCCCCAATCCCCATCTCATAGCTGAAGCATAATTCATCAACATGTGAAAGCAATATCAAAGATATGCAGAATACTGAAGCATACAAACAACACATGTATAACATGTCTACTATCATGAATTTAAATCCATGTCTGGACTCTCTAGACTTATCAATCTCAACACATTTGAAGGCTTCCAGTGCACCAGCTACTCCCTCTTACACACGTGACTACCTGTGCGTTAATTACTACAAAAGGGTCATAACTTGAGCCTCGCAACCTGATTACATGAAACTTCCCTCGGGACCATATCATCATACGGTACTCGGAAATAGGAGTTACACGGTGACTTAGAGTCTTTGCTATCTTCACCCTGGGCAACAGACGCAATGGGAGAACCGAAAAAACTAATTCTATAGCACACACACAAGTTCTAGAATGCGATAACTAGAACTCACACACATGTACTAGGCCAACAAGGGAAAATCAAAACACGCCCTAGAACATCATAAATAAATTTGATGCGGTATCTAAAGACCACACACGGCCACATGCATATTACACAATGCATTATAGATCATAATATGCATATAAACCGTTCATTAGCATTTGTCAATCTATCATACGTTCATACTTTCACTCATATAATCATGAACTCATTTTCCGCAAACCTCGGACCGTGCATCATTATTATATCGGAGTAAGATAGCACAACTGTGTGCATCTTAACCGATCATGCTATAAAAACGTTACAATGACACTCAACCTTGATTTACGATAAACTAGTTTGTAGCACATGGAATGAGCACATACGACCGCATTCATCACTCAATGCATGAAAAATATACTAAGTACGTTAAAATAACTGAATAATTCTACCAAATAGAGTCAGAGAATTCAAAATGATTACACTATATGTCGATAACACCATAATCATATCATGCATGCTTACACATACAAATATGTTATGCCGTAACAACCACTATATGCATGTTTAATATAAAACGAGCCATAAGGTTAAACAACTTGCGAAATTCAAGTTGATCATTGTTATAGCCATAAGGTTAAACAACTTGCTCAATGCCTTAGTATAAGAATGGAATAATATAATCGCTTGATGTTTAGAATGGTTAAGTATGAAATGAATGAACTTGAGGTTGCCAACGAACCTCAAGATAGACTAGTTGGTTAATGGAACGTCCGTCTAGGCCTTAGGGCCGGGATGGGGTGTTTTAAGTTGGTATCAGAGCTGAGTTATTTCCTAGGCTATGGGTTAAGGGGTACACCACTCGTCCGGGGTTAGAGGTCTGCGTAGAATGTTATAGACTTGTTTTAGACTTGGAGATTGCTAGCTTGATATATGGATCTCGTTGAATATTCAGGTTGGAAAGAGCAAGTCGAAGCGTGCTAAGGACAAGGATGCGGTCGGGACAGGGCACGGCCCAAGAGTCCAGACCACACCTGTTACGTCAGGGTTAACCGGTCCTGAGGTTAACCAGACATGCACTGGACCCACGGCTACACAAGTTCCCGACGGGACTAGGGTTGAAGAACCGGACGTTCAAGTTGGGAACGAGGAGGAGCCTGTGGGCGATTCCTCATCTCACGCGGCTCGTACCAAGGCCGGCCATGAGATGGACGATGCCACAGGTGGTGGTGGCGGTTAGCCATTGACCGTGGTCCCAAACATCGGACAGATGTGGACCATTCTTAAGGCGGTCATGGACCAGCTCACGGTATTGAACCAGAACATTTCTGGTCAGAAACCGGCTGAGGGTGGGCCACGGATCCAAGTCCCAGAGATTACGGGTCCGAGTGATGATGATCAAGACGTAGTAGTGATAGAGTCACCGGTTCATAAAAAGGACCGTAAGGTGGACTATCTCAACGTACTTGATCACATCAACAAGTTGGGCACAAAACACTTTAAAGGAAGTGATGACCCACTTGAGGCTGATGAGTGGAAGTCACGGCTTGTCCGGAACTTCCGTTTCACCCGTTGTCTAGAGAATTACCAAAAGGACATTGCGATCCACTTCCTGGAAGGGGATGCGCATAACTGGTGGCTGTCTGTAGACAGACGCACCAAGGGTCTCCTAGACTCGTTTGCGGACTTTGAGACTTAGTTCAATCGGAAGTACTTCTCAGCAGAGGCTTGGGATCGTATGGAAGGGAAGTATTTGAGCTTAGTCCAGGGCCGCAGGACGGTCCGTGAGTACGAGGCAGAGTTTGACCGTCTCAGGAGTTACGTAGGACGGGACGTTTTGGACGAGCCATCACAAGTCCGTCAGTTCCTTCGCGGCCTGCAACCGGAACTAAAGACCCACTTCTCGGTTTGTACCTACAACTCCATTTCTGAGCTGGTCGAACGAGCTGCGACCGTCGAGACCAACATGGTCGAGGAGAACCGGGCGGTGGCTAAGTCCCAAGACAAAGCATCCAGCCGGCCTGGGAAGGACCTGAAGAGGAAATGGGGCCAGGTGGCCGAAGACCAATCCTCTGATCGTTATGAATGCTCCACCTATGGAAAGCAACACTCAGGGAGATGTTGGAAAAAAGGGAGGGCATGCGTGAAGTGTGGAAGCAAGGACCATGAGGTCGCGAGCTGTCCACAGGCTGAGGGGCATAAATAGGTGACCGAAAGACCAACGACGTGTTTCCATTGTGGACAATCCAGATATTTCTTGCGTGATTGTCCGATGAGCCGAGACGGACGACAAAGGGCTCTGGAAGTGGATCGGGGTCGTGAGGGCCGTCCGGTTACGACCAAGGGTACGGCTGCTAATCCCCGAATCTACGAGCTCGTGAAGGACTCAGGTGAGGTTGTCTCCTTCGATGTGATCACTGGTATGTCAGTGGAACCCTGACTTCTTCAATTTAGTAATGCATTGCATACATATTGGGGGAAAGAGCGAGGCGACTATGCATTCAGGAAATGTGTAGGGACCGTTTTGGTAGAAGGTGTAGAGACACTGATTATATTTGATTCTGGGGCTACACACAGTTTTGTGAGTCCCAGAATGATTGGAAAAGGCTTGTTCCGATAGGAACAAGTGGCTGGCCAGGGCATTGTAAATGTGGCCGGGTGGCAAATGATGCCCGTGCTAGGATTGGTTAGGGGTACACCCGTCTCCATAAGAGGCGTGAGTATGCCGGCCGACCTGGTGCTGGTCCAACTCAAGCATCATGAAGTGATCTTGGGTATGGATTGGTTGGGACAGAATCGAGCCACTATCGAATGTCATCAAGGAAGGGTGAAGTTCGATAGACCGGAAGGCAAGGTAGAGTTCCAAGGAGTAAGGCCGACTTTAGGAAGTCTGGTCGTCTCTGCTATCCAAGCAGAGAAGATGCTGGAAAAGGGATGCGAAGCATACCTAGCCACCATCACAACTAAGGAGGTTGGGACGGAAGTAAAGGTTGGGGAGATCCCATTGGCTAGGGACTTAGAGGACGTGTTCAGGGACTTAGAGGGCTTACCACCTGACCGGTCCGATCCATTCGTCATTGAACTTGAACCCGGGACAAAACTTCTATCCAAGGCTCCGTACAGAATGGCTCCAGCCGAGATGGCTGAGCTGAAGAAGCAGTTGGAAGAACTTATAGACAAGGACTTTATTAGGCCGAGCAGTTCTCCATGGGGGGCGCCCATTCTATTCGTCAAGAAGAAGGACGGAAGCCTCCGGTTGTGCATAGACTACCGAGGCATCAACCGGGTCACTGTGAAGAACAAGTACCTGTTGCCTCGGATAGACGAGTTGTTGGCTCAATCAAAGGGTTCAACTGTGTTTTCCAAGATCGATCTGGCATCGGGATACTACGAGTTCGTAGTCATGCCATTTGGTCTGACAAATGCACCAACTGCATTCATGAAGATGATGAACGTGGTTTTCCGGGAATGGTTAGACAAGTTTGTGATCATATTCAATGATAACATACTTGTTTATTCCAAGAACCGTGAAGAACACCGAGCCGAGAACATCTAAGGATTGTATTGGAGACCTTAAGAACGCAACAGCTCTATGCCAAGTTGAGCAAGTGTAGCTTTTGGCAGAGCCGAGTTGGCTTCCTTGGGCACATCATGTTTGACAAGGGAGTGGTGGTCGATGCGGAGAAGATCCGGTCGATTGAGGAGTGGCCGCGGCCGAGGAACGCGACCGAGGTCAGAAGCTTCCTCAGTTTGGCCGGTTACTATACACGGTTCGTCCAGGGTTTTGCAAGTATGGCTAAGGCCATGACTAAGATAACCGGAAAGAACGTGAAGTTCGAATGGACGGAGGCCGCGGAGAAGATTTTTCAGGACTTGAAGGGTATGCTAATCAAAGCCCCTATCCTAACCCTGCCAGTAGACAATGTACCCTACGTTGTCTACACAGATGCATCCAGAAACGGTCTGGGGTGCGTTATGATGCAGGAAGGGAAGGTGATTTCTTATGCCTCAAGGCAGCTGAGGAAACACGAGGGCAATTACCCCACTCATGATCTTGAAATGGCTGCGGTAGTATTTGCACTTAAGATCTGGCGATCTTATCTCTATGGAGCTAAAGTACAACTATTTACAGACCATAAGAGTTTGAAGTATGTGTTCACTCAGCCTGACTTGAACCTAAGGCAAAGAAGATTGATGGAGTTGGTGGCAAATTACGATCTAGACATCACCTACCATTCTGGAAAAGCCAATTTGGTAGCAGATGCCTTGAGTCAGAAGAGGACCGAGGTGGCCGTGGAGAAGGATGCAGAGACCTTGGTCGGCTTGGTCAGGTCCTTGCATCTGAATGCATTGTCAGTAGACAATGAGCCACTCGGCCTTGGAGCAGCAGATCAGGCGGATCTGTTGACTTGTGTTTGGTTGGCTCAGGAACATGATGAAGAGCTGATCAAGTCGGTGAACAACAACAACACTGAGTAACAGTTTACCAACAATGGAACGATTGTGGTGAATGAACGAGTATGTGTTCCCGACGTGAAGGACCTTAAGGAGGAAATCCTAAGGATGGCTAATCAGTCTGAGTTCTCAATTCATCCCGGGCAGACCAAGATGTACAAAGACCTCAAACGGTACTATCACTGGGTCAGGATGAAAAGAGACATTGCAGAATGGGTGTCTAAGTGCCAAACGTGTCAATTGGTCAAGATTGAACACCAAGTCCCAAGTGGCTTGTTACAAAGTTTCCCCATTCCAGAATGGAAGTGGGACCACATCACTATGGACTTTGTAACGGGACTGTCTGTGACTCGGTTAAGAAAGGACACGATTTGGGTTGTGGTGGACAGACTGACCAAGTCCTCACATTTCTTAGCCATCAAGAAGACTGATGGAGTGGGTAAACTTGCTGAGAAATACATTGATGAGATCGCAAGACTTCATGGTATTCCAGAAAGTATAGTCTCGGACCGAGATGGTCGATTCACATCTTATTTCTGGCAAGCTTTTCAGAAAGGCCCTAGGAGAACGAGAGTGAACATGAGCACGGCATATCATCCTCAAACGAATGGACAGTGGGAAAGGACCATACAAACACTGGAAGACATGCTGAGATCATGTGTTCTGGATTGGGGTGACTCATGGGAGAAGTACTTGCCCTTGACCGAGTTTGCTTATAGCTAACAGTTACCAAGCAGCTTCTACTCCAAGAGAGTGAGGAAAAAGCTTGCAGTGTAAGTAGTCATAGGTCACTCCATTATGCTTCATCCCAGTGACTAAAGACTCAAAATCCTCTATGTGATCCATAGGATTCTCATGTGGGAGTCCATGAAAGAGGTGATGTCCCAAAAGTGTGTAATAGGAAGTCTTAAGCTCAAACTCATTCCGCGGGAATGCAGGAGGTACAATCGCAGACCTGTTAGCATAGAATTCATCAGGTGTGTTGTAATCAGCTAGTGTCCTCCTAGCAAGAGGCTCTGTTGCTCTGGGTGGCACTTCAACTCGTGGATTCTCCTGTCCATCTGCTCCTCCACTTGAGCTTCTCGCTCAGGTTGAACAATCTGCTTTTGAATCACATTTCCTTCAGCATCAATCCTCTGTCCCTGAGAATTATAGGGATTGTTCTGAAAATCTCTCAGAACACCTTCACCATCTGGTATTAATATTACAGGATTGGGATTAGCCATCTTAACCAGCTTCTGAGATTTCCTATTCTCTCTCTCTAGCTTTGCAAGCACTTTACGCTCAAGATTCACGAGTTCCTTGTCCAGATTACTCCTCTAGTCGCGATCATGCATAAAATGTCTCGTTCACGCAAGTGTGTCGATCGATGCAGGGAGAGCGTCGATCATGGTTTTAAAAATCGGGCTAGGCGCCCCAAATTACAAACCGAACCAATTAGTATATAATCGTTAAATAAAATCGGCGATTCGGTTCAGGCGTTATAAATCGGTCAAATCGGCATTAATCGGTCTAATCGGTTAACTCTGTACATTTAAACTGTTTTATTTTATTCCCTAAACTACGTCATTTTAGTAATCAAAATTAAAAAAAAAGGAAGAAAGAAGCGACTCTAGGTTTTAGACTTTGTCGACAACTCTTCTTCTCCCTCGCGCCTCTGCTCTGCGTCTTCTTCCTCGTCTCTGCTGTGCTTCCTCTCTGTCTCTGTTCTTCCATTCAACATGTAAGTCTTCATCTCTTCTTCCTCTATATCTCTGTACTTTCGTTTTTTTCTTTCTGTTTTTAAGTTTCTAATTTTGATCAAGGGATAATCATGTTATGCTCTGTATCGGAAATCGTTTTGCTCTGCCTATGGTTGTCGTTATGCTCTGTAGGAACATCTGGTACTGCTCTGTTAGATGATTAGATCATCATCATCTCGTCTCGTTTTGGTCTGATCATCATTCTCTCGTTTTATCTTCATTGTTTGTTAATATAAGTCGGTTTGCTCAGCTTGTTTTGATCATCATCATCATCTTGGTTTGCTCTGATCATTAACTCGTTAGCTGTTAGAATTTAGATGATCACGTTTTAAAGTCTGCAATGTTTAGTTTTTACTAAAAACATCACGTTCGCACAGTCTTTCATATTCAGATGTCGAAGTCGTAACAAAACGTTACATTCATAATCATAATTCAGATGTCGAAGTCGTAACAAAACGTGATGTTGCAATATGAACGTGATGTTGCTCTCACTCCTTCGCACAGTCTTTCATATTCAACACTTGCATTCATAATCATAATTCAGATTTTTTTGCTTATGCAACGTTTTGCTCTGTAATTGAATTGGTTTTCTCTGTTTTCAGATTCTTATGGAATCAACGCCTTCACAAGAATCCCAACCTGCGACATCGCGTAAGCGAAACTCTGACGATGTTGGCTGGGAATATGGGGAAACTTATGATAAGACAAATCTAGATAAGGTTCGATGCAAGTTGTGTTCTAAACAGATGTCTGGTGGAGTATATCGGATTAAAGAGCATATTACTCATATCCCAGGAAACGTAAAAGGATGTTCGAATTCGACAAAATAAGATCAAGCTAAGTGCAGAAATGCCATCATAGAAGCAAAGAAGAAAAAGGTGAGCAAGAAACATGAACATGATTTGCTAAGAGCTGGAGTTAATGTAGATATGCAAAGGTTTGAAGATGAGTTAGCAGAAAACCTTGGTACTCTAAAACCATCTCATCTTCAGGGTCCTATGGATAAGTTCGCAACTGCTATTCGTCCTGAAGCTTCTCTTGGTACAGAGAAAAGACAACAAAACATCAATTCTGTACTTTTCAAGGAAAAGACTCATCAAGTGCATCAGTATTGTGCTAGATGGGTGTATCAATCAAGTATTCCTTTTAATGCCATTGATAATGATGCATTCAGAATTTTTTGTGAGGGTCTTGGACAATTTGGACCTGGTTGGGTTCCTCCAACGCAATATCAACTAAGTCATCCACTACTGAAAGAGGAAGAAGAAAGAATTAAGGGGCTGGTAAAGAGTGAAGAGGCTGAATGGGAACGGTACGGTAGTTCTATCATGACTGATGCGTGGACTGATAGGAAAAAGAGGAGCATAATGAATCTGTGTGTTCACTCTAGAGGAGGAACATGGTTTCTGTCCTCAAAAGATACTAGCACAGACTCTCACACAGGCTTATACATCTTTGACTATGTTGATCGTTGCATTGCAGAGCTTGGTGCTGAGAAGGTTGTTCAAGTGGTAACAGATAATGCTATGAATAATGTGGCAGCAGCAAAGATGCTTAGAGAGAAAAAGGCCAAATATTTTTTGGACAGGTTGTGCTGCTCATACAATTGATTTGATGCTTGAAGCCACTTCGAAGTTACCGAAGTTTAAGAAAACCATTGACCAAGCTAAAGACCTCACTGTTTTCATTTATGCTCATTCCATAACATTGTCATTGATGAGAGATCATACAGAGCAGAAGGATATTGTGCGACCCGGAGTTACAAGATTTGCTACAACTTTCTTGACGTTGCAAAGCTTGTTGGAGAAGAAATCGCAACTAAAGACAATGTTCACTTGTGAAGCATGGGATAAATGCACATTTTCGAAGAGTGCAAAGGGGAAAACTTGTTTCGTAACCGTTATGAGTCCTGCGTTTTGGAATGGTGTGGACTTTGTGTTGAAGGTTTTTGAACCGTTAGTAAAAGTTCTAAGGATAGCTGATGGAGAGAAGAAGCCGTCTATGAGTTTTATTTTTGGAGAGCTCATAGAAGCAAGGAACAAGATTAAGGTAGCTTGTAATGACTTGGAGAGGAATTACAAACCTATATTCGATATAATTGATGAGAAAATGAAAGGTAGGTTGGATTCTTCGTTGCACTTGGCCGCATATGTATTGAATCCATTCTACTTCTACAAGGATGCAGCCATGGAGCATGATCAGATGTTAATTGATGGGTTTATGGATTGTGTGGAGACTTTTTACCATGGTGACTATGACAAGCAGGATAAAGTCGATAATACAGAGTTTAAAGTCTACAAGACAAAGACTGGAGGTTTTGGGAGACCTATAGCTCAAAGAGGATGTCAACAAAATGATGAAAAATATGATCCATGTATTATTCTTTATCTTGATAACCTTTATGAATGTTAGATAACTTGACTGTTTTGTATTCATTTTACATTTTAGGGAGTTGGTGGTCAATATATGGTTGTCATGTGCCTGCTTTGCAAAAACTAGCTACAGGAATTCTCTCTTTAACATCTAGCTCATCTGGTTGTGAAAGGAATTGGAGTACATTTGAAGGGGTTGGAATTTCTTTTCCTTATCTTTTATTTTAGTTTTCTTGGAAGATAAACATTCCTACTGATTATTAAAATTTATTTATGCTTCTTTGTTGCAGATTCATTCAAAGAAAAGGAATAGACTAGAAGTTGAACGACTTAATTGTCTAGTTTATGTCCAATTCAATGCCAAGTTGCTGAACAAGAGAAAAAGGATCAACGACAAAAATGTTGATGTCATTGTAGATGACAAAGATGACAGCAATGTAAGAGAATGGTTAACAAAACGGTCAAGTGAGAGTGAAGAAGGGCTTGATGATGAAGACATAGACGCTGTGGATCTTGAGTTTGATGAAGAACATGACATTACTAGGGATATTGAATTTGAAGATGATAGCGAGAACGTGGTGAACATGGATTAGCTTGGGGAAGAAGAAATTGTTGCTTTTGTTTTCTAAACTTTGCTTTTTCTTCTTCTTAAGATTGTTGAATTTTAGAATATGGTTTAACTTTTGCTTTTAACTTTGATTTGGAATTGGATTATTAGGATTTTGGAATTATCTTATTCATTGTTTGACATTTTATTTTTTAAAAATTATGTTTTATGAAATTATTATAAATATTTTAACATATAATTATATATATACATATATAATCATTAAAAATCCATTAACGCCTAGGCCCCGACTAGGCCCCGCCTAGGCGCTCTAGGCACTAGGCCCGTCCCAACACCTAAGTACCGCCTAGCAATTTTTTGAACACTGGCGTCGATCGATGCTAATCTCGAATATATGTCGATCGACACTCAGGACCGTGTCGATCGATTCGGTGCGATTCTAGGCGTACCTTGAACGCAAGAAAAAAGAAAATTAGTAACAAAAAAAACGAAAAACCTAGTCTAAACTCTAAATTCAAATCTATTGAAGACTCAAAAAGTCCCCGACAATGGCGCCAAAAACTTGATATGCTTGAGTTTTAATCCCTTGAGCTACACTGCAAGTGCACAGACGTGAACTAGTAGTATGTAGGGTATCAAATCCACATAGACTCAAGACTCTTGCACTAGATTATAGAACGTCGAATTAAGCTAGGTAAGTAGTAGTGAAAGCAGTAAATCAAAGCAGAAAGTAAAGTAAACGGTTTGTAAGCAATCAGGCGAAGCGTCAGGTCAAGGGAGTTCTCAGGAAATCAGGAACATAGGCTAATCAATCAATCGGGATCTAATTAAGAACTGTTCTAGAACCAGAATCACAGAAGCATAAGAAACCAACTTTCGTTGTGAGTATTATCTATGTCTAGCAACCTAGCAAACCAAATTTCGTTGTCAGTTCTAGAGATCCTAAACATGCATTAATCTCAAGTTCTTTCGTTCACAATTCTCAGCCAAATTTCTTTGCGAATAGTCAAATTGCTCATC
This sequence comes from Orychophragmus violaceus, assembly GCA_030180135.1. Classification (NCBI taxonomy): domain Eukaryota; kingdom Viridiplantae; phylum Streptophyta; class Magnoliopsida; order Brassicales; family Brassicaceae; genus Orychophragmus; species Orychophragmus violaceus. The sequence goes on from CM058233.1 coordinate 31,173,148, forward strand.
TAGGTTGATGTCGTAGCAGAAATCAACCTAACATCAATAATCTAAGTGGCCAGTTTAGATCAAGCATTAAGAATAACCCTAGATGAAGAACTAGAAAGTATGAATCCTTACAGATTAATTAACCTATAATTCCTTGAAATCCCTTATGAGAATCCCTAAATCTAACAGGTAAACTACTCAGACATGATCAATGAAACAAAAATCATAATGAATAGAAAACCAAATATCATAAAAAGGATAAAGAAACAGGGGTTCGGAATCTCTTCTCTCTCGAGTATAAGACCACCCCAACTCTCTCAATCTTTGATAAAAATAAAGCTTAGCCTAAACAATGTCTTAAAAAACCTAATATAATGATCTAAACACGTCTGGGGCTTCTTTCTAATTATGAGAAAATTCTGGGCCAAAGTGAAAATATCCAAACTCTTCATTAAACTCGCGAGAATTGCCTGTTCCGCATCTGTGTCGATCGATACTAAGGCAGCGTCGACCGACACCAATCTCGGGAATCATCACTCACTTTTTCTTCTCGCACAGATGTTCCAAATAGCTCCAGAATGCGCCATAATGTCTAAATCCGCTCCAAACGTACCGAGACAAGTAAACACACATAAAAGGACTCTGAAAGACTCTAAAAGACTCGATAACAAAGATATATACCATGGTTGAAAGTCCTAAAAACCATGATATATCAGCTACCAAAACAGATAGATAAATTTTGGATTGAAGAAGATGAAGAGTTCGTATGGAACAATTTTAAGAATATGAAGAGAAGAGAAAGATAAAATGATACCAAGCCTCACAGTGTACTCTGATTACGCATGATATGAGATTGACCAAGGATTATTTCACTTTGAAGTTAGTTTGAATGGATATGCTTAAGACATGGGATATTAGCACCAAGAATGAAGTTGATGGATTGATGGGTCGTACAATGGCTACTGAATACCATTGATATTTCCACCTCTTCATTGCCTTATGTGACGTACATCACCGGGTTAGAGGGTTCGTTGAGAGGATATGACACACCAATCAACAAAATGTTCAAGAAGAACAAAAGAGACGATGCTTTTAAAGATCAAAATAAAAGATGAATAGACTATTTATTGATTTTGAAACATAGGATACAAATAGGAGTTGTTTCTTGCATGAAAATTGTAGAAATCAAATTTAGGAAATACAAAAACATAAAGAACAACCCAAAGAAAATGTACACTCCCGGCAAAAATCAATCTAAATCAGTTCAAGTGTAACATACCCATACTGGCCCGTTTAAAATTTTTGTTAAAAGAAGAATAAAATCCTCAAAGCCCTTTATCCCATTAGCTAAACCTAGGGTTTCCACCTCTTTTCTCTATAAAACGAGGAGGCATGAGAAGAAATATTCGGCGAAGCCCTGCGGAAATGGAGAGCCATCAGCCGTCGACCTCATGCAACTGTAGATCTGTCGGCGAGAAGCCCCATTGTGTTGGATACACAAAGAAGAAGCTTTCCGGAGAAGATTTCTCGGATTTCTGTCATCAATCTGGCTGTCATCTTTCAAAGCGTTTTCCCATATATCCGTAAGGATCCACAGAACTCACAATATATCATTGGAAAGATCTCAGTCTCCTTTTCCCAAAAAGCTAAGAATCGCCCCGATCAGATTTACTGTTTGAGAGTTATGACCGTTTTCCAAAACCGTGTCGGTGTTGTTGCGAATCTATAATGGTTTATTGGATCTGTGTTTTGGATGGGCAAACGAGGTCCTCTTGACCCGAACCTTGGCAGGGACATTGTGGACTCATAGATCTAGATCTGAGTTGAAGGAGAACCGATTTCGGTCTTGGGAGCATCGGGAAGCGTGTCATTAGTGTTTACCAATCTCAAGGACAATTGGAACTCGTTCGGCTCAAGCGAGAAATAGAATGTGCAAGTTCTTCTTAGCAATGGAAGCTGGAATGTAAACCATCTCCTCAAGTTGGAAACCGACCCTAATGGACATGGGCGGGGCATGTGGCGTTTGTAATGCATTATGGAAGTTGCTATCGGATTGGCACCAAGGAGAAAGACACTTCAGAGCGTTGTTGGAAATAAGGGGGGGGGGGTGAGGATCAGTCTTCAGGATCCAAGGATAAGTTCTCTTCAAGCGAGCAAGTGATAAAGTTCAGTTCTGTTCAACAAGGTTGTGGGGCGCTGATGGTAAAGGGTTGCAGTGGAGAACTCCCGCCAAAGAATACGGGATGAATTCTTTTCAAAGGGGGGGGGGGAGAATTGTAACATACCCATACTGGCCCGTTTAAAATTTTTGTTAAAAGAAGAAGAAAAGCCCAAAAGCCCTTTAGCCCATTAGCTAAACCTAGGGTTTCCACCTCTTTTCTCTATAAAAGGAGGCGGCATGAGAAGAAATATTCGGCGAAGCCCTGCGGAAATGGAGAGCCATCAGCCGTCGACCTCCTGCAACTGTATATCTGTCGGAGAGAAGCCCCATCGTGTTGGAGACACAAAGAAGAAGCTTTCCGGAGAAGATTTCTCGGATTTCTGTCATCAATCTGGCTGTCCAATTTCAAAGCGTTTTCCCATAGATCCGTAAGGATACACAGAGCGTACAGTATATCATTGGAAAGATATCGGTCTCCTCTTTCCAAAAATGTAAGAATAGCTCTATCAGATTTACCGTTTGAGAGTTATGACCGTTGTCCCAAAACGTGTTTGTGTTGTTGTGAATCTGCAATGGTTTATTGGACTGTGTTTTGGATGGGCAAACGAGGTCTTCTTGACGAAACTTGGCAGGGACATTGTATACTTATAGATATATATCTCGGTTGATGGAGAACCGATTTCGGTCTTGGGAGCATAGGGAAGCGTGTCATTGAAGTTGTAGCAGCAATTCTGTCCAAATAGGCAGTCGATCGTCGTTGTGACTACGGTGAGGACCGAACGTGATCTCTTTCTCTATTCTACTACAGTGTTGGGACTCAAATCCTCGTTTAATATTATCTTTCCAAGGTAGTGTAGATCTAGCGGATGATTTGCGTTGATGTATTTGAAAAGCACCTAGAACATAGGTTGTCACTTAAACCAAAAACGGAACCTAGACATTAGGTTATAATTTGAACTGAAAGAGTTGCTTGTATGTGAAGGCTATGCTTGATAGAACTGTTTAGGTGCCCCGAAAGGGTGTTTTTTGGCGGCTCGCGTACCGAGGGATCAGTTGAAAGGTACGTGACCCTTGTATCGTCGGAAGGGGGTTTTGGCGAGCCCCCCAGTTGAGTTGTGTTGAGCACCGGGGCCAATGGCGGGCTTCGGGGATGGGAATTGTTTGCGCTTCGGGAGGTAGAAGTCTAGAGTACGGGGCGGTGGGCGCTTGCGGTACGTTCTGGAGATTAGATTGCTTGTGCCTTCGGGCGTTGGGTGCAAGGTGTTATTAACCTTGGACTCGTTCTTGATGTTGTGCTAGTATAAAGTAGAGAGAGCGGCATTCCTAGAATCCACCTCACTGGGTATTGGTGTCGAACCAATTACTCAGGCCTCCTTCGTTGATTGTTTTGCAGGTAACCCTGGGGCGTTGCAGGGGTAGACGGACGGTGTGGTGCTATGTTTTGGGAACGGGATTTCCTTCTTTTCTTTTTCGTTCTTTCGTTTTATTACGACTTATGCGTTTCTTCTGTTTCACGTTAAACTATTTGGTTCGGTTTTCATGTAAGACTCGTTTTTCTATTTCAATAAAGTAAACCCTTTTCAATTATTTAAGTGTTGGTTCCCGTTTTATGACTTGGTTCGCGTTTATGGACTATGACTCGTGGAGTCAAAGAGTCGTTGACTTGGATTCGACGGGACGGATGTTACATCAAAAGTCACTCAACATTATTAATTTTGTCAAGTCTTATTTTCTTTATTGTTTTACATGATCTCCTAAGTTTGATTTCTACAGTTTTCATGCAAAAAAACTACTCATGTTTGTATCATAAGTTTCAAAATCAATAAACAACCTTTTCATATTTTATTTTTATCTTTTGATCTTTGAGAGCATTCTCTCTTTTGTGCTTCTTGAACATTATGTTGATTGGTGAGTCATATCCTCTCAAAAAATCCTCACTACAAGAAATTATGGTATATATAGCATCCGATAAACGCTATACATCGTTTCGTAGCGTTTTAGTGAACTCTCTATCTACACCCGTTATAATAGATCAAACACTTTATATAACGGTTTTTTTGATATGGTACATAGAGTTATTTAGTTTATTACAGTTATACATTCTATAATAGAAATTAATTTTTGTTATTATTTATTTGATATACATCAGTTTTTACTATAACATTCACATTCTGTTATTTATTTTTATCATCCATTTTACGGATTTTGGATTTATAAGCTATTATTATATGAATATATAAAATTAAATAAGTTTCAAAATTAACTGAAGAGAACTTTATTAATGTAAAATATTACAAAGTTGTCATGAACTAAAAAAATAATTCAATATTACAAGAGAAACTAAACAACATAAGAAGCAAAGCCACATACAAAAAAATTCTACCAAGTTCTACTAGCCTACATAATCCACACTAATAAAAAGTTACATGAAATAATCGAATTTGTATATATTCACTGCTTGATAACTCTTGATAATCAAATAATCAATTTCACTTTCCCATAAGGAGAAGCAAGTCTCCTAACTGCTTGATAACTCTTATTTTTCGTGTTGAAGTGATGCATACCAGTAGTGATAAAATCTCGGTCTCCAAGGAAGCATTTATGTCTTGTCCACCTTGGAGTTGGAGATGTTTCTACTTGACTATTGAAGATATATAGACCTTTGATCGAAAAATAAATCCATGCTTCCATGTCAACATTATAAAGAATTGGCAAGAACTAAAAATGTTTACTTAAGAAGAAAACATAGGCCACACGAATATAACAACACAAGTTATATGTTCAATCACTATATGCTACAAACAAAACCACATGAAATGTTCCATTGGTAATGACATGCCATCACAAACAACCAGATAGAGCAACATGCACCATGCAACTATCAATTACCAAACATGATATACTCAATGCAAAAGTCACCAAAACTAGTGAAATTGATATTTTTACCTCCCTGTTTTAGTCTGCAGAGTCCTGATCACAAGAGACAAACAGACGGAGAAAAAGACTCAATTCCAAATCCAATTTGGGTGTTTGTAAAGCATAAACAAATAGATGAAGCCATGAAAAATGACATATGTAGCATTGCCAATGAGCATTTGTGGAGAGTGTCTTCGTATTCCAGACAGCTACCTTAAGATCCCTAAGGCCTTCAAGCAAAGTGAAGATAGACTTATCTTGGAATAATTAGAAAGCCAAATAACATCGTTTTTGAAACCGCCAAATTGCCTGGATCTGAAAAAATTATATTAATTTAATAAAAAAACATGTGCAGGTTCTGGTATGGTGCGTTGTTCTCATTAAGTCAAAGAAGGGCAAGTAGGTTGGTTTTGTTGGAAACGATCTTAATTTCCTGTTCCATAACATGAACCTTGGGGGCAGGCGGATCTACAAAGACTAGCTCCTTCTTTAAACCTCTATCTACCTGCAACGGATTACTGACAAACACATATTTGTTCAGTGATAAACAATTGCTCAAGATTTGAAGGAAATCAGAAGTTGTAAGAGAAACATAAACTCAGAGTCAAAGGCACTGAGAGAAACATATAATCGCTCAAAAGTCATCTTCTTCACCTCCATCTCTCTCTCTCTCTCTCTCTCTCTCTCTCTCTCTCTCTCTCTCTCTCTCTCTCTCTCTCTCTCTCTCTCTCTCTCTCTCTCTCTCTCTCTCAACAGAGACAAAGACACTGGGAGTCATCAAACAACTGAAAAAAAATTCTGATGTGGTAAAATTTATTAAGCGTACCCATTAAAATCGCAGAAACTCTAAGAGACAGTGGAACTGACCGATTCAAAATCTCTTTGCTGTGAGAAAGTTAATATTGAAGGATTGTTTAGTTGATCCTGATTCAATTCTTAGATTCATATCAACCTAAACATGCGGATCTAGGTTCTTCTCGAATAGAAACAAATGATGATCTCACCTTTTACCTGTTAATTGCAGCGGAAGGAGAGAACAGGTCAGAGATCAGAGAAACACCGAGAGATGAATCCTCCAAAGGTTCACACACGCGATCACAGAAAAACGGCTGCTAGACCACAAGGAAACCGGCGCAGAGAGAGAGAGTTTTCGGCTAAGGAGCTAGGGTTAATTGTTCTGAACTCGAGTTTTATCTTATAAAACTTGTCCGGTTCCGTTTGGGCCATTTGGCCCAAACACCAATTAACTCGACGGCATTCGCGCACTGTGTCGACCGACACACCTTGTGTATCGATCGACACACAGTGGCTAAACCGTTTTATTCTCTCTAAGTACAGTAAATGCCTAGCACTTTTACCGTACTTCTGCTAAACCATTCCTACACGTTTTCCTGTTAGCTTAGGCGTGTGACCCATATGGGATCATATAACAAAGGCAATAAGTCCAAGACTTATAGATCATGAGCGGACTCTAGCAAGCCATCATGACCCCCAGTATTATATGACTTATGTCTGATCATTGACATACTCTTACTTTCTAGAGACAGTACCGAGATTACTGGACACAATTCCAACAATCTCCCACTTGTACTGGAATCTCTGTATTCATAATCCCTTTCGTCACAATATCTCGATTAGTCATAAGGCAAGATTAGTGTCATCCTTATAAAGCCTAATCTTGTTCATCGGACTCTGATTTGATACTGACAATCCAAACGACTCGGGACAGTCCGTTTGAGCATGGCCATGCATTTTCCAGTATTCAAATCTCCGATTGGCCTAGAGATATTCACTCCATTTATATTGGAGGGACAAATCCCGTCTTGTTCCATCACTGTAAACTACTCATTTCATAATACACCCAAACAAGGTCCTTATAACTATCGCAGAACGATAGCGTTAGACAATGATCAAAGTGCATCAGTCCATGTGCAGTCACATGCATGCGAACTCAGGTCTAAGGACTATACTCTATAGTCGTAGTAAGAATCTCTTATGACACAGATATAAATATCCTGAAGAGTTCTTATAAGCGGGTCTTGTCCGGTCGTATGTTCCCCAACATACACCTATGTACTGACTTTGATGCCGAGCATCTATGACACACTGTGACTTTGTCATAAGTCACGTACCAATCCAGTCTCACACGGTTGTTGGTGTTCCAATTTCAACAACCTTTCGACTAGGGACAGGATGATATAAGACATCTATCAAATATAGGGTCTCATGATCAAGCTAAATGACTTCGATGACTCAAGATCAAATCATTTACTTCGATGACCTATAAAATGGTTCATATCATTTTGGAACGATTATTTCATCACAGTTAAAATAATCTTGAAATAATAATTTCATTAAACATAAGAATGTTTTACAAGAACATATCAAATAACTAAATAAAAGCCCTCAAACTCCCACTCAAATTTAGATTACATTTCAATGTCTCTAATGCCTACAGCTTCAGTCAGAAACTCGAGCTTAGGCCTTGGGAGTGGCTTTGTCAACGGATCAGCGACGTTATCATCAGTCTGAACTCGGCTGATCTTGACTTCCTTTCTATTAATGATGTCACGTATCAAGTGAAATCTTCTTAGAACATGCTTGGATTTCTGGTGTGATCTTGGTTCCTTTGCCTGAGCTATAGCACCATTGTTGTCACAAAACAGTGCCAGAGGCTCAGCCGCATCTGGTATCACACCTAGTTCAATAATGAACTTTCGTATCCAAACAGCTTCCTTCGCAGCTTCTGAGGCGGCGATATATTCAGCTTCTGTAGTGGAATCTGCAACGGTGTCTTGCTTGGAGCTTCTCCAACTGATTGCACCGCCATTCAGACAAAAGATATAACCGGACTGTGACCGGAAATCATCTTGGTCTGTCTGGAAACTTGCGTCCGTGAATCCACTGACTTTAAGCACATCACTTCCACCGTACACTAAGAACTTATCCTTAGTATGTCTTAGATACTTCAAGATATTCTTTACGGCAATCCAATGGTTTTCACCTGGATTTGACTGGTATCTACTCGTCATGCTCAATGCATAAGCAACATCAGGACGAGTACAGATCATGGCATACATGACAGATCCTATTGCAGATGCATAAGGAATATTCTTCATGCGCTCAAGCTCAGCAGCCGTCGTAGGGCTCTGCTTCTTGCTTAGCGTTGTGCCATGTACCATTGGCGTGAAGCCCTTCTTGGAATCCTTCATGCTGAATCTTTGTAGGACTTTGTCAATGTATGAATCTTGACACAAGCCTATCAGCCTTCTAGATCTATCCCTGTAGATCCTGATTCCAAGAACGTATGCGGCTTCACCCATGTCTTTCATGGAAAAACAACTTCCAAGCCAGTCCTTTACGGACTTCAGCATTGGAACGTCGTTTCCGAGAAGCAGTATGTCATCGACATACAGAATAAGAAATACAATCTTGCTCCCACTAGATTTCTTATACACGCATTGTTCTTCTTCGTTTCTGATGAAGTCAAATTGCTTGATCGCTTCATCAAAACGAAGATTCCAGCTCCTCGATGCTTGCTTCATTCCATAAATGGATTTATGAAGCTTGCATACTTTTCCAGCATTCTTTGGATCTATGTAACCGTCAGGTTGTGTCATATACACATCCTCTTCCAGAATACCATTCAGGAATGCGGTTTTCACGTCCATCTGCCAAATTTCATAATCATGAAAAGCTGCAGTTGCTAGTAGAATCCGAATAGATTTCATCATAGCCACTGGTGAATAGGTTTCATCGTAATCCACACCGTGAACTTGTCTGAAACCTTTTGCCACCAACCTGGCTTTATAAATCTGGACATTTCCATCCACGTCAATCTTCTTCTTGAAGATCCATTTGCACTCGATGGCTTTTACACCAGCGGGTAAGTCAACCAACGAAAACACTTGGTTGACCGACATGGAGTCCATTTCGGAATCAGTGGCCTTGCGCCACTTAGAGGAATCTGGGCCCATCATGGCTTGATTGAAGTTCGATGGTTCATCACCATCAATGATCAGAAGATCATGACAGTCAGTCACGAGGAATCCTTGATATCTCTCGGGTTCGTGACGGATCCTCCCGGATCTTCGAACTTCAGGTACTACAGGTTCAGGCTCTACAATTTCTTGTAGGTCCTCCTGCTGCTCTTCCTCATTAGGTTGAGCAGTATCCTGTTCATCTTGAATTTCTTCAAGCAGTACCTTACTCCCACTGTCTTTCTTAGAGAGAAACTCCCTCTCAAGAAAGTTACAATCCCGGACAACAAAGATCTTGTTCTCGGAACGTAGATAGAAGTAATAAGCCTTGGTTTCCCGTGGATAACCAATGAAGTAGCATTTGTCAGATTTTGGTGTAAGCTTGTCTGAGATCAATCTCTTGACATAGGCTTCACAACCCCAAATTCTGAGATAAGACAGCACTGGAGCTTCTCCAGTCCATAATTCATATGGTGTCTTTGCTACTGCTTTCGATGGCGCTCTATTTAGAGTGAACACTGCTGTTAGCAGAGCATATCCCCAAAGGGATATTGGAAGGTCTGTGTGACTCATCATAGATCGAACCATATCCAATAAGGTCCGATTTCTCCTTTCAGACACACCATTCCATTGAGGTGTTCCAGGAGGAGTGAGTTGGGATACGATCCCACACTCTCTCAGATGATCACTGAATTCTTGGCTTAAGTATTCTCCTCCTCGGTCGGACCGAAGAGCCTTAATGCTTTTGCCAAGTTGGTTCTGTACTTCATTTTGGAATTCTCTGAACTTTTCAAAAGATTCAGACTTATGTTTCATTAAATAAACATATCCATACCTACTGAAATCATCAGTGAAGGTAATGAAGTACTGATAGTTTCCTCTTGCATTTGTGGACATTGGGCCACACACGTCAGTGTGTATCAGGCCCAATAAGTCACTGGCCCTCTCGTTAGGTTTATTAAAGGGGGCCCGTGTCATTTTGCCCATCATGCAGGATTCGCATTTCTCACATGACTCAAAGTCAAATGAGCCAAGAAGTCCATTCGAATGGAGCCTCTTGATGCGTTTCTCGCTGATGTGCCCTAAACGACAATGCCATAGAAACGTTCGGTTCTCCTCATTAGGTTTGAACCGTTTGGTATTAATGTTATAAATTGGCGCGGATTGATCGAGTATGTAAAGCCCATTCATAAGAGGGGCAGAACCATAGAACAAATTGTTGCGATTGAAGGAACATAATTTATTCTTAACTGAAAAATCATAACCTTCCAAATCCAACAAAGAAATTGAAATAATATTTCTGCTTATAGCAGGTACAAAATAACAATTATTGAGTTCTAAAATCAATCCCGAAGGTAAAGACAACAAGTAAGTGCCTACAGCTAGTGCTGGAACTTTCGCTCCATTCCCAACTCGTAGCTCCACTTGTCCTTGCTTCAGCCTTCTACTGTTGCTGAGTGCCTGTTGAAGAAGTCTCAAAAGTCTTCTTCTTCAATTCCTTTAGACCTTCCTGGAATTTCTTACATTCTCTCCTCCAATGCCCTGGTTCTTTACAGAACCTGCATATGTCAGTTGGCCCAGCCTTGGACTTGGGCTTGGGCTTTGGCGTGTCCTTGTCCGCGACTTGGACAGCCTTGGCCTTTCCCTTATCCTTAGCAGAGGATTTCTTAAACCCCTTGCCCTTCTGCACCATAAGCACATTGGGGTCCTTGGCGGTTTTCCTCAAATTGGGCTCCGCAGTCTTGAGCATTCCGTGAAGCTCAGGCAATGTCTTACTCAAGCCATGCATGTTAAAGTTCAGAATGAACTGATCATAGCTTGCAGGTAATGACTGCAGAATGATGTCGCAGGCAAGTTCCTGGCTGATTGGGCAGTCGAGTTTCTGAAGATGATCGAGATAACCCATCATCTTCAAGACATGAGGACTCACTGCCGCATTCGCAGCCAACTTGCAGTCCAAGAGGTTCTTAACTGTTTGAAACCTCTCAGTCCTAGCCTGCTCCTGAAAAAGCGATTTCAGGCTTGCCATTATCTCGATGGGTGACAATACACTCTCGAACTGTTTTTGCAGCTCAGGAGTCATTGTCACCAACATCAGGCAATAGGCATCATTTTCATCTGACGAATGCTTTTCCCAAGCATTATGCAGAGTCCTGGCGGCATTGGCAGGAGGCCTCTCGGGGAGAGGATCACGAAGGACATAATCCTTCTTTTCCTGCTTGAGGACTAGCCTCAAGTTCCTTGACCACGTCAGGAAGTTCGTTCCAGTCAGCTTCTCCTTTTCGAGAACAGACCGGATCGAGAATGTGTTTTGTGCGCTTGTAGTAGTCATAGCTGAAATATATAGATAAAAGGTTATTAGTTAAAATGTTCAATATGATTAATCTCGTATTAAATTTAATATGATTAATCACGCATTATATTCAATAACATAAGTTACCCTCAATAGAATATAATGATTCCAAGATCCACATATAACTAAGATTAAAGTGGGCCACTGGCCGTCACCAAACCTTAGCTTATATCGGTAAGCCCTATATCGGCTAATTATATCCGTGATATAACTCTTGGTTGTGAATCTGGGCCCGAGGCCCAATCCACTCTGATGTCTCAAGGCCCGGGACTCCCGATGGCCTAGTCAAGAAAACCAGACTATACAGTCATGTAATCATTAATGTCTGGGACTCCCAATGACATTTATGAATCACAAACCGTCTTATCCACGCAAAAGCAGACACCCTCACACTGTAAGGCCATGAATACAATTGAATGGGCTTCGACAGCTGACATAGAATGGACAAGACATCCAACGCTTGATATTATTTGAGGTTCGTAGGTTTATTTAAAAATTTATTCCCAAAATAGAGGATTACTATTTCGGGAAACTTTCCATTTTTGAAACCTACCATTTTTGGAAACTTTCTAAAATTGGAAACTTTCTAAAAACGGAAACTTTCTAACTTTAGAAATTTCTTTAAAATCCAAAACCCGCAAATCCAGAAACTTCTAATTTAAGAAACTTTCTAATTTCAAAATTTCGGAAACTTTAATTTAAAATCGATTTATATTCTTTATAAAATAAATTTTAAATTAAATCTGAAGAAAGACTCAAATAATTGGCCCAATTGTTTTAACTTCTTGGCCCGAGGCCCAAGAATTGGTCCATGTCCAAGACATGACCCAATTGTCCAATTAAATGACATAACCGGTCTGGTTCATTAAAATTGGTCTAACCAAATTTTAATTACTACGATGACCACAATTGTCAACCGGTTATTTACTAAACCGGATTTTCTCAATTTATTTGGTCCAACCAAATCAAATTAGAAAATCCTGGTTTAGGCACAAAATCCAATTTTTCGACTTTGGATTTCTTATCCCGGTTTAACCAGACTTAATAAAATTATTAAATCTGTTTATTAAACCGTGACGTTTAATTTTAATCAAAATATTAAACCGAGCCTTAAACCAACCATGTCGATCGATGAACCAACCGTGTCGGTCGATGCTCTTAGCATCGATCCTGCATCGATCGTGCATCGATCCTGTATCGATCGATGCTCTCACGCATGCACGGAACCGAGCCAAAACCCTAACCGTGTCGATCGATGCACCAACCGCATCGGTCGATGCACCAACATCGAACCTGCATCGATCCTGCATCGATCGATGCTTTCACGCGTTAACAGGGTTAGCCGATAGACTGTATCGACCGATCCATGCGATCGTATCGATCGATCCATGCGATCGCAGCCGATACTCATTCTCTCGGATCAGATCGCATACCAAATCATATAGCTTGATCATGCGATTTTTCATATGTTTAGGTTTCAATTCTTGTTACTTAAGTGATTTCTCTTATCAGTAGTTGATTCAAAACACTTTTAAACAAGAAAAACAATCCTAAACTTGAATCTAAACAAGAAAAACCAGAACCAACAGCTCTGATACCACTGAAGGATTGTTTAGTTGATCCTGATTCAATTCTTAGATTCATATCAACCTAAACATGCGGATCTAGGTTCTTCTCGAATAGAAACAAATGGTGATCTCACCTTTTACCTGTTAATTGCAGCGGAAGGAGAGAACAGGTCAGAGATCAGAGAAACACCGAGAGATGAATCCTCCAAAGGCTCACACACGCGATCACAGAAAAACGGCTGCTAGACCACAAGGAAACCGGCGCAGAGAGAGAGAGAGTTTTCGGCTAAGGATCTAGGGTTAATTGTTCTGAACTCGAGTTTTATCTTATAAAACTTGTCCGGTTCCGTTTGGGCCATTTGGCCCAAACACCAATTAACTCGACGGCATTCGCGCACTGTGTCGACCGACACACCTTGTGTATCGATCGACACACAGTGGCTAAACCGTTTTATTCTCTCTAAGTACAGTAAATGCCTAGCACTTTTACCGTACTTCTGCTAAACCATTCCTACACGTTTTCCTGTTAGCTTAGGCGTGTGACCCATATGGGATCATATAACAAAGGCAATAAGTCCAAGACTTATAGATCATGAGCGGACTCTAGCAAGCCATCATGACCCCCAGTATTATATGACTTATGTCTGATCATTGACATACTCTTACTTTCTAGAGACAGTACCGAGATTACTGGACACAATTCCAACAAATATCACCAACACACATGGGCGGAGCCATTCTATATGAGATGGGGTCAGCTGTCCCAGTGATTAAAAATTAACTAATATAGTTTATTAAAGAGAATAATTTTTGCCCCCACATCAAACAATTAATCTGCCCCCCATTAATTTGTTTTCTTTCTTCAGTTATTTACTTAATCAACTTTTTCATATAATCAAACTTTGTCCATCCAAATTTGAGTGACAAATAGATTTACTTGCATGTATTCAATAAAATCATTATATTAATTCATATATTTAGTATGTTTAATCAATAAACAAATATGTGCTCACATAATTCTGTTAGTTTTAAATTTTAAAGTGGTTTACAAACTGTCTTAGCAAAAATCACAACTGTCTTAGCAAAAATCATCTAACTCTTGGACCCTCAAATTTTTAGTATCCTACTTTTGCGCAATTCACAGGGTTCAACAAGCAATCGATATTTTACAATCACCCTTACTATTTGTAGTTGCGGCTTTTATAGTGTTCTAGAAAAAAATTTAAAGTAAGATTAAAAAATATATAATATGTTTGTAAAATTTATATTTTTTTATTATATTTTTATGTTTAAAGTAAATAAATATTATATTTTAAATTAAAATATATTATAACAGAAATATTTTGCCCCCAATCAAAAAATTTTCTGGCTCCGCCACTACCAACACACCTTCATAAATATAGATGGGGTTTAGGTTGTGGCTCAGAGTGTTTTCAGATATGGTTTAACGTGATGAAGAAAGGCGTACTAAGAGTCAGCGGAAGGAGGCAAACGTGACGTTAAGACAGCCGAAGCCGGTGGTGGAGGTAGTCGAAGGCGGAAGTAGATGGATGAAGTAGTGTCTACGCGGGCTGGGTGAGAAGATGAGAAGGAGAACAAACACCAGGGCTGTCGTCGTCTTTGGTACTGCATTTTCGGCGAGTATCGTCCTCGATAAATTGCGTACTAGAAGAGATGAAATGTTTGCGGAAAGGAATCTTTTCTTTTAACAAAATTAGGATTTGATGATTTTGTGAGAGAGGGATACTGAAAAATATTAGCTCCTTATTTTTTATTAAATGTTAAGGGGCAAATAATTTTGTGGGAGAGAAACCTAAAAACGTTTGGCGCTTATTTTTTCACCAAGTTGTAAGCGGGCAAATGAAAAAAAAAATTATGTGTCCACTATCCAAACGTTTCGAAACTGATCAGTGCTATATATATACTATGTTTTTTAAAAGTGTTCCAAAAAGTGAAATTGGAACACTAAACATCGTGTTTTCTTTTTGATAAACGCTATCTAAAATCGAAGGGTATATCAACCATTGCAGAAGGGCATAAAACGTCATCTTCTACTGCTATCAATACCTCAATTTCCTGTAGTGCCTCCAAGTTGGTCATGTGCGTCAAATCAAGCAGTGAAGAGGTGGGAACATCAGTTGTCTTCTGCAGCCATTGTGCGACCCATCGATCCATCCACTTCATTCTTCGTTCTAGTAGCCCACTTTTCGAGTATATCATATTAGAAAAAATTCAAAGTGCAATAATGTAGGGGGAATCTCGCATCATGTGGTATCATAGCACACTTTGAAGCTTGGTATCATTTTACATCTTTTCATCTCTTCATATTCTGAATATTGTTCCAAAATAACTCTATATCTTCTTTCTTCTTCAATATAAAATTATTATCAATCTATCTTTCTATCTATTTATTTTCCTAGATGAGACTTTTATATAAAAAAAAAATAAAAAAAAAAAAAGAACCAGGAGAAATCGGCTCTAGATTAGGTAAATCAGCTAGCCAATGAAAATCTTGAAATCTTTGTATCTTCTTTCTTTTTCCGGGGTGGATTCACTGATCTACAACAGTTTCCTCGCTGAGAACTCTAGGAGTTGTGTGTGATACATTTTCGAGAGAGAGCATGGACAGTTGAGTGAAACACAAGGGAGTGGAGAGGTCACATGTTTCTTTTAACTCGTCTGCTAAGTAATTTCAGGTATGATATCACAAACATCCAAGGAAAAGTAGGTGAAGCTGGATTGTCAAAACTTGAAATGCAGGCCATGATGATTGATGAGTGAACCAATATCACTAAGGAGGATCCGAAGGGATATTGGTGAAGTATATGACTATTACCACTCATTTAGTGAAAGATAAAGAAAAGACCGTGAGTCTAGGTAAATTACAAACACATATAGAGCAAGGGCAGATGATCTAGTAGGTATCAAGCACAAAATCCCAACCTTTTGTTGTAAAATTAATCCAAATACTTATTTAGAATGGGGAAGGAAAATATAGCTCATTTTTTATTGCCGAAACTTTTCTGAAATCAAAAGAGATCAGGCTAGCTCCTACTGAATTCTCAAGTTATGGTATTAACTGTTTTGATCAGCTTGTGACTAACAAGAGGAGAACATGAGAAAAATCCATTTCTACGTGTGATGTGCTAACAAAGTTAATGAGAAAACGTATTGTGATTTGTGCCTACTCATTATCGCATGGACTTGCACCAGAAGTGACGCGAATCACACAAGGAAATAAGAGCGTGGAGGATTATTATCATGATAGGTGAGACTTTAACGATCAAGTTAGATGCTGATGAGGATCCAGAAGCAGCCATGTATCGTTTTCAAGGTGGCCTCAACCGTGTGATTCAAGATACTCTTGGTGAAACAACCGTCCTACCAAGACAAATGTAGGTCTCCTATCAAAACCAATATTGATTTAAAGACTAATCAGTATGTTTATGTTGCTAATGATCAGGTTGTTGCAAAACACACGCGATCAAGATATGTAAGGTGTTTTAAATGACTAGGAATTAGGCATTGTTGCAACACTTGTACAAACCAAAAGGTCAGGATCCTGTTTGACAGTAGAGAAGTAAAATCAGAAGAGGAAAAGATGGAGCAGGAGCGGGATTTTCCTGATCAAGGAGTCATTTATTTGCCGATTTATGGAGAGTTATTAGTGACAAGGAAAGTTCTTAGCATCCAATTCAAGCCTTAGGAGCAAGAGCAGAAGGAAAAACTCTTCCAGTCAAGGTGTTATGTTTGGGAAAAGGTGTGCAGCCTCATCAAAGATGGTGGAAGTTGTACATACGTGGCTAGTGAGACTTTTTTGAAGAAATTGGCTCTTAATGTTCAGAAGCATCCAAAGTCATACTCACTCAAATGATTGAATCAAGGAGGTGAGCTGAAAGGGAATTAGCAAGTGCTTGTACCTATCACCATAGGAAGGTACCAAGAAGGTGTATGACTCGGCCAACTCCAATTCCTTCACGGTCCTTGGGTAACTTGACCTTATCCAAATGCTTCTAAAGTGTGCTTGGCCGAATGGAAAGTCATCAATTTGCTGATTTAAGCCTGAAATCAAGTGGCTCCTCTTTTGGCTTCATGTGTTGTCTAGTCCGGTTTATTGATTCAAGAGGTGAGCTAGACAATATCATATCATATGTGAAAGTGCATGTTAATCTCCATTTCTACAAATTGAGTGTTGTTTGGATGGAATCCTGTTAAGTTTATCTTATGAGTTGTAGTGCTCTTATGGCTTGGATTCTTTAGTCTCTTCATTTATTGATGGAATGTTGAGTTGAAGTGGAAATTAGTTAACAAAATTGAAAGGTGAAATTGTTTCAACATTTTTTTGGCCGTCTTGATCGTCATATTGACGTCTGGGTTCATGTATTGTCCTTTTTAGAGTAATGAAATGTGATATATAATTATAGATGAGACACTCTTTTTCTTCATAAGGTTTTTCATAACTACACTTCAGTTCATCTTATTCTTGGCTTGAAAACATAGTAACACTTTCTCGAACTTCTTCTAAACTTCGTTTTAGGCATCAAATTTTTGTTCAACTTCTTGGCAGATTTCATTTGTCTAGTTTTCAAGCTCGCTCAGACAATCTTCAAGTTGTTGGAGTTCAATGTTGGTTTTTCCTTTGTACCATTCTTTAATGTTTTTGGCTTATGCAATAATACTTTCCATGTTGTGGAATCCTCTAAAGTCGTGATTCATGTTGTTTCTTCTCATGCTATTGTAATCAATTATACCCTTTCATTGATCATTTCTTCATATTTTTTAGCTTGCTTCTCAAGAAAACGGACAAGAACTGTGATGTTCTCCAGTTTTTGGAATAAGTAGAACAGTGGGCTTCTTCTTATCATACAAAATACAGCCAGGCATGGCTTGGGAGTCTCGGTACTGATCCATTATTCCTTCAATTCGATCTACTTGATTTTGAAATGGCCTGGTTCTGTTTCGATAACTCAGAATTTGATGAGGAAGAAAGATGTTGTGCGAAGTTCCTGGGCTACGTTGAAACTGGAGGTCTTTTATGAAAATGAGGGAGTTGGGAGAGTCCCTGAGGTGATTTGGTCGGGTCCGGTTTCCGATCCAAGTGGTGCGAGTTGTAAAAGTTAGTTAAGTTGTGAATCTGAGAAAGGTGTATAATGCCGTGGTTTGAGATGTGATCAAGCTTAAAAGTCTGTTCCATTGTTTCAAAGACCTGAAACTAAGGGAAAAAAATGAAAATGAGTTGAAAAGGGTCGCTTAGGGTCGATCACTAACCTTTGAGGCTAGGAAGATGAGAACAAATAGCCTCCCGACGACAGCGCCAAAAATTTGATACGCCCCTTTTTATTTATGGCTTTCGAGTTTTCAATTTATAAAACTCTTGAGTCTGAAAATGCACGTATGTCAGCATAAGTCTGGTACAAGTAATCTTAATAAAAGCATTATCATTTTTGATAGATAACTACCTTGTAAAACCCAATAAACGAAATATTCACCGATGCAGTAGAAGATAATTGCCATAGGTTAGCTACTTAGACTTACTAAAATGAATTAGGTCTAGGGACAGAGGTTTAGGGTCTCTCTCAAGCACCCTAGTATAAACCCTAAAACAAGAAACTAAAAGACTCAATGATTAATACTATAAATAAGTACTTTTATAAAGTGAATTTGGTGGTAATTGGTATGTTACAAAGAGAGGGGTGTACCCCTTTATATAGTGTTCAAAAACTCTCCCAAACTTTCAAAGTGGGATCTTGAAAGATCCAAGAGTTTGGACCTCACAGACGAGCTGGTTGAGACTGAGAGACTGGCCGAAAGGCTCTCTTTTGGCACAACCAGAATTTCTTTGTTAGGATCAAGAAGTGGCCAGCCAAACAAGGAGGTGTCACTATACAAGGAGGAGGTGTCACCATGCATGACCACCACCGTGTGTCACGACCAGGATCTGCCATTAGTCGCCACTCATGAAGTTCGTTGTGTGTCACCACCGGTGATCACCATGTGTAGCCATGCATGGAAGTTGCGGGATGTCGTAACCAGGGGAAAAAATATTCCACCATTCTAAGATGAGAAAGTCATAGATAAAGAAAGAGAAAAATAAGTTAGAGAGAGATTCTTCCCGAATAAGAGAAACCAAGAACTGGACGACTATGTGACGAAGACCAAGTATTTAGCACTTTCTGGATGATCTTAGAGAGTGTTCTGACAGTAGGAAAGTCCATTGACCGAACCAGACGATGTAAGACCGTTGTTGCTCCACAAACCGTATTCTGACCAAGCCAAAAGCTTTGTGAGTCCCAATAACTAAGACTAATGGTTTATTTTCATGGTCGGGTTAAGGGTTGAATTTCGCAAGTTGTTTAACCTAATTTCTCGTTTTATATTATACATGCATGTAACAGTTGTTACGGCATAACATATTTGTATGTGTAAGCAAGCATGATATGATTATGGTGTTATCGGCATATAGTTACCATTTAGAATTTGCTGACTCTTTGCGGTAGAATTATTGAGTTATTTTAATGTGCTTGGTACATTTTTCATGCATTGAGTGATGAATGTGGTCGTATATGCACATTCCATGTGCTACAGACTAGTTTGTCGTAAATCCCATTTGTGTCATGGTAATGTTTGTATTGCAGGATTGGTTAAGATGCACACAGTGGTGCCATCTTACTCCGATATAATATTGGTTCACGTGCCGAGATTTACGTAAATTGAAGTCATGATTATATGAGTAAAAGTATGAACATATGATAGATTGACAAATGCTAATGAACTGTTTATATGCATATTGTGATCTATAATGCATTGTGTAATATGCATGTGGCCGTGTGGTCTTTCGATACCGTATCAAAGTGATTTGTGATGTTCTAGGGCGTGTTTTGATTTGCCCTAGTTGGCCTAGTACATGTGTGTGAATCCTAGTTGTCGCATTCTAGAACTTGTGTGTGTGTTCTAGAATTAGTATTTTCAGTGGTCCCAGTGCGTCTGTTGCCCAGGGTGAAGGTAGCAAAGACTCAGAGTCACCGGGTAGCTCTTGTTTTCGAGTACCGTATGAAGATATGGTCACGAGGGAAGTTTGCTGTAATCAGGTTGTGAGGCTCGAGTTATGACCCTTTTGTGGTAATTAACGCGCAGGTAGTGACGTGTGTACGAGGGAGTATATAGTGCACTAGAAGCCTTCGCATGTATTGAGATTGATAAGTCTAGAGAGTCTATACATGGATTTAAATTCATGATAGTAGACATGTAATCCATGTGTTGTTTGTATGCTTCCGCATTGTGCATGTCTTTGATATTGCTTTCACACGTTGATGAATTATGCTTCGGCTATGAGATGGGGATTGGGGCAATAAATCTCTGTAGAGATTCTAGACTGAGTGGGAAACTTTTGGTTGCACATTAAACTACATTTGGCTTACAAGTAACATTGGGTGGGATAGAAGGCACACTCGGATGTAGGTTGGCCGAAGTAGACTTTTGAAGTCGGTTGTTCTTACTAAGCTAATAACGTAATTGATAAATATTATGCTTTTGAGTTATTGACGTTTGGAGAGTCCGGACTAGCTAATGTTTATCTAATCATAAATATATTTATAGATTGCAACGTACAAGTATTTTTCAAAAAACAAAAACCTCTATCGCCTAATGGTACGTGACTTTGTCCTAGTTAACATTAAAGAAGGTTGGCAAGGTTTAGGCCTAAGTAAAGAGGGCCAAATATCGCCAGTAGACTAGCCTAGCCTTTGGCCGGGCTAGACCATTTGTGATATTTGACAAATTGTGAAATCTCTGGCCGTCTATATCTATAGAGCGCATTGGGGGTGTTATATGTCTGATCATAACTTTATTAGAGTTGGAGCGCTTACCTTGGTGTGGTGCAGCTGGTTGTTTGTGTAAGGTACTCGAGTTAGAGATATTTACTTCTTCTTGTGGTTTACTGGTGTTGTGATATTGTATTGCTTTTTCTCCCGGTCCTCCCTAAACCTTGAAGCTTATGGCTTCTTCTTTGTATATTCCACATTCTTTGTTCTTTAATAATTAGGCACCTTGAGTAGTATGGTTGTGTTGAGATCTCTTCTACAAACTCCTTGTGCATAAGTTGATTCATCTCTTCCCAAGTGCGGTCTGGTTGATGATAATCAAACTTGAGGTAAGTGTCTGAAATGGTTGTCTTTTTCCCACCTTAAGTAAGCCTTTGGTGTTTCCTCATGAAATAAAGAATGGGCCATATGACTCTTTTGGTAATGTGGTCCCAAAGAGCTACCTCTTCTGGAACTTGATTTGTGTTGGGTCTCAAAATCACTTAGAAGAAAAGGAAAAACGTTTAATGAAAAGAAAAGGAAGAAGAATGGGCCATATGACTCTTTTAGTAATGTGGGCCCAAAGAGCTACCTCATTAAAAACCTTAGTATGGAAAACCACTTAGGATAAATGCATACTAAGGGAAAAATAGTATAGTCCGGTCCCAAAGAGTGTCGCAGTGGCCCACCTGGTCGCCAATTGTAAGGTTCATGTGCATTAACTCTGTTAGCTTCCAAATAAGGAAGTTCAGAAACCATTGGATTAGAACTTAAATAACTTATATATCCAAACTAGGATCGTCTGCTTCCAACTCTCATGGATGGCTTGATGAATCAAGATTCTAGAACATGTTACTTTGTTGCTTTATTCATCCTGGTCCGATCTTATCTCCCCAATAAGTGGGAGTTGGTCTCCTGCAGATTCCTTGGACATTATCTAAGTTGTAACATGTATAACTTCTCCATGTGAAAAGAATTTGAACCAATTCTATTTCTTGATGATCCCTTAATGAGTTAAATTTTAGCAACATGTTTAATTGTAGCTTAAATCCTCTTGGTTGAGTAGTTACGGTCCAAAACATGCACCTTTGTCCTTGATACCATCAAGCTGCATTTCTCCAAAGGCACGGATCAACAGGAAGAATCCTCTTCTTGGGTTCTTGGTTGATGATTACTTGATGTACTCATCATACTCTCCCTCTTGAACCAAGAAGTATGAGCATATAAAATCTCGGCTTCGAATTGTGAATCACCTTTTCAACAAGTAAGGCTGAATGTAAACTCTCGGGTGGTCGAACTAGACCATTATGGCCTATAAGAAGAATGTACCAACCATGTATTAAATCAGCATGAACTACGTATGTTTTGGCACAACCAGAATTTTTTTCAAACATAATTGGTCTAGGAAAATGTCTTTCCTTGCTTTAAAAAAGATTATAATCATCAAATTTCATCTTAGAATCCAAAATTGGCCAAAACGAAAAACTTAAGCCATCTTGGCAAAGAATGTATCTGACTCGCTAACTCCAATTCTTTCACGGTCCTTGGGTAATCTGACCTTATCCAAATGCTCCTAAAGTGTTCTTAGCCGAATGGAAGTCCTCCATTTGCAAATTTGATGCTGAAATCAAGTGGCTCCTGTTTTGGCTTCATGTGTGGTCTGATCCGGTTTATTGATTCAAGATGTGAGCTGGTCAATATCATATCATATGTGAAGGTGCATCTTGATCTCCATTTCTACAAGATGAGTTTGTTTTGGATGGAATTTTATTAACTTCATCTTATGCATTGTGGTGCTCTTTTGGATCGGATTCTTCAGTCTCATCATTGATTGATGGAATATTGAGTTGAGGTGGAAATGAGTGAACAAATTGCAGGTTGCAATTGTTTCATCTTTTTTTTGCCCTTCTTGATCAACATATTGACACTTGGGGCCATGTATCGTCCTTTTAGAGTAACCGATATGTGATATATCATTATAGTTGAGACTCTTCATTTCTTCTTAAGGTTTCTTCATAACTACACTTCGGTTCATCTTATTCTTGGCATAAAACATAGTGAACACTTTCTCAAACTTCTTCTCAACTTCCATTTGAGTATCAAGTTTTTGTTCCACAACTTGGCAGATTTCTTATGTCTTCTTTTCAAGCTCACTCAGAGAATCTTCAAGTTGTTTGAGTTTAGTGTCGGTTCTTTCCTTGTCTCAATTGTTGGTTATTTGGCTTCTGAAAAAAAAAAAATTCATGTTGAGGAATCCTCTAAAGTCGTAATTTATGTTGTGTCTCAGCTTCTCATGCTTCTCATTTCTTCATATTTATTAGCTTGACTCTCAAGAACTCGGACAAGAACTGTGATGTTCATAAGTCTCTTGGAAAAAGTAGAAGAGAGGAATTCTATCTTATCATACAAAATAGAGCTAGGCATGGCATTGAAGTCTATTTACTGATTCATCATTATATCAAGTCGATTTACTTGAGTGTGAAGAGGCCTGGTTTAGTTCTGATGAGGCAGAAAGATGTTGTGAGAAGCTCCTGGGTTGCATAGAAACTGAAGGTCTTTTATGAGACTAAAGGAGTTGGGAGAGTCCTTGAGGTGAGTTGGTCGGGACCGGTTTCGGATCCAAGAGGTACGAGTTGTAAGAGTCACATGAGTTGTGAATCTGAGAAAGGTCTAAAGTGACCTGGTTCAAGATCTGATCGAGCTTCAAAGGCTGATTCATTGTTTCAGAGACCCAAAACTAAGAGAAACAAAAATGAAAATGAGTAGAAAAGGGTGGCTTAGAGTCAGATCACTAACCTTTGAGTCTAGGCATATGAGAAAAAATAGTTTCCCCGGCAAGAGAGCCAAAAAATTGTTTTGCCCCTTTTCATTTATGGCTTTTGAGTTTTTAGGCGCAAAACTAGCAACTACTTGGTAACTAATTTTTTTGGTCCCTAAAATAGTCGTTAGTTAGTCGTAAATTGGCGACTAAATTGGCGACTAACTTTGTTGGTCGTAAATTAGAGACTAATATATGACTATATTTTAGTAGTCGTAGTGTAGTCGTAAATTAGTCTCTAAGTAGTCGCAAATTTTACTACTACAAAAATAGCCACCAAAAATAGTCGCAAAAATGTTGTTTTCTTGTAGTGTTGGTTGAGTAGATACGCTAAAAACATGCACCTATGTCCCTGGTAGGCTCAAGCTTCTTTTCTCCAAAGGCATGGAATGAAAAAGCCCTCCTTTAGGGTTCTTGGTTGATGATGACTTTATGTCCTTATCATACTTTCCCTCTTAAACCAGAAGTATGAGCCCATAAAATCTCAGATTCGAATTGTAAATCCCCTTTTCAACCTTTCTTAAAGTCAATAGAAGTATTTTGTATCTGAAGTTGGATAACTTCTTCATCTGATGTCCATTTTTGATGATTCCAACTTCCCCTGATTCCTTGACGGGTTAAGCTTATGGAACAAGTTGATTTGTAGGTCAACTCTTCTTGGTTAGATAAATATGCTCCAATACATGTACATATGTCTCTAGCTTACTCAATATGCTTTTATGCAAGGGTCTTGGTTGGATGATTTATGTACTCTCCATGCTTCTTGGTTGATGATGACTTTAATTCCTCATCATACTCTCCCTCTTGAAAAGGTTTCGACCACGAAATTATATAACCTGCCCAAAGTTAGCTTTCCTCAACATCTTCTGCCTCGAAATTGTATAACCTACACCAAGTTAACTTTCATTTTATCTTTTGAGTCTAAGGTCTTACCTTGATGGGTTACTGGTCTGGTTTTGTAATTATTAGAGAGGAAGCAATCAAGGAGAAGATTAGGCCGAAGTCACAATGACAAGGCCGAGAAGTCTCTCCTTGGATGCACTTTGGTGTTAGACAAAGAAGACCAAAGATGGGATCAATACTTAGTGAAGCTAAGGATGAAGGCAGTATGAAGTCTGAAGTCAACTCCAGAAGTGAAAAGAGGTAGCAGGAAAGGAGGAGGAGAGGATGAAGTCATGAAGAAAAGGCTGAGACTCTCTCCTTGTTGAAGCTTTGGTGTTGCACGACAAAGCCAAAAGATATCAATCACTTAGGAAAAGCTAATATGAAGACATTTAGAAGGCTGGTATTGTTAAAGAAGCATCCATGAAGACAGCATGTGAAGTCAGGTTGTGAAGACTGAACCATTCTATGGAGAAGTTGTCATCCTAACAAGTGGAGCGTTAATCTATATATCAGTCGTAAAGTCAGCTATATCCGAGAGCTATGTCAAGAAACAAGGCATATGGTAGCTGACTATATGAGGAGGATATAGTCATCTACATCGGCAAGCTATATTAGCGAACTATATATTTGAATTTAAAATATAGCCGTTACGTAAAGAGCCGTTAAAGATACATAACGGCTATAATCTTTTCTTGTGCAATTGTTTATTCTGATTTATTCCTTTGGCCTAATCTTTATATAGACGATCTTATGTAACAAATCAGATGTAGAGAATAGAAAGAAAGAGAGAAAAACACACTTCCACGATTTTATGTTTCTCTCTCTAGTTCTTCATCACTTTCACTCTCTTGTTCTTCATTATGAACACAATGTGAGTTTCATGAAGTATCACGGTTCAAGGTGCCTTAAGGCAGCCTGGTTATGCTTTTGATTAGCCCTTCCATAGCTAAATCAAGAGATAACACAAACCGGTCCTTCATGAATTCACTTAAGAACCAACACTAGCTAATTACTGATTCATGTCTAGATTTATGAGAAAGCACTCTTGATGAGTAGTTAAGCTCCTGACATGTTTTCAAATAGCTAAGTGCTTCTTAAAACCATCTAGCTTACTAATTATGATCTTCTCTTGAGTATAAACCTCAAATAGAGTTGAATCAGTCTAAAACTAGATGTTATAGCTAAGTGAAACCGGTTCCCACTCAAGACAGACTTGGTGCGGTTCACTTAGCTTTCCATTAAGGTTTCTGAGCAATCTTATGGTTGACTCATGAAATCCCAACATGTTATCAGAGCATAAGGTTCTAGGGATGAACCAAGCGCAAAGCTTCCGCAAAAGCAAAGAAAAACAGAGCAAAACTTTGTCCTTTTCTCTCTTAAAGCTTCTGCAAATCAAAAGACTAAACTAAGCAAAACTCAGTCACTGTTCTTCCATTTCATTCTTCCATTTCTATTCTCTGTTTTAGGTCCTCATTCTCTTAAATCTTAGTTTTGTTTTCCAAAATCACATACTCTTCATTCTCTCTCATTCTCTGTCACATGCTCTCTTAAAAAATTTCTTTAAATCTTTGGATGAAGGTTGAAAGAGGAGGAGTTAGACTATGGAAACTATAAAATAAGTGTTAGATGGCATGAAAGGCTAATTACAAGAAGTGATCAAGTCAAAGGAGGCAAAATGAATGGAACTTGGAGCCGGTTCAACAATTACTTTAACCAAGGTCAATTCTTATATCTAGGGGATGTTGTAGCTATACTCTTTTTCCCTCCTTAAGGTTTTATCCCATGGGGTTTTTGTTAGGGAGGTTTTTAACGAGGTAGATCCCGCATCTCCAACCTTGGCCATTGGTCATTTTGGTGTCCTGACACCCAAGCTTGCGGGGGAGTATTAGAGAGGAAGCGATCAAGGAGAAGGTTAGGCCGAATTCACAATGACAAGGCCGAGAAGGCTCTCCTTGGATGCACTTTGGTGTTAGACAAAGAAGACCAAAGATGGGATCAATACTTAGTGAAGCTAAGGATGAAGGCATTATGAAGTCTGAAGTCAACTCCATAAGTGAAAAGAGGTAGCACGAAAGGAGGAGGAGAGGCTGAAGTCATGAAGAAAAGGCCGAGACTCTCTCCCTGTTGAATCTTTGGTGTAGCACAACAAAGCCTAAAGATGTATCAATAACTTAGGAAAATCTAAGATGAAGGCATCTAGAAGGCTGGTATTGTTAAAGAAGCATCCACGAAGATAGCATGTGAAGTCTGCTTGTGAAGACTGAACCATTCTATGGAGAAGTTGTCATCTAAACAAGTGGAGCGTTCATCTATATATCAGTCGTATAGTCAGCTATATCCGAGAGCTATGTATAGAAACAAGGCATATGGTAGTTGACTATATCAAAAGGATATAGTCAGCTACATCGGCAAGCTATTTAGCGAACTATATATTTGAATTTAAAATATAGCCGTTACGTAAAGAGCCATTAAAGATACATAACGGCTATCCTCTTTTCTTGTGCAATTGTTTATTCTGATTTATTCCTTTGGCCTAATCTTTATATAGACGATCTTATGTAACAAATCAGATATAGAGAATAGAAAGAAAGAGAGAAAAACACCCTTCCACGATTTTAAGTTTCTCTCTCTAGTTCTTCATCACTTTCTCTCTCTCTTGTTCTTCATTCTGAACACAATGTGAGTTTCATGAAGTATCACGGTTCAAGGTGCCTTAAGGCAGCCTGGTAATTCTCTTGATTAGCTCTTCCATAGCTAAATCAGGAGCTAACACAAACCGGTCCTTCATGAACTCACTTAAGAACCAACATTAGCTAATTACTGATTCATGTCCAGATTTATGAGAAAACACTCTTGATGAGTAGTTAAACTCCAAGACATGTTTTCAAATAGCTAAGTTCTTCTTAAAACCATCTAGCTTACTGATTCTGATCCTCTCTTGAGTATAAACCTCAAACAGAGTTGAACTACTCTCAAACTAGATGTTATAGCTAAGTGAAAAACCGGTTCCCACTCAAGACATACTTTGTGCGATTCACTTAGCTTTCCATTAAGGTTTCTGCGCAATCTTATGGTTGACTCATGAAATCCCAACAGTAAGGGACATCAGGAGGTTCTCCTTTGAGTAGATAATTCAATATGACTCCTCTGTTCTGGTCTTCTGGACACTGATGAATGGTGGCGCCATTCTCTCATGGTTGATATTGCTCTTATTCACCATTAGTGGTGTTGCGTTCTTGTTCTGAACATGGTCTTGCAATAAGTTATGTTCTGGTATAACTCATATGTGATTCACACCCTTAGTACCTGCAATAAGACTAACATTTTGGACAAGAAAAAAGTGCATTATGGATTATTTATTACTAGATTCTGGCCCGTGCGTTGCACGGGCATTGTATTATAATCATTTTATTTCAATTAATAGTTTAAAGTATGTGGTTGTACATATGTGAATATTCGATTTTAGAGTATACTCAAATAATATATTACAGCCATATTTTTGGCCTAAAATTAAATGCAACCAATAAACACTAAAAATACTTTAATCATCCATAAAATATTAAAAATTTAAAAAGTTTTTATCTATATATGGTATCCCCCTAAAAAATATTCTATTAAATGTCTACTATTATATATTCTCATATGTTAAAAACACATTTTTCTATTGAACTATTGTAATATACGACATGACCTATAGTTTAGAAAAACAAATCCAAATGTTTGGAAAAGTATTTGGTTATACCACATCTTTTTTGGGTATCGACAGACACCAATATTTAAAGACATAATAAAATCTATATGCTTAATAATAATCTTGACTATTTCATACCTTCTCATCATATGCAAATTTTTATTTAGTATTTGTTTTAAAAACGTATAGTCAAAACAATTCCATTTTTTAGGCTAAGAACAAAAATCTATATTTAGCTTAACCTTCTCAAGAAATTGTTTACGTATACTCTTTATTTAAATATGATCTTCTCTTCTTCTAAAATTGACACATTCAGCTTCTCTTCCCCTTTTTTCATTTGCAGTCTGAAGATGACACTTGAGCAAACAATTACGAAGGCTACATCCTCATTAACTAAAGTAAGGATTTAGATTTTCTTATTCAAAAATATTGCATATTTTACTATTATTTTTACGCTAATGTAGGAAACAATTAGTAAAGAAGAAGAAATTTTCGATGTTTTGAAAATTGAAGAAGATAAAGCTTCATGCTTCGAAAAGTGGATGATATTGAATAGGTACGGGGAGGAAAAGCTATGGAATAAACAAAAAAATTTATCAGCTGATGGTGAATTGTTTTACATGTGGCTTCTTTTAAATAAAGATAAAGATGAAAAAGTTATGAAGATATACGAACTGTTAATGGAATTACGTATCCAACGTTTAAAGATGCTTATTATGCTCTTTCTTCTTAAAATAATTTTTGTTTTTTATTGCCTAATTTATGTTGTATGTTTAAATACATAAAATTACTATTTATCGATATTCAATACTTAGATTTTTTTTTTTTTTAAAAATGATGTAGGATTGATGATGTAAACAGAGTGAAATGGCAAAAAAATAATAGGCAATAACAAAAATTGGATCTTGGGTAAGTTCTGTATTAATACTTGATGTTCATTCCTAACATTTGATGTTCAATATCAGATCCCACTTGTAATGATGGGTTAATATGCTCTTTCTCTTCATAGTAGTATCAAGTGCATTGTGTTTGAGTCAATTAATTCCAATGTTCATTCCAATATATAGTGAATGATGTTTAGGGATAAATAAAAAGAAAACAAAAATGCAAACAAAATATAGGATCTAGCATATTCATGGGAACAAATTATTGTATTCAATGTGGATAAATAGATTAATAAAAATGACAAAACGACTTGTTCAAAACCTAAATGTATGGCCAAACAATGATTAGTTCTAATCAAAAGGATTTCAAATCCCATATATTGCTAAATATAGCTTTTTAATGTATGGACAAATATTTTTCCTTATTGCTAAATATAAGAACATTGTATGGACGAACAATAAACCTATATTTAGATTTTTTTTGGTCCTAATCGAATCCTAAAGCTTACTGCTTATTTTAAGTTAATCTATAACATTTTATTTTTTTGGGCTAATTATTGTGAATGTAAGAACAAAAAGTAGACTTTAAAGCATAACAAAGTCAGTAAACATAAATATTCGTAAGAAAAAAGTAAACATAAAATATGCAATAGGTCCTTAACATAAAAACACACTAAAATTCAAAGGTAAACAACCTAGAAACATAAAACATAGATTAACAAACGTAAGTAGTTAAAAAGCAATAGTTCAGAAATACATTCGGGGCGATCTGCTTTCTCAAATCTCCATAAACGCGCAATTCGAGCTTTGATCTTCAACGGCTCATAGGTAGGAATAAGCTGTGCGATAGGTGTAAAGGGGAGCGCCATCTGTAAAAAGAGAAGGCTGGATCAATAATTATGTATTTGATAACTATAGTTGAAAAAATAAACTTTGAAATCGAAATACCTTCAACAGAAGCAATAAACCGGAGAAGTAAGTTCTGTGGGGGAGAGCTGATACTTTTAACTTGTCCCTGGTATAAAAGAAGAATGGAGGTTAGTCGATAGTTGTAGCTAATTTTGAAAAATAATATAGTCCTACTCGAAAATGTATATCTGAAAATGAAAAGATCTATAAAAGCATAATGATCTTTTAATAGAGTATTAAAAAAAACAGAAATACAAAATATAACATATCAAACATACCTAGCAGTAACTCATATAACATGTCATTTTGTTGAATAATCAATCTATCAATCTCCTATGGTTGAACTACATGAAATTAATAAGACATATTTATGTATATGACACCAGCTATTACTTGATAACAAAATACATGTTAAAGTTACTATTTTTAGTTAATATTTTTTGGTTAAATACACATTTATTTAGGAGAAGTCTTTCCTTCTTAATATAGTTCAGTTTAGATCTGTTTTAGAGAAACATACGGATTTATAGACTCGAACTTCCTAATTATCCAAAAATGGTTATAATAGAGTTTGTAGTAGTTCCCTTTCTTAAATTAAACGTTCACATTGGTAGTTTAGATGTTCTGTTTCCTAAATTAAACGTTCACGTCGTAGATGAATGCTAGAACATCATCCTTGAGGTACTCATTCTCTTTTAAAATAAATTAGTGTAGTTAAAAGTCGTAGATTAATTTTTAACATTGCACTATTTGCTTACGTAAGGACATATACGGGCATAATTTTTTCTTATATTATATATTTGATGAATCTAAAAAAATAGTCTAAATATAAGTATTACAATGAAAATGTTAGCCTAAACTTTTCAGATAATTTTATTTTAGTATTTTTGCTAGTGTTACTTATAAATAAAAATATACACACTTAATAGAACCACCAACTGAACACATAACATAGAAAAAATGAATGAAGAATAATTAGACATATATTCTACATTATGAATTTATGAAGAAGTTTTTCCACTCATAGTTGTTCAATTACATAAATACTTGTTCCGATTCCTCCAACTTGTAATCGTCCCATGTCTTCTTTTTAAATGTGTTTGATTTATTGCTCGTTACACTTTCACCTTTCTTCATTTTCAATGTTATAGTAGCTTTTACATTTAGTTTATGAGAATCATTCCGTAAGCGAACAGTTTAATTGAAATAAGCTCACATATTACAGATTTGGTTACCAAAACCAGAGGCTTTAGTGGAAATCTTTCATATTTCATCTCCAAGAGCAAGTGCTTTCTCTTGCCTCATTTCTTCTTCTGAAAGAGAATATAATAACTAATTTTGGTTAATGTTTTTTTGGATTAAATACAAAGTTACTTGGGAAGAGTCGTCTCTTCTTAATATGGTTTTAGTTTAGATCCACTTTAGAGATACATAAGGTTCTACAGACTCGAACATCCTAATCATTCAAAAAAAAATGATTGGAATAGAGTTTTTCGTGATTTTATTTCCTAAATTAAACGTTAACATCGGTAGTTTATATGACCAATGCCATAGCAAAGCCTCTTTAGTTTAAAATGTATTAACGCTATCACCATCTTTGAATTTATACTCACAACTATAGTTAACTTATATAAAATAAGCTAAATTAACATTAGAAAGAAAAAATAATAATTCATTATGTCAAGAAATATCGTTATGATGAACGGTCCAAGAATTTTTTTTTTAATTAGAATTAGTTTTTGATATAGAATATTGGGTTCAAATAAATTTGTGTGCTAAAACTAACAATGTTTTTGATGTCATTTAACAACGACTCACTAAGTCACTTTTCAAAAAAGAAACATATTAACCATAAATAATCAAGTCATTAAAAACTCTATAAATACTTTCTAATTAACATAAATTTATATCTAACATTATTATGTATCTTTTTACGATTTTTTATTCAACTTCATACTCATTATCTAATAATATTTTTACAAAATAATTTTCTCAAAGTCCTTTCATCTGGCTCATATTTTTCCGATATAGAATACATTTTCTATAATGTGTATTTTGTTTCTATAAAATTTTAAATAGTTATTTAGATACATGGACTAAATTTTTAATACATTTTAATTGTGTAGAAGTTTATAGTTCAAGAAATTTTGCATAAACTAAAATTGTTATTAAAAAAATACTATGCATTATAGATTTTTTTGCATTATATTATAAGGATGGGTGAGGCATATACCATATTATATTAGTTGAATATTGTTATTTTTCAACATTTGAATATAGTTTTTTTACAACATAATTTGAAGTCTTTTGATATAGTTAACAAACAATTTTTTTTGTCAACACAAATAATTAATATAGTAATTCTGATTTTAATTTTTAATTATATAATTTTAAGCTATGAATTTTGTAAAATTAATCCATAATATTTTTTAATATATATTTATGCATACGTTTCCAACAAATATGCATTTTTATTACTAATATAAACCCTGCTTAATTCTGTTTTTAAAAGAATATATATATATATATATATTTTAGTTAATATCAATTTATTTATTTTATGCACATATGGTATTATATTGATTGAATTTATTGCTCTATTAAAACATTATATTATAGCCGTCAAAAAACATTATATTATAGAACAAAGTAAGTTCAATTGACATCATTTGAAGAACAATCAAAAGTAGAACTGAACACACGACTTGGAATAAACGAAAAAAACAAACAGTTAGACACATCCTACATCATTATTCACGAAGAATAAGTTTTCCCCTGCTTGTACCAAGAACAGAGCATTCTTCCTCCATCTTCACCTTCAGTTTACTCACTCCTATCTCTTGTCTAATTGATTTCACGATTCTGGATTCAACATCCTTTCATGCCACGTCCGTAACAAAACGTATCTTTAGCAAACCAAATTCCGACGCATTACAATATTCTTGTTGTCTTTTTCATCACCAGCTGATTGATCTTCATGAACACCACGTCGTTTATGCTCTGCGAAAATCTTCTCAAAGTCATTGCCTTTATTTTCAACTCGTCGTTAACCCCTTGAGGACTTTCCCTAGACATTCCTGCCATGTGCATTCGATCCACATACACGAACTCTATTTTTCCAAGATGAATCTGCGTTTTCAAGACTAACCTCAAGATCATCCTCTACACCAATTGATGTTTGTCTCTGTTCAGACCCTGCTGAAGCATTACGGATTAAAACTCTATCAGTTTTAATATTCAAAACTTTGAACTTTAAATGTTTTTGAAGATCTTGTAAAGCTAACCTGTAGAAGCTAGTTTTGTCGAGGTTGTTAAGGCAGTTTGCTTGTCTGATGGAAGCACCTCTTTCTTCTGGCTTTGTAATTGAAGTTCATCACTTTTGATGTCAATAACATATGCTATATGGGCTGATCGAGATCGCGAATGTCGATAAGGAAATATGACCAATGGTTGTGCCCCATTTTGGGGCTTCGATGCATAGCTCTCCTCTTCTCTCTGTCTTAAACCATCACCATCAGTCTGGTTTTGAGAATCATCACGTTTAGTAGAACACATCATCA
This sequence comes from Orychophragmus violaceus, assembly GCA_030180135.1. NCBI lineage: Eukaryota > Viridiplantae > Streptophyta > Magnoliopsida > Brassicales > Brassicaceae > Orychophragmus > Orychophragmus violaceus. The sequence continues at coordinate 31,206,651 of CM058233.1, forward strand.
TCATCATCATCCTTTTGACTGTTTTCTTCAGACTCTCTTGGCAGTGTGGCATCAGGATTACCAGACGATGGTCTACTCGAGGGACCTTCTTCGTTGCCACTACTATCAGACTTCTTGTTATCCATTGTCAAATCAAAGCTCATGTCACTAACAACACTCCATCTTCTCAAAACAGATTTCTCAGGGAATATAGGAGTAGCTGATGAGACATCAGAAGAAAGTCTCCTTAGTTCTGTCGATTTAGCAACAACAACCACCGGTTTGTGTCCTGCAGAGCTTGAATTTTCCACCTTTTTGCTCTCAAAGAGATTAATCCTGTCTTGCACGCTGAGTCTCCTTGTATGTTGATTGGTATTAACCGTAGAAGATTCATCCAAACTCTCCTGTTTTTTCTACTCTTCATCATTCTTACTACTCTGAAGTGGACTGATGTTTGTTTCATTGACTAATGTATTCAAGTTCTTCTTGATCATGTCTGGTCTTCTTTGCCACAATGAAATATAATTTCCGCATGCTTCACTGATAAATAAGTTCTTGTTCAGATCAAAATTTAAAACACAATTGCAAGAAATGAAACATGAAGAAAAAGAAGTGCTTACTTCAAAGGATGTGCACCGGATCTATCCGCAAAACATTGGAGCTCAGAAACAATTTGAGGATCAAAACCATTAGCCGAGGCGTGAGCAATCGATGTGGTTAAGTCCTTTTTAATTGCATCAAGTCTTAAATCTATATAGCTCTCAAGAGCTCCTTCCTGTATAACAAACAAAAGAAAAGCCAACCAGCTAAACACACCTTCAACATACATTCTAACTTTTGCCTCAGGTTTTGTTCTTGAGAAAGAGCAGTCGGCAGTTATAACTCTCCATTATTTCAGATCCAAGAATACATGAAAATTAAGAAAAACAAATAATCCATTGCGATTTCGTAGAGCATAAACCAAAACGGGATAGTAAGAATTGAGAGATAGATGACTACAAACCTGAATAGACGGTTTCAAGCTTCTTTCGCCTCAGGTTTTGATCTGGCGAATTGAAGAGCAGTCGACAGATATAAACAATTAATCGATTGCGATTTCATAGTATAATCGAAATCGGGATAGTAGAAATCGAATATCAAAGGAAAAAAATGATTTCATACCTTGGAAATAAGAGAGCAATGGAGAAGAAGGAAACTGGCGATCGTGAACTGTTAAGAAATTTTTTTGGGTGAGGAATCAGCCTATTACGGAGCTTCCAGGTGATCCCCTTGTAGATTCGATCAATGAGAAGTTGGAAGCTTTGTCTCCTCTTTCAACCAACTGTTGCATCTATAAGGTACCTGATAGGCTGAGAGGATTGAACCCAGATGCATATTCACCTCGGGTTGTATCCATTGGACCTTTACATCACGGTGAAGAAAAACTTCAAGCCATGGAAGATCATAAACTGAGGTATCTGCAGAGTTTTATTCCTAGAACAACCCAATGTTTAGAAGATCTGGTTAAAGTTGCAAGGACATGGGAAGAAAGGGCTCGTATCTGTTATGCTGAAGAAGTAAGACTTAGTAGCAATGAGTTTGTGAAGATGTTACTTGTGGATGCAAGCTTCCTTGTAGAACTTCTTTTAAGGTCTCAGTTTGATGTGGACAGAGGTATGTTGGATAGTATATATGGGAAGCAAAAGATGATTGGCGACATGAACCACGACCTGTAAAGTATCAAGTTCCTGAGACGCACCGAGCTTAGCACTCTCCTGAAAACTCCTAACAGATATATTTTCATGACCACAGCTTTCTTCATGTTCCTCGGCGATCCCACAGTCCATCTCCCATGTTTCCCTCGACTGCAGTTTTTTTTTAATTGATTACATCGACTGTAATCTAAATCGGAGGGGAAAAAACCTTTGAGGAAACCAAATAGAAAGAGAGAGAGAGAGAGATTACTTGTGGGCGCTGAATTCAGAATTCATCTCCATCAATCGCTGAGAAGAAGACGGAGACTTGGAGTTCGTTTGCGGCAGACCGATATAGCTCCGCCGTGCTCCGGCGGCATAACCGTAATAGGACATTTTTCAGCGGTTTCTAAACTGCAACAAACCAAAAGAGGAGTTAGGGTTATGAAATCGTGAAGATAATTGAGCAAGTGATTGAATGCAAACCTTAATCAGAACGACGCTACCTAATTCAGCCTCTGGTTTTTGTCAGAATTGAAGAGCAGTCAGCAATTTTGACCAGATTTTGATATATCACCAACTACATGAAAATTGAAGATATACAAACTCTGACGTACTTGATTTGTATAGATCCCCAAATACCTGATTTAGATTAAAAAAATAACAGATTTGGTTCATATCAGATTTGCTATATAGAGAAGATTGGAATCGAGAATCGGGAACTGAAGATTAGATTTCTTACCCGCGATGAAGGAGGCGATGAAGAGGTCCGAAGTCGAAGGCGATGAAATTTTTAGAGAATGGTTAAAGTGAAGGAAATCGAAGAGTTTGAAGATAACATACAGCACAATCTTAGATTCACAGCCTCTGGCCATAGATTTCTCAGGTGGAAATGGTGAGAGAAGGAGGTGGTAGTGGTTTATTTTTAGGAGCGGTTTTCGATAAAGTCGATGAAGGAGATGAATGAAAAAAAAAACGGGATAGACACTAAAATTTTTTGGACAATAGTCATTAAAATTGATGCCACGTCATCCATTTCAGATGTTCTGATTGGAGGATTGCTGAATTTTTCTCTCTCATTACTTGTCTTTTTTATATATATATTAGATATTATGAAATTTGTGAATGTACTTACTTATCACAAGTTTTAGAAGTGCTTTCTACTTGTGATTTTGAAAAGATTGTTCCATCATGCTCTGGTATGTTTAGTACAATATTTAATACAGTTGTGGTTTCATGAAAAAAAATGGAGTCAAATAGAGACTTACTTAACTAACACCTTCAATATTCTTAGTTTTGTCTGGTGGTTTCATTTTGATGCTCTCCTCTCCCTCACTACTTTTTTTTCAGCGTTGGTGTAAGATGGAAATTGCTTGTACTTCCTGTTTTCTATCCATCTCTTATGGTAGTTCATCAAATCCCATTGACAAAGATAAGTGCATTATACTAGAATTGAAATTAACATATCAAATTAAATCAAACAATCACTGGTTCAAATTTTCTCTTCTATAAATTTAACCTTCTGATATGATCTTGACCAGCTCATCTCATGATTCACGAAATGGGACAAAACCGGTCTTTGATCTAAAGATGGAGCTGTTTGATTCCAAATTCAAATCATCAAATGGAGAACTTTTCATTTGGACAAGCAGCTATGACGAACATTTTGAACAAGTCAGAATGCCCATGGATCGTGCTAGAATTGGAATTGGCCAAGAACATTTTGTTCCCAGTAATGGCGTCTTAATTTTCTCGGTATGGCCAATTTTGGAGTCTAAGAAGAAACTTGATGATTCTGATCTTCTTTCAAGAAACCAACGGCAATTTCCTCAGCCAAGTAAGTGTGAAGAACATTCTGATCATGACAATTCACAATTGGCCGTGCTGGATCAAGAGATGGCCGAGACACTCGTCTTATCGGCCATAATGGGCTAGTTCGCCACCAGAGAGACTACATTGGGCTATGCTTGTATTTAATGATCAAATGGACATTTCTGAAGGACTAAGTTCAAGCTTAAAGCCTAAGAAGATCAAGAAGTTCAAAGATGTACCAATTTATCCAAGGCTAAGTTCAAGTCTAAAGCCTAAGAAGATCAAGAAGTTCAAAGATGTACCAATTTGGGATAAAGGGTGTACACTCTATCGGAGTATACGGGTACATTATGCTGAACTATACACTGTTACGCGGGGACTGAATCGACCAATGAAAGAAATTCCAAACGGTCAATTTGGTGTTGAAGGAAAATGAGTAAAGTATACGCCCTGGAATACGTCTTGGTGTACGACCTGAAGCAGCTGTACACTGTCGACCATATTCACTCAAATCGGTTCTTTCCTTGTCTCATTTGTTGGTTATTTGGCTTCTGAAATAAAAAAAAAATTCATGTTGAGGAATCCTCTAAAGTCATAATTTATGTTGTGTCTCAGCTTCTCATGCTTCTCATTTCTTCATATTTATTAGCTTGATTCTCAAGAACTCGGACAAGAACTGTGATGTTCATAAGTCTCTTGGAAAAAGTAGAAGAGAGGAATCTATCTTATCATACAAAATAGAGCTAGGCATGGCATTGAAGTCTATTTACTGATTCATCATTCCATCAAGTCGATTTACTTGAGTGTGAAGAGGCATGGTTTAGTTCTGATGAGGCAGAAAGATGTTGTGAGAAGCTCCTGGGTTGCATAGAAACTGAAGGTCTTTTATGAGACTAAAGGAGTTGGGAGAGTCCTTGAGGTGAGTTGGTCGGGACCGGTTTCGGATCCAAGAGGTGCGAGTTGTAAGAGTCACATGAGTTGTGAATCTGAGAAAGGTCTAAAGTGACCTGGTTCAAGATCTGATCGAGCTTCAAAGGCTGATTCATTGTTTCAGAGACCCAAAACTAAGAGAAAGAAATATGAAATTGAGTAGAAAAGGGTGGCTTAGAGTCAGATCACTAACCTTTGAGACTAGGCATATGAGAACAAATAGTTTCCCCGGCGAGAGAGCCAAAAAATTGTTTTGCCCCTTTTCATTTATGGCTTTTGAGTTTTTAGGCGCAAAACAAGCGACTACTTGGTGACTAATTTTTTTGGTCCCTAAAATAGTCGTTAGTTAGTCGTAAATTGGCGACTAAATTGGCGACTAACTTTGTGGTCGTAAATTAGAGACTAATATATGACTATATTTTAGTAGTCGTAGTGTAGTCGTAAATTAGTCTCCAAGTAGTCGCAAATTTTACTACTACAAAAATAGTCACCAAAAATAGTCGCAAAAATGTTGTTTTCTTGTAGTGTTGGTTGAGTAGATACGCTAAAAAACATGCACCTATGTCCCTGGTAGGCTCAAACTTCTTTTCTCCAAAGGCATGGATAAGATAAAAGAACCCTCCTTTAGGGTTCTTGGTTGATGATGACTTTATGTCCTTATCATACTTTCCCTTTTGAACAAGAAGTATGAGCCTATAAAATCTCAGATTCGAATTGTAAATCCCCTTTTCAACCTTTCTTAAAGTCAATAGAAGTATTTTGTATCTGAAGTTGGATAACTTCTTCATCTGATGTCCATTTTTGATGATTCCAACTTCCCCTGATTCCTTGACGGGTTAAGCTTATGGAACAAGTTGATTTGTAGGTTAACTCTTCTTGGTTAGCTAAATATGCTCCAATACATGTACATATGTCTCTAGCTTACTCAATATGCTTCTCTCCAAGGGTCTTGGTTGGATGATTTATGTACTCTCCATGCTTCTTGGTTGATGATGACTTTAGTTCCTCATCATACTCTCCCTCTTGAAAAGGTTTCGACCACGAAATTATATAACCTGCCCAAAGTTAGCTTTCCTCAACATCTTCTGCCTCAAAATTGTATAACCTACACCAAGTTAACTTTCTTTTATCCTTTGAGTCTAAGGTCTTACCTTAATGGGTTACTGGTCTGGTTTTGTAAGTATTAGAGAGGAAGCAATCAAGGAGAAGGTTAGGCCGAAGTCACAATGACAAGGCCGAGAAGTCTCTCCTTGGATGCACTTTGGTGTTAGCAAAGAAGACCAAAGATGGGATCAATACTTAGTGAAGCTAAGGATGAAGGCAGTATGAAGTCTGAAGTCAACTCCAGAAGTGAAAAGAGGTAGCAGGAAAGGAGGAGGAGAGGATGAAGTCATGAAGAAATGGCTGAGACTCTCTCCTTGTTGAAGCTTTGGTGTAGCATAACAAAGCCTAAAGATATCAATCACTTAGGAAAAGATAATATCAAGACATCTAGAAGGCTGGTATTGTTAAAGAAGAATCCATGAAGACAGCATGTGAAGTCAGGTTGTGAAGACTGAACCATTCATTAAGTATCACGGTTCAAGGTGCCTTAAGGCAGCCTGGTTATGCTTTTGATTAGCCCTTCCATAGCTAAATCAAGAGATAACACAAACCGGTCCTTCATGAACTCACTTAAGAACCAACACTAGCTAATTACTGATTCATGTCCAGATTTATGAAAAAGCACTCTTGATGAGTAGTTAAGCTTCTGACATGTTTTCAAATAGCTAAGTGCTTCTTAAAACCATCTAGCTTACTAATTCTGATCTTTTCTTGAGTATAAACCTCAAATAGAGTTGCATCAGTCTCAAACTAGATGTTATAGCTAAGTGAAACCGGTTCCCACTCAAGACAGACTTGGTGCGGTTCATTGAGCTTTCCATTAAGGTTTCTGAGCAATCTTATGGTTGACTCATGAAATCCCAACATGTTATCAGAGCATAAGGTTCTAGGGATGAACCAAGCGCAAAGCTTCTGCAAAAGCAAAGAAAACCAGAGCAAAACTCAGTCCTTTTCTCTCTTAAAGGGTCTGCAAATCAAAAGATCAAACTAAGCAAAACTCAGTCACTGTTCTTCCTTTTCATTCTCCCATTTCTATTCTCTGTTTTTGGTTCTCATTCTCTTAAATCTGAGTTTTGTTTTCCAAAATCACATACTCTTCATTCTCTCTCATTCTCTGTCACATACTCTCTTAAAAAATTTCTTTAAATCTTTGAATGAAGGTTTAAAGAGGAGGAGTTAGACTATGGAAACTATAAAATAAGTGTTAGATGGCATGAAAGGCTAATTACAAGAAGTGATCAAGTCAAAGGAGGCAAAATTAATGGAACTTGGAGCCGGTTCAACAATTACTTAAACCAAGGTCAATGCTTACATCTAGGGGATGATGTAGCTATACTCTTTTTCCCTCCTTAAGGTTTTATCCCATGGGGTTTTCGTTAGGGAGGTTTTTAACGAGGTAGCTCCCGCATCTCCAACCTTGGCCATTGGTCCTTTTGGTGTCCCGACGCCCAAGCTTGCGGGGGAGTATTAGAGAGGAAGCGATCAAGGAGAAGGTTAGGCCGAAGTCACAATGACAAGGACGAGAAGTCTCTCCTTGGATGCACTTTGGTGTTAGACAAAGAAGACAAAAGATGGGATCAATACTTAGTGAAGCTAAGGATGAAGGCATTATGAAATCTGAATCTTTGGTGTAGCACAACAAAGCCTAAAGATGGATCAATAACTTAGGAAAAGCTAAGATGAAGGCATCTAGAAGGCTGGTATTGTTAAAGAAGCATCCACGAAGACAGCATGTGAAGTCTGCTTGTGAAGACTGAACCAGTCTATGGAGAAGCTGTCATCTAAACAAGTGGAGCGTTCATCTATATATCAGTCGTATAGTCAGCTATATCCGAGAGCTATGTATAGAAACAAGGCATATGGTAGTTGACAATATCAGAAGGATATAGTCAGCTACATCGGCAAGCTATTTAGCGAACTATATATTTGAATTTAAAATATAGCCGTTACGTAAAGAGCCGTTAAAGATACGCAACAACTATCCTCTTTTCTTGTGCAATTGTTTGTTGTGGTTTATTCCTTTGGTATAATCTTTATATAGACCATCTTATGTAACAAATCAGATATAGAGAATAGAAAGAAAGAGAGAAAAACACCCTTCCACGATTTTAAGTTTCTCTCTCTAGTTCTTCATCACTTTCTCTCTCTTGTTCTTCATTCTGAACACAATGTGAGTTTCATAAAGTATCACGGTTCAAGGTGCCTTAAGGGAGCCTGGTTATGCTCTTGATTAGCTCCTCCATAGCTAAATCAAGAGCTAACACAAACCGGTCCTTCATGAACTCACTTAAGAACCAACACTAGCTAATTACTGATTCATGTCCAGATTTATGAGAAAACACTCTTGATGAGTAGTTAAACTCCAGGACATGTTTTCAAATAGCTAAGTTCTTCTTAAAACCATCTAGCTTACTGATTCTGATCTTCTCTTGAGTATAAACCTCAAACAGAGTTGAACTACTCTCAAACTAGATGTTATAGCTAAGTGAAAAACCGGTTCCCACTCAAGACAGACTTTGTGCGGTTCACCAGCTTTCCATTAAGGTTTCTGCGCAATCTTATGGTTGACTCATGAAATCCCAACAGTAAGAGACATCAGGAGGTTCTCCTTTGAGTAGATAATTCAATATGACTCCTCTATTCTGGTCTTCTGGACACAGATGAATGGTGGCGCCATTCTCTCCTGGTTGATATTGCACTTATTCACCATTAGTGGTGTTGCGTTCTTGTTCTGAACATGGTCTTGCAATAAGTTATGTTCTGGTATAACTCCTCTGTGATTCACGCCCTTAGTACCTGCAATAAGACTAACATTTTGGACAAGAAAAAAGTGCATTATGGATTATTTATTATATTATGAAATTTCTGAATGTACTTACTTATCACAAGTTTTAGAAGTGCTTTGTACTTGTGATTTTGAAAAGATTGTTCCATCATGCTCTGGTATGTTTAGTACAATATTTAATACAAATGTGGTTTCATGAAAAAAAAATGGAGTCAAATAGAGACTTACTTAACTAACACCTTCAGTATTCTTAGTTTTGTCTGGTGGTTTCATTTTGATGCTCTCCTCTCCCTCACTACTTTTTTTCAGCGTTGGTGTATGATGGAAATTGCTTGTACTTCCTCTTTTCTGTCCATCTCTTATGGTAGTTCATCAAATCCCATTGACAAATATAAGTGTATTAAACACTTTTTGCAAAAAAAAAAAAAAAAAAAAAGATAAGTGCATTATACTAGAATTGAAATTAACATATCAAATTAAATCAAACAATCACTGGTCCAAATTTTCTCTTCTAGAAATTTAACCTTCTGATATGATCTTGACCAGCTCATCTCATGATTCACGAAATGGGACAGAACCGGTCTTTGATCTAAAGATGGAGCTGTTTGATTCCAAAATCAAATGGAGAACTTTTCATTCGGACAAGCAGCTATGACGAACATTTTGAACAAGTCAGAATTCCCATGGATCGTGCTGGAATTGGAATTGGCCAAGAACATTTTGTTCCCAGTAATGGCGTCTTAATTTTCTCGGTATGGCCAATTTTGGAGTCTAAGAAGAAACTTGATGATTCTGATCTTCTTTCAAGAAACCAACGACAATTTCCTCAGCCAAGTAAGTGTGAAGAACATTCTGATCATAACAATTCACAATTGGCCGTGCTGGATCAAGAGATGGCCGAGACACTCTTCTTATCGGCCATAATGGGCTAGTTCGCCACCAGAGAGATTACATTGGGCTTTGCTTGTATTTAATGATCAAATGGACATTTCTGAAGGGCTAAGTTCAAGCCTAAAGCCTAAGAAGATCAAGAAGTTCAAAGATGTACCAATTTATCCAAGGCTAAGTTCAAGTCTAAAGCCTAAGAAGATCAAGAAGTTCAAAGATGTACCAATTTGGGATAAAGGGTGTACACTCTAGCGGAGTGTACGGGTACATTATGCCGAACTATACACTATTCTGCGGAGACTGAATCGACCAATGAAAGAAACGTCAAACGGTCAATTTGATGTTGAAGGAAAATGAGTAAAGTGTACGCCCTGTAATACGTCTTGGTGTACGACCTGAAGCAGCTGTACATTGTCGACCATATTCACTCAAATCAGTCCAAAAGTCAGTCAAGAGTCATTATTGAGTCAAGTCTTTGTTATTTATTGTTTCATATTTCCTAAGTTAGATTTTTACACTCTTCATGCAAGAGAAACTCTATATGTACTATGATTTCACAATCAATCAAAACAACCTTTTCATCTTTTAACTTTTGATCTCTGATCATCTTTGAGAGCAATCTCACATTTGTTCCTTGTGAACTTTCTGAAGATCTGGTGCGTAATATCCAAGTCTTCAACCCTCTGATATAGGACATGTGCCTCACATCAGGCTATTGAAGAGGTGGGAACATCAGTGGCCTTCCCCATCCACTGTGTGACCCATCGATCCACTTCCCTTATCCAAGCTGGTCGCTAGTAGCTTATGTTGGACCAAGGCATATCCAATCTACCACACTAAGAGTCTCTATCCTTGGGAGGATCATAACAGGTGGCATCAGAGCCCACCTTTGACCAACCACTATATGCATGTTTATTCCATTCAATGAGGTAATGTCATTATGCTATAACAATAACATATCAGTCCTAACGACTATCTATCCAACACACACCACTCGTCCTTGGGTCTCGGTCCGCTCCTAGACATGACCATCCCTTTGATCATTCACATGTCCTGAAACAACACAAAATGATAAGTATGCATATACGGTATGTTCCAACAACTTAGCATTATACGAATCTACATGATCCCATATCCCCCAATGCATCACACAACATCCTATGTACGTTCTACGTTCCAACTAGTCGGCCATGCCCAACCGTTCCTGGATCCACGACCATGGTCGTGATCTGCGGTCGCACGCGTCTGTCCGTACGATCGTACTTGCGCCCGTCACGGACGTCCGTAAGGTCGTCCGTATGCCGCGCTCGCGTCCATAGGTTGTCCGTTACGTACTGTGCGTACGTCCATAAGGACGATCCGCGTGTGCCGTGCGTACGACCGTAAGGACGATCAGCACATACCGCGCGTACGTCCGTAAGGACAACGCGGTCGTTCGTGCCAAAATCCCACGGTTGCTACTCACGTTCGAGTACGAACGGTCGCGACTGTTCACCGTGAACGGATGCGATGGTCTGCGAATGGTTGCCATCGTTCTGCGATCGCGATGCACGGTTCACGCCTCGTTCATGATCCGATGTTACTTTCTTCGGTCTGGCCGTGATCAACATGGTTTCTTCTCCAAACCGATCACGCTTGGCCTCTTGCTGTGTGCGGTTCATGATCCGCCCAACATCTTCAAGATGCGCCGTTCGACCATCCATGACCCGGCCTACGTCTCCAAGACGTGCCGTCCGATCACCCGCACACCACAAGTACATCGACCCTTTGGCGTGGTTGATCCGCCCATCCAATCCGACCATCCGCGATCATGGCCTTTGACCGATCGCTTTCCGTTTCCAACAAGGCCGCCTTAAGCCGTTTACATCCTAAGTCCGGTTCTAGTTCCAAAAGTAGATGAAGAGAGAAGAGAAATCCGGCCACATAATCCAACCAGCCCTTGGCCTAATGGCTTGGCCAAGGCCGAGAGTGAAAGGCTCGGATCTAACCTTAGAGGTTGTAGTGGATTTGCCCTGGTCCTTGTCCGCGTTGGAAATCATCTTCTTCACTCTGTTCACGCCTTAAACCCTACACTAAACCGCTTCTTTTAGCCTTCTTAGAACCGCTGGCCTCTCTTTCTCTTTCTTTCTCTTGATTTATGGCCTTTGCCTTAAGAGAATTATTGGGTTGTCCCCTTGTGTGTAGTGTGTCGATTTTTGGCCTCCAAATGGTCTATTTATAGACCATGAAATCACAACCAACTTCCCATGGGAAGGGTTGCTTCTTTTGGGACGAATGGTTTCATCTCTTATTGGTGCCCATTCGCTATGGTCAGCTAGTGACACTAGCTGACCAACTGTTTCAACACATGAATACTCCAGCTAGCTGAGCTGAGCTGGTTCCCAGGTGACTGTCCAGCTCCTTCCAGCTGAACACTCTGATATATCATGGTTTTTACCGGTTTTATGCCATGATATAGTTGTGTTTTTAGTGTCTTTTGTGTTCTTTTAGAGTCTTTTACAGGTATAATCAGGTTTGGAGCTGAATTGGAGATAATGGAGCATTTTGGAGATTTTTGGAGTGTTTGGCCGAGAGATAGAGTTCATTGTCCGAAACAGAGAAGGGTGTCGATCGTTGCACACTTGCATCGGTCGATGCACCAGCGAGATGGGCCAAAACTCGGCGGTTTAGAAGAATCAAGATATTGCACTTTGATCCAGAAGTTCCTGATATTTACAAAGAAGCCCCTGGCCGAGATTAGACCTATATAATAGAGTTTTTAGTGTTTTAATTAGATACGCTTTACAATACGCTTTACATTACGCTTTCATAATTAAGAGCAGAGGATTTTAGAGCTTTTGGGGCTGATCTGAACCTGTTACATCATCTGTATTTGGAGAAGATTTCGAACCCCTTTTACTCTTATTCTTTTATGCAATTTATTCATCATATGATTATGTTTTCATTATCTATGTCTGAGTAGAATCCTTGTTAGGTTTAGGGTTTCTCACATAGAATTTCATGACCTGCTAGACTTGTTCAATTTCAGTTAAGGATTCAAATTATATCTGTTCTTCAATTTAATTGTGCTTAAAGCTAGTTCTAACCTGATCAATTAGAATCTAGATCTTAGGTTGCTAAATACGTCACGGAAGTGGGGTTTAGGAATCTGAACTAATTAAATTGGGCAATTAAACTTTGCGCAAACGGAAGTTTGGTTTAGGATAATTGTGAACATATCAAACCTGGAATTAATGCTAGTTTAATCTGTTAGTTCTCGCAAACGAAAGTTTGGTATGCTGCACTTAGACTTAGAGAATTATCGCAAAGGAATTTGGTTAATTCTATATCTGTGTTTTGAGTTCTAGAACTGTGCTTAATTAGATCCTTGCTGAATGAACTGTCTGCTTGTCTGATTTCCTGAGAACGCCCTAGACTTAGCGCTCTTAATTACTTGCTTTCACAACCGATAATCTCTGCTACCGATTTACTTTCTCGCACCACTTTTAATTCAATTACATTGCTTTCTTCCTAGTTAAATTCCTGTTCTTGAGCTATTGAATACCGGAGTCTCTGTGGATTTCGATACCCTATATACTACATTGATATTGCTGTGCACTTGCAGTTTAGTATAGGGATTAAAACTCTGAGCCTATCAAGTTTTTGGCGCCGTTGCCGGGGACTCTTTGAGTCTTCGATAGCTTCGAGCTTAGGGTTTTACTAGGATTTTTCGTTTTCTTTTCGTTTTTTTTTTTTTTTTTTAGTTACTGACTTTCTCGGTTTTTCTCTCTGTCACAGGTACTAGTTTCGCACTGCGTCGATCGTTGCACCCTTGCATCGTTCGTCACTAGGAGATTTGAGATTGAACCGATCGTTGCACTGATAGCATCGATCGTTGCTGGACGATTACAGACAGATTATGCCAACGCAGAAAACTAGAAGTAATCCGAACTCGAGCTTGGTTAATCTCGATCTTGAGGAGCTTGGACGTCTAGAAAGGACTATCAGGAGAGAAAAGAGAGAGAGAATGGTACGAGAACGTCTGATCTTGATACGAGATGCTGAAGGTGTCCTGAGGGATCCGGAAAACAATCCTTACAATGCTGCTGGGCAGAGGATTGATGCTGATGGACGAGTGATCCCTGACCCTCCTGAGCAACAGGAGCAGAACCAAAACCAGGGTCAGGAACGGGCCCAAGGTAGAGAGATGGTGGTTCATGAGAGGACACTAGCTGACTACAACAGACCTGATGAGTTTCATGAAAACCGAGCAGATCTAGTGCTTCCTGCTTTTGATAGGAATGATTTTGAAGTAAAGACCATCTACTACCAGCTGATGAGGCAGATTGCTTTTCATGGTCTTCAAGCAGAGCAGCCTATGGATCACATTGACAAGTTTGAGGACATAGTCACTGGCATGAAGTATTAAGGAGTATGCCCGGACTATCTGTTCCTTAAGCTATTTCCGCACAGTCTTGCTGGAGACGCTAGTGCATGGCTGAGACAACTGGCACCTGGTCAGTATACTACTTGGGCAGCCTTAAAGAGTGAGTTCCTGCGCCACTTTTATGATGATGCGCGCTCGGATCAGTCCAGACAGGACATACTCACTTTTTCCCAAGGAGCTGTGGAGCCTTTGAAGACTGCCTGGATGAGATTTAAGCAGTATCAGCGTGACTGTCCACACCATGGATTCACAGAAGTACAGCTGATTGGTATCTTCTTCAGAGGCATAGATCTCCCTTATCAGACTGCGCTGGATAATTCCAGTAATGCTAATTTCAACACCAGGACTCCTACGCAAGCTAAGCAATTGATTGGGAACCTGATTAGCAGCTACAGTTGCAAGACTATAGATGAAAAGAGGAAGAAATCCGGTGGAAGTATAGAGGATTCTAACATGACTGAGATTAGATCTAGGCTAGACACAGTGTACGATCTCCTAACAAGTAAGAAAGCTGTCCACTCTACCCAAGATGTAGAGGTAATTCAGACTGAGGAGGACACTCAGGAAGAAGAGGTGAATTACATGGGAGGTTCTGGTTTCCAAGGTAATAGATTTAGAAATCAACAGGGAAACAGATTCTCCAATGGAGTTCAGCAAGGTGGTTTTAAGAAAGCCAATGAGTCTGAGAGTAAAGTAGAGATGATGCTAAGACAGCTAATGGAGAGTCAGACTAAGTACGCAGCAGATGCTGACGCGAAGATGGATACAATCTACAGGGAGCTGAATGGGAAGTTTGAGAGTTTGAACACACACATGAAAGAGCTTGATGCTAAGGTTGCAAGAACTGCTGGACATGCTCAAAGGGAAGAGGGATATCTCCCGGGAAGGACTGATGCCAATCCTAAGTACCAATGCAATGCCGTGACATTGAGAAATGGTAAGGAGCTGTCGTCTGGCCAGAAAAAGCAGTTAAGCGTTGAGGAACTCGTGGAAATTGAAGAGTTGGAAGATGAGATACGCGATATTCGCCGCGAGTCGATCGATGCATCTAAGCAACGATCGTTGCCAAGCGAAATCAAGGAACCGGAGGTCGTAACAAAGTCGCCTAGCATCGATCGATGCGATAAGAGCAACGATCGACACAAGGTGACTGCAGAAAGTTCGAGTGCTGAAAACCCAAAACAGTCGGCTGAAAGGGTATACAAGCCTAAGATACCTTATCCCAAGAACCCCAGAAAAGCTAAGAATGATAGGCAGTATGCAAAATGGAAGGAGTTCATAAAAAAGGTAAAGGTTGAAGTACCTTTGTTGGATTCCATTGAAACTTCCCCCATGATGAAGAGATGCCTTAAGGATGCAATTTCTGGAAAATGGTCTGATGAAGAAAGTATAATGATGCTCAATGAAGTATGTAGTGCAGTGGTTCAAGGCAGAATTCAAGAGAAATTAAAAGATCCAGGCAGCTTCGTATTAGATTGTGCTATCTACAAGGAGAGGTTCGAAAGGTCCCTATGTGATCTTGGCTCCAGTGTAAATCTGATGCCCCTTTCAGTTGCTAAAAGACTAGGGATGACAGATTTTATACCAACTAGGATATCACTGGTTTTGGCAGACAGATCAGTCAGGATTCCCGAAGGAGTAATAGAGGATGTGCCTATAACGGTTGGCAAGTGTGTGATCCCAACTGGTTTTGTGGTTCTACAATATGGACAGGAGCCAAAAGACCCATTGATTCTAGGCAGATCTTTCTTAGCAACATCTGGTGCGATGATTGACTGTCAGGGAGGCAAAATAGTTCTAAATGTAGGAGATCTGAAGATGAGTTTTGACATGAACAAACTGGTAAAGAGACCAACCATCGACGGGCAAACCTTCTATGTGGACACATTGGGTGATTTGGCTGCAGAGTACTTCCACCAATCACATGCTGAGGACCCACTAGAAAGGGCTTTACTGAGCTCTATTTTGGAGTTGGAATACCTACAGGACGAGCCTGCGATGTGCTATACAAGATTGATGGATTCTGTCGAGGTTGAAATGCAGGTAGAAGTGTCTGACGCGGGACTGCAACGATCGACACCATCTAAGCAACGATCGTTGCAAGACGACAGAGACTGGGCAGAAGAAAAGGCTCCGAAAATAGATCTGAAACAACTTCCATCCGGGCTAAGGTACGCCTTTCTTGGACCTAATTCAACATACCCAGTGATTGTTAATGCTAGCCTGAACAACGCAGAGCTCACCTTACTGCTAAGCAAGCTGCGCAAGCATCGCAAAGCTCTTGGCTATTCCCTTAATGATATTTCAGGTATCTCACCGGAGCTGTTCATGCACCGGATACATCTTGAGGATGAGTCCAAGACATCAATCGAACATCAGAGGAGACTTAATCCTAATCTGCAGGAAGTAGTCAAAAAGGAGATTATGAAACTCCTTGACGCTGGAATTTTATATCCTATCTCTGACAGTGATTGGGTGAGTCCAGTCCATGTAGTGCCAAAAAAGGGCGGTGTTACAGTTGTGAAGAATGAGAAGAACGAGCTGATACCTACTAGGACTGTGACAGGACACAGGATGTGCATAGATTACAGGAAGCTTAATGCTGCTACCAGGAAAGATCATTTTCCTTTGCCTTTTATTGATCAGATGCTCGAAAGGTTAGCAAATCATCCTTACTACTGCTTCTTAGATGGCTACTCAGGTTTCTTTCAGATTCCCATCCATCCAGAGGATCAGGGAAAGACCACTTTCACTTGTCCATATGGGACATTCGCCTACCGTAGGATGCCTTTTGGACTCTGCAACGCACCAGCCACTTTCCAGAGATGCATGATGTCCATATTCACAGACATGATTGAGGATTTTATGGAAGTATTCATGGATGATTTCTCAGTATATGGATCATCCTATAATGAGTGTTTAGATAATTTGTGTAAGGTTCTGAAAAGATGTGAAGAGAAGCACTTAGTTCTTAACTGGGAGAAGTGTCATTTCATGGTCAGAGATGGCATTGTACTTGGACATAAAGTGTCCGAAGCAGGAATAGAGGTGGACCGCGCTAAAATCGAGGTGATGACCAACCTGCAGGCACCTGATTCTGTTAAGTCTATTAGAAGCTATCTTGGACATGCTGGCTTCTATAGACGGTTCATCAAGGATTTTAGTAGGATTGCTAGGCCACTAACTGCTTTGCTGTGTAAAGACACCAAATTTGAGTTCACTGCAGATTGTCAAACTACATTTGAACAGATCAAGCAGGCATTAGTGAGTGCTCCCATAGTTCAGCCACCGGATTGGGATTTGCCTTTCGAAGTAATGTGTGATGCAAGTGATTATGCTGTAGGAGCTGTTCTTGGACAAAAGAAAGATAGAAAGCTTCATGCTATCTATTATGCCAGTAGGACACTGGATGATGCACAAAGAAACTATGCCACTACGGAGAAGGAGTTGCTGGCAGTTGTCTTTGCATTTGAGAAATTTCCCTCTTATCTTGTTGGCTCCAAGGTGATTGTACACACTGATCATTCAGCCCTGAAGTATCTGATGCAGAAGAAGGATGCTAAGCCAAGACTCTTGAGATGGATCATGTTGCTTCAGGAATTTGATATTGAAGTGAGAGATAAGAAAGGGGTTGAGAATGGAGTTGCTGACCATCTTTCGAGGATGCTAGTTGAGGAGGACGTGCCAATTAATGACTATTTGCCTGAAGAAAACGTCAATATGGTTGGGACAATCTGTGAGACAGATTTGGACAGAAACCTGCAAAACTGTCGGATTAATCGCGTTGCGTCGATCGATGCGACGTCAGCGTCGATCGATGCATCTATCGGGACAGCGACGATCGATACACCCGACTGTGACGATCGTTGCAGCGCGGATACAGACCCAGAAACTTTTACGATACGGATTGGAAAGCATGAGTTTGAGATTAATGCTGTCGCAACAAATGATCGACCATGGTATGCAGACATAGCCAATTATCTGGCTGCAGAGACTGAACCAGATAATCTGAAAGGGTATGAAAAGAAGAGGTTCTTCAGAGAACTTAGGAGGTACTATTGGGATGAACCTTACCTCTATAAGCATTGTTCAGATGGCCTTTATAGAAGATGTGTTGCTGAGTCGGAGGTTCCAGATATCCTATTCCACTGCCACGGATCAGATTATGCAGGACATTTTGCTACTTTCAAAACTGTGTCTAAGGTTTTGCAAGCAGGTTTCTGGTGGCCTACAATGTTCGCTGATGCTCACTCCTTTATTTCTCATTGTGATGCCTGCCAGAGGAGAGGGAAAATCAGCAGGAAGCATGAGATGCCTCAGAATTTCATTCTTGAGGTTGAGGTTTTTGATTGCTGGGCCATAGACTTTATGGGTCCCTTTCCCTCATCTTATGGGAATAAATTCATATTAGTTGCTGTGGATTATGTATCTAAGTGGGTAGAAGCAATAGCTAGTCCAACCAATGACTCTTCAGTGGTCATTAAGCTGTTTAAATCCATCATATTTCCTAGATTTGGAGTACCTCGGATAGTAATTAGTGATGGAGGATCTCACTTTATTAATAAGGTTTTTGAGAAGCTCCTTAAGAAGCATGGAGTGCATCACCGAGTTGCTACTCCTTATCACCCACAGACTAGTGGACATGTAGAGGTTTCTAACAGACAAATCAAGGAGATCTTGGAGAAGACAGTTGGGAAGACAAGGAAAGATTGGGCAGCTAAGCTTGATGATGCTTTATGGGCCTACAGGACTGCATTTAAAACGCCATTGGGGACTACTCCATTCTATTTGCTGTATGGGAAAGCATGTCATCTGCCCGTAGAACTTGAGCACAAGGCAGCATGGGCTGTAAAACAGATGAACTTTGACCTCAAACCTGCTGCAGAGAGGAGATTGATACAGCTCAATGAGTTGGATGAGATTAGACATTTTGCCTATGAGAACTCAAAGTTGTACAAGGAAAGGACTAAGGCTTATCATGACAAAAAGATTGTCTCCAGACGGTTTAAGCCTAACGATCAGGTACTGTTATACAATTCTCGCTTGCATTTGTTTCCAGGCAAGCTGAAATCAAGATGGTCTGGACCCTACACGATCAAAGAAGTGCGTCCATATGGAGCTGTCATTTTAATAGGCAAGGAAGGTAATGAGTTTGCTGTAAATGGACAGAGGGTAAAACACTATTGGGCTAAGGCCGAGATTCCCAGAGGTCAGATTTTGCCCCTGGATCATGCTCCCTCTACCTGAAAATTCCCATCCGTCCGGTCAAGCTATTGACCTTAAACAAGCGCTGGGTGGGAGGCAACCCACCATTAGGTACTGGTGTTTTTCTACTTAATTTTTGGTGTTTTTGTTAGGATTTTACGTTTGTTTTTGTTTCTGCTGAGTTTATGTTTGCAGGTCTCGGACAAAATCGCAGTGCAACGATCGACTCACTTCTGTGTCGATCGTCACAACACGAAAGGAATCGCATTGCAGCGATCGTTGCGGTCCTGAGCAACGATCGATCATACACGAAAATCGCCAAGTAACGGTCGATGCACTTAGTGCAACGATCGATGCCTGAGCGACGGAGGTAACCCGACAGACATAATTTCACCTTTTCAATTTTCTTTTTACCGATCCTTCGCTGGACACTACTGGGGACAGTGTGTCTTAAGTGTAGGGGAGGTGCTACTGATTTTTTGTTTTCTGTTTTCTTAAGAGTCAGTCCGTTTTTCAAAAAACTTTTGTTTTATTGAGTCAAAATTGTTTAAGTAAGAAACTATGATTTTCTGAGAAGATTTACAAGACTTGCAGGAACTTAAGTAACCATTGGGATGAAGTTGCAGGATCTATCTCTGACTATTAGAAAACCCCATCACAGATCAACCTACTGGGAACACCCACATCACTTCAGGTATCAGAGGATCCTTTTACTGACTTCAATTTAATACTGACTTAGATTTCTCACCTAAGGGCTTGGTATACTTTGTGTCGGATTCCCTTGTTAGTTCTGACACAGCCTGTCAACCTATCATATTAAGTTCCCTTCTCCCCTTCTATAAAGTAAAAAAAAAAAAAAAAAAGATAATAAACTGAGGATGAGTTAGTAACTCCGAAGTGGTCATGGGAATGGTAGCAAACACTATTTTATCTCATGTGATCCATGGAATGTGTCCAAAGTACACCCCATAACGGGAAGAACACTGATAAAAAAAAAAAAATGATACCCAATGGTCAAAAATCAGTTGTTAAAGAAGGGAAAGAGAAGAAAGGGACTAGAGAAAGGTAGTATGGTGGTCTAGAGTTGATAAGGTAAGAATCCATGTGCCCTTTGATCGATACTCCTTAGGTGAGACCACACTTAAATACTTGCAGAAGTCAGTAGGGAGAATTTGAATGCTTGAATGTGATTGTGGAGTTTACCTAGGACAGTTGCTAAGTGTGGGGGAAGTACATGTTGGTCTTGATATCCTGTGATTGATTCTTTCAGTGGTTTACTAAGGGGAATCTGAGTATTGTAGCTTCTAGGATGAAATGAGTTTCTGAAGAGTTTTCAAACCTCTTCACCATGCTTTAGTTCTCTGTTTTGCTTGAGGGCAAGCAAAGGCTAAGTGTGGGGGAGTTGATATATCATGGTTTTTACCGGTTTTATGCCATGATATAGTTGTGTTTTTAGTGTCTTTTGTGTTCTTTTAGAGTCTTTTACAGGTATAATCAGGTTTGGAGCTGAATTGGAGATAATAGAGCATTTTGGAGATTTTTGGAGTGTTTGGCCGAGAGATAGAGTTCATTGTCCGAAACAGAGAAGGGTGTCGATCGTTGCACACCTGCATCGGTCGATGCACCAGCGAGATGGGCCAAAACTCGGCGGTTTAGAAGAATCAAGATATTGCACTTTGATCCAGAAGTTCCTGATATTTACAAAGAAGCCCCTGGCCGAGATTAGACCTATATAATAGAATTTTTAGTGTTTTAATTAGATACGCTTTACAATACGCTTTACATTACGCTTTCATAATTAAGAGCAGAGGATTTTAGAGCTTTTGGGGCTGATCTGAACCTGTTACATCATCTGTATCTGGAGAAGATTTCGAACCCCTTTTACTCTTATTTTTTATGCAATTTATTCATCATATGATTATGTTTTCATTATCTATGTCTGAGTAGATTCCTTGTTAGGTTTAGGGTTTCTCACATAGGATTTCATGACCTGCTAGACTTGTTCAATTTCAGTTAAGGATTCAAACTATATCTGTCCTTCAATTTAATTGTGCTTAAAGCTAGTTCTAACCTGATCAATTAGAATCTAGATCTTAGGTTGCTAAATACGTCACGAAAGTGGGGTTTAGGAATCTGAACTAATTAAATTGGGCAATTAAACTTTGCGCAAACGGAAGTTTGGTTTAGGATAATTGTGAACATATCAAACCTGGAATTAATGCTAGTTTAATCTGTTAGTTCTCGCAAACGAAAGTTTGGTTTGCTGCACTTAGACTTAGAGAATTATCGCAAAGGAATTTGGTTAATTCTATATCTGTGTTTTGAGTTCTAGAACTGTGCTTAATTAGATCCTTGCTGAATGAACTGTCTGCTTGTCTGATTTCCTGAGAACGCCCTAGACTTAGCGCTCTTAATTACTTGCTTTCACAACCGATAATCTCTGCTACCGATTTACTTTCTCGCACCACTTTTAATTCAATCACATTGCTTTCTTCCTAGTTAAATTCCTGTTCTTGAGCTATTGAATACCGGAGTCTCTGTGGATTTCGATACCCTATATACTACATTGATATTGATGTGCACTTGCAGTTTAGTATAGGGATTAAAACTCTGAGCCTATCACACTCCCTTCCAGCTGAACTCAACCTTCTTCTGCCCATGGAACACTCGGATTGGTCCCCCTTGATCATATGTTCGACCTTATGGTCCCATAGACAGCCCAAACAACCCTTAGGCCGGTTTGCGGATGTTACAGAAAGCTTCAGATCTCTTTCATCCACCGAAGCACAGGTTTGAATCTTCTAAACTTAAATATCCTAATCCATCAGTTGTGAATGTAGGAAAACACAGTATCCCACCCACGCTTCGCTCCACCCTGGTTCATTTCACTCATTCCTTGGGAGATCTCATAATCTGAATGCTTATACACCACCTGGGATGAGGAGACATTCACAGAGGCACTCCACGCATCTGTTGAATCCCAAAAAAAAACCGATCTCCTTCCCATAGTCAAGCTAATGACTTTAAACAAGCGCTGAGTGGGAGGCAACCCACTAGTAGGTTTGTTTTTCTTTTCTTTTTCTTTTTGATTTTGTGTGCTTTGATTTTTCTGTTTAAGTGTGTTCATAGCGTGAGAGACTGTCGGAATCGCCCTGCATCGATCGACACGGTCATGTGTGTCGATCGACGCAGCGGTTTTAACGGTTTGGACTTTACCGACTCAATTGCGGTTTAGACATCGGTTATTCTCATAACCGCGAGCGATGACGATCAGCATCGATCGATGCATATCATAGCATCGATCGACACAGGCCGACGACAGGTAAGTGATTCTGACCCTTTTCGGATTCTTTTCATTCCGATTTTTTTTTTCTCACCGAGCCTAAGCTTGACACCATTGGGGACAGTGTGTTTCAAGTGTGGGGGAGGTAGCTACTGACGCACCACTTTTTGTTTTCTTAGAGTCAGTCCAAATATGTTTAATGAGTCAAATTGAGTAGGAAACAATGATTTTTTTAGGAGATTACCACACTTGCAGGAACTTAAGTAACCATTGGATGAGTTGTAGATGAATCTATGACTATTAGAAAACTCAACACAGAACATCCTACTGAGGACACCCATATCACTTCAGGTATTCAGAGAATCCATTACTGACTTCGAACTTAACTGATTTTGGTTCCCTTCTCCCCTGCCTTGAAAGTAAAAAAAAAAAAATAGATAAACTGAGGATAAGCTAGTAGCTTCGAAGTGGTCACGGGAGTGGTAGAGACCCCTATTACCTCCTGTGCATCCATGGAAACATGTCCAAAGTACACCCCAATGCGGGGAGAGCACTGATAGAAAAAATAAAAAGATACCCTGTGATACCCCGTATCAAAAATACGGTCAACGGGCAGCTGAAAGTCAACCTGGGGTAAAATTGTCATTTTACCAATGTCGGGGGTAAAATGGTAATTTTACCCAAAGTCGAGACAGAAGCCGAGACGGGCCGAATATTCTTATATTTCAATATAAAGAATGTTCACAAGACCAGAGTTGGAGAAAACGGAGCATAAACACAATTTTTTGGGATATCGGTCGGGAAACCGATTAAACCGAAGAAACTTAAAAAATTCATAACCGGAGCTACGGGTGTCCAAACGGAGTGATTCAAAATGCTAAATTCATCAAATAGCATGGAGAATCTGATTATGGAGTATTGAGGATTTATGGGATCGTCTAGAGAGTTTTTAAAAATATTAAATGCGAAACCGGCTAAACGGAGGCATCGGGATGGTTCGAGAATAAGAAGTTTGTTGATTGGTTGGAGGGTGAACGTGGCTAAGAGAGAGACAGCAATAAGATTCACTGAATTTAGGGGAGTGTTGGCGTGGTAAGAGGAGGATGAGACATGTGTTTAAAATGGACAAATGCAATGAATCTTTTCATGCTTATTTTGTCACATGGATGAGTAGAAGAGTGAAAAGGTGGCGTGGCATGGGATAGAAGGGAGAGTTCAATGCATTATTCTTTGTAAGTCACGTGGCTTGAGGCTGGAGAAAGAAGAAGGATACATTGAATCTCCACATGTTTCTTTTGCATGGTAACGTGCCATGTTTAGGAAGAAAGAGAAGGAGAAACATTGAACTCTTCTCACATGTTGGTTATGATGGTGGCGTGAAGAGAGACATTACAAGTGGCAGAATATCAGTTGTTTAAGTTCTGTATATAATAAACACCTTGCTCATTCATTTGTTACACACCAAAACAAAGAAGAAGAAGAAGCGTGAAGAGGAGGGAGAGAAGAAGAAGAAGAAGAAGAAGGAGGAAGGGAAGAAGAAGAAGATCGGAGGAGGAGAGAAAGAGAGAGAAGAAGCGTGAAAAAGTAGAGAGGAGAAGAAGAAGAGAAGAAGAGCGTGAAGATGAAAAAGAGAGAGAGAAGGAGGCGTGAAGGAGAGAGAAGATGGTCCGGAAGCTTGGTTAGAATTATTCGGTCAACGGTCAGGACGTTCGGGAAGATTCGGGGTTCGAGTTCGTGCATTCGGGAGGTTCGGATTCCAGTTCGGGGGTCTCGGGATTCATACCGTGTCAGAGCCACCATTACCGCACCTATCTCACTGTGAGTCGGCTCACAAACCTTTAGATTCATTTAGACCGAGGATTGAGAAACCGTAGTGCTAGGATTGCATACCCGTTAATTAACCTGATTAGTAATTAATAATTAATTGGACGTTTAATGTTAAACCGGTTAGAATCGGATAAGCATGTTAGGGTTTAAAGAATTAAAAGGGTAATTGGTTGTGTGCCGCTAGGTTGTTAGTGATAATTGGGTGATGCATTCATATAGACCGTTTGTTTAAGACCGTATATGCATGTATATATATATTGTATTAAGAACGATAATTAATGAATCTATATACAGGAATTAAGACGACATTAAAATACGGATTAAACCTAAACGAACTTATAGAATATTGTAACGGGATCGGGATTTAGGTTTAATAGCGGGGTTGGGTAATGAATAAAGTTAATTAATAATGAGACGTCGGGGAGTTAGTAAGTTTACTAACTCTAAACCGACATATCGAGGAGTTAATAAAAGATACCTAGAATGGATTAAATAAAGGAAGTGATTTGAGTCGTGAGCCGTCTACGAGTTAGCAATCCGCTAACCCAAGGCAGCGGATAAGAATGGATTAAAAGACTTAGAAACCCTAAAAGGCATGCAGGTGTTGTGTTGTTGTGATTGTTGTGTTGATTGTGATTGCGGGTTTGATTATTGCGATTATTGTGCTGTTTTGAGCTTTGTGTGCAGGCTTGTTAGATTGCACGGTGGTGGGCTGAGCAATCACTGTAGACACTTACTCCGGTCACGGGACCGGGTAAGTTAGTTGGTGCTGACTAGGTATCTTACCTAGTCAGAGCGGTGGTAGTGTAGAGGCTTGCGGAATGGTTGGGGATTTATTATTGATATTGATTGTGTGATCTGTGCTAGAGTCCCAGCGAGTATGCGTGTTTATATTCCTGCACTAGGACTCTTGGGTGCGTTAGATTCCGCAAGCCTAGGTTTTGTGTACGTTCCGGTACTTCCGACCCAATTGGATCCTCGGGTTTTACCTAACCGGACCATGGTGGTTCCGGTTATGGAGTTAACCTACTAGGTGACGCCGGTAGGTGTGCGATTCAGAGAATACGGGGTCATGTCCTAGGGCCGGATCGCATGGAAACTCAGGTTACCTGGGGTAACAGGAGTCACCGCGTATCGATGGACAGAGAACGGTGTCCTAGCCGTGGGGACCTTGTGTACACGGTTAGGAGTCATGGGTTAGTTACGATGTAGGTAACGATTTAGACCCATGGAAGTTACCGAGATCGTAGGGCCCAGTGTTGTTGTTATTTCTTTTGCTGCGCGATAGATAGATCGAGTCCAATCGAGGACATGCGCCGCGGTGCCTTCGATTCCCTATTTCTCCTTATCTTTGGAATTGATTGTGTGTTGTGGGTTTATCACGACGTGGTAGTGCGTGATCGACTATTTATTTCTGTTGATTGTTATTTTGGGGTTTTGGGGCGGGAATCTGTAGACGCTAGATAGATTAGAAGCTGTTAGTGGGGAGCCGATTCACTGGGTGATCTTAGATCGCTCATTATACTCTTTTTGTGTTTTCAGGTTTAGCTGCGACGGACGCGGGAGATCCTCGGTGTGGTTTCGGGTTGCTTGTGACGGGATTTGATTCGTGATTGTTTTGGGTGTTTTCTCGGTTCGGCGTTATCGTTATTTCGTGTGTTGATTTCTTTGTATATTTGACTTGACGATTGTTTTTGAAATTATATTAAACGTTGTACTCAACGTTGATTACTCAGAAATGAAACTGTTTCCCTGATAGGAGGTTTTAGTCCGAACCGACACAACTCATCGAAGTAGTGCAAGTGGTACCGCTTGTGTTATGGATATGAGGATAGCGGAGTCGAGGATAGATTGGTGCGAGCCTTTGTCTCAAACCGAACTATCTTTGGCTTCGTCCTGTGGCAAACTTTTCCCGTTCGACTTGCTCGGGTTCGATCGGTCATGTTCTTGTTTGATTGTTGATCGGTCAGCTCGACGGTCAGCGGAAAATGGGAAAGGGGCGTTACAGAAAGGTGGTATCAGAGCATGGTTCTGCATGGGTTTCGAAACATTTCATTTTTGAGTGTTTTCCGTGTTTTATCGAGTCAATTGTGTCACACAAGCATGTTGGATTCCCTAGGATCCAGGGTCTAGGTGATTGAATCTAAGAACTGACCTCGTGTTTACCTGTAGATTGGCAGCGGAAATTGGAGCAGGTAAACGAGATCTAGAGCGCCTCAATCGCTGCGCCTCTATCGTAGTCCACACGCACACAAGCTGGAATCCGCCGGGATGCTAGTACCGGTGATCGGATCTCCTGGGAATCACTACGTATTTCTCGAGGAAGAGGGTCTGTCTTTATGTCAAGAAAAACTGTCTGCGACGGCTCACTCTTATTTAAGTCGCGTAACCTGGCTCCCATATATATAGGCCCACGGTTTACAAACCGTAACTATAGTTTTGGTTTCGACCTTGTGTCGATCGTTGCACCCTTGCATCGATCGACACACCTCTTTAAAACACGATTCAATGTGTATCCAATACACATTGATCGGATCATGTGCCAATGATCAATCCCATACAAAGTGTATCCAACTTGCTTAGGTGTGTGACCCTGTAGGTTCACACGATACTTGGAATGAGTTACAACTCATTTGTCATAAGCGGTTTCTAGCAAAACATTATGACTACCCAATATCATATGAATTGTCCGATCTCGACAATACAACTGTCTTTAGAGTGAGTACAATGTGATTTCAGGACATAATCCCAACAATCTCCCACTTGTACTGGAATCACCTATTCCTGTAATCCCTTCGTCACTATATCTCGATGTAGCATAAGGCAAGAGACTGTGTCATCCTTATTATAGCCAACATCATGTTCATCGAACTCCTGATCTATACTGATATAACAAACGACTGACAATCATCTCGTTTGAGCACGGCCATGCATTTTCTCAGTATCAAATCTTCGATGGGCCCTGAGATATTTATCTCCTTTTATAGGAGGGACAAATCCCATCTTGTTCCATCCCTGTTTCTACACATACTTCATGATACGCATAAGCAATGCCATTATAGCCGCCAGTTACGGAACGACGTTTGACAAGGTCAAAACGCACCAATTCATATGCTAGAAAGCATGATGAACTCAGGTCTAAGGACTATACTCTATAGTCGTAATGAGAAACTCTCATGACACAGATATAACTATCCTGTAGAGTTCTCATTAGCGGGTCATGTCCGATCATATGTTCACCAACA
Organism: Orychophragmus violaceus; assembly: GCA_030180135.1. Taxonomy (NCBI): domain Eukaryota; kingdom Viridiplantae; phylum Streptophyta; class Magnoliopsida; order Brassicales; family Brassicaceae; genus Orychophragmus; species Orychophragmus violaceus. The sequence continues at coordinate 31,233,808 of CM058233.1, forward strand.
TATGTCTATGTGACTGACTGTGATACTCATATCATTGAATCCATGAAACTTAGTCATCAGCCACCTCACAAGCTAGTCTCTCGCGATTATCAGTGTCCCACTTTGACAATTTCGACTAGGGACAATCATAATTTATGTCATCTTTTACTTATAGGGTTTCATGATCAAGTCCTCAACTTGATGACCTATAAAATGAACATAAAATTCTTGGGACCATTATTTAATCATCCAATGATCAAATAATGCTGATGTCAGTTTTAACTTACATAAACACTACCATGGCATGTCTATGTAAAGAATATAACATAACTAAAGTTACTCCCACTAGAATCAAGATCATCTCTTTAGATATCTTATACCTACAGCACTCAGAACAAATTCTGTGCTTAGGTTGTGGGAGAGACTGCGGTGTTATTGCTTGAAACAATTTCAACAAACCACACCGCCATTCAGATAAAAGCACTATTCTACGGTCCACTGCTTGGAGCCTTTCCAACAGATAGCACCGCAATTCAGACAAAGAGACATAACCAGGTGGGAACAGGGAATCGTCTTTGTCCGTCTAACTACTTAACTGGTTCGTCACTTTATTAGTTCACCACGAACCTATCCTTAGTGTTCCTCAAACACTTGGGATATTTCTGGTAACTGTTCAGTGACTATTATCAGAACATATTGGTATTCTCTCGTCATGCTTTATGCTTAAGCTGCATATAGACGAGCGCAAAATATGGCATTCATGATGGACTCTATTGCATCAGCATAAGCAATCACGCTCATTAATACTAGTTCAGACAGTGTTCAAAACACTTCTTCTTGCTAATATTGTTACTAGCTCAGCCAGTGTCCAAGACACTTCTTCTTGCTTAGATTATTGCCATAAGACCTTTGGTATGAAGCCATTCTTGGAATCAAGCACATTAGATCTGTCCAATACCTTATCACCATAAGGATTTTGACACGATCCAATCAGCCTACACAATCTATATCAATAGATTCTCATTCCAAGGATTCACGCGGCTTCTCCCATGTCTATCATTAAATTTGACTTCCTACCTAAATCTTGACAAGACTTTAGTGTCGGAACGTCGTTTATGAGATTCAAGTATGTTATCTACATACTCTGTGAGAATTCCCATTACGCTCCCATTAGTCTTCTTGTAAACGCATGGTTTCTTTTTCTTTCTGATCAAGTCAAAACCATTGACCAATCTATCAGAATGTTGATTCCAACTTCAATATGTTTGCTTCAATCCAGAATTGGATCGATGAAGCTAACATTCATACCCAGCCAATTTTCGGAGTTGGGGCTCACCATCGTTTCTTTGAATTTCGCATGTTCGTCACTTTTCAATGATCAGCAGATCACGACATTTGGTTACAAGAAATCACTCTCGAGTTAGTGACAAATCCTTTCGGATCTGCGAATCTCAGGCTCCACAGGTGCAGATCCTACAGCACTTTGTAGATCTCACCGCTGCTTTCCCTCACCAGGTTGAGCAGCCTCCTGTGTTTATCGAATTTCTTCGATGCGTACTTTTTACTCCCACTGTTCCTTTTGAAAATACGATCTTTCTCAAAAGACACAGTTCCGAACAACAATAATTTGTCCTCGGATTGGTTGCAAAAGTAGCAAGCCTTGGTTTCCTTAGGACAACCAGCGAGGTAGAACTTATCAAATATGGGTTCAAGTTTGTTTGTTGACTACTGTCTTACACAAACCTTGCAATCCCAATTAATCAGAAAAACAAATTTGGAAATCACCCAGTCCACATCCAATGTAGTGTTTTTCACTGATTCTGATAGAAACCCTTTTCTGCGCAAAGACAGACATTTTAGAACGTATTCTTAAATGATTATGGAAGATTCCTGTGACTCATCATTAATCGGAGCGTATCTAATAAGATCCGATTCATTCTGTCAGATGATCACCCAATTCTTGACTCAAGTATTTTCCTCCGCGATTCAATCGAGGATCTTAATACTTCTGTCAAATCGGTTCTACACTTCATCTTGGAACTCCTCAAGGGGTTCCTGCTCGTGTCTCATCAAATGAACACAGCCATACTTATTGATGTCATCAATAAGGTAATGAAGTACAGAAGATTTCCTTTTGCACTAATGCTCATCGGGCCGCATACATCAGTATGTGTAAGGCCCAACAAGCCTCTGGCCCGTTTCCTTTAGCTCTGCTAAAAGGGCCTTAGTCATTTGGCCCAGTGAGCAGAATTCATATCTCAAATGATTAATAATCAAATGAGTCCAAAACTATGGAACTTCTGAATCCACTTCACTTTGTGTGGTTAAATGACAATGCTAAGGAAAAATCGACTTCAAGTCATCAGACTCAAAGTGTTTGGTATTTATGTTATGTGTACAAGCGTACATTGGTTCAAGATATAAAACCCATTCCAAATGGGGTGCTACCATAGAATATTTCATTAAGATCTAAAGAACAAAACTTGTCTTTTATCAAAATGAAAAACATCCAAATTCTTACAAGAAAATGAAAGACATTTCTGCACAAGGCAGATACATAGTAGCAATTACTTAATTTCTAAAACCAAGTATGAAAGGCTCCTACAAGTGGAGAATCTCTACGGCTCATGCAGCAACCATTGCTTCATACCAGACTCGCAGTTCCACTTGTCCTTTCTTCAACATCTACTGTCGCTTAGGTCCTGCATATTTCAAAATATCAGTACCATAACTAGTATCAAATACTAATGTAGAACTTGAATTAATAGCACAATACCTGAAGAAGAAGTACCATACATCTCCTTCATCTCTTGTGAATCTTCCAAGAATTTAATGCAATCTCTCTACCAATGCCCTGACTCATCACAGTAGAAGCACCATTTAACACCAGATGGGCCTGACTTGGGCTTAAAAGATGACACAGGCTTATCCTGATTCCAAATCTGGACGGCCCTGTCTCTACCCTTGCCAGCACAAGATTTCTCAAATCTTTTGCCCTTTATGATGTCCTGCTCTACTGCTTTGAGCATGCCATGCAGCTCAGTCAACGTCTTCATCAAGCCTTTCTTAATATAGTTCTTAATGAACTTATCATAGCTTGACGGCAGTGACTGCAGAATGATGTCAGTGGCCAACTCTAAGCGGACAGGACATTCCAGTCTCCCCAGGTTATCAATGTAACCCATCAGTTTAATGACATGAGGACTTACTGGAGCATCCTCTGGTAGCTTGCACTCAGTTAGAGACTTCACCATCTGGAATCTCTCAACTCGTGCCAGATCCTGAAACTTCAGTTTCAGGCTGGTGATCATCTCTATTGGCGACTCCATGTTCTCGTATTGACCTTTCAAGTCCGAGTTCATGGTAGACAACATCAGACCACGCACATCTACCACATCAATATAATCCTTATTCCAAGCCTTATATGCTGCATGCGAGCGATTGGTCCCAAGCCTTTCTGGAAGAGCCTTTGCAAGGACATAGTCCTTGCTCTCCTGCTTGAGAATGAATCTCAGATTCCGATACCAATCCAGGAAGTTGGATCCATTTAACTTGTCCTTCTCAAGGACGGATCGCAACGAGAAAGTAGTCATAGACATAAGCTGAAATCCAAGAAAAACAAAGATTTAGTTATGTGTATGATGAGAAATCTTATCTAATCAGAAAACTCGCATTATATTCAAACAGTGTTTCCTCTATGAATATAATGATCCAAGATCCATACATCACTAAAATCTGAGTGGACGACTCGTCATCACCCAGAGTTTAGTAATCCAGGTAAGCAAACCTTTGCTAATTGTACCCAGTACAACTCTTGGTCATAGATGAGACAATCCATGTCTCATCCACTCTGACGTCTCTGGGCCCATAACTTCTGATAGCCCAGTCAAGTAAACCAATCTCTTCTGTCTTGCGATCATTGACAGTCGCACTGCGAGTCTATCAATGATCACCTGCCTTGATCAGATCACTGTGGATACCAAGGACTCCAAGACTATCTAACAATGAACCGAGTCTTGACAGTAGACTAGATTGGGCAAGACATCAAGGTCACTTGATGTTTAGTTGAGGAAACTAAACTCTGAAAGGTTAGCAAATCAATATATTATGTCATGTAATTGTTGATGTCAAGCACCGCAAGTCCATCAACATAATTACCTGCCTTACTCACCTAATTGTGGACACCAAGCTCTTGGCTAGACCATCACACAATGAAACGAGTCTTGACAGTTGACCATATTGAAGCAAAACTTTGATCAAGGTTTAGGTCGAGTTTGGTTTCTGTACATTCAAGGTTCAATAACCAGAATTTCGAGCACTGTGTCGATCGACGTAGACACTGTCTGTCGATCGACACCACCAAACAAAACCGGATTTCAATAACCGGGTAATCCAATTAACCTGGTTCATCGAACCGGTCATTTCGATCGACACAACCTGTGTGTGACAGTCGACATGGACCTAAACCGAAGACAGTCTTTGATAATCGGTCCAATCCAATTAAACCGACTTATTAGATCAAACTGATCTTAATCATTCAAATCGGTTTACACTAATTAAGATAATTAGTTCAATCCAATTGAACCAATTCATCCAATTTAAACCGTTTAAATCTACCTTTACCAAGCATGATAACTAGTTCAATCCAATTGAACCGATTAACCAATCGCAAGGCCTGTGTCGACCAACACCAAACTTGTGCCGATCGATACAGTTGGGTATCTGGGAATTTTAATCGAATTAAACCGACATAACCATGCGAGACAACCGGTTCAATCCAATTGAACCGATATATCCTCTCGCACAGCCTGTGTCGATCGATGCACCCATTGTATCGATCGACACAGTGCGATTTCTAAATCGAAACCCATTGTTTTAATTAGGCGAATTCGCAATGCGTCGATCGACACAAACTTATGCGAAAACACAATCGCTTTTGCATTTTCGCACTGCATCGATCGATGCACCCAGTGTACCGATTTATGCTGTGCGGAAACCCTAAATCAGGTTTGTCGTTTTCGCGTTGCAACGATCGACACACCCAGTGCATCGATTGATGCTGTGCGAAAACACAGTTCTTCGTTTTCGATAACTAACAAATCCGAGATTCTAATTATCAGAACGAATCCTAGTTAGCATCAATTCAATTAAAAGACCATTCTAATCGAATTCCAGGCAACTGATTCAATCTGCTAAACCCTATGGCTCTGATACCACTGTTGGATTCCCTAGGATCCAGGGTCTAGGTGATTGAATCTAAGAACTGACCTCGTGTTTACCTGTAGATTGGCAGCGGAAATTGGAGCAGGTAAACGAGATCTAGAGCGCCTCAATCGCTGCGCCTCTATCGTAGTCCACACGCACACAAGCTGGAATCCGCCGGGATGCTAGTACCGGTGATCGGATCTCCTGGGAATCACTACGTATTTCTCGAGGAAGAGGGTCTGTCTTTCTGTCAAGAAAAACTGTCTGCGACAGCTCACTCTTATTTAGGTCGCGTAACCTGGCTCCCATATATATAGGCCCACGGTTTACAAACCGCAACTATAGTTTCGGTTTCGACCTTGTGTCGATCGTTGCACCCTTGCATCGATCGACACACCTCTTTAAAACACGATTCAATGTGTATCCAATACACATTGATCGGATCATGTGCCAATGATCAATCCCATACAAAGTGTATCCAACTTGCTTAGGTGTGTGACCCTGTAGGTTCACACGATACTTGGAATGAGTTACAACTCATTTGTCATAAGCGGTTTCTAGCAAAACATTATGACTACCCAGTATCATATGAATTGTCCGATCTCGACAATACAACTGTCTTTAGAGTGAGTACAATGTGATTTCAGGACATAATCCCAACAAAGCAATCATTAGGAAACCGAGCCGCGTCCGTTAAACCCGGGGTTGGGATGGGGAGTAGCATTTTTGAATTATTTGTACTAACTTATCTTTGAGTTGTGATTGCAGTCGTGCAGCAGTGTGTCCTGGGTGGAGTGGAGATGTGTGTGTGTGTGCGCGGAGTAGTTACAGTTGAGCGTCATGAGTCCGCAGGGACCAGTCAGTCTCACCGCCAGCAATACCGGAGTACAGGACATGCAACGGATGTGGAGTGTATGAGTTCAGTTACATTGGTGTCCCCGAGCAGTAGACCCGCATCTTCGGGAGTCGTACCATCCATTATCGGGATCCGATCACCGTCCGATGTGTGGTCACGAGGGCCATGGAGCATTGACTTGTCCTATCGTCGGATCAGGAGTGCATGTACCCGATGGAGAGTCATACCGAGCACTAGTACCAGAAGATTATTGAGCGGGACCCAGCCGCAGAGATCCCGAGCCCAGCCAGCCGCTTGTTGTGAAGTACTGGTTGTTTCGTTGTCCAGACCCGAGCCAGTGATGACTTATCAGTTGTGTGGTGGTTACGATCATCAGGCGTCCGTATGTTACCGTGGACTACGCCCAGCGTCCGTTCCAGTTTGTCAGATATGTGGACGCGCAGGTTACGTTGCTCACCTTTTCCCAGATAGCCGAGCTACATCCGGTCGGAGCACCATCTCAAGACACACACTCGCCACACCCTCCCGGCGCCCCTGCCAGCGGATACTTTAGCGAGCCGTTTTGCCAGTGGTATTGGGAAATTCGGTCTTGCTGGAGGCGTTAGGTCAGGATAGGAGTAGTTATGCCAGGTAAGTTGGGGGCACTAACTCCATTTTTGTATTATAGATAGATCGGCGGATAGGCGACTTTGCGTGTCGTCTTTGACTTTTCGGATGTATAGCGGCGTCGTATGGGTTTTTGGATATGATGACGGTCTTATGTGTGGACTCTGATCACAACCATGTACCAAAAACTTTATGATGTATGATATATCGTTTTATGTACGTGGTGGATGCAGAGTGTTCAGATGATCGTTTTGAGTAGCATAGTAATTGTTTGCATGATTGAGATGGTTCTGAAAGCAAACAGATTACTGTGTGAAACTAAATGTTGAGCGGAACTGACGACCGTTCATCATGACCTGAACCCGGACTGACGACGCATCCGACCGATCATTAGATTGAGTGAATGTGTGTGTAGCGATTGCTTGTTTTTCTTTTCCTGTTGCTTGATTGATTGTTTGATTGATTGATTTGTTTGTGCGGTAATTTGCGTAGTGTTAGCGTGCGTGGTTTTTGGATGGATTGATCGTTTTGGGTCTTAGAGACCCTTGGATTGTTGGTAGTTCGGAATTTGATTGGTGATTAGTAGCTTTCCTCGGTTTTATTAAGAAGGTAAAGTGTCAACCGTCGATTCACGAGGGAGCGGACTTATAGTATATTGTTACTTAATCATGAGTAACCATCGGGTACGTGATTAAGTAACCATATTTCTATGGGAAGCGATATCGGGAATAGATCGGAATGAAACTGATTGTTCCAGTGAGTTGTTGTATTGATTGTAGGTCGGAATGGCGACGCGATGTGAATCCGAGACCGAACCCGAACCCGAAAGCATGATGAAGTGTCAAGACGTCATAAGACCAGTAGACCGGACCGTGAAGCAGTCTGTATGGGTTATCAGTGGGAATGTGTCAGTACAGAGCAGCGGAAAGAGCGAAGCGGTTGGGATGACGAGTTAGCGAAAAGATTTGGAAAGAAAAATCAGGGAAGTTATCAGTCAGTCGGAAGCAGGTGATCAGATTTTTGAAGAGTGTCCCAGAAGAAAAGGAGTTACAATGCAGAAGAGTGTGGAAGTCGAAGCAAAGTGGGGAAGCCGGAAGTAAGAAGCAGAGTAGAGAAGTTAACCGGGAATGAGTTCGAAGATTGAGACCGATAAAGACAGTTGAGTGTGGAGCGGACCAGAGTACAAGATTGATATATCATATCGGATCAGTGTTGAGGGTAGTGGTATGCAGCAGTGTTCGAGGAAGGAGCGTCAGAGTGAAGTGATGAAGCGACTTTTAGGGTTCAGAACCGATTTGAAGTCTGTTAGTGACGGAGAATTCGGAGACCGAATTCCTGTAAGTGGGGAAGAATGTGATACCCCGTATCAAAAATACGGTCAACGGGCAGCTGAAAGTCAACCAGGGGTAAAATTGTCATTTTACCAATGTCGGGGATAAAATGGTAATTTTACCAAAAGTCGAGACGGAAGCCGAGACGGGCCGAATATTCTTATATTTCAATATAAAGAATGTTCACAAGACCAGAGTTGGAGAAAACGGAGCATAAACACAAATTTTCGGGATATCGGTCGGGAAACCGATTAAACCGAAGAAACTTCAAAAATTCATAACCGGAGCTACGGGTGTCCAAACGGAGTGATTCAAAATGCTAAATTCATCAAATAGCATGGAGAATCTGATTATTGAGGATTGAGGATTTATGGGATCGTCTAGAGAGTTTTTAAAAATATTAAACGCGAAACCGGCTAAACGGAAGCATCGGGATGGTTCGAGAATAAGAAGTTTGTTGATTGGTTGGAGGGTGAACGTGGCTAAGAGAGAGACAGCAATAAGATTCACTGAATTTAGGGGAGTGTTGGCGTGGTAATAGGAGGATGAGACATGTGTTTAAAATGGACAAATGCAATGAATCTTTTCATGCTTATTTTGTCACATGGATGAGTAGAAGAGTGAAAAGGTGGCGTGGCATGGGATAGAAGGGAGAGTTCAATGCATTATTCTTTGTAAGTCACGTGGCTTGAGGCTGGAGAAAGAAGAAAGATACATTGAATCTCCACATGTTTCTTTTGCATGGTAACGTGCCATGTTTAGGAAGAAAGAGAAGGAGAAACATTGAACTCTTCTCATATGTTGGTTATGATGGTGGTGTGAAGAGAGACATTACTAGTGGCAGAATATCAGTTGTTTAAGTTGTGTATATAATAAACACCTTGCTCATTCATTTGTTACACACCAAAACAAAGAAGAAGAAGAAGCGTGAAGAGGAGGGAGAGAAGAAGAAGAAGAAGAAGAAGAAGAAGAAGAAGAAGAAGAAGGAGGAAGGGAAGAAGAAGAAGATCGTAGGAGGAGAGAAAGAGAGAGAAGAAGCGTGAAGAAGTAGAGAGAGGAGAAGAAGAAGAGAAGAAGAGCGTGAAGATGAAAAAGAGAGAGAGAAGGAGGCGTGAAGGAGAGAGAAGATGGTCTGGAAGCTTGGTTAGAATTATTCGGTCAACGGTCAGGACGTTCGGGAAGATTTGGGGTTCGAGTTCGTGCATTCGGGAGGTTCGGGTTCCAGTTCAGGGGTCTCGGGATTCATACCGTGTCAGAGCCGCCATTATCGCACCTATCTCACTGTGAGTCGGCTCACAAACCTTTAGATTCATTTAGACCGAGAATTGAGAAACCGTAGTGCTAGGATTGCATACCCGTTAATTAACCTGATTAGTAATTAATAATCAATTGGACGTTTAATGTTAAACCGGTTAGGATCGGATAAGCATGTTAGGGTTTAAAGAATTAAAAGGTTAATTGGTTGTGTGCCGCTAGGTTGTTAGTGATAATTGGGTGATGCATTCATATAGACCGTTTGTTTAAGACCGTATATGCATGTATATATATTGTATTAAGAACGATAATTAATGAATCTATATACGGGAATTAAGACGACATTAAAATACGGATTAAACCTAAACGAACTTATAGAATATTGTAACGGGATCATGATTTAGGATTTAGGTAATGAATAAAGTTAATTAATAATGAGACGTCGGGGAGTTAGTAAGTTTACTAACTCTAAACCGACATATCGAGGAGTTAATAAAAGATACCTAGAATGGATTAAATAAAAGAAGTGATTTGAGTCGTGAGCCGTCTACGGGTTAGCAATCCGCTAACCCAAGGCAGCGGATAAGAATGGATTAAAAGACTTAGAAACCCTAAAAGGCATGCAAGTGTTGTGTTGTTGTGATTGTTGTGTTGATTGTGATTGCGTGTTTGATTATTGCGATTATTGTGCTGTGTTGAGCTTTGCGTGCAGGCTTGTTAGATTGCTCGGTGTTGGGCCGAGCAATCACTGTGGATACTTACTCCGGTCACGGGACCGGGTAAGTTAGTTGGTGCTGACTAGGTATCTTACCTAGTCAGAGCGGTGGTAGTGTAGAGGCTTGCGGAATGGTTGGGGATTTATTATTGATATTGATTGCGTGATCTGTGCTAGAGTCCCAACGAGTCTGCGTGTTTATATTCTTGCACTATGACTCTAGGGTGCGTTAGATTCCGCAAGCCTAGGTTTTGTGTACGTTCCGGTACTTCCGACCCGATTGGATCCTTGGGTTTTACCTAACCGGACCATGGTGGTTCCGGTTATGGTGTTAACCTACTGGGTGACGCCGATAGGTTTGCGATTCGGAGAATACTGGGTCATGTCCTAGGGCCGGATCGCATGGAAACTCAGGTTACCTGGGGTAACAGGAGTCACCGCGTATCGATGAACAGAGAACGGTGTCCTAGCCGTGGGGACCTTGTGTACACGGTTAGGAGTCGTGGGTTAGTTACCATGTAGGTAACGATGTAGACCCGTGGAAGTTACCGAGATCGTAGGGCCCATTGTTGTTGTTATTTCTTTTGCTGCGCGATAGATAGATCGAGTCCAATCGAGGACATGTGCCGCAGTGCCTTCGATTCCCTATTTCTCCTTATCTTTGGCATTGATTGTGTGTTGTGGGTTTATCACGACGTGGTAGTGCGTGATCGACTATTTATTTCTGTTGATTGTTATTTTGGGGTTTTGGGGCAGGAATCTGTAGACTCTAGATAGATTAGAAGCCGTTAGTGGGGAGCCAATTCACTGGGTGATCTTAGATCGCTCATTATACTCTTTTTGTGTTTTCAGGTTTAGCTGCGACGGACGCGGGAGATCCTCGGTGTGGTTTCGGGTTGCTTGTAACGGGATTTGATTCGTGATTGTTTTGGGTGTTTTCTCGGTTCGGCGTTATCGTTATTTCGTGTGTTGATTTCTTTATATATTTGACTTGACGATTTTTGTGAAATTATATTAAACATTGTACTCAACGTTGATTACTCAGAAATGAAATTGTTTCCCTGATAGGAGGTTTTAGTCCGAACCGATACAACTCATCGAAGTAGTGAAAGTGGTACCGCTTGTGCTATGGATATGAGGATAGCGGAGTCGAGGATAGATTGGTGCGAGCCTTTGTCTCAAACCGAACTATCTTTGGCTTCGTCCTGTGGCGAACTTTTCCCGTTCGACTTGCTCGAGTTCGATCGGTCATGTTCTTGTTTGATTGTTGACCGGTCAGCTCGAGGGTCAGCGGAAAATGGGAAAGGGGAGTTACATACCCAGTGGGAAAAATCAGTGCTAAGGAAGGAAAAGGAGAAGAAAGGCATCAAAAACAACAGTGTGGTGGTCAGGTGTTAAGAGAGTAACAATCCATGTGTTCTTTGATCGATACTCCCTAGGTGAGACTGCACTTATTAGATTATAGAAGTCAGTGTGGTGAATTTGAATGCTCTGAATGTGTTTGTGGAGTTTACTCAGGATAGTTGCTAAGTGTGGGGGAAGTACATGTTGGTCTTGATGTCTGCAGGTTCATTTTTATATGGCTTACTAAGGGGAATCTGAGTGTGGTACTCCTATGATGAAACAAGTTTCTGAAGTTTTCAAACTTCTTCTCCTGATCTTGGTTTTCTGTTTGCTTGAGGGCAAGCAATAGCTAAGTGTAGGGGAATTGATATATCATGGTTTTTGGGACTTTCAACCATGGTATATGTCTTTGTTATCGAGTCTTTTAGAGTCTTTTGGAGTTCTTTTATATGTGTTTACAGATCTATGTACGTTTGGAGCGGATTTAGACATTATGGCGCATTCTGGAGCTATTTGGAGCATCTGTGCGAGAAGAAGAAGTGAGTGATGATTCCGGAGATTGGTGTCGGTCGACGCTGCCTTAGCATCGATCAACACAAATGCGGATCAGGCCATTCTCGTGAGTTTAATGAAGAGTTTAGATATTTTCACTTTGGCCCAAAAGTTTCTCATAATTACAAAGAAGCCCCAGACGTGTTTAGATAATTATATTAGGGTTTTCAAGCCATTTTTAGGCTAAGCTTTATTTTTATCAGAGATTGAGAGAGTTGGGGCTGGTCTTGTACTCGAGAGAGAAGAGATTTCGAACCCCTATTTCTTTTTCCTTTATATGATATTTGGTTTTCTATTCATTATGATTTTTGTTTCATTGATCATGTAAGAGTAGTTAACCTGTTAGGTTTAGGGATCCTCATAAGGGATTTCAAGGAATTAAAGGTTAATCAATCTGTAGGGATTCATACTTTTTAGTTCTTCATCTAGGGTTGTTCTTAATGCTTGATCTAAACTGGCCACTTAGATTATTGATGTTAGGTTGATTTCTGCAACGACAGTTGATTAATTAACTAGAAAGAACTTAGATGAGCAATTTGATTATTCGCAAAGAAATTTGGCTGAGAATTGTGAACGAAAGAACTTGAGATTAATGCATGTTTAGGATCTCTAGAACATGCAACGAAAGTTGGTTTGCTAGGTTGCTAGACATAAATAATACTCGCAACGAAAGTTGGTTTCTTATGCTTCTGTGATTCTAGTTCTAGAACAATTCTTAATTAGATCCCGATTGATTGATTAGCCTATATTCCTGATTTCCTGAGAACTCCCTTGACCTGAAGCTTCGCCTGATTGCTTACAAACCGTTTACTTTACTTTCTGCTTTGATTTACTGCTTTCACTACTGCTTACCTAGCTTAATTCGACGTTCTATAATCTATCGCAAGAGTCTTGAGTCTATGTGGATTTGATACCCTATATACTACTAGTTCACGTCTGTGCACTTGCAGTGTAGATCTAGGGATTAAAACTCGAGCATATAGAGTTTTTGGCGTCGTTGCCGGGGACTCTTTTGAGTCTTCGATAGATTTCAATTTGGAGTTTAGATAAGGTTTTTCGTTTTTGTTTTTGGTTACTAATTTTTCGTTTTTCTTGCTTTTCAGGTACGCCTAGAATCGCACTGCATCGATCGGCATGGTTCTGAGTGTCGATCGACACAAATTCGCGATTAGCATCGATCGACGCTCTCCCTGCATCGATCGACACACTTGCGTGAATGAGACAGTATAAGCTTGATCTCGACTTGAGGAGTAATCCGGACAAGGAACTCGTGAGTCTTAAGCTTAAAGAGCTTGCAAAGCTAGAGAGAGAGAACAGGAAAGCTCAGAAGCTGGTTAAGATGGCTAATCCCAATCATGTAATCTTAATACCAGATGCTGAAGGTGTTCTGGGAGATTTGCAGAACAATCCCTATAATGCTCAGGGACAGAGGATTGATGCTGAAGGAAATGTGATTCAACAGCAGATTTTTCAACCTGAGCGAGAAGCTCAAGGTGGAGGAGCAGATGGACAGGAGAATCCACGAGTTGAAGTGCCACCTAGAGCACCAGAGCCTCCTGCTAGGAGGACACTAGCTGATTACCAGACACCTGATGAGTTCTATGCTAACAGGTCTCCGGCATTCCCGCGGAATGAGTTTGAGCTTAAGACTTCCTATTACACACTTGTGGGACATCACCTCTTTCATGGACTCCCACATGAGCATCCTATGGATCACATAGAGGATTATGAGTCTTTGGTCACTGGGATGAGGCATAATGGAGTGACCTATGACTACTTACACTGCAAGCTTTTTCCTCACTCTCTTGGAGGAGAAGCTGCTAATTGGCTGAAGCATATTCCACATGGGACTCTGACTACTTGGGATGCAGTGAAGAACAAGTTTCTGAGGCACTTCTATGATGATGCTAGATCCGATCAGCTTAGACAGGATCTCTTGACCTTTAAGAAGGGATCTACAGAGCCCCTGAAAGAAGCTTGGGTGAGATTTAGGATGTACCAAAGAGATTTCCCTCATTATGGTTACTCTGAGGTTCAGCTGCTGGGCATCTTCTTCAGAGGAGTTGATTTGTGGTATCAGATGGATTTAGATGCTGCAAGCAAAGGGAACTTCAATACCAAGTCTCCAGAGGAAGCTAAGGAGCTCATTGAGAACTTGATAACTAGCAATAGTGTCAAGAATGCTGATATGGAGAGGCAGAAATCTGGTGGCAAAGCGGATAGCTCGCAAATAGCTGAGATGAGGAGCAAGATTGATTTTGTCCATAGCATTTTACTTGGGAAGAATGTGGATGTTCAGGAGACTGAGGACGTCAATTACATAGCTGGAGCTGGTTATCAAGGTCAGAGGTATGGAAATCAGCAAGAACATATTTCAGGTTTCACACCAAAGTCTGCATTTCAGAGACCTTTCCAGCAGAACAGCTCATTTTCTAGAGATTATGGTTCCTCATCATATCAGCCTGTTCCTCCTCAAAATGAGCAGAATGATAAGATGATGGGTCAGTTGGAACATCTCTTGGAAGGACAGCAGAAGAGTATAGTAGACTTCAATGGAAAGATGGATGCTGTGTACCTTCATTTAAATGGGAAGATTGAATATGTGAGTACAAATGTGAAGAAGCTGGATGTTCAGGTTCAGCAGCCTACTGGAGCTGCACAAAGACATAGTGGATCAGGAAGAGCTGAACATAAGCAATTCGTCAACGCTGTGATTGTAGGGGATATAGTTGATTTGCTGGAAGAAGAAGAGAGCATAATCACGGATTTTCTAGAAGAGTTATGTCTGTCTGCGCCGAGCGTCTATCGACACACACTTGGTTTCCATCGATGCATGCCCGATACGTCGGATGAAATTGATACTAATCGCCTTGTGTCGATCGATGCTGACTTTGCATCGGTCGACTCTTATCGCAGACGAGACCAGATACATGAGACAGTCCCTGAAAGAGTTTCTATGCCTCAAGTGCCCTATCCTAAAGCTCCTAAGTTGTCCAAACAGGACCTAGACGAAGCCAATTGCATGAAAGTGATGGAAAAGAAGCTGGTTCAGATTTCAGAAAATCTTCCAGACCCATGAGTCTTTGTGCTAGACTGTTCCATCTTTAAGGACAGCTTTAAGCGCTCTCTGTGTGATCTAGGATCTGGTGTGAATCTCATGCCATACTCTGTGGCTGTGAGACTGGGACTGATGTATTTCCAGCCTACTAGGATCTCTCTTATCCTAGCTGATCGATCAAAGAGATATTCATAAGGAGTTCTTGAGGACATACCTATCAGAGTTGCAAACTACTTGATTCCAACAGACTTTGTAGTGCTGAAGTATAATGTTGAACCAGATGATCCTATTCTGCTTGGAAGATCATTCTTAGCTACTGCTGGAGCTGTTATAGACGTGAGACACGGTCTAATTGATCTCCATCTGGAAGATAAGCCATCGCAGTTCAAGATGAATAAGCTGCAGAAACCCACCATTGATGGACAAAGCTTCAGTGTGGAAGTGGAACCAAAGATTCCTATTGGAGAAGAGAAGATGGCAATTCATTTAGAACTTGCTCTAACATCTTCAGAGCCTACAACTGCTCTTAAGCAAAGATCCAGATCTCTTTCATCCACCGAAGCGCAGTTTTGATTCTTCTAAACTTAAATCTCCTAATCCATCAGTTGTGAATGCAGGAAAACGCAGTATCCCACCCACGCTTCCCTCCCACCCTGCTTCATTTCACTCATTCCTTGGAAGATCTCATAATCCGAATGCTAATACACCCCCTGGGATGAGGAGACATTCACAGAGGCACTCCATGCCTCTGTTGAATCCCCCAAAAAACCGATCTCCTTCCCATAGTCAAGCTAATGACTTTAAACAAGCGCTGAGTGGGAGGCAACCCACTAGTAGGTTCGTTTTTCTTTTCTTTTTCATTTTGATTTTGTGTGCTTTGATTTTTCTGTTTAAATGTGTTCATAGCGTGAGAGACTGTCAGAATCGCCTTGCATCGATCGACACGGTCCTGTGTGTCGATCGACACAGCGGTTTTTAACGGTTTGGACTTTACCAACTCAATTGCGGTTTAGACATCGGTTATTCTCATAACCGAGAGCGATGACGATCAGCATCGATCGATGCATATCATAGCATCGATCGACACAGGCCAACGACAGGTAAGTGATTATGACCCTTTTCGAATTCTTTTCATTCCGATTTTTTTATTCTTCTCACCGAGCCTAAGCTTGACACCACTGGGGACAGTGTGTTTCAAGTGTGGGGAAGGTAGCTACTGACGCATCACTTTTTTTTTTCTTAGAGTCAGTCCAAATATGTTTTGTTGAGTCAAATTGAGTAGGAAACAATGATTTTTTAGGTGATTACCACACTTGCAAGAACTTAAGTAACCATTGGATGAGTTGCAGATGAATCTATGACTATTAGAAAATCCAACACAGAACAGCCTACTGAGGACACCCATATCACTTCAGGTATTCAGAGAATCCATTACTGACTTCGAACTTAACTTGACTTA
This sequence comes from Orychophragmus violaceus, assembly GCA_030180135.1. Taxonomy (NCBI): domain Eukaryota; kingdom Viridiplantae; phylum Streptophyta; class Magnoliopsida; order Brassicales; family Brassicaceae; genus Orychophragmus; species Orychophragmus violaceus. The sequence goes on from CM058233.1 coordinate 31,250,167, forward strand.
TTTTTTCTCACCTTGGGGCTTGGTATACTTAGAGTCGGATTCCTCTGGTCCTTGCACAACTTGTAAACCTGTCTGATTTTGGTTCCCTTCTCCCCTGCCTTGAAAGTAAAAAAAAAAAAAAAGATAAACTGAGGATAAGCTAGTAGCTACGAAGTGGTCACGGGAGTGGTAGAGACCCATATTACCTCCTGTGCATCCATGGAAACATGTCCAAAGTACACCCCAATGCGGGAAGAGCACTGATAGAAAAAACAAAATAATACCCAGTTGGAAAAATCAGTGCTAAGGAAGGAAAAAAAGAAGAAAGGAACCAAAAACAACAGTATGGTGGTCAGGTGCTACCAGAGTGAGAATCCATGTGTTCGTTGATCGATACTCCCTAGGTGAGACTGCATTTATTAGATTATAGAAGTCACTGTGGTGAATTTGAATGCTCTGAATGTGATTGTAGAGTTTACTCAGGATAGTTGCTAAGTGTGGGGGAAGTACATGTTGGTCTTGATGTCTGCGGGTTCATTTTTTGTGCCTTACTAAGGGGAATCTGAGTGTAGTGCTCCTACGATGGAACGAGTTTCTGAAGTTTTCAAACTTCTTCTCCTGATCTTGGTTTTACGTTTGCTTCAGGGCAAGCTAAGTGTAGGGGAGTTGATATATCATGGTTTCTAGGATTTCAACCATGGTATATGTCTTTGTTATCGAGTCTTTTAGAGTCTTTTGGAGTCTTTTTATGTGTGTTTACAGGTCTCGGTACGTTTGGAGCGGATTTAGACATTATGGCGCATTCTGGAGCTATTTGGAGCATATGTGCGAGAAGAAGTGAGTGATGATTCTGGAGATTGGTGTCGGTCGACGTTGCCTTAGTATCAATCGACACAGATGCAGATCAGGCAATTCTCGCGAGTTTAATGAAGAGTTTGGATATTTTCACTTTGGCCCAGAAGTTTCTCATAATTACAAAGAAGCCCCAGACGTGTTTAGATCATTATAGTAGGGGTTTTAAGCCATTGTTAGGCTAAGATTTGTTTTTATCAGAGATTGAGAGAGTTGGGGCTGGTCTTGTACTCGAGAGAGAAGAGATTTCGAACCCCTGTTTTTTATCCTTTTATGATATTTGGTTTTCTATTCATTATGATTTTTGTTTCATTGATCATGTCTCAGCAGTTTACCTGTTAGGTTTAGGGATTCTCATAAGGGATTTCAAGGAATTATAGGTTAATCAATCTATAGGGATTCTTCATATAGGGTTGTTCTTAATGCTTGATCTAAACTGGCAACTTAGATTATTGATGTTAGGTTGATTTCTGCAACGACAGTTGATTAATTAACTAGAAAGAACCTAGATGAGCAATTTGACTATTCGCAAAGAAATTTGGCTTAGGAGAATTGTGAACGAAAGAACTTGATATTAATGCATGTTTAGGATCTCTAGAACTCGCAACGAAAGTTGGTTTGCTAGGTTGCTAGACATAGATAATACTCGCAACGAAAGTTGGTTTCTTTTTCTTCTGTGATTCTAGTTCTAGAACAGTTCTTAATTAGATTTGATTAGCCTATGTTCTTTATTTCCTGAGAACTCCCTTGACCTGACGCTTCGCCTGATTGCTTACAAACCGTTTACTTTACTTTTTGTTTTGATTTACTGCTTTCACTACTGCTTAATTCGACGTTCTATAATCTATCGCAAGAGTCTTGAGTCTCCGTAGATTCGATACCCTATATACTACTAGTTCATGTATGTGCACTTGCAGTGTACCTCTAGGGATTAAAACTCGAGCATATCAGTAGCTGATTGTTTTCTATAAACAAAATCAAAAAAGAAAAAAAAAATAGCCAAGAGAAATTGGTTATCGATTAGGTCAATATGATAGCCAAAGAAAATCTTGTAATCTTCATATCTTTCTTCTTCCTTTGGGTTGACTCATTGATCTACAACATTTTTATTACTTAGACCACTTGGGAATTGTGTTTGAAACACTTGTGAGATAGAGAAAAAACAGGTGAGTGAAACACAAGTGAGAGGAGAGAACACTTGTGATCTTTTAACTTATTTCCTAAATGATTTCTGGTACAATGTCAAAAGGCAGCCAAGGAGAAAGAAGTGAAGCTAGATTGTCAAAATTTCAAATGCATGCAATGATGAGTGTACTAACTAAAACCATAAGGTCTGAAATCAGGGGAAAATTTTACGCTTTCAACAAACTGCTTGATAGAGTTCAAGAGGATGCTCAAAAATCAAATATTAATGCAATCACTGAAAAAAATCACCAAGAAGGAGGACACAAAGGGAAAATGGTGAAGTAGATGATTATTACCACTCATCTAGTGGAAGATCAAGAAGCGATCATGAGTCCAGGCAAAGGACAAACACATCTAGACTAATGACATATGATCTATGAGGTCTCATGCTCAAAACCCCAACCTTTTGATTGCCAAAACTTTTCTCAGAAATCAAAAAAGATTAGGTTAGCAGGTACTGAATTCTCTAGTTATGCTATTAACTAGTTTTATCAGCTTGTGACTAACATGAGAAAAACATATTTCTACATGGGATGATCTAACCTTACTAATGACAAACCATTTTTTCCTAGTCATTATCACATAAACTAACACTAGAAGTTAAGGCGACTCACACAAGGAACTAAGAGCATGGAGGATGACTATCGGGAGATGGAGATTTTAATGATCAAGTCAGATTCCGAGGAGGATGCTGAAAAAAACAAGGCTAGTTTTAAAGGTGGTCTCAACTGTGATATTAAAGATTGGCTTAAGATGTATGAGTATGATAGCCTTGAATAATTACTTCATATTGCAATATTGGTGGAACAAGTGGAAATGAAGGGCTATTCTAAAAACCCTTATGCATATACACCGTCCTTCCAAGAAAAATGTAAGTCTCCTAAAAAACTTGATATGAAGACTAATCCATCTGCTCATGTTGATAAGGATCAGGTTGTTGAAAAACCCGCACGATCAAGAGATGTAAGGTGTTTTAAATTCCAAGGACTTGGGCATTACGCCAACACTTCTACAAAAAGAATGTCATGATCCTCCTTGAAAACGGAGAAGTGGAATCAAAGGAGGAAATGTGGAGAAGGAGCGGGATCATCCTGATCAAGGAGCCGTTGTTTTGCCGATTCATGGAGAGCTATTGATGATAAGGAAAGTTCATAGCATCCAATCCAATCCTAAGGAGAAAGAGCTGAGGGACAACCTCTTCTACACAAGGTGTAATGTTTGGGAAAATGTATGCACTATCATTAGAGATGGTGGAAGATGTATAGAAGTGGCTACTAAGACTTGGGTGAAATTTTGACTTAGTGTTCAAAAGAATCCAAAGACATATCCACTTCAATGGCTGAATGAACATGGTGGACTGAAAGTGAACATGTAAGTGATCGTAACTATCACCATAGGAAGGTATTAAAATGAGGTATTGTGTTATGTTTTGGCTATGGATACTGGAAAAATATTGCTTTGGAGGCAATGGTAGTTTGACAGGAAATCAATCCATGATGGCTACACCAACCACCTCCCGTTTTAACACCAAGGCAAGGAAATCAATCTAGAACAACTCTCACCACAAGAAGTACACCAAGATCAAGTTATGCTTAAGGAAAGGTGGCAAGCATCAATCGTGCCTGACAAAAATCTCATTGACAATGCAAAAACGATTAGTAAGTCTAATTTATTTCTTAAGTCTAGCAATGAGAAGAAAGCCATGCTTTCTAACCAAGCTTTGATCTTGATTGTATATAAAGAAACCTTTCTCACGTCTTCTAACTTTTTACTGGAGATTCCAAGTGTTCTTAAAGGTATTTTCCAGGAGTATGAAGATGTCTTTTCTGATGAGACACCAGCAGTCTGCCACCGGATAGTTAGATTGATCATTAGGTTTATTATTTTCCATGATATTATGTTCCCAGTAGCCCTGCTTATAGAACTAATCTTGTTGAGACTAAGAATCTTCAAAGACAAGTTGTAGAGCTCATGGAGAAGGGTAAGATAAGAGAGAGCATGAGGCCATGTGTCGTGCTTGTTTTGCTTGTTCCAAAGATGGATGGCAATTGGAAAATGTGTGTAGACTGTCGTGCCATCAACCAAATAACAAATAAGTACCACCATCCCATTCCCTGTATTTATTAGATGTTGAATGAGCTACATGTTTCTAATCTTTTTTCAAAGATTGATTGGAAAAGTGGTTACCAGAAGATTATAATGAAAGAAGGGAAGGAGTGGAAAACTCCTTTTAAAACCAAACAAAGACTGTATGAGTGGTTAATGATGCCTTTTTGTTTAACTAATGCACCTAGTATGTCTATGAGACATGAATCATGTTCTTAGAGCTTATATAGCTGTTTATTTTGTTGTTTACTTTGATAACATACATGTTTACAGCAAAAGCATGTATGATCATAGCTCACACTTGAAATCTATTCTTAAAATTTATATTGGAAAAGCTTTACGCTCAGGATAATGCATTTCAAGCGTTGAAAGGGAAGTTTACTAATGCCCCTTTACTTGTTCTTCCTGATTTTCTTAAAACTTTTGAAACATAATGTGATGCCTGAGGGATTGGTATTGGTGCAGTGTTGATGCTGAATTAGAAGCCCGTGGAATATTTCAGTGAGAAGCTTGGTGGAGCAACACACAATGATGAGGACATCAATGTATCCGAACCGGATCAGCCGATCATGACAGAGCCTGGCCGTACGAGGAATTTAAGTGATGCTGATTCATTTCCGGGCAAAGCATATGCAGAAAAACGGAGCCAGTTCTTTCCTGCACTAGCAATCAGCCTGAGCCGTTCCCCGCCATGAAGAATGCACCAAGGATGCAATCAGGCCACAAGAAACTCCGAGAAGAATTCAATCGTGCCATGGAGACCTTGATCACACATACTAGCATAGGAGATATGACAGAGTATTTTGACCAGCTGGCCCATAAAAAGCCCATGCTGAATCAGATGGCTATGTGAATGGCCGAGAAAAACCGCGGAGACACCATCGAGCCACCTGACCCAGCCAATGTATCTTTCCCATACCAGGCCCATCCATTTGGCCGAGCCTACAACCAAATTACCCATGATGAAGACCGACGGCCCATCCATGATTTTTACAATCCGAGCCATCAAGCCTTAGACCTTGTAATATCTTTGGGCCAAGGTTTATACTCTTTTTCTTGAGTGAGTTTTATCGAAAAGGGTTTTCCCACTCAGGTTTTAAATAAGATATTCCAAGGCCCGATCCAAGAGAAAGAGACCACACAGACCATTATATCCTTCTCTTTATTTCTCATATTTTTTTACAGCCCATTATGCCTTCTCTATTTGTCGAAACCCTAAGCTTTTTAAGCTCTTTTTATGCTTTGCAAATAATTAAGCAATTTTATCACAAAGTTTTTCATACAAAAGTTTCTTGCCCTAAAATGGTCTCGAGTTTCAATGAGCTTTTGAGGTTTCCCCTTGCTTCTTGAGATCACTTGTTCCTTATCTTTATTGGACACCCCATCCATTGACACAAGTAGAGAGAGACCATCAGCCAACTTATAGTGTTCATCCTCTACGGATACTTCATGGACTTGAAGAAAGTGCCCTTCGGACCACTTCCTGTTCGATGGATATATTAGTGTGTCACCCTCCTTGGATCTTACATCATATCAGAGCTTAAGGCTCCTGAACTATTGGTTACTTCTCATCCTTTATTTTTTTATCTTTTGTTTGCGTGCTTGTTTTTCCCTGTTTTCATTCATAAATCGAAAATCCCATAAAAGTTGTTCTAGTTCTTTGTTTTGTTCTACTGTTGCATTATCATAAATGAAAATAAAAAGTAATAGAAAAGGCATATCTAGCTCGCGGCCACACACCTCTTGTCATTAGGGTTTGTAGGACCATTTGCTTCTTTGCTTATTTTTGAGTTGTTTTAACTTGCATTCTTGTTTAGTCTCTGTTTGAGTAGTTTATACATGTTTAGTTATTAGGAAAAGTGATTAGGTTGGTAGTTTCATAACCGGGTGCATTTTCTCTCTCTAGGGTTTTAGTCGGACCGCTTACTTATCTTGATTTGTCGTTTGTTCATCTTGCTTTGCATTGATTTGTTTTCATGGTTTATGTTTAGGTTGTTAATCCATTACCTTATTTGCATCAGAATATTAAAAATAAAAATAGTTAGGTCTTTAGTTTCACTCGGGGAAATCCATAAGGGTCATATCAATTAGGTTTTGCATCCGATTATATGAAGGCTTTTTGTACATTGGTCTTGCATACATATCATCCGGCCTTAGTTAGTTAACATTAACCATCATCTAAGTATCTTTAAAACCCAAAAATAATTCATATAGCTTTCATTTTGCATTTTTGTCTCGGTTAGGTTGTTAAGTTGCATCCGATAGATAGTTTTTGCTTTGGCTCGAGCTTGCCAGGTTGATAGTCTTACTATTTTATAACTTCATGTTTAGTTTGAATTATAAAAAATCCAAAAGAAAAAAAGAAAAAAAGAAATCGGCCAGCATATAGAATAGGAGAAAGTTCCTAGTTATTGTGTTTTTTTATTCTTGTCATTTTGCCTTATTTTCTTTGTTTTTACAATTTCCTTTTTGTCTTGCTTGATTTCTACAAGCTGAATTGGACCAAGTTCTTGGAGAAATCCAAGCCATTGGCAAGCTCTTGAACAGGCTGGAGAAGCAATCTCAACAATACTTCCACAAGAACCTAGGCCGCAACCAATCCAACCTAGGAGAGCGCAGTCCGCACCTGCTCAAGTAATAGGAGGAAACGAACGATGACATGCCCGAGCTGGAAAACGACCAATTTCCCAATAAAATCACCGGCCTTACAACCGCATGAGACACCCTATTCACTGAGGCCTCATGCGGGACGAAGAGGTACAACAACCTGTTCAGAATGATTTCAAACTAACAGATCCTACTTTGCAGTAAATGTCAATCCAGAGGCCTATTTGGAGTGGGAAAGATGGATAAAGCACATTTTCAATTGCTACACCTACAATGACCAGAAAAAGTGGCCTTAGGAGTAGCTCAGCTCACGGACCATTCCCTTTCTTGGTGGGACAAAGACATGTCAAAATGGAGGCGCCATAGATATGATCAGAACATGACCTGGACATGAAATTCAACCTCAGAAGAATATACGTTCCTCCACATTTCCATAGAGACTTACAAACTAAATTCGAAAGGTTGTGCGAGGAAGCAGGTTTGTCGCAGAATACTTGTAGGAATTTGAACAAATCTGGAACAGGCTCGAGCTAGAAGATTTTGAGAGAAGCTCATGGCTTGATTAATTAATGGCCTACCCGAGTGCATTGCCTGGAAGGTCGAGATTCAGCATTACCATTACATGTCCGAGCTACTGCACATGTGCATTCAAGCTGAGCAACATCTCAAACGCAATACAGCCGTTACGTACCAAGCTTAAACCAACTGGATATGTGATTGGTATTGGTGTTGTGTTGATGCTGGATTAGAAGCCCATGGCATATTTCAGTGGACAAGGGCGATGCCATTGAGATCGAGTTATGGTTCAAGAAACCAAAAAACGAGGCGCTCAAATTCAACAAACTAGAAGCAGGTGTGTTTCCTAGTACTTATAGAGCTAGAGACGATGTTTGTTTCAAATGTCAGCGAAAAGGACATATGGCTCGAGAATCCCAAACCGATAAGTCATGATCATCATTGAAATTGGAGAGAGGAGTCACGGGACGAGCAAAAAGAAGAAGAATAAGAAGAGACATCTAAGCCATATACTCCCATGAGAACCATATGTTGGAAAATATCTTTTATACCATATGCATCGTGAACAACAAGGAATGTAGGTATGGATGTAGGCTCTTGTGTTAATGTGGCTAGTATATACATTTCTGATACGGTATATCAATGTTACAAATCATCTGCGACAATACAGACTTAGATGGGTCAAAGATGACACGGAGATACAACTGATCTATTCACCATGCCATTCTGTATGGGCAAGTACAGTGACCATGTAGTGTTTGATGCCATGCCCATGCAAGTCGGACATATGCTACTAGTCCGTCCCAGGAATTCGACAAGAAACTTTAAACAATGGACGTACCAATCATTACTCTTTCAGCCATGAGAAATGCAACAACGGAGATCAAAACCGTACGATCACAAGTTCACCGGGCGACGAGCACTGCGCCGGAGATCAATCACATCTTGGAAGAAACAAGGAAGACACCGTTCAAAGCCCAAATCACCGAAACACGAATCTCCATCCAGGCAAGCTCAAAATCCAAAGCTACAATGGAATGACTAATCCGAAAGCACACATGATGGATTTCTGCGTCGCGATGGGAAGGGAAAACATCAGGCGAAAGGAGAAGGACACCGGTTTATGCCTCTTGTTTGTAGAAGATCTTAAAGGAGCGATGCTCGAGTGGTTTTCCAGGTTGAAACGCATTGGAAATTTTGAACAGCTATCGGGGTAATTCATGAAACTATATTATATCTTCATGGATCGAGATACTTTCGACGTCGATCTCTGGTCGATGTGTCAAGGTGCGACAGAGAGCCTAAGGAAATTCATTGAACGATTCAAAAAGGTCGAGATGAGAATCGAAGGCTTAAGCGACAAAGAAGGCATAGACGCGCTAAAGAAGGCAATTTGGTACAAATCGGATTTTAGGAAGGAAATCTCATTGAACCGACCCCAGACAATGGCAGACGCTTCGCACAGAGTGATAGACTTTATCGACGACGAGGAGGAAATCAAAGTTCTATCTAGAAGCATAAATCGGTAAAACAATCGAACAAGGATGCCCATCTATCCGCTAGCACGAGCAGCGACAAGCGATGCTCTAAAACGATTAGCAGCTTGCGACCCGAAAAGATAGGCGGATCGCACAACTATCAAATCGGCTCAGACGAACATGAAGACGGATCGGCCGAACGAAGGGAGAGTTCATGGAACACATGGACAAGGAATCCTAACCCGTACGATGAGAAAGCATTCTGCGAACACCATCAGTCATATGGACACCGCACTGCCGACTGTCGCAGACTGGGCGTTAAACTCGCAGCAAAACTTGTAGCTGGGGAACTTGGGGATACGATAAGCTTGAAGGATGTCGACGATGGCAAAACCGAGAGTCGGCCAAATAAGCCGAACAAGAAAAGCAAGCCAAACCAAGCGGATCTTGAGCAAAATCCTCTTGAAGTACAAAGCGAAATCGGATATAACAAGCAAAGGAGAAGAAACAACAAAGATCCTAAGGCAAACCCTCTAAAACACCAGGCCATCTTCGACCCTTATTCGAGACAGCCATGGAGAGTCGACAATCGATGGAAAGGCTCGAGGAAAAGCTCCCAGCGGAGCATGTCATATCGATTCCCGAGCAACATGATATCGTTCGAAGACAATTGGATCACATGGTTCGATCAGCCGCATGACGAACATCTCATCATTGAGATAATCATCAAAGTTTGCCATTGATATATCATGGTTTTTACCGGTTTTAGACCATGATATAAGTATGTTTTAGAGTCTTTTAGTGTTTCTTTAGAGTCTTTTACAGGTGTTATTAGGTACTAGCACGTTTGAAGTAGATTTGGAGTTATTGGAGCTTTTTGAAGCATTTTGGTGTTTTGACCCGAGAGATAGAGCTCACTGTCCGAAACAGAGTAATGCATCGATCGACACACTATGTGCATCGATCGACACACGAGCGAGATGGGCCAAACTCGGCGGTTTAATGAAGAATGAAGATATTGCAATTGTGCCCAAAAGTTTCCAAGAATTACAAAGAAGCCCCAAGACGTGATTTAGCTATATAATTAGGTTTTTACATCAGTTTTATGAGACGCTATCATACTTAGAGCATAGAGTTTTTAGAGCTTGGGGCTGATCTGATTCCTGTATTGCTTTCTGCTTATTTAGGAGAAGATTTCGACCCCCATTACTTATTTAATCTCTTTTATGCAATCTATTAATTCATTGATCATGTTTTCATATTATATGTCTGAGTAGATTCATAGTTAGGTTTAGGGATTCTCACTAAGGATTTTATGACTTGCTAGATAAAATTAATTCAGTTAAAGATTCGTATCAATAGATGTTCTTCAAGCTAAATTGTGTTTAATACTAGTTCTAACTTGATCACTTAGAATCTAGATCTTAGGTTGCTAGATTGACACGAAAGTGTGGTTTAGAATCTGAACTATTTAGGTTGAGCAATTTAATTACTTGCAAAGAAATTTGGTTTAATTGAATTGTGAACATATCGAACTTGATTGTTAAAGCTGGTTTAATCTGTTAGGAATTACAAAGACATTTGGATTTCTGCAATTAGGCTTAGAGAATTCTCACAACGAAAGTTGGTTAATTCTATATCTGTGTTTTGAGTTCTAGAAATGTACTTAATTTGATCCTGACTGGATGATTTATCTGCTTGTCTGATTTCCCGAGAACTCCCTAGACTTAGCGCTTTTAGTTAATTGTTTTCAAACCAATCCTGCTATTGATTTACTTTCTTGTTTTTCTTTTAGTTTTCTAATCACATTTGCTTTCTCCTAGTTTAATCTTTTCTGTTCTAAATCTATCGTTGCCCTGAGTCCTTGTGGATTCGATACCCTAAGTACTACATTGATATTGATGTGCACTTGCAGTTAGTATAGGGATTAAAACTTTACACCTATCAAGTTTTTGGCGCCGTTGCCGGGGACTCTTTGGAGTCTTCGATAAATTCGAACTTAGGGTTTTTACTAGGATTTTTATTTTTGTTTTAGTTACTGATTTTTCTGTTTCTTCTCTGTCGCAGGTTTGAAATTCGCCTAGCATCGATCGTTGCATCCTTTTGTGTCGATCGTCACTAAGCGACTGGAGTTGAATCGATCGTTGCACTCTTAGCATCGATCGTTGCTTGGCGATTACAGACGGTTTATGCAGACGCGTGATACCAGAAGTAATCCGAATACTAATCTCGTTAACCTCCAACTTGAAGAGCTTGCTAGACTAGAGAAGACTAACAGGATGGTTCAAATTGCAAGGATGGTTGTTGAACGTGTGATTATAATGCCTGATTCTCAAGGTACCCTGAAGGACCGACAAAACAATTCGTACAATGTTACTGGGCAACGGATTGATGCTGAAGGGAAAGTTATCCCTGATCCTATCCCTGAGCCTGAACCGCCACAAAACCAAGGACAAGGCCAAGGACGAGGTCAAGATAGACAGATGGTTGTTCATGAGAGGACCTTAGCTGACTATAACCGTCCGGATGAGTTTCATGCTAACCGGTCAGCTCTTGTACCTCCTGGTTTTGATAGGAATGATTTCGAGATCAAGACAATCTACTACTCTCTTCTGAGGCAGAATGCCTTCCATGGTTTCCCTAATGAGCAGCCAATGGATCATATATATGAGTTTGAGGACATAGTCACTGGGATGAAGTATGATGGAGTGAACTATGACTATCTGTTTCTCAAACTCTTCCCCTACTCTCTCGCTGGAGATGCTGCTGCCTGGCTGATCCAACTTCCACCTGGGAAGTTTACTACTTGGGACCTGTGAAGAGTGAGTTTCTGAGACACTTCTATGATGATGCTCGCTCTAATCAGTCGAGATAGGACATTCTCACTTTCTCCCAAGGTCCTATAGAGCCTCTTAAGACTGCCTGGATGAGGTTTAAGAAGTACCAACGTGACTGCCCGCATCATGGATTCACTGAGGTAACATTGTTGGGCATTTTCTTTAGAGGTGTAGATCTCCCATACCAAACCGCGTTGGATAATTCGAGCAATGCAAATTTCAACACTAGGACTCCTGAGCAAGCTAAGCAACTGATAGATAACTTAGTAAGCAGTAATAGATGTAAGACTACTGATCGGAGGAGGAAAGAAGCTGGTGGGAAGATAGAGAACCTGGAGATTGCTGATATTAGGAGTAAATTGGACACTGTTTGCAATCTTATAGCTGGGAAGAAAGCTGTCCATTTTGCTCAAGATGTTGAAGTGATCAATGCTGAAGAAGATGGTCAGGAAAAGGATGTGAACTACATTGGGGGATCTGGTTTCCAAGGAAACAGGTTTGGAGGACAGCAAGGTAATAGACTCTTCAGTGGACAGAAGAGTGATTTCACAAGCAATCAAAACTCTTCTGGCTTTGGACAGAATGCTGGTTTCCAGAAGCCTTTTCAACAAGGTAATCAGAGGACTTATGGATGTTCCTCTTACCAAGCACCTCCTGTTGCTAATGCTCATGAGAGAAAGATGGAGAGTATGATGGAGCAGTTGCTGGAAGGACAGACTAAGATTGATGTGGACGGCAACAGAAAGTTAGATGCTGTTTATGAGGATTTCAATGGGAAGTTTGAGTCTCTAAGTACTCATGTGAAGCAATTGGACACTCAGGTGAGCCAAATTTCAAGCTCCATTAAGGGGAAGAGTGTTGTGGACACCCACATTAAGGCCTGGTCAGTGTACATTGATGATGGATCACACCTAGGTGAAAGATTTGAGCTAAATACAGCTGAACTGGTGGAGGAGGCTGAAAATTCTGAATTTGAAGAAAATCTTTCGGGTGGAATCTATGAAAACTTATCTGCATCGATCGACGCACCTCTGGCGTTGATCGTTGCACGTCGTGGACAGACAGATTCACATGATTTTTATGGCATTGATGCAGAGGCAGATTAAGAGCTTAATCGTCTATTCCCTGGAGTGTCTGAGATAACTCAACAGGAGATTGATGAGGTCAGACAGTTAGGAGAGATTGGTGAAGAGTTGGAAGAAATTCCACCATCTGATGATCCACCTTATCACCCTTGTGTGCAAAGGTACTTGGAGAAGATGCTACCAATGGACGAGATGCTGAAGGATTGGGTTATAGTGGTTCCTCAACAGATAAGTGATGTGCTATTAACTCGGATCCCTAAGAAGCTACCTGATCCTGGGATATTTGTGCTGAGTTGTTCTATTTTTGAGGATGGTTTCAAGCGCTCTCTGTGTGATTTAGGAGCTGCTGGAAGTCTCATGCCATACTCTGTGGCAGAGAAGCTGGGGATGATGGATTTTTCACCCACTAGGACCTCTCTTGTCCTAGCTGATCAAACAATAAGGATTCTGGAAGGAGTTTTTGAGGACGTCCCAGTAAGAGTTGGGAACTACTTGGTTCCGACAGACTTCTTGGTGCTTAAGTACGGCAGTGAGCAGGATGATGCTTTGATACTGGGAAGACCATTCTTAGCCACAGCTGGAGCAGTGATTGATGTGAGGCACAGTTTGATTGATCTCCATCTGGGAGATGAGCCACTGCACTTTAAGATGGACATGTTGCGTAAGCCACTGATAGATGAGCAGACCTTCACTATTGAGGATGGATATGGAGCGAGACGAGTAACACTTTGGTCTTGGATCCTGGAGAACATTTCACTCCTTCTTTTCTTGGACGAGTTCACACTGATGAAGCTTACTCTCCACCTTGGATGAGGAGACTTGCTTAGAGGAAATCACAGTCTCTGTCGGGATCTCCACCAACCTGATCTTGTTCGTCCGGTCAAGCTAATGACCTTAAACAAGCGATGAGTGGGAGGCAACCCACTGTTATGTTTTCGTGTTTTTCTTTCTTATTTTTGGTGTTTTTCTTAGGATTTCACGTTTTTATTTTGTTTTTGCTAAGTTTCTAATACAGAACACTGTCTGGATATGTGTGACGATCGATGCACTTGTGCAACGGTCGTTGCAGGGAGAAATGACGAAGAGATGGGATCGCCTTGTGACGATCGTTGCGGTCCTGTGCAACGGTCGTTGCAAGTGGTTCAATTGAAAAATTAAGGTACGCGTGCTAAACCGGAATCAATTTGGTTCAACAGTGTCGATCGTTGCATCTATGCATCAATCGTTGCACACACGATCCAGGTAAGTGCCTTAACCCCTCTTCTCTTCTCTTCTTCCCCATTTCGCCGTCCGTACAACCGCGACTCTTATACCCTAAATCTCTCAAATCTTCATCATTTTCTCTGATTCAAAGCTTGATTCTACTTATTTTCACACCCCCTATCTATTTCTCTAACCTGTTTGAAGTGATTTCAAGGTAAGAGCTCTTAAATTCGTCATTTTCGGATTCGGTTCTAGGGTTTAGAAATTAGGGATTTTTGGCTTGAAATTGATGATTTCGTACTGAATTAGACCTGATTAGGATTGATTGGTGATGGAATAATGATGTATGTGAGATTTTGGAACGGATTTAGAAACGTTTTTGAGGATTAATTGTCGGCTGTGAAATCGCCCTACAACGATCGACGCACTTGTGCAACGGTCGTTGCATTGCGATTCCACATGGAGATTCTGCCGAGACTTATGTGTTTTATTTTCTTGCAGATGCCTCCTCGACCAGCTCGAAAACGTCGAGCGACCACAACAGCTGCAGCTACAGCTCATCATCCTCCGCCAATTGAGTGGTTTCCTCGAGACTCGACATATCCTGAGCCTTATCAGAGAGATCAGGAAGCGATACAGCCGCCCTGGCCTAGAGCGGATAAGGTGCTGATTCCGACAGACAAGGTCTGGGGTATGGACATTGATCAGTTGCTTAAGACTGACACATTCACGGAGAGGCCACTACTTGACCATTGGGACGAGTTTGATACATTTCTCTACAATGGTTGATGTGGCATGACGCTTAAGTCGACCAAGTTTGCGGACTATTCGACTTGTAGGAGTCTAGGCATCGATGAGCAGGTGCTGACATTGTGTAAGGGCATTGGTCTGGGGACAATGCCAATGCAGCATTACGAGTTGTACCCTGATCTGGTGAGACAGCTGCTAGCCACCTGCAGAGTGATTTACCCTGACCCAGAGAGCAGGAAGGCTTCAGGAGGTTTCTTTACCTTCATGTGCTTAGGAGCCAGGTATCGGATTCCCCTTCTTGATATCTATCGGATTTATGGATTCAGCACTGAGCCTACACGTATTGGTATGTCTCTTGAGTGGGATGTGCCAGAAGCTCAGTATTTCTGGGACTGTGTTGGCAACGGTCGATATCGCTCGAGGACGACGAAGCTGATACAGGTGAGGCATCCTGTTCTCAGATATGTCTTGCGCATCTTGGGACGTACTCTGTTGTGCAAAGTTGAAGCCAACAAGATGCGTAAGAACGAGCTGGAGATGCTTTTCATCGGGTTGAGGGAGCAGTTTACTGAGACTGATTTGAGAGATCCCACCAGAGGACTCAACCTAGGAGCTGTCTTTGCTCATCACTTGTGCGGTCTGCAGAAGAAGCCATTCGATGGGAAGGACACTGAGACAGTAGGGAGTCTTCTTACTCCCATTTTCAGGCATTGCAGGATTCCCTTAGAGGGTACGGAGTGTGACGACAGCAAGGAGTACCTTGATTTCACCCACCTGCAGAGTGCTACATGGCTGAAGGAGGGACGTATTTGGGTCTATTATGATCCGCTACGAAGCGCGGTATAGATCTTCCTGCTGCTGGTATGACACAGATTGATATGTTGGATGCCTTGAGATTCCAGCCTCCTACGCGAGATCAGCGCAGCGTGCCTACGATGGCTCATCCGCTGGGAGACCCTTCTACACGCCCTTCTTCATCATCTGCACCGGCACCTGCTGCTCCTGCTGATGATATTGGTCCTTATCCCGAGCCTTCGGTACCTTTTGGTGATATGTCTGAGGGAGAGTGGAGAGAGCGTGAGGATGGTATTCTACGGAGGATCTGGAACTTCATGAGTACCTACACTTGCAGGAGACAGCCGCAGATACATCACCCAGGACCTTCTAGTCGACGTAGACAGCGATCTCCGACTCCCGAGGTTTCCAGCGACACCGATCCATATGCTGGAATAGATGACGAGTGAGAGTAGTGGCTTCTTTGGACATCGGTTCTGTATTTCTTTTTCATTTTTCTTTTGCATTTTTCTTTTGATTTCTTTAGGATACTTATGTTTGGATGATGTGTTTGCTTTGAGACTATCAGTTGCTTTAATTTTGTCTATTTGAATTGATCTTCAGCTTGCAGGTTTGAAATTTGATGATTTCTCACGGACTAACCTGCTAACTTGCTGATTGTTCTCGGATATCACAATGCAACGATCGACACGGTCCTGTGTGTCGATCGTCACAACACGAAAATCGCATTGCAGCGATCGTTGCGGTCCTGAGCAACGATCGACACATGACGCAAATTGCCTTGCAACGGTCATTACATTTATGTATCGATCGATGCATGAGCGACAGAGGTAAAAATCAGACAGAACTCAACACATCCTTAACATTTTTGTTTTCTTTTCACCAATCCTTAGCTTAACACTATTGGGGACAGTGTGTTTCAAGTGTGGGGGAGGTGGTACTGACTACTATCTTTCTGTTTTCTTAGAGTCAGTCCGTTTTTCAAAAAAATTTGTTTTATTGAGTCAAAACAAGTTTAAGTAGGAAACAGTGAATTTTTGAGAAGTTAACAACATCTTGAAGGAACTTAAGTAACCATTGGGATGAAGTTGCAGGAACTATCTATGACTATTAGAAAACCCAACACGGATCAACCTACTGAGGACACCCATATCAATTCAGGTATTCAGAGAATCCTTTTACTGGCTTCACCCCTAATTTGACTTAAATTTCTCACCTAAGGGCTTGGTATACGTTGAGTCGGAATCCTTTGTTAGTTCTGACACAGCTTGTAAACCTGTCCGAGTATGGTTCCCTTCTCCCCTTCCATAAAGTAAAAAAAAGTGTAATAAACCGAAGATGATCTATTAGCTCCGAAGTGGTCACGGGAGTAGTAGCAAACACTATTACCTCATGTGCGATCCATGGAATGTGTCCAAAGTACACCCCTTAACGGGAAGAGCACTGATAAAAAAATAAAATGATACCCAATGGGGAAAAATGAGAATGCTAAGGAAGGGAAAAGAGAAGAAAAGGAACCATAAAAAGATAGTATGGTGGTCTAGAGCTGACAAAGTAAGAATCCATGTGCCCTTTGATCGATAATCCTTAGGTGAGACCGTACTTAATATTCTTAAGAAGTCAGTAGGGTGAATTTGAATTGCTTGGATTGATTGTGGAGTTTACTTAGGACAGTTGCTAAGTGTGGGGGAAGTACATGTTGGTCTTGGTGTCTTGCAGTTGATTCTTTC
Organism: Orychophragmus violaceus; assembly: GCA_030180135.1. Classification (NCBI taxonomy): domain Eukaryota; kingdom Viridiplantae; phylum Streptophyta; class Magnoliopsida; order Brassicales; family Brassicaceae; genus Orychophragmus; species Orychophragmus violaceus. The sequence goes on from CM058233.1 coordinate 31,267,290, forward strand.
AGTGGTTTACTAAGGGGAATCTGAGTGTTGTTGCTTCTAAGACAAAAAGAGTTTCTGAAAGTTTTCAAACCTCTTCACCATGTTTTAGTTCTCTGTTTTGCTTGAGGGCAAGCAAAAGCTAAGTGTGGGGGAGTTGATATATCATGGTTTTTACCTGTTTTAGACCATGATATAAGTATGTTTTAGAGTCTTTTAGTGTTTATTTAGAGTCTTTTACAGGTGTTATTAGGTACTAGCACGTTTGGAGTGGATTTGGAGTTATTGGAGCTTTTGGAGCATTTTGGTGTTTTGACCCGAGAGATAGAGCTCACCGTCCGAAACAGAGTAATGCATCGATCGACACACTATGTGCATCGATCGACACACGAGCGAGATGGGCCAAACTCGGCGGTTTAATGAAGAATGAAGATATTGCAATTGTGCCTAGAAATTTCCAAGAATTACAAAGAAGCCCCAAGACGTGATTTAGCTATATAATTAGGTTTTTACATCAGTTTTATGAGACGCTATCATACTTAGAGCATAGAGTTTTTAGAGCTTGGGGCTGATCTGATTCATGTATTGCTTTCTGCTTATTTTGGAGAAGATTTCGAACCCCTTTACTTATTTAATCTCTTTTATGCAATCTATTAATTCATTGATTATGTTTTCATATTCTATGTCTGAGTAGATTCATAGTTAGGTTTAGGATTCTCACTAAGGATTCTATGACTTGATAGATATAATTAATTCAGTTAAGGATTCATATCAATAGATGTTCTTCAAGCTAAATTGTGTTTAATGTTGGTTCTAACTTGATCACTTAGAATCTAGACATTAGGTTGCTAGATTGACACGAAAGTGTGGTTTAGAATCTGAACTATTTAGGTTGAGCAATTTAATTACTCGCAAAGAAATTTCGTTTAATTGAATTGTGAACATATCGAACTTGATTGTTAAAGCTGGTTTAATCTGTTAGGAAATACAAAGACATTTGGATTTCTGCAATTAGGCTTAAAGAATTCTCACAACGAAAGTTGGTTAATTCTATATCTGTGTTTTGAGTTCTAGAACTGTACTCAATTTGATCCTGACTGAATGATTTATCTGCTTGTCTGATTTCCCGAGAACTCCCTAGACTTAGCGCTTTTAGTTAATTGCTTTCAAACCAATCCTGCTATTGATTTACTTTCTTGTTTTGCTTTTAGTTTTCTAATCATATTTGCTTTCTCCTAGTTTAATCTTTTATGTTCTAAATCTATCGTTGCCCTGAGTCCTTGTGGATTCAATACCCTAAGTACTACATTGATATTGTTGTGCACTTGCAGTTAGTATAGGGATTAAAACTTTACACCTATCAGCCATGTGCTAGGTGTTGGAATTGTGTCCAGCAATCTCTGTACTGTCTCTATAACGTAAGAGTATGTCAGTGATCAGACATAAGTCATACAATGCTGGGGGTCATGATGGCTTGCTAGAGTCCGCTCATGATCTATAAGTCTTGGACTTATTGCCTTTATTGTATGATCCCATATGGGTCACACGCTTAAGCTAGCAGGAAATAATGTTGGAACGGCTTAGCAGAAGTACGACAAAAGTGCTAGGCATTTGTCGTACTAAGAGAGAAAGACTAATGGGTCTGATTAAATGGGATTTAATCAGATTGGGCCCAAAAGCCCAAAAGGGAAAGAGAAGGCTTTTAAATGACTAAAAGCCAAGTCTTTTCTCCCTTAACCTGAACCCTAGCCGCGTTTTCTCTCCTCTCTCTGCGCCAGCCTCCTTGTGGTCTAGCAGCCAGTTTCCTGTGATTGCGTGTGTGAGCCTTTGGAGGATCCATCTCTCGGTGTATCTCCCTGATCATTGACCTGTTCTTCTTTCCGCTGCAACTAACAGGTAAAAGGTGAGATCATCTAATGTTTCTAAATAAGAACACCTAGATCTAATGCATGTTTAGGTTGATATCAATATGAGAATTGAATCAGGATCAACTGAACATTCCTACAGTGGTATCAGAGCCATTGGTTCTGTAGGTTTCTTGTTTAGATTCAAGTTTTAGGTTGTTTAGAAGTATTTGAATCAATCTATGCATGTATTGATAAGAAAATACTTAAGAAACATTAATTAAGAACCTAAAACACCTAATGAAAATCGCAAACCATAGCTTTTAGCTTGGTATATGCGATCGGCCCTAGGTTTTGGATCGATCGGCCGGTATGGTTAAACCGGCTGGATCGTGGCCATGGGCTTGGGTCGAATGGTCGCGTGAGAGATGATCATCTCGTCCCGATCACGTCCCTGCAACCGGCCGACCATGTGGAACAAATCGGCTAGGCCGATCGTTCCGGCTGCGACAAGGCCGAGAGCTTGGTCGAGTCATTGCCCGGCCGGACCGTCTCGATCGTCCCAAGCGCGGCCATCACGATCTTGGATCGAGAGATGGCTAAGTTGGCGGCTAGGGTTTGATTGCGTGAAGATCACGACTAGGTCGTGATCGGTTCACGTGATCAAATCGGTTCGGTTCGGTTTAAAATTTAATTAAAATCTAATCGTTCTGGTTTAATAAACAGATTTTAATAAGTTTATTAAATCTGGTTAAACCGGGATAAGAAATCCAATGTCGAAAGAAATATTGGATTTAGTGCCTAAACTAGGAATTTCTAATTTGATTTGGTTGGACCAAATAAATTGAGAAATTCCGGTTTAGTAAATAACCGGTTGACAATTGTGGTCATCGTAGTAATTGAAACTTGGTTAGACCAGTTTTAATGAACCAAACCGGTTATGTCAATTAATTGGACAATTGGGTCATGTCTTGGACATGGACCAATTCTTGGGCCTCGGGCCAAGAAGTTAAAACAATTGGGCCATTAATTGAGTCTTTCTTCAGATTAATTTAAAAACTATTTTATAAAATTATAAAGTCGTTTTAAATTAAAGTTTCCGAAATTTTATAATTAGAAAGTTTCTTAAAATAGAAGTTTCTGAATTTGCGGGTTTTGGATTTCAAGAAGTTTCTAAAGTTAGAAAGTTTCCGGTTTTAGAAAGTTTCCAATTTTAGAAAGTTTCTAAAAATAGTAGGTTTCCATAAATAGAAAGTTTCCCGAAATAGTAATCTTCTATTTTGGGAATGATTTTAATAAACCTACGAACCTCAAATAATATCAAGCGTTGGATGTCTTGTCCAGGCTATGTCAGCTGTCAAAGCCCATTCAATTGCATTCATGGCCTTACAGTGTGAGGATGTCTGCTTTTGCGTGGGTAAGACGGTTTGTGATTCATAAATGTCATTGGGAGTCCCAGACATTAATGATTACATGACTGTATAGTCCGGTTTTCTTGACTAGGCCATCGGGAGTCCCGGGCCTTGAGACATCAGAGTGGATTGGGCCTCGGGCCCAGATTCACAACCAAGAGTTATATCACGGATATAATTAGCCGATATAGGGCTTACCGATATAAGCTAAGGTTGGGTGACGGCCAGTGGCCCACTTTAATCTTAGTTATATGTGGATCTTGGAATCATTATATTCTATTGAGGGTAACTAATGTTATTGAATATAATGCGTGATTAATCATATTAATTTTAATACGAGATTAATCATATTGAACATATTAACTAAAATCCTTTTATCTTAAATTTCAGTTATGACTAGCACAAACAATCAAAACACTTTCTCGATCCGGTCTGTCCTTGAGATGGACAAGCTGAACGGATCAAATTTCTTGACTTGGTCGCGGAACCTGAGGCTAGTCCTCAGACAGGAGAGAAAGGACTATGTCCTTGAGAGAGCTCTCCCCGTAAGAATCGGGTCCAATGCCTCCCATGCAGTATATAATGCTTGGAATAAGCATTATAATGATGCGGTAGATGTGCGTGGTATGATATTGGCTACCATGGACTCAGACTTGCGGGAGCAATATGAGAACATGGAGTCGCCAATAGAGATGATCAGCAGCCTGAAATTGAAATTTCAGGAGCAGATACGAGTGGAGAGATACCAGTTGGTTAAGTCTCTCACTAGCTGCAAGCTACCAGATGATCATCCAGTAAGTCCTCATATCAGTAAAATGATAGGTTATATAGATAATCTGAGGAAACTGGATTATCCAGTTGGCCAGGAATTGGCAACTGAGATCATTCTGCAGTCACTGCCGTCAAGCTATGATAAGTTCGTAAGGAACTATATCAAGAAAGGCTTAACGAAGACGTTGACTGAACTGCATAATATGCTCAAGACGGTTGAGCCAAACGTGAAGGGTAGGTTTATGAAACCTAGTACTGACAAGGGTGAAGACAAAGTTGTCCAGATTTTGAATCATGGCAAGCGTGTGTCTTCTGAGCCCAAGTCAGATACCTCTTACGTTGGTAAGTGCTGCTACTGTAAAGAGATAGGGCATTGGAAGAGAGATTGCATAAAATTCATGGAAGACGATGAGGAGTTGAAGTTAATGTATGAGACTACTTCCTCAGGTATTCATGTTATTACTTCAAGTTCTACCTTATAGGTATTGGATACTGGTTGTGACACTGATATTTGTGAAAATATGCAGAGCCTAAACAACAGTAGAATGTTGAAGGAAGGACAAGTGGAACTGCATGTCTGGAAGGAGCTTTGGAAGCTGCCTCAGCCGTAGGGTTTTCACTTGTAGATGCCTTCGAGGCTTGGTTTTGTATTAAGTAATTGCTACAATGTACCTGCTTTAAGCAGAGTTGTTTTTCATTTTCTTGTAAGAATTTGAATGTTTTCATTTTGATAAAAGACAAGTTTTGTTCTTTTGATCTTAATGAAATATTTATTGTAGCACCCTATTCAAGGAATGGGTTTTGTATCTTAAACCAAAGAGTGCCTAAATATAACATAAATACCGAATTGGTTTAAATCTGATGAATTAAACCTGAATTTTCTTGGTACAAAGTCTTGGTCACATAGAGTAAGACGGATTCAGAAATCCCATAGTTATGGACTGTTGGGCTCATTTGATACGATATCTTATGAGACTTGAACTCTGTTTACTGGACCAAAAGACAATGGGCCCATCTTAGCCGAGCTAGAGAAAGGCCCAAAGGCTTATTGGAGATTGAACATACTCATGTATGTGGTCCGATGAGCAACAATGCCAGAGAAAATTTTCTAGTACTTCATTGTCTCGACTGATTAATTCAGTGAGTAAGACTGTGTTCATTTGATGAGACACAAGTCGGAATTCTTTGACATGGTCGAAAGAGTTCCATAATGAGGTATAGAATCTGAGTGACAGAAGTATTAAGACTCTGAGTTAAATCAAAGTGAGAATACTTAAGTCATTGATGGTGTGATCATCTGAATGAGTGTGAAGTCGTTTCACAGCTCAATTCTCCTGAAAAACCTGGAGGTGTTTCTGTGAGAAAGAATCAGATCTTATCAGAAATGATTAAAGATGAATCACACGAATCTTCCATGATATTTTAAGAATAACGCTCTAGAAATATCTAAGTTTACGCTAAAATAGTTCCACAAATATCAGTTGAAAGACACCACGTTAATGTGGATTGGAATCGATCCAAATTTGTCTTTACTGATTATTTGTAGTTGTGCTACTTCGCTGGTTGTCCTAGAGAAACTAAGGCTTGTTACTTTTACGTCCAATCTGTTTTCTAAGAAGGGAAGTGATTTTCAAGAAGAACAGTGGGAGTAAAAGCATAACTCAAAGTTTTCTTAAGGAAACCAAGGCTCGGTACTTTTACGACCATTCTGTTTTCTAAGAAAGGAAGTTACTTTCCAAGAAGAACAGTGGGAGTAAAAGTACAACTCGAAGAAATTCGAGAAATACAGGAGGCTGCTTTAACCTATTGAGGGAGAGCAGCGGAAGGATTTACAGACTTCTGTAGAATCTACACCTGTGGAGCCTGAAGTTCGCAGATATGAAAGAATCAGTCACTAATACGAGAGTGATTTCTCGTCATTAGTTGAACCTGATGATCATTGAAAGTTCGCATGATCTGATGATCAACGAAAGCGACGAATCTGCGAAGTTCAAAGAAGTGAAAGTGAGCTCGGACTCCGAAAATTACATTTTATGTAAGTTAGCTTCATTGATTGACATGGATGGAAGCAAACATATCGGAGTTGGAATCTTCGTTCTGTTGAAGTAGTCAAGGTTTTGACTTGAACAGGAACGAAGCGGAACTGTGTGTTTACTAATAGATTACTGGGAGCGATATTGCATTTCTCAAAGTGTATGTCGATGACATACTGATTCTCGGATATAACGTCCCAACGCTGTAGTCGGTAAAGGACTAGCTTGGGAGTTGGTTTTGTGATTGACATGGGTAAAGCCACGAAAGTCTTGGATTCTGGATCTAAAGATAGAGATCCAGAAGAGCTGGTAGGACAAAGTCAGAATTCTTAAATTGACAAAGTCCTACACGTTTTGAGCAATCCAAGAAGGGTTTTATGCCAATGTCACATGGCATTAAGTTAAGCAAGATACAGTATCCTACGATAACTGATGAGCTTAAATGCATGGATAGGATTCCATATGCTTCGGTAATTGGATCTATCATGTATGCCATGAAACGTACTTGTTTGATGTTGCTTTAATGCTAAGCAAGACAAGTAAAGACCAGTCAGATCCAGCAAAGAATCAAGTTTCCTAAAGTATGTCCTAAAGTATTTGAGGAATACTAAGGATAAGTTCTTGATTTACGGAGAAAGTGATGTGCTACAAGTCAAAAGAGTCTGAAAGGCAAGTTTCCAACAGACAAAGATGATTTCCGGTCACAGTCCGGTTATATCTTGTGTCTGTCTGGCAGTGCAAGGCACTGTTGCTGACTCCATGACTTAAACTGAACATTTCGCAGCTTGGAAAGCGGCAAAAGAGGTTGTTTGGAAAGAAGAGTTCGTCACTGAACTTGATGTGATTCCCAGCATAGATGAGACTAGCTGCACATCAGAGGTCCAAACACCTTGAGATAAATGACAGAGATGTTAAGTAGATCAGCAAGTTTCAACAAATGAGAACGTTGCTAATCTATTAACGAAGCCACTCCTTAGCCCTAAGCACGAGTCACGGACTGTAGCTGTAGGATAAGTGAAGTTAAGATGTAGTCTTAATTTCAGTGGGAGTTAGTAAAGGGCTTTATTTAGTTATTGATATGTTCTTGTAAAACATTTGAGATGTTTAATAATGAAATTATTATTTCAAGATTATTTTAACTGTGATGAAATAATCGTTCCAAAATGATATGAAGCATTTTATAGGTCATCGAAGTAAGTGACTTGATCTTGAGTCATCAAAGTCATTTAACTTGATCATGAGATCCTATATTTGATAAATGTTTTATATCATCCTGTCCCTAGTCGAAGGTTGTTGAAATTGGAACACCAACAACCGTGTGAGACTGGATTGGTACGTGACTTATGACAAAGTCTCAGTGTGTCATAGATGCTCGGCATCAAAGTCAGTACATAGGTGTATGTTGGGAACATACGACCGGACAAGACCCGCTTATAAGAACTCTTCAGGATATTTATATCTGTGTCATAAGAGATTCTTACTACGACTATAGAGTATAGTCCTTAGACCTGAGTTCGCATGCATGTGACTGCATATGGACTGATGCACTTTGATCATTGTCTAACGCTGTCGTTCCGCGATAGCTATAAGGACCTTGTTTGGGTACATCCTGAAATGAGTAGTTTACAGTGATGGAACAAGATGGGATTTGTCCCTCCAATATAAATGGAGTGAATATCTCTAGGCCAATCGGAGATTTGAATACTGGAAAACGCATGGCCATGCTCAAACGGACTTTCCCGAGTCGTTTGGATTGTCAGTATCAAATCAGAGTCCGATGAACAAGATTAGGCTTTATAAGGATGACACTAATCTTGCCTTATGACTAATCGAGATATTGAGACGAAAGGGACTATGAATACAGAGATTCCAGTTCAAGTGGGAGATTGTTGGAATTGTGTCCAGCAATCTCTGTACTGTCTCTATAACGTAAGAGTATGTCAGTGATCAGACATAAGTCATACAATGCTGGGGGTCATGATGGCTTGCTAGAGTCCGCTCATGATCTATAAGTCTTGGACTTATTGCCTTTATTGTATGATCCCATATGGGTCACACGCTTAAGCTAGCAGGAAATAATGTTGGAACGGCTTAGCAGAAGTACGACAAAAGTGCTAGGCATTTGTCGTACTAAGAGAGAAAGACTAATGGGTCTGATTAAATGGGATTTAATCAGATTGGGCCCAAAAGCCCAAAAGGGAAAGAGAAGGCTTTTAAATGACTAAAAGCCAAGTCTTTTCTCCCTTAACCTGAACCCTAGCCGCGTTTTCTCTCCTCTCTCTGCGCCAGCCTCCTTGTGGTCTAGCAGCCAGTTTCCTGTGATTGCGTGTGTGAGCCTTTGGAGGATCCATCTCTCGGTGTATCTCCCTGATCATTGACCTGTTCTTCTTTCCGCTGCAACTAACAGGTAAAAGGTGAGATCATCTAATGTTTCTAAATAAGAACACCTAGATCTAATGCATGTTTAGGTTGATATCAATATGAGAATTGAATCAGGATCAACTGAACATTCCTACACTAGGAATCCTAGTTGATACTTGAAGCTCCGTGGATGTAATTATCTGTGAAACTTTGAAAGGGATGAACTTAAGCTTGAACGAGGTAACACCTTTCCAATCATCGTTAACAGGATTTTCTGGTGACATCATAGCCATTTACAGAAAGATCAAGCTACCAAAACTCGCTGGAGGAATCACCAAGGTCGTCGAATTTTTGGTCATTGACCGTCCGACAATCTACGGAGCGATCGTGGGAATTCCATGGATAAACTCCAGGAAAGCTGTCCCGTCGACTTATCATCTCTGCATGAAGTTCCCAACCCTTTCCAGGATAAGGACAATTTTGGGGAGCCGAGGGCAGCCACCTTTAAGTAACCCTCGGAGCAACGAATCTTGTCGACAAACAGGCATAACAGAAAGAAGTTATCTGGCCCTCCGCATGAACAACCACAATCAGCGTTTCTATGCGAGAGATTTGGTCCTAAGAAGAGTATGGCGAAGTCCGACACTTCAAAGGACCCGATTGGATTGGGAAGGACCATACATGATCAAAAGAGAAATCCGCCCTGAAGTGTACGAGCTCGAAACCATGGACAATACTAGGATACTGAAAGGATGGAACGCGATGCATCTAAGGAAATTCCGCTACTAAAGACTTCAACATCCTATTCATGTCTCTTTTTCCGCCTTCAACTGGACTCGGACGTGATGACACGATCCGACGACTCAGACAGTGGTCCTTGGTGGACGGTTATTTCATCACCGTCACCTGCGTTGGTGCAGGCAATGGGAATACCCTCACCCAATGTAAGATCTTGACCCACCCATTCTTCAGGTCCATAGTAGTCGAATTCATTAAGCAGATCGCCGGAGCCAACTGGCGCAAGTGGCTGCAAAGACTAGAAAGCCACCACCTTCGCTCCAATTTTCGCATCCTTCTTTAGGTTGTTTAAGTAGGTTGGGTGATAGATTGCAGGAAGCCCCATTCAATTGTTGAGCCATGCGGAAATCGAATCATCATCTTGAAGTAACACATCGTCATGACGTTAATCATCATCCATTCGTTCATCTGTCCTCATCGCTTGACGGATCATATTCATTCGTCTCGCTTGGATAACACGGTCAAGGGAGAAATGCCTTTTCCAGTTTGTGTTCTCGTTCTGTGTCTTCCCGGTGAGGTCAATCATGTTCTGCGGAGACCTTAGGTGGATATCCTTTTCTGCAAAGATAAGAAAATAAAAGAAAATATAAAAAAATAAGCCAACAACAAACATAAACGACACGAAACCAAATGACCAAATAGGCTACCGAGTTTTACCCATTTTGATTTCTCAGCGAAATACAATCCCCCTCAATGAACGCCTCGTCGATCAAAACATAGAAAAATGGTGCCTACATTGACGATCGTTATTTTCAAAATCTGAAACAATCGTCCGATGCGGATAGGGATTGAGGTAATACTCAGGGCCACTCTTTCTCAGAATCATGATCAACAAGTTCCGAAGATGTAACACTCGAACATCGACATCGCTCTCAAAATTGTGGACTAGCGTACCGATAAAATGCTGCAAGCTACGGGAGTTAGCTGCGTAAGAGCCCGTTTATGACGCCGAAGGTAGCGGACGATGAGCCCATGGACAGGAAACCAGAGGAAGCATGATCTGAAGAAATGCTCATACACCAATAAATAACCTTTCAGGGGAGAGTCAACTCGGTCACTGGAAGATTGCACGTTTTCGGGACTAACAAGTGTATCCTCGAACTCCTTGATCGTTGCACCAAAGCATTGACCATTACCCGGAAACACGGTATCCGGTCAGGTCGAGGAGCATGGTCAGCTAGTATGAGACCTGGTCGACCCCGGGAGATTCCCCAGCGGAAGAAAAATTGGCACAGCCGTAATTCATCGTATGATTCGTCATACCGCCACATCCGTCCGCCAAAAAATGCAGTAGAATAAAAGCCCAAACTTGGAGAAGATCCAAAGCTTCAAATTTCACAAGAACGAGAAATAAAACTTTGACAAAACTCACAAATACTAGGAGGGAATTAGAGAGAGAAATTATCTTTGAGTTATTCTCTTTGGAGTGAAGGAGTAAAAAATGAAGTGAGGAGAAGTGAATACTTATAGATTTTACAAAGGCATGGAACTATGGGATGATTACACTTAATCACTTTAGCATAAGCATGCTTAAGCAAATCATGATGGAGCTGATCATGATTAGGCATGGTGTCGGAATCGGCTTGGCTTTGCACAAGAAAATCGATTACGGCCGAAGGATCCAAGAGGATCATCATGTACACGCCGACGGGTGTGAGACGACTTACTCGAGAAGTCGGAACGAATCCAACTCGGAAATGCCGTTCCAAAAAATCCATCACGCTATAATGGACAATGGCCGAAGTACGACGAACGATTCAGACAAACCTTCTTCGCAAAAGGAAGAGCAACGAAACAAAATTGGCCAAATCGAATCTTTCGGACAATTTTTCTCCTTGAATATTAAATAACCTCGCCATCATCACGCTCGAGTCTGAAGAGCTGGGGGGCTAACTGTTGGGGTCAAAATCCCCTCGATAAAAATAATAGCCCAAAAGCACAGTTAAGCAATCGGACACAGACGTTCATCATATTTCATACGAATGGAGCTTCGTATAGTTAATATGTTATACGTAGCACTTCTTATTGATGACGTTTTGTATGAATAAGATTTTATACGAAAAGCTACAAATGGATAACATTTTACACGAAACGGACAAAACTATTAAACCAAACATTCAAATGGATCAATCGGATAAGCAAATCACTCGACAGAATCCTCGGATAGGCGAAAACATCCGTACAACAAAATTCCAAGCTGAACCAGATCGGATCCGGCTAAACCAGCTCAGAAATTCCGAGCTGAAACCGCTCGGATCAGAGAAAAACCATCTCGGAACTTCCGAGATGAACCAGCTCGGATCCGAGCTAAACCAGATCGGACATTCCAAGCTGAACAAGCTCGGACTTTCCGAGCTGAACAATCTCAGATCGTCCCTTCTCCTTTTCTGAGCAAAATCCATTCCTTCGGATGTTCCGAGCTGAATGCATTCCTTGGAAACTTCCGAGCTGGATTTACTTCTCAAACATTCCGAACAGATGTTCCACTTAGATTATACGTTCGAAAATTTGCCGATATCTTCTTCTGCGGACGCGCAACTAGCCGCAACCCATCTTCGGAACATCAGCGTATACGTTCTTAGCCATTTACAAGAATTTTCGGACAAAGTCATACGAAATACAAATTTAGGCTTAACCCACAAAAATAATATTTCCGAGACTTTGGGCTGAATCAAGAAATCTACGCTCAAATGGATTCGGATCATCTGTTCTTGGCCCATTCGGAAAAATAGGTTAAGCAGAAAGATAATCGACAAAAGAAGAGGATAAACTCGAAGAAGGGAAGAAGAGAATATCTCCGAGAAGAAGAGGAAAATCCATACTGAAAATGTAAATCTTAATGGAAATGGAAGAAGACGATAACAGGAAGATTTCTGAATATCTTGCGGAATAAGATTCTCGAAGGCGACTTGCGGAAGCTATGTAAGGAGATGAACTTCCTACGAATTAAATATCTCGAAAAACCCTAGAATCTAGACTTAGAACTTAAAAGTTTCTGTAAGCCTTTTTTGTTCTTTGTACTCACTTTTCGATCTATTATCAATAAAATATCATCCGGGTTCTTATTTCGGTGTGTTTACTTTGGAGATTTATGTTTCCTAATAGTTTAGCTCTACAAGTTTGACAGTGCGAGTTCTGACTCTCACAGAGTTGAAGAGATAGGTGTGTCGTAGTCGGAGAAGAGTAGGTCAGACATGTTTTCGTGTTCGAGTTTGTGTAACAAGCTTCAAATAACTAGATTCTAAGTTAGCCTTGTATGAATAATTCTGAACCACCTAAGATGATCCTTGGATGCCCAATGCCTTCACATATTTTTGTAATTTCGTTTTTCATTGTTTGCTATTAGATAATTAGTTTGTATGACACACACCCAATCTCTTTGTCTAACTCTCCTTTAATCGTTCTTGTCTGTTCAAATAGGTGTATAGTCAATGTGGATCAATACCCTAAATACTACTTCACACACTTGTGCACTTGCATACTAAGGGATTTATAATTTAAAATTTGAATGTCCTGACCGTAAAGAGGTGCCTCAGCATCCGAACTTTTTGGCTGGAGAGCACCGGGCAGCGTCATCCATAAGGGAGCCTATGACCTTCTAAAATAAAACAAAAGGTAAATTTACTTTACCTTTTTTCTTATTTCTCTTGCCCTCTTCCTTTCTGTTCAGGAGCCATTGTCTCCTCTCCATAAACAAGGCTCCATTATATATTCTCCTTCTCAACCATTGCTGCATCTCTCTCTCAAACTCTCTCTTCTATTTCATTTATCTCTCATTTCTCTTAAGGATTCATAATTCTCACTCTCCATACCAATGTATGCTTATAAATCTCTCACTCTCTCTCATGAAGAACAAGCTGATTCTAAAGAGTAAAAATCCCGGAAATGCTTGGTGTGTGTTTGAAATAGGGAGTTTAGTTTGAATCTGATGAGGACATTGATACGACCGAGCATGACCAAACGGACATGACCGAGCCATTCCCGACCATGGCGATCGCATAATGGACCAAGTATGGCCAAAGGAGGCTTACGTAGAAATTTAACCCGAGCCATGAATCATTTGATCACCCTGAGCAGCATATATGACATTACGAAGCATTTAGACTAATTCGACTATGACCAGCCAGTCTTAAATCAGTCGGCCAAAAAGATGTCCGAGACGAACCCCATCGAAGCTACCGAGACTACCAATCCTGATCAAGACCACACGTTCACACCATGCCCATCCATTTGGCTCATGATAAAGATCAATGGCATATCAGTGATCATCACCGTAAGAGTTGTTCATCCTTGGACCGTGTTATGTCTATTGTCCAAAGGTTATACTCTTTTTCCCATGCAAGATTTTGTCACAAATAAGTTTTCTTTCCAAGGTTTTCAACGAGGGAATCTGAGGCCTGGTCCATTAGACAGAGCGCATGCCCCATCCGGCCTTAGTCTATTACACTGCCCATTGGACTTTGTTTCTTTTCTTGATTTTCGTTTAAGGCATGTTTTCTTGATGTGATTGATGTTGTTCTTCCTGTTTGGGTTCTTTTTGTACGGCTTATTCATTTAGTTGGCTGCATTAGGTTAAATTGCATATTTTCCATTTTTTGTTGCATCTTGCCTTTTTTGTTTATTTGCTTGTTTTCTTGTTTTTCCTTTACACGTGAACGTCCGAGCCGAACAGTTAGAGGACACTGACGATGACAAGCCTGGGCTCGACGACAATCCACTCGACCATAATCATTGACCATTCAACCGGCTGAGAGACCCGGTCTACCAAGGCTGAGTGAGAGAAGAAGAGTTACCATGACCCGTTCACAATGACATTAGACTGACTACTCCTACTTTTTCAGGAAAGGTTAATCCCAAGGCGTATCTGGAATGGGAACAGAGGATGGAGTACATCTTCTACTACTATGCATACAACGACCAGAAAAATGTGGCATTGGCAGCAGCCCAACTCACGGACCACGCCTTATATTGGTGGGGCATAGATTTTTCCGAGTGGAGATGACATCAATATGAGCAGATCACCACATGGGCCACAATGAGATACAGAGACAAAGATACCTACAACAAGATTTCCATAGGGACTTACATAAAAAGTTTCAAAAGGTTGTAGAGGAAGCAAGTCCGTAGAAGAGTATTTTTTGGAGCTTGAGAAACTACAAAACCGACTTGAGTTAGACGAGTTGAAGAAGATTCTAATGGCCCAGTTTATCGATGGCCTGCATGACCATATTGCACGGAAGGTCGAGATCAAACCATACAAGGAAATGCCCGAGCTACTTCATATGACTATTCAGGCAGAGCAACACATCAAGTGGAAGGTTGACTCTGAGAGCCGAGTTAGAAACAACTCAACATGGATGCAACCAGCGCCTAAGGTGGTAGGCAAAGGAAAGGCCATCAAGATTGAGCCGCGGTTAAAGAATCCAAACACTGAGGCTCCTAAAATCAACCGTTCTAAGGAAGGTAAGTTCTTTAGTACTTCTAGAGCTAGATATATTACTTGTTTTAAATTTCAGGGAAAAGGACATATGGCTACAGAATGTCCCAACTGACGAGTCATGATCGTCACTGCGGCGGGAGAGTACGGGTATTAGGAGGAGCAGAAGTAAGACGAGGATAGGTCTGACCAGATATAATATCCAGACGTTGGAAAATTTTTGGTGATCTGGAGAGCCCTCGACGCCATTGTATATCCTGAGACTATCCAACGGAAAAACATCTTCCATACCTTGTGTACCATGAACAACAATGTACATAGGCTCATTATATATAGAGCTTCATGTGATAACGTGACTAGCAGGTACTTGGTTGATAAGCTGGGTCTCCAAGTCACAAAGCATCTGTGGCCAAACCGACTTAGGTAACTTTACAATGATACGGTAATACGGATAGCCGATCAAGTCACCGTACCATGCAATGTGGGTATATAAAGTGACCACGTGGTGTGTGATTTTGTTCCCATGGAAGTCGGCCACCTAATTTTTTGACGGACCTTGCAGTTCAACAAAGAGACTCTACACAACGAATGTACCAATCATCACTCGTTCATCCTTGACAAACATAAGTACCAGCTTGCACCACTCACGCCTTTAAAGATCCACTTAATGCAAATAAAACTTGCAAAGGATAGCAAGGTAAGTGCAACTAATTTTCTTTAAAGAGTCTTTGAATTCTTGTCCTAATGACCTTGAGTTCCCCGGAGAAGGGGTTTCTTTGGTGCATAGGTGTAAAACCGTGTTCTCGGACGAGATCCCTGCCGGTCTACCCCTGATCAGAGGCATTGAGCATCAAATAGACCTCGTGACCGGTTCTGCCTTGCTAAACTGACCGGCCTACAGGATGAACCTGACCGAGTCCAAGGATACATACATGAGAGTCTCAACCCTTGTGTTGTTCCGGTTCTGTTGGTTCCCAAGAAAGATAAAACCTGGAGGATGTGCGTAGAATGCCAAGCAATCAACAATATCACCATCAAGTAGAGGCCTTAAATACCAAGCCTAGACAACATGTTGGATGAGCTGCACATAGCATCCGTCTTCTCAAAGATTGATTTACGGAGTGGCTATAATCAGGTAAGGATGAAGGAAGGGGACGAGTCGAAGATGGCCTTTAAAACCAAAGAGGGCATATACAAGTAGCTCGTCATGCCCTTCAGTCTTCTCAGCGCCCCCAGCATATTCATGAGACTCATGAACCCGTTCATACGGGCCTACATCAGTAAGTTCGGGGTCAGTACAAGGAACAAGAAGACAAGAAGAGGAAGGAGATCACTTTCAAACCAGGAGATTGGGTGTGGTTACACATGCGGCTCGAGAGATTTCCGAACCAAAGGAAGTCAAAGCTTGCACCCCGAGGAGACGGCCCATTAAGAATATTGAAGAAGATCAAAAAAAATGCCTAAAAAAATAAAAAATCCACGAGAGTTACACATTTTGTCTATATTTAATGTTACTGCTTTATCTCCTTTTGTGCAGATGATGACTTTTGGAGGTCAGAACTTTCTCAACATGGTGGGAGTGATGAGGACATCAGTACGACCAAGCTGGACCAGATGGACAATACAAGCCATTTAAGACTATGGGGATAGCACCACGTAAATGGTCCGGCCAAAGGAGGCTTGCAGAGAAATTCAATCGAGCCATGGATAATTTGATCACCAGGAGCAGCATAGACGACATTACAGAGCATTTGGACAACATGAACCATAATCAGCCCGTCCTAAATCAGTTGGTGATGAGGCCATAGAACCAGGACTACCATAAGTAACATCTTTTAGAGTTGGACCAAGAACAAGATCAAGAACAAGGGTGCTAAGAGAGGATTTCAACAAGGCTGTGGAACATCTACTCAACATACTAGAGAACATACCAAGCTTGAACCATTCTGCCTTAGAAGAAGAAGCATATCATATCCAGGACGGTCCCTGCATTAATCTGAGCTTACACACGGTTCAATCCACAAAAGGAAAAGGATCTTCTGTTATTCAGCATTAGTTCAGACAAATTCTCACTGTTTCACTAAAGCTCCAACGGTCCAATTCCATAAACACGTCCAAAGAAGCCACAAAAGGTAAGTTTTCAATTTTTTAATTCAGAATATGGGCTAACGAGTTTCTTGTGTTTGTTTTGTGTTTTTAATTCAATTAGAGTCTGTCTTTGTTTATGTTTGTCATTAGAGTCCCAGAGTTTAGTTTATTACTTTGTATTTTGCTTCAATAACCGCTAGAGGGGCAAAGCTGCTAGAACCAGTATATAAGGTTCCTTTACACCCGTGTTTCTTTTACCCTACATCAATAAACGAATACCTTTCTGTCTGAGCATTTTTATTTGTGAAAACTTCATTTTGAGTTTAGTTGAGAGATTGTGAGAAGGATCTCTTGTTCTATCTTATCAAAACCATTCCACAGGTTTTGTGGCTACCATTGATCCATCCACAAGTCCATTCCATCAAATAGATCAAGCAGAGAGTGTTACACAACAGTTGCTTCATCTCCATCTTCTATTGTGGGGGTCAAAATCTCCTCGGCGAAAATAATAGCCGAAAAGTGTAATTAAAGCAGAGCCAAAAAATCTGGTTGATCCATCCCTAACCTCGATTAATTTTATCCTCGCTTTGACAGCCAAAGTCTTTACAACCTGTACCGCGTCATCGAGTTGTGTTAAACCAGACTAGTCTAATATCAGAGTTACTCACTTTGTGAATATAAAATACTTAGATTTATTTAATTAAAATAAATATCATATACAGCTAAATGAAAACAAAAGTGCGGCCGACTAATAAAAATTTGAATAAATACACTAAACCATATACTACTTTACAATGGTTTTGCAATCTACTCTGGTTGTCCTAACATTCAGCTTCCATTACCCGATCTCCCACTAAAGATTCCTACAAAACAAAATACTTGGATGAGCAAGCTAATATTACCCGATGAGTTGGCTCCAACTAAAAAAAGTTACACCGAAACCCAAAAAACAAAAAAATAATAGTTAATAGCCAAAGCAACAAAAAATAAACAGAAATCGATTACATTTTAGCTCCCCATAAGATAACACGTAACCGTTAAATAAACACACAATCACATGCCCTTAATTAGAATCGTTCTAGACTACTAGTTACTTCTTTAACATTTTCTAAACACCATGGGCTCCTAACGCGAATCGGTCACTTCCTCATGAACACCAAAGCTGCATACAACTAGAACCTCCATAACTCCCAGACGTAAACACAAATTATTACGAATAGGACATTATTCTTTGTACATTGATACGCTGTGACTCGAACTACCCACTTTTGATAACCAAAGCTTCCATCATTCTCACCCAAGGCCATGATTCCGTCTCTCTGAGTCCCAACACCTACCGGTGTCACCTTCAAAGGTTAACACCTCCTAGAATCATGCTCCGAAGATACGTGTACTGACAAGGATCTCTTGAGGACCCAAACGGAAGGAAGTGCCGGTATGCCTCATACACATAACTTACGGAATATAACTCTTACAACTTTTATGACCCCTATATGGATCCATAAACCAACTATAACAAGAAGACTCCGCTAGGACTCTATCAAGCAAGACTCGACTCAACCCTACGAGGGTATTCCTGTATTCCGCAAGTCTATCACAACACCACTACCAAACTCAATACGTGAACTACCCAACCACTACATGAAAACATCGTTTGTGCGACTGGAACTTGCGATTATACTTGTAGGCATAACATTTGGAGACTATTAGGGGACAATATTGCTACTATTTTGCGACAACAAATATATGGACGTGTATTAGTCGCTAATGTACGACTAAAAATAATTGTCAGAAATTTAGTCATTGATTTATGACTGATCAATGACCATTATCGAGACCGGAAACAATAGTCCCAGGCTAGTCGGTGATTTGGTGACTATTTTGCGTCTGATATAAAGAGTCGTAGAAAAATCTCAAACTGGTCAGTACATGGGTGACTAATTTGCTACTTCGTGTATAGTAGTAACCAAGTTGTTTATTTGTCGCTATTGTTACATCTAATATGCAACTCATTATTCGTGTCGAAATCAAAAAGAGAAATATGTTAGATGTTATTAATAATTTATATGCTCATAAGATTTTAAATATGATAATTTTTAAAAAAAAATCATACCTATACATCAAATTGTTCAACTCATCCAAAGTTACACGATGATAGTCAATTGAAGAAGGCCCTTTTATTCCTCTAAGCCAAGTAACCCTTAAGTAAAAAAATATATATATTCTCATAATTTTGTTTTATATTAATGTCTTCCTCATATTTTTCTTGAAAACATGTCAACATACCGCAAAATGTTTCGATCCAAAAATCAGAGCAAAACAAACAAATGCTTGTTTGGAACTTGGTCAAAACTCCTGGACAATTCCTCGGGGAGTGGTCAATATGCAATGCATTCTATTTCCCTCTTCCTCAATTCCAACAACATTATTTAGTAAGGTTTAATTATAAGGTGATTATAAAACTCCAAAACTTAAACCATGTGAATAACTTACTCGACATCTCTTAGCGTGAATTAGACTTTAGTGCGTGTAAGTGAATACAAATAGACCTCTGAAGAGTGATCTTTCCATTCAAGCTCTGCAACCCATGTTATAGCACCAACAACATCTATAGTAAAAAATTATTTAAATATAAGTTAATGCCCTAAAAGCAACAACCACAATTCTATAATATCTGATGATAGATTTTTCCTCTTAATCTAATAATAATGTACTGTAAACAACACTTACCAATTGCATATTTATCTGAAATCGTCCCATCATTAATTCTTTGTATTGGTTTGATGGTCAAGAGGTCATCCAAAGTTAGAGGATCGAAGTTCTCAGTGATATTTGTCTCGTCAGTTATATGAATATCCTTATAAGTTGGACATACTTTGGCCCTAACGAAACCCCAAAATCAGAAAGATTAAACCAGAAACCTTCTTTCTGTAAAAGAAAAAGGAACTTCCAGGCGTTTTTCCAAAAGCGAAGGCTTGAATCCGACTTCCCTGTTGATTATAACCAAAGGTTACAAAAGGAAGTACCCAAATAAAAACGTATGGGTTTATGGGTGCAATGTATACCCAAAAAAAAATGAAAGGGTAGAATTAATTCCAAGGGACAAAAAAGTAGAAGAAGAATACCGTTTCATCGGATAAAATTAATTCCAAGGGAGCATCATAGTGAGTAAAACACCACGCCCTCAAAACCTTCGCTCTAACATTCCATCAATTATCTCTCAAAGTAATATCAGCAATTTTGTAAAATTGTTAGTTTTCAGAATCGCATGTTATAAGCGGATTCAATTTGTGGATCTCTTTGAATATCAGAGAATGATAGCGAAGAGGTAGAATAAGAAAGTGAAGAGTTTTTAGGTTTACTGAAATAAATACCCGATAACTATTTAACCTCGGAACCCAACAGTTGCAACTTTCCATTAAAATTCACTTACTCGTTTTGGGCTTTTCTCGAATATTTACCAATTCAAGATAAAATAAATCAATCTTGATAGTAATGAGAACCGTGTGTGTTTTGATTTAGTAATAATAATATAAGATAGTTTGGTAATCTTTGCTAATAATTTATGGACTGAATATTCTAATATTTTTAGAGAATAAATAAAATCTGGTTTCTAGAGATGAAAAGTTTATGTCATCATACATGCATACTCCAATAACTATTCTCGAGCGCCGAAGCAAAACAGAGAGAGAGAGAGAGAGAGAGAGAGAGAGAGAGAGAGAGAGAGAGAGAGAGAGAGAGAGAGAGAGAGAGAGAGAGAGAGAGAGAGAGAGAGAGAGAGAGAGAGAGAGAGAGAGAGAGAGAGAGAGAGAGAGAGAGAGAGAGAGAGAGAGAGAGAGAGAGAGAGAGAGAGAGAGAGAGAGAGAGAGAGAGGAGCGGTTACACACCGCACTTGTCTTTGTAATATAAACATAGCCTAATAGTACACAAACTGGCACTTATGGGTGTTTCTCTTCGAGACCCCATCAATTCAACAGTAATCATGGTTAAATATCATGCAAAGGAGAGTTGCGATGTTTGATTAAATTACTCTGTTTTTCATTAAAGGTGGCCATCAATTATCAACTTGATCATGCCACTACTTCAACCATTTCCCTTAGATTAATATTCTCATTGTCGCTTTGTAAATATAACTAAATTTGGTAGTTTAATAACTTGGTTCGTTTTTCATTACTTGGAAAGTCAAGCGTTACATAATATATGACATTTAACAAACTATTTATTAATAAGGATCTTCATAAAGATAAGAGGGCCAAATTCCAAACTTATCTCTCATGATTGTGAAGAAGAATAGTGACTCAAGGGTCCAAAAGCAGGTATCGCACATGTTTGTACCTTTGAAACCATAGTCCCACCAAGCCAACCAAGTCTTTATAGGAGCACACATACATCTATCTAGCCCTTTGAGATCTAATCCTCTTCTCTTCTCATAGAACAGTGCCCACCGTCTGTCTGACCTTCCATACCTTTTTCCCAAAGTTATCTTAACACGTACTCAAGTTGCAAATTCGCACTCGATGATGTATCCACGGTTCCAAACTTCTCCATCTCCATAAAACACCCACAGGAACATGCAGTACGCATATATCCCCGTATCCCATTGACTATCTGCCGATCTTTTTATCATAGCTTCTCCTTTAACCACCCGTCACTGGAGGTCAACGATCGGTCAGCCCAACAATCGCAATATACAAAAAGACACATACCTCTGAGGAGAAGAGCAGAAGGGTTTTTTGGATTCCATACATTTGTTGACCAATTAAGTTATAACCCTAGGTGGGCACCATATATTTTCAGTAATGTTGGAGAAGTATAGATTGAACGACTTATAGAAATCTGAGCTTTCTACAACGTTTTGCAGCTCTGTGCATGTTGCTTTCATCCGAGCCAAATAACGTATACCTTAGTTATCGTAAATGACAGCAAGAAGGATTTATTTTTTGGATAACACGAGGAAGGAAATCAATGACGATTTTGGTTAGAAAATATGGAAACAAGCAAAGGAGAATTTTAACAAATAAAATTGTAGGGTAATTTAGATAGGAATTGTTTCGAAGGCATCCACATATGTTTATTTATAGATCGGATCCAACCTTTGGGTTTTCCATAAATTTAAATAGTATTTATGTTACTCCTATTTATTAATTAATATGCAATTGTTGACGTGCATCTTCGGCTGGAGTAAGTATGTACATGATGATACTAATTCGCTAGGTAATGATATATAATGTCGCTTCATTATTTATTGCAGTTCAAGATTTATTACAAAAAAGCGTTGTTACTTGCATTGATTGTTGAAAAAGAATTTAGGGAAATGTCTTTTCAATTTAACCATCTCGCCTGTTTCCAAAAGGTCATTTATTCATTCATAAAATATTCTGGAAGTATTACCATTTGCACTTAAAGATGATGCATATACTCCTTATGTTTGAAATTTGCACATACATGAAGACAACATATAATATTTTTGCAGTTTAACACATTCTAGTCAACACTAAAAAATATTTAGGAAATGAAAGATATTCAAGAACCTAAACATGGCCAAATTTCAAAATTGTTCAGAAGGAGTCTGATGTAAAATAGTGACTCTATGGTCCAAAAACATCTATCGCACATGGTTGAACCCTTGAAACCAAAGTCCCACCAACCCTTCCAAGTTGTTTTTGGAGCACACATGCAACTATAAAGCCCGTTGATATATACACTTGCTTCCTTCTCAAAGAACATACCAGAAGGAGTTTCTGGACATACACGCATATCCCTCCTAGTTATCTTTATATGTATCCGAGTGGCAAGTTCATTGCCGATAACATATCCACTGTTCAACACTACTCCATCTGCATATAAAACACTCAAGGGCATGGAGTACGCGTATATCCCTGTTTCAAATCAGCTATCTGCTGATCTTTTGATCATTGCCTCTCATTCAACCTTCTGGTCGCTGTAGATAAAACAACACATATCTCGGAGGAGAAGAGCTGCAGGGTTTCCTGATTGTAGACACCTCTCGACGAAATATTGTTTATAATGAGGTGGGCGAGGGAAGAGATGTAAGTTAATAAACTTGTAGTGTAAATTGATCGACTTGTAGAAATCTTGACTTTGTCTGACGATTTGAAGCGCCTTGCATATTGTCTTCGCCCTTATAAAATAGCGTAAACCTTGTTCACTGTCAATGACGTCAAGAATAATTTTTGAAAGAACATCACTTGGAAGGTGATCCATTACGAATTCGGTAATGAAGAGATGGAAGGCAAAACGAATTTTGACATACATTATAAGCTTTCAATATTTGAGAGTTTGAAGCAACCACCATATTTTATTTATGGAGATAATGCAACTTTTGAGTTGTCTAGGCTGTATTAATTATGTATAGACTATCACTAAGTCCCAACAAACAGCATTCATCATGATCATGGTGTTAATGGGTAACACTAAGTATTTTTCTTTTACCATTTTTGGTTTTAAATTTTTTTTTTAGGTATTTGAATTTTATCTATTTTGCTAATGACTTAAACTATATATGTTATTTAGTAGTTCAACTTAGTCATCTATTTATATAAAATAATTATACCGAGTCACATATCGATTTCTGAAACAGGGGAAAAATGAGCGTGTCAAAGGTTGTGATGAACATTTAATATTCTTCTTATCTTCTTATCTTTCGTCTATGGTTTACGGTTTAGTGTTGAGTATATAGATTTTAGGGTTTAATAGGCGTGTAAAAGGTTTTTGGTTTAGGGTTTAGTATTTAGAGTTTATGGTTTAGTGTTTGGGTTTACAGTTTAGGGTATAGGGTCATATGCAGTTATAGTCCTGGATATTATCAAAAATTATTAATTAATGCTATTATAAAACTTCACACAAACACATATAGAAGATACATTAATTATATTATACAATACGCATTACTATTACAATATTACATAATAAAAGATTATATCTGGATCTTGTGGTTAGTTTGCTTGGAACATTATGAGCATTGTGAGCCTAAACACTCTGAGAGAAGAGAGAAACACGTGAGGAAAGAGCAAGAGAGATAGTGAGGAGTGTTGTTTCTACTAACTTGTTTGCTAAGTATATTTCAGGTTAGGATGTTTGGCCTTAAAAGGAGGAATATACAGGAGCAGGAAGACGTTTTCTATTCATCATCTAAACCTTACTTGAGAAGAAAGAAAATGTTTTCAAGAAATGAGAGTAAGTTTTGTCTTAACAAGTCTGATGTTGTGCAGGAAAAAGCCCCACCAAGGAGATCAGAGGAACGACCAATTAGGAGAAGCATAGATCTTTCCAGACCAGACAGAGAAAGAGCAGAACATGATTATCACTGTGAGGAGCCAAAGAATCTTCAAACTAGCTTACACCAAAACTGGTTGAAGAGAGAGAAACGTTTTGATGATCTAGAAAAGAAGATGCAGGAAATAATTTAGGATGTGTTTGGAAAGCACATTAAGAGCAACACCACCAGCTCGTGTTCTGAATCAACCACGGTTGAACAGGAGCCAATGGAGATTGAAAATAATCCAAACATTCCAAATCAAGCTAAATGTCCACTTATGACTTCTTCTTCTGATTTTGTGAATAAAAGTGAACAAGCTTCTGTAGAACTAACTAGTTTTGAACCGGATCAACCGAGTAGGCATGTCTCTAGTTCAAATGTCTTAGAAGAAAATTCACAAGAAGAAGAACAAAAGGAGCACCAGCGGTTTCTGATTTGGAACAGCCTTCCCTTCTTGTACCAGAACCGGCCCTGCATTCATTCCTGGTGCAAAACCACAACAAGCTTTGTAAGGAAATCAGTTTGATTAATGCAAAGCCTGACTTGTTTGTTTTGATAACTCCTGTAGAAGAAAAGCAATTTGGTTTGAAAAATGTGAAAGAGATTTGTGTTTCAAAATCTGTTAGTGATAAACTGATTTCAAACTTTGAAACATTCAAACTTGAGCTTATTCTAAAACCAAAGAGTTTTCGGTTTAATTAAGTGATTGAATCTAATATTGGTTTTAGACCATCCAGAGCATTCTGTGATGTTTTGTGTTGTGAAACAAGCTTGCCCTTTCCTGAAAACGTTTTTATTAAAAGGTTTTCTCACCTAAAACATTTGCCCCCGTTTTATGAAAAAGGTTTACTAATACCTAGATCACTTGAAGAAGTCTTTAAGTTCATTTATGCAATGACTAAGTTCTTGATCAGTAAATGGCGTGATAAACAAGTTCTTAGAGCAAGTTACATAACTAGCACCGCTGTGAAAGTTTCTATGTGTGTGCATTTCAATGTGATTTTTAGCACATATGCATTCTTGTATCTTTTGAGTTCTAATGAGGATTTCTGGAGCAACTTGTGTTCTATTGTTAATCTGGTCTATGACAAAGCTTTAGATGAGGAACCAGTAAATTTAAGACTTGCCTTGGACGTTTTGGTAATAACAGAATTATTTGCCATTTCTTTTGTCACATATGACTTGTTCCTTCTAGTTCATGTGAAAGAGCAGGTTAATCATGTCAAGGATTCTGTTTTAAAGGCAAGGATGATTCAAGGCTTGGATAAACAAGTGGACTATTGACCAGGACAACACTTGATCATGCAATGGTTTCAGTGGAGAGAAAGCCTAGGACTTTCACAAGACATCTTTCCACAGAAGTATGTCTTGGAGCAGATGACCCGTTTTATGCCACAACAAGTTTTCATGTCATTTCCTAATGACAATCCAAAGCACTGTAAGAGAGTTGCATTGTTTGATGCAAAATCTTATCTGATTGTTTTGTTTTCTGCTCAATAAAAATGTATTGGTTTGGCTAAGGCTATAAACTTTTGTGTTTCTGGATTTGTTTTTGATAAAATTATCCACCCTTTTGAAACACTTGAACTTGAGAGTTTCTTTAAGCCAAAATGTTTTATGATCCATAAATTTTGTGAGTTTGAAGGTTCATTGAAAGTTTCTTTGAGAAGGAAAGCATTTGAGTCATTTGGAACTAGAGAATAATTTGCATTTGTTAATACTTTTGCTAAGTTTAAACTATGCTTTAAAAATGCTTTATATATTTCAAGTTTATTTCAAGAACTCTGCAAAACGAATATGAATGATCTGGATAAAAGCTTTTCTAAATTTTCAAGGATCATTTCATGTTTTGATAAAGCTTTGCTTGTTTTGAGATCAGCTAAGGATTTTGTTGATAATCTGTGTTCTAACTCAACTTCAGTCTTTAATAAGGTCATTGAAGTTCACAAAAGAAACTTGAATCCTGTTTTTGACTTCATAAGAATGGAGAAACCATTTTATCATTTCTTTTGCACATTTGATGTGGTTTCTCTAGATGTTGTGAAAGTACAGGATAAACAGGTGTAGAAGTTTGTTTCTAGAGCAAAGATGATCCGAGATCTTGTAAAGGAAGTTAATCATGCACAAAAGATATTCCTGAACCATGATCGGTCTCAAAAGGCAGAAATCAAGAAAAAAACAACAAGAGCATTATCAGTTTGGAAAGTGGACTTGGGAGTACATCAGGAAAACCGCTTCAATACTCCAAGGAAGTCATATTCCAATACTTCACTTTTTTTTTAAATACGTGATTATTTTCTTAATCTTATTCTCTGTGACTAACCTATTTTCTTTTGATGTAGGAGAACCGGATTTGAGGGAAAATCCTTTTGAAGAGGGAGGGTTTGATATGATCTTGACCAGCTCATTTCATGATTCACGAAATGGGACAGAACCGGTCTTTGAGCTAAAGATGGAGCTGTTTGATTCCAACTTCAAATCATCAAATGGAGAACTTTTCATTCGGACCAGCAGCTATGAGGAACATTTTGAACAAGTCAGAATGCCCATGGATTGTGCTGGAATTGTAATTGGCCAAGAACATTTTGTTCCCAGTAAAGGCGGCTTAAGTTTCTCGGTATGGCCAATTTTGGAGTCTAAGAAGAAACTTGATGATTTTGATCTTCTTTCAAGAAACCAACGACAATTTCCTCAGCAAAATAAGTGTGAAGAATATTCTGATCATGACAATTCACACTTGGCTCGTGCTGGATCAAGAGATGGCCGAAACACTCTTCTTATCGGCCATAATGGGCTAGTTCGGCCACCAGAGAGTCCACATTGGGCTATGCTCGTTTTTAATGATCATATGGACATTTCTGAAGGGCTAAGTTCAAGTCTAAAGCCTAAGAAGATCAAAAAGTTCAAAGATGTACCAATTTATCCAAGGCCAGAAGTTTGTCTTAAGTTGGGCCAATTTGGGATAAAGGGTGTACACTCTAGCGGAGTGTATGGGTACATTATGCTGACCTTTGCACTGTTCCGCGGGAACTGAATCGACCAATGCAAAAAACGTGAAACGGTCAATTTGGTGTTGTAGTAAAATGAGTAAAGTGTACGTCCTGGAATACGCCTTGGTGTATGACCTGAAGCAGTTGTACACTGTCAGCCATATTCACTCAAAATCAGTCCAAAAGTCAGTCAAGAGTCATTATTGAGTCAAGTCTTTGTTCTTTATTGTTTCTTATTTCCTAAGTTAGATTTCTACACTCTTCATGTAAGAGAAACTCTATATGTATTTTGATTTCACAATCAATCAAAACAACCTTTTTATCTTTTAACTTTTGATCTCTGATCATCTTTGAGATCAATCTCACCTTTGTTTCTTGTGAACTTTCTGAAGATCTGGTGCGTAATATCCAAGTCTTCAACCCTCTGAAATAGGACATGTGCGTCACATCATGCTTTTGAAGAGGTGGGAACATCAGTGGCCTTCTGCATCCACTGTGCGACCCATCGATCCACTTCCCTTGTCCAAGCCGGTCGCTAGTAGCTTCTGTTGGACCAAGGCATATCCAATCTACCACACTAAGAGTGCCTATTCTTGGGAGGATCATATCACCTTCTTTAATAGACATTTTGCACCATAGTGTCCTCCCTTGTGACGTCTATAACATGTCTTGTAATGCCCCGTCCGAATAAGTAAAATAAGGAAGGCAAGCAGGATTTAACTAATTGAAAAACGGACAAGGTGTCGGGGACTTCCGAAAGATGATGAAACGCCATGAGACAAAAAGATGACCATTTTCAAC
Source organism: Orychophragmus violaceus (assembly GCA_030180135.1). Taxonomy (NCBI): domain Eukaryota; kingdom Viridiplantae; phylum Streptophyta; class Magnoliopsida; order Brassicales; family Brassicaceae; genus Orychophragmus; species Orychophragmus violaceus. Next base: position 31,295,080 of record CM058233.1, read on the forward strand.
TTTATCCAAGTTTAAACTCTAAGGAAGCAAGTTAGGCAGATAATGACCGATACACCGGACTAACGACCAAAAGTTAGAATCAAGGAATCAAGGATTTTCCCAAAACACGTTAGGGATCGGAATATAGGTACCATATAGATATGCTCGAAGAACACTAGTAGGATGAAATTGGAGAATTGAGAAGGATGGCCAGACCACTAAACCTAAAACCGTCAAGAACCGTGTAGAGACTTACTCATCGAAACATAATCTATCAAGATAAGTTAGAGGCTGGGGTAAGATCGATTGTGGACCGTAAGTTTTACGGCATCCATAACAGAATAAGCTATTTGGTAGGATCAAGATGTGGATGGCCGGAAATCTTCTCCCTTGGCCAGCCAAACAAGGAGGTGTCACTATACAAGGAGGAGGTGTTACCATGCATGACCACCACTGTGTGTCACGACCAGGAACTGCCATTAGTCGCCACGCCTGAAGTTTTTTGGGTGTCACCACCGGTGATCACCATGTGTAGCCATGCATGGAAGCTGAGGGATGTTGTAACCAAGGGAAAAAACTTTCCACAATTCATGTAAGCTGCAGGGTGTCGCTGTCGGGAAGCTGCTCGGTGTCGCGACACATGGCTGCCGCTGGGAAAAGCCAATGGGTTGCCGGCTGATGTCTGCCACCACGACCTTGGATTTACCTATAACAATGAATTAAACTTTCCACCATTCTAAGATATGTGATGAAGACCAAGTATATAGAACTTTCGGGAAGCCTTTTAAGAGTGTTCTGACTGTAGGAAAGTCCCTTGACTGAACCAGACGATATAAGACCGTTGTTGCTCCTCAAACCGTATTCTGACCAACATAAAGATAGAATTATCATTATGCATTATTTACATAAACACAAAATTTATATAAATTATAAATTATATATATAATAATAAAACACACATAAACACAAAATTTTACAACGATACATGTAAAATACCAATTTACTTAATCATTATTTACTTAAGCATCACAACCGACTACTCGTGAGAAAAAATTCAAAATATTTCGCATAATTAATCTGGAAAGCCAAACCTAATTTTTAGCCCAAAACTTTTCAATTACCCGCGTTAACCCAACAAATTTCAATTAAGTTTCGAGAAACCATCATTTACTGCAAACATAAACTCTGATTTTATTTTGTTCTTCCCTTCTCCTAAATCTCCTTCAAATCATCTCGCATATTTTTTTCTCAAGATCCTCCTCCCTACCGACTAATCTCTATCTGACATCTCCTATTTGAATCTCTTATTGGAGGTGCTCAGTTTCATTGCTAATTTTTTGAAGATAAAATATCTACCCTGTCAACTTCTTCTCTGAAACTCTCTGTGATACGATGCCTCAAAAGGGAACGAAAGAAGGAGCTCGTAAGAGACTAACAACTCCATATATCACTCAGAGAGCCGTTGGGTCCAACCCAGTGCTATGAGAAAAAAACAAACCCTCTGCCGCAACAATACACCGTCACCCCGAATCCCGTTGTCCTCCGACTCAGACCATTCCACGTCAACAAAAAGATCAAGTTATCCCCCAAACGTCACTGTTAGTACCCCATGTACGGGACTATCCACCGCTAGGAGAACTATACCAGAACTCAACTACTAATCAACCTGAAGTCGATGCTTCGCCGGTGTCAGAAGAAGTCCAGAACAACCAAAATCTTATTGAGGACGCGCCACCTTCCCTAGTTTACCAATCTTAGGCTCAGAGTCATCCATCTTCTGAAGGTCACGTCTTCGATGAATCTCTTTAAGTTTTTCTATACTTCGAGGAGGACACACTGCGGGCTCCGAATGCTCTACTTCGGGTACCAGACAGGGAAATGTTTACCACCGTACTCTTTCCTGCACCGATGCCAAACACGACTTGGTCTGGTTATTGTCATGTACTGTTTCTTCTACTGATGATATTCTCCGCATGGTTTTTTTCTTCTTGTCTTATGCGTTTCACAATGGTATGTTTATAAACCGTCTAGTTTGTTTACGAATCTAATTGTTGGTTTTCTTATGAGTTGTGATGGTCTGATGAGTTCGAGTCTATGATGGTTAGGATGTTAATCTTGTACATATTTCAGGTTTACTCGGGACAGAGGATCGAAATTTGTTCGGAAGATTAGAAAAAGTTTTACAAACAAATTCAACAAACCATACTATAGCTGGTAACTTGTGCCTCGTGATAAACCAGAAAGATATTTCATCGAGTTCACTATACAATTTTCTTTCCTATACATTTCATAAATACCTTGTATGTATTGTTTTCACTAATGTTATGCTTACTCTATATGTACTCTATCCCTTGATAACAAAGACAGTTCAACAGTATTTCGAGGAGATATGTCAACGACGGTTAAAAGACATGGTTAGCAATGCGAGGACTAGTCGAGAGCGACCTAAGTGGATCGGCGAGACTCTCTGGAAAACGATGACCGACTATTGGGATACTAAAGAAACATTGGAATAAAGTAAGACCTATTCTAGTTGTCGGAATTCTGATTGTGGAGGTCTCGGTCATAACGTCCATTTCTCAGGGCCCAAGTCGTGCCTTGAAATCAGGATTAAAATGGCAAGTAGAAATTTCTGTAATAATCTTTGTTTGAGATATAAAAGTGCAGGAAGAGGAATTTGGAAGACCGGTTAATATTGGTGAGGTATTCATCATGACACATACAATGGCGGACGGTGGTACGTATGTTGATCAGAAGGCAGAGAAAATCGTTGCAACTTTCCTAAACATCGTAGACGAGTAGTTGCCAGATCTTCCTTGAGGTAAAGTAATATTTTCACAATCCACAATTATAAAGTCATGTCATGTTCTTTATTTATTTGTGTTTCGTGGACTGTCTTTAATGATAACAGGCCACTGAGACGGATAGACGAGGAAATCCTTATGGAGTTGGAAGCCTCAAAGAGTCTCTTTTGAGGGACAAGCGCAAGCAGCCAAGAGACTCTTAAGGGTTTGTGGCCATGCAAGATCAATTGAAAGAAGCTCAACATAAAATCGAAGAGCAGGTTGCCTGTGAAGAAGATCACGCCCGAGTTGTGAATGAGCGGAAGGAAAAGACTGAGTACCTTTCGTTGGTAGAAAAGTATCTACGGGAAAGTGAACTGTGTTTTCTTGATTTCCTTCAGACTCACAGGCCAGCAGCCAACACAGACGGTCGTTCCCCAACAGGTACAACTTAACTCAATATGTTGCATAGGTTACTTGTCGCTCTCTCTACCAAACTTCTTTTTTCGTGTATGATTTTGAAACTCTTTAATATTGGAGTATGATTATGTAGATAATCATTTGTGTATATGTGCAACACAAAACTATTAAAGTTATCAATGTTTTCTTGAAGCAAATGTCTTTACATTTCTTGTATCATTCAAATTGAAGTATCACCAATTATCAAATCCTAAATTTTTACAAATGGAATAATACCAAATTCTTATTTTTATGCAAACGTAACAGTCGTCAATTAATGGTATTTGGACATCACGCGTAGTCGTTAGATCAGTCATTAAACAGTCGTAAAAGTGTCACTGAAGAGTCGCCAAAATGTCACCATAGTCTATGACTAAATCGCGACTGTACTAGTCTGTCAAATAACAGTCACCACATAGTAGCGAGAATATTACCATAATCGTATATGGATGTTCAGATTAGTCACGGGATAGTAGTTAAAATGGTCATTACCCAGTCGCTAAATAATGGCTAATATTTACGACTACTTTCTGACTATACTATACAGTCACATATTAATCTCTCAGTCAGCACCTAGTTTAACGACTATTTGATGACAACATTTCTCCAACTGCATCTGGACTCCCTCTATAGTTGCACAATTTTCGCTATCGTAGTCGCAAATTATTCCCTATATCCTCTTACAACGCTACATATGTTTTACGATTACTTATGTTAGTCGTATAAATAGTCGTAACGCACCGAGTAATAATACGACTATGCGATTTAGCGACTATGGATTAACAGTTACCATATTTTTGTTGGAATTCCTAGTAGTTTCTAATCCGATTAGGGAACCCTAAGTCTGAATTCCGAGCCTAGGATCTCAGGGTTTAAGTAATTGAATCATGGATCTCGCGTTTACCTTGTTCTGGCAGCGGAAGATGAATCAGGTAAGACAAGATCAGGAGCGATTCAGATGCCTCGCCTCTAACGTAGTCCACACGCACACAACCTGGAAAGTCGGGATGCTAGTGCCGGATCTGGGAATCGAAGAGAGAGTTTTTCTGTTTTCTCTTATCAAGAAAACTGACGGCCTTGGGTTCAGGTCGACCATATAAGCCTATATATATGACCTGTTATGACTAAACCATTTTTCGGGTTTAACCGAAAAATCTATGTCATAAACCGAAACATCAGTTTCAGAATCGATCTTGTGTCGATCGACACACATACCGTGTCGATCGACACACCTCTCTTTTATCAATATTGATGTGTATCCAATACACATCATCTTGATCATGACCATGATGATCATTCCCATATATAATCTTCCAGATTGCTTAGGTGTGTGACCCTATAGGATCATATGATACTGGTAGTAAGTCTACAACTTACAGACTGCAAGAGGCTTCTAGCAAAACATTGCAACCGCCCAGTATAATACAACATGTCTGATCTCGATATACAACTATCGTTAGAGTAAGTACAATGTGATTTCAGGACATAATCCCAACAATCTCCCACTTGTACTGGAATCATCTATTCCTATAATCCTTTCGTCTCTATATCTCGATATTGCATAAGGCAAGAGACTGTGTCATCCTTATTATAGCCAATATCATGTTCATCGAAATCCTGATATATACTGATAAAAACAAACGACTGACAATCACCTCGTTTGAGCACGGCCATGCATTTTCTCAGTATCAAATCTTCGATGGGCCCTGAGATATTTATCTCCTGTTATATAGGAGGGACAAATCCCATCTTGTTCCATCCCTGTTTCTACACATACTTCATGATACGCTTAAGCAATGCCGTTATAGCCGCCAGTTACGGAACGGCGGTTGACAAGGTCAAAGCTCACCAATTCATATTCTAGAAAGCATGATGAACTCAGGTCTAAGGACTATACTCTATAGTCGTAATGAGAAACTCTCATGACACAGATATAACTATCCTGTATAGTTCTCATTAACGGGTCATGTCCGATCATATGTTCACCCACATATATCTATGTGACTGACTGTGATACTCATATCATTGACTCCATGAAACTTAGTCAACAATCACCTCACAAGCTAGTCTCTCGCGGTTGTCAGTGTCCCACTTTGACAATCTCGACTAGGGACAATCATAATTTATGTCATCTTTTACTTATAGGGTTTCATGATCAAGTCCTCAACTTGATGACCTATAAAATGAACATAAAATACTTTGGGACCATTACTTAATTATCCAATAATTAAATAATACCGATGTCAGTTTTAACTTATACAAACATTGCCATAGCATGTTTATATAAAGATTATAACATAACTAAAATAACTCCCACTGGAATCAAGATCATTTGTTCAGATATCTTATACCTACAGCAACAGAATAAATCTCGTGCTTAGGTTGTGGGAGTGACTGCGGTGTTTTTGCTTGAAACAATTCCAACAAACCACACCGCCATTCAGATAAAAGCACTATTCTACGGTCCACTGCTTGGATCCCTTCTAACAGATAGCACCGCTATTCAGACAAAGAGATATGCCAGGTGGGAACCGGGAATCTTCTTTGTCCGTCTAACTACTTTCAACTGGTTCGTCACTTCCTCAGTTCACCACGAACCTATCCTTAGTGTTTCTCAAACACTTGGGATATCTCTGGCAACTGTTCAGCGACTTTTACCGGAACATATTGGTATTTTATCGTCTTGCTTTATGCGTAAGCTGCATCTAGACGAGCGCAAAATATGGCATTCATGATGGATTCTATTGCAACAGCATAAGCAATCACACTCATTAATAATAGCTCAGTACGTGTTCAAAACACTTCATCTTGCTAAGATTTATACTAGCTCAGCCAGTGTCCAAGACACTTCATCTTGCTAAGATTATTGCCATAAGACCTTTGGTGTAAAGCCATTCTTGGAATCATGCATATTGGAACTGTCCAACTCCTTATCTAAATAAGTATTCTTACACGATCCAATTAGCCTATCCAATCTATATCAATAGATTCTTATTCCAATAATTCACGAGGCTACTCCCATGTCTTTTGTTTAAATTTGACTTCCGACCCAAGTCTCACAAGACTTAACCGACGGAATGTCGTTCATGAGATTAAGTACATTATGTACATACGGTGTGAGAATTGCAACTACGCTCCCACTAGTCTTCTTGTAAACGCATGGTTTCATTTCTTTTTCTGATCAAGTCAAAACTTTTGACCACATTATCAGAATGTTGATTCCAACTCCAAGATGTTTGCTTCAATCCAGAAATGGATCGGTGAAGCTAACATGCATACCCAGCCAATTTTCGGAGTTGGGGCGACAATCGGCTACGAGAAATCACTCTCGAGTTAGTGACGGATCCTTTCGGATCTGCGAATTTCAGGCTCCACAGGTGTAGATCCTACAGCACTTTGTAGATCTCACCGCTGCTCTCCCTCAACAGGTTGAGCAGCCTCCTGTGTTTATCGAATTTCTTCGATGTGTACTTTTACTCCCACTGTTCCTTTTGGAAAGTATAATCTTTCTCAAAAGACACAGTTCCGGACAATAAAACTTTGTTCTCGGATTGGTTATAAAAGTAGCAAGCCTCGGTTTCCTTAGGACAACCCGCGAGGTAGAACTTATCAGATTTGGGTTCAAGCTTGTTAGCTTTCATCCCCAAATGATCAGAAACAACATGCTTGAAAAACTTTCAGTCCACATCCAATGTGGTGTCTTTCAATTGATTCTGATTGAAACCCTTTGTTGCGCAAACACAGACATTTTAGAGCGTATTTCTTAAAGGATTATGGAAGATTCCTGTGACTCATCATTAATCGGAGCATATCTAATAAGATCCGATTTGTTCTCTCAGTAACACCATTTAGGTTTTCCAGGAGAAAAGAGCTGTGATATGACTTCACACTCACCTAGATGATCACCCAATTCTTGACTCAAGTGTTTTCTTCCGCGATCTAATCGAAGATCTTAATACTTTTGTCAAATCGGTTCTATACTTCATTCACATCTATACTTACTGAAGTCATCAATGAAGGTAATGAAGTACAGAAGATTTCCTCTGGCAGTAACGCTTATCGGGCCGCATACATCAGTATGTGTAAGGCCCAATAATCTTCTGGCCCGTTTTCTTTTAGCTCTGCTAAAAGGCCTTAGTCATTTGGCCCAGTGAGCATAATTCATATCTCATATGATTTGAAATCAAATGAGCTCAAAAGCCCATAACTATGGAACTTTTGAATCCGCTCCACTCTGTGTGGTTGAAACGACTATGCCAAGGAAAGACTGGTTCGAGTCATCAGACTCAAACCTTTTAGTATTTATGTTATATTCAAACTCACGTTGGTTTAAGATATAAAACCCATTCTAAACGGGGTGCTACCATATTATATTTCATTAAGATCTAAAAAACAAAACTTGCCTTTTATCAAAATGAAAAACATTCAAATTCTTACAAGAAAATGAAAGACATCTCTGCACAAGGCAAATACATGATAGCAATTACTTAATTTCTAAAACCAAGTATGAAAGGCTCCTACAAGTGGAGAATCTCTACGGCTCATGCAGCAACCATTGCTTCATACCAGACACGCAGTTCCACTTGTCCTTTCTTCAACGTTCTACTGTCTCTTAGGTCATGCATATTTCAAAATATCAGTACCACAACTAGTATCCAATACTCACGTAGAACTTGAAATAATAACACAATACCTGAAGAAGAAGTACCATACATCTTCTCCATCTCTTGTGAATCTTCCAAGAATTTAATGCAATTTCTCTTCCAATGCCCAAACTCTTTACAATAGCAGCATTTATCAACATCAGATGGGCCTGACTTGGGCTTAAGAGATGACACATGCTTATTCTGATTCCAAATCCGAACGGCCTTGCCTTCACCCTTGTCTATACAAGATTTCTCAAATCTTTTACCCTTTTTGATGTTTTGCTCTGCTGTCTTGAGCATGCCATGCAGCTCAGTCAACGTCTTCGTCAAGCCTTTCTTGATATAGTTCTCAACGAACTTATCATAACTTGACGGCACTGACTGCAAAATGATGTCAGTTGCCAATTCTAAGTTGACAGGACAATCCAGTTTCCCCAAGTTATCAATGTAACTCATCATTTTAATGACATGAGGACTTACTGGACCATCCTCTGGTAGCTTGCATCCTCTGGTAGCTTGCAATTCTCTTCCAATGCCCAAACTCTTTACAGTAGCAGCATTTATCAACATCAGATGGGCCTGACTTGTGCTTAAGAGATGACACATGCTTATTCTGATTCCAAATCCGAACGGCCTTGCCTTCACCCTTGTCTATACAAGATTTCTCAAATCTTTTACCCTTTTTGATGTTTTGCTCTGCTGTCTTGAGCATGCCATGCAGCTCAGTCAACGTCTCCGTCAAGCCTTTCTTGATATAGTTCTCAACGAACTCATCATAACTTGACGGCAGTGACTGCAAAATGATGTCAGTTGCCAATTCTAAGTTGACAGGACAATCCAGTTTCCCCAAGTTATCAATGTAACTCATCATTTTAATGACATGAGGACTTACTGGACCATCCTCTGGTAGCTTGAACCCAGTGAGAGACTTCACCATCTGGAATCTCTCAACTCGTGCTAGATCCTGAAACTTCAGTTTCAGGCTGGTGATCATCTCTGTTGGCGACTCCATGTTCTCGTATTGACTCTTCAAGTCCGAGTTCATGGTAGCCAACATCAGACCACGCACATCTACCGCATCGATATAATGCTTATTCCAAGCATCATATACTGCACTCGAGCGATTGGTCCCAAGCCTTTCTGGAAGAGCTTTCTCAAGGACATAGTCCTTGCTCTCCTGCTTGAGGATTAATCTAAAATTTCGATACCAATCCAGGAAGTTGGATCCATTTAACTTGTCCTTCTCAAGGACGGATCGCAACGAGAAAGTAGTCTTAGACATAATCTGAAATCCAAGAAAAACCAAGATTTAGTTATGCATTCCATGAGAAATCTTATCAAATAAGAAAACTCGCATTATATTCAAACAATGTTTCCTCAATGAATATAATGATCCAAGACCCATACTTCACCAAAATCTGAGTGGACGACTCGTCATCACCCAAAATTTAGTTATCTAGGTAAGCAAATCATTGCTAATTGTACCCAGTACAACTCTTGGTCGCAGATAGGGATGTTAAAATGGGTAAAATAACCCAACCCAAACCCAACCCACAAAAACTCAACTAATAAAAACCCAATCATAATAAACCCAAATACTTTTTTTTGTCAATGGGTAATATCCATGTATAGCTTATTGAGTTTTGGGTATACCCATGGGTACCCATCCATACTTTGATACTAATATTGTTTTGTACTAAATGTTAACATTTTGTCACATTTCTTTAGTCCGTTTAGTCCGTTATTTTTTTTCAAAAAATTTTAAACGGGTTTCGTACTTTTAAACGGGACTAAACGGACGGGCCTAAATGGATCTAAATATAAATGGACCTAAACGGACCTAAATATAAACGGGTTAACGGACGGGCCTAAACGGGTTTAAATATAAACGGGCCTAAATAGGCCTAACCAGACGGGCCTAAATGGGCCTAACCAGACGGGCCTAAATGGGCCTAACCAGACGGGCCTAAACGGGTCTAAATATAAACGGGTTTAACCGGACGGGCCTAAATGGATCTAAATATAATTGGGCCTAAACAGGCCTAAATGGGCCTAACCAGACGAGCCTACCCAGACGGGCCTAAACGGGTTTAAATATAAACGAGTTTAACCGGACGGTTTTAAACGGACATAAACGGGCCTAAAAGGGTATAAATGGGCCTAAATGGGCCTAAACGGGTTTAAATATAAACGGGTTTAACCGGACGGGCTTAAACGGACCTAAACGGGTCTAAATGGGCCTAACCAGACGGGCCTAAACGGGTCTAAATATAAACAGACCTAAATGGGCCTAAACGGGTCTAAATATAAACGGGGTTTTGCAGAAAAAAGGATTTTACGTTTTTGGCGGGAAAATGAGATTTTACTTTTTGGCGAGAAAACAAATTTTACGTTTTTGGCGGAAAAACGGGATTTTACGTTTTTGGCGGGAAAACGGGATTTTACGTTTTTGGCGAGAAAACAAAATTTTATGTTTTTGGCGGGAAAACGGGATTTTACGTTTTTGGCGGGAAAACGAGATTTTACTTTTTGGCGAGAAAACAAAATTTTATGTTTTTGGCGGGAAACCGTGATTTTACGTTTTTGGCGGAAAAACGGGATTTTACGTTTTTGGCGGGAAAACGAGATTTTAAATTTTATGTTTTTGGCGGAAAAGGATGATTTTATGTTTTTGGCGGGAAAACGAGATTTTGTGTTTTTGGCGGAAAAACATAATTTTACGTTTTTGGCGGGAAAACGGGATTTTATGTTTTTTTGCGGGAAAATAGAATTTTACGTTTTTGACGGGAAAACAAAATTTTACATTTTTGCGTGAAAATAAAAATTTATATTTTGGCGAAAAAATAGAATTTTAAGTTTTTTTAAGGAAAATAAGATCATTGATGTAATTTAATAAATGATTAATTATAAAAATTATGATCATTGATGTAATTTAAAAACCCATAGGTACCCAAAACCCAATTAATTGAATCCATTGTGAACCCATAAACAATGGGTACCTGCCCATTTTAAACCATTTTCTTTTTTTGTTATAATAGTAAGGTTTTGGGTTTGAATCTACTCTGACGTCTCTGGGCCCAGAACTTCTGATGGCCCTGTCAAGTAAACCAATCTCTTTAGTCTTGTGATCATTGACAGTCGCACTGCAAGTATATCAATGATCACCTGCCTTACTCATGTAGTAGTGGATACCAAGGACTCCAAAGCTATCCAACAAACGATACATGTCTTGACAGTAGACAAGATTTGGGCAAGACATCAAGGTTACTTGATATTTAGTTGAGGAAACTAAACTCTGAAAAGTTAGCATATCAATCTATTAGGTCATGTAATTGTTGATGTCAAGCACTGCAAGTCCATCAACATAATTACCTGCCTTACTCACGTAATTGTGGACACCAAGCTCTTGGCTAGACCATCACACAATGAAATGTGTCTTGACAGTTGACCATATTGAAGCTAAGCTTTGATCAAGGTTTAAGTCTACTTTGGTTTCTGCGAATTCAAGGTTCAATAACCAGAATTGCGAGCACTGTGTCGATCGACGCAGACCATGTCTATCGATCGACACCACCAAATGAAACCGGACTTCAATAACCAGTTAATCCAATTAACCTGGTTCATTGAACCGGTCATGTCAATCGACACAACCCATGTGTGACGGCCGACATAGACCCAAACCGAAGACAGTGGTCCAATCCAATTGAACCGACTTATCAGATCAAACTGATCTTAATCAATCAAATCGCTCTGATACCACTGTTGGAATTCCTAGCAGTTCCTAATCCGATTAGGCAACCCTAAGTCTGAATTCCGAGCCTAGGATCTCAGGGTTTAAGTAATTGAATCATGGATCTCGCGTTTACCTTGTTCTGGCAGCGGAAGATGAATCAGGTAAGACAAGATCAGGAGCGATTCAGATGCCTCACCTCTACCGTAGTCCACACGCACACAACCTGAAAAGTCGGGATGCTAGTGCCGGATCTGGGAATCGAAGAGAGAGTTTTTCTGTTTTCTCTTATCAAGAAAACTGACGGCCTTGGGTTCAGGTCGACCATATAAGCCTATATATATGACCTGTTATGACTAAACCATTTTTCGGTTTAACCGAAAAATCTATGTCATAAACCGAAACATCAGTTTCAGAATCGATCCCGTATCGATCGACACACATACCGTGTCGATCGACACACCTCTCTTTTATCAATATTGATGTGTATCCAATACACATCATCTTGATCATCACCATGATGATCATTCCCATATATAATCTTCTAGATTGCTTAGGTGTATGACCCTATAGGATCATATGATACTGGTAGTAAGTCTACAACTTACAGACTGCAAGAGGCTTCTAGTAAAACATTACAACCGCCCAGTATCATACAACATGTCTGATCTCGACATACAACTATCGTTAGAGTAAGTACAATGTGATTTCAGGACATAATCCCAACAATTTTATCGTAATTTAGTCGTAAAACGTCGATTAACGACTATTCTGCAATTAAAAGTACAGTCGTGAAAACGATGTTTTCTTGTAGTGAACATATGTGGCCAAACACCGCAATAGATAAACCACATTACAAAATTTCAATTATTCATTTCATCATTAATTCTAATAGAAGATTTGTTATCCCAATTCAATTATTTAATTTCTTTAGTTTAGTTCTATAATAATATGATTACTTACGGTTACTTATGTATTATTTCCTTAAGTTTATTTATTCAATTCTACCCTATTAATTTCATAATAAAATTGATGATTAATCGTATGGATTGGCTGCATATAACCCCTTTTATAATGATGTTTCTGCATTATTCCACCCGAACTCTTAAGCTATTTATTTTCCTCCCTAAACTGTAATATTTTTGTTTAATTCCCTCCGAATTATTTTTCTCTGCTTAATTAAACCTGCGTTATTAGAATCATAAAATTGCGATTAAAATTAACAAATTCGCATTTAAACTAAGCAGATTGTCAAAATCTGATTTGACTTGTACCCTAAACTTAGTCCCGACCAAACCCGTAATTAAGACAATTATTTGCAAACCCGACCCGACTCGACTCCTTAATCGTCAGCCCAACCCGAAATAAGCAAAAAATTAGGGTTCTTGCTCATCTTTCCCAAATCCCAATCGCGAACTACGACTTCGTGAGAGAGAGACTGCGACTTGGTGTATCAGAGACAGTGAGTACATGCACCTGAGACGGCAAATTCAGGTTATTGAGACGGTGAATTCGTGTTACTAAGACGGCGAGTTCGTGAGAGAGAGAGAGAGAGAGAGAGTTCGAATTCGGCTGGAATGGAGATAGGAAACGAAATGGAAGTCAACGATTGAGCCCTAATTCTCTGGTGGGCAATCCTATCTGAAATTCGATTTTATGCGTCTTTGTAATCTGAAATTTTTTGTGATGCTTTAGGGAAATTTCTGAAGAAGAGGATATGCTGAGATCACTAGTGCGCTTGGATGATGTGTGGGGGTTATTAGTTGACATGGGCGTGCATAACAGAAGGTTTGGAGTAGAGATAGAATCGTCTGCACACTGGAAACATGTACTAGATAACAAGACGAAGAAATCTGTGATTGGTGCGTAGCGGTAAAAGGATAACTGATGTGAACCTCGAGCCCATGACTGATGTGAGACTCGAGCTTGTTTTGTGTAAGGAGGTTTGGTATTTTCTATAGAGCAAATGGAAGAAAAAGAGCTATTACTAGATAAACAATTAGAGGAGTGTGAGGAACAGAGGACGTGTGGTGCCATATATGCAAGATGGCTGGTCGTTGGTACAGAAAAAATTTTTAAAAATGTTTGTAATGGTAACAAAAATCTAAGGGCTAGTTACGTTAGAACTGTGGTGCTAAAAAGAGAATATGATCTATGTGTAAGGCTCAAACCAGAGATGTCTCTTGGTCTTTTGACAAAGAATATTGCTGGGAAGGAGAACCACTTGGTACTGGGTGATTCCTCAAAGACTGAAACTGTTCATGTTGAGTTTCCATGAAAAAGTAAAGAAGACTCTTATGTTTGGGATGTGAAACATAAGAGGGACGTGGAAGTTTTATTTGAGTATTAGTGCTGCTCTGGATATGAGTGTCTCAGACGATGGGCTTCAAACTCTATCAAATTAAGAGTGCGCTAACTTTTCTTGTCATGGTTTTCTTGTGAATCGACATTTTTGCTTCTTGCTTGGTCAGAATATAACACTGATTAGGCCACTCTTCACCAAGAAAAAAGCCTCCATTGAGTTGAGTCTTCAGAGAACCTAGGATCCACGTTGCAGCTCAAGCACAAGCCATCGAACAGCTTTACTCATCTGTTCGAGCCTTACTGCACTAATGGGAGGGAGACTAGTGGCAGTATCAAGAGCTGCTGTTTTGCCTGAGTTTTCTGTTGCAGCAGTCGAACTCTCTTTCTCACGAACTCTTCGTCTCAATAACACAAATTCGCCGTCTATGTAAAAGGAATTAGCCGTCTCTGATGCATGAACTCGTTGTCTCTGATGCACCAAGTCGCAGTCTCTCTCTCACGAAGCCGTACTTCGCGATTGGGATTTGGGGAAGATGAGCAAGAACCCTAATTTTTTGCTTATTTCGGGTTGAGCTGACAATTAAGGAGTCAGGTCGGGTTCCCAAATAATTGTCTTAAGTTTACGGGCTGGGTCAGGATTAAGTTTAGTGTACGGGTCAATTCGGATTTGGATAATCTGTTTAGTCGAAACGTGAATTTGTTAATTTTAATCGCAATTTTATGATTCTAATAATGTAGGTTTAATTAAGCAGAGAAAAATAATTTGGATGGAATTAAACATAAATGTTACAATTTAGGGGGAGAAATCAATAACTTAAGAATTCGGGTGGAATAATGCAGAAGCAGCATTATAGAGGGGGCTATTTGCAGCTAACCCTTAATCATAACTTATACTTCATACAAACAACATGCCTTCCGTGAAATAAACGTGCAACATATTTAATCCTATCTGGTTAGAATTAAATTAACCTATTTCACATTAATTCATTTGGACGGGTCTTCCAATATCGATATACCTATTCTGATTATTAAGGTCTTAATTCTAATTATCTATTCCGGTCTAAGTATATTCTTATTTCAAGGGTAAATTCCTATATACTTTAGGGTTTTTGTTTTTTAGGCCTATATACTGACTCTATCTAATCTATGAAGCAATTTTTAGCAGTTCCTAATCTAATTAGGCAATCCTGGGCTGAATTCCGAGCCTAGGATCTAAGGTTCATGTAATTGAATCTATGGGATCTCAGAATTACCTGGTGATTAGCAGCAGAAGATTTGCAGATAATCGAGATCTAGAGCGCCTCAAATGCTGCGCCTCTACTGGTATCCACACGCACACAAACTGAACAGCAGGGATGCTAGTGCCTATAGAGATCCAATCTCTTCAGAGGTTTCTATTCAAGTTCTTGTGGCTGTCCATTAGGTTGAAATCAGTTTAGGTCGACCATATATCTTATATATGTCGACTTAAACCATAACGGAATTAACCAATGATTAAACCGAATTAATCTGATTAATCCGCGAGTTGCATCGATCGATGCACTATCTGCATCGATCGACACTGCCACAGAATATTGATATCGAATGCATATCAAATATGCATTCACTAGATCATTACATTAATGATCAACCTCGTCTTTAACGCCCAGTTTGCTTAGGTGTGTGACCCTGTAGGATCATATAACACTAGCAAAGAGTTCTAAACTCATTGATCATAAGTGGCTTCTAGCAAAGCATTATGACTACCTAGTATTATATGATTGTCTCATCTCGACAATACAACTATCACTTAGAGCAAGTACAATAGATTTCAGGACATTCCCAACAATCTCCCACTTGTACTGGAATCATCTATTCCTTCAATCCCTTCGTCACTATATCTCGATCTAGCATAAGGCAAGAACCGTGTCATCCTTATTGAGCCAAGATCATGTTCATCGAACTCCGATTTGTACTGACAAGACAAACGACTGACAATCACCTCGTTTGAGTGTGGCCACACATTTCTCAGTATCAAATCTTCGATGGGCCCTGAGATATTTATCTCCTGTTATATAGGAGGGACAAATCCCATCTTGTTCCATCCCTGTCTCTTCACACGCTTCATGATACGCCCAATCAATGCCTTTATAGTCACCAGTTACGGCTGACGTTTGACAAGGTTAAAGCGGACCAATTCACATGTAAGAAAACATGGTGAACTCAGGTCTAAGGACTATAATCTATAGTCGTAATGAAAACTCTCATGACACTTATATAACTATCCCGTAGAGTTCTCATCAGTGGGTCATGTCCGATCCTGTGTTCTCCAACACATATCTATGTGATTGACTTTAATACTCTTATTAATGACTCCATGAAACTTAGTCATCAGTAACCTCACATACTAGTCTCACGCCGTTGTTAATGTCCCATTTTAACAACCTTGACCAGGGACTAATCATAATTTATGTCATTTATTATCTATAGGGTTTCATGATCAAGTCACATACTTGATGACCTATAAAATGTCATAAATTACTTTGGGACTATTATTTAATAACCATTATTAAATAATACAGATGTCAGATTTCAATAACATAATCAAATTATGTTTATACGAACATCATATCATAACTGAAATTAATAACAACGACTCCTACTAAAATTAAGATCACATCTTAAGACATCTAATGCCTTTAGCAGTAGTCTGACCCTTATTCGCTCTTGCTCAGCGTGTGTCGAAAGACATTGCGTCTTGCTAAGAGTAATACCAAGAGTCATTTGCACGAAGCCCTTCTTCGAATCCTGCATATTGGACATGTGCAAGGCCTTATCACTATAAGTATCTTGACACAATCCAATTAGCTTATCCAATCTATCTCTATAGATTCTTATTCCAAGAATGTATACGGTTTCTCCCATAATTTTATCGAAAAACAACTTTCGAATCAAGTCTTAACAGACTGAAACAATGGAACTTCATTTCCGAGAAGTAGTATGTTATCAACATACAATACCAGAAATGCAACTGCGCTCCCACTAGTCATCTTGTAAACATTCGGTTCCTCTTCATTTCTGATAAAATCAAACCTTTTGATTACTTTATCAAAACGAAGATTCCAACTCCGAGATGCTTGCTTCAATCCATAAAAGGATTGATGAAGCTTGCATATCTTCCTAGCTTCATTAGGATCAATGAAAACTTCAGGTTGTGTCATGTACACATCCTTTTCCAGAATTCCATTTAGGATACCTGTTTTCACATTCATCTGCCAGATCTCATAACCATTATGAGTGGCGGTTGCTAGGGGAATCCGAATGGACTTTAAACATGTTGACTGGGAATAGGTTTCTTCATAGTTAGCACCATGAATTTGCTTGAAACCTTTTCCACCAATCCAGCTTTGGACATCACCATTCCGGATTCAGCGGCTTTCAGCCATTTTCGGAGTCAAGGCCCATCATTGCTTCTTCAATATTCGTAGGCCCGTCTGTGATACCCCGTATCCAAAATACGGTTATCGGGCAGCAGAAGTCAACCGAGGGTAAAACCGTCATTTTACCTAAGTCAGGGGTAAAATGGTAATTTTACCAAAGTTCGAAACGGAAACCGAGACGGGCCGAATATTCTTATGTTTTAACATAAAGAATGTTTACAAGACCGGAATCGGAAGAATCGGAGCGGAAACGAGTTTTTCGGCTTATCGGGATGGAAACCGACTAAACCGAAGAAACTTCGGAAATTCATATCTTGAGCTACGTAAGCCCGAACGGAGTGATTCAAATTGCTAAATTCATTAAAAAGAATGTAGAATCATATTTTGGAGGTTTTGGAATTTATGGAATCATCTGAAGCTGTTCTAAAATATTAAACCCGAAAAACCGTAAAACCGAGCAATGTTTAAGTAAGAGGATTGATGGGATTAATGATGACTTAAGGGTGATTTGGCAGCTAATTATGCTCTGAGTGACACCTGTCTTCTCCCTAGCTCGCCACTTCTCCCCTCTCTTCATGCATGCACAAGTGATTCAATGAATCCTCTTTTGGTGCAAGTAACCATCATGTCACATTCAATTAATCTACCAACTCTCTAATCTCTCAGCTCTCTCCCAGACTCTCTCTCGCGCTCTCTCTTCCTCTCTGATCCAGAGACAAAAATCCCTTGTTTTGTGTTCTTGTGTTCTTGAGAGATTCTTCACCAAAGTCCTTGCATGTTCTTTTGTGTTCTTGAGTAATAAAGCTCAAATCTTTGTTTCTCTTCACCAAATCTTCTCCTCTCTCTCTCGGTCTCTCTCTCTCTCTGTCACTAAGGTTTAAGCAAGTTTTTGGGCCAAGAAGATCATGCATGTTCTTGAATCTTCAACCTAAACCCAAGAACCCTAATCTTGTTCTTCAATTCTTCTTTCACAAGAAACTCCATAACTTTCTTGTTATAAACTCAAATTCAGATCTGCAAAGCCCTATGGCTTCACCGTGATCTCCTCTACCATTTCCAGTTGGTCGCCGCCGTGGGAGGTCGCCGGAATCAGCCGCCGGAGCTCCTCCACCTCCTTTTGCTTCCTAGGCAAGAAAGCTTGTAACTTTCTTATTTCAAGCCCAAATCTGGATCTGTTAAATGCTATAGCTTTGTCTTGATCTTCTCTATCTTTTACCAGTGAACCGCCGCCGTGGTCAACGCCGGAGCTTCGCCGCCGGTGACACCTTCCACCGCCAAAAGCCAGCCGATCTCTTCCTCAGTCCATTGGTATAATTGGTTTGGGATTTGAATTGGTTTATGGTTTGGTTTAAACCGGGTCAAAGGGGGGTGTTAAACCGGTCAACGGTCAACCCTAAACCGGTTTAGTCAAACCGGTTCTAAGGGTGATTGGACCGGTTTGGTTAGTTCCGTAATTTGACTGGTTTTATGGTTCTGTGTTTCAGGAGTGTTCATTAGTCCGGGAATCCTCATCCGCGCTAAAACCGTCATTTCCGTAACTATCTGTGAGTCGGCTCGAAAACTCGCAAAAATCAATTAAACCGGGAAACCACTAAAACCGTAGCCATTAGGACAATTACCGTGACTAAAGTAATTAAATAAGATTTAACCGGACAAGTAATAATTAGTAACTAATGAAGCGTTTAATAAATAACCGACTAAGACCAATTAAACATGATTAGGGATTAGAATTAAAAGTGTTAACCGAGTCTGTGTTGCTAGGTTGTTAGTAAAGCATAATCGTTGTATATACTATAAGTATAAGGAATAAGTATTAATGAACTATAGACGAGAGATTAAGACGATAATAAAATACAAATTAAACTTTAACCAATGTATAGAATATAATAACGGGATTGGGAATTAGACGAGATAGCGGATTTGGGTAATGAGCTAAGTGAATGATAATGATATGTCGGGGAGTTAGTAAGTTTACTAACTCTAAACCGACAGATCGAGAACGTGATTAAAAGATACCTAGGATGAGGTAATAAAGAATTGATGCGTGTTGTGAGCCGTCTACGGGTTAGCAATCCGTTAACCCAAGGTAGCGGGCGAGAATAAAGTAAAAGACTTAGAAACCCTAAATAGGCCTGCTCGTGTGGTGCTTAGTGTAATTGTGTAATTGATTGTTATTGCGTGTTGTAGTGTTGTTGTGGTGAGCTTTCTGTGCAGGTTTATTAGACTGCTCGGTGTTGGGCCGAGTAGTCATTACGGACACTTACTCCGGTCTCGGGACCGGGTAAGTTAGTGGTGCTGACTAGGTATCTTACCTAGTCAGAGCGGTGAGGTGGGTAGTGTAGTGGCTTGCGGAATGATTGGGATTAATATTGTTATTATTGATTGCGTGATCTGTGTTAGAGTCCCAGCGAGTCTGCGTGTTTACATTTTTGCACTAGGACTCTAGGGTGCGTTAGATTCCACAAGCCTAGGTTTTTGTTTACGTTCCGGTACTTCCGACCCGATTGGATCCTCGGGTTTGACCTAGCCGGGCCATGGTGGTTCTGGTTATGGTGTTAACCTATCGGGTGACGCCGATAGGTGTGCGGTCCGGAGAATACGGGGTCATGTCCTAGGGCCGGATTGCATGGAAACTCGGGCTATCTAGGGGTAGTCAGAGTCACCGCGTATCGATGGACAGAGAACAGTGTCCTATGCGTGAGTCCTCTTGAGCACGTATAGGAGTCGAGGGTTAGTTGCCATATAGGCGACGATGTGAACCCGTGGAAGTTACCGAGATCGTAGGGCCCAGTGTTGTTTTTATCTTTCTTTCGTTGCGCGTAGGTAGATCGAGTCCAATCGAGGACATGTGCCGCCGTGCCTTCGATTTCTTTAACTCTCTTACTTATCTTGGCTATTGCTTGTGTGTGGGTTTATTACGCCGTGGTAGCGCGTGGTTGACCATTTATGTCTTGTTGATTGTTATTTTGGGTTCGGGGCGGGATTGTAGAGTTAGATAGAATAGAAGCCATTAGTGGGGAGCCGATTCACTGGGTAATCTTAGATTGCTCATTAGACTCTTTTTGTGTTTTCAGGTTACCAGCGACGGACGTGGGAGGTCCTCGGTGTAGCTTCGGGTTGCTTGTGACGTGATTTTGATTCGTTATTTTTGGATGTTTTATTTTCGGTTCGGCAGCTGCGCTATTTTCTTTATGATTGTATTTGATTGGATTTGATGTGTATATATTGTTATTGACGATTGTTTGTAAAATTGTTAAACGTTGTATTCGATGTTTAACTCCTTAAAAATGAAATTGTTTCCCTGATACGAGGTTTGGTCCGAACCGACACAACTCGTTGAAGTCGTGCAAGTAGTACTGCTTGCGCTACGGATACGAGGATAACGGAGTCGGAAATAGATCGGTGCGAGCCTTTTGTCTCAAACCGAACTATCTTTGGCTTCGTCCTGTAGCGAACTTTTCCCGTTCGACTTGCTCGGGTTCGATTGGTCATGTTCTTGTTTGATTGTTGACCGGTCAGCTCGGCGGTCAGCGGAGAATGGGAAAGGGGCGTTACAGAAAGGTGGTATCAGAGCATGGTTCTGCATGGGTTTCGAAACATTTCATTTTTGAGTGTTTTCCGTGTTTTATCGAGTCAAATGTGTCACACAAACAACCATTAGGAAACCGAGCCGCGTCCGTTACACCCGGGGTTGGGATGGGAAAGTAGAATTTTAGTATTATTCGTACTAACTCATTTGTGTTTTGATTGCAGTCTTACAGCAGCGTGTCCCGGGCAGAGTAGTTGGTGTGTGTGTGCACGTGTGCAGAGTATTTTCAGTGGAGCAGGATGAGTCAGCAGGGATCAGTTGGGTCACAGCAGGGTCAGGTAGAGCAGTTCCAGGGGTATCCAGCATTACCAGGGCATACCCGAGGTTCACATGTATCTGCGTATCCGCCAGTTCCAGTACCACAGTTGCAGGGCGCCAGAGCAGCGCAGATAGACTGGTCGCCCCTTCCAGACCCTTTACCTCCAGCTCTAGCAGATGACGCAGGCAGCCGAGACCCTTACGCAGGCATGATGGGATTTCTGGGCGAGGCAGAGGCAGAGTTTCAGTTACCCCCGCAGTGGCCGGAGCCGGATGTGCCACAGATCCTCGCGGCGACCGATGCGCCACCTATGTACCAGGCGCCACCCCTTGAGGCACCCGAGTTTCCACCGCCACTCGGTATTGAGGATTACCTGATAGACCCGTTACCGTTTGGGTTTGATCTAGATATGGAGCCAGTGGACCCCGAGCAGCATCAGCAGTGGGAGCAGCAGGTAGGGGAGCAGGTAGCAGTGTTAGAGGATATCTTGGCGCAGCAGGTTGGACCAGGATCCCCCCGTACCCCGTTGGACCTTGAGATGTCATCGGGATCTTCTGGGTCGGGGTTTGAGGCAGTGACGCCACCAGTCGAGGCAGTAGAGGCCCCACCGGTTGTACCTGAGAGTCGCGCTTGTAGTGGATGTGGAGTACGAGGTTTCCATCTACGGTGGTGTCCGCGATCCGTTGACCCACGACTCCGGGAGCCCTATCAGCCGTTGCCCTTACCCGGTCATTGTCCGTTGTGCGGTCAGGACGATCACGGTGAGATGACTTGCCCAGTAGCCAGAGCAGGACTGTATATGCCAGATGATGAGCCGTATCCAGCAGCAGCACCCGGAGGTTGGGGAGCCGGACCCAGCCGCAGAGACCCCGAGCCTAGTTCGCCGCCCGCCAGACAGTTCTCTATGATCCAGATGCCGATCATTCAGTCGCCGCAGCCCGAGCCAGTGCGGAGGTGCCAGTTATGTGGAGGTCCGGGTCATCTTGCCACAGATTGTTTCATGGATCCCCCATCAGCGCCGACTTCGCCGTGCCAGTTATGTGGAGGGTATGGACACCCAGCATCCGCTTGTTACCGAGGACCGTACCCGGCAGCCCCGACAGTCTGTTCAGTGTGTGGCCGCGCAGGTCATGATGCGTACCTTTGTCCGATAGCCGAGCCCCAGCACGTCGGAGCACCGTCTCGAGATGCACACACACCACACGCTCCCGGTGCGCCTGCCAGTGGGTACTCCAGTGCGCCGTACTGCCAGTGGTGTTGGGCATTTCGGTCTTGCTGGAGGCGTTAGGTTAGGGTAGGGATAGTTAGGCCAGGTAAGTTGGGGGCACTAACTTTATTTTGACTTGTAGATAGATCGGCAGGATAGGCGACTTACGTGTCGTCTTGATTTTTGTTGTGCAGCGGCGTCATATGGGTTTTTGGTTTATGATGACGGTTTTATGTAGGAACTCTGATCTTAACCGTGTACTAAAACCTTTATTATGTATGAAATATCGTTTTATGTACGTGGTGGATGCAGAGTGTTCGGCTAATCGTTTAAAGTAGCATAGTGACTATTTGCATGATTGAGACGGTTCGAAAAGCAAATGGTTTACTGTGTGAAACTAAATGATGGGCGGAACTGACGACCGTTCATCATGACCTCAACCCGGAATGACGACGCATTCGGCCGATCTTTAGATTGCGTGATTTATTATAGTAGCTTGCTTGTTTATTTCTTGCTTGACTGATTGATTGTTTTGTTGTGTGCGGTAGATCGCGTAGTGTTAGCAAGCGTGGGTTTGATAGATTGACCGTTTTGGGTCGTAGTGACCATTAGATTGCTAACCATTTGACTGTGTGAGTAGTGACTGATCGTTTTCCCTTGATCTTGATAGAAAGCTAAGTCATAAGTTTATTTTGCTTGTATTTCAAAGTTTCGAGCTGACTTGCGGACGGTTGAGTTCAACCGTCGATTCACGAGAGAACGGACTTATAGGGTATTGTTATTTAATCACGAGAGACCGTAGGGTACGTAATTAAGTAACAATATTTCTATGGGAAAGTGATATCGGGGATAGAGTGAGAAAGCAATGTGAATCCAAACCCGAACCCGAAACCGAGTTAAAGTGTCGAGATGTCGCCAGTCGAGAGTGCCGGACCGCGAAGTAATGGAAGTGTCATCAGTGGGAGCGACGTCAGTGGGAGTGTAGCTGCCATCACGAGAGACGGAAAGGAGCCGGGACGCATGAGGAGTTAGCGAAAAGATTTGGAAGGAGGAACGCCAATGTTAGAGTCATGGAGAAGGAAGCCGATGATCAGATTCTTGAAGAGTGTCCCAGGAAAAGGAGGGAAGGACGTCGTCCGAGAAATGTGGAAGTCGAAGCAAAGTGGGGAAGCGTACGAGTTGGTAAAGCAGCCCATCGGAATCGGAACCGATTCGACATCCGTAAGTGATGAAGAATTCGGGGACCGAATTCCTGTAAGTGGGGAAGAATGTGATACCCCGTATCCAAAATACGGTTATCGGGCAGCAGAAGTCAACCGAGGGTAAAACCGTCATTTTACCTAAGTCAGGGGTAAAATGGTAATTTTACCAAAGTTCGAAACGGAAACCGAGACGGGCCGAATATTCTTATGTTTTAACATAAAGAATGTTTACAAGACCGGAATCGGAAGAATCGGAGCGGAAACGAGTTTTTTGGCTTATCGGGATGGAAACCGACTAAACCGAAGAAACTTCGGAAATTCATATCTTGAGCTACGTAAGCCCGAACGGAGTGATTCAAATTGCTAAATTCATTAAAAAGAATGTAGAATCATATTTTGTAGGTTTTGGAATTTATGGAATCATCTGAAGCTGTTCTAAAATATTAAACCCGAAAAACCGTAAAACCGAGCAATGTTTAAGTAAGAGGATTGATGGGATTAATGATGACTTAAGGGTGATTTGTCAGCTAATTATGCTCTGAGGGACACCTGTCTTCTCCCTAGCTCGCCACTTCTCCCCTCTCTTCATGCATGCACAAGTGATTCAATGAATCCTCTTTTGGTGCAAGTAACCATCATGTCACATTCAATTAATCTACCAACTCTCTAATCTCTCAGCTCTCTCCCAGACTCTCTCTCGCGCTCTCTCTTCCTCTCTGATCCAGAGACAAAAATCCCTTGTTTTGTGTTCTTGTGTTCTTGAGAGATTCTTCACCAAAGTCCTTGCATGTTCTTTTGTGTTCTTGAGTAATAAAGCTCAAATCTTTGTTTCTCTTCACCAAATCTTCTCCTCTCTCTCTCGGTCTCTCTCTCTCTCTGTCACTAAGGTTTAAGCAAGTTTTTGGGCCAAGAAGATCATGCATGTTCTTGAATCTTCAACCTAAACCCAAGAACCCTAATCTTGTTCTTCAATTCTTCTTTCACAAGAAACTCCATAACTTTCTTGTTATAAACTCAAATTCAGATCTGCAAAGCCCTATGGCTTCACCGTGATCTCCTCTACCATTTCCAGTTGGTCGCCGCCGTGGGAGGTCGCCAGAATCAGCCGCCGGAGCTCCTCCACCTCCTTTTGCTTCCTAGGCAAGAAAGCTTGTAACTTTCTTATTTCAAGCCCAAATCTGGATCTGTTAAATGCTATAGCTTTGTCTTGATCTTCTCTATCTTTTACCAGTGAACCGCCGCCGTGGTCAACGCCGGAGCTTCGCCGCCGGTGACACCTTCCACCGCCAAAAGCCAGCCGATCTCTTCCTCAGTCCATTGGTATAATTGGTTTGGGATTTGAATTGGTTTATGGTTTGGTTTAAACCGGGTCAAAGGGGGGTGTTAAACCGGTCAACGGTCAACCCTAAACCGGTTTAGTCAAACCGGTTCTAAGGGTGATTGGACCGGTTTGGTTAGTTCCGTAATTTGACTGGTTTTATGGTTCTGTGTTTCAGGAGTGTTCATTAGTCCGGGAATCCTCATCCGCGCTAAAACCGTCATTTCCGTAACTATCTGTGAGTCGGCTCGAAAACTCGCAAAAATCAATTAAACCGGGAAACCACTAAAACCGTAGCCATTAGGACAATTACCGTGACTAAAGTAATTAAATAAGATTTAACCGGACAAGTAATAATTAGTAACTAATGAAGCGTTTAATAAATAACCGACTAAGACCAATTAAACATGATTAGGGTTTAGAATTAAAAGTGTTAACCGAGTCTGTGTTGCTAGGTTGTTAGTAAAGCATAATCGTTGTATATACTATAAGTATAAGGAATAAGTATTAATGAACTATAGACGAGAGATTAAGACGATAATAAAATACGAATTAAACTTTAACCAATGTATAGAATATAATAACGGGATTGGGAATTAGAAGAGATAGCGGATTTGGGTAATGAGCTAAGTGAATGATAATGATATGTCGGGGAGTTAGTAAGTTTACTAACTCTAAACCGACAGATCGAGAACGTGATTAAAAGATACCTAGGATGAGGTAATAAAGAATTGATGCGTGTTGTGAGCCGTCTACGGGTTAGCAATCCGTTAACCCAAGGTAGCGGGCGAGAATAAAGTAAAAGACTTAGAAACCCTAAATAGGCCTGCTCGTGTGGTGCTTAGTGTAATTGTGTAATTGATTGTTATTGCGTGTTGTAGTGTTGTTGTGGTGAGATTTCTGTGCAGGTTTATTAGACTGCTCGGTGTTGGGCCGAGTAGTCATTGCGGACACTTACTCCGGTCTCGGGACCGGGTAAGTTAGTGGTGCTGACTAGGTATCTTACCTAGTCAGAGCGGTGAGTTGGGTAGTGTAGTGGCTTGCGGAATGATTGGGATTAATATTGTTATTATTGATTGCGTGATCTGTGTTAGAGTCCCAGCGAGTCTGCGTGTTTACATTTCTGCACTAGGACTCTAGGGTGCGTTAGATTCCGCAAGCCTAGGTTTTTGTTTACGTTCCGGTACTTCCGACCCGATTGGATCCTCGGGTTTGACCTAGCCGGGCCATGGTGGTTCTGGTTATGGTGTTAACCTATCGGGTGACGCCGGTAGGTGTGCGGTCCGGAGAATACGGGGTCATGTCCTAGGGCCGGATTGCATGGAAACTCGGTCTATCTAGGGGTAGTCAGAGTCACCGCGTATCGATGAACAGAGAACGGTGTCCTATGCGTGAGTCCTCTTGAGCACGTATAGGAGTCGAGGGTTAGTTGCCATATAGGCGACGATGTGAACCCGTGGAAGTTACCGAGATCGTAGGGCCCAGTGTTGTTTTTATCTTTCTTTCGTTGCGCGTAGGTAGATCGAGTCCAATCGAGGACATGTGCCGCCGTGCCTTCGATTTCTTTAACTCTCTTACTTATCTTGGCTATTGCTTGTGTGTGGGTTTATTACGCCGTGGTAGCGCGTGGTTGACCATTTATGTCTTGTTGATTGTTATTTTGGGTTCGGGGCGGGATTGTAGAGTTAGATAGAATAGAAGCCATTAGTGGGGAGCCAATTCACTGGGTAATCTTAGATTGCTCATTAGACTCTTTTTGTGTTTTCAGGTTACCAGCGACGGACGTGGGAGGTCCTCGGTGTAGCTTCGGGTTGCTTGTGACGTGATTTTGATTCGTTATTTTTGGATGTTTTATTTTCGGTTCGGCAGCTGCGCTATTTTCTTTATGATTGTATTTGATTGGATTTGATGTGTATATATTGTTATTGACGATTGTTTGTAAAATTGTTAAACGTTGTATTCGATGTTTAACTCCTTAAAAATGAAATTGTTTCCCTGATACGAGGTTTGGTCCGAACCGACACAACTCGTTGAAGTCGTGCAAGTAGTACTGCTTGCGCTACGGATACGAGGATAACGGAGTCGGAAATAGATCGGTGCGAGCCTTTTGTCTCAAACCGAACTATCTTTGGCTTCGTCCTGTAGCGAACTTTTCCCGTTCGACTTGCTCGGGTTCGATTGGTCATGTTCTTGTTTGATTGTTGACCGGTCAGCTCGGCGGTCAGCGGAGAATGGGAAAGGGGCGTTACACCGTCACTTTCAATGATCAATAGATCACGGCAATTGGTTGCGAGAAATCCACATTTCTCGAGTTCGTGACGGATCCTTTTGGATCTGCGAGCTTCAGTCTTGTGTTAAAAGTCACGCACATATCTCATATGTAGACTTTTACCACGATCTAATTAACCAAGATTTAAACCGTAGTTAATTAAATCATAAACCAAACTATTTTGGTTCGCGATCTGTGTCGATCGATACAACTTTTGCGTCGATCGACACTTCTTCAGAAACTCGCATTTGAATGTATATCGAATATACATTCACCAGATCCATTCAAAACTCAGGCACCACAGTTGCAGGTTCTACAACTCTTTGTAGATCCAACTGCTGCTCTTCCTCATCAGGTTGAGCAGTCTCCTGTGACTTTCGAATTTCTTCGATTTGTACTTTACTCCCACTGTTCTTCTTGGAAAGAAAGTCTTTCTTAAGAAAACATAGTTCCGAGCAACAAACAATTTGTTCTCGGACTGGTTGAAAAAGTAACATGCCTTGGTTTCGTTTGGATAACCAATGAAGTAGCACTTACCGGATTTGGGTGTGAGCTTATCAGAGATTAAACGTTTTATATAAGCCTCACAACTCCAAATCTCCATGATGGATAAATCAGAAACATTTCCATTCCACATCTCATGTGGTATCTCTGTAACTGATTTTGATGGAAACCTATTTAGTGTAAACGCAGACGTTTCTAGAGCGTATTCTTAGAAGGAAAATGGAAGATCTAAGTGACTCATCATTGATAGAACCATATAAAGTCCGATTCAGGAAGAGTGAATTGTGAAACAATTTCACAATCTCTCATATGATCACTAAATTCTTGACTTAAGTATTCACGTCCATGATCTCATCGTAGAGTTTAATACCTTTGCCAAATTGATTCTGTACTTCATTTTTGGAACTCTTTGAACTTTTTCAAAAGATTCTGACTTATGTCTTATTAAGAAGACTTAACCGTACCTACTGAAAACATCAGTAAAGGTAATGAAGTACTGAAAATTTCCTCTAGCATTTGCGCTCATCGTGCCATTTACATCCGTATGTATAAAGCCCAATAAGCCTCTGGCCCTTTCATTTTATCCGTTCGTTCGCATACATGCATCGATCGACACTACCTTTGTTGAAAGGGGCCTCTGTCGTTTTCCAATAAACAAGATTCACTTTACTCATTATGATTCATAATCAGATGAGCCCAAAAGCCCATCACTATGGAGCTTCTGAATCTGTTTCTCATTTATGTGGCTCAAAACAACAATGCCAGAGAAAGAGTTTGATTCGTATCTTTTGACTTGAATCTCTTGGTACTAATGTTATAGTTAGGCACATTCTAGTTTAGAACATAAAGTCCATTCTTTAATGGATTGCTACTATAAAATGTATCACTGTAATCAAATGAATAACACTTATTCTTGATTTGAGAACTGATATCCTTCCATATCCAAACAAGGATTAGAAATAATCTATATGCTCATAGCAGTTACATAGTAGCAGTTTTAAGTTCAAAACATGCCATAAAAGAAAACAAATGAAATACTCCTGTGGCTAATGCAGCAACTCTTGCTCCATATCCCACGCATAGGTCCACTTGTCCTTTCTCCATAGTCCTACTTTTGCTCAGGCCCTGCACATTTTCACAAAATATGAGTACCACAGCTGGTATCTAATACCCAATAAGTAGGACTATAAGAAGTAACATTTACTTTTATAACATAATACCTGAAGAAGAAGTCTCGTACGTCTTCTTCAGCTTCTCATAATCTTCCAAGAATTTATTGCAGTTTCTTTTCAAATGCCCATAACCATTACAATAACGGCACTTAACATCTTCAGAAGGACTGGTTTTAACCTTAGGAACATGGCCAGACTCGCTTGGATTCACAATCGAGCTCGTCTTGCCATCACCTTTTTTCTTACCAAGTTTCTTAAACTTTTTACCCTTTTGTACCATAAGGACATTTGGGGTGTCCTTCTTGATGTTAGGTTCAGCAGTCTTAAGCATCCCATGCAATTCAGTCAACGTCTTCGTCAAGTTGTTCATGTTATAGTTCATAACAAATTGATCATAGCTTGACGGCAGTGACTGTAGAATGATGTCAGTAGCCAACTCTTGGCTAATGGGACAGTCCAGTTTCCCCAGGTTATCAATATAACCCATCATCTTAATGACACGAGGACTAACTGGTTCGCCCTTTGGTAGCTTGCACTCAATCAGAGATCTAACCGTCTGGTATCTCTGAGTTCGTGCCTGCTCCTGAAACATACTTTTCAGGCCAGTGATCATCTGTATTGGCGACTCCACGTACTCATATTGCTTCTGCAATTCCGAGTTCATGGTAGCCAACATGAGACAACTCACATCCACCGCATCATTAGAATGCTTATCCCAAGCATCCTTATCTGACTGCCAGGCATTGGCTCGGTACTTTCTGGAGAGAACTTTCTCAAGGACATAGTCCTTTTTTCTCCTGTTTGAGAACAATTCTCAAGTTCCAATACCATTCAAGAAAGTTGGATCCATTTAACTTGTCCTTCTCAAGGACGGATCGCAGGGAGAAATTGTTACGATGGTTTGTGCTAGACATAGCTGAAAAACAAGGGAGGTTTTAGTTACGATGTTCAAGAAATGAGAAGTCTTAACTATTAAGAAAACTCGCATTATATTCAAACAATGTTTCCTCAGATGAATATAATGATCCAAGACCCATACTTCACTAAATTCAAGTGAGCCACTGGCTATCACTCAACTTTAGCTATCTAGGTAAGCAACAACTTTGCTAGTTATATCCAATATAACTCTTGGTTATGGATCGACATCTTATGTCCAATCCACCTGATGTCTCTGAGCCCAAAACGATTTTGATGGCCCAGTCAAGTAAACCAATCTCTTCAGTCATGTAATTGTCGATGTCTTGCACTGCAAGTCCATCAACACGATTACCTTCTGTCTTACTCATGAAATTGTGGACATCTTTCACTGCAAGTCTATCGCACAATTAGATGGGTCTTGACAGTTGACAAGATTGGAAAGACATCAAGTATCACTTGATATTTGGTTGAGGAACGGAACCATTTAAAATGTTCAGTTTTATTATGTTTTAATTCTTCTAATTAAATGATTTGTCTTGGTTTGGTTCTGTGGTTTCAGGTTCCATAACCTAAACCATCGAATCTTGTGTCGACCGACACTGCTTTAGTGTCGATCGATGCTGATTAACCAAAACCAATCTGCCATAACCGATCAATCCAATTGATCCGGTTTTGAGTACCGGTCAGTGTCGATCGATGCTACATTAGCATCGGTCGATACCAACCCAATCGCAATAAACCATTCTTAGCGTTTAACCATCATTAACCAAGCTCGATAACCGGTCCAATCCAATTGAACCGATTCATCAATCTAGCGAGGTGTGTGTCGACCGACACAGCTATTGTGTCGATCGACACTAGGCGAAACATAAGTTTTATTCGGGTCTTCGCCCTGTGTCGATCGATGCCGGATTGGCATCGATCGACACCATGCGAAAAAACCTAAATTTTATTCGGGTTTTCGCTCTGTGTCGATCGATGCCGGATTGACATCGATCGACACCATGCGAAAAAACCCTAAAACGTTTTCGAACAGAACCCTGAACTAGGTTTTCATGAAAACGAATTTTAGCAAGTTTGTATCAACCATACACAGATTCAGATTCAACTAATCTAATCAACATGCTACAGATTCAATGGAATCCTAAAGCTCTGATACCACTGAAGCAATTTCTAGCAGTTCCTAATCC
Source organism: Orychophragmus violaceus (assembly GCA_030180135.1). Classification (NCBI taxonomy): domain Eukaryota; kingdom Viridiplantae; phylum Streptophyta; class Magnoliopsida; order Brassicales; family Brassicaceae; genus Orychophragmus; species Orychophragmus violaceus. The sequence continues at coordinate 31,326,028 of CM058233.1, forward strand.
AATTAGGCAATCCTGGTCTGAATTCCGAGCCTAGGATCTAAGGTTCATGTAATTGAATCTATGGGATCTCAGAATTACCTGGTGATTAGCAGCGGAAGATTTGCAGATAAGCGAGATCTAGAGCGCCTCAAATGTTGCGCCTCTACTGGTATCCACACGCACACAAACTGAACAGCAGCGATGCTAGTGCCTATAGAGATCCAATCTCTTCAGAGGTTTCTATTCAAGTTCTTGTGGCTGTCCATTAGGTTGAAATCAGTTTAGGTCGACCATATATCTTATATATGTCGACTTAAACCATAACGGAATTAACCAAGGATTAAACCGAATTAATCTGATTAATCCGCGAGTTGCATCGATCGATGCACTATCTGCATCGATCGACACTGCCACAGAATATTGATATCGAATGCATATAAAATATGCATTCACTAGATCATTACATTAATGATCAACCTCGTCTTTAACGCCCAGTTTGCTTAGGTGTGTGACCCTGTAGGATCATATAACACTAGCAATGAGTTCTAAACTCATTGATCATAAGTGGCTTCTAGCAAAGCATTATGACTACCTAGTATTATATGATTGTTTCATCTCGACAATACAACTATCACTTAGAGCAAGTACAATAGATTTGAGGACATTCCCAACAATCTAATACAACAAATAATAAATAATGACAAACTCAGAATTTTTTTCGCTGAAAGTCGGATATGACCGGAATGACTCGACCAAATACCGCCGAACTTCGAACCCAATTCTTTACACTCTTATGATGAACCTGAACTCGAATTTTGACGCTATTGACAAACCTAACTCCGTCTAACTTTTTCTAAATTAAATGAAATCCAGTTTATCAAAAAAGTCATTAGGTTAAAAATATTTATTTTTCAGAGAATATTCTCGAAAATATTTCAGTGTAACATTTATGCTTTACCCATTTTTCTTTTCTTCTTTTTTTTCTTTATTCTCTTCTTCTTTCCCACTTCTCTCTCTCTCTCTCTCTCTCTCTCTCTCTCTCTCTCTCTCTCTCTCTCTCTCTCTCTCTCTCTCTCTCTCTCTCTCTCTCTCTCTCTCTCTCTCTCTCTCTTCTACTTTTATTTTTGCTCTCGTTAATGATCAAGAAACTAGGAATTAGGTCGTATTTATAGCTAAATGTGGCTGAATGTGTGTGTGGACAAGTGACACATTCCTTTGCTCATATATATGAGGCCTCGCCAAGTTTTCAATATGAACAAAGTCCTCACAAAGTTTTTAATATCACGGGAGAGTTTAGTAATCTCAGTTTTCTCCTCTTTTTCTTTACTACACATGAATCACAAGAGAGAAAGGTCATTGTACTTTGTCTTCTTCTCCTAAATGGCCAGGTTCTGCTGTCAATAAAATGGAGGAATGCTTTGAATCATCTCTCTTTCTCCTCTCCTTTAGCCACTTCGCCATACAAGCAAAGTTCATTGAATTCTTCTTATATTCCTTCATGTGATCAACAATTCAAGAAAGGTCAATGCATCATTTCTCTTATTCTGCTTTATATGCTCTATAATGCCACGTGTTTCAACTGTTTCCCACAAGCCTTTTTTTTTTTGAATGAATCTCACAAGCATTTTTATTTTTTAATGAGCAATACTTAGAGCAGAACTCTTGGTTCCCCATTGGCCAAAATACTTTATTAATTCAAAAGAAGCGACTTTTGATGTTTAATAACCTTACAACGGCTACCGAGTCTCTTAGACTTGATTAATTTTTTGTCAAATTCCTTTCTTGTATGATGCCGTCCAGACTCTCGATTCACTTCGTATCCCAAAATAAACTCATGAATTATTTATTAAATAATTCTTCATGTTAATTTTTTTTGTCCTGAAACATGGTATTACACACAAAACCAAGAGCAATAAGAAGAAGGGAGTAGCTATCCAAACGGATAAGAAAACTGATTGAATTGAAGAGAAAATGGAAATGTCAATCGTGAAGGAATTCATATCGGTTTATAAAACAGTTTTATAAATCAGTCTATAATTAATTAGTCAGGAACTCATGAAAATAATGAAATAAATTTAGATCTAATGTTTCAAATATACTTAAATATTTTTGCAACGGAAAAAAACAAAACAATCCAAAAATTTTTAACACTCTAAATTTAGATCTAGTGTCTCTACATGTATCTACATGCTCACAAACCAAATCGAAACGGAATGCCAATACCGTTGAAATCTAATCTTAAAAATCTCTTCACGAACATTTCGTGTTTAATGTTTCTTAACCTCTCCGTATTTGGTATTGACGGCGAGAGGTTGTGTATGCGTATCGTCACTTTATTATATATATACACACACGAAACCTAGCAATTTTGGTTGCTTAGTGTACCAAGCCCATTTCATTAATTATGGATTTTGTCTAATTAATTAAGGAACACGTCCATCAACCAAATTAGTGGCCACATTCGTATACTTCAATATATACAATATACACATATATAATATTATACATATTACACATATATAGTGTTAAATATAAAACCTTAATAAGTTTATAATTCAGTATGTTTAGGTGTGTGACTCTAAAAGATCATATAATATTAATGATAAATTCTGAATCTATAGATTATAAACAGTTTATAGGTAAACATTATAACACATAATAGTATTTGATGGTCGAATCTCAACAATACGACTCAAACAAGAGTAATTATAATTAATTTCAGGACATTTTCAATATCTCCATCCTTTTCAGTCGAGTCGATAGATGGAAGAAACTATTACACCTTTGCGCCCTATTATGAGGTGATAACCACTGATGCCACTTGCTATGCTCATGCATATAATAAGGTAATTCAAAGTTGGTGTAAATGGCCAGACAAAACCAATTAGAAATATGTTAAAAAGGTGAAGATTATGTCAGAATCACTGAGAGAAAGAAAGGATCAATTAGGTAAGTTACAAGGATGGTTATCCAACCATCCTTATCCAACTGAGGAAGTTAGTCAGAGGCGTGAACAAGTGGACCACCACCATTCATACAACGGACCAGAGCACATGCCTTGTCAAGAGCCACACCGATCCTCCGCATACGAGATGCGTAAGGCTAAGAGGAAGGCCTTTCGATCTACATCCATTGACTCAAGGAACCCGTCCTACTCATTGGACTCCTCCTCATCCGGTCACTACAAAGAAGGTACCACTCCACCCTTGTTAATACTTTTGATTTGTTCTTACATTTTTATTTCTATTTTTGGTCCTTCGCTCGTTCTCTTCACATTGAGATGGTGTTGTTTAATTTTGGGAGAAGTACTAATAGCTAACCTTGTTTTGTGTGATCTAATTTTCTGTTTGCATCCTTGAGTTTCATGCATTAATATAAGTCAAAGAAAAAATATATATTACATAACTGCAAATACTCCAAACCATAATTCAAAATATATTACATCATTGCAACTTTAAACCACAACTTTACTTATTCTACATATTTCATCACAATCACATAGACACAAGTTTATCATTAAGCCATGCTATTGCAGTTCCTAAAGCTTCAGAAATAAATTCGACTTCTGAATTTGATCTCCACATCTTTGTTGTTCCAACCTTAACTACTTGTACCCATACCTTGCTTCCATTCGGTCTTAAGGGGACGAAATGGATTCTACCTGTAACATACCCAAACCCGGTCCGCCAAATTTTTTTTTAAAAGAAGGGAAAAAGTCCAAGCCCAGTAGCCTTTTCCAAAACCCTATGGTTTTCCCAAATCCTTCCCTTATAAATACGACTCCTTTTTCTCTAGAAACTCATTCTCTTTCTTTTCGGCGAAGCCCTGTCGAGATATGGAGACGTTCAAAGCACCAAAGAAGTACTATTCACGTTTTTCTCTTCCCCTTTTCACCAAGTAAACATCCAGGAACCAGATCTGAGATTTATAAACCAAAAACGTTTTGATCTTTTCATAACTCCTAAAATATCCCAAATCCCGAGAAACCGATCACACCACCGTGACAGTCGTGACGAGACGAAGCCGTAGCCGCCGAGACAAGCCCGACGCGCCGCCGCACGCGCCGCCACTCGCCGGAGGAGACACGGGCGCGTGAGATCCACGCGCGCCGGAGGAACCACGCGCCGCCGCCGGAGCCCACAGGCCTTCGCCGCCGTCGCCGGAGAGCCGCCGAAGCGCCATCGTCCGCCGCCGTTGACCGCCGGAGCGCCGCTGTTGATCGCCGCCGTCGTTGACCGCCGCCGTCACCGTCGATGACCAACCGGTCCGGTTAGATGGGTTGGTCCGGTTCAATTGCGATTTCCGATTTAATTTTTCCAATTTCAATTTCTAATCCGGTTTAGTTGGTCCAAGTAGAATTCCGGTTTAATCTTAATTTCAAATCAATTAGTGGTTTAGTTGGTTAGAAGACCATGACTTTACCAAGTACCTTGGGAAGTTCTCTTCAACATGGTCTGAGCTTGAGATGCTAAGGCCTAGTTCTATGGACCCTAAGGTTCTCATTGAGAGAAAGGAGCAAGACAAGATCTTTGGCCTTCTACTCAACTTGAATCCGGTTTACAATGATGTCATAATGAAGATCCTAAGGGAGACTACTCTTCCTGATTTTGAAGAGGTGTGTTCAAGGATCCAAAAGGAGGAAGGAAACATTGGTTTGTTTGGTGGAAAGGGGGAGTTGGTGACTGCCAACAAAGCCGATTTCAAACCTGAGGAGAAGAAGGCTGCAACTTGTGATCATTGCAAGAAGAAAGGCCACTTCAAGGATAAGTGATGGATCCTTCATCCCCACCTCAAACCAGCCAAGTTCAAGGACTCAAGGGCAAATGCAAACATCTTCCAAGAAGCTGTGAATGAGCCGGCATCAACTTCAGCTCAAGGAGGGGAGCTTGCACTCTACACCAACACTGAGTATGTTAGGAAGAGTGACCTTGAGGACCTCATCAAGGCTTATGCCTCTAAACTCTCTGGTATCACTTTAATGTCTCATAAATTTCTTGCTAAAACTGATCATAAGTTGGTAGTAGATTCAGGAGCTTCTCACCACATGATTAGTAATGCTAAGTTGTTAAAAGACATTAAACCTGCCCTAGGAAGAGTAACCATAGCTGATGGTCAAGGGATTCCTATAATTGGTACAGGAAAGTTAAGATTGTTTAACAAGGAAAGTGATGCTTTTTATGTTCCTAAGTTTAAGTCTAACTTGCTGTCTGTTAAAAGGATCACTAAAGACTTGAATTGCAATGTTATCTTTGGGCCTAATGAAGTTTGCTTTCAGGATATTAAGAATGGAAAGGTTATTGGAAGAGGTGGTACACAAGATGAGCTTTATCTCCTTGAAGACACTTCTCCAAGCAATTCGGATACCTTAGCTTTTAAATCCTGTTTTTCTTTCAATCAAAATGTCCTATGGCATGCTAGACTAGGACATCCTCATGCTCGTGCTTTGAACTTAATGTTGCATAATGTTAGCTTTGATCATTCAACTTGTAAAGCTTGTATTCTTGGCAAACATTGTAGAACTATCTTTCCTAAATCAACAACTATCTATGAACACTGCTTTGATCTTGTGCACTCTGATGTTTGGACTTCACCTTGTCTTTCTAGAGATAGGAACAAGTATTTTGTGACCTTCATAGATGAAAAATCAAAATATACTTGGGTAACATTGCTTCCATCTAAAGATAGGGTGTTGGATGCATTTCTAAACTTTCAAAACTATGTTACTAATCAATTTAATGCCAAGATTAAAGTGTTTAGATCAGATAATGGAGGAGAGTACACAAGCCAAAGATTCAAAGCTCACTTGAACAAGTATGGGATCCTACATCAAACAAGCTGCCCACATACTCCTCAACAAAATGGTGTGGCTGAAAGGAAGAATAGACACCTGAAATGGTGTGGCTGAAAGGAAGATTCAAAGCTCACTTGAAAGGAAAAAGATTTTCTACAAGGTGAACTTGAGGAGGAAGTGTATATGACTCCACCACCAGGATTGAAACACTTATGTAAGGATGATGAGGTATTGAGGCTGAGAAGGGCGACTTATGGCTTGAAGCAATCACCAAGAGCTTGGTACCATAAGCTCAGTCATACACATATGGACCATGGTTTCAAGAAGTCTCAATCTGATCACACATTGTTCACACTTCAAAGTGCTCTAGGAGTGGTGGTAATTCTGATCTATGTGGATGATTTGATTATCACAGGAAGTGATAATGATGGGATTCAATCCACAAAGGCTTCCCTCAAGAGTTCCTTTGATATTAAAGACCTTGGTGAGTTGAAGTACTTCTTGGGCATTGAAGTATGCAGATTCAATGATGGATTGTTTCTGTCCCAAAGGAAGTATGTTAAAGACTTGTTGACAGAAACAAGTATGCAAGATTGCTAGATTGCAAAGACTCCTCTTGAAGATGGCTACCAAGTCAATAGAAAGGGGGAGAAATCTGATGAAGTCAAGTTCAAGGATGTCTCATTTAATAGGAGGCTGGTTGGGAAGCTTATCTACCTCACTCTCACAAGACCAGATTTATGCTTTGCTGTGAATCAAGTTAGCCAACATATGCAATCACCCACAGTGTATCATTGGAGTTTGATTGAGAGGATCCTCAGATATCTCAAAGGATCAACTGGACAAGGCATTTGGATGGGTAAGAATGATAGCACAGAGATTGTTGGCTATTGTGATGCAGATTGGGCTGGTGATAAGAGTGATAGGAGATCAACAACCGGCTATTGCACCTTCATTGGAGGCAACTTGGTGACTTGGAAGACAAAGAAGCAGAAGGTGGTATCTTGTTCTAGTGCTGAAGCTGAGTATAGGGCCATGAGGAAGCTTGCAACCGAGTTAACATGGCTGAAGGCTTTGCTTAAGGACTTTGGCATAGAGAAATCAAGTCCAATCACCTTTCATTGTGACAACCAGGCTGCTATTCACATTGCAACCAACTCAGTGTTTCATGAAAGGACCAAACACATTGAGATTGATTGTCACAAGGTAAGGGAGAAGATTGAAGATGGAACCATTCTGCCTTGCTACACAAAGAGTGAAGATCAGCTTGCAGATATCTTCACTAAGGCTGCTAGTCTTAAGGTTTGCACTCATGTCTTTGGCAAACTAGGGCTAGTAGCTATTCATGATTATAACTCTCCTGACTCATGAGCAGCATACTCTTTTTCCCTTGATGTGGTTTTGTCCCAAGTGGTTTTCCACATCAAGGTTTTTAATGAGGTGTTGCCATGATCATTCCAAGTTCAGTCTTTAGGGTGATTCCAAAGTCTGAACTTGAGGGGGAGTATTGATCATGATGAGATCAAATGTGCAAGGGCTGTGTATTATCAAAATATGCACAAGTCTTGCACATTTGATAATGTGCAAAGTTGGGAACTTCATGAGGCGCCAACTATTTGAATAACACAAAGTCTCGGATTGAAGGAGAAGGAAGAGAGCCGTTAGGGTTTTGGGAGAGAGAGCCGTTAGGGGTGTGGTCCACACTCTCCCTCTCTCCTCTGCCACAGTTCAGACACTCCTTGTCTCTTTCCATATTTGTCTTTTACCTTATTAGGTTAAACATTCAGCTCTTTGTAAGACCTATAAAAGGCATTGTATAACCGCAATTGTAATACAAGGGTTTTGAGCCTCCCATTCTCTCTCTTTACTCTCTCGCATACTATACTCAAGAACCCTAATCTCTTATGTTCATACTCTAAAACTATCATTCTGTTGATTCGATTTGGTTTTCTCCATGCTGCAACTAACATTCCGTGACTCACAATACAATACCATACATTAGAAATCTAGCTAACGAAATCCAACACTTAAATCAAACATAACACATTATACAAACCAATCCTAATTTTCAGAGCAAAACCAACACAAATAATTCAGCAGAAAATAAGCTCAACAGAGCTAAAAAAGTACAAATAATTCAGTACAAGAGATTCAACATATCAAAACCAACACAGAGCACATTCACCAATTATATTCATGTAGGGATAGAATCGTACCGTAGGTGAAGCTGCTTCTGATGATACCGCTTCAGGTGATGCTTGTTTTGAAGAACTATTGAGCCCTATCTTCTCAAGATGCAAGGAGATAAACTCGTGAAGTGCATTACCATCAAATACAGTGCATTACCTTCTCCACTTTCACGAGTGCAGCATTGGGTCCGGAGAGGAATGGTTTTGGCAATTTGCTATGGATCAGTTGAATACAAAGTACCTCAGCAACTACAACATCCTATGATTTCCAAGCATATATGGTAACTCTATCTAGTGATACCTAAGTCATGCATAAATACAATAATATCTATTAGAACGAAGAATGCATATCACTATACTAAACTCATAATAAGATTGTAAAATCAGAAAACATTACCGATGAACCTACAATGTGATTATCAGTTAGGGAGTCCATATCATTGTCCAGATGATTTTCTCATCTAGACATGCAACTTTTGTACCCCACAGCTTGGCCTAGAGATTGAACTGATGTTGTTCGCCTCCATATAAATGCATCCTCTTTAGATACACATGTGACAATAACAACATCAGAGTTGGGGCCAAGAACAATACGACCAATCTTATACATCGGTTCAGCTGAGCAGAACTCTCCTTCCCTGACAACAACATCATCATATGAACACCAATCAAGTACCTGACACCTAGTTACTACTTTGGTAGATGTACTAGCCTCTAACATACACACATCTTCAGACTGTTTTCACAATAAGTTAGTAACTTCGTAAAGCATACACATTTTGCATAGTAAATAGTATTAGTTGAGATTAATTAACCTGGTTTCCTTTGGCTAAGCCACAGACTTCATTTTTTAGATCTTTAATCGTGTTGATCAATTCTGTCAGTGTAGCTTCTAGCTTCTGTGTATGTACGTCTCTAGCCTGCAGGAAAGCTAGGTTTGTTGCAGTAACCCCTCATCACATTCCTCTAATTCTTCCAGCCTTGTCTCTCCTAATACTTGACTCACTGCGTCCTGTCTAATACTAGTTCTAGCCGTGGAACCTAACTTACTGTCAATAAATTTGATTTGTTCGTGATATAAAAAAAACCCAACAATAATTATAATTCACTACACAATAAGCAAAGATACAGGAAATAACTTGTTACATATTTAACTTACAATTGTTTCAGCAAACTCAGGTCTCCCAGGAGCCCCATTTGCATGAGTATGTCATGTTATCCACACTTTACTCCTGCTCACCTTGGACGGATCATCACTCTTCTTCTTCTACCACAAACATAGACATTTATTGTTATCATATCAAACATCTAGACAGTAAAATACAATAATATATATACCATATAATGAGCCAGACGATTCATTCCTTTGCGGCTGGTTGTGTGGGGAATTTGTGCCCTCCTCAGCTCCTTATATCTTTCACTTTGGACTTACAAAAGCAATAACATATTCAATGATTTCCAGATACCATAAAACAACATAAGAAAGTTACAGGATACAAAACCTTAAATCAGACTCAGTTTCCATTCTTCACCTTATTTTTCCATGCTGAGAGAGACTGGATGTTTCTTCGTTTCAACAAGGTATTTACGTCCTTGTTGTATTACAGACTTTTGAAGTAAGTCTGGATTTAGAAGCACGTCACAAATGTCCCATCTGCCTAAAAACAAAATCTTTTTTCAAGTCTTCATTGATATTGAACCTTCCCTGCAGATGTGCTTCTGGTCGATGGTGAGCCGCATGTATGACTTGATTGATGTGCACAAACCATTTTGGTAGCCGCAAACAATCCTGGCCGAGGTCTACAAACCATGGAAATGTCTGGTAATTTGGGGTCTTAGTTCGAATGGCTTCATATTAGTTGGCTCAGGTAGATAGGGCATGGATGATGCATGAGCTAAGGTTGATGATATTGAGCCAACTATCTCGACTGACCGCTAGTTGTGACCCCCAAGAGCCAAACCAACATCTTCATCTTTAACTCCTCATTACTTATTGCTCAACTTCAATGGTTTATGACTTGTACCCCAATCATCAAAAACTATCTAAAACTCCAATAAATCACCTAGAATGGATGCAAAAGACTAGAACGCTATGAAAACGAGGATGCTAAATCATGCTAAAATATAAACACATTCATTTCCAAAAATCAATGATTAAGTGAAATATGGCATCAAGCTCTAAACATGCAACCATAAGCTACAATTTAGTTTGCTTACTCCAAAAGAGTTAGACATGCTCATCACTACACACAAAGATCAAGTGTCGACGTACACATGAATTTCTACCATCTATCCATTTAATATTCATTAAGATTTTGGTGTGTCATGATTGTGAAAATTAAGTGAACAGATTTGATTAAGGTCTTGAGATGAAGATGATCTCAAATTAATTTTGTCTTATTAAGAATAGTGGGATCACTCAAGAATTGTATTTACTATGGCAAAATTCTAAGAATAAAGAACAACATATACTACAAAAGTAAATTTCCATCTACCCAATGCTCAAGATGGTCCTAACTTAAAATTTTAAACCAAAGTAGTCTCAATCCTTGTATATATTTTTAGGTGGTCTGCGATCTACTGCCAAGCTCAGGAATCCACCCTAGATAATCTACCCACCTCGCAATGTTCCGCCTCCCCCCCCCCCCCCCCCCCCCCGAATTCTCGGTGCGGCGTTTAGACACCTTTCTTAAGGAAAATTTTCCTTCTCAAAACACCAATCACACTCATTTTATTTTCTTTACAAGCACTTACAAGATTTTTTTGATCATTGGTAAGGCCTATCTCTATAGCTCTAAGCTCTTTGATAGTGTCTTTTTATTTTCATGTTTGAGCCTTTGGCCCCTTTTGCATTTTTTTTTCTTTTAGAGATTTTGTTTTGTTTATACGAACATCTATTTTACATCTTTTTGCCCACCATCACTTTTTTTATCTCCTATTTTTTTTCCAAAACATTCCACTGATTCCTATTTCTTTATTTGCTTTCCATTTCCCTTAAACTTAAATCCTATCATATGTTAGCCTAAATGATACAAGGCTAACATTTATATGGAAGATTACTCTTGTCATTCTAATCTCAACACTTTTTAGCTAAATTTATCCAAAAATACTTCACAACTCTCACTACAGTGTTAATGCTTGAAAGGAAAATTGGTTAAGGGTGTAGAAGCTACTTGGACTAACAAGAGAGTGGTAACAAGGAAGAAGAAAGTCCAAATACTTATTAAGTACCCACGTGTTCCATTTTCAAAGAAAAACATGATAATTAAGGTCAAAGTTAAATGTTCTCTTAGATAGGGAAAGAATCAAACCATATCATGCTTCAACCAATAATGGTTTTCCTTATTATACAGCTTACTAGATGCGAAAATGATTACATGCTAGCATATTAAACCAACTTCTCAAGGCAATTCTTTATAAGTAAAACATTTCTTACCTCTCATGTTCAAGTGAATGCAAACATATATGATTTTAGACTTAACCCTAATTATTAAAATTCAACTAGACGCTTTATTTTGAGTAAAATTTTCAAAAAATTCAAAATTTTACGGTCGTTATATGCCTTTCTCCTAACGTAAAGCACTTAGTCCCTTGTGTGATAAAAGGAATAAGAAAGCGACCAAAGAAAAAAGTTAAATTGAAAAAAGAAACAAGATATGAACAAAGATATTGAGTTTGTTACTTGGAGTTGGAGAGAGTGATAAATTAGGTGGAGGAGTGGGAAGTGGAGGCATCTTTGTATTCCCCCAAACTTAGATCATTGAATTAGCTACTATTTCCTTGGATTTCGCATGGGCTGAGAGGATATAGTTTAGTTCATCCGCGGTCCATGCTCGAGACATCTGGACCAGTTCTCCAAAACTATCGGATCTTATGGCTATTTGAAAATGTGCCTCATCGGACTGCTCGAACAACTGTACTCTGCGGGCCTTTCTTCTTTTGGTTGGAGTCTTCTTGGGATTCCTGAACTGCTAATGTGTGACGCTGATGATGCTACAGACTGCTCGGAGCGCGGCTTCTCAACCATATAATCTCCTGGTTTTGCATGACACGTCGGCATCAACTATTGCGATTTTCTCAACCAGGTAAGAATCAACCAGAATTTCATGCCCAAATTTTGCCGAGGTACATCTTCTTTCTTTCTTTAATCCTACGACCATGAAAGGTCCCCGAAACCTGTAGATACTTAATAGAGACACCAACATTTACTGAAAATATTAAAAGAAATATGAAGAGTATGTACAAGGATAGTCATGGGATTTTCCTTTGAGTGAGCTCGACTAAAGTCACTAACTTGACTACCTCTGCTATTAGTGAGGAGATGGGATGGCCTAGAATCTTGATTTATAGTTAGTACTTTGGTGAGATGCTACTGAAGCTTGATCGAAGTAGCTTGTAGCTCGGAGTAAGGATTGCATTGGAACTTGATAAAGGCTTGGCTCTTTCTTTGCATTTGACTTTATACTCAATGCTCCCATCCTTGAGATTCAATGGATGAAGGGTGAGAGTGTTTGGATCTTGCAAAATAATGGAGGTTTTGAGTTCTTTTCCCTTCTTCTTTTTGATCACAAGAGGAGCTCATTTGGATCTACTCACTCCCTCATTTTTAGCCCCTTAAAAGTGCATACCAAACAACTCTTGATGGCCACTCCATTCATAGCATCCTTTCTGTCCTTTTCAGATTTTGGAGAAGTCACATCAACATGATTCATAGCTTCAATTTCACTGATGCTCTACTTAACCAATGAGATGGATCCAAAATAATCAAGCCTTCTACAACTAGCAAAGCCCTTTTCCTATTTAAAACCAATCTGCTCGTGCTCACAAGTTATTAATGCACAAGTGCTGTTAAAAGATGGTTTCATAGGTTAAAACACTTTGTCAATCCTTTCTTGAGGACCACCATCTTGTTGTTGAAGTCCATGCTTGCTTCAGCTATATTGAAGAAGGTTGATCCTATGAGGAGAGGAAGCTTCTTACCCTTCTTCATATTCATATTAATGAAGTCTGTTAGGATTACACAATCTCCATCATGACTAGGTAATCCACAATCATTCCAAGAGGGCTCTTTTTTAGGAATCTCCAAATGTGAGGGTAGAAGTGTATCTGTAATGACATGTCAAGTTAATAGACATGGCTATACGAATCCGCTACCCATACAAAATAACAGGATAATCAAAGTGAGGATCTCCGGAGTTAAGTAATCATAAAAATACAACTTAGAAGAACTTCTAATCGTTCAATGTGCATTGATTAAGCTAGTTTCAAAAATTTCCAAGTAATTAATATTTGGGAAATTACACGAGGTTAGAGGTCGAGACGATCCAACAAGAAGATGTGGAATTCAGAAATGGAGGAATGTCGATCAAGTGTTGGAAGTGAAACAAATACAAGAGAAGTAACAGACATTAACAGTCATCGTGGGACTCTAGCAATGACAAGGGCTCAATCGAGAAAGTGTATGACATCGACTCGGATACCTCTATAGAAACCGATCCCGAAGAGTCCGACTATACATCAAGTAATACAGATCAATAAACTTTTCTCCGGAATTTTGGTAAATACCTGACTGAGTACTTAGTGTAGAGAAACTTAATCCACCGACACCTCCAGTAATAGACCTCATGTCTGAAAAATCCATGTTAATCTCCGACAGACCAGACAATCCATAGTTGGCGGAACCCTTTGTCTCCTATACATGAACATTGGGGTGTACTTACTAGTACATGCCCATGGAACTGCGGACCATCGAGGAGGAATACGAGGAACCACATTTGGCGACAGTACAACCCAATGATCCTAACAAGATATTTTCTTTAAGCAAGGAAGATTGGGAGGAGATTGCAGAACAATTGGAGGCTTACTACACTCAACACGCAGTAGAGGCAGAGATGCGCTGAAACTTAGAGATATTCCAAGTCTCACCTACTTTAATAGCATAACAACTCTTAGACCGAGAACATTTGTACGCTATAAGATAATCTACACTGATCGAGCTACTCCAAAAAGATATGCAACCAAGATGGGGCAGTTTGGACATTCCAGTAACAAATGAGTTGAGCACCGAGATTGAGGCAGAGCGAGACTATTGCGATAGCGAGAGCGCCATCATTTCAAGAAACCAAGGAAACAGGAAGTAAATGATGCTTCTCTCAAAAGATGATGCGACAAAAACACCAACAAAGGTACTGTAACGACCCTCCCGAAGAATAGAACGGCAGAACGGGGAATACGACCGGCCGAGAGGGAATGGACGAAGAATGGCCAAAAATTTAAAGGTGTCAGATTGATCTGAAACTTGTATTGTAGCCTAAAGAAGCCATTTTAAGAGTTTTGGTCAAAGCGGAATGTAAAAATCTTTCACGGATTGAAAGATATACAAGTTTGGCCGAAGGTCGGGTTAAAGTCAGGATAAGGACTTCCAAGAGTTGATAAATAATTGGGAATGGATATGGATCACCAGTTTGGAGGATTTTGACGATAAAGGTCGAGTAAGATTTGGTTTGGGTTGAGAAAAACTGTCATCGGGTCAAGCAATGATCGAAGATGGACGATTCTGGTCATGCTCGGGGGGACATGTGGTCGTGCGGACGAAGGGACGGGTGAACAAAGTGCAAGGATGGACGTCCTGGCGATGTGCATGGACGACCACCTGTCTCCGGGCATGAACGGACCAGGTGTCGCTGTACATGGCTGGACGACCACAAGTGTCCCAACGCATGCCCAGTCTGACCGCATGGACGCCGATTGTCTCCGATCAGCTTTCTCTTGCCAATCTATAAATACCAGAACCCTTCAGCCATTTTTCACTTTTCAGAACTTTGAAAAAAATTTAGAGAGAGAGGCATCCTAGAGAGAGAAAGTGAGAAAAGAGCGGTGTACGGGCGAGATGGAGCGGACGAGTGGGACGGGACGTTCGGGTTACATCTCGGGGTGTCGGTAAGCCTTAGATAAGATTAATCCATCTTTAGCTTAATTTCTTTAGACTTCAACTTATTTAGATCTTCGGTTCTAGATCGAGCGGGGAGTCTCAGAGTTATGGAACGAGCTGCGGAACGGGTGAGTCCCGGTAGCTAGTACTAACAGTTTATGCAGGTCGTGTCGTAAGGATTCAAATACTCAGAGTATTTATCCTTAGCCACATTTTTGTTTTGGTGTTCCTGCATTTTGATGAGGTTTAAACCGTGATTGTTTTAGTGATTGATGCATGCATGTGTGTTAGGGTATAGCTTGTTAATCTCTTTGAATTTGGGTGATAGTTTCATAGAGAATTAATGCATGCATGATAATTGTGTGTATTCGGTGTTAAGATGCATGTTTCTCTTTGACTGTGTGATGAATCATTGAGATTGTTTTGATAGCATGCATGATTGTTGTGATAAGTACGGTATTGAATGAGATCCACCCGGAAATGGTTGGTGTGGAAAAGATGGGTTTTCCCGTATGGGTGAGGATGTGCTAGCTTCGTGAGATCTCTGATCCACGTAAGTCTCCCTTCCGTTTTAGAGATGGTTGTAGCGGCTGCCACGCATGACCTACACCGTAATGTAATTGTGAAAGTACGTAGATGCATGTGTGGTTATCATGCATGATATGGTACTTTTGTTGTGTGTTGCATGTGTGATAACAAGGATTTTTGCAATCCCTTGAGGTACCAATTCCTCAAGCTTATCGATGTAGCTTTGAGGTATCGAACCTATTCTGGGATGGATAGAACCAATAAGCAAGCACTAAACCTTCAGAGTCAAATCAAACAATTTAATTTCAATTTCTAACAATCCTAACGAAAACAATTCAAACCGAAGTGAACAAAAAGCAAATAAACAGGGGATTCAATCAATGACAAGGATAAGGCCTAAGGGTTAAGGTCAACGGACATGTGACTCGGGATGATCAAGGAATCCTAATTCAAACTTCAAACAAGCTAACCTCCTAGTAAGGAACACAACGATACGATCAGTTTAATCTCTTAATACTAATCTCTTTACTTAATCCTAATCCAAGAACAAATTCTCATTTGTGAATTAGAATCAAGCAAGCAATCAAACAAGTTCCAAACAACTAACAATCACTCTAAACATACATTCTCATGCGCTAGAATGTGAAAGTTCTATCAAAGCTATGAACAGGAATTTCATCGAACATGTTGTGAACAAGAAATCTTAAGCATTCTAATCAACTTGATCAAGGCTAATTAGACATTAAACACACTTTGACAGATGAGATTTTAAACAATCAAGCACTAGAAATCCATTGATCACCCCTAATCAACCTAATCCTACCTAACCCATAAGTCCTATGAAGAACTACTCACTAATCATAACTAGATCAACAAAACTCATAGGAATAGAGTTGATCATGGAGATTGGTGAGGGATTGAGAGATTTGTAGAAGGAATAACAAAGAAAATACTAGATTAATCTCAAGAATCAAATTTGTTCTTACAAAAGAGTTTAGAACATCAAAAACAGCTTAAGAAACAAATAGAGATAGGTTTTTGGCTTAAATAGTCATTAGGGTGCGAGCCGGGTCAACCCGGGACAAACCGGGTGTTGACCCAGATCCAAGTCAATTTCTGGGATCTGTATTGGCCAGGCTGGTCAATATGGTGGCCGATATGACTTCCTGCTGGGTCGTATTGTCCAGGCTGGCCGATATGGTGGCCGATATGAACTTTTCTGCTGTGTCGTATTGTCCAGGCTGGCCGATATGGTGGCCGATATGAACTTTTCTGCTGTGTCGTATTGTCCAGGCTGGTCAATATGGTGGCCGATATGAACTTTTTGTTGGGTCTTCCTTAGTCCTTTGAGCTCTAGACTCCACTTCCAAGCTCACCAATACTCCTTGCACCTGCAACACACCAAAAACACTCCAAATGCAAGCCTAGAATGCCTAAACCTAGCTATAGATGATCCTATACTCTAAACACACCAATGAGTAAAGAAATGAAGCTAAAGGAAGCTAAAAAGAAGTAAAGCATGATCCTAACAATAGCCTAAATGCATGGAAATACAAGTATATCAATTCCCCCAAACTTGAATCTTGCTTGTCCACAAGCAAGCATAAGTCAATCACAATAGGTTGGGGAAAAGGTTTGAAAGCGGGGAGCTCATATCCAAAGACAAAACTGAGATCAACAAGTTCCAATTCGAGTCAACGTCACCAATATGCAACCAAGTTAGGCTTACTCCAAAAATTTAGCCATGCTCATCAAGACAAAACTCTTAGCTCAATTCTCAACCTAGACAAGCATTCCTATCAACTAGCTCTTTAACATTCATTAGGTTTTCAAGTGGATCTTACTCAATGCAAGGTGATCAAACTCATTTGGCAAAGGGACAAGGTTTTGAGATTAAAGTGATCTCAATAAAAAGAGGGGTTTATTCCAAAAGCATGAAGGTTCTCTCATAAAGAAGTGAATGAGCTATAGTAAAATGCTAAGAGTTAGAGGCAATTGGTGCATACTAGGTTGATTTCCATCTACCCATGCCCCAAATACTTCTTCTCCTAATTTAGCCCACCTAAATGGATACTACCCTTGACCAAGGCTATCTTTGCCTCATCCCTCTTTTCAATCAGACACTTTCCAATCAAACTCCCCAAGGATCAATAAAGGCTTTTCAAAACAGTGGCAAATCTTTTCTTTTTAACTAAGCTCAAATCTTTCTTTAGCAATGGTCTTTTTTTTTTTTTAAGGTGAGCCTTTGGCTTCTTTTCATTTCAAAATAGGAGACACTTTTCTTTTCTTTAAACACATGAGAGTTTTTCTTCTTTTAAAACACTTTGCCAACAAACATAAGATCCCAACCAAAATCCCTTTCATTCTTCCTTTTCTTTACTCTCTCTTTCCTTTCCCAACTCTTCCCCCAAACTTTGATCCTAGCCTATTGCAAAGCCAAAGATGTTGAGCTTGCACTATATGGAAATTTCTCCTAGTCGCCTCATACTCAACACTTTTTACCTAGCTCATTCAAGAAAATAGGCCTACCTCTCAACAAGAGTGTTTATGGTTTGAAAGAAGGGTGGTGAAAGGTGTGGAGTCTATTCAAGCAAGCGAGAGTGGTAAAAGGGATAAGAATGCTTGAATATTTTCAGAGTATCCATGAGTTTAACACACAAAACATGAGTAAGATAATTAGATGTCATCATTAAAGTTCTCACTTGGGTAGAACTAGCGTCAATTCAAAGCCTATTTCAGTTTCAAATCGAGTTTCAAAGCAAGCATTCCTAGCATGGTTCGTCTTAACTTTCTAGCCCTTCTTGAATTGCAATCTTAGGACAATCAACTAGCTCAAACAACTAGCATAAAGAACACGTCATCACTCAATCAGTCTTACAAGGAATTTCAATCATTTCTCCCTATGCATGCGTCCTATATGATGCAACTAGACTCGATCCTATGATGCAAGTGCAACTACATGCTTTCTTTTTGAAATTTTTTGAAATTTTTTTTTTGAAATTTTTTTTGTTTTTTCTATGCCATAAATGAAATGCATGAGACTCAAAGTGAGGAAATCGAAAATAGGAACAAAGAAAACATGGTTAGCAACTAGCCTCTCCCCCAAACTTAGTTCACACCGTCTCGGTGGGAAGGTAAGCTCGAGAGAGAGACTCAACAAAAGGAGAAAAAGAAAAAAAAGAAGCAAAAATGCAAGTATGTACAAGTTGGAGTGTTACCTTGTCCAAGAGAAGGCGTATCGGTCGAGTGAACTTGGGCAGTGAGAGCGTATCGGCCTGGCCAACCGATACGCCAGCCGATACTGAGTCTCGGATTATTTTTACCAGAACCGTATCGGCCTGGCCAGCCGATACGGAACCCGATATTGACTCCTGTATCATCTTTCTTCATTCCCGCGGCCTTTACTCAACACCAACTGGTATACAATCTCACCCTAAGACCAAAACCTGAACAGACTCAAAGCAAAAAAATCAAAAATAACAAACAAAAGACGTATGTACAAGGATAAACATGAGAATGTCTCCCAAGTGCGCTTTTGTTTAAAGTCGTTAAGCTCGACTTTCGCAAACCGAGTTTTAGGCGGTTGGAGAGTGTGGCTTTCCCTCGAGGGTGATGGCTAGGACCTGAGAAGTCAGCTCACTGAGATTGACTGAGTCGCCTTGGAACCTTGGACTGATCGAAGCCTTTACAACCTTTGGAGACATCTTTCTCACCATATCCACAGCCTTCTCTTTGGGAGCTTTTCCCTCATCGATGCTCAGCTTCTTCAAATAGATGGATCCAACAAACTCAGTCCTTATGGTCATGAGAGGAGTTCCAATAGCTCTATCCACCCTCTTATTTTGAGCACGTCCCATGTGCTCACTCAATGATCCATGAGTAGTGGGTTTAGGCCAAACTTCCTTGCCGACATTGGCAAATAGCCTTGCTTCCTCTAACACATCATCCTCATTTGGAGAGAGGATGACACCACAAGTGTGAATTGATGTGCTCCTTAGAGGATAATAATCTTTGGTATCATCATTATTCAGCACAGCACGTCTCTTTTTGAAGTCCAGACAAGCTCCAGTGGTGTTGAGGAAAGAGGTACCAAGTAAGAGAGGTAGTTGGGTACTCTTCTTCATCTTCATGACAATAAAGTCAGTTGGGATAGTGCACTCACCAATCTTCAGTGGATAGTCCTTGATCATTCCCATTGGAGTTTTTGAGTAAGAGTCTCCAAATGTAATAGAAGATGGGTACCTTTCCATGCTCTTAAACCCAAGAGATTCCACCATGTCAAGAGATATCACACTCACAGTAGAGCCGGAATCACACAATGCATCCGTAATCTCCAAGTCTCCCAAAGTACAACTGATGGTAAATTTACCCGGATTACCAAGCTTAGGAAGCACTTTTGGTGTTGTCTGGACAGTAGGCACAATATCTTCAGCAAAAGTATCAGTAGCACTCATCACCTTAGCTGGTGCAACATAGGAAGGCTTAACTACAGTGGCCCTCATCTCCTTGAGAGGAACATGTGCAGCCGGAGGGAGTTCATAACCATAGAGAAGTGCTTCTATCTCATCAACCTCTCGCTCATAGTCTGATTTCTCATGATCAACAGTGGAGAAGATTGCATTGCAGTAGTCTTTTGGGTTCTTCTCCGGGTTTCCGGGCAAGGTACCGGTAGGTCTAGAAGTGGAAGAGTGCATGTTTTCAACATTGATCAAGCGAGAGGTCAAATTCTGCAACTCATTCTTTAAGTTCTTCACTTCCAATGCCCCACTAGCTTGTCCTTGGATGAGTTGCTGCATCATACCCTTAAACTCATTACCCAAACCCAAAGAGGAAGAAGCTTGTGGTAGTTGTTGCCCAAACCGGGTGGGGGGTATTGCTGCTTGGGAACATAGCCTTGTTGTCCCTGAGGTTGAGGCTGAGAGACAAACCCTTGTTGGTTGGTGTAGGAGACAAAATGCTTTTGTTGTGGAGCTTGTCCTTGAGATGGAGCTTGAGGATAGACTTGGTCTTGAGGATTGGCTACATTGGGGTTGCGGTATGAGAAGTTTGGGTGGTTTCTATAGTTTTGGTTGAAGCCCTTGTTGAAACCACCTTGTCCCGCAATGAAGTTAATATCCTCTGGTGTCATATCCTCATCCACACTATAGAGGAGTGGCTGAGAATCCTCATAGTTGCCCACAAAGCTGATGTGCTTTTGGCTAGAGGAGATCATCTTGTCCATCTTCTCATTCAAAGCTTTGATTTCCTTCTCATACTTCTCATCCATAGAAGATGATCCTCTGTTAGTGCGCTCATAATCCTCATTGTAGTTCCCATCGCTTGTGGCAAGATTTTCAATTAGCTCCATAGCCTCATCAACTCCCTTGCCTAGGAAGTGTCCATTGCTACAAGAGTCTAGCATCGCCCGCATTCTAGGAAGCACTCCGCGATAGAGGTTGCTGAGTAGTGTCTCCTTAGTGAAACCGTGGTGGGGGCACTGAGTAGTTAGCCTATTGAACCTCTCCCAAGCTTCAGCAAAGCTCTCATTATTGCGTTGCACAAACCCAGATAGCTCATTGCGAAAACGTGCAGTCCTAGTAGGTGAGAAGAACTTCTTCAAGAAAGCCTTCTTGAGGTCTCCCCAGGTGGTGATGGTTCCCAGAGGGATGGTGCTTTCCCAATCCTTAGCTCTGTCTGCCAGTGAGAAGAAAAATAGACGCATCTTCAAACCATCGTCTGTCACACCATTGAGCCTTGTAGTGGCACAAATCTTGTCAAATGTGTCCAAGTGCTGCAATGGATCCTCAGACGCAAGCCCATGGAATTGGTTGTTCTGCACCATGTTCATCACCTTAGCCCGGTTCTCAAAATTGTTATTGTTGACCGGTGGTGGAATGATTTCTTGCCGGTTTGCATTTGTATCCGGTGCATCTCCATCACCAATGGCCCTAGCTGGCCTTTGCTGCCCTTGCTGCTGCTGTTGCTGCTGTTGTTGCTGCTGCTGCTGCTGTTGATCCTCATGGTTATCCATAACTGGTTGCTCAACGTGAACATCTCGTTCTTGTGCTCGTCGTTCCCTTGCTAATCTCCTCTCGTGTGCTTTGATGTCGTAAACTCTTGCAACTAAGTTTGTAGTTCCTTTGCTGCGCAAGTTCATACACCTAGCATCAAAAAGAGAGAAAGTAGCAAATTAGTAACAATAACTTGAACTAAAAAGTAATAGAAAACGAATTGATATATCCAGAATCCCAAAATGGCAACGGCGCCAAATTGATAACCAGGATTTTTGCAATCCTTTGAGGTACCAATTCCTCAAGCTTATCGATGTAGCTTTGAGGTATCGAACCTATTCTGGGATGGATAGAACCAATAAGCAAGCACTAAACCTTCAGAGTCAAATCAAACAATTTAATTTCAATTTCTAACAATCCTAACGAAAACAATTCAAACCGAAGTGAATAAAAAGCAAATAAACAGGGGATTCAATCAATGACAAGGATAAGGCCTAAGGGTTAAGGTCAACGGACAGGTGACTCGGGATGATCAAGGAATCATAATTCAAACTTCAAACAAGCTAACCTCCTAGTAAGGAACACAACGATATGATCAGTTTAATCTCTTAATACTAATCTCTTTACTTAATCCTAATCCAAGAACAAATTCTCATTTGTGAATTAGAATCAAGCAAGCAATCAAACAAGTTCCAAACAACTAACAATCACTCTAAACATACATTCTCATGCGCTAGAATGTGAAAGTTCTATCAAAGCTATGAACAGGAATTTCATCGAACATGTTGTGAACAAGAAATCTTAAGCATTCTAATCAACTTGATCAAGGCTAATTAGACATTAAACACACTTTGACAGATGAGATTTTAAACAATCAAGCACTAGAAATCCATTGATCACCCCTAATCAACCTAATCCTACCTAACCCATAAGCCCTATGAAGAACTACTCACTAATCATAACTAGATCAACAAAACTCATAGGAATAGAGTTGATCATGGAGATTGGTGAGGGATTGAGAGATTTGTAGAAGGAATAACAAAGAAAATACTAGATTAATCTCAAGAATCAAATTTGTTCTTACAAAAGAGTTTAGAACATCAAAAACAGCTTAAGAAACAAATAGAGATAGGTTTTTGGCTTAAATAGTCATTAGGGTGCGAGCCGGGTCAACCCGGGACAAACCGGGTGTTGACCCAGATCCAAGTCAATTTCTGGGATCTGTATTGGCCAGGCTGGTCAATATGGTGGCCGATATGACTTCCTGCTGGGTCGTATTGTCCAGGCTGGCCGATATGGTGGCCGATATGAAATTTTCTGCTGTGTCGTATTGTCCAGGCTGGCCGATATGGTGGCCGATATGAACTTTTCTGCTGTGTCGTATTGTCCAGGCTGGTCAATATGGTGGCCGATATGAACTTTTTGCTGGGTCTTCCTTAGTCCTTTGAGCTGTAGACTCCACTTCCAAGCTCACCAATACTCCTTGCACCTGCAACACACCAAAAACACTCCAAATGCAAGCCTAGAATGCCTAAACCTAGCTATAGATGATCCTATACTCTAAACACACCAATGAGTAAAGAAATGAAGCTAAAGGAAGCTAAAAAGAAGTAAAGCATGATCCTAGCAATAGCCTAAATGCATGGAAATACAAGTATATCAATGTGGCCGTGTGTGGTAACAGGGGACACCACAGACCAATTGATTGTTTATATGCATGCGGCCGTGGGTGGTAATAAGGACACCGTGGATCGGTTGGTTGTGTTGTTCTAGGGCATGTAGGAATGCTCTAGTGGTCTAGGACATGTGTGAGTCCTAGATGATGCATTCGATAACTTGTGTGAGTGTTCTAGAGTTGGTGTATTCGGTGCTCCCATTGTGTGTCTTCGTGGATTCGGAGAAGGCTCGGATGGTACTTGGGTTGCTCCCTTGGTCGAGCATCGTGTGACGACACGGACCCGAGGGATAAGAGATATCCGTAACCGGAACCGATGGATATAGATCCCCATAATCGGGAACCGAGGGATAGATCCCATAATCGGGAACCCGAGGGACAGAGGTCCCCATAAGCAGGTGTGATAATCGGATTATGATCCTTGGTGGTGATTAATGCGCGAGTAGTCACGTGTGTAGTGGGAGTATCCATTGCACTAAAAGGCCTTCGCATGTGTTGAGTTGAGATGAGTCTAGAGAGTCTAGACGGGTGTTGCATTCATGATAGAGATCATGTTATGCGTTGGGTTTGAGTTTGATGAGTATTGCATTCATGTTGTGATTGCAGGTTATTATGTGCTTTTGCATTGTGCTTGTATGAGATGTTGTTGTTGCTTGTCTATGCCTGTGAGACGTTTGTTGATTGATATGCATGTGCTTCGGCTATTGGGACGGGTTGGGGCACTATTGTATGTTAGAGAGTCGTGGACTCACTGGGTAACCCATATGGTTGCTCATTATAAAAATTTTGTCTCGCAGGAAGCCATAGACGGGCTATAGGGCAAGTTCGAAAATTAGGCCGCCGGCGTAGTTTCGAGTTGTGAGTGTGAATATCGGCTCGAGCTTAAACCGTATGTTTTTGAGTAACATTTTGTAATAGATCCTATATAGTATTAATAAAATGTGTTTTCTTAAAACTCCACGGTTCCATGATATTAGTTTTGTCCGAACTAACACAATCTTGGCTTTGTTACGGGTTGACAAGCCTTAGGCCACAGTTGAGAGGGTCAAATATCAAGAACGGGCCAGCCTGACCTCAGGACGGCTGGAACGTTCGTGGTATTCGACACTTGTGACATCTCCGGCCGGGGGTGTTACAGCTACTCTCGAGAAGTGGGAGAATAAAGTAAGCAACAAAAGCAAGGAGATAAGCTGACGAGACTTGAGGTAAAAGAAGCGGCCGGAAACCCAAAAACAAACTAAAAATGTGCGAGATCAAGAAGAACCTAGCCAACCGCCACGTACACTAAGTCATGCAAGGAAACAGGTTCATGCTCCCGGGGAAGTAGCTGTGCATTGAGGACAATGTGGGAGAAGAGGATACTACACTCGAACATGTCCTAACGTGAGAGTTGGCATAAGCGTTATCCACGAATAGAACTTACGACATTTGCAGAATGTGGGACCATTTAAAAGAAGACTTCTCGATAGCCTGACTATCATCCTCCTCGTGTATGCCATCTTGCTCATCATCCGGAACTGGATCAAGCAAGAAATATGAGGAAGCATGACTTGACGGTCCGACCCAAAGAAAGTAAGACTTAGTATTAGTTAGATATAAACCTGAGCATAACCAAAACCAAGGTATGTCGGCGTGCTAACAATCTTCCACGTGTTGTACATATTTGTATATATGTGTGTTTGATGCTTATGTGTTCTTGAAGCATGTTTGTGTGATTTGAATGATGTAAGATTATTGTGAAGTATGGCACCTGCGTGTGCATGAAGCATAGTACTATGAATATACATGTTAGTAGTGTGAATATTCATAAGTTTTCACCTGTAGATAGTTTGTGATTATAAAAAGGCTTGTATATACGAAAGGTTGGTGTAAATATAATGTGAATGTAAGGTAATACTGTGAATCTGAACTTGTTTAAAAATAAGGACTGTTAAGGCGAGTATGGATAATAGTTATTATTCTACATGGGATTGTTTTATCAACTTGGTTGATTTTTGGTAAAGAATCCTTAGCTTATCTGGAGTGAGTGTTTCCAAAACCCTTAGGATTTAGACTAGTGGAGTTTTAGTAAACCCATCCTAAAACCTTGAAACCAAAACCTATGTAAGATTCAAAGGTTGAATCCTACATACAGCTGGTAAGGCAACAAGAGACTAGCCGAAGATTACTCTTCTTTTGATCTTTGGGTGTCTATGGATGGTGGAACAGAGGTAGCTGGCTAACAGGCTCTTTATTCTTGTGTCAAGAGATGTATGATGATAGTTTGCACAAAACAAAGTGGTATCAAGAGCAAGGACAACCCTCACGAGCTCAAGGGAAACCGGCACCTACTTTTAGGGCAAAGAGAACTTTTCTGTTTTTCAATATATTAAAGCTTAACTTTGAAAAAAGAGCATACAAGATGGCTTTATAGCCTAGGTGTTTGGAGACTACTAATAAAATTAAAAGGAAAACGTTTAACGAAACAAAAGAAAAGGAAGAATGGCCATAAGGCTCTTTTGGTGATGTGGGCCTTAGCTAGCTTATTTAAAACCTTAGTATGAAAAACCACTTGGGATAAACCATATTAAGGTAAAAAGAGTATAAGTCCAGGCCCAAAGAGTGTTCCAATGCCCATCCTGGTCGACAAGTATAAGTTTGTAGTGCATTAAATATGTGAGCTACCAAATAAAGTAAGTCCATAAACCCACTGGATTAGAACTTTTATAACATCTCCATCCAAATTGGGATTGTCATGATTCCAAAAATCCTGGATATCCTGATGAATCAAAATACCAGAACAAGATATTCGGTTGATTTATTCATCATAGTATGATATGATCACTCCAATAAGTGTTAGGATGTCTCTAGAAAGTTCCTTAGAAATCCTATGTATTGTAACTTACATAACTACTTCATGCAAAAATATTTTAAAACACTTACACTTCATGATGATACCTTAGTGAGTTAAGTTTCTGGAACAACTTGATTCATAGCTTAAATCCTCCGATTTGGGTAGATATTCTCCAAAACATACACATACATCTTTGATAGGATCAAGTTACATCTCTTCAAGTTCATGAACCATCTTGAGACACTCTCCTCTAGGAAGATTGGTTGATGATGACTTAATTTCCTCATCATACTCTCTCTTATGAAAGATTCGACTTAGATACTGTGCATCATGCACTAGGAGAAAGCAAGTTAGCTTTCATTTTTTTTTGTGAGTCTAGGGTCTTACCTTGATGGATTTGACGCTTGGTTGCGTGCGGTGTATGATGAGGACATTAAGTCATCATGTCCCAACCAGCCTACAGGAGAGTTCTTCCAAATGGTCTTTTCTTTTGGAGAGAAGCAACTTGAGAATACCAGAGACATATGTGGATGTTTTGGGGCGTGTTTACCCAACCATGAGGAGTTAAAAAAACAAATCAACCTATTCCAGAAACTTAAAGCATCAGGAGATCATCACGATGTTGAAGTGCTTCAATAGATTTTCACATGAGAAACTTAGGCAAGTTACAATATGTAAAATTTCCAAGGTACTCGCTGGAGATTAATTACCAGTTATTGGAGAGCTCTAAACGGACCAGGATGAATCAATCAACAAAGTAACTTTTACTGGAATCTTGACTCATCAGGGACACCAGGAGAATTGGAAACAGTCTAATACCGGTTCGGATGGAAAAGTTATTCAATTTTCAAATGGTTTCTGGACATGCCTTATTTGGAAGCTCACGGATTTGATGCACTTCAAACTTATAATTGGCGACAGGAGGGATATTTCAAAACTCTTTGGGCTTGGACTATAATCTTTTTCCATTAGTATGGTTTTACCTAGTGGTATGAAAACGAGGTATCGTCAAAGACTTAGTGGTTGGAAGCTCACGGATTTGATGCCCTTCATGAGGTAGCTCCTAAGGCCTACATAACAAAAAGAGTTACGGCCCCATACTTCTTCCTTTTATTTTGTTCAAACAACTTTTCTTTATTTTTACCTAGTTTTTGTGAACTAAGTCTATATAAACACCTTGTATTCCTTTGTATAAATTAAGCTTTAATCTAAGAAAATAAACCCTAAGTATTATAGCCTTTGTCGGTGCCGGTTTCTAGATTGCTTATGCATAGAGAGATCAAAGTTATTTTTTATGGAATAACAATAGCAGAAGCAAGATGAAAGAACTAATGCAATTATATTTATGGATTTCGAAATTATGAAAGAAGAAACAAAGACAGGAACCAATATTGTTACTTGTTGTTCCTAGCTCGTGTTGACCATCAATCTACCGACCAGCCCACACAGAGAGCGCCTTCAGGCCAGCTGCACATCCCCACCATTTTCCAACCTATCAGCGTCCAAAAGAGAGAGTGTCTTCAGACCAGCTCTTTGTGCCACCTAATTGGTGCTTGTAAGCTTCACCACGAGGCTTACATGATATGGTATCAAAGCTTCAACGGCTCATACCTCAGGTTTCTTCTATCCTTTACTTTGTTCCACTACAAGAAAAATCTCTATTCTTAGCACACGAAAAACGCCATCGTATGTATATGATAGCGTTTTTGAAATGGCTATGTCTGCCCCAGCTATAATAGGTCGGCCATATATGATAGCGTTTTTTGTCTGTGCTATAATATTGTTCACTATAATAGCGTTTTTGAAATGGCTATGTCTGCCCCAGCTATAATAGATCAGCCATATATAATAGAGTTTTTGCTCGTGCTATGATATAAAACACTTATGATAGCGATGTTGTTCTTTGCTATTGGATCTATCTGTTATAGCTTTTTTTATTTGTCGTAATCTCTTTTTATAATAATTAATAATTAAGACTTACCAAATGCATGAACAACTTAACTTTTTGGCATATAGGAGTTTTACGCTGCCGCCTTTTCAAGCCGTTCCTTCTCACGGTCTCTTCCTATAAAACTTTCGATCTCTACTTCAACCATGAGAAAACATAGCAGCAACAAATACAAGTATCAACTAGAGCCATACCTTAGTATCTGATATCAGTTGGAAAAGATGTTTTCTTTGAGAAAGGCCTGCGTAAATTTACATGTACAAGTATCAGCTTCTATTGAAAACTTGAAATACAATGAACAAATGGTCTGGGACAAGTGACTGATCCATCATGTCAATATAATGTGGAGTCGCCTCATCGTGCATACACATTCCACCATTTCTAAAAAATTACCACACATCAAAGATAACAAAAACACAAGATGCATATAAGACATCGATCAAAACGCACATGAATCCGTTTGACCGGCGTCAACAAGCTTCTTGACCTTAACTTTCTTGGCATTGATTTGTTGCCTCCACCATCTTTTAAAGAACGCCACCTATACCCATACACACACATACATTAAGGATAAGATTAAATCAAAAGCAATGATAGTAAGATTTCAGTGGTATCTCAAGCTTGTTCTGCATTTCAGAGATACAGAGTCAGTAAGTCTCAAAGAATCTGAGCTCATATTGTCTCTTTGCGGGTTGCATTTAGTTATCTTTCTTGTAAGGGAGTCCCTGTCATGCACCACCTGTAGTGGTAAGACAACTCAAACGTAGCTTTAGAAGCTTGTGTTTTCCATGATTTGATCGTGTGAGCTTCATCAAGAACAATCCTATACCAATCAATCATGTGGAAAATACTGTCCGCCATATCCTGCATGTCATGATTCTCAGAATTTAGTTTGACTAAACAGATAAAAGAACACAACATTTTGGGACTGATAAATGAATACTTTCTTACCTGCATGTACTCCGAGGTTAAGACACCATAAGTTGTCAAGACCATATCATGACTCGCTATAGCTTTCGCATCCTGTGTCATATCCCCTCAATAGTAAACTAACACAAATACTGTGTCAAGCTTTGAAGAAGCATTTTGACGAACAACAGAATCCCAATCGAAGTAGAGAATAACATGAGATATTCCAAGTAAACTGAGAATTGATGTAACAAATAAGTAGAGAGATCATCAAAGAAACTCTATTTACCTGCACAGTCCATTTCTGTAGTTACCATGATGTTGGATTGAACAGCCAACATCTTTATGAAGATCCTTAAATATGTTCAACAGACTAGAAGGAAGCTTCTCTCCTTCAGGCACAAAGAAAGACAAACCCATAGCTCGACTAGGTTTATGGTAAGGATCCTAATCAAACAAAGAAAAACTTGTTTAAGCACAACAAAATTTCTCAAAGAAATCAATGTTCAGTCGAAATGCTGTACCTGTCTGATAATGACAGCCTTGACTCGATCCAAAGGTGTTATATTAAGGGCATTGAAAATCAAGTGCTGTGGCGGAGAAAGCCGGAGGAGACGATACCAGCTGCGGAAATGGAGGAGCATGACAAGCCTACAGAGTTTTGATTGATAGAATAATCAACACAACAACACAAAAATAAACTTTTAAAAGCGCAAGGGGCTAATAAGCTTACAAGTCCCACCGTTGTCAATTCTAAACCACAACCAAGACCTAGTCGAAAAGATCCACATGAAATACATTGAGAAACATATCAACCCTTAGAAGGAAGTTAATCTGAACCAAAAGTTACACACAAGATCAATGGATACTTCAGGCCTTGGCGATATATCCCCTGCCCAAGAAACGATATTGTCAAAAACACATGACATAGTATGCTTCACTACAAAATCTAGAACATAAGAATCTTTTTACCAGTCTTATGAACTTGCTGAAGACATTGATGTCGAAACCACTTGAAATCTTCCACTGTTCCGTGAAAAGATCAAATTTATTCAAGGAACTTAACAAAACTATAAACACCAAAGTAGGATAAGAAAAACATTGAAATTTCAAAGCCCGTTAATATTTTAGCTTAACAATTCACAATCTCTAGCTTAAAAGAAAGAATACAGAAGACTAAACATGTTCGAAAACTCAATGAGCCACACTAAGAGAGAGCAAGACATAAGAAATTCAATTTCAATTTTGTTTGACGATCTTCGTTGGGAGAGAGGGCGAGACTTACATGTTCCACCTGGAGACACGTCCCGGAGACGCCGTCGTTGAGCCGTCTGGGGAATCAAGGCGATTAGAGTAAGAGAACGAAGAAGGATTTCAGCCTCCTAAAATTTTAGGGATTTGAAACTTGGATTTTTAGGGATTTGGAAGATTTAGAGGAGAAAGAAGTGAGTGAGATGCCAAAATAAGAAGTGGAGAAGGAAGAAGACAATGGAGGATCGGAAGAGAGGATGAGAGAGAGAGAGAGAGAGAGAGAGAGAGAGAGAGAGAGAGAGTTTCTGTGTTTGAAGAATAAAAGATAAGAGAGGAAGAAAAAAATGACTTCCGTCTAAATAAAAAAAAAATTTGGGGTACAATTTTGCCAAACCCAAAATTTACTAAATATTTGGCAGTATAACTAAAATTTTGCTTAAGTGTTGGCGGATTAGGTGATTTTTATTTCCAGCCTACAAATATACTATCTTAGCATTATCTAAATGCTATTACAAGTTAAAAAAAAATCAGAAATCTAGTTTTGATAGCAGTTTGAAAAACCGTGCTATTGTATTCTGCTATCAATACCTATAATTTTTGTAGTGTTCCCTTGTATTTTGTTTTTGTTTGCATCTTATAAACCCAAAAACTCATAAATTTTTTGTTGTTGTTTGCTTTGTCTCTGTTTTCATTTAGTTTACTTTATGTCTTTGTTTCTTCTTTCAAAATTTCAAAACCCATAAATGGAATTGCATTAGTTCATTCATATTGCTTATGTTATTGTTATTCCATAAAAAATATAGTTGAAAGTTAGGTTGCTAGGGTTGCTGCACCTTCTCGTTTGTTTCTTGCTTATTCTGTGAGCTTTATTTGTAGCCTTTGCTAGGTTGCGTTTATGTTTCTGTATTTGTAGCCTTTGCTTGTCTTAGAGCTTGATTGGTTCACCCGCTACCACCCGCAAATGCTACGTTTACGGGCGGCTGCGGTTGATAGCGTTTAGAAACAATAATTATAACCGCTTTGTACCGCTTAGAATCGCTCCTTACCGCTAGAAATTAAAAGCTTCTTCCCGCAAGCGTTTGCGGTTGCGGGCGGTTGCGTTTACAAAAAAAAAAAAACGTATAAATCTAAAATTTTATAGAATCTAAAACAATAACTATTATCATCATATCACGTATGTATAACTACTAATATCATTATCTATAACTATCACATCCCGTATGTATCTTATTTTTTAACACTATATATTTTAAATTACATGACATACATATCATATAAAATCACCTGTAATATTTTATTATATATATATTATTATATTTTACATATTCTATATAATTAACTCTAAGATTTCTGCAGTCATAAAATAATAGTCCTAAGATTTCTACGGCCACAGACGGCGCTAAGCAGTGAAATTATGGTCTCTACACAACCAGAAGATGGTCAAGAATCAAACGTAAGCTTTTTTGTTCTATTAGTAGTTAAATTATTGTTTTCTTTTATGTTGATTTTTGCTATGCTTTTCTGCGTGAGTTATAAAGTTTATGTTTCATGCTTATGTTTAGTACTTGTGTGTTTACTTATTTTTGAATAAAAAATCAATTGGTCAAACGAGATGACCAGTTTCTTACTAGAACTAATAACCCTAGAGAAACAAGCTGGACATACTAAATGCAACAGTTTGTCAGAACAAGGAAAACAAAACGTTCTCACGGAATTAAACAAACAATATGCGTTGACAAGTCTTCGAAAAAGTTAATTCACGTGGCTCCTTTTGGTCTAAATAATATGCTTGTCCTCTACAGTTCTTGCAGCTTCCTCGCCCAACTTCAGCTCTATTGTAGTGGCAACGTAGAATCTGAGATCAAACTTTCTTGAGAAGTGGAATTGATTATTTTTTTTTTTATCGAGAAGCATCCCAAGCTTGATTTGATTTAACACACTATTTTTACTTTAGTATTTTCATTCAACCGCTGTTAACCGCAACCGCTTGTCAACCAGTCAAGAATATTCCGCAAACACAGTCGCTTCCAATTGTTAAACCAGTCGTACAAAATGTTTACAAACGCTACTAACCGTAACCGCCCGCTTCCGCAAACTCTCGCAACCGCAACCGCAACAGCCGCGTTTGAACCAGTCGAGCCCTTAGTTGCATAAAATTCAAAATAAAAAGTTTTAGGAGTTAGTTGCATTCACGGCCGTAATTAAGGTTTTATATGGATTAGGGTTTGTTTCTAACACATGTTTTCGTTTCTGTTATTTTTCTATGTAATTGCATTGCTTGTTTCTTTGTTTTTTTTCCATTTATTTGCATTCTGAAAAAGGTAAATAACAAGAAAAAAGAAAAGAAATAGGCCAGTTTTAGCAAATAGGAAAATTGCTTGTTCATTGTATTTTCCATTCATTCTTGTTTTGCTATAAGATATCTTTTCTTCTTTTGAGGCCACAAAAATTTTGTTACTTTTTTTGCTTCTTTTTGTGTATGGGATACTTAGATAAAACAGATATAAGCAATGGAGGACCCCATGGTAGAAGAAGACCCTTACCTAACCAAAGAAGACCAATTGAGTCAAGAAGGAGAAAGTATTAGCTTTTCTGATGACGAGCCTGAATACAAATCACAACAATGGCAGAAGGTGATAATTCAGGCTCTGATTATGGAGATGAACAAGCTAGGGAAAAGTTTGAACAAGAGCCACCAGACCGCTCGAATCTATACCATTTTGGGCCATACACCAACTTACCTCAAGAAGCAACAACATGGAGCATACCTAGTATAAACCCCGACGAGTATGGAGGTAAAACTGAGTATGCGATTAGTTATGAAGATGAAAAATGGCTTCATAATGAGGACTCTGAGAAATATTACCCATACATCCATCTTTCTAGACGAGAAGTGAGGATCATGCACAAAAGAGAAGAAAACATATTTCCTTATGTAGTTGCATCAACAAGAAGAACACTAAGGAGAGTTGAAGCAAGGGAACAACATGAGTATGTGTTCTATGGACCTGAAGATGCCAAGGCCTATTTCTTAGGGTAAGAGCGCATGGAGGAAAATTTTGATCACCCGTACTTCAAAAATGAACAAAGGAAGTTCAGCACTGCGGTTTAATATCTCAATGGAGAAGCAAAATTTTGGTGGAATTATGTCAGAAACATGCAAAGAACCTACAAGAAAACACCCATAAGTAGGTGGGCTGAAATTAAGTGGCACATGATGAAGAGATTTGCACATGGATATCTTCATAAACCAGCTCCAGAACCATATCAACTAAGAAAGCAACACTACCAAGGGGAGGCAACGACTTGCTATTAAAGGACGTGAATATAGAGCCTAGACATAGTAATCTAGCTACATAGGTCGTCCACGAGCAGCCAAAAATTGCGGCTCACGCGCCTATACCAAAGTCCAAACCATTGTGTAGCCTGTAAGGTACACAAGTATAGTAAATCTTTATACCTTATAAATTCAATTGTAACAATCTGTTATAGGTATCAAAAAAGTGGAATGTCCAATTACACAAAAATTGAATTACATACTTTTAGAATCAAAGGCTGAAACAAATCACATGGTGGAGCCGCATTTTATAATTTTCAATTATTGCATGAGACACTTTTCTTTGCCAAGAATGATTGAAACATGTTCAGAGCTCAAAAAGGAGCACAAATCCAATGGTAACGGGCATCAGAAGAGCAGAAATACCCAAGATCAAAAGCATGACCAGAATAACATATTTATTAAGATCACAAAACCGGATCATGACAAGGTAAGTGATCACTTCGACCGATCTGATTCTCAACCACCGAATTATTTGATAGTAAACTTTCCTCTTTCTAAAAGTGATGATATTATTCAGGATCTATGAAAGAGCCCACACCTAAAGAGATACCAACACCACTTCCAAACACTGTGTTGGCCATGACAAACGAAAACGCGAAAGATCTTGACCAAGTAAGTAACAACTCAACTTAGTTCGATTTTAATAGCTCAAGAAATGATTTAATAATTTTGTACTCAGAAACTATTGAGAATAATTAGGATTAAATAAGGAACACAAGATACAAACTTCTTGTTTAAAAACTCAAGCTAATGTGAAACCTAGTAGTGTTAATGAATTTGTTAAAACTGATTTGAGTTTACCTGTTTTTAGTGATTCCATGAATGCCATAACACACTTCTTTTTTCAAAAATATTGAGAACACTGCATGTCCTAGGTAAGCATATGTAAATGGAGTCGTACTTATAAAATGAGCTAAGACATCAAGGACGAGCACAACCAAGGCCATCCGTGGAGTGACAAGTGTTCATCAGCTCAAAAGGATTAAAAACACACCAGGACAAAAGATAGGAGTATTACTATCGTACATGCTCAAAGGAGAGCAACATGATAACTACACGAAACCAAGCCACAAATCCATCAAGGTAAGGCCTTAGAATCACAAAATAGAATGAAAGTTAACTTACTTTCTCTTGGTGCATGTTCAACAATTTTGAGGTCTAAACCTTTTTAATAAGGAGAGTATGATGAGAAAATAAAGTCATCATGTCCCAAGCAGCCTAAAGGAGAGTTCTTCCAGATGGTACATGCCTTTGGAGAGAAGCAACTTGACCATACCAGAGACATAGGTGGATGTCTTTAGGCGTATCTACCCAACCAAGAGGAGTTAAGCTACAAATAAACCTTTTCTAGAAACTTACCTCATTTGGGGATCATCGTGAAGTGGAAGTGCTTCAATGTCTTTTCACATGTGGAAGTTATGCAAGATACAATACCAAAAGATTTCCAAGAACTCGATGGAGACCAACTGCCTGTTATCGGAGACTCAGAACTGACCAGGATGAATCAAACAACAAAGTAAATTTATATGGAATATTGACTCATCAGGGACACCAGGAGAGTTGTAATAAGGCAAATCACAGTTAGGAAGGAAAGGTTATTCTGTTTCTATTCCAATGGTTTCTGGACTTGCCTTAATTGGAAGCTCACAGATTTGATAGACCTCAAACTTATAATTTGTGACCAGAAGGGACATTTCAACACTATTCAGGCCTGGAATGTAGTATTTTTCTCTTATTATGGTTTTATCCCTAGTGGTTTTCCATACTAATGTTTTAAATGAGGTAGCTTTCAAGGCCCACATCACCAAAGGAGTCTTATGGCCCATTCTTCTTCCTTTTCTTTTCTTCAAACAAATTTTCCTTTATTTTTAACTAGTTTTTGAGAAATCAGACTATATAGCCATCTTGTATTCATTTGTAAAGTTAAGCTTTAATCTAAGAAAATATACCATAAGGACTCTAGCCTTTGACGACGCCGGTTTCAAGCTTGCTTCTGTGGATTCCCCTTGCATCCAATTACTTGTTGTTCACAGCTCATGTAAACCATCAATCTACCCACCAGCCCACGCAGAGAGCGCCTTCAGGCCACACTACAAGAAAACAACGTTTTTACGACTGGACCTTGCAACTATACTTGTAGTCGTAACATTTGACCACTATTAGGGGACAATAATGCTACTATTTTGCGACAACGGATATATGGACGTGTATTAGTCGCATATATATGACTAAAAATGATTGTCACCAATGTAGTCGTCGATTTACGACAGATTAACGACTATTCTTGAGACCGGACACAATAGTCGCAGGCTAGTCGGTGATATGGTGACTACTTTTGCGTCTGATATTATGAGTTGTAGAACAATCGCGAATTGGTCAGTACATGGGCGACTAATTCGCTACTTCGGGTATAGTAGTAACCAAGTCTTTTATTTGTCGCTATTGATACGACTAATATTCAACTCATTATTCGTGTCGCAAAGTAGTCGGGTATGGGTCATATCATATATTATTTTTGGAACTAGTAATAATAATATGAGATAGTTTGTTTATACGTGCTAATAGTCTTAGCTGATTATCAAAGTTGGTATATAGATATATTGTAATCATTATTAATTGAGAATGACCCATGTATGCTTTTCTTTCATTACCTCTAATTGGTATGCGTTAAATTTACCATAAGAAACTTATTGTTCATAATCCTCCCTGCTTAACGGTATACATTGACTTGTTCTTCAAGAGGGAACATGTTCTGATGAGAAAAGAATAAAACAGAAGATAAGCGTAGAGGCATGTTCTTCTAACTTCTAAGCATGAAGAACACGAATATCTCTACTTCACTAGTACTTCCTACCTGCAATCACTTGTGTCTGGCCATCTGAATACGCATTATAGAAGATCGAAAACAACATCGAACTTTGACTAATATTCCGAGAAAATATAATTGAATTCATTATTACAGATTTATTTCTCACCTTGGAGATTGGCCCCGTAGTTTGCATGGCTATCATCTTCAGAATTGTATTCCTGCAAATGGAAATTAGACAAACTCAGAAAATCTTAAGCATCTACAAATCGAATGTTAAAAACACAAAAGGATATGTGCAATACCCTGGGAATATGCTCGATATCGAATGACTTGAATTGGCTGGTAAACTGTTTTGCCTGATTATACAGCTCAGCCATTTTCAGGCTTGTGAGTTGCCATTAACCCCGCATCTGTTTAATGATAGTTATCAGAAAGTCTAAAGATAAAGATTCAAGAGAGAAACAAGTATTAGCTGTAAAGTAACTAACATGTATAACAACCAGTTGAGAGTCTCCATAGGCCCTCACGTGTGTGTAACCTTTTTCTAAACAGACTCCAAACCACGAATCAAACCTCTATATTCGGCAACGTTGTTTGTTGTATTACCTAATCCTTCACGGTAGGAGGAGATGACAGTTGCATCTGAATCACGCATAACATATCCTGAACCAGCTCTTCCAGGGTTTTCTTTTGAAGCTCCATCAAATTCAATGGTACAATATTTCTGAAATCATACATATTGTAATTTAAATAAGAAGTAAACATCAATATCGAAGTTCGAACCTAGATTATATCATGCTTGATAATTGATGGCATGAGCAGATCAACGAAAGAAATTGATTCATTATATAAGAGAAGAATAAAAATCAGAAACGATGAATGGGGCGAAGCCGCGAAGGGGTTCTTGCCTTTACCTTATTCATATCTCTTGTCGTCTCTATTTTCTCTGCAATTGGAGAGCCAAAATTTCGAGGTTATGATGGTTAGGGTATTCGACGGCGGAAAGGTAGAGACTGTCTGAATTTTAGAGAGGCTATATGTTGGTTAGGGCATTTCGACCGGTTATTGATAATTTACAGTGACATTTGGTTTAGGTACCGTGCCGATGCGCGGAATTTCCAAAATATAAAAAATTTATAATTCGGCAGGCATACAAATTTTAATGCTTAATATAGTATTTTTGGATTTAGTAAAAATAATATAAGAGTTTGGTTATATTTTACCTGTTTGTGGTAGGTGTAGCCGTTTTATGCGCATGCATTTATGAGAATTAATGTGAGTGGCCAATTATGTCTACAAAGTCGAAATTCAGCCCTTTCTCCGTTTTTATTTGTAGAAACACAAAGAATTTAGAAATCTAGTTACATGGCGGGAGGCTGCAATAATTATAGCAACCATTAAGAGTGGATGTATAATAGGTTCGATGATGTCACAGACAATATCTAGACAGCCTTCATAACGTGGGTGGCACAATTTATGGAACTTTCCAAAAACCAAACTTTAGCTCTGAGCAATGACGGTAAGTTTCTCTGCCCTTGTCGTTTCTGCAAGAACGAAAATCCGGAAACCACAGAACCAGGAATTTGGAGTCATCTGTTTAGTTAAGGATTTATGCCTAATTATTGTTTATCGTATAAGCGTGGAGAATAAATCGGTTTGGATATAGGAACGAGTTATGTTGATCCGAATGGTCATAATAATGTAGAAGATCGGTATATGGATATGGTGAATGATGCATTTCATGGTTACGCGAGTAATAGAGAGGTATATATATATTGGCATGTCTTATCTTTTGGTTTAATATATTCAACTATACTATGGTTTCTCATATAAGTTTTGGTTCAAATTAAAGTATGTTCGAAGAATATCTGTCCATAAAATATCAAGAAATCTCCGAAGAAGAGCTCTCCACAAAAAGACCCGATGAATATCGAAGCTGGGTGGAAACTTATATATGTGTAAAATTCTTTCTTACCTATATATTTATTTGAATTTATTTTCGCCAAACTCTAAATTTTATATTTTCTTTCTATGTACTGCAGGTTACTTATTGGAAAAACACACCTAAATTTCTTGTTTGGGTGCTAGAGAGGTTATTAGATTAATATTACTCCCAATTTGTCGGTTCCACAAGTTTCCACTATAAATTAAAAAATCAAAGACAATAAGTCTATCAAACAGAATGATAATATAGGAATTGAGTGAAATATCTCAGATACTGATATTACAAGTCGAACTAAGAAAAATAATTAGAGCTAAACAAATTTCTTAAAAGACAAGTTCTTGTTTGAGTGTTGACAAGTCAGCCAATAACGGGAAAGGCACGTCACAAAATGGATTCCTCGCACTAAATTCAATCCACCAAGCTATAAACATAAAACGTCAGAACTTGTAACGTCCATTTCCTGTTATCCGCTGACAATCGTTTGAGTTGTCTTCTCCCAGCAAGGCCATCGATGAGATAGGAACTGTTATAAAATCAACACCTGAACTAATATTCTCCTCAAAATTAAGTAACCCAAAGGAATCGATCTCAAACAATTTATTAACATTACAAATAGTAGTCGATTGCTTAATCTTAGTCAAAGAAAGTTATTGACTTGGAGAGGCCTCTTAAAAGTCACCGAATAATTCTTACTTTGGAGTATTAATCAATTCTTATTAAAATATGGCTATCAATTACCGTTATTCAATTGAAATATTTAACATGAAAGCATAATTAATACGGTTCGATAAGCATATTAAAATCGAAAGCATAATAAAACGTTAGGGCTTTCAAGTAACAGACACTAAAATTATTAATGAGATTTAGATAGGGACAACAACACAGCTTCCGGCAGCATCGGTGTCAGCGGCCTCTAGCTGGAACCTGAGATCTTGAACCTCCTAAATTCGCGGATTGAACCTATAGTCCGATAAGCCTTCCATGGTCTTCTCATCAGGTTCACCTATATAAAACAAGAACTTTAGCGAACTACCCTAAATTATTACATAAAACAATTGAAAATGTTAAACGTCATTTACTTCCAGTCCGAACAATCCTCCACATCTTGAGCACCACGATCGTTTCTAAACCCTTAGTCTTCAAGTATTCAGAGAAGAAGTCAACCGCATATTTTCCATAAGCCACACACTTTAACTTATTCATCCTATTACGAATAAGAGAAGCAAATTATAAGTATCCTGATCAATTGTTCTTATTATCGAGCAATTACAATTTTATCAATTGTTTTGGTCATTGTGTTTACTGCTACACTACCAAAAACATGCACTTACTGGGCGTCTCTATGGTGGAACAGTTTCCTTTTCCTTGCAGAGTTATCGGGATCGATTTCAAGGGGGCAGATGATCGAGACAACGCCCATGGTGTCTAGTCAAGATATTTGTTGTTATTTAGAGATTCACGATTAGAGTCTCAAAAACATTGGAAAGAAGCAAACTTTCGATAGTTTTTACCTATAGGATCGCCTCTGTCTGTTTTTATGTCACATATATAGAGGAAACTAACAAATTCCATGTAGTGCTTGTTGTCCAAAGGGTCGATAAGTTCAATCTCAGTGTCTTCCGTGACTTCAAGACGGCGGTGAGACTTTTTTGGACAGAAACCTGGATCTGCTCGCATTA
Source organism: Orychophragmus violaceus (assembly GCA_030180135.1). Classification (NCBI taxonomy): domain Eukaryota; kingdom Viridiplantae; phylum Streptophyta; class Magnoliopsida; order Brassicales; family Brassicaceae; genus Orychophragmus; species Orychophragmus violaceus. The sequence goes on from CM058233.1 coordinate 31,365,825, forward strand.
CCCTAACTCCAAATATCTCAATCCACTTGCCTTCGTTTTTCTCAAGTCCAACGAAGTTATTTAATTCTCCTGGATAAATGACCATTTCGATCTTGGCTCCCTGCACATGAGTGAATGCATAAAGATCAAAGAGTCAAAACCAGTGCAGCTTGAATATTGGAAAATCAGTTAAATAGTTTTAACTTACTCTCTGATCGGCCAAGATGAAACTCCAATGTGGTTCATCTTCATACACATAGTATGGGTAGACGTGGAAAATCTTAACTCTGAAGCGCCAACCGGTTTCGGCTCTGTTAGGTTGTGTTTTTGCTATGTAGGTTTAATGGACCATTGTGCTTTGGTACTGTTTCAGAGGAAATGATAGTGGGAGAAAGGTTAACCAGGAAGATAATTATTACGATGAAACAACTTCCCCTCACCAAACAAAGGACTTTATAATGTGCCTCGAGCACCACTACAAAAGAGAGAAAGAGAGAGAGAGAGAGAGAGAGAGAGAGAGAGAGAGAGAGAGAGAGAGAGAGAGAGAGAGAGAGAGAGAGAGACCCCAATCAAATCAATTAATCATGGTTAAATATCCTGGTTAGATATGCCTAGTATATCAGGGTTAAAAGTTATACAAACCATACACTGGTTTTGACTTTTGTTCTGGTGTAGCCCCTGAGCCCTTGAACCGTACACTAGTTTTGTCGTTTGCTTTGGTGTAGCCTCAGAGACATAGAACCGTGCACTGGTTTTTGTCTTTTGTTCTCTTGCAGGCTTTTCCAGAGTTCCTCTGTCTCGGCGGGACGTTTATGCTGCAGCCACCCTCCAATCTTGTTTTGAACGTTTTATTTGGTAAGATTGTGCATATTGCTTACACATTAAATGATAGACAAGAGGAATATTCAATGTTCCTCTCAACCAATATTATTAAATTTCCTTAGCATGACAAGTTCATATATACTCAAATAAAAAATCATATATATCACGAAAGATTAACAATATCATAATCCAGTCTCTCTAATATAAATATTTCATTAGTTTTGACCATTAAACAATTTTTAACTTATATACTATATACTATATATATATATATATAATATATATATATATATATATATATATCAATCTTAAGATAAAAAAATAAAGAAGCACATTTCTCGTTTCGAAATGCATGGATTGATCATATTTGGGAGTATCACGAAAACACATTTGTTTAATAATTTTAGTTGTGAATTTAAGTGTAATTTATTTGTTTCCCAAACTTCAAATTTGAGGTTTCAATATTCAAAACCTAAAAATCTGAGGTTTTACGGGTGGGTTGGAGATGCCCTACAATGAAACCGCATAATGAGGCTTTACAGTTCCTTTTTAGGGTATCAGGTTTTGTTCACTCCAAAAGAAACCCTAAACACTTAAAATAAAAGGTTTCATATGTGCTTTAACATTCTAGTCCGAAAACTATGTCTTAAATTTTGTTGTGTACTATTTTTAATTTGTGTGTTACCAAAATTGAAAAACTATTTCAAAGAATTTAAAACACAAATTTGCTTTCATAAAACCTGTCTTCAATCGTTCTGTATACTGTGAGCAAACTTGTTCTGATTTTAATAAAGTATACTAGATTAGTTAAATTTTTAAAACAGAGTCAATAAAAAATGATTATATTACGGCCACGTTACGCCTACAAGTGGGAAAAAATTCAAAATATTTGCAAAATAAATCCGGGAAATCTAAACCCAAATTTATAGCCCACAACATTAAAAATAACCCGCCTATACCCAAGAATTTTCAACAGAGTGCCGAGAAATCATCAAATAAGTAAAACCCAGATTTTCTTTTGTTCTTCCCCTTTTCAGATATCTCCTTCGAACCATCTCTCTAATCTCTCCAGGAATCATCTCTCTAATCTCTCCATGAATCATCTCTCTAATCTCTCCACGAATCCTCTTCTACGCCCACCCATCTCAAACTGGTAAGATTCGTCGAAGCTTTCCATTTCATAGCAAACTTTGGCCGAAACCTTATCGACTCTTTCAAATTCTTCCTCAAATATTTCAATCACGAAACCCTCCGTTTCTCGATGCCTACGGGTACAGGTAGCTATAACGTTTGGTTCCATATGATTTGCTTTGCTTTTGAAACGGGACAGGCTCGGATTCTGATTATTTGCTTACAATTAATTTTGGTTCAACAGGTTGTAAATGACTCCTATATTCCACAATATGGGTAAGTTGATTGTTTATTTTAACGACTGTTTGAGGAGTTACTGTTTGATGGTTAGGATATTAATCTTATAGTTGGCACGCAATTGAAGACACCAATCTCTGCTTAACTCATTAATTTGTTCTGCTAAGTTCGAGTGTCTGTGCGCTTACAAGATAATTTTTGTATCATTTGAGACATGGCCAAACCATTCATAACTTTCTTCTGAAACATTTATTGAGGAGATTTATCAACGACACATGAACAATATGGTTAGCAACACAAAGGACTGCAGAAGCACTGCAAAGAACTCCGACAACGCGAGATATCAACAGTTGAATATAACAACATCTTTCCCTAGGTAAATTCATTGTTTTCACAATCTATGTTTATATAGTCATCTCACGATCTTTATTTAATTTTTTTTCTCTTACTATCTGTAATTGTCACAGACCACTGATAAGGATGGACGAGTAAATCCTCATGGAGTCGAAAGCCTGACAGCTAATCTTTTAATGCGCAAGCACAAGCAACCCATACACGTTTCAGCGTTGTCGCCCACCAAGAGAAAATGACAAAACATCAAAGTAAAACAACAACATCATCTGATTCGTAGGTTACTTATCACTGTCTCCTGCACTTTTTAATTTTTTGGTGTATAAGTTGGCAACCACTAAAAGCTGGAGTTTGCGTTTGTAGGTCTTCTGTGTCTACATGTTACCAATTTTATTTTTGATGTAAGTGTTTGTTAAGTTTGTTGTACCATTCAAATTACGGTATCACCGATTACCAAATCAGAAATGAAATTAATCCAAATTCTAAATTTTACGGAAAAACAACTAAACGGTCGTCCATTATTCGCACTACACACACAAACTAGTCGCTAAATAGTTACCATCTATATTTTCCATATATTCGCTTAATAATTGTTATGATGTCATTTCATCGTCGCTAAGTAGCCACCATTTCTTACGACTATGTTGTGACTATATTAGACAGTCATATACTAGTCGCCCAGGCTGTACCATAATCGAATCTGGATGTTTCGTTTAGACGCTGCATATTCGTTTAACAGTAGAAATTTAATAGCAAGGTATTTACCATACTCGTATTTGGATTCTCCAATTAGTCGTCATATAATCGGTAAACTAGTCAATAGACAGTCGCCAAAACGTCACCATAGTCTACGACTGCATCGTGACTTTACTAGTCAGTCACATAATAGTCGCCACATAGTGACGAGATCATTACCATAATCGTATATGGATGTTCAGATTAGTCGTAGGATAGTAGTTAAAATGGTCGTTACCCAATCGCTACGTAGTGAGTACAATTTACGACTACTTTCTGACTACACAATACAGTCACATATTAATCGCCTAATGGTCACCTGATTTGACGACTATTTGATGACATCATTCCTCCAACCGTATCTGGGCTCCCTCTACAGTCGCACATTTCTCGTTGTCGTAGTCGCAGATTAGTCCCTAGAGCTTTCGACAACGGTACGTCTATATTACGATTACCTATGTTGGTCGTATAAATGGTTGTAACTCTCCGACTAATAATACGACTATGAGATTTAGCGACTATGGATTGAATACTATCATATTTAGTCGTATGTTTGTCGTAAAACCCTGATTAACGACTATTCTGCGATTAAAAGTACAGTCGCAAAAACGTTGTTTCTTGTAGTGCCATCTGCAAAGCCCTATAGTCCGCCAACCTATCCACCGGCCCAAGGAGAAAGCTTCTTCAGACCATCTCATTGTGCCACCTAACCGGTCCTTGTGAGCTTCACCCGAGGCTTACATCATTGCATCACGTGGCTTTCTTTTGAGAAGGTAGGATAGTGAGACTTACATGTCCAACAATCTTAGTGTTCATGTTTGGGTCTGGTGGATTCTCCTAGATTTTAATTTTGTTTTTGGTCTTGGCATCCTTGGTCAACTTTGTAATTTGAATCCTCAGGTTTAGTAAGTTTTGGTGCTGGGACTTTCTAGCTTTCGGTTTTGCCCAAAAATTGCTTCTTCTATTTTGAATCTGCTTGGGGATCCTTCTGATCATCTTTTGTGCCTCCATTAACTTCAAAACTCTTGGAAAGAAACAAGTGTACTATAGTAGTCATGGAAATATAAGCAGGTAAACTAGTTTCAGTTTGGACCAGTGCATTGATAGTTGGTTTATATATCTCTTGTATGACATTGGTTGGCTCCTTTGGGCAAGAGTTCAGTTCCTCTAATAAGATCAGATGACTCTCAAATTCTTCTGGTGTTAACAAGTTTATTAGCTTATCATTTGAATCACTACAAACAATTTTAAGCATACGGATACTTAGCTTGTTCGGATCCACATGTGACATGCTGTACTGGTCTTGCACTAGTTCTAGCTCATGGCTCGTGTTATTTGAGCTTACTTCCTCAGCGGTTTTCTACCTGAATTGATCTTGGGAAAGAGCAAGCGCATGACACAAAATTGGAAATGTTTGAACTTGATTGAGGTACATGGTCTCCTAACTTTGATTCATTGATGTCCTATTGATGTTTGTATTACTACTAATCTATCACGAGATTTTGCAGGAAAGTGTCTTCTCTTATGGTGTTTATAGCATGTTGTTTCTTTTAAATCCATATAGTTGAGGACTTACCTTGAAGTGTTCTGCCTCCTTGGTCAGGTAGAAGTGGGAACACCAGATTTTGTTGGACCTCCCTGATTCGTACAAATTGATTTGATTAATTTGAAAATATTTTTTTTTAAACATCATGAAAACTCTTATGAGTGTGAATGGTAACTCCAAAGACACCATCATTTCAAGATTGGATATATAACGATTTTTTTTTCTCAGATAAACTTACATATTGATAGTGAGGTTAAAGATCCTTTCCCAGTACTGATTGACAAACGAGACCAGAATAAGTTTACTGGAATCTGTGAAACATGCAGTCAAATTCACAGATTGTTATGCAGCCAACTTGGCACTGTTCTTTTCCTCATCTTGAAACTACGTCTAGAAACTGCATCTAGACGTAGTTTCCAGATGTTGCATCCATATGTAGTTCTTTTGTGCATTTAGAAACTGCATCTGGAAACTACGTCTGGATGCAATTATGTGTCTTTGTCTGATTGTATACATTATCTGATTTTTGCATCTGGATGCATTTCTTAAGTACCAATAGAAGAACAACATCTTGTTTTTACAACCAGATGCAGTTTCTCAACCCACAAAAGAACATCACTCTTATCTAGTTGTGCGTAGAGTGATGACAAGAAGTTTCCGGGGATGAAGAGTCATGACTACCACGTTTTTATGGAGTGGCTACTTCCATTTATCTTTGTCTAACTCTTAGACTGGAACGTCCACCTTGCATTCTAAGGTGATAGTTAATTTTACTTATAGGTCTACATATATTTGATAAGCAAATATGAATATAATAATATATATTTACCATTTACAGTTTCAAAATATATATTGTAGGGATTGGACGATTTTTACATGACTTATGCTCGATAACTTTACAAAAAAGTCGCATCCAAATTCTAAAAAAACATAGTTTTAATCATATGCAATCTCGAAAAGATCTTTCCACCATCTTTTTCGACGTGATGGAGCACTTGCCAATACATCTCCGCTATGAGGCTGAATTAGGAGGCTATGTGCAATACAGGTAGATGTACCCATTTGAAAGGTTTTCCAAAAAGTTGATGGGGAAAGCAAAAACAAAAGATATACGACATGATCGATTGTTGAATCATATATCAATGACGAGGTTGCTTATTTCTCAAAGCACTACTTTGATGGATGAAGATGGCAGTGTTGGTGATGTTTGAATAATTCTCTTACTCAGTGGCTTGATTGACTCTCTCAAACTATGAACAAGCTATCTGAATCACTCAAATAGATTGATCTGAGACTACTAAGAACAAGATGAATCACTGACAATATTCACAGAAGGAACACTTCACATAGAACACAAACTTTTGAAGAAAAAGGATATTCTATTAACTTTAAAATGTTTCAACAAGGTGATTTAAAAGTAATTCGAAGCTGAGCTTTATTAGCCTCATAGACAATATCAAAAAGAGTTAATATGGAAAGAATTAGAAAACTTACAAAATATGGCCGTTGGAGGCTTTATGAATGAATCATCCAATTTAAGGAAACCTGAGGTGTGCTTAAGTCATGAAAGCTTTGCATGAATGTAAAGTGTCTTGGAAATTCAGGTTGATGTGGGTGACTTTAAATTTGAGGACAAACTTAGGAAAATAGTTGTTGGTGATTAATCTCCTTTGGCTCCAAATTAAGCTATTATGACTTGTTGAGATTCTGAATGATCTGGTAGAGCTTGGTGCATCTTAGGGTTGTATGTTCTTCAGGGAATGAGTTCAAAACACAATGGTTTTGATAAGGGACGAATTGGGGTTGGTTTGATCCTTGTAGTGTGAACGCTCCCAAATCAGGCAAGTGTGAGAATAAAGGGATCCTCCTGACCTATGGTTGCTGGTGTATGGGAACTTAATACAGAACTCTCCTGGATGTTTAAATGTGTCTCATGAATGCTTAGATATCTCTCTTGGTCGCCAAAGTCTTGTTTGTAAGTGATTGAATCCTTGATCATCGAAATGAGGCAAGTTGAGAATCATGTGTTTTATAAGTTGAATAAATTCTTTATCAGAACTCCATTTGTGTTGATTCAAACTCTCTCTGATTCCATGATAGGTTAAACTTCTAGTAAAAGTTGAATTATATCTTAAGTCCTCCTGGTTGAGTAGATATTCTCCAAGGCATGCACATATGTCTCTGGTGTCTTGGTTGGTTGATTTATGTACTCTCCATGCTCCTTGGTTGATGATTGCTTGATGTCCTCATCAATCAACAACATGTTTTCGAAGGACATAAGAAAAACGCTCAAGATATTAAAAATCTCATTTTCAAAGTTGATATCATGTATGATCACCTCAACAAGAACAATGAGGGGCTGTATGAGAAGTTCACTGACCTCTCTATTCATGTCAAGATGCTTGAAAAACAAAATTTTCAAGTGGAAGAAGGAGTGAAGAGACAATCTGACCATATCCCAACAAAAACTGAGGATAATTCTAAAGGATGCTTTAATGTCATAGTAGCTGATAATAAGGAGGATGCCATGCCTTTTTAAGCATACAAAATTTTGAAGAGGATCCTACCGGATTGCCGAAATATTATGAAGCATCACCCAAAGTACCACACATCGTAAGATAGAAGATTATTTGAAGTATGTCTTCCCATGCACAATCGGAAAAGTATACTTTCCTAACTCCCTATATGACATGGGATCTAATGTGAATGTTATTTCTAAATCTATTGAAAACGTGCTCCGAATAAATGGTAAGCCTTCTAAAATTTCTCTTAATTTTGGAGACAACTCAAGCACAATTCGACATGGTTTCAAAAATAAATCTCATGTTGGAAGTAGGAGGTTGCATTGTGCCAATTGATTTTCACATTATTGAGATGGAAAAAGACTCTCTAACTCCTTAATACTTGGAAGTTCGCTCCTTGAAACGGTAGGAGAAATTATAGATTTTCGTAACCGAAAGATTTTTTCTCGAAAATCATAAAGAGAGTCTTCTATGAAGTTGTTCATCTCAGTGAGCTATCTTATTGTGAAACCTTCAACAATGGATAGAAATTGATTTTATAACCTAGAAATGATAAAGGAGCGTCTCAACACGTTTGTGTAAAAGCCCCAACAAAATCAGAGCAAGAAACTGCCCCAGGTGATACAGGTTTTACCTTGAACTCTAAAGAACTTGTTGAGGACATAGTAAAGTATGGGGATGCTAAGGAAGTACTCAATCTTTGGACACATCCAAAACCGCCTCCAAAACCACTACGTACCGATAATCCTTGCTTTAAAGTCATTGCAAATGACCTCACATCACAAGTCGAACCACCAAATATCTTTGGTTACATGAGGAAGAAATTCTTGCCTGATGTTAGAAGGTATATGAAGGATTAACCATATCTTCACAAAAGATATTAAGATTGTACGCGGAGAAGATGCATCCAAGAAAAGAAGTTCCGGGAGTTCTTTTTCACAGTCATAGATCTGACTATGCATGACACTATGCTCCTAACAAGACTGTTGCTAAGATATTACAATCTGTATTTTGGTGTCCTAGCATGTTCAAGAATGCCCATACATACATCACTAAGTGTGATGCTTACCTAAGGCAAGGGAACATCAGCAAAAGGAATGAGATGCCTCAAAACTTCAATCAAGAAGTCGAAGTTTTTGATGTTTGGGGAATTGGCTTTATGGGTCCTTTTGTTTCATCTTTTGGAAAAAAATATATCCTTGTTGATGTTGATTACGGGTATAAGTGGGTGAAATCAATATTTAGCCCCACAAACTATGCAAACTAGTTATAAAGATGTTCAAGTAAATAATATTTCAAAGATTTGGGGTTTCGCGAGTCGTGATCAATGATTGTGGTTCTCACTTTATCAACAAAGTGTTTGAGAATCTTCTAAATAAAAATAGAGTGAGACAGAAATTTGCCACACTTTATCATCCTCAGACTAGTGGTCAAGTAGAAGTATCCAACAGAGAGGTCAAAAGGATATTAGAGGAGACAATAGGAAAGACAAGAAAGGATTGGGAGGCGAGACTTGACGATACTCTCTGGGCATACATAACTGCATTTTAAACCCCTATAGGCGGTAAAATAGAGTACAAGGTGGAATGGGCGGTAAAAAAATTGAACTACGAGATAAAGCCAGTACTCAAAAATTGGATTATTCTGTTAAATGAACTGGATGAGATTCACTAAAATTCCTATGAGAATTCTAGGATCTATAAGGAGAGGACAAGATCTTATCATGACAGGAAGATAGTTTCTAAGTCATTCTCTTCTAGTGACCAGATTCTACTTTTCAATTCACGTATAAAATTCTTTCCCGGAAAGCTTCGATCATGATGGTTTGGACCTTACAATATCAACGAGGTCAAACCTTATGTTGATGTGGTTCTTTGGAACCATGAAGAATGTAAATTCACCGTCAATGAACAACGTCTTAAGCCATACCTTGCATACGTTTAAGAAGATAAGAAAATTCTTATTTCCTTAGCAGACACTCATACCGCCTAAAAACCATCACAGTCAACCTAAACACTTAAATAATAAATTATTAGACGCAACCGATTTAGGTATTTTTCATTGTATTAATATTTCTAACATTTTCACTTTTTGTTTAAGTTTTCACATGTTTCAGGTTTCTATAAAAAAATGGAGGAAGAAGGCGGCCACTGCTCTTCATCAAAAGTGTCCAACGTCCCTATTCAATGGACCGAATCAATCCAATTCGTTCAAGCCATCAAACGTTATGCAATCCCGACTATCCGTCGCATGGTGAATTCTTCATCCAACTTTTCAAACCGCCATGCCACCGTCGATCAAACCTAAATTTCAATCATCAATACGGTTTCATCATTCTATACCTACTTTTACTAATTTTTGCTTTCATTTTTCTTTTGGATTTACCTAACCTGTCCCATCCTTTTACCGTTTTTTTACACTCGCACAGTGTGATTTAAGTCTTGGGGAGGATATTTATTCAATTTTTTTTTATTGTTATCTAGTCTTTAAAAAAGAAGCCTATGAATTGTTTATTGATTTGGATTGGAGTTGGTTGAGGACACAAAACGATAAAGATTACGACATGTGTAGTTAGTTCTATGTTATTTCTTGGGACAACTATCTCAAGATTCAGTACTAGCGTAGGCGGTAGCTAGAGTACTGTTTCTATGACATCAGCCTGAGGGATTCACTCTATAGATATTTCCTTTGAAGTACATGGTAGCTCTATAATATATAACCTAACCTTATTTTAATTATTTCTCATCTTATGTTTTAGGCTTGATGACGGACCAGACATTCAAGACATCGTTCACCTTTTCATCACTACATCTTTCACTTTTCCACCATTCTTTGTTGTCCCTGAATGGTTAGCTCATCTTTAGTTGGTTCCCTACCCAATCTCAACCATCTTTTCTAACCTCATTCATTTTCTCTTGTTTAGTATTATGCATATATGTTTAATAACGTCGGAGAGACAGGAGCGACGCAGTTCTCAGTCACTTAAGATTTCATTACTATAACACTGTATGGCATTTCTCCCTACCAAAAATACGTGAATAAACGAAGAGAAAGGAAATAAAAGCCAATAAGAGTCAAGATTAAACATAAATAAAACCAAGGCTACCGATTTTAGAAAACAAAGAACTCCCAGAGCAATTTCAACAAAAGACGCCGCAAAAACATATTTGTTCGGGAGAAGAAACATAAAGAAATCTAGAAAGCGGAACAAGTAGCTAACTTGTGCAGTAGTGAATGAGGGCATGGACATCAACAATTCCATTATCTTGATATTTTGCAAGTTATCTAGCATCCTCTAGAAAAACGGTAACCTGAAACACTTTTAGCCTCACCAGTAAAAATTCATTTTGATACCTGCTTTCTAATGGTTTTCTAAGTGATTCTACATTCTGTAGTTTTATTTGGCTTTTCAGGAAAATTGGGCGCAAAACAAGTCGGAAAGTCCACATTTTTAACACTCACACTTTCCGTCATAAGCTTGACATCAAATTGAGACCTTTCCACTAATAGATCATGCTCAAATTTGGACACAAGATAGAGGGATATATCAGCTTTCATTTGCAAGTTGTTTTAGGAAAATCGAACAGTTAGATCTCAAGATACATCCACAGAAACTTGGCCCGACCAGCAGCCAAACCATCACTTCACCGCAACATGGGAGGCTCAGACCACCGCAAAAGCACTCCTGGCCACCGATCGAAGGAAAACCGGCTTATAACTTCATTTTGGGCTATTTCGTAAACTTAACTCCATTTAATGAAATTAAGGAAGTCCCACATCGAAAGTTATGAAGAAAATGAAGGTTTCCAGACCAATTTTCTACGTATTTTTAGTTTTCTTTTAGTTATTTAGTCTTTAGGTAGGTTTTAGAGATTCTAGATCTCTAACTCTAACATTGCATGGGTCGACATCCGAAATCCTAAATACAAGTTTATTTTATTTATTTAGTTAATGCAAGTAATTACCATGATTTATGTTTTGAAGTCTGAGTAGTTATCTTGTTGGGTTTTAGGGTTATTGGGGGGAATTCCTGGTTTGGTTACTCAATTGTAGATTAAAGTTTATCTTTAATGTTCTGGATTAGTACATCAATTCATCTTGTCTCAAGCAGCCTAGAGGAGAGTTCTTCCAAACGTTACATACCATTGGAGGAAGTAGCTTGAGCGTACCAGAGACATAGGTGCATGATTTGGGGCGTATCAACACAACCATGAAGATTAAAGCTACAAATCAACCGATTCCGGAAATTTAACTCATCAGGGATCATCACGAAGAGGAAGATCTTCAATAGATTTTCACATGAGGACGTTATCCAAGTTACGATACAGAAGATCTCTATGAAACACGCTGAAGACAACTGCTAGGTATTGAAGAGCTCAGAACGGACCAGGATGAATCAAGGAACATAGTAACTTTTCCTGGAATCTTAAATTATCAGGGACACCAGTTGAGTTGGAATCAGGCTAATCCCAGTTTGGATGGAAAGTTATTCAATTTCTAATCCAATTTTTTATGGACATGCATTATTAGGAAGCTCATAGATTTAATACACTTCAAACGTATACTTGGCGACCTTGAGGGACATTTCAACAGTACTTGGGCCTGGACTATACTATTTTTCACTTAGTATGGTTTTATCCCAAGTGGTTTTCCATACTAAAGTTTTTAGGGAGGTGGCTCTTAAGGCCCACATCACAAAAAGAGTCTTCTCGCCCATTCTACTTCCTTTTATTTTCTTCAAACGAATTTTCCTTTATTTTTACCTAGTTTTTGAGAACTCAGGATATATAGCCACCTTGTATTCATTTGTATAAGTTAAATTTTAATCAATAAATAGCCTAGAATTCAAAAGCCATTGATCGCCACCCGTTTTCATTGCTTGAGCGGATTCCCCTTGCAATTCAGACCACCTTTGTTACTTGTTCTTGTTCCTGTTCGAATTCTGCAGTCCAGCTGCTCGTGTACCACCCGTATCTTGCCATGGTCTAAGGAGATAAAGACCTCATTCCAGCTCTTTGTGCCTTAGAAAACCGGTTCTTTGTGATCTTCCCATGCAGCTTACATCATTAGGTATCAGAGCTTCCAAATGTCATACCTCAGGTTGTTTCTATCTTTTACTTTGTTCCCTTGCTATTTTTTTTGTTTTAATATTATAAACCCAAAAAGTCATAAAAATTGTTCGTTGTTTGCTTTGTTTCTGTTTGCATCTAGTTTAGTTTATGTCTTTATTTCTTCTTTCAAAATTTGGAAAACCATAAAAAATAATTGCATTAGTTCATTTATATTGCTTCTGTTATTGTTATTCCATAAAAATTATTAATCATGTAATATATCTACTTAGATCATCTAACTCGCGCTTGTTCTTAAAGTTTCTAAACATCCTAGTTCGATAATTCTACAAAAATGCCTTCGAACAACTCCCGCAGTCTAAAAGTAATTGCTCTTCTAGAAAATCTAGGTAATCTAATAACACTTTCAATGAGTAAATAAACTACAACAAATGTAAATGAATAACTGATGTAAGCTTTAAAGGAAGCTCGAACCGGTTTTGGATGGCAGAAAGAGCTAGAATGAGGTCAGTCTCTCCTTGGACCGTAGGGGAGATAGGTACAGTACACGAGCTGCAGGACTGTGGTTTTTCACTGATGATGCAATTAGATTGATTAAAGACTTCGAACAGGAACAATAGTAAGTAACAAAGGTTGTTTTAATTGCAATGGGAATCCGCTCAAGCAATGCAAACCGGTGGCCGTCAATGGCTATAGAATACTAGGGAATTTCTTGATTAAAACATAAGTTCTACAAAATAATTCAAAGTGGATATACAGTATGAGTTGTCAGAAAATAGGTAAAAATAAAGGAAAAGTCGTTTGGAGAAAAGAAAGGAAGAAGAATTGGTCATAAGACTCTTTTAGTGATGCGGGCCTTAAGAACTACCTCACTAAAAACCATAGTATGGAAAACCAATAGGGATAAAACCATACTAATGGAAAAAGATTGTAGTACAAGCCCAAAGAGTGTTAAAATATCTCTCTTGGTCGCTATGAGATCGGAGATTCACACCAAGAATTTGTAATCGTGGATTCGGACTTTTTGATATATAGATAAAATAGATTTCCTATGAATCAAAGACCTTATTGAGATTGACCTTCGAGATAGAACAAACACAATCGAATAGAGAGTACAAAGTATGATAATCGAGCTATCTAGTCGAAGTGTTCTTGATTAGGGTTGGAATGTCTTGAATGAATCGCCACTTCTTCTTTAAATACTCTCGACTTTGATCTTCTTGTTCCAATATTTTGGCTTCGCCGTGATAACGATCTCCGAGATTCGCGGGAAGCGGTTGAACCGACGAAGACCAGGTCGTTCTACCTCTACATCGTCTCCTATCGAGCCCGAGCTCGATCGCCTCTTACTTCGGCGTTGTCTGAGCCTTGTCCAGATGTTGGTCATATGGGCCCATAATGGATTATGGTTGATCTCTCTGTCTTGATCATGGAGCAGGTTCATGATTATGGACCTTTGTTTTGTTTGTTAACGGGCCGGATTTCTTAGAGGGAAATCCAACACCAACAATAGCCCCCCAGCCCATTAATTTCGACAAGTCGAGGTTTATGGGTGGTGGACGTCCTCGGGAAGAAGCGCGCGCCTCGAGTATGAAAGACCTAATGATTACTTTCGCCCCGTCCATAGATCTTGTTTCGATCCAATGGTCAAGGATGGGCGCGTGGATCGAACTGACCTTTTTGTTAGCGCGTCGGCAGTTATAGCGTATATTCGTTAGGAGGATCTCATCTTCCACCCTCGATCTGGTCGATCACTAACGGCTGAGATTCGAGGGTCACGAATAGTCTTTTCGGACTCGATCTTTCGCTGACGTGACCCGGCTGCATTCGTAGCAGTCGATCTTGAATCAACGGTTAAGATGGGGGAAAGCGATGAGTCCCAACCGTCTCGATTTTTTTGTAATTATTATGAGTTTGGAATCGCACGGTCGAGACTTTGCACGATTCCCACTACAGATAATTCTTCATATTGTCGAAGGCAACTTTCTATCTTCTCATTTGCGTCTTGTTTCTTTCTTGCTCTTGTTTTTCTTTCGTATTCTCTCTGTTGTCAGAAACTTTTCTCTAGAGGTTTCCTTTTATCTCGGTATACTCTTCCTCATGGCTCTGAGAGATGCAACGGGAGCAAGTACAAGCGCGGCGGCGGGATCATTCGGTCCGCATCCGCCGTCCGTCTTAACCGAGAATCTCATTAAGCGGTTACGGACACAGTGCCAGATTCCACCGGAAGTAGAAATAGTCATCCCGTCACCGGCTATTTCACCGGAGACCGTCGTGGAAGGCTACTATTGTGCTTCCTATGCTTATTTTGAAAAATGCGGGCTCTTCTTCCCCATTCCCCGCCTTAATTTCTTAGTGTTGGCCCAACTCCAGTTGGCGTTTCATCAGATGACGCCGAATTTCGTTCGGCACATCATCGGACTTAGAGTCAGGGCCGTAGAGGAGGAGATTAAGTTCGGGCCTGAAGAGCTCATGCGAGTTCGCTCGGCAAAGCAAAATACTCACTTTCCGGGGACGTATTACCTTTCTCCTCGTTTCGGGAGGATCCTTGATGGTATCCCAACGAGGGATGTATGGAGGGACCGATACTTTTTCTTTCGGATAACCCATCATTCGGTCGGGGAGTTCGATTACTCAGTCGTCCCTTCAAGTTGGGCTTCCAGCGTCGGTAAGATTCGCGGTTTAATACTCGATCCTCCTTTTTGTTGTTAGGCTGCTCCTGATTGGTTTTAGTCTGCATTGCAGAATCTCCCGAATTGCTCGATCTCAACCCGATTACGGAGGCTTTAATAACCCGACTAAGAAAGGGTACTGTCAACTGAGACAGTTTTACAGCGGAGCGCGTGCAAGCTGCTCTGAGGATCGACCTTGAACGGGTTCTGCGGGATCGACCTCAGGTTCTTCGAGACCTATCACTTTCCCCCATGCCTCCCCGGGCTCCCCCGGTTCGAGCCGTACAGCCTCCGCTTCGTATTCCCGAGCGGGCAGGAGAAAGTGAGTTGTCTGACCGTGACGTTTTGTTTGTCATCATTGAGAAAGGTCTAATATGTCCTTTATCTTTGCAGGTTGTCCTCTTTGCAGGTTGTCCTCTTTATCTCGGAGAGCGAGGAGTCGCCGTAACGGTAAGGACCCTGTGGATTTGGCGAAGAAGGTGAGGGACGGAAGTATAAGAAACGCCATCCTTTTTTCCATGTGTGATTCTCCTCCTCCTCCTCCTCCAAGTCTTCCCTTGAGCACAGGGGTCACCGATGCCGTCGTGGAGACGGGCGGTGTTCCCCTCTCTTTGATTACCCTGGAGGCGGATCCGATACCGTCCGGGGAAGGTAATGGTCGTATCGCTTTGTTTTCTTTGTCTTTGTTTGGGGAACTCAACGTTAGTATTTTTATGTAGTTCCTGGAGGCTACGAATGGATTCGTGGCCAAGTCCGAGCGTGAGCTGCGCGAAGGGTTGCGGGTGGGCGAACTTGAGACCGTCAAGAAGACGGTCGCCGATTTGAATGTGCAGCTGCGGGGCTCTTTGGCCCGAGAGGAGGAGCTTAAGAGGAGATTAGCTAGGTACGAAGGGATCGAGGCTCGACTACTGACTCTCGAGAACCGGGAGGAAGATCTTTCTCAAAAGCTTCAAGCGGCTGTGACCCAATTTGTGACTGCCGAGGAGGCGAGTCGGGTCGCAGCTATGCAGGCTGCTCAGGATCGAGCTGATATGGAGAGGGTCCTTGTGGGGAGGGACTTTGATGTGAAAGTTGCAGTTCATGAGGCGAGGAATAAAATGAGCGGGGAGTACTTGGAGATCCTTAAGGAGATCAAGGAGAAAAGCGAGGGTCGGAGGGCTGAGACCAGTGCTGAGATTCGTCTCCAAGAAACCCTGGCCAATATCGAACTCATCGCGGAGTTCGCCTCTGGCGAGCTGGACCTGACTCAGGAAGTGTTGAGGCTGGCCGAGAAGAAGAGGGCGGCCATGGAGGAAATGAACGCTGCAGCGGTCTCCAAATTCAGCATCGGCAAATTAAACTTGCCAGCGATATCAGACGACTCAGTGGTTCTGGCGCATGCTCCGCCCCCAGCTGCTTCTCGTCTTGATCAATACGGACCAACTTTCCCGACCGGGGTTGGTTCTACCGGCGATCAGGCGGAGGATGGAGACAAAGCTTCTTCGTGATCACAAAAATTTTAGTCGTTTTGTCGTTGCCCGAGGGGGGCTTTTTTTATTTTTTTTTTTGTATATATGAATTGCTTTTCGACTTTTCATGCCTTAGCACATAATCGATTGTTTTAATGCCTTAGCATAAACACGCGCGTCATGACAGCACGAACCTCTGAAGAGGGGTTGAATTTATCATTTGGCTTGAATTGCCTTAGGGAGTTCTTCACGAACTTTTATTCGAGGTACAGCTCTTTTAAAACGTAAAGTTCGAGCTCGGCTGGTAATTGAAGTGTAGTACTTTTAAGCAAATGATGAATCGAAGTAGACTTACATGGATTTGTTTTGAGTGTATGCGGAGGTCGCTTTGTGTGA
The DNA here is from genome assembly GCA_030180135.1 of Orychophragmus violaceus. Lineage (NCBI taxonomy): Eukaryota > Viridiplantae > Streptophyta > Magnoliopsida > Brassicales > Brassicaceae > Orychophragmus > Orychophragmus violaceus. The sequence goes on from CM058233.1 coordinate 31,382,733, forward strand.
ACAACTGTCTCGTTTTATCTGTCCTGAAGAAGACTCAACCTCGTTGCTTTGTTTAAGGGGAGGGAGTAGCCCCCCAATTCTTCGAATCTGTATAAGGTTGGAAGAAATTTTTTTTTGGCAGACCATTTCAGATCGTTCTGGTTTGAAGAGATAATTTCATATCACTTGATTTGAAGGGACCGTTTCAGGTCGCTTAGGAGGGGATAATTTAATATCGTTTGTTTCTGAAGAGATAATTTCATATCACTTTATTTTTTGAAGAGATAATTTCATATCACTTGGTAAAATGTAATGGCGAAGTATTTCTCGACGACTCTAACTTTTACAATGGAAAGAGACATTGAGAGACTTATTTTGATTTCACAAAGATAAGCTAGTACGACTTTGTTTGAAGTTGTCGAGCTCGGTAAGAGCTTTGTGTTAGGGGGGGGGGGGGGGGGGGGGGGGGGGGGGCGGCTGCGCTCGAAGTCGAGCTGCCTACGTACCCTTTTAAAGGGATCAAGCCATTTCGTAGTTCGATTATGTTGCGTACTTTAAGTGAAAGTACATTTTGAGGTTGATGATGTTCCAGGGTCGTAGTTCGGGTTTCTGGGTTTCCACCGACTTGAGTCAGTAGACCCCGTCCTTCACAACATCGGTGACCTGGTAAGGACCTTCCCACTTTGCTCCTAACTTTCCAGCGTGTTCTTCCTTTTTATGGCCGAACACTTTCCGTAAGACGAGCTCCCCTACTTGAAACCTTCGAGTTTTAATTCTAGAATCATAGTAGCGAGCTGCGGCTTGTTGGTAGTTCTGGATTCGAGCTAGTGCGAGATTCCTCCTTTCGTCGACTAGACCGAGCTCTTCCGTTATCATCTTGTTCTTAAGTTCCTCTTGTCGTGGGCATTCTTCTTTGCGGATGCTTGACACGAGGATTTCGGCTGGTACTACCTCCTCGATTCCATACGCTAGCGAGAAGGGAGTTTCGCCGGTTGATTTGCGGGGAGTAGTCCAGTAAGCCCAGAGTACGGCTGGGAGCTCATCGCTCCATCTTGTTTTGCACTCATTGAGTCTTTTCTTAAGGCTGTTCATGATTGCTTTTTTAGCTGCTTCCGCCAGTCCGTTTCCTTGAGGATAACGGGGCGTTGAGTAGGTCAGCTTTATGTTCCAGGTTCTACAGAAATCTTTGAACATGTTTGATATGAATTGATATCCGTTATTGGTGATGATCTCGTGGGGTAGTCCATGTCGGCGCACGATGTTTCGCCAGACGAACTCCTTAACGTGAACGTCTTTAACCTTTTGGTACGATTCTGCTTCAATCCATTTAGTGAAGTAGTCTGTCATCACCAATAGGTGTGTAGCTTTCTTTTTGCCGGATGCGACTAAAGGTCCCACGATATCCATTCCCCATCGCATGAATGGGTATGGCCAGGATATCGAGGAGAGTTTCTCCGATGGTTGGTGGATAATCGGGGCGTGCTTTTGGCATTTGTCGCATTTGCTGGAAAAAGATTCGCATTCGGTGGCCATTGTTGGCCAGAAATAGCCTTGCCTTTTGATTCATATGGCCAGAGCTCGTCCTCCGGAATGGCTTCCGCAGGATCCGTCATGGGCCTGCGTGATCACGGCTAAGGCTTGCTTCTTATCGAGGCATTTGAGGTAAGGTCCAGAGAGACTTCTTTAAAAAATCTCTCCTTGCGTGACACAGTACCTTGCACTCTGTGTCTTGAGTTTTCGCGCTTCCCATTTATCGTCAGGGACTTCACCGTTTGTTATGTATCGGATGATTGGAGTTCTCCAATCTTCTTCATCGTTGGGCTCGGGTCCCTGACTAGTGGATGTAGTTTGTACTGGTCCATCACGAACGTTTGCGACGTACACGGCGTTTCTTGGGTCAAGATCATCATCGATCTCGATGATGTCGCGACTAGTATCCTTGGGATGTTCCTTGTGTTTGACATCGTCCTTTCTGGTAGGTTCGTCCTCTTTCAAGGATAGAGCTTTTAGGGCTATGTCGATACTGGTTTTTCGATCCCCTCGACAAATATGATCCTTTTGAGGTTAGGATCTGATGTCGACGCCAACGCGGCTGTGGTGTTTTCCCCTCGCGGGATCCGTGTTAGATCAAAGAATTTGATCTGGTCGGCGAGGGTGTGGACTACCCGCAGGTATGCTTCCATACGTTCATCTTGGGCCTCGTAGTCTCCATGATATTGGCTCGTGACCAATTGGGAATCACTGAAAGCGTCTACTTCCCGGGCTCCTATCGCTATTGCTAGCCTGAGCCCGGCTATTAATGCTTCGTATTCTGCTTCGTTATTTGATGCGGCGAAGCCCAATCTGAATGATTGTTCTAACACTTCTCCCGTGGGGGAGACCAGTTTTACTCTGACCCCAGATCCTTGCCTCGAGGAGGCTCCGTCAACGTGGAGTTTCCAATACTTGCGCTTTTAAGCACGTCCGATCCTTGAACTCGATGTCATACTCGCTGAGTTCGATAGCCCATTTGACCAGTCGACCTGACTGGCTCGGACTATGAAGGATGGTTCTCAGTGGTTGAGAAGTCATTACTATGATTGAGTGCGATTAGAAGTATTGTCGAAATTTCCGAGCCGATGTCACCAATCCTAAAGCGAGTTTTTCCATGGCGGGGTATCTGGTTTCAGCATCGATCAAAGTCTTACTGATGTAATACACCGGCCATTGTTCATTTTGTTCTTCGCGAACCAGGACTCCCCTTACTGCTGCCATAGAGACAGCTAGGTAGAGGTAGAGGGGTTCCCCTTCCACTGGTTTCTCCAGTATAGGTGGTTCGCTTAGATAAGACTTGAGCTGGGCGAACGCTTCTTCGCACTTTTCGTCCCAGAAGAATTTCTTGTTCGCTTTGAGCAAGTGATAGAAGGGTAGACATTTATTAGTTGACCTCGAGATGAAGCGGTTCAAAGCAGCTATTTTGCCAGTCAGACGCTGGACTTCTCGCGTTGTTTTGGGAGATTTCATCTCCATAAATGTCGCGATCTGTTTAGGATTCGCTTCGATGCCTCTTTCGGTTACTAAGTAACCAAGGAATTCTCCTGATGGGACCCCGAATGTGCACTTGCTGGATTGAGTTTCATCCCGTATTTATTGTGAATGATAAAGAATTCTTTTAGTTGGGGGATATGATCCTCATACTTAGAAGATTTGACCAGCATATCATCGATGTATACTTCCATAGTTTTACCCAGGAGTCCTGAAAACATCTTGTTGATGAGGCGTTGGTAAGTCGCTCCTGCATTTTTTAGTCCGAAAGGCATGCCTTTGTAGCAGTACGTGCCTCGATCAGTTATGAACGAAGTCTTTTCTTGGTTTTCGGGGTTCATTAGTATTTGGTTGTACCCCGAGAAGGCATCCATGGAGGACAGTAGTTGGTGTCCGGCGGTGGCTTCGACCAGCCGGTCGATGTGTGGGAGTGGGAAGCTGTCCTTCGGACATGCTTTGTTGAGGTCTGTAAAATCTACACAGACTCTCCACTTCCCGTTCTTTTTCTTGACCACTACGGGGTTCGCAAGCCAGTCGGGGTATTTGACCTCTCTGATCGATCCGATTTTCAGTAATCAATCGACCTCGTCGTTGACGGGTTGAGCTCATTCCGGGCCAAGTTTTCGACGTTTTTGTCTTACCGGTTTGTAAGTTGGGTCGACATTCAGCTCGTGGCTTGTTACGTCGATGTTGATCCCTTTCATGTCTGCTGAAGACCAGGCAAGAGAGTCGACGTTCTGTTTAAGAAAAGAGATCAGTTCATTTTTAACTGGCTCCGATATGTCAATTCCGATGCCGACAAGTCTTTCGGGATGAGCGTCGTCTATGCAAACTTGGGTTGTGAGGTCCTTTGGAGGTCCTTTTTGGCTTGGGTCGTTCGACCTTTCGGTTTCCATAGTGGTGAGCTCTTCCTCTTTCTGTAATTGCTACGCGTGGGATTTCTCGATCTGCTTGTACCCGTTCATATAGCAATTATGGGAAATATTTTGACTTCCGTAAATGGTTTTTACTCCTTTCGGAGTTGGAAATTTCACCCATTGATGGTATGTCGATGGTACCGCTTTCATGTCGCATATCCACAGTCGACCTAGAATTGCGTTGTAGGGAGCTGGTCGATCTACTATGACGAACTATGTCATTCTTCGTACTCCTCCAGCTATTACTGGGGCGAAGACAGAGCCCATTGAATATGTTGTTTCGCCAGCGAACCCTACCAATGGTGTCTTTTCCTCGACGATCTCGGAGTCATTGAACTCCATCTTTTTGAATGCGTCGTAAAAGAGGACATCCACCGAACTTCCTGTGTCGATCATTTTCCTCGAGAGCTCAACATCTACAACTACTAGACAAACAAGGAGAGCATCGTCATGTGGTTTGTCAAGACTGTTTGTCTCGCTCTCGTGGAAAGTGATTTCATGGTCTGGGCCTAACATTGGGATTTTCCCCCCTTTGTCGGTATCGACTATTCTTTGAAGAGCTTTGATTGAGTTGACCGAGTCTAGGCATATCTTGGAGCCACCGAAGATGAAGTTAACTCGTTTAGGGGGTATAGCCCGTATACCCCCCCCCCCCCCCCCGCCGCAGAGACGAGGGAGATTAATTCGTGAGCGTAAACTCTTAATAGGAGCTGGAGGTGGGGATAGCGCCGAGCCTCCTGGGGTGCCACACAAGCTGAGTTCGCCGAGAATGACTTCAACTCGCTTTCGCGACCCTTGAGGGAGGACTTCGGGAGATTCCGACTCCTTGGACCGTTCTCGTTTGTTTTGAGAAGGCTTTTTGGTGTTCGGCTCTTTGGTCTGTTTACTTTCCTTTTTGTCAGATGGAGTTTCCTCCTCGACTTCTGATTCTTTTTTGTTTTCGGACTCTCGTTTTTGAGCCTCGGCTTTGGCTCGAGTATAGCACTCTTCAGTCGAGTGTCCTCTTTTGTTGTGAAAATCACAAAATTTTTCCTTGTCGAACTCGAATTTCTTCGAGCTCTTCGGGCTCTCGACCGCATTAACGTTTCCTGATTTATGGGAATCCTTTTTTGAGTTCGAGTTCTGTGAGCACGATGAGTTCTTTTCTTTTCGGTGCTTTTCTATGAGGGCCGCGGTTTCGTCCTCGAGTCGAGCAAAGGCCGATGCGCGATGAAGGGCATCATCGAGTGTTTGAGGTTCGCGGACTGTTATTTCCTCGCGGAATCTGCTAGAGTACCACAGTCCACATCTCAGTCCTTCCATAGTTACTTCGTCTCGTGGGTTCGCGATCCTGGACTTTATTTCCTTAAATCGGTCAATGTACGAGCGAAGTGTCTCGTCGGGTTTTTGAGAGACGCCAAATAAAGCTGCCTCAGTAGCCTTTTCCTCGATAAAGACGGAGTCTTGTTTGAGGAAAGCCGTCATGAACTGGGTGAAATTATCGATGGATCTCTCTTCCAGTCCGGCGAACAATTCTAGGGCTGAGCCCGATAGGTTTTCGGCTAAGAGCCTGCAGAAAGCCGGCTCTCTTACTTCATCAGTAAGGTATACCCTTGCCATTGCTAGCCGGAATGCCCTGATGTGGGCTTTCGGGTCCGATTTCCCAGAGAATTCTAGAAATTTCATTTTCTTGATTTCCTGGATTCTCGCAAAGGCGATCCGGTCCGTGAATGGCGTTTGTCGCGTTTCTTCGATCACTCGATCGATGTCGGGTGCCGCGCTCGTTGCCATGTGAACTTTCGAGCTTAGACTGACGAATTGGGCTTTAGCCTGATCGATGTATTGTCTTAGCATATCATGTTCATCGCCTGTTGTAGGTGTGAACCGTACTTGTGCCTGATTCGACGTTTGTTCCGGGAAAGACAGGTCGATAAGATCGATCGTTGGAATCGGTCTTTTCTAGTCGATCTGTGGCGTTTAGAACTGTATCGTATTTGATCCGTTAAGATGTCCCGAGCTCGAGGCTAAAGCAGAGCCTCCTAGTTGCCTCGGCCGAATATTGGAGTTATTCGGGAAAGGTGGTGGTCCAGGTAATGGTCGGTTTCCCGATCCGGTCGGATCTGTGACCATAGAACTCGAACCGAAGGGAGTCGGTATCGCAATAGGGGTCGTTATAGGGCGGATGCCGCTATTTGACGTACATGCAAAATTTCCCGACGTTCCCGGGGGTGTTACCACCTGGGAGAAGTCCAAGCGTGTTCGCGGTGGAGGACTTATGGGGGTTCGCGGATCGCACGTTGACCTACCCCCCTGGTTTTGGCTAGCAAGCTCTTCAAGACGAGCGTTAATGCGCCGTTCCTGTTCATCGAGCTGCGCGGCCAGAGAACGATTTACGATCTCTTGGGCCCGTGCGTTTGCCTCGTTGCTTCTCGTTCGGTTTACCAATAGGTTCAACATCGAGCGGATTTCAGCGAGGTCGTCTGGGCTTTGTCACTGTGGAGCAGAAGGCAGTGGTGAGTTAGGCCTGAGCGTTCCCGATCCGCCTCCTGAAGCAGGGGCGGAAGTCGAATCGTTTCTCATCCATACCCAGTTCCTGCTCGGATCGTTAGTTCCTGACAAAACATTTGTCGGAGTGTGGCTCGTCGCGATCGTTTGAGCGACTGAGCCGGCTGGTGCCGAAGTCGTGGAGATTGAGACAGAGCTCGTCAACATGCGATCGGTCTAACCCATGGTTCTTACCCCGGTGGTTGATAGGTCTAGTTTTAATCCCTATACTAACTGCAAGTGCACAGTGATGTAGTTGTAGTACTTAGGGTATCGAATCCACAGGGACTCCGGTCAACGATAGATTAAGAACAATCAAGTTTGAACTAGGTGAAAGCAATGTAATGAGAAACCAGTAAATCAGACAGCAGAAAGTAAATCAAGCGAGTTTGTGAGCAAGGAAGCGAAGCGTTAAGTCTAGGGAGTTCTCAGGAAGTCAGGAACACAAGCAATCAATCAATCGAGATCTAATCAGAAACTGTTCTAGAGCTCAAACACAGATATAGAATTAACCAACTGTCGTTGCGAGAACTCTCTAAGTCTAAGTGCAGCAATCCAAATTCCTTTGCAATTACTAACAGATTAAACTAGCTTTAAAATCAAGTTCGATATATTCACAATTCCCCTAAACCAAATTCCTTTGCGTGTAGATCAAATTGCTCATCTAGGTTCTTTCTAGCTAATTAACCAATTGTCGTTGCATCAATAAACCTAACATCATAAATCTGGATAGCTACTTCAGATTAAGCATTAAGAACAACCCTAGAAGAAGAACTAGCAGATATGAATCCCTACAGATTTATTAAACTATAATTCCATGAAATTTCTAATGAGAATCCCTAAACCTAACAGGTAATCTACTCAGACATAATCATCAAGACAGAAGACATCATGAATAGAAAACCAAATATCATAAAACAAAGTAAAGATCTGGGGTTCGAAATCCTCTCTCTTTCGAGATCAGGATCAGCCCCTAACTCTCTCTGACAATAAAATAAAGCGTAAGAAAAGCGTAGCCTAAACAAGTGGCTAAACACCCTAATATATAGTCTAAAACACGTTTTGGGCTTCTGTGTAAATATCTGGGCTTTTCTGCAATATCAGCATTCTTCATTAAACCGCCGAGTCTGGCCCACTCGCGCTATGCATCGATCGATGCAGGAGTGCAACGATCGACGCAATCCTCAAATCTGGACAGTGAACTCTGTCTCTCGGCCAAACACTCCAAAATGCTCCAAAATCTTCAATTCAGCTCCAAAAGTACTTAGACCTGTTAAATACCTGAAATGACTCTAAAACATAGTAATAGACTCGATAAATAAGACATATACCATGGTTAAAAGCCCTAAAATCCATGGTATATCAACTCCCCCCCACACTTAGCCTTTGCTTGTCCTCAAGCAAAACAAAGAACTAAAATGTAGTCAAGAGGTTTGAAAACTTTCAGAAACTCTTTTCATCCTAGAAGCAACAACACTCAGATTACCCTTAGTAAAGCACTGAAAGAATCAATCACCAGATATCAAGACCAACATATACTTCCCCCACACTTAGCAACTGTCCTAAGTAAACTCCACAATCACATTCACGCATTCAAATTCACCCTACTGACTTCTGCAAGTATTTAAGTGCGGTCTCACCTAAGGAGTATCGATCAAAGGCACATGGACTCTTACATTATCAGCTCTAGACCACCATACTATCTTTCTCTTGTCCCTTTCTTCTCTTTTCCCTTAGCATTCTGATTTTTCCCCATTGGGTATCATTTTTTTTTTATCAGTGCTCTTCCCGTTAAGGGGTGTACCTTGGACACATTCCATGGATGCACAGGATATGAAAGTTGTAGCTACCATTCCCATGACCACTTCGGAGTTACTAACTCATCCTCAGTTTATTATCTTTTTTTTTATGGAAGGGGAGAAGGGAACTAAATAGGACAGGTTTACAGGCTGTGTCAGAACTAACAAAGGAATCCGACTCAAGGTATTCCAAGCCCTTAGGTGAGAAGATTAAGTCAGTATTAAGGTGAAGTCAGTAAAAGGATCCTCTGATACCTGAAGTGATGTGGGTGTCCTTAGTAGGTTGATCCGTGTCTGGGTTTTCTAATAGTCAAAGATTGATCTGCAACTTCATCCCAATGGTTACTTAAGTTCCTGCAAGTGCTGTTAATCTTCTCAAAAAATCATTGTTTCCTACTTAAACTGGTTTTGACTCAATAAAACAAATTTTTAAAAATTGGACGGACTCTTAAGAAAACAAAAGCGTGCGTCAGTAGCTCCTCCCCCACACTTAAAACACAATTTCCCCAGTAGTGTCAAGCTTAGGGTCGGCGAGAAAATAAATCAAATTGAAACAATCCGAAAGATGCAGAACACTTACCTGTCGTCGCCCTGTGTCGATCGATGCCACAATGTGTGTCGATCGATGCAAGGTGAATATGCTCGCGGTTATGTGAATAACCGATGTCTAAACCGCAATTGATTCGGTAAACCGTAAATCGCAACTGCAACGACCTATGCACTAGGTGTGTCGATCGATGCAATGCGATTTTGCCTGTTTCTCAAGCCTTTGAACACACAAAAACAGAAAAATTAAAATCACCAAATCAAATTGAAAAACGAAAACTAAAACGAACCTAGCAGTGGGTTGCCTCCCACTCAGCGCTTGTTTAAAGTCAGTAGCTTGACTATTGGAAGAGATCAGATTCTTGGGGGTTTCAACAGAGACTTTGAGTGTCTCTGTGAATATCTCTTCATCCAAGGAGGTGTATAGGCTTTCAGATCATGAGGCTTTCCAAGGAATGAATAAACAACATCAGGGCGGGAGCGAATCTTGGGTAGTACACTGCGTTTTCCTGGATTCAAAACAATATGGTCAGGAGGTTTAAGCTTAGGTGATTTATATCTTACCTTTGGTGCAGATCTGATGTTTGGGGCTTTCTGCTTATGAGCAGTTGCAAGCTCTGAAGATGTTACAGTAGGTTCAAGAGGAACCGCCATCTTCTTCTCTCCACTATCAGATACTGTAGTTCCACATATCTGAACTTCTTCTTTCAGATGACCATCAGCGGAGATCATCTTCTTATCCACCACCACCATGCACTTGACTACACTCTGCTCATGTTTAGACCTTATAGGAACTTTTGGGAATGGTATTGGAGGTTTGTAGACCCTTTCCTTAGCAAAAACATCAGATTTGGGCGAAATTGGGTCTGCCCGACTGTCTCGTCGACCAACGCAGAGTGGGTGTCGGTCGTCATTGAATTGATGTCGACCTTCAGTGTCGATAATGGTCAATTTTTGTTCGTCGCAAGAACTCGAAATTGCCGTCAGAACTGCGTGTCGACCGACACTAAGGGGGTGTCGATCGATGCATGTCTCAGACAGACAATATTCATCCAGAAAATCCGAGATTATGCTCTCTTCTTCACCTAGCAACTCAATCTCATCTCTTAAAGTCACAGCTTTGATGGATCTGTACTGTTCAGCTTTCCCAACTTTATTATGCCTTTGTATTGCTTGAGATGTTTGTTGGATTTGAACATCCAGCTTCTTCACATGTGCGCTCAAAGATTCAAACTTTCTGTGCAGATCTTCATGCATTGCATCTATCTTTGAGTTGAAGGACATAGTGATCTGTTGTTCTCCCTCAAGAAATTGCTCCATCATTGTTTCTAATCTGCTCTTATGTGTAGGTGCAGGCGGTGCTTGGTAAGAAGAAACACCATAGTTCCTTGAGAATGAGTTACTCTGTTGCTGGAAGGGTCTCTGAAAGCAGATTCCTGACTGTAGAATTCATTCCCTCCAACACAGTTGATAGCTTTTTGCGCATACTTTCCAAGTACAAGACTATGTAGAGAGTCTACCTTGCTCTTCAACCCAGCTATCTGCGAGCTGTCAATCCCTGAACTAAAGAAATCATACATCTTCCTTACGATATGTGTCGATTGATGCAGGAGAAGCGTCGATCGATGCAGGCGCGATGATGTGACGATCGACACACAGGACCGTGTCGATCGTTGCAGGGCGATTACAGGCGTACCTGAAACGCAAGAACAGAAAGAAAAAAAAATTAGTAAAAAAAACAAAAAAAAACAAAAAAAAACAAAAAAAACAAAAACGAAAAACCTAGTCTAAACCCTAAGTTCAAATCTATCGAAGACTCAAAAGAGTCCCCGGCAACGGCGCCAAAAACTTGATAGGTCTAGTTTTAATCCCTATACTAACTGCAAGTGCACAGTGATGTAGTTGTAGTACTTAGGGTATCGAATCCACAGGGACTCCGGTCAACGATAGATTAAGAACAATCAAGTTTGAACTAGGTGAAAGCAATGTAATGAGAAAGCAGTAAATCAGACAGCAGAAAGTAAATCAAGCGAGTTTATGAGCAAGGAAGCGAAGCGTTAAGTCTAGGGAGTTCTCAGGAAGTCAAGAACACAAGCAATCAATCAATCGGGATCTAATCAGAAACTGTTCTAGAACTCAAACACAGATATAGAATTAACCAACTGTCGTTTCGAGAATTCTCTAAGTCTAAGTGCAGCAATCCAAATTCCTTTGCAATTACTAACAGATTAAACTAGCTTTAAGTTCAAGTTCGAAATGTTCACAATTCCCCTAAACCAAATTCCTTTGCCAGTAGATCAAATTGCTCATCTAGGTTCTTTCTAGCTAATTAACCAACTGTCGTTGCATCAATCAACCTAACATCATAAATCTGGATAGCTACTTCAGATTAAGCATTAAGAACAACCCTAGAAGAAGAACTAGCAGATATGAATCCCTACAGATTGATTAAACTATAATTCCATGAAATCCCTAATGAGAATCCCTAAACCTAACAGGTAATCTACTCAGACATAATCATCGAGACAGAAGACATCATGAATAGAAAACCAAATATCATAAAACAAAGTAAAGATCTGGGGTTCGAAATCCTCTCTCTTTCGAGATCAGGATCAGCCCCTAACTCTCTCTGACAATAAAATAAAGCGTAAGAAAAGCGTAGCCTAAACAAGTGGCTAAAAACCCTAATATTGTTGGGATAGTGTCCTGAAATCACACTTGTACTCACTCCTGATGATAGTTCTGTGTCGAGATTAGACATTCGTATAATACTGGGTGGTTGCAATTTTTTGCTAGAAGCCTCTTGCAGTCTGTAAGTTGTAGACTTACTGCCAGTATTATATGATCCTATAGGGTCACACACCTAAGCAAACTGGAAGCATGAGTGTGGAAATGATCATTATGGTAATGATCATGTTGATGTGTATTGGATACACATTGACATAGAGTTTTATGATATGTGTGTCGATCGATGCATGAGTGTGTCGATCGATGCAGGCTTTTCATGGAGGTGTGACGATCGACACATTAATTGTGTCGATCGTTGCATATCGGGTTTCAAAACTGATGTTTCGGATTAATGACGTAACCGAGTCGGGTTTGTCCGACGGTTTGTGATGTCATTTCCAGGTCGATATATAAAGGCTTATATGGTCGACCTGAACCCTGGCCGTCTTCTCTTCTCTCTGACAGAAAAGCAGAAACTCCAGAAACTCTCATAACCCACAGATTCGGCACTAGCATCCCATTTCCAGCTTGTGTGCGTGTGTATCTGGTAGAGGCGAGGCACCTGTGTCGCTACTGATCTCGTTCACCATTCATTCTGCTGCCAGTAACAAGGTAAGAACGAGGTTGGTGATTCAATATATCAAACCCTAGATCCTAGGAGATCCAACAGTGGTATCAGAGCGTGTTAGGGTTTAGACTATTGAATCTGATGCAATTAATTCAAAAACTGAGTTTGTTGAATCGATTATTGCCTGCTAAAATCGTGTTTTCAAGTATTTATCTCGGATTAAAGCCTCTGTTGAAAATTCGATGCCTGTGTTTTCGCAGTGTGTCGATCGACACAAAGCTTGTGTCGATCGATGCAGAGCGAAAACACGTAAATAATTTTAGGGTTTGTCGCAGCGTGTCGATCGATGCAAAGCGTGCGTCGATCGACACAGAGCGAAAACACGCAAATAATTTTAGGGTTTGTCGCAGCGTGTCGATCGATGCAAAGCGTGCGTCGATCGACACAGAGCGAAAACTCGTAAATATCTTTTGGGTTGTTCGCATAGCGTCGATCGACACTAAGCTTGTTTCGATCGATGCACCGCGAAAACTCGCACTGTATCGATCGACGCATTGGGTGCATCGATCGATTCAGTTGGTTGGTTTCGGTTGGATTGGATTGAACCGGAAACCAATTTGATTGTGGTTAAAATGTGTCGATCGATGCAAAGGATGTGTCGATCGACACACAACTCGCAGACTCAGGGGTTGGACTTCTAGTTGCGAATACCAAATCAAAATGAACCTTAACTTAATAAAACTGAATATTTTTTTTTAATTGAATTAATAACTTCTTGAATGTATATTGGATATACATCAAGATTAAATAATTCTTTTCCTCAACCAAATATCAAGTGATCTTGATGTCTTGCCCGATCTTGTCTACTGTCAGGACTCGTGTTGTTGTTGGATATCCTTGGAGTCCTTGGTATCCACAGCAACATGAGTAATGCAGGTGATCATTGATAGACTTGCAGTGCAACTATTAGTGATCGCAAGACAGAAGAGATTGGTTTTACTTGACTGGGCTGTCAGAAGTTCTGGGCCCAAAGACATCAGAGTGGATTAGACATAGTTTGTCTCATCTACGACCAAGAGTTGTACTAGGTACAATTAGCAATGATTTGCTTACCTAAATAACTAAAGTTTGGGTGATGGTAAGTTGCCCACTTAGATTTTGGTGAAGTATGGATCTTGGTTCATTGTATTCATCTGAGGAAACCTAGTTTTGAATACAATGCGAGTTTTTCTTATTAGATAAGAATTCTCATTCCTTGAGCATTATAACTAAAACCTCTTACATCTTTTAATTACAGCTATGTCTGTCTCAACTCACATCAACACTTTCTCACTAAGATCCGTCCTTCAAAAGGACAAGTTAAATGGGTCAAATTTCCTGAATTGGTATCGCAATTTGAGATTAATCCTCAAGCAGGAGAGTAAGGACTATGTCCTTGAGAAAGCTATTCAATAAAGGCTTGGGGCCAATCGCTCGAATGCAGCGTATAATGCTTGGAACAAGCATTATATTGATGTGGTAGATGTGCGTGGTCTGATGTTGGCTACCATGGTATCGGACTTAAAGAGTCAATACGAGAACATGGAGTCGCCAATAGAGATGATCACCAGCCTGAAACTGAAGTTTCAGGATCTGGCACGAGTTGAGAGATTCCAGATGGTGAAGTCTCTTACTGGGTGCAAGCTACCAGAGGATGCTCCAGTGAGTCCTCATGTCATTAAAATGATGGGTTACATTGATAACCTGGGGAAACTGGATTGTCCTGTCAGCTTAGAGTTGGCTACAGACATCATTCTGCAGTCACTGCCGTCTAGTTATGATAAGTTTGTCAAAAACTATATCAAGAATAACTTGACGAAGACGTTGACTGAGCTGCATGGCATGCTCAAAACAACTGAGCAAAACATCATAAAGGGTAAAAGATTTGAGAAATCTTGTGTTGACAAGGGTAGAGACAGGGCCGTCCAGATTTGGAATCAGGATAAGCCTGTGTCATCTTATAAGCCCAAGTCCGGCCCATCTGGTGTTAGAAAGTGCTTCTACTGTGATGAGTATGGGCATTGGAAGAGAGATTGTATAAAATTCTTGGAAGATTCACAAGAGATTAAGGAGATGTATGGTATTTCTTCTTCAGGTATTGTGTTATTAATTCAAGTTCTACATATGCATTGGATACTAGTTGTAGTACTGATATTTTGGAAATATGCAGGGCCTAAGCAACGGTAGAACGTTGAGGAAAGGACAAGTGGAACTGCGTGTCTGGTATGGAGCAATGGTTGCAACATAAGCCGTAGAGATTCTCCACTTGTAGGAACCTTTCAAACTTGGTTTTGAATTAAGCAATTGCTACTATGTACCTGCTTCGTGCAGAGATGTCTTTCATTTTCTTGTAAAGAATTTGGATGTTTTTCATTCTGATAAAAAACAAGTATTGCTCTTTTGATCTTAATGAAATATTATATGGTAGCACCCCTTTTTGGTAAATGGGTTTTGTATTTCAAACCAATATACACTTGAATATAACATAAATACTAAACGGTTTAAGTCTGATGGAACTCAATTTTCCTTAGCATAATCATATTGACCAAATAGAGTGAAGCGGCTTCAGAAGTTCCATAGTTATGGGCTTCAGGTTCATTTGATTGTAAATCAATTGAGACATGAATTTTGCTTGCTGGGCCAAATAACTAAGGCTTCTTTAGCAGAGCTAAAGAAACGGTCCAGAGGCTCGTTGGGCCTTACACATACTGATGTATGCGGCCCGATGAGCATTGGTACCAAAGGAAAACTTCAATACTTCATTGACTTATTGATAGCTTCAGTAAGTATGACTGTGTTCACTTTATGAGACACGAGTCAGAATCCTTTGGAATGATCAAAGGAGTTTCAGAATGAAGTATAGAACCGATTTGACAGAAGTATCGAGATCCTCGATTAGATCGCGGAGGAGAATACTTGAGTCAAGAATTGGGTGATCATCTAAGTGAGTGTGAAGTCATTTCACAGCTCATCTCTCCTGAAAACCTTGAATGGTGTTTCTGAGAGAATGAATCGGATCTTATTGGATATGCTCCGATTAATGATGAGTCACATGAATCTTCCATTATTCCTTTTAAAATACGCTCTAAAATGAACATGTTTACGCTAAATAAGTTTTCTATCATAATCAATGAAAAACACCACATTGGATGTGGACTGGGTGATTTCCAAATATGTTTTTCTGATTAATTGGGATTGCAAGATTTGTATGAGGCAGTTGTTGTCAACAAACAAGCTTGAACCCAAATCTGATAAGTGCTGATTCGCTGGTTGTCCTAAGGAAACCGAGGCTTAGTACTTTTGCAACCAATCCGAGAACAAAGTTTTGTTGTTCGGAACTTTGTTTTTTCCAAGAAGAACAGTGGGAGTAAAAGTACAGCTCGAAGAAATTCGAGAAACACAGGAGGATGTTCAACCGGTTGAGGGAGAGCAGCGGTTAGATCTACAGAGTGCTGTAGGATCTACACCTGTGGAGCCTGAAATTCGCAGATCCGAAAAGATCCATCACTAAATCGAGGGTGATTCCTCGTGACCGATTGTCGTGATCTGTTGATCATTGAACAGTGACGAGCATGCGAAAATCAAAGAAGCGATGGTGAGCCCCAACTCCGAAAATTGGCTACTAGTTATGCATGTTAGCTTCACCGATCTATTTATAGATTGAAGCAAACATCTTAGAGTTGGAATCTGCGTTCTGTTAAAACGGTCAAAGGTATTGACTCGATCAGGAACGAATAGAAACAGTGCGTTTACAAGTAAACAAGTGGGAGCGTAGTTGCAATTCTCAAACTGTATGTTTAGAACGTACCTAATCTCATAAATAACGTTCTGACGCCAAAATCTTGTCAAGATTTGGGTCGGAAGTCAAATTTAACGATGGACATGGGAGAAGTCGCGTGAGTTCTTGGAATATGGATCCATTTAGATGGATCAGAAGAGCTAATTGGATCGTGTCAGAATACTTATGATTATAAGGTACTGGACAGTTCCAATATGCATGATTCCAAGAATGGCTTCACACCAAAGGTCTTATGGCAATGATCTTAGCAAGATGAAGTGTCTTGGACACTGGCTGAGCTAGTGTCTATGAGTGAGATTCCTTTTGCTCATGCAATAGAATCCATCATGAATGCCATATTTGCGCTCGTCTAAATGCAGCTGACGCATAAAGCATGACGAGTAGATACCAATTTGTTCCAGTAAGAGTCACTGGACAGTTGTAAGGAATATCCCCAAATGTTTGAGAAACACTAAGGATAGGTTCTTGTACAACTGAGAAAAAGACGAACCAGTTGTCAAATGAGTAGTTAGACGGACAAAGATGACTCCCGGCTGTCATCTGGTTATGTCATTTTTCCTGTGTAACGGTACTGTCTGTTGGAAAGGTTTTCAAGCAGAGGACCCTAGAATAGTGCTCATTAAAGAATAGCGGTGTGGTTTGTTAAAATGGTTCCAAGCAAGAACACCGCAGCATCTCTCACAACCTAAGCACGAGTTGAACACTATTGCTGTAGGTACTAAGACATCTGAAGACTTGGTCTTGATTCTAGTGGGAGTTAGTTTAGTTATGATGTTCAGATAAATATGATATGGTCATGTTTATGAAAAACTGACATCGACATTATTTGACTATTGGATAATTAAATAATGGTCCCAAGATAAGTTTATGTCATACTATAGGTCATCAAGTTGAGGACTTGATCATGAAACCCTAGAAGTAACAAATGACATAAATTATGATGTGTCCCTAGTCGAGGTTGTTTAAGTGGGAGAATGACAACCGCGAGAGACTAGATTGTGAGGTGACTGTTGGCTAAGTTTCATGGAGCCAATGATATGATTATCGCAGTCAATCACATAGATATATGTTGGTGAACATATGATCGGACATGACCCGCTGATGAGAAGTCTACAAGATAGTTATATCTGTGTCATAAGAGGTTCTCATTACGACTATAGAGTATAGTCCTTAGACCTGAGTTCATCATGCTTTCTTGCATATGAATTGGTACATTTTGACTTTGTCAAACGTCGACCCGTAACTGGCGACTATAACGGCACTGTTCAAGTATATCGTGAAGTGTGCGTTGAAATAGGGATGGAACAAGATGGGATTTGTCCCCCCTGAATAACGGGAGATAAACATCTCAGGGTCTATCGAAGATTTAATACTGAGAAAAAAATGTGTGGCCGCACTCAAACGAACAGTAGTTCAGTTGTTTGTAATATTCAGTATGAGATCAGGAGTTCGATAAACACGATGTTGGCTTAATAAGGATAACACCAATCTTGCCTTATGCAAAATCGAGATATAGAGACAAAAGGATTATAGGAATTGATAATTCCAGTACAAGTGGGAGATTGTTGGGATAGTGTCCTGAAATCACACTTGTACTCACTCCTAATGATAGTTGTGTGTCGAGATTAGACATTCGTATAATACTGGGTGGTTGCAATTTTTTGCTAGAAGCCTCTTGCAGTCTGTAAGTTGTAGACTTACTGCCAGTATTATATGATCCTATAGGGTCACACACCTAAGCAAACTGGAAGCATGAGTGTGGAAATGATCATTATGGTAATGATCATGTTGATGTGTATTGGATACACATTGACATAGAGTTTTATGATATGTGTGTCGATCGATGCATGAGTGTATCGATCGATGCAGGCTTTTCGTGGAGGTGTGACGATCAACACATTAAGTGTGTCGATCGTTGCATATCGGGTTTCGAAACTGATGTTTCGAATTAATGACGTAACCGAGTCGGGTTTGTCCGACGGTTTGTGATGTCATTTCCAGGTCGATATATAAAGGCTTATATGGTCGACCTGAACCCTGGCCGTCTTCTCTTCTCTCTGACAGAAAAGCAGAAACTCCAGAAACTCTCATAACCCACAGATTCGGCACTAGCATTCCGTTTCCAGCTTGTGTGTGTGTGTATCTGGTAGAGACGAGGCACCTGTGTCGCTACTGATCTCGTTCACCATTCATTCCGCTGCCAGTAACAAGGTAAGAACGAGGTTGGTGATTCAATATATCAAACCCTAGATCCTAGGAGATCCAACAAATATATAGTCTAAAACACGTTTTGGGCTTCTGTGTAAATATCTTGGCTTTTCTGCAATATCAGCATTCTTCATTAAACCGCCGAGTCTGGCCCACTCGCGCTATGCATCGATCGATGCAGGTGTGCAACGATCGACGCAATCCTCAAATCTGGACAGTGAACTCTGTGTCTCGGCCAAACACTCCAAAATGCTCCAAAATCTTCAATTCAGCTCCAAAAGTACTTAGACCTGTTAAATACCTGAAATGACTCTAAAACATAGTAATAGACTCGATAAATAAGACATATACCATGGTTAAAAGCCCTAAAATCCATGGTATATCAACTCCCCCACACTTAGCCTTTGCTTGTCCTCATGCAAAACAAAGAACTAAAATGTAGTCAAGAGGTTTGAAAACTTTCAGAAACTCTTTTCATCCTAGAAGCAACAACACT
Source organism: Orychophragmus violaceus (assembly GCA_030180135.1). NCBI lineage: Eukaryota > Viridiplantae > Streptophyta > Magnoliopsida > Brassicales > Brassicaceae > Orychophragmus > Orychophragmus violaceus. The sequence continues at coordinate 31,401,358 of CM058233.1, forward strand.
CAGATTCCCCTTAGTAAAGCACTGAAAGAATCAATCACAAGATATCAAGACCAACATATACTTCCCCCACACTTAGCAACTATCCTATGTAAACTCCACAATCACATTCACGCATTCAAATTCACCCTACTGACTTCTGCAAGTATTTAAGTGCGGTCTCACCTAAGGAATATCGATCAAAGGCACATGGACTCTTACCTTATCAGCTCTAGACCACCATACTATCTTTCTATTGTCCCTTTCTTCTCTTTTCCCTTCCTTAGCATTCTGATTTTTCCCCATTGGGTATCATTTTTTTTTTATCAGTGCTCTTCCCGTTAAGGGGTGTACCTTGGACACATTCCATGGATGCACAGGATATGAAAGTTGTAGCTACCATTCCCATGACCACTTCGGAGTTACTAACTCATCCTCAGTTTATTATCTTTTTTTTTATGGAAGGGGAGAAGGGAACTAAATAGGACAGGTTTACAGGCTGTGTCAGAACTAACAAAGGAATCCGACTCAAGGTATTCCAAGCCCTTAGGTGAGAAGATTAAGTCAGTATTAAGGTGAAGTCAGTAAAAGGATCCTCTGATACCTGAAGTGATGTGGGTGTCCTTAGTAGGTTGATCCGTGTCTGGGTTTTCTAATAGTCAAAGATTGATCTGCAACTTCATTCCAATGGTTACTTAAGTTCCTGCAAATGCTGTTAATCTTCTCAAAAAATCATTGTTTCTTACTTAAACTGGTTTTGACTCAATAAAACAAATTTTTAAAAATTGGACGGACTCTTAAGAAAACAACAGCGTGCGTCAGTAACTTAAAACACAATGTCCCCAGTAGTGTCAAGCTTAGGGTCGGCGAGAAAATAAATCAAATTGAAACAATCCGAAAAGTTGCATAACACTTACCTGTCGTCGCCCTGTGTCGATCGATGCCACAATGTGTGTCGATCGATGCAAGGTGAATATGCTCGCGGTTATGTGAATAACCGATGTCTAAACCGCAATTGATTCGGTAAACCGTAAATCGCAAGTGCATCGACCTATGCACTAGGTGTGTCGATCGATGCAATGCGATTTTGCCTGTTTCTCAAGCCTTTGAACACACAAAAACAGAAAAATTAAAAACACTAAATCAAATTGAAAAACGAAAACTAAAACGAACCTAGCAGTGGGTTGCCTCCCACTCAGCGCTTGTTTAAAGTCAGTAGCTTGACTATTGGAAGAGATCAGATTCATGGGGGTTTCAACAGAGACTTTGAGTGTCTCTGTGAATATCTCTTCATCCAAGGAGGTGTATAGGCTTTCAGATCATGAGGCTTTCCAAGGAATGAATAAACAACATCAGGGCGGGAGCGAATCTTGGGTAGTACACTGCGTTTTCCTGCATTCAAAATAATATGGTCAGGAGGTTTAAGCTTAGGTGATTTATATCTTACCTTTGGTGCAGATCTGATGTTTGGGGCTTTTTGCTTATGAGCAGTTGCAGGCTCTGAAGATGTTAGAGCAGGTTCAAGAGGAACCGCCATCTTCTTCTCTCCACTATCAGATACTGTAGTTCCACCAATCTGAACTTCTTCTTTCAGATGACCATCAGCGGAGATCTTCTTCTTATCCACCACCACCATGCACTTGACTACACTCTTCTCATGTTTAGACCTTATAGGAACTTTTGGGAATGGTATTAGAGGTTTGTAGACCCTTTCCTTAGCAAAAATATCAGATTTGGGTAAAATTGGGTCTGCCCGACTGTCGCGTCGACCAACGCAGAGTGGGTGTCAGTCGTCATTGAATTGATGTCGACCTTCAGTGTCGATAATGGTCAATTTCTGTTCGTCGCAAGAACTCGAAATTGCCGTCAGTACTGCGTGTCGAACGACACTAAGGGGGTGTCGATCGATGCATGTCTCAGACAGACAATATTCATCCAGAAAATCCGAGATTATTCTCTCTTCTTCACCTAGCAACTCAATCTCATCTCTTAAAGTCACAGCTTTGATGGATATGTACTGTTCAGCTTTCCCAACTTCATTATGCCTTTGTATTGCTTGAGATGTCTGTTGGATTTGAACATCCAGCTTCTTCACATGTGCCCTCAAAGATTCAAACTTTCTGTGCAGATCTTCATGCATTACATCTATCTTTGAGTTGAAGGACACAGTGATCTGTTGTTCTCCCTCAAGAAACTGCTCCATCATTGCTTCTAATCTGCTCTTATGTGTAGGTGCAGGCGGTGCTTGGTAAGAAGAAACACCATAGTTCCTTGAGAATGAGTTACTCTGTTGCTGGAAGGGTCTCTGAAAAGCAGATTCCTGACTGTAGAATTCATTCCCTCCAACACAGTTGATAGCTTTTTGCGCATACTTTCCAAGTACAAGACTATGTAGAGAGTCTACCTTGCTCTTCAACCTAGCTATCTGCGAGCTGTCAATCCCTGAACTAAAGAAATCATACATCTTCCTTACGATATGTGTCGATCGATGCAGGAGAAGCGTCGATCGATGCAGGTGCGATGATGTGACGATCGACACACATGACCGTGTCGATCGTTGCAGGGCGATTACAGGCGTACCTGAATCGCAAGAACAGAAAGAAAAAAAAATTAGTAAAAAAAAAAAAAACAAAAAAAAACAAAAACGAAAAACCTAGTCTAAACCCTAAGTTCATATCTATCGAAGACTCAAAAGAGTCCCCGGCAACGGCGCCAAAAACTTGATAGGTCTAGTTTTAATCCCTATACTAACTGCAAGTGCACAGTGATGTAGTTGTAGTACTTAGGGTATCGAATCCACAGGGACTCCGGTCAACGATAGATTAAGAACAATCAAGTTTGAACTAGGTGAAAGCAATGTAATGAGAAAGCAGTAAATCAGACAGCAGAAAGTAAATCAAGCGAGTTTGTGAGCAAGGAAGCGAAGCGTTAAGTCTAGGGAGTTCTCAGGAAGTCAGGAACACAAGCAATCAATCAGGATCTAATCAGAAACTGTTCTAGAACTCAAACACAAATATAGAATTAACCAACTGTCGTTGCGAGAATTCTCTAAGTCTAAGTGCAGCAATCCAAATTCCTTTGCAATTACTAACAGATTAAACTAGCTTTAAGATCAAGTTCGATATGTTCACAATTCCCCTAAACCAAATTCCTTTGCGAGTAGATAAAATTGCTCATCTAGGTTCTTTCTAGCTAATTAACCAACTGTCGTTGCATCAATCAACCTAACATCATAAATCTGGATAGCTACTTCAGATTAAGCATTAAGAACAACCCTAGAAGAAGAACTAGCAGATATGAATCCCTACAGATTGATTAAACTATAATTCCATGAAATCCCTAATGAGAATCCCTAAACCTAACAGGTAATCTACTCAGACATAATCATCGAGACAGAAGACATCATGAATAGAAAACCAAATATCATAAAACAAAGTAAATATCTGGGGTTTGAAATCCTCTCTCTTTCAAGATCAGGATCAGCCCCTAACTCTCTCTGACAATAAAATAAAGCGTAAGAAAAGCGTAGCCTAAACAAGTGGCTAAAAACCCAAATATATAGTCTAAAACACGTTTTGGGCTTCTGTGTAAAAATCTGGGCTTTTCTGCAATATCAGCATTCTTCATTAAACCGCCGAGTCTGGCCCATTCGCGCTATGCATCGATCGATGCAGGTGTGCAACGATCGACGCAATCCTCAAATCTGGACAGTGAACTCTGTCTCTCAGCCAAACACTCCAAAATGCTCCAAAATCTTCAATTCAGCTCCAAAAGTACTTAGACCTGTTAAATACCTGAAATGACTCTAAAACATAGTAATAGACTCGATAAATAAGACATATACCACGGTTAAAGGCCCTAAAATCCATGGTATATCAGTGGTGTCGTGAGGAACATTGTCGACCGTTTGAGGGTGGTCGACTGGTGGTGTGGCGCTGGGAGAGCCAGATTGGTCGGGATTCATCTCGATCTATCGGATCTAGGATCTGATTCTTAAGACAGGAAAAACTATAGATAGTGCCCACAGTCGGCGCCAAATGTGAGATCGGAGATTCACACCAAGAATTTGTAATCGTGGATTTGGACTTTTTGATATATAGATGAAACAAATTTCCTATGAATCAAAGACTTTTTTAAAATTGATCGTCGAGATAGAACAAACAAAATCGAATAGAGAGTACAAAGTATTATAATCGAGCTATCTAGTCGAAGTGTTCTTGATTAGGGTTGGAATGTCTTGAATGAATCGCCACTTCTTCTTTAAATACTCTCGACTTTGATCTTCTTGTTCCGATATTTTGGCCTCGCCGTGATAACGATCTCCGAGATTCGCGGGAATCGGTTGAACCGACGAAGACCAGGTCGTTCTACCTACATCGTCTCTCATCGAGCTCGAGCTCGATCGCCTCTTACTTCGGCGTTGTCTGAGCCTTGTCCAGATGTTGGTCGTATGGCCCCAGAATTGATGATGGTTGATCTCTCTGCCTTGATCATGGAGCGGGCTCATGATTATGGGCCTTTATTTTGTTTGTTAACTGGCCGGATTTCTTAGAGGGAAATCCAGCACCAACAGTCGCCAATTATAATTTTGAACTGTATCAAATCCGTGAGCTTCCAAAAAAGGCATGTCTAGAAACCATTGGATTAGAAATTGAATAACTTCTCCATCCAAATAGGGATTAGCCTGACTAAAACTCTCATGTGTCCCTGGTGATTCATGGTTCAATAAATTGCTTGATTCATCCTAGTCCTTTATGGGCTCCCAAATAATTGGTAGTTGTTCTCCAACAGATTCCTTGGAAATCTTCTTTATTGTAACTTAAATAACATCCTCATGTGAAACACTATTGAATCACTTCCAATTCGTTTTGATCCCCTGATTAGTTAAGTTTATGTAACATGTTTATTTGTAGCCTAACTCTTCCTGATTTTGTAGATACGCTCCAAAACATGGACCTATGTCTCTGGTATACTTAAGATGCTTCTCTCCAAAGGCATAGACATTCTGGAAAATCTCTCCTCTAGGGTATTTGGGACATGATGACTTGATGTACTCGTCATACTCTCCCTCTTGAAAAGGTTTGAACCTAGATACTGTATAATTTTCACCAAGAGACAGCAAGTTAACTTTCATTCTATTTTGTGATTCTAAGGCATTACCTTGATGTATTTGTGGCTTGGTTTCATGTAGTGCATCAGGTGTCTCTCCTTTTCGAATTTGCTCTCCTTTGATCATTTAGGATATTAGTACTCCTATGTTCTGTCTTGATGTGTGTTAGATCCTTCTGAGACGATGAACACTTGTCTCTCCACGAGTGGACTTGGTTAGGCTTGTCCTTGCTGTCTTAACTCCTTGCATAAGAAGGACTCCATTTACATATGATTACTTAGGACATGCAGTGTTCTCAATACTTTAGGCAAGAACAAGTGTATTATGGGAGTCATGAAATCACTATAACAGGTAAATTGATACCATTTTGAACAAATTCATTAACATTGTTAGGTTTCACTTTAACTTGTATTTTGAAACAAGAAGTTTGTATGTTGTGTTCGTCTTTTAACACTAAAGCTTTCTCAACAGTTTCTGAGTACAACAAGTTTATTAAACCATTTCTTCAGTTATTAAAATCGAACCAAGTCGAGTTGTTACTTACCTAGTCAAGATCTTTCGCGTTTTTGGTTATCGTGGTCAACACTTTATTTGGAAGGGGTGAGGGGATCTCTTTAGGTGTGGGCTCTTTCATAGATCCTGAAAATATATCATCACTTTCACTACAAGAAAACAACGTTTGTGCGACTGCAACATGCGACTATACTTGTAGTCCTAACATTTTGCGACTATTTGGAGACACATTTGCGACTACTTTGTGACTACATATATATCGTCGTCTACTAGTCACTTATATACAACCAAAAATGATTGTCGCCAATTGAGTCGCCGATTTACGACTGATTAACGATTATTGTCGAGACCAGAAACAATAGTCACAACGTAGTCGGTAAATTGGTGACTACGCTGCGTCTGCTAATGAGTCACTATTTAGGCGACTAATTTGGTACTCTGTGTAAAGTAGTAACAAAGTTGTTAATTTATCCCTATTTGTACGAATAATATGCGAATCGTTATTTGTTTCGCAAAATAGTCGGGTATGAGTGGTATCATATAGTAATTTTATTTAGTAATAATAATATAAGATATTTTGGTTATATTTGCTAATAATCTTAATTGTTTATCAAAGCTATTCTATACTTGCAATATTCAATGTGTATAATCACTTTTCCAATTTATAATAAACACGTAAAACTTGCAATATTATAAACTAAATTTTAAATCGAAGTTAACCCTTAAAATAGAAACCAAACGGTTAGTAATCACTACATTAATGGTTTTAAGAAATTGAAACTTAAAACTATATAAGTTCTTAAGAGTTTAGAATATGAATAAAGGAGAGTTAGTAACGATCGAGAGGCTGGTGCACGTGTGAGTACCATTTTATATTATGCTATTTTTGATTTTGCAGATTTGATTCATATACATATATATATACCATGAAAATGAAAAAATATTGATTTTATTATTATCATGGTTCAAATAATAATAAGATAATAAAAATATCATTAGCGGTTAAGGCGCAAACATATTAACTAAACCAAGGGTTGTCTCTTTTGGTCTTTACAACTTTTACTCATAACATTTAGAAACTATAAAGATTCATGCCCTAGACGATTCATATTCTACTGTTTACCGAAAAAGTACTTGCTTTCTAAATTTTGTGTGAAACATCATTGAGAATCAACCATGTCTCTTCAGATTATCCGAAGAGTTTCTAAGATCAACAATATCCCATCTCTTTTGGACCTAAAATTATTCCTACTGGGTGTATGGATGTGTGTTTCTTCCGTTGGAGATCCTACAATCTCAATGATTTTGGTCGATGAAGAGTTAATCTCTCTTTTCATCTTTCAGTTGTTATCTTTTTTATTCTTCCATGTTTTACTAAGCGAATCATTTCTTGATTTAGGGTATCAAGATAGAGGCATCTTTCATGCCTCTTTTGTTGATAAGTTTCGGTGGTCAACTTGGTTTGAAGGTTTCCGGTTTAAGCTTAAAAATGCTCAAGTTGTTCTTTGTGACTTATGAAAATATTTTGGAAGGTCATGCTATGGTTTGCACATCAATTTCGGATAGATTAGATCGGATAGTTTATGATCCTTACCCTAAAGGTTACTTAAAACAAATATTTTTTGTGCTTAGGATTATAATAATTATGTTATTTGCATTCGTTATCTAATTGATATTTTGCACCATATAGATATCCTTGGTGTTGTAACCCATGTTGGAAATCTCCAATATTATTGGACATAACCAAAGTTGCAGTTTACCATTCGCGACATTAAGTGAGTTAATCTTAGTCCTCTATTTTGATGAGTTGTTTTGTAGTTTGTCTCTAATAATAGTTAGCAACTTTTTTTTTACCAGCCGCCAGAGTCTTCGCTGTTTATTAATTGGGAAAGATGGTGAAGAATTAATCAAAAGGTTTTGGAAGGATACGGATAAACATGTCTTTGTAATTCTTAGATGCTTCTACATAAGATGAGAATCAGGTAAGCATTGAAATTGAATCGGTAATTAGATGAAAATTATTGTATTGGGAAGTTTGTTCTTGGTTATTATAACTTAGGTTATACTTGGCTTAAAGGAGTAGAAGAGCTTTCAATAATTAGATATGATCAAACTGAGAATCCTAACTTTGTTCAATTCCTCAACAGGTTGTGTTCATAAATCAATTTCAACTCATTTATTTGATATGCTCTTATATATCTTTGAGTAATACATGAATTTCTCCTTTTGTAGCTTTCCAAATCCGGTACTTGAGCAATATCTTGAAGAAGATCTTATGTTACATTTCATCTTCTAAATCATGTATATGTTTTAAACTTTTATCTTTTTGGTTAGAGGATAGCGTGATCCTCTTTATGTTTTTTTAAAAAAATCTATATATCGGTAATGTTTACTATTTTTTTGTTCATAATCAGAATCTCTTATATATGTATAGATATTTAAATATCATAAAGAATCTGTGACAAACCATTTTGGTAAACCATCCTGGGAAATGAAAGTTACGATGCTAGGTTTAAAACTTGCTTTGCTTTTCATTAAAAGTTGCTATAATTTTTCGTCTTGAGTTCCATACCACCAGGGAAACCATTCTGATTAGATTAATAATCCCCCGGTCGCTATGAAAATATAACTAATTACGTTAAGTATTTGAAAAAAACATTGTATACAATACTTGAAAAGTCGAGTGTTACATAATCTACTGCATTTAATAAACCACATATATTAATTAAAGATCTTTATAAAGATAAGAGAGCCAAATTCAAAAATTATCCCTCATGATTGTAAAGAAGAATAGTGACTCAAGGGTCCAAAAGCATGTATCGCACATGTTTGAACCTTTAAACCATAATCCCACCAAGCCAGCCAAGTCTTTATCGAAGCACACGTACATCTATAAACCCATTTGATATCTAATCATCCTCGCTTCTCATAGAACATTGCACACCGTTTGTCTGACCTTCCATAGCTTTGTCTCATTGTTATCTTAAAACATACTCGAGTTGTAAATTCGCGCTCGATGATGTACCCACGGTTCAGAACTTCTCTGTCTCCATAAAAAACCCGCAAGAACATGAGTACGTGTATATCCCTGTCTCCCATCGAATATCTCCCAATATCTTGATCATGTCATCTCCTTTAACCATCTGGTCAATGGGGGTCGACGATCCATCGACCCAACAGTCGCAATATACAAAAAGACATTCCTATGAGGAGAAGGGCGGAAGGGTTTTTGGATTCCAGACATTTGTTGAACAATTTAGTTTTAAGGCTAGGTGGGCACCATATATTTTTCAGTAATGTTGGAGACGTATAGATTGACCATTTATAGAAATATGAGCTTTCTCCGACGTTTTGCAGCGCCCTGCATGTTGCCTTAAGCCAAGCCAAATAGTGTATACCTTGGTCGTCGTCAACGACAAAAATAAGGATTTTTAAGGATATCACTAGGAATGAAATCCATTACGATTTTGGTAAGAAAAATTGAAACAGGCGATGAGAATTTTAACAAATAATATTGTAGAGTATTTGAGATAGATATTGTTTCGACGGCAACTGCATAAATTTATTTCTAGATTGGAAACAACCTTTGGGTTTTCCATAAATTTAAATAGTATTTATGTTACTTTATTTATTAATTAATATGCATATGTTGGCGTGCATCTTCGGCTGGAGTATGTATATGTAAATGATGATTCTATTTCGCTAGGAAATGATATATAATGTCGAGTCATTATTACCGTTCACGATTTTTTACAGAACGCGTTGTTACTTGCATGGATTGTTGAATCATCTCGCCAGTTTGCAAAAATTCGTTTATTCAGTCATAAAATAGTCGCGAAGTACATAGTCGCAGTGTAATTAAAGATGATGCATATACGTACTCCTTATGTTTAATATTTGCACATAAATTAAGAAAGCATACAATATTTATAGTCGCTTAACATAATCTAACCAATGCTAAACAATATTTAGAATATGAAGGATATTCAAGAATCTAAACAAGGCTGAATTCCGAAATTTTTCAGAAGGAGTCTGAAGTAAAATAGTGACTCTATGGTCCAAAAGCATATATCGCACATGGTTGAACCTTTTAACCAAAGTCCCACCAAACCTTCCAAGTTGTTATCGGATCACATATGCAGCTATAAAGCCTGTTGATATCTACACTCGCTTCCTTCTCAAAGAACAAAGTAGAAGGCGTTTCTGGCTATACACGCCTCTCCCTCCTAGTTATCTTCATACGTATTCGAGTGGAAAGTTCACGGTCGATAACATTTCAACTGTTCAACACTACTCCATATCCATAAAAACATGCAAGAGCATGGAGTACGCATATATCAATGTTTCCCATCGGCTAACTTTCCATCTTTTGAGAGTTCGAATCAACCACCAGAGTTTTTTTATGGAGACAATGAAACCTTTGGGTTGTCTAGGCTGTAGTAATTATGTATATTTCTTATAACTAAGTCCCAAATTAGTTATTTTCCTTTTCCGTTTTTGTTTTTAATTTTTTAATTATGTATATTACTTACCTTAGCTTGATCGGGTTGTGTGATCTTAATAACCATGTCATTCTGGTCATGCTTTTGATCCTGGGTCTTGGTGATTTTCTTTGGCCTTCTACCATTGGATGTGTGCTCCTGTTTGAGCTTTAAACCTGTTTCAATCGTTTTTGGAAAAGTCAAGTATATCTTACTCGAATTGAAAATCATAAAATCCGGCTTAACCTTGTGATTAGTTTAAGCCTTTGATCCTAAAAGTATGTGATTTCAGTTTTTGTGTAATTGGACATTCCCTAGCAACATGTCATCTGGTTTAACACTATATATATATTGTGTCAATTGAATTTAAAGGGTCATAAGACTTACCTTGCACTTGGGTACCATACAGGCTACGCAATGGTGTGGACTTTGGTATACTTGTCTGAGCAGAAATTTTTGGCTGTTCATGGACGACCTTTGGGGGTAGATTTCTATGTCTAGATTTTGTCTTCATGTCCTTTAATAGCAAGTCGTTGGTGTAGAAATGAAGATCCAAAGTGAAGACCAAGAATGGTCTTGAGTAGAGAATAGTATCCATGATCTACTGAAAGGAAGCAAGGTGTGAATGGTATCCGCGGATGAACTGTATAAACAGTTTAGTTGAATTAGATTTATGGGTTTGCTTCTCTAGTAAGACTTAAACATGCGGACCAGATAATTAGTGATTTTTAGCCACATGTATTAGGTAAAGCTTGAGGTCTCTTTGTCCTTATAATGTAATATGTAAATTCACAATGGATATACATAAAATAAGAACTCTAGTATAGTATCTTAGATCAAAAACTCTCAAATACTTCATACACTCTCTAAATATCTACATGGTATCAGAGCTATAACGCTCTTACGAACCTATTTCCGCAAGTAAACTTTGTTCTTCTCTGTTCTTGTTTCAAGAAACCATCAATGGAGGACCAGTACAAAACCAGAAGCAGCTGACACTACTTGTTGGCCTCAAAGGGGATAACGTTCTCATGTGGTCTAGAACCACAAAGGCAACACTTACAGGTCGTGGCCTATTGAAGCATTGCCTACGCTCTGAAGAAGTGTCTGATTACTAAGAAGATGCTGGAGATGATAAATAAGTTGTAGATCTCCCATCAAACATGGCACCACCAAAGGAGATTCTAAATGGATCCAAGAGGACCAGCTTGTTCTAACAATCCTTATGAGCTCCCTTGATCAGAGTTTTCTTGCTTCTTATTCCTATTTGGAAACAACATAGGAGCTTTGGGATACTCTCATGGGGGTTTATGATAATGAATATAATCTCAGTGGAATCTTTGAGATATAGAAAGCTTTGAACAACTTTAAGCAAGAGGGACAGAAGTTCAGAGATCTCTTTGGGGGATACAAGGGGGCTGTGGGCTGAATTGGAAATGCTCTGACCACCTACTCTTAATGTCAGAGAGATGAATGAGAAATCAAGATCAAGTGTTTGGACTGCTCCTCACTCTAGATGAATCCTATATATGACTGATTCATCATATCTTGTGGTTGAGAAGCTGTCTACCTTAAACCAAGTGTGCATGATGATTTAAAATGAGGAAGGCTCCAAAGGTCTCTTTAAAGGTACAAGTAAGATGGCTCATATGGGCAGAACTAAAGAAGTGGTCGAGGATGCCTATGTGAGCATAAGTGTCTATCAAACCGAGAAGAAGAATATCTGGTGTGAGCATTGCAAGATGAAGGGTCACACCAAAGAGAGATGTTGGACTCTCCTTCCACATATGAGATCCATGAACCTGAGAGGAATGGGTCAGCCATCAAGGGTAATTGATGGAGTTTCTTATGCCACCTCTGATGCTGTTGTAAGAAAATATGACTTGGATCCTCTCATCAAGAGCATTGTCAAGCTTACTGAATATGGTAAGAGTTTCTCAGCCTCTAGAACTCTCAAACCTGTTATAATAGATTCATAAGCATCTCATCACATGATTCAGGACACTAAGTCAGGGAAGATCACTGGTGATGGCTTCTCCAATGATGGTCTCTATATTTTGGATGTTTTGAACAACAAGCAACCTAATGTAGATGTTACGGCTGATTAATCTGTTTTAAGCTCCAGTAGTATGAGCATTTTTCGCATGCAAGGCTGGGTCGTCCTCACTTCCGAGCCCTCCAACTCATTCTGCAAAATCATAAGGTTCAAGATCTCAAAAACTGTGAAGCACCTATTCTTGGGAAGCATTGTAGGGCTGTGTTTCCAAAGTATACTACTTCTTATGATGCCTACTTTGATCTTGTTCACTCTGATGTATGAAAAACACCTTGTGTAACCCATGATCAATATAAATATATTGCATCTTTCATTGATAAGAAGTCAAAATACACATGGGTTACACTTCTGCGTCCAAAAAACATGTCATAGATGCCTTCTCCAAGTTCTACAACTATGTGTTGACTCAGTTTGGGACTGAAATTAAGATCTTGGGTAGTGATAGTGGAGGAAAGTACTTGAGCGGTGTATTTAAAGACCTTTTGGGAAAGCATGTAATTTTGCATCAAAGATCTTTTGCATCTACTCCAACAAAATGAAGTGGCTGAACACAAGAATAGGAATTTTATGGAGGTTTCTAGGACAATGATGTTTGATAGAAGTGTTCCTAAGCAATATTGGGGAGATTCAGTGATGAGTGCTTGCTACCTCATCAATCCGTTACCAACCATTCACCTTGGGAGGATGTCCCCTTATTGATCATCTTAGAATCTTTGGTTGTGTTTGATTTTTTACAGAACGCGTTGTTACTTGCATGGATTGTTGAATCATCTCGCCAGTTTGCAAAAATTCGTTTATTCAGTCATAAAATAGTCGCGAAGTACATAGTCGCAGTGTAATTAAAGATGATGCATATACGTACTCCTTATGTTTAATATTTGCACATAAATTAAGAAAGCATACAATATTTATAGTCGCTTAACATAATCTAACCAATGCTAAACAATATTTAGAATATGAAGGATATTCAAGAATCTAAACAAGGCTGAATTCCGAAATTTTTCAGAAGGAGTCTGAAGTAAAATAGTGACTCTATGGTCCAAAAGCATATATCGCACATGGTTGAACCTTTTAACCAAAGTCCCACCAAACCTTCCAAGTTGTTATCGGATCACATATGCAGCTATAAAGCCTGTTGATATCTACACTCGCTTCCTTCTCAAAGAACAAAGTAGAAGGCGTTTCTGGCTATACACGCCTCTCCCTCCTAGTTATCTTCATACGTATTCGAGTGGAAAGTTCACGGTCGATAACATTTCAACTGTTCAACACTACTCCATATCCATAAAAACATGCAAGAGCATGGAGTACGCATATATCAATGTTTCCCATCGGCTAACTTTCCATCTTTTGAGAGTTCGAATCAACCACCAGAGTTTTTTTATGGAGACAATGAAACCTTTGGGTTGTCTAGGCTGTAGTAATTATGTATATTTCTTATAACTAAGTCCCAAATTAGTTATTTTCCTTTTCCGTTTTTGTTTTTAATTTTTTAATTATGTATATTACTTACCTTAGCTTGATCGGGTTGTGTGATCTTAATAACCATGTCATTCTGGTCATGCTTTTGATCCTGGGTCTTGGTGATTTTCTTTGGCCTTCTACCATTGGATGTGTGCTCCTGTTTGAGCTTTAAACCTGTTTCAATCGTTTTTGGAAAAGTCAAGTATATCTTACTCGAATTGAAAATCATAAAATCCGGCTTAACCTTGTGATTAGTTTAAGCCTTTGATCCTAAAAGTATGTGATTTCAGTTTTTGTCTAATTGGACATTCCCTAGCAACATGTCATCTGGTTTAACACTATATATATATTGTGTCAATTGAATTTAAAGGGTCATAAGACTTACCTTGCACTTGGGTACCATACAGGCTACGCAATGGTGTGGACTTTGGTATACTTGTCTGAGCAGAAATTTTTGGCTGTTCATGGACGACCTTTGGGGGTAGATTTCTATGTCTAGATTTTGTCTTCATGTCCTTTAATAGCAAGTCGTTGGTGTAGAAATGAAGATCCAAAGTGAAGACCAAGAATGGTCTTGAGTAGAGAATAGTATCCATGATCTACTGAAAGGAAGCAAGGTGTGAATGGTATCCGCGGATGAACTGTATAAACAGTTTAGTTGAATTAGATTTATGGGTTTGCTTCTCTAGTAAGACTTAAACATGCGGACCAGATAATTAGTGATTTTTAGCCACATGTATTAGGTAAAGCTTGAGGTCTCTTTGTCCTTATAATGTAATATGTAAATTCACAATGGATATACATAAAATAAGAACTCTAGTATAGTATCTTAGATCAAAAACTCTCAAATACTTCATACACTCTCTAAATATCTACATGGTATCAGAGCTATAACGCTCTTACGAACCTATTTCCGCAAGTAAACTTTGTTCTTCTCTGTTCTTGTTTCAAGAAACCATCAATGGAGGACCAGTACAAAACCAGAAGCAGCTGACACTACTTGTTGGCCTCAAAGGGGATAACGTTCTCATGTGGTCTAGAACCACAAAGGCAACACTTACAGGTCGTGGCCTATGGAAGCATTGCCTACGCTCTGAAGAAGTGTCTGATTACTAAGAAGATGCTGGAGATGATAAATAAGTTGTAGATCTCCCATCAAACATGGCACCACCAAAGGAGATTCTAAATGGATCCAAGAGGACCAGCTTGTTCTAACAATCCTTATGAGCTCCCTTGATCAGAGTTTTCTTGCTTCTTATTCCTATTTGGAAACAACATAGGAGCTTTGGGATACTCTCATGGGGGTTTATGATAATGAATATAATCTCAGTGGAATCTTTGAGATATAGAAAGCTTTGAACAACTTTAAGCAAGAGGGACAAAAGTTCAGAGATCTCTTTGGGGGATACAAGGGGGCTGTGGGCTGAATTGGAAATGCTCTGACCACCTACTCTTAATGTCAGAGAGATGAATGAGAAATCAAGATCAAGTGTTTGGACTGCTCCTCACTCTAGATGAATCCTATATATGACTGATTCATCATATCTTGTGGTTGAGAAGCTGTCTACCTTAAACCAAGTGTGCATGATGATTTAAAATGAGGAAGGCTCCAAAGGTCTCTTTAAAGGTACAAGTAAGATGGCTCATATGGGCAGAACTAAAGAAGTGGTCGAGGATGCCTATGTGAGCATAAGTGTCTATCAAACCGAGAAGAAGAATATCTGGTGTGAGCATTGCAAGATGAAGGGTCACACCAAAGAGAGATGTTGGACTCTCCTTCCACATATGAGATCCATGAACCTGAGAGGAATGGGTCAGCCATCAAGGGTAATTGATGGAGTTTCTTATGCCACCTCTGATGCTGTTGTAAGAAAATATGACTTGGATCCTCTCATCAAGAGCATTGTCAAGCTTACTGAATATGGTAAGAGTTTCTCAGCCTCTAGAACTCTCAAACCTGTTATAATAGATTCATAAGCATCTCATCACATGATTCAGGACACTAAGTCAGGGAAGATCACTGGTGATGGCTTCTCCAATGATGGTCTCTATATTTTGGATGTTTTGAACAACAAGCAACCTAATGTAGATGTTACGGCTGATTAATCTGTTTTAAGCTCCAGTAGTATGAGCATTTTTCGCATGCAAGGCTGGGTCGTCCTCACTTCCGAGCCCTCCAACTCATTCTGCAAAATCATAAGGTTCAAGATCTCAAAAACTGTGAAGCACCTATTCTTGGGAAGCATTGTAGGGCTGTGTTTCCAAAGTATACTACTTCTTATGATGCCTACTTTGATCTTGTTCACTCTGATGTATGAAAAACACCTTGTGTAACCCATGATCAATATAAATATATTGCATCTTTCATTGATAAGAAGTCAAAATACACATGGGTTACACTTCTGCGTCCAAAAAACATGTCATAGATGCCTTCTCCAAGTTCTACAACTATGTGTTGACTCAGTTTGGGACTGAAATTAAGATCTTGGGTAGTGATAGTGGAGGAAAGTACTTGAGCGGTGTATTTAAAGACCTTTTGGGAAAGCATGTAATTTTGCATCAAAGATCTTTTGCATCTACTCCAACAAAATGAAGTGGCTGAACACAAGAATAGGAATTTTATGGAGGTTTCTAGGACAATGATGTTTGATAGAAGTGTTCCTAAGCAATATTGGGGAGATTCAGTGATGAGTGCTTGCTACCTCATCAATCCGTTACCAACCATTCACCTTGGGAGGATGTCCCCTTATTGATCATCTTAGAATCTTTGGTTGTGTTTGATTTTTTACAGAACGCGTTGTTACTTGCATGGATTGTTGAATCATCTCGCCAGTTTGCAAAAATTCGTTTATTCAGTCATAAAATAGTCGCGAAGTACATAGTCGCAGTGTAATTAAAGATGATGCATATACGTACTCCTTATGTTTAATATTTGCACATAAATTAAGAAAGCATACAATATTTATAGTCGCTTAACATAATCTAACCAATGCTAAACAATATTTAGAATATGAAGGATATTCAAGAATCTAAACAAGGCTGAATTCCGAAATTTTTCAGAAGGAGTCTGAAGTAAAATAGTGACTCTATGGTCCAAAAGCATATATCGCACATGGTTGAACCTTTTAACCAAAGTCCGACCAAACCTTCCAAGTTGTTATCGGATCACATATGCAGCTATAAAGCCTGTTGATATCTACACTCGCTTCCTTCTCAAAGAACAAAGTAGAAGGCGTTTCTGGCTATACACGCCTCTCCCTCCTAGTTATCTTCATACGTATTCGAGTGGAAAGTTCACGGTCGATAACATTTCAACTGTTCAACACTACTCCATATCCATAAAAACATGCAAGAGCATGGAGTACACATATATCAATGTTTCCCATCGGCTAACTTTCCATCTTTTGAGAGTTCGAATCAACCACCAGAGTTTTTTTATGGAGACAATGAAACCTTTGGGTTGTCTAGGCTGTAGTAATTATGTATATTTCTTATAACTAAGTCCCAAATTAGTTATTTTCCTTTTCCGTTTTTGTTTTTAATTTTTTTTTTAGGTATTTGAGATTTATCTATTTTATTAATGTCTTAAACTATATATGTGATTTCGTAGTTCAACTTAGTCAACTATATATATATATACACAATAATTATACATAATCACATATCTATTTTAGAACACATGGGAAAAATGGGCGTGTCAAAGGATTAGGTACATACAACCTGGTAAGTACCATCATAAAACAGTCATTAGATATCCATCCAACCACTTCACATCATTTTTGTTCCATTTTTATCGTTCGAATCATGCACAAGGAAAAGACACACAAAAAATCTAAAAATGAAATTTATCTTTGCTGCGATTTGTCGATAATTTCTAAAAAGGAGTGGGCATGTAGGGTTAAGATTATTCGGCAATGGATCATCGATGTTTCTCCACGTCTTAAATGTCATATTATCCTCGGTGATAAACATGTATGCTGTAAAATATGAAAGCACAATTATAAATTTCTTAATGATTCTCTACAATTTTATTCATGATGACTTTTTTGATTTTGGTGAACATTTCCATTTATATTAACCTTGTTTAATTTTTATATCGATCTTATGTATAAAAGTTAATTACCAACATCATTGTATTTTATATGTGTAGGTGTTCTTTACAAAAGGCAGTGGATCTCATTTCAGGCCATGAATTTATTCTTAATCCTACTTTATATTGGGATCAAAGTTATAGTGAAACAAGTATTTTATGTTCCATATTTATATTAGTTATTATTAATATTTTAAATCATAGTTATTTCCAATTTGATGACTAAGTTACAACTACTTGTGAGAAAATTTCAAAAAAATTACGTAATTAATCTAGGAAATCAAACCTACTTTTTTAGCACAAAACTTTTCAATTACCCGCCTTAACCCAACAAATTTCGACTAAGTGTCGAGAAATATTCATTTACCACAATCATAAACCCTGAATTTATAATGTTCTTCCCCTTCTCCAAAATCTCCTTCGAATCTTCCCGCATATTTTTCTCCAAATCCTCATTGCCGGCCAATCTCTAACCGACATCTCTTTTTTGAATCTCTTATTTGAGGTTTTCAATTTCATTGCTAATTTTTGCAGAAACCCTATCGACCCTCTCAATTTCTTCTATTAAACTCTCCGTGATAAGATTCCTCAACAAGGTAAGAAAGGAGGACAAAAGAGACTAACCATTCCAAACGTCACTCAGAGAGCCGTTGGGACCAACCACATTACTATGAAGAAAACACCGAGCCCTCTAACTAAACAATATACCTTCACGCCAATGGACGTTGTTCCTCCGACTCAGTCCACTCAACGTCAATAAAAAGATCTAGATATCCCCCAAACTTTAGCAACAACACCCCATGTACGCAACTATCCACCGCCAGTACAACTTTTAAAGAACTCGACTACTATCAACCTGAAGTTGATGCGTCGTCGGTATAAGAAGAAGTCCAGAACAAGCAGAATCATGTTGTGGACGCCCCCATCTTTGCCAGTTAACCAATCTCAGGCTCAGAGTCATCCATCTTCTGAAGGTCATAACTTCCTCGAAGAACCTCTTCCAGTTTTTCCGGACCTCGAGGAGGACACACTGCGGGCTCAGAATGATATGCTTCGGATGCCAGACAGGGAAATGTTTACCACCATCCTTTCTCCTACACTGAGGCCAAAAACGACATGGTATGGCTATTGTCATATATTTTTTCTTCAGCTGTTGATATTCTCTGTATGAGTTTTTTATTCTTATCTTACGCTTATCGTAATGGTGTGTTTTTAAACAGTCTAGTTTTCTTACGAATCTGATTGTTGGTTTGCTTATGAGTTATGATGGTCTGATGAGTTCGAGTCTCTGATGATTAGGCTGTTAATCATGTAGTTATCAAGCTTAATATTTCTGGTTTTCTCATGACAGAGGATCTAAATTGGTTCGAAAGATTACAAAACATTTTTACAAACAAATTCGATAAACCATACTATAGCTAGCTAGTCAGGTGTGCCTCATGATAAATCATAAAGATACTTCCATCGTGGTATAGTTTTCTCTCCGATGCCTTTCATATATACCTTACATGTGTTGTTTTCGCTAATGCTATGCTTATTCTATTTATATTCTTGAAAACCCACCATTTGGATCCCTTGATAACAGGGACATTTCAACAGTATTGCAAAAAGATCCGTCAACGACGGTTGAAAGACATGGTTAGCAATGCAAGGAATAATGGAGAGCGTCCTAAGTGGATCGGCAAGACTCTCTAAAAAAAGATGACCGACTGCTGGGAAAGAAAAGAAGCAAAGGATAAGAGTGTGACCTATTCCAATTTTCGTATATCTGACCGTGAAGGTCTCGGTCATCATGTCCACGCAAGTAACGTTTATTATATATCTGTTATTTATGTTTGTTACAACATTGCAACTTGAAATTTCTGTAATAATCCTTGGTTGCTTTATATCACTGCAAGAAAAGGAGTTGGGAAGAACGGGTAATATTGGTGAGGTATTCATCAAGACACATACAAAGGCAGATGATATGTATGTTGATCGGAAATAAGAGAAAATCGGTACACCTTTTAAGATGATCGTGGACGAGAAGTTGTTAGAACTCGATATAAAGACTTCAGAAGTTTTGAACGGTGCTTCTTCGAGACCTCGAGAAATCTATATAATTGAATATAACAACATATTTCTTGAGGTAAAGTAATATTTATCACAATTCACATTTATAAAGTCATGTCATGTTCTTTATTTAATTGTGTATCGCGGATTGTCTTTAATTATAATAGGCCAGTGAGATGGATGGATGAGGAAATCCTTATAGAGTTAGAAGCCTCAAAGAGTCTCTTTTGAGGGGCAAGCGCATGCAGCCGGGAGACTCATCAGGTTTTTTGGTCCTGCAAGAGCAACTAAAGGAAGCTCAACGTAAAATCGAAGAGCAGACTACCCGTGAAGCAGATCATGCCCGAGTTGTGAATGAGCAGAAGGAAAAGATTGAGAAATTTTCCTTGGTGGACCAATATCTACTGCTAAGTTATCCGCAACATATGGACTTCCTACAAACTCATAAGACTGCATCCAACACAAACGGTCGTCCCCAATCGGTACAACCTAACTCCATATGCTGCGTAGGTTATGTATCATTGTCCCTCCGAACTAATCTTATTGTATGATTTTGAAACTCCTCAATATTGGAATTTTCATATGTGGATAATCGTTTGTGTGTATATGCTACACAAAACTATTTAAGTTATCTATGTCATCTCTAAGCAAATGTCTTTTACATTTCTTGTATCATTATATATTACAGTATCAACAATAAACAAATCGTAAATTTGATAAATGGAATAATAAAAAATTCTTATTTTCATGCATACGTAACAGTCATCAATTTATATCTCAACGGTCAGAAAGTAGTGGCACATTCAATACCATAATCGTATTTTGATGTCCCGCGCAGTCGCTGCATAGTTGTTAAATTAGTCATTAAACAGTCGTAAAATTGTCAAATACATAGTGGCTAATATTAACTGGTCAATGGTCACCTAGTTTAACGACTATTTGATCACAACATTTCTCCGACTGCTTATGGACTCCCTGTTTAGTGGCACAATTGTGGCCAACGTAGTCGCAAATTAATCCCTATATATTATGCCCATTCTACGTCTAGTTTACGACTACCACTTAGTCGTAAAAGTAATCGTAACTTGCCGACTGTTTTTACGACTATGCAATATAGCGACTATGGATTTACAACTACCATATTTAGTCGTAAACCCCCGCGTTTAACGACTATTATGCGACCAAACATGCAGTCGCAAAAATATTTTTTTTTTGTAGTGTTTGGACAAGAGGCAAGTGCACTTTCAAACAATTCGGTTGTTGAGAATAATATGGGTCCAAGTAATTACTTACCTTAGCTTGATCGGGTTGTGTGATCTTAATAACCATGTCATTCTGGTCATGCTTTTGATCCTGGGTCTTGGTGATTTTCTTTGGCCTTCTACCATTGGATGTGTGCTCCTGTTTGAGCTTTAAACCTGTTTCAATCGTTTTTGGAAAAGTCAAGTATATCTTACTCGAATTGAAAATCATAAAATCCGGCTTAACCTTGTGATTAGTTTAAGCCTTTGATCCTAAAAGTATGTGATTTCAGTTTTTGTCTAATTGGACATTCCCTAGAAACATGTCATCTGGTTTAACACTATATATATATATATTGTGTCAATTGAATTTAAAGGGTCATAAGACTTACCTTGCACTTGGGTACCATACAGGCTACGCAATGGTGTGGACTTTGGTATACTTGTCTGAGCAGAAATTTTTGGCTGTTCATGGACGACCTTTGGGGGTAGATTTCTATGTCTAGATTTTGTCTTCATGTCCTTTAATAGCAAGTCGTTGGTGTAGAAATGAAGATCCAAAGTGAAGACCAAGAATGGTCTTGAGTAGAGAATAGTATCCATGATCTACTGAAAGGAAGCAAGGTGTGAATGGTATCCGCGGATGAACTGTATAAACAGTTTAGTTGAATTAGATTTATGGGTTTGCTTCTCTAGTAAGACTTAAACATGCGGACCAGATAATTAGTGATTTTTAGCCACATGTATTAGGTAAAGCTTGAGGTCTCTTTGTCCTTATAATGTAATATGTAAATTCACAATGGATATACATAAAATAAGAACTCTAGTATAGTATCTTAGATCAAAAACTCTCAAATACTTCATACACTCTCTAAATATCTACATGGTATCAGAGCTATAACGCTCTTACGAACCTATTTCCGCAAGTAAACTTTGTTCTTCTCTGTTCTTGTTTCAAGAAACCATCAATGGAGGACCAGTACAAAACCAGAAGCAGCTGACACTACTTGTTGGCCTCAAAGGGGATAACGTTCTCATGTGGTCTAGAACCACAAAGGCAACACTTACAGGTCGTGGCCTATGGAAGCATTGCCTACGCTCTGAAGAAGTGTCTGATTACTAAGAAGATGCTGGAGATGATAAATAAGTTGTAGATCTCCCATCAAACATGGCACCACCAAAGGAGATTCTAAATGGATCCAAGAGGACCAGCTTGTTCTAACAATCCTTATGAGCTCCCTTGATCAGAGTTTTCTTGCTTCTTATTCCTATTTGGAAACAACATAGGAGCTTTGGGATACTCTCATGGGGGTTTATGATAATGAATATAATCTCAGTGGAATCTTTTAGATATAGAAAGCTTTGAACAACTTTAAGCAAGAGGGACAGAAGTTCAGAGATCTCTTTGGGGGATACAAGGGGGCTGTGGGCTGAATTGGAAATGCTCTGACCACCTACTCTTAATGTCAGAGAGATGAATGAGAAATCAAGATCAAGTGTTTGGACTGCTCCTCACTCTAGATGAATCCTATATATGACTGATTCATCATATCTTGTGGTTGAGAAGCTGTCTACCTTAAACCAAGTGTGCATGATGATTTAAAATGAGGAAGGCTCCAAAGGTCTCTTTAAAGGTACAAGTAAGATGGCTCATATGGGCAGAACTAAAGAAGTGGTCGAGGATGCCTATGTGAGCATAAGTGTCTATCAAACCGAGAAGAAGAATATCTGGTGTGAGCATTGCAAGATGAAGGGTCACACCAAAGAGAGATGTTGGACTCTCCTTCCACATATGAGATCCATGAACCTGAGAGGAATGGGTCAGCCATCAAGGGTAATTGATGGAGTTTCTTATGCCACCTCTGATGCTGTTGTAAGAAAATATGACTTGGATCCTCTCATCAAGAGCATTGTCAAGCTTACTGAATATGGTAAGAGTTTCTCAGCCTCTAGAACTCTCAAACCTGTTATAATAGATTCATAAGCATCTCATCACATGATTCAGGACACTAAGTCAGGGAAGATCACTGGTGATGGCTTCTCCAATGATGGTCTCTATATTTTGGATGTTTTGAACAACAAGCAACCTAATGTAGATGTTACGGCTGATTAATCTGTTTTAAGCTCCAGTAGTATGAGCATTTTTCGCATGCAAGGCTGGGTCGTCCTCACTTCCGAGCCCTCCAACTCATTCTGCAAAATCATAAGGTTCAAGATCTCAAAAACTGTGAAGCACCTATTCTTGGGAAGCATTGTAGGGCTGTGTTTCCAAAGTATACTACTTCTTATGATGCCTACTTTGATCTTGTTCACTCTGATGTATGAAAAACACCTTGTGTAACCCATGATCAATATAAATATATTGCATCTTTCATTGATAAGAAGTCAAAATACACATGGGTTACACTTCTGCGTCCAAAAAACATGTCATAGATGCCTTCTCCAAGTTCTACAACTATGTGTTGACTCAGTTTGGGACTGAAATTAAGATCTTGGGTAGTGATAGTGGAGGAAAGTACTTGAGCGGTGTATTTAAAGACCTTTTGGGAAAGCATGTAATTTTGCATCAAAGATCTTTTGCATCTACTCCAACAAAATGAAGTGGCTGAACACAAGAATAGGAATTTTATGGAGGTTTCTAGGACAATGATGTTTGATAGAAGTGTTCCTAAGCAATATTGGGGAGATTCAGTGATGAGTGCTTGCTACCTCATCAATCCGTTACCAA
The DNA here is from genome assembly GCA_030180135.1 of Orychophragmus violaceus. Taxonomy (NCBI): domain Eukaryota; kingdom Viridiplantae; phylum Streptophyta; class Magnoliopsida; order Brassicales; family Brassicaceae; genus Orychophragmus; species Orychophragmus violaceus. The sequence goes on from CM058233.1 coordinate 31,425,069, forward strand.
CCATTCACCTTGGGAGGATGTCCCCTTATTGATCATCTTAGAATCTTTGGTTGTGTTTGCTTTGTCTTTGTACCAGAAGCTCGGAGACACAAGCTAGAACCGAAGAGTGCCAAATGTATGTTTATTGGATACTCTTCTACACAAAAGGGGTATAAGTGTTATGACCCGAACACTAAGCGTGTACGTGTCTCAAGGGAGGTCAGATTTGATGAAGGAAAATGCCATTTTGATTATGAAAAAAAGAATTGGGATAGCTTGGAAGATCTATCTTTCTCTATTGTCAGTACATCTACTCTAAGGACTACTCTTAACAGCATAGCTCCTGGTGGAAATCGAAATGTGTATACAAATATTACTCCAGAAGCTTGCCTTCATGAAGATGGAAGTAATGATATATAGAAGCTGAAGCATCTCCTCCTGAATCAGATGATACTGTAGGAGAGATGAAATCACTAGTTGTTGATTCTCCTTCAAACATATTGGAAACGACAATGATTTAGGATTCTGAGGATTCACATTCTAAAAAAGAGTCAGTACCTGTGAGATCGGAGATTCACACCAAGAATTTGTAATCGTGGATTTGGACTTTTTGATATATAGACGAAATAGATTTCCTATGGATCAAAGACTATTGAGATTGATCGTCGAGATAGAACAAACACAATCGGATAGAGAGTACAAAGTATGATAATCGAGCTATCTAGTCGAAGTGTTCTTGATTAGGGTTGGAATGTCTTGAATGAATCTCCACTTCTTCTTTAAATACTCTCGACTTTGATCTTCTTGTTCCGATATTTTGGCCTCGCCGTGATAAAGATATCCGAGATTCGCGGGAATCGGTTGAACCAACGAAGACCAAGTCGTTCTACCTCTACATCATCTCCTATCGAGCTCGAGCTCGATCGCCTCTCACTTCGGCATCGTCTGGGCCTTGTCCAGATGTTGGTCGTATGGGCCCAGAATGGATGATGGTCGATCTCTCTGTTTTCATCATGGAGCGGGCTCATGATTATGGGCCTTTGTTTTGTTTGTTAACGGGCCGGATTTCTTAGAGGGAAATCCAGCACCAACAATAGCCCCCCAGCCCATTAATTTCGACGAGTCGAGGTTAATGGGCGGGAGACGTACTTGAGAAGACGCGCGTGTGCCTTGGGTGTCAGAAACCCTAATAATCATCTTGGCTTCATCCGTGGATCCTGTTATGATCGGACAGCTGAAACCGAGCGCGTGGATCGAATTGATCTATTTGTAGCGCGTGTACTGCCTCAACTCATGTTATCCAGAGAATAATTTGATCTGCCGTCCATCTGGTCAATCGTCAACGGTTGAGATCTTCCGAGTCCGATAAGTCTTATCGGCCTCGATCAATGCGGATGTGAATTAATCATCAGCCGCTTGCTCTTGACCATAGATCTCGTATCAATGGTCAAGATTGTAAGAGATTGAAGGATCCCAACTGTCTCGATCTTTTGTAATCATTACAAATTTTAAATCGAGCGGTTGAGATTGTGGGATACGAAAGATCCCACGGATCTCGAGGGAGGAGGTGCACGAGTAAGCTTAAAAGGAGAAGTTACCTAGCACGATTCCCATTACTACTCGCACTACAAATGGACAAGGTAACTTCTTCTTCCTTACTTTAGCATTTTCGTTTCTCGCTCTTATTTCTTTTACTGTTATTCCGAAACTCTTCTCTCTTTAGATCTTCTATTCCGGTTCTCTTTTTCTTTGAATAAAAGAAATTTCGATACATCGACCATTACGGTTCGGAAAGATACGACCAGAGCGAGTACAAGTGCGGCGGCGGGATCATTTGGTCCGCATCCGCTGTCAGGCTTGACCGTGGACCATATACAGCGGTTGCGGTCGAAGTGCCAGATCCCACCGGGGGTAGAAATAATTATCTCGTCTCCGGCGATGTCGCCGAAAACTGTTGTAGAGGGCTATTGCTGCGCCTCTTACACCTACTTTGACAATTGCTGCGCCTCTTACACCTACTTTTCCAATCCCTCGCATTATCTTGTGGGTTCTGGCCCATCTTCAGCTGGCTTTTCATCAGATGACCCCGAATTTTGTCCGTTATGTTATCGGACTCGGGGTTAGAGCTGTTGAGGAAGGCATAGACTTCGGGGCCGAGGAATTGATGAGGGTTTGTTCGGTAAAACATAATACTCATTTTTCCGGTACTTACTACCTCTCTCCTCGTCATGGGAAGATCCTCGAGGAGATCCCGACGAGGGATTCGTGGAAGAATAAGTACTTCTTCTTCAGGATCAACCATCATTCGGTCGAGGACTTTGATTATTCGGTTATCCCGACAAGATGGGCAGCTAGTGTTGGTTAGCTTTTAGGGTTTATCAGTTTTCCTGACTGCCTCAACTTTCCTGATATCGATCCGTTTGATGATACATATTTTTTGTTTTTCTTTGTAGAAGCTCCTGATCGTTACCTCTGAACCCGATCACATCGAGTTTAATTGCTCGTCTCCGGAGAGGAGATATCCATTGGTCTAGCTTTACAGACCAGCGAATTTGAGCTGCTCTAGGTCCTGCAGTCCGACGGCCTCCTTCATACCAACCTTGACTTTCGCAAAACGAGTAGCGATCCCCTCGTCAGCCCGCTTCAGCCCGAGTGGTTCAGGCTTCGCTTCAGATCGCCGAGCGGACTGGAGAAAGTAAGTATTCTGGTTGGTTCGTGCGAAGGTTTTTAGTACTGTATATCTCCTTTTCTTCTTTTTTTTATTGAGCTGACTCGAGCCCGTTTTGTCCTCAGATCGACTCATCTCGGATGACAGCTCTACTGCCAGTACTCCTTCTTTTGAAAAGATGTCGCGAAGGGCGAGCAGCCGTAGAAACGGGAAGGATCCCGTTGATCAAGCGAGGAAAATGAAGGCCGGGGACTTGAGCAACGCCCTCCTTTTCGCATCAGGCGAAGCTCCTCCTCCCCCTCCCTCGATCTCTCCTCCTAACCCTGTTCAAATCTCTCTTCCTCCGGCTACAGGGTCCGGAGAGGCGAACATGGAGGCAGAGGATTTACCTCCCGCTTCGACCGGGCAAGAACTAGCCCATGTCCTGTCCGGAGAGCATGCTTTACGCGACTCTCAGTCGAACGGCTCGAGGGGGTCGAACGGTCGGAGTCGGGGTGGCCCTCCTCCTCCGGCAGCAAAACGTCAAAGGACCGACGCAGAGGTGAGCTCAAGGAGGCCGAGCAAAAGTGTGGTGGCGAGGCCTGCCTCTTCCGGGTCCTCCAGATCTTTTAACTGGCGCTTCAGGCACCAGAAGGAGTGTCCGATTGCGGATGATCCAAAGGGTGTGGCCTATTTGCTGAGGCATTTTAAGCCTGCAGGCGTCCAGCTCCCAACTGTTGGGGATATGGCTCTTGGTGACTCTTATACTGAGATGATGGCGGCCGCTGGGAAGGTAATGGTTTCTTTCCTTCGCTTCTTTGGTCTATTTTATGCTTAGCATTCGTTTATTGTTATTATTATTTGTGTAGGCCTTGGAGGCTGCGAACAGGTACGCGGCTAGGTCTAAGCACGAGCTGCGTGAAATACCGCAAGCAAGTGAGCTTGAGACTGTTAATAAAACCGTGAGCGACCTGAAAACGCAGCTGCAAGGGGCCCTGGCTCGGGAGGAGGAGCTGAGGAAGCAGCTCGTCAAGTTCGATGGAGTGGAGGCCCGTCTTATGATCCTGGAGAACCAGGAGGAGGACCTTACTCAGAAGCTGAACGTCGCCGTGAACCGACTTTGGCCGCGGAGGGGGAAAGCCAAGCAGCGGACGAAGCCCGTCCAGCCGCGGACATGCGGGCTGCGCAGTGTCAGGCTGACCTGGAGAAACCCCTCGCCGATCGGGAGTTTGATATGAAGATAGCCGCTCACGAGGCGAAAAAGGGGCTTAATGGCCAGTATCTCGAAATTCTCGAGGGAATTAAGGTGAAGGAGGGCCAGCGGAAGGTCGCTACTAGCGCCGAGATCAGGCTTCAAGAGGCCTTGGCCAATATTGCGCTCTTACCGAGCTGGCTTCTGGCGAGCTGGACTTGACTAGGGAGGTGCTCGAGCTCGCAGAGAAGAAACGGCTGGCGACGGAGGAGATGAATGCAGCGGCGGTTTCTTACTTCAGCATTAGCAAGCTGAATCTACCGGCAATGTCGGATGACTCAGTGATTCTGGCCCGCCCTCTGACCCAAGTCACTCCTGCCCTCGATCAATACGGATCGAATCTCCCGACCGGAGTAAGCTCGAGAGTTAGCGACAGAGTCAAAGGTCATCTTGAGGACGGAGTAGCTGCAGACGTCCAAGGGGAGGATGGGGACGAGGCTTCGTCCCCGTCAAAAAAGTTTTAAATGTTTTGTCGTTATTGCCCGAAAGGGCTTTTAATTTTCTTTTTTGAACCTTCGTTTCCCGTGGGGGCTTTTCTTTACTTTGGTGTTGCCCTAAATGGGCTTTTTATTCGAACTTCAGAACATCGTGTCCTCTCTTTTTCTTTATGAATTGCTTCAATCTTTCATACCCTAGCATAGATTTGACTGTTTAATGCCTTAGCATAGAATCGGTTATCGCGATAGCTCGGACCTCTAAAGAGGGTTGAACAAATGGTTCGGCCTGATTTGCCATAGGAATTTTTCACAATCTTTTAGGCCGATTGTATTTGAACTCGAGCTCTTCTTCAAGATTTGTTCAAGGTTCATCTTCTTTCGAGATGTAAAGTTCGAGCTTTTCATCGAATCTGCATGTATTAAGTATTTTTTAAGTGTACGACGAGTCGAAGTAAGCTTACATAGATTCGTTTTGAGTGTATGTGGAGGTCATTTTGCGTGAACAACTGTCTCGTTTTATCTGTCTTGATGTAGACTCGACCTCATTGTTTTTGCTTAAAGGGAGAGGATAGCCTCCCAATTCTTCTACTCCGTATAAGGTTGGAAGAATTTTGAGTTTTTGAAGGACCATTTCAGATCGTTCTGATTTTGACGGGACCGTTTCGAGCCGCTTTTTTTTTTGGACAATCATTTCAGTTCGTTGAATTTTGAAGAGACCGTTTCAGGTCGCTTGTTTGAAGGGATAATTTCATATCACTTTATTAGAAGGGGCCATTTCAGGTCGCTTAAAGGGGATAATTTCATATCGCCTGATTTGAAGGGACCGTTTCAGGTCGCTTAGGTTTGAAGAGATAATTTCATATCGCTTGATTTTGGAAGAGGCCATTTCAGGTCGCTTGGAAGGGATAATTTAATATCGTTTGTTTCTGAAGAGATAATTTCATATCACTTTAATTTTTGAAGAGATAATTTCATATCACTTGGTAAAATGTAATGGCGAAGTATTTCGCGACGACTCTAACTTTTACAATGGAAAGAGACATTGAGAGACTTATTTTGATTTCACAAAGATAAGCTAGTACGACTTAGTTTGAAGTTGTCGAGCTCGGTAAGAGCTTTGTGTTGGGGGGGGGGGGGCTGCGCTCGAAGTCGAGCTTCCTACGTACCCTTTTAAGGGGATCAAGCCATTTCGTAGTTCGATTATGTTGCGTACTTTCAGTGAAAGTACTTTTTGAGGTTGATGATGTTCCAGGGTCGTAGTTCGGTTTTATGGGTTTCCACCGACTTGAGTCGGTAGACCCCGTCCTTCACAACATCGGTGACCTGGTAAGGACTTTCCCACTTTGCTCCTAACTTTCCAGCGTGTTCTTCCTTTTTATGGTCGAACACTTTCCGTAAGACGAGCTCCCCTACTTGAAACCTTCGAGTTATAATTCTGGAATCATAGTAGCGAGCTGCGGCTTGTTGGTAGTTCTGGATTCGAGCTAGTGCGAGATTCCTCCTTTCGTCGACGAGATCGAGCTCGTCCGTTATCATCTTGTTGTTAAGTTCCTCTTGCCGTGGGCATTCTTTTTTGTGGATGCTTGACACGAGGATTTCGGCTGGTACTACCGCCTCGATTCCATACGCTAGCGAGAAGGGAGTTTCGCCGGTGGATTTGCGGGGAGTAGTTCGGTAAGCCCAGAGTACGGCTGGGAGCTCATCGCTCCAGCTTGTTTTGCACTCATTGAGTCTTTTCTTAAGGCAGTTCATGATCGCTTTGTTAGCTGCTTCCGCCAGTCCGTTTCCTTGAGGATAACGAGGCGTTGAGTAGGTCATCTTTATGTTCCAGATTCTACAGAACTCTTTGAACATGTTTGATATGAATTGAGATCCGTTATCGGTGACGATCTCGTGGGGTAGTCCATGTCGGCACACGATGTTTCGCCAGACGAACTCCTTAACGTGAACGTCTTTAACCTTTTGGTACGATTCTGCTTCAATCCATTTAGTGAAGTAGTCTGTCATCACCAATAGGTGTGTAGCTTTCTTTTTTCCGGATGCGACTAAAGGTCCCACGATATCCATTCCCCATCGCATGAATGGGTACGGCGAGGAGATCGATGAGAGTTTCTCTGATGGTTGGTGGATAATCGGGGCGTGCTTTTGGCATTTGTCGCATTTGCTGGAAAAAGATTCGCATTCGGTGGCCATTGTTGGCCAGAAATATCCTTTCCTTTTGATTCGTATGGCCAGAGCTTGTCCTCCGGAATGGCTTCCGCAGGATCCGTCATGGGCCTGCGTGATCACGGCTAGGGCTTGCTTCTTATCGAGGCATTTGAGGTAAGGTCCAGAGAGACTTCTTTTAAAATGCTCTCCTTGCGTGACACAGTACCTTGCACTCTGTGTCTTGAGTTTTCGTGCCTCCCATTTGTCGTCAGGGACTTCGCCGTTTGTTATGTATCGGATGATCGGAGTTCTCCAATCGTCTTCATCGTTGGGCTCGGGTCCCTGACTAGTGGATGTAGTTTGGACTGGTCCATCAGGAACGTTCTCGACGTACACGGCGTTTCTAGGGTCAAGATCATCATCGATCTCGATGATGTCGCGACTAGTACCCTTGGGATGTTCCTTGTGTTCCACATCGTCCTTTCTGGTAGGTTCGTCCTCTTTCAAGGGTAGAGCTTTTAGGGCTATGTCCATACTTGGTTTTTCGATCCCCTCGACTGGTATGATCCTTTTGAGGTTAGGATCTGATGTCAACGCCAACGCGGCTAGGGCGTCGGCTGCGGTGTTTTCCCCTCGCGTGATCCGTGTTAGATCAAAGATTTCGATCTGGTCGGCGAGGGTGGGACTACCCGCGGGTATGCTTCCATACGTTCATCTTTGGCCTCGCCATGATATTGGCTCGTGACCAATTGGGAATCACTGAAAGCGTCTACTTCCCGGGCTCCTATCGCTATTGCTAGTCTGAGCCCGACTATTAACGCTTCGTATTCTGCTTCATTATTTGATGCGGCGAAGCCCAGTCTTAATGACTGTTCTAACACTTCTCCCGTGGGGGAGACTAGTTTTACTCCGACCCCGGATCCTTGCCTCGAGGAGGCTCCGTCGACGTGGAGTTTCCATCTCTTGGCGGAATTTGGGTCGAGTTCGATGGTTGGAGGGAGTTCAGTTATGAAATCGGCCAGCACTTGCGCTTTTAAGCACGTCCGATCCTTGAACTCGATGTCGTACTCGCTGAGTTCGATAGCCCATTTGACCAGTCGACCTGACTGGCTCGGACTGTGAAGGATGGTTCTCAGTGGTTGAGAAGTCACTACTATGATTGAGTGCGATTGGAAGTATGGTCGGAGTTTCCGAGCCGATGTCACCAATGCTAAAGCGAGTTTTTCCATGGCGGGGTATCTGGTTTCAGCATCGATCAAAGTCTTACTGATGTAATACACCGGCCGTTGTTCGTTTTGTTCTTCGCGAACCAGGACTCCCCTTACTGCTGCCGTAGAGACAGCTAGGTAGAGGTAGAGGGGTTCCCCTTCCACTGGTTTCGCCAGTATAGGTGGTTCGCTTAGATAAGACTTGAGCTGGGCGAACGCTTCTTCGCACTTTTCGTCCCAGAGGAATTTCTTGTTCACTTTGAGCAAGTGATAGAAGGGTGGACATTTATTAGTTGACCTCGAGATGAAGTGGTTCAATGCAGCTATTTTGCCAGTCAGACGCTGGACTTCTCGCGTTGTTTTGGGAGATTTCATTTCCATAAATGTCGCGATTTGTTTAGGATTCGCTTCGATCCATCTTTCGGTTACTAAGTAACCAAGGAATTCTCCTTATGGGACCCCGAATGTACACTTTGCTGGATTGAGTTTCATCCCGTATTTATTGAGAATGATAAATCATTCTTTTAGTTGGGGGATATGATCCTCATACCTAGAAGATTTGACCAGCATATCGTCGATGTAGACTTCCATAGTTTTACCCTGGAGTCCTGAAAACATCTTGTTGATGAGGGGTTGGTAAGTCGCTCCTGCATTTTTTAGTCCGAAAGGCATGAATTTGTAGCAGTACGTGCCTCGATCAGTTATGAACGAAGTCTTTTCTTGGTCTTCGGGGTTCATTAGTATTTGGTTGTACCCCGAGAAGGCATCCATGGAGGACAGTAGTTGGTGTCCGGCGGTGGCTTCGACCAGCCGGTCGATGTGTGGGAGTGGGAAGCTGTGCTTCGGACATGCTTTGTTGAGGTCTGTAAAATCTACACAGACTCTCCACTTCCCGTTCTTTTTCTTGACCACTACGGGGCCAGTCGGGGTATTTGACCTCTCTGATCGATCCGATTTTCAGTAATCGATCGACCTCATCGTTGACGGGTTGAGCTCGTTCCGGGCCAAGTTTTTGACATTTTTATCATACCGGTTTGTAAGTTGGGTCGACATTCAGCTCGTGGCTGGTTACGTTGATGTTGATCCCTTTCATGTCTGCTGAAGACCAGGCCAAGGAGTCGACGTTCTGTTTAAGAAAAGAGATCAAATCATTTTTAGCTGGCTCCGATAGGTCAATTCCGATACCGACAAGTCTTTCTTGATGAGCGTCGTCTATGCAAACTTGGGTTGTGAGGTCCTTTGGAGGTCCTTTTTGGGTTGGGTCGTTCGACCTATTGGTTTGCATAGTGGCGAGCTCTTCCTCTTTCTGTAATTGCTACGCGTGGGATTTCTCAATCTGCTTGTACCCGTTCATATAGCAATTACGGGAAATCTTTTGACTTCCGTAAATGGTTTTTACTCCTTTCGAAGTTTGAAATTTCACGCATTGATGGTAGGTCGATGGTACCGCTTTCATGTCGTATATCCACGGTCGACCTAGAATTGCGTTGTAGGGAGCTGGTCGATCTACTACGATGAACTCTGTCATTCTTCGTACTCCTCCAGCTATTACTGGGGCAAAGTCAGAGCCCATTGAATATGTTGTTTCGCCAGCGAACCTTACCAATTGTGTCTTTTCCTCGACGATCTCAGAGTCGTTGAACTCCATCTTTTTGAATGCGTCGTAAAAGAGGACATCCACCGAACTTCCTGTGTCGATCATTATCCTCGAGAGCTCGACATCTCCAACTACTAGACAAACGAGGAGAGCATCGTCATGTGGTTTGTCAAGATTGTTTGTCTCGCTCTCGTGGAAAGTGATTTCATGGTTTGGACCTAACATTGGGATTCCCCCCCCCCCATTGTCGGTCTCGACTCTTCTTTGAAGAGCTTTGATTGAGTTGACCGAGTCTCGGCATATCTTGGAGCCACCGAAGATGAAATTAACTCGTTTAGGGGGTATGGCCCATACACCCCCCCCCCCCCCCGGAGAGACGCGGGAGATTAATTCGTGAGCGTATACTCTTAATAGGAGCTGGAGACGGGGATAGCGCGGAGCCTCTTGGGGTGTCACACAAGCTTAGTTCGCCGAGAATGACTTCAAATCGCTTTCGCGACCCTTGAGGGAGGGCTTCGGGAGATTCCGAGTCCTTGGACCGTTCTCGTTTGTTCTGAGAAGGCTTTTTGGTGTTCGACTCTTTGGTTTGTTTACTTTCCTTTTTGTCAGATGGAGTTTCCTCCTCGACTTCTGATTCTTGTTTGTTTTCGGACACACGTTTTTGAGCCTCGGCTTTGGCTCGAGTATAGCACTCTTCAGTCGAGTGTCCTCTTTTGTTGTGAAAATCACAGAATTTTTCCTTGTCGAACTCGAATTTCTTCGAGCTCTTCGGGCTCTCGACCGCATTCACGTTTCCTGATTTATGGGAATCCTTTTTGAGTTCGAGTTCTGTGAGCCCGATGAGTTCTTTTCTTTTCGGTGCTTTTCTCTGAGGGCCGTGGTTTCGTCCTCGAGTCGAGCAAAGGCCGATGCGCGATGAAGGGCGTCATCGAGTGTTTGAGGTTTGCGGACGTGGACTTTATTTCCTTAAATCGGTCAATGTACGAGTGAAGTGTCTCGTCGGGTTTTTGAGAGACGCCAAATAAAGCTGCCTCGGTAGTATTTTCCTCGATAAGGACGGAGTATTGTTTGTGGAAAGCCGTCATGAACTGGGTGAAATTATCGATGGATCTTTCTTCCAGTCCGGCGAACCATTCTGGGGCTGAGCCTGATAGGTTTTTGGCGAAGAGCCTGCGGAAAGCCGGCTCTCTTTCTTCGTCAGTAAGGTATACCCTTGCCATTGCTAGCCGGAATGCCCTGATGTGGGCTTTCGGGTCCGATTTCCCAGAGAATTCTGGAAATTTCGTTTTCTTGATTTCTCGGATTCTCGCAAAGGCGATCCGGTCCGTGAATGGCGTTTGTCAAGTTTCTTCGATCACTCGATCGTTGTCGGGTGCCGCGCTCGTTGCCATGTGAACTTTCGAGCTTAGACTGACGAATTGGGCTTTAGCCTACTCGATGTATTGTCTTAGCATATCATGTTCATCGCCTGCTGTAGGTGTGAACTGTACTTGTGCCTGATTCGACGTTTGTTCCGGGAAAAAACCGGGTCCAGAAGATCGATCATTGGAATCGGTCTTGTCTGGTCGATCTGTGGCGTTTGGAACTGTATCGTATTTGATCCGTTAAGATGTCCCGAGCTCGAGGCGAAAGCAGAGCCTGCTAGTTGCCTCGGCCGGATATTGGAGTTACTCTGGAAAGGTGGTGGTCCGGGTAATGGTCGGTTTCCCGATCCGGTCAAATCTGTGACCATAGAACTCGTTGTTAAAGGGCGGAAGCCACTATTTGACGTACTGGCGAAATTTCCCGACGTTCCCGGGGGTGTTACCACCTGGGAGAAGTCCAAGCGTGTTCGCGGTGGAGGACTTATGGGGGTTCGCGGATCGCGCGTTGACATACCCCCCTGGTTTTTGCTAGCGAGCTCTTCAAGACGGGCGTTAATGCGCCGTTCCTTTTCATCGAGTTGCGCGGCCAGAGAACGATTTGCGATCTCTTTGGCCCGTGTGTTTGCCTCGTTGCTTCTCGTTCGGTTTACCAATAGGTTCAACATCGAGCGGATTTCAGCGAGGTCATCTGGGCTTTGTCGCTGTGAAGCAGAAGGCAGTGGCGAGTTAGGCCTGAGCGTTCCAGATCCGCCTATTGAAGAAGGGGCGGAAGTCGAATCGTTTCTCATCCATACCCAGTTCCTGCTCGGATCGTTAGTTCCTGACAAAACAGTTGTCGGAGTCTGGCTCGTCGCGATCGTTTGAGCGACTGAGCCGGCTGGTACCGAAGTCGTGGAGACTGAGACAGAGCTCGTCAACACGCCATCGGTCTAACCCATGGTTCTTACCCCGGTGGTGTCCTGAGGAACGTTATCGACCGTTTGAGGGTGGTCGAGTGGTAGTGTGGCACTGGGAGAGCCATATTGGTCGGGATTCATCTTGATCTATCGGATCTAGGATCTGATTCTTAAGACAGGAAAAACTATAGATAGTCCCCACAGTCGGCGCCAAATGTGAGATCGGATATTCACACCAAGAATTTATAATCGTGGCGTTGGACTTTTTGATATATAGATGAAATAGATTTCCTATGAATCAAAGACTTTATTGAGATTGATCGTCGAGATAGAACAAACACAATCGAATAGAGAGTACAAAGTATGATAATCGAGCTATCTAGTCGAAGTGTTCTTGATTAGGGTTGGAATGTCTTGAATGAATCGCCACTTCTTCTTTAAATACTCTCGACTTTGATCTTCTTGTTCCGATATTTTGGCCTCGCCATGATAACGACCTCCGAGATTCGCAGGAATCGGTTGAACCGACGAAGACCAAGTTGTTCTACCTCTACATCGTCTCCTATCGAGCTCGAGCTCGATTGCCTCTTACTTCAGCATTGTTTGGGCCTTGTCCAGATGTTGGTCGTATGGGCCCAGAATGGATGATGGTCGATCTCTCTGCCTTGATCATGGAGCGGCTCATGATTATGGGCCTTTGTTTTGTTTGTTAACGGGCCGGATTTCTTAGAGGGAAATCCAGCACCAACAGTACCTGTCTTGAGAAGAAGTGAAAGTTTGAAGTTGGTTCCAAGGGTTTACTACAATAACGAGGCCATTTCTCATCCTATTCAAAGGCAGTGCACATTTGATCACCTTCCACAAGAACACTAGGCATTTCTTTGTCATATTGAGAAGCACAAAATACCAACCAGCTATGAGGAGGCTTTCTTGTCTGATGTTTGGGTTTAAGCAATGACAGAAGAAATAGATTCGATGAGGAAGAATGAGGTGATGGTTGACATGCCTATCAAAAAGAAGCATGAAGGCTGTAGATTGGTCTATACCATCAAATACACTAGCACTGGAGAGATAGAAAGGGTTAGGTTACACAGAAAAGTATGGAGTGGAAACGTTTGCATCAGTGGAAAAACCTTACACAGTTAGAGTTCTTCTCTCTATTGCTACCAACCTTTCTTGGAGCATTTGGCAAATGGATGTGAAGAATGCATTTCTTCAAGGAGATTTTAAGGCAGAAGTTTACATGATTCCTCCTCAAGAATTTAGTACAAACGACAAGCAGGTTTGCAAGCTTAATAAATCTATTTCTTGTCTCAAAAAATCTCCTAGAGCTTGGTATCACAAACTTAGTGGATGTCTTTAGAAAATGGGTTTCAAAGATCAGAAGCAGACCACACGCTATTCACAACTCAAGGGGAAATGGGATTGTCATTGTTCTCATCTATGTTGATGATATTATCAAGAGAACCAAGATTATTCTCAATACTTCATTTGACATCAAAGATTTGGGCAAACTTAAGTATTTCCTAGGGATAAAGGTATGCAAGTTTGATGAAGAATTATTTTTGTCCCAGAGGAAGTACACTCTGAATTCGTTGATAGAAACAAGGAAGCTTGGAGTGAAACCAGCAAGACTCCCATTGAAGATGGCTACAAGCTATGTCCTGAGGGGGGGATTTATGGAAGTTAAGCAGTATCAAAGGTCTGTTGGGAAGTTAATTTACTTGACTATCACAAGATCAGACAACTCTTTTGCTGTGAATCAAGTAAGTCAACATATGCAGGCTCCAACAAAGCATCATTGGTAGATTGCTGAAAGAATCTTGAAGTACCTGAAAGGTACACCATGCAAAGGCATTTTGATGGGCTGTAGTAGTAGCACCGAAATAGTCAGTTATTTTGATGTTGATTGGGCAAGAGACAAGGTTCCATAAAAGTCAAAAATATGGCACGAAAAGGAAATCATAAAAGGTCTACAATAGGTTATTGTACATTTTTTGGAGGTAACTTGGTGACTTGGAAAATTAAGACGCATATGTGATATCTATATCAAGTGTTGAGTCTGAATATAAAGCAATGGCAAATACAAGTGGTGAGTTGGTTTGGTTAAAGGTGCTTCTCAAGGATCTAAGAGTGAAATCAACGGAACATATAACTATTCACTGTGACAATCAGGCTGCCATCCACATTTCATCCAATTCGGTATTCCATGAGAGAATCAAGCACAGTGAGGTGGACTTCACTATGTAAAGGAGAAGGTTCAAGATGAAATAGTCTTGCCAACATTTGTAAGAAGCAATGATCATTTAATTAGCTGATGTCTTCACCAAAGAAGCAACCTCTCAAGTATGTGATAATCTTCATGGAAAGATGGGTCTACTGGATCTCCATCAGCCAATCTTGAAGGGGAGTTTTGAAACGAAGATCTGATGTAAGCTATAGGGGGAGCTCACATGAACCGGTTTTGGATTGGTATAAGGAGCTGGACTGCAGTTGCTCTCTCCTTGGATCGAGGGTACGATAGGGGCGATACACGAGTATCTGGACTGAAGTTTCTCTCTGTTGATTCTGATGAGTGACTCTAACAAGAAATAAAGACAAGTAATAAGTGGTCTGGACTGCAAGGGGAATCCACACGAACAAGTATAAACCAGCGGCCGTCAAGCCTTTTAGAAACACGTCATGCCTAGGTTTCGAGAAGGATATAACAAAATATATGTGACTTAAGGCCTTATAGGAAATAAAATAAAATGCAAAGTGGCAGTTGGGCTCCAGCGGGTTCTTTAGCGGGTTCTTTAGAAGTCTTTTGTTTTGTAACTTGCATAACTTCCTCATGTGAAAGGATATTGAAGCACTTCCACTTCATGATGATTCTGTGGTGAGTTAAGTTTCTAGAACAGATTGAGTTGTAGCTTAACTCTTCCTGGTAAGGTAGATAAGATCCAAAACCTGTACCTATGTCCTTGGTGCAATCAAGTTGCTTCTCTCCAAGGGCATATACTGGCTTGGTGAGTCCTCTTGTATTCAGCTTGGTTGATGATGGCTTGTTGTCCTCATCAAGATCCAAAGTGAATGCCAAGAATGATTTTGAGTAGAGAAGAGTATCCATGATCTACTGAAAGGTAGCAAGTTGTGAATGGTATCCACAGATGAATAATACCCGCGGATGAACAATAAAAATAGATTAGTTGAATTAGATTTATGTGTTAGATTCTTTTGTAAGACTTAAAAATATGGACCAAATAATTATTGATTTCTAGCCATATGTATTAGGTTAAGCTTGAGGTCTCTTTGTTCTTATAATGTAATATGTAGATACATAATGGATATAGTGAAAATAAGAACTCTAATTGAGTATCTTAGATAAAAAAACTCTCAAATACTTCATATTCTCTATAAATCTCTTCAGTTGGCACCCTTGGATAGTGTTGCTTGTTTTGTATGCTTGTTTATATGTGGGTACGTTCTGTTTGAGCTTAGTTGATATGGTTCTGGAGATGGTTTTCTTACAATATCCATGTGCAAATCTCATCATCATGTGCCACTTCATTTTAGCCCACCTACTGTTGGGTGTTTGCTTTTAGGTTCTTTGCATCTTGCTTAAATAGGCTCACCAATATTTTTATTCTTTTTTGAGATATAGAACCGCAGTGTTGAACTTCCTTTGTTCATTGTGGAAGTAAGAGTGATCAAACGTTTCCTCCATACGCTCTTGCCACAAGAAATATAGCTTTGGTGTCTTCTGGTCCTTAGAACTCAGACCCCATGATGAGGTAATCATGTCATCATCAACCAAGCAGATTAAAGGAGGGATCACACAGCCGATATATGCCCTTGGAGAAAAGCAGCTTTATCATACCAGCATCATATGTGTACATATCTACCTAATGAGGAGGAGTTAAGCTACGAATCAACCCGTTCCAGAAACTTAGCTCATCAAAGGATCATTACAAAGTTGAAGTGATTCAATAGCGTTTCACATTAGGAAGTTATGCAAGTTACAGTACAAAAGATTTCCAAGGAACTCGTTGGACACCAACTGCCATTTATTGGAGATCTCAGAATGGAGCAGGATAAATCAAATACCAAAGTACCTTGTTATGGAATCTTAACTTATTAGGAAATCCATGAGAGTTGGAATCAGACCAATCCTATTTTGGATGGTGAAATTATTCAAGTTTTAATACATTGGCTTCTGGACTTGCCTTATTTGCAAGCTCACCGATTTGATGAACCTTAGACTTATTCTTGGCGACCATGAGGAGCATTGGAACATCTCTTTGGGAAAAAATTATACTCTTTTCTCATTAGTGTGGTTTTATCCCCAACGGTTTTTTCCACTAAAATTTCTGATAAGGTAATCCAAGGCCCGCTTCCTGAGAAAGTGACATGCGGCACCTTTTCTTTCTTTTTCTTATTTTCATTTGGGCCCATTATGCCTTGTTTTTATTTTTTTTTATTTTTGTGGCCTATATAAGCCACTTGCATATTGTAAAACCCTTAAGCAATTATTTACAAAGAAGTTTAAACCCTAAGGTTTCTAGCTCTTGATGGTTGCCCCTTTGCATCCAACTTGAGTGGCTTCCTCCTGTTCGAACAATACTAGCAACCTAAAACATATTGACAGAAACAAAACAAGGAAATAAGTAAACAACCAGAAACAAGATAGCAAAGGATCCAACTAGAAGGTGCAGCCGGTTGATGCCTAACAAGTTTATCACCTCTGTTTATATTAGTTTTCCTGATGCAAAAATGATGACAAGTTAATAAACGAAACTATAGGATGCAATTCCAAGCAACAGAACCAAGCAAACGACAAACACAATAAAAAGCATGGAAAGAAATCGGTCGATTCAAACGTAGAAAGATAAGCGATCAGCCGACTACCCAAACAAGCTGAACCTAAGAACTTTTGCTTTCTCTTGGTATATGTTGTACAGTTTCAAGGTCTTAACTTTTTCAAGAGTGAGAGTATGATAAGGGCATCAAGTCATCACCAATCAAACACACTAGAGGAGGAATCACCCAGCCATAATATTTGCTTGAGAGAAGCAGATTTATTGTACCAGGGACATATGTGCACGTTTTGGATCATATCTACCTAACCAGATGGAGTTAAGCTACGAATCAACATGTTCCAGAAACTTAACTTATCAAAGGATCAACACGATGTGGACCAGATATATATATCCATCTAACCATAACATTTTCAACATTTATTTTTCCTATTTTTCTCAACCAAAAGAAAAAAGAATTACGAACGAAAGAGGAGATGGGAAAAATAAAAAAGGGATTAGTTATGTACATTATATATAATCTTATCATTGGAAGAGAACACAACAGAGGTGATCCTTGCCTTATTGAATAAGCCAAAGAGAAATCATTTTCATTTTACTTTTTTAATTCTTAGTATATCTGCATTTTAAATACAATACAAATAAAAAATTTGAGATCTTAAATACTTTTTAATTAATGATATGTAAGGTATATATATATATATAAATGATTTAAATACTAGTTTTATATGTGAGAGTCGAAACTCGCAATGTCGATTTTTGTAGAGCAAAACTTTTAGGGAACAGAAGATTTCAAGAATAAACAACACGACAAGAGACAAAGAAGATATTTTATTGATAAGTTGATCGGAGCAAAGTATAAAGAGAAAAAGCTTTTCTAAGTCTAGTTGCTAGGGTTTTTCGAGATAGATTGATCGTACGAAGTCCTTCGTCTTATATAGTCGCGGCGAGTCGGCTTCGAGGATATTCACCTACAAGATTTCTGGAAATCTTCTTGTTTTCGTATATTCTATTTCCATTGGAATTTACTTTTTGCTCAGATTTTCCTCTTCTTGTTTGGAATTATCTTCTCCTTTTACTCTATGAGTTTATCTTTCCATTTTCGTGATTATACTCCCGTGTTTTAACTTGATCTACCGAATGGGACAGAGAGGGACAACTCGAGTCCATTTTATTGTAAGTTTCTTGATTCGGCCCAAAGTCTAAAAAATATGAGTCTTATGGGTGAGGCCCAAGTTTGTATTTCATATAACTTATTCGGCGATTCCATCAACGGCTAGGAATGTATAACTCGTCGTTATGAAGTAGGTTACGTCTAGTCACGCATTCGGAGGAAGACATGGGCAAATGTCTGAGCCGTTATTTTTAACAAAGTTGGAGAATGTGTTGTGCTTGGAGTTTCTGAAAAATGCCTCTTGCTCGAAAATTCAAGGCTGTGGGTCATGCTCGGAAATTTTGAGCAAGGCCTTATACTCGGAAATTCCGAGCAAGGCCTTGTGCTCGGAAATTTCCAGAAAGGCCCTAAGCTCGGAAACTCCGAGCATTCCTTTGTGCTCGAAAATTCTGAGCAAAGCTTTATGCTCGAAAATTTTAAGCAAGGCCTTTTGCGCGGAAATTTTGAGCAAGGCTTTGTGCTCGTTGTGACGTTGCTCGTTGTGATGTTGCTCGTCGCAGTGTTGTGTTATGTGGTGTTGTTTTCCACTCCGTCGACCACCAATTGGTGATCTGTCCGGTCTCTGTTTCCATCTCCGTCGGCGGCCAAATCTTTGGATCTGCTACTCGGTGGTTTTTAAGTGTAAGAAACTTCTATTCCCCCACAGATGGGGCCGAACTGTGAGAGTCGAAACATGCACGGTCGAATTTTGTAGAGAAAAACTTTTAGGGAACAAATTATTTCAAGAGTAAACAACATGACAAGAGACCCGGAGGATATTTTATTGATAATTTGATCAGAAACAAAGTACAAGGAGCAAAAGATTAAGAAATTCAAAGTGTAGATGCTAGGGTTTTCGAGATGGATTGATCGTATGAAGTCCTTCGTCTTATTTAGTCACGGGAGTCGTCTTCGAGAAAATTCGCCTACAAGATTTACGGAAATATTCATGTTATCGTATATTCCATTTCCATTGGGATTTACGTTTCTAATTGGATTTTTCTCTTCCATCTCGGAATTATTTTCTCCTTTTATTCTTCGAGTTTATATTTCCATTTTGTAGTGTGTCCTGCTTGGAGATTTCGAGCAGGCTGTCTTGCTCGGACTTTCTGAGCAAGCTGTTCTGCTTGGATTGTCCGAGCAGGTTGTCAGAGTGATTTTGCTTATCCGTGGATTTTGTCGAACGATATGTTTGCCTGCTGAGCTATCCGAACATTTTTGATTGCTTGGACGTTCTGTTAAATGGTTTCTTATATTTTGTATCAAATGTTATTCATACGAAATGATGTTTATACGAAGTGTTGTGTATGTGAAAAACATCTATATCCGATTAGTTGATACGTTTTCAATTATTGTTTTTGTCGAGGGGGATTTTGACCCCAACAATCAGCCCCCTGCTCCTCCGACTCTGGTGCGATGATGGCGAGTTTTAAGTAATCCAAGCGAAACCATTTATTCGAAAGGTTTGGTCTGGCCTTTCACCCTTGCGATGTCAGTTTAATCATGATAGAAAATTGTCCGATTTTTGTCATGGTTTTGTCAATGTCTAGTGTGCCGAGGAAGGTGGATTTTCGGAATGATATTTTCGAGCAAGCTTTGCTTTTACCTCCGAGGATTCTTTCGTAATCGATTTCCCCGTGCGAAATATTACTGATTTCCCAATCGACCATGTTCCTCGAATGGGTTCGCAAGTGATTCTTCTTTCGAATAGGTGTCCTGTTTCGGAATAGCAATCAGTGCGTTGGTGATGATAATGCTCGCAGGAATTCTTCTCCTCTGACAGGTGGTCCATCAATCAAAGAGGTGTTTGAGGATATTTGTTTCAGCCGAGAGGAAGCCATGAACCATTAAGGTTATCCTCAGACGAAACAGAAAATGGTTCTACGCAAGGAGAAGAGACAGAATCCGGATCCTCTTGGTTTGACCTTATCCTCAAAAGAGTCGGTCGAAGAACTTCGTTGTAATTTTGGGGTTCCTGAAGCAGTGACATTCACGGTTCTGTCACCTTGCGATAGAGTTGATTCCCCGCCAGCTAGTTATAAATCGTGTTTCATGTGGTTTCCGGTCCACGGGTTTCTATCTTTGACGTCATGGATCTGCTCTTGCACCTCTCACTCCTCGCGGCTTTTGGCATCTAATTGGGGCATTGGTCTATAGTTTTGAATGCGGGATCGATCTCCGAGTTTGGAACTTCGGAACATGTTTGTTATATGTCTAACAGTGAAGGGGTGCCCTGAATATTATCTCAGGCCCCGTCAGCAACGGACGGTTGTTACGAATTTCGAAAATAATGATCCTAAGTGGAGGTATCATTTCCTTTACGTATTGATCAACAAAGCATCCGTCGAGAGAGAATGCGTCCAATTGATGAAATTGAAATGGGGAAACTTTGGTAGCCGATTTAGTCGATTAGCTTTAGGCTGTTTTTGTCCGTCGTTGGCTTGTCCTTAATTATTTCATATGTTTTTCGGTATTGCAGAGCCAAAACTTTGTCTGTCTTATCCGTCGGATATGGTCGAGCTCATTGGGAAGCTGCAAGCCGATGGAACAGATTGGAACTTAAGATGTTCCGTCGAACAAGTTGCTCAAGCGAGAAGAATGGAAATGGCACGTTAAATGGCAAGGGTTAAGGAATGGACGGCCGTAAAGGAGAATTACAATGATGAATTAACACAAGAAAACAATTCAATAGGGGCACTCCGATCCATGAGTCCGCATTCGATGGAATTGACGAATGGGATGCTCAAGACCCCACACATGGCAAAGGTATCTCTTTTGCTAATGACCGGGTCAATGGAAGTCACAAGATATTCGTTCCTGAAGTTCCTCAAGGATCAGTATTCAGGTTGACGAATAAGACCATTGTGTCGGAGTTTAAACAACGACGTAATAAGAAACACGACAAAGATGTCGAAGTTCCTCAACCTGATCTCGAGCCGATTCTGTTTGACCGTGGCGAAGGTAGATCCATGTATTTTAACACTGCCAAGGTGGAAAACTTTTGCGCGGGTGTACGTCATCCCAAAGATTATTCTGCAAAATACGAGGATATGGTCTGCGGCAATTCTTTTATTTACGCGGGGCATGATTTTCTGAAGGATAGGATATTTCCCTTTCGATTGGAGTTATCTTTCCTTCTTTCACTGGTTTCTTGGTTCGATTTAGTGATGATCGTAAAAAATTTTGTTGTATGTGTGGCCATCGGTTAATCGTCATACCGGTGACTCTAATAGGAAGGTTTGTAGGGTCAAAGGTCATCTTGTTAGGCATTCAATCGACAATGTAAAGTTGGAAAGTTTTGTTGCCACGTTGAAGACCTCGATTGAAGATAGGAGGGTTGAATTCAAGGCGGCGAGATTTTTGCTTGATACCGAAAGAACAAGAGCTCGCGCCAAAGCCTAGATTCTGAAAACCCAAATTGTAGAGAGGAAATTTTCTCGTGACGCGGCTTTAAGGGAGGCGGTCGAGAAAGGAAAGAGGGGAATGTTCAAAAAATTGAATCCTAACTTTGTAAACTTCGTGGGATATTTCCCAAAGGAAAACTAAGTTGGTATCTCGAGACAAGTAGCAACCTTGACATAGTTGCCGACTTAAGAGCTAGGGGCCCTTCCGCGTTCGAGTCTTAGGAGGCTGAGCGTATCTTGACGACAGATCGTTTAGAGGGAAGCGATGTCCTAGTATATGATAGATTGATGACCGAGGCCTTGATCTATCTCCATTTTCTGGTGATGTTGTCGGCTCGTCTCAATGGGATGCATCAGCTTAAGAAGGAATTGTATCGGTCAACGTTTTTTGTTGAGTTTATTTATTTTATCCATGTTTCTCATATGTTGTAATTTTTTTACCCGCCGGTTATGGACTGATCGCCTTGTTTATTTTCAACAAAACTATTTCCTACAAGTATTAAGACTTATTGTCGGATGTTTTGAAATCTGCTTACGGCGCTTCTTTGTTTTTCCCGAATTCGAATTGAGCAAAGTAGTAAGAAAAAATGCGTTGATTCATATATTGAATATCATAAATTTGCGAAAGTCGTAGTGTCTGATGGTTCGATATGCTTGCTCGGGATTTCCAAGATTTTTGAATTTTAGAGCATGTTTGGTCGGATTTTCCGAGCAAGGCTGCTCAGTAATTCCGAACATGTTTACTCGGATTTCCGAGTGAGAGTCTTTGGAGTTTCCGAGCAAGACTGTTTGGAATATCTAAGCATGTTTCCTCATAATTTCCAAGCATGTTTGCTCGAGTTTCTGAGCATGTTTGGTCCTATGTTAGTTGGTCGAGCCTGCTAGGATGGCATGTTCTTCCGAGCGGCCGAGCAGTCATATTGTCAATATGTCAATTAGTGCGGAAAGGTCAAGTAGATTTTGATGGAAGAAAAATTTCAATTTTCGGCTTTTTTAGACTGTCCGAATTGGTTTCGTATAGCTTGAAGATCTTTTGAATGGCTTCGTATAGTTCTCGGAGGATGGTGTGATTTAGTGTTCGATTCTTGGTGCTTTAGGAGCGTTGCACTCGGAAGCGTATTGGGTTGCATCCTGAGTTTTTGGGTTAGTGATATATAATCAGCTTATTGAGTTGTAATGACTAAGACTAGCGTGCTCGGAAGCATTTGATTGGGTTTCGAGTTAAGTTCGAAGGTTTGTGAGATATACTCTACTTACGAACTTGTGATGACTAAGACTAGTGTACTCAGAATATTTTGACTGGGTTTCGAGTTAAGTTTGAAGGTTAGCGAGATATATTATACTTACGAACCTGTGATGACTAAAACAAGCGTGCTCGGAAGTGTTTTTCAAGGTTTTGGAGTTTACTTTGACCTCGGTACTGGTACGTGGTATGTCAACTTATATTCCCATCGTCGTGGAGTTTACTTTGACCTCGGTACTGGTACATGGTATGTCAACTTATATTCCCATCGTCGATAGTAAATTGACATCAGTGGATACAAGACCAAGGCTTACTTGGTTGAGTCGTTGTTTTGACAAGTGTGCTGAGCATCGTCTACTGGGTTTAGATGTGTACTTCGAGTCCTGTATTTTTGCGAGTCTTATCGACCAGAAATTCTGTCATTAATAGTAAGTTGATATCGCGTAGGATATACCCAGCGGATACTAGATCAAGGTATACTTGGTTAAGACATCATTTACAAGTGTGCTGAGTAACATTTACTGGGTTTTTGGGTTTGCTTCGAATTTGGTACTACTGCGGGATATCTCGACTTATATTCCTATCATCAATAGCAAACATACCTAGTAGGTATTAGGATTTTGTATAGCGCTCTTATATCAAGTTTTTGTATGTATAGAACCTTAATCCGCATAGGATATGTTGGTTAAGATCCACAAAGGATTCATTTGTTTGGTTATTGTGGCCAGCAACAGACGAGATAGAGAATGATGAGAAATTATGCAAACGTACTATATTTGACACGGGATGATACGACAGTTAATGACTTGGACTGGTTTGCTAAACTACGAAGTTCGAATCATAAATTTGGTTTTAATACGAGTAAATTGCGTGAAAGTGAAAAGAGATTTATTTATCGTTTACGGGATAATTCTGAGAGTATGATTGAGGAGTTGAACCTTTGTGGAGAATTCGAGTTTGAGCGATCGAGATCCGCTGTATCGAGTTCCTTGAAGGAGTATTGAGTGAAACACTTCGTGAGTTGAACGTTCGGAGGAGACTGTCCGAGTAGGTCTCGAGCAAGTCTGCTCGGAAATTTCTGAGCTGGTTTGCATAGAATTTCCAAGCTGATCTACTCGGATTTTCGAGCTGGTTTGCTCGAAAATTCCAAGCTGATCTGATCGGATTTCCGAGCTATTCTGCTCGGATTTCCGGGTTGTTCAGCTTGGGTTTCTGAGCTGATTTTCTTGGAATTTCTAAGGTGGTATTCTTGGATTTTCGGGCTGGTCTTCTCGGATTTCTGTGCTGGTTACTCGGAATTTCCAGGCTTGTTTGCTCGAATTTTCGAGCTGGTTTGGTCTGAGTTCTGAGTGCCTCGAAGTTCCGGGTAGCTTTGCGAGTCCATATTTTCCGAGCAGCTTTGTCCGAGAAGTTGTCTATGAAAAGGTTGCATTAGAGTCCGAAAATTGTTTCAAATTTTTGTTGGATCGTTTAGTGTCTCCTGATTCAATTCTCAGATTGATTCATCCTACTAAACATGCAGATCTAGGTTCTCTTGATTAGAAACATAATAGATCTCACCTGTTACCTTGTTTATGCAGCGGAATGGAAGGTATGGGTCAGAGATCAGCAGAACCACCAAGAGATGGATCCTCCAAAGGCTCACACACGCACGCACAGGAAAGTGGCTGCTAGACCGAGCAAGAAGGAGGCGCAGAGAGAGAGAGTTGGCGGCGCAGAGGGTTAGAAGAATTAGACAGCTAGGTCTGATTTTATTCATTAAAATCCCTTCTAGTTCTCATGGGCTTTTGGGCCAATTCTCAGTTCTGATTAAATCCCTTGGATTTAATCAGGCCCTTTAGTCTCTCTAAGTACAGTAAATGCCTAGCACTTTTACCGTACTTCTGCTAAACCGTTCCTACACATTTTCCCGTTAGCTTAGGCGTGTGACCCATATGGGATCATATAATAAAGGCAATAAGTCCAAGACTTATAGATCATGAGCGGACTCTAGCAAGCCATCATGACCCCCAGTATTATATGACTTATGTCTGATCATTGACATACTCTTACTTTCTAGAGACAGTACCGAGATTACTGGACACAATTCCAACAATCTCCCACTTGTACTGGAATCTCTGTATTCATAATCCTTTTGTCACAATATCTCGATTAGTCATAAGGCAAGATTAGTGTCATCCTTATAAAGCCTAATCTTGTTCATCGGACTCTGATTTGATACTGACAATCCAAACGACTCGGGAAAGTCCGTTTGAGCATGGCCATGCATTTTCCAGTATTCAAATCTCCAATTGGCCTAGAGATATTCACTCCATTTATATTGGAGGGACAAATCCCGTCTTGTTCCATCACTGTAAACTACTCATTTCATAATACACCCAAACAAGGTCCTTATAACTATCGCTTAACGACAGCATTAGACAATGATCAAAGCGCATTAGTTCATGTGCAGTCACATGCATGCGAACTCAGGTCTAAGGACTATACTCTATAGTCGTAGTAAGAATCTCTTATGACACAGATATAAATATCCTGAAGAGTTCTTATAATCGGGTCTTGTCCGGTCGTATGTACCCTACATACACCTATGTACTGACTTCGATGCCGCGCATCTATGACTCACTGAGACTTTGTCATAAGTAACATACCAATCTAGTCTCACACGGTTGTTGGTGTTCCAATTTCAACAACCTTCGACTAGGGACATGATGATATAAGCCATCTATCAAATATAGGGTCTCACGATCAAGCTAAATGACTTTGATAACTCAAGATCAAGTCACTTACTTCGATGACCTATAAAATGGTTCATATCACTTTGGAACGATTATTTCATCACAGTTAAAATAATCTTGAAATAATAATTTCATTAAACATAAAATGTTTTACAAGAACATATCAATAACTAAATAAAGCCCTCATACTCCCACTCAAATTTAGATTACATTTCAATGTCTCTAATGCCTACAGCTTCAGTCAGGAACTCGAGCTTAGGTCTTGGGAGTGGCTTTGTCAATGGATCAGCGACGTTATCATCTGTCTGAACTCGGCTGATCTTGACTTCCTTTCTATTAATGATGTCACGTATCAAGTGAAATCTTCTTAGAACATGCTTGGATTTCTGGTGTGATCTTGGTTCCTTTGCCTGAGCTATAGCACCATTGTTATCACAAAACAGTGCCAGAGGCTCAGCCGCATTTGGTATCACACCTAGTTCAATAATGAACTTTCGTATCCAAACAGCTTCCTTCGCTGCTTCTGAAGCGGCGATATATTCAGCTTCTGTAGTGGAATCAGCAACGGTGTCTTGCTTGGAGCTTCTCCAACTGATTGCACCGCCATTCAGACAAAAGATATAACCGGACTGTGACCGGAAATCATCTTGGTCTGTCTGGAAACTTGCGTCCGTGAATCCACTGACTTGAAGCACATCACTTCCACCGTATACCAAGAACTTGTCCTTAGTATGTCTTAGATACTTCAGGATGTTCTTGACGGCAATCCAATGGTTTTCACCTGGATTTGACTGGTATCTACTCGTCATGCTCAATGCATAAGCAACATCAGGACGAGTACAAATCATGGCATACATGACATATCCTATTGCAGATGCATAAGGAATATTCTTCATGCGCTCAAGCTCAGCAGCCGTCGTAGGGCTCTGCTTCTTGCTTAGCGTTGTGCCATGTACCATTGGCGTGAAGCCCTTCTTGGAATCTTTCATGCTGAATCTTTGTAGAACTTTGTCAATGTATGAATCTTGACACAAGCCTATCAGCCTTCTAGATCTATCCCGGTAGATCCTGATTCCAAGAACGTATGCGGCTTCACCCATGTCTTTCATGGAAAAACAACTTCCAAGCCAGTCCTTTACTGACTTCAGCATTGGACCGTCGTTTCCGAGAAGCAGTATGTCATCGACATACAGAATAAGAAATACTATCTTGCTCCCACTAGTTTTCTTATACACGCATTGTTCCTCTTCGTTTCTGATGAAGTCAAATTGCTTGATTGCTTCATCAAAACGAAGATTCCAGCTCCTCGATGCTTGCTTCAATCCATAAATGGATTTATGAAGCTTGCATACTTTCCCAGCATTCTTTGGATCTATGTAACCGTCAGGTTGTGTCATATACACATCCTCTTCCAGAATTCCATTCAGGAAGGCGGTTTTCACGTCCATCTGCCAAATTTCATAATCATGAAAAGCTGCAGTTGCTAGTAGAATCCGAATAGATTTCATCATAGCCACTGGTGAATAGGTTTCATCGTAATCCACACCGTGAACTTGTCTGAAACCTTTTGCCACCAACCTGGCTTTATAAATCTGGACATTTCCATCCACGTCAATCTTCTTCTTGAAGATCCATTTGCACTCGATGGCTTTTACACCAGCGGGTAATCAACCAACGAAAATACTTGGTTGATCGACATGGAGTCCATTTCGGAATCTGTGGCCTTACGCCACTTAGAGGAATCTGGGCCCATCATGGCTTGATTGAAGTTCAATGGTTCATCACCATCAATGATCAGAAGATCATGACAGTTAGTCACGAGGAATCCTTGATATCTCTCGGGTTCGTGACGGATCCTCCCGGATCTTCGAACTTCAGGTACCACAGGTTCAGGCTCTACAATTTCTTGTAGGTCCTCCTGCTGCTCTTCCTCATTAGGTTGAGCAGTATCCTGTTCATTTTGAATTTCTTCAAGCAGTACCTTACTCCCACTGTCTTTCTTAGAGAGAAACTCCCTCTCAAGAAAGTTACAATCCCGGGCAACAAAGATCTTGTTCTCGGAACGTAGATAGAAGTAATAAGCCTTGGTTTCCTTCGGATAACCAATGAAGTAGCATTTATCAGACTTTGGTGTAAGCTTGTCTGAGATTAATCTCTTGACATAGGCTTCACAACCCCAAATTCTTAGATAAGACAACACTGGAGCCACTCCAGTCCATAATTCATATGGTGTCTTTGCTACTGCTTTCGATGGCGCTCTATTTAGAGTGAACACTGCTGTTAGCAGAGCATATCCCCAAAGGGATATTGGAAGGTCTGTGTGACTCATCATAGATCGAACCATATCCAATAAGGTCTGATTTCTCCTCTCAGACACACCATTCCATTGAGGTGTTCCAGGAGGAGTGAGTTGGGACACGATCCCACACTCTCTTAGATGATCACTGAATTCTTGGCTTAAGTATTCTCCTCCTCGGTCGGACCGAAGAGCCTTAATGCTTTTGCCAAGTTGGTTCTGTACTTCATTTTGGAATTCTCTGAACTTCTCAAAAGATTCATACTTATGTTTCATTAAATAAACATATCCATACCTACTGAAATCATCAGTGAAGGTAATGAAGTACTGATAGTTTCCTCTTGCATTTGTGGACATTGGGCCACACACATCTGTGTGTATCAGGCCCAATAAGTCACTGGCCCTCTCGTTAGGTTTATTAAAGGGGGCCCGTGTCATTTTGCCCATCATGCAGGATTCGCATTTCTCACATGACTCAAAGTCAAATGAGCCAAGAAGTCCATTCGAATGGAGCCTCTTGATGCGTTTCTCGCTGATGTGCCCTAAACGACAATGCCATAGAAACGTTCGGTTCTCCTCATTAGGTTTGAACCGTTTGGTATCAATGTTATAAATTGGCGCGGATTGATCAAGTATGTAAAGCCCATTCGTAAGAGGGGCACAACCATAGAACAAATTGTTGCGATTGAAGGAACATAATTTATTCTTAACTGAAAAATCATAACCTTCCAAATCCAACAAAGAAATTGAAATAATATTTCTGCTTATCGCAGGTACAAAATAACAATTATTGAGTTCTAAAACCAATCCCGAAGGTAAAGACAACAAGTATGTGCCTACAGCTAGTGCAGGAACTTTCTCTCCATTCCCAACTCGTAGCTCCACTTGTCCTTGCTTCAGCCTTCTACTGTTGCTGAGTGCCTGCATATTAGTACAAATATGAGCCCCACAACCAGTATCCATAACCCATGAGGTATTATCAGAAGTAGTTGTATTAACTTCTATAACAAAAATACCTGATGAAGAAGTCTCGAGAGTCTTCTTCTTCAATTCCTTTAGACCTTCTTGGAATTTCTTACATTCTCTCCTCCAATGCCCTGGTTCTTTACAGAACCTGCAGATGTCAGTAGGCCCAGCCTTAGACTTGGGCTTGGGCTTTGGCGTGTCCTTGTCCGAGACTTGGACAGCCTTAGCCTTTCCCTTATCCTTAGCAGAGGATTTCTTAAAGCCCTTGCCCTTCTGTACCATAAGCACATTGGGGTCCTTGGCGGTTTTCCTCAAGTTGGGCTCTGCAGTCTTGAGCATTCCGTGAAGCTCAGGCAATGTCTTACTCAAGCCATGCATATTAAAGTTCAGAATGAACTGATCATAGCTTGCAGGTAAAGACTGCAGAACGATGTCGCAGGCAAGTTCCTGGCTGATAGGGCAGTCGAGTTTCTGAAGATGATCGAGATAACCCATCATCTTCAAGACATGAGGACTCACTGCCGCATTTGCAGCCAACTTACAGTCTAAGAGGTTCTTCACTGTCTGAAACCTCTCAGTCCTTGCTTGCTCCTGAAAAAGCGATTTCAGGCTTGCCATTATCTCGATGGGTGACAACACACTCTCGAACTGCATTTGCAGCTCAGCAGTCATTGTCGCCAACATCAGGCAATAGACATCATTTTCATCTGACGAATGCTTTTCCCAAGCATTATGCAGAGTCCTGGCGGCATTGTTAGGAGGCCTCTCGGGGAGGGGATCACGAAGGACATAATCCTTCTTCTCCTGCTTGAGGACCAGCCTCAAGTTCCTTGACCACGTCAGGAAGTTCGTTCCAGTCAGCTTCTCCTTCTCGAGAACAGACCGGATTGAGAATGTGTTTTGAGTGCTTGTAGTAGTCATAGCTGAAATATAAGATAAAAAGGTTATTAGTTAATATGTTCAATATGATTAATCTTGTATTATACTTAATATGATTAATCACGCATTATATTCAATAACATAAGTTACCCTCAATAGAATATAATGATTCCAAGATCCACATATAACTAAGATCAAAGTGGGCCACTGGCCATCACCCAACCTTAGCTTATATCGGTAAGCCCTATGTCGGCTAATTATATCCGTGATATAACTCTTGGTTGTGAATCTGGGCCCGAGGCCCAATCCACTCTGATGTCTCAAGGCCCGGGACTCCCGATGGCCTAGTCAAGAAAACCAGACTATACAGTCATGTAATCATTAATGTCTGGGACTCCCAATGACATTTATGAATCACAAACCGTCTTATCCACGCAAAAATAGACACCCTCACACTGTAAGGCCATGAGTACAATTGAATGGGCTTCGACAGCTGACATAGACTGGACAAGACATCCAACGCTTGATATTATTTGAGGTTCGTAGGTTTATTAAAATTTCATCCCAAAATAGAAGATTACTATTTTGGGAAACTTTCCATTTTGGGAAACCTACTATTTTTGGAAACTTTCTAAAATTAGAAACTTTTAATTATAGAAATTTCCTAAAATCCAAAACATGCAAATCTAGAAACTTCTAATTTAAGAAACTTTCTAATTTCAGATTTTGAAAAACATATTAATTTAAAAAATCGATTTTTATAATTTTATAAAAATAAATTTTAAATTAATTCTGAAGAAAAGACTCAAATAATTGGCCCAATTGTTTTAACTTCTTGGCCCGAGGCCCAAGAATTGGTTCATGTCCAAGACATAACCCAATTGCCCAATTAAATGACATAACCGGTCTGGTTCATTAAAATTGGTCTTAACCAAAATTAATTACTACGATGACCACAATTGTCAACCGGTTATTTACTAAACCGGATTTTCTCAATTTATTTGGTCCAACCAAATCAAATTAGAAAATCACTGGTTCAGGCACAAAATCCAATTTTTTCGACTTTGGATTTCTTATCCCGGTTTAACCAGAACTTAATAAATTTATTAAGTCTGTTTATTAAACCGTGACGATTAATTTTTAATCAGTTTTAAACCGAACCATTAACCGAACCGAACCGATTGGTCACGAACCGATCACGGTCGTGACCTAGCTTCGCGATCGAGAAACGATCGTCCAGCCGCAAGCCATCATGCTTCCGCGGCGGGTCGATGC
Organism: Orychophragmus violaceus; assembly: GCA_030180135.1. Classification (NCBI taxonomy): domain Eukaryota; kingdom Viridiplantae; phylum Streptophyta; class Magnoliopsida; order Brassicales; family Brassicaceae; genus Orychophragmus; species Orychophragmus violaceus. Next base: position 31,455,344 of record CM058233.1, read on the forward strand.
TCGGGACGGGATGGGACGGTCGGGCCGTGCGATCGGGACGAGACAGCCGGGCCATCTCTCGCGATCGGACGGGATATGATCGGGCGATCGCGGCCGAGAGATGCAGGACGCGTACGGCCCAACTCTCGCGATCAACTCGACCACGCGACTCGATCCAACGATCGGTCCGTGAGTCAGCCGATCCGGACGTGTGATCCGACACCGATCAACACTCCGACGCATACCGATTCATATAGATCGGATCATGCGATTTCTTGTTTGTTTAGGTTTTAATTCTTTGTTTCTTAAGTGTTTTCTCTTATCAGTAGATTGATTCAAAACACCTCTTAAAACAATCCTAAACATGATTCTAAACAAGAAAAACCACAGAACCAATGGCTCTGATACCACTGTTGGATCGTTTAGTGTCTCCTGATTCAATTCTCAGATTGATTCATCCTACTAAACATGCAGATCTAGGTTCTCTTGATTAGAAACATAATAGATCTCACCTGTTACCTTGTTTATGCAGCGGAATGGAAGGTATGGGTCAGAGATCAGCAGAACCACCAAGAGATGGATCCTCCAAAGGCTCACACACGCACGCACAGGAAAGTGGCTGCTAGACCGAGCAAGAAGGAGGCGCAGAGAGAGAGAGTTGGCGGCGCAGAGGGTTAGAAGAATTAGACAGCTAGGTCTGATTTTATTCATTAAAATCCCTTCTAGTTCTCATGGGCTTTTGGGCCCAATTCTCAGTTCTGATTAAATCACTTGGATTTAATCAGGCCCTTTAGTCTCTCTAAGTACAGTAAATGCCTAGCACTTTTACCGTACTTCTGCTAAACCGTTCCTACACATTTTCCCGTTAGCTTAGGCGTGTGACCCATATGGGATCATATAATAAAGGCAATAAGTCCAAGACTTATAGATCATGAGCGGACTCTAGCAAGCCATCATGACCCCCAGTATTATATGACTTATGTCTGATCATTGACATACTCTTACTTTCTAGAGACAGTACCGAGATTACTGGACACAATTCCAACAATTTTTTCAAATTTCCGATGTGAAAGTATAGATATATACGGACCCACTCCCCCTCCCTTTTTGAGAGGGGGTACAGTTGGACCGATCAAAATATCGGCTGCCTATGTACCCTTTTCTAGGATTAAGCCGTCTGGTAGTTTATGTTTATTCTTTTTAGACGTTTCGTATTCTCTGTTTAGTAGTGTCACCTAAGATGCATTGCGTTCAAGCCTTTCAGTATCCTGACGTTGTACATAGTTTCGAGTTCGTACACTCCGGGGTGAATCTCTTTTGTGATTCTATATGGTTTGTCCCCGTCTAATCCGGTTCTTCGAACCGTCAGATTGCTCCATGTTTTCCTTAGGACTAACTCTCCTTCAAAGAAATTTTGATTGTGACCGCTCGTCTAATGGGATTGGCAATTCCTCTCTGGTTTCTTGTCTGTCAATCGCGCTCGTTGTTTCAGGGATTATTCTGAGTCGGCTGTCCTCTGCTTCCCCAAATTATCCTGACCCCAAAGGGCATCAGGAACTTTAGACAGAGATGATAGGTCGATGGGACCTTATTGGTCTCTCCGGCTTGTACTGGCAACTTAATCGTCCCGAGAGTTATCGTTGCATCTCTAGGAAATCCCCCCAACGATGATGGGATAGGTAATACTTCGTTCAAGCTTACGTTCATTCTCCTTAAGGTATAACTGAAGATCACGTCCACAGAGCTGCATGTGTCGACTAGGATCCTTGGTATACTGCGAGCTTTGATGATTAGTTCAATGAAAAGATGACCATTGCTTGGTTGAACGATTCCCAAAATCCAAATGTCCTCGAATGTTATCATGTGGTTCGGGATCTGATAGGGAATATTCCAATGTGCACTTCTCCTTGCTTGTCTTTGGTAGTCATTAACTCTTGACGGCTGTCAGGGATAAGGATTGAAGGATGGCCTTGTCAGTTGTTTGCCTTAGGATCTTTGTCGTTTCTTCTCTCCAATCTGTTATTGCCAGTTTTCGTTGGTTCTTCTCGAGGGTTTTGCTCTTGGTCATTCTGATTCGGCTTGTTTCTCTTTCTTTCCTTATTAGGCCGACCTCTGGTTTCATTGTCGTTGATGTCTTTGACACTTACTGCGTCACTCAGTTCTCTGGCCACGAGTTTTGTTGCGAGTCTAATGCCTAGCCCGAAATAGTCGACGGTGTGGTGTCCGTACGATTGATGATACTCGCAGAACGCTTTTTCTTCGTACGAGTTAGAGTTCCTTGTGCACATATTCCATGGACCATTTCCTTGTTCAGCCGATCCGCTTCCTCACTCGTTTAAGCTGACGTGATAGTTGTGCGACCCACCCATTTTATCATGTCGCGCGTTGCTACTCATTCTCGAACTTTTTTGTCAATGCTTCCATTTCTTCTTGATAGACTATGAAGTGTATCACTCTATGCAAGGCGTCCTCCATAGTTTGAGTTATGTTCAGCTAGATTTCCTTCTTGAAGTCTGATTCGTACCAAAGTGCTTTCTCTAGCGCGTCAATGCCAAATTTGTCGCCACCTTCTTGATTATTTCGATAAACTTCCTTAGGCTCTTCGTCGGTCTATGATTCATCGACCATATATCAACGTCAGAGGTCTTCCGGTCCTTGAATATCAAGTATTGTTTCATGAATTCTGAGGATAGCTGTTGAAGCTATCAATGAAGTCACGTTCCAGCCTGGAGAACCATTCGAGTGCCTCCCCTTTCAGATGTTCCACAAACAAGAGGCAGTAACCGGCGTCCTTCTATCTTTCCATTAGATTAGCTCTTGTCACTACTATGCGGAAAGCCATCATGTGAGGCTTCAGATTAATCGTTCTGTCATAGCTTGGGTTTCTGAGTTTGCCTGGATTTTGGATTCGTGCTTCTGTGATTCGAGTTGTGAACGGTGTCTTTCATGTCTTCTCCAGGACATGATCGATCTCTGGTGCAGCGCACATTTCCCTGTGAACTTGCGATCTTATTGCTTTAATTTTTTGGTTGTTTGTGCCAGCGTGACTCTAAGCTCATTGAGTTCGTTTCGCTTTTTTTTATTTGTCTCCGTTAAAGTGACTCGTTTCTTCGAGTCTGTTGGATGTTTCCATCTTCCTCTAGGAATTCGTCGTCGCTCCGTTCGGGGACGTACCGATTAACCACTATATTTTCTTCCTCGTCGTCGAATTATTTTTCAGCTGGGTTTTAATGTAAGGTCGGATCTTTGTCTCCCCAATCCTCGACATCGATTGGCATTGCAAACCTCTGCGGTTGGATCAACGGTGGAGGATTTGTTGTGTTGGGTCTAGCCGCGGGAGGAGTCAGTCCGTTTGAGATTTTCGAACGATGTTGCAAAAGGTTTCTTGTTGAGTCATCGGGAGTCGAGAAATCGAGTAATCTACGTTTGGTTAGGGCGAATTTCACCGTCTAAGTGTTCCGTGCTTGGTTTTCGGATCTAAGTCTCTCGAGTTGCTCCATGATCGTGCTATTTGCCTTTTCTTTTTACTCAGTCTTCTGCCTCAGCGCTGCTACCATCTCTTTTAACTCGGTCAGCGTCACGTGGACTATTGCATCAGTTGCGGTTGTGTCTGCAATGATGTCGTTTGTCACAGTATTTGTAATACCCTGTATCAAGAATGGGTCAACGGGCAGTCAAGAAGTCGACGAGGGGCATTTTCGTAATTTCCAGAAGATGAAGGGTATTTTGGTAAATCTACCAAAATACGAGCCAGAAGCTAAGACGGGCCAAATGTTATTCTTTTTAAGTAAAGAAAATATTTAGAAGACCAAGAAAGGTGGAAACGGAGATTAAACTAGTTTTTCGGGTTATCGGGAATGGAAACCGATAAAACCGACAAAACTTGTAAAATTCATTACAGGAGCTACGGGTGTCCGTTTGAAGTGATTAAAATTGCTAAATTCATCTAAGAGCATCTAGAATCTGAAAGGAAGGCTTGGTGGATTTATAGAAGCAGATAAAGAGTTTTTAAAATATTAAACCTTAAACCAGTTTTTCCGAGGAACTGATATAATGTTCGGGGAAGCGAGAAGACCTTCTAAACTCCACCAAAAATTATGAAATTTGTACCACAGCCTCATGAGAAGATGTAGAAGCCGCGGTTAAAAGTATTCAGTAAGATTCAATGCCTAGATTAAGTTACATATTTTAGATCATTAATGGGTGATTAGTGGCTAAAAATCCAAAATAAATTCTTTGGAGCTTGGGCTTGAACCAGGGTATTTAGGTCTGATTGCTAAGATCATATTGGACCCAAATCCATCTCAGTATGAAGAATGAGCCACGAAATCCAGCCCAAGAATTTTAGAAGCTTCTTGGTATGTTAGGTTCATGAATCTAAAAGTGGTGTGTTGTCATCAATCCAAGGGCTGCATGGAGGAGGCTACAAGTGGATGGTGGATGCTCAAATGCATTGTTTTTGGATGGTTTTTGGTGAGGAGGTCGTGGCACAAGATGGAGGAAGAAGAGAAGACAAATGGAGGGTGAAGATCACTCCACTTTTACTATATAAGGAGACCTTCCCCCTCCCATTTTCTTCACACCAAACTCACAAAGAGTAAAGAGAAGTAAAGAAGAGAGAAAGAAGAGAGGGAGAAGAGAGGGAGAAGGGAGGAAGAAGAAGAAGAAGAAGGAGGCGGCAAGAAGAAGGAGGAGGAGGAGGAGCCGGGAGAAGAAGAAGAAGGAGGAGCCGGAGGGGAGAGAGAGAGAGGAGTGAGAATAAATAAATAAAAGAAAGATGGGGAAAGGAAAATTAATACGTCGGAATATTCTAAAGAATATTCTTCGGAAATAAAATTTTCCGACGTAATAATCTTCCCGATAAACCGGATTTCTTTTATTTAGAAATAGAATAGACGGTTGTAGTAGACATCATACGAGGGTTGTACTGAGGTTCGGGATCACGAAGGTCAACGGCATGGTCAAGTGCGGGTCAAGGTCGGGTCAAAGAGACGGAGGTTCGGGGAAGGTTCGGGTTAGCGTCGGGTTCATGCCGGGTCTCGTTGTTCCGCTAGTCCGTCAATCCGTCCGTCATCATAATAGCAATGTGAGTCGACTCAAAACACCGTAGAGTAGTATTGCATATAGATCATAAAACGAGAAACCGTAGATTAAGTAATTGCATACCCGGATATAAATTGATGGCGTTTGAGAATTGAATTGACGGATTAACAATAAACCGGTTAGGGGGTTGAGACGCATACTAGGATCGTAAGATTAAACGAATTAAACTTGTTGTGTGCCGTTAGGTTGGTAGTAACGTTGTGTGATGCATACATATAGTCGTTGTATGATAGGGCCGTATATGCATATATATCTATGTATGAAAAACGATCTAAAATGAATCTAAGTACGGAAATTAAGACGCTATAAAATACGGAAGTAAACTTAACAAACGTATAGCATATGGAATGATACTTGGTTAAGGTTTAATGATAAAGGAATGAATGGAATAAATAAATGGTGAGACGTCGGGGAGTTTAGTATAAGCTACTAGCTCTAAACCGACGGATCGGGGAGTTGATAAAAGATACCTAGGAAAGGTTAAGAAAAGAAAGTGTTGAGATTGGGAGCCGTCTACGGGTTAGCAATCCGCTAATCCAAGGTAGCGGACGATAAAGAGATATGAGCCGTCTACGGGTTAGCAATCCGCTAATCCAGTGTAGCGGACGTGAATGAGTTAAAAGACATTAGAAACCCTAATAGGCTTGCTTGTGTGATGATTGTTTGTATTGTGTGGTTGCGTGTTTGGGGTTGTTAAGCTTTGTTGTGCAGGCCTATTAGATTGTCTCGGTATTGGGCCGAGCGAGCGGTGGGGCGGGTGTGTGTGTAGACTTGCGGGGTGCGGTGATGAGATGGTGGTTAATGGTTGTTCGAGTCTGATTGATTGCTAGAGTCCGAGCGAGTCTGCGTGTTTACTTTTCTGCACTAGGACTCTAGGGTGCGTTAGATCCCGCAAGTCTAGGTGATTGGAGACGTTCTGGTACTTCCGACCCGATTGGATCCTCGGGAAGTTGCTTAACCGGATCATGGTAATTTCGGTTATGGCGTTAACCTATGGAGTGACGTCTGTAGGTGTGTAGTCCGGAGAACACGGGGTCGCGTCCTAGGGCCGGACTGCATGGAAGCTCGGGTTGCCGGGGGTAACCGGAGTCACTGCGTATCGATGGACGGAGAACAGTGTCCTGGATCGTGAGACTTGGTGTTAACATCTGGGAGTCGAGAGGGTTTGTTACCATATCAGTAATGGTGGAAACCCGTGGAAGTTACCAAGAAGCGTAAGGGCCCAGTGGTGTGTTGATGATGATGATGGTGTTGCGCGATAGATAGATCGAGTCTAATCGAGAGCATGTGCCGCGGCAATGCTCTCGATTTCCTTCATTGACGTGATGTGTTGTTATTATTGAATTGCTTGTGTGTTGTGAAGCTCATCACGTCTTGGTAGCACATGATCAGCTATTATACTTGATTGTTATTTTGGGTTTTGGGCGGGATTATTAGATTGTTAGAAGCCGTAGTGGGGAGCCGTCTCACTGGGTAATCTTAGATTGCTCATTAGACTCTTTTGTGTTTTTCAGGTTTGGCGTAGCTTGGCGGACGCGTAGGACGCTCGGAGTAGTCTCGGGTTGGCATTGGGTATCGGTGTGGAGTTTACACATTTTGACTGTTACTTTCGGTTTCAGACTTTGTTGGGATCCCGTTAAATGTTTTGTGTATTAGACTGTATATTATTATGAATGAGATTTATATATTTTCAAATAATAAAAACGGAACAATTCCCTGATACACGGTTTCGTCCGAACCGAACACAACTCGTGGAAGTGGTACAGGTTGAAAAGCTTTGTATCACGGAAGCGAGGTAAACGGAGTTAAGGACGGTTTGGTTCGAGCCTTTGTCTCAAACCGGACTGCCTTTGACTTCGTATTGTGACAAACTCTTCCTGTATGACTGCTCGGGTTCGATCGGTCATGTTCTTGTTTGATTGTTGGCCGGTCAGCTCGTCGGTCAGCGGTAAACGGGAAGGGGGCGTTACAAAAGGTGGTATCAGAGCATGGTTCGTCATGGGTTCGAATATTCCGGTTTTTCAAAGTTTTCAATGTTTTATCGAGTCAAATGTGTCGCCAATTCAACCATTAGGAATCCGAGTCGCGTTCGTCAATCCGGGGAAATGGGTATTTTATTAAAATTGTGCTAATCATTTGGTATTTTATTGCAGTCACGCAGCAGAGTTGTCCTAGGGGGATTGGTGTGTGTGTGGGTTGCGACGACAAGATAAGGGACATCAGTATGGATGACCATAAGTCCGGTGGATCTACCCCAGCTAGTCAAGGTCCGTACTCCCAACATGTGGAATGTTCCCGTAAATTGCAGCTTACTCGGAGTATGTGGTTGCCGGTGCCGAGCCCGTTACCACTCCACCCATTCCATAGCCGCCTTATGATACGATTACATCCGGAGTACTACCGTCAGTAGCACGCACCGTCGACATTCATCCCTAATGACATGGCGATAAAATACATCCTCGGGGTATGGGAGCTATCACCGCCTGCTATTCGACCACCAGTTCGACGCATTGGACTCTTCGTTCCTTACCCGCGGAGACACGTGTCTTTCATTTCCATTCGGTGTCGGTAGTTTGGCCAAGCATATCAGTCACCACCGCATTGACGCCGATTCCGACTTACCACATTTGCGGCCGAGGTGAACATTGTGCTCCTTTCTGTCATAACCGAGACCGAGTCGCTCCGCCACCACCACCACACTCATTCCATCCTCCTGGTACACCTGTCTATTAGTATCCACATGAGTTGTACCCCTCATGTTGGAGATTAGGAAATAGATTAGGCCCAGGTAAGTAAGGGCTCTAACTCGCTTTTGATGTGTGTATATCGGCTTGCGTTCGTCTCTAACGATTCAGTTGTGTGTAGCAGTGTTTCGTTTGGGACGGATTGGTAACCGCGAGTATGTAGACTCCGACGGACATACGTATTTAAAACTCTATGTGGTGAATAGATGTTTTATTTACGTAGTGGATGTGGAGTATTCGGTATTTTTCGTTTAAGTAACGAAGTGATCTTATTGCATGAGTTGGGATAATAAATGCAATATGGTTATACCGTGAAAGCAAATGATGATCCGATGAGACGGTTACTACGACCCTAAGAGACGACCGTAATTGCCGATTTGTTTGATTGATTGATTGTGTGTGATTGATTGCTTTGCTAGGGTGTTAGAATGTTGAATTGATTGATGCATTGATTGCCCGCTAGGTTGGTAGTTGTTGATTTTGAATCTCTGCATTTCGTTTAAATCGCTAGGTTGCTAGAAAGTGATTTTTTTTTTTTTTTTTTTTGAATAGCGAGATCGTTTGGTTTGCTTGGTAGAATTGTTTTTGGTAAGCCTAGAATTGATAAAGCGGTTTTTAGAAAACTTATTCGAGATTGAGCGGAATTATAAGATATTGTTTATTAGCCACATGTGACCATTGGGTCCGTGACTAAATACCAATATCTCTATAAGGAAGCGATATCGGGAGTATGTTAAAAAGGTCTAACCGTGTTGGTGTTGTTGAGGATGTAGGACGTGATGGACGAGTTGACGAGGACACGAGACCGAACCTGAACCCGAGAGGCGAGATGTTATTTCAGGGAACAGTTTGACCCGAGCCTGCAAGAAAGTCAGTGTGGATTCAGAAAGGAGTTTGGGTAGTAATGGTAGAAAGAAGCAAGGCGAATGAGTTCAAGAAGATAGCAATGAGATTCAGAAGCATCAGAGTCGATGGAAGAGTTCGTTCGGGGATATCAATGGGAAGAGAAGTTTTGAGAATCGATGAAGTGTGGAGATCAGTGATTGAGGATTTCGAGACATACATGAGTATGGCGGATTCATTGGAAGGAGGAACATCAATCCTATCAGAACATTAGTGGGAAGCGATAAGTATTAAAGGCGGAATAAGTATCCGGGGTTGAGGACGAGGCAATGTTGCGTAATCAAGAAGGTCGAATCAGAGTGGGGAAGTCAGAATATCGGTTAAGGAGATCATCAGATGGCGAAGATGGAGTCAGGAGTCAGACTGAAGCATTAAGACGAAACCAATGGTCCGAAATCGGAAATGAGTCGGAAAGTCCAATGGCGATGAAGAATCAGGAAGCGATCAGAAATCAGACAAGTCGGTGTCAGGAGTTCAAAGTGACATCGTGTTAGGGTTGCGCACAACTGCATAGCAGGGAGTCATCTGGGCATCGGAAGTATGAGTTTGGAAACCATAGACAGAATCAACGAAGTAATCAAATGGAGAAGCTGGGATTGAATGAGAGTCAAGCCATTTCGCGTGGGAAGTTCAAAGATGTCAATGTGCTGAGAATGGGCGCAAAACCAAGGTTCAAGAATCAGTGGAAGCATCGGGATTGTAACTACAAATTCAGAGTTCAAGCAGTATCGTGTGGCGAAGAAGGAAACAAGACTCAGAATGGAGTCGTACAGTCAAGAGAAATGAATATGTCATCAGAGAGAAGTTCGGTGTAGCGACGTTTGTGCAAACCAGTGGGTTGAAAGTCAGTAGGCATCGGAAGAGCGGGGTTACCATGAGATCAGAGCGTAAGAAGCAAAGCAGAGTTGGATTGAAATCAAAGACCGAGTGAAGCAGTTCAATCACGACCGTTGGTATTGAAAATCAAGATCGGAGTCTGTAAACCGGGAAGATGTGAAACCAGAAGTGATCGTGAGTTAAGTTTTTGGTATGGGAAGTTCGAGATGACCGCGTGAGCAAGATGGTGTTTCAGAATTCAGTACGCATCGAAAGTATAGTTCAGTCAATTCAGCGTTCGGGTGTTGGAGCAGACATATCGGTTTCAGAAGTGGTAACTTACGGGGTTCAGTTCCGATTCGAAGTTAGTAAGTAACGGAGAATTCGGGGACCGAATTCCTGTAAGTGGGGAAGAATGTAATACCCTGTATCAAGAATGGGTCAACGGGCAGTCAAGAAGTCGACGAGGGGCATTTTCGTAATTTCCAGAAGATGAAGGGTATTTTGGTAAATCTACCAAAATACGAGCCAGAAGCTAAGACGGGCCAAATGTTATTCTTTTTAAGTAAAGAAAATATTTAGAAGACCAAGAAAGGTGGAAACGGAGATTAAACTAGTTTTTCGGGTTATCGGGAATGGAAACCGATAAAACCGACAAAACTTGTAAAATTCATTACAGGAGCTACGGGTGTCCGTTTGAAGTGATTAAAATTGCTAAATTCATCTAAGAGCATCTAGAATCTGAAAGGAAGGCTTGGTGGATTTATAGAAGCAGATAAAGAGTTTTTAAAATATTAAACCTTAAACCAGTTTTTCCGAGGAACTGATATAATGTTCGGGGAAGCGAGAAGACCTTCTAAACTCCACCAAAAATTATGAAATTTGGACCACAGCCTCATGAGAAGATGTAGAAGCCGCGGTTAAAAGTATTCAGTAAGATTCAATGCCTAGATTAAGTTACATATTTTAGATCATTAATGGGTGATTAGTGGCTAAAAATCCAAAATAAATTCTTTGGAGCTTGGGCTTGAACCAGGGTATTTAGGGCTGATTGCTAAGATCATATTGGACCCAAATCCATCTCAGTATGAAGAATGAGCCACGAAATCCAGCCCAAGAATTTTAGAAGCTTCTTGGTATGTTAGGTTCATGAATCTAAAAGTGGTGTGTTGTCATCAATCCAAGGGCTGCATGGAGGAGGCTACAAGTGGATGGTGGATGCTCAAATGAATTGTTTTTGGATGGTTTTTGGTGAGGAGGTCGTGGCACAAGATGGAGGAAGAAGAGAAGACAAATGGAGGGTGAAGATCACTCCACTTTTACTATATAAGGAGACATTCCCCCTCCCATTTTCTTCACACCAAACTCACAAAGAGTAAAGAGAAGTAAAGAAGAGAGAAAGAAGAGAGGGAGAAGAGAGGGAGAAGGGAGGAAGAAGAAGAAGAAGAAGGAGGCGGCAAGAAGAAGGAGGAGGAGGAGGAGCCGGGAGAAGAAGAAGAAGGAGGAGCCGGAGGGGAGAGAGAGAGATAAAGGAGAGAGAAAGAAGAGAGAGAGTGGAAATAAATAAAAGAAAGATGGGGAAAGGAAAATTAATACGTCGGAATATTCTAAAGAATATTCTTCGGAAAAGGAATTTTTCCGACGTAATAATCTTCCCGATAAACCGGATTTCTTTTATTTAGAAATAGGATAGATGGTTGTAGTAGACATCATACGAGGGTTGTCCGGAGGTTCGGGATCACGAAGGTCAACGGCATGGTCAAGTGCGGGTCAAGGTCGGGTCAAAGAGACGGAGGTTCGGGGAAGGTTCGGGTTAGCGTCGGGTTCATGCCGGGTCTCGTTGTTCCGCTAGTCCGTCAATCCGTCCGTCCGTCATCATAATAGCAATGTGAGTCGACTCAAAACACCGTAGAGTAGTATTGCATATAGATCATAAAACGAGAAACCGTAGATTAAGTAATTGCATACCCGGATATAAATTGATGGCGTTTGAGAGTTGAATTGACAATAAACCGGTTAGGGGGTTGAGACGCATACTAGGATCGTAAGATTAAACGGATTAAACTTGTTGTGTGCCGTTAGGTTGGTAGTAACGTTGTGTGATACATACATATAGTCGTTGTATGATAGGGCCGTATATGCATATATATCTATGTATGAAAAACGATCTAAAATGAATCTAAGTACGGAAATTAAGACGCTATAAAATACGGAAGTAAACTTAACAAACGTATAGCATATGGAATGATACTTGGTTAAGGTTTAATGATAAAGGAATGAATGGAATAAATAAATGGTGAGACGTCGGGGAGTTTAGTATAAGCTACTAGCTCTAAACCGACGGATCGGGGAGTTGATAAAAGATACCTAGGAAAGGTTAAGAAAAGAAAAGTGTTGAGATTGGGAGCCGTCTACGGGTTAGCAATCCGCTAACCCAAGGTAGCGGACGATAAAGAGATATGAGCCGTCTACGGGTTAGCAATCCGCTAATCCAGTGTAGCGGACGTGAATGAGTTAAAAGACATTAGAAACCCTAATAGGCTTGCTTGTGTGATGATTGTTTGTATTGTGTGATTGCGTGTTTGGGGTTGTTAAGCTTTGTTGTGCAGGCCTATTAGATTGTCTCGGTATTGGGCCGAGCGAGCGGTGGGGCGGGTGTGTGTGTAGACTTGCGGGGTGCGGTGATGAGATGGTGGTTAATGGTTGTTCGAGTCTGATTGATTGCTAGAGTCCGAGCGAGTCTGCGTGTTTACTTTTCTGCACTAGGACTCTAGGGTGCGTTAGATCCCGCAAGTCTAGGTGATTGGAGACGTTCTGGTACTTCCGACCCGATTGGATCCTCGGGAAGTTGCTTAACCGGATCATGGTAATTTCGGTTATGGCGTTAACCTATGGAGTGACGTCTGTAGGTGTGTAGTCCGGAGAACACGGGGTCGCGTCCTAGGGCCGGACTGCATGGAAGCTCGGGTTGCCGGGGGTAACCGGAGTCACTGCGTATCGATGGACGGAGAACAGTGTCCTGGATCGTGAGACTTGGTGTTAACATCTGGGAGTCGAGAGGGTTTGTTACCATATCAGTAATGGTGGAAACCCGTGGAAGTTACCAAGAAGCGTAAGGGCCCAGTGGTGTGTTGATGATGATGATGGTGTTGCGCGATAGATAGATCGAGTCTAATCGAGAGCATGTGCCGCAATGCTCTCGATTTCCTTCATTGACGTGATGTGTTGTTATTATTGAATTGCTTGTGTGTTGTGAAGCTCATCACGTCTTGGTAGCACATGATCAGCTATTATACTTGATTGTTATTTTGGGTTTTGGGCGGGATTATTAGATTGTTAGAAGCCGTAGTGGGGAGCCGTCTCACTGGGTAATCTTAGATTGCTCATTAGACTCTTTTGTGTTTTTCAGGTTTGGCGTAGCTTGGCGGACGCGTAGGACGCTCGGAGTAGTCTCGGGTTGGCATTGGGTATCGGTGTGGAGTTTACACATTTTGACTGTTACTTTCGGTTTCAGACTTTGTTGGGATCCCGTTAAATGTTTTGTGTATTAGACTGTATATTATTATGAATGAGATTTATATATTTTCAAATAATAAAAACGGAACAATTCCCTGATACACGGTTTCGTCCGAACCGAACACAACTCGTGGAAGTGGTACAGGTTGAAAAGCTTTGTATCACGGAAGCGAGGTAAACGGAGTTAAGGACGGTTTGGTTCGAGCCTTTGTCTCAAACCGGACTGCCTTTGACTTCGTATTGTGACAAACTCTTCCTGTATGACTGCTCGGGTTCGATCGGTCATGTTCTTGTTTGATTGTTGGCCGGTCAGCTCGTCGGTCAGCGGTAAACGGGAAGGGGGCGTTACAGTATTGCCCGTTGTGACGTTGCTCGTCGTAGTGTTATGTTATGCGGTGGCGTTGTCCATTCCATCGATCACCAGTTGGTGATCTGTCTTGTCTTCGTTTCCATCTCCGTTAGGGGCCATATCTTCGGATCTGCTACTCAGTGGTATTAAAGTGTAAGAAACTTTGATTCCCCACAGATGGCGCCAAATTATAAGAGTCAAAATGCACGGTCAATTTTTGTAGAGCAAAAATTTTAGGGAAAAAATGATTTCAAGAGTAAACAACACGACAAGAGACCCGAAGGATTTTTTATTGATAAGTTGATCGGTAACAAAGTACAAAGAGCAAAAGCTTAAGAAAAGTCTATGTCTATATGCTAGTGTTTTCGATATGGATTGATCGTAGGAAGTCGTTTGTCTTATATAGTCGCGGTGAGTCAGTTTCGAAGATGAATGCCTACAAGATTCCGAAAAACTTCTTGTTATCGTATATTCCATTTCTGTTGGGATTAACTTTTCGGCTCGGATTTTCCTCTTCCATCTCGGAATTATTTTCTCTTTTTATTCTTGAAGTTTATGTTTCCATTTTTGTAATTATCTATCCGCGTTCTAACTACCTAATGGGCCGAAGAGGGACGACTCAAGTCCGTTTGATCGTAAGTTTCTTAAATACAAGTCTTGTGGGTTAGGCCAAAGTTCGTATTTCGTATAACTTATGCGGAGATTCCATCAATGGCTGGGAATGTATAAGTCGTCGTTATGAAGATGGGTTACGGCTAGTTGCGCATTCGAAGGAAGACATGGGGAAATGTCCGAGCATTTAATTTATGCATAGCGTCCATTCGAAGAATATGTTGTGCTTGGAATTTCTGAAGAATTCATCTTGCTCAGAAATTCGGAGCAGTGGCTCATGCGTGTAAATTTCGAGCAAGGCCTTGTGCTCGGAAATTCCATGCAAGGCTTTGTGCTCAGAAATTCTGAGCAAGGACTTATGCTAGAAAATTTCGAGCAAGGCTTTGTGCTCGGAAATTATGAGCATGGGACCCTGCTCAGAAATTCTGAGCAATGCGTCCTGCTCAGAATTTCAGAGCAGGTTGTTCTGTTCGCATTTCCGAGCAATGTGTCTAGCAGTGTGTCCTGCTCGGACATTCGAGCATGCTGTTCTGCTTGGATTGTCTAAGTAGGTTGTCCGAGTTCTTGTGCTTGTCCGTAGATATTGCCGAATGATATGTTCGCCTTGACTGACCTATCAGAACAGTTATGATGGCTTGGATGTTCGGCTAAATGGTTTCGTATATTTCGCATAAAATGTTATTCATACAAAATGTTGTTTATACGAAATGTTATCTATGTGAAAAAGCTATATCTGATTGCTTGATATGTTTCCGACTATTGTTTTCGTCGAGGGGGATTTTGACCCCAACATTATACAAATATAATAATGGTTACAATTAGATTTTATAGTTTATGATTAATAGTTTAAGGGTTTAGAGTATGATTATGGTTTGGTGTAGAGGGTTTGTAGTGTTATATTTAAGGTTTTAAGCTAATGTTTAAAAATTGTAGATTTGGTAAATATGGATTTTTTTTATCAGTGTTGAATATTTTGGATAAAGAAATTAAGAATTCTTTTAGACTTTTGTTTGTACTTTAAATTTTTAGGGTTTGTTTAGGGTTTAGGGAATTGAATAAATATTTAATATTTTTGCTTTTATAGTTTAGGGTTTTAGGATTTGTTTATGGTTAAGGGATATAATTTATTATAAGTACAAAATTATTAGTAGTTTTCAAAAAATGTTGCAAGACTTCTAATTTATTATTGCTTAATTTTTTAATTAATTATATGTAAAGTATATATAAAAATGGTTTTAGTATTTGTTAGGTTTGCAAAAGTAGCATAATTTGCAATTTCTTTGTGACCCGCTGAATAGTTGCACATTATTCGCAAATCTAGCGATTACTTGGCGAATAATTTTTCAGTCTCGACAATAGTCGTTAATTAGTTGTAAATTGGCGACCAGTTTGCGACTTTTAATATGTAGTCAAAGGTTAGTCGCTAATTTATGACCAACAAAGATAGTTGCTAATTTAGTAGCTATTTTAGTCGCAAAACTAGCGACTACTTGGTGACTAACACTATAATAAATGATGATATTGTGATGAAAGTTTGAGACAGAAAGTACCTGTCACAAATCTATGACAGGTTAGATACGAATTTTTGACCAAATTTTTATGTCACAGATTTGTAGTCATATCATCACTATATTGTGATGGAATGAGTAGTAGCACAATTTTGTCACAATTGGCGACGAGATTGTAACAAAGTCATTCGTAACAAAAGTGACCGTATTGACCAACTTTTTTTGCAAATTAGTTATGAATATGTGACTCAACTGTGAGTCTCGGTTTATGGTAAACACATAGCCGGATTTGAGCACACTCTTTTGAAACATTTGAATTGAGCTCCACATACGTAAGGGCCCCAAAAATTTATAAAACTTGTTATATATATACACTAATTTATGAATGTATATTTTCATATGTTTATTGTAAAAATATAAAAATTTCTAAGAAATATATATTACTAAATTTATCCGCCTAATAACCATTAATTTATGCTTATAAATTTAGTTATAGGTAATAAATTTTTAAAATTATACTATGGAAAATTATTTAAGTTATAAGTGTATAGATTATATTTTTAATTAATTTCTCTGTTTTGTTTTGTTTCAATCACTTTTATTTGTTTTGTACAGTTTTTAAGATATAGTTTCTATTAGTATAAATGTTAAATTAAAGATTTTGATTGCAAATATAACTAAATCAAGAAAAACTAGGTCTAGCCGTCTGAGGCGATACCTAGTGCGAAACTTTCCTTATCTGTGCATATCAAGCCAAAGACCATTGGCCTCAGCCGGACATGGGATCTCCTCCGCCGGGAGATGGCATCTCTCTCGACCTTCCATCTCTGTAACTTGCTTTGCCCCAGAACTCCTCTCCCCAACGTCCGTGGAACTCGATCCTTTTGAATACTTCTGCGACTACACAAAATTTCACACCTGAGATCAAGATTATCAATGGTGTTGCAAAACCTTCAATCCCAGCTGACTTCTAAAGAATTCCCAGCCCCTGTGGACAAACTATGTGATTGGTTTCTTCATTGGGGATGCTCCACACATAGGAAAAGTACATGTCACGGTCAATAGAATATGGTCTTCACGAGACAAAACTTACAAAATTGATGCTCAGTTCCTCAACCCAAAGTCAGTGCTATTTAGAATCAAAAATCCAGTAATGAGATCAAGGGTTCTTAAGCGCCACTTTTGGCACATTGGTGATATTCCCCTAATAGTCCAGGAGTGGAATCCTAAATCAACGCATCTCAAGCCATATTTGACAGCAACACCCATCTGGATTGACCTCCCGGTGTGCCGGATAATCTATTCTCAGAAGTTGGATTGGAATTTCTCGGAAATATTGTTGGGAAATTTCAGAAGCTTGACCCTAATAAATCTAGACGAATTCTCTTGGATGTAGCTCGGTTGCTTGTAGTTGTGAACCTGGAGAAGCCATTACTGAATGCGATTTCACTCAATGGAGACAACGGAACAGTGGTTACAGTCAATTATTCATGGCTCCCTATGAAATGCTCTGTTTGCAATACATGGGGACATAAGGATGTCGAATGTGAGCAAATGAAAAAAGGAGCAGTGGTTCAAAATAGGTCAGCAGAATCAGACTAAGGAACCTACGATTTCAGAGAAGTCAAAAAATAGCCCGCCAAAATTACCAACAGAGGATCCTGCGAATGAGAATGAAGAACAAGTTTCAACTTCAGAACCTTTGGATGACACCATGTTTTCAAAAGGAGGTAAAAATGAAGAAACCAATCACATAGTAACTAAGGGAGGTAAAAACTCTCCTAAAAAAACAGGCTGTGGATGGAGCAGCACGTTCTGGTAATGGGCAACTCTCGGAGACAAGGCAGGATAAAGCTTCTTCGTCGCGATTTAATGTTAGCATATTCTCCTAAGATCCTTATCTTTAGATAATATCTTCTAGTTTGAATATATATCGTTGTAACTATATGATACTCAGAGATCTCATGACGAGATTCTCGTAACTACTTTGTGTATATATTCAAACGTTGACATCAATGATATACAAGCTTCTATAATACACTACATGGTATCAGAGCTCAACGATCTGAGCCTTTTCCAATTTTTTTTTTCTTTCAAATCTTGATATGTCTTAATGGCGACTGAATCATCGACCAACTCTTCTGCCGCATCCGCTGAGATCACTCCGATCTTCGATGGCACCAACCCGAAATCATCCCTGATTTCCGTTAACATGGCTGTAATCACCAAGCTTTCCGCAGCCAACTACCTCACCTAGCAAATCCAGGTCCGTTCGCTCCTTGACGCTCACGAGCTTCATGTTTTCATAAGCGACACTGATGATACTCCAGCTCCGACGGTCACAATAGGGGCGAAAACAACTGTCAATCCGCTCTGTATGGAGACGCCAAGACAAACTCCTGTTTAGCGCAGTCTTTGGCACACTCACACTCAACATCCAACCGGTGGTTGCTCGAGCAACAACAACCTGTGAGATATGGCTCACGCTTGCAAACACTTATGGCAGGCCAACTCGTGCACATGTGAAGCAATTGAAACAACAATTGAAGCATGTTTCAAAGGGTGATCAGTCAGTAGCTGATTACATGCGCACCATTATCACTAAAGCTGACCAGCTTGCTCTTATGGGAGCTCCAATGAAACACGAAGACCTGCTTGACAAGATCACTGACAGCCTGGGAGATGATTTCCGTGCTATTGTGGAGATGGTTAATGGCAGAGATGTTCCCATTTCTATCAAAGAACTTCACGAGAAATTACTCAATCATGAAAATGCTCTCTCTATTGCTTCAACCATCACACTTGGTTCAACGCCAATCACAGCAAATGCAGCACAATACTCTCAACCATATTGCAATCGTGGTTCGGACAGAGGATCGTCTCAATCTCGCGGCAACTACAAAAACTTCGTGAGCATAGTGCCAGAAGGTGTCCGCAGTTCATCTCACCAACATCTGCTACACCATAACCACAGAAGAACAATCCACCCTGGAATCCGGCACATCTTCCGCAGCCACCATCACAGTGGCATCCACATGCTCATCAAAAAACATTATCGCCGGCTGAATCATCTCAGTGGCTCCTTGACAGTGGTGCGTCACACCACATAGCCTCAGATATTGGCAATCTCTCTCTCCACACACCAGACACTGGCGGAGAAGATGTCATGATAGGCAATGGCGCTGGCCTCAACATCACACACACCGGTTCTTCTTCCTTATACTCTTCAACTCGTCCACTTTCTCTTACTAATGTCCTATTGTGTTCCACAAATGAAGAAGAGCTTGATCTTTGTGAACAAATTATGTAAGACTAGCAATTTAATGGTGCAAATGTGTCCTTCAACGTTTCAGGTGAAGGATCTCAGCAAGGGGGTAACACTCCTAAACGGCAAGGCCAATGAGAGAGTTTATGAGTGGCCAGTGAATCCGCTTTCTTCATTTCAGCATTTTCATGCTTTAAAACACCACTTTCTACATCGCACCTAAGATTAGGATATCCTGCTCATCGTATTCTTAACCATGTTGTTTCCAGTTTCGATTTACCTGTCTCATCTGCTTCTTCTGATTCATTGATTTGCAACTCATGTTCTATTAATAAAAGTCACAAACTCCCATTCTCAACTACTTCGATTTCCTCCTCTTTTCCACTCGATGTTGTCTTTACAAACGTGTGGACAACTCCGGTTTATTCCATCGAAAAGTTTAAGTATTATGTTGTATTCGTAGACCACTTTACACGCTATGTTTGGTTGTATCCGATGAATTTTAAATCGCAAGTCTTGCAGATTTTCCCTCTGTTCAAGGCGCTAGTGGAGAACCGGTTCCAGACAAAAATAAAAGTCTTATACTCGGATAACGGTGGCGAGTATATCGTCCTTCAAAAACATCTTGCCTTACATGGGATCTCGCATTACACAACTCCTCCGCACACTCCCAAACATAACGGGATTGCCGAAAGGCGCCATCGTCGTATTTTTGAAACCGGTATGTCCATGCTCACTCACACAGGCATTCCACATACGTACTGGACCTATGCATTTTCTGCAGCCGTATCTCATAAATCGGATGTCGACTTGGACGCTTGACAAAGCCTCACCATATCAACGCTTGTTTAATACATCACCGAACTACATGAAACTATGAGTATTCGGCTGCTTGTGCTATCCGTGTCTCCGACCTTATTGTACAACTAAATTCAGTCCTAAGTCTGCTCCTTGTGTTTTCATTGGCTATTCTTTAACTCAAAATTTATTTCTTTGTCTTGATGTCCTTACATCTCGTTTTTTCACTTCTAGACATGTGGTTTTCAATGAAAAAAAGTCTTTCCATTCATAGCTCTTTCTAATCTGCCTTCTACAGTCACATCTCATGAGCTTATTTCTTCAGCATCACCCTCAGCTTCTTTGGTTCTGATCTTTCGTTCGCCACTCATACCGCCAAGTCCTCCGTGCACGGCTTCTTCTCCTTCGACAACGTCATCACCACCAGAGACA
Source organism: Orychophragmus violaceus (assembly GCA_030180135.1). Classification (NCBI taxonomy): domain Eukaryota; kingdom Viridiplantae; phylum Streptophyta; class Magnoliopsida; order Brassicales; family Brassicaceae; genus Orychophragmus; species Orychophragmus violaceus. The sequence continues at coordinate 31,475,369 of CM058233.1, forward strand.
CTGGTCGGGACATCTTCACATGTCTCTGCACCAATTGATGACGCCATCAGTCCTTCCTCTCCATCATCAACATCTCAGAATCGGTTCATTCCGGCTCCGCCTGTGCAAGTGATTCAAAACAAAATGACAACTCGAGCTCAGAACAACATTCGGAAGCCGAATCCTAAGTATGGACTCACAGCTCAACTAACCGAGGTTGAACCAGCAACTGTCACAGAGGCACTAAAAGATGAGCGATGGCGAAAAGCTATGAGTAGCAAAATTGATGCTTAGATTCGCACTGGCACTTGGGACTTGGTTCCATCCAATAACCATCGCAATGTTGGTTGTTGCAAGTGGGTCTTTACTATTATACGCTTACATAATGGCTATATTGACAGGTTCAAAGCTCGTTTGGTGGCGAAAGGGTTTCATCAACAACCCGGTGTGGACTTTCATGAGACTTTTAGTCCTATGATCAAACATGCTACTGTCCGACTTGTGCTAGGTGTGGCGATTGCTTGGAACTGGCTACTGCGGCAACTCGATGTCAATAATTCCTTCTTGCAAGGTCATCTTTCAGAAACGGTGTATATGGTGCAACCTCCTGGATTTATTGATAAAGAGAAGCCTCATCATCTTTGTCTTTTGAAGAAGGCTCTATAAGGCCTTAAACAGGACCCAAGAGCCTGGTATAATGAACTCAAGCTATTCCTCTTGAGCATCGGATTCACGACCTCCTTGGGCGATACATCCCTCTTCACCCTTCGGCCAGGTCAACAATTTGTATATATTCTTATCTACGTTGATGATATACTGGTGACAGGCAGCTGCTTGAAGTTGGTGGACAGCATCATTAAGACCCTATCAGGTCACATTTCCCTCAAAGACCTTGGCAACTTATCTTATTTCCTTGGTCTTGAGGTGCATCGTACACCGGCTGGCCTTCGACTCAATCAGAAAACTATGTCACTGACCTCCTCCGACGCACGAAGATGATGGATGCAAAGCATGTTGCGACACCTATGGTGTCATCTCAGTCACTCACGGCCTCATTGGGTGCTCCCATGAAAAATCCGATTATTTATAGAGCAACAGTTGGTAGCCTTCAGTACTTGGGATTGACACGACCGGACATAGCTTTTGCCGTGAACCGTTTGTCTCAATATATGCACAAACCGACAGACGTTCATTGGGAAGCAGCTAAACGTGTCCTCAGATATCTAGCTGGCACGATCACGCATGTGATCTTTTTCTCCTCCTCCTCACCGCTAACATTACATGCATATTCGGACGCTAATTGGGCTGGAGATAAAGATGATTTGTGCTGCACTGGTGCATGCATTTTTTACCTTGGTCGCCAACATATTTCTTGGTCTTCACGAAAACAAAAGGGGGTCGCTCGGTCCTCTACAGAGGCGGAGTATAGATCTATGGCAGGTACTGCTGCGGAACTGACGTGGCTGCTCTCACTTGCAAAGGAACTTGGCATTACTCTATCCGGTACTCCAACGATATTCTGTGACAATATTGGTGCGACGCAACTGTGTGCTAATCCTGTTTTTCATTCTAGGATGAAGCATATTGCTCTTGACTTCCACTTCGTTCGTGAACTCGTCCAAGATGGTACACTTCGGGTGTCTCATGTCAGCTCAGCCGATCAGTTAGCAGATGCCCTAGCCAAACCGTTACCAAGGATGCGGTTTCGTCTCCTTGCAAACAAGATTGGACTCTCTTCGGGTCGTCCATCTTGAGGGAGGGTGTTAGCATATTCTCCTAATATCCTTATCTTTAGATAATATCTTCTTGTTTGAATATATATCGTTGTAACTATATGATACTCAGAAATCTAATGACGAGATTATCGTAACTACTCTGTGTATAAATTCACACATTGACATCAATGAAATACAAGCTTCTATAATACACTACATTTAACATTATGTCAGAAATAGCAGAAGAAGAAATTGATGATAAGAAGGAAGGAGAGATAGGACAAGAACAGAATCTGAAACAGAGGAGTTACATTCGGTGTCTTAGAGAAGAGGAAGAAGAAGAACCTCCACCAATCATAAAATTAAAAACTAACAACCAAGAGAAGAAGAATGGGCAGAAAACACAAGTCACTATTCGAAACGATCAGAATCTGGCACACAATAACAACGCTAAAAGATCCTCCTCACGGAGGAACTAATCATCATGACGTCCTTTTTGCGTGGAATACCCGTGGATTCAACAAAATTCGCAAACAAAATTTGGTACAATCTTGGATAATAAATTCTAAACCTTCTTTTGGTTGTCTTCTTGAAACTAGTGTGCAGGAGGTGAATAGTGGCAGGATTCTATATCGGGTCTTTCAGGGATGGAAATCAGAAACGAACTATGATTATCACAAACTTTGATGAAATTGGTTTGTTTGGTCTGAGGATGTGGAGGTTACAATTATTTAAAAGAGTCCCCAAATGATAACTGCGGGGATTGAAACGAAGAGAGAGGTGAAATGTTTGTTTGTTATTGTATCTATGCTTCAAACTTCCGTCAATATCGATTTATTCTCTGGGATGAATTGAGGCAGGTACAACCATTATTTGCTGAGGTGTCGATACCTTGGATTGTCTTGGGTGATTTTAATGCCACCTTAACATCTGATGAAAGCTCATTGAGTGCTTCATTGCCTTGGAGACCAAACCGGAATGCTAGAATTTCAAAAATTGTTGGCTGACTGCGAACTTGTGGATCTGGGGTACACGGGTCCGAGTTTTACATGGTGGAACCACAGGGAAAATGATCCAATCGGTAAGAAGCTAGACAGAGTCCTAGTAAATGGAGCGTGGTCTTCCACTTTTGTTGATTCGTTTGTTTCATTTGAGGCTAACGGTATTTTGGACCATGTCCGAAGTGTGGTGAGAATTGCTAATCTTACTATCTATAAGAGGAAGCATTTTCAATTCTTCAACTACTTGACTGAGCACCCCCTTTTCTTGGAAACTGTAGCAAGGGTTTGGGAAAGTACAGAAGAACTATATCATTCTAGATCAGCTCTTTATCTTTTTCATCAGAAACTGAAGCAACTGAAGATATGACTTCGAGCTTGAAACAGAGAGAGATATGGAGACATCACCAAGAGGACAAAAATTTCTTATCATATTCTTAGAGAGATATGGAGACATCACCAAGAGGACAAAAATTTATTATCATATTCTTTGTCATAGGCAAAAACAAGCTCTGGAGAATCCATGTTCCGAAACATTCGAGGCAGAGGCAGAAGCAGCTAGGCAATGACATCATTATGCGGGAGTGGAGGAAAGCTTTTTTCGACAAAAATCAGGAATTACCTGGCTGCGTCTTGAAGATCACAACACCACCTTCTTCCAACGGATTGTACAAGGGAGAAGGGGTCGAAATTCAATCAGGAGACTGATTAATGATGCAGGAGAAGTCCTTACCCAACTCCGCGAGATCAAAGCTGAGACTATGAAATATTATGAGCAGTTTCTACATCATAGTGGACCATTAGATATACAAAACGTGGGCGATCTAGACTCTCTAATAGAATACAAATGTTCTGATGCTATGAAGGAGATGCTAACAATGCAAGTTACGGAGGAGGACATCAAGCATGCTCTCTGGTCAATGCCTTCCAGTAAAACCCCAAGGCTAGACGGTTATACTAAGACGTTTTTCACGGCTGCTTGGTCGATTGTTGGAAAAGATTTTGTCACGGAAATTAAGTCTTTTTCCATAACAGATTCATGACTAAGGGAATTAACGCAACAACTCTTTCTCTTATCCCTAAGAAGACCGGCGATGAGACGATGAAGGATTACAGACCCATTGCATGTTGTTACCTGATCTACAAAGTTATATCAAAGATCAATGCTAAGAGAATCAAGTTGCTCCTGACTGAGGCAATAAAACCAAACCAAAGTGCATTCATTAAGGACCGTCTTCTTCTAGAAAATATCCTTCTTGCCACAGAGCTAGTAAAAGATTATCATAAAGATACAATCAGTCCAAGATTTTCTTTCAAGATTGACATTACCAAGGTTTTTGATACGGTGCAGTGGGATTTTATTATAAGGGTCTTGAGAGCAATGGGGTTTCCAGAGCTTTTCATACATTGGATCAATAGAAGCATATCCACGGCTTCCTTTTCAGTTAACATCAATGAAGATCTTGAGGGGTTTTTCACAAGTACCATAGGTCTTAGACAAGGATGCTCCGTGTCCCCACTGATGTTCGTCATTGCTATCAATGTTCTCACACACAGGCTGGATAAGGAAGCAAAAACAGAGCATTTTGGCTTTCATCCAAAGTGCAGAGAAGTTAATCTCACTCACATAAGCTTCGCGCATGATATGATTATTTTCACGGAAGGTACATCCTCTTCTCTTATAGGTGTTGTTGAAGTCTTGAAAGATTTTGAGCAGGAATCAGGGTTAGCCATTAATATGAATAAATCAGCTCTGTTTATAGCAGGAAAAACTCATCATGATCTCCAAGACAAAGCTGTAAATCTTGGCATCCCCATTGAGCAGCTACCTATTGGCTACTTGGGATTGCCCCTACCTAAAAAAGGTATGACAAATGTAGACTACGAACCCCTTATAGATAAGGTCCGGAAGAAGTACCTCTCTTGGTCGAGCAAATCTCTCTCTTATGCTGGTAGAATTCAACTCATCCAATCAGTGATTGCAAGTATAACTAATTTCTGGTGCTCAGCTTTTAGACTACCGAAAAAGTGTCTTGACACAATTAAAAGCATGTCTTCAGCATTTTTGTGGTCTGGTTCGCCAACGATAACTTCCAAATCAAAAGTATCTTGGGATGACATTTGTGCACCGAAAAGAGAAGCGTGTTTGGGGATTCGAAAGTTGAAGGACAGCTCTCTTGTTTTCTCTTTAAAGGTTATTTGGCATCTCTTTAGCCATAAAAGTTCACTTTGGGTTGACTGGGTGAGCAAATACCTGATCCGAGGCTCTTCCTTTTGGGAAATCGCAGTCACCACAACCAGAGGATCTTGGATGTGGAAGAAGCTCCTGAAACTTCGGCCTTTGGCTGCGACCCGCCTAAAACAAAGGTTAAAACGGTGAGAACACATTCTTTTGGTATGACCACTGGCTGCAATTGGGGTCGTTGATCAATAAGGTTGGAGAAGTAGGCACTCGTCTCTTAGGCATATAGAAGAACCCAAAAGTGGCAGAAGTGGTAGAGAATCAGGTCTGGAAATTAAGGCGGTGTAGGGGTCAATTAATCCAACATGTTCTCGATCAAATCCATTCATATCCGCCTCCAGCACCTGCTAATGGAGAGGACTATGCGATCTGGAAACAGAGTGATGACAAGTACGACAACAGTTTCACCACTAAGAAAACCTGGCACCAAATATGATTACAGAGACAAGAGGTTCCCTAGTTCAGACTTGTATGGTTTCCAGAAGCAGTTCTTCACCAAGCCTTCATTACTTGGCTATCTTTTTGAAACAGATTACAAACTGGAGATCGAACTCAAGCTTGGGGAGAGTTCCGGGGATGTACTCTATGTGGTGAGATCAATGAAACAAGGGATCACTTGTTCTTTGCATGCCCATATTCTTTTACAATGAGGAGCTTTCTTATGACCAAGATCCCGAGCACAAAAATAAATCCAGATTGGGGTATCACATTGTAGCATATGAAGAGTAAGAGGCTCCCAAAACTAGACTCTATCCTAGCTCGGATGTCATTTCAAACAACCCTTTACTGGGTTTGGAGAGAAAGAAATGGTAGGCACCACCAAAGGCCGAACCGCAGCCCTACTCACCTTGCAAGAATCATTCACAAGGAAGTTCTGCATCGGCTGACGTCCCTTGACCTTGCAAATGAAGTTATAGCCGCTAGATGGATTGACGCATCAAACATTCCCAGATAGAGATTCTACTCCTTTCTCTTTTGTAACTCCTGTTTAGCATCTTTTTATCTCTTAGCTAAAAGCTTTTGGTACTATTTCTTTCAGCTTTTTTTGGTTTGATTGAAAACCAAAAGATTGTAAACTCTTTTTTTTGTTGATAAATAAATTTAACATTTCAACAAAAAAAAAAAAGATTTTCTATTTTTTGAAATGAGGTCCCAAGAATCTCATCTCCGACTTTGGGTAAATATGCAATTTAATTGCATAAAAATGCCAAAATAATATGAAAATATTTTATTGATAAAAATTTATGATATCTGTGATTAGTTTTGTAAACAAATTTCCAGGAAAAAAAAAACTGTTTGCATTGAGGAAACTCAGGAAATTTCATTTGAAAAAATAAACTAAATGTAACTTCCAATAGACAAAGAACTTTGTTTTGATCGAAAAGATATCTATCCTTTTGGATTATTATAAAATATATAATATATATATATATATATTATAAAAAATAATCGCACCTTAGTCTTCGAAGAGAAAAAAACAAGAGCAGAGGACTGTTGCTCAAGAGCTATTGCAGAAGCACGAGAGTGTTTAGAGGCTCAAGCTGAAGAGAAGGAAGAAGAGATATCACAAGAAACGAAGAGGGTAGGGAGCTTCATGAACGAACACGAAAGGAGGGAGGCAGCAACGGAAGTTTCCACCGATGCAGCTTGGGACTCGAGAACAGAAAAGGCGGGTCTGGGATGGAGAATTAAAGACGGAGATGGAGAACCTGCAATCGCAGGATGGATGCGGAAGAAGATTGTGAGGTCGTCACTGATGGCCGATGCACTAGCTTCCTTAGAAGCTTTATCACACCTAAGAGCACTTCAAAGGAACAAGATGAAGGTATATTCGGATTCCCTTAACATGATCCGTGCCCTTAACAAGAGAAAATACCCAACATAGATTTATGGAGTTTTAAAAAACATCGAACTGATTTCCAAGGAATTCAGTCTGTTGTAAAAACTCGAGTGAACCCTAGAAGATAGAACGTTTGCGGAATACTTAGAGAGAAACGATATTGAAGCAAATACCCTTTGATCTAGGGTTTCTATATTTCGTGTGTTAATATTTACAAACCCTTAGACCCCTTTATATACTGCCCCAAAAAACCCGATACAATAGACAATAGAAAGCCCTAACGAGATCTTTTCATTCTCTCGATACAAGGGGAAACTAAACCGCCATAGTGTACCCTTTGCTCACTCAAGAAATGCGCCTTTGCAGTACCTTGAGATTTAAGTCACCTTAGGATAACACAGTCTAATCTGCTTTTTGTATACACCACGCAAGGGAAACAAGGAAGCAGACTGTTTAGCAAAGAATGCATTATGTAACGAAAACCTTTCTTTTTCTGTAAGAGCCACGGCTCTGATGTGAGACTTTTATTTGAATGAAGTTAATGTTTAGACCAAAAAAAAAAAAAAGAAGTCCACAATTCCATATTGTAGGTGCAAGATACGATGATGTGAATTGTTTCAAGCAATTCATTACAAGATGTAGTGAAATCTGTCCAGAAACCATGAATCAGCCATAATTGTTTCATGGTTATCATTTATCAACTAAATATCCACGAACCAGCAACGTCTTTAAAAAAACGAATTTCGTGGTTATATAGTCACTAAAAATAGTTATAGTTATTCGTGGTAAAATAACTACAAATAGCTACAAACACATTCGTTGAAACAAATAGTTATAAATATCTACGAAACAAAAAGTAGAAAATTAGTGACAATATATTTTTGTTATCTTAGTGAATATATTCATATTTATTTGTGCATTTATGAGATAGCAACGAAAATTCGTGGCTATTCAAAATCATCAACCCCAAATAAACCATAAAATCCTAAACTATAAACAAAAGCCTAATAATTAAAACTCTAATTACGATAACATATCTAAAATTAAGATTCTACAATTATAGAAACTACTTTTATTTTCCAAATATACAATTTTCAAACATTAACGTAATCTTTCAAACCCTATACCATAAACCATAATAATACTCTAAACTTTATACTTTTAATCGTAAGCTAAAAATCAAATTATAACAATTAATTATATATGCATAAAACTAATATTTAATCCATTTACATATATACTTTTCATATAATTAACTAAAAAGTATTTTAAACAGTAATAAATTTAAAAGTTTTATGAATTTTTTAAATATATTAATATTTTAATACTATTACTAAATTTAAAAGTCGTAAAATAATTTAATAATTTATAGATTCATAATAAAATTTAAACGGAATTTAAAATCAAATTTAATCATTTTAAATCATTTTAGTTATTATATATGCTCATTTTATTTTTATTTTTAAATCATTTTAAAAATTCAACATTTCTAAAAAATTCATTTCTTATAATTTTAATTCTAACATGTAGAAAAATATTTTAAACATTTCTATTATTTTAAAATTAGTTTTGATTATTTAGTTATAAATTAAATCCAACAAGTTATCTTATTGGTTAATAGTTGTGTCACACGAATTATAAATGGTAACCATTGATTAAAAGATATCAACGGTTCATACTGGTTTTCACTATATATACGGATCACGTTCTCAGTCGTTACATCTTATTTCATCTCAAATATAGACTATTGGATTTATTTCTTTTTTTCTCCCTCTTCATCTTCTGCGTCTCTTTCATTCTGAATTTTTTTAGATCTACACTTTTCATGCCTTTTACTTCTTCCATACCTTCTGATCCACTTTCCATCAAGTGTGCCATGTCACCTCGGACGGACGATGCACTATTTGGTACAATTAATGTCTGCAATGTTATGTCGGTCGAGGTAAGTTGTGGGAGAAGAATCAAAAAGTTTTCTGCTAAAACTTATTGTGCACAGAAAAACAAATGTTGAATGCTTAAAGTCTAAGATAATGATTATGGGATTTCTGGCCGACTGACTCGTTTGTTCTTCTTTTGTTTTTTCATATTCAAATTGTCAGATCCACATCTATCTTAATAAAAAGGGACTATGTTGGTTGATATACTTGTAAAAGAGAAAAAATTTGGCAAAATAGTTCGGTTCATATCAACGGTGACAAATTTGAGATGACAAATCGGTAACTAACAGGAAGGATTTGTGACATAATTTAGTGACGAATAATGAAAAATTTAAGATGAGAAAAGAGTAGAAAATTAAGATGGATTTGTAGTGACAAACGTGACAAATTTGAGACTTTGAAATAGTCGGAGATAAAAACGGATTGGCGACGACTTTTAGTCCTAAATCTTGATGATTTAATAATTTTGTAATAATGAGTGATGAATTTGTGACGTTATGACAGTCATAAAATAATATTAAAATATTACAGTTATGTGATGTTATTTTTAGTAAGTAATTGTGATGGTTTTGTTGCTTTTATGATCTGTCACTGCTTGTGATGAAATTGTTACTATCAATTCGTAGCAATGTTGTGACGTTTTTTGGTATGAAAAGATTTGTGAAAATTATTTTGCAACCATTCAAAAATCGTCACAAATACTTCATAACATCTTTATTGTTACGAAATATGTTTTATTGTTACGAAATATGTCTTATTGTGACAAAAAATTCTGTCACAATATCATCATTTTTTCGTATTGTAATTTTTCCAGTTTCGACAATAATCGTTAATTAGACATAAATTTGTAACTAAATTGGTAATTATCTTTGTTGGTCGTAAATTAGCGACTACTATACGACTATATATTGGTAACCACAATACAATCGTAAACTAGTTTTCAAATAGTCGTAAATTTTTACGACTACAAATATAGTCGTTAAAACGATGTTTTTTTGTAGTGCTTGCTTAGTCATATGCCATGATCCGGCCTCTCTAAACTCTCTTTCTGACGGTGCAATACTATTGAAGGATATTTCCTTAGGATCCATCGGGAGGCAGTACTGGAATTCGGGATACATAAGACTTTTGGGTTCTACGCACCAGAAAATTTCCTAACCATCTTTATAGAATCTTATGAAGGATTATGTGTGTTCATTGGTGTAATTATCAGATTACAACCTAGCACATAATCAACTAGGATCTAGGTGATTTGCAGTTGAATCATAAACAAATCAGATTCATTACCTTGTGATTGCAGCGGATTGATCAAAGGAATGAAGAGATCTGCAAGAGCTGATAGAAACCGGCTCCTCCTAGGTATCCACACGCTTACAAGCTACTGGATCAGGCTGCTAGACCAAGCTGGAATCAACAGAGAGAGAGAGGACCACGGCTGAGGCAAAAATCGCAGGAGAAGAAGCATTAGGGCTTCCTGCGCCTCTCCTCTTCCTTATATGGGCCCAAGTAATTAAACTAATGGCTCCTTAGGCTTTTGGGCCCAAGGCCCAAATCAGACAAAAGACTGTCTTTTGTCTGGCCCAATTCTCTGTACAAATACATTAAATGCCTTGCATCTTACTGTATTAATTCCATTTTAACTTTCCCGTTAGCTATGGTGTGTGACCCTTTGGGATCATACAATACTGGTAATAAGTCCTAAACTTATAGATCATGAGCGGGCTCTAGCAAGTCATCATGATCACCCAGTATTTATGACTTATGTCAGATCTCGACACTTATCATACTTTTTAGAGATAGTACGGTAGATTTCAGGACATTCCCAACAATCTCCCACTTGTACTGGAATCCTACATTCCCTAATCCTTTTGTCTCAATATCTCGATCTGGCATAAGGCAAGATGCGTGTCATCCTTATATAGCCAGACCATGTTCACGGACCAGATTTGATACTGACAATGCAAACGACTTGGGCAAGTCCGTTTGGGAGTGGCCACTCTCTTACCAGCTATCAAGTCTCCGATTGGCCTAGAGATATTACCTCCGTTAAACGGCAGGGACAAATCCCATCTTGTTCCATCACTATGAACTACACACTTTATAATACACCCAACCAAGGTCCTTATAGCTCCCAGTTACGAAACAGCGTTAGACAATGATCAAAGTGCATCACTCCATGTGCAGCCACATGCATGCGAACTCGGGTCTAAGGACTATACTCTATAGTCGTATATGAGAACCTCTTATGACACAGATATTAATATCTTGTAGAGTTCTCATCAGCGGGCCATGTCCGGTCATATGCTCCCCTACATATACCTATGTGTCGACTTTGATGCCGTGCATCTATGACCCCTCGAAACTTGGTCATAAGTCTCAACACAATCTAGTCTCAAGTGGTTGTTGGTGTTCCAATTTCAACAACCTTCGACTATGGACACTATGATTTATGTCATTTCGTTAGATATGGGGTTTCAGGATCAAGTCTACTCATGTACTTCGATGGCCCATATATAATGACATGAATCATTTTGGAACGATTATTTATATCACAGTTAAAATAATCCAGAAATCATAAATTTCATAAACATAAAATATTATGTTTACATGAACCTTTCAAAACAACTAAATAAAGCCCTTTACAAACTCCCACTGAAATTAAGACTACATCTTAATTTCACTTATCCCACAGCTACAGTCCGCGACTCGTGCTTAGGCCTAAGGAGTGGCTTCGTTAATAGATTAGCAACGTTCTCATTCGTTGAAACTTGCTGATCTACTTAACACCTCTGTCATTTATCTCACGGAATAGGTTATACCTACCCTCAAGGTGTTTGGACCTCTGATGTGCAGCTAGCCTCATCTATGCTGGGAATCACATCAAGTTCAGTGATGAACTCTTCTTTCCAAACAACCTCTTTCGCCGCTACCCAAGCTGCGAAATGTTCAGATTAAGTCATGGAGTCAGCAACAGTGCCTTGCACCGCCAGACAGACACAAGATATAACCGGACTGTGACCGGAAATCATCTTTGTCTGTTGGAAACTTGCCTTTCAGACTCTACCGACTTGTAGCACCTCACTTTCTCCGTAAATCAAGAACTTATCCTAACTATTTTCCAAATACTTGAGGACATTCATTACGTCTATCCAGTGATTCTTTGCTGGATTTGACTGGTCTTTACTTGTCTTGCTTAACATTAAAGCAACATCAAAACAAGTACGTGTCATGGCATACATGATAGATCCAATTGCCGACGCATATGGAATCTCATCCATGCATTCAAGCTCAGCAGTTATCGTAGGACACTGTTTCTTGCTTAACGTAATGCCATGTGACATTGGCATAAAACCCTTCTTGGAATGCTGAAAACGTGTAGGACTTTGTCAATATAAGAATCCTGACTTTGTCCTACCAGCTCTTTTGGATCTCTATCTTTAGATCCAAAATCCAAGAACATACGTGGCTTTACCCATGTCAATCATAAAAACAACTCCCAAGCCAATCCTTTACCGACTGCAGCAATGGAATGTTATTTCCGAGAATCAGTATGTCATCGACATACACTTTGAGAAATGCAGCATCGCTCCCACTTATCTATTAGTAAACGCACAGTTCCACTTCGTTCCTGTTCAAGTCAAAACCTTGACTACTTCAACAGAACGAAGATCCCAACTCCGATATGTTTGCTTCCATCCATGAATGGATCGATGAAGCTAACTTTCATACAGTATGATTTTTCGGAGTCCGGGCTCACCTTCGCTTCTGTGAATTTCGCAGGTTCGTCATTTTCAATGATCATCAGATCATGGCAATTAATCACGAGAAATCACTCTCGGATTAGTGACGGATTCAAATCTGCGAACTTCAGGCTCTACAGGTGCAGATTCTACAGAAATCTGTAAATCCATCCGCTGCTCTCCCTCAACAGGTTGAGCAGCCTCCTGTATTTCTCGAATTTCTTCGAGTTATACTTTTACTCCCACTGTTCTTCTTGGAAAGCAACTTCCCTCTTAGAAAACAGAATTCCGAACAAACTAACTTCGTTTTTCGGAATGGACGTAAAAGTAACAAGCCTTGGTTTCCCTAGGACAACCAGCGAAGTAGCTCAACTACAAATACTCAGTAAAGACGAATTTGGATCATTTCCAGTCCACATTTATGTGGTGTCTTTCAACTGATATTAGTGGAACTATTTCAGCGTAAACTTAGATATTTCTAGAGCGTTATTCATAAAGAATATCATGGAAGATTCGTGTGACTCATCTTTAATCATTTCTAATAAGATCTGATTCATTCTCACAGAAACACCTCTAGGTTTTCAGGAGAAATGAGCTGTGAAACGACTTCACACTCATTCAGATGATCACACCATCAATGACTTAAGTATTCTCACTCGTGATCTAATCCAGAGTCTCAATACTTCTGTCACTCAGGTTCTATACCTTATTCTGGAACTCTTTCGACCATTTCAAAGAATTCCGACTCGTGTCTCATCAAATGAACACAGTCATACTCACTGAAGTAATCAGTAGAGACAATGAAGTATAGGAAATTTTTCTCTGGCATTACTGCTCATCGGGCCATATACATGAGTATGTTCAAGGTCCAATAAGCCTTTGGGCCTTTCTCTAGCTCGGCTAAGATGGGCCCTTTGCCTTTTGGTCCAGTAAGCAGAATTCAAGTCTCATAAGATATCCGATCAAATGAGCCCAAAAGTCCATAACTATGGGGTTTCTGAATCCGACTTACTCTATGTGACCAAAACATTTACGCCAAGAAAAATCAGGTTTAATTCATCAGATTTAAACCAATTCGGTATTTATGTTACATTTAGGCACTCTTTGGTTTAAGATATAAAACCCATTCCTTGAATAGGGTGCTACAATTAATATTTCATTAAGATCAAAAGAACAAAACTTGTCTTTTATCAAAATGAAAAACATTCAAATTCTTACAAGAAAATGAAAAACAACTCTGCTTAAAGCAGGTACATTGTAGCAATTACTTAATAAAACCAAGCCTCAAAGGCATCTACAAGTGAAAACCCTACGACTGAGGCAGCATCTATAGCTCCTTCCAGACACGCAGTTCCACTTGCCCTTCCTTCAACGTTCTACTGATCCTTAGGCTCTGCATATTATAACAAATATCAGTGCCACAACCAGTATCCAATACCTATAAGGTAGAACTTGAAGTAATAACATGAATACCTGAGGAAGTAGTCTCATACATCAACTTCAACTCCTCATAATCTTCCATGAATTTAATGCAATCTCTCTTCCAATGCCCAGTCTCTTTACAGTAGCAGCACTTACCAACGTAAGATGTATCTGACTCGGGCTCAGAAGACACACGCTTGCCATGATTCAAAATCTGGACAACTTTGTCTTCACCCTTGTCAGTATTAGGTTTAGTAAACCTACCCTTCTCCATTACGAGATTATACAGGGTACTCTTCACGTTTGGCTCAACTGTCTTGAGCATATCATGCAGTTCAGTCAGCGTCTTCGTTAAGCCTTTCTTGATATAGTTCCTTCTGAACTTATCATAGCTTGACGGCAGTGACTGCAGAATGATCTCAGTTGCCAATTCTTGGCTAACTGGATAATCCAGTTTCCTCAGGTTATCAATGTAACCCATCATTTTACTGACATGAGGACTCACTGGATGATCATTTGGTAGCTTGCAGCTAGTGAGAGACTTAACCAACTGGTATCTCTCCACTCTTACCTGCTCCTGAAATTTCAATTTCAGGCTGCTGATCATCTCTATTAGCGACTCCATGTTCTCATATTGCTTCTGCAAATCTGAGTCCATGGTAGCCAATATCAGACCACGCACATCTACCGCATCATTATAATGCTTATTCCAAGCATCATATACTGCATGAGAGGCATTGGACCCGATCCTCTCGGGGAGAGCTCTTTCAAGGACATAGTCCTTTCTCTCCTGCCTGAGGACTAGCCTCAGGTTCCGCGACCAAGTCAAGAAATTTGATCCGTTCAGTTTGTCCTTCTCAAGGACAGACCGGATCGAGAAAGTGTTTTGATTGTTTGTGCTAGTCATAACTGAAATTTAGAGATAAATAGAGTTTTAGTTATTTAGTTCATAAAAGAGTAATCTTAATAACTTATAAGAAAACTCGCATTGCATTCAAATTTTTTTTGTTTAACCTCATAAGAATGCAATGATTCCGAGACCCATGTTCAGCTAAAACCAAAGTGGGCCACTGGCCGTCACCCGGAATTAGCTTTACTTGGTAAGCATACACACAGCTAGTTATATCCATATAACTCTCGGTTGTGGATTGGGCCCAAGGCCCAATTCACCAGATGTCTCAAGGCCCGGGACTCCCGATGGCCCAGTCAAGGAAACCAATCTCTTACAGCCAAATAATCACTAAAGTCTGGGACTCCCAATGAAATCAGTGACTATATACTACTTTACTTACGCAAAAACAGACACCTCACACTGTAAGCCATATCTGTAATTGAATAAGCGTTAAGTAGCTGACAAGATTGGGCAAGACATCCAAGCTTGATATTGTTTTTGAGGATTTTAGGTTTCAATAGATTTCCTCCCAAAATAGAAGATTACTATTTTGGGAAACTTTCCATTTCAGGTGACTTACTAAATATGGAAACTTTCTATTTTAGGAAACCTACTTATTTTAGAAACTTTCTAAATTCAGAAACATGCTAAAAATAGAAATTTCTAATTTAATATTTTATTAAAGTTTTCGGTTGGGTCACAAATTATAGGCCCAATTCTTGGTCCAAGACCACAGAATTCCAATTGGCCCAATAATTTGACATAACCGAGTCGGTTCATTAATTCTGGTCCGAGACCAAATTAACTGCTAACTCCAACTGGTTATTTACTAAACCAGACCAGCTCTAAATTATTTGGTCCAACCAAATCAAACTTAGACCAGCCTTCGGTTTAGGTTAAATTCAATTTTGAATTTAAATCCGGTTTAACCAGAAATTAAATAATACCAATTGTATTAAATAATTTTCAGCAAACCGCGATTTGGGTTAACCGCTTGAACCATACATTAATTAAATAATTAATCAGTTCATACAAAGCAATCACACGCGTGGAAATATCCACAATTAACAATCAAAATCAACAAGCGATTTTGTCCTTTTCAAATTGTAAATCAATTAAGATTTTGATCACTTATGAACAAAAAGATTTTGTCATTATTCAAAATCAACAAACGATCACGATCACAACAAAGTCACAAATTCAACATCACTATCACGATCACAAATTAAACAAATCTAATGATAACAAACGAATTCTCATTATCAAACAAAGTCAACCACGATCGATACCAAGCAATTCACTTTGACTTTTCAAGCCATTATTTCAATAAATCGATCGTGACTTATACAAATTAACAAATCGAATCCTTGTGATTGTAATAATCAACTTTGACTTTTCATAAATCGTTTCATGCTTGTATTAAACAATCGATTCTTGCTTTTCACTAATCAAACAAACCGATTCAAGTTTTTCACTAAAAGACAAACAATTTTGACTTTTTCCAATCGCTTGAACCAAAACGATTTTTATAATTGTACAACAAATTCAACATCCGATTGATAACAAGCGATTTCATATTAGGGTTTTACAAGTTCTAATCAAATTTCTTAAGCCAAATTCGATTCTTAACATTAAAACAACCTAAATATGATCCAAACAGCAAAAACCTTACGACCTAGGCTCTGATACCACTGAAGGATTATGTGTGTTCATTGGTGTAATTATCAGATTACAACCTAGCACATAATCAACTAGGATCTAGGTGATTTGCAGTTGAATCATAAACAGATCAGATTCATTACCTTGTGATTGCAGCGGATTGATCAAAGGAATTAAGAGATCTGCAAGAGCTGATAGAAACCGGCTCCTCCTAGGTATCCACACGCTTACAAGCTACTGGATCAGGCTGCTAGACCAAGCTGGAATCAACAGAGAGAGAGAGGACCACGGCTGAGGCAAAAATCGCAGGAGAAGAAGCATTAGGGCTTCCTGCGCCTCTCCTCTTCCTTATATGGGCCCAAGTAATTAAACTAATGGCTCATTAGGCTTTTGGGCCCAAGGCCCAAATCAGACAAAAGACTGTCTTTTGTCTGGCCCAATTCTCTGTACAAATACATTAAATGCCTTGCATCTTACTGTATTAATTCCATTTTAACTTTCCCGTTAGCTATGGTGTGTGACCCTTTGGGATCATACAATACTGGTAATAAGTCCTAAACTTATAGATCATGAGCGGGCTCTAGCAAGTCATCATGATCACCCAGTATTTATGACTTATGTCAGATCTCGACACTTATCATACTTTCTAGAGATAGTACGGTAGATTTCAGGACATTCCCAACATCTTACATGGATCCGAAAGCAACTATAACAAAAAAAAAAACCAGACTCCACTTTGACTACAAAACCAGGACTCATATCTACTGTAGAGTCGGAACCCGCAAGTCTAACCCACTATCAAAACATAACGGTTATCTCTACTAGAACTAAAACATAACTTATCCGGTCTCACTGCTAGCTTGCCAGTACTAGGTATATAACACATCAATAACTATGACAGCAATAACTATGACAGCAATAACCACAATAACAATATTAGAATGCTAACATAATAGTATCTATACTGTTATTTGGGAAGTGATTTTGTGCGAATAGAGCTCTCTCATTCATTCTCAACATAAAATATTTTAATTAATCTTTAATGATAATATATTTAATCTTTTAATAAATTTATTTGATGCTTCTACAATCATCCTTATCCTTATACCACCACAAATCTCTACTATTCTTAGACTTTGTCTAATATTATTATTATTATTTAAAAAAATATAAATAGATACAATATTTAACAGAAAAATGCGAAAAACATAATTTCCCGGAAAAACTTGATTTTAACGGACAGCACGATTTTGACGGAAAACACGATTTTGCAAAAAATTACAATTTCACGGTTTAGAAAAACCGTGATTTTGCTTAAAATTTGATTTTAGGAAAACATAATTTTGCGTAAAATATGATTTTTGATGGAAAATGAGATTTCGCGAGAAACATAATTTTACGAAAAAACCTGATTGTGTGGAAAATACAATTTTGAGAAAGACCCGATATTGCCGAAAATTATAACTTTACAAAAACATGAATTGACGGAAAACATTATTTTGGTGGAAATGCGATTTAGCGGAAAGTAAGATTTGACGGATAATATGATTTCTAAAGAAAGCGATAAACATGATTTCACAGGAAACAAGATTTTGACGGAAAACATGATTTCGCAGAAAAACAAGATTTTGACGAAAAACACGATTTTGACGGAGAACTTGATTTTGACGGAAAACGCAATTTTGCAGTTTTGACAATAACATGATTTTGCTGAAAAAAATCGATTTTGAGAAAAACATGATTTTGATGGAAAACATGAATTTTTCTGAAAACAAGATTTTTAGGGAAACAAGACTTTGCGGGGAACACGATTTTAACGAAAAACATGTAGAAAAAGGAATTTTGCGTAAAATGTGATATTGACAGAAGATACGATTTTACGGAAAACACAATTTTGACGGAAACATACAGAAAATACGAATTGGCGAGAAAATACAATTTTGACGGAATATGTAATTTTGACGGAAAATACAATTTTCACGGGAACACGTGATTTTGACGAAAGATATAATTTTGTAGATATATATCAAATCTAATTAAAATATATATCTAGAATTAATCATTATGTATTTAAATTAAAATATTATTTTAATATTTTTAATTAGTTGCATCTAGATAATGATCCAAGATAAAAAAACGAACAAACAAATATTCAGATGTTTCATCTAGATAAAAAATTAGAAAAAATAAACAACTAAATACAACATTCAAATGCAACATCTTGATGCAATATCTAACAACAAAAATGAATATGACCTATATCAACAAAAATAAAACCATTATTTATATAAAACATTGATCAAACATTCATATAATTTAACATACACAATATATACATAATAATTTTTATTTTATTCAAAATTATATATTTAAAGTATATTAATGCCTCCACCCAATCACCTAGTAGTTATTAAATCCAAGCAATAAACAAACAATAACGATAATCTAGACGTTCCATGCAATATTTCTCTAAATTTAGTATTAAGTCTTAATTTCGTAATTACATATCCATACAACGAACTAGGTGTTAGCAACTTAGCTCAATTTATAACCCTAAACATATGTAATGATGTCATTTCCACTATATAGTTATTAATAACCGGTTCCATAATAATCAAATGAAAACATATGCGGCTAATAATTAATTTTACTCTCCTCTATGGCCTCCACCTCAGCACATTTTGTTTTATATATGTGGCAAATCTTTTTTATTTCTATTATTTTTATTTGATAATTCATTATTTAATACAAAAATCCAAACAATAATTTAATGCTAAAGTGAAAAGACACCAAAAAATGTAAGTAACAAGTTCAATTTTACGTGAAGTTTTAATAGTAAAAATAAAAAAAAATATATTATTTATATAATTAAAACATTCACTCGGTAAAAAGTGTCGTAATTATTCATCCCACATACAATATATGTTATTTTGTTGAAAATAGCATTTTGGTCTTTTTTTGTAAAAGCATACTTTAGAATCCACTTTTGTTATTGTTATTGCGTTTAACTGAAATGTGAAACTACAACACGGTACTGTCAAGCTTATAATTTAACTCAAACTTTCGGGAAACTGAACAAATGTCGCAAATTATATATTAAAATAAAACAGGGTCGACCATCAAGGTATCCTATACCAATAAAAGTTGAAGCTAAATGTATTTGAAGGTGTACATATAGGATTTGAAAAACTCAATTTCATTGTTCCACTTCATCATTCAATATTGAAGAAGTTTACAAATTTTAATATTAATGTATAATTTTATAAGTAATAAGATAATTATGTAAAGTGTCCAGATAAATTTAAAAAACTCAATTTTATTAGTCCACTTCATCACTCAAAATTTAAAAATATATAAATTTTAATGTTTATGTATAAATTTTGTTTTAAGAATTATGTAACATTTTAATAACTTATATAAAATAAGATAATAATATAATTGTGGAAATTATGTTGTATTAAAATTGTGAAACTAAAAAAACACAATTGTTTAAATTTTTTTAGAAATTATGGAAAATAATGTTATCTAGAATAGTGAAATTAAGAAAGGTTTTAAAAGTTTCAAAAATTCAAATTATCATTCTTCAATTTTTGGATAAAAATATCACATCATCATTCAAAATTAAGAAATTTTATAAATTTAAAATTTATGATTAATTTGTTTTGAATTAACAAAAAAAATCTATTAACTTATGAAAAATAAGATAATTTTGGAGTTTACAAAATTTTAAAAGTTTAAAATAATTTATTATATAGTAAAATATATATGTATATTGATAAAAAATAAACTAACAAATTTATGTCATTAAAAAAATTATTTTAAAGTGAACGATATATCAATAATAGTTTACATATTGTTTATTGTATTTACTTTTTAATAAAAATCAAATGAATGACATCACAATAATAATTTTTTGTACTTTTTGTTGATAAATAATATTATATTTGTAAAAAAATACATGACAATAATGAAATAAATTGATTTATTTCATCATCGTAAAACAAATAAAATAATTTCTTTAAAATTTAATAACAAATTTACCAAAAATACATATATATTTTCAAATTATAAGATTTTCGTTATTAAAGTAACAATATATAGAAATTATGTAAAAAAATCATAAATAACAAAAATAAATAGTACTTAACAAAAGATAAAAAGAAAAATATAAAAATATTAAAAGTAGTAAACATATAATTTCGGCAAAGTGATTGTACGAACTTGAAAATATCTTAGAAATAAAATAGTTACAAATGAGTAAAAAATAATTAAATGAAATCAATTGGTTACATGAAATTTATTTATTTTTATTATGACATTTAATACCAATAATTTAGTTTTGTTATTATGAATTTTTTTTTTATAAATAAAATAGTAAAACAGGAAAAAAATAAAATATACAATTTCTTATAATTTTGTCTTAAAAAATTTAAAATTAAACAGTAAACATATAATAATCAAATTATAGATTTATATTCGTGCGTAGCGCGGTAAAAAACTTAGTAGCACATATCTTTCATATCAGCGGACATAGGTAAAATAAGTTAACAATACACACATATCTACATTACCTAAATACTTAACCTTACAAAATATATATACCTAGGATTTCAGAGACTTAGTCTACTGTGGTTTTAGAACTCAAAACACGATCATAACCCATTTTCTTAGTATCTAACACCTAATATGGTCAACTCGACTAGTAAACTCTTGCAGCAGCCCTATTATTGTGGTCAACACGAGGAATATCATGCATTAATCTCTAGCATCATTCACAATTACTTACAACTGTGATGTCTCACCTTGCAAAATATATGATGGCTTACAAAGTTCAGGTTAAAAATCTCAGCTCAATAGTGGTTTTATTAATCTTATGATCAGGTTTAAGATGATCAATCTCTAATCATGCATTAAAAACAAAGATAGAAAGAAAACATTAAAATAAAGAACCATAATTATATAAATCGGCCATACGAGCCTTACCTTTGATTAACTCCATCAAAATTTTCCCTAAAACCCAACTGCAAAACTACTTAGATTTCCAAACAGAAATCAAAATAAATAATTGTGTTATATAAATAAATAAGAAAATAAACTTTTAGCTAGGGTTTCATATCTTAGTCCAGGCAAACTCATGGTTAAATATCTAGAATCCGTATAAACTACCTAAATACAAAAATCTAGAAGGAACATTAAAACATATTATATGAACTTCCACAAACTTAGACGTCTTTGTTATAAAAAAAAACATATATTAAATTTAGGAAAGAAGTTTGAAAAGGAGGGATTTTACATGGTAATGTCACAAAAGCTCAGTGACCTTCCTTGTAAACCATAACCATTGATATGCATTACTCTAAACCCAGACTACAAATGTCTCACCAAAGTCCTGCAAAACTAGTCGTTAATGTCATCATATAAAATTAAAACTATCTAGACTCCAAATTTGATCAATTAGATCTTTACATTCATTTATACTGTATGTGAATTTCTCATCAAAATAGTTAACCAGGGCGAACGAGGCTACATCAAAGGCATTTGCTAAAAGTGTTTCGGGTTACAACAAGTGAGCTTGGAACTTCTCAAATCCACATCTCACAGTCACTACTCAATGCACTAGTCCTTTTGGAAATCTTTATGTTTCTTCCCCCATACTTACATGTTACTGCAGGGTCTTCTGTTGAAATGGCCCCATATTTAGATGTTACTGCGTTATCTCATGACTGTTGTGGCCACAACCTCTGTCCGCATCCAAGGCTTCGACCTCTCTCGTCTGAAACCTTAGTCTACATCCCATGTGTTCTGTCCATATTTTAGTATGATTTAGCATCACCATTTTCATAGTTTTTATTATTTTTGCATTCATTCTTAGCCATTTTCGTAGGAGGTCATTCATTTATTACTTAGTGAGTCTATAATAGAGTTTGCATGTTATGTATCATTTCGTGTCTTTTTAGGTAACTTTTGAGTTTTGGAGAGTTCAAGAGGTTTGGGTTATGAGAAAAGGCCATGATATGTGATTTTAAAGGAGTTAAGATGTGGACAAAAAGTTTCACCTGAAGAGCAAGCGTTGGCCCGTGGCATCGGCCACACTCTACCCGCTTGTTCGCCATCACTCAAGGAAATTGAATAGCCGTCAACCGATGCTGCTCCACCGGACGTGTCCAATCGGCTAAGCCATACTGAATGTGTGGCTATCGACCAAGCAGTTCCGGTTCATGCCCAACCGATGCAGCCCTCTCCTTTTCGGACCAAAATCCTCCAAAATTTCCATTGGTCTCCAGCCTCGATAATTCTTCTCCAATCTACACCCATCAACCATACCAATATCGACCATCAGCCACGAGATGTCATCAGCCCATCTGCGACAGCTTCCTACCAGAAAATCCATCGGCTGCTCCACCTAAGCCCAGCTCCAACTTATGGCGACCATCGATTCTTGAACATCGAGCATGAGAGACCCGGTGTTAATATTTCAACCTTGCTCCCTCAACCGGTAACTACCCGATGTAGTAACTCGGACCAAGAAAAAAATTTCTCCATCCATTGTATCGACCACATGCCTCGGCCAAGTGTCGACCAATGCCTTTCCATCGTTTGAGGTTCATTGGCCAGACCTTAACATATTTCGGCTGCCCAGAAGTCAATGGTCCAAAAGAACTGGGTCAAGCTCTGGTTCGTCCATGGTTGACATGGCTTAGACCTCTTCATAACCTTTCGCCTAATACTTAGGCATCTTTTTCTCTCTTATGAAACTTGTTTCCATTTTAGGGTTCTTAACTTTATAATCACTTTCTTTTATGATTTAAGCAAGTATTTCTCTAATTTTTTCTTAATCTCTTCTTGTTTTATCTCCATAATTATTATTAGTGAGTAGTAGCTTTTGGGTCTAAAAATGAGGTAAATTTAGATGTGATTAGGGATGATCTAGGGTGAATAGTTTTTAATTAGTAATAACGCTTCTCTATTTGGTTGCTTTCAATGCTAGATTCTCAAGGATATATGTCTAACGTGTTTATTTTCTTTATGAACTTGATTTAGATTCTTGATGATTACTCTTTTTACAATTATAACTTTTTGATTAGGTAATTAACAAAAGGATTTATGCCTAGGAATATAATTAGTCATGATTAGTGTTCTTAACCTAAGAATTAGGTTTGCTAAATCGTAGTCTGATTGTATGAAATGCTTGCTATTCTTGTGATTTCAAATGAAAAGATGAATGATTGCATGATTAACATAAGTTTATGATCATGAAAATGTGATTAGCTTGATTAAGAGTCATTATACCATGATTATCATTGTGTGATTGTTCTTGTAAAATAATAAAATAATAAATACTAATATTATATTAAGAGTCTCTCTTAATTCTTGGAACTCCCACCCATATTTTCTTATTTGAGAAACCTCCGATGTAGATGCTTTTAATAACTTCTTGTTTTCAGTTACCTAGGATTGTTAGCATTCAATCTCTTAACTTGAATTGGCCTAACTTAGAGAGTTGTATGCATTCCTAGTGTTTTAAGCTTAACCTTTTTTATTGATAACCTCAACATATACTAGAGCATTATTTGTCTTTGTGGTTGGAGGCAATTGATAGTCCAAGACCAAAAACATACTCATCAATTTGGCGTCTTTTCTAATTGGGTTTTGCTTTCATCATTAGTATTTTACATCTTTTTGAGACTAAGTTTATATTTACTGCATTAATAATCTCTTTGATTGTCAATTCTCCTTGCTCTTCCAGGTGAACGATCACAATATCTAGAGGTCAAACACACTTGTTTCAAACTTTGGACAACATTCGGCTCTTGGGAAGAGAAGCTAGAGAAAGGAATAATAGAAATAATAGAGAATATCCAGCGGTTGGGAATGGACAATATGGTTGAACACTATGGCCAATGTGGCCAAGGAGATCATTTTAATCACAGTGAGAACCTCAATCAGCCTCCTCCTCCACGCCAACAAGTTCAAGATGAAAGAGGTGTTGGAGTGCCTATGCATCCACCACGGAGAGGTCGAACAATTGAAGCGGGAGATGCTCCTAATACTCATGTCAACCGCCGATGTATCTTGCCTTTTCCGGTTCTGAACAACTACTTTGAGATCAAGGAAAAACTCATATCTATAGTCTTTGGCAATAGATTCATTGGCCTAACTGTTGAAGATCCTTCGATCACTTGGACCAATAGGATAGGATTTATGGGAAGACGAAAATCAACTATGTGTCCAAAGACAACTGCAGGCTGAGGCTCTTCCCTTCTATCTAGGGGGTACACCAATGGAACAAAACCTCCCACAAGGTTATATCAATTCATGGGATTATTTTTGAAGGATTTCATCTCCATGTTCTTCTCTATTTAAAGGAAAAACCCGGTTTAGAAATGAGATCAAAATGTTTGCTCCGCCCACCAATGAGACTTCAGTGAAGCATGGGAGTGGTTCAAAGGATATAGAATCAATGCTCATACCATAGTTTCTCTGAAGAGTCTCACAATAGTCTCAAAGATAAGGACGCTCCTTGACACGGCTAGCAAAGGAAGGTTCCGAAGAAAGGAAATAGAGGATGGCAAGGAGCTAGTGGAGAATCTTTCTTTGAGTTTTGGAAACCATAATGAGGTTTATATAGAACACCAAGGGGGAATCAAGGCTGTTGAGAACAATATCAAAGGCTTGAAAGAAAGGTTTGATAAGTTCCTCATAGCAAGCGACAAAAAGGATATCCATTTCATTGGAAACAATGGAGCCAAACAGGTCTTTCAAATGATTATTGAAGTGGATCAAACACCTCAAGAGGAGGTCAAATACTTAAGCAATCAAGGCACCTACCAACATGGTTGTGACAACTATAAGAGCCAAGGCTATCAACCTAAACAAGGCTTTGTTCACTTCAATCAACAACAAAGCTATGCTTCAAAGCCAAACTTCCAAGGCCAACAAGGAGGTTTCACTATAATCTCCCCTTAAGTCCTCAAGCTTAAGATCCTAACTCAATGATGATGTGTCCACAATTAACATGATTTGAGCATTCATGTTTGCATAGTTTCGATGTCTTTTGCATCCATTCTTAGTCATTTCATAAGAAAATAATTTATTTACGACTTGGTGAGTCAAGAATTTTTGCATGTTTTCTGTCTTTTAGAGTCATTATTAGGTTATTTTGGATCTTTAGAAGGGTTATTGATTATTGGAAGTGAGTCTTGGACAATGTGATGCGATTGAGAGCAAGGAGAGATGATCAAGCACAGATATCTGGCAATCTGCCATCACCCGCACACACCCAGGAACACAAGATGTACCAGTGAGTTGGCGGTTAGAGGAATACGATTTGAGTTGCCTGCTGCCATATCCGTGTTCTGATGACACCCAGCCGAGCTAACTTCTATGCCTTTCCCAAATCGCATGTCATGTCTCTCTTGGTCACGGGTTATGATGCACCAACCAGCCAACACCGCCATCAATCTCACGTCCCATGTGCTCAGTACTTCTAAAAGTTTAGCGTTTGGAGTACATCGACAAGAATGGTTTTCAGCTGCTATAACGGTTTAGTCCCTCGGCCAAAACAGTGTGTGATTCGTTCCTCTCCCAAGGCAACATCAAAACAGCTTCCCCGCCACGACATTCGTGTCCCAGAAAAACATGTACCAAAATATTAGCGGTTTGGAGAAAACGGGCTTGCTGGATTGAGGGTAAGGCCACGTTTGGTGCATAGCGGCCCGAGCCGCCAGCGATCCTCTTATCTTCTATAAACATATGGTTTTAGCTTAATTTTTAGGGATCTCTCTCTTTTCCCAAGTTTTATTTGGGTCCTTCAGATCAAAGAACCCATAAACTTTGTTATAATTTAGGCATGTATTTAACTTTTTTCCCACCAGTACATGGAATCATCTCTAAGATGATGAGTGGCCAAGTCCAATCGGTACTCTACTAGACACCTCGCATACTCCAAATTACGCTCCAAATTCCTTTTCCAATTATCTGAAATATTAGTATCTGCAGCTCTTCTGAACTGCTCCATGCCTAATCTCTGAATCTGACACATCAACTCCCATAATTAGGTCCCTCTCTGAGTACAATAGGCGGTGGCGGTGGTGGCGGTGGTGGTGGTGGTGGCGGCGGTGGTGGAAGTGGTCCATGTCCATCAACCTATGAGGCATTAGGCTGCACCCCACCAACATGTGTTGGGAATGTCCTGAAATCTATTGTACTTGCTCTAAGTGAAAGTCGTATAGTCGAGATAAGACAATCACATAACACTAGGTAGTCATAACGCTTTGCTAGAAGCCACTTATGATCAATGAGTTGAGAACTCATTGCTAGAGTTATATGATCCTACAGGGTCACACACCTAAGCAAACTGGGCGTTAAAGACGAGGTTGATCATTAATGTAATGATCCAGTAAATGCATATGTGATATGCATTCGATATCAATGTTCTGGGACTGCATAGATCGATGCATATAGTGCAACGATCGATGCAACTCGCGTATTAGCCAGATTAATACGGTTTAATCGTTGGTTAATTCCGTTGTGGTTTAAGCCGACATATATAAGATATATGGTCGACCTAAACTTGTTGCTAACCCAAATTGACAGCCACCAGAACACAAAAGAAACCTCTCTGGAGATTAGATCTCTGTAAGGCACTAGCATCCCTGCGGTCCAGTTTGTGTGCGTGTGGATACCAGTAGAGGCGCAGCATTTGAGGCGCTTCGTGATCTCGATTATCTGCCAATACTTCCGCTGCAAATCAACAGGTAAATCTGAGATCCCATAGATTCAATTATATGAACCTTAGATCCTAGGCTCGGAATTCATACTAGGATTGCTAATTGGATTAGGAATCTGCTAGAAATTCCTTCAGTGGTATCAGAGCTTTAGGTTTTCATTGAATCTGTAGCATGTTGATTATATTAGTTGAATCTAGATCTCTGTATAGTTGATACAAGCATGCTAAAATTCGTTTTCATAAAAACCTAGTTTAGGTTCTGTTCGAAAACGTCTTAGGGTGTCGATCGTTGCCAATCCGGCATCGATCGACACAGGGCGAAAACCCGAATAAAATTTAGGGTTTTTCGCATAGTGTCGATCGTTGCCAATCCGGCATCGATCGACACAGGGCGAAAATCCGAATAAAACTCAGTTTTTGCCTAGTGTCGATCGACACAAATGTTGTGTCGGTCGACACAAACCTCGCGAGATAGATGAATCGGTTCAATTGGATTGGACCGGTTATCAAGCTTGGTTAAAGATGGTCGAACACTGTGATTGATTAATTGCGATTGTTTTGATAAGGTTGGCATCGACCGATGCTAATGTAGCATCGATCGATGCTGACTGGTATTCAAAACCGGATCAATTGGATTGATCGGTTATCGCGAATTGCTTTTGGTTGTTCTGTATCGATCGACACTATAGTAGTGTCGGTCGACATCAGATTCGATGATTTGGTTATTAAACCTGAAATCACAGAACCAAAGCAAGATAAATCAATTAATTGTAAGAATTAAAACATAATAAAACTGAACGTTTTAAATGGTTCCGTTCCTCAACCAAATATCAAGTGTTACTTGATGTCTTTCCAATCTTGTCAACTGTCAAGACCCATTTAATTGTGTGATAGACTTGCAGTGCAAGATGTCCAAAATTTCATGAGTAAGACAGAGGTAATCGTGTTGATGGACTTGCAGTGCAAGACGTCAACAATTACATGACTGAAAAGATTGGTTTACTTGACTGGGCCATCAAAATCGTTTTGGGCTCAGAGACATCAGGTGGATTGGACATAAGATGTCAATCCACAACCAACAGTTATATTGGATATAACTAGCAAAGTTGTTGCTTACCTAGATAGCTAAATTTGGGTGATAGCCAGTGGCTCACTCAAGTTTAGTAAAGTATGGGTCTTGGATCATTATATTCATCTGAGGAAACATTGTTTTGAATATAATGCGAGTTTTCTTAAAAGTTAAGACTTCTCATTTCTTGAACATCATAACTAAACCTTTTCTTTTCTATGTTCTCAGCTATGACTAACACTCATAATAACTCTTTCTCCCTGCGATCCGTCCTTGAGAAGGACAAGTTAAATGGATCGAATTTTCTCGAATGGTATCGGAACTTGAGAATTGTTCTCAAGCAGGAGAAAAGGGACTATGTCCTGGAAACTGTTCTCCCTGAAAAACCGAGATCCAATGCTGCACATGCAGAAAGGAGTGCTTGGGACAAGCACTCCAATTATGTGGTCGATGTGAATTGTCTCATGTTGGCTACCATGAACTCGGATTTGTAGAAGCAATACGAGAATGTGGAGTCGCCAGTGGAGATGATTACTAGCCTGAAAAGCATGTTTCAGGAGCAAGCACGAACTGAGAGATACCAGACGGTTAAATCTCTCATTGAATGCAAGCTACCAAAGGATAGTCCGGTCAGTCCTCATGTCATTAAGATGATGGGTTATATTGATAACCTGGGGAGACTGGATTGTCCCATTAGCCAAGAGTTGGCTACTGACATCATTCTGCAGTCACTGCCGTCAAGTTATGATCAGTTTGTTATGAACTATAACATGAATAACTTGACAAAGACGTGATGGGTTGTTTAGATGATCCTGATTCAATTCCAGATTCAGATTATCCTAAACATGCGATCTAGGTTCTTCTCAGAATAGAAACAAATGATGATCTCACCTTATACCTGTTATTGCAGCGGAAGAAGATGGTATGTCTGAGATCAGAGAAACACCGAGGGATGAATCCTCCAAAGGTTCACACACGCTTTCACAGGAAACAGCTGCTAGACCACGAGGGGAACTCGGCGCAGAGAGAGAGAGTTTACGGCTCAAGTCTTAGGGTTTATCAGTCTGAAACTCGAGTTTTATGACACAAAACTCGTCCTGTTCCATTTGGGCCATTTGGCCCAAATACCAATTAACTCGTCGGTGTTTGCGCACTGCATCGATCGTTGCACCTTATGCATCGATCGATGCACAGTGGCTAAACCTTTTATTCTCTCTAAGTACAGTAAATGCCTAGCACTTTTACTGTACTTCTGCTAAACCGTTCCTACACATTTTCCTGTTAGCTTAGGCGTGTGACCCATATGGGATCATATAATAAAGGCAATAAGTCCAAGACTTATAGATCATGAGCGGACTCTAGCAAGCCATCATGACCCCCAGTATTATATGACTTATGTCTGATCATTGACATACTCTTACTTTCTAGAGACAGTACCGAGATTACTGGACACAATTCCAACAATCTCCCACTTGTACTGGAATCTCTGTATTCATAATCCTTTTGTCTCAATATCTCGATTAGTCATAAGGCAAGATTAGTGTCATCCTTATAAAGCCTAATCTTGTTCATCGGACTCTGATTTGATACTGACAATACAAACGACTCGGGAAAGTCCGTTTGAGCATGGCCATGCGTTTTCCAGTATTCAAATCTCCGATTGGCCTAGAGATATTCACTCCATTTATATTGGAGGGACAGATCCCATCTTGTTCCATCACTGTAAACTACTCACTTCATGATGTACCCAAACAAGGTCCTTATAGCTATCGCAGAACGATAGCGTTAGACAATGATCAAAGTGCATCAGTCCATATGCAGTCACATGCATGCGAACTCAGGTCTAAGGACTATACTCTATAGTCGTAGTAAGAATCTCTTATGACACAGATATAAATATCCTGAAGAGTTCTTATTAGCGGGTCTTGTCCGGTCGTATGTTCCCAACATACACCTATGTACTGACTTTGATGCCGAGCATCTATGACACACTGAGACTTTGTCATAAGTCACGTACCAATCCAATCTTACACGGTTGTTGGTGTTCCAATTTCAACAACCTTCGACTAGGGACAGGATGATATAAAACATTTATCAAATATAGGATCTCATGATCAAGCTAAATGACTTCGATGACTCAAGATCAAATCATTTACTTCGATGACCTATAAAATGGTTCATATCATTTTGGAACGATTATTTCATCACAGTTAAAATAATCTTGAAATAATAATTTCATTAAAACATAAATAATAATGTTTTACAAGAACATATCAAATAACTAAAATAAAGCTCACAAAACTCCCACTCAAATTTAGATTACATTTCAATGTTTCTAATGCCTACAGCTTCAGTCAGGAGCTCGAGCTTAGGCCTTGGGAGTGGCTTTGTCAACGGATCAGCGACATTATCATCTGTCGGAACTCGGCTGATCTTGACTTCCTTTCTATTAATGATGTCACGTATCAAGTGATATCTTCTTTGAACATGCTTGGATTTCTGGTGTGATCTTGGTTCCTTTGCCTGAGCTATAGCACCATTGTTGTCACAAAATAGTGCCAGAGGCTCAGCCGCATCTGGTATCACACCTAGTTCCATAATGAACTTTCGAATCCAAACAGCTTCCTTCGCTGCTTCTGAGGCGGCGATATATTCAGCTTCTGTAGTGGAATCAGCAACGGTGTCCTGCTTGGAGCTTCTCCAACTTACTGCACCGCCATTCAGACAAAAGACATAACCGGACTGTGACCGGAAATCATCTGTGTCTGTCTGGAAACTTGCGTCCGTGAATCCACTGACTTTAAGCACATCACTTCCACCGTACACTAAGAACTTATCCTTAGTATGTCTTAGATACTTCAAGATGTTCTTTACGGCAATCCAATGGTTTTCACCTGGATTTGACTGGTATCTACTCGTCATGCTCAATGCGTAAGCAACATCAGGACGAGTACAGATCATGGCATACATGACAGATCCTATTGCAGATGCATAAGGAATATTCTTCATGCGCTCAAGCTCAGCAGCCGACGTAGGGCTCTGCTTCTTGCTTAGCGTTGTGCCATGTACCATTGGCGTGAAGCCCTTCTTGGAATCTTTCATGCTGAATCTTTGTAGGACTTTGTCAATGTATGAGTCTTGACACAAGCCTATCAGCCTCTTAGGTCTATCCCGATAGATCCTAATTCCAAGAACGTATGCGGCTTCACCCATGTCTTTCATGGAAAAACAACTTCCAAGCCAGTCTTTTACAGACTTCAGCATTGGAATGTCGTTTCCGAGAAGCAGTATGTCATCAACATACAGAATAAGAAAAACGATTTTGCTCCCACTAGTTTTCTTATACACGCATTGTTCTTCTTCGTTTCTGATAAAGTCAAATTGCTTGATCGCTTCATCAAAACGAAGATTCCAGCTCCTCGATGCTTGCTTCAATCCATAAATGGATTTATGAAGTTTGCATACTTTCCCAGCATTCTTTGGATCTATGTAACCGTCAGGTTGTGTCATATACACATCCTCTTCCAGAATACCATTCAGGAAGGCGGTTTTCACGTCCATCTGCCAAATTTCATAATCATGAAAAGCTGCAGTTGCTAGTAGAATCCGAATAGATTTCATCATAGCCACCGGTGAATAGGTTTCATCGTAGTCCACACCGTGAACTTGTCTGAAACCTTTTGCCACCAACCTGGCTTTATAAATCTGGACATTTCCATCCACGTCAATCTTCTTCTTGAAGATCCATTTGCACTCGATGGCTTTTACACCAACGGGTAAGTCAACCAATGAAAAGACTTGGTTGACCGACATGGAGTCCATTTCGGAATCAGTGGCCTTGCGCCACTTAGAGGAATCTGGGCCCATCATGGCTTGATTGAAGTTCGATGGTTCATCACCATCAATGATCAAAAGATCATGACAGTCAGTCACGAGGAATCCCTGATATCTCTCGGGTTCGTGACGGATCCTCCCGGATCTTCGAACTTCAGGTACTACAGGTTCAGGCTCTACAATTTCTTGTAGATCCTCCTGCTGCTCTTCCTCATTAGGTTGAGCAGTATCCTGTTCATCTTGAATTTCTTCAAGCAGTACCTTACTCCCACTGTCTTTCTTAGAGAGAAACTCTCTCTCAAGAAAGTTACAATCCCGGGCAACAAAGATCTTGTTCTCGGAACGTAGATAGAAGTAATAAGCCTTGGTTTCCCGTGGATAACCAATGAAGTAGCATTTGTCAGATTTCGGTGTAAGCTTGTCTGAGATCAATCTCTTGACATAGGCTTCACAACCCCAAATTCTGAGATAAGACAGCACTGGAGCTTCTCCAGTCCATAATTCATATGGTGTCTTTGCCACTGTTTTTGATGGCGCTCTATTTAGAGTGAACACTGCTGTTAGCAGAGCATATCCCCAAAGGGATATTGGAAGGTCTGTGTGACTCATCATAGATCGAACCATATCCAATAAGGTCCGATTTCTCCTCTCAGACACACCATTCCATTGAGGTGTTCCAGGAGGAGTGAGTTGGGATACGATCCCACACTCTCTCAGATGATCACTGAATTCTTGGCTTAAGTATTCTCCTCCTCGGTCGGACCGAAGAGCCTTAATGCTTTTGCCAAGTTGGTTCTGTACTTCATTTTGGAATTCTCTGAACTTCTCAAAAGATTCAGACTTATGTTTCATTAAATAAACATATCCATACCTACTGAAATCATCAGTAAAGGTAATGAAGTACTGATAGTTTCCTCTTGCATTAGTGGACATTGGGCCACACACATCAGTGTGTATCAGGCCCAATAAGTCACTGGCCCTCTCGTTAGGTTTATTAAAGGGGGCCCGTGTCATTTTGCCCATCATGCAGGATTCGCATTTCTCACATGACTCAAAGTCAAATGAGCCAAGAAGTCCATTCGAATGGAGCCTCTTGATGCGTTTCTCGCTGATGTGCCCTAAACGACAATGCCATAGAAACGTTCGGTTTTCCTCATTAGGTTTAAACCGTTTTGTATTAATGTTATAAATTGGCGCGGATTGATCGAGTATGTAAAGCCCATTCGTAAGAGGGGCAGAACCATAGAACAAATTGTTGCGATTGAAGGAACATAATTTATTCTTAACTGAAAAATCATAACCTTCCAAATCCAACAAAGAAATTGAAATAATATTTCTGCTTATAGCAGGTACAAAATAACAATTATTAAGTTCTAAAATCAATCCCGAAGGTAAAGACAACAAGTAAGTTCCTACAGCTAGTGCTGAAACTTTCGCTCCATTCCCAACTCGTAGTTCCACTTGTCCTTGCTTCAGCCTTCTACTGTTGCTGAGTGCCTGCATATTAGTACAAATATGAGCCCCACAACCAGTATCCATGACCCATGAGGTATTATCAGAAGTAGTTGTATTAACTTCTATAACAAAAATACCTGATGAAGAAGTCTCGAAAGTCTTCTTCTTTAATTCCTTTAGACCTTCCTGGAATTTCTTGCAATCTCTTCTCCAATGCCCCAGTTCTTTGCAGAACCTGCACATGTCAGTAGGCCCAGCCTTGGACTTGGGCTTGGGCTTTGGTGTGTCTGAGTCCACGACTTGGACACCCTTGGCCTTTCCCTTATCCTTAGCAGAAGACTTCTTAAACCCCTTGCCCTTTTGTACCATAAGTACATTGGGGTCCTTGGCGGTTTTCTTCAAGTTGGGCTCTGCAGTCTTGAGCATTCCGTGAAGCTCAGGCAGTGTCTTACTCAAGCCATGCATGTTAAAGTTCAGAATGAACTGATCATAGCTTGCAGGTAAAGACTGCAGAATGATGTCGCAGGCAAGTTCCTGGCTGATTGGGCAGTCGAGTTTGTGAAGATGATCGAGATAACCCATCATCTTCAACACATGAGGACTCACTGCCGCATTCGCAGCCAACTTACAGTCCAAGAGGTTCTTAACTGTCTGGAACCTCTCGGTCCTAGCCTGCTCCTGAAAAAGCGATTTCAGGCTTGCCATGATCTCGATTGGAGACAATACACTTTCGAACTGTTTTTGCAGCTCTGGAGTCATTGTCACCAACATCAGGCAATAAACATCATTTTCATCTGACGAATGCTTTTCCCAAGCATTGTGCAGAGTCCTGGCAGCATTGGCAAGAGGCCTCTCGGGGAGGGGATCTCGAAGGACATAATCCTTCTTCTCCTGCTTGAGGACCAGCCTCAAGTTCCTTGACCATGTCAGGAAGTTCGTTCCAGTCAGCTTCTCCTTCTCGAGAACAGACCGGATCGAGAATGTGTTTTGTGTGCTTGTAGTAGTCATATCTGAAATATATAAATAAAAAGGTTATTAGTTATTATGTTCAAAATGACTAATCTCATATTAAAATTTAATATGATTAATCACGCATTATATTCAATAACATAAGTTACCCTCAATAGAATATAATGATTCCAAGATCCACATATAACTAAGATTAAAGTGGGCCACTGGCCGTCACCCAATCTTAGCTTATATCGGTAAGCCCTATATCGGCTAATTATATCCGTGATATAACTCTTGGTTGTGAATCTGGGCCCGAGGCCCAATCCACTCTGATGTCTCAAGGCCCGGGACTCCCGATGGCCTAGTCAAGAAAACCAGACTATACAGTCATGTAATCATTAATGTCTGGGACTCCCAATGACATTTATGAATCACAAACTGTCTTACCCACGCAAAAGCAGACATCCTCACACTGTAAGGCCATGAATGCAATTGAATGGGCTTTGACAGCTGACATAGCCTGGACAAGACATCCACCGCTTGATATTATTTGAGGTTCGTAGGTTTATTAAAATCATTCCCAAAATAGAAGATTACTATTTCGGGAAACTTTCTATTTATGGAAACCTACTATTTTTGGAAACTTTCTAAAATTGGAAACTTTCTAAAACCGAAAACTTTCTAACTTTAGAAACTTCTTTCAAATCCAAAACCCGCAAATTCAGAAACTTCTATTTAAAGAAACTTTCTAATTATAAAATTTCGGAAAATATAATTCAAAAACGACTTTATAAATTTATAAAATAGATTTTAAATTATTCTGAAGAAAGACTCAATTAACTGGCCCAATTGTTTTAACTTCTTGGCCCGAGGCCCAAGAATTGGTCCATGTCCAAGACATGACCCAATTGTCCAATTAATTGACATAACCGGTCTGGTTCATTAAAACTGGTCTAACCAAGTTTTAATTACTACGATGACCACAATTGTCAACCGGTTATTTACTAAACCGGATTTTCTCAATTTATTTGGTCCAACCAAATCAAATTAGAAATTCCTGGTTTAGGCACTAAATCCAATATTTCTTTCGACATTGGATTTCTTATCCCGGTTTAACCAGACTTAATAAAATTATTAAATCTGTTTATTAAACCAGAACGAATCAATTTTAATCAAATTAAACCGAGCCAAAACCCTAACCGCATCGATCGATGCTCACAGCATCGATCCTGCAACGATCGTTCATCGATCCTGCAACGATCGATGCTCTCACGTGTGCACGAACGGTTATCAGGTTTGGCCGAGAGATTCTCGCGAGATCCATGCGATCGTTCGAACGATCCATGCGATCGCGGTCAATCTCTCGCGACTGCAACGATCGATCCTTGCATTGCATCGATCGATGCAATGCGATCTCAGTCGATGCAAGATCAGTTTCGATCGCATACCAAATCAATATAGCTTGGTCATGCGATTTTTTTAACTGTTTGTTTAGGATTTAATTCTTGTTTCTTAAGTGTTTTAATCTTATCAGTAGATTGATTCAAAAACACCTCTTTAAACAATCCTAAAACATGAATCTAAACAAGAAGAACCAGAACCTAAAGCTCTGATACCACTGTTGGGTCGTTTAGATGATCCTGATTCAATTCCAGATTCAGATTATCCTAAACATGCGATCTAGGT
Source organism: Orychophragmus violaceus (assembly GCA_030180135.1). Taxonomy (NCBI): domain Eukaryota; kingdom Viridiplantae; phylum Streptophyta; class Magnoliopsida; order Brassicales; family Brassicaceae; genus Orychophragmus; species Orychophragmus violaceus. The sequence continues at coordinate 31,511,517 of CM058233.1, forward strand.
TCTTCTCAGAATAGAAACAAATGATGATCTCACCTTATACCTGTTATTGCAGCGGAAGAAGATGGTATGTCTGAGATCAGAGAAACACCGAGGGATGAATCCTCCAAAGGTTCACACACGCTTTCACAGGAAACAGCTGCTAGACCACGAGGGGAACTCGGCGCAGAGAGAGAGAGTTTACGGCTCAAGTCTTAGGGTTTATCAGTCTGAAACTCGAGTTTTATGACACAAAACTCGTCCTGTTCCATTTGGGCCATTTGGCCCAAATACCAATTAACTCGTCGGTGTTTGCGCACTGCATCGATCGTTGCACCTTATGCATCGATCGATGCACAGTGGCTAAACCTTTTATTCTCTCTAAGTACAGTAAATGCCTAGCACTTTTACTGTACTTCTGCTAAACCGTTCCTACACATTTTCCTGTTAGCTTAGGCGTGTGACCCATATGGGATCATATAATAAAGGCAATAAGTCCAAGACTTATAGATCATGAGCGGACTCTAGCAAGCCATCATGACCCCCAGTATTATATGACTTATGTCTGATCATTGACATACTCTTACTTTCTAGAGACAGTACCGAGATTACTGGACACAATTCCAACAATAGGTTCTCTTGAATAGAAACAATATCAGATCTCACCTTATACCTGTTTATGCAGCGGAAAGAGAAGGTATGTTTGAGATCAGCAAAGCCACCAAGTGATAGCTTCTCCAGAGGTTCACACACGCACACCAAGCAGGAAGAGGATGCTAGACCAGGGTGAGGAAGTCGCAGAGAGGAGAGAGGGTGGCGCAGGGAGGCTTAGTCTTTTAGGGTTTCAGACTTAAGCTTTATTTATAAAGCTTATGTCTGATTCCTTATGGGCTTTTGGGCCCAAATATTAATCTGATTAAATCCCTTGGATTTAATCAGACCCATTAATCTCTCTCCAAGTACAGTAAATGCCTAGCACTTTTACCGTACTTCTGCCTAACCATTCCTGCACATTTTCCTGTTAGCTTAGGCGTGTGACCCATATGGGATCATATAATAAAGGCAATAAGTCCGAGACTTATAGATCATGAGCGGACTCTAGCAAGCCATCATGACCCCCAGTATTATATGACTTATGTCTGATCATTGACATACTCTTACTTTCTAGAGACAGTACCGAGATTACTGGACACAATTCCAACAATCTCCCACTTGTACTGGAATCTCTGTATTCATAATCCCTTTGTCTCAATATCTCGATTAGTCATAAGGCAAGATGAGTGTCATCCTTATAAAGCCTAATCTTGTTCATCGGACTCTGATTTGATACTGACAATCCAAACGACTCGGGACAGTCCGTTTGAGCATGGCCATGCATTTTCCAGTATTCAAATCTCCGATTGGCCTAGAGATATTCACTCCATTTATATTGGAGGGACAAATCCCGTCTTGTTCCATCACTGTAAACTACTCACTTCATGATACACCCAAACAAGGTCCTTATAACTATCGCATAACGACAACGTTAGACAATGATCAAAGCGCATCAGTTCATGTGCAGTCACATGCATGCGAACTCAGGTCTAAGGACTATACTCTATAGTCGTAGTAAGAATCTCTTATGACACAGATATAAATATCCTGAAGAGTTCTTATAAGCGGGTCATGTCCGGTCGTATGTTCCCAAAACATACACCTATGTACTGACTTTGATGCCGTGCATCTATGACACACTGAGACTTTGTCATAAGTCACATACCAATCTAGTCTCACACGGTTGTTGGTGTTCCAATTTCATCAACCTTCGACTAGGGACAGGATGATATAATCCATCTATCAAATATAGGGTCTCATGATCAAGCTAAATGACTTTGATGACTCAAGATCAAGTCATTTACTTCGATGACCTATAAAATGGTTCATATCATTTTGGAACGATTATTTCATCACAGTTAAAATAATCTTGAAATAATAATTTCATTAAACATAAAATGTTTTACAAGAACATTTCTAATAACTAAATAAAGCCCTTTAATAACTCCCACTGAAATTAAGACTACATCTTAGTTTCACTTATCCTACAGCAACAGTCCGCGACTCGTGCTTAGGCCTAAGGAGTGGCTTCGTTAATAGATTAGCAACGTTCTCTTTCGTTGAAGCTTGCTGATCTACTTAACATCTCTGTCATTTATCTCATGGAATAGGTAATACCTACCCTCAAGGTGTTTGGACCTCTGATGTGCAGCTAGTCTCATCTAAGTTGGGAATCACATCGAGTTCAGTGATGAACTCTTCTTTCCAAACAACCTCTTTCGCCGCTTTCTAAGCTGCGAAACATTCAGCTTAAGTCATGGAGTCAGCAACAGTGCCTTGCACCGCCAGACAGACACAAGATATAACCGTACTGTGACCGGAAATCATCTTTGTCTGTTGGAAACTTGCCTTTCAGACTCTATCGACTTGTAGCACCTCACTTTCTCCGTCAATCAAGAATTTTCCTTAGTATTCCTCAAATATTTTAGGATATTCTTTACGGTAATCCAGTGATTCTTTGCTGGATTTGACTGGTCATTACTTGTCTTGTTTAACATTAAAGCAACATCAAAACAAGTACGTGTCATGGCATACATGATAGATCCAATTGCCGACGCATATGGAATCTCATCCATGCATTCAAGCTCAGCAGTTATCGTAGGACACTGTGTCTTGCTTAACGTAATGCCATGTGACATTGGCATAAAACCCTTCTTGGAATGCTGAAAACGTGTAGGACTTTGTCAATTTAAGAATCCTGACTTTGTCCTACCAGCTCTTTTGGATCTCTATCTTTAGATCCAAAATCCAAGAACTACGTGGTTTTACCCATGTCAATCATAAAACCAACTCCCAAGCCAGTCCTTTACCGACTGCAGCATTGGGACGTTATTTCCGAGAATCAGTATGTCTTCGACATACAATATGAGAAATGCAATATCGCTCCCATTTATCTATTAGTAAACGCATAGTTCCATTTCGTTCCTGTTCAAGTCAAAACCTTGACTACCTCAACAGAACGAAGATTCCAACTCCGATATGTTTGCTTCCATCCATGAATGGATCGATGAGGCTAACTTACACAAAATGTAAATTTTCGGAGTCCATGCTCACTTTCGCTTCTTTGAATTTTGCAGATTCGTCGCTTTCAATGATCATCAGATCATGCGAACTTTCAATGATCATCAGGTTTAACTAATGACGAGAATTCACTCTCGGATTAGCGACTGATTCTTTCATATCTGCGAACTTCAGGCTCTACAGGTGTAGATTCTACAGAAATCTGTAAATCCATCCGCTGCTCTTCCTCAACAGGTTGAGCAGCCTCCTGTATTTCTCGAAATTCTTCGAGTTACACTTTTACTCCCACTGTTCTTCTTGGAAAGTAACTTCCCTTCTTAGAAAACAGTATGGACGTAAAAGTTACAAGCCTTGGTTTCCTTAGGACAACCAGCGAAGTAGCACAACTACAAATACTCAGTAAAGACGAATTTTTGGATCGATTCCAATCCACATTTACGTGGTGTCTTTCAACTGATATTGGTGGAACCTTTTTCAGCGTAAACTTAGATATTTCTAGAGCGTTATTCTTAAATAATATCATGGAAGATTCGTGTGACTCATCTTTAATCATTTCTTAATAAGATCTGATTCTTTCTCACAGAAAACACCACAAGGTTTTCAGGAGAATTGAGCTGTGAAACGACTTCACACTCATTCAGATGATCACACCATCTGATGACTCAAGTATTCTCACTCGTGATTTAATTCAGAGTCTTAATACTTCTGTCACTCAGATTCTATACCTCATTCTGGAACTCTTTCGACCATGTCAAAGAATTCCGACTTGTGTCTCATCAAATGAACACAGTCTTACTCACTGAATTAATCAGTAGAGACAATGAAGTACATGAAATTTTCTCTGGCATTACTGCTCACCGGACCACATACATTAGTATGTCCAATGTCCAATAAGCCTTTGGGCCTATCTCTAGCTCAGCTAAGATGGGCCCTTTGTCAATTGGTCCAGTAAGTAGAATTCAAGTCTCATAAGATATCCATTCAAATGAGCCCAAAAGTCCATAACTATGGGGTTTCTGAATCTGACTTACTCTATGTGACCAAAACATTTATGCCAAGAAAAATCAGGTTTAATTCATCAGATTTAAACCAATTCGGTATTTATGTTACATTTAGGCACACTTTGGTTTGATATAAAACCACCCATTCCTTGAATAGGGTGCTACAATTAATATTTCATTAAGATCAAAAGAACAAAACTTGTCTTTTATCAAAATGAAAACATTCAAATTCTTACAAGAAAATGAAAAACAACTCTGCTTAAAGCAGGTACATTGTAGCAATTACTTAATACAAAACCAAGCCTCAAAGGCATCTACAAGTGAAAACCCTACGGCTGAGGCAGCATCCCAAGCTCCTTCCAGACACGCAGTTCCACTTGTCCTTCCTTCAACGTTCTACTGTTGCTCAGGCTCTGCATATTATAACAAATATCAGTGCTGCAACCAGTATCCAATACCTATAAGGTATAACTTGAAGTAACAACATGAATACCTGAGGAAATAGTCTCATACATCGACTTCAACTCCTCATCATCTTCCATGAATTTAATGCAATTTCTCTTCCAATGCCCAGTCTCATTACAGTAGCAGCACTTACCAACGTAAGAGATATCTGACTCGGGCTCAGAAGACACACGCTTGCCATGATTCAAAATCTGGACAACTTTGTCTTCACCCTTGTCAGCATTAGGTTTAGTAAACCTACCCTTCTCATTCATGAGATTGTGCAGGGTACTCTTCACGTTTGGCTCAACTGTTTTGAGCATATCATGCAGTTCAGTCAACGTCTTCGTTAAGCCTTTCTTGATATAGTTCCTTACGAACTTATCATAGCTTGACGGCAGTGACTGCAGAATGATCTCAGTTGCCAATTCATGGCTAACTGGATAATCCAGTTTCCTCAGGTTATCAATGTAACCTATCATTTTACTGACATGAGGACTCACTGGATGATCATTTGGTAGCTTGCAGCTAGTGAGAGACTTAACCAACTGGTATCTCTCCACTCTTATCTGCTTCTGAAATTTCAATTTCAGGCTGCTGATCATCTCTATTGGCGACTCCATGTTCTCACATTGCTTCCGCAAGTCTGAGTCCATGGTAGCCAATATCAGACCACGCACATCTACCGTATCAATATAATGCTTATTCCAAGCATCATATACTGCATGGGAGGCATTGGACCCGATCCTCACGGGGAGAGCTCTCTCAAGAACATAGTCCTTTCTCTCCTGCCTGAGGACTAGCCTCAGGTTTCGCGACCAAGTCAAGAAATTTGATCCGTTCAGCTTGTCCATCTCAAGGACAGACCGGATCGAGAAAGTGTTTTGATTGTTTGTGCTAGTCATAGCTGAAATATATAAGATAAAAAGATTTTAGTTAATATGTTCAATATGATTAATCTCGTATTAAATTTAATATGATTAATCACGCATTATATTCAATAACATAAGTTACCCTCAATAGAATATAATGATTCCAGGATCCACATATAACTAAGATCAAAGTGGGCCACTGGCCGTCACCCAACCTTAGCTTATATCGGTAAGCCCTATATCGGCTAATTATATCCGTGATATAACTCTTGGTTGTGAATCTGGGCCCGAGGCCCAATCCACTCTGATGTCTCAAGGCCCGGGACTCCCGATGGCCTAGTCAAGAAAACCAGACTATACAGTCATGTAATCATTAATGTCTGGGACTCCCAATGACATTTATGAATCACAAACCGTCTTACCCACGCAAAAGCAGACACCCTCACACTGTAAGGCCATGAATACAATTGAATGGGCTTCGACAGCTGACATAGCCTGGACAAGACATCCAACGCTTGATATTATTTGAGGTTTGTAGGTTTATTAAAATTCATTCCCAAAATAGAAGATTACTATTTTGGGAAACTTTCCACTTTTGGAAACCTACTATTTTTGGAAACTTTCTAAAATTGGAAACTTTCTAAAACCGGAAACTTTCTAACTTTAGAAATTTCTTAAAATCCAAAACCCGCAAATCTAGAAACTTCTATTTTAAGAAACTTTCTAATTTCAAAATTTCGGAAACTTTAATTTAAAATCGATTTTTATAACTTTATAAAATAAATTTTAAATTAATCTGAAGAAAGACTCAAATAATTGGCCCAATTGTTTTAACTTCTTGGCCCGAGGCCCAAGAATTGGTCCATGTCCAAGACATGACCCAATTGTCCAATTAAATGACATAACCGGTCTGGTTCATTAAAATTGGTCTAACCAAATTTTAATTACTACGATGACCACAATTGTCAACCGGTTATTTACTAAACCGGATTTTCTCAATTTATTTGGTCCAACCAAATCAAATTAGAAAATCCTGGTTTAGGCACAAAATCCAATATTTCTTTCGACATTGGATTTCTTATCCCGGTTTAACCAGACTTAATAAAATTATTAAATCTGTTTATCAAACCAGGACGATATCAAAATTTTTTTTTTTTTTTTTTTAATTAATTCAATAATTTTAAGCTTGTTGAATAATTCAAAATCACCAACAACTTAACAATTATTTTTGGTTCACGATATCAATTACTCCCCAAAATCGATTTTGACTTTTGCTAAATCATTAATTCGATTTCAACAACAAAGCATATAATCGAAACTTTTCTTATCGATTTGAGGAATAATTACGATTATGATAACATCACCAAAACATCATTAACGATTACGCATCAAGGAGCTAAACGTTTACGATTTCTACACCATTATTAATTATGTTATCGATCACCAAGTGATCATTATCACACGCGATCTAAACAATTAGGGTTTCAAACTTGCAAAGGAAAAAATCGCAACCAAACACATGATCCGAGACCACTTGTTTATGCGATTAGGTTTTAATAACTTTTAATCAATTTTAATTCTCAATAGATTCAAAAAACTATTAAACAACCTATGATCCAATTTCACAAGAAAACCAAAAGGAATCTAAACAAGAAAACCTAACAGAACCAATGGCTCTGATACCACTGAAGGATTGTTTAGATGATCCTGATTCAATTCCAGATTCAGATCATCCTAAACATGCAGATCTAGGTTCTCTTGAATAGAAACAATATCAGATCTCACCTTATACCTGTTTATGCAGCGGAAAGAGAAGGTATGTTTGAGATCAGCAAAGCCACCAAGTGATAGCTTCTCCAGAGGTTCACACACGCACACCAAGCAGGAAGAGGCTGCTAGACCAGGGTGAGGAAGTCGCAGAGAGGAGAGAGGGTGGCGCAGGGAGGCTTAGTCTTTTAGGGTTTCAGACTTAAGCTTTATTTATAAAGCTTATGTCTGATTCCTTATGGGCTTTTGGGCCCAAATATTAATCTGATTAAATCCCTTGGATTTAATCAGACCCATTAATCTCTCTCCAAGTACAGTAAATGCCTAGCACTTTTACCGTACTTCTGCCTAACCATTCCTGCACATTTTCCTGTTAGCTTAGGCGTGTGACCCATATGGGATCATATAATAAAGGCAATAAGTCCGAGACTTATAGATCATGAGCGGACTCTAGCAAGCCATCATGACCCCCAGTATTATATGACTTATGTCTGATCATTGACATACTCTTACTTTCTAGAGACAGTACCGAGATTACTGGACACAATTCCAACAAGACGTTGACTGAACTGCATGGCATGCTCAAGACAGCTGAGCCAAATATCAAGAAGGGCACTCCTAATGTACTAATGGTACAAGGGGGTAAGAAGTTTAAGAAACTTGGCAAAGGCAAGGGAAAGGGCAAGGCAGTCCAGGTTGAGAACCAGGACACGCCTGCGCCAGCCCCAAAGCCCAAGCCTGGCCCATCTGAGACTGATAAGTGCCATTACTGTAAAGAGCTTGGGCATTGGAAGAGAAATTGCAACAAATTCTTGGAAGAGAAGAAGAAGAAGAAGAAGAAGACTTTCGAGACTTCATCTTCAGGTATTTATGTTATAGAAGTAAATGTTACTACTTCTGGTTCTACTTCTTGGGTATTGGATACCGGTTGTGGTGCTCATATTTGTACTAATATGCAGGGCCTAAGCAACAGTAGGAAGTTAGAAAAGGGACAAGTGGACCTGCGCGTGGGGAATGGAGCAAGAGTTGCTGCATTAGCCGTAGGAACATTTAACTTGTCTTTACCTTCTGGTTTGGTTTTAAAACTTAATAATTGCTACTATGTACCTGCTATAAGCAGAAATATTATTTCTATTCCTGTTTTGGATTTGGAAGGATATCAGTTTTCAATTAAGAATAAATGTTGTTCTTTTGATTACAATGATATATTATATGGTAGCAGCCCATTAGAGAATGGGCTTTATGTTTTAAACCAAAGCACACCAGTCTATAACATTAACACCAAGAGATTCAAATCAAATGACACAAATCAGACTTTTCTTTGGCATTGTCGTTTGGGCCACATAAACGAGAAACGGATTCAAAAGCTCCATAGTGATGAGCTTTTGGGCTCATTTGATTATGAATCATGTGAGAAATGTGAATCTTGTTTACAGGGAAAAATGACCAAGGCCCCTTTCAACAAAACTAATGAAATGGCTAGTGACTTATTGGGCCTTATACATACAGATGTGTGTGGCCCAATGAGCACAAGTGCCAGAGGAAATTTTCGATACTTCATTACCTTCACTGATGATTTCAGCAGGTATGGCTATGTCTATTTAATGAGACACAAGTCGGAATCTTTTGAAAGGTTCAAAGAATTCCAAAATGAAGTACAGAATCAACTTGGCAAAAGTATTAAGGCTCTTCGATCAGATCGTGGAGGAGAATACTTAAGCCAAGAATTCAGTGATCATTTGAGAGATTGTGGAATTGTTTCACAACTCACTCCTCCTGGAACACCACAATGGAATGGCGTGTCTGAGAGGAGGAATCGGACTTTATTAGATATGGTTCGATCAATGATGAGTCTCTCAACTCTTCCATTATCCTTTTGGGGATACGCTCTAGAAACGTCTGCGTTTACACTAAATAGGGTTCCGTCAAAATCAGTTGCAAAGACACCACATGAGATGTGGACTGGAAATATTCCGAATGTGTCTTTCCTGAAAATTTGGGGTTGTGAAGCTTATGTTAAGAGATTAATTACAGATAAGCTCGAGCCCAAATCTGATAAATGCTACTTCGTTGGTTATCCTAAGGAAACCAAGGCATACTACTTTTACAACCAATCCGAGAACAAAGTGTTTGTTGCTCGGAACTGCGTTTTTCTTGAGAGAGAGTTTCTTTCCAAGAGAAACAGTGGGAGTAAAGTACAACTCGAAGAAGTTCGAGAACCGCAGGAAAATGCTCAACCCGTAGAAGAAGAGCAACAGTTGGATCTACAAAGAGTTGTAGAGACGGCGCCTGTGGAGCCTGAAATTCGCCGATCCGAAAGGATCCATCACGAACCCGAGAGATATGGATTTCTCGTAACCAATTGTCATGATTTGTTGATCATTGACAGTGACGAGACAGCGAATTTTGAATAAGCGATGATGAGCCCTCACTCCGAAAAGTGGCTGAAAGCCGCTGAATCCGAAATGGGATCCATGTCACAGAACCAAGTATGGACTTTGGTTGATTTACCCAATGGTGCAAGACCCATTGAGTGTAAATGGATTTTCAAGAAGAAAATTGATGTGGATGGAAATATTCAGATATATAAAGCAAGGCTAGTGGCAAAAGGTTTCAAACAAATTCATGGTATTGACTATGAAGAAACCTATTCACCTGTCGCCATGCTTAAATCCATTCGGATTCTCCTAGCAACAGCTGCTCATTATGATTATGAGATCTGGCAGATGGACGTGAAAACAGCTTTCCTTAATGGAATACTGGAAGAGGATGTGTACATGACACAGCCCGAAGGTTTCATCGATCCTAATGCAGCTAGGAAAGTATGCAAACTTCATCAATCCATTTATGGATTGAAGCAAGCATCTCGGAGTTAGAATCTTCGCTTTGATGAAGCAGTCAAAAAGGTTTGATTTCATCAGAAGCGAAGAAGAACCATGTGTTTACAAGAAGACTAGTGGGAGCGCAGTTGCATTTCTCGTGTTGTATGTAGATGACATACTTCTTCTCGGAAATGACGTTCCGTTGTTACAGTCTGTTAAGACTTGGCTCGGAAGTTGTTTTTCAATGAAAGACATGGGAAAAGCCGCGTATATTCTTGGAATAAGAATCTATAGAGATAGATTAAACAAGTTGATTGGACTGTGTCAAGACACTTATATCGATAAAGTCTTACACAGATTCAGAATGCAAGATTCCAAGAAAGGCTTCATACCAATGTCCTATGGCATAAGTCTCAGCAAGAAGCAGTGTCCTGAGACACCTGCTGAGGGAGATCGCATGAGTCGGATTCCCTATGCCTCGGCGTTGGGATTCATCATGTATGCCATGCTCTGTACTCGTCCAGATGTTGCTTGTGCTTTAAGCATGACGAGTAGATACCAATCGGATCCAGGTGAAAGTCACTGGACAGCAGTCAAGAATATTCTGAAGTATTTGAGAAATACTAAGGATAAATTCTTGGTGTACGGAGGAAGTGATGAGCTGGTAGTAAGTGGTTACACTGACGCAAGTTTTCAGACAGACAAAGATGATTTCCGATCACAATCTGGTTACATCTTTTGCCTGAATGGCGGAGCAGTCAGCTGGAAGAGTTCCAAGCAGGACACTGTAGCAGACTCCACGACTGAAGCTGAGTACCTCGCTGCTTCTGAAGCGGCAAAGGAGGCTGTTTGGATCAAGAAGTTCATCACTGAACTTGGTGTGATTCCTAGCATTTCTGAGCCAGTGGCTTTGTTTTGTGACAACAATGGAGCCATTGCGCAAGCAAAGGAACCTAGATCACACCAGAAATCCAAACACATAGAAAGGAGATATCACCTCATCCGTGATATTGTGAATAGAGGAGATGTGAAGATCAGCAGAGTCCCGACGGATGAGAACGTTGCTGATCCACTGACTAAGCCTCTCCCAAGACCTAAGCACGAGTTTCATACCACTGCTATAGGCATTAGATTTCTTAAGATGTGATCTTGATTTCAGTGGGAGTTGTATTTGTTTTAGTTATGACATGATGTTCACATAACATAATAGTTATGTTATTTTAAATGAAATTGTTTCAGAATTATTTAATTGTGAATGATTAAATATATACATTGTCCCAAAGTAATTTATGACATTTTATAGGTCATCAAGTATGTGACTTGATCATGAAACCCTATGAGAAACAAGTGACATAAATTACAAATGGTCCCTAGTCGAGGTTGTTAAAATGGGACACTAACAACCACGTGAGACTAGTATGTGAGGTGACTGATGACTATGTTTCATGGAGTCATTTAATAAGTGTATTAAAGTCAATCACAAAGATATGTGTTAGAGAACACATGATCGGACTTGACATGTTAATGAGAACTCTACAAGATGTTATATGAGTGTCATAAGAGTTTCTCATTACGACTAAAGAGTGTAGTCCTTAGACCTGAGTTCATCATGTCCTCTCTTATATGGATTGGTTCGTCTTGACTTTGTCAAACGTCAGCCGTAACTGGTGATCATAAATACACTGATTAGGCAGATCATGAGATATAAAAGAGACATGGATGGAACAAGATGGGAGTTGCCAATCGGGCATCGATCGACACAGAGCGAAAACCCGAATAAACTTAGGGATTTTCGCATGGTGTCGATCGTTGTCAATCCGGCAACGATCGATGCAGGGCGAAAACCCGAATAAACCTAGTTTTCGCCTAGTGACGATCGATGCAATTGTTGCATCGATCGACACAGCCTCGCGAGAATGTTGGATCGGTTCAATTGGATTGGACGGTTATCGAGCTTGGTTAATAATGGTCGAACACTGTAAATGGTTTGATGGCGATTGTTTTGACTAGGTTGGTATCGACCGATGCTAACGTAGCATCGATCGATGCTTACCGGTATTCAAAACCGGATCAATTGGAATGATTGGTTATCGCGGATTAATTAATTATAAGAATTAAAAACATAGTAAAACTGAACGTTTTAAATGGTTCCGTTCCTCAACCAAATATCAAATGATACTTGATGTCTTTCCAATCTTGTAAACTGTCAAGACTCATTTCATTGTACGATAGGCTTGCAGTGCAAGGTGTCAACAATTACATGAGTAAGGCAGGAAGTAATCGTGTTAATGGGCTTGCAGTGCAAGGCATCAACAATTACATGACTGAAGAGATTGGTTTGCTTGACTGGGCTATCAAAATCGTTTTGGGCCCAGAGACATCAGGTGGATTGGACATGAGATGTCGATCCACAACCAAGAGTTATATTGGATATAACTAGCAAAGTTGTTGCTTACCTATATAGCTAAATTTGGGTGATAGCCAGTGGCTCACTCAAGTTTAGTGAAGTATGGATCTTGGATCATTATATTCATCTGAGGAAGCATTGATTGAATATAATGCGAGTTTTCTTAAAAGTTAAGATTTCTCATTTCTTGAACATCATAACTAAACCTTTTTCTTTTCTATGTTCTCAGCTATGACTACTACTCATAATAATTCTTTCTCCCTGCGATCCGTCCTTGAGAAGGACAAGTTAAATGGATCGAATTTTCTCGAATGGTATCGGAACTTGAGAATTGTTCTCAAGTAGGAGAAGCGGGACTATGTCCTTGAAAATGTTCTCCCTGAAAAACCGAGATCCAATGCCGCACATGCAGAAAGGAGTGCTTGGGACAAGCATTCCAATGATGTGGTCGATGTGAATTGTCTCATGTTGGCTACCATGAACTCCGACTTGCAGAAGCAATACGAGAACGTGGAGTCGCCAGTGGAGATGATTACTAGCCTGAAAAGCATGTTTCAGGAGCAAGCACGAACTGAGAGATACCAGACGGTTAAATCTCTCATTGAATGCAAGCTACCAAAGGACAGTCCGGTCAGTCCTCATGTCATTAAGATGATGGGTTATATTGATAACCTGAGGAGACTGGATTGTCCCATTAGCCAAGAGTTGGCTACTGACATCATTCTGCAGTCACTGCCGTCAAGTTATGATCAGTTTGTTATGAACTATAACATGAACAACTTGACGAAGACGTTGACTGAACTGCATGGCATGCTCAAGACAGCTGAGCCTAATATCAGGAAGGGCACTCCTAATGTACTTATGGTACAAGGGGGTAAGAAGTTTAAGAAACTAGGCAAAGGCAAGGGAAAGGGCAAGGCAGTCCCGGTTGAGAACCAGGACACGCCTGCGCCAGCCCCGAAGCCTAAGCCGGGCCCATCTGAGACTGATAAGTGCCATTACTGTAAAGAGCCTGGGCATTGGAAGAGAAATTGCAACAAATTCTTGGAAGAGAAGAAGAAGAAGAAGACTTTCGAGACTTCATCTTCAGGTATTTATGTTATAGAAGTAAATGTTACCACTTCTGGTTCTACTTCTTGGGTATTGGATACCGGCTGTGGTGCTCATATTTGTACAAATATGCAGGGCCTAAGCAACAGTAGGACGTTGGAAAAGGGACAAGTGGACATGCGTGTGGGGAATGGAGCAAGAGTTGCTGCATTAGCCGTAGGAACATTTAACTTGTCTTTACCTTCTGGTTTGGTTTTAGAACTTCATAATTGCTACTATGTACCTGCTATAAGCAGAAATATTATTTCTATTCCTGTTTTGGATTTGGAAGGATATCAGTTTTCAATTAAGAATAAATGTTGTTCTTTTGATTACAATGATATGTATTATGGTAGCAGCCCATTAGAGAATGGGCTTTATGTTCTAAACCAAAGCACAGAAATCTATAACATTAACACCAAGAGATTCAAATCAAATGACACGAGTCAGACTTTTCTATGGCATTGTCGTTTGGGCCACATAAACGAGAAACGGATTCAAAAGCTCCATAGTGATGGGCTTTTGGGCTCATTTGATTATGAATCATGTGAGAAATGTGAATCTTGTTTACTAGGCAAAATGACTAAGGCCCCTTTCAACAAATCAAACGAAAGGGCCAGTGACCTGTTGGGCCTTATACATACAGATGTATGCGGCCCAATGAGCACAAGTGCCAGAGGAAATTTTCGATACTTCATTACCTTCACTGATGATTTCAGCAGGTATGGCTATGTCTATTTAATGAGACACAAGTCGGAATCCTTTGAAAAGTTCAAAGAGTTCCAAAATGAAGTACAGAATCAACTTGGCAAAAGTATTAAGGCTCTTCGATCAGATCGTGGAGGAGAATGCTTAAGCCAAGAATTCAGTGATCATTTGAGAGATTGTGGAATTGTTTCACAACTCACTCCTCCTGGAACACCACAATGGAATGGCGTGTCTGAGAGGAGGAATCGGACTTTATTAGATATGGTTCGATCAATGATGAGTCTCTCAACTCTTCCATTATCCTTTTGGGGATACGCTCTAGAAACGTCTGCGTTTACACTAAATAGGGTTCCGTCAAAATCAGTTGCAAAGACACCACATGAGATGTGGACTGGAAATGTTCCGAATGTGTCTTTCCTGAAGATTTGGGGTTGTGAAGCTTATGTTAAGAGATTAATTACAGATAAGCTCGAGCCCAAATCTGATAAATGCTACTTCGTTGGTTATCCTAAGGAAACCAAGGCATACTACTTTTACAACCAATCCGAGAACAAAGTGTTTGTTGCTCGGAACTGCGTTTTTCTTGAGAGAGAGTTTCTTTCCAAGAGAAACAGTGGGAGTAAAGTACAACTCGAAGAAGTTCGAGAACCGCAGGAAAATGCTCAACCCGTAGAAGAAGAGCAACAGTTGGATCTACAAAGAGTTGTAGAGACGGCGCCTGTGGAGCCTGAAATTCGCCGATCCGAAAGGATCCATCACGAACCCGAGAGATATGGATTTCTCGTAACCAATTGTCATGATTTGTTGATCATTGACAGTGACGAGACAGCGAATTTTGAATAAGCGATGATGAGCCCTGACTCCGAAAAGTGGCTGAAAGCCGCTGAATCCGAAATGGGATCCATGTCACAGAACCAAGTATGGACTTTGGTTGATTTACCCAATGGTGCAAGACCCATTGAGTGTAAATGGATTTTCAAGAAGAAAATTGATGTGGATGGAAATATTCAGATATATAAAGCAAGGCTAGTGGCAAAAGGTTTCAAACAAATTCATGGTATTGACTATGAAGAAACCTATTCACCTGTCGCCATGCTTAAATCCATTCGGATTCTCCTAGCAACAGCTGCTCATTATGATTATGAGATCTGGCAGATGGACGTGAAAACAGCTTTCCTTAATGGAATTCTGGAAGAGGATGTGTACATGACACAACCCGAAGGTTTCATCGATCCAAATGCAGCTAGGAAAGTATGCAAACTTCATCGATCCATTTATGGATTGAAGCAAGCATCTCGGAGTTGGAATCTTCGTTTTGATGAAGCAGTCAAAAAGTTTGATTTCATCAGAAGCGAAGAAGAACCATGTGTTTACAAGAAGACTAGTGGGAGCGCAGTTGCATTTCTCGTGTTGTATGTAGATGACATACTTCTTCTCGGAAATGACGTTCCGTTGTTATAGTCTGTTAAGACTTGGCTCGGACGTTGTTTTTCAATGAAAGACATGGGAGAAGCCGCGTATATTCTTGGAATAAGAATCTATAGAGATAGATCAAACAAGTTGATTGGACTGTGTCAAGAAATCCAAACACATAGAAAGGAGATATCACCTCATCCGTGATATTGTGAATAGAGGAGATGTGAAGATCAGCAGAGTCCCGACGGATGAGAACGTTGCTGATCCACTGACTAAGCCTCTCCCAAGACCTAAGCACGAGTTTCATACCACTGCTATAGGCATTAGATTTCTTAAGATGTGATCTTGATTTCAGTGGGAGCTGCATTTGTTTTAGTTATGACATGATGTTCACAAAGACATAATAGTTATGTTATTTTAATGAAATTGTTTCAGCATTATTTAATTGTGTTAATTAAATATATATATATTGTCCCAATGTAATTTATGACATTTTATAGGCCATCAAGTATGTGACTTGATCATGAAACCCTATAAGCAATAAATGACATAAATTATAATGGTCCTTGGTCGAGGTTGTTAACGTGGGACATTAACAACCACGTGAGACTAGTATGTGAGGTGACTGATGACCATGTTTCATGGAGTCATTAATAAGTGTATTAAAGTCAATCACATAGATATGTGTTAGAGAACACATGATCGGACTTGACCCGTTAATGAGAACTCTACAAGATGTTATATGAGTGTCATAAGATTTTCTCATTACGACTAAAGAGAGTAGTCCTTAGACCTGAGTTCATCATGTCCTCTCTTATATGGATTGGTTCGTCTTGACTTTGTCAAACGTCAGCCGTAACTGGTGATCATAAAGACACTGATTAGGCGTATCATGAAATATAAAAGAGACATGGATGGAACAAGATGGGATTTGTACCTCCTATATAACAGGAGTTAAATATCTCTGGGCCTATCGAAGATTTGATACTGGAAATGCGTGGCCGCGCTCAAACGAGGTGATTGTCAGTCGTTTGTTTTTCATCAGTACAAATCGGGATTCGATAAACGTAATATGGTTGAATAAGGATGACACAGTGCTTGCCTTATGCCAGATTGAGATATAGCTACAAAGGGATTAAAGGAATAGATGATTCCAGTACAAGTGGGAGATTGTTGGGAATGTCCTGAAATCTACTGTACTTGCTCTAAGTGAAAGTCGTATAGTCGAGATGAGACAATCACATAACACTAGGTAGTCATAACGCTTTGCTAGAAGCCACTTATGATCAATGAGTTGAGAACTCATTGCTAGTGTTATATGATCCTACAGGGTCACACACCTAAGCAAACTGGGCGTTAAAGACGAGGTTGATCATTAATGTAATGATCCAGTGAATGCATATGTGATATGCATTCGATATCAATGTTCTGGGGAAGCGTCGATCGTTGCAGTAGTGCATCGATCGATGCACTCGCGGATTAATCAGATTAATTCGGTTTAATCGTTGGTTAACTCCGTTGTGGTTTAAGCCCACATATATAAGATATATGGTCGACCTAAACTCGTCCCTAACCTAATTCACAGCCACCAGAACACAGATAGAAACCTCTCTGGAGATTTGATCTCTGTAAGGCACTAGCATCCCTGCGGTCCAGTTTGTGTGCGTGTGGATACCAGTAGAGGCGCAGCATTTGAGGCGCTTCGTGATCTCGATTATCTGCTAATACTTCCGCTGCAAATCAACAGGTAAATCTGAGATCCCATAGATTCAATTACATGAACCTTAGATCCTAGGCTCGGAATTCAGACTAGGGTTGCTAATCCTGATTAGAACTGCTAGAAATTCCTTCACTAGCATCCCTGCGGTCCAGTTTGTGTGCGTGTGGATACCAGTAAAGGCGCAGCATTTGAGGCGCTTCGTGATCTCGATTATCTGCCAATACTTCCGCTGCAAATCAACAGGTAAATCTGAGATCCCATAGATTCAATTATATGAACCTTAGATCCTAGGCTCGGAATTCATACTAGGATTGCTAATTGGATTAGGAATCTGCTAGAAATTCCTTCAACATGATGTCCTACCTGATGAGGAATATTGCAGGTAACCTCCTCTGCTACAACCCGAGCTACTTCAAGTGCGGCTAACCGTGCTGCCTCTTATGCGGCTACTCGAGCAGCCTCTTGTGCAGCTGGTTGTGTAGCCTCTTGAACGACCTACTAAACAGCAAACAAAGTTGCTCGTCTAGCTGCTTCTCCAACCAACTGTCGGATCGCCTTTTGATCTATTGGTCAACCAACTTCCAGGTTAACCTCAACTTCAACCTGATTGCTTGCAACGGTATTATGCTCTCCTACTGCTTCACTACCATGTGCACCTCTAGCATCACGATTTCGACCAATTCTATTAGTCGGCATCTAAAAGGAATTACAAGTTGATTAGATTTGACTAAGTAAAGAGCAGACGATTAATAGACTAATGCCAAGCATAAAGGATGATATCCTTAAAAATACTCATTTCCCAGAAAAACCTTAAAAACCGAATGCAATTCAAAATGTACAATCTAATCAGGACCGGGATGGAAAATCAGCTTTGATACCAAATGTAACACAAGTCTGTTCCTCTCGAGATAGCGTTGTTAGAATTTAAGAGAATAAACCAGAGATTTGTAGATTTAAGCACATAAACATAAGATCAGAAGATTAGAGAGAGTTTGAGAGAGTAAGAACAAGAGAGAGAGAATAGAGAGAGAATAAGTCTCCTTAGATTCAAATTTCGAAATCAGAAGTTACAATATAGAGAAAGAGCTCTTAGACTTATCCTAAAACATGTGGCTAATAATTTTCCACATATTTTAGCTGACAAGAGAAGCTAGACCAAAATATCTTAAAGTAACTAAACTGTTTTTACTGTTCATCCGCGGGTACTATTCACATATGCTTCTTTTCTAGTTACTTGTTCTAGTTTGGTTATTCCAAGAGCTCATAGCTTCCATGTTGAATGATAGTCTTTAAGTTATCCATCTCTGATCAGTAGAACTTCATCTCAATAGATATCTCATGATCAATAGTCCCCCTCAAGCTTAGACTTTGGGATCACCCTAAAGGTTAAGCTTGGAATGATCATGGCAACACCTCATTAAAAACCTTGATGAGGAAAACCACTTGGGACAAAACCACATCAAGGGAAAAAGAGTATGTTGCTCATGAATCAGGAGAGTTTTAATCATGAATGGATACAAGTTCAAGTTTGCTAAAGATGTGATCGCAAACCTTGAGACTTGCAGCTTTGGTGAAGATGTCTGCTAACTGATCTTCACTTCTTGTATAACAAGGTAGGACAATTCCATCTTCAATCATCTCCCTGACCTTGTGGCTATATGGATTGTAGCCTGATTGTTATAATGGAAGGTAATGGGACTTGATTGCTCAATGCCAAAGTCCTTAAGGAGAGCCTTCAGCCATGTCAACTCGCTTGTGAGCTTCCTCATTGCTCTATTCTCAGCTTTAGCACTTGAGCAAGAAACAACCTTTTGCTTCTTGGTCTTCCAAGTCAGTATGTTTTCTCCAATAAAGGTTCAATAACCGGTTGTGGATGTCCTATCACTCTTATCACCAGCCAAATCTGCATCACAATACCCAACAATCTCAGTGCTGTCATTCTTACACATCCAAATGCCTTATCCTTGAGAGCCCTTGAGATATCTGAGTATCCTTTCTATCATGCTCCATTGGTGGACAGTAGGTGTTTGCATGTGTTGGCTGACTGGGTTCACAGCAAAACACAGGTCTGGTCTAGTGAGTGTAAGGTAGATGAGCTTCCCAACCATTCTTCTGTATAGAGACACATCCCTGAACTTCTCATCATCTGATTTCTCCCCCTTTCTATTGACTTGGTAGCCATCTTCAAGCGGATTGTTAGCTATCTTGCTTTCTTGCATTCCTATTTATGTCAACAAGTCCTTCACATACTTTCTTTGGGACAGACACAAACCATCTTGGAATCTGCACACTTTAATCCCCAAGAAGTATTTCAACTCACCGTGCTCCTTGATGTCAATTGAACTCTTGAGGAATGCTTTGGTGGATTGGATCCCTGATTTATCACTGCCAGTAATGATCAGATCATCCACATATATAAGTACCACAACCACGCCTGAAGATCTTTGAAGAGTGAATAATGTATGGTCATATTGAGACTTCCTGAACCCATAATCCATAAGAGTGTGGCTCACCTTGTGATACCAAGACCTTGGTGATTGCTTCAGACCATAAATAGCTCTTCTCAATCTCAACACTTCCCCTGGCTTACACAAATGTTCAAGACCTGGTGGTGGAAAGCGTTTTTGACATCCATCTGCCATAAATCTCATGAAAGGTTGGTGGCTAATGATATATCATGGTTTTTACCGGTTTTATGCCATGATATAAGTCTGTTTTAGTGTCTTTTGGTGTTCCTTTAGAGTCTTTTGCAGGTTTCATTAGGTACACGCACGTTTGGAGCTAAAGTGGAGATTATGGAGCTAATTGGTGTGTTTTGGAGATTTGGTCCGAGAGACTGTGCTCACTGTCCAGAATTGATGACTGCGTCGATCGTTGCACACCTGCATCGGTCGATGCACAGCATGAATGGGCCAGACTCGGCTGTTTAATAAAGAATGCCAATATTGCAGAAGTGCCCAGAAGTTCCAGATATTTACACAGAAGCCCCAAGTTGTGTTTTAGCTATTTAATTAAGTTTTTAACTATACGCTTACATACACTATCATAACTTAGAGCAGAGAGTTTTTAGAGCTTTTGGGGCTAATCTGATCCTGTACTACATTCGTTTTGGAGAAGTTTTAGAACCCCTTTATTATTCTAATCTCTTTTATGATTGCTATTTATTCATTGATTATGTTTACATCATCCATGTCTGAGTAGTTTCATAGTTAGGTTTAGGGTTTCTCATAGGGATTTCATGACTCGCTAGATATAATTAATTCAGTTAAGGATTCACATCAATAGATGTTCTTCAAACTAAATTGTGTTTAATGCTAGTTCTAACATGATCAATTAGAATCTAGATCTTAGGTTTCTAAATATGACACACCAATGTGGTTTAGAATCTGAACTATTTAGGTTGAGCAATTTAAATACTCGCAAAGGAATTTGGTTTAATTAGATTGTGAACATATCAAACTTGGAATTAAAGCTGGTTTAATCTGTTAGTAATTGCAAAGGAATTTGGATTACTGCACTTAGACTTAGAGAATTCTCGCAAAGGAATTTGGTTAATTCTATATATGTGTTTTGAGTTCTAGAACTGAGTTTAATTAGATCATAACTGTTTGATTTATCTGCTTGTCTGATTTCCTGAGAACGCCCTAGACTTAGCGCTTTTAGTTTATTGATTTCAAACAACAAACCTGCTACTGATCTACTTTCCTGCCTGCTTTTAGTTAATAGAGTACAATTTGCTTTTTGCTTTCTCCTAGTTTTAATCGCTTTAAGTTCTTGATTTTATCGTTGCCTAGAGTCCTCGTGGATTCGATCCCTAAGTACTACAATTGATTAACTGTGCACTTGCAGTTAGTATAGGGTAAAACTCGAGACCTATCAAGTTTTTGGCGCCGTTGCCGGGGACTCTTAGAGTCTTCGATAGCTTCGAACTTAGGGTTTTTACTAGGATTTTTATTTTTATTTTCGTTTACTGATTTTTTCTCTGTTTTCTCTCTGTCGCAGGTACGACATTCGCTTAGCATCGATCGTTACACTTCCTGTGTCGATCGTTACCATGCGATTCTGAGTTGAGTCAATCGTTGTATCTCTTGCATCGATCGTTGCACTGCGATTACAGACAGTTTATGCAAACGCGTGAAACCAGAAGTAATCAGAACTTGAATCTCGTCAATCTCGGACTCGACGAACTTGGACGACTAGAGAGGACTAACAGAAGAGAAAGAAGAGCAAGGATGGTTGTACAAAAGGTAATTATAATGCCTGATGCTCAAGGTACCCTGAGGGACCGAGATAACAATCCATACAATGCTGCTGGGCATAGGATTGA
Organism: Orychophragmus violaceus; assembly: GCA_030180135.1. Classification (NCBI taxonomy): domain Eukaryota; kingdom Viridiplantae; phylum Streptophyta; class Magnoliopsida; order Brassicales; family Brassicaceae; genus Orychophragmus; species Orychophragmus violaceus. The sequence goes on from CM058233.1 coordinate 31,533,180, forward strand.
TGCTGAAGGGAATGTAATCCCTGATCCTCCTGAGCAACCACAACAGGAGCAGAACCAAGGCCAAAGACAGGCCCAAGGTAGACAGGATCAGAGGATGGTTGTCCATGAGAGGACTTTATCTGACTACAACAGACCGGATGAGTTTCATGCAAATCGGTCAGCTCTAGTACCTCCTGGTTTTGAGAGGAACAATTTTTAGATCAAAACCATCTACTACTCGCTGATGAGACAGAATGCCTTCCATTGCCACCCATCGAAGCAGCCTATGGATCACATCGATCAGTTTGAGGATATAATCACTGGCATGAACTATGATGGAGTTTGCCAGGATTATCTGTTTCTCAAGCTCTTTCCACACAGTCTCGCTGGAGACGCTGCTGCATGGTTAAAGCAACTGCCACTAAAATCTGCCTGGATGCGATTCAAGAAGTACCAGCGTGACTGCCCACACCATGGATTCACTGATGTCACATTGCTAGGTATCTTCTTCAGAGGCATAGATCTTCCATATCAGACTGCGCTGGATAACTCCAGAAATGCAAATTTTAACACCAGGACTCCTGCACAAGCTAAGCAGTTGATTGAGAACTTAGTGAGCAGCAACAGTTGCAAGACTACTGATGAGAGGAGGAAGAAATCTGGCGGAAAGGTAGAGAATTTGGAGATTGCTGATATTAGATCTAAGCTGGACACAATTTGTAATCTCCTAGCTGGTAAGAAAGCTGTCCACTTTGCCCAAGATGTTGAGATAATTCAGACTGAGGAGGACACTCAGGAAGAAGACGTGAATTACATAGGAGGATCTGGATTCCAAGGTAATAGATTTGGTAATCAGCAGGGAAACATGTTCTTCAATGGAGGACAGAGGAGTGCCTTCACAGGCAATCAGAACTCCTCTGGCTTTGGACAAACTAGTGGTTTTCAGAAACCTTTTGGACAAGGTACTCAGAGAACCTATGGATCATCTTCTTACCAAGCGCCTCCTGTGGCCACTGCTCATGAGAGTAAGATGGAGGCAATGATGGAACAGCTGCTGGAAAGTCAGACCAAGATTGCTGTGGACTGCAATAAGAAGTTGGATGCTGTCTATGAGGATCTCAATGGGAAGTTTGAGTCTCTGAACACTCATGTGAAGCAGTTGGATACTCAGGTGAGTCAGATTTCTAGTTCTGTTAAAGGAAAAGGAGTAGCAGACACCCATATTAAGGCCTGTTCAGTGTACATTGATGATGGATCACACCTAGGTGAAGGATTTGAGCTAAGCACAGCTGAGTTGGTAGAAGAGGCTGAATTTTCGGATTTTTGGAAAAATCTCTCGGGTAGAAACTGTGAAAACAGTGATGCATCGATCGATGCACCCTTAGCATCGGTCGTTGCAGGTCGTGAACAGACAGACTCGCAGGATTCTGAAGGCATTGATGCAGATTTAGAGCTTGATCGTCTATTCCCTGGAGTATCTGAGATTACTCAGCAAGAGATTTATGCCCAATCCATTAGATTATATCCCTCAGTGTCGGAAGTGATTAAGCAAGAGATTGAAGAGCTTAAGCAGCTGGAAGAGATTGGTGAAGAGTTGGAAGAAATTACATCATCTGATGATCCACCTTATCACCCATGTGTGCAGAGGTACTTGAATAAGATGTTGCCTTTGGATGAAGAGCTGAAAGATTGGGTGATTGTGGTCCCTCAACAGATAAGTGATGTGCTATTAACCAAGGTTCCCAAGAAGCTACCTGATCCTGGGATTTTTGTGCTAAGTTGTTCTATCTTCGAGGATAGTTTTAAGCGCTCTCTTTGTGATTTAGGAGCTGCTGGAAGTCTTATGCCATACTTTGTGGCAGAGAAGCTGGGTATGATTGATTTTAGACCCACTAGGACCTCTCTTGTCCTAGGTGATCAGTCAATAAGAATTCCAGAAGGAGTCCTTGAGGACATCCCGGTGAGAGTTGAAAACTACTTGGTTCCAACAGATTTCTTAGTTCTTAAGTACCAGAGTGAGCAGGATGACGCATTGATACTGGGTAGACCATTCTTGGCTACAGCTGGAGCAGTAATAGATGTGAGACACAGTCTGATAGATCTCCATCTGGGAGATGATCCGCTGCACTTTGAGATGGACAAGCTGCGCAAGCCACTGATAGATGGGCAGACCTTCACCATTATGGATGGAGATGAAGAGCAGTCAAGTCACACTACGGTTTTGGATCCTGAGGAGCAGTTTACTCCTTCTTTTCTTGGACGCGCTCATACTGATAGAGCCTATTCTCCGCCTTGGATGAGGAGACTTGCACAGAGAAAATCAAAGTCTCCGTCAGGATCTCACGGTGCCTGATTCTTGTTCGTCCAGTCAAGCTAATGACCTTAAACAAGCGCTGAGTGGGAGGCAACCCACTGTTAGGTTTTAGTATTTTTCTTTCTTATTTTTGGTGTTTTCCTTAGGATTTCACGTTTTTGTTTGTTTTTGCTAAGTTTCAGAAACAGAACTCGAGTTTGGAGATGTGTGTTGATCGATGCACTTGTGCACCGGTCGTTGCAAGGAGATTACGACAAAGAGATGGGATCGCATTGTGACGATCGTTGCGGCCCTGTGCAACGGTCGTTGCAATTGGTTACAATTGCAAAATTAAGGTACGCGTGCTAAACCGGAATCAATTCGGTTCAACAGCATCGATCGTTGCTCATCTGCAACGTTCGTTGCACCCACGATCGAGGTAAGTGCCTTAAACCCTTTTTCTCCTCTCTTCTTCTCCACTCTCGCCGTCCGTACAACCGAAACTCCACAACTCTAAATCTCTCAAATCTTCATCGTTTTCTCTGATTCAAAGCCTGATTTTACTTGTTTTAACACCCTCTATTCATTTCTCTAGCCCAATTGCAGTGAATCCAAGGTAAGAACGCTCATTTTCAACTTTTTCGGATTCGGTTCTAGGGTTTAGAAATTAGGGATTTTAGGCTTGAAATTGATGATTTCGTACTGAATTAGACTTGATTTAGGTTGTTTGGTGATGGATATTTGATGTTTGTGAGAATGTGGATTGATTTTGCACGATTTTGAATCGTTAATTTGCGACTGAGAAATCGCCTTGCAACGATCGTCGCACTTGTGCAACGGTCGTTGCTGGTCGATTTCACGGAGATATTGCCGAGACTTATATGGTTTAAATTTTTCTTGAATGCAGATGGCAACTCGCAGACAACCTCGCAAACGCAGAGCCACCGCATCTGCTACTTCAGCTCATCATGCTCCACCACCAGAGTGGTTCCACCGAGAATCACCACATCCTGAGCCTTATGTGAGAGTTGGTCCGGAAATAGCATTGCCTTGGCCTAGAGCAGACAAGACATAGATCCTGTCAGACAGAGAGTGGCCAAATGATATTGCTGAGTTCCTCAAGACCGCTGAGTTCACAGAGAGACCGATGCTTGATCACTGGGATGAGTTCGACACGTTGCTATACAACGGTTGGTGTGGCATGACGCTTAAGCCAACTAAGTTTGCGGATTACTCTACCTGTAAGAGTCTGGGCATTGCTGAGCAGGTTCTTACACTGTGTAAGGGCATTGGTCTAGGGACAATGCCTATGCAGCCTTTTGACTTGTATCCTGAGTTGGTGAGACAGCTGCTAGCCACTTGCAGAGTGGTTTATCCGAGCCCAGACAGCAGGAGTGCTTCAGGAGGTATCTTTACCTTCATGTGCTTAGGAGCTAGGTATCAGATTCCTCTTCTCGATATCTGCAGGATTTATGGATTCAGCACTGAGCCGAGACGTATTGGCTTGAGTCTTGAGTGGGATATGGAGGAGGCTCAGTTTTTCTGGGAGTGTATTGGCAGTGGTCGATACAGCTCGAGGACTACACCAGTGAAGCAGGTTAGACATCCTGTTCTGAGATACGTCTTGCGTATCTTGTGTTGGACTCTGTTGTGCAAGTTTGAAGGCAACAAGATGCGCAAGCTTGAGATGGAGATGCTATTCATTGGACTGAGGGACCAGTTTGAGGATTCTCCTCTGCGAGATCCCACTAAGGGACTCAACTTGGGAGCTGTTTTCGCTCAGCACTTATGTGACCTGCAGAAGAAGCCATTTGATGGCGTGGACACTGAGACAGTCGGGAGCCTGCTTACTCCCATTTTCATGCACTGCAGGATTCCCTTAGAGGGCACAAAATGTAACACTGCCAAGGAGTTCCTTGATTTCAGCCACCTGCAGAGCGCTACATGGCTCAAGGAGGGGCGCGTATGGGTCTATTACGACCCTGCCACTGCAAAGCATGGTATAGATCTTCCTGCTTCTGATCATACACGGATTGATACGCTGGGTGCCTTGACATTCCGGCCACCTCAGAGAGATCGGCGCAGTGTTCCTTCTATGGCTCATCCGCTGGGAGAGCCTTCTACATGAGCTTCATCTTCCTCTGCACCTCCTGCGCCTGCTGCTGCCCCTGCTGATGATGTTGGACCTTTTCCAGAGCTCACGATGCCTTATGGTGATATGTCTGAGGAAGAGTGGAGAGAGCGCTCAGATGGTATTCTACGGGTCGTCTGGAACTTCATGCGTACCTGCACTTGCAAGAGACAGCCACAGATACACCATCCAGGACCTTCTCGACGCAGACGACGATCTCCGACTCCCGGTTCTTCGAGTGGAACTGATCGCATTGCTGAGATGGATGATGAGTGAGAGTGATCTTTTAGACCAAGGTTCTGTTATCTTTTCTTGTTTTTCTTTGCACTTTTTCTTTTTGATTTTTAGGATGCTATTGTTTCTGGATGTTATGCTTGATTTGATACATTAGTTGCTTTGATTTTACTCTGTTTTCAGTGTTTTCAGCTTGCATGATCGAAAACTTAGATTTTCCAACGGACTAACCTGCTAACTTGCTGACTGATCGAGTATTCACAGTGCGTCGATCGACACACCACTTTGTCGATCGTCACAACACGAAAGAAATCGCATTGCAGCGATCGTTGCGGTCCTGAGCAACTATCGACCATACACGAAAAATCGCCTAGCAACGGTCGATGCACCTAGTGCAACGACCGATGCCTGTGCGACAAAGGTAAAAATCAGACAAAACTCAAGACGTCCATTAACATTTAACTTTTTCTTTCTTTTTACCAACCCTTTTCTTGACACTACTGGGGACAGTGTGTCTTAAGTGTGGGGGAGGTGCTACTGACTCCTTCTTTCTGTTTTCTTAAGAGTCAGTCAGTTTTTCAAAATTTGTTTTATCGAGTCAAAAACAGTTTAAGTAGGAAACAATGAATTTTTTAGAAGATTAACAGCACTTGCAGGAACTTAAGTAACCATTGAGATGAAGTTGCAGATTATCTATGACTATTAGAAAACCCAGACACGGATCAACCTACTGAGGACACCCACATCGCTTCAGGTATCAGAGGATCCTTTTACTGACTTCAAACTTAATACTGAATTCAAACTTAATACTGACTTAATCTTCTCACATAAGGGCTTGGTATACCTTGTGTCGGATTCCCTTGTTAGTTCTGACACAGCTTGTAAACCTGTCCTATTTGGTTCCCTTCTCCCCTTCCATAAAAAAAAAGATAATAAACTAAGGATGAGTTAGTAACTCTGAAGTGGTCTCTGGGAGTGGTAGCTACAACTATCATATCCTGTGCATCCATGGAATGTGTCCAAAGTACACCCCTTAATGGGAAGAGCACTGATAAAAAAAAAAAAATGATACCTAATGGGGAAAAATCAGAATGCTAAGGAAGGGAAAAGAGAAGAAAGGAACTAGAGAAAGATAGTATGGTGGTCTAGAGCTGGAAAGGTAAGAGTCCATGTGCCTTTGATTGATACTCCTTAGGTGAGACCGCACTTAAATACTTGCAGAAGTCAGTAGGGAGAATTTGAATGCGTGAATGTGATTGTGGAGTTTACTTAAGACAGTTGCTAAGTGTGGGGGAAGTATATGTTGGTCTTGATATCTTGTGATTGATTCTTTCAGTGGATTACTAAGGGGAATCTGAGTGTTGTTGCTTCTAGGACAAAAAGAGTTTCTGAAAGTTTTCAAACCTCTTCACCATGTTTTAGTTCCCTGTTTTGCTTGAGGGCAAGCAAAGGCTAAGTGTGGGGGAATTGATATATCATGGTTTTTACCGGTTTTATGCCATGATATAAGTCTGTTTTAGTGTCTTTTGGTGTTCCTTTAGAGTCTTTTTCAGGTTTCATTAGGTACACGCACGTTTGGAGCTAAAGTGGAGATTATGGAGCTAATTGGTACGTTTTGGATATTTGGTCCGAGAGACTGTGCTCACTGTCCAGATTTGATGACTGCGTCGATTGTTGCACACCTGCATCGGTCGATGCACAGCGCGAATGGGCCAGACTCGGCGGTTTAATGAAGAATGCCAATATTGCAGAAGTACCCCGAAGTTCCAGATATTTACACAGAAGCCCCAAGTCGTGTTTTAGCTATTTAATTAGGTTTTTAACTATACACTTACATACGCTATCATAACTTAGAGCAGCGAGTTTTTAGAGCTTTTGGGGCTGATCTGATCTTGTACTACATTCGTTTTGGAGAAGTTTTCGAACCCCTTTATTATTCTATTCTCTTTTATGATTGCTATTTATTCATTGATTATGTTTACATCATCCATGTCTGAGTAGTTTCATAGTTTGGTTAGGGATTTCATGACTTGCTAGATATAATTAATTCAGTTAAGGATTCACATCAATAGATGTTCTTTAAACTAAATTGTGTCTAATGCTAGTTCTAACCTGATCAATTAGAATCTAGATCTTAGGTTGCTAAATACGACACGACAGTGTGGTTTAGAATCTGAACTATTTAGGTTGAGCAATTTAAATACTCGCAAAGGAATTTGGTTTAATTAAATTGTGAACATATCAAACTTGGAATTAAAGCTGGTTAATCTGTTAGTAATTGCAAAGGAATTTGGATTACTGCACTTAGACTTAGAGAATTCTCGCAATGGAATTTGGTTAATTCTATATCTGTGTTTTGAGTTCTAGAACTGAGTTTAATTAGATCATGACTGATTGATTTATCTGCTTGTCTGATTTCCTGAGAACGCCCTAGACTTAGCGTTTTTAGTTTATTTATTTCAAACAACAAACCTGCTACTGATTTACTTTCCTGCCTGCTTTTAGTTAATAGAGTACAATTTTCTTTTTGCTTTCTCCTAGTTTTAATCTCTTTAAGTTCTTGATTTTATCGTTGCCTAGAGTCCTCGTGGATTCGATCCCTAAGTAATACAATTGATTTACTGTGCACTTGCAGTTAGTATAGGGTAAAACTCGAGACCTATCAGCTAAGAAGAGAGTGATCCTCACAGTGTGAAGCTTAACTACTGGTGCAAAGGTAGCAGTGTAGTCTTCTCCATAAGTCTGAGTGAATCCTCTAGCAACCAGCCTTGCCTTGTACCTCTATATATCCCCATTGCCCTTATACTTGATTGTGAATACCCATTTGGAGCTGATAGCCTTCTTTCCTTTTGGTAAAGACTCCACATTCCAAATGTGGTTCCATTCCATAGCCACTTTCTCATCAATCACAGCATCCATCCACTACTTGGTGTCTTTAGCCTCTTCATAGGTTTTAGGAACATGAATCATCTCTATCTTCCCAAGAAAGGTACAATGACTTGATGGCAACAAGTCAATAAAGCACACGGATTGGTTGGGTTGAGCAACAGCCTTATTGTTGAAGTAGACTCTTGTGTTGATCCAGCTTGATGGATCTTTCTTTTCTCTATTGCTTCTTCTGAGTTGCTGGACCGGTTGAGAAGCTTCCTCATCACCCATCTCTTCTTCTCCATGATGAATTGTTTCCTCCTCATTCATATTCAAGTTTTCTTGATCTTGATTCTGAAGTAGAACTTCTTCTTGAGTTTGAGTGGGTTCTTGATTAGCTGTCACTGGTTCTTCCTCTTGAAACTCTTCTTTATGACTTCTTGTTTCGGTTTCCCTTCGTCTTGGTACCTTACTAGAGTCATTCCCCAAATGATCAAAGAGAAACCTCAGACTTGTAGCAAGGTCAGAAGGTGATCTTGAGAGGTCTTTCAATCCTTCTCAATCCCTGTTTTCAAAATAGCCCTTTCCTTCTATGAACTTGACATCCCTTGAGACATAGGTGCGGTTGTTGATTGGATCATAGCATTTGTACCCTTTTTGAGTAGTTGAATATCCAAGGAACATGCACTTGATGCTCTTAGCTTCTAGCTTGTTTCTTTGATCATCTGAATTGTGGACAAAACACACACACCCAAACACATGTAAGTGTTCAATAAAGGGTTGGGTTTTATTTAATACCTCAAATGGTGAGATGTCTTGGAGAACTTTTGTTGGATTCCTATTGATGAGATAGCAAGCTGCTAAGACCGCATCTCCCCAAAATCATTTTGGCACATTGGCATGAAACATCATGTACCTAGCAACCTCCATGAGATGTCGATTCTTTCTCTCAGCCACTCCATTTTGTTGGGGTGTATGTGGAGAGCTTGTTTGATGTAGGACTCCATGTTTGTTCATGTTAGCTTTGAATCTTTGACTTGTATACTCTCCTCCATTATCTGATCTAAACACTTTGATATTTGCATTAAACTGATTAGTAATGTAATTTTGAAAGTGAATGAAAGCTTCACAAACCCTATCTTTAGATGGAAGCAAGTGACCAAAGTATATTTCGATTTTTCATCTATGAAAGTCACAAAATATTTTTTCCTATCTCTAGATTGACAAGTGATACGATCAGGTTTTAATCCCCAGATCTATACTGCAAGTGCACAGACGTGAACCAGTAGTATATAGGGTATCGAATCCACAGAGAATCAAGATTCTTGCGATAGATTATAGAACGTCGAATTAAGCTAGGTGAAACAGAAAATAAGCAGTAAATCAAAGCAAAAAGTAAATAGATCGGTTTGTAAACAATTAGGAAAAGCGTCAGGTCAAGGGAGTTGATAGGTGTAAAGTGTTATCCCTATTCTACTGCAAGTGCACATTTATGCTATTGTAGTATTTCAGGGTATCGAATCCACAAGGACTCACGGTCACACGATAGATTATATGCCGTTAAGTTAAGCTAAATCAAATCTTAAGAAAGCAGTAAATGAAAGCAAGTAAACAGGAAGGTGTTTTCAATAAGAGAAAGACGTCAGAATTAGGAAGTTCTCGGGAATTATGCTATTTAAGAAACTTAACTAACCGGATTCAGATTAAAACGGGTTCAAGAACTAGAAACACAATGCTAAATAATCCAACTCTCGCTGAGATTATTTCTATATCTAGCAACCTAGCGATCTAAATCTCTTTGTGATCCTAGAGTTCTAAACAAGCATTAAGAAAAGGTTCTATAGGTTCACAATTCTCCTAAACCAAATCTCTTTGTATTTAGTCAAATTGCTCACACTAAGTTTGTTCAGATTATAACTCACACTCTCGCGCTATTGTTAATTATCTCAGATCTAAACCCTAGGTGATCAGTCCAGAATTCAGTATTAAGCACAACTTAGGTGATGAACAATAGATGGTGAATCATAATCAATCAGTTATCAAACAAGCATAAAACCTTTGTGAGAATTTCTAAATCTAACTAGGTTACTACTCAGACATATTAGTAATCAAACAACACATCATGAATAGAAAACCAAAAGACTAAATAGATAAAGTAAAAGGGGTTCAAAATCCTTCTCTCAAGGTTACAAGTAGCAAGAACCAGCCCCAACTCAATATCTCTCAATCTCTCAAGCAAGAACAAAGTAAGAACAAGATAAAAGGTAGAATGAGTTTGAAAACCTAATTAAACTTCCTAAACACGTTTTGGGGTCAGTTTAGAATTAGGAGAAACTTCTGGGCAATTCTGCAAATCTTCAAAACTTGTCTTTAACTCTCGGGTATTGTTCTGTCGCGCTCAATGTCGGCCGACATCCAAGTCAGTGTCGGTCGATACTCAATCGTGGTCGAGACACCAACTCCAGCTCATTGCATAAATCACCAGAAACGTCCTATAATCCCATCATTTGCTCCAAACGCAAGCCTACCTGTAGAAGACTCAATAGACTCTAAAACCAGGTTAAAGACTCAATATATACAACTATATCATGGTTGAAAACCTAGAAAAACTATGATATATCAACTCCCCCACACTTATCTCTTGTTTTCCCTCAAGCAAGTAAAGAACCAAAGCATAAGAAAAGAGGTTCGAAAACACAGAAACTCATTTCGTCCTAGGAACTTTCACATTCACATTCACTTAGTAAACCACTGAAAACTTTCCTACAGAACTCAAGACCACAATATACTTCCCCCACACTTAGCAACTGTCCCAAGTAAACTCCACAATCAAGTTAGGACATTCATGTTCACCACACTATCCTCTGTATACAGTTAGGTGCAGTCTCACAGAGGGAGTATCGAATCAAAGGACACATGGACTCAACCTATTCAGTGTCTGACCACCAAACTGTCGGTTTCTGGTTTCTTTCTTTTCCCTTTCTCCCTTAGCACTGATTTTTTCCCACTGGGTATCATTTTATTTTTTTCTATCAGTGCTCTTCCCTTTTTATCGGGGTTTAACTTTGGATCTTTCCATGGATACACAGGAGGTAATAGGGGTCTCTACCACTCCCTTGACCACTTCGAAGCTACTAGCTTATCCTCGGTTTTTATATCTTTTTTTTTTTACTTTCAAAGGAGGGGAAAATCAGAAACCATACTTTGGACAGGATCATAGGCTGTGTCAGACACATCAAAGGAATCCGACCCGAAGATTACCAAGCCCCTAAGTGAGAATTTAAAGTTAAGATTAAGTGTGAGAGTAGTGATGGATCCTCTGAATACCTGGTTATATATGGGTATCCTTGGTAAGTTGATCCGTTTGGGATTTTCTAAAAGTCATAGAGGTCCTGCAAGTCTGTCCAATGGTCACTTAGTTCCTGTTCCAGCAAAAAATTTCTTCGAAAAATCATAGTTTCATACAAATTTTGACTCAATAAAAGAATTTTGAAAACTAGTGAAAACATGGGACTGACTCTTAAGAAAATAAAACACAATGTCAGTAGCCACATCCCCCACACTTAAACTGCATTGTCCCTTGTGCAATTGAAGTATGAGATCGGTAGAAATCAAATTGGAACCATAGAGATTTTGAGTTAAAAATCTGAACCTGATCACGGCTGATGTCGACCGACACTAAGCTTAGTGTCGACCGACATCGCTGTCTGTAGACATGTTCTTCACGGCTCTGACACATAAAAACCAGAAAAATCAAAAGATACAAGAACAAAAACCAAAAAGAAAAGAAAACTAACCTACAGTGGGTTGCCTCCCACTTAGAGCTCTTTTAACGTCAATAGCTTGATTGTATTGCAATCAGGTATTGGGTGGATTATCCAGATGGAAAATGTTACCTTCTGGAATCTCAGCTTTCGCCCAGTAATGTTTCACCCTTTGTCCATTGACTGTGAACTCCTCGCCTTTGGAATTCATCAAGATGACAGCTCTGTGTGGTCTAGCTTCTTTGGCAGTGAATGGACCTGACCAACGAGAACGCAGCTTTCCAGGAAACAATGTCAGACGAGAGTTGTAAAGAATTACCTGATGATTGGGTTCGAAGTTGCGTGAGATGATCTTCTTATCATGATATGCTTTTGTGCGCTCCTTGTACAGCTTTGAGTTCTCATAGGCATGGTGGCGAATTTCATCTAACTCGTTTAGTTGTATCAAGCGCCTCTCAACTGCAGGTTTGAGATCATAGTTCATCTGTTTGACAGCCCATATGGTCTTGTGCTCTAGCTCAACTGGAAGGTGACAAGCTTTTCCATAGAGTAGATGGAATGGTATAGTCCCCAGTGGCATCTTAAACGCAGTCTTGTAAGCCCACAGCGCATCATCCAACTTCGCAGCCCAATCCTTCCTAGTCTTCCCAACTGTCTTCTCCATAATCTCCTTGATCTGTCTGTTAGAGACTTCCACTTGTCCACTAGTCTGAGGGTGATATGGAGTAGCCACACGATGATTAACACCATGCTTTTTAAGCAGCTTCTCGAAGACTTTGTTGATAAAGTGAGTTCCACCATCACTTATCACAATCCTAGGGACTCCAAATCTGGGGAAGATGATAGTCTTAAACAGCTTAAGAACTACCGAAGAGTCATTGGTCGGACTTGCAATCGCTTCAACCCATTTGGATACATAGTCCACATCAACCAATATATACCTGTTCCCATAGGAAGATGGAAACGGACCCATGAAATCGATGCCCTAGCAATCAAAGACTTCAACCTCAAGGATGAAGTTTTGTGGCATCTCATGTCTCTTGCTTATCTTCCCCCTCCTCTGACACACATCGCACCGAGAGACAAATAACTGGGCATCCTTGAACATTGTAGGCCACCAGAAGCCTGCTTGAAGAACCTTAGACACTGTCTTGAATGTAGCAAAGTGTCCAGCATACTCAGAACTATGGCAGTGGTACAACACATTATCTACTTCAGACTCCGCAATGCATCGTTTGTAGATACCATCAGAACAGTGCTTGTACAAGTAGGGTTCATCCCAGTAATAGCGCATGACTTCTCTAAGGAACTTCTTCTTAGCATAGCCTTTAAACACTTCAGGCTCATCCTCTGCAGCAAGGTAATTGGCTATATCGGCATACCAAGGTCTTGCAGGGAGAGGACCGTGGGCCATTGCAGTTATGAACATGTCAGCTTCATCATCCGGAATTGTTGCCTCTGTCCGCAGCCGATGTCGACCGACACCAGTGTTGATGTCGACCGACATCGTCCCTAATCGGCCAAGCAATGTCGAGCATGATCGATTATCGTCCGCTTTTTCGAGTCGGATGTCGACCGACATGAGTTGAGTGTCGATCGACACTTACCCTGCAACCCGTGTAGAAATCAGTGGACTCGCAAAAAAATCTTGAAAACCTGTCTCAATCTTTTAGATGTTCTATTCTGGTAGAGAATCATCTATTGGAACATCCTCATCGATCCTAATCCGAGACAAGTGATCAGCAACACCATTTTCTACTCCTTTATTGTCTCTCACCTCTATGTCAAACTCTTGAAGCAATAGAATCCGTCTCAACAGCCTTGGCTTAGCATCTTTCTTCTGCATCAAATACTTAAGCGCAGAATGATCAGTATGCACAACCACTTTGGATCCAATCAGGCAGGAACGAAACTTCTCAAATTCAAACACAACTGCCAACAGTTCCTTCTCAGTGGTTGCATAGTTCCTTAGAGCATCATCAAGAGTTCTACTGGCATAATAGTTAGCATGGAGCTTCTTGTCCTTCTTCTTCCCAAGAACAGCTCCTACTGCATAATCACTAGCTTCGCACATTACCTCAAAAGGTAGACTCCAATCTGTAGGTTGCACAATTGGAGCAGAGATTAAAGCTTGCTTCAGCTCTTTGAATACAGCATGACATTCATCTGTGAACTCGAATTTCACATCCTTGCAGAGAAGCGCAGTGAGTGGTCTAGCTATCTTGCTGAAGTCCTTAATAAATCTTCTGTAAAAACCAGCATTCCCAAGAAAACTCATAATTCCCTTGACTGAATCAGGCGCATGCAGCCCTGTCATTACCTCAATCTTAGCTCTGTCTACCTCAATTCCTACCTCAGAGACTCTATGTCCAATCACAATGCCATTCTTGACCATAAAGTGACATTTTTCCTAGTTCAAAACAGGTGTTTTTCCTCACAGCGAGCTAGCACCTTGCATAGATTATCCAGACAGGCATGGTAAGTGTTGGAATCCCTAAGGATCTAGGGTTCGTTATATTGAATCTCTTACCGATATATTTACCTTGTTATGGCAGCGGAATGATTGATAAGATAAACAAGATCTCTAGAGCGCCTCAGATGCTGCGCCTCTACTGCAGTCCACACACACACAAACTGGAATCCGCCGGGATGCCAGTGCCGGTGATCGGATCTCTTGGGATGCTATGAGTTTCTTTGTCTCTGCTTTCTCCCTGAAAAGCGACACTGACGGCTAGGGTTCAGGTCGATCATATAAGACTGTATATATTGACCTGGGATAACCTCACCACTGTCGGATCAAACCCGACTCATTTAAGTCATCAACTCGAAACGTCAGTCTCGAGGCCCAATATGCATCGATCGATACACTTACTGTATCGATCGACACACCCTTTCGAAAACCTGCGTCGATCGACACAACTCTTCTAAACTCAATTCAATGCGTATCCAATACACATTGATCGGATCATATGTCAATGATCAATCCCATGCAAAGTGTATCCAGCTTGCTTAGGTGTGTGACCCTGTAGGTTCACACGATACTAGAAATGAGTTACATCTCATTTGTCATAAGCGGTTTCTAGCAAAACATTATGACTACCCAGTATCACATGAATTGTCCGATCTCGACAATACAACTATCTTTAGAGTAAGTACAATGTGATTTCAGGACACAATCCCAACAATCTCCCACTTGTACTGGAATCATCTATTCCCATAATCCCTTCGTCACTATATCTCGATATGGCATAAGACAAGAGACTGTGTCATCCTTATTGTAGCCAATATCATGTTTATCGAACTCCTGATTTATACTGATAAAACAAACGACTGACAATCACCTCGTTTGAGCACGGCCATGCATTTTCTCAGCATCAAATCTTCGATGGGCCCTGAGATATTTATCTCCTGTTATATAGGAGGGACAAATCCCTTCTCGTTCCATCCCTGTTTCCACACATACTTCATGATACGCATAAGCAATGCCTTTATAGCCGCCAGTTACGGAACGACGTTTGACAAGGTCAAAACGCACCAATTCATATGCTAGAAAGCATGATGAACTCAGGTCTAAGGACTATACTCTATAGTCACAATGAGAACCTCTTATGACACAGATATAACTATCCTGTAGAGTTCTCATTAGCGGGTCATGTCCGATCATATGTTCACCAACATATATCCATGTGACTGACGTTGATACTCATATCAATGACTCCATGAAACATAGTCATACGTCACCTCACATACTAGTCTTAATGGTTGTTAGTGTCCCATTTTAACAACCTATGACCAGGGACAAACATAATTTTATGTCATCTTTCATTTATAGGGTTTCATGATCAAGTCCTCAACTTGATGACCTATAAAATGAACATAAAATACTTGGGACCATTATTTAATTATCCAATAATCAAATAATGCTGGTGTCAGTTTTTTCATAAACATGACTACATCATGTCTATCTGAACATCATAACTAACTTGACTCCCACTAGAATCAAGACTACGTCTTCAGATATCTAGTACCTACAGCAACAGTACGAAACTCGTCCTTAGGTTGTGAGAGAGGCTGCGGTGTTCTTGCTTGGAACCATTCCAACAAACTACACCGCTATTCCTTTAATAAGCACTACTCTGAGGTCCTCTGCTTGGAAAATTTTCCAACAGATAGCACCACTACACAGACAAAGAGACATAACCGGGTGGGAACCGGGATTCATCTTTGTCCGTCTAACTACTCACAACAGATTCGTTATTTTCTCAGTTGAACAAGAAACTATCCTTAGTGTTTCTCAAACACTTGGGGATATTTCTTATAACTGTCCAGTGACTTTTACCGGAACATATTGGTATCTTCTCGTCATGCTTTATGCGTCAGCTGCATCTAGACGAGTGCAAAATATGACATTCATGATGGATTCTATTGCATAAGCAAAAGGAATCACACTCATAGATACTAGCTCAGCCAGTGTCCAAGATACTTCATCTTGCTAATATCGTTGCCATAAGACCTTTGGTGTGGAGCCATTCTTGGAATCAAGCACCTTTGAATTTCCCAATACCTTATCAACATAAGGATTCTGACAGGATCCAATTAGCCTTTCCAATCCATTTCAATGGATCCTTATTCCAAGAACTTTCGCGGCTTCTCCCATGTCCATCGTTAAATTTGACTTCCGACCCCAATCTTGACAAGACTTTAGCGTCGGAACGTCGTTTATGAGATTAAGTGTGTTATAAACATACGGTGTGAGAATTGCAAACTACGCTCCCATTAGTTTACTTGTAAACGCACGGTTTCTATACGTTCCTGATCAAGTCAAAACTTTTAACTATTTTAACAGAACATAGATTTCAACTCCAAGTTGTTTGCTTCAATCCAGAAATGGATCGGTGAAGCTAACATACATTCCTAGTTAATTTTCGGAGTTGAGGCTCACCTTCGCTTCTTTGAATTTCGCAGGCTCGTCACTTTTCAATGATCAACAGATCACAGCAATCGGTCATGAGGAATCACCCTCGGTTTAGTGACGGATCCATTAGGATCAGCGAACTTCAGGCTCCACAGGTGTAGATCCTACATCACTCTGTAGATCCAACCGCTGCTCTCCCTCAACAGGTTGAACAGCCTCCTGTGTTTCTCGAATTTCTTCGAGCTGTACTTTTACTCCCACTGTTCTTCTTGGAAAAACGGAGTTCCAAACAACAAAACTTTGTTCTCGGATTGGTTGCAAAAGTACTAAGCCTCGGTTTCATTAGGACAACCGGCGAAGCAGCCCTTATCAGACTTGGGTTCAAGTTTGTTTGTTGACAACTGCCTTACACAAACCTTGCAATCCCAATTAATCAGAAAAACATACTTGGAAATCACCCAGTCCACATACAATGTGGTGTCTTTCAACAGATTCTGATAGAAAACTATTTGGCGTAAACATATTCATTTTGGAGCGTATTTTAAAAGGATAATGGAAGATTCCTGTGACTCATCATTAATCGGAGTATATCTAATAAGGTCCGATTCGTTTTCTCAGAAATACCATTTAGGTTTTCCAGGAGAAAAGAGCTGTGATATGACTTCACACTCACCTAGATGATCACTCAATTCTTGACTCAAGTATTTTCCTCCGCGATCTAATCGAGGATCTCAATACTTCTGTCAAATTGGTTTTATACTTCATTTTGGAACTCCTCGAAGGATTCCTACTCTTGTCTCATCAAAAGAACACAACCATACTTATTGATGCCATCAATAAGGTAATGAAGTACTAAAGATTTCCTTTGGCATTGATGCTCATCGGGCCACATACATCAGTACGTGTAAGGCCTAATAAGCCTCGGGCTCTTTTCTTTAGCTCAGCTAAAGAAACCTTAGTCATTTGGCCCAACCAGTAGAATTCATGTCTCAATTGATTTATAATCAAATGAGCCTAAAGCCCATATCAATGGAACTTCTGAATCCGCTTCACTCTATGTGGTCAAAACGACTATGCTAAGGAAAAATCGAGTTCAAGTCATCAGACTTAAACCGTTTGGTATTTATGTTATATGTACAAGCGTACATTGGTTTAAGATATAAAACCCATTATCAAAAGGGGTGCTACCATATAATATTTCATTAAGATCGCAAAACTTGTCTTTTATCAGAATGTAAAACATCCAAATTCTTACAAGAAAATGAAAGACATCTCTGCTTAAAGCAGGTACATAGTAGCAATTACTTAATTTCTAAAACCAAGTATGAAAGGTTCCTACAAGTGAAGAATCTCTACGGCTTATGTAGCAACCATTGCTTCAACCAGACACGTAGTTCCACTTGTCCTTTCTTCAACGTTCTACTGTCGCTTAGGTCCTGCATATTTCAAAAATATCAGTACCACAACAAGTATCCAATACTTATGTAGAACTTGAATTAATAACACAACACCTGAAGAAGAAGTACCATACATCTTCTCCATCTCTTGTGAATCTTCCAAGAATTTATTGCAATCTCTCTTCCAATGCCCGACTCATTACAGTAGAAGCACTTACTAACACCAGATGGGCTTGACTTGGGCTTAAAAGATGACACAAGCTTATCCTGATTCCAAATCTGGACGGCCTTGCCTTCACCCTTGTCTATAAAAGATTTCTCAAATCTTTTTCCCTTTTTGATGTTTTGCTCTGCTGTCTTAAGCATGCCATGCAGCTCAGTCAACGTCTTCGTCAAGCCTTTCTTGATATAGTTCTTAATGAACTTATCATAGCTTGACGGCAGTGACTGCAGAATGATGTCAGTAGCCAACTCTAAGCTGACAGGACATTCCAGTTTCCCCAGGTTATCAACGTAACCCATCAGTTTAATGACATGAGGACTTACTGGAGCATCCTCTGGTAGTTTGCACTCAGTGAGAGACTTCACCATCTGGAATCTCTCAACTCGTGCCAGATCCTGAAACTTCAGTTTCAGGCTGGTGATCATCTCTATTGGCGACTCCATGTTCTCGTATTGACTTTTCAAGTCCGAGTTCATGGTAGCCAATATCAGACCACGCACATCTACCACATCAATATAATGCTTATTCCAAGCATTATATGCTGCACGCGAGCGATTGGTCCGAAGCCTTTCTGGAAGAGCTTTCTCAAGGACATAGTCCTTGCTCTCCTGCTTGAGAATGAATCTTAGATTCCGATACCAATCCAGGAAGTTGGATCCATTTAACTTGTCCTTCTCAAGGACGGATCGCAACGAGAAAGTAGTCATAGACATAAGCTGAAATCCAAGAAAAAACAAAGATTTAGTTATGTATATGATGAGAAATCTTATTTTAATAAGAAAACTCGCATTATATTCAAATAGTGTTTCCTATATGAATATAATAATCCAAGATCCATACTTCACCAAATTTGAGTGGGCGACTCGCCATTACACAAACTTTAGTTATCTAGGTAAGCAAATCATTGCTAATTGTACTCTGTACAACTCTTGGTTGTGGATGAGACAAACTATGTCTAATCCACTCTGATGTCTCTGGGCCCAGAACTTCTGATAGCTCAGTCAAGTAAACCAATCTCTTTAATCTCGTGATCATTGACAGTTGCACTGCAAATCTGTCAATGACCACCTGCCTTACTCATGTTGCAGTGGATACCAAGGACTCCAAGACTATCCAACAAACGACACAGGTCTTGACAGTAGACCAGACTTGGGCAAGACATCGATGTTACTTGATTTTTTAGTTGAGGAAACTAAACTCTGAAAGTTTCAGCAAATCAATTTCTTAGGTCATGTAATTGTTGATGTTAATGCACTGCAAGTCCATCAACGTTGTTACCTGCCTTACTCACGTAATTGTGGACACCAAGCTCTTGGCTAGACATCACACAACGAAATGAGTCTTGACAGTTGACCACATTGAAGCTAATCTTTGATCAATGTTTAAGTCCATTTTGGTTTCTGCAAATTCAAGGTTCAATAACCAGAATTTCGAATACTGTGTCGATCGACGCAGACTCTGTCTGTCGATCGACATAACTAAACAAAACCGGATTTCAATGACCGGTTAATTCAATTAACCCGGTTCATCGAACCAGTTATGTCGATCGACGCAGCCCGTGTGTGACGATCGACATAGACCTAAACCGCAGATAGTTCTTGATAACCGGTCCAATTCAATTGAACCGACTTATCTGATCAAACTGATCTTAACCAATCGGTTTATACTAATTGGGATGATAAGTTCAATCCAATTGAACCAATTCATCCAATTTAAACCGTTTAAACCAGTTTCAACTGATTGCGATAACCAGTCCAATTCAATTGAACCGACTTATCCAATCAAACAGATTTATCCCATCGGTTCATGCTAATTGAGATAATCAGTTCAATCCAATTGAACTAATTCATCCAATTTAAACCGATCTATTCAGACTTAACCAAGCATGATAACCGGTCCAATCCAATTGAACCGATTAACCATTCGCTCGGCCTGTGTCGATCAACACTCAACCTGTGTCGATCGACGCAGTAGGCCTTTTAGGTTTTCTTCGAGAAAACCCTAGCCGCCGAATATTGGTCTGTGTCGACCGACACTCAAACTGTGTCGATCGACACTCGACCGTGTCTGCTCTGTGTCGACCGATACACCCAGTGTGTCGATCGACACATAAGGCTTTCGGTTTTTCTTCGCGAAAAACCCTAGCCGCCGATTCTGTCGAATTCGCAACTCTGTGTCGACCGACACACTCAGTGTGTCGATCGACACCATGCGAAAACACAGAATCGGACTTCTGTTTCAATCGATCTAACATGCTATTGTTCATAAACTTATATGAGTGAAATCAATTCATTAGATTCAATTAAACAGACTGATTCAATGGAAAAACCCTAAGGCTCTGATACCACTGGAAGAGCTTTCTCAAGGAGATAGTCCTTACTCTCCTGCTTGAGGATTAATCTCAAATTGCGATACCAATCCAGGAAATTTGATCCATTTAACTTGTCCTTCTCAAGGACGGATCGTAACGAGAAAGTAGTCTCAGACATAGGCTGAAATTTAATAAAAGAAAATTTTAGTTATGAAGCTCAGGAAAATGAGAAATCTTATCTAATAAGAAAACTCGCATTATATTCAAACAATGTTTCCTCTATGAATATAATGATCCAAGACCCATACATCACTAAAATATGAGTGGACGACTCGTCATCACCCAGAGTTTAGTTATCTAGGTAAGCAAACCATTGCTAATTGTACCCAGTACAACTCTTGGTCGCAAATAAGACAATCCATGTCTCATCCACTCTGATGTCTCTGGGCCCAGAACTTCTGATAGCCCAGTCAAGTAAACCAATCTCTTCAGTCTTGTGATCATTGACAGTCGCACTGCAAGTCTATCAATGATCACCTGCCTTACTCATGTAGTTTTGGATACCAAGGACTCCAAGACTATCCAACAACGAAATGAGTCTTGACAGTGGACAAGATTTGGGCAAGACATCAAGGTCACTTGATATTTAGTTGAGGAAACGGAACATTTAAAAGGTTAGTAAATCAATCTCTTAGGTCATGTAATTGTTGATGTCAAGCACTGCAAGACCATCAACACTACTACCTGCCTTACTCATGTAATTGTGGATACCAAGCTCTTGGCAAGACTATCACAACAACGAAATGAGTCTTGACAGTTGACCATATTGAAAACTAAACTTTGATCTAATACACATCCAATGTGTATTCGATAGGTTTAGAACACGTTTACTTCTAATTTTAATTAAGTTTTAATTGTTCTAATTCAAGTGGGTTAGGTCATTTGGCTTGGTTTCTTAATCATTTGGTTCAAAACCAAGCGATTACGGTTCGCATCCAACCTTAACAAAACCGATAACCGGTCATTCCAATTGAACCGGTAAATGACCAACTGAACCGGTTTTAGACCAATTTAGATACCGGTCAAATCCAATTCAACCGGTCCATCCAATTGAACCGATTCAATCAGTTTTGACTAATCGCGATAATCGGTCCAATCCAATTGAACCGACTTATCCAATCAAACTGATCTTAACCAATCAAATCGGTTTATACTAATCGAGATAACCAATTCAATCCAATTGAATCAATTCATCCAATTTAAACCGATCTGATCTACCTTAACCAAGCATGATAACCAGTTCAATCCTATTGAACCGATCAACCAATCGCAAGGCCTGTGTCGACCGACACTTAACCTGTGTCGATTGACACAGTAGGGTATCAGGGAATTTTTAATCGAATTAAACCGACATAACCATGCGAGATAGCCGGTTCAATCCAATTGAACCGATCTATCCTTTCGCACAGCCTGTGTCGATCGATGCACCCAGTGTGTCGATCGACACAGTGCGATTTCTAAATCGAAACCCAATGTTTTAATAGGCGAATTCTCGGTGCATCGACCAACACAAACTTGTGTCGATCGAAACTATCCGAAAAAACTAAAATTTAATTACGCGTTTTCGCGATGCATCGACCGACACAGACTTGTGTCGATCGACACAATGCGAAAAACACAGGTTCATCGTTTTTCAACAGAGTCTTAATCCGAGATTAAATTCTTGAAAACGCGATTTAATAGGCTTTTAACTAATCAAATTCATCAGTATTCGATTTAAACGCCTTAGATTCAATAGACTAAACCCTAATAGCTCTGATACCACTGTTGGAATCCCTAAGGATCTAGGGTTCGTTTTATTGAATCTCTTACCGATCTATTTACCTTGTTATGGCAGCGGAATGATTGATAAGATAAACAAGATCTCTAGAGCGCCTCAGATGCTGCGCCTCTACTGCAGTCCACACGCACACAAACTGGAATCCGCCGGGATGCCAGTGCCGGTGATCGGATCTCCTGGGATGCTATGAGTTTCTTTGTCTCTGCTTTCTCCCGGAAAAGCGACACTGACGGCTAGGGTTCAGGTCGATCATATAAGACTTTATATATCGACCTGGGATGACCTCACCACTGTCGGATCAAACTCGACTCATTTAAGTCATCAACTCGAAACGTCAGTCTCGAGGCCCAATATGCATCGATCGATACACTTACTGTATTGATCGACACACCCTTTCGAAAACCTGCGTCGATCGACACAACTCTTCTAATCTAAATTCAATGCGTATCCAATACACATTGATCGGATCATATGTCAATGATCAATCCCATGCAAAGTGTATCCAGCTTGCTTAGGTGTGTGACCCTGTAGGTTCACACGATACTAGAAATGAGTTACATCTCATTTGTCATAAGCGGTTTCTAGCAAAACATTATGACTACCCAGTATCACATGAATTGTCCGATCTCGACAATACAACTATCTTTAGAGTAAGTACAATGTGATTTCAGGACACAATCCCAACAGTAAGATGAACCGTAGACGGAGAAATCATCCATGAAGACCTCCATGAAATCCTCTATCATGTCCGTGAAGATGGACATCATGCACCTCTGAAACGTAGCAGGAGCATTACACAATCCAAATGGCATTCTGCGGTATGCAAAGGTACCATAGGGACAGGTAAATGTGGTCTTCTCCTGGTCCTCCGGGTGGATAGGGATCTGAAAGAAACCAGAATAGCCATCCAAAAAGCAGTAGTATGGATGACTTGCTAACCTCTCCAACATCTGATTAATAAAAGGAAATGGAAAGTGATCTTTCCTGGTGGCTGCATTCAACTTCCTGTAGTCTATGCACATCCTGTGACCAGTGATTGTCCTTGTAGGAATCAGCTCATTCTTCTCATTCCTTACCACAGTGACTTCTCCCTTCTTAGGAACCACATGAACTGGGCTGACCCAATTACTGTCGGAGATAGGAAAGATGACCCCAGCTTTCAGCAGTTTCATGATCTCCTTCTTTACAACCTCTTGCAGGTTGGGATTTAAACTCCTCTGATTCTCAATTTACGACATGCTCTCATCCTCAAGGTGTATCCTATGCATGCACAAGTCTGGAGAGATACCTGAAATATCATCAAGAGAATAGCCAAGAGCCTTGCGATGCTTGCGCAACTTGCCTAGCAGTAAGGTGAGTTCTGCGTTATTCAAATCAGCATTGACTATAACAGGATAAGTGGAATTTTTACCTAGAAATGCATATGTGATGTCTGCAGGTAGCTGTTTCAGCTCGACCTTTGGAGCGCTCTCCTCGCTCCAATCTGTCGCGACTGGTGTCGACTGATTACCCTGTGGTGTCGGTCGACACTGTACGTCATCAGCGACTTCTAAATTCATCGCTTGCTCGGTAACGTCTATCAGCCTTAGGTACCCAGCAACATCATCATCCTCCAACTCCAAATCGCTCTCAGAACTCATTAGAGCTCTCTCCAAAGGATCAGCATGATGCATCTGATTGAGGAATTCTACAGCCAGATTCTCAATCGTATCAACATAGAAGGTCTGATCATCAATGGTAGGGTGTCTCATCAACTTATCCATGTCAAAATTCATCACCAGATCACCCACATTGAGACCAATCTTCCCTCTTTTCACATCAATGATTGTACCAACTGTAGCCAAGAACGGTCTGCCTAGGATAAGAGGATCCTTAGGCTAATCATTGTACTGCAAGACTACGAAGTCAGTTGGAATAACACATTTACCAATCTTTACTGGTACATCCTCCAAAAGGCCCTCAGGAATCCTTATGGAGCGATCTGCTAGAATCAAGGATATCCTAGTAGGTGTGAATCTGTCATTCCCATATGCTTAGCAACAGAATATGGCATCAGATTGACGCTGGATCCCAAATCACACAATGATCTCTCAAATCTGTCTCTGAAGATGGTACAGTCCAAGACAAAGCTCCCTGGATCCTTTTGCTTTTCTGGAACTCTGTTTAAGATGACAGCACTACAGACCTCAGTGATCATCATCACACACTCGTCATCTCCCATATCAGAAGTCAACATCTGCTTCAAACACCTCTTCAAAAATGGGTTATTGTTGACAGCATCCATCAATGGCATTGGAAGAGTTAGCTTGCTCAGCATAGCCATATACTTAGCCTTGAACCGTTCAAACTTAGACCGCTTTGGGTTCCTAGGGAAAGGTACTTTGGGTTTGTAGACTTTCCCTGCAGCTACAGGAGCTTTCGTCTGAGTTTCTGCCTCTGTACGCGTCTGGTGTCGACCGACATCATCTTGCTGTCGATCGACGTTAGTCGATTTCGTTCTGGCGTCGACCTCAAAATCGACCTCGGTCAATTTTCGTCCGTCACGAGAACTCGAAGAAGCTGGTGTCGCCCGATTACCAGTGGTAGTGTCGGTCGACCTCCGTCTCGCAGCTTCATACTCTTCTTCAAATTCCTCTATCTCTTTGATCTCCTTATCAGTGATCTGCCTATTGGGGATGGTGTGCATATCCTTCCCACTCTGCAGTGATATAGCATTGCAATGATGCTTTGGATTAGTATCTGTACTTCCAGGAAGGAATCCGGCTTGCCTCTTAACATCTCCAGCAGTTTGAGCAACTTGAGAATCCAACTGCTTCATATGTGTACTCAAAGATTCAAACTTCCCATTCAAATCTTCATACACAGCATCCATCTTCTTGTTGAAGTCCACAGTAGTCTTAGCCTGACCCTCCAGCAACCGCTCCATCATAGCTTCCATCTTGCTCTCATGAGTACTAGCAGCAGGAGGTGTCTGATATGAAGATGATCCATAAGTCCTCTAATAAGAATTACCTTGCTAAAAAGGTTTCTGATAACCAACATTCTGACCATATCCAGAAGACTTTTGGTTGCTTGTGAAAGCACTCTTCTGTCCACCATTAAAGAACTTGTTGCCTTACTGATTTCCAAACCTGTTTCCTTGAAATCCAGAGCCACTGATGTAGTTCACATCCTCTTCTTGGCAGTCTTCTTCAGCCTCAAACACTTCAACTTCTTGAGCAAAGTGAACAACATTCTTACTAGTCAACAAGCTATGAACAGTGTCCAGCTTGTTCCTGATATCATTAATCTGCAGATCATCAATCTTCCCACCAGACTCTTTCCTTCTTCTATCAGCAGTCTTGGTGCTGTTACTACTCACCAAGTTATCAATCAGCAATCTAGCCTGCTCAGGAGTCTTGGTGTTGAAATTGCCATTGCTGGCAGCATCCAATGCACACTGGTAATTGAGATCAATTCCTCTGAAGAATATGCCCAGCAGCGTTACTTCAGAAAATCCATGATGAGGACAATCACGTCGGTACATCTTAAACCTCATCCAAGCAGACTTAAGAGGCTTTGTAGGACCTTGGGCAAATGTGAGAAGGTCCTGTCTGAGCTGATCTGAGCGAGCATCATCATAAAAGTGTCGCAGGAACTCTCTCTTCACAGCATCCCAAGTAGTCAACTTCGCAGGTGGAAGTTACTTCAGCCAAGCAGCAGCCTCTCCAGCAAGAGAGTATGGGAAAAGCTTCAGATACAAGAAGTCATAATCCACCCCATTGTACTTCATTCCAGTGATGAAGGCTTCAAAATCCTCAATGTGGTCCATGGGTTGCTCATGTGGGAGACCATGGAAGGGGTGCTGTCTCAGCATAGAGTAATAGACAATCTTGATCTCAAAGTCATTCCTCTCAAAAGAAGGAGGAACAATTGCTGACCGGTTAGCATAAAACTCATCGGGACGGTTGTAGTCAGCAATAGTCTTCTCAGCAACAACCATATGCCTCTGACCTTGAGGCTGTTCAGGTTCAGGTTCAGGGATCACTCGTCCCTCAGCATCAATCCTTTGCCCCTGATCATTGTAGGGGTTGTTCTGTGTGTCTCTCAGAACTCCTCCAGCATCTGGTCTCAAAATCAAACGATTGTTCATCATTCTTGTTCTTTGACCCTTTCTGTTCGTTATCTCTAGTCTAGCAAGCTCCTCAAGTCTGAGGTTCAAAAGTTCTTCGCTCTGGTTGCTTCGGGTATTTCAACTTGGCATACACTGATCTCAAAACTCTGTCTCGAGGTCAATGTCGAGCGACACTAAAGAAGAAATCGGTCGACACTGAATGCGTATGTCGATTCCTGCACAACAAAAATAAGGCAAACAAGAGAAAAATCAGTAACAAAGAAAATAAAAACGACCTAGACTCAACTCTAAAACAAAATCTATCGGCGAACTCAGTTGCGTCCCCGGCAACGGCGCCAAAAACTTGATAGGTGTAAAGTGTTATCCCTGATCTGCTGCAAGTGCACAGTTATGCTATTGTAGTATTTCAGGGTATCGAATACACAAGAACTCACGGTCACACGATAGATTATATGCCGTTAAGTTAAGCTAAATCAAATCTTAAGAAAGCAGTAAATGAAAGCAAGTAAACAGGAAGGTGTTTTCAATAAGAGAAAGGCGTCGGACTTAGGAAGTTCTCGGGAATTATGCTATGTAAGAAACTTAACTAACCGGATTCAGATTAAAACGGGTTCAAGAACTAGAAACACAATGCTAAATAATCCAACTCTCGCTGAGATTATTTCTATATCTAGCAACCTAGCGATCCAAATCTCTTTGTGATCCTAGAGTTCTAAACAAGCATTAAGATTTGGTTCTATCGGTTCACAATTCTCCTAAACCAAATCTCTTTGTATCTAGTCAAATTGCTCACAATAAGTTCGTTCAGATTATAACTCACACTCTCGCGCTATTGTTAATTATCTCAGACTAAACCCTAGGTGATTAGTCCAGAATTCAGTATTGAGCACAACTTAGGTGATGAACAATAGATGGTGAATCCTAATCAATCAGTTATCAAACAAGCATAAAATCTTTGTGAGAATTCCTAAATCTAACTAGGTTACTACTCAGACATATTAGTAATCAAACAACACATCATGAATAGAAAACCAAAAGACTAAATAGATAAAGTAAAAGGGGTTCGAAATCCTTCTCTCAAGCTTACAAGTAGCAAGAATCAGCCCCAACTCAATATCTCTCAATCTCTCAAGCAAGAACAAAGTAAGAACAAGATAAAAGGTAGAATGAGTCTGAAAACCTAATTAAACTCTCTAAACACGTTTTGGGGCCAGTTTAGAATTAGGGGAAACTTCTGGGAAATTCTGAAAATATTCAAAACTTATCTCTAACTCTCGGGTATTGTTCTGTCGCGCTCAATGTCGACCAACATCCAAGTCAGTGTCGGTCGACACTCAATCGTGGTCGAGACACCAACTTCAGCTCGTTGCATAAATCACCAGAAACGTCCTATAATCCTATCCTTTGCTCCAAACGCAAGCCTACTTGTAGAAGACTCAATAGACTCTAAAAACCAGGTTAAAGACTCAATATATACAACTATATCATCGTTGAAAACCTAGAAAAACCATGATATATCAGGAGTTCTCAGGAAATCAGGAACACTGGTTAATCAATCAATCAGGATCTAATTAAGAACTGTTCTAGAACTAGAATTACAAAAGCATGAGAAACCAACTTTCGTTGCGGATATTATCTATGTCTAGCAACCTAGCAAACCAACTTTCGTTGCGAGTTCTAAAGATCCTAAACATGCATTAATCTCAGGTTCTTTCGTTCACAATTCTCCTAAGCCAAATTTCTTTGCGAATAGTCAAATTGCTCATCTAGGTTCTTTCTAGTTAATTAATCATTTGTCGTTGTAGAAATCAACCTAACATCAATAATCTAAGTGGCTAATTCAGATTAAGCATGAAGATCGACCCTAGATGAAGAACTAGAAAGATATGAATCCCCAAAGATTGATTAACCTATAATTCCATGAAATCCCCTGTGAAAATCCCTAAACCTAACATGTAAACTACTCAGACATGGCAGATGAAACAAAAGACATGGTGAATAGAAAACCAAATATCATAAACAGAAACAAGGAATGTGAGTTCCAAATCTCTCTCTCTCTCTGAATAAAAGAATGCGTAAGTAAAGCATAGCCTAAACAATGGCTTAAACCCCCTAGTATAATGATCTAAACTCAGCTGGGGTTTATTTGTAACTATGTGAAACTTCTGGGCCAAAGTGCAATTTCCAAACTCTTCATTAAACGCGCCAGGAATTATCCATCTCGCATCTGTGTCGATCGATGCCACAAGTGGGTCGATCGACACAGTAGTCTGATATCGACACTCACTTCTCCTTCTCGGGCAAATGCTCCAAATAGCTCCAGAATGCGCCATAATGTCCAAATCCGCTCCAAACGTACCTAGACCTGTAAACACACATAAAAGGACTCCAAAAGACTCTAAAAGACTCAATAACAAAGACATATACAATGGTTGGAAGTTCTAAAAACCATGATATATCAACTCCCCCACACTTAGCTTTTGCTTGCCCTCAAGCAAACAGAAAACCAAGATCAGGAGAAGAAGTTTGAAAACTTCAGAAACTCGTTTCATCGTAGAAGCACCACACTCAGATTCGCCTTAGTAAGCCACATGAAAATGAACCTGCAAACATCAAGACCAACATGTACTTCCCCCACACTTAGAAACTGTCCTGAGTAAACTCCACAATCACATCCAGAGCATCCAAATTCACCACACTGATAATCTAATAAATGCAGTCTCACCTAGGGAATATCTATCAAAGAACACATGAATTCTTACTTTGTTAGCTCATGACCACTCAACTGTTGTTTTTGTTCCTTTCTTCTCATTTTCCTTCCTTAGCACTGATTTTTTCCCACTGGATATCATTTTATTTTTTCTATCAGTGCTCTTTCTGCATTGGGGTGTACTTTGGACATATTTCCATGGACGCACAGGAGGTAATAGGGGTCTTTACCACTCCCGTGACCACTTCGAAGCTATTAGCTTATCCTCAGTTCATCTATATTTTTTTTACTTTCCAGGCAAGGGAGAAGGGAACCAAAAAAAGACAGGTTTACAAGCTGTGCCAGAACTAACAGAGGAATCTGACTCAAAGTATACCAAGCCCCAAGGTGAGAGAAATTAAGTCAAGTTAAGTTCGAAGTCAGTATTGGATTCTCTGAATACCTGAAGTGATATGGTTGTCCTCAGTAGGCTGATATGTGTGGAGTTTTCTAATAGTCATAGATCATCCGCAAGTCATCCAATGGTCACTTAAGTTCCTGCAAGTGTGATAATCTCCTCAAAAAGTCTTTGTTTCCTACTCAATTTTGACTCAATAAAAAATATTGGGCTGACTCTAAGAAAACAAAAAGCGGTGCGTCAGTAGCTACCTCCCCCACACTTGAAACACACTATCCCCAGTGGTGTTAAGCTCAGGCTCGGTGAGAAGAATAATCGGAATGAAGATAATCCGAAAAGGGTCAGAACACTTACATGTCGTCGGCTTGTGTCGATCGATGCCACAAGTGGTGTCGATCGCTGCTAGGCGAATCTGATCGCGGTTATGAAGATAATCGGTGTCTGTACCACAATTGAATCGGCAAACCATAAATCGCATCAGTGTCGACCGACACAAAGGATGTGTCGATCGATGCTGAGCGATTCTACCTGTTCTCACGCCTTTGAACACATCAAAACAGAAAAATCAAGGCACACAAAATCAAAACGAAAAAGAAAAGAAAAACGAACCTACTAGTGGGTTGCCTCCCACTCAGCGCTTGTTTAAAGTCAGTAGCTTTACTATGGTGAGGAGATCGGAATTATGGGGGATTCAACAGAGACTTGGAGTGTCTCTGCGAATGTCTTTTCAACCAAGGTGGCGTATAAGCATTCGGATCATGAGATGAATAAGGGTGGGAGCGAAGCATGGGTGGGATATTGTGTTTTCCTGCATTCACAGCTGAATGGATTAGGAGATTTAAGTTTAGAAGATTTATACTTGTGCTTTGGTGGATGAAAGAGATCTGGAGCGTTCTGATTAAGAGCAGTTGCAGGCTCTAAAGATGTTAGAGCAAGTTCAGAATGAACTGCCATCTTCTCTTCTCCAACAGGAATCTCTTCTTCCACTTCCACATTGAAGCTTTGTCCATCAATTATGGACTTTTGCAACTTATCCATCTTGAACTGCAAAGGCTTGTCTCCCAGGTGGAGATCAATCAGTCCATGTCTCATATCAATCACTGCTCCAGCAGTAGCTAAGAAAGGTCTACCAAGTAGCAAAGGATCATCTGGTTCAACATTATACTTCAGCACTACAAAGTCCGTTGGAATCAAGTAGTTTCCAATTCTTACAGGAATGTCCTCAAGAACTCCTACTGGATACCTCTTTGATCGATCAGCTAGGATAAAAGAGATCCTAGTAGGCTGAAAATCCATCAGTCCCAATCTCACAGCCACATAGTATGGCATGAGGTTCACACCAGATCCTAAATAACACAGAAAACGCTTAAATCTGTCCTTGAAGATGGAACAGTCTAGCACAAAGACTCCTGGGTCTGGAAGCTTCTCTAAAATCTGAATCAGCTTATTTTCCATCACTTTCATGCAATTAGCTTCGTCTAACTCCTGTTTGGACAACTTAGGAGCCTTAGGATATGGCATAGAAGGCTTACAGACTCGTTCAGGGACTGTCGCAGGTTTCTGGTCTCGTCTGCGATCTGTGTTGATCGATGCACGAGGGGTGTCGATCGACACAAGGCGATTAATAGTAGTTTCATCAGACATATCGGGCCTGCATCGTTCGACATCAATAGTGTGTCGATCGACGCTTGTCTCAAATAGACAATATTCATCCAGAAAATCTGAGATGATGCTCTCTTCTTCTTCTAGCAAGTCAACTCTATCCCTTATGATCACAACATTGACGAATTGCTTCTATTCAGTTCTTCCTGATCCATTTTGCCTTTGCGCTGCTCCAGCAGTCTGCTGAACCTGAACATCTAGCTTCTTCAAATGAGTACTTATAGCTTCTATCTTCCCATTGAGATCAAGGTACAGAGCATATATCTTTCCATTGAAGTCCACTGTACTCTTCTGCTGTCCTTCCAAGAGTTGTTCCAAAAGTCCCATCATCTTATCATTATGCTCATTTTGAGGAGGAACAGGCTGATACGATGAAGCACCATAATCTCTGGAAAATGAAGTGTTCTGCTGGAAAGGTCTCTGAAATGCAGACTTTGGTGTGAAACTAGAAGTATGTCCTTGCTGATTCCCATATCTCTGACCTAGATAACCAGATCCAGCTGTGTAATTCACATCCTCAGCCTCCTGAACATCCACTTTCTTACCAAGTAAGATGTTATGGACAAAATCAATCTTCTTGTTCATCTCAGCTATCTGGGAATTGTCAGCTTTACCACCAGACTTCATCCTCTCCATATCAGCATTCTTGACACTATTACTAGTCACCAAGTTCTCAATAAGCTCCTTTGCTTCTTCTGGAGATTCAGTGTAGAAGTTTCTAGTACTTGCAGCATCTAAAGCCATCTGATACCACAAATCAACTCCTCTGAAAAAGATACACAACAGCTGCACCTCAGAGAAACCATGATGAGGGCAATCTCTTTGGTATCTCTTGAATCTCACCTAGGCTGCCTTAAAAGGCTCTGTAGATCCTTGCTTGAAGGTCAAGAGATCCTGCCCAATCTGATCAGACCGAGCATCATCATAGAAGTGCCTCAGAAACTTCTCCTTCAATGCATTCCAAGTAGTCAGAGTCCCAGGTGGAATCTGCTTCAGCCAGTTAGTAGCTTCTCCTCCAAGAGAGTGAGGAAAAAGCTTGTAGTGTAAGTAGTCATAGGTCACTCCAATGTGTTTCATCCTAGTGACTAGAGACTCAAAATTCTCTATGTGATCCATAGGATGCTCATGTGGAAGTACATGAAAGAGGTGTTGTCCCACAAGTGTGTAGTAGGAGGTCTTAAGCTCAAAATCATCTCGAGGAAACACATGAGGAACAACCGCAGATCTATTGGCGTAAAACTCATTTGGGCGATTGTAATCTGCTTGTGTCCTCCTAACGGGTGGATCAGGTGCTCTAGGTGGGGCTTCTGGTCGTGGATTTCTTTGTCCACCTTCTTCTCCTCCACCTTGAGCTCCTTGCTCATGCTGAACAACCTGTCGCTCAATCACATTACCATCAGCATCTAACATATGTCCCTGAGCGTTGTAAGGATTGTTCTGTGTGTCTCTCAGAACACCTTCAACATCCATAATCAAAATCAATGGCGCATGAGTCACGTTAGCCATCTTCACTTCACTGGTCTCTGAGCTTTCCGGTTCGTTCTTTCTAACCTTGCAAGTTCTTCAAGTCTGAGATTCACAAGTTCCTTGTTCGGATTACTTCTGGTTGCGCGATTAGGCATAAACCGTCGGCAATCATCAAGCAATGATCGATGCACAGGTCCGCAACGATCGATTCATTTCGGGAATCGCCTTGTGTCGATCGATACAAAAAATGCGTCGATTGATGCAAATGCGTAAGACCTGAAACACGCAGAGACAAAAAGAAAACAGAAAATTGGTAACCAAAAACAAAAACGAAAAACCTAGTCTAAACCCTATATTCAAATCTATCGAAGACTCAAAAGAGTCTCCGGCAACGGCGCCAAAAACTTGATACGATCAGGTTTTAATCCCCAGATCTACACTGCAAGTGCACAGACGTGAACCAGTAGTATATAGGGTATCAAATCCACAGAGACTCAAGATTCTTGCGATAGATTATAGAACGTCGAATTAAGCTAGGTGAAACAGAAAATAAGCAGTAAATCAAAGCAATAAAGTAAATAGATCGGTTTGTAAAAAATTAATCAAAGCGTCAGGGCAAGGGAGTTCTCAGGAAATCAGGAACATGGGTTAATCAATCAATCATGATCTAATTAAGAACTGTTCTAGAACTAGAATCACAGAAGCATGATAAACCAACTTTCGTTACGGATATTATCTATGTCTAGCAACCTAGCAAACCAACTTTTTTTTGCGAGTTCTATAGATCCTAAACATGCATTAATCTTAGGTTCTTTCGTTCACAATTCTCCTAAACCAAATTTCTTTGCGAATAGTCAAATTGCCTACCTAGGTTTTTTCTAGTTAATTAATCAAATGTCGATGCAGAAATCAACCTAACATCAATAATCTAAGTGGCCAATTCAGATTAAGCATTAAGATCAACCCTAGATGAAGAAAAAGAAAGATATGAATCCCTAAAGATTGATTAACCTATAATTCCATGAAATCCCCTATGAGAATCCCTAAACCTAAAAGGTAAACTACTTAGACATGGCAGATGAAACAAAAGGCATGGTGAATAGAAAACCAAATATCATAAACATAAACAAGGAATATGAGTTCCAAATCTCTCTCTCTGAGTAAAAGAATGCGTAAGTAAAGCGTAGCCTAAACAATGGCTTAAAAACCCTAATATAATGATCTAAACTCGGATGGGGCTTCTTTGTAATTATGAAAAACTTCTGGGCCAAAGTACAATTTCCAAACTCTTCATTAAACGCGCCAAGAATTATCCATCTCGCATCTGTGTCGATCGATGCCACAAGTGTGTCGATCAACATAGTAGTCTGATATCGACACTCACTTCTCCTTCTTGGGCAAATGCTCCAAATAGCTCCAGAATGCGCCATAATGTCCAAATCCGCTCCAATCATACCTAGACCTGTAAACACACATAAAAGGACTCCAAAAGACTCTAAAAGACTCAATAACAAAGACATATACCATGGTTGAATGTCCTAAAAACCATGATATATCAACAAGGTGAAGTCCAAACATCAGAATGCACTAGATCAAAGCAGTTTTCATAGATAGTAGCACACTTACTTAGGAAAGATAGTTCTACAATGTTTTCCAAGAATACAAGTTTCACAAGTTGAATGATCAAAGTTAGCATTAGGCAACTTTAAATTGAGAGCACCAGCATGAGGATGTCCAAGTCTAGCATGCCACAAAACATTTTGATTATCTGAAAAATAGGAATTGAAAGCAAGGGAATCCAAATTGTTTGGAGAAGTGTTTTCAAGGAGGTAAAGCTCATCTTGTGATCTACCTCTTCGAAGTACCTTGTCATTTGAAATATTTAGGAAAAGCTTGCTTTCATTCACAAATCGTTTCAGAATATATACAAGTATGTACTTCCTATGTTTCTATACTTGTTGCCATATATAGATATATAGAATATTTGCTCATAACTCAGGATATCGTAATACCCCCCTCAAGTTGGTGGTAAGAAATCACAGACACCTAACTTGGACATCAGTCTGTTGAAAGTTGGAGAAGGAAACGCTTTTGTGAGGAGATCAGCTACTTGTTCTGTGGTTGTGATATGCCTTGTTGCGATGAACCTATCTTGAACAGCATCTCTAACTTGGTGACAATCATCTTCGATATGTTTCGTTCTTTCATGGAAAACTGGATTCGCTGCAATGTGTAAAGCGGCTTGGCTATCGCAGTAGAGTGTCATCGGCTGAGTGTGTTTGTAGCCGAAAGTGTTGAGAAGTTCTTTGAGCCATTTCAGTTCACGAAGAGTGTATGCCATGGAGCGATACTCGGCCTCAGCAGACGAGCATGAAACCGTGTCTTGTTTTTTGGTTTTCCAAGAGATAGGCGAGTCACCTAAGTAGACAATAAACGCACTTAATGACCGGCGGGTACGTGGGCAGGCAGCCCAATCGGAGTCGCAATACGCGGTGATGTGAAGGTTGCTGTCTGAGCGTAGTAGTACACCTTGGGCTGGTGTTCCTTTGAGATATCTGACAACTCTTAGAGCTGCTTCCCAATGGGCCAGTAGAGGTTCTTGCATAAACTGAGAGAAGATGTGCACAATGTAGCTTAAATCAGGCCGTGTAATGGACAAGTAGATAAGCCTGCCGACGAGACGCCTGTATTTTGCAGGATTGTTCAGCAGTGGACTGTCTACCGAGCCTAACTTGTGGTTTAACTCAACCGGAACAGCAAATGTTTTGGCACCGAGAAGACCTACTTCAACGATAATGTCAAGCGTGTATTTGCGTTGAGACAAGCATATACCATCTAAGCCGCGAGATACTTCTATGCCCAAGAAGTACTTTAGTCGTCCGAGATCTTTCATGTGGAAACTCTTATTCATATATTCTTTGAAAGTCCGAATTGTTTCCAAGTCATTTCCTATGACAATAAAATCGTCGACATAGACCAAAATGTGGAGTATGGTTGTACCTTGAATGTAGGAGAATAGGGAGTAGTCCTTATAACTTTGTGTAAAACCAAATTGTTTCAGGACTGTGGAGAGCTTAGAAAACCAACATCGTGGCGCCTGTCGAAGACCATACAATGACTTCCGAAGACGACATACTTTTCTCGAGTTAGAGGCTTGGAACCCTGGTGGTAGTTTCATATAAACCTCCTCCGTTAGATCTCCGTGGAGAAAGGCGTTGTGCACGTCCATTTGATGCACCTCCCAATCCTTTGCAGCAGTAACACTTAGAAGATAACGTACCGTGGTTAACTTAGCGACTGGGGCAAACGTTTCCGTGAAATCAGTACCTTCCTTCTGTCAATTTCCGAGAGCGACAAGGCGGGCTTTGTGTCGATCTAAAGAACCGTCCGAGTTGAACTTGAGTTTGTAAACCCATTTACTCCCTATTGCTCGTTTTCCCGGTGGTAAATCTGTGATTTCCCATGTTTTGTTTTCCTCCAATGCGGCTATTTCAGCTTTCATCGCGAGGCACCATTCCTTGATGAGAATTGCGTCCTTGAAATACTGAGGTTACGTGTGTTCCAAGACAGCAGCCATGAAAGCTACATGATTTGCTGAAAAACCAGAATCCGTTATATATTTAGTAATGGGATATAACGTCTTACCGGAGACCGAAGAGGAACTGAGAGAGGTGTTGCCGGGGGAAGAAGCGTGTGAGGAGTGTACGTGACTTGTAACAAAATCCTTAAGAAGGACAGATGGTTTGCGTGATCGTTGACCGCGACCCAAAATCTCAACATCTGAAGGTGTCACAGGAGCAGTGGATGTTGAGGATTCAGAGGTTTACGGAGGAGCTTCCACTGAATCCGAGGAAGAAGAAGGATGTGATGTCTGCTCAGAGTTTGGCGAATGAGTTTCCTCTGAATCCGAGGAGGGAGCAGCAGAGTCAATCTGCTCAGCCGGAGGTGGGATCTGCACCATAGGTGTAGTGGCAACAGTGTTAACCCACTCATCTTCTAGTAAATCAGTAGAGGAAGTAGAAGGTTCGGCAGATTCAATGTCGGGATGAGCAAACGGGAATGTGTCTTCGTGGAAAACAACATCTCGACTAACGAAGAATTCTTTTTGCTCTAGATCGAATAAGCGCCAGCCTTTCTTGCCTTGAGGATAACCAACAAAAACACATTTGCGAGTGCGAGATGCAAATTTGTTTCTATCTCTGGGATGATTATGAGCATAGCAGAGACACCCGAATATACGCAACAGATTGTAGTGTGGATGCTTTCCAAACAGCATCTCGTATGGGGTTTTTCAATTGAGTATCGTTGTTGGTGTCATGTTGATCAAATGAGTAGCCACAAGTATACTCGCACCCCAGAATGTGATTGGTAGACTGCTTTGAAACAGACAAGCGCGTGCGACGTTCAAGATGTGGCGATGTTTGCGTTTGACACGACCGTTTTGTTGGGGCGTGTCAACGCATGAAGTCTGGTGGAGGATACCTTTCACTTTTAAGAACGAGGTGAGGCCCATGAATTCAGTGTCGTTGTCGGATCGAATAGTTTTGACAGGTCAACCGAATTGGTGCTCACTCATGGCGCAAAAAAATTGAAGGAGACGATTGGTCTCTGATTTTTCTGACAAGAGGAACGTCCATACACAACGAGAGTAATCGTCAACCACGGTGAGAAAATAGACAGCACCATGAGTTGTAGGAGTGCGATAGGGACCCCAAACATCGCAATGAACAAGTTCAAAACAAGATGTAGTTTTATTAAAACTTGCAGGAAAAACTTCACGTGTTTGTTTCACACGTAAGCAAATTTCACAACGGTTGATCTTCTCTAAAGCAGAAGGAGAATGATCACAATTAGGTAAACTAGATAAAACACCGGTAGAGGGATGGCCCAATCTTCTGTGCCACAAGGCAGCCGATGATGACTCATTGACAGCCTTGTTGACACGAGCAAGGAGAACCCCCGTAAAATAGTACACTCCGTCACGCTCTTCACCCGCACCAATCAAAGTCCTCGTGAAACGGTCCTGTAAGAAGCAAAGAGCATCAGTGAATACCGCAATGAAACTTGTGTGTTTAAGCAATTTCGTAACTGATATAAGAGTACAATCGAAATCGGGGACATAAAGCACATCAGGTAGCTCATAAATTTCATTGAGCACAAGCGTGCCTTGTTTTGTTGCTCGTGAAGTTTTCCCAACGGGATATGTTACCGCAGAAGGTATGATATCAACAATATTATTGAGTAAAGAGATATCACCGGTCATATGATGAGAAGCCCCAGTGTCGATTATAACATCAGTGAGATTGGTTTTACCCGATAGCTTTTCTGACGTTATGTATGGACGTTGCGTTTGGAGGAGATTGATGAGTTGAGTGATCTGGTCTACGCCATCAGAATTCCGAGCAGAGTGAGCCCGACCTCGTCCGCATCCATTCGATGGTGGTGGACGACCGCCACGGTTGTTACCAGCACCGCGTCCTCTGTTCGAGGAACCCCCCATGCCTGAGGAAGCGTTGGATCCATCGGTACGATTCTGCTCAAAGTACCAATCAGGATATCCGTGGAGCACAAAACAGTCAGAGTTCTCGTGTCCTTGTCGTTTACAGTGAGTACACGACATGGTAGAACGATCACGGTAACGTGATGCAGCAACTGCAGCAATTTATCTACCTTGCACAGAGAAACCAATCGCATCTGTCTTGATAATTTCTTTGGACCTCGCGTTGTTGAGACTTTGCTCTTCTCGGATCACACGTGAATACGCCTGATTAAGGCTAGGAAGAGGATCTTCTCCTGTGATTGTTGAGCGAATGTTGTTGAAGCGAGGAAGGTCCAGCCCGAACAAGAATTGGTGGAGTTTATCATCTTCTTGTTCTTTGGCTATGTCAGCAACAGTTGCGCACTAACACACACGAGAGGAGCGATAGTTTTGGAGCTCTTCCCATAACTTGGAGAGTCTTCCGTAGTACTCCAAAACTGATTGCCCTTCTTGTTTACAGAGTGTGATTTCGTCTTTCAATACTTGTTTTCGAACACCATTTCCTACCGAGAAACGAGTGCGTAGATCTTCCCATAGCACGGATGCTATAGAAAAAAAAGCCACGGTAGAACGAATCTTTGGTTCAATTGCGGTACAAATCCATCCAATGATCATAGAGTTTGCCGCCAGCCACTTGGACAGATCGGGTTCTGCAGCCGGTTTCGGAATTGAACCATCAATAAATCCAAGCCTTTGCTTGGCCTGCAGCGAGTTCCTGAGCTCGGTAGACCACTCAGGATAGTTATCTTCTTTCAAGATGACTGAAAAAATCAATGCACCAGGGTTATCAGATGCTTTTAGAACGTATGGTGAAGCAGGGATATCGTCAGCCATCGTTGAGGAGTTGCAGAAGATTTGTAGAAGATGAGTAAATAAAAAAGTGTGTTTTAGACGGCGGCGGCGGCTGTAGTATCAGCGGCGGCGGCGGTCAAGAGCTAGGTCAAAAGAAACATGCTCTGATACCATGAAATATTTAGGAAAAGCTTGCTTTCATTCACAAATCGTTTCAGAATATATACAAGTTTGTGCTTCCTATGTTTCTATACTTGTTGCCATATATAGATATACAGAATATTTTCTCATAACTCAGGATATCGTAATATCATTCTTAATATCCTGAAAGAAAACTTCATTAGGCCCAAATATAACATTGCAATTCAGATCATTGGTAGATAGAAGATTAGACATAAACTTAGGCACAAAGAAAGCATCACTATCCTTGTTAAAGAGTCTTAACTTTCATGTTCCTACAATGGGAATACCTTGACCATCAGCAATAGTTACTCTACCTAGATCCGGCTTAATGTCTATTAACAACTTAGCATCACTAATCATATGGTGAGAAGCTCCTAAGTCTACTACCATTTTATGATCAGATTGTGCAAGCAATTTATGAGACAAGAACGTGATACCATAGAGTTTAGAGGCATAAGCCTTGATGAGATCCTCCAGATCACTTCTCCTCACATACTCAGTGTTAGTGAATAAGGCAAGATCTCCTCCTTGAGTAGATGAAGTCGCCTGCTCATTCACTTCTTGAGAGACGTTGGCTTTTGAATCCTTGAACTTGGATGGCTTGAGATGTGGATGAAGGATCCAGCACTTGTCCTTGGTGTGTCCCTTCTTCTTGCAATGCTCACATAAAGTGTTCTTCATGTCCTCTTGCTTGAACACGCTTTTGTGTCCCTTCTTCTTGCAATGCTCTTGTTGACAGTGACAAGCTCCCCCTTTCCTCCAAACAACCCAATGCTCCCTTGTTCCTTTTGGATCCTTGAGCACACTTCTTCAAAGTCAGGAAGAGTAGTCTCCCTTAGAATGGACTTAATAACATCATTGTAGACCGGATTTAGATTGAGGAGGAGTCCAAAGATCATGTCTTGCTCCTTCCTTTCATTAAGAACCTTTGGATCCATGGTGCTTGACCTTAATATGTCAAGCTCAGACCAAGCAGAAGAGAACTTTCCAAGATACTTGGTGAACTCAAAATCCTCTTGGTTAAGGTCATTAATTGTCTTCTTCACTTCATACACACGGATGAGGTTGGAGACATCACCATACACCTTCTTAAGAGTGTCCCAAAGTGATTTAGCTGTTTCACAATGGGAGTAAGCTTCAAGGATGAAGGGATCCAGTGAGCTTTGAAGGAAACCAAGAACTGACTGGTCTTCTTGAAACCACCTTTCCTCCTCCTTCTTTGTTGCCTCGTATTTCTTCCCCTTTGGATCTTCAAGCAGGCGGTGTTCTGTCCTCAAGGATGTGCTCCCAAAGTCCTCTGCCACAGATTGCTGTCTTGGTTGTTCTCTGCTATGTTTTGTAGTTTAAGCCCTTGAGAACCACATGAATGACAGTAGGCTTGAGGCTTGAGTTAACTTGGACAGTATATTCCATTGATGAGGTTTGAGAAGCTTAAGAACACAGAGAAGAGTTGAAGGACGATATGAGAAGAAAGAAGAGATTATTGAGAGATTAAAGAGAATCAGTGAACAATAACATCTATTGATCTGATAACATGTTAGAATTTAAGAGAATAAACCAGAGATTTGTAGATTTAAGATCAGAAGATTCGAGAGAGTTTGAGAGAGTAAGAACAAGAGAGAGAGATTAGAGAGAGAATAAGTTTCCTTAGATTCAAATTTCGAAATCAGAAGTTACAATATACAGAAAGAGCTCTTAGACTTATCCTAAAACATTTGGCTAATAATTGTCCACATATTTTAGCTTACAAGAGAAGCTAATCCAAAATATCTTAAAGTAACTAAACAGTTTTTACTGTTCATCCACGGGTACTATTCACATATGCTTCTTTTCTAGTTACTTGTTCTAGTTTGGTTACTCCAAGACCTCATAGCTTCCATGTGGAATGATAGTCTTTAAGCTATCCATCTCTAATCAGTAGAGCTTCATCTCAATAGATATCTCATGATCAATAACTGTGTCACCAACTCTAACGTACACCTCAAGTAACTCCAATAACAATAAATAACCAAAACGAATCAACTAATCTAATCACTACAAAAATTATGGGCACTGCACTGATAGCATATTACACGGTTTGTCAAACTGCTATGAAAGATCAATTAGGGATTTTTATTACCATTTAAAAACTGTAAAATATAGCATTAGCAAGCGGGAAAAAAAAAAAGCTTATTCCACCAACACTTAGCCGAAAAATTACCCTAAAGCGCCAACTACTTAGTAATTGAAACTCAATATTTAGGAAAAAGTAAATTTGACCAAAAAACTAAAAAACAAAAGAAACCGATTCAATGTATTTTGTTATCTTGTAAAAAGCGGGATTAGTTGATATGTAAATGGTTGTATTGTTGTGTGAGAAAAGAAAAGGAGGTGTAGGAAGACGAATCATCCAATCTTTCAACAAGGTACGAAGACAGACCAATTTACATGAAGCAAGAGTAAGAATTCGATACTCTGCTACAGCAGAGGATCTTGATACAGTTGGCTGCTTCTTTGATCTCCAGGAAATGAGAGAAGATCCTAAGAACATATTGAATCATGTGTTAGATCATCTATTGTCTTGACATGATGCCCAGTCAGAATCAGCCGAACCAGCCAAGGTAAGAACATGATCAGATGAGTAAAAAAATCCTTCTCCAATAGTTCCCTTGATGTATTGGAGAACTTTGGAGACAGCTTAGAGATGAGAGGTTCTTGGTGCTGAAGCATACTGACACAGTTTATTAACTGCAAAGGTGATATCCGGTCGAGTGATAGTGAGATACATCAATATTCCTACGAAACAGTGATACATGCCTGGATCTGACAACAATACTCCATCAGATTTAGAAAGATTCAGATTGGGAACCATAGGAATTGAAGAAGGCTTGCATCCCACCATTCCTCAAGAGGTTAATAGTTCTAATGCATACTTTCTTTGACATATGGATATACCAGAAGCATATCGAGCTGTTTCCAGACCCAAAAAATATTTAGGTGCTCCAAGATCTCCCAGTTTAAATTGTTTCTTCAAATCAGAAACCAAAGCTTTCGAAAGAGTTGACTTAATATTTGCAATTATGATATCGTCAACAAACACCAATATTGCAAGGAAATCTGATACAGAGTGTGATCTCCATGAGATTTGTAGAATCCCAACTGAATCAAAGAATTAGAGAATTTCAAAAACCATTGTCTTGAAGCCTGTTTAAGTCCATAAATAGACTTCTTAAGACGACATACTGACTTATGAGGTGGAGTAATTCTCTTTTTCTGCATAACGATTAGGGAGTTGCATATAGATCTCTTCAGTCAGATCTCCATTAAGAAATGCATTGGAATGTCAAGTGTCATTTCTTAGAAGCTGAAACCTTGAAAAGCAAATTGACAGTGGCTAATTTAGCAACAAGAGAAAAGGTATGATTATTGTCCAAACCCTCCTTTTGTGTATACCATTTAGCCACTAATCTAGCTTTATATCTCTCCAATGTTCCATCTGCCAAAAACTTCATAGTAAACACCCATTTACAACCAACTACTTTCTTTCCCGGTGGAAGAGGAGTAATATCCCAGGTATTAGTCATCTCCATTGCACCAATTTCCTTTTCAACAGCTTTACACCATTCCTTGGTACTTTTAGCTTCATGATATGATTGAGGGATGGTAATTTTTGTGATGTTATTGATATAAGCATGATAAGAAGGAGATAGTTTTGAATAAGAAAATGATGAAGAAATGGGATAAGCTATCTCATAATCTAGAGAATAGCAATGATAGTCTTGAAGATGAGCAGGAACTTTATGTGGTCTCTTAGAAGGAAGAGACTTTGATGGAGAAATTTATTATGGAAGAGTAGAAAAATATAGAGAAATTTGTGATGGAATCATACATGAAGAAGAGTTCAATGGTGTGAAGAAATCAATAGAATTGTCTGAAGAGGAATCCTTTGCAAGGGGAAGATATCCTCGTGAAACAGTACATGTCTTGAGATAAACACATGATTTCTCCCCAAGTCCAAAAGCTTGTACCCCTTATATCCAGCAAGATAACCCAAAAACACACAGTCACGAGAACGAGGCTGAAACTTATGCCTTTGCTTTGGAGAAGTTGATCTATAACACAAGCATCCAAAAGTCTTCAACTGATCATAAACAGGAACTTTGCCAGTAAGAATCTCATTGGGTGTTTTATCTTATAGCAGCTGAGGAGTCTTGTTGATGAGGAAAATTGTTGTCAGAATACAATCACCCCTTAGAGAAAGTGGAACTTGAGATTGCAACATAAGAGCTCTAGCCACATTGAGAAGATGTTGATGTTTACGCTCTACCATTGAGTTTTTTTCATGTGTCTATGGACAGGAGTGATAGGCAACAATCCATTTCTGTTGAAATAACTCTGTAAATCTCAACTCTGGAGCATTGTCTGAGCGCACTGATTTCACCCTAACACCAAATTATGTTTCAACCTGATGAAGAAAGGCTGGAAAGACGGTTAATACATCTAATTTGGTCTTTAGAAGGTGAATCCAAGTGGCACGAGAATGGTCATCGACAATGGTTAAAAAATATTTATAACCTTCTTAAGTTTCAATAGAAAAGGGCCACCAAATATCAACATGTAACAAGTCAAAGTTGGAATTACATATGTTATTAGGAGAGAGAAAAGATAGGTTTTTATGTTTAGCTAGATGACAAACATGTCAATATTTCAAGCCTTTATTCTTATACCTA
The DNA here is from genome assembly GCA_030180135.1 of Orychophragmus violaceus. Lineage (NCBI taxonomy): Eukaryota > Viridiplantae > Streptophyta > Magnoliopsida > Brassicales > Brassicaceae > Orychophragmus > Orychophragmus violaceus. Next base: position 31,576,708 of record CM058233.1, read on the forward strand.
GTTGTTCCCAAAGTATCTGAAATAGCATCCAGTCTTGAAAGAGAAGGAAGCACAAGCCTCTTGTGCCATAAGCTGATATCAACTACTACATTCACTGAACTTGGTGGCAATTCTAGATTGAGGACATAGAGGTTGCAAATACGTCTACCCTGTCCAATCTTCAAGCCCTTGATAGGATTATGAATGTCACAAGAAGTAGGGTAAAATAGAACGCAGAAACCAAGATCAGACGTCAAAGAACTGATACTTAGAAGATTCGGGTGAAATTCTGGGATAAACAAAATATTCTGAAGAAGAATATTTCCATTCAGTCTCAAAGAACCCACTCCACTGATCCGAATAGAATAACCATTTGGTAATTAACAGAACTTCATATCGAAGTATCTAGAGAGATATAACGGCTTATGCCATGTGCCACATGATGTGTAGCACCAGAATCAATAACCAATGTATGAGGATTAAGGATGTCTTGTGACACATTTAAGATGCCAACAAAAAAATGTGGAGGAAGAGAAAGAGATACCAGATGAATCACCACCAGAGTTAGATGGACCAGCATCACTTGTCGGAGTAAGATACTTACTTTGTAGATGCGAGCTAAACAAGGTAATGAATTGTTGAATTTATCCTTGCTGAGATTCCCAATCAGACCACTGAGAGGATCAGGTTAAGGGTCAGGAGGCAGCACACCAACTTGTGCCACAACTGGAGCAGGAGAAGAAGCAACTTTGGCATTGAAAAACTTCCCTTTAGAAGTAAAACCAAGGTGAAACCCATGTTTCTTATAGCACTTGTCTGAAATGTGTCCCACCTTATTGCAATGAGAACACACATGTTTACCTTTGTTAGGACTTGTTTGAACATATGAGACAGAGGAAGAAGTCATCTGTGAAATTTTCCCTGTCTCAACAATGTGGAAAGCTGCTGGAGGAGTAAGAGTAGGAGAGAAGCTCTTTTGGCTCTCATCTTGATCCAACATTTTGTAAACCTCAGTCAGTTTGGGCAAGGCCTTCTTCATGATGATCTAGCAACGAATAAGCGCATAAGACTCATTAAGGCCAACAAGAAATTTAATGATCTTCCCTTTCTTAGCTCGTTTATGTAAACTAGCTGCTTGTCAACACGTACAAAGACAAGGTTCTTCAGCAGCTTCCAAGTTGTCCCACAAAGTGTTCAAGGTAGTATAATATTCAGAAAGAGACATAGATCCCTGACGAAGATCTTTAATCTTCTGAGTAAGAAGGAAAGTTCGTGGTAGATTTGTCATGTGAAAATGCTAATAACGATCGCACCTAACTGCAAATGCATCAGTGAAACGCAATACACTGCGATAGATCTGAAGCGAAACCGAATTCAAAATCCAAGACTTAACCATAATGTTACACTGAGACCAGATCCTAAATTTTGAATCAAATCCAATAGGCCTAGGAAAGCTACCATCAACGAAACCTACTTTATTCTTAGCATCCAGCGAACAAAGCATAGCAGTACTCCAAACTTCATAATTAGACTCATCTAGGCGAATCGAAACAACGTGCAAACTTGGATGGTCACCACTGTGAAGGAAGTACGGAAAATATTTGTCATCGATCGATTCTGGAACTTCATTAGCTCGCGATCTTCTAGACTTGATGCTTGGAGGAGAGATCGGAGGCTTTTGGATAAGTCAGTGGATCGAGACTTTTTGCGAACATAAAGACCATATGATCTCGCAGAAGCTTTTAATCGAGCAGATTTACGAGGCTGGAAGTGAACCGACACCATTGATGAAGATGAATAGCTCAATCGATTGTCGAAAATGGCGGAATCAAAGAGAATTTGAGCTCAGTGACACTGATACCATATTACGAAGAAGAAGTTTGAAAATATATGTATATTGATTCAACCGTAAAACGAACTCTGTACAATTACTTATATACAATTGTTCTAAACCACCTAATCTCCTAAACCAATGACAATAACCGGTTTACATAAATACACTCCAATAGGGTTCCTTCTTCTGATATGTCTCAAGATGTTTCACTTCTCAATATTCAGATAAACGCCACTTTCTTTAGAAAGTTGAAGAACATACATCATAGGGTTTGGTTTTCTAGAAAGAATTTAATAATTTACGCCATTAGCATATGAAATATGGTTATATGAAAGATCTAAACAACAATTTTGTGTCTTGATATGCGTTTTCAGTATCTTTTCTTACTTCCCATGTTTAGTGAATTAATTTAAACACATGGATTTGTAAACAAAACCAGAAACAGATGATTAATAAGATCCTCAGGACCTGTAATGTGTCAGTGACAAACAATGAAGACAGTCTATTTAGTATCATATTCTATTGCTAACATCACATGCTGGAATCTTGTCTTTACGACATGTTGAGACTTTTACAGAAACTGCAGTAAAACTATTAAGTTAACTATTATATGTATTATTTTCAGGTCATATGGAAGTATATACTATTAACAATGGGGGGCTGTGTGTCAGCTAGTAGTAAGAGTATGTACATCAGCTGGAGATATGAAGAGAAGCCTGATCGTCCACCATATCTTGGGATCGGTTGTCGTGTGAGCGAAAGGGCAAAGAGAACTTTTCAGACCACATCGTCTAATTGAAGAACTTGACCTTTATCCCAAACTGGATCATTACCAGTAGCAAGACCAGGATCTCTTGCATTTTCACTCAACAAGGACCCAAGGGTATTAAGCAGGACGCCAAGATCATGTGGGAAGTGAGTTCATCCTTCTCTCTCTTTTGTATTTCTAGGAAAATATATGTATAACTAGAAAGCAGGGCTTGGTGTTGGTTTGTAGGAGTTTTTGTTGAGGATGTGACCTTTTGTGGTGTATGTGATGTTCATGGTCCGTATGGTCATATTTTTGCTCGTAAAGTGAGAGACACTTTGCTTGTAATGCTGCGATATTTCTTTACATGCTTCAATCAAAGAAAATGGTTCCAAAGGGAGTTGATTCAAAAGAAGTTCACGGAAATTGACTGTCCAAGAAGCTATTAAAGAAGGATTCTTCTGATGAGGATAAATTGAAAGGATTGTGGGGAGAAGCTTTCTTGAAATCGTTTAAAGCCATGGATAAGGATCTGCGGTCTCATCCTAATGTGGATGCTTCTGTAGTGGCAGCACAATTGTTACTATTCTCAAAGAGGTAAATGAAGAACAAGGGAGCTCTCTTTTCAGCTTCAAGTTGTTTCTTTTGATCTAAGATATTGTGTTTTGATTGTTCATGGGTTTAATCTCTTCATGGAATCATTTGGGATTCTCGGGCCATCCTTCTATCAAAAGACAGTAACGATTCTATGGTGGCATCTAAGCTAACAGTTGATCTGAAGCCAGATTAACCTAGTACACTTAACACCTTTTAACATTCTTTTTCTGGTGTATATGCATTCTATAATCTGGATGTTACTGTTTTTGTGGGTATGATAGAGGAAACTGGGAGGATCAATCGGTGTAAATGTAACTCCCCAACCGCCCCTGTTTGTGGGCCCCACACCCGCTCACTCGGCCCATGGGCCTACCCTCGTCCGACGGCCGGTTTGTTATTTTTGGAAGGCTCTAAAGACTTGATTTATTGTCCCTCAATTCACCACACGATCTTTCCACGTGTTTTGTCCTCACTCGCATGATACCGTGAGTCACTTCTAGGTAGGTCACCCATCCTTCAACTACTCCAGCTCAAGCACGCTTAACTCTAGAGTTTTATCTGGAAAAGTGACCGAAAAGATAAGTGTAATTTGGTGACTAGGTAGCCAAATCAATTCTTTTATGCCTATCCACATAACCACAATATTGGATGTTATAATTCACCCTCTTTCACAGAGCGCAACGTCCTTGTTACGCACCACGATCGCTATCCTTGACGGTGTGAGCCCTCACTGACTCCACACATGTTCTCGGATTCGGCTCTGATACCACTTATAACGCCCCGACCGCCCCCGTCTGTGAGCCCCACGCCCGCTCACTCGGCCCGTGGGCCCACCCTCGTCCGATGGCTGGTTTGTTATTTTTGGGTGGCTCTAAAGACTTGATTTACTGTCTTCTCAATCACCACACGATATTTCCACGTGTTTTGTCCTCACTCGCATGATACCGTGAGTCACTTACCGGTAGGTCACCCATCCTTCAAGTACTCCAGCTCAAACACGATTAACTCTGGAGTTTTATCTGGACAAGTGACCGAAAAGATAAGTGTAATTTGGTGACATAGGTAGCCAAATCCATTATTTTATGCCTATCCGCATATACCACAAACCGGAATGTTACACTAAAGGTCGAGTCTTTGTCTTGCAAGACGAGCCAGAGGTGTCACGAGTTTGGCTACCTTTTGATGATACACCTGGATTGGCAAGGGCGTTTGGTGATTTCTGTCTGAAAGAGAATGTAGTTAGTTTTTGATATTTAGTTTAATACTTGATGTTAAATTATTCAATGTTTTTGTAATACACATTTTTATTAATGAAAATCATATTAAAATCAAATTTCAAATATAATTTTTATTTTATATAAATTCAATTGATTATAAAATATAAATAGGTTTAATGGAATATATATATATATATCACTTTAAACAAAATCTATCATAAAATAGATCCAATTATAGCAAATTAAAAGCATCGCTATCATATAGGCTTTATATCATAGCACGTTAAAAACTTTATAACATAGGTGCGACCTATTATAGTTAGCGCATACATAGCCATTTCAAAAACGCTATATATATGTTTTGTATATAGAGTCTTTTATGTGTTTTTGGAGTCTATTGAATAATTTACAGGTCTATATATGAGATTGAGGTAATATAGAGATTTTGGAGCTAATTTGGATAAGTTGGTTAATTTATAGAAGAAATTGCACATATTAAAGAAGGGTGTCGATCGACACCACTCTTGGTGTCATTTCAAACCAGTCGTGCATCAAGAGTTCACACGAGCTTTAAGAGCTTTGACGAAATTCCACTTTTGCTCAAAGTTTCCTTATTTGCAAGTAATTCCCATTCATGTTTTATGGCTATTTAATTATGTTTTGATCCATTGTTTAGGCTACCTTTTATTTTACTTTCAAATAGATTTGTAGCAAAGTTTTTGGGGTTTATCTCCTGAGATTTTGAACCCTAGTTTCTCTTCTATAGATTTCTTTCTGCATTATTCTTATAATGATTTTTGTTTCATTGATCATGTTTGAGTAGATTGCTAGTTAGGTTTAGGGTTTCTCATTAAGAATTTCATGAATTGTCAGGTTGATCGGTTAGTCAAGGATTCATAACTTCTTCTTTTTGACCTTAGGTTGTTCTTTATGTTTGATATGAACTGGTCATTTAGATTATTAATCGTAGGTTGATTCTCGCAACGACAGACATTTAATTGGATACAAAGAATTAGGGCAAGTAAATTACATATTCGCAAAGGAATTGGCTTTATAATTTGTGAACAGATCGAACCTGGAATAATTGTATGTTTAGACTTTAGGATTCACAAAGAAATTTGGTTTCTTAGGTTGTTAGACATAGATAATTTCGCAACTAAAGATGGTTTATTTTACTACCGTGTTTTGAGTTCTAGGACTTATAGTTTGAATCATGACTGACTGATTGATTCGATGATTCTGATTTCCTGAGAATTCCTTGAGCCTAGCGTTTTCTTCCATCATTTATACAATCTCGATTTACTGTTTTCTTGTCTTTCATCAAAATCATCTCATCTAGCTTAACTTGGACCACAAATTTATTGAGTATTCTTGATCCCCTTTGTTTAATACCCTAAACATTACTTTGACATTGATATGCACTTGCAGTGTATATCTTAGGAAGTATTTATTTACCCTTTTTAGATCTAAGAACTTTAACACAAGTATTACTCTTTTAATGTAGTATGTAATTTATTAATCAGAATCTCTTCTTTATTTATCTTCCTAATCATTTTTCTCATATAATCTCTATAGGTTTTGTAGGCAATAACGAGATTAGTGAGTAGTCATTTTGGACCTGAAGGATGAGGTAGATTAGTGTTAGATTATGAATGATCTAGGGTGAGTAGTGTTTAGTTTATGTTAATCCTTCTCTATTATGATGATCTCAATGCTAGATTTGTAAGTAATTTTTTTATGTGAAATTTACTCTAAGTAGTATGAATCTTTAGAGTAATTACTTACTTAGTATTCATAAGTCATAACCCTAAGTTTACTAACTTAGTGTTTAAGATGTGGAAAATGACCTAAATACCCATTTCTAAACATTTACCATTTATAATTCATTTACCTTAAAAAATCTTTAAAATTATATTTATATAAAATAAAAACCAAAAATGTTCCAAAAAATAAAATAAAACCGATTTTATAAAAAAGGAAATAATGATTTAATTGTTTTAAAAAAAGGAAGGTAAAAAAGGAGCTAGCTACAAGGTAATTTATTAGGTCTTCATTATTTACTCTAAGCTCTCGCCGCCGTCTTCATACCATCTGCGACGAAGCTCTGTCGCCGACCTCACTTCCGCCGACCTCCAATAGTTCCGTCGCCGACCTCACTTCCGCCGCCCTCCAATAGCTCTGTCGCCGACCTCCCCCGATATCCCCTCACTCGTTCTTGTCGCCTCTTCAACCAGCGACGAAGCTCTAGCTTACTTCGTACATCCTCATTCACGAGGTTTTCTCTGTGTTTCTGTTGTTCTCGGTCCGATTTGAATCTTGTTTCTAATGTGTATTGTCATTGTTCTTGCCCTGATTTATTATCATTGTTCTCATATTCATGGCCCGATTTGTCTATTGCTCTGTGTATCATCATTCTCTTGTTCTTGTCCCGAGTTTGTCTCTTGTTATCGGTTTGATTTTGTTCTCTGCGATAGATTGTGAAACCTAGTGTTGAAACTAGTCAGAAGTTTGTGAATTTATTTCGATAGTTGTTAATTGGACTAGAATCATAGGGAAATTATAGTAACTTCCATGTTGTAATTGATGCCTTACAGATTTTTTGATGTGATTACGGTTTGTTTGTGTTATCATTTCAGTCCATGGCATCTAGTAAATCTGTCTCTGGGCTAATATGATAACACGGGTTTGTTGATGAGATTGCACCTTCATTGTCCTTGTTGCGGATTTATTACTCCTTTGTTGCGGATTTACTACACTTTGTTGCAGATTTATTTCTCCTTGTTGCTGATTTATTTCTCCTTGTTGGGGATTTATTTGCTCATTCTAACCCTGTCGTTTGTTTATATTGTAAGTCTGTCATTGTCATCTTGCTTGTTGTTGGTCATTGTATGATAAACACCATGTTGTCATTTAGGTCGTTATAATCTAGTAACACGGTTGTGGTTGTTCTCGGTCATTTACTTGTTCATTCTATCGATTAGATTACACCTGCATTTGTCCTTGTTGCGTATTCATTTGTCATTGTTACGGTTTCATTTGTCCTTGTTGCGGATTTATTTGTCTTTATTGCGGATTTATTTGTCCTTAATTTTTCCATGTTGCAGATTTATTTGTCATTGGTGCGGATTTATTTGTCCTTAATTTGTCCTTTTTGCTGATTTATTTGTCCTAGTTGCGGATTTATTTGCTCATTATATCCCTGTTGTTTGATGATATTTCCGCTCTGTTTCTGTAGACATGGAGAAACAGAAGAAGAAGATATATCCGCAGCGCTTGTTTAAAGATGGCAATGATCCGTCTCTGCCGCGAAGTATGAATCACGGTACTAGCTTAGAGCAGTTGAGAATGGCTAGAAAAACTCTCGGTGAAGATGCATGGAAGGAAATGAAGGAGTCTAAACTTGGGTGTATTGCTAAGCTTGCCGAAAATAATTTCATTTTCTGTGGAAGGACGTTGTTCTACTTTCTTACACGGCAGTTGGAGACTAAGAAGTTGATGGAAATGTGGTGTTTGATTGGAGATGATCCACTGAGGTTTTCCTTCAACGAGTTTGCACAGATAACAGGTCTGAACTGTGATCCAAATGGTGTGGGAGTTGAAGTAGTTGCTGATCACACGGAGTTATGGGAAAAGATGGGGCTGGCTGTAGGCGATGGACCTCATTGGAAAGACATGCGACGGGTTTTGGATATATGCGCCGGCTGGACTTTACCAGAGAGGACGACCGTTGGTTTTTTATGCCTCCTCCATGTAGGTGTATTTGGGTATCAGAGAGGTCAACGATCGAGTTCAAGTACGCTAAAATGGCTTTAGATACATCTGTTTTTAATAGTTTTCAGTGGGGCCGGCTAGCATTTGAGGTTCTGATGAAGTCAATCAAAGAAGCAAATTTTGCTGGGTCTTCAGTTACATTAAATGGTTTTGTTCAAGCGGTGTCTGTATGGGCTCTGGAGTCTTATCCGAAGCTGGGAGAAATGTATGGTGGTAAAAAGAGAGTTGACGAGCTTCCTTTATTTCGATGGGGTGGATCACGATGTCATTACGATGTTGACGACATGGTTTTTGCAGCTAAGCGTGATAACGCCGTGGTATGTCTCCTTAGAATATTTATTAGTCCGTCTTTTATCTTCAATTTATTGGTTTAGTACATGTTACTGATTATTTTACTGACTGCGGATTTGTGTTTTGAAACTGCAGGCGACTGTTAGAAATATGGTGATGAAACCATATTCTGAAATTTATCCCGAGTGGCCTGGTGAAGTTGATGATGAAAGTGTGGATACAATGATCCAAGACATCATCAACCATTATCTGAGGAAGAATGAATGGACTTGGGAATGGCACGGAAGAGTTTCTGTTGATCAGAAATTCGTAAAGACGTTTAAAAAAAAGCGTCTGAGGGTGATGAAGGAAGGCGGTGAGGGAGCATCTTCAGTTGGTTCGAAAAAGAAGAAAGAAATGGTGAAGGAAGGCGGTGAGGATGTCGCTCAGACCAATATCAATGCTGAAGTGCTTAGTGTTCTGAAATTTTCGACTGCTAAAATAGATGAGATGGGCAATCAAAATCAGCTTAAGATGTCAGCAATAGATACAAGGTTTGAAGACTTGGCGGACGAAATGGGGGTGATGAAAGGAGATATTAGTAGCTTACAAAATGAAGCAAAGGTTGAGGAGAAGAAACCAGTTTCACATGAAGATGAACATGGAGAATCATGTTCTTCAAAAAATCTGGTACGTTTCCATATTGCTTTCTTGCGGATTTGTTCTACTCTATTCCGAATTTAATCACTGTCTCCTATATAATGTTTGTATTGTCTTTCTATTCATGCAGGTTAGAGTTGATATCCATAGAGACACTGAAGCTGGAAACAGCCTACCAAAAACTATAGTATGTATCATTATATTGTTTTTAATGTGTTTTTAATGTCGGTTAAACGATTTGTTTGTAATATTGGGGTTTTATTATAATGTAGGCTGCGACTGATTTAAATGGAGAAAATGACAAGAAAGACAGTGTAACAGAAAACTTGGTATGAGATTTATGTACAACTTTTTCTCATGTTGTGATTATATTTCTTCTGCTACATCGCTGTTTCTTTTAATGAGGTTCTATTTACTTTGTAGTCATGGTTAGAAAGACCTACTCAGGTGGAAAAGAAACCAAAAGTGAAGAAACCCAGTAAAACAGCTGTTGGGAAATAGACTAGAAAATCTGAGAAAGCAGTGAAGGTTAAAGTGGAGCCGGTTGAGAAGTTTGTGACACCAAAGAACAAGGGGAAACAGAATAAAAAAGGTGTGAAACATGTAGATGAAGATGAAGGGGATGAGGACAACACAGAATTCGGGAATCATTTGGATATGCTATCCGCTCAGCTGTGAAAAAACAAAGGAGATGAAGATGGTGGCCGGATCAGACTCTTGGCGCAGACACAACAAAGCCCATATATCCCAAGTTCGGTTGTGAAAAGGATCATGTCAACCAGGGCAGCTTTTGGGAAATTCCCAAGTGACTACGCGTATGATCCATTTGAAAAAGTGTAAGAGAGGAAACTCCAAAATATTATGGACTTGATACAACAGGATGAGTAAGTTTATGTACTTGCTTGTACACTTCTTTATTGGGCTGATACTTAACATACAACATGTGTTTGCTCTCTGTTTTGATAGGGATGAGCCAATTAGCACATACAATCCTGAAGTTAACTTCTACAAAAGGCTAATGACGAAGAAGGAAGAATGGCCAGAATCTGATTATAGCTGGTTACGCGATCAGGTAACCTCTCGGATTTTTTCTGTCTGTTGTTGAGGATTTTTCTGTCTTTGTTGCGGATTTTATTATGCTTGTTACAGATTTTTTGTATGTTGTTGCGGATTTTTCTGTCTATTGTTGCGGATTTGTTTGCAAGTCGTTGGGAATATATGCGTTACTTAACGAGTTCTTAATCAATTTCAGCATATGTCGGAAGCCATGTGAATGTTCTGCAAGCGGTTGCTACTAGATGAAAATTCTTACCGGACTGACCGCGTCGCTTTCATCGACCAAATGTTCATCAACTTTTGGTATCAGGAGACCAAAGAATTTGAGAAGAAAAACGCCAAGTTCATATTCAAGTCCGGCTACAAAGATGTGTACTCTGGTGTTGGTCTTGGCGATGATATCAGTACGAGCAAGAGTGGATCGACGATGTGGATGTTGTCTACTTTTGCCACAATTACAACGGAAACCATTGGGTGGCATGTGAAGTTGATTTGCCCAAAAGAACGATTGATATCTACGACAACATCATCACCGATGACAGCGAGAAGTTGATCACTAACCAGGTGAAGAAGTATACAAAAATGCTATCTTATTGGATCAGAACAGAGACTGCAAAAGGTGATTAGGATCTATTATTTTAATCAAATCATCATTTGTTATCTACTGGGTAGTAATCTTTTTCCTATACATTTTGTAGGTGGTAATAATAAATGGAATTGGCATCCATTCAAAGTTAACTTTGTCAAGGACATACTACAAAATAGTCAAGTGGGAGATTGTGGTGTTTATGCATTGAAGTTCGTAGAGTGTCTTGCTCTTGGTGTACAGATAGATGATTTGAGCGACGAGATCATTGGCGATATGCGCTTGAAGCTAGCAGCTGAAATACTTGATGAATGCCCAGAAAAGAAGCAGCAGATGTCTGACCCGGTCCGAGGTGCTGATATAGGCCATGCTCCTCAGCCTGCCACACAAGCTTAGTCTGAATCTGGTAGTTGTTGTAAACTTGTTTAGGTTTCATTTTGAACGCTTGTTATTATGTACGTGTTGCGTATTTGTGTCAGTCTCGACCTGTTTTTTACCTTTGTTGCGGATTAATGTATTTTGTTGTGGATTTATCTATTTGTTGCGGATTTTTCTATTAGTTGTGGATTTATATATTCCAATTTAGATAAGATATAATTGTAACACGGAATTCACGCTAAATTTCCTAAACCTTTAACCCAAAAGGCTCTAAACAATGAAACAAAACAACTTAAATATCAACCCTAAATTACCCAAACCCTAAACCATATGCCGTAGACCTCAAAGTATAACTTATACCACTAAATATTATACCCCACACACAAAACAACATGATAAAATTATAAAATGAAATATCAACCCTAAATTACCCAAACCTGAAACCCTATACCGTAGACCTCAAAGTATAACTTATACCACTAAATACTATACCTTACACACAAAACAACATGATAAAATTATAAAATGAAATACCAACCCTAAATTACCCAAACCCTAAACCCTATACCGTAGACCTCAAAGTATAACTTATACCACTAAATACTATACCCCACACACAAAACAACATGATAAAATTATAAAATGAAATATCAACCCTAAATTACCCAAACCCTATACCGTAGACTCAAAGTATAACTTATACCACTAAATACTATACCCCACACACAAAACAACATGATAAAATAATAAAATAAAATATCAACCCTAAATTACCCAAACCCCTAAACCTTATACCGTAGACCTCAAAGTATAACTTATACCATTAAATACTATACCCCACACACAATTTTAAGATTGTTTGTTTTGGCAAATATTTTGTTTGTTTTGGCAAGTATTTTGTTTGTTTTGGCAAGTATGTTGTTTTAAGTAAAACCTTAAACTAAAAAACTACAAATTTAAAACTAAATGTTTTAATAGCACGTTTTTTTCAATTGTTTAATAGACGAAAATAGATAAAGAGCAAATTAAAAGGGAAATTCAGCAATGTCTATTTTTGATGAAGCCCACAAGTACGACTGTTATGCCCACTTTGGTTGCAGTTCAAGCAAATATGTTTCTTCATGGGACGCTTCTTGAGCAAAGTTTTCTCTAAATCAGACTTGTAACGACTCTTCTTAGGTCTTCCAGAAGGCTGCCGAGGAATAGGAGGTAGACATTGTTGTGCTGCGACGAATTCAGGAACCGGATGAGCTACATCTCTTGGCATTATAGACTGATCATAAGCGTTGTAAAGGTAATTCTTAAAGTAATATGGAGACGAAAGACCAAGCGCATTAATCTTCTTAGGTACTCCAACAGCTATAGCATGAACACAAAGTAATTGATGAACATCGAATCTTTTACATGAACATTGCAGTTCTCGTACGTTGACAACATGTGACTGCCTTCCGTTTGTAACATGTACTTGATCAGCATCTATTTCCTGCACTGCCAACAATCTGGCGGCTGTAACACGGGGCTGCATACAAGCAGACGATGTTCAATACTTTTAGTCTTAAGTGATAACAATAGAAATTTAAAACCACTAACCTCAATCAGTTTTTCAGCACCATCAGTCAACCTAGTGCTCATTTGTTCTGCCGCCAGCCTCCTCTCTGAGAACCATCTTGTTAACATGGAACGAATGGCGTCTAAGAGCTTGACAACTGGCAACGTTCTTGCGTCTGATAGGACCTTGTTGATCGACTCAGCTATATTGGAAGTTAAAATATTGTATATTTGACCTGGAAAGTGAGCACGACTCCATACCTTAACATCTGCTTTTTAAAAATAAGCATGGAGGCTCGGTTTGAGAGTTTGGATCTCATTGAATATGTAATTGAAATCAGATATTCTATACGCGTTTGCTGCCTTCTTCATTATCTGAAATGCTTCACCGCCTTTAAATCGCACAAGTATGTTTTTGTACATATGATATGTGCATATTGTTGGGATTGTGTCCTGAAATCACATTGTACTTACTCTAAAGATAGTTGTATTGTCGAGATCGGACAATTCATGTGATACTGGGTAATCATAATGTTTTGCTAGAAACCGCTTATGACAAATGAGATGTAACTCATTTCTAGTATCGTGTGAACCTACAGGGTCACACTTCTAAGCAAACTGGATACACTTTGCATGGGATTGATCATTGACATATGATCTGATCAATGTGTATTGGATATGCATTGAATTGAGTTTAGAAGAGTTGTGTCGATCGACGCAGGTTTTCGAAAGGGTGTGTCGATCGATACAGTAAGTGTATCGATCGATGCATATTGGGCCTCGAGACTGACGTTTCGAGTTGATGACCTAAATGAGTCGGGTTTGATCCGACAGTGGTGAGGTCATCCCAGGTCGATATATAAAGTCTTATATGATCGACCTGAACCCTAGCCGTCAGTGTCGCTTTTCAGGGAGAAAGCAGAGACAAAGAAACTCATAGCATCCTAGGAGATCCGATCACCGGCACTGGCATCCCGGCGGATTCCATTTTGTGTGTGTGTGGACTGCAGTAGAGGCGCAGCATCTGAGGCGCTCTAGAGATCTTGTTTATCTTATCAATCATTCGCTGCCATAACAAGGTAAATAGATCGGTAAGAGATTCAATATAACGAACTCTAGATCCTTAGGGATTCCAACAGTGGTATCAGAGCTATTAGGGTTTAGTCTATTGAATCTAAGGCGTTTAAATCGAATACTGATGAATTTGATTAGTTAAAAGCCTGTTAAATCGCGTTTTTAAGATTTTAATCTCGGATTAAGACTCTGTTGAAAAACGATGAACCTGTGTTTTTCGCATTGTGTCGATCGACACAAGTCTGTGTCGGTCGATGCATCGCGAAAACGCGTAATTAAATTTTAGGGTTTTCGCATAGTGTCGATCGACACAAGTTTGTGTCGGTCGATGCACCGCGAATTCGCCTATTAAAACATTGGGTTTCGATTTATAAATCGCACTGTGTCGATCGACACACTGGGTGCGTCGATCGACACACGCTGTGCGAAAGGATAGATCGGTTCAATTGGATTGAACCGGCTATCTCGCATGGTTATGTCGGTTTAATTCGATTAAAAATTCCCTGATACCCTACGGTGTCAATCGACACAGATTAAGTGTCGGTCGACAAAGGCCTTGCGATTGGTTGATCGGTTCAATAGGATTGAACTGGTTATCATGCTTGGTTAAGGTAGATCAGATCGGTTTAAATTGGATGAATTGATTCAATTGGATTGAATTGGTTATCTCGATTAGTATAAACCGATTTGATTGGTTAAGATCAGTTTGATTGGATAAGTCGGTTCAATTGGATTGGACCGATTATCGCGATTAGTCAAAACTGATTGAATCGGTTCAATTGGATGGACCGGTTGAATTGGATTTGACCGGTATCTAAATTGGTCTAAAACCGGTTCAGTTGGTCATTTACCGGTTCAATTGGATTGACCGGTTATCGGGTTTGTTAAGGTTGGATGCGAACCGTAATCGCTTGGTTTTGAACCAAATGATTAAGAAACCGAACCAAATGACCTAACCCACTTGAATTAGAACAATTAAAACTTAATTAAAATTAGAAGTAAACGTGTTCTAAACCTATCGAATACACATTGGATGTGTATTAGATCAAAGTTTAGTTTTCAATATGGTCAACTGTCAAGACTCATTTCGTTGTTGTGATAGTCTTGCCAAGAGCTTGGTATCCACAATTACATGAGTAAGGCAGGTAGTAGTGTTGATGGTCTTGCAGTGCTTGACATCAACAATTACATGACCTAAGAGATTGATTTACTAACATTTTAAATGTTCCATTTCCTCAACTAAATATCAAGTGACCTTGATGTCTTGCCCAAATCTTGTCTACTGTCAAGACTCATTTCGTTGTTGGATAGTCTTGGAGTCCTTGGTATCCACAAGTACATGAGTAAGGCAGGTGATCATTGATAGACTTGCAGTACGACTGTCAATGATCACAAGACTGAAGAGATTGGTTTACTTGACTGGGCTATCAGAAGTTCTGGGCCCAGAGACATCAGAGTGGATGAGACATGGATTGTCTTATCTGCGACCAAGAGTTGTACTGGGTACAATTAGCAATGGTTTGCTTACCTAGATAACTAAACTCTGGGTGATGACGAGTCGTCCACTCAGATTTTAGTGATGTATGGGTCTTGGATCATTATATTCATAGAGGAAACATTGTTTGAATATAATGCGAGTTTTCTTATTAGATAAGATTTCTCATTTTCCTGAGCTTCATAACTAAAATTTTCTTTTATTAAATTTCAGCCTATGTCTGAGACTACTTTCTCAATACGATCCGTCCTTGAGAAGGACAAGTTAAATGGATCAAATTTCCTGGATTGGTATCGCAATTTGAGATTAATCCTCAAGCAGGAGAGTAAGGACTATCTCCTTGAGAAAGCTCTTCCAGAAAGGCTTGGGACCAATCGCTCGAATGCAGTATATGATGCTTGGAATAAGCATTATATTGATGTGGTAGATGTGCGTGGTCTGATGTTGGCTACCATGAACTCGGACTTGAAGAGTCAATACGAAAACATGGAGTCGCCAATAGAGATGATCACCAGCCTGAAACTGAAGTTTCAGGAACTGGCACGAGTTGAGAGATTCCAGATGGTAAAGTCTCTCACTGGGTGCAAGCTACCAGAGGATGCTCCAGTGAGTCATCATGTCATTAAAATGATGGGTTACATTGATAACCTGGGGAAACTGGATTGTCATGTCAGCTTAGAGTTGGCTACTGACATCATTCTGCAGTCACTGCCGTCTAGTTATGATAAGTTTGTCAAAAGCTACATCAAGAATGACTTGACGAAGACGTTGACTGAGCTGCATGGCATGCTCAAAACAGCAGAGCAAGACATCAAAAGGGGTAAAAGATTTGAGAAATCTTGTGTTGACAGGGCCGTCCAGATTTGGAATCAGGATAAGCCTGTGTCATCATATAAGCCCAAGTCCGGCCCATCTGGTGTTAGAAAGTGCTTCTACTGTGATGAGTTAGGGCATTGGAAGAGAGATTGCATAAAATTCTTGGAAGATTCACAAGAGATGAAGGAGATGTATGGTACTTCTTTTTCAGGTATTGTGTTATTACTTCAAGTTCTACGTATGTATTGGATACTAGTTGTGGTACTGATATTTTGGAAATATGCAGGGCCTAAGCAACAGTAGAACATTGAAGAAAGGACAAGTGGAACTGCGAGTCTGGTATGGAGCAATGGTTGCTATATGAGCCGTAGAGATTCTCCACTTGTAGGAGCCTTTCAATCTTCGTTTTTGAATTAAGTAATTGCTGCTATGTACATGCTTTAAGCAGAGATGTCTTTCATTTTCTTGTAAGAATTTGGATGTTTTTCATTCTGATAAAAGACAAGTTTTGCTCTTTTGATCTTAATGAAATATTATATGGTAGCACCCCTTTTGATAATGGGTTTTATATCTTAAACCAATGTACACTTGTACATATAACATAAATACCAAACGGTTTAAGTCTGATGACTTGAACTCGATTTTTCCTTAGCATAGTCGTTTTGACCACATAGAGTGAAGCGGATTCAGAAGTTCCATTTATATGGGCTTTAGGCTCATTTGATTATAAATCAATTGAGACATGAATTCTACTGGTTGGGCCAAATGACTAAGGTTTCTTTAGCTGAGCTAAAGAAAAGAGCCCGAGGCTTATTAGGCCTTACACGTACTGATGTATGTGGCCCGATGAGCATCAATGCCAAAGGAAATCTTTAGTACTTCATTACCTTATTGATGGCACCAATAAGTATGGTTGTGTTATTTTGATGAGACACGAGTAGGAATCCTTCGAGGAGTTCCAAAATGAAGTATAGAACCGATTTGACAGAAGTATTGAGATCCTCGATTAGATCGCGGAGGAAAATACTTGAGTCAAGAATTGAGTGATCATCTAGGTGAGTGTGAAGTCATATCACAGCTTTTTTTTCCTGGAAAACCTAAATGGTGTTTCTGAGAAAACGAATCGGACCTTATTAGATATACTCCGATTAATGATGAGTCACAGGAATCTTCCGTTATCCTTTTAAAATACGCTCCAAAATGAATATGTTTACGCCAAATAGTTTTCTATCAGAATCAGTTGAAAGACACCACATTGTATGTGGACTGGGTGATTTCCAAGTATGTTTTTCTGATTAATTGGGATTGCAAGGTTTGTGTAAGGCAGTTGTCAACAAACAAACTTGAACCCAAGTCTGATAAGGGCTGCTTCGCCGGTTGTCCTAAGGAAACCGAGGCTTAGTACTTTTGCAACCAATCCGAGAACAAAGTTTTGTTGTTTGGAACTCCGTTTTTCCAAGAAGAACAGTGGGAGTAAAAGTACAGCTCGAAGAAATTCGAGAAACACAGGAGGTTGTTCAACCTGTTGAGGGAGAGCAGCGGTTGGATCTACAGAGTGTTGTAGGATCTACACCTGTGGAGCCTGAAGTTCGCTGATCCTAATGGATCCGTCACTAAACCGAGGGTGATTCCTCATGACTGATTGCTGTGATTTGTTGATCATTGAAAAGTGACGAGCCTGCGAAATTCAAAGAAGCGAAGGTGAGCCTCAACTCCGAAAATTAACTAGGAATGTATGTTAGCTTCACCGATCCATTTCTGGATTGAAGCAAACAACTTGGAGTTGGAATCTATGTTCTGTTAAAACAGTCAAAAGTTTTGACTTGATCAGGAACGTATAGAAACCGTGCGTTTACAAGTAAACTAATGGGAGCGTAGTTTGCAATTCTCACATTGTATGTTTATAACACACTTAATCTCATAAACGATTTTCCGACGCTAAAGTCTTGTCAATATTGGGGTCGGAAGTCAAATTTAACGATGGACATGGGAGAAGCCGCGAAAGTTCTTGGAATAAGGATCCATTGAAATGGATTGGAAAGGCTAATTGGATCCTGTCAGAATCCTTATGTTGATAAGGTATTGGACAGTTCAAGGGTGCTTGATTCCAAGAATGGCTTCACACCAAAGGTTTTATGGCAACGATATTAGCAAGATGAAGTATCTTGGACACTGGCTGAGCTAGTATCTATGAGTGTGATTCCTTTTGCTTATGCAATAGAATCCATCATGAATGTCATATTTTGCACTCGTCTAGATGCAGCTGACGCATAAAGCATGACGAGAAGATATCAATATGTTCCGGTAAAAGTCACTGGAAAGTTATAAGAAATATCCCCAAGTGTTTGAGAAACACTAAGGATAGTTTCTTGTTTAACTGAGAAAATAACGAATATGTTGTGAGTAGTTAGACGGACAAAGATGAATCCCGGTTCCCACCCGGTTATGTCTATTTGTCTGTGTAGCGGTGCTATCTGTTGGAAATATTTCCAAAGAGAGGACCGCAGAGTAGTGCTTATTAAAGGAATAGCGGTGGCCTCTCTCACAACCTAAGCACGAGTTTCGTATTGTTGCTGTAGGTACTAGATATCTGAAGACGTAGTCTTGATTCTAGTGGGAGTCAAGTTAGTTATGATGTTCAGATAGACATGATGTAGTCATGTTTATGAAAAAATTGACATCAGCATTATTTGATTATTGGATAATTAAATAATGGTCCCAAGTATTTTATGTTCATTTTATAGGTCATCAAGTTGAGGACTTGATCACTATAAATGAAAGATGACATAAAATTATGTTTGTCCCTGGTCATAGGTTGTTAAAATGGGACACTAACAACCATTAAGACTAGTATGTGAGGTGACGTATGACTATGTTTCATGGAGTCATTGATATGAGTATCAACGTCAGTCACATGGATATATGTTGGTGAACATATGATCGGACATGACCCGCTAATAAGAACTCTACAGGATAGTTATATATGTGTCATAAGAGGTTCTCATTGCGACTATAGAGTATAGTCCTTAGACCTGAGTTCATCATGCTTTCTAGCACATGAATCTGTGCGTTTTGACCTTGTCAAACGTCGTTCCGTAACTGGCGGCTATAAAGGAATTGCTTAGGCATATCATGAAGTATGTGTAGAAACAGGGATGGAACGAGATGGGATTTGTCCCTCCTATATAATAGGAGATAAATATCTCAGGGCCCATCGAAGATTTGATGCTGAGAAAATGCATGGCCGTGCTCAAACGAGGTGATTGTCAGTCGTTTGTTTTATCAGTATAAATCAGGAGTTAGATGAACATGATATTGGCTACAATAAGGATGATACAGTCTCTTGCCTTATGCCATATCGAGATATAGTGACGAAGGGATTATGGGAATAGATGATTCCAGTACAAGTGGGAGATTGTTGGGATTGTGTCCTGGAATCACATTGTACTTACTCTAAAGATAGTTGTATTGTCGAGATCGGACAATTCATGTGATACTGGGTAGTCATAATGTTTTGCTAGAAACCGCTTATGACAAATGAGATGTAACTCATTTCTAGTATCGTGTGAACCTGCAGGGTCACACACCTAAGCAAGCTGGATACACTTTGCTTAGGATTGATCATTGACATATGATTCGATCAATGTGTATTGGATACGCATTGAATTGAGTTTAGAAGAGTTGTGTCGATCGACGCAGGTTTTCGAAAGGGTGTGTCGATCGATACAGTAAGTGTATCGATCGATGCATATTGGGCCTCGAGACTGACGTTTCGAGTTGATGACCTAAATGAGTCGGGTTTGATCCGACAGTGGTGAGGTCATCCCAGGTCGATATATAAAGTCTTATATGATCGACCTGAACCCTAGCCGTCAGTGTCGCTTTTCAGGGAGAAAGCAGAGACAAAGAAACTCATAGCATCCCAGGAGATCCGATCACCGGCACCGGCATCCCGGCGGATTCCAGTTTGTGTGCGTGTGGATTGCAGTAGAGGCGCAGCATCTGAGGCGCTCTAGAGATCTTTTTTATCTTATCAATCATTCTGCTGCCTTAACAAGGTAAATAGATCGGTAAGAGATTCAATATAACGAACCCTAGATCCTTAAGGATTCCAACACATATACCCCTAGTAGCCAGTGGATAGACGTTTCCAATCGCTTTAGCTATCGATTTATGTCTGTCGGAGATGATGGATAGACCAGCTTCGTCTGGAAATACACGGTTCAGTTGTCTGAAGAACCATTCACATGATTCATCGTTTTCCGTGTCAACAACCGCAAATGCTATAGGGAAAATCTGGAAGTTACATCTTGACATGTTGCGATCAAGAGTGTCCCTTTATATCTCCCTTTCAGATATGTCCCATCGACAACAACCACTTTTCTCATGTATTGTAAGCCATTGATACTTTCACCAAAAGAGATAAATGAATACTTGAAATGGCCTTCTTCGTCCACTGCTAAACGTGTAAAAGTCCCTGGATTAGCCTTTCTAATCAAGTACAAATACGAAGGAAGTTCCGCATATACACTCTAGTGGCTACCATTAGCCAACAAACGTGCATATACATGGGCCCGATGAGCTTTCCAGTAGTCAATCTGCCAAATATTCAACTTATTTTAAATATGTTATTCACAAAAACAATCCGCAACAAGTCGTACGTAAGGCATTTAAAAATCTGCATCAAACGAATTAATAAAGAAAATCTGCAACCAGGATAAAGACATTACAACATACCTTTATACCAAATTTGAAGTTAAGAGCCACCGCAACATGATTTGGTATCACTTTTGGTCCAACACTACCCACCGAATCATAGTACAGCTATCCTAGGATATTTTTCGTAGCTTGACGACTCCGCCCACCTCGTTCTGTAACAGAGCAAGTATGATCTTTAATGTATACTTTGATATAAAAACAAGGCGAATCTCCAACTGTTCCGGCACGAACTCTCCATGTGCATCCTTTTACCCAACATTCAACAACCAATAAGTCTGGCCTTGAGTCTACACGGTTGAAACCAAACTTCTACGCAAGAGACAGAAGTTGCAACCTATTAACCAATGCATCTTTGCTATCGTATCTTTGCCCAACCGCAATATCCAAGGCTTGTAACTCTATTTTCCTGTAATTTTCATCGTCAACACTTTCGTGGACAGCTTTCCCAGAGGCCTTTTTCTTCTTTGGCAAACTAGGTTCCTCTAACTCTATTGGAACTCTCCCAGACAAATCGTAATCCTCGTCACCAGAACTAGCACCATCCGAATCTTCACAACAATCAAATATCAGTCCCTCTTCATCGCTCTCGTCATCTTCCACAGCCTCTTCCGTGTTACCTTTAGAATTTTCAGAAGCAGCCGTCATCTTCTTAAATGTAACACATAACCTGTATGTATTATCTTTGTACTGATCAAAGAAAGCTTTCATTTGTCTATCATTACCAATCTTCACAGGAGGTGTGCTCTTCGCTAAATCAAGCAAAACCTCCTTTGGAAGCATATAACTAAACTCACCGATGTAAGTCTTGTTGTCAACTCCATAGTCCTTGTAAACTGTTTCTATGAATCAGCTGAAAGAAAGGTTATCCTCTACCACTACTGTTCTTGTTCCTCTTTCATCCACAACAAATTTTCATCTTGTTTCATCAAATCTTCAGTCGCCAAAAAGAAGAACAATATGAACCATGAATACGTACCAATCAAAATCGTGGGAGAAGAAGGCTAGATGCTGTGATTATCGTTGAGGATTGTTGGAGAAGTGGCAATTTCTTGCATTCCAAAAACGTTAGTTTCCAACAAAACAAAAAAAAACAATTAAAGCAATAATTATGATAATAATTCTACTTCCTTATATGGTATCGAAGAATATTTCCGTTTTTGAATAGAATTAAATTTTTTTTTTTGAAATAATCGAATTATTTAATTGCCTAAAAGGAATATTTTCGAAAATTGCCATAAAAACAATAAAAAGGTATTCTCTAAATTTTAGAAAAATAAATAAGAAACTTATAGACTTATTTTTGTATTTGCATAAATTTATTATTAATTAAAAATACTTACATACAAAAAAATTATTATTTTATAATTATTTGGGATTTTAGAATAGAAAATTTTCAAATTTATTTTTGAAACAATAAACCTACTTATTTTCTAAAGATTTTATATTTTAAAAGTTTCAGAAATCATTTTCTAAACATTAAATTTTAAATTTAAAAAATTCAGAAATCATTTTCTAAACATTAACATAAAAATTAAAGTTTCAGAAATCATTTTCTAAACATTAATTTTTCTACCTAAGTTTATTTTAAATTTTAAATTAGTGTTAAACATTAAATAAGGAAACAAACTAACAAATCTGCAAAAAAAAAATAATAGTTCTAAAATGCCACGTGAGTAAATTTGAAAATTTGTAGAAAATTATTATAGATCTGTAACAAATGAAATAAATCTGTAACACTGTAACACTGGTTTAATAATTTTTTTAACCCTTTCGTCTTTGTAACGGAGTTTCTTAAATCTGCAACAAATGAAAAAAAAAACAGTAACATTGAAAATAAAATCTGTATTTTAAATCCACAAATTCTTGAAAAAACTGCAAAATCATAAAAAAAAAAAAAAATCTTCAAAACTAGCCAGAAAATAGGAAATAAAATCCGCAGAAAATCAAAAAATATGTAACAAAATAAACAAATCTGCAACACTACATACTACTTTAGTAATAAAAAAACAACAATAATCTTTGTTACGGAGTAAAATTTTATCCGCAACAAAGAAAAAAATCTGCCACACATAAATTTAAATTTGCACCCAAAAATCTATAAATTTCCAAACAAATCCGCAACCACAGAAATCTGTAACACATGGCTGCGGGTTTAAATTCGTAGGGAAGGTGGCATATTCGTAAATAAGTAATTTTTTTCTGACAAGGAAAAAACATTAATGGCAATTCTGTAAAAAAAATTTCCTTCCAAATGGTTATGAGGGTAGTTTAGGCAATAAAATAGAGGAAAAAGGTCAAAAGATTAGTACTAAGCTAGTAATTGCTCTATTATTTTATACTAGATAAATAAATTCCCCTTTTTTATTTACTTCATATGATTTTTGTTTCCCAAAAGGTGTTCGATGAAATGCTTGAATGAAACTAATTAGAGATTTTGCATACTTAGCCAATGGGAATTGATGTCTAAGGTATTTAGTAGTTATAAGAACTTGATTTGAATGATGATAGTTTTATAATCACAAATGAAAATTTGATCATGATTAGAGATTTATCAAAGGGATAAAATCTATTATATAATTAGAGAGTGTTCTCTCCCCTGGTGAAGCCACGTCAGCATTTTAAGTAAATAATGGAATGGGCCTTCGAAATCCATTTCTTGGCTGTCCATTATGTCATATATATCTACTTCAATATTGGGCCTTCATATTCCTATTTTGTCCCATGCTTCTTATCCCTCTTACGCAAGCTTATAGCCCAATAAATCTTACAGGCCTAAAAAATTCCAACAACCGTAAGCCATCATCGTCTTCACCCCTCCGTAGCTGTATACGTCGGGAAGGCCCTTCACACCTAAGCGTAACCGGCACCAACTGATTCACCATTACTCGCTTAGGCTACCACAGCCTCATTCAATTCCCCTGACCTCTCGATTTCCAATTGCAACAGGTTATCCGACTAGCGTCATTATAAATAGCCATTCAACCACAAGAGCCAACCTTGCTACCTCTCCCAAACCTAAATCTAAAGCTTCCCAAACTGCCAATTCCTTCTTCAACCGGATTTTCGCCATGGCTAATGTGGATTTGATCACTATCCCTGCTTCCCTGCCGTAAGTCTGCTTGCGCCTTGCTTTTGTTTTTAAATGAAACGTGGATAAGGCACATAGTCAATTCGGGAAGCCTCTTTTGATCAAGCGACACTACAAGAAAACAAGGCTTAAACCGACAGAAATTTTGCCGTCGGGAATTCCGACGGAATTCCGACGACATATCGTCGGTTTGGAATGCGTCGAATTTCCGTCGGTATATTCCGACGGACTCATAAATCTGTCGAAAATTTCCGACGGATTCCCGACAGACACAGCAGTTTGTCGATAATCTGTCGGAAATCCGTCGGTTCGTAAAAAACCTGCTGAAAAATGGTCTTGAACCCGAGACCTTGGAGTGTTTAACCAAATACCCAAACCATTGTGATACTATATGTCATTCGTTTATTGTTTTCAACGTTCTTTATATATCCTTAAGTTAGAATATTATATCTAAAAAAACATATTTTATTGTAGAATTAAACAAAGAAAACAAAAATTCATCATTAATAAAAATAAAAATTACATTATTAAAATTTTTAATTATTATTATTCGTCGTTCGTCTCCTTCCATTGGTCGACCATGATGTTCCACTCTCCCGCTGGAACCCAAGTCGGTCTTCCTTCACCCCGTTGCTACCGGAGCTTCATACGCCGCATCTTTGTCTTGAAAACTTTCCTTGCTGTTCGGTGAAATTCCCGCCAGACAATGAAAACATTATCCGTAGAGAATGTAAAGTATTCCTGAAAAAGAAGGAATTAATTGTGTATTTAAAAATTTGATTTATAATATTAATTAAAAAAAAATATAACTTACAAGGAAATCCTCGAACCATGCAGTTTTTATATCCGCCATGACGTTATAGTACGTCAGATAGCGTCCAGACCAGCGAGTCTCCATGATGTCGCTGATGACGGAGTGGATGACCGTATTGGATCCGAACCAAATGGCCAGGTGGGCTTGGCGAGAGGGATCGAGGTTTGGCAGCGACTCTCGACCCGGTTCCGTGATAGTTTGAAGAACGGAAGCGCGGACTTCGGGAGATAAGTATGCGGAATCCATAAAAAAATTTTGTTTTTTGGCGATGGAAAGAAGAGTGGAAACGGGTGGATATTTAAAGAACATTTCCCGACGGAAATCCCGTCTGTTTTCTGTCGGTCTTCGGATTTATTACCGAAGCGACAGTTACCTATACGTTACCTTGGGAAGAGAAGTGCGTAACTTTGGCTTTGACCGTTTACCAGAAAATTACCGACGGATTTCCGACAGAGAACAACTTTTCTGTCGGAAATCCGTCGGTAATTTTTTGGTACTGTTGGGCCGACATAGCCGTTTATTTTACCGTTGGGCCGACAAAATTTCCGACGATTTATTCCGTCGGTTTTCTCTCGGTTCTCCGTCAGTTAATTTTCAATATATACCAAGCATTTCTCCCTTCTCCTCCGCACAACTCTCTCTCTCTCTCTCTCTCTCTCTCTCTCTCTCTCTCTCTCTCTCTCTCTCTCTCTCTCTCTCTCTCTCTCTCTCTCTCTCTCTCTCTCTCTCTCTCTCTCTCTTCCGCACTCTCTCTCTCTTCCGCACTCTCTCTCTAATAATATATCTTGTCAGGTGGAAATGTCTTCATCTAATTATTTCATATCGTGGATGGACGGACCGAGGGTTGATGAAGCGACAGACTTAGTGCACAAACCATATGCACTAGGTATTGTGGAGTTCATGACGCTGGCTTGCAATTAACCTCATACGTAGAAAAGCGGTAAGATGAAATGCCCATGTGCTAACTGCCGAAATCTTAGAAATCCTACGATTGGCGAAGTATGGCATCACTTGTACTCAGCTGGGTTTATAGCCGGTTATAAGATTTGGTATCTTCACGGGGAGACATTGGATTATGAAAGTAGTAGTAGAGAACACTTTGGTGGTACGAGTACGCGGGAACCTATTGTTAGTTCTAGCAAACCCTATAGCACGGATGTAGATTTTGGTGTAGGTACCATTCAGATGGTTAATGATGCATTTAGAGAAAATATTCCGGAAGTAGGTGAATATCATATTCCTAGGGTTGATGAGGAACCTAATGAAGAATCTAGGAGATTTTTTGATATGTTAGATGCAGCGAAGCGGCCACTTTATGACGGTTGTAAAGAGGGACATTCGCCATTATCATCCGCAACTAGATTAATGGGGATAAAGACAGACTACAATTTGGCGGAGCCATGTGTGGATTCTATTTGCGAATTCATGAAAGATATTCTCCCTGAAGACAATCTTGCGCCAGGTTCATACAACGAGGTCTAGAAACTTGTTAAAGGGCTTGGATTACCATATCAGATCATAGATGTTTGCATCGACAACTGTATGATTTATTGGCGAGAAGATGAATACCGTCTGGAATGTAAGTTCTGTAAGAAGCCCCGCTATGAGGATACAAGGGGAAGAGCTAAGGTTCCGTTCAAGAGAATGTGGTATATGCCGTTATCCGATAGGCTAAGGCGCTTATACCAATCAGAGTGAACTGCGGAGGGAAGCCTTAGTCATTTGGCCCAGCAAGCAGAATTCATGTCTCAATTGATTTACAATCAATGAACCTGAAGCCCATAACTATGGAACTTCTGAATCCGCTGCGCTCTATTTGGTCAATTTGACTATGCTGAGGAAAAATCGAGTTCAAGTCATCATACTTGAATCATTTGATATTTATGTTATATTTAAGCGTATGTTGGTTTAAGATATAAAACCCTTTCAAAAGGGGTGCTACTATATGATATTTCATTAAGATCAAAAGAGCAAAACTTGTCTTTTATCAGAATGAAAAACATTCAAAATTCTTACAAGAAATGAAAGACATTTCTGCATAAAACAGGTACATAGTAGCAATTACTTAATTCAAAAACCAAGCTTGAAAGGCTCCTACAAGTGCAGAATCTCTACGGCTTATGCAGCAACCATTGCTCCATACTAGGCACGCAGTTCCACTTGTCCTTTCTTCAATGTTCTACTGTTGCTTAGGCTCTGCATATTTCCAAAATATCAGTACCACAACTAGTATCCAATACATATGTAGAACTTGAATTAATAACACAATACTTGAAGAAGAAGTACCATACACCTTCTTCATCTCTTGTGAATCTTCCAAGAATTTAATGCAATCTCTCTTCCAATGCCCATACTCATTACAGTAGAAGCACTTTCTATTACCAGATGGGCCGGACTTGGGCTTATAAGATGACACAGGCTTATCCTGATTCCAAATCTGGACGGCCCTGCCTCTACTCTTGCCAACACAAGATTTCTCAAATCTTTTACCCTTTCTGATGTCTTGCTCTACTGTTTTGAGCATGCCATGCAGCTCAGTCAACGTCTTCGTCAAGCCTTTCTTGATATAATTCTTAATGAACTTATCATAACTCGAAGGCAGTGACTGCAGAACGATGTCAGTTGCCAACTCTAAGCTGACAGGACAATCCAGTTTCCCCAGGTTATCAACGTAACCCATCATTTTAATGACATGAGGACTCACTGGAACATCCTCTGGTAGTCTGCACCCAGTGAGAGACTTCACCATCTGGAATCTCTCAACTCGTGCCAGATCCTGAAACTTCAGTTTCAGGCTGGTGATCATCTCTATTGGCGACTCCATGTTCTCGTATTGACCCTTCAAGTCCGAGTTCATGGTAGCCAACATCAGACCACGCACATCTACCACATCAATACAATGCTTATTCCAAGCATTATATACTGCATTTGAGCGATTGGCCCCAAGCCTTTCTGGAAGAGCTTTCTCAAGGACATAGTCCTTACTCTCCTGCTTGAGGATTAATCTCAAATTGCGATACCAATCCAGGAAATTTGACCCATTTAACTTGTCCTTCTCAAAGACGGGTCGTAACGAGAAGGTAGTTTTAGACATAGGCTGAAAATTTTAATCAAAGAAAATTTTAGTTATGATTTCAGAAAATGAGGAATCTTATCCAATAAGAAAACTCGCATTATATTCAAACAATGTTTCCTCAATGAATATAATAATCCAAGATCCATACATCACTAAAATCCGAGTGGACGACTCGTCTTCACCCAGAGTTTAGCAATCTAGGTAAGCAAATCATTGCTAATTGTACTCAGTACAACTCTTGGTCGTAGATGAGACAAACTATGTCTCATCCACTCTGATGTCTCTGAGCCCAGAACTTCTGATATCCAAGTCAACTAAACCAATCTCTTATGTCTTGTGATCATTGACAGTCGCACTGCAAGTCTATCATTGACCATCTACCTTACTCATGTTGCAGTGGATACCAAGGACTCCAAGACTATCCAACAAACGACACGAGTCTTGACAGTAGACAAGATTGGGCAAGACATCAAGATCACTTGATATTTAGTTGAGGAAATGGAACTTTAAAAGATTAGTGATTCAATCTCTTAGGTCATGCAATAGTTGATGCCAAGCACTGCAAGACCATCAACACTACTACCTGCCTTACTCATGTAATTGTGGACACCAAGCTCTTGGCAAGACTATCCAACAACGAAACGAGTCTTGACAGTTGACCATATTGAATACCTAAGCTTCGGTCTAACACACATCCAATGTGTATTAAATAGGTTTAGAACATTTTTAACTTTTAATTTCAATTAAGTTTTACTTGTTCTAATTTAAGTGAGTTAGGTCATTTGGTTCGGTTTTTCAATCATCTGGTTCAAAACCAAACGATTACGGTTCGCATCGTCACCACGCGCATCGACTGACACACCTTGTCGACATTTGATATGCAACCTTTACCAACCCTATAACCGGTCATAGACCAATTGCGATAACCGGTCCAATCTAATTGAACCGACTTATCCAATCAAACTGATCTTAACTAATCAAATCGGTTTATTCCAATTGAGATAACTAATTCAATCCAATTGAATCAATTCATCCAATTTAAACCGATCTGACCTACCTCTACCAAGCATGATAATCAGTTCAATCCAATTGAACCAATTAACCAATCGCAAGGCCTGTGTAGACCAACACAAAACCTGCGCCGATCGATACAGTTGGGTATCAGGGAATTTTAATCGAATTAAACCGACATAACCATGCGAGATAACCGGTTCAATCCAATTGAACCGATCTATCCTTTCGCACAGCCTGTGTCGATCGATGCACCCAGTGTGTCGATCGACACAGTGCGATTTCTAAATCGAAACCCATTCTTTAATTAGGCGAATTCGCGGTGCATCGATCGACACAAACTTGTGTTGATCGACGCTATGCGAAAACACAATCGCTTTTGCATTTTCGCGCTGCATCGATCGATGCACCCAGTGCACCGATCGATGCTGTGCAAAAACCCTAAATCAGTTTTGCCGTTTTCGCACTTCATCGATCGACACACCCAGTGCATCGATCGATGCTGTGCGAAAACACAGTTCTTTGTTTTCGATATTAACAAATCCGAGATTCTTATTAACAAAACGAATCCCAGCTAGCATCAATTCAATCAAAAAGCCATTTAATCGAATTCTAGGATACTGATTCAATCTATTAAACCCTATGGCTCTGATACCACTGTTTGGAATCCATAGGACCATGGGTCTAGGTGATTGAATTTAATAACTGACCTCGTGATTACCTGTAGATTGGCAGCGGAAATTGGAGCAGGTAAACGAGATCTAGAGCGCCTCAATCGCTGCGCCTCTATCGTAGTCCACACGCACACAAGCTGGAATCCGCCGGGATGCTAGTACCGGTGATCGGATCTCCTGGGATTCTTTGCGTGTTTCTCGAGGAAGAGGGTCCGTTTTCTGTCAAGAAAAACTGTCTGCGGCGGCTCTTACTCTAGGTCGTGTAACCTGGCCCCTATAAATAGGCCCATGGTGTACAAACCGTAACATCAGTTACGGTATCGACCTTGTGTCGATCGTTGCACCCAATGGTAACGATCGACACCCTCTTGCATCGATCGACGCACCAATGGCATCGATCGACACACCTCTTAACACACGAATTCAATGTGTATCCAATACACATTGATCGGACCATTTGCCAATGATCAATTCCCTACAGAAGCGTATCCAACTTGCTTAGGTGTGTGACCCTTTAGGTTCACACGATACTAGAAATGAGTTACAACTCATTTGTCATAAGCGGTTTCTAGCAAAACATTATGACTACCCGGTATCACATGAATTGTCCGATCTCGACAATACAACTATCTTTAGAGTAAGTACAATGTGATTTCAGGACATAATCCCAACATGAACATCTTCCGAATGAGCCGTCTCCACCTGCTCAAGCACAATCGGCACCTCTACGGCGACGTCGATCGACTCAAATTAGACCGGCCCGACCTGCCTCGTCGATTCCGCGGCAAGACACTCCTAGCGGGAGTCATACGGTGTCCCAAGAGCCAGAGACGGAAGTCGAGGATGCCCCGCCCTCGATCGCAGATGAGATAGAGTTAGTGGTCGAGCAGCCGGGGCGGGAGACGCTTAAACGGCTTCATCCAGATCCTTTGAACCACCCCGGTACTTATTGGTAAGTTTTTTTTTCTCTAACACATTTGTTTATTTTCTATATGCTTTTAAACGCCTATTTATTTAATATATATTGATTTTCAATTGTCTTGAAACAGGTTCAATATTACGTCTTCGAAGATCACGAAGATCATTTTAGGAATGATGTGCAGCATGCTCAAGAACGCGTATCCGAAATACGTGAAAATGCCTAGGTCCGAGCAGCATACTTGGTTCCGCCAATTCGCGGTATGTAAATATCTCGCTTCGGTTTCTTTATTAATTTGTAAATGTTATGAATTTTTACTAACATCAATCTTTTTTTTTGTGTAGCAAGAGTACACTTGGGATTGGTACCATAGATTGTGGAAAAGGCTTTCCATAAGAAGGCAAAGAACCACTATTCGCACATCCTCAACGAGTGGAAGCAAAAGTGGCTTGCGGCGGAAGACCCGAAGGGAGTCAATCCCCACCTTTTAGCCGGTTTCATCCGCCATTGGTCCAAACCTTCTACAGCGGCGGACTCTGTGACGCACTCCGAGAACCGTTTGAGTCAGAGAAACGGTGTAGGGATAGCAACGCATAACGCGGGAGCAAAGAGTACGACACAGCGGCAGCTTGAATTTGTAAGTATTGTTTTTGAATGTTTATTAGTGTAATTAATTGAAATTCGGTTGACCGTTTAAAAATTGTGCAGAAAGCAAGGACTGGGAAGGAGCCGACGTTTGTTCAGCTCACCGAGGAGGGCCATACTAACAAGATTACGGGCAAGATCCAGGATCCGATCGCTCGGAGAATCGTAGAATCGTAGGCGGGTGGATGAGGTGCAGACGCAACTGTCCGAGGAGGTCGGCTCAACAGAGGAAGTACCGTCGCAAAGGATCAACGAGATCTTTCTCGAGGTAAATATTTGAGTTAACTAAAAAAATTGCATAACTTCTTATTTACTTGGTTGTGTAATTAATATTTGATACGTACTTTGCAGGAGACACAGCGCAGGAAGGGCCGTGTTTTCGAGTTAGGCAACTTAGGGGAAGGATGCTCGACTCCGCATTCCCGCTTCCGACCCGAAAACGACCTCTTCACTGAAGCTTTGCGCGAGAAAGACATCGAAATTGTAGTTCTGAAGACGAGTTTTGAAGCTCGGTTGCAAGAAGAAAGGACGGAAAATGAAAGAAAGATGGCAGAGATGTAGGATTATGTCTGTTCATTGGTGTAATTGTCAGGTTACAACCTAGCACATAATCAACTAGGATCTAGGTGATTTGCAGTTGAATCATAAACAGATCAGGATGATTACCTTATGATTGCAGCGGATTGATCAAGGGAATATCGAGATCTGCAAGAGCTGATGATTACCGGCTCCTCCTAGGTATCCACACGCTTACAAGCTACTGGATCAGGCTGCTAGACCAAGTTGGAATCAACAGAGAGAGATAGATGACGGCTGAGGCAAAATCGCAGACCACAAAGCATTAGGGCTTCCTGCGCCTCTCCTCTTCCTTATATGGGCCCAAGTAATTAAACTAATGGCTCATTAGGCTTTTGGGCCCAAGGCCCAAATCAGACAAAAGACTGTCTTTTGTCTGGCCCAATTCTCTGTACAAATACAGTAAATGCCTTGCATCTTACCGTATTAATTCCTTGTTAACTTTCCCGTTAGCTATGGTGTGTGACCCTTAGGGATCATACAATACTGGTAATAAGTCCTAAACTTATAGATCATGAGCGGGCTCTAGCAAGTCATCATGATCACCCAGTATTTATGACTTATGTCTGATCTCGACACTTATCATACTTTCTAGAGATAGTACGGTAGATTTCAGGACATTCCCAACAATCTCCCACTTGTACTGGAATCCTACATTCCCTAATCCTTTTGTCTCAATATCTCGATCTGGCATAAGGCAAGATGCGTGTCATCCTTATATAGCCAGACCATGTTCATCGGACCAGATTTGATACTGACAATGCAAACGACTTGGGCAAGTCCGTTTGGGAGTGGCCACTCTCTTACCAGCTATCAAATCTCCGATTGGCCTAGAGATATTACCTCCGTTAAACGGCAGGGACAAATCCCATCTTGTTCCATCACTATGAACTACACACTTTATAATACACCCAACCAAGGTCCTTATAGCTCCCAGTTACGAAACAGCGTTAGACAATGATCAAAGCGCATCACTCCATGTGCAGCCACATGCATGCGAACTCAGGTCTAAGGACTATACTCTATAGTCGTATATGAGAACCTCTTATGACACAGATATTAATATCTTGTAGAGTTCTCATCAGCGGGCCATGTCCGGTCATATGCTCCCCTACATATACCTATGTGTCGACTTTGATGCCGCGCATCTATGACCCCTCGAAACTTGGTCATAAGTCTCAACACAATCTAGTCTCAAGTGGTTGTTGGTGTTCCAATTTCAACAACCTTCGACTATGGACACTATGATTTATGTCATTTTGTTAAATATGGGGTTTCAGGATCAAGTCTACTCATGTACTTCGATGGCCCATATATAATGACATGAATCATTTTGGAACGATTATTTATATCACAGTTAAAATAATCCAGAAATCATAAATTTCATAAACATAAAATATTATGTTTACATGAACCTTTCAAAACAACTAAATAAAGCCCTTTACAAACTCCCACTGAAATTAAGACTACATCTTAATTTCACATATCCTACAGCTACAGTCCGCGACTCGTGCTTAGGCCTAAGGAGTGGCTTCGTTAATAGATTAGCAACGTTCTCATTCGTTGAAACTTGCTGATCTACTTAACACCTCTGTCATTTATCTCACAGAATAGGTTATACCTACCCTCAAGGTGTTTGGACCTCTGCTGTGCAGCTAGTCTCATCTATGCTGGGAATCACATCAAGTTCAATGATGAACTCTTCTTTCCAAACAACCTCTTTCGCCGCTACCCAAGCTGCGAAATGTTCAGCTTAAGTCATGGAGTCAGCAACAGTGCCTTGCACCGCCAGACAGACACAAGATATAACCGGACTGTGACCGGAAATCATCTTTGTCTGTTGGAAACTTGCCTTTCAGACTCTACCGACTTGTAGCACCTCACTTTCTCCGTAAATCAAGAACTTATCCTAAGTAATTTCCAAATACTTGAGGATATTCTTTACGTCTATCCAGTGATTCTTTGCTGGATTTGACTGGTCTTTACTTGTCTTGCTTAACTTTAAAGCAATATCAAAACAAGTACGTGTCATGGCATACATGATAGATCCAATTGCCGACGCATATGGAATCTCATCCATGCATTCAAGCTCAGCAGTTATCGTAGGACACTGTTTCTTGCTTAACGTAATGCCATGTGACATTGGCATAAAACCCTTCTTGGAATGCTGAAAACGTGTAGGACTTTGTCAATATAAGAATCCTGACTTTGTCCTATCAGCTCTTTTGGATCTCTATCTTTAGATCCAAAATCCAAGAACTTACGTGGCTTTACCCATGTCAATCATGGAGAAACAACTTCCCATCCAGTCTTTAACAGACTTCAGCATTGGAACGTTATTTCCGAGAATCAGTATGTCATCGACATACACTATGAGAAATGCAACATCGCTCCCACTTATCTATTAGTAAACGCACAGTTCCACTTCGTTCCTGTTCAAGTCAAAACCTTGACTACTTCAACAGAACGAAGATTCCAACTCCGATATGTTTGCTTCCATCCATGAATGGATCGATGAAGCTAACTTACACACAGTATAATTTTTCGGAGTCCGGGCTCACTTTCGCTTCTGTGAATTTCGCAGGTTCGTCACTTTCAATTATCATCAGATCATGGCAATTAATCACGAGAAATTACTCTCGGATTAGTGACGGATTCATTCAGATTTGCGAACTTCAGGCTCTACAGGTGTAGATTCTACAGAAATCTGTAAATCCATCCGCTGCTCTCCCTCAACAGGTTGAGCAGCCTCCTGTATTTCTCGAATTTCTTCGAGTTATACTTTTACTCCCACTGTTTTTCTTGGAAAGTAACTTCCCTTTTAGAAAACAGAATTCCGAACAACCTAACTTCGTTTTCGGAATGGACGTAAAAAGTAACAAGCCTTGGTTTCCCTAGGACAACCAGCGAAGTAGCACAACTACAAATACTCAGTAAAGACGAATTTGGATCATTTCCAGTCCACATTTATGTGGTGTCTTTCAACTGATATTGGTGGAACTATTTCAGCGTAAACTTAGATATTTCTAGAGCGTTATTCTTAAAAAATATCATGGAAGATTCGTGTGACTCATCTTTAATCATTTCTAATAAGATCTGATTCTTTCTCACAGAAACACCTCCAGGTTTTCAGGAGAAATGAGCTGTGAAACGACTTCACACTCATTAAGATGATCACACCATCAATGACTTAAGTATTCTCACTCGTGATCTAATCCAGAGTCTCAATACTTTTGTCACTCAGATTCTATACCTCATTCTGGAACTCTTTCGACCATTTCAAAGAATTCCGACTCGTGTCTCATCAAATGAACACAGTCATACTCACTGAAGTAATCAGTAGAGATAATGAAGTACAGGAAATTTTCTCTGGCATTACTGCTCATCGGGCCACATACATGGGTATGTTTAAGGTCCAATAAGCCTTTGGGCCTTTCTCTAGCTCGGCTAAGATGGGCCCTTTGTCTTTTGGTCTAGTAAGCAGAATTCAAGTTTCATAAGATATCCGATCAAATGAGCCCAAAAGTCCATAACTATGGGGTTTCTGAATCCGACTTACTCTATATGACCAAAACATTTACGCCAAGAAAAATCAGGTTTAATTCATCAGATTTAAACCAATTCGGTATTTATGTTACATTTAGGCACTCTTTGGTTTAAGATACAAAACCCATTCCTTGAATAGGGTGCTACAATCAATATTTCATTAAGATCAAAAGAACAAAACTTGTCTTTTATCAAAATGAAAAACATTCAAATTCTTACAAGAAAATGAAAGACAACTCTGCTTAAAGCAGGTACATTGTAGCAATTACTTAATACAAAACCAAGCCTCAAAGGCATCTACAAGTGAAAACCCTACGGTTGAGGCAGCATCCATAGCTCCTTCCAGACACGCAGTTCCACTTGTCCTTCCTTCAACGTTCTACTGTTGCTTAGGCTCTGCATATTATAACAAATATCAGTGCCACAACCAGTATCCAATACCTATAAGGTAGAACTTGAAGTAATAACATGAATACCTGAGGAAGTAGTCTCATACATCAACTTCAACTCCTCATAATCTTCCATGAATTTAATGCAATCTCTCTTCCAATGCCCAGTCTCTTTACAGCAGCAGCACTTACCAACGTAAGAGGTATCTGACTCGGGCTCAGAAGACACACGCTTGCCATGATTCAAAATCTGGACAACTTTGTCTTCACCCTTGTCAGCATTAGGTTTAGTAAACCTACCCTTCTCCTTTATGAGATTATACAGGGTACTCTTCACGTTTGGCTCAACTGTCTTGAGCATATCATGCAGTTCAGTCAGCGTCTTCGTTAAGCCTTTCTTGATATAGTTCCTTCTGAACTTATCATAGCTTGACAGCAGTGACTGCAGAATGATCTCAGTTGCCAATTCTTGGCTAACTGGATAATCCAGTTTCCTCAGGTTATCAATGTAACCCATCATTTTACTGACATGAGGACTCACTGGATGATCATTTGGTAGCTTGCAGCTAGTGAGAGACTTAACCAACTGGTATCTCTCTACTCTTACATGCTCCTGAAATTTCAATTTCAGGCTGCTGATCATCTCTATTGGCGACTCCATGTTCTCATATTGCTTCAGCAAATCTGAGTCCATGGTAGCCAATATCAGACCACGCACATCTACCGCATCATTATAATGCTTATTCCAAGCATCATATACTGCATGAGAGGCATTGG
The DNA here is from genome assembly GCA_030180135.1 of Orychophragmus violaceus. Classification (NCBI taxonomy): domain Eukaryota; kingdom Viridiplantae; phylum Streptophyta; class Magnoliopsida; order Brassicales; family Brassicaceae; genus Orychophragmus; species Orychophragmus violaceus. Next base: position 31,612,971 of record CM058233.1, read on the forward strand.
ACCCGATCCTCTCGGGGAGAGCTCTTTCAAGGACATAGTCCTTTCTCTCCTGCCTGAGGACTAGCCTCAGGTTCCGCGACCAAGTCAAGAAATTTGATCCGTTCAGTTTGTCCATCTCAAGGACAGACCGGATCGAGAAAGTATTTTGATTGTTTGTGCTAGTCATAACTGAAATTTAGAGATAAATAGAGTTTTAGTTATTTAGTTCATAAAAGAGTAATCTTAATAACTTATAAGAAAACTCGCATTGCATTCAAAATTTCTTTGTTTAACCTCATAAGAATGCAATGATTCCGAGACCCATGTTCAACTAAAACCAAAGTGGACCACTGGCCGTCACCCGGAATTAGCTTTACTTGGTAAGCATGCACACAGCTAGTTATATCCATATAACTCTCGGTTGTGGATTGGGCCCAAGGCCCAATTCACCAGATGTCTCAAGGCCCGGGACTCCCGATGGCCCAGTCAAGGAAACCAATCTCTTACAGCCAAATAATCACTAAAGTCTGGGACTCCCAATGAAATTAGTGACTATATACTACTTTACTTACGCAAAAACAGACACCTCACACTGTAAGCCATATCTGTAATTGAATAAGCGTTAAGTAGCTGACAAGATTGGGCAAGACATCCAAGCTTGATATTGTTTTTGAGGATTTTAGGTTTCAATAGACTTCCTCCCAAAAATAGAAGATTACTATTTTGGGAAACTTTCCATTTTAGGTAACTTACTAAATATGGAAACTTTCTATTTAGGGAAACCTACTATTTTAGAAACTTTCTAAGTTTAGAAACATACTAAAATAGAAATTTCTAATTTAATATTTTATTAAAGTTTTCGGTTGGGTCACAAATTATAGGCCCAATTCTTGGCCCAAGACCACAGAATTCTAATTGGCCCAATAATTTGACATAACCGAGTCGGTTCATTAATTCTGGTCCAAGACCAAATTAACTACTTAATCCAACTGGTTATTTACTAAACCAGACCAGCTCTAAATTATTTGGTCCAACCAAATCAAACTTAGACCAGCCTTCGGTTTAGGTTAAAATTCAATTTTGAATTTAAATCCGGTTTAACCAGAAACTAAATAATACCAATTGTATTAAATAATTTCCAGTAAACCGCGATTTGGGTTAACCGCTTGAACCATACATTAATAAAATAATTAATTGATTCATACAATAGAAACAAAACGATTTTGACCTTATTCCAATAATTGAATTTGACAAAAAAAAGATTCTCAATCTTAACAAATCCAACTAAATTATTGACTTTTCAAAATCGTATCACGTTCACTTAACAAACCTTATGATTATGACATACAATCAATCATGACATGACATACACTTAACAGACACTAACCATCAACATGCGATTCCTTTGATAATTAATGTTCCTTATGTCAGCAAAGTCAACAGCGATAGTATTATCGATTTCATATCGATTATTAATGACCAAAGTCAACATACGATTCAACAAAAAACGATTTTGATAATTAATTGAACAAACACTTATACTCACGATCATGACATTAACGCATAAAGACAAAAACGAATTTGACCTTTACCTCAAGTTAACAAACGATCGTGACATACATTAAGGACAAAACGATTTTTAACCTTAACCAATTCATTCAAATCGATTTAACAAATCGATTAACATTAATTAACAATCGTTTTTCTTATTTCTAGGTTTTCCAAGTTTCAATCAATTTTACTCATTAAAATCGATTCATCAAACTAATAAACAACCTAGTATGATCCAAAAGGCAAAAACCTAACGACCTAGGCTCTGATACCACTGTAGGATTATGTCTGTTCATTGGTGTAATTGTCAGGTTACAACCTAGCACATAATCAACTAGGATCTAGGTGATTTGCAGTTGAATCATAAACAGATCAGGATGATTACCTTATGATTGCAGCGGATTGATCAAGGGAATATCGAGATCTGCAAGAGCTGATGATTACCGGCTCCTCCTAGGTATCCACACGCTTACAAGCTACTGGATCAGGCTGCTAGACCAAGTTGGAATCAACAGAGAGAGATAGATGACGGCTGAGGCAAAATCGCAGACCACAAAGCATTAGGGCTTCCTGCGCCTCTCCTCTTCCTTATATGGGCCCAAGTAATTAAACTAATGGCTCATTAGGCTTTTGGGCCCAAGGCCCAAATCAGACAAAAGACTGTCTTTTGTCTGGCCCAATTCTCTGTACAAATACAGTAAATGCCTTGCATCTTACCGTATTAATTCCTTGTTAACTTTCCCGTTAGCTATGGTGTGTGACCCTTAGGGATCATACAATACTGGTAATAAGTCCTAAACTTATAGATCATGAGCGGGCTCTAGCAAGTCATCATGATCACCCAGTATTTATGACTTATGTCTGATCTCGACACTTATCATACTTTCTAGAGATAGTACGGTAGATTTCAGGACATTCCCAACAAGAGATGCATGATAAAATCATGTACTACATCCAGCATGGCAGAGAGGCACCAGAAGGAGGATCGGGCGGGGCAACGGGAGCTTCGGGGACGGGATCGGGATCGGGTCCCAGACCCAATGTTATGTAGTTTAAATAAAAACTTTTAATAAATTTAATATAAATTTTATAAGATATTTCGTTTATAAAATACTTTTAAATTAAAATTTTATAATTTTTAAATAATTTTTTCATATAATATTTCGTTTATAAAATAATATATATATTATTTTTTTTTAAATAAATAATTTTTTTACCGTCGGTAATTTTCCGTCGGTTTACCGTCGGTAATTTACCGTCGGTTCACCGTCGGTAAACAACCGTCGGTTCACCGTCGGTAAACAACCGTCGGTTCACCGTCGGTAAACAGCCGTCGGTAAACAACCGTCGGTAATTTACCGTCGGTTTACCGTCGGTAAAATTCCGTCTGTTTGCCGCCGGTAAATAACCGTCGGTTTATTGTCGGTAAGTTACCGTCGGTATTACCGTCGGAATATACACCGTCGGTCCGTCGTCGGTAAACCGTCGTTTTATATTTCGTCGGTAAACCGTCGGAAAAAATGGTGTGTCGGAAATCCGTCGGAAATAACCGACAATTTTCCGACGGATATTAGTTTCCGACAACATAGAACCGACAGACTTGTTTTGTCGAAATCCTGTCGGTAAACGGGTTTTCCGACGGATTACCGACGATTATGCCCGTCGGTTCCCGGTTGTTTTCTTGTAGTGCGAGCGTTGGTTTGGTCCAACGTTGGGGCCAATTTTAGCATATAGCAGAGCCTGGATGTCATTTCCACAACCCTCTTTTCGGCCAATGGCTCGCCGAAGTCCTCTCCACAAGGATCAAGTCTCTCGATGTCAAAATCGAGATCAAAACTAAGGTTTGATTTCACCATCTCGCCATCAACTATCCTTTGATCAATTTTTTCGAAATTTGAAATGTGTTATTTTGTGGTTCAAGAAGAAAATTGGCTTACTGGTTTTGTTGCAGGATTATGTGTTTGTGCAGCTGGTTTGCTCGATTCAGTATGTGCTCTGAAAGCTACTGCTGATGAGTGATGATGCGTTTTATGAGCTCCAAAACCCCAAGGAGCAGATCCAAGCTTATGTATTTGATGGTAACCTATTTTTCCCCCCTTTGTTATAATAAATAAGCTCTCTTTGATTGTTCAACTTCTTTGTCGTATGTCTGTTTCCACATCAGAAGTGGTTAGAGCTTTGGTCCCAATGAGGACGCTAGACGCTGTTTTTGAACAAAAAGGAGGAGTCACCAAATCTGTTCTTGAGGAACTCGACGAGGTAAGATGTTGCTCTTTCGTTCATTATCTCATTCAATGCTATCTTTGATTTACTCCTCTGTTCTGTACGACACTTAATGTGTGTTTTCTCCCTCATAGATATATCTGTTTTGAGAAATCCTGCATGTGAGCTAAAATAGCTGTGTGAATTTGAGCCTTATCAAGTGTTATCAAATACATGTATTTGGATTGCATAAAGACAACTTATAACAATATTAGAAACTCATGATGATGGTCGTGATTGTAATTGTTTCTTCAGGTGATGGGGGCTTATGGATACAGCATTGAGCATTCCTCATCCTTCTGAACGCAAGGCCATGAATAATAAATCAATCCAGGTTAACTTTATAATCCATTTAGGGGGGGGGGGGGGGAAGGGGCATTGATGTCTCATACTTTCTTTCATATCCAAGCAGAGAACGATTATAGGACTCCATTAAATGCTTATAAAGATTGCATTTTGATTTGTTTATTGCTTTCATCAACTCATGGGATGTTAATTTACACTTTAATGATGATCCAAGGCTGCACCGTCTAGCTCAGACCAGAATTGGAAACTGTGAAGAAGTTAGAGCCGAGTATGAGATGATTCAGAAGTCCGAGTACGAGACTGATTCAGAAGACGAGATGAAGAAGAGGAGGAGTCCAAGTACGAGACTGATTCAGAAGACGAGATGCCCGGTATCACCATGATCAAGCATGTTTTGTACCAAAAGCTGAGAGAGATACTGTGGCAGAGCGTGAGTGGCTTGCGGCTGAAGGACAAGCTCTCGAACAATTAGCAAAGAGAAAAGAAATAGAGAAGTTGAGGAACATGACAGAGCAAGAGAGGAGAGAGTGGGAGAGGAAGAATCTGAAACCTTCATCAGTTCAACCGAAAAAAGAAATGGAATTTCATGCAGAAATACTGCCACAAGGGAGCTTTCTTCAAGTACAAGCTCTGCTATGGATGAAAAGTGGGAAGAATAAAGCATGTTGTGTTTAGCTGACGACTTGCTAGAATGTCCTAATTTTTTCAACGTTTCATATTTAAGAGAAATATATGGAGGAAGACAACACCTAAAGGCTTGAAACACAAAAAAAAAGTCCATTGAAGGGCCTGATGGAACACTTGTCGATCATAGTTCTTATGTTGGAGAAAATGCATGGGATGATGGTCTAGAGGCTAGAGTGAACTCGCAGAAAAAAACATTGATAGAAATGCGATGATTCACACAGAGGCAAAGAAGAAAATAAGCCAAGATTTGGGTGTCTCAAGTCAGTGTGTATACCTTTAGATAGATCCATTTGATTTTCACTAAATATGTGTTTGCTTGGTTGCAACTTCTTATAAAATAACCATGGCTTCATTATTTATTTCATCATCAATGTTTCTTGAGTATATTAACAAAAGAAAAACATACTTCTATAGCTAGCTAAATCGGAAGTTAATTCATCCTCTTTTTCAATTTGCAAATTTAAACTTCGTGGCTGGTTCATGCTGTGATGTGGAAGAGCACTGGATACCCTTGATAATATGTGATTTAAAATGATAAACTTTTGCTTTCGATGATCTAATCTCTCTCTGGAATCAAGTTTCTTGGAGAGCAGCATTTCTTGATCCCTCTTGCCCGAAGCTTCTTTATAAGTTATACCTACTTTCTTCACAAGCTTGATTCTTTGGAGGTACAACTTAGAATGCAACCCGGTTCTACAAAACGCATGTTATTTTTTTGTTTTTTAAAATGTATAAAAAAATATGTGAAAGCAGTTGGTTGTTTGTTTTTAGATTATGAATTCTCTGTATATCATCAATCCAAATATATAAAGGCATCCAAAATTGTATATTAAGGTCCAATTAGGCCTATGTCGATCATTGTAATATGTTATACACAAAATGTGAAGACAACGACCAGTTATCAGAGCATGTCATCTACTTTAATTTTCTTTTTCTTTTTCTGAATTTTATTACGATTCGCAATGGGGTTTATGGCGATTTTTTGGCGATTTTTCCATTCCGACATCGTCCTCCTCCGTGGAGGTTTCGTCCGGCAATCTCTAGTGGTGGCAGTCGTGGAGATTTTGTCGGTGTATGTCCGTATGTACCAACATGCGGTTATCTGTCCGAATCCCATTTTCAATTGATTGTGGGTTGCGGTTACAAGCAGTTTCAGTCCCTCAACCCCATGATCTTCCACCATCATCTTTATCGGATTTGCAGTTATCCCATTTACTATAAGTCTAAAGAAATCTGCTTTGCAGGGATCTATTTTTACTTCTCACAATTTCGAGAATTTTCACCACTAAATTCTACGATGAGTGCAAATCTGAATCAAAGGATGCAAAACATCAATTTGGGTCTCAATGATGCTCCGGTTGCTCTTCCGGTGGTGGTCCGACAGCAAGCTTTAGAAGCAAACCGTTACGCTTTGTTGGTCATGCCGCTGAACCCTCCGAAGCAAAATCTGCGGGCTATGATCACCCAATTACCTCGTCTTTGGGGTTTCGAGAACATAATCACGGGTCGTATCATTTCTCCACAACGGCTGCAATTTGTGTTCCCTTCCGAGGAATCTTTGAACACGGTACTCCGCCGCAGCCCTTGGTCGTTTGCGGAACGCATGCTTACTGTCACAAGATGGTATCCTAATCTCTCCGAAGAAGCGGTGAAAATCATTCCGTTCTGGATTCAGATAAGGGGTATACCAGTGGAGTATCTCACTCGTGCAACAGTTGATTTCATTGGTGACCAGATTGCTCCGGTTTTTGATGTTGATTTGATGAACACTCGGCCAGGGCTGACGTTGTTCGAATTCAGGTTCTCTGGAACATCGACAACCCATTAAAGTTTAAGCGGAACTTCCAATTCCAACCAGGGGAGAACACGATCCTCAGGTTTCACTTCGAAAGGCTCAGAGGCTTTTGTGCAACATGTGGAATGTTAACACATGATACTCGTGACTGTCCGGCTCGTTTTGATGACGATAATGATGGCTATGATGATGGACCTGAAGATGGTCCGGACGATGCTCCAGGCAATGGTGATCAAGCACATGACCAAGCTGTGGCACATGTTGCGGAAGCTGTTCTGGAAGGATTCCCAGAAGCTGACCAAGAACCTCTACCACCTGTTCTGGATACTGGTCTGGATCGTATCAATGCTGAGGTAGTGGACTCTTCTTCGCCTCCACAGTTTACTGCACTCCTGAATGATGTCAACAGGAAAGGAAAAGGATGTATGGAGAGTAGTACTGGTTGGGAAGTTGATTCATTGAATGAATACCAAGTTGCGATTGATTGCATGAAGCGTAAGAGGATGATGTTCGAGGATGACAATGCTGGTCCAAGTGCTCCCCGAGACAAGTTGATTTTGGGACCTGCCAGGAAACGCGCTTCACCGAGGATTGATCAGACATCGGGGTCTGTTAACATACCAATAGACAGAGGCGCGGGGGGCCCGGTACCCCCACAGTCCCCATGAAGATCTGCACTTGGAATTGTCAGGGCCTGCTGGGGTCACTGACTAAACCGACACTGAAGAAGATTTGTCGTCAACAACATCCTGATATTGTTTTCCTTATTGAGACTATGAATCAGTCTTCAGTTGTAAATAGTGTTGCTGCTTCTTTAGGATTTCCGCATTCTGTTTGTGTTCCTCCATCGGGTCGTGGTGGAGGTTTAGCTTTGCTTTGGAAGAATTCAGTTTCAGTTTTTAGGATTTCCCAAGATGTAAGAATGGTGGATGTACATGTCAAGTTCAGTGGAATGGAATTTTATTTATCCTGCTTATATGGTCATCCGGTGCAGCAGTACCGCCATTTTCTTTGGGATCGATTGATTGATATCAGCTTAACAAGACAAGGGCCTTGGATTATGTTGGGAGATTATAATGACATAGTTTCAAATGATGAAAAGCGTGAAGGTACTATACGAGCTGATTGGACTTTCCGCAAACTTCGTGAAGTTTATTCAGCTTGCGATATGACTGATTTGCGATCGTCTGGTAGTAGATTTTCATGGTCTGGAATCAGAGGTAATGTTTCTGTGGAGGAATGTTTGGATCGAGTACTGGTTAACCATGCGTTTATGGCTTCCTTTCCAGCATCGGAAGCAGAGTTCTTACCAGCCATCGGGTCGGATCACTGACTTGTTATCGTCAATATCACTTATGAGGTTACTCAAAGGCGAAAGCGTTTTGCTTTTGACAAACGGCTCATCCAACAACCTTTCTTTAAAGAGTATGTCAAGGCTGGATGGTACCATCAAAATCAGACTTTGGATCATACAATCTTAAATAAGATTCATCACTGCCGAGCTTCTTTATCAAAGTGTAGAAGACACTCAAATTTGAATGCAAGCCGGCGTATAACGGAGATCACTCAAGATCTAGATAGGGCTATGTCTGATCCGATAACTAATAGACAATACATTCACTTCCTCCGGCAACATCTCCTTCAAGCATATAGAGATGAGGAAGAATACTGGTATCAGAAAAGCAGGAAAAGAAGACTTGTGGAAGGTGATAGGAATACACAGTATTTTCAGGCATGTACTAAACAAAGATTCTCCAAAAATATAATCTTATCCATTCAGAGCGCTAATGGGGATGTTGTAAGAGGAGATTCTGCTATTGGTCAGACTGCTGAGAGATACTTTAAGTGTGTGTACACAAAGTCGCGATCCTCTTTTGATCGGTCTATCTTTGAAGGTTTTCGATCTACTGTCTCAGATGTGATGAATACCTCCCTTACTCAGGATTTCTCGGATGGGGAGATATTACAAGAAATCAATGATATCGGATCAGATAAATGTCCAGGACCAGACGGATTCACAGCACGTTCCTATCAGGAGTGCTGGGACATTGTCGGTCCAGATGTATGTTCTGAAGTCCGGAGATTTTTTGATACTGGGATTATGTTACCGGAGCTGAATCATACCAATCTATGCTTACTGCCTAAGGTTACGCATCCGGTTACATTTGCATATTTCCGACCTATTGGACTATGTAATGTCCTTTATAAAATCATATCCAAGTTGCTTGTCTCACGGTTAAAGGTTTGCTTGAATGACATTGTCTCAGAAGCTCAAGCTGCTTTCATCCCGGGAAGAATGGCTTCAGACAACGTTCTCATTGCTAATGAACTGATGCATTCTCTCAAGGTAAGGAAACGAGTTTCTCAGACTTATATGGCGGTCAAGACTGACATATCCAAAGCTTATGATCGTATCGAATGGGATTTTTTGGAGGAGACAATGAGGGCTTTTGGCTTCTCTGAAACCTGGATTTCTTGGATCATGAGCATCGTTAAATCAGTGTCATTTTCAGTTTTAATTAATGGATCGCCTCATGGGAAGATCATTCCAGAACGGGGATTGAGACAAGGAGATCCACTCTCGCCTTATTTGTTCATTCTGTGCGCTGATGTTCTCAGCCATTTAATCTCCAAGGAAACGAGAGCTGGACGGATAAAAGGTATTAAGATTGGAAATGGTGTACCAGCTATTAGTCATCTTCTTTTTGCTGATGATTCCCTTTTCTTCGTTCAAGCAAATCAAAGGAATTGTCGCGCACTAAAATCAGTCTTTCAGTTATATGAATCATGCTCTGGCCAGCAAATCAACAAGTCGAAATCTATGATTACTTTCGGGTCTAGGGTTTTCCCTCATGTTCAGACTGTACTTCAACAGATTTTGGAGATTGATAAGCTAGGTGGTGGTGGTAAATATCTAGGTCTTCCAGAACAGTTTGGTCGAAAAAAGAAAGACATGTTCCATGGTATAGTTGATAAAGTCAGACAACGGACTCGTTCTTGGACCGGATCTCATCTAACTCAAGCTGGAAAGGAGATTATGTTAAAGACTTTTGCTATTGCTATGCCTGTCTACTCGATGTCTTGTTTCAAGATTCCTCGAGAAGTAGTTAATGAGATCACAGCTGAACTAAGGCGTTTTTGGTGGGAGAAGAAAGCTGAGCAACGAGGAATACCGTGGGTGGCTTGGGATCGATTACAATTAACAAAAGATGAAGGGGGAATTAGTTTCAAAGATTTATTTAACTTCAATGATTCACTGCTGGCCAAACAAGCCTGGCGATTACTCCAGCACCCGAATTATCTATTTGCCCAGCTTTTTAAAGCAAAATACTATCCCCATTGTTCTCTACTTGAAGCTACGTCTCAACGCCTTCAGTCTTATGGATGGTCATCCATTTTAGTGGGTTTAAATCTACTAAAAAAAGGTCTAACTCATAATGTTGGAGATGGGCATTCTATCCGAATTTATGCTGACAATTGGTTACCTACGGTACCTCCGAGACCAGCTACTGGAGATGTTCACTCATCTCTAACTGTGGATTCTCTGATTACTGTTCACAACAATATCAAGAGTTGGAATGATGATGCTTTACAAACGGCATTGACAGATGAAGATAGAATATTGGCTCAGTCTTTGTTTCTTTCTGCGTCTGTTTTGGATGATTCGCCGATATGGGCTTTGGAGGATAGCGGTATTTATTCCGTTAGATCTGGATATCGCTTAGCTCGACAACTTGACCCTGGTATCATGAACATTGTCCCTCCTCATGGAGATATCCGACTGAAACGGAGGATTTGGAAGCTGCCAATAATTCCGAAAATGAAACACTGTCTCTGGAATATTCTTTCTCGAGTTATTCCCTCTGCAACTCGCCTCTGTTCCAGGGGAATGCGCATATCCCCAATCTGCACGAGATGTCATACTCACCCTGAAACATTGTCTCACCTTTTCTTTGATTGCCCGGTCTCTCAGACATTCTGGTCAACATCAGCTTTACGACAACTCACATGGATTGAAAATCAAGACGAAGACTTTGTAGAACCAAAATTTACAGCACTACGTTAAAAGCGATTTAATCACGAAAATAAAATAGACGTTAAGGAAACGATATCAAAACAATCGGACAGAAGGAGTAGAAATCAGAATATATGGAGGCGAGATTTGATCTCTTTCCTTAACTCAAAGAATCACCCGTAGTGTGACAGGTTAAATCATGATTCAAGAGTCCCAGGATACAACCATATGAAACCGTATCGCAACACTCGATATCGGTTCTGTCGACCATATGAACTACGATACTCTCGAAATTAGAACACTAACCTAAAACAGAAGAGAATTGAAGGAACTTCTGTTTGTGTTTTTTTCTGTGTGATTTGTGTTTTTGGATGCTCTAAAACAGAGGCTTAGGGGTCCTTTATATAGGATTCACAAGTTTCCACAAAATGGAAATTTACTTGTCTAACAAGTTTCCACAAAATGGAAATTTACTTGTCTAGCAAGTTTACACAAATTGGAAATTTTACTTATCTAGCAAGTTTCCAGAAATTGGAAATTTACTTGTCTAGCAAGTTTCCACAAATTGGAAAATTTCCCTTCCATATCATTATGGGCTTAACACATTTCTTTTCACAAAAACACTTTTTAATAAAGCCCATGTCTTTATTAAATAATTGTTCCAACAATCCCCCACATGAATAGAAATGACTCTAAACATATGTAGATACAACTATCTAGACAGACTCAATGAACTAAATAGACTAGACTTCACTAGACTAGACAGACTTTCGAGAGTATACGAAAATGTAACTGCATCTGATAGGTAGCATTTTTCAGCCTTGAACCAATCATTTTTGATATATGTCGGGTTTACTCGGCCAGGAGGTGAACGCGATGTCTTGAACCACCCGGACTTTGATGTAAACCGAGACAACATATATCGCACAACTACATCTTCTCGTAGAACTATGTTCTCTATTGTGTTCATTGTGGCCTTGAACATGCCTGGTATTCGTGAGTGAAGTTGGAGAGTATAGCCTTACATTCATTCTCCTAGAAACGGCCCCATTTCACACTCACTAGGTGATCTGCCATTAGCTTTCTTTCCAGAAGTATTCGTTGTACTCCACTATTACAAAGCTATGGAATCATTAAAAGCCAACGCTTAACCTCATCACACACATATAGCACTATTTATCATCCGAGGAACTGGGCAGAGTTATAGTGCTCAATCCTGAATCAGTTCAATTTTGTTTTCCCTTTGAACCTAGATCTTGGGATCTCCAGTCACATAGGTGGGGTGTCCATCAAACGTCATCTTTGTTCATAGGCTTTAAACCCATTCCTTTTGATGATTTCACAATTTGATCTCTCAGCAAGCTTTTTGTGAACGGATCCGCTAAATTATCAGCCGACGTGATGTAATCTATCGTTATTACACTACTTGAGATCAAATGTCTAATGGTCTTATGTCATCTTCGTATATGACGATATTTGCCATTGTACAGATTACTCAGTGCCCGTGAGATAGCCGACTGACTATCACAGTGTACGCGTAGAGCTGGCACTGGTTTTTCCCACTTCGGGATATCTTCCAAAAAGTTCTGAAGCCCTTTGCTTCCTCTGCTTCTTTGTCTAAAGCTATGAACTCTTACTCCATGGTTGATCGGACCATGAGTGTTTGCTTAGAAGATTTCCAGTATACTGCTGCACCAGCAAGAGTGAATACATATCCCCTCGTAGATTTGGAGTTTCTTGAATATGAAATCCAATTAGCATCATTGTACTCTTCTAGTACTGCTGGTTCTTTTCCAAAATGAAGCCCATAACTCTTAGTATTTCTCAGATACTCTAGTTATGGCTTACCAATGAGTATAACCTGGATTACTCGTGTAGCGACTTAGTACATTTACTGAGTGCACTAAATCGGGTCTAGTACGATTCATCAAGTACATTAGACTCTCGATCACTCTTGCATAATCCACTTGTGACACAGGTTCACCTGAATTCTTTTTCAAGTGAAGTTGAGGGTCAACTGGAGTTTTTGCTATCCCGTTTGAGTAGTTCTTAAACCGCTCTAGGATCTTTTCAGCATAATGATCTTGAGACAGGATTATTCCTTCGGAATTTTGAGTGATCTTAATTCCTAGAATTACATCTGCTAGTCCCAAGTCTTTCATATCAAACTTCTCACTAAGCATGTTCTTAGTTTGTTTGATGATATCCTTACTACTTCCCATGATGAGCATGTCATCGACGTATAAACATAGCAAAACGTATCCATGAGGAGTACTTTTGATGTATATACACTTATCACATTTATTAATGTGAAAGCCATTTGACATCATTACATTGTCAAACTTTTCGTGCCATGACTTCACAAGTCTACACACTTTCTTCTCTTGCCCAGGAGCGGCATAACCCTCAGGTTGATTCATGTAGATTTCTTCTTCTAAATCTCCATTTAGGAAAGCAGTTTTTATATCCATTTGATGGATTTCGAGATACTGTAATTCCAATCAGCATACGAATCGAAGTTATTCTCCTTACCAGAGAATAGGTCTCAAAGTATTCCAACCTTTCTTTTTGTCAGAATCCTTGCACCACAAGTCTAGCCTTGTACTTTGTCTATGGATCCATCTATTTTCAAATTTGTAGTGAAGATCCATTTGCACCCAAGAGGTTTACACCCTTGCGGTAAATCAATCAATTCCCATGTATGATTCTCCATAATGGAATTGATTTTACTGTTAGCAGCCTCCTTTCATGAAGGTACATCAGGTGTAGACATGGCTTTACTGAAAGTTCTTGGCCCATTTTCTTTTAGAAATGCCGTTATGAACTCCGAGCCGAATGTCTTTTCTTTACGAGCTCTTTAGCTTCGTCTAAGTTCAATTTCTTATGAAACTTCGTTTGTAGAAGTGCCAGAAGTGCTTGCCTCATTGCTAGCATCTCGTTCATCACGAGTTCCCTTAGGATTTCCCTTATCCCTGCATGGAAACACATATTCGAAGAAGGAAACGTTCCTTGACTCCATTGTCGTGTTCACATGGATATCTGGTATATCTGACTTATATACCAGAAAACGATAGACACTGCTATTATGCACATATCCAGTCTATGTCTTAGGTCCGATGGTGACCTTTTTCGGGAGTGGTACTACAACTTTTGCCAGGCACCCCCACACTTTCAGGTATTTGTACGAAGGTACTTTACCTTTCCAAAGTTCATATGGAGTTTTTCCAGTCACTTTGTATGGTATTTTGTTCAGGATGTAATTAGAAGTAAGCAGCGCTTTCCCCCACATGTTCTGGGCTAACCCAGATTCCTGCAACATTACATTCATCATCTCCTTAAGAGTTCGGTTCATTTGTTCCGCAACTCCACTAGACTCTGGTGAGTAAGGAGCGGTTGTTTGATGAATAATACCATGTTCTATACAGAACGCATTGAAAGGTTCATTGTATTAACCTCCTCGATCACTTCTAACCATTTTGATGGTTTTATCAAGTTAGAGCTTATACTCTTTTAACTTGTCCAAGGCTTCATCTTTACTTCGTAATAGATACACATAGCATTATCTAGTGCAATCATCTACGAAGTACTTATTTCCACCTCTAGTTTGCACAGATTTTAAATCACACTAGAGGTTCAGTTGTTCTTACTACGCTTTGTGATGGCGTTTTTTTGTGAGTTTGGCTTGGACACAAACTTCACATTTGCTTATCTTGCTTTTAGGAATCAAGTTCATGTTCATCAATCTACTCATAGACTTGAAATTAACATGTCCTAGGCGTTCGTACCAAATATTAAATGACTCCGCAATATAAGCAATTGGTTTCTTTTCATTCATCTTAAGGTTCTTCGAGGTAGAAACCTCGGTTACATCAGTTTTACACCATTAGAATAAATTGCTCTGTTGTTGAAGATTATCCAGGTCGTGGAATAATCGTAAGCAAATTAGTTCAATTGGTCCACTCACTTTGACCAATTAACCAAAATCTTTTAAACCAAAGAGAACCAGACTAAGATCTAGCTTCTCTCATAAACGATTATGTCGTTGACTTATTTAGGGTTTCCGAAACCCTAATCAATACCGTTTTAATTAATAGATTATTAAACGAAAAGAGAATTCGATCAATATCTGAATAAACTCTTTGCTTCGATACGGAATTTAAATCGCAATTTACACAAACCGTTATCGAACCGATTAGAACCGCTAAATGCGCATTCTCAACATCGAATCTCCGCAGAGCATTCGTCAAAGCGTCAGAATGCGTTTGATAATCGGGTTTATTTTTCAATAAACTACGATTCTAACGATTAGAAACCGTTCAGAAATCGCAGTGGAAAAGTTTATCGATCGCAATCAATAAACTTGTGTGAAACGCACAAAGTAATCACGAAGATCGCTACGAAACGATTCGCGATGTACGCTGCGTTTTTCCTTCAAGACCGTTTTGAAAACAGGTTTTAATCCGCCTCTACATTAACGAATCCTTGCTAAAACAGCGTTGATAACGTTCTTAGTATCATAAGCGGAAGAGAAATCGTTTGAAAAACGTTTATTTACTCGCGATTAAAATCCGTTTAATGTTCATATAACAGAAACGGATTTCTTTGAGTTAAGATTGTAGAACCAAAATTTACAGCACTACGTTAAAAGCGATTTAATCACGAAAATAAAATAGACGTTAAGGAAACGATATCAAAACAATCGGACAGAAGGAGTAGAAATCAGAATATATGGAGGCGAGATTTGATCTCTTTCCTTAACTCAAAGAATCACCCGTAGTGTGACAGGTTAAATCATGATTCAAGAGTCCCAGGATACAACCATATGAAACCGTATCGCAACACTCGATATCGGTTCTGTCGACCATATGAACTACGATACTCTCGAAATTAGAACACTAACCTAAAGCAGAAGAGAATTGAAGGAACTTCTGTTTGTGTTTTTTTCTGTGTGATTTGTGTTTTTGGATGCTCTAAAACAGAGGCTTAGGGGTCCTTTATATAGGATTCACAAGTTTCCACAAAATGGAAATTTACTTGTCTAACAAGTTTCCACAAAATGGAAATTTACTTGTCTAGCAAGTTTACACAAATTGGAAATTTTACTTATCTAGCAAGTTTCCAGAAATTGGAAATTTACTTGTCTAGCAAGTTTCCACAAATTGGAAAATTTCCCTTCCATATCATTATGGGCTTAACACATTTCTTTTCACACAAACACTTTTTAATAAAGCCCATGTCTTTATTAAATAATTGTTCCAACAGACTTGACTGCTAATATCACACATTTATTGGATCGATTTCTTATTCCTGGTTTATCAAGTTTGGAGAAACTATTACCAATCTGGATATTATGGCATATTTGGATTTCCCGGAATTCATTCATCTTTCACAGAAACCGATTCATCCTGATCGTGAAGTTAGTTACTGTCTGGATGAAGTGAATGAGTGGATTGGCATTTCACAAAACTTGATAACAGTTTCTTCACCACATGGGTTACCTTCTCAAGTGACTTGGAAGAGACCTTTATCTCCTAATGTCAAGTGTAACTTTGATGCAGCTTATGACCCAGAATCTGGCCACAGTTTCGCAGGTTGGATAATCCGTGATCACCAAGCCAATGTCATCTGTTGGGGATCAGCATCTCTGGGCATCACTTCGTCTCCTTTAGAAGCTGAAGGAAAAGCTTTATTAGCAGCCTTACGAGATGTCTTAAACAGAGGTTTCTCTCATGTCAGCTTTGAAGGGGATTGTCAAATCCTCATCCGATGTTTAAATTCTGATCATAAGGTCTGGAGTATTCATAATTTAGTTACTGATATCAAGATGAGAAGTGGTGTTTTGACAGCACCTCAATACTTGTTTACTCATCGATCCGGCAACAAAGCAGCCCATGCGATTGCTACATCAAGACAAACTTATCGTAGTGTTTATCACAATCCATTCCTCCCATTCTGGTTATTGAATATTGTACAATCTGATTCTGTAAACTCTTTGCATTAATATAATCATAATATTCAGACGAAAAAAAAAAAAAAAAAACTACTTCAACGTTAACATTAGTTGGATTTCACAAAAAGACAACTATAGGGCTTACGATTACATTTATTAACTAATAATTAATAAACAACAAATATTATTAATAAACAACTACTCCAAATTAAAAAGGACTCTAGGCAAATATGAGACAAAAACAAGGCACGAAACTAAATAAATACGGTATAAATTATGAAAGATCTTAACCACAATTTAAGAAAAAATGCAACGCAGAGAACCCCCCATGTTTTAATAATACATTGAATTTCAAAAACACGGTACTAAATATAATATACACACAAATATTTGACAAGACAGTTATATGTTAGCTCCGCCAGCCTAAATTTAGATTTAAAAAAACAAATCAAAGTCAATAACTAGTTATTCAAAAAAAACATATTATATCTCTTATAATGTTTAACGACAATCGTTACTCAATTTGAAGTAGTAATTGTAAATAAATATAAACAAAGTGTAGATAACGCCGGTATATATCTGAAGTCTAAATAGTTTCAACGTAAACGTGTAAACAAGCGAAGTCTTAAATGCTCTCATGCCAGACGACCTCCGCGCGTGCGCGGAGGGTGTTAAGATAACTAGTTAATTTTAATCAGTATTCTTGACTAAAGGATTAAGCTTTTTTATTGTGTTTGACTGAGTTTAAATGTATGTTATCTTGTGGTTTAAAAATGAGAATTGAATAGTTGCATGATTAGCATAGGTTGAAGAGCATAGAAATGTGATTAGCCAGTTTAAGAATCATTAAGCCATCATTAGCATTGATCAATTAGGAATGTTAGGATTCAAACACTTTTGCTTAAGAAGTGTATGCATTCATATTGTTCTAAACTTAACCCATTAGATTGATAAACCTCAATTTGAAAATTTCTAATGTTTTGAGGTGATTGATTGCAAGAACCGGAAAATTCAAGTACCAAGCCGCGACCTGTTAAATGACCTGAAGGTCTTGTGTTTTGTAAACGGTCGAGCTAGACTACGGCTCTCATAACGCCCCAAGCATTGTGGTCTGGTCTCCCTGCCACAGATCACACGTCCAAAACCTTAGGTTGCACCATGGATTTTAAAGTTTGGAGGCAGCGCCAGGGCCAATCGAAGCAGCCACAGTGGATCAATTGTAGCCGCCTGAACTATCAGCTACTTGCAGAACGTCTCAAGACCAAAATCAACCAGAAATATCCACGAGTTATGTGTAGCGGACTGGCTGAACCGTGGCCACTGCCACGGTTTGTGCATATCGAGCTGAGCCAGCGACAACCCTCTTCATAGAATATTTAGTACGCTCCACTCATGCCGTTTTGTGTCTAACTGGTCTTTCTGGACTTCTGCCATCTCCCCAGCTCAGTATTTTACCCATTTGAACCAGGTCAAGCTGTGATTTGTCCCGGTTTGACCCGGTTAGAAGCCCTTCTCTGTAAATTAATTTTAGCCTAATTTTTAGGCATCTTCTTTTCTCTTAAGCTCGTCGTTTCCATTTTAGGGTTCTTACATTTGTAATCACTTTGTTTTATGATTTAAGCAAGTACTTATCTATTTTTTTCTTAATCCCTTCTTGTTTGATCTTTCAAATCATGATTTCTATCACTTTCTCTAGAAGTTTTGATGGAATCACTATGATATTAGTGAGTAGTTTCATTTGGATCCCAAGGATGAGGTGGATTAGGGTGAGACTAGGGATGATCTAGGTGCTTAGTGCTTAATTATAGTTAATCTTCTCTATTTGGTTGATCTCAATGCTAAATTCTCAAGGAATTGTGGATTTAGAACTTATGTGTTTTATTGCTTGGAAGGTGTTTGAGGAAATGCTTAAATGAACCATTTTAGAGGATTTTCATGCTTATCTCATGGAAATGATTTTCTAAGGTGCTTATAGGTATTTAGAACAATGATTTGCATGCTTGTTGATTACTCGTTTCACAAATGGAAGTTTGTTATTGATTTGATAATTAACAAATGGATTAGTTCATAGGAATATGATTAGTCTTGTTTAGATTTTTTAACTAAAGGATTAGCTTTGCTAAATGGTGATTTTATTGAGATGTATGCTATTCTTGTGAATTGTTATTGGAAGATGAATGATTACATGATTAGCGTTGGTTTATAAGAATGGAAATGTGATTAGCTAGATTAAGTCATTACGCCATATTAGCATTGTGTGAATGTTTTTATCTCCCATGATCATCTCTAGATCATCTTTATACATTGACCTTTTCTTTATCGTTTTCTCATTTTAGATTTTCTCTTGCCCTCTTGTCTACTATTTGCAAATTTCGATTTTCACTCTGCTTTATTAATTTGATCACTTAGGACTATTAGACAAAACACAAATTCACTATTTGGTTTATATCAATTAGTTGTATGCATTTCTATTGTTTCTAGGTTTAACCCAATTTGGATGGATACCTCAATCTATACTACAATGACATTTCTCTTGTGGGTTTGAGGCAATCGATTGTATTTAAAAAAATTATTATCAGTTTTCAGCTCCTAGCAATCAATGACATGACTAATCAACTTGCTTATATCGAGATCATGGCCAATCAAGGAAACATATGCTAATTAACATACTTGTTCGCAAATCCTGATGTTTTCAATAGTTATTTATCACATTTTGCTTTGCGAACTATTTTTCTGGCTCTTGAGGCAACAGACAAGTACACCGCTATCTTTCAGCGGAGTATGAAGGCAGTCCCTCGGGATGCTGAGCTCCAAGAAGCCAAGAGGGTCGTAGAGGACCTTAACATTAACCTTTGTTTTGCCATGAGCCAAATCTCTTTATTTCAGCGCGACAATCAGGAGATGTGTGAGCAAATTACATGAGCTTGTGTGGAGCAAGGAAGGTCATAGAGAAGAGCAATACTATGATCCAGGAGACAACGAGATATGCAAAGGGATATTTGCATGAGAAGTATTTCGCGATCCTCAAGGATGATAAGGTCAAATAGGTCAAGAAGAAAATCAAGGCTGAGATCGAGATCGCTCTTCAAGAAGAAATAGTGAACTTCAATCTTCTACCTGAAATTTCCGAGGGGGGGGGATTAGATACGGTTTCGTAGGTTGGAAAGATCTTTGCAAAGATAGAAACCAAGGAGGTAGTGATGATGGTTACTACCGTTTACGACTTCTTTTTCTTCAAACTCGTTCTTCCCACAATCTCAGTGGATTCTGTGATGATTACCGACCCCACCAATCAACTCCCAATTAATTTAAACCATCCCTGGTCAAATCGGCTAGGAGGTCTCGAAGATGATCAGCACAAGGAGGGACATTCTCAGGGGAAAAGGACATGGAAGGTGACACACATTTGGGCTACAGAGGCCAGTTCGATACGCATCTCCTTCTTTAAACATATTTTCAAAACATGATTTTCTAGTTTCTGTTGAACTCCTTGCTTGATAAGGCGTTTTGGTTGATATTATGGTACCCGGGATGGTATTATCTGTATTAATCAAACTTGTTTTCAACTACCTCACTCAATACATCCATAGTCAAAATTCATTATATTGTGTTGGAGTATGAGTTAAATCAAGTTCCATTCGTTGTAATGTTTTTGTAGTACTTTACATGAAGAATAAATCATGTAACAAAGGGTATTCTTTATGTACAAATGGTACTAACTTAGAATGAACATGAAGAAATTCACAATACATCTTTATATTTTGAGTTGTTATATCGGATAGGCTGCAATGAATGCAGGAAGTCACACCTCAATATTCATATTCTTGTTAAGGACTCTTATATATATATATAATCTATGAATCAAAGATGTAGGTAAGATTGAATGTCAAAAATGAATTAGATGAGATCGAGTGTTTGTTACAAATAAAAATATAGAGTGACAAGCCTTTTCTCTAGGTTATTATGTATTGAATACTTTTAGATTTTTATCTCTTTGATCTTTATAGTTCTGGTATTTACTTCCACTCCGATCTTCTCGTTCCAACTAATCGTTGATGATCTCGCTCTTCCTATATATGAATAGATCATTTGTGACATTGATACTTTGAATTTTGAGGTTCTTGTAGTCAATCACTCAACCTACAAGAAACATTCCATGGTAGTATAGGTTGAGGTTGTGAATCCTAACTAGGTAGAGTTTAAGAGAAAAAGAAAAGTATACAACTAACTAAACTAAACGAAATAGAGGGGAGGTTTTAAAACTAGCATTTAAAGCAAGTAGCAAACAAAAAAAGCAATAGAGGAATTCAAAATTTTCAATAAGAACAAGAAAGAAATCTAAGCAAAAGAAAAAAAAGATTAAGAGAGTCCTAGGATGTGGTTAGTGTACTAAATTTAGCTAGAGATGATCATGGGTACTAATCGACAATCACACATGAAAATGATGGCTTAATGATCCTTAAACTATCTAGTCACATATTCATGTTCAATGCCATATGCTAATCATTCAAAAATCCATTTCCTTATTTCAAATCACAAAATAGCATACAATTCAATTCAATCAAACACCCAAGCAAGCTTAATCATTTAATCAAGAACACTAATCAAGATTAATTATATTCCTAGGCACTAATCCCTTTGATAAATTCCTAATCATGAAAAAAATTATGTTTGTGATTAAGAAATTATCTAGCAATTAAATAAAGTTCTTATAACCATTGAACACCTTAGACATCAATTCACATTAACTAAGTATGCAAAATCTATAAATAGGTTTATTCCGGCATTTCATCGAACATCTTCTGGGAAACAAAATGCATGTGATCTAAATCAACAAATCCTTGCAAATATAGCATTGAGACTAACCTAATAGAAAAGGATTAACATAATTTAAGCACTAAACATCCTAGATCATCCCTAATCTAACCCTAATCTTGAAGGAATTTCTAGCAGATCCTAATCCAATTAGGCAATCCTAGTATGAATTCCAAGCCTAGGATCTAAGGTTCATATAATTGAATCTGCCAGATCTCGAGATTACCTGGTGATTTGCAGTGGAATTTTTGCAAGTAGTCGAGATCACGAAGCACCTCAAACGTTGTGCCTCTACTGGTATCCACACGCACACAAACTGAACAGGAGGGATGCTAGTGCCTATAGAGATCAGATCTCTCAAGCGGTTTCTTTTTCTCTTCTGGTGGCTGTGTATTAGGTTAAGTTCGAGTTTAGGTCGACCATATATCTTATATATGTCGACTTAAACCACAACGGAATTAACCAACGATTAAACCGAATTAATCTGGTAATCCGCGAGTTGTGTCGACCGACACACTCTTTGTGTCGATCGACACTGCCCCAGAATATTGATATCGAATGCATATCAAATATGCATTCACTAGATCATTACATTAATGATCAACCTCGTCTTTAACGTCCAGTTTGCTTAGGTGTGTGACCCTGTAGGATCATATAACAGTAGCAATGAGTTCTCAACTCATTGATCATAAGTGGCTTCTAGCAAAGCGTTATGACTACCTAGTGTCATGTGATTGTCTCATCTCGACAATACGACTTTCACTAAGAGTAAGTACAATAGATTTCAGGACATTCCCAACAATCTCCCACTTGTACTGGAATCATCTATTCCTTTAATCCCTTTGTAGCTATATCTCAATCTAGCATAAGGCAAGAACCGTGTCATCCTTATTAAGCTAGATCACGTTTATCGAATCCTGATTTGTACTGATAAAACAAACGACTGACAATCACCTCGTTTGAGCGCGGCCACGCATTTCCAGTATCAAATCTTCGATAGGCCCAGAGATATTCAACTCCTGTTATATAGGAGGTACAAATCCCATCTTGTTCCATCCATGCCCCTTTTCATATATCATGATACGCCTAATCAGTGTCTTTATAATCACCAGTTACGGTTGACGTTTGACAAAGTCAAGACGGAAAAATCCATATGTAAGAAATCATGATGAACTCAGGTCTAAGGACTATACTCTATAGTCGTAATGAGAAGCTCTTATGACACTCATATAACATCTTGTAGAGTTCTCATTAACGGATCATGTCCGATCATGTGTTCTCCAACACATATCTATGTGATTGACTTTAATACTCTTATTAATGACTCCATGAAACATAGTCATCAGTCACCTCACATACTAGTCTCACGTGGTTGTTAATGTCCCACTTTAACAACCTCGACCAGGGACCATTATAATTTATGTCATTTATTGCTTATAGGGTTTCATGATCAAGTCACATACTTGATGACCTATAAAATGTCATAAATTACATTGGGACTATTATTTAATAATACAATTAAATAATGCTGAAACAATTTCATTAAAACAACACAACCAAATTATGTTTTACTAACATCATGTCACAACTAAAAAAACAAATATAACTCCCACTGAAAACAAGATCATATCTTAAGAAATCTAATGCCTACAGCAGCAGTATGAATCTCATGCTTAGGCCTTGGGAGGGGCTTGGTCAGTGGATCAGCAACATTCTCATCCGTCGGGACTCTGCTGATCTTCACATCTCCTCTATTAACAATATCACGGATAAGGTGATATCTCCTTTCTATGTGTTTGGATTTCTGGTGTGATCTAGGTTCCTTTGCTTGCGCAATGGCTCCATTGTTGTCACAATACAAAGCCACTGGCTCAGAAATACTAGGAACCACACCAAGTTCAGTGACGAACTTCTTGATCCAAACAGCCTCCTTTGCCGCTTCAGAAGCAGCGAGGTACTCAGCTTCAGTCGTGGAATCTGCTACAGTGTCCTACTTGGAACTCTTCCAGCTGACTGCACCGCCATTCAGGCAAAAGATGTAACCAGATTGCGATCGGAAATCATCTTTGTCCGTCTGAAAACTTGCGCCTGTGTAACCACTTACTACCAGCTCATCACTTCCTCCGTACACCAAGAATTTATCCTTAGTATTTCTCAAATACTTCAGAATATTCTTGACGGCTGTCCAGTGACTTTCACCTGGATCAGATTGGTATCTACACGTCATGCTTAAAGCACAAGCAACATCTGGACGAGTACAGAGCATGGCATACATGATGGATCCCAATGCCGAGGCATAAGGAATCCGACTCATGCGTTCTCGCTCAGCAGGTGTCTCAGGACACTGCTTCTTGCTGAGACTTATGCCATAAGACATTGGTATGAAGCCCTTCTTGGAATCATGCATTCTGAACCTGTGTAAGACTTTGTCGATATAAGTATCTAGACACAGTCCAATTAACTTGTTTTATCTATCTCTATAGATTCTTATTCCAACAATGTACGCGGCTTCTCCCATGTCTTTCATTGAAAAACAACTTCCGAGTCAAGCCTTAACAGATTGTAACAACGGAACGTCGTTTCCGAGAAGAAGTATGTCATCTACATACAATACGAGAAATACAACTGCGCTCCCACTAGTCTTCTTGTAAACACTGTTGGAATTATGTCCAGTAATCTCTGTACTGTCTCTAGAAAGTAAGAGTATGTCAATGATCAGACATAAGTCATATAATACTGGGGGTCATGATGGCTTGCTAGAGTCCGCTCATGATCTATAAATCTTGGATTTATTGCCTTTATTATATGATCCCATATGGGTCACACGCCTAAGCTAACAGGAAAATGTGTAGGAACGGTTTAGCAGAAGTACGGTAAAAGTGCTAGGCATTTACTGTACTTAGAGAGACTAAAGGGCCTGATTAAATCTAAGGGATTTAATCAGACTGAGAATTGGGCCCAAAAGCCCATAAGAACTGGACAAGGGTTTTAATAAATAAAACTTGCCCTAGCTCTTATTTTCTCAACACAGTCTGCGCCTCCCTCTCTCTCTGTTTGCGCCTCCTCCCTCATCGGTCTAGCAGCCAATTTCCTGTGCGTGCGTGTGTGAGCCTTTGGAGGAGCTATCTCTTGGTGGTTCTGCTGATCTCTGACCCGTACCTCCTCTTTCCGCTGCAAAACAAGGTAACAGGTGAGATCCTTTATGTTTCTAGCAAGAGAACCTAGATCTGGCATGTTTAGTAGGATCAATTAATCGGAAGAATTGAAACAGGAAACACTAAACAATCCTTCAGTGGTATCAGAGCCATTGGTTCTGTTAGGATTTCTTGTTTAGAATCATGTTTAGGTTGTTTAGAAGTGTTTTAATCAATCTATTGATAAGAAAAACACTTAAGAAACAAAGAATTAAAACCTAAACTAACTAAAAATCGCATGATCCAATCTATTTTGAATTGGTATGCGTCGGAGTGTTGATCGGAAGGATCACACGTCCGGATCGGTCAAGACGCACGAACCGATCGCGTTGTGGATCGTGTTGCGTGGTCAGATCGATCGACCGTGAGGCGCGAGAGCATCGCATGGATCCGCAAGGCAGATCGCATGGATCGCGTCATGCTATCTCGGCCCAATCCGCGTCCCGCTCTCGACCCGACCATCGTCCCGTCCCGCTATCATCCGAGCATCGATCGTGATCGAGAGTTGGGCCAATCTCGGATCGTGTCCCATCCGAGCATCGATCGTTGCGTGATGCGGAAGCGTGAAGATTGCGACTCGGTCGTGATCGGTTCACGTGATCAGTCGGTTCGGTTCGGTTAATGGTTCGGTTTAAAACTTATTAAAACTTAATCGTCACGGTTTAATAAACAGACTTAATAAAATTTATTAAGTTCTGGTTAAACCGGGATAAGAAATCCAAAGTCGTAAAATTGGATTTAGTGCCTAAACCAGTGGTTTTCTAATTTGATTTGGTTGGACCAAATAAATTGAGAAAATCCGGTTTAGTAAATAACCGGTTGACAATTGTGGTCATCGTAGTAATTAATTTTGGTTAGACCAATTTTAATGAACCAGACCGGTTATGTCATTTAATTGGGCAATTGGGTTATGTCTTGGACATGGACCAATTCTTGGGCCTCGGGCCAAGAAGTTAAAACAATTGGGCCAATTATTTGAGTCTTTTCTTCAGATTTAATTTAAAATTTATTTAAATAAAATTTAAAATCGATTTTAAAATTAATCTGTTTTTCCAAAATCTGAAATTAGAAAGTTTCTTAGAATAGAAGTTTCTAGATTTGCACGTTTTGGATTTTAGGAAATTTCTATAGTTAGAAAGTTTCCAATTTTAGGAAGTTTCCAATTTTAGAAAGTTTCCAAAATAGTAGGTTTCCCAAAAAGGAAAGTTTCCCAAAATAGTAATCTTCTATTTTGGAATAAAATTTTAATAAACCTACAAACCTCAAACAATATCAAGCGTTGGATGTCTTGTCCAGTCTATGTCAGCTGTCGAAGCCCATTCAATTGTACTCATGGCCTTACAGTGTGAGGGTGTCTACTTTTGCGTGGGTAAGACGGTTTGTGATTCATAAATGTCATTGGGAGTCCCAGACATTAGTGATTACATAACTGTATAGTCTGGTTTTCTTGACTAGGCCATCGGGAGTCCCGGGCCTTGAGACATCAGAGTGGATTGGGCCTCGGGCCCAGATTCACAACCAAGAGTTATATCACGGATATAATTAGCCGAGATAGGGCTTACCGATATAAGCTAAGGTTGGGTGACGGCCAGTGGCCCACTTTGATCTTAGTTATATGTGGATCTTGGAATCATTATGTTCTTTTGAGGATAACTAATGTTATTGAATATAATGCAAGATTAATCATATTGAACATATTAACTAATAACCTTTTTATCTTATATTTCAGCTATGACTACTACAAGCACTCAAAACACATTCTCAATCCGGTATGTTCTCGACAAGGAGAAGCTGACTGGAACGAACTTCCTGACGTGGTCAAGGAACTTGAGGCTGGTCCTCAAGCAGGAGAAGAAGGATTATGTCCTTCGTGATGTTGGAATTGTGTCCAGTAATCTCGGTACTGTCTCTAGAAAGTAAGAGTATGTCAATGATCAGACATAAGTCATATAATACTGGGGGTCATGATGGCTTGCTAGAGTCCGCTCATGATCTATAAGTCTTGGACTTATTGCCTTTATTATATGATCCCATATGGGTCACACGCCTAAGCTAACAGGAAAATGTGTTGGAAAGGCTTAGCAGAAGTACGGTAAAAGTGCCAGGCATTTGTCGTACTTAGAGAGAGATTAATGGGTCTGATTAAATCTAAGGGATTTAATCAGATTGGTATTTGGGCCCAAAAGCCCAAAAGGAACTAGACAAGTTTTATAAATAAAACTTAAGTCTGAGTCCCAAAAACCCTAATCCCCTGCGCCATCTCTCTCTCTCCCTGCGGCCTCCTCAGCTCGGTCTAGCAGCCTTCTTCCTGCTTGGTGTGCGTGTGTGAACCTCTGGAGGAGTTATCACTTGGTGGCTCTGCTGATCTCTGACCTGTTCTTCATATTCCGCTGCATAAAACAGGTATAAGGTGAGATCCATTATGTTTCTAAATAAGAGAACCTAGATCTGTATGTTTAGGACTGTTTAATCTGAAGAACTGAATCAGGATTAACACTAAACATTCCTTCAGTGGTATCAGAGCTATTGGTTCTGTGGTTTTTCTTGTTTAGAATCTTGTTTAGGATTGTTTAGAAGTGTTTTGAATCAATCATTGCTTGAATCTGATTTGTAAAACACTTAAGGAACAAGTTTAAAACCTAAACAAAATCGCATGGACCGATCACTAATGGATCGGTATGCGACCGAGAGTTGGCCGGTCGGATGGTTTTGATGCACGGATCGATCATGGATCGATCGCGTGATCATGGCCGATCGATCACTTGCACGCGAGGACCGTGAGATGCTCGGCTGAGACGATCGCAGGCTGCGTGACCGAGCTGATCGCATACATCGATCGCGGATCGATGGTATGGATCGATGCTTGCGTCGCGTCCTGCCCGTCCCGTTGTGACCGAGAGCCGTGCATCGTCCAGCACTGTCCCGCGTGATCGAGGCCGAGCATCGACCCGAACATCGTCCCGTCCCACGCCGTTCGTGCATCTCGTGATGCTTACGGCTGCGACTGTCCCGACTGGTTAGGGTTTTGGCGAGTAATGGTTCGGTTCGGTTTAAGGCTCGGTTTAAAATTTTATTAAAATTAAACGTCGCGGTTTAATAAACAGATTTAATAATTTTATTAAGTTCTGGTTAAACCGGGATAAGAAATCCAATGTCGAAATAATTATTGGATTTTGTGCCTAAACCAGGATTTTCTAATTTGATTTGGTTGGACCAAATAAATTGAGAAAATCCGGTTTAGTAAATAACCGGTTGACAATTGTGGTCATCGTAGTAATTAATTTTGGTTAGACCAATTTTAATGAACCAGACCGGTTATGTCATTTAATTGGACAATTGGGTTATGTCTTGGACATGGACCAATTCTTGGGCCTCGGGCCAAGAAGTTAAAACAATTGGGCCAATTATTTGAGTCTTTTCTTCAGATTAATTTAAAATTTATTTTTATAAAATTATTATAAAATCGATTTTGAATTATTAAATTTCCAAAATTTTGAAATTAGAAAGTTTCTTAAAATTGAAGTTTCTGGATTTGCATGTTTTGGATTTTAAGAAATTTCTAATGTTAGAATCAGATTAATTTAAAATTTATTTTTATAAAATTATTATAAAATCGATTTTGAATTATTAAATTTCCAAAATTTTGAAATTAGAAAGTTTCTTAAAATTGAAGTTTCTGGATTTGCATGTTTTGGATTTTAAGAAATTTCTAATGTTAGAAAGTTTCCGGTTTTAGAAAGTTTCCAATTTTAGAAAGTTTCCAAAATTAGTAGGTTTCCCAAAAAGGAAAGTTTCCCAAAATAGTAATCTTCTATTTTGGGATGAATTTTTAATAAACCTACAAACCTCAAATAATATCAAGCGTTGGATGTCTTGTCCAGTCTATGTCAGCTGTCGAAGCCCATTCAATTGTATTCATGGCCTTACAGTGTGAGGGTGTCTACTTTTGCGTGGATAAGACGGTTTGTGATTCATAAATGTCATTGGGAGTCCCAGACATTAGTGATTACATGACTGTATAGTCTGGTTTTCTTGACTAGGCCATCGGGAGTCCCGGGCCTTGAGACATCAGAGTGGATTGGGCCTCGGGCCCAGATTCACAACCAAGAGTTATATCACGGATATAATTAGCCGAGATAGGGCTTACCGATATAAGCTAAGGTTGGGTGACGGCAGTGGCCCACTTTGATCTTAGTTATATGTGGATCTTGGAATCATTATATTCTATTGAGGGTAACTTATGTTATTGAATATAATGCGTGATTAATCATATTAAATTTAATACGAGATTAATCATATTGAACATATTAACTAAAATCCTTTTATCATAATTTTCAGTTATGACTAGCACAAACAATCAAAACACTTTCTCGATCCGGTCTGTCCTTGAGATGGACAAGCTGAACGGATCAAATTTCTTGACTTGGTCGCGGAACCTGAGGCTAGTCCTCAGACAGGAGAGAAAGGACTATGTCCTTGAGAGAGCTCTCCCCGTGAGGATCGGGTCCAATGCTTCTCATGCAGTATATGATGCTTGGAATAAGCATTATAATGATGCGGTAGAAGTGCGTGGTCTGATATTGGCTACCATGGACTCAGACTTGCAGAAGCAATATGAGAACATGGAGTCGCCAATAGAGATGATCAGCAGCCTGAAATTGAAATTTCAGGAGCAGATAAGAGTGGAAAGATACCAGTTGGTTAAGTCTCTCACTAGCTGCAAGCTACCAAATGATCATCCAGTGAGTCCTCATGTCAGTAAAATGATGGGTTACATTGATAACCTGAGGAAACTGGATTATCCAGTTAGCCAAGAATTGGCAACTGAGATCATACTACAGTCACTGCCGTCAAGCTATGATAAGTTCAGAAGGAACTATATCAAGAAAGGCTTAACGAAGACGCTGACTGAACTGCATGATATGCTCAAGACAGTTGAGCCAAACGTGAAGAGTACCCTGAAAAATCTCATGAATGAGAAGGGTAGGTTTAATAAACCTAATGCTGACAAGGGTGAAGGCAAAGTTGTCCAGATTTTGAATCATGGCAAGCGTGTGTCTTCTGAGCCCGAGTCAGATACCTCTTACGTTGGTAAGTGCTGCTACTTTAAGGAGACAGGGCATTGGAAGAGAGATTGCATTAAATTCATGGAAGATGATGAGGAGTTGAAGTTGATGTATGCGACTACTTCCTCAGGTATTCATGTTATTACTTCAAGTTCTACCTTAAAGGTATTGGATACTGGTTGTGGCACTGATATTTGTGATAATATGCAGAGCCTAAGCAACAGTAGAACGTTGAAGGAAGGGCAAGTAGAACTACATGTCTGGAAGGAGCTATGGATGCTGCCTCAGCCGTAGGGTTTTCACTTGTAGATGCCTTTGAGGCTTGGTTTTATTAAGTAATTGCTACAATGTACCTGCTTTAAGCAGAGTTGTCTTTCATTTTCTTGTAAGAATTTTGAATGTTTTTCATTTTGATAAAAGACAAGTTTTTGTTCTTTTGATCTTAATGAAATATTAATTGTAGCACCCTATTCATGGAATGGGTTTTATATCTTAAACCAAAGAGTGCCTAAATGTAACATAAATACCGAATTGGTTTAAATCTGATGAATTAAACCTGATTTTTCTTGGCATAAAAGTCTTGGTCACATAAAGTAAGTCGGATTCAGAAACCCCATAGTTATGGACTTTTGGGCTCATTTGATCGAATATCTTATGAGACTTGAATTCTGCTTACTGGACCAAAAGACAAAAGGGCCCATCTTAGCCGAGCTAGAGAAAAGCCCAAAGGCTTATTGGACCTTAAACATACTCATGTATGTGGTCCGATGAGCAGTAATGCCAGAGAAAATTTCCTGTACTTCATTGTCTCTACTGATTACTTCAGTGAGTAAGACTGTGTTCATTTGATGAGACACAAGTCGGAATTCTTTGACATGTTCGAAAGAGTTCCAGAATGAGGTATAGGATCTGAATGACAGAAGTATTAAGACTCTGGATCAGATCACGAGTGAGAATACTTAAGTCATTGATTGTGTGATCATCTGAATGAGTGTGAAATCGTTTCACAGCTCATTTCTCCTGAAAACCTGAAGGTGTTTCTGTGAGAAAGAATCAGATCTTATTAGAAATGATTAAAGATGAGTCACACGAATCTTCCATGATATTATTTAAGAATAACGCTCTAAAATATCTAAGTTTACGCTGAAATAGTTCCACCAATATCAGTTGAAAGACACCGCGTAAATGTGGACTGGAATCGATCCAAATTCGTCTTTACTGAGTATTTAAAGTTGTGCTACTTCGCTGGTTGTCCTAGGGAAACCAAGGCTTGTTACTTTTACGTCCATTCTGTTTTCTAAGAAGGGAAGTTACTTTCCAAGAAGAACAGTGGGAGTAAAAGTATAACTCGAAGAAATTCGAGAAATACAGGAGGCTTCTTAACCTGTTGAGGGAGAGCAGCGGAAGGATTTACAGATTTCTGTAGAATCTACACTTGTGGAGCCTGAAGTTCGCAGATATGAAAGAATCAGTCACTAATCCGAGAGTGATTTCTCGTCATTAGTTGAACCTGATGATCATTGAAAGTTCGCATGATCTGATGATCATTGAAAGCGACGAATCTGCGAAATTCAAAGAAGCGAAAGTGAGCCCGGACTCCGAAAATTACATTTTGTGTAAGTTGGCTTCATCGATCCATTCATGGATGGAAGCAAACATATCGGAGTTGGAATCTTCGTTCTGTTGAAGAAGTCAAGGTTTTGACTTAAACAGGAACGAAATGGAACTATGCGTTTACTAATAGATAAGTGGGAGCGATGTTGCATTTCTCATATTGTATGTCGATGACATACTGATTCTCGGAAATAACGTCCCAATGCTGCAGTCGGTAAAGGACTGGCTTGGGAGTTGGTTCTATGATTGACATGGGTAAAGCCACGTAATTCTTGGATTTTGGATCTAAAGATAGAGATCCGAAAGAGCTGGTAGGACAAAGTCAGGATTCTTAAATTGACAAAGTCCTACACGTTTTCAGCATTCCAAGAAGGGTTTTATGCCAATGTCACATGGCATTACGTTAAGCGAGACACAGTGTCCTACGATAACTGCTGAGCTTAAATGCATGGATAAGATTCCATATGCGTCGGCAATTGGATCTATCATGTATGCCATGAAACGTACTTGTTTGATGTTGTTTTAATGTTAAGCAAGACAAGTAAAGACCAATCAAATCCAGCAAAGAATCACTGGATTGACGTAAAGAATATCCTAAAGTATTCAAGGAATACTAAGGAAAAATTCTTGATTTACGGAGAAAGTGAGGTGCTATAAGTCGATAGAGTCTGAAAAGCAAGTTTCCAACGGACAAAGATGATTTCCGGTCACAGTCCGGTTATATCTTGTGTCTGTCTGGCGGTGCAAGGCACTGTTGCTGACTCCATGACTTAAGCTGAACATTTCGCAGCTTGGAAAGCGGCGAAAGAGGTTGTTTTGAAAGAAGAGTTCATCACTGAACTCGATGTGATTCCCAGCATAGATGAGACTAGCTGCACATCAGAGGTCCAAACACCTTGAGGATAGGTATAACCTATTCCGTGAGATAAATGACAGAGATGTTAAGTAGATCAGCAAGTTTCAACGACTGAGAACGTTGCCAATCTATTAACGAAGCCACTCCTTAGGCCTAAGCACGAGTCGCGGACTGTTGCTGTAGGATAAGTGAAATTAAGATATAGTCTCAATTTCAGTGGGAGTTAACAAAAGGGCTTTATTTAGTTATTGATATGTTCATGTAAAACATTTTATGATGTTTATTGAAATTATTATTTCAAGATTATTTTAACTGTGATGAAATAATCGTTCCAAAGTGATATGAACCATTTTATAGGTCATCGAAGTAAGTGACTTGATCTTGAGTTATCAAAGTCATTTAGCTTGATCATGAGACCCTATATTTGATAGATGGCTTATATCATCATGTCCCTAGTCGAAGGTTGTTGAAATTGGAACACCAACAACCGGGTGAGACTAGATTGGTATGTGACTTATGACAAAGTCTCAGTGTGTCATAGATGCGCGGCATCAAAGTCAGTACATAGGTGTATGTGGGGTACATACGACCGGACTAGACCCGCTTATAAGAACTCTTCAGGATATTTATATATGTGTCATAAGAGATTCTTACTACGACTATAGAGTATAGTCCTTAGACCTGAGTTCGCATGCATGTGACTGCACATGAACTGATGCGCTTTGATCATTGTCTAACGCTGTCGTTATGCGATAGTTATAAGGACCTTGTTTGGGTGTATTATGAAATGAGTAGTTCACAGTGATGGAACAAGACGGGATTTGTCCCTCCAATATAAATGGAGCGAATATCTCTAGGCCAATCGGAGATTTGAATACTGGAAAATGCATGGCCATGCTCAAACGGACTTTCCCGAGTCGTTTGGATTGTCGGTATCAAATCAGAGTCCGATGAACAAGATTAGGCTTTATAAGGATGACACTAATCTTGCCTTATGACTAATCGAGATATTGAGACAAAAGGATTATGAATACAGAGATTCCAGTACAAGTGGGAGATTGTTGGAATTGTGTCCAGTAATCTCGGTACTGTCTCTAGAAAGTAAGAGTATGTCAATGATCAGACATAAGTCATATAATACTGGGGGTCATGATGGCTTGCTAGAGTCCGCTCATGATCTATAAGTCTTGGACTTATTGCCTTTATTATATGATCCCATATGGGTCACACGCCTAAGCTAACAGGAAAATGTGTTGGAAAGGCTTAGCAAAAGTACGGTAAAAGTGCCAGGCATTTGTCGTACTTAGAGAGAGATTAATGGGTCTGATTAAATCTAAGGGATTTAATCAGATTGGTATTTGGGCCCAAAAGCCCAAAAGGAACTAGACAAGTTTTATAAATAAAACTTAAGTCTGAGTCCCAAAAACCCTAATCCCCTGCGCCATCTCTCTCTCTCCCTGCGGCCTCCTCAGCTCGGTCTAGCAGCCTTCTTCCTGCTTGGTGTGCGTGTGTGAACCTCTGGAGGAGTTATCATTTGGTGGCTCTGCTGATCTCTGACCTGTTCTTCATATTCCGCTGCATAAAACAGGTATAAGGTGAGATCCATTATGTTTCTAAATAAGAGAACCTAGATCTGTATGTTTAGGACTGTTTAATCTGAAGAACTGAATCAGGATTAACACTAAACATTCCTTCACGTGATCCCCTCCCCGAGAGGCCTCCTAACAATGCCGCCAGGACTCTGCATAATGCTTGGGAAAAGCATTCGTCAGATGAAAATGATGTCTATTGCCTGATGTTGGCGACCATGACTGCTGAGCTGCAAATGCAGTTCGAGAGTGTGTTGTCGCCCATCGAGATAATGGCAAGCCTGAAATCGCTTTTTCAGGAGCAGGCAAGGACTGAGAGGTTCCAGACAGTTAAGAACCTCTTAGACTGTAAGTTGGCTGCAAATGCGGCAGTGAGTCCTCATGTCTTGAAGATGATGGGTTATCTCGATCATCTTCAGAAACTCGACTGCCCTATCAGCCAGGAACTTGCCTGCGACATCGTTCTGCAGTCTTTACCTGCAAGCTATGATCAGTTCATCCTGAACTTCAATATGCATGGCTTGAGTAAGACATTGCCTGAGCTTCACGGAATGCTCAAGACTGCAGAGCCCAACTTGAGGAAAGCCAAGGACCCCAATGTGCTTATGGTGCAAAAGGGCAAGGGCTTTAAGAAATCCTCTGCCAAGGACAAGGGAAAGGCTAAGGCTGTTCAAGTCTCGGACAAGGACACGCCAAAGTCCAAGCCCAAATCCAAGGCTGGGCCTACTGACATATGCAGGTTCTGTAAAGAACCAGGGCATTGGAGGAGAGAATGTAAGAAATTCCTGGAAGGTCTAAAGGAATTGAAGAAGAAGACTCTCGAGACTTCTTCATCAGGTATTTTTGTTATAGAAGTTAATACAACTACTTCTGATAATACCTCATGGGTTATGGATACTGGTTGTGGGGCTCATATTTGTACTAATATGCAGGCACTCAGCAACAGTAGGAGGCTGAAGCAAGGACAAGTGGAGCTACGAGTTGGGAATGGAGCGAAAGTTCCTGCACTAGCTGTAGGCACATACTTGTTGTCTTTACCTTCGGGATTGGTTTTAGAACTCAATAATTGTTATTTTGTACCTGCGATAAGCAGAAATATTATTTCAATTTCATTGTTGGATTTGGAAGGTTATGATTTTTCAGTTAAGAATAAATTATGTTCCTTCAATCGCAACAATTTGTTCTATGGTTGTGCCCCTCTTATGAATGGGCTTTACATACTTGATCAATCCGCGCCAATTTATAACATTAATACCAAACGGTTCAAACCTAATGAGGAGAACCGAACGTTTCTATGGCATTGTCGTTTAGGGCACATCAGTGAGAAACGCATTAAGAGGCTCCATTCGAATGGACTTCTTGGCTCATTTGACTTTGAGTCATGTGAGAAATGTGAATCCTGTCTGATGGGCAAAATGACGCGAGCCCCCTTTAATAAACCTAACGAGAGGGCCAGTGACTTATTGGGCTTGATACACACTGATGTGTGTGGCCCAATGTCCACAAATGCAAGAGGAAACTATCAGTACTTCATTACCTTCACTGATGATTTCAGTAGGTATGGATATGTTTATTTAATGAAACATAAGTCTGAATCGTTTGAGAAATTCAGAGAATTCCAAAATGAAGTACAAAACCAACTTGGCAAAAGCATTAAGGCTCTTCGGTCCGACCGAGGAGGAGAATACTTAAGCCAAGAATTCAGTGATCATCTGAGAGAGTGTGGGATCGTATCCCAACTCACTCCTCCTGGAACACCTCAATTGAATGGTGTGTCTGAAAGGAGGAATCGGACCTTATTGGATATGGTTCGGTCTATGATGAGTCACACAGACCTTCCAATATCCCTTTGGGGATATGCTCTGCTAACAGCAGTGTTCACTCTAAATAGAGCGCCATCAAAAGCAGTAGCAAAGACACCATATGAACTATGGACTGGAGAAGCTCCAGTGCTGTCTTATCTTAGAATTTGGGGTTGTGAAGCCTATGTCAAGAGATTGATCTCTGACAAGCTTACACCAAAGTCTGATAAATGCTACTTCATTGGTTATCCGAAGGAAACCAAGGCTTATTACTTCTATCTACGATCCGAGAACAAGATCTTTGTTGCCCGGGATTGTAATTTTCTTGAGAGGGAGTTTCTCTCTAAGAAAGACAGTGGGAGTAAGGTACTGCTTGAAGAAATTCAAGATGAGCAGGATACTGCTCAACCTGAAGAGGAAGAGCAGCAGGAGGACCTACAAGAAATTGTAGAGCCTGAACCTGTAGTACCTGAAGTTCGAAGATCCGGGAGGATCCGTCACGAACCCGAGAGATATCAAGGATTCCTCGTGACTAACTGTCATGATCTTCTGATCATTGATGGTGATGAACCATCGAACTTCAATCAAGCCATGATGGGCCCAGATTCCTCTAAGTGGCGTAAGGCCACTGATTCCGAAATGGACTCCATGTCGGTCAACCAAGTGTTTTCGTTGGTTGACTTACCCGCTGGTGTAAAAGCCATCGAGTGCAAATGGATCTTCAAGAAGAAGATTGACGTGGATGGAAATGTCCAGATTTATAAAGCCAGGTTGGTGGCAAAAGGTTTCAGACAAGTTCACGGTGTGGATTATGATGAAACAAGTGGCTATGATGAAATCTATTCGGATTCTACTAGCAACTGCAGCCTTTCATGATTATGAAATTTGGCAGATGGACGTGAAAACCGCCTTCCTGAATGGTATTCTGGAAGAGGATGTGTATATGACACAACCTGACGGTTACATAGATCCAAAGAATGCTGGGAAAGTATGCAAGCTTCATAAATCCATTTATGGATTGAAGCAAGCATCGAGGAGCTGGAATCTTCGTTTTGATGAAGCGATCAAGCAATTTGACTTCATCAGAAACGAAGAAGAACAATGCGTGTATAAGAAAACTAGTGGGAGCAAGATAGTATTTCTTATTTTGTATGTCGATGACATACTGCTTCTCGGAAACGACGTACCAATGCTAAAGTCGGTAAAGGACTGGCTTGGAAGTTGTTTTTCCATGAAAGACATGGGTGAAGCCGCATACGTTCTTGGAATCAGGATCTATCGGGATAGATCTAGAAGGCTGATAGGCTTGTGTCAAGATTCATACATTGACAAAGTCCTGCATAGATTCAGCATGACAGATTCCAAGAAGGGCTTCACGCCAATGGTACATGGCACAACGCTAAGCAAGAAGCAGAGCCCTACGACGGCTGCTGAGCTTGAGCGCATGAAGAATATTCCTTATGCATCTGCAACCAGAATATTGATATCGAATGCATATCAAATATGCATTCACTAGATCATTACATTAATGATCAACCTCGTCTTTAACGTCCAGTTTGCTTAGGTGTGTGACCCTGTAGGATCATATAACACTAGCAATGAGTTCTCAACTCATTGATCATAAGTGGCTTCTAGCAAAGCGTTATGACTACCTAGTGTCATGTGATTGTCTCATCTCGACAATACGACTTTCACTTAGAGTAAGTACAATAGATTTCAGGACATTCCCAACAAATCTACCTCATCCTTTAGACCCAAGAAGACTACTCAATAATCAAGTTATTCATAAAAACCTATAGAGATAAAGATAGAAAAATGATTAGGGAAATAAAACAAGAAGGGACTAAGAAAATAGGAAGAAGTACTTCTTAAATCATAAAAGAAATTTTAACGAAAGTTTTATATCTAAAAATAGCAACAAAGAACTTAGGAGAAGAGAAATGACCCAAAATTAGGTTATATACATATATATATGGGGTCGAAGAGGTCTTTGTGCATGGAAAGGAGACGGTCGCGGTCTATCCAAGCCGCGAAATCTGAGCCGCGGCGAAGATTGCAGGCCGTCCGGACCAGTATGGCTGGAATGCTGAAGTTCATGGTCGAATGGAGTCCTGGTTTGAGGAGTGTGTCACGGTCGGATCCAGAATGGTGTGGGTCGACCGGTATGAGCAGGAGCGCATGAAACTTGGCAGGTGGTGGCGGGTGGTCCAGGATGTTATGCCCGACCATGATGAATATCACGGGCCGTCCCGTCTGGTATGTGCAATCCGTTCGAATCCCTTTAAAGGTCTTAGTTCAAGTGGATGCAGCGGGCGATCTGGGCCGGTATTGCTGAACCACAAAGTTGGCCGCAGTGAGCACATGCCATGATGCGCCAGTCTTGAGACATCCTGGTCTGATGAAGACTTAGCTCGGGCTGATGATGGCGAGTGTACCCGAATGGTATGTGTGGGATGTCGTGGTAGCCGCGGTTTGTTGAGAATGTTGAGCGTGGAACATGGCAGGTTTGCTCGGGTTTGTTGTACTTGATCTTCAATAGCTCGGATATTCCTTCTTCATGATTGCAAATTCTAAAGACTCCTCCAAAACTCCAAAATCACCTAATAAAAACTCCAAAACACACAAAATATGCAAAACTCTATTCTAGATTCACTTAATTCTAAATGAATGATTTCCTAAATAAATGAATATGAATGGATGAAAAAGACACCAATACCATGAAAATTATGATGCTAAAACATGCCTAAATATGACTCATCAATTCCCCTAAGATTCCCTTTTTCCTATTCGCTAGCAAAAGAACTCAAAGCAAGATAAAAGAAAGGTTTTTAAAGGTGATAGCTCAAAGGTCACAAAAAAAATCATCAAGTGAAGATGGAATCAAGGTCTAGACATGAAATTAAGAGCTACAAACAAGTTCATTGTACTTCAAAAAAGTTAGTCACGCTCATCAACACACACGTCAAGCTCAAATCCCAACTTACACATAAATTCCTATCATATATCCCTTTGAAATCCACTACATTTTTTGGTGAATCATGATTGTGAAAATCAAGTGGACACATTTGGCTAAGGGAAGAAGGTCTTGAGATGAAGATGATCTCAATTTATTTGTGGGTTATTATGATCAAAATATCCCTCAAGAAAAGGATGAACGTACGCAAAATGCTAAAAGTAAAGAACAAACTATGCATACAAAGATAAACTTCCATCTACTCAATTCCCAAGAATATTACTAACTCAAATTTCAATCCCAAGAAGTTCTCATCCTTCTCTACCCTTTCACAAGAAAATTTGACTTCCTAAACAATAAAACACAATCATATTCTTCTCTTTTAAGTATTTATGAGACTTTTGTTTTTAATTCTTCATCTAGGGTGGGTCTAAACTATTTTTATTTTACTATAACTTTTTCTTTTCTAGTCTTTTTCCTTTTCTTTTCATATTTGAGCCTTTGGCTTCTGTTTTTTCTTTTCCTTTCTAAAGACCTTCTATTCTTTTGATTAGAGGTATTTATACTTATTTTTCCACCATAAAACTCTTTTGCTTTCTCCTATTCTTCTCCTAAACTTTCCAAATGATTCCTACTGCTTTCCTTACTTCCCATATCCCCAAACTTAGATTCTATCCTATGCTAAGTCAAAATGATGCAAGGCTAGCTTCTTCATGGAAGAGCACCTTTATAATTTAAACTCAACAATTTTTTCTTAATTGATCCGAAATGGGCCTAACAGCTCTCAATAAAGTGTTTTATGCTTGAAAGTAGAATTGAGTAAAGGTGTGGAAGCTACTTGAACTAACAAGAGAGTGGCAACAGGACACTACAAGAAATATAGGTATTGATAGCAGATCATGATAGCACGACTTCACAAACTGCTATTAAAAGTGGCAAGTTGATATACCAACTCTATTATAGCATTCAACTATGCTAGGAAAGATTACTACGGATTTTTATTAAGAGAGAAGACAAAACCAATTACTATCTCCGTAACTCTTATGCCCGCTAAAAACTTAGTGAAAAAATCACTTTGGCACCAAATAAAAGAAATTTGTGGAAATTTTGTTTAAGTCTATTTTCACATTACAACTCATAATCCGACAAAAAAAGACAATACACGTCTCTCTCTCTTCTCAGTTTCTCTCCCCTCTCACTAGACTGTTTGACGCTTAACCACCGTTCCGGCCATCGGCGTAGGATGTTGCTTCGTCGACGGTCTGGTTACTTTTTTTTTTGATCACTCGATGCTGAAGCCCACCTTCCACATTCACGTACTCCACAAGCCCACCTTATGCTGAAGCCCACCTTCCATGCTCATAACGCCTCCATTAGCCGCCTTTAGCTTCGCCAAAAACCTTCTCTGTATCCATATATCATAAGCAGAGTGTTCAACGACATTTCCTTGCTTTTCTTCTAGGTTTTTAATAAGTCCAATTAATATCGGTGGTCTCTTCCTGCTTGTAGCCGGAATCTTCGATCTTTTCCATGGGGATTTTCATCACGTTGCCATTTTTTTCTTTCTCCCTTTCTTCTGAGACACCGTATTGTCGTTGGTTCGACGGCCCGATCGAGTGAACGGGCTCGACTGGTATGTCCTTGTCCTTCGATTTAATCCATCCTTGGATTAATCTTCAATAAAACGCATAGAGATTGGTTGTGGTGAAGCAACGGTGAAAGCAGATGATTTTCTATGAAGTGGATCGATGATGATTTAGATGGAAGAGTGATAGATTCCGAGGTAGAACGTCGAACCGGGATAGCTCAGACAACGAGGAACCACTTGGACCGCAGCTGGATCAAGAAGAAACCGAGGTTGCCCCAGCCGACCGCGCTGACAGCACGGCCGTGTACCGTATCGACCCGACGCAACCAGAAATGGAGCTACGCTTGGAACCGCGACCAGGCGACCGATTCTCATGACCCAGACGATCTCTTTCCCGACCCAAATCTCATTTTAAGACTAATGATCGAGACAAAAATGCTTTGGTCCGAGCCGAATCATCTGTGGATCGGAACACTACCATTTTGGCCCGATACGCGTCCAAGACTGAACCAACTTCAAGTTCTCTCGACCCGTTCGACTTTTCTTCCGACCAAATTTCAAAGGAACGTGCCAAAGGACTAAGGATGAAGATTGGACGAGAGATTTCACAAATGGCTCGACCCGAACATGAGTTACCGACGGAAGCGTTCGTGTGCATGATCTGGGCCGATCCATGACCGGACCACACCAAGGAAGGAAAAGCAGCCGATGAGTCACTCTAAGGAATTCGCTGGATTCTAAGAGTTCTTTGACTCATATTTATTTTAGTCTTTGGTCTTAGTTATATTTTCTAGGAATTTATTACCACAAGACTAGTCTCTTTATCTTCTAGATTTCTTATAAGTACCAAACTCTCAATTCATTTTGAATACAATCGATTTTCATCTTCTTTTTGAGAGTACACTCTTTGTTCTTGATTGAACATCTTTCGATTCTTGGCAAGGGTTACTTCTAAGCATCAAACCTTCTTAGAATTTCGAGGTTAAGGGTTACTTCTTCGATTTCTTTGAAGTGGGGAATACCAAAGGCCTTCCGCAACCTTTGACGGTCTCCATCGATCTACCACTGATCCGTGATCAGCCTATCCTTCGATCCATCAAAGAGTCAAATCCTATCCGGGAATCCATTAAAGAGATTGGCAGAGAGATGAAGTCAAAGCGGAGAAAGCATTTTTCAAGTGACCGGATAATTTTCTGATGGTATGCATGACGGATTTTTCTCGCGACGCGTGGCTCTTAAAGTTTTGAAACACATTTGTGTCGATCCCATCAATTTGTCGTTTTGGTTTCACTATACATGGGCCATCTAGCCCAATTGCTTTGTTGTAGATTTCTATTCTTCTTCTCGTCCTCTGTAACAACTTGTGATAAAGGAAAAGAACATGATTGCTTAAATCCAAATCCAAATAACAATATAGATTCCAATGTTCAATACAAACACTGAATCCCTACCCAAAGCACCAAGAATCTTGAATACAGAAGGATTCCAAATGACAATTAAGCGAAGAACTGTTTTACAGAGAGAAGATGAAGAAGAAATGTAACAAACTTTTGAATATATTTTCGAATGAATTTAATTTTTGACTTTTCAATGATATAAACTCCCTCTCTTCTGTTAGTCTGTTGACGTGGCCGTGTTGACGTGGCAACACTCTTATTCCTATATCAAATCCTCCCTCTTCAAGAACCTTTTCCACAAGGTTGAAAGGATGAAAACTTCTTCTGAATGTCATATAAGAACTCCCAAGTTGCCTCATCAACCGGTCGATGCAGCTATTTCACCAACACCATAGTAGCTGCACGACCTTGTCTTCTGACCATCTTCCTCTCAATAACATACTTTGGTGCTTTGATCAATACATCAGCAATGACAGAAGGAAGGTTGGTAGATACAACAACAGAACCAACAACTTCCTTTAACCGAGAAACATGGAACACTGAATGGATTTGTGAATGAGCTGGAAGCGCCAACTTGTAGGCTACTACGCCACATTTATCAATGATCTTGTAGGGTCCAAAGTATTTAGGTGAAAGCTTCTGATTAGAGCGTAAGACCATCGGCTTCTGTC
Organism: Orychophragmus violaceus; assembly: GCA_030180135.1. Classification (NCBI taxonomy): domain Eukaryota; kingdom Viridiplantae; phylum Streptophyta; class Magnoliopsida; order Brassicales; family Brassicaceae; genus Orychophragmus; species Orychophragmus violaceus. The sequence continues at coordinate 31,655,061 of CM058233.1, forward strand.
GATATGGTTGAAGCTTAACGTAGATCCAATCACCAATACTCAGCTCACGTTCAGTGCGATGTTGATCAGAAAAATGTTGCAGACGATGCTGAGCATGTGATATGTCAAATCTTAATCCCTATTTCTAACTGCAAGTGCATAGTATCGAACGATGTAGTATCTAGGGTATTGAATCCACAGAGACTCAAGTTTCACACGATAGATTATGAGTAGTCGAATTAAGCTAAGCGAAGCAGGTGAAAGCAGTGAACAAAACAAGTAAAGTAAACGGTGTGTGATCAATAAACGAAGGCGTCAGGTTTCAGAAAGTTCTCAGGACATGAGATAACAATCAATCAAGATTCAATCTATTAGCGTTCTTGAACTAGAATCACAGAACTATAACTAACCAGCTTTCTCTGCGATAGTCATCTATCTAATAACCTAGTAAGCCAACTCTCGTTGCGAATCCTAGAGTTCTAAACATGCATTTTCAGGTTCTTTCGTTCACAAATTCTCTAAGGCAAATCTCTTTGCGAATAAGTAATTTTCTCAGCTATGTTCTTTTCTAATTAATTAACCAACTCTCGCTGCGCTAATCAGTCTGATATCAATAATCTAAATGGCCAGTTCAAATTAAGCATTAAGAACAACTTAGATAAAGAACTAGATGATGAATCCTAATTAATCAATTATTCTAACATTCCTTAAAATCCTTAGCGAGAATCGCTAAACCTAACAAGTGATCTACTCAGAAATGGCATTCATAACAAAGAGATAATCAAAATAGATATCATATAAAATCTAAAAGAATAAGAACAGGGGTTCGAAATCTCTTCTCTCTCGAGAACAAGACCAGCCCCAAATCTCCTAATCTCTGATAAATTAAAGGGTAACCTAAACAATGGCTTAAGAACCCTAATATAAAGTTAAAACACGATTTGGGCTTCATTGTAATTATGATAAACTTCTGGGCTAGATTGCAATTCTTCAAAATATTCATTAAATCGGCGAAAGTCTCCTGATCACGGTATGTGTCGACCGACACCAAAGGAGTGTCGATCGACACCATCCTCAGATAATCATACCGACTACAAGAAAAGAACGTTTTTGCGAGTGCAACCTGTGACTATATTTGTAGTCGTAACCTTTTGCGACTATTTGGAGACACATTTGCGACTAATTTGCGACTACAAATATATAGTCGTCTATTAGTCGCTAATATACGACCAAAAATGATTGTCGTCAATTTAGTCGCCAATTTAAGACTGATTATGGACTATTGTCGAGACCGAAAATAATAGTCGCAGTGTAGTTAGTAATTTGGCGACTACTATGCGTCTGATGTGAAGGGTCGTATAAAAGTCGCAAATGAGTCACTATGTGGGCGACTAATTTGCTACTCCTCGTATAGTTGTAACAAAGTCATTAATTTTTCGCTATTATTACGAATAATATGCGACTCGTTACTCATGTCACAAAGTAGTCTGGTATGAGTCATATCATATAGTATGTTATTGATTTAATAATATAAGATAATAAAAAGTAGTCAGATTCAAATAATTATAAGATAATAAAAATTATCAATAGCGGTTAAGGCCCAAATATATTAAAAAAAACCAAGAGTTGTCTTTTTTTTGGTTTTACTCATATCTTTTAGAAACTATAAAGACTCTTGTCCTAGACGATTCATATTCTACTGTTTACCGAAAAAGTACTTGCTTTCTAGATTTTGTGCGCATCGTGGAGAATCAAACATGTCTCTTCAGATTATCTGAAGAGTTTTTTTAGATCAACAATGTCCCATCTCTTTTGGATGTAAAAGTTTTCCTCCTGCGTGTATGGATGTGTGTTTCTTCCGTTGGAGATCCTAAAATGCCAATGATTTTAATCGATGAAGAGGTAATATATCTTTCCATTTTTCGTTTCTTATCTTTTTTTATTCTTGCATATTTTATTGAGCGAATCATTTTTTGGATTTAGGGTATCAAGATAGAGTCAATTGTTTATGCCTCCGATGTTTTTTTGATTAACCTGGGGGTATCCCGAGCCTATGGAAGGGCTCAGACTAATCCCCAAGGGGAGGTGCAGCCCATGGATAGACCCTCTCTCCGGGTATTCAAATGGGCCCCTAAAGTAAGGCCCATATCCATGTGGGTGTCCTTAAACAAATGTGACTTAGTTTCGCATGGAAGGAGGATCGAACCCGGAACGTGTTAGCGTCCAAGACCCGTCCTCAACCACTTGACCACAAGAGCTTGGACAAGCCTCTGATGTTGATAGATTATGTTGGTTAACTTGGTTTGAGGATCGTTGGTTCAACCTTACAAATCCTCAAGTATTTTTTCACCACAATATCTTTCCTTGACTCCTCACAACTTCAAGCTGGTTTTCACACCAAAGACATATTTCTGTGTGACTTACCATAGTATTCCAGATGTTCGTGTTATGGTTTGAACATCTATTACAAATATATTCACTACAAGAAAAACATGTATTAATTTCACTCAAAAAATGCTATATAATAATACGATAGCGTTTAATTAAACGCTCTATCATCGCCCGCGATAAAAAGTTTGGCACTTAAGATAGTGTTTTTTCTAAATGCTATGAACTGTATTTTTAAGATAGTGTTTTATTGTCTGCAATAGGTTAAACTACAATAGCGTTTTAATGTTTGCAATAGGTTAATCTACAATAGCATTTATGCAGTATTATGAATTAGCTATATAATAGCATTATGTAAATGTCATTTATATATATTTTTGTTCATCATGTATAGATGATATTTACATATTTTATTTTTTTACCCTAAATTTTTGAAAATATTAATTTAATTTAAATATATTTAATTTAAAAATAAAATTCTAATTAATTTATAAATCAAATATAAAATACATAGTTTAAATAAAATACAAAATCTATATTATTAAAACAGGTGACTCATTTAGAAAATAACCTTTAGTGTTATATTACGATTTATGCCACTGTATTTAATAAAAAAAATTTGGATTTCATTAAGGGTATTTTGGAATTAATATGTGGGGCACAATAAATATTCTCTAATTAATGATTTTGTTCAAAAATATATTCATAATATCTTTTAATATTTTTTTATTTTAAATAATAATTAAAAAATATTTGTGGTAAAAATATATTTATATTTCGAGATTAGAAAATATATTTATATTTTAAAATTAGAGAATATATATATATATATATATATATGTATATAACAGGTGAGTCTTTTATTTTTAAATTTAATAAAAATTAAATATTAATTTCGAATTTATTATTAAAACTATTATAAAATAATTTTAATTTTATTTAATTATAAATATTCTCTATTTATGATTTTAATAAAAATATATTTTCACAATTTGCACAATATCTTTTAGTATCTTATTCTTAATTAAAAAGAAATATGTATATATATATATATATATATATATTATAGCAAAATTTTTGAAAATATTTTTAACTTCTTAATTCAAGAAAAAATAATTACTGAATTCATACTTATTACTAAAATTGATTAAAAATAATTTTAATTACATTTTTATCTGTTAAATTGACATAAAATATTTGTATTTAGACCATTACAAAACATAAAACAAATTGATAATAGATTAACCGGTTTCAATTATCTATACTATTAAAAATAAATTTTGACTACTAGAAGACGGGTTAAAAAATATATTAACTAATTTCAATTGATATATTCTTACGGCTCTCCTATTACATGTGTCTGTGTAACCGTTCCCTGCCAAAAGGCGATTTTCCAGACGAAAGTTTCAGAGGCCTTCTTTCATTCTCTTCTTCTCCGGCCGGCGTCGCTCCGGCGCCGGTCGTGTACTCCTTTTCTTTATTTTTCTTCTGTTTGTACAGTAGATTCTCTAAATAAATTTCCATAAAATTCTGGTGCAAATTCTTTAATTTATGATGAAGAATATCAAATCGATTTGTTTTTCTAATCTCTTGATGGTAACTGTAACTCCATTGTTATCACTGCTATGTCTCGTGGAAGGATCCAGATGGGCTCTGCGTCAGATAGAAGTGGTGGGATTTCATAATCATGAAGGGATTTATGCACACTACTCTATGCAAACCGAATACGGTAATTCACCCCATCTCGTATATTGTTACTCCGATACACACAAGTCAATTCCATGGAATTGTGATGTCCTTCGTAGAAGGTTTATTTCCGGTACGTTCAATCACTGCCGGTGGAATTTCCGGTTATCAACCGGTAAATGTCCTTTTACCCATTGGTATAAAGGTTTCACTTGGATTTTTGATCCCGGAATTCATGGAGTAACGAGTTTGATTGAAGAAATCAAAAGTTTCAGAGATCGGATGGAGGTATGGTTCTTAAAGGAACATGAAGGATTCTTATCAGAATCATCAAGTCTATTGGTTTCAGCGAAACAACAAGATTCAGAAGCATCTTGGACAACATTCAATATACATTTCCGAGTTAAAATAATGTCATGGACATTTTGGAGTTTCAACAGTAAGTTGATAGCCAACAGCAAGTGCATGAAAGGGGGACATAACAGAAATTTTCTGTTAGCCTATAAGACTTCCATCTGGAAAGCATAGTTACTCTCCACTCTTTCATCGAAATTGTTTCAATTTCATATATTTGGTTTAACGGTTGTGTTAAGATTATTTTTGTATCTTGTAAACTTTTTATGATATCAATATATTTGATTTGTCGAAAAAAAAATATTCTTAATTTAATAAAATATTAAAATTATTCAATATTTATACTATTGAAAAATATGATGAGTTTAACTACAATTGACGTTTTTACGATGACAGTTTTTAAATTATTGTTTTATCAATTTTCAAAATAGTTAGACTACTATAACAATCGTTGAAATATAGATTAATTTATTTTGATTATAAAAATACTTTTAAAGATTTATGTTCATTGGGAGATAATTTAAAAAGATAAATTAACCGATTTTAATTGATATATTCTTAATTTTATAAAATATTAATCTTTTTATTAATTTATATTCACGTGTTAAAACTATGCTAATTAAAACAAACAATTATATATATATATAACAACTTATATTACTAAGATTGCATTCTAGACAAAGATATTGATTTTAAAAACTTTTTAGTAATGAAATAACGGATTGAACTAAGTTAAAATTAACTTAAATAAAAAAAATTAACCGATTTTAGTTATTCATATTATTAAAAATAATTTTGGACTACTAGAAGACGGGTTAAAAATAATTTTATATTCACGTGTTAAAACTATACTATTTGAAACAAGCAGTTACATGTACACAATTAAATCAAAAACCTAGCAGATCAAATATAACATCTTATATTATTAAAATTGCATTCTATAAAAAGATTATTGATTTTAGTGACTTTTTGAAATGAAATAATGAGTTGAAATAAGTTATAATTAACTTAAATAAAAAATTATCAAATAAAATATAACTTAAGACGGGTTAAAAATATAACTTAAGACATGTTAAAAAAATAACCGATTTCAATTATCCATACTATTAAAAATAAATTTTGACTATTAGAAGACATGTTAAAAATATACATTAACTAATTTCAATTGATTTTAGCAATAAAATAATGAGTTGAATTAAGATAAAATTAATTTAAATCAAAAATTATCAAATAAAATACACAAACGTTTTTAGAGTAATAAGGTTAGCTAAAGATCTACTAAAAATAACAATGAGTCACGAATACTAAAAATATAATAAAACAATATGAAGAAAAAAATCTCACGATTAACATCATATCATCATATTTTCCACTTAATATATATATTGGAGTAAATAGTTATTAAATTTATTTTATAAAAATATAAATTTAAGATAATAAATATTTAGAAAAACTTAAATCCGCGCTTCTTTAGCGCGGGTCAAAATCCAATAGATAGTTTAAAGGTGAACTTAAAAATTACATAAGTTGCAAAATACATAATTTTCTCTTCTCCATCTTCCGTAGGTGCTTCTCCAATACGACTCAAAGCATTGGCCGTAATAGTGCTAGGTTATTCTGAGATCCAAGATGTAAGCATCACATAATCCTGGGCATGGTGGTATGTAAATCCTCTCTCACAAATCACCAAAACAGTACAAGAATTACTCCAAAAACAAAGTTCACATTCACAAAACGTAAAATCTTACATGTATTGCAGTGTCAACAAGACTAGAAAGCTGACTATACAGCTTCATCCAAATTCCTTTCTTCCCCTGCAAATCCATGTCCCAAAGACTAAAAAAGCTCATGAGGCAGCTTTTGGGATTTAAGGTGGATCATATTAAAAAGAAACATTGAAAGGCTTAGTCTGAAGTGTGTCTTCTTATACCTGAACCTTCCATGCCATAAGCGAAACGTCAAGCCTTGCATCAAAATCTTGAGCAGTCATGGGTTCCATTTTCATCAATCACCTATATATATATATACATAAAACAAAACAAGAAGAAGCAAAAACTCAACCTTTAGATGATTAGAACACAAAGTTCAACGAAGATGTTTATATGAGAATTACAGGAGGGTTCTGCGAATGCAAATAGTTCAAGCCTTTAAGAATCTGCCTTGCCCAGTTCTTGATAGCCTTAGGACCAACTTTCCTATGCTTCTTACGATATCTTCACATCGAATAGAATTGTGTCAACCAATGAGATGAAAAACAGAGAAAAGAAACGAACTGAGAGGATACTTACAGCCTCAGACTACCAGATGTGAAAAGCTCAGTGATCATGTTAATAGTCTTGTTGTTTTCGTCGACCAAAGAGTTAAAGAGTTTGATGATGTTTTCATGTTTAAGCGCTTTTAGTAGATGAACTTCAGAATATAGCATTTCAAGCTGACCAGGCATCTGCATTACATCTTCAATGCTCACAAGGTTCCAAGCAACTTCAATTCCGTCTACTTGGTCAAACGCCTTATATCTGATTCATTGCAAGCTCCCCTCCCAAGGACATCATCAGACTGAAGGATGGAAAACAAAAGAATCGGTCACTATTTTGTTTCCCACCATAAATGAAAACATACTCATACAACAAGATCTCAAGATAGATTATTGCAGATATATGTGTATACAATTTAATAAATGAGACACATAACAACACCATACGATCAAGCTCATTAGGTGGCAGGTCGAATGCTCAAAATCTAATCAATCAACAATAACCAAACGAGACTGAATGTTGTTCATGAAACAACAAAAGCGATTGAGTGATTATATCCGAGGATAATAATTTAATGGGTGGGGGAATCATAGAGACGTACCCTAATGTAGCGGCCAGTTGGATCTTTCTCGGCGAAGTCAGCTTCTTCCATCCCCTAACCCTACATTTGCATCAACTATATGTTGAATTCCTTTTTAGATGCTCTTAGATTCTCCTAGCTGCACAATCACAAGACCCATCATTTATAATCGTAGATACAAAATTCAACTAAGATGTTTATATAAAACTCTATTAAGCAGGAAAATCAATAAAACTTCAAATCGACTTCAAACTACTTATCTAAACAAACCCAGACTACAAGGACTTCAGACCTCATCGTCTTCCTCGAATCCGACCCGAGGGTGAAAAATCCCAGATTAGAGAGAGAAAGAGATGAAGAGAGGAGTCTCAGACTGAAGAACATAAATGATTTGAGAGACATCAGAGAAATCAATTGAAGGATCGGTTTGACGAGAGCAAGCTGGAAATGGCCACATTTCTTGACGAGAGCAAGCCGGACAGAGATTAAGAGAGGAGTAGTCTCAAATTGAAGATTATAAATGGTTTTTTGGTCGAAGACCCAAAACCTAGAGGCCAATAGTTTAAGAGAGGAAGACCAATTCGCCGCTTTGAACCGCCAAAATGAAAAGTAATTTGCGGTTAACCAAGCCAAAATGAAAATTTGAGCGGTTCATGTTTTTTGTTTTGTTGGCGGCTGTTTATTTTTATTTTTAACTAAAATCATAAAATATTTTAGCTAATCCTCAAATTTAATTAATCCTATTTTTTAGTCATATTAATCCTAAAATTTATTTAATCCTACTAATCCTAAAAGTTTGGTTAGACATTAAATTTATTTTGTTTAGAAAAAATTAAACATCAGTTTTTAAAATTAGCGTTAGAACCACAAATTATTAAAATATTATGTATTTTTTTAGAACAAACATATATTCATTATAAAAATCATAAAGTCTAAATTTTATTTGATTTTCTAATGTTATATGACAAATAAAAAAACTTTGAAGTGTTTGGGATATTAAAATATAGGTTTAATGTTTGGGATATTGGAATATAGGTTTAGGATTTAAGACATTTTAGTAGATGTTTAGGGTTTATGGTATTAAAATATAGGGTTTATGTAAAGTTAGTGAGGAGATTTCAAAACCCTAAACCTATACTACAATGTCCTAAACTCTAAATAAAATATTTCAAAACTTCTATATATATCTGCAGTTATATCTTTGCAATACCTTTATAACCATGAACTAGAAAAATTATTTATGTATTATAACCCTCCAATACCCTAAACCTTTACAATTATATCTTAAACCTTATACAATTATATATTAACCTTATACTTTAAACTCTAAACTTTATACCCTAAACTATATACCCTAAACTAATCAAACCCTTATTCTCCAATACCATAACTCTAATCTTGCAATACCCTAAACATTAAACCCTAAAAATCATCAAGACTTAATATTATGAGATAATATTTTTATATTTCATTTTTAGTTAAAAATTACAAATAAATTAATTGTATTTCATACCCTAAACTAGAGGTGTCAAATCGGGCCGCCCGCGTCCAAATGGCCCGACCCGTTGCGGTCAAGGTTTTCATTAGGACCGTGCGGTTCAGCCCGTCGCGGGCGGCGGTCCATAAAACAATGTTCAATCTCGCCCCGCTGATATTTTGCGGTTTTGCGGTCCGCCCGCGGGTCTAAAAGTATTTGCATAAAGTCTGTCAGAGTTCTGCCATCCAACCCGTGAGAGCTCCACCTGCAATGCTCCATTAAAGTATGTTTTTCCAGTGCCTTCTCTCTCTTAGCTGTGAAAGCAAAACCTTCCCGGTCAGATTATGCGAATGGAACTTTTCAAGCTATCAACCTTTCTAACAGAACCAAAAACAGATCTATATTGTGTTCTTACTGAAAATAAGCTATCTAACATAATTTTTTGGATTTTTATATGTTGGAGACATGACAGTTCTGAATGGTGATAAAGTAGTAATTTAACAACAAATCAGATTGAAGTTTCTCGTGTGAGAACAAGACGAAAGTTGAGAAATTCCAGAACCATGAAAAGTAAAATTGAAAACTAACCAAATCGTTCTTTTTGCTCTCCAACTTCTGTAGCAAAACATACTTCATGGCCTCTGTATATGCTCCATCTATACCATTCCCATCAGGCTGGATCACAGATTCACCATAGCTTTTGTAATGCCTTTTATCCAGAGAAAATTGTGCAGATGTAAAATCACAAAAACACATTCAGAAAAGGACCTAAATCACAAGAAGCTTATTTCAATTGCCTAAACTCAAAAGCTTATTTCAATTATTAACTCTACAAACTCTATAAGTGCAGTAAACTGGTGAACACTTTAAAGACTTATCAACAATCCACCTGAGTTGTGGAGTGAAAACCTTCGTTAATGTGACATGTTCTACAATTTGAGGAAATGCAAAAAAATCAGAGATCAACAAGAGGCACATGCTCACTTGAGAAAAATGTCACCTAAACGAATGCACAAACAGTCATCGCTTACAATCGACCATTTTAAAACACAGTTGTGGTTTATTCTAAGTCTCAAAAATTTGACAAAACTGTTGAAATGCTACTAGTCTTATTTGAAGAAAATGTAGAGTATATCAGAAACTATCAAAAAGACAAACATTATCAAGCGAGCGAGACCCATTCCAGAATAGGAGTGCTTCTTCAAATACAGTATAAATTAGCACTTCTCTTCAGGCTGCACCAACAATTTTAAAGTATTTGTTGAATCAAATTTAGAATTATCAAAAAGTTAATGTACTAGGAAACTAAAAAAATTAGAAAGAACCTGTGGTTGCTCAGGCGGTTAGTGTCATGATATCTCCGGCGTACCAAACACGGCGGAGCTAACCACGGAGGATAAATAGTCTCTATCAGCTCTCATAACCTCCGCAGCCTCCACGCATTGATCAATGGTCATCCACAAAGGCTTGCAGCAGAAGCCACAGCCATATCCGTTTTAGCCATCTGTTCATCTTTCCAGGAGCTAGAGTAAGCTTCCGTCGCAACCGTGATAGCAGCCGCCGCTGCGGTGGACACCAAAAGCAAAAATTTGACCGATGAGTTCCTCCAACTCCAGTTTCCTTGAAATTCTTCAATCCGGTGAAGAAAACAAGTTTTAGAAGAAAAATCCATCAAAATCTAACAATCTTGAAGACTCAAATGTGGAAACTATCAATCAGATGATCAAATTCGGAGAGATCCGTTAAACTGAAGAAAATAATCGAAAGATTTTTTTTTTTTTTTTGCATGTGTTTTTGAGTCAACCCGCAATGCCCGCAGACCCGTGTCGGGTCAAACCGTCAAACCCGCAATCCGCACGGGTCACGCCCGCGCGCCCCGCAAAAATTTGGGCATTATTTTTAGTGGCCCGCCCGCACCACATTGAGTTTATTTGGTCTGGGCCCGCGGGTTACGGCCCAAATTGACATCTCTACCCTAAACTCTATATATATCTTAAACTAAAACTGAAAAAATCCGTTTTATAAAATAAAATTTGTAAATTTGTTTGTTTAATTTAGTATTCAATATTATATCTTTTCTATCACATTCTACACAATAAGTGACAATTTCATATTAATCTTCCTAAGGTTATCTTCCCATTGTAAATAAAAAGCCATACAAATCCATGTGAAAGATCTGATAACACTTTAGACGTGAAACAACACCATCATGCAACAACTATAGAATTACTATTCAACAATTTTTATGCAATTTCTGAATATTATCATAAATACAAATTATTACAGTCGCCATCCGAATCCTTTTATGCACGTTACATATTTATCAGTTTCATCCACAATCTCCTCCTGCAAAAGTTCTTCAAACACATCTTCCATTGTGATGATAATAATTAATTCTCCATTCTCAATCCCCTCCGAAGTATGCAAGAACCCGTGTCTTCTGGTGTCAGTGTTACTTATCTTGTCAATATCGACAATGACATTGTCGTGGTTTTCTTCACGCATTAGTAACAGAGGGGTAGTCAACTTGGAGTCATTACTAAGGCCATTTCTTCCATAATTTCTTAAAGCTAAGTTGAGAGAGAACCTTTGCTTTTCCCATTAACTGCTCCCTTTTTGAAACTCATTCAATATATCATACAACGGCATATCATGCGGAAGAAAACCATGATAAACCAACATCGAAACATGCAAATTGAAAAAGGGTCAACAACACCTACCAAGAGAAATCCAATAAGGTTTTCTGGATTCTCGGAGTATATGGGAACTCGGTTGTGGCCTTGTATTTGAATCTTATCCATAGCTTCCCTAGGAGTCACAAGCAAAACATGATATGAGTAAAAAAATGTTCAATGGAGATAGTTACAGAACTAAATGCCTTCATAAAGTTTCAGAATCAAGAGTACAAACACATTTGAAAACAATGAGATAATGAACTTTTTAATACCATGACAGTTGAGAACCAAACTCACCAGTCCAACTTTGAATTTATGTCCAAGGAAAAGATTGATTCAATTGGTGTCATGGTTTCTCGAGCAGTCTTTTCAGTCAATTCAAGTGATCCACTAATGATTGTGGTCTCATCACGCTTAAGCTCACTTTCCTTGCCAACCGCTTCCCCGTGAATGGATACAAGAGCTATTACAAGATGTGGACAAGCCAGACCAAATTAGCTCCCACCACTAGTCCATATCTGATGCCTATAACTTGAGGAATAACATGGAAACACAATGTTCAAATAAGTGAAAGCCTTGATAAACCTTAAAGCTACAATATCAGAAAACTTGTCAAAGAACATGCCTCTCTAACAAATAGAACGAAAGTGACCGATAGAATAATAGCAACATACTCACTGAATATTGTTTCTAAGTATATAGGAAGGCCCTGAAAATTTCCATAAAAGTGGGACTCTTTAGATGAGAAGGAGCCAGAATCAAAAGCAAGATACTTGAGTATGAGATAACCTCCTTTGCAAGAGCATTAAAAAAAAAAGCAGTGTTACTGGGTTGGAGGATTTCGAGATCAATAAGACAGAGAGACATGAGGCCCAAAGTGAGACCGAACATGATTCCGGCGAAGAGGACGAGGAAACAAGAGAAGTCAGCGTGGAAACTCCACCATAGCGACCCGAACAGAATCGAGATCGAGCTGCGATCGGATTTTACCTGTTTCGATCTGGATCTTAAGAGTGAGAGAAGAATCGAAAACGAAGATGTTAGAAGATTCAAATGGTTTCTCATTGTTTTAGATCTCCCAAAATATTGTACGAAGTATATGCCACAGAGTGAAAAAGATTTGTTCCGCCTTAAGAGAAAATTGTACAAAAAAACCTTTTTTTGACAAAGGCGGGGTCTTACTTTTCTCCTTCCCACTCAATGTTAGTATAGCGGTTTAATAATGAAAGTGCTATTAAATAACATGCGCGGGATAAAAAAAACTAGCGCGTGATTTTTTGTGTGACCAATTAATTGATATAATTTATTAATAAACAAACCCTATCTCAAATTTTATGTTTAGTCAAACATAACATAAACATTTTTTGTGTGACCAATTAATTGATACAATTTATTAATAAACAAACCCTATCTCAAATTTTATGTTTAGTCAAACATAACATAAACATCAAAAACACTATATCGTAATGCTATCAATAATCAAATTTCTTATAGTGATTAGATCGGAGGGTTTATAATCCTTATCATAAAGGTAAGTTAAAACAACTATTTGCTTTTGTGTTTAAGATTATAAAAATAATGTTATTTGCATATGTTGTCTAATTGATATTTTCACTTTATAGATGTACTTGGTGTTGTAACCCATGGTGGAAATCTCCAAGACTATTGGGCAGGGCCAAAGATGCAGTTTACCATTCGGGACTTAAAGTAAGTTGATCTTAATTAATCCTATATTTTGATGAGTTGTTTTGTTGTTTGTCTCTAATAATAGTTTGCAATTTTTTTTTCCAATAGCCTCCAGAGTCTTCAGTGTTTATTTATTGGGAAAGATTACGAGGAATTAATAAAAGGTTTTGGAATGATGCGGATATACATGTTTTGTGATTCTTAGATACTTCTTCATAAGACGAGAATCGGGTAAACATTGAAATTTTGTGTGTAATTAGATGAAATTTTTTGTATTGTGTATTTAATGTTTAGGTTTTGGATTGATTCATATAGCAATCCACTACAAGAAATCAGCGGTATAGCCACGAATTTTTTCGTGGCTATGGGTCAAAAATCGTGGCTATATTGACATTAGCCACGGATAGCCACAAAATCATTTTGTAGCTATGAGCTCGTGGATATCCAAAATTCGTATTTTTTGTGGCTATTTGCCACGACATAGCCACGAAACGTTTCGTGGCTAATTTGCCACGAATAACCATGAATATGTTCGTGGCTATAGCCACGAAATAGCCATGAAAGGTATTGTGGCTACTAGACACGAATATCCACGAACTGTTCGTGGCTATATTAGCCGCGAAGAGCCACGAAAGCAGTCGTGGCAATGGCCACGAAGAGCCACGAAAGGTTTCGTGGCTATTAGCTACGAATTTCCACGAAACTTTCGTGGCTATGTTTGCCACGAATTTAATCGTGGCAATGCCCATGAAATAGCCACAAATATTTTCGTGGCATTGGCCACGAATACTTTTGTGGCTATGATAGATTGCATAGCCACAAAATTGTTCCACTAATTACTAATATAATATGGATTAATACCCTAAAACCTAATTGAAAACATATTAAATACCAAACACTTTTACAATGCAAAAATATGATTAGATTCAAAATATACATTTAGTTATATACAAAGAGTTTACTAACTACATTACATACAATACACAACCCAAATTACACTATACTGGGATACACATAATTACCAAAAAAAAACAGAAAGTAGCTTAATGTTCAAAGATCACAATTCACTCATTCGTAAAAGAGAGTGAATGTGGTGTGGCATTTTCTAGATTGATTGGAGAGTTGTTGTTGTTGGCGGCTGGAGTGACATTGTTGTTGGCTGAGGAGACAATGTTGTTGTTGTTGTGCTGAGAAGTCTCTGATCGGGGGCTAGGAGCTGAAGTTGCACTCTCACGACGGACAATGGGTTGATACGTGACTGGATCCACGCCGTTCAACGTTAGCAGAGCCTCCACTCCTGCTTTCAACCCACTAATGTCATCCTTCATAGTCGGAATAGCCGACATTCCTTCTTTCAGCTCTCCTATATCCCCCTGCATAGCAGTCATAAGAGTTTGTGATTCAGCATGCCTAAGGAGTGTAGCCGCATTATCCTTCGGTGATACTTGAAGATACTGGATTAACCCGAGCCCATATACATGCCCCTTCTTTTTTTTTCGGTCTGCAAAATAAACAACAAACGATAGCAGACTCAGACTTAACAACATACTCAGACTTAGCAGATTAACTATATATACCTTAATCAGAAGCATACTTAGACATAGCAGACACATATATATACACTCAAGCATCAATATCAAGCATCAATAAAATCATTAGAAGCACACTTAGACTTAGCAGCGATCGAGCATCAATATCAAACATTTGATATATATAACAGAACTTCAATATCAAGCATCTGTATAAAACATTTATACACTCAACACATAAAAGAACACTTACTTTAATATAGGCAGCAGTGATGTCTTGGCTAGATGGAGTAGAACATGATCCTTCTTCAGATATGAAGGATTGTTGTGATCGAGAGATAGCCAGCTCCTCAGCTTTCTTTGCAAGAGCCTCACCTCGTTTGTCAATGACAAAGCCATCCTTCTTTGTGTGAGTCTTACGCACCACCGCGGTTAGAGGTGGTTCTTCTCCACCTCTCTCCAGTAGCTATTTAAAAACCGTGTTAGTATCAGAATATAAAAATGTTTTATTTACATTAAGAGAGAAACTTACCATATCATGGGCCACACGAATGTGTGGTATTGCTCCAGAAGTGTAACGGTGGGAGCTTAACCCAACTGGATCCGAGGAAGCCTTCTAGAATTAGTCATGCTCCTCTTCTGGTGGCTCTCCTCCTCCCAAGTCTCCAGCATTATACCCCAGTCTCCAACACTAATAAAATCTGGTTTTTTTGCATGCTCGTTTCCGCTTGCTCACAATGTCCGCAAGTGAGAGTCTGGTAACTGTCTCCCATTTCTGGTAGATCAAATTGTGATGCTTTTGATTCCAATAGTGCTTTTGCTTCACATGAAAAAGAAGAAAATGAGTTAATATCAGAAGAAAGAATAAGAAACTATATAACAAATGTGAAAATAGGTAATAACTTACCACAAAGGTGGTCCATTATTCTGTCTTCTTCTCGTTAGGCACCATATTGTAATTCCGCCAAGGTCCCCAAAAATTTGATTGATACGCTGCCAAAATATCTTTCCTAATGCAGTCATCAATGCCAAACCTATAACAAAAAAGAAAAGCAGTATCAAACTCAAAAATATCAAACAAAACTCTACCATCAAGCTCATATCAGACTCAAAGACATTACATAGTTATATTAAGCAAACTCAGAAGCAAACATAATATACTGTTGGAATTGTGTCCAGTAATCTCGGTACTGTCTCTAGAAAGTAAGAGTATGTCAATGATCAGACATAAGTCATATAATACTGGGGGTCATGATGGCTTGCTAGAGTCCGCTCATGATCTATAAGTCTTGGACTTATTGCCTTTATTATATGATCCCATATGGGTCACACGCCTAAGCTAACAGGAAAATGTGTTGGAACGGCTTAGCAGAAGTACGGTAAAAGTGCCAGGAATTTGTCGTACTAAGAGAGAGATTAATGGGTCTGATTAAATCCAAGGGATTTAATCAGATTGGTATTTGGGCCCAAAAGCCCAAAAGGAATTAGAGAAGGGTTTTATAATTAAAACCAAGTCTAATTCTTTCCTAACCCTAAGCCCTAGCCGCGCCTCTCTCTCTCTCTCTGCGCCTCCTCTTCCTTGGTCTAGCAGCCTCTCTTCCTGCTTGGTGTGCGTGTGTGAACCTCTGGAGGAGTTATCACTCGGTGGCTCTCTGATCTCTGACCTGTTCTCTCTTTCCGCTGCATAAACAGGTAAAAGGTGAGATCTGATATTGTTTCTATTCAAGAGAACCTAGATCTGCATGTTTAGGATGATCTGAATCTGGAATTGAATCAGGATTAACCTAAACAATCCTTCAGTGGTATCAGAGCTATTGGTTCTGGTTTTTCTTGTTTAGATTCATGTTTAGGATTGTTTTTCTTGTTTAAAAGTGTTTTGAATCAACTACTGATAAGAGAAATCACTTAAGCAACAAGGAATTGAAAAACCTAAACAAACTATTGAATGAAATCGCATGGACCAATCGGTTTTGGTATGCGTCGGCTGATGGTTTTGATGCATGGTTCGATCATGGATCGATCGCATGATCATAGCCCATGATCATAGCCGAGCGGATCGCTTGATGCACGGGTCGATCGCGGATCGATCGCGTGATCATGCCGATCGCTTGTTGCTCACGGCGAGTGCATGGCATGGATCATCACGGATCGATCAAGTCCAGCTCACGCCGCGTCTCGACCAAACCGTCCCGTCCCGATCTCTCGTCCGGTTTCGCGCCTCGATCATCGACCAGCTGCGGCTGTCCCGATCGTCGTGTGAAGCTAGGGTTTTGGCGAGTAAATGGTTCGTTTCGGTTCAAGGCTCGGTTTAAAACTTGATTAAAATTAATTCGTCCTGGTTTAATAAACAGATTTAATAATTTTATTAAGTCTGGTTAAACCGGGATAAGAAATCCAATGTCGAAATAATTATTGGATTTTGTGCCTAAACCAGGATTTTCTAATTTGATTTGGTTGGACCAAATAAATTGAGAAAATCCGGTTTAGTAAATAACCGGTTGAAAATTGTGGTCATCGTAGTAATTAAAATTTGGTTAGACCAATTTTAATGAACCAGACCGGTTATGTCATTTAATTGGACAATTGGGTCATGTCTTGGACATGGACCAATTCTTGGGCCTCGGGCCAAGAAGTTAAAACAATTGGGCCAATTATTTGAGTCTTTCTTCAGATTTAATTTAAAATTTATTTTATAAAATTATAAATCGATTTTAAATTAAAGTTTCCGAAATTTTGAAATTAGAAAGTTTCTTAAAATAGAAGTTTCTAGATTTGCGGGTTTTGGATTTTAAGAAATTTCTAAAGTTAGAAAGTTTCCGTTTTTAGAAAGTTTCCAATTTTAGGAAGTTTCCAAAAATAGTAGGTTTCCAAAATGGAAAGTTTCCCAAAATAGTAATCTTCTATTTTGGGAATGAAATTTTAATAAACCTACGAACCTCAATTAATATCAAGCGTTGGATGTCTTGTCCAGGCTATGTCAGCTGTCGAAGCCCATTCAATTGTATTCATGGCCTTACAGTGTGAGGGTGTCTACTTTTGCGTGGATAAGACGGTTTGTGATTCATAAATGTCATTGGGAGTCCCAGACATTAATGATTACATGACTGTATAGTCTGGTTTTCTTGACTAGGCCATCGGGAGTCCCGGGCCTTGAGACATCAGAGTGAATTGGGCCTCGGGCCCAGATTCACAACCAAGAGTTATATCACGGATATAATTAGCCGACTTAGGGCTTACCGATATAAGCTAAGGTTGGGTGACGGCCAGTGGCCCACTTTGATCTTAGTTATATGTGGATCTTGGAATCATTATATTCTATTGAGGGTAACTTAGGTTATTGAATATAATGCATGATTGATCATATTAAGTATAATATAAGATTAATCATATTGAACATATTAACTAATAACCTTTTATCTTATATATTTCAGCTATGACTACTACAAGCACACAAAACACATTCTCAATCCGGTCTGTTCTCGAGAAGGAGAAGCTGACTGGAACGAACTTCCTGACGTGGTCAAGGAACTTGAGGCTGGTCCTCAAGCAGGAGAAGAAGGATTATGTCCTTCGTGATCCTCTCCCCGAGAGGCCTGCTAACAATGCCGCCAGGACTCTGCATAATGCTTGGGAAAAGCATTCGTCAGATGAAAATGATGTGTATTTCCTTATGTTGGCGACAATGACTGCTGAGCTGCAAATGCAGTTCGAGAGTGTATTGTCACCAATTGAGATAATGGCAAGCCTGAAATCGCTTTTTCAGGAGCAAGCAAGGACTGAGAGGTTTCAGACAGTTAAGAACCTCTTAGACTGTAAGTTGGCTGCAAATGCGGCAGTGAGTCCTCATGTCTTGAAGATGATGGGTTATCTCGATCATCTTCAGAAACTCGACTGCCCTATCAGCCAGGAACTTGCCTGCGACATCATTCTGCAGTCATTACCTGCAAGCTATGATCAGTTCATTCTGAACTTTAACATGCATGGCTTGAGTAAGACATTGCCTGAGCTTCACGGAATGCTCAAGACTGCAGAGCCCAACTTGAGGAAAACCGCCAAGGACCCCAATGTGCTTATGGTGCAAAAGGGCAAGGGGTTTAAGAAATCCTTTGCTAAGGATAAGGGAAAGGCCAAGGCTGTCCAAGTCGCGGACAAGGACACGCCAAAGCCCAAGCCCAAGTCCAAGGCTGGGCCAACTGACATATGCAGGTTCTGTAAAGAACCAGGGCATTGGAGGAGAGAATGTAAGAAATTCCAAGAAGGTCTAAAGGAATTGAAGAAGAAGACTCTCGAGACTTCTTCGACAGGTATTTTTGTTATAGAAGTTAATACAACTACTTCTGATAATACCTCATGGGTTATGGATACTGGTTGTGGGGCTCATATTTGTACTAATATGCAGGCACTCAGCAACAGTAGAAGGCTGAAGCAAGGACAAGTGGAGCTACGAGTTGGGAATGGAGCGAAAGTTCCAGCACTAGCTGTAGGCACATACTTGTTGTCTTTACCTTCGGGATTGATTTTAGAACTCAATAATTGTTATTTTGTACCTGCTATAAGCAGAAATATTATTTCAATTTCTTTGTTGGATTTGGAAGATTATGATTTTTCAGTTAAGAATAAATTATGTTCCTTCAATCGCAACAATTTGTTCTATGGTTGTGCCCCTCTTACGAATGGGCTTAACATACTCGATCAATCCGCGCCAATTTATAACATTAATACCAAACGGTTCAAACCTAATGAGGAGAACCGAACGTTTCTATGGCATTGTCGTTTAGGGCACATCAGCGAGAAACGCATCAAGAGGCTCCATTCGAATGGACTTCTTGGCTCATTTGACTTTGAGTCATGTGAGAAATGCGAATCCTGCATGATGGGCAAAATGACACGGGCCCCCTTTAATAAACCTAACGAGAGGGCCAGTGACTTATTGGGCCTGATACACACTGATGTGTGTGGCCCAATGTCCACAAATGCAAGAGGAAACTATCAGTACTTCATTACATTCACTGATGATTTCAGTAGGTATGGATATGTTTATTTAATGAAACATAAGTCTGAATCTTTTGAAAAGTTCAGAGAATTCCAAAATGAAGTACAGAACCAACTTGGCAAAAGCATTAAGGCTCTTCGGTCCGACCGAGGAGGAGAATACTTAAGCCAAGAATTCAGTGATCATCTAAGAGAGTGTGGGATCGTGTCCCAACTCACTCCTCCTGGAACACCTCAATGGAATGGTGTGTCTGAGAGGAGAAATCAGACCTTATTGGATATGGTTCGATCTATGATGAGTCACACAGACCTTCCAATATCCCTCTGGGGATATGCTCTGCTAACAGCAGTGTTCACTCTAAATAGAGCGCCATCGAAAGCAGTAGCAAAGACACCATATGAATTATGGACTGGAGTGGCTCCAGTGCTGTCTTATCTTCGAATTTGGGGTTGTGAAGCCTATGTCAAGAGATTAATCTCAGACAAGCTTACACCAAAGTCTGATAAATGCTACTTCATTGGTTATCCGAAGGAAACCAAGGCTTATTACTTCTATCTACGTTCCGAGAACAAGATCTTTGTTGCCCGGGATTGTAACTTTCTTGAGAGGGAGTTTCTCTCTAAGAAAGACAGTGGGAGCAAGGTACTGCTTGAAGAAATTCAAGATGAACAGGATACTGCTCAACCTAATGAGGAAGAGCAGCAGGAGGACCTACAAGAAATTGTAGAGCCTGAACCTGTAGTACCTGAAGTTCGAAGATCCGGGAGGATCCGTCACGAACCCGAGAGATATCAAGGATTCCTCGTGACTGACTGTCATGATCTTCTGATCATTGATGGTGATGAACCATCGAACTTCAATCAAGCCATGATGGGCCCAGATTCCTCGAAGTGGCGCAAGGCCACTGATTCCGAAATGGACTCCATGTCGGTCAACCAAGTGTTTTCGTTGGTTGACTTACCCGCTGGTGTAAAAGCCATCGAGTGCAAATGGATCTTCAAGAAGAAGATTGACGTGGATGGAAATGTCCAGATTTATAAAGCCAGGTTGGTGGCAAAAGGTTTCAGACAAGTTCACGGTGTGGATTACGATGAAACCTATTCACCAGTGGCTATGATGAAATCTATTCGGATTCTACTAGCAACTGCAGCTTTTCATGATTATGAAATTTGGCAGATGGACGTGAAAACCGCCTTCCTGAATGGTATTCTGGAAGAGGATGTGTATATGACGCAACCTGACGGTTACATAGATCCAAAGAATGCTGGGAAAGTATGCAAACTTCATAAATCCATTTATGGATTGAAGCAAGCATCGAGGAGCTGGAATCTTCGTTTTGATGAAGCGATCAAGCAATTTGACTTCATCAGAAACGAAGAAGAACAATGCGTGTATAAGAAAACTAGTGGGAGCAAGATAGTATTTCTTATTCTGTATGTCGATGACATACTGCTTCTCGGAAACGACGTTCCAATGCTGAAGTCGGTAAAAGACTGGCTTGGAAGTTGTTTTTCCATGAAAGACATGGGTGAAGCCGCATACGTTCTTGGAATCAGGATCTACCGGGATAGATCTAGAAGGCTGATAGGCTTGTGTCAAGATTCATACATTGACAAAGTCCTACAAAGATTCAGCATGAAAGATTCCAAGAAGGGCTTCACGCCAATGGTACATGGCACAACGCTAAGCAAGAAGCAGAGCCCTACGACGGCTGCTGAGCTTGAGCGCATGAAGAACATTCCTTATGCATCTGCAATAGGATCTGTCATGTATGCCATGATCTGTACTCGTCCTGATGTTGCTTATGCATTGAGCATGACGAGTAGATACCAGTCAAATCCAGGTGAAAACCATTGGATTGCCGTCAAGAATATCCTGAAGTATCTAAGACATACTAAGGATAAGTTCTTGGTATACGGTGGAAGTGATGTGCTTAAAGTCAGTGGATTCACGGACGCAAGTTTCCAGACAGACCAAGATGATTTCCGGTCACAGTCCGGTTATATCTTTTGTCTGAATGGCGGTGCAATCAGTTGGAGAAGCTCCAAGCAAGACACCGTTGCTGATTCCACTACAGAAGCTAAATATATCGCCGCCTCAGAAGCAGCGAAGGAAGCTGTTTGGATACGAAAGTTCATTGTTGAACTAGGTGTGATACCAGATGCGGCTGAGCCTCTGGCACTGTTTTGTGACAACAATGGTGCTATTGCTCAGGCAAATGAACCAAGATCACACCAGAAATCCAAGCATGTTCTAAGAAGATTTCACTTGATACGTGACATCATTAATAGAAAGGAAGTCAAGATCAGCCGAGTTCAGACAGATGATAACGTCGCTGATCCGTTGACAAAGCCACTCCCAAGGCCTAAGCTCGAGTTCCTGACTGAAGCTGTAGGCATTAGAGACATTGAAATGTAATCTAAATTTGAGTGGGAGTTTGAGGGCTTTTATTTAGTTATTTGATATGTTCTTGTAAAACATTCTTATGTTTAATGAAATTATTATTTCAAGATTATTTTAACTGTG
Source organism: Orychophragmus violaceus (assembly GCA_030180135.1). Lineage (NCBI taxonomy): Eukaryota > Viridiplantae > Streptophyta > Magnoliopsida > Brassicales > Brassicaceae > Orychophragmus > Orychophragmus violaceus. The sequence continues at coordinate 31,677,189 of CM058233.1, forward strand.
ATGGAACAAGACGGAATTTGTCCCTCCAATATAAATGGAGTGAATATCTCTAGGCCAATCGGAGATTTGAATACTGGAAAATGCATGGCCATGCTCAAACGGACTGTCCCGAGTCGTTTGGATTGTCAGTATCGAATCAGAGTCCGATGAACAAGATTAGGCTTTATAAGGATGACACTAATCTTGCCTTATGACTAATCGAGATATTGAGACAAAAGGATTATGAATACAGAGATTCCAGTACAAGTGGGAGATTGTTGGAATTGTGTCCAGTAATCTCGGTACTGTCTCTAGAAAGTAAGAGTATGTCAATGATCAGACATAAGTCATATAATACTGGGGGTCATGATGGCTTGCTAGAGTCCGCTCATGATCTATAAGTCTTGGACTTATTGCCTTTATTATATGATCCCATATGGGTCACACGCCTAAGCTAACAGGAAAATGTGTTGGAACGGCTTAGCAGAAGTACGGTAAAAGTGCCAGGCATTTGTCGTACTAAGAGAGAGATTAATGGGTCTGATTAAATCCAAGGGATTTAATCAGATTGGTATTTGGGCCCAAAAGCCCAAAAGGAATTAGAGAAGGGTTTTATAATTAAAACCAAGTCTAATTCTTTCCTAACCCTAAGCCCTAGCCGCGCCTCTCTCTCTCTCTCTGCGCCTCCTCTTCCTTGGTCTAGCAGCCTCTCTTCCTGCTTGGTGTGCGTGTGTGAACCTCTGGAGGAGTTATCACTCGGTGGCTCTCTGATCTCTGACCTGTTCTCTCTTTCCGCTGCATAAACAGGTAAAAGGTGAGATCTGACATTGTTTCTATTCAAGAGAACCTAGATCTGCATGTTTAGGATGATCTGAATCTGGAATTGAATCAGGATTAACCTAAACAATCCTTCATATACAATATCAAACTCTACTATCGCATTTGGCATTAACAGAACCATTGCATTTCGTATTAACATATCAAATTCAAAATCGACTATCAAGCTCGTATCAGAAGACTATTAACAGATGTGTATGGTATCAACAGATTCATAAGACCATAAACAGAAGCATAAACCATTTCCAAACAGCTCATATCAGGAGACCATTAACCAGTTGTGTAACGCCCCGTCCCTTCGGATCCTAAGTCAACGACTCTTTGACTCCACGAGTCATAGTCCACAGGAGCGGACCAAGTCATAAACCGGAACCGACACATAAATAACCGGAAAGAGTCTACTTTATTGAAATGGAAAACCAAGTCTTACATAAATAAGCCAACTGAAATAGTTTGAAACGTGAAAAGAAAGAATCGCATAAGTCTTATTGAAAACGAAAGAACGAAAAAGAAGAGAAGGAGTTCCCAATCCCAAAACAATGCACCACACCGTCCGTCTACCCCTGCAACACTCCAGGGTTACCTGCAAAACAAACGACGAAGGAGGCCTGAGTAATTGGTTTACACCAATACCCAGTGAGGGCGGATTCTAGGAATACCGCTATCTCTACTTTACACTAACACAACATCAAACACGAGTCCACGGCTAATAACACCTTGCACCCAGCGCCCGAAGGCACAAACAACACACTCAACTACGCTACACAGAAAGGCCTCAGGGGGGGGGGGGAGAAACAGAAGAATGGGGGGGGAACAGAAATAGCAACCGAAGCCCGCCATTGGCCCCGGTGCCCAACTCCAACTCCAACTCCAACTTTACCCTTCGGGGAGCTCGCCGAAACTCCCCTTACGACGATACAAGGGACACGTACTAGGTGCAATGTACATGTGCCGTCACCAAACACCCTTTCGGGGGCCCTAAACAGTTCTATCAAGCATAGCCTTCACACACAAGCAACGTTTTCAGTTCAAATGATAACCTAGTGTCTAAGTTCCGTTTTCGGTTTAAGCGAGATCCTAGATTCTAAGTTATTATCAATCACATCAACGCAAATCAACAACTAGATCTATACTACATAGGAAAGACACTATTAAACGAAGATTCGCTACTCAACATCGAATTAGGGTAGAGAAGAGGTCACGTTCGGTCCTCACCTTAGTCTCAACTGAAGAAGAACGAAGATCAGACGAACTCGGCTACAGATCTGGTGATCCTGCACACAGATCTAGGGTTTTAAACGACAGATCTAAAGAAAAGAGCGGATCCAGGGTTTCTGCCAACAGATCTGAACTAACAACGAAGATACAGTCCAGATCTACGACTTCTATCCATCAGAAGCATAGATCTGAAGCAGATCTGAGCAAAAGAAGAAGATACAGTTCAGATCTACAACTTCTATCCATCAGAAGCATAGATCTGAAGCAGATCTGAGCGAGAGAGAGACGAAAAGGAAGATACGGTTCAGATCTATGGCTTCTATGGATCAGATCTGATCTAGAAGCATAGATCTGAAGCAGATCTAGGGTTTGGAGGAAGAAAACGAAACAGATCTGAGATTCGGGAAATCTCACCTTAAGAACGCGAAGAACGGATGGCTCTACACTCAAAAGAATCGAGAAGACGACGACTCGGAGTGCGGGATCGGAAGCGGCGGCGATCGGCGGTTTCCGGCGACAATTCCGGCGAGGCTGGCCGGCGGCGGTGGTGCTCCGGGCGGTGGCGGTCGGCGGCTTCCGGCGGTGGTCGGCCGGCGGCTGATCGGCGGCGGGCGGTGGCTGGCCGGCGGTCGTCGGCGGCTCCGGGCTGGTCGGCGGTCGTCGGCTGGCTCGGGATGCGGGCAGAGCTTCGATGTCTCGAACTTTGTGCCAAATGAGAGGGGCTGCTCCTCCTTTTATAGGGAGTTGAGCTAGGGCTTCCCTTTCCCTCGGGTTGGGCCTTGGGCTTCAGGCCCACTCTCTCCTTTCCTTTGGCCTCAAGTAAAGGGTTTTGGGCTTCTCCTCCTATTTCTTTGGGCCCAAGTAATGGGCCAGGAATTGGGCCATTACAATTCTCCCCCACCGACAAGGAATTCGGCCCCGAATTCGGCCCGTTACTTGGTTCCGCAAACAACTCTGGATGGCTCAACTTGAATGGCTGCTCGGGTTCCCAAACATCGTCCTGAATTCCGTCTCTCTCCCAACGAACTAAAACCATCTTGGTCCTCTTTCCGTTGAACTCTGATTCTCGGCGGTCCACGACTTTTACCGGCTTGCTTGTTACTGACCAATTACGGTTGACGTCTGACGGCGGATTAGGTAGAATTAATTCCGGTTCACGAACAACCTTCCGCAAAACAGATATGTGGAACACTTTGTGAAAGTCCGACAGCTCCTGAGGTAACTCTAATCTATACGCCACAACTCCAACTCTCTCGACAATCACGAACGGTCCCATATACCTAGGCCTCAACTTTTTCAGCTTGCGGTTGGGATCGTTGCCCCGGAATGTCCTCATTTTAAGATACACCGAATCCCCCACGACAAACTCTAAATCTTTACGACGCTTATCGGCATAACTCTTCTGACGGTCGTGGGCCTGCTTTAACCTTTCCTCCAGTAGCTCCACTTGCTCAACTGTTTCCTGGATCATCTCTGGCTCTAGGTCCCGCCTCTCCCCCACCTCGGTCCAACATAGGGGGGTCCTGCAGGGTCGACCATATAGAGCCTCATATGGCGACATCCCTATGCTCTGGTGGTGGCTGTTGTTGTAGGCAAACTCGACCAGGGGCAGGAACTTGACCCAGTTGCCTTCCCAATCCAACACACATGCTCGAAGCATATCCTCCAACGTCTGGATGGTCCGCTCAGACTGTCCATCGGTCTGTGGATGGTATGCGGTACTAAGGAGTACCTTCGTACCCATTGCTTTCTGGAAAGCCTGCCAGAAGATGGAGGTGAACTTAGGATCTCTGTCTGACACAATGCTGACTGGTGCTCCGTGCAACTTCACTATACATTCGACATACTTTCGCGCGAGGGTCTCTGTCCCGTCCGTCTTCTTAATTGCAAGGAAGTGTGCAGACTTGGTGAGTCGGTCCACGATCACCCAAATCGCATCCTTCCTTCCGGTTGTCCTTGGTAGGCCGGTGACAAAGTCCATTGTCACCATATCCCATTTCCATTCTGGTATAGGCATCCCCTGAAGCAACCCACTAGGAACTCTTCTTTCCGCTTTAACTTGCTGGCAATTCTGACAATGCGAAATCCACTTAACCACGTCCTTCTTCATGCCTTCCCAGTGATAGTACTGCCTCAAGTTTTGGTACATTTTGTGATTCCCCGGGTGTATCGAGAACTGAGACTGGTGGGCCTGCTTTAGAATCCTCTTCCTCAACTCATGGTTATTAGGCACACAAATTCGGTTTTTGAACATAATCATCCCGTTATCCGCGGTGCGGTACCCAGATACCTCCTTTTTGACCATTGCACACAAGGTCCCATCCTTGGGCTGGGCCTCTTTGATTTTGCCCAATAGGTCGGTCTGCTCAAACACTTCGAGTCGGGCGACGCCGTCCTCCACCGTGGTGGCGTACAGCCGGAGTTCTGCCAAGGCCGTTGACAACTCTTGCACTTCCTTGTTCTCTGATATGACGACTTTTCTTCTGCTTAGAGCGTCAGCTACCTGGTTGGCCTTCCCAGGGTGATACTCAATCTCCAGATCGTAATCTGCTAACAATTCCATCCACCGGCGCTGTCTCAGGTTCAACTCTCCTTGAGTGAAGACGTACTTCAAGCTCTTATGGTCTGTGAATATCTGTACCTTCTCTCCATACAGGTAAGCACGCCATATCTTCAAAGCAAAGACCACTGCTGCTAGTTCCAAGTCGTGGGTGGGGTAATTAACCTCATGCTTCCTCAACTGTCTCGATGCATAGGCGATTACTCGTCCTTCCTGCATTAAGACACACCCCAACCCGACTCCGGATGCGTCCGTGTAGACTACATACGGTATCCCCAGCCGCGGTAGTACTAGCACAGGAGTTTGAGTCAACCGTTCCTTTAGTTGCTCAAAGCTCTGGGCGCATTTCTCTGTCCATTCAAACTTGACGTCCTTTCCGGTCAGGGCCGTCAAAGGTTTAGCGATGCTGGCAAATCCCTCCACGAACTTCCTGTAGTAACCTGCTAATCCCAGGAAACTGCGAATGTCGGTTGCATTCTCCGGCTTGGCCCACTTGGTGATCGCGGTGATCTTTTCCGGATCCACTGCCACACCGGATGCCGAAATCACGTGGCCGAGGAATCCAACCTCCCTTTGCCAAAAGCTACACTTACTGAGCTTGGCGAACAACTGCTGCTTCCTGAGAGTATCTAGGACTATCCTGAGGTCCCACTCGTGTTGCTCCTTACTTCTCGAGTAGACCAGAATATCGTCAATGAAGACTATTACACACTTGTCCAAGTACTCTCGGAAGACGTCATTCATCATCTTCATGAAGGCTGCTGGCGCATTGGTCAATCCAAACGGCATTACCACAAACTCGTAGTGTCCATAACGGGTCCGGAATGCCGTCTTCTTGATGTCCTCCTCTGCTATCCGGATTTGGTGGTACCCCGAGGCAAGATCGATCTTCGAGAACCAAGAGGCTCCCTGCAGCTGGTCCAACAACTCATCGATCCTTGGCAACGGGTACTTGTTCTTGATGGTCACTTTATTGAGGCCTCGGTAGTCGATGCAAAGTCTGAAACTTCCGTCCTTCTTCTTGACGAACAATACTGGCGCTCCCCACGGTGAACTGCTTGGTCGGACGAATCCTTTCTCCACAAGATCCTCTAGCTGCTTCTTCAACTCTGCCATCTCCGCGGGCGCTAAACGATAGGGAGCCCTCGACACGGGTGCCGTCCCGGGCTCTAACTCTATCGTGAAGGCGTCATTCCACTCCGGTGGTGGTCCTTTTAATGGCGCGAATACGTCCCCATATTCCGCTGCCACCGGAATGGTTTCCAAGTTCAGAGCCCCATCTTCCTTGGTCATTGAGATGGTCGCCAAGTATGCCTCGCTTCCTCTGCTGATCAACGCCTCTGCTTGAGCCATGGATATGACTGATATCCCCGTTCCCGTCTTCATCCCCCTGAAGACTATCTTTCCTTCTGGCCGAGGGAAGGTGATGGTTGCCTTGGCGCAATCCATTACCGCCTGGTGCTGCACCAACCAATCCAGGCCTAGGATAACCTCATAACGTCCCAACTCTATTCGGGCTAAGTCCGCAGGTAGGTCGAATCCGTCCACCGTCACTGGCACTGCTTCGAAGATCCCTGAGCCTGTTACTTTCTCCGATCCGGCCGTCTCGACCCTCATGATTCCATCGATAAACTTCCCCTTAAAGGTCCACAGTTTCGTGAGCCGTGGGCTCACAAAGCTATGCGTAGCCCCCGTGTCAAACAAGGTGTGGGCGGCTACTCCCCCAACCACAACCGATCCTACACGTTTACTAGGCTAAGCTACAAGACCTTTAACTAACACGACTACACAACAATTCACACAAGGGGTAAGGTTACGTACCCGCTATCGGTTCCACTCCTCTGACTGCTCCTGCGACATACGCTTGGGGTCCTCCGGCTTGTCCTCCAGGCCGCGGCGCCGGCAACAATCCAGCTCTCGCTTCCCCTGCTGGCTGCTGCGGTGGCCGTGGCTGTGCTGCAATTCTCCCCATAGGTTGGTTTGGGCATTCTCTCGCCATATGCCCCATTTGTCCGCACCTGAAGCACACGTTCCGCGGACAGTCCCTCTTGAGGTGGCCCATCTGCCCGCACCCATAACACGCCGCCGGGTGCATCTGCTGCTGCGGGTGCCCTGCCATGGGTTGTGCCTGCTGCACTTGCGGTGCCTGCTGCACTGGTTGCGCCTGCACTGCCGGAACCATGGTGTTAGCGACTTCCCAGTTTCGCTTACCATTTCGGTGTTGGGCACTCTTTTGCTGTCTCTGCTCTTCTTCCCAGTCGGTCTCGGCATCAGCTGCCTTCTCGATCAGGTCGTTGATGTCGTAGTAGTCCCTCTGCTTGCAACGACACTTGAGCTCGATCTTCAATCCAGCGAGGAATTGACGGATCAACTCTCGTTCAGACAGATATCTTCCTGCAAACCTCCTCAAACGGTTGAACTCTTCTCCGTACTCCCGCACACTTCGGGTTCCCTGGCGGAGGGTCCGGAATTCCCCTTCCAACCTATCCATGGTCACCTCCGGAAAGTACTTTCGGTTGAATGCCTCGCGAAAGTCTTCCCATGTCATATGTCGCCCCTGAGCACTCTCTTGCACTCCTTCCCACCAAACCAATGCATCATCTTTGAGATAGGAGGTTGCTATCTCCACACGAAACTCCCTTGGACACCTGGCAGTATCCAAACTCCGCTCCAGCTTCCTCCTCCAGTTGTCCGCTGCAATGGCGCTGACTCCTCCAGCAAAGTGATCCATCTGCATCTCCCTGAGATGCTTCAGCATAGTCCAGTAAGTCACTCCTGGCACCGCTCCTGGCGCCTGCGGTGGCGGTGGTGGCTGGTACTGGTTCACCACGGGGATTGGGTGGACGAACCCAAATCCCACAGGGGCAACTCCTACTCCTCCAGGAACGAAACCAGCTCCTTCTGGTGCGTTCCCGGCTCCTTCTTGGCCATTCAAGACTTCTGCAGGCGCTACTGGCGGCTCGTTACCGTTCCCTGGTAACACTCCTGGAGCTCCTCCTGCCTGAGCGGCATTGGCAGCCTGTGCCTGCTGAAGGGCGAGCAACTCTTGCAGAAGAGCGGCATCCACGGCTACCTGTCCAGCTCCTAATGCCGGACCAGCTTGGTTTCCAACAGCCGGTTCCTGGGGCCCACGCACACTGGTGGCGCTGTTTGTCGACGAGGCCGACACTGGTGCGTTCTGGTTACGACGAGCTGGCGGGGTTCTTCTCTTAGGCGGCATCTGTTGCAAAAGAAGGATCATTGAGTCAGTTTAACGGTTGAATTCTGAACTCACTTCCGGAGTATATATAAGGAGGAGATCGGAGTGGCGCTTCTAGAATCTAACTTTGGAAATCCCCATTTAGAAGAAGAGTCGAAAATACTTTGAAAACAACTTTGAAAACGACGTTGAAATCCGAATATAAAACACACTACTCTACCCTACCTAGCCAGGGCAGCACTGGCTAGGTCTAACCCGTCTCTGATACCAAAATTGTAACGCCCCGTCCCTTCGGATCCTAAGTCAACGACTCTTTGACTCCACGAGTCATAGTCCACAGGAGCGGACCAAGTCATAAACCGGAACCGACACATAAATAACCGGAAAGAGTCTACTTTATTGAAATGGAAAACCAAGTCTTACATAAATAAGCCAACTGAAATAGTTTGAAACGTGAAAAGAAAGAATCGCATAAGTCTTATTGAAAACGAAAGAACGAAAAAAGAAGAGAAGGAGTTCCCAATCCCAAAACAATGCACCACACCGTCCGTCTACCCCTGCAACACTCCAGGGTTACCTGCAAAACAAACGACGAAGGAGGCCTGAGTAATTGGTTTACACCAATACCCAGTGAGGGCGGATTCTAGGAATACCGCTATCTCTACTTTACACTAACACAACATCAAACACGAGTCCACGGCTAATAACACCTTGCACCCAGCGCCCGAAGGCACAAACAACACACTCAACTACGCTACACAGAAAGGCCTCAGGGGGGGAGAAACAGAAGAATGGGGGGGGGGAACAGAAATAGCAACCGAAGCCCGCCATTGGCCCCGGTGCCCAACTCCAACTCCAACTCCAACTTTACCCTTCGGGGAGCTCGCCGAAACTCCCCTTACGACGATACAAGGGACACGTACTAGGTGCAATGTACATGTGCCGTCACCAAACACCCTTTCGGGGGCCCTAAACAGTTCTATCAAGCATAGCCTTCACACACAAGCAACGTTTTCAGTTCAAATGATAACCTAGTGTCTAAGTTCCGTTTTCGGTTTAAGCGAGATCCTAGATTCTAAGTTATTATCAATCACATCAACGCAAATCAACAACTAGATCTATACTACCTAGGAAAGACACTATTAAACGAAGATTCGCTACTCAACATCGAATTAGGGTAGAGAAGAGGTCACGTTCGGTCCTCACCTTAGTCTCAACTGAAGAAGAACGAAGATCAGATGAACTCGGCTACAGATCTGGTGATCCTGCACACAGATCTAGGGTTTTAAACGACAGATCTAAAGAAAAGAGCGGATCCAGGGTTTCTGCCAACAGATCTGAACTAACAACGAAGATACAGTCCAGATCTACGACTTCTATCCATCAGAAGCATAGATCTGAAGCAGATCTGAGCAAAAGAAGAAGATACAGTTCAGATCTACAACTTCTATCCATCAGAAGCATAGATCTGAAGCAGATCTGAGCGAGAGAGAGACGAAAAGGAAGATACGGTTCAGATCTATGGCTTCTATGGATCAGATCTGATCTAGAAGCATAGATCTGAAGCAGATCTAGGGTTTGGAGGAAGAAAACGAAACAGATCTGAGATTCGGGAAATCTCACCTTAAGAACGCGAAGAACGGATGGCTCTACACTCAAAAGAATCGAGAAGACGACGACTCGGAGTGCGGGATCGGAAGCGGCGGCGATCGGCGGTTTCCGGCGACAATTCCGGCGAGGCTGGCCGGCGGCGGTGGTGCTCCGGGCGGTGGCGGTCGGCGGCTTCCGGCGGTGGTCGGCCGGCGGCTGATCGGCGGCGGGCGGTGGCTGGCCGGCGGTCGTCGGCGGCTCCGGGCTGGTCGGCGGTCGTCGGCTGGCTCGGGATGCGGGCAGAGCTTCGATGTCTCGAACTTTGTGCCAAATGAGAGGGGCTGCTCCTCCTTTTATAGGGAGTTGAGCTAGGGCTTCCCTTTCCCTCGGGTTGGGCCTTGGGCTTCAGGCCCACTCTCTCCTTTCCTTTGGCCTCAAGTAAAGGGTTTTGGGCTTCTCCTCCTATTTCTTTGGGCCCAAGTAATGGGCCAGGAATTGGGCCATTACAAGTTGACACTATCAAGCTCACATCAGAAGATCATTAACCAGTTGACACTATCAACAAGCTCATATCAGAAGACCATTAACAGTTGCATAAACTATTAACAGATGCATAAGACAACTAACAGAAGCATAAGACCATTTCCAAGCTCATAACAAAAGACCATTAACCAGTTGACACTATCAAGCTCATATCAGAAGACCATTTACAGTTGCATAAACTATTAATAGATGCATAAAACAATTAACAGAAGCGTATGGTATTAACCGGTGCATAAGACAATTAACAGAAGCATAAGACCATTTCCAAGCCAATATCAGAAGACTATTAACCAATTGACACTATCAAGCTCATATGAGAAAACCATTAACCAGTTTACAATATCAAGCTCATATCAGAAGACTGTTAACCAGTTGACAATATCAAGCTCATATAATCAAATTTAGCATTAACAGAACATGCATAAACCATTAACAGAAGCATAAGAACATTTCCCAAACAACTCTAAATATGCATAAACTATTAACAGAAAACCATAAATGAATCAGATAAATTCAGTCATATCCAAACCAAAAACGAATTCACAACTTCAGTCATATCCAAACCAAAACGAGTTCACAAATTCAGACTTAACACCAGTAACTATTTGCATGTCTTACACATTAGAAAATATACATTGATTCACATACCATAACATAGTCGATAAACACATAAACAACTATAAACAGTTCTACTCCTAAACGAATAAGACTAGAGACCCTTACCATAAACCACCGTTTTCTTTTTCAGGATGGATGAGTGGCATGCTTCGTCTTTCCGGAGCATCCATCATGGCCGTCAGGCTCGGCAGTGGATGACGAGCGCCTCCTGTAATAGAAGACCTCGTCGCTCCTGGAGGGATCTGAGTTTGCACAACTCGTCTGCGGGCTGAGGATCCACCAGATGAAGAAGTTACTAGATGATTCACCTGCATGCATAGATATAGAGAGGTTAGATATAAAAATGTGGACATAATCGAAGATATGGGTCAAAAATTAAGGTTTACTTAATCCGAGAGAAAATAAGGTTCGTGAATAACAAAAGCCGACAGAAGAAATTAAGGTTTGTTAATAAACAAATTCCAATTGAGGATAAGGTTTTGTGTAATTAGGGTTTCAAAAGTCCGAGAGAGAAAATAATGGTTGGTGAAAATCAGAGAGAAGAAAATCCAAAAAAAACAAGAGAAAAGGGTTTCTGAAAATCCGAGAGAGAAGGGTTTGAGAAAAACCGAGACAGAAGGGGTTTTGAAATTCAGAGAGAAGAAAATCAATATACAAATTACATGCAAACAAAACGAAAGACGAAGACGGAGAGACTTATCATAGCGGAATCGAAGAAGATGAAGATGAAGATGAAGATGAGCTAGGGTTTTCAGAAGAGAAGGGGAGAAAAGTGGTTGACCCGAGTCGAGGATGAACGGATTCAAGGAAGAGGGAAGAGAGAGTGGGAGATCGTAGTTGAGATCGATAGCAATCGGAGAAAGAGAGAGGTAACGAGATCGGGGATTTTTTGGTGAAGACGGTGAAAGAGAGAAACGAAAAAACGGCTAAGGAGTGAAAATGAGGAATACGAGCGCCTTAGGGTTTTTCCCCTCGCAACATCACTTACCCGGGCCAACTTTTTTGGCCAAAAGATTAGGCGCCAAACAGAAATGCAGGCCCAAATGTTTGGCCACGAAATAACAGAGCCATAACCAAATTAGCCCGCGAAATCAAAAATATGTATAGCCACAAATGTTTTCGTGGACATTCGTGGCTATACATATTTTTTATATAATGAAATAGATATATATATATATATATAAATTGTTTAAAAAAAAATTCAATTGAATAAAAAATTTAGAATTTAATCTTGCATAGGTTGTAATTTAATAAAAAATATACATTTTATTTTTGAATATATTATTATAAATTTTCTATATATATATTTATTATAATATATATATATAAATACATTTGATCATGAGTTCAAATATGAAATATTATTCATTAAATTTTAAAATGTTACAATATTACTAGTTGTCACAGGAGTCTAAATCCGAATATTCACTATAACAATCATTTATATCATCTTCAGACACATATTCGTTATTTGGATTGATCATCGGTGTTGGATCATACTCTGAAGCATCTTGGACTGCATGTGCTTCGACTCGTACAATATCAATTGTTGCAATTGAAGGATTTATTGGTGTTTTCCATTGTTAATTCTCAATTACAACCTAACACAAATCCTTAAACAGATCTAGGTTCTCGTCAAATGAATCATAAACCAAACCTGATCACTACCTTTCAGATTGCAGCGGAATGGATGGTAATGATGAGATCAGCTAGAAGAGATGGTAACACCTATTCCTCCTCGAGTATCCACACTCTTACAAGCACGGGACGGCTGCTAGACCAAAGATGTGGAAGATCAGAGAGAGGTTAGAGAGAGAGAGAGTTCACGCCAAGAAGGAAAAAAAAACGCTGGGGAATTATTTCCTTTTAGGGCTTTCTGATTCTCTTATATCTCATTAATGGGCCCAAGTCATTAGACTAATGGCTCATTAATCTTTTGGGCCCAAAACACAAATCAAACAAAAAACCTGTATTTGTCTGGCCCAAAACTCTGATCCAATACAGTAAATGCCATTGCATCTTACCGTATTAATTCCATTTAACTTTCCCGTTAGCTATGGTGTGTGACCCTTCGGGATCATACAATACTGGTAATAAGTCCTAAACTTATAGATCATGAGCGGACTCTAGCAAGCCATCATGATCACCCAGTATTTATGACTTATGTCTGATCTCGACACTTATCATACTTTCTAGAGATAGTACGGTAGATTTCAGGACATTCCCAACAATCTCCCACTTGTACTGGAATCCTACAAAGGACATTCCCAACAATCTTCCGATTGTACTGGAATCCTACATTCCCTAATCCTTTTGTCTTAATATCTCGATCTGGCATAAGGCAAGATGCGTGTCATCCTTATATAGCCAGACCATGTTTATCGGACCAGATTTGATACTGACAATTCAAACGACTTGGGCAAGTCCGTTTGGGAATGGCCATTCACTTACCAGCTATCCAATCTCCGATTGGCCTAGAGATATTACCTCCGTTAAACGGCAGGGACAAATCCCATCTTATTCCATCACTATGAACTACACAATTCATAATACACCCAACCAAGGTCCGTATAGCTCCCAGTTACGAAACAGCGTTAGACAATGATCAAAGCGCATTACTCCATGTGCAGCCACATGCATGCGAACTCAGGTCTAAGGACTATACTCTATAGTCGTATATGAGAACTTCTTATGACACAGATATTAATATCTTGCAGAGTTCTCATTAGCGGGCCATGTCCGGTCATATGCTCCCCTACATATACCTATGTGTCGACTTTGATGCCGCGCATCTATGACCCCTCGAAACTTGGTCATAAGTCTCAACACAATCTAGTCTCAACAGGTTGTTGTTGTTCCAATTTCAACAACCTTCGACTATGGACACTATGATTTATGTCACTTCGTTAAATATGGGGTTTCAGGATCAAGTCTACTCATGTACTTCGATGGCCCATATATAATGACATGAATCATTTTGGAACGATTATTTTATATCACAGTTAAAAATAATCCAGAAATAAAATTTCATTAACATTTAAAAATGTTTACATGAACCAATCAAAATAACTAAAACAAAAACCCTCACAACTCCCACTCAAAAAGAGATTACACTTGAATATCTCTAATTCCTACAGCAGCAGTATGCAACTCGTGCTTAGGTCTCGGGAGTGGCTTTGTCAACGGGTCAGCCACGTTCTCATCAGTGGGAACTCTGCTGACCATCACTTCACCTCTATTCACTATATCACGAATCAGGTGATACCTTCTCATAATGTGTTTGGATTTCTGATGATGTCTCGGTTCCTTGGCTTGAGCAATTGCACCATTGTTGTCACAATACAGTGCTAGAGGCTCAGTGGCATTTGGGAATACACCGAGTTCAATCAAGAAGTTCCTTATCCAAACTCCTTCCTTCGCAGCTTCCGAAGCAGCGATGTATTCAGCTTCAGTTGTGGAATCTGCTACGGTGCTCTGCTTGGAACTCTTCCAACTTACTGCACCGCCATTCAGACATAAGATGTAGCCAGACTGTGACCGGAAATCATCCTTATCTGTCTGAAAACTTGCATCCGTGAATCCACTGATTTCAAGCACTTCACTTCCTCCGTAAACCAAGAACTTATCCTTAGTATTCCTCAAATACTTCAGGATATTCTTTACGGCAATCCAGTGACTCTCACCTGGATTAGACTGGTACCTACTCGTCATGCTTAGTGCATAAGCAACATCAGGACGAGTACAGATCATGGCATACATGATAGATCCTATAGCCGAAGCATAAGGAATCCTACTCATGCGCTTAAGCTCATCAGGTGTCTTAGGACACTGATCCTTGCTTAGTGAAGCACCATGTATCATTGGCGTGAACCCCTTCTTGGATTTATCCATTCCGAATCGATGCAGGACTTTATCTATATAAGCATCTTGACAAAGTCCAATCAGCTTTTTAGATCTGTCTCTAAAGATTCGGATTCCAAGAACATACGCGGCTTCACCCATGTCCTTCATGGAAAAACAACTTCCCAGCCAGTCTTTAACAGACTTCAGCATTGGAATATCATTTCCAAGAAGCAATATGTCATCGACATATAGGATAAGAAACACCACTTTGCTCCCACTAGTTTTCTTATACACACATTGTTCCTCTTGGTTTCTGATGAAGTCAAAGTTCTTTATTGCTTCATCAAAACGAAGATTCCAACTCCTCGATGCTTGCTTCAATCCATAAATGGATTTGTGAAGCTTGCATACTTTCCCAGCATTCTTAGGATCAATGTAACCGTCAGGTTGTGTCATATACACATCCTCCTCCAAGATTCCATTTAGGAAGGCGGTTTTCACATCCATCTGCCAAATCTCATAATCATAATAAGCGGCAGTTGCTAGGAGAATCCGAATTGATTTCATCATTGCCACTGGTGAATAGGTTTCATCATAGTCTATACCATGAATTTGCTTGAAACCTTTTGCCACCAACCTGGCTTTGTAAATCTGGACATTTCCATCCACGTCTATCTTCTTCTTGAAGATCCATTTACACTCGATGGCTTTTGCACCAGCAGGTAAATCAACCAGTGAAAACACTCGGTTAGCAGACATGGAGTCCATCTCAGATTCTGTGGCTTCACGCCACTTTAAGGAGTCAGGGCCCATCATGGCTTCTGCAAAGTTCGAGGGTTCATCACCGTCAATGATCAAAAGATCATGGCAATTAGTCACAAGGAACCCCTGATATCTATCAGGTTCCTGACGGATCCTTCCGGATCTTCGAACTTCAGGTCTATCTTCCATCCACGTCTATCTTCTTCTTGAAGATCCATTTACACTCGATGGCTTTTGCACCAGCAGGTAAATCAACCAGTGAAAACACTCGGTTAGCAGACATGGAGTCCATCTCGGATTCTGTGGCTTCACGCCACTTTAAGGAGTCAGGGCCCATCATGGCTTCTGCAAAGTTCGAGGGTTCATCACCGTCAATGATCAAAAGATCATGGCAATTAGTCACAAGGAACCCCTGATATCTATCAGGTTCCTGACGGATCCTTCCGGATCTTCGAACTTCAGGTACTGCAGGTTCAGGTTCTATTACAACTTCATGTAATTCATCCTGCTGTTCTTCCTCATTAGGTTGAACAGGTTCCTGTCCTTCTTGAATTTCATCAAGTTGTACCTTACTCCCACTATCTTTTCTAGAGAGAAACTCCCTTTCAAGAAAAGTACAATCCCGAGCAACAAAGATTTTGTTCTCGGATCGCAGATAGAAGTAATAAGCCTTGGTATCCCTAGGATAACCAATGAAGTAGCATTTGTCAGATTTTGGTGTAAGCTTGTCTGAGATTAATCTTTTGACATAGGCTTCACAACCCCAAATTCTGAGAAAAGACATTGCTGGAGCTTTTCCAATCCATATCTCATATGGTGTCTTTGCTACTGCCTTTGATGGCACTCTGTTCAGTGTGAACGTTGCGGTGAGCAAAGCATATCCCCAAAGGGATATAGGAAGGTCTGTGTGACTCATCATGGATCGGACCATATCTAACAATGTCCGATTCCTTCTCTCAGACACACCATTCCACTGAGGTGTTCCAGGAGGTGTGAGTTGGGAGATAATCCCACACTCACTCAGATGATCACGAAACTCCTGGCTCAAGTATTCTCCTCCTCGGTCCGACCGAAGAGCTTTAATACTTTTACCAAGCTGGTTCTGAACTTCATTCTGGAATTCTTTGAACTTTTCAAAGGTTTCCGACTTATGTTTCATCAAGTAGACATATCCATATCTACTGAAATCATCAGTGAATGTAATGAAGTACTGAAAGTTTCCTCTAGCACTTGTGGACATTGGGCCACACACGTCAGTATGTATCAGGCCCAATAGTTCACTGGCCCTTTCTGTGGGTTTATTGAAAGGCGCCCTTGTCATTTTGCCCATTAGGCAAGATTCGCATTGCTCACAAGACTCAAAGTCAAATGAGCCCAAGAGTCCATTTGAATGGAGCCTCTTGACGCGTTTCTCACTAATGTGCCCCAAACGACAATGCCAGAGAAACGTTTCATTTTCTTCGTTAGATTTGAACCGTTTTGTATTTATGTTATATACTGGAGCAGATTGATCCAGCATGTACAGCCCACTTATCAGAGGGGCACAGCCATAGAACATATCATTGAGATTAAAGGAACACAATTTATTCTTAATAGAAAAATCAAATCCTTGCAAATCCAACAATGAAACTGAAATGATATTTCTGCTTATAGCAGGTACAAAATAACAATTCTCAAGTTCTAAAATCAATCCAGAAGGTAAAGACAACAAATAAGTGCCAACGGCCAGTGCTGGAACCTTCGCTCCATTGCCAACCCGCAACTCTACTTGCCCTTGCTTCAACCTTCTACTGTTGCTGAGCGCCTGCATATTAGTACAAATATGAGCCCCACATCCAGTATCTAATACCCAAGTGGTATTATCAGAAGTAGTAGTATTTACTTCAATAACAAAAATACCTGAAGATTTAGTCTCGAAAGACTTCTTCTTCTTCAGACTTTCCTGGTATTTCTTACAGTCCCTGCGGTAATGCCCTGCCTCTTTGCAAAAGTGGCAGATGTCAGAAGGCCCAGCTTTGGACACGGGCTTGGGCTTGGCGTTTTCATTGCCAACTACTTTGCCCTTTCCCTTGTCTGCAGCGGATTTCTTGAAACCCTTGCCCTTCTGCACCATGAGTACAGACGACTCCTTGGTTTTCTTCAGATTCGGTTCTGCAGTCTTGAGCATACCATGTAGCTCAGGCAACGTCTTTATCAACCCATGCATATTATAGTTCAAAATGAACTGGTCATATGCAGGAGTAAGAGACTGCAGAACGATATCACAAGCAAGCTCTTGGCTTATAGGACAGTCGAGCCTTGTCAAATGATCGAGATAACCCATCATTTTCAGAACATGAGGACTCACTGCTGCATCCTTAGCCATTTTACAGTCCAAGAGATTTTTAACAGTTTGGAATCTCTCTGTACGAGCCTGCTCCTGAAACAACGCTTTCAGATTTGCCATCAGCTCCATGGGACAAGTCAGGCCTTCCCACTGCATTTGCAGTTCGGGAGCCATTGTCGCCAACATCAGGCAAATCACGTCATTAGCATCTGAAGAATGCGTATCCCAAGCATTCTTCACAGCTTGTGAGGCATTATTCGCAGGTCTAGGAGAGAGAGCTCTTTCAAGGACATAAGCCTTCTTCTCCTGCCTGAGCACAAGTCTCAGGTTCCTGGACCAGTTCAGGAAGTTTGATCCGTTCAGTTTGTCCTTCTCAAGGGCAGACCGGATCGAGAAAGTGTTTTGTGTTGTTGTGCTTGACATAGCTGAAAATATGAGACAATAAAGATTTAGTTATTAAGTTCATAAAAGAGTAATCTTAACAATTTATAAGAAAACTCGCATTGTATTCAAAATTTCTTTGTTTAACCTCATAAGAATACAATGATTCCGAGACCCATGTTTAGCTAAATCCAAAGTGGGCCACTGGCTGTCACCCAGAATTAGCTATACTTGGTAAGCATACACACAGCTAGTTATAACCAATAACTCTCGGTTGTGAATTGGGCCCGAGGCCCAAATTCACCAGATGTCTCAAGGCCCGGGACTCCCGATGGCCCAGTCAAGGAAACCAATCTCTTACAGCCAAATAATCACTAAAATCTGGGACTCCCAATGAAATTAGTGACTATATACTACTTTACTTACGCGAAAACAGACACCTCACACTGTAAGCCATATCTGTAATCAAGTAAGCGTTAAGTAGCTGACAAGATTGGAAAGACATCCAAGCTTGATATTGTTTTTGAGGATTTTAAGTTTTATTTCCAAAAATAGAAGATTACTATTTTGGGAAACTTTCTTATTTTTTAGAAACTTTCTAAATTTGGTAACTTACTAAAAATAGAAAATTTCTAATTTTTAATATTTTATAAATATTTTGGGTTGGGTCACAAATTATAGGCCCAATTCTTGGTCCAAGACCATAGAATTCCAGCTGGCCCAATAATTTGACATAACCGATCCGGTTTATTAATTCTGGTCCAAGACCAAATTAACTATCAAAACCATCGGTTATTTACTAAACCAGACCAGCTCTAAATTATTTGGTCCAACCAAATCAAATTTAGACCAGCCTTCGGTTTAGGTTAAAATTCAATTTTATGAATTTAAATCCGGTTTAACCAGAAATATAATTATTTCCAGCAAACCGCGATTTGGGTTAACGCCTTAACTATACATTAATTAATTTAATTAATTAATTATATAATCACATAATGTTACGATCATGATCATAACGATCACTAACCTTCTTTACAAAGTTTGAAAATTAATTCAACAAACATTATTCAAACGATTATATTCTTCACTTAAAGACAAAATCCATATAAGACAACATAACGATTTCGTCTTTTACCAATTCAATAATCAAACGATACACAATATTCAGCCATAGATCATTCAATAATAACACTTATGGCACACGCATTAACACACGATCAAAGTAGCAACGAATCAACATCGATTGCGGTTAGGGTTTTAATAAACGTATTGACTCCAGTTCAATAATAGAATGGAGCCGCCGTTATTCATTCAATTATTAACAATAACAGAATCATTCGGCCGATTAATAACAAGAACACATTCGATTATAACAAACCCTTTTGCAGCCGATTTTACACATTCAATTAATCAATTTTCATATGATTCAATTTCACAAGAAACCTAATGCCTAGGCTCTGATACCACTGAAGGATTTATTGGTGTTTTCCATTGTTAATTCTCAATTACAACCTAACACAAATCCTTAAACAGATCTAGGTTCTCGTCAAATGAATCATAAACCAAACCTGATCACTACCTTTCAGATTGCAGCGGAATGGATGGTAATGATGAGATCAGCTAGAAGAGATGGTAACACCTATTCCTCCTCGAGTATCCACACTCTTACAAGCACGGGACGGCTGCTAGACCAAAGATGTGGAATATCAGAGAGAGGTTAGAGAGAGAGAGAGAGTTCACGCCAAGAAGGAAAAAAAAACGCTGGGGAATTATTTCCTTTTAGGGCTTTCTGATTCTCTTATATCTCATTAATGGGCCCAAGTCATTAGACTAATGGCTCATTAATCTTTTGGGCCCAAAACACAAATCAAACAAAAAACCTGTATTTGTCTGGCCCAAAACTCTGATCCAATACAATAAATGCCATTGCATCTTACCGTATTAATTCCATTTAACTTTCCCGTTAGCTATGGTGTGTGACCCTTCGGGATCATACAATACTGGTAATAAGTCCTAAACTTATAGATCATGAGCGGACTCTAGCAAGCCATCATGATCACCCAGTATTTATGACTTATGTCTGATCTCGACACTTATCATACTTTCTAGAGATAGTACGGTAGATTTCAGGACATTCCCAACAGCAATAACATGCTCCACAATATTGTTTTGTATTGCAGACGAGAAACTTCTTGAGTTTCACAAAATCATCTCGGCATAACCTTCGTTGTAGCCCACCATTCTTCTCTGGTTGGTCGTACTCGTGGATAAGGAATGTAACACACTTGATCACATTGCTCTGGTAAGATGAATGGATCGTACTTGTCATAATGCATCTTTGGGGAAACATCATCTATACCTAATGGATGTCTTCGTATTCCTCGATTGGTGTTGAACCATTGACATTTGAAAACCATGGCTTTTAGGCAAACATCACTGTTATACTCTATCATGAATATCTCATCGATCAGTCCAAAATACTCGGTGTCAGTAGTTCCCATAATAGAAACACCATAGTTCATCGTCATACGGTTTTGCCCATTGTTTTGTGTATGGTAATGGTATCCCCTCGAATAATACATAGGCCATGATTTGATTTGATTCCTCGGACCTTGTACAAATTCTAGTACTCACAATGGAAAATCGAATGACGCACTAGCAGTATTAATCTGTAAAAATATTTCAAATTTAGTTTATGAAATAAACATATATATAACGGAGATGACTATATATGTTAATACTTACGTACTCTCTGCACCACGTTGCAAATCTTTCATCTTTCACTTTCGTCATTGCGTCTGCAGTAATATTTGGATGGCTCCGTCTTATATATTCTTCAAATATCCTGCGTATAGATAATTTATGTATTATTTATAATTAAATATAAACCCTAAACAATCCACCATAAACAACCCTAAACCAATAAAATATAATTAAATATAAATAAGTTATTAATTATGAAATTAAATTACTATATAACAACATACCTTTCATATGGTTCAAACCATTCCCAGTTGAGAAGCAAAAATGTCTGAAGTATATTGTAATCTTTATCATTTAACCATGTCGGCGACATGCTTCTGCTGGTTCATCCTACTTGCTGGAACATGATCGGAACATCATCGAACGTGTAGGTGAAATGAATTTTGCCGACATCTTGTGCGGGGTCTAAAACTTCAGGAGGTGTAATATAATTAGCGGTCACATATGAAATTTCTTCATTCACACATTGAGATACAATCGATCCTTCGATTTGGGCTTTGTTTTTAACTTTTTCTTCAGATGATACATGTACCGTTCAAAAGGTTACATCCACCTATACTGCACCGGACCGCCCAAAGCAGCTTCATCTGGAAGATGCACGGGTAAATGTTCCATCACATCAAAGAATGACGGTGGGAAGATTTTTTCGAGATTGCAAAGCCGCATAGCTATATTTTTTTTCAGTGTGGCAACATCTTCTCTCCTTAGGATTTTGGTAGATATGTCTCAGAAGAATAGTGAAATATCTACATAAATCATCAAATAAAATCATTAAACGCAAAGGTACTAATAGTTAAATGATACACAATTTTAAATATATGATACCTGAAATTGCCGAATGCACATTTTTCGGAAGTAGTTCCGTAAAAGCAATTGGAATAAGTCGTTGCATGATGACATGATAGTCATGACTTTTTAGACCTGAAATCTTTCCACTCTCCACATTAACACAATGTGAAGATTTTGAAACATACCCGTCTGGAAATTTAATGTCATTCTTCAACCACATTAGAAATTTTTTTTTACTTCCCTTTGACAATTTGAAGATTGGAACATGCACACTCCCATCTCGAGCGACCTCGAAGTCAGGTCATCTGCAAAACAAAGGGAGATCCAACTCGGATTTTATATTATCTTTCGTCTTGCAGGGAACATTTAGGACAGTATTGATGAGATTGTCGAAGAAATTCTTCTCAATATGCATAAAATCAAGGTTGTGTCGAAGATGTTGGTCCTCCCAGTACGGAAAATCCCAAAAGATACTCTTCTTCACTCAGTTGTGGTCAACACCATACGCTTCAATTGTCCGAGCTGGATTGTCATGTCCTTTGCCTCCACAGTTCACCGTCTTGCAAAGTCCGCCTATGTTGTTTATCCTCTCGCATAAAATTTCTTCCCCAGTCAACCACGGCGGAGGTGCATCATGAATAGATTTGTTCTTCTTGAAAGATTTAATATTCCGCCTGTATGGATGATTCTCGGGCAAAAACATTATGTGACAATCGAACCAGCTGTGCTTTCGGCCATTTGGCAACCAAAACGATTTCGTCTCATCCATACAATATGGACATGCCAACCTTCCATGTGTCATCCATCTGGACAACATACCATACGCTGGAAAAATGCTAATTGTCCACATCGGGGCCGCTCGCATTGTGAACATCTCTTTTCGTGATACATCGTACGTCTCTACACCGTCACTCCATAAATTTTGCAATTCTTCGATCCCCGGGTGCAGATTAAATATCCAAGCTTTTCTTCGGATGGTTCAGCCCTGGCACTAATACGGACAGGAAGAAATATTCCCGTTTCATGCACATCACGGGTGGTAAGTTATATGGTGTAACGATGACGGGCCAAACAGAATATGATTGGCCATTCATACCAATTGGATTAAAACCATCGGTGGCTAACCCGAGATAAATATTACGACTCTCGGAAGCAAAACCAGGATATACCTCTTTAAAATGCTTGCACGCCCTCCCGTCTGACGGATGATGCATTTCTCCTTCGGGTGATACATGTTCCGCATGCCATCTCATCTGTGAAGCCGCCGTACTAGATTGATACAAGCGCTTCAATCGATCCGCAATCGGCAGATAAAACATCCTTTGCTTTGGTATCTTATTCCCCGATTGACCCACATTTTGTTCGTATCGATCTTTTTTACAAAACTGACATTGTAACAGATCTTTATCTTCTCCCTTCCAGAATAGCATACAATTATCCTCGCAGACATCAATCTTATGACAAGGCAACCCAAGAGAACGCGTCAACTTCTTCGTCTCGTAGTATGATTTAGGAGCATTGTTAGGCGATGGAAGGACATAATTAAATGTATGCATGATATCGTCAAGACATTCCTCTGGAATATTGAAATTGGTCTTCCAGTTGATCACTTTTGACGTCAAGTACAACTATGATATTCCATCGGCACATCCATCATATAAAGGTTGGTTTGCCGCTTCTAAAGCCTTGAGAACTGGATCCTGGTATTCGTCGCATATTGGTTCCTGGAGGTTTTTGGCATTTTCAGGTATCATGTTGAATATTAGGATAACCGTTCCATGCTCCATCTTCCGCTACATGATGACTTGTTGATGCTTCGCCATCATACTGAAATTTTTCTCCATGTTGCGTCCACACATAATAATTTTCTAAATCCCTTACTCATTAAGTGAGGCGTCACAGTCTCATAATCACTCCGCTTCTAGTTCTTGCATCTCTTACACGGACAATACAAAATTTCGCCCCCTAGATAAGAAGGATGACTACAAGCAAAAGAAAGAAAAATGTTTAAACCCTCGCTGAATTTTTTAGACAGACTTTTATCGGAACGTTTTACATGTTTATACATCCACTCTCTCGAACCGAAAAAATCAGACATTTTATAATGTTTTCGTTGATTTTTGATATCTCTCAATGGTTGTATCCTCACCGAATTTATAGATTCATTAGCCATGGATAGCCACGAAATTTTTTATGGCTACTAAGAATATATTCTTCTGCCCCCTATCAAGTCTAAAGGCTACTTCATCTGTCGTTGAACAAAGGAACATCGCTTTTCAATCATGTATAATATCACCATAGCCACGGATAGCCACGAAATATTTCGTGGCTATATAAATTTGCCACGGATCGCCACAATTTGTGTCGTGGCTACTACTCTAAGCCACATATAGCCATGACATTTTTCATGGCTAAACGGGTATGTACGAATTTCCACGAATAATTACGTGGCTAAGTGTGATACCCCGTATCAAAAATACGGTCAACGGGCAGCAGAAAGTCAACCGAGGGTAAAATCGTCATTTTACCTCCGTCAGGGGTAAAATGGTAATTTTACCAAAGTTCGAGACGGAAACCGAGACGGGCCAAATATTCTTATGTCTTGACATAAAGAATGTTTACAAGACCAAAATTGGAGGAATCGGAGCGGAAACGAGTTTTTCGGCTTATCGGGATGGAAACCGACTAAACCGAGGAAACTTCGGAAATTCATATCTTGGGCTACGTAAGTCCGATTGGAGTGATTCAAATTGCTAAATTCATTAAAAAGAGTGGAGAATCATATTTTGGGGGTTTTGGAATTTATGCAATCATCCGTAGCCGTTCTAAAATATTAAACCCGAAAATCCGCAAAACCGAGCTTTAGAAAGAATGAGATTATTGGTGGGATTAGTGAGGGATTAAGTGATGCTTTGGCAACAAATAACTCCCAGAGGGACACCTGGAACCTCCCCATGTCGCCACCTTTCTTGCATAGGTGTCAAGCATGCCAAGATTCTATGAATCTTCCTCATGCATGCAAATGATGTCTTGTCCCATTCATTGCATTTCACCAAACTTCACTCTCTCTCAGCTCTCTCTCGAACTCTCTCTTCCTCTCTAGCCAGAAACAATAATTCCTTGTTGTGTTCTTGTGTTTTGTTTGTGTTCTTGAGAGATTCTCCACCAAGTTCCTTGAATGTTCTTTTGTGTGTTCTTGAGAAGATAAGGCTCAAATCTTCATCAAATCACCTCCAGATCTCTCCTCTCACTCTCGGTCTCTCTGCTCTCTCTCTGCTCTCTAGATCAGGCAAGTTTTGTTCATAAACCTTTTGCATGTTCTTAAATTCTCAAGAAGGCTCAAGAACCCTAATTGTTCTTCAATTCTTCTTTCACAAGAAACTCTATAACTTTTGTTGTATAATCTCAAATCCAGATCTACAAAGCCCCATGGCTTCCTTGTGAGCTCCTCTATCTTTTCCAGTTGGTCGCCGTCGTTGGAGGTCGCCGGAATCAGCCGCCGGAGCTCCTCCACCTTCTTTTGCTTCTTCCACAAGAAAGCTTGTAACTTTCTTATTTTAAACCCAAATCTGGACCTGTTAAATGCTATAGCTTTGTCTTGATCTTGTCTATCTTTTTCCAGTGAGCCGCCGCCGTTGAAACCGCCGGAGATCGCCGGAAAATCACCTTGAAGCAACCGCTTCTTTAGGGTTTGTAGATCTCACCCTTTTCCTTGTGTTTGTGATGTTTTGAGCCTAGAAGTGAATAGATCTGTTAATGGTGATCAGTTTGGTGTAGAGATTTGAAGAAATAGTCACCGGAAAAGCCTCCTCCGCCGCGGTCAACGCCTTCGCCGCCGGAGTCAACGCCGGAGCTTGCCGCCGGCGAGCCTCTTCCACCGCCAAAAGCCAGCCGATTCTTTCCCCTATCCATTGGTATAGTTGGTTTTGGAAATTGGGTTGAATTGGAGTTGGTTTGGTGGTTTGATTAAACCGGGTCAAAGGGATGTGAACCGGTCAACGGTCAACCCTAAACCGATTTAGTCAAACCGGTTCTTAAGGTAATCAAACCGGTTTAATTGAACCCATAATCTGATTGGTTTGTGATTTCGTGTTTCAGGAGTGTTCATTAGCCCGGGAATTCTCATCCGCGTTAAACCTGTCATTCCGCATCGATTTGTGAGTCGGCTCGAAAACTCGTAGAATAAGTAAACCGGAAAACCATTAAACCGTAATCACTAATTCGTTGACCCGAAACTAACTAAATAGTAAATATGAGATTAACTGGATCATTTAATAGTTCAACCGAAGAAAACCAAGTAAATCTGATTAGAGTTTAGGATTAAAAGGGTTAACCGATTCCGTGCCGCTAGGTCGTTAGTAAACCGTATTCGATGTTGTATATATACAGTTATAAGTATAAAGGACGAGTATTAATGAACTATAAATGGGAAATTAAGACAATATTAAAATATGAATTAAACCTAAACCAACGCATAGAGTATAATAACGGGATTGGATATTATGTTTAACAGCGGGATGAGGTAATGAATCTAACTAGGTTAATAATGAGACGTCGGGGAGTTAGTAAGTTTACTAACTCTAAACCGACGGATCGAGGAGTTGTTAAAAGATGATTAGGTTGAGTTAAGGAAATGAGAAGTGTTATGATTGGTGAACCGTCTACGGGTTAACAAGCGGTTAACCCAAGGTAGCGGGCGTGAATTGGACTAAAAGACTTAGAAACCCTAAATAGGCCTGCTTATGTGATGACCAGTGTAATTGTGTGATTGGTTGTTATTGCGTGTTGTATTATTGTTGTGGTGAGTTTGGTGTGCAGGTTTATTAGACTGCTCGGTGTTGGGCCGAGTAGTCATTGCAGACACTTACTTCGGTCATGAGACCGGGTAAGTTAGTGGTGCTGACTAGGTATCTTACCTAGTCAGAGCGGTGAGTTGGGTAGTGTAGAGGCTTGCGGAATGGTTGGGATTATTATTGTTGTTATTGATTGTGTGATCTGTGTTAGAGTCCCAGCGAGTCTGCGTGTTTATATTTCTGCACTAGGACGCTAGGGTGCGTTAGATTCCGCAAGCCTAGGTTTTTGTTTACGTTCTGGTACTTCCGACCCGATTGGATCATCGGGTTTGACCTAACCGGGCCTTGGTGGTTCTGGTTATGGTGTTAACCTATCGGGTGACGCCGGTAGGTGTGCGGTCCGGAGAATACGGGGTCATGTCCTAGGGCCGGATTGCATGGAAACTCGGGCTATCTAGGGGTAGTCAGAGTCACCGCGTATCGATGGACAGAGAACGGTGTCCTATGCGTGAGTCTTCATGAGCACGTATAGGAGTCGAGGGTTAGTTGCCATATAGGCGACGATATGAACCCGTGGAAGTTACCAAGATCGTAGGGCCCAGTGTTGTTATTTATCTTTCTTTCGTTGCGCGTAGATAGATCGAGTCCAATCGAGGACATGTGCCGCAATGCCTTCGATTTCTTTAGCTCTCTTTCTCTTATCTTGGCTATTGCTTGTGTGTGGGTTTATTACGCCGTGGTAGCGCGTGATTGACCATTTATTTCTTATTGATTGTCATTTTGGGTTTCGGGGCGAGGATTGTAGAGTTAGATAGATTAGAAGCCGTTAGGGGGGGGAGCCAATTCACTGGGTGATCTTAGATTGCTCATTAGACTCTTTTTGTGTTTTTCAGGTTATCAGCGACGGACGCGGGAGGTCCTCGGTGTAGCTTCGGGTTGCTTGTGACGTGATTTTGATTCGTTATTTTGGATGTTTTATTTTCGGTTCGGCAGCTGCGCTATTTTCTTGATGATTTGTATTTGATTGATGGGATGTTTATATACTATATTATATTGATGATCGTTTGTAAAAACCGTTAAACGTTGTATTCAACGTTTGATTACTTAAAAATGAAATTGTTTCCCTGATATGAGGTTTAAGTCCGAACCGACACAACTCGTTGAAGTAGTGCAAGTAGTACTGCTTGTACTATGGATACGAGGATAGCGGAGTCGAAGATAGATTGGTGCGAGCCTTTTGTCTCAATCCGAACTAACTTTGGCTTCGTCCTGTGGCGAACTTTTCCCGTTCGACTTGCTCGGGTTCGATCGGTCATGTTCTTGTTTGATTGTTGACCGGTCAGCTCGACGGTCAGCGGAGAATGGGAAAGGGGCGTTACAGAAAGGTGGTATCAGAGCATGGTTCTGCATGGGTTCCGAAACATTTCATTTTTGAGAGTTTTCCGTGTTTTATCGAGTCAAATGTGTCACACAAACAACCATTAGGAAACCGAGCCGCGTCCGTGAACCCGGGGTTGGGATGGGAAAGTAGAATTTTAATATTATTCGTACTAACTCATTTGTGTTTTCATTGCAGTCTTACAGCAGCGTGTCCCGGCAGAGTGGTTGGTGTGTGTGTGTGCACGTGTGCAGAGCATTTGTCAGTGGATCAGGATGAGTCATCAGGGATCAGTTGGGTCACAGCAGGGTCAGGTAGAGCAGTTTCAGGGTTATCCAGCGTCACCAGGACATACCCGAGGGTCGCATGTGTCTGCGCACCCGCCAGTTCCAGTACCGCCGTTGCAGGGTGCCAGAGCCGCGCAGATAGACTGGTCGCCCCTTCCAGACCCTTTACCTCCAGCTCTAGTAGACGATGCAGGCAGCCGAGACCCTTACGCAGGCGTGATGGGATTTTTGGGTGCAGCAGACCAAGAGTTTCCGTTACCTCCGCAGTGGCCAGAGCCAGACGTGCCACAGATTCTTCCAGCGACAGATGCGCCACCGATGTACCAGGCGCCACCCCTTGAGGCACCTGAGTTTCCACCGCCGCTTGGTATTGAGGATTATCTGATGGACCCGTTGCCATTTGGGTTCGATCTAGAGATGGAGCCAGTGGACCCCGAGCAGCACCAGCAGTGGGAGCAGCAGGTAGCAGAGCAGGTAGCGATGTTGGAGGACGTTTTGGCACAGCAGGTTGGACCGGGATCTCCCCGTACCCCGTTGGACGTCGAGATGTCTTCAGGATCTTCCGAGACAGAGTTTGAGGCGGTTACGCCACCAGCCGAGCCGATAGAGATGCCAGTGGTACCCGAGAGCCGAGCTTGTAGTGGATGTGGAGTACGAGGGTTCCATCTGCGGTGGTGTCCGCGATCAGTTGACCCACGCCTCCGGGAGCCCTACCAGCTATTACCCTTACCAGGCCACTGTCCGTTGTGTGGTCAGGACGATCATGGTGAGATGACGTGCCCAGTAGCCAGAGCAGGACTGTACATGCCAGATGGAGAGCCGTATCCTACCTTAGCACCTGGAGATTGGGGAGCCGGACCTAGCCGCCGAGACCCCGAGCCGAGTTTGCCACCCGCGGCCCAGTTGCCGATGATCCAGATGCCAGTTGTTCCGTCGCCTCATCCTGAGTCGGGGAGGAGATGCCAGTTATGCAGAGGTCAGGGTCATCTTGCCTCAGACTGTTTTATGGATCCCCCGACCGCGCCGACTTCGCCCTGCCAGTTGTGTGGAGGGTATGGACACCCAGCTTCTGCATGTTACCGAGGACCGTATCCAGCAGTCTGTTCAGTGTGTGGCCGTACAGGTCATGATGCTTACCTTTGTCCGATCGCCGGGCCCCAGCACGTTGGAGCACCGTCTCGAGATGCACACACACCACACCCTCCCGGTGCGCCTGTCAGCGGGTACTCCAGTGAGCCGTATTGCCAGTGGTGTTGGGCATTTCGGTCTTGCTGGAGGCGTTAGGATAGGGTAGGGGTAGTTAGGCCAGGTAAGTTGGGGGCACTAACTTTATTTTGACTGTAGATAGATCGGCAGGATAGGCGACTTACGTGTCGTCTTGATTTTTGTGGTGTAGCGGCGTCATATGGGTTTTTGGGTTTATGATGACGGCTTTATGTAGGAACTCTGATCTTAACCGTGTACTAAAAACTTTATTATGTATGAAATATCGTTTTATGTACGTGGTGGATGCAGAGTGTTCGGCTAGTCGTTTATAGTAGCGTGGTGACTATTTGCATGATTGATATGGTTCGAAAAGCAAATGGTTTACTGTGTGAAACTAAATGATGGGCGGAACTGATGACCGTTCATCATGACCTAAAACCGGATTGACAACGCATCCGGCCGATCTTTAGATTGCGTGATTTTGTGTGTATAGTAGATTGCTTGTTTATTTTCTTGCTCGATTGATTGATTGTTTGGTTTGTGCGATAGATCGCGTAGTATCGGTAAGCGTGGGTTGATAGATTGACTGGTTGAGTATTGCTAACCCTTAGATTGCTAACAGTTTGAATGTGCGAGTAGTGATCGATCTTTTCTTTGGCCTTGTTAAAAAGTTGAGTCGTGAATTTATTTTTGGTTGTATTTTAAGTTCGAGCTGACTTGCGAACGGTTGAGTTCAACCGTCCATCCGCGAGGAAACAGACTTATAGGGTATTGTTATTTAATCACGAGAGACCGTAGGGTACGTGATTAAGTAACCATATTTCTATGGGAAAGTGATATCGGGGAATTAAGCAAGAAAGCGATGTGAATCCAAACCCTAACCCGAAACCGAGTTAAAGTGTCGAGGTGTTGCTGGTCGGGAGCGCCGGACCGCGAAAGGATGGGAGTGACGTCAGTAGGAGTGCAGCCGCCACCGCGAGAGACGAAAAGGAGCCGAGACGCACGCGGAGTTAGTCAGAAGATTTGACAGTAGGCACGCCGATGTTGGAGTCATAGAGAAGGAAGCCGATGATCAGATTCTTGAAGAGTGTTCCAGAAGAAGGAAGGAAGGAGGCCATCAAAGAGACGTGGAAGTCGAAGCAAAGTGGGGAAGCGTCAGAGCGCGTTGGTAAACAGTCCACCGGATACGGAACCGATTCGACGTCCGTAAGTGACGAAGAATTCGGGGACCGAATTCCTGTAAGTGGGGAAGAATGTGATACCCCGTATCAAAAATACGGTCAACGGGCAGCAGAAAGTCAACCGAGGGTAAAATCGTCATTTTACCTCCGTCAGGGGTAAAATGGTAATTTTACCAAAGTTCGAGACGGAAACCGAGACGGGCCAAATATTCTTATGTCTTGACATAAAGAATGTTTACAAGACCAAAATTGGAGGAATCGGAGCGGAAACGAGTTTTTCGGCTTATCGGGATGGAAACCGACTAAACCGAGGAAACTTCGGAAATTCATATCTTGGGCTACGTAAGTCCGATTGGAGTGATTCAAATTGCTAAATTCATTAAAAAGAGTGGAGAATCATATTTTGGGGGTTTTGGAATTTATGCAATCATCCGTAGCCGTTCTAAAATATTAAACCCGAAAATCCGCAAAACCGAGCTTTAGAAAGAATGAGATTATTGGTGGGATTAGTGAGGGATTAAGTGATGCTTTGGCAACAAATAACTCCCAGAGGGACACCTGGAACCTCCCCATGTCGCCACCTTTCTTGCATAGGTGTCAAGCATGCCAAGATTCTATGAATCTTCCTCATGCATGCAAATGATGTCTTGTCCCATTCATTGCATTTCACCAAACTTCACTCTCTCTCAGCTCTCTCTCGAACTCTCTCTTCCTCTCTAGCCAGAAACAATAATTCCTTGTTGTGTTCTTGTGTTTTGTTTGTGTTCTTGAGAGATTCTCCACCAAGTTCCTTGAATGTTCTTTTGTGTGTTCTTGAGAAGATAAGGCTCAAATCTTCATCAAATCACCTCCAGATCTCTCCTCTCACTCTCGGTCTCTCTGCTCTCTCTCTGCTCTCTAGATCAGGCAAGTTTTGTTCATAAACCTTTTGCATGTTCTTAAATTCTCAAGAAGGCTCAAGAACCCTAATTGTTCTTCAATTCTTCTTTCACAAGAAACTCTATAACTTTTGTTGTATAATCTCAAATCCAGATCTACAAAGCCCCATGGCTTCCTTGTGAGCTCCTCTATCTTTTCCAGTTGGTCGCCGTCGTTGGAGGTCGCCGGAATCAGCCGCCGGAGCTCCTCCACCTTCTTTTGCTTCTTCCACAAGAAAGCTTGTAACTTTCTTATTTTAAACCCAAATCTGGACCTGTTAAATGCTATAGCTTTGTCTTGATCTTGTCTATCTTTTTCCAGTGAGCCGCCGCCGTTGAAACCGCCGGAGATCGCCGGAAAATCACCTTGAAGCAACCGCTTCTTTAGGGTTTGTAGATCTCACCCTTTTCCTTGTGTTTGTGATGTTTTGAGCCTAGAAGTGAATAGATCTGTTAATGGTGATCAGTTTGGTGTAGAGATTTGAAGAAATAGTCACCGGAAAAGCCTCCTCCGCCGCGGTCAACGCCTTCGCCGCCGGAGTCAACGCCGGAGCTTGCCGCCGGCGAGCCTCTTCCACCGCCAAAAGCCAGCCGATTCTTTCCCCTATCCATTGGTATAGTTGGTTTTGGAAATTGGGTTGAATTGGAGTTGGTTTGGTGGTTTGATTAAACCGGGTCAAAGGGATGTGAACCGGTCAACGGTCAACCCTAAACCGATTTAGTCAAACCGGTTCTTAAGGTAATCAAACCGGTTTAATTGAACCCATAATCTGATTGGTTTGTGATTTCGTGTTTCAGGAGTGTTCATTAGCCCGGGAATTCTCATCCGCGTTAAACCTGTCATTCCGCATCGATTTGTGAGTCGGCTCGAAAACTCGTAGAATAAGTAAACCGGAAAACCATTAAACCGTAATCACTAATTCGTTGACCCGAAACTAACTAAATAGTAAATATGAGATTAACTGGATCATTTAATAGTTCAACCGAAGAAAACCAAGTAAATCTGATTAGAGTTTAGGATTAAAAGGGTTAACCGATTCCGTGCCGCTAGGTCGTTAGTAAACCGTATTCTATGTTGTATATATACAGTTATAAGTATAAAGGACGAGTATTAATGAACTATAAATGGGAAATTAAGACAATATTAAAATATGAATTAAACCTAAACCAACGCATAGAGTATAATAACGGGATTGGATATTATGTTTAACAGCGGGATGAGGTAATGAATCTAACTAGGTTAATAATGAGACGTCGGGGAGTTAGTAAGTTTACTAACTCTAAACCGACGGATCGAGGAGTTGTTAAAAGATGATTAGGTTGAGTTAAGGAAATGAGAAGTGTTATGATTGGTGAACCGTCTACGGGTTAACAAGCGGTTAACCCAAGGTAGCGGGCGTGAATTGGACTAAAAGACTTAGAAACCCTAAATAGGCCTGCTTATGTGATGACCAGTGTAATTGTGTGATTGGTTGTTATTGCGTGTTGTATTATTGTTGTGGTGAGTTTGGTGTGCAGGTTTATTAGACTGCTCGGTGTTGGGCCGAGTAGTCATTGCAGACACTTACTTCGGTCATGAGACCGGGTAAGTTAGTGGTGCTGACTAGGTATCTTACCTAGTCAGAGCGGTGAGTTGGGTAGTGTAGAGGCTTGCGGAATGGTTGGGATTATTATTGTTGTTATTGATTGTGTGATCTGTGTTAGAGTCCCAGCGAGTCTGCGTGTTTATATTTCTGCACTAGGACGCTAGGGTGCGTTAGATTCCGCAAGCCTAGGTTTTTGTTTACGTTCTGGTACTTCCGACCCGATTGGATCCTCGGGTTTGACCTAACCGGGCCTTGGTGGTTCTGGTTATGGTGTTAACCTATCGGGTGACGCCGGTAGGTGTGCGGTCCGGAGAATACGGGGTCATGTCCTAGGGCCGGATTGCATGGAAACTCGGGCTATCTAGGGGTAGTCAGAGTCACCGCGTATCGATGGACAGAGAACGGTGTCCTATGCGTGAGTCTTCATGAGCACGTATAGGAGTCGAGGGTTAGTTGCCATATAGGCGACGATATGAACCCGTGGAAGTTACCAAGATCGTAGGGCCCAGTGTTGTTATTTATCTTTCTTTCGTTGCGCGTAGATAGATCGAGTCCAATCGAGGACATGTGCCGCAATGCCTTCGATTTCTTTAGCTCTCTTTCTCTTATCTTGGCTATTGCTTGTGTGTGGGTTTATTACGCCGTGGTAGCGCGTGATTGACCATTTATTTCTTATTGATTGTCATTTTGGGTTTCGGGGCGAGGATTGTAGAGTTAGATAGATTAGAAGCCGTTAGGGGGGGGAGCCAATTCACTGGGTGATCTTAGATTGCTCATTAGACTCTTTTTGTGTTTTTCAGGTTATCAGCGACGGACGCGGGAGGTCCTCGGTGTAGCTTCGGGTTGCTTGTGACGTGATTTTGATTCGTTATTTTGGATGTTTTATTTTCGGTTCGGCAGCTGCGCTATTTTCTTGATGATTTGTATTTGATTGATGGGATGTTTATATACTATATTATATTGATGATCGTTTGTAAAAACCGTTAAACGTTGTATTCAACGTTTGATTACTTAAAAATGAAATTGTTTCCCTGATATGAGGTTTAAGTCCGAACCGACACAACTCGTTGAAGTAGTGCAAGTAGTACTGCTTGTACTATGGATACGAGGATAGCGGAGTCGAAGATAGATTGGTGCGAGCCTTTTGTCTCAATCCGAACTAACTTTGGCTTCGTCCTGTGGCGAACTTTTCCCGTTCGACTTGCTCGGGTTCGATCGGTCATGTTCTTGTTTGATTGTTGACCGGTCAGCTCGACGGTCAGCGGAGAATGGGAAAGGGGCGTTACACTAAGTCTATTAAATTATTGCCGAGATGGACCTGACTACACCCATGCCTGATTGACATATCGACTGGTGAGCAGCTGATGTGACTAAAGTCATAAGCCATGGATAGCCACGGACGGTTTCGTGGCTATATAGATATTTTATATATCCACGGATAGCCACGAAAAGTTTCGTGGCTATAACCACGAAATATGTTTGTAGCTAGTTAGCCACGACTCTATCGTGGCTATTCGTGGCTACTCTTTTCCACGAAATATTTGCAGCTATTCGTGGCTAAATTTTCCACGATTAGCCACAAAACTATTTTGTGGAAACACAGCCACGAACTATTTCGTGGCCAGTCGTGTATAATAGTTTCCACGAACGGTTCGTGGCTATCCGTGGAAAATATAGCCACAAATAGCCATGAAGTTATTTTCGTGGCTATTTAGCCACGAATTAAAAAGGGGATTCGTGGTTATTTTCGTGGCTATTCGTGGCTGGTTTTAATTAGCCACAAAAAATATGTGGCTAATTCGTGGCAATTCAACAGATTTCTTATAGTGATCTCTCCATTGTATTCAATGTTTATGAAGTTTGTTCTTGGTTGTATGAACTTAGGTTTTACTTGGATTAAAAGAGAAGAAGAGATTTCAACGATTGTCTATGATCAAACTGAGAGTCCTGATTTTTTCGATTCCTCAGCATGTTGTGTTCATAAACCTATTTCAATGCATTATTTGTAATTCTTTTATAAAAATTTGAGCAATACATGATTTTCTGATTTTGTTGCTTTTCAAATCCGGAACCTGAACAATATCCTGAAGAAAATCTGATGTCTCATTTCATCTTCTAAATTATGCATATGTTTCAAACTTATATCTTTTTTGGTTAGAGGATTGCGTGATCCTCTTTATGTTTAAAAACCTATATATCAATAGTGCTTACAAATTTTTTGTTCATAATCATAATCTTCGACAAATTATTTTGGTAAATGTCTATGAGTATACGAAACGACCATGGGAACCCCCATCAAATCAACACTAATCATGGTTTAATATCCTGGGAAATGAGAGTTATGATGTTGGGTTTATAACTTGCTTCGTTTTCATTTATTGAAAAGTCGAGCGTTACATACTCTAAATTCAAACCACATATATTAATTAAGGATCTTCATAAAGATAAGAGGGCCAAATTCTGAAATTATCTTTCAAGATTGTGAAGAAGAATAGTGACACAATGGTCCAAAAGCATGTATTGCACATGTTTGTAGCTTTAAAACCATAGTCCCACCAAGCCAACCAAGTCTTTATCGGAGCATACATACATCTATAAAGCCTATTGATATCTAATCCTCCTCGCTTCTCACGGAACAGTGCACATTGTCTGTCTAACCTTCCATACCTTTGTCTCAAAGTTATCTTAACACGTACTCGAGTTGCAAATTCGCGCTCGATGATGTAGCCACGGTTTAAAACTTCTCCATGTCCATAATAAACTCGCAAGAACATGGACTACGCATATATCCCCTTCTCACATTGTCTATTTGCCGATATCTTGATCATAGACTCTCCTTTAACCATCCAGTCGATGGAGCTTGACAATCTGTCGACCCAACAGTCGCAATATACAAAAAGATACATACCTTTGAGGAGAAGAGCAAAAGGGTTTTCGGATTCAAGACATTTGTTGAACAATTTAGTTATAAATTTGGCACCAGATATTTTCAATAATGTGTGAGAAGTATATATCCACCGACTTAGAGAAATCTGAGCTTTCTCCGACGTTTTGCAGTGCCTTGCGTGTTGCCTTCAGCCAAGCCAAATAGCGTATACCTTGTTTATCGTCAATGATGGCAAAAATGATTTTTTTTTTAGGATTTCACTAAGAAGAAAATCCATTATGATTTTGGTAAGAAAAGATGGAAATAGTCAAAGGAGAAGTTTAACAAATAACACCGTAGA
Organism: Orychophragmus violaceus; assembly: GCA_030180135.1. NCBI lineage: Eukaryota > Viridiplantae > Streptophyta > Magnoliopsida > Brassicales > Brassicaceae > Orychophragmus > Orychophragmus violaceus. The sequence continues at coordinate 31,713,172 of CM058233.1, forward strand.
GTATTTGAGATAGATACTGTTTCGAAGGCAACCGAAAAATTTTACTTATAGATCGGATCCAACCTTTGGGATTTTCATAAATTTAAATAGTACTTATGTTACTGTTATTTATTAATTAATTAATATGCATATGTTAGCGTGCATCTTCGGCTGGAGTAAGTATATGTACACATTGTTCGAATACGCGCTAGGCGCTAGTCGGGCGGTCAGACTGGGCCTAGCGCCTAACGTAAAAAGCGGAGAGTACGCGGGGATTAATCGGGGCCGAATTTTATAGTTTTATATTCTTTATTAGATATATATAAAATATTTTGTAAAGGATTTACAAATGTACGTGGAGGTCCAGTGGTATTAGACCTGCTTTCTATCTCAAGAACTCGTGTTCGACGCCTTTGTAACGTTTCATGTTCGATTTTCTTCATTTTCTAAATGAAGGGCAAAATGGTAATTGTGTCTTCATCTTCCTCTTTTGTCTGCAACCCTAATAGCCGCGTTTCCGAACCTTTTTCGTTTCTTGCATCATTTTAAGTGTTTTCTTCCTTTTTTGAATGATTTTCTACTCAAATTTCATAGATCTCCCATAGAAATGTTGATTTTTCAAGTTATAACGGGAAAAAAAAATCTGGTTTCAAATTTCCGAGTTTTTGACTGCTTAGGTCCAACTCGCGACAGTGGACCTCCGCCGCACGCCTATATGCCGATTAAGCGGCCGCCTTAACCGTCGACCCAACAGTATGTACATGATGAATCTATTTCGCTAGGTACTGATATATAATGTCACGTCATTGTTTATTTCACTTCAAGATTTATTACAAAAACACGTTGTTACTTGCATGATTGTTGAAAAATAATTTAAGTAAGTGTTCCTTCAATTTAATCTTCTCGCCTGTTTGCAAAAAGTCATTTATTCAGTCATAAAATGACTTTTAGTGGAATTGTGTGCAAAAAGTCATTTACTATGTAGCTGCGAACTACATAGTCGCAATGTGTTCAATGGGTGCAAATGGTAGCACACAAGTGGAATAAATAGAATAAGATTAGTGAAATTTAATTTAGTGGAATTGTGTTAGTTACACTGAATTTTCCCCTCCTCCCTATATGATAGGAATAATAAAAAATTGACAAATAGAGGATTTTTAGAGGAATTAATAGTAATTGCCTATTACGCTAGAATTTTGTCCTCCAGAAGTATTACCATTTGCATTTAAAGATGATGCATATACGTATTCCTTATGTTTAAAATTTTCCCATAAATGAAGAAATCATATAATATTTATAATAGTTTAACATAATCTAGCCAACGCTAAACAATATTTAGAATATGAAGGACATTCAATAACCTAAACATGGCCAAATTTTGAAATTGTTCAAAAGGAGTGTGAAGTAAAATAGTTACTCTATGGTCCTAAAGCATCTATTGCACATGGTTGAACCCTTGAAACCAAAGTCCCACCAATCTTTCCAAGTTGTTATCGAGCACACATGCAGCTATAAAGCCCGTTGATATCTACACTCGCTTCCTTCTCAATGAACAAAGCATAAGGCATTTCTGGCCATACACGCATATCCCTCCTAGTTATCTTCATACGTATTCGAGTTGAAAGTTCACGGTAGATGACATATCCACTGTTCAACACTACTTCATCTCCATAAGAGCATAGAGTACATGTTTATCCTTGTTTCTCGTCTGCTATCTGCCAATCTTTTGATCATTGCCTCTCCTTCAACCATCCGGTCGCTGTAAATAAAACAACACATACTTAGGAGCAGAAGAGATGCAGGGTTTCCTGATTGTAGACACCTCTCGACAAAATCTTGTTTATAATGAGGTGGACAAGAAAGGAGATTTAAGTTAATAAACTCGTAGAATAAATCAATCGACTTGTAGCAATCTTGACTTTGTCCGACGCTTTGAAGCGCCTTGAATATTGTCTTCGCCTTATAAAACAGCGTAAACCCTGTTCACCGTCAATGACGTCAAGAAGAATTTTTGAAAGAACATCACGTGGAAGGTAATCCATTACGAATTTGAGATTTTTGAAAGAACATCACGTGGAAGGTAATCCATTACATAATTAATACGAAAGGCAAAAAGAATTTTGATAAATAATATAAACTTTTCAATATTTGAGAGTTCGAAGCAACCACCAAAGTTTTTTTAACGAGACAATGCAACCTTTGGGTTGTCTAGGCTGTATTATTATATATATGTATTATCACTAAGTCCCAATTAACAGCATTCATCATGATCATGGTGTTAATTACTAAGTAATTTTTCTTTTCCGTTTTTGGTTTAATTTTTGAAAGAACATCACGTGGAAGGTAATCCATTACATAATTAATACGAAAGGCAAACATAATTTTGATAAATAATATAAACTTTTCAATATTTGAGAGTTCGAAGCAACCACCAAAGTTTTTTTAACGAGACAATGCAACCTTTGGGTTGTCTAGGCTGTATTAATTATGTATATGTCTTATCACTAAGTCCCAATTAACAGCATTCATCATGATCATGGTGTTAATTACTAAGTAATTTTTCTTTTCCGTTTTTGGTTTAATTTTTTTTAGGTATTTGAGATTTATCTATTTTCTAATTGCTTAAACTATATATGTTATTTAGTAGTTCAACTTAGTCATATATATATAATAATTATACCGAGACACATATCTAGTTTTTAAATAGTGGAAAAGGGCTTCTCAAAGTTTATGTACATATAACCCGGTAAGTAGATATAAACGCAATAAATATATTAGGTTAACCAGAATTTAATTTTGAATACCATCATAAAAACGATCATAAAATTTCACATCAACCACTTCATATCATTTTTGTTCAATTTGTATCGTTCGAATCGTGCATAAGCAAAAAAAATCACACAAAAAATCTAAAAGGGAAATTTATCTTTGATGTGTTATTGATATATCATGGTTTTCTAGGTTTTCAACCATGATATAGTTGTATATATTGAGTCATTAACCTGGTTTTTAGAGTCTATTGAGTCTTCTACAGATAGGCTTGCGTTTGGAGCAAATGATGGGATTATAGGACATTTCTGGTGATTTATGCAACGAGCTGAAGTTGGTGTCTCGAGCACGATTGAGTGTCGACCGACACTGACTTGGATGTCGGTCGACATTGAGCGCGACAGAACAATACCCGAGAGTTAAAGACAAGTTTTGAAGATTTGCAGAATTGCCCAGAATTTTTCCCTAATTCTAAACTGACCCCAAAATGTGTTTAGAGAGTTTAATTAGGTTTTCAGACTCATTCTACCTTTTTATCTTGTTCTTACTTTGTTCTTGCTTGAGAGATTGAGAGATATTGAGTTGGGGCTGATTCTTGCTACTTGTAACCTTGAGAGAAGGATTTCGAACCCCTTTTACTTTATCTATTTAGTCTTTTGGTTTTCTATTCATGATGTGTTGTTTGATTACTAATATGTCTGAGTAGTAACCTAGTTAGATTTAGGAATTCTCACAAAGGTTTTATGCTTGTTTGATAACTGATTGATTAGGATTCACCATCTATTGTTCATCACATAAGTTGTGCTTAATACTGAATTATGGACTGATCACCGAGGGTTTAGATCTGAGATAATTAACAATAGCGCGAGAGTGTGAGTTATAATCTGAACGAACTTAGTGTGAGAAATTTGACTAGATACAAATAGATTTGGTTTAGGAGAATTGTGAACCGATAGAACCTGTTCTTAATGCTTGTTTAGAACTCTAGGATCACAAAGAGATTTGGATCGCTAGGTTGCTAGATATAGAAATAATCTCAGCGAGAGTTGGATTATTTAGCATTGTGTTTCTAGTTCTTGAACCCATTTTAATCTGAATCCGGTTAGTTAAGTTTCTTACATAGCATAATTCCCGAGAACTTCCTAAGTCTGACGCCTTTCTCTTATTGAAAACACCTTCCTGTTTACTTGCTTTCATTTATTGCTTTCTTAAGATTTGATTTAGCTTAACTTAACATCATATAATCTATCGTGTGACCGTGAGTCCTTGTGGATTTGATACCTTGAAATACTACAATAGCATAATTGTGCACTTGCAGTAGAATAGGGATAAAACTTTACACCTATCAAGTTTTTGGCGCCGTTGCCGGGGACTCAACTAAGTTCGCCGATAGATTTTGTTTTAGAGTTGAGTCTAGGTCGTTTTTATTTTATTTGTTACTGATTTTTCTCTTGTTTGGCTTATTTTTGTTGCACAGGAATCGACATACGCATTCAGTGTCGACCGATTTCTTCTTTAGTGTCGCTCGACATTGACCTCGAGACAGAGTTTTGAGATCAGTGTATGCCAAGTCGACATACCCGAAGCAACCTGAGCAAAGAACTTTTGAACCTCAGACTTGAGGAGCTTGTTAGACGAGAGAGAACGAACAGAAAGGGTCCAAGAACAAGAATGATGAACAATCGTTTGATTTTGAGACCAGATGCTGGAGGAGTTCTGAGAGACCAACAGAACAACCCCTACAATGATCAGGGGCAAGGGATTGATGTTGAGGGACGAGTGATCCCTGAACCTGAACCTGAACAGCCTCAAGGTCAGAGGCAGATGGTTGTTGCTGAGAAGACTATTGCTGACTACAACCGTCCCGGTGAGTTTTATGCTAACCGGTCAGCAATTGTTCCTCCTTCTTTTAAGAGGAATGACTTTGAGATCAAGACTGTCTATTACTCTATGCTGAGACAGCACCCCTTCCATGGTCTCCCACATGAGCAACCCATGGACCACATTGAGGATTTTGAAGCATTCATCACTGGATGGAAGTACAATGGGGTGGACTATGACTTCTTGTATCTGAAGCTTTTCCCATACTCTCTTGCTGGAGAGACTGCTGCTTGGCTGAAGCAACTTCCATCTGGGAAGTTAACCACTTGGGATGCTGTGAAGAGAGAGTTCCTGCGACACTATTTATGATGATGCTCGCTTATATCAGCTGAGATAGGACCTTCTCACATTTGCCCAAGGTCCTACAGAGACTCTTTTGTCTGCTAGGATGAAGTTTAAGATGTACCAACGTGACTGTCCTCATCATGGATTCTCTGAAGTAACGTTGCTGGGCATATTCTTCAGAGGAATTGATCTCAATTACCAGTCTGCATTGGATGCTACCAGCAATGGCAATTTCAACACCAAGACTCCTGAGCAGGCTAGATCGCTGATTGATAACTTGGTGAGCAGTAACAGCACCAAGACTGCTAATAGAAGAAGGAAAGAGTCTGGTGGAAAGATTGATGATTTGCAGATTAATGATATCATGAACAAGCTGGACACTGCTCATAGCTTGTTGACTAATAAGAAAGTTGTTCACTTTGCTCAGGAATTTGAAGTGTTTGAGGCTGAAGAAGACTGCCAAGAAGAGGATGTGAACTACATCAGTGGCTCTGGATTTCAAGGAAACAGGTTTGGAATCAGGAAGGCAACAAGTTCTTTAATGGTGGACAGAAGAGTGCTTTCAAAAGCAACCAAAACTCTTCTGGATATGGTCAGAATGCTGGTTATCAGAAACCTTTTCAGCAAGGTAATTCTTATCAAAGGACTTATGGATCATCTTCATATCAGACACCTCCTACTGCTAGTGCTCATGAGAGCAAGATGGAAGCTATGATGGAGCGGTTGCTGGAGGGTCAGATGAAGGTCACTGTGGAATTCAACAAGAAGCTAGATGTGGTGTATGAAGATCTTAATGGGAAATATAAGTATCTGAGCACACATATGACGCAGATGGACACATAAGTGAACCAAATTTCAAGCTCAGTCAAGGGAAAGAATGTCATGGACACCCACATCAAGGCTTGGTCAGTTCAGATTGATGATGGATCAAATCAAGGAGAGAATTTTGAGATTAAGACTGTTGAACTTGTTGAAGATGCTGAAAAACCCGAGACTGAAATCCCAGTGTCGGTCGACTTCGACTTCAACGTCGGTCGACATCAAGAGCATAAGGAGCCAGATTTGCCAACATCTTGTGTTATTGCTGAAGAAACAGACCATGAGCCTCATGTACCTTTCCCTAAGGTATCTATGAAATCTCAACAAGAGCTTGATGAAGCTAAACAGCTGGAAGTGATGGATAAGAAGTTTAAAGAAGATCCACAAGTTGACACTTCACCCTATCATCCTTGTGTATAGAGGTACTTAGAGATGATGCTGCCTATGGATGAGGTACTGAAGGAGTGGGTAGTAGTGATCCCTAAACAAGTCAGTGACGTGTTGCTCAATCAGGTCCCCAAGAAGCTACCAGATCCTGGTATATTTGTGTTGAGTTGTTCCATCTTTGAGAATGGTTTCAAGCGCTCCTTGTGTGATTTAGGAGATGCTGGAAATCTCATGCCATACTCTGTGGCAGAGAGACTGGGGATGACAGATTTTTCACACACTAGGATCTCTCTGGTCCTAGCTGATCAGTCAAGAAGGATTCCGGAAGGAGTTCTTGAGGATGTCCCAGTCAGAGTTGGAAACTATCTAGTTCCAACAGACTTTGTGGTTCTGAAGTACGATAGTGAGTCGGATGATTCTCTAATACTTGGAAGACCTTTCTTAGCCATAGCTGGAGCGAAGATTGATGTGAGGCATGGTTTGATTGATCTCCACCTGGGAGATGAGCCTCTACACTTTGAGATGGATATGCTACGAAGGCCAAAGATCGATGGTCAAACCTTTAGCATTGAGGATGAACAGGAAACTCAGACTAGAGAGGTTCCAGTTTCTGATCCTGGAGAAAAGAAGATAGTGGTTTCTCAAGATTCCACTCAAACATCTTTAGAACTTGCAAATGCTTCTAAGCAGAAAGCTCCAAACACCAGAGCCTCACCAAAGCAAAGGTGCGCGTCTTCCCAACTCGATTCTACTGATTTCACTGCTATGACTGCAGGGAAACACTCTGGTCCTAATCTCTCGTTCCTTGGACGAGCTCACGCTGACAATGCTTACTCTCCACCTTGGATGAGGAGACTTTCGCAGAGGCACTCGCAGCCTCTGTCAAAACCACCGGGAGTCTAATCTCCCATCAAAGTCAAGCTAATGACTTAAAACAAGCGCTGAGTGGGAGGCAACCCACTTGTAAGTTGTAAATATTAGGATTTTGAGTTTTGCATTTTAATTTCTTTTGTTTTTGGAGTTTTTGTGTCAAGTTATGCAAAACCCATAGCACAGTTTGGTCAGTGTCGGTCGATTTCCACCTGGATGTCGATCGACATCGATTCGAGGGAGTTTCGAGCACGGACGATAATCGACCGAGGTCGATTTCCAAGGTCGATTTGTTCTAAAAAGGTAAGTGTAGACCGATTTCCATCCTGATGTCGGTCGACATCGAAGAAATTAAAGGTACGTTTTCTTAAAACCCGAGACCCGAGTCGTCTTTTTCATTCCTTTCTTCCGCCGAAATTTTTTCAAAATCGCCATCTCTCTCAATTTTTCACCGTTTTCGACGATTCAAAGCTCTATTCCACTTGTTTTTCCATGCTTTATCCATTTCTATCATCCATTTAATCGATCTACGAATGTATGGCTCTGAATCTCCATTTTTTCAGTTCGTGTTCATAAGAAGAAAGCTTCGATTTTTGTCCGATTTATTGATGTTTATGATGATTATCTAGTGGAATGTGATTGCTTTTGCTGCTGGGAATGAATGTATGGAGTCAATTCATGAGAATATGTTGATGCAAAAATCCGGATTTTTAGAATCTCATGCTTGTTGGTCTGTTTGTTCGTTCTGCAAATGGACCCTTGTCTGAACCAAGGAAAATGCCCACGAAGAGCCTCTGCTACCGATGTTTCTGGTTACTCGTCGCAGCAACGCGATGCTCAGAACCAAGCACCTTGGCCAAGGATGGAGAAAACTAAGTTCAAGATCACTTGCTTTAATGACGAACCTGCAATAGATGTGAAGAAGCGAGAATGCGTTTACAAGGATATCTCAGAGCAGTGAGACATCTATGACAGCTTGTTCTACAACGCATGGTGTGACGTTAACATCGAGCCCACACGGCTTCCTGATATGACCACAATGGGCAAGCTGAAGATACGATCAGATGTGGTACGCGTCCTACGGACCATAGGCTTGGGTACGATCTGTACCAAGTACTACGACTTATATCCAGAGCTGGTGAGACAGTTTATGGCCACAGTCCGTGTGTACTACACCAACGATGTGGTGAGGAAAGCTTCTGAGGGTACATTGACATTTATGGCCAAGGGCAGGAGGTACAAACTTAGTCTCCATGAGCTATGCGATATCTATGAGTTTGACAGGACTAAGGAGAGAGTCAGTTTGCCTGAGCACTGGTCAGGTGTGGAGCTCTTCTGGAGACACTTTGGCACAGGGGTGTATGATTCTCAGACCACCGGGCAAACCGCTGTGCGACACCTGGTTCTGCACTATCTTGTTCGCATATTCTCCAACACTATCTTGTGTAAGATGGAGCCTAGGATGATGAGGATTTCTGAGCTCTTCTTGCTCTATATTGGGATTGGTAAGAGCGTTGATGTCAGTGAGTTTGAGGATGCTCATTTGGAGTTGGATGCTAACATGGGAGCTCTCTTTGCTCATCATTTGGAGACATTGAAGGCGACGAAGCCTTTCACTGGGAAGGCAACGAAGACGGAGTCGATCGGGAGTCTTTTAACTCCCATCTTTGATCACTTTGGACTTGACAGGAGTCAGATGAACATTTGTACTAGGAAACTCACCATGAACTTCACACATCTGAAGAGCAGTCAGTGGATCAAGGGAGACATGAATGGGACACAGTTCTGGTGGAGATTCCATTATATATCCACAGTAGAGCGGCTCTTTCCTCTCCCAGAGACTAAGCTCACAGGCATCACTGATCATCCTCTCTCACTCTCCTTCAGGCCGAATGTCGATCTCTGTAGAGCTGTCCCGCGCCGAGGTACTGTGCTTCGAGGCGCATCTTCTGGAACTGCTGCTTCTGCTGCTGAGCATGAGCCTGTCCATGCTGATGATCCAGACAAAACCTATGGGTTTCCTGAGCTTCCCGGACCAGCAGAAGACATGCCACCAACACAGTTCCAAAAGTGGGCAGCAGCTGTACTTACAGGAATCTAGAAGACGGTCCAAAAGATGTCCTGCCAGCGATCCCAGCATGTGCATCACCCACAGCCACGACGTCGCGCACCTGCGCCAGCTCCTACGCACATCAGCTCCGAGGACGAGGAAGTAGAGGTGGCTACTGACTCCGATGAGGATTTGGATGATGAGGTCTCCCAGGAATTCTAGTCTTGCAGCCGTTACTGGTTTTGTTTTTCTTATCCCTTTTCTTGAGTTAATTTTTATGTCTCTTTTGAGTCAGTTTTTCAGTAGTGTTTGCTTGGAACTATGACTATTTGAGTTTATGCATCTTTATTGTTATTTTTGATGAGATTTTGAGTGATCTAACACAGCTAACAGGTGAGAAAATTGAGTGCTAACTCATGATCTTAACCACGGACAGATTGATCATCCTGTGTATGCTCACACGAGCTCGATGTCGGTCGACACTAAGCTTAGTGTCGGTCGACATCAGCCGTGATCAGGTTCGGATTTTTAACTCAAAATCTCTATGGTTCCAATTTGCTTTATACCGATCTCATACTACAATTGCAGTGGGGACAGTGCAGTTTAAGTGTGGGGGAGGTGGCTACTGACATTGTGTTTTATTTTCTTAAAAGTCAGTCCCATGTTTTCACTAGTTTTCAAAATTGTTTTATCGAGTCAAAATTTGTATGAAACTATGATTTTCGAGGAAATTTTTCGCTGGAACAGGAACTAAGTTACCATTGGATAGACTTGCAAGACCTCTATGACTTTTAGAAAACCCCAAATGGATCAACTTACCAGGGACACCCATATCTAACAAGGTATTCAGAGGATCCATCACTAGTCTCACACTTAATGTTAACTTTAAATTCTCACATAGGGGCTTGGTAATCTGTGGATCGGAATCTTTTGATGTGTTTGACACAGCCTATGATCCTGTCTAAAGTATGGTTTCTGATTTTCCCCTCCTTTGAAAGTAAAAAAAAAAGATATAAAAACCGAGGATAAACTAGTAGCTTCGAAGTGGTCACGGGAATGGTAGAGACCCCTATTACCTCCTGTGTATCCATGGAAAGATCCAAAGTTAAACCCCAATAAAAAGGGAAGAGCACTGATAGAAAAAATAAAATGATACCCAGTGGGGAAAAATCAGTGCTAAGGGAGAAAGGGAAAAGAAAGAAACCAGAAACTGACAGTTTGGTGGTCAGACACTGAATAGGTTGAGTCCATGTGTCCTTTTATTCGATACTCCCTCTGTGAGACTGTACCTAATTGTATACAGAGGCTAGTGTGGTGAACTTGAATGTCCTAACTTGATTGTGGACTTTACTTGGGACAATTGCTAAGTGTGGGGGAAGTATATTGTGGTCTTGAGTTCTGTAGGAAAGTTTTCAGTGGTTTACTAAGTGAATGTGAATGCGAAAGTTCCTAGGACGAAATGAGTTTCTGTGTTTTCAAACCTTTTTTCTTATGCTTTGGTTCTTTACTTGCTTGAGGGCAAGCAAGAGCTAAGTGTGGGGGAGTTGATATATCATGGTTTTTCTAGGTTTTCAACCATGATATAGTTGTATATATTGAGTCTTTAACCTGGTTTTTTAGGCCTATTGAGTCTTCTACAGGTAGGCTTGCGTTTGGAGCAAATGATGGGATTATAGGATGTTTCTGGTGATTTATGCAACGAGCTGAAGTTGGTGTCTCGACCACGATTGAGTGTCGACTGACACTGACTTGGATGTCTTCAAAACTACTTTTCCCTAATTCTAAACTGACCAAAACGTGTTTAGAGAGTTAATTAGGTTTTCAGACTCATTCTACCTTTTTATCTTGTTCTTACTTTGTTCTTGCTTGAGAGATATTGGGTTGGGGCTGATTCTTGCTACTTGTAACCTTGAGAGAAGGATTTCGAACCCCTTTTACTTTATCTATTTAGTCTTTTGGTTTTCTATTCATGATGTGTTGTTTGATTACTAATATGTCTGAGTAGTAACCTAGTTAGATTTAGGAATTCTCACAAAGGTTTTATGCTTGTTTGATAACTGATTGATTAGGATTCACCATCTATTGTTCATCATCTAAGTTGTGCTTAATACTGAATTCTGGACTGATCGCCTAGGGTTTAGATATGAGATAATTAACAATAGCGCGAGAGTGTGAGTTATAATCTGAACGAACTTAGTGTGAGCAATTTGACTAGATACAAAGAGATTTGGTTTAGGAGAATTGTGAACCGATAGAACATGTTCTTAATGCTTGTTTAGAACTCTAGGATCACAAAGAGATTTGGATCGCTACGTTGCTAGATATAGAAATAATCTCAGCGAGAGTTGGATTATTTAGCATTGTGTTTCTAGTTCTTGAACCTGTTTTAATCTGAATTCGGTTAGTTAAGTTTCTTACATAGCATAATTCCCGAGAACTTCCTAAGTCTGACGCCTTTCTCTTATTGAAAACACCTTCCTGTTTACTTGATTTCATTTAATGCTTTCTTAAGATTTGATTTAGCTTAACTTAACGCATATAATCTATCGTGTGACCGTGAGTCCTTGTGGATTCGATACCCTGAAATACTACAATAGCATAACTGTGCACTTGCAGTAGAATAGGGATAAAACTTTACACCTATCAGTTATGTCGATAATTCTAAAAGGGAGTAGACATGTAGGGTTAAGATTATTCGGCAATGGATTACCGGTGATGAACAAGTATGCTTGATTTACAAATGAGAAAATATGAAAGCACAATTATAATTTTTTTTAATGTTTCTCCACAATTTTATTGATGATGACTTTTTTTTTTATTTTGTAGGAAATTCCTTAATGTTGGAGTTTGCATATTTAGATAATCGTTTGTGTATATATGCTACACAAAACTATTAAGGTTATCTGTATTATCTTGAAGCAAATGTCTTTTACATTTCTTGTATCATTCAAACTGCAGTATCACCAATTACCAAATCGTAAATTTATCAAATGGAATAATACAAAATTCTTATTTTCACGCATATGTAACAGTCGTCAATTAATCGCTCAACAGTCAGAAAGTAGTGACACATTCAATACCATAATCGTATTTGGATGTCCCGCGTAGTCGCTGCATATTCATTAGATCAGTCATTAACACTACAAGAAAACAACGTTTTTGCGACTGTACTTTTAATCGCAGAATAGTCGTTAATCGGGGTTTCACGACAAACAAACGACTAATTATGGTAGTCGTCAATCCATAATCGCTAAATCATATTGTCGTATTACTAGGCGGCAAGTTACGACTATTTATACGACTAACATAGGTAATCGTAAAATAGACGTAGCGTTGTCGGTAGATATAAGGACTAATATGCGACTACTACGACGACTTTTGTGCGACTATAGAGGGATTCCAGATGACGTCGGAAAAATGTTGTCATCAAATAGTCATTAAACTAGGTGACGACTGGGCGATTAACATGTGACTGTATAGTATAGTCAGAAAGTAGTCGTAAATATTAGCCACTATGTAATGACTCGGTAACGGCCACTTTAGCTACTATCCTGCGACGAATCTGAACATCCATATACGATTATGGTAATGATCTCGCCACGATGTGGCGACTGTTATGTGACTGAGTAGTATAGTCACGACTTAGTTGTAGACTATGGTGACGTTTTGGCGACTGTTTATTGACTCATTTACGGATTATAAGATGACTAAATGGAGAATCCAAATATGATTATGGTAAAAATCTTGCTATTAATTGTCGACTGTTAAACGATTATGCAGCGTCTAAACAAAATATCTAGATACGATTATGGTATAGACTGGCCGACTACTATTGACTGTCTAATATAGTCACAGCATAGTCATAAGAAATGGTGACTACTTGGCGACTGTGTAATGACTAAACGACTATTAAGCGACTATTCGGTAAATACCTAGCGACCAGTTTGTGTGTGTAGTGCGAATAATTGACGACAGTTTAGTGGCTTTTATTCGTAAAACTAAGATTTTGGATTAATTTCATTTTTGATTTGGTAATCGGTGATACCGTAATTTGAATGGTACAACAAACATAACAAACACTTGCATCAAAAATAACATTGGTAACATGTAGACACACACGACCAACATACGCAAACTCCAGCATTTAGGAGTTGCCAAATCATATATCAATAAATTAACAAGTGCAAGAGAGAATGATAAAGTAACCTACGAGTCAGATGGTGTTGTTGTCTTACTTTGGGCTTCCTTCAGTTGCTCTTGGTGGTCGACAACGCTAAAAATTGTATGGGCTGCTTGTGCTTGCGCATTAAAAGATTATCTGTCAGGCTTTCGACTCCATGAGAATTTACTCGTCCATCCTTCTCAGTGGCCTATGAAAATTAAAGAAATTAAGAGAAAAACACCATCTTTAAAGATCGTGAGATGACTTTATAAACATGGATTGTGAAAAAATTACTTTACCTGAGGAAAGATGTTGTTATATTCAACTGTTGATATCTCACTAGGTCGCAGTTCTTTGCAGTGCTTCTGCAGTCCTTTGTGATGCTAACCATGTCTTTCATACGTTGTTGATATATCTCCTAAAAAAAATTTAGAAGAAATTTATTTGAGGTTTGGGAACGCCTAAAATGATACAAAAACTATCTTGTAAGCGCTCAAAAACTCGAACTTAGCAGAACACATTAATGAGTTAAGCAGAGATTGGTGTCTTCAATTGCGTGCTAACTATAAGATTAACATCCTAAACATCAGACTCTAACTCCTCAAACACTTTTAGAAAAACAACCAACTTACCCAGACTGTGGAATATAGGAGTCGTTTACAACATGTATAACCAAAATTAAATTGTAAACAAATAATCAGATTCAGAGCCTGTCCCATTTCAAAAGAAAAGCAAAGCAGAAGCAAACTAACGATATAGATACATGTACCCGTAGGCATCGATTCACGGAGGGTTTCGTGATTGAGATATTCAAGGAAGAATTTGAGAGAGTCGATAGGGTTTCGGCCAAAGTTAGTTATGAAATGGAAAGCTTCGAATAAGAGATATAGGTTGAGATGGGTGGACGTAGAAGAGGATTCATGGAGAGATTAGAGAGATGATTCGAAGGAGATATCTGAAAAGGGGAAGAACAAAAGAAAATCGGGGTTTGACGTATTTAATGATTTCTCGGCACTCTGTTAAAAATTATTGGGTATAGGCGGGTAATTGAAATGTTTTGGGCTATAAAATTGGGTTTAGGTTTACTGGATTTATTTGGCAAATATTTTAAATTTTTACCCACTTGTAGGCGTAACGTGGCATAATATATCCTTTTTTATTGACCCTATTTTAAAAATTTAACTAATTTATTTTACTTTATTAAAATCAGAACATGTTTGCTCACAGTATAAAGAACGATTGAAGACAAGTTGTATGAAAGTAGATTTGTCTTTTAAATTCTTTGAAATAGTTTTGCAATTTGGTAACACACAAATTAAAAATAGTACACAACAAGATTTAAGAAATAATTTTTGGACTAGAATGTTAAAGCACAGACGAAACTTTATATTTTAAGGGTTTATGGTTTCTTTTGGAGTGAACAAAACCCTATACCCTAAAAAGGAACCGTAAAACCTCATTATGCGGTTTCATTGAAGGGCATCTCCAACCCAACCGTAAAACCTCAAATTTTAGGTTTTGAATATTGAAACCTCAAATTTGAAGTTTGGAAAACAAACAAATTACACTTAATTTTACAACTAAAATTATTCAACAAACGTATTTTCGTGTTACTCCCAAATATGATAAATGTGCTTCTTTATTTTTTTTTATCTTAAGATGGATAAATAAATATATATATATATATATATATATATATATATATATATATATATATATATATATATATATATGTCTAAGTTAAAAATTGTTTAATGGTCAAAACTAATGAAATATTTAATTAGAGGGACTAGATTATGATTTTGTGAATCTTTCTTGATATATGTGATTTTGATTTGAGTATATACGAACTTATCATGTTAAGAAAATTTAATAATATCGGTTGAGAGGAACATTGAATATTCTTCTTGTATCTCATTTAATGTGGAAGCAATAAGCACAACTCTATTAATGAGACGTTCAAAACAAGATTGGAGGGTGGTTACAGCATAAACGTCCCGCCGAGAAAGAGGAACTCTGCAAAAGCCTGCAAGAGAACAAAAGACAAAAATCAGTGCACGGTTCTATGTCTTTGAGGCTACACCAAAGCAAACGACAAAACCAGTATACGGTTCGAGGGCTCAGGGGCCACACCAGAACAAAAGACAAAACCAGTGTACGGTTTGTATAACTTTTAACCATGATTAATCGTCTCTCTCTCTCTCTCTCTCTCTCTCTCTCTCTCTCTCTCTCTCTCTCTCTCTCTCTCTCTCTCTCTCTCTCTCTCTCTCTCTCTCTCTCTCTCTCTCTCTCTCTCTTGAAGCGGCGCTCGAGGCACATTATTATAACCCTCATTTCTTGTAACCTTCTTTAATTCAAGTCCTTTGTTTGGTGAGGGGAAGTTATTTCGTTGTAATAATCATATTCCTGATTAACCTTTCTCCCACTATCATTTTCTCTGAAACAGAACCAAAGTACAATGATCCATTACAACTACATAGCAGAAACACAACCTAACAGAGGCGAAACCGGTTGGTGCTTCAGAGTTTAGATTTTCTACGTCTACCCATACTATGTGTTTGAAGATGAACCACATTGGAGTTTCATCTTAACCGACCAGAGAGTAAGTGAAAATTATTTGACTGATTTTCCGGCATGCAAGACTGCACTGGTTCTGACTCTTTGATCTTTTTGCATTCACTCATGTGTAGGGAGCCAAGATCGAAATGTTCATTTATCCAGGCGAAGTAAATAACTTCTCTGGACTTGAGAAAAACGAAGGCAAGTGGATTGAGATGTCTGGAGTTAGGGTAGTGCGAGGGGATCCAGGTTTTGTCCAACAAAGTCTCGCCACCGACTTGAAGTCACGAAAGACACTGAGATTGAACTTATCGACCCTTTGGACAGCAAGCACTACATGGAATTTGTTAGTTTCCTCCATATCTGTGACATAGAAACAGACAGAGACGATACTATAGGTAAAACTGTCAAAAGTTTCCTTCTTTTCAATGTTTTTGAGACTCTAATCGTGAATCTCTAAATAACAACAAATATCATGACTAGACACTATGGGCGTTGTCTCGATCATCTGCCCCCTTGAAGTCGATCCCGATAACCCTGCAAGGAAAAGAAAAGTGTTCAACCTCAGAGACGCCCACTAAGTGCATGTTTTTGGTAGTGTAACAGTAAATACAATGACCAAAACAATTGATAAAAGTGTAAATTGTTCGATAATAAGAACAATTGATCAGGATACTTCTAATTTGCTTATCTTATTCGTAATAGGATGAATAAGTTAAAGTGTGTGGCTTACGGCAAACACGCGGTTGACTTCTGGCCTGAATATTTGAAGACTAAGGGTCCAGAAAAGATCGTGGTGCTCAAGATGTGGAGGAGTGTTCGGACTGGAAGTAACTGTTTTAACATTTTCATTTGTTTATATATAATAATTTAGGATAGTTTGCTAAAGTTCTTGTTTTATATAGGTGAACCTGATGAGACATGGGTTGAGACCGTGAAAGGCTTATCGGACTACAAGTTCAATCCGCGAATTCAGGAGGTTCAAGATCTCAGGTTCCAGCTAGAGGCCGCTGACACCGATGCTGCCGGAAGCAGTGATGTAGTCCCTATCTAAATCTCATTCATAATTTAGTGTTTGTTACTTGAAAACCTTAACGTTTTATTATGCTTTTGGTTTTAATATGTCTATCGAACCGTATTAATTATGCTTTCATGTTTAATAATTCAATTTAATAATGGTAATTGATAGCCATATTTTAGTAAGAATTGATTAATATATAGTAAGAATTTTTCGGTGACTTTTAAGATGCCTCTCCAAGTCTATAACTTTCTTTGACTAAGATTAAGAAATCGAGTACTATTTGTAATGTTAATAAATGAGAATGAATACTAATACAATTGGAAATTAAAATTTTGATTTATAAAAATGATTAATATTAACAGCAATAATTATTGCATTTTTGAAATTGGAAAAAATTACAAGCCGTAGATAAACAAGAGTAACATTTTTGGACTTATTTTTGGTCTTCAGATTTGTATATTAGGAATTTTCGGTGACATTAAAGATTCCTCTTCTTCAACCAATGAATGTGCTCGGCGTGACATGAAGTTCGTGTCGCTTTAAATCAGGATTGGTTCGATAACCGTTATTTCTTCCCCTAAGTAAATATATAGCCCCTCTTTTCATCATTCTTCCCCATCCTCACTTCGTTCCTCTCCTTCGCTTATAAATTCTAACAAAGCCTCGCTTCATCATCTATCTTTTATCTTAAGTTCATCCTTAAATATGCTGACATGTTCTTCTGTTTTCCTTTTGTTCGGTTATGTGTCGACCTCAGGAGTCATGCATGAACAACACCAGAACTAGTATTCTCCTCAAAATAAAGTCACATACGAGTCTTGCAAGGTCAAACAACCAAATGGTCTTTCGCTGTCAAACACTCGGCGGCGAGATGATTGTTTGAGATCTATTCCTTTGGGTTACTTAATTGTGAGTAGAATATTAGTTTAGGTGTTGATTTAATAATTGTTCCTATCTCATTGATGGCCTTGTTGGGAGAAGACAACTCAATCGGCAGCCGAGATAGCGGTTCGGTTTCTGTCGGAAAGAAACCGATATCACAACTCAAGCTTCGGCTTTGCAAGAACTTGTCTTTTAAGAAATTAGTTTAACTCTAATTATTTTTCTTATTTTGACTTGTAATATCAGTATTTGAGGTATTCCACTCAATTCCTATATTATCATATGTTTGATAGACTTATTGTCTTTCATTTTTTGTAATTTATAGTGGAAACTTGTGAGACCGACCAATTGGGAGTAATATTAATCTAATAACCACTCTAGTGAAAAAAAAATATTAATCTAATAAGACCCGACCAAACGGAAGAAATCTCCTGTGACAATCAAACTAACACGTCTTCCTTCCCTTAGGCAGATAAAAATATTTTGTATCTTCCATGCAAATAGGACAAGACAATCCACCATGGGCTGTCCATCCTGATACCATCCCATATGCCAGGAAGTCGCTTATCGTCCACAGCATCACTGCTTTTAGTTTAAATTTTTCATTCAATGACACATCGTATGCATCGAATCCAGAAGACCACAATTCTTTTAACTCCTCAATAAGAGGTTGGAGGAAGATATCGAGACTAGCGCGCGGATGATTTGGCCCATAATTCAGAATTGTAAGAAACAAGTATTATGTATTCATGCATATATCATGGGGTAAATTATATAGAGTCAAAATCACGGGCCACAAAGAATGATTACGAGACTTGCCAAATGGATTTAACCCATCTGTACATAATCCAAGATAAACATTACAGGTTCCTGGGCAAACAGAGGATGTTGAGCTTGAAATGATTTTCACTCCACCACATCAGACGGATGACACATTTATCCCTTCTTGTTTGGTGCTCCGTATGCCATCTCATTGCCGCTGCAGTCTTCTCGCTTTGATACATTCTCTTCAGTCTGTCAGCGATTGGTAGATACCACATACGACTGTAGGCTACTCTGGTTCTACTATGTCTCTCATTCGGCTTCCATCTTGGTTTAGCACAAAAGTGTTTCCTTTTCGTCTTCTTTCCAGAATATCATACAATTGTTCATGCAAACATCAATTGTACTATTGGGGAGGCCTAATTTGCGCATCAGTTTCTCCCTCTCGTAGTGTGAACCTGTTGCATGGTTTCCTTCTGGTAAATACTCTGTAATCTTTTCACATATCGAATCCACTAACCTTTCGCTCATATTATGTTCTTCCTTTTTTGCAGGACTCGAGCAGCCAAGGATAACTGGGAGTGACCTTCACGACAACCATCATATAAAGGATTGTTGGCTCATTCTAACATGTCATAAAACTTTTTTGAATGATTACTTACAGGTTCTTAAATATTACTCGCATAACCACGAAATGCATCATTCACCATATCCACATACATATCTTCTACATTATTATGACCATTCGGATCAACTTAACTCGTTCCTATATCCAAACCGATTTCTTCTCCATGCTTATACGAAACACAATAATCAGGCATAAATCTGTAACTAAACAGATGACTCCAAATTCTTGGTTCCGTGGTTTCCGGTTTTTCGTTCCTCCAGAAACGACAAGGGCAGAAAAAACTTACCGCCAAGTGTTGCCTCACAAACAACTGAGAGGAAAAACTCTCGAACATGGGTTCGACTCAAAGATCATCCCCAAGGGGACGCTCTGGCACCTCGAGTTAATCCACCCCGACCTAACTCGCCACGCTTAACGTAATCCGTCACTGGCGGTATGGCAGAGCTCCACAAAATGCTAGAAGTTCTGATAGACAGATCGTAGGATCAGGAAGCAGCTCAACGGACAGTTCTTGCCCACCTTGATCAGCATGATAGTAGCCTAGCAGCCCTATCGGGCCCTCAAGGTAGGTCTCCTCCCCTAAAGGCAACAGCAGAAGGCGGATCAAGAAGGTGTCTGCCACCTCGCACACTTCTCGACTTTCAAGGAGTGTACACCACTCCTGAAGGACAGAGACAAACTCCCTCACTCAGTGTTAGCAACTACCCGGTATTTACCCGACGGCGGGCTCCAATCCTTCCATCGTGAATGCCATAGCCTCGACTTCAACGGGAATCACTTTTCGCTTCCTGCTCCCAGCCTCCAGGACCAGAACCTGGAACTTACTCGGATCGACCTCCCACGAGCGAGATTGCTCAGCAAACATGGATACGGGATTTTCATAACTCGCGTACGCAGAACGTGCAACCGCCTATGTTTGTGAACCAACCCCACATGGAAAACGATAGTATCCACGTGGAGCTCCAGCACTTGCGAGTCGTAGTCCATATGGCAACGAACTGATCACTAGACATCGACCAAGTGACCGAGGACCTGTCAAACTCCATTCACAGATAGAATCGCTAATGTTTGAATCCAGACACTGGAAATATCAAAATTCTGGAATACTATTGAACCTCCGATCCAAAAGCCCATGTCAGAGCATTTCGACTCACATTTTATGGAGATCACCTCAACGACGATGAAAAAGAAGCAGGCTACTACAAGCTTTTTGGCGAAAACCTTGTCGGTACCGTACTCATGAAGTTTGTGAGTCTGGAAGGAAAATTGATCGATAAACTCACCCTACTCGTATCGATTTTCCTGAAGCAGTATTCGATTTTCATCGAAGAGAAAACATCGGAAGCCAACCTCTGGGCCTTAGCGCAAGGACCCGAGGAACTCTTCCGAGATTACATTAGCAGTTTATGGGTGGTCAAGTCGCGTATTGCAGACCCAAACGAAACGATAGCAATCTCAGCTTTCCAAAATGGACTCTGATTCACATTGGAGTTCAAGAAAAAACTTGCAGTTCGACCTTGCACGTACCTAGACGACGCGTTGAACAGATTTACTTACTTTTCCAAGGACGAAGAAGATGTAGCCGCAGTGTCGGAAAAGTACAATGCGAGCCAAAAGAAAACCATTGAAAAGGAATCTTCTAGCAACAGCCAGCATTGCTTGACGGTAGACGGCAAGCCTCAACAAGCCTCAAAGGCGAATGCCCTACGACGCAAACAAGTTTTGAAAGTACCATAACATAACGAGTAATCTTCCAAGGAATGCAGGTCAAAAGACCATCGCTAGCGGCCAAAAAAATCAGTAGCAAAGCAGAAAGGCTAGAACCGGAAGAGAAAGAGAAAGAAAAATAAAAGGGAGATAAAGTAAAAAAAAAAAGCAAAACAAAAAATATGAAAACCTCTCAAGCTAAGCGCGAGAGAACTCCAGAGAAGGAAGAAATATGCCTCTCCTCCTCCCTCTCGCGTAAAGCACATTGAGATGATTTTAGATTTAGCTCGCTGTGAAGGATCGGCAAAGTTAGTCGGATCACCAACTCCAGCTCCCAAAAAAGTAGCCAATCGATGATTGCCGAAACTCGGACTGTGCAGGTCCGGTCTCTCAAAAATGATAAACTTTATATCTAGAGGCTTGAATCTATGCCGAGATTCAGTGAACTCGGTCAAATCCCACTAGAGGCGAGTCCAAAATGACGTCAGAGAAATGGTTCCTATTGAAGGACCAAACACTCACATAAATTCTCAAAAAGTGAAACTTTCAAGTTCGATAAACCACACGATGATGCCCTCGTAATTCAAATCAAGTTAGCCGGGTCGAACTATCGAGGGTCATGATCGATATCGGAAGTGGACCTTCTGTTCTACAATGCCTTCAAAAAGATGGGCTTCAAAGACTCCATGCTCATTGGCGGACAAACTCTATTGACCCGGGTTTGATGGTGAAACTACTTACTCGATGGGAACTATAAAGTTTTTCATAGTCCACAAACCAGCTCCTAACAATGCCATACTAGGCAGACCATGGATCTATAGTATAAAGGCAATACCATCTACTTACCAACACTGCCTGAAATTCCCAACTCCCACGGGGATAAAACGATCCATGTCAATCAAAAAGCCGCGAGATCATGATACATGACCTTCTTCTAACAAATAGAGAAATACAAAGCGGAACAGCCACCCAACAGTTCGAGGTCCCCGCAAGAACTTGGTCGTTCCGGTATGCATAGATGACACTGAACCTAAAAGATGTGTAAACATCGGATCGGAGCTCTTAACTTCCACAAGAAACAAGTTCATAAACTTCCTCAAAGAAAACGTAAACACATTTCTGAGGTCCAAAATTGACATAAAGGGGATCGAGATAGACATCACCTCGCACGAACTGAATGTAAATACAACATTCAAACCTGTAAAACAGAAACGCCATAAGCTCGTCCCCGATTGAGCTAAAGTTGTTAACGACAAAGTCGACAGACTGCTGAAGGTCAGATCAATCAGGGAGGTGAAGTACCTCGAATTCCTAGTCAACCCAGTCATCGTTAAAAAGAAAAACTAGAAACAGAGAGTTTGCAAAGATTTCACAGGCTTAAATATAGCATGCCCCAAAGACTTCTTCCCACTCCCCACATAGATCGTCGGGTGGAAGCCACTGTCGGACACGAACTACTGTCTTTCATGGATGCATTCTCTGGATAAAACCAAATCATTTTGAATCCAGAGGATCAAGAAAAAACAGCTATCATAACTGACCGCGGAGCCTACTGCAACAAGGTTATGCCCTTCCGACTAAAAAATGTCGGAGCTACCTACCAAAGTTGGTGAACAAATTGTTTGTTGTTCAACTAAGAAAGTCAATGGAAGTCTACATTGACGATATGCTCGTTAAGTCTTCCAAAAGAGCGACCATATAGCACATCTCCAGGAATGCTTCGAAATCCTAAACAAATACGGGATGAAGGTTAACCTAGCCAAATGCTCCTTTGAAGTACCATCAGGAGAATTCCTCGGTTATTTGGTAACAAAACGGGGAATCGAAGCAAACCGAAAGAAGATTGCAGCATTCCTCGAAATGCCTTTCCCAAAAATACTTGGATGTACAGAGACTGCTAGGATGGATAGCAGCCCTAAACCGTTTCATCTCCTGATCTACGGACAAATGTCTCCCATTTTACAATCGCCTTAAAGGAAACAAAAAATTCCAATGGGACGAAAAATGTGAGATAGCCTTACATGAACTCAAAAAGTATCTCCGCGAGCCTCCGATACTAGTGAAACATGTAGAGGGTGAACCTCTGTACCTCTACATCGCAACTTCGCCGGCCGCGGTCAGCGCGGTTTTAGTTCGCGAAAAACAAACATATATCTATATACTACATGAGTACAACGCTCATTGACGCGGAAATGAGGTATCCAACAATGGAAAAACTCACGCTCTGCGTAGTAATGGCAGCCAGGAAGCTGCGACCATAATTTCACTCGCATGCAATAGTGGTAATGACATCACAACCGCTACGACCATATACCGACTTGGTTTCAACGCATCAAACAATGAAGCCGAGTATGAGGCCCTCATAGCCAGTCTCAGGCTCACACTTGGATAGGAGCTCGTGAATTCCACGCATTCAGCGACTCACAACCGAGTTACAAGCCAATTCCATGGAAAGTATGAAGCTAAAGACGAGTGCATTGAAGCTTATGTAAATGTAGCTCACGAACTAGAGGACCAGCTCAAAGATTTCAAACTCGCCAGAATACCTCAAGGAAAAGACTCCTCAGCTGACGCTCCACCAGCCCTGGTTTCAACGTATGATCCCTCGGTGAAAATAATTGTACCAGTCAAAGGGATATACAAACTAGTATCGACATAGAAATAAAGTCACAAATTGCAGACAAGGATGTGTCAGCCCCGACATTCCAACCCGAAAGTCTGCCTCAAGCTTTGTGCTTTGGAGCTCCCGCAGAAACAGTCATGGTATGATCGGCATTCTACGAGATCGACTTCCCAAAAATCATCTTATACTGGAGATGCCGGTAGAGGAAGAGTCCGAACCCGAAGAACCATACGCCGAATTACTCAATAGACAAGACTGGAGGGAACCGATCGTAGATTACATCCGGTTAGGCCTAGTTCCCACCGAAAAATGGGAAGCGAGAAAACTAAAGGCCCAAAGCGCTAGATATTGCATACTTGAGCACCAGTTGTACAAACTCAGCAGGACAGAGCCTTACTGATAGTGCAACACGCACAAGAGGCACTAACAGTTATGGGAGAGACTCACGAAGGCACTTGCGGAAATCATTCTAGAGGCCGATCTCTAGCCATACGCATAAAAATACAAGGTTTTTTAAGCCCATGATGATCTCAGCTTGCAAAAACTACACCAGGAAATGCGATAAATTCCAAAGGCTCGCTCCAATTATCCATCAACCTGCATAAAAATTGTCCTTGATCTCAACCCCTTACCCCTTCAGGAGGTGGTCAATGGACATAGTGGGACCATTAGTCTGAACGGGACGAAGGCAACTGAAATACCTCGTGGTCCTAACCAATTACTTCACTAAGTTGATAGAAGTTAAAGCTTACCAGAAAACTACAGAGATTAAAATTCAAAACTACCATATGAGAAAGTAATAAACAATGGTTCGCAGTTCATCTTCCGAGCTTTCAGAAACTTCTGTAAAACTTGGAAGATACGACTAACAGCCTCGACCCCGAGATATCCTCAAGTAAATTGTTATGCTGAAGCTGCAAACAAGACACTTTTGAACAATCTCAAGAAAAGACTCGACTCTAAAATGTCAAGATGGTCTGAGGAACTACCCAGAGTCCAACGGGATTCCCGCACCACACCGCGCATCGCAGCTGGCGAAACTCCATCTTGGTTTTCTTATGGAATGGAAGTTAAGGTTCCTGCATAGGTATCGGTTCCCACAATCCGAAGGGCTCTAAGCCCGAGAAACGAGGAACTGAACGAACAAATGCTTCGAGATCGTCTAGACAATATAGAAGACCACCTCGACCGATTATTAGTACGAATGCAGATTTACCATCAATAAACTTCTCACCACTACAACTTTAAATTTCGTTTGCGGAAGTTCAACATGGGAGATCTAGCACTACATAAGGTTTATGAAAACACTAAAACCAACGTGCCGGCATTGACCAGCGTTGACTGGTCCACCGAGAAGTTGACCGACTGAGAGGGGAGTTCACCGGTGACTTGACCGGCGAGGAACTTGCCACCGGTGAGGAATTCTGGCGAGGGAAATCGCGGCAAGGGGAGAGAGCTCACGATGAGAGCTTCATCTGGCGACAACAAGATCTTTGGCAAGGGCTCCGGTGAGATTTTGGGGGAGGAGAGACCGGATTGGAGAGATGAAACGGTGAGAGGAGAGTGATTCGGCGAGAGGGTGGTGGAATCCGGGGAGAGAAAGTAGAGCCGCGGAAGAGCTTCGCCGGTGGCGACTTTTCCGACAACTTCCTCTGGCGGCAAGAGGTAATTTCCTGAGGCGATTGATGAGAAGGAAGAGGCGATCGCAGATCTACAAGTGGTTTAAGGTGACTCAACTTCATTCAAGAGTTAATGAGGAAACTTGGGAACCATGTAAATCATGAATAAGAAGAACAAGAAGAAAAAGAGAGTGGGAGGTATGATTTTCGGTGGAGAGAGGAGACATGGATGAGAACCGTGGGAGGGAGAGAGAGGAAAGAGTTAAGAGTGTTTTGTGGTTTCTTGACTGAGGTGAGTGAGAGTGAGTGGTGAGTCATTTGTTTTAAGGGGCAACCTGCATTAATCTACAAATATTCATTGAACTTTTAAGTGACTATGTGTCACCAAGTGAAAGGGGGTGGTGAAACTTATCTGAACAGGTGTCTCTTCCATGAGCAAATACATAGAATCTAGAAGCTCCCTTTCATTGAATCCTCCAACAAGCCAATCGACGATCTCATAGTGATTCTGGTTCGTTCCTCGTTCAATTCCCGTAACTTCCGAAATGATTCCTCAAAACCCATTTTAATATTAGTATATTCAATTAGAAGTACTCCACAACTTGTTTCATCCAATTTGGCTTCCCGCAGCTTCCGTAACGTCTGTTAGAAGTTTTCTCGGTTTTGTCGGTTTCCATCCTGACTGCCCGTAAAACCTTTTTTAAATCTGTTCTCTGCTTTCTCTGTCTTCTAAGTAACTCCTTTTTAAATAAAAAGAAAGTCATTTGGTCCGTCTAAGCTTTCCGTCTTCTTTTTGGTAAAATTACCAAAACGCCCTTATCTTCTAAAAATTGCAGAAATGACCCTTTGATGACTTCTGACGGCTTTCTGTGGACTTTTGACTTGCATGTTGACCGACAAACTGACCGGTCAACAATAAAACAAAACATGACTGATCAAACCCGAGCATGCTAAACGGGAAAAGTTCATCACAATACGAAAGCCACAGATAGTCGTCTGATTAGAGTCAATGGCTCGAACCAAACCATCCTTGACTCCATTTACCTCGTTTCCACAATACAAGGCTTTTCAACTCATACTACTTCCACGAGTTGTGTCATTTCCTACTAAACCATATACCAGGAAATAATTATGTTACTAAGTGTTTTAAGTCTTTTAAATCCTTTAGCCCATTTTCATCTAGTTCAAAGTGTTTTAAAAATCTTTTAGGCGCCCATAAAAGCCGAACCGAATAAATTCATCGAAATCAAATTGTGCCAAATTCGAACCTAATTCTACACTGAGATCCTCTCGTGTCCGCCGAGCTATCCAAAAACATGGAAAAAACAACAAAGAGTCTAATGAACAATCTAAGATTACCCAGCGAGTTGGCTCCACTAACAGGCTGTTAAACATGCTAATAATCAATCCCGCCCAAAGCCCCAAAATTACAATCAATGAAAGATAATATTGTTGATCACGTATTACCACGATGTAATGAGCTCTACAACACATAAGCATTCTCTACCAATAATAGCAGCTACAGAAATCAAGATCACTGCGGCACATGACCTCGGTTAGACTCGATCTAACTAACACGGCATTAACACTAACTCTACACCATTGGGCCCACTATGCGAACTCGGTAACTTCCACGAGAATTCTTAGCTACCCCCATGGTATCTAAATGTTGGAATTGTGTCCAGTAATCTCGGTACTGTCTCTAGAAAGTAAGAGTATGTCAATGATCAGACATAAGTCATATAATACTGGGGGTCATGATGGCTTGCTAGAGTCCGCTCATGATCTATAAGTCTTGGACTTATTGCCTTTATTATATGATCCCATATGGGTCACACGCCTAAGCTAACAGGAAAATGTGTAGGAACGGTTTAGCAGAAGTACGGTAAAAGTGCTAGGCATTTACTGTACTTAGAGAGAATAAAAGGTTTAGCCACTGTGCATCGATCGATGCATAAGGTGCAACGATCGATGCAGTGCAAAAACACTTTCGAGTTAATTGGCATTTGGGCCAAATGGCCCAAACGGAACCGAACAAGTTTTTTGAATAAAACTCGAGTTCAGAACCAAAATAACCCTAATTTGAGCCGTCAACTCTCTCTCTCCCCTGCGCCGTTTTCTCCCAGTGGCCTAGCAGCCTGCTTCCTGATTGGTGTGCGTGTGTGAACCTCTGGAGGAGTTATCTCTCGGTGGCTCTCTGATCTCTGACCAATACCATCTCTTCCGCTGCAATAACAGGTATAAGGTGAGATCAATCTAATGTTTCTATTCAAGAAGAACCTAGATCAGCATGTTTAGGATAATCTGAATCTGTTGAATTGAATCAGGATTTATCTAAACATTCCAACAGTGGTATCAGAGCTATTGGTTCTGTGTTTTTCTTGTTTAGATTCATGTTTAGGACTGTTTTCTTGTTTAAAAGTGTTTTGAATCAACTACTGATAAGATAAATCACTTAAGAAACAAGAATTGAATCCTAAACAAACTGTTTAAAAATCGCATGACCAAACTATATTGATTTGGTATGTGATCTAAACTGATTTTGCATCGACTGAGATCGCATTGCATCGATCGATGCAATGCAAGGATCGATCGTTGCAGTCGCGAGAGATTGACCGCGATCGCATGGATCGTTCAAACGATCGCATGGATCTCGCGAGAATCTCTCGGCCAAACCTGATAACCGTTCGTGCACGCGTGAGAGCATCGATCGATGCAGGATCGATGAACGATCGTTGCAGGATCGATGCGGTTAGGGTTTTGGCTCGGTTTAATTTAATTAAAATTAATCGTCTCGGTTTAATAAACAGATTTAATAAATTTATTAAGTCTGGTTAAACCGGGATAAGAAATCCAATGTCGAAAGAATTATTGGATTTAGTGCCTAAACCAGGATTTTCTAATTTGATTTGGTTGGACCAAATAAATTGAGAAAATCCGGTTTAGTTAATAACCGGTTGACAATTGTGGTCGTCGTAGTAATTGATTTTGGTTAGACCAATTTTAATGAACCAGACCGGTTATGTCATTTAATTGGACAATTGGGTCATGTCTTGGACATGGACAAATTCTTGGGCCTCGGGCCAAGAAGTTAAAACAATTGGGCCAATTATTTGAGTCTTTCTTCAGATTAATTTAAAATTTATTTTATAAAATTATAAAGTCGATTTTAAATTAAAGTTTCCGAAATTTTAAATTAGAAAGTTTCTTTAAATAGAAGTTTCTGGATTTGCGGGTTTTGGATTTTAAGAAATTTCTAAAGTTAGAAAGTTTCCGTTTTTAGAAAGTTTCCAATTTTAGAAAGTTTCCAAAAATAGTAGGTTTCCAAAATAGAAAGTTTCCCGAAATAGTAATCTTCTATTTTGGGAATGAAATTTTAATAAACCTACGAACCTCAAATAATATCAAGCGTTGGATGTCTTGTCCAGGCTATGTCAGCTGTCGAAGCCCATTCAATTGTATTCATGGCCTTACAGTGTGAGGGTGTCTACTTTTGCGTGGATAAGACGGTTTGTGATTCATAAATGTCATTGGGAGTCCCAGACATTAATGATTACATGACTGTATAGTCTGGTTTCCTTGACTAGGCCATCGGGAGTCCCGGGCCTTGAGACATCAGAGTGGATTGGGCCTCGGGCCCAGATTCACAACCAAGAGTTATATCACGGATATAATTAGCCGATATAGGGCTTACCGATATAAGCTAAGGTTGGGTGACGGCCAGTGGCCCACTTTAATCTTAGTTATATGTGGATCTTGGAATCATTATATTCTATTGAGGGTAACTGATGTTATTGAATATAATGCGTGATTAATCATATTAAATTTTAATACAAGATTAGTCATTTTGAACATAATATCTAATAACCTTTTTATTTATATATTTCAGATATGACTACTACAAGCACACAAAACACATTCTCGATCCGGTCTGTTCTCGAGAAGGAGAAGCTGACTGGAACGAACTTCCTGACATGGTCAAGGAACTTGAGGCTGGTCCTCAAGCAGGAGAAGAAGGATTATGTCCTTCGTGATCCCCTCCCCGAGAGGCCTCTTGCCAATGCTGCCAGGACTCTGCACAATGCTTGGGAAAAGCATTCGTCAGATGAAAATGATGTTTATTGCCTGATGTTGGTGACAATGACTCCTGAGCTGCAAAAACAGTTCGAAAGTGTATTGTCTCCCATCGAGATAATGGCAAGCCTGAAATCGCTTTTTCAGGAGCAGGCTAGGACTGAGAGGTTCCAGACAGTTAAGAACCTCTTGGACTGTAAGTTGGCTGCGAATGCGGCAGTGAGTCCACATGTCTTGAAGATGATGGGTTATCTCGATCATCTTCAGAAACTCGACTGCCCAATCAGCCAGGAACTTGCCTGCGACATCATTCTGCAGTCTTTACCTGCAAGCTATGATCAGTTCATTCTGAACTTTAACATGCATGGCTTGAGTAAGACACTACCTGAGCTTCACGGAATGCTCAAGACTGCAGAGCCCAATTTGAGGAAAACCGCCAAGGACCCCAATGTGCTTATGGTGCAAAAGGGCAAGGGGTTTAAGAAATCCTCTGCTAAGGATAAGGGAAAGGCCAAGGCCGTCCAAGTCGCGGACAAGGACACGCCAAAGCCCAAGCCCAAGTCCAAAGCTGGGCCAACTGACATGTGCAGGTTCTGCAAAGAACTGGGGCATTGGAGAAGAGATTGTAAGAAATTCCAGGAAGGTCTAAAGGAATTGAAGAAGAAGACTCTCGAGACTTCTTCATCAGGTATTTTTGTTATAGAAGTTAATATAACTACTTCTGATAATACCTCATGGGTTATGGATACTGGTTGTGGGGCTCATATTTGTACTAATATGCAGGCACTCAGCAACAGTAGAAGGCTGAAGCAAGGACAAGTGGAGCTACGAGTTGGGAATGGAGCGAAAGTTCCAGCACTAGCTGTAGGCACATACTTGTTGTCTTTACCTTCGGGATTGATTTTAGAACTCAATAATTGTTATTTTGTACCTGCTATAAGCAGAAATATTATTTCAATTTCTTTGTTGGATTTGGAAGGTTATGATTTTTCAGTTAAGAATAAATTATGTTCCTTCAATCGCAACAATTTGTTCTATGGTTCTGCCGCTCTTTCGAATGGGCTTTACATACTCGATCAATCCGCGCCAATTTATAACATTAATACAAAACGGTTCAAACCTAATGAGGAGAACCAAACGTTTCTATGGCATTGTCGTTTAGGGCACATCAGCGAGAAACGCATCAAGAGACTCCATTCGAATGGACTTCTTGGCTCATTTGACTTTGAGTCATGTGAGAAATGCGAATCCTGCATGATGGGCAAAATGACACGGGCCCCCTTTAACAAACCTAACGAGAGGGCCAGTGACTTATTGGGCCTGATACACACTGATGTGTGTGGCCCAATGTCCACAAATGCAAGAGGAAACTATCAGTACTTCATTACCTTCACTGATGATTTCAGTAGGTATGGATATGTTTATTTGATGAAACATAAGTCTGAATCTTTTGAGAAGTTCAGAGAATTCCAAAATGAAGTACAGAACCAACTTGGCAAAAGCATTAAGGCTCTTCGGTCCGACCGAGGAGGAGAATACTTAAGCCAAGAATTCAGTGATCATCTGAGAGAATGTGGGATCGTATCCCAACTCACTCCTCCTGGAACACCACAATGGAATGGTGTGTCTGAGAGGAGAAATCGAACCTTATTGGATATGGTTCGGTCTATGATGAGTCACACAG
The DNA here is from genome assembly GCA_030180135.1 of Orychophragmus violaceus. Lineage (NCBI taxonomy): Eukaryota > Viridiplantae > Streptophyta > Magnoliopsida > Brassicales > Brassicaceae > Orychophragmus > Orychophragmus violaceus. Next base: position 31,743,933 of record CM058233.1, read on the forward strand.
ACCTTCCAATATCCCTTTGGGGATATGCTCTGCTAACAGCAGTGTTCACTCTAAATAGAGCGCCATCAAAAGCAGTAGCAAAGACACCATATGAATTATGGACTGGAGAAGCTCCAGTGCTGTCTTATCTCAGAATTTGGGGTTGTGAAGCCTATGTCAAGAGATTGATCTCAGACAAGCTTACACCAAAATCTGACAAATGCTACTTCATTGGTTATCCACGGGAAACCAAGGCTTATTACTTCTATCTACGTTCCGAGAACAAGATTTTTGTTGCCCGGGATTGTAACTTTCTTGAGAGGGAGTTTCTCTCTAAGAAAGACAGTGGGAGTAAGGTACTGCTTGAAGAAATTCAAGATGAACAGGATACTGCTCAACCTAATGAGGAAGAGCAGGAGGAGGCCCTACAAGAAATTGTGGAGCCTGAACCTGTGGTACCTGAAGTTCGAAGATCCGGGAGGATTCGTCACGAACCCGAAAGATATCAAGGGTTCCTCGTGACTGACTGTCATGATCTTCTGATCATTGATGGTGATGAACCATCGAACTTCAATCAAGCCATGATGGGCCCAGATTCCTCGAAGTGGCGCAAGGCCACTGATTCCGAAATGGACTCCATGTCGGTCAACCAAGTCTTTTCGTTGGTTGATTTGCCTGCTGGTGTAAAAGCCATCGAGTGCAAATGGATCTTCAAGAAGAAGATTGACGTGGATGGAAATGTCTAGATTTATAAAGCCAGGTTGGTGGCAAAAGGTTTCAGACAAGTTCACGGTGTGGATTACGATGAAACCTATTCACCAGTGGCTATGATGAAATCTATTCGGATTCTACTAGCAACTGCAGCTTTTCATGATTATGAAATTTGGCAGATGGACGTGAAAACCGCCTTCCTGAATGGAATTCTGGAAGAGGATGTGTATATGACACAACCTGACGGTTACATAGATCCAAAGAATGCTGGGAAAGTATGCAAACTTCACAAATCCATTTATGGATTGAAGCAAGCATCGAGGAGCTGGAATCTTCGTTTTGATGAAGCGATCAAGCAATTTGACTTCATCAGAAACGAAGAAGAACAATGCGTGTATAAGAAATCTAGTGGGAGCAAGATTGTATTTCTTATTCTGTATGTCGATGACATACTGCTTCTCGGAAACGACGTTCCAATGCTAAAGTCGGTAAAGGACTGGCTTGGAAGTTGTTTTTCCATGAAAGACATGGGTGAAGCCGCATACGTTCTTGGAATTAGGATCTATCGGGATATACCTAAGAAGCTGATAGGCTTGTGTCAAGATTCATACATTGACAAAGTCCTACAAAGATTCAGCATGAAAGATTCCAAGAAGGGCTTCACGCCAATGGTACATGGCACAACGCTAAGCAAGAAGCAGAGCCCTACGACGGCTGCTGAGCTCGAGCGTATGAAGAACATTCCCTATGCATCTGCAATAGGATCTGTTATGTATGCCATGATCTGTACTCGTCCTGATGTTGCTTATGCATTGAGCATGACGAGTAGATACCAGTCAAATCCAGGTGAAAACCATTGGATTGCCGTAAAGAATATCTTGAAGTATCTAAGACATACTAAGGATAAGTTCTTGGTGTACGGTGGAAGTGATGTGCTTAAAGTCAGTGGATTCACGGACGCAAGTTTCCAGACAGACACAGATGATTTCCGGTCACAGTCCGGTTATGTCTTTTGTCTGAATGGCGGTGCAGTAAGTTGGAGAAGCTCCAAGCAGGACACCGTTGCTGATTCCACTACAGAAGCTGAATATATCGCCGCCTCATAAGCAGCGAAGGAAGCTGTTTGGATACGAAAGTTCATTATGGAACTAGGTGTGATACCAAATGCGGCTGAGCCTCTGGCACTGTTTTGTGACAACAATGGTGCTATAGCTCAGGCAAAGGAACCAAGATCACACCAGAAATCCAAGCATGTTCAAAGAAGATTTCACTTGATACGTGACATCGTTAATAGAAAGGAAGTCAAGATCAGCCGAGTCCCGACAGATGATAATGTCGCTGATCCGTTGACAAAGCCACTCCCAAGGCCTAAGCTCGAGTTCCTGACTAAAGCTGTAGGCATTAGAAACATTGAAATGTAATCTAAATTTGAGTGGGAGTTTTGTGAGCTTTATTTTAGTTATTTGATATGTTCTTGTAAAACATTATTTTATGTTTTAATGAAATTATTATTTCAAGATTATTTTAACTGTGATGAAATAATCGTTCCAAAATGATATGAACCATTTTATAGGTCATCGAAGTAAATGACTTGATCTTGAGTCATCAAAGTCATTTAGCTTGATCATGAGACCCTATATTTGATAAATGTTTTATATCATCCTGTCCCTAGTCGAAGGTTGTTGAAATTGGAACACCAACAACCGTGTGAGACTAGATTGGTATGTGACTTATGACCAAGTTTCATGTGTCATAGATGCGCGGCATCAAAGTCAGTACATAGGTGTATGTTGGGAACATACGACCGGACAAGACCCGATTATAAGAACTCTTCAGGATATTTATATCCGTGTCATAAGAGATTCTTACTACGACTATAGAGTATAGTCCTTAGACCTGAGTTCGCATGCATGTGACTGCACATGAACTGATGCACTTTGATCATTGTCTAACGCTATCGTTCTGCGATAGTTATAAGGACCTTGTTTGGGTACATTAAGAAATGAGTAGTTTACAGTGATGGAACAAGACGGGATTTGTCCCTCCAATATAAATGGAGTGAATATCTCTAGGCCAATCGGAGATTTGAATACTGGAAAATGCATGGCCATGCTCAAACGGACTTTCCCGAGTCGTTTGGATTGTCAGTATCAAATCAGAGTCCGATGAACAAGATTAGGCTTTATAAGGATGACACTAATCTTGCCTTATGACTAATCGAGATATTGAGACAAAAGGATTATGAATACAGAGATTCCAGTACAAGTGGGAGATTGTTGGAATTGTGTCCAGTAATCTCGGTACTGTCTCTAGAAAGTAAGAGTATGTCAATGATCAGACATAAGTCATATAATACTGGGGGTCATGATGGCTTGCTAGAGTCCGCTCATGATCTATAAGTCTTGGACTTATTGCCTTTATTATATGATCCCATATGGGTCACACGCCTAAGCTAACAGGAAAATGTGTAGGAACGGTTTAGCAGAAGTACGGTAAAAGTGCTAGGCATTTACTGTACTTAGAGAGAATAAAAGGTTTAGCCACTGTGCATCGATCGATGCATAAGGTGCAACGATCGATGCAGTGCAAAAACACTTTCGAGTTAATTGGCATTTGGGCCAAATGGCCCAAACGGAACCGAACAAGTTTTTTGAATAAAACTCGAGTTCAGAACCAAAATAACCCTAATTTGAGCCGTCAACTCTCTCTCTCCCCTGCGCCGTTTTCTCCCAGTGGCCTAGCAGCCTGCTTCCTGATTGGTGTGCGTGTGTGAACCTCTGGAGGAGTTATCTCTCGGTGGCTCTCTGATCTCTGACCAATACCATCTCTTCCGCTGCAATAACAGGTATAAGGTGAGATCAATCTAATGTTTCTATTCAAGAAGAACCTAGATCAGCATGTTTAGGATAATCTGAATCTGTTGAATTGAATCAGGATTTATCTAAACATTCCAACACTAAACCCCCCCCCCCACGACTCCTAGACGTACACACAAATTCCTACGATCTAGGACGCCGTTCTCAGTCCATCAATATTCGGTGACTCGGGCTATCCCTAGATAGCCTAAGCTTCCATGCAGTCCGGCCCTAGGACTTGACCTCGTATTCTCCGGACTACACACCTACGTGCGTCACTCAGCAGGTTAACACTATAACCAGAACCACTACCCGAAGATACATGAACTGAACATGAACATCTCGAGGATCCAATAGGGAAGGAAGTACTAGTACGCTATCATTAGACTTGCCAGATCTAACATATCCTAAATTCCTGATAACAATATAATAAAATAAACAAGTAGACTCACTAGGACTTTACAACAACACACAAGACCGACAAGGTCAACATAAATAAGTACCCAATCTACCCCGCAAGTCCTATCACCATTCACCACATAATATAAAAAGTACGTTTTAAAAGTTTTTAACATTTCAGACTTCCATAGCAGTCTGATAGTAGTTTTCCATACCTCTATGGTAGTCTGAAAAGGGTAATTTTGCTATTGAAATGAAATTCCCAGACAGTGGATGCAGTCTGACAGCCATTTGATAGTTTTCAGACTTCAACTGCTGCCGGACAAAAAGTAAGGGGTATTTTTGGGGTTGACCAAAAAATTGGTGTTGACTTTTTGTAACAGACTTCTATTGCTGTCTGAAAAAATAACCAGACAGCGAGGGAAGTCTGATAAAAAAAACCTTGGGGGGTATTTCCAGCGTTGACCAAAATTCGGATTTTCAGATTTTTATAGTCGTTTGACAAATGTTTTGCATTACAGACGTCTAGTGATGTCTGATATTTTTTTCAGACAGCTTTAGAAATCTGACATTTTTTCCTTATTCTGGTTAACATCTGAAAATTTCGGTCAATTACTTTCTACCCCTTTTTATTTTCAGACATCGGATTCTGTCTAACAAAAAGTCAAGATTCGATCAAATTCACTCAAATTTTTTTGCAAGACTACATAAGAAGTGTGAATAAAAAAATCAAATTTCAATCAATTGCAAAACTACCCTCTCGTTGACCATATTGATGTTTACGAAAAAATTTAGACTTAAACGGAAGTCTGAGTTTACAATTCAGATATGAAAATCGGTGATATGCAAAAATTCTTACCAATATCCGTTTTCAATTCAGTTTGTTTTTAGCCTCGTCGATTGCCCAGAACGTTTAATATCACCGTAAACCAAAAACTCAGTCGTGTTTTGCTATTTTTATAAAATAATAAACCATTTCGCTACATTTGAATCGAAAAATCAGAGGAGAAAAGGGAGAAATCGGAGAGGAGCACGTCTGAACTATATTCTTGAGCTTTAATGGCGGAAAACGGGTTGGATTACACATTAACTCGTTAGAGATTGTGGTTGTCGTGTTGTTGAGCATTCATTACGATGGCATTTTCGTGAATACCCAAAATATTTTTGAGTGTTTTTGTCTTTTGGAAAAAATATCAAACTTTATATTAAGTATGACGATGACATTACCGTGAATACCTAAATTATTAGGGAAATATATTAACGAAGGAAAAGAAAGAGGAGGGTGAGGATAATTTTAGGGGGCTAACTTCAATTTCGGTGTTAGTTTTGCAATTGAGGCTTTCTAACAATAATGCTATTACAAATTCTTACACAATAGAAAACTACTAAAAATATATTGTATCTTCTATTTTTATTTATTACAAACTATAAATATGTGTAAGGTATGTGTTGACAAAAAAAGAAAGAAATGTAAGTTAGCATTTTCTTGGGATTTACATATATTTTAAATTAACCAAACATACATAATTCCTATCATGCTCTCATGATCAACTCAATATAAATGTCAATATGTTTAGAGCAAATCGCAAAAATAGCACAAAAACATGTCTTGTCACAAATATAGTATTAAGGAAGAAAAATCATAAAATAGCATAAAAACATGTTTTGTCACTAAATTAGCCCGAACTCTTAACCTTAAATATGAAACCCTAAACCCTAAATACTAAACCATAAACCTTAAATAATAAACCCTAAACCCTAAATACTAAACTCTAAACCCTAAATAATAAACCCTAAACTCTAAATAATTAACGGGAAAAATGCCAAAAATACCTGAACTATTTAGATCTTGCCAAAACAAACCTAGATTAAAGAGCTTCCCAAAACAAACCCAGACTAAACGTTGACTTCCCAAACAATACCCCAACTTTGAGTTGACTTCGCCAAAATGGTACACCGTTAATTAATTTAACAGATTGTTTAGATGGCGTTAACTAAGCCGTTTACTGAGTCCGTTAAAGCTATATGACGTCGTTTTGGCTGTTTAAAACGAAAGCAAACCTAGATTAAAGAGCTTCCCAAAACAAACCCAGACTAAACGTTGACTTCCCAAACAATACCCCAACTTTGAGTTGACTTCGCCAAAATGGTACACCGTTAATTAATATAACAGATTGTTTAGATGGCGTTAACTAAGCCGTTTACTGTGTCCGTTAAAGCTATACGACGTCGTTTTGGCTGTTTAAAACGAAAACTAAAAACAAGCATTAAGCTGGGTTCGGACCCGAGACACGAGAGCCAAAGTATGAGCAGTGTAACCATTATTCCAATTGTATTCTTTGTTTATGTTATACATACAATTATTCTTAATTTGTCTTGTTTCCCTATTCCTATTAAAAATCCCAAATTGATTTTTCTCAAGCTTTCTTCTTGCTGCCTCCAAACCCCAAAACACCCAACCCATCATCATCATCCTCCTCTCTTGTTTTTCTCAAATGCTCTCTCGTATTTGTTTTCAGCAGTTCCAAGTCCTTGAGAAACCTCGAGTTCTCGTTTATTTCCACCGAATTCTCCATCTGTTTGTTGTTCACCCATATTGATTTTTCAACAGAGCAGCCATGTGAAGCTTTTTTGGAGGTAGTTGCTTCTCATTCTGAGCATTATTTCCTAAATTATTAACGGTTCAAGAGTAAGATGCCAACCCCATACATTAGACCAGAGACATTTTTCTTACACACTCCTCATGAGCTTACCATCTTGACGACAACCTGCCCCCTCCACACTAGTTACCTTCTCTTTTGACAGCTGATCCAACCCACTAACGGGTGCTGCTTTTACAAAGGGAATAAGCGAATCAAGGGGTCAAAATCAATATCACCAGAAACTTATAACCTCTTCTTCAACAAAATTAGAGATCTGCTCACAGTTTCTCCTTGGGGAATTGCTTGTCGCTCCATCCAAAGTCGACTCCCATTCAACCCTTTCAGGCCCCTGTATCAGCGGACCAATGGAGAATGAAAACTACCAATCAGAATAATTGGTGACTGACCAAATCTAAGACTTAGTAAATGAAAACTGTGTGACTGCACCATACCCATGAACAAGAAGAAAGCTTGGGAAAAATCGATTTGGGATTTTTATTTTTAATAGGAATAGAGAAACAAGACAACTTAAGAATAATTATATGTATAACATAAACAATGAAATACAATTGGCACAATGGTTACACTGCTCATACCTTGGCTCTCGTGTCTCGGGTTCGAACGCAGCTTAATGCTTGTTTTTAGTTTTCGTTTTAAACAGCCAAAATGACGTCGTATAGCTTTAACGGAACCAGTAAACGGTGTACCATTTTGGCGAGGTCATTTCAAAGTTAGAGTATTGTTTGGGAAGTCAACGTTTAGTCTGGGTTTATTTTGGGAAGCTCTTTAATCTAGGTTTTTTTTTGCCAGATCTAAATAGTTCAGGTATTTTTTGGCATTTTTCCCAATAATTAACCATAAATCCTAAATTATATAATGCTATACAAGTCTTTATAATTAAAATAATGCTAAAAATGTGAATTATTTTCTTTGGTGCTATGTTTATGATAAGTTATATTTTTTTGTGCTATTTGATGCATTTTCTAATATATTTATATAAATACATTAGAGAAAAAATTAGAAAACAAAATGTGTGCCTATGCGCGGGTATTGGCCTAGTAATGATAAAATGCGGTGGGGGTGTTTGAGGCTGCTGTTTTTTTAATAGAGAAGGTGAGTTCAAGGTTCATGATTTCATCGTATTTTTAGTCTCTTGTTATGTGGCTTACCGGTTCCAACTTTCTTCGGTGCGTTAGGTTCAGTTTTGCTCGTCTGTAGTTCGAACTAACTTGTTACCAGAGTGAGACAGATGATGGTGGAGCCAGGAATAGTTTGATGTCGCCGGCCCGGTAACATCAAGGATTACGTGAAAGACACCATTGGTTTTTTAAAACAGATTAACATGAAACGACGATCGATATCTGTTGTTTTTGGGATTAAGTTGGTGTACGCCTAGAAACCTTATTTACAAGAAACCATTGCGTCTCAATTTGGAGTAATAACGATCAACAATAAGCTAAGGTTCTCTGACACAGCCTCCTGGGAGAAGAAACCGAAAGCGGGCAGCATTCTGAATCATAAAAGCAGGTAGATGTACGGCAGATGCAGAAGGCGGGATGGGTCCGATTTTGCTAATCAAATCTTTGAAGCTATATTCTTCAGGAAGCATGTCAAAGAGATCATATCCTTTACATATATGTCTTTGTATCCTGGAATAGTCAAGAAACTCCTTGCGCCTCACTCTATCCGCATGGCTATACCCTTTCATTTTGAAAACAAATTCGTTGAGACGTCTAAAACAGAAGCTACAATGCCAACCAGCGTCAGATAATATCAAGTCTGTTTGTCGTGAGTGACGGTACTGAGTCCATTTCCTGCTGTATATATGCACAGATGCTCTCCAACTACTGTAACCAACCGGGAACTCAAAGGAATACATGTAATCCCTCATCTCCAGATGCATTACATTTGGTATCCCATCGCACCACTGTAGAAACTTGACAGTATGAGGACTCGGGATCTCGTCTGCATCAGACATTATCACCGCGTCTCCATCAGATATACCAGCTTCTCTGAGCAACCAGTTCATTGCAACACGTTGTTCGCCTTCAAGCAAGAAAGGGTCTTCTTGTTGTTTCCCCTGTAAACGCTTCTTCCCAGGAAACACACCGTGTACTATTTTACCTTGTGCGAAGGCGAATCTCTCCTTGTTGGAGTCGAAAAAGAGAGGCTTTGGGATTCCTGTGAAGGTAGTGTTTGATTCCAGGATTACAAACTTTGTGGTGTATGGTCCTAGCTCCCGCCATCTGAGTTCAAGAAGGTCGAGCTCATTGCTGAAGATGATGGCATCAAAGACTCGCCTTGGTTCTCTCCGGGGTGTCCATCCATGGAGCTCACAGAGATGTGCCATGGAGACATTCTCGGCGTAGTAATGTGGTATTCGTTTGAAAGGTGGTGGCGGTTTATCCCAAAGAGGACGGAAAATATACGATATGGTTTGGAAATTTGTGAGGATACCAAACAAGCATGTTAAGAAAAGTATAACAAGGGTGGGAAATACAAGTTTAGGTGGCGATTTACGCAACGATCGGCTAGTCATTTTTTCATTCCTGCATAAAAAGTAAAACTGATTGAAGCAATCAAATCAAGCAAACAAATCAGACTAAACTCTATCAATCTCAACAAAACCAGAAATGGTTATTGAAATCTGACTAAAGGTATAGTCATCAAGTTTGAGCAATCAATGGTGAATGTAAGTCAGAATCTGCATACCCTCAAGGGCGATTCCATTCTTCAGATCGAAGAGAATAGCGAAGACCAAAAATATAATCAAAAGTTCCACATCTAAATTCATATCAAATTGAAAAACCAAAAGAAATTAAAAATTGAATTTTTTAATGACAGTATGAACCCAATAGAATCCCAGAAAACGTGCTTGTTTTCGTATATGATGATGATGAAGATAGCCACAATTTGACAGAAGGGAAAGCGAAGATACCTGTTTCAAGATTTCTCGAATTTCAGATTTTCTCACAGCGAAACAAAAATTAGCTCCAAAATATAAGTAATTTTACAGGGGAGATAAGAACCGAAGAAGCCTCATCTCTTAAAGCTCTCACGCTTGAGACCGTAAAAACTACAATATCCTATTATAGGACCATTCTAAATTTTTAATGCTGATCTGTTTTTTTCTCAAAATAACATTAAAGTTAAAATTTGCCAAAATACATTTTTTTTTTATTATCGTAAAAGTTTTGAAAGTTAAACTCATAATTATGAATCCGAAATCAGCCTATAGATAATTCGATTAAAGATTAACCCTCAGTTCCAAAAGAGATTTTAACCCGAAACACAAAAGAACTGACTCCTTATGTTATTATTAGGCCATCACATATTCGGTAAAAATACACTTTTTATTAATAATAAAAATAAAACATGAATTTTTTTTTAATTTCTATCTTCAAAGGTAAATTTCAAAATTCACTCCCAATATTTTTTTCAACGATTATTATAAAAATAATTCAAATTGATTTTAAATGTAAAATTAGATTTCTTATACAATTATCCAAAAGTAAATAGAGAAATTATTATTTTCTTCATAAATGGATAAACAAAAAATCGGAAAAAACATTTACTGGTTTTTTTCCGGCACATTTATTGGTTTAACCCTACCAATTCTAAAATTACTAATGAAAATTTTAAAAGTCTACAACCTATTTATATCTAAATGTACTATATTTATTTATGAAATCACTTTAGCGAAATAGGTTGATGTGCCGCATATTTTTTCAATAAAAAAGATGATGTTATTCATTATATGTTTTATGAAAAATTTTGATTAGTCGATATTTTTTATTTTTTATTCATTTAAATCAAAATAAACTATTTAATCCAAAACAAAACACACGGATCCTAATGACTTGAACTAAAATGTTCTGAGTGATCGACTTTTAATTATTTATTTTAATTAAAAATACACGACTTGATCCAAGCAAAAAGTCTTAGATCCTAATGATCCGTATTTATGTAAAAATGATCTGGATCGTTTACAAATAAAAATATTTTGTTACAGACATTTTTACAACTACTAACACACAATAATATTTTTAAATTCACGCAACATAAAACGGAAACCATAATGTCGGTTGATATGGGATTATGGTAAATTAGGAAGGAGATTTTGTATTATTCTGTTTGAATTCAAAATTTGTTATATATCAAACCAAATATCTTATACACTGAATTCAAAAAATTTATTATTTGAAACCGAATATCTTATACACCGAATTTGTATTCGTTATTAGAAACAAAATATTCTCCAAACCTAATTTTGACCTTAAACCTTATTTAGTCCACCACTATAAATGTTATATGTAGTTTAAGGCCTATACTCATTTTAGGTCTTGGTGATGTAATTTACTCATCTGAAAATGCAGTTTTCAAACGCAGCATCCAGGTGTTGTTTCCAGATGCAGCATCCATGTGCTATTTTTGTGCATTTGGAAACTGCGTCTGAATGCAGTTATGTTTCTTTGTGTATTTGTATATATTAACTGAATGTAGTTTGTAACCAAATGATTAAAAAAAGACATGATTTGTGTTAGCAATAATTTTTCTCGTTTTGGCGAGAAAACGTTAATTTGCTGTTTTGGCGAAAATCTACTATTTTGTGGAAAATAAATATTTTGCGGTTGTCGGAAAACACAATTTTGGGTTTTGGGGAGGAAACAATACTTTGCGGTTTTGATGGAAAACTGCTATTTTGCGGTTTTGGCGGGGAAATATTATTTTTGGGGTTTATATGGAAAACCACTATTTTGCGGAAAACGCGATTTTGTGGTTTTGGCGGAAAACAACGATTTTATGGTTTTGGCGGAAAATATTATTTTGCGTTTTTTGCGGAAAACGCTATTTTTGCAGAAAACAATATTTTTGGTTTTCGCAGAAAACCGCGATTTTGTGGTTTTGACGAGAAAACGATATTTTCGGTTTTGGCAAGAAAACGTTATTTTCGGTTTAGGCGGAAAAACGATATTCAAGGTTTTCGCTGGAAACCACGATTTTAGGTTTAGTGGAAAATCGCGGTTTTGGCGAAAAACACTATTTTGCGCTTATGGCCGCAAAACGCTATTTTACGGTTTTGGCGAAAAATGCTATTTTACGGTTTAGGCGGGAATAATTTTGGCGGAAAACATTATTTTTGCTGTTTTGGTAAAAAAAAACTATGTGCAATTTTGGCGGTACAACACTATTTTGTTATTTGTTCGATGAAAACAATAATTTATTTAAAGTATAACATGGTTTTAATTGTAAATGTTTGATGCGTCTGAACTCTACTTTCAAACGTGTCCAGAATTTCCAATTATTTTGGATGTAGTTTCTAAACACATCTGATTTTTGGATATAGATACACTTCTTAAATACCTCTAAACAAACAACATCTCGTAACTGCATCTAAACGCAGTTGCTGTGCACACAAAAGAACAAACCCCTTCTCTCTTGAATCTTCTAGTATGTTTTCCCTATTTTTATGTTTAGTTGACTGTATATTATTTGCATTTACATTGTACAATATATGATTTGCATTTGCAGTAGTTTTAGTTTCGTGTTGGTTTTGTAATTTACATATTTTTTTAAATTAATATTTGGTTACCTAATTTCAGATTTGTTCTTTCGATTTCAGTTCTATCCGTCAAATAACATGAAAAGAGGTGGCACAGAATCTGACAAGGAAAATGATTTTGTATCTCCTCCATTACACAAATGTTCTTCTTAGTTGTTTATCTAGATGTTCTTCTTAGTTGTTTTGTTTTAGTTCATTGTCGAACATTTATACTCAAAATACATTACGGTTGCCATTTATATTATTTGTCGCTACATTAAGAGGTAGAAAAATCCAAAACAAAGGGATCTCACCTCCTTTTCAAAAACTTGGCAGTTTGATACAAAATAATGAAAGAATGGTGCATATATGACCAATTACCAATTGTTATATACATCATATATTCTTTCTAACTAAATTTATTTTTTTCATCTCTTTTAGGAGTTTCTCACCAAAACCATTATATCTCATTTCAACCTTTGAGCACGTCGTCAACTCTTGAGCATGTCGTGAACTCTATTTCATATATTCTTCCATGGTGTATCTAATTTATAAAAAAAATTGTTATGATTTGTATTTATTTATTATTTGTGGGACATATCCTATATATAGGGCTCAAATCTTTTGTGGATTTAACTTAATACTTTCTAATACTTTATTTTATAATTTTTAAACATGGTGGTCATTAAAATTTTATTATTATTGTAAGATATTTAAATGCAAAAAGATAAATACAAATTTAAAACACAAAAAGAAAACACATGTTATTACCCATGAAAATATACAAAATACAAAACAAAAGTTCTACATAGCATAATACTTAAACAATTCATGTTTATTTTTGGAATGAGTTCTGATAATGTTATTGATTAACCAAAACATGAGATTAATTTTAATTTAGGTCACTATAAGGTTTATTATGTAAAACCATAGTTCGAAACGCAGCCTAAGGCCGCTTAATCGGCCAGTGGCCACCGGGATTTTATCCAAATTGGTGTAAAAATCGGATTTTGGAAAAATCTTCAAAATTCTTGGATTTATGACTTGATAGATCTATGAATACTTGAATAATTGATAGATCTATGATATGTGGCCATAAAACAACAACAAAAGCAAAAAAAAAAAATCATGAAAAATCACAAAGAAACGACGGATGTGGCGACTTATGGTTTTTTTGTGTCGTGGTTCTCACATTGAAGACATGGGCAGAATTGTAGTTTTCCTTATCATTGGAGAACATCTTAGAAAATGAATAAAATGCACATAGTGGGACTCAAACTCTCACCTGCCAAGCTTCTTCATTGTTGCCAAACCATTGTACCACGTTGTTTCTCTTTGTCTTTTTTCACCATAATTAATAAATATATCCCCTATAAGATAAAATTACAAAAAACTAGATCCCGATTAATCTCTGATTTTTCCACTAGACGTTAGGCCCAACCACACCGCTCGACTAGCGTCTAAAGATTTTTCAAACCTTGTGTAAATCATGTTAAGGATGTTGTAAGACCCTTTTAAAAGCCCTTGAGCTATGTCTAAAACGTCAAAAATACACATCGTTAATATCAAAACCTAAAAATAAAATGTATTATAATACCACCGAAAGAAAAAATTAGTTCATTGCGTCTTTCGCGGACCTACTTCATGTTGTTCCGATGTGTCAAGGATCAAATCAGAGGTATTTTAACCCTCAATTTTATATTCTTTTTTGTTTATAAACTAATATTCTTCGATTCGAATTTAATTTAGGGGTTTTGATGATTTTAAGATACATATTCAAACAACATTGCATGATTGTTTAGTTAGGATTTTTGTTTGCTTATACTGTTAGTTGTATGATGTTACCAATTATTTTGAGTTTATATTTGTTATGATTTTTGGGTCATTCATGTCGGTAGATTAAGTTCACAAGACAAAACAACAAATGGGAAACCTCATTTCGTCAAGTCTCTCCTCCGATTTTCTTGAGGGTGTGGTATATAATCTTATTTCTTTATCTCATTTTCTCTACATCGGTATAGTTTAATTACTTTTGAAAAAATATTTTTTTTGGGGGGGGGGGGTTGTAAAATATCCCGAAATAGTTCTTCAAAGAAATTATACATGTAAGAACTAATGTTACAACGGGGGAACTCACTTCTGATGCTTCTGATAAAAAAATGGCCTATCAAATGAGTCTTTGATAGACTAAGGGAAGGCGGGAAAGAGTGCGGAGGCGCATGATTTTCGAATGGGAGACATTTTTAATTTTTGAGCACTATGGAGATGCTGATTTCCATGTACATGCTTTTGGACCAAGTTTTGGTGGGTTCCAATGAGTCAAGGCTCCAACGGAAGATCAAGAGGAGAACATGCGTAAGTTATATTATGTTTTTTCCAAGACAATTAGTTTTATCTTTTGATTATAGTACTAACTTAAGTTTATCTGTTTTTCTGCAGGAATCAAAGAAAACTCCGTAACATTTCACCGTCACAAGAGACAACATCAAACGTAGCAGAATTGTAAGTTGTTTTCCCTTACTTTCTAAAATTTTATATATAGATTGTGTTTGTTAGTTGATGCTTTGATTTTAGAAATTTGTAACACGATCCATATTATGTTTTTCAGTTTCTTCCTCAGTCCTTCACCAACGCAAATGATATAGAGAAGGCTGCTGGTGAGACCATATTAATGGTCAACGAGGTTGGAGCGAAGTGGTCTGTTAAACTGGTGATGCAATTTAAGAGTAGCAAACGGTGTTTGCATTTAACTTTGAATTTAGATTGTGTTTGGTCGCTCATGCTTTGATTTTAAAAAATTGTAACACGATCCATTTTATGGTTTTGCGATTTCTTCCCTAGTCCTTCACCAATGAGAAGGCTGTTAGCGAGACCATATTTATGGTCAACGAGGTTCTAGCGAAATGGTCTGTTAAACTGGTGATGCAATTTGAGCGTAGACAGCATCTTCATTTAACTGGTGGATTGAGAGACATTCTCAAAGCAAACAACATTAAAACTAGTAACACTATCGTGTTGGAGCGAATTTTGAAAAACGCAACAACTCCTATCCCCAAGCTCTCATCCAAGAACCACACCCCATCATGATGTTTTTAAGTTTAAAGTTGAAAATCCATTTTCGTGATGAACAAAACTTATGTTTAGTGTTTTTATTGTCTATTTTGTGTGGATGTTAAATTGGTTCTTAACTTTATTTTCAGATTTTTTTTTTCCAGTAATTTATTGTTTCTAATCCAATTGGTATAAGACCCTATACAGGCCCGTTATAGGCTTTCACCAAAAAAAAAAAATTAACCGACATTGTTATTTATTATCATAGCAAGCTACATGGTAGATCATGAAAAATATCATTTTCACCAACACAAGGTACGGGTGAGATATCTTATTTTAAATTATAAAATTAACAAAAAAATAGTTTAATTAAAAATTATACAAAACAAGAAAAAACAAATACGAACTACAAAAATTAAAATTTCATAAATATAATCAAATTAAATTGACAAATTAAAATATGTAAAGCTTTTAATAGTTTAGAGTTTAGGGTTTGGAATTGGAAAAAGTCATAAAAATTCTCAACTTTCAAATTTTGTCCATTTAAAACACTAACTTTGGAGCCAGCCATTTAAAACATGAGGTTATGGTTGATTGTACGAGTTAATCTTATAGTTATGTTGACTAAGCCGAATTAGACATAAAACGACGCCGTTTTGACTAATCTAAAAAACTATGTGGAACGTCGTTTTGTGATTAATTCGGCTTAGTCAACATAAATTTAAGAATAAATGGTACGGTTAACCATAACTCAATGCTTTAAATTGTCGAATCCAAAGTTTATGTTTTAAATGGCCGAAATTTGAAAGTTGAGTATTTTTATAACCATTTTCCCGTTTGGAATGATATGTTCTGATATATGGTTTAGGGTAAAAAGTCATACATTTAGGGTGAGTTTGAAGGATTATAAATTTTTATTTGCAATGTGAAATTTCTCTAGAAGTGCTAATTTGTGGATATGTTAAACATTTTTAGTGTTAGATATGGGTTTTAAAATAACTTTGATTATTGAGTGAAAAACATTCAATTTAGGATTAAAATATAGCAAACTTCATGTGATGTATGTCCTAGTTTAAGATTTCATACAAAATCTGTTAACCGTTGAGACTTGTTCTCAAGTATATTTTTGAGATTTGGTTTCGAGAATTCACATGAAGTTTATAAAGGGTGTTTGTTTCAATCATCAGCTGACTGCGTAGTGAAGTTATTAAAGGGCAGAACAGAAATTACTAAACAAATGGGAATTGAAATTTTAAATAGGCATTAATTAAATTAATAAACTAAATGGATAGGAACTCATATTTTTACTGTACCAAAGACTTTATAGGAAGACTTCATTCATAGACTTCAAATAAAGTGTGAAACTTAAATTAAGCCTAGTTGAAACCAAAATAATTAACTACATGGCAATCAAAATTATTAACTAATAACTTTTTTTATTTAGCGGAAAACATTAATGTTATGATTTAGGTATATCATGCTTCAGATGAAGTCTGATATTAGAATTAAAAATTTCAAAGTGAAGTCTGAAACTCAAATTAATACCAACCGGTTTTATTCTCTTTACTTTCACGACTTACATATAAAAAGAATAAAAATATTTTTCACTCTCATTTAATTTGGTAAAAAAATATATCAGAGAACTTTACTACATTTTCTCTAAGGGCAGTTTCCAGATCCACCATTGACCGTATATTTCGCTCGTCGTTTCAATTGATTACTTATATATTCAATGCAATTATTTGAATAAAAGTATTTTTAACCCTATTGATTTAGTGTATTTATTAGAAAGAAAAAATTGTTAAATGTATAAATAAGGGATAAAATAGATATTTTAATAGTTTTGTTAGTTTGTGTTAGAAACTGTTTAATGACATCATTTATGAAACAGAAGAAATATATGTTTTCCACTTGAATAATGTTCATTTTTTCGAGATCTTAATTTTTTTTTTCAGGATTAATATGCAAACAATATTACAACTATTATATTTCATTTAAAAATTTAGCGAGTCCCATAAATTTTAATCCATTTACTTAGATCTGGTAATTGCAAGGTGGCCTCAGCCCGTATAGATTTTGGGTTGATCAGAACACCATTATATGATCCTTCCATTTGTTTCCACCAAAGCCACATAGTTCCATGTTTTGTGCATTATTACAAAACTCGCAAACTAATCATAAAACCGTTGTTATGGAAGTAGCCGCGGAAGATTTTAGGGGTTTTAGAGAAGGTTTCGGACAATCTCACTTATTTTAAAAACACGTTTTGTCTTTTCCTCCTTTTGGCTTAGGCCCATTGAGTTGAAAGAGAGGGTTTCATCCTTCCTTTTTTAAATTATTCCTTCGTGCATGCATAAGGTCTCTCTCACCAGCTTTAAAACAACGGTACTTCTTAAGGCAATTTGCCAACTCTCTGGATATCCCCTGTCCCAATTTTCTCAATCTGTTCAAGCAAAATAATCGATGTATTCCAAATTCTCCCCCGTGATCTCCAAGATTGGCATAGATATGGAAATTCCGAAATCAACAATAAATTTTAATATCAATCTACGATTTTCTTTCACTGGCAAACACAATTCGATCTCTCATTCGATTCTGGTTCACAAGAATCGCCGGTTTGGTTCTTCGACGGTTGTGGTAACCAAGGCGGAAAATCTACACAATGCACTGAGCTCGATGACAATTGAAGACGATAACCCGATTACTTTGATGGATAGTCCAAGATTCAGGGTCCTCGATGAAAACGCTAATAGTATTTTGGGAAAATTACTAAACCCCGAGTGTCAATCTATGTCATGCATGATAGAGTATATGCCAACGACATGGATAGTGTATAGAAGAGTCAGAGGGATTGCTCTGTCAAGAGATCAGTTCCAGTTCGTTTTTCAGAGGGAAGAAGAACTCCTTACCGTCCTCAAAGACAGTCCTTGGTCATACAATCATTGGGAAATGGTACTTGACGGTGGACTCTGGTAATCTCTGATGATTTACTCTCGACCTTAGAGCTGTGGATCAGAATTCGACACATCCTTGTCAACCTTTTCACAACAGAAACAAAGTGCACACTGACATTTAATATTGGAAGGTAAAAGAAATTGCATATGATTTGAAAGTCTCACAAGTAAAGACTACATCATAGCAAGGATTATTTTCAAAGTCGACAATCGAGCGCTGCAACCAAGAACTTAATCCTACAAACATGCGAAACAGTGGTGATCGAATATGAATACAAGAAGATTCACAAAAATATTTCCACTGTCTGAGGCTAACTCATGAGAAATCAGTCTGTACGTGGACCAAGATCATCATCCCGCCAAGGAAACCTGCCTTACACATCGCAGAAAGTCCAATACCAAAGTGATCTCCTCAGAAAAAATAGACGCACTTCCAGGCTTCCCGCAACTGTTTCCGGAATTGTCAAGGCTGGATCAACAAATGGCAATTCAATATATCTCTCATGCTGATGAAACTGAGAGGAGAGCAAGGATTTGCAGGGTGCAACAATCAATTAATGACGCCAAAGCATATCTTACTGCTAATCTGACAAAGATCTCTCATAACCTTGATAAGGGTAAATGACCTGTTTTTGTTTGTGACCCTAAAGCCAAAAACTGCAGAGTATAAGCCTAATGGGATATAGACCATTGGTTTCAGCTCCTTCTCAATTCCAAGCAACTATGCAAGAAGATGAACACTAACCTTCTTACAGTTTCATCCTTTCACATCAAATTTTCAATGAGTTTCAACATGGGATATGTTAACAGATCGCTGCTGCCAGAACTAGGATGATGGGAAAGAAAGCGAGGAAGAAACTTACATATTGGAAAAGAAGGACCAGATCAAGTGGTGCAACTAAACATAACAATCAACAAGATGTTTCAGTTGACACCTTGATCAGAGATCAACCATCCAAAAGTAAAGATGACGACTTGATATTAAGATTTTTTGGATCTTGAACTATCAATCCCTTAAAAATACTAATGTTGTTGTAGTATAAGAGTATATCAATCCAAAGTGTGTGAGTCTGGTCAAATGGAATGCATACAACTTAAAGAGCTAAGCCAATTAAAGTTGATTTTAAGCTAACAATCCTAAGTGAACAAGCAATAACAAACAAGAGAGAAAATATAAACTTAAATTAATAAGAGAAAAGGGTCTAAGATGAGGTTAAAGAACTATGACTATTAAGAGATGATCTTAACTAGGTGTTTATTAAACAATCAAGCCCAAGAAAATGTTTAAATGATCTATCAAGTAGCTAATAATATTCTCATACAACTAACTCTATGCTAATCAAGCATTAATCCATTTTCAATATCAAATCCAATATAGCATGCATTCAATCTCAATCATTAACCATTCAAGCAATCCTTTAATCCTTAGTCTAGAATTCAAAACATCAGATCAATCCTATCTCTAGGCAAAGATCCCTTTTAATCAATTTCTAATTAAGAACAATCTATCAATTGTGATTAAGAACTAATCAAGCATGCAAAACAAGTTCATTTGACTATTAAACACCTTAGACATCCATTCCCATTGGCTAAGCATGCAAAATCTTTACATAGGTTCTATCAAGCATTTCATCAAACATCTTGTGGGCATGAAAAAGGCTTAAGATCTAAATCAACAATTTCTTGCAAATCTAGCATAGTGATCAACCTAAATAGAAGGACTAACACTAATAAATCACAAACACCATTAGATCATCCCTAATCAAACCCTCGCCTACCTCATCTCAAAACCCAAAGAGAACTACTCACTAATCATATTATTCCCATCAAAATCCGTAGGGAAGATATTGGAAATCATGATTAGAGAGAAGAAATTAAAAAGATAACAAGAACTTAATTAAAATCAAAGTAAAAGTTTCAAATTGTATTAGATTCAAAGATATGAAAGAAGAACATAAGATAGAAGTTAGATCCTCAAATTAGGTCTAAATACATATTAATAGGTCCAAGCACGTAGTGGCATTTTGGTCCAAGCAGTACATGAATGTGCATGGTCTTGAAATGTTGACAAATATCGAGCCATGCCTCCTCGATGACTCTCGTCCGATGGAAGGCCATCAGGTTGCTATGTCTGATAGGCCAGAGACTCTCGTTCGATGGAAGGGTCTTGTCCAATGGAGGCGTTATGAGCATGGAAGGTGGGCTTCAGCATGGCGAAGGTGGGCTTGTGGAGTACGTAAATGTGTGGGCCTTGTAGAGTACATGAATGTGCATGGTTTATATTGCATGGTTGACCATTGATATAAGGCTTCGTCCCTTCACGTTCTTTAACTTCATTTGGTCTCTTGATCAAGTTTAACCTCTACAGCAACTTCAAGAACCTACAAAACACAAGAAAACACTCACAAGAAAAACAAAACATGCAAAAGCCTAACTCTAATTGCACTTAAGTTCTAAATGCAAGAAAACTCAAAAAAAATATGAATGAATGCAAATATAACAAGAACAAGGATTAAAACAAAGCTAAAAATGATTAAATTGTGATAACATCACGACTCACAACAATCTTTAAACAAAAAATGGTTGAAACAACAAGAGAAAATGGTGGCTTCCTATTTTAAGACGTTGCTATCCCAATGAGCATACTGAGCTGGAACATTCAAGGAGCTGGAAGCACCAAAACAGTTCAGAGAATCCGGGAGCTACGGCGTACGTACTTCCCATACTTTTTGTTTCTTATGGAGACTAAGAAACATTTTGTTTACATGGATGGTTTGAAGAGAAGTTTAGATTACGATAATATCATTACTGTAGAGCCAAGAGGTCTTAGTGGAGGCTTATCAGTGATGTGGAAAAGTTTTTATAGGGTGGATGTATTAACAAAAGACTCACGGATCATTGACCTGAAAATGCAACTTGGTTCGCTTGACTTTTATCTAACTTGCGTGTATGAATATCAGAGAAAGAAGACAGGAGGTGTGGGATCACCTCTCTCAGATTGGGTTAATGAGAGATGCATCATTGGTATTACAGGAGATTTTAACGAGTTAATGAACAACGAAGAAAAACTCTGAGGATTAGTTTGCCGTGAAGCTACATTTTGAAGTTTTAGAAACATGGCAGAAAACTGAAAACTCAATGAGATTAAATGCTCTGGAAACAACCTTTCATGGTTAGGGTGGCGAGAAAATATATGGATTCAATATCGCCACGGCCGTAGATTCAGGAACAATGAATGGTTACAGCTATTACCAAGATCACAAATGGAATATCTAGCCATGTGGCCTTCAGGCCGTCGTCCAACGAGAGTTCCTTTTGCTCTGGAAAGTGAGGAACTAAAACATGGACGATTATATTTTGATAAGAGACTACGGTCCAGAGATGGATTTGAGGAGGTTGTTAAACATGGTTGGGAAAAGGCACTCATGGAAGTAGGGACAATAATGGAGAGGATAACTAAATGTTGCAAGAAATATCTCGATGGAAGAGGAACTCTGATATGAATTCCCAGGGCGTATCCAGAGACTGCACCAGGGGTTAGAGATAGAAATCTCGAAAATCCATCCAACACAAACTTAGTTAAGATTCTGAATCAAGAGTTTGCAAAAGCATACAAGGAATAAGAGATGTTTTCGAGAGAGAGGAGTCGTGAATAGTGGCTGTGGGAAGGCAACCTCAACACTCCATATTTCCAGAATTGTGTCAAGGGCAAGAAAATCCGTAAAAAGTGCTAATGCTGCTTGATGATACTGGTGTGGAACACTTCTTGGAAGGATCTAAAGGTGACATAGCTATGGATTTTTTCAGAGATCTGCTCATGAGTACAAATCCATTTCATCTAGATACTCTGTTCCATGGATTCCAAGCTAAAGTCACGCCTGAAATGAATTCCTAATTGACTATTGCTGTCTCTCAAGAAGAGATATAAAAGCGGCTTACTGTATAAAAGCTAGGAGTGTCCCAGTGAAGACGGCCTTACCGGGATTTCTTACCAAAAGTTCCGGAACATAGTTGGTCCTTTGCTTACAACAGAGATATTGGCATTCTTCCGCACAGCTACGCCGCCTGCGGGTTGGAATCACACTCACTTATCTCTCCTGCCAATGATAACAAATACGACAAGAATGACAGAGACGAGACCCATTAGCTTGTGTTCGATTCAGTATAAGATTATCTCCAAAATCTTATGTCAAAGGTTAAAGAAGTTACTTCCAGACTTAATATCTGAAACACAAGGAGCTTTTGTTTCAGGAAGACTGATAACAAAAAACATCCTCATCGCGCAGGAAATGGTTCATGGCCTCAGAACCAATGAAAGTGTCTGAAAAAAACTCATGGCCATCAAAACAGATATGTCTAAGGCATACGATCGCGCGAAATGGGAGTTTTTGGAGACTCTTCTAGAAAATATGGGCATTGATAGGAAGTGGGTATGCTGGATTATTTCGTGTGTTAACTCAATGACATACTCAGTATTACTGATTGGTCGAACGCACGGTTTCATCAAACCTAAACGTGGTATTTGACAAGGTGACCCACTATCTCTGTTTTTGTTCATTCTAGCGACTGAAGCATTATTGAATGGTCTGAACAATGCTGAGAGAGCAAGTGGTCTGCATGGTATACGCCTCAATGCCTCTGGTCCAGGCGTGCACCACCTCTTGTTCGCTGATGATAGCCTGATAATGTGTGAGGCAACGGAGGAGGAAGCTCTAGAAATTGTCAGCTGATCAATCTGACAAAATCTTCCATTATCTTTGGTTAAAAGATTGAAGAATCGATTAAGACAAAGGTCAAAGAGCTCTTGGGACTGATAAAGAGGGCGGAGAGGGCACCTATTTTGGACTACCTGAATGCTTCAGTGGATCCAAAACACAATCGCTGAACTTTATCCAAGAGAAGTTGCAAGGAAGAGTGACTGGCTGGTTTGCTAAAGCTTTATCTCAAGGAGGTAAGGAAATCTTTATCAAGTTTGTGGGTTTAGCGATACCAATTCGCAATATCATGTTTCAAGTTGCCAGAATATCTTTTTGAAAAGATTACCAGTGCCTTGTTACAATTCTGGTGGAGCAGTGGAGAGAACCCGAAGAAATTTTCATGGGTCGCATCGAAGAAGTTGTGTAAGTCGAAAAAGTGTTCTCAGACATGTTGAATTCATTTTTTTGGACTTACTTTTCTAGTAAAAGGCTGGCTATTACATTTGTGTTGATCCGAATGTCACAAAAATTACATTCCATGATGAAGACAATTCTTCTGATGACATCTTAATTTTTAATCATTGTATATGATAGTTGGCCAATGTAAAACAAACTTGGAAGTTCCTCAATTGTATTTCCAATCCCAAGCAAATTATCATAATTTTGAATTCTGAACTTCATCTGCACAATTTCTGGTGCATCCACTAAAAGTTCATAGACACTTGTAAGATAGATGGTTGAATTAAATCTTATACATGTGGTCTGTTAACTTAAACCTTTCATTACTCTTCACAAGATCAAATTCTTTGATATGAATAATTGAACCTTCTTGTAAGATGTGTTTGAACTTGCCAATGAGAGGATGTTTGATTAAAAGATTTAATGAGATTATCCTTTAAACCAAAATTTGAATTGTTGTTAGGATAAATGAATGTATAAAAGAATTTGTTGAACGAATGAGTTTTACTTTCTCATCCAAGAATATATCTATGCTCATCAGTTTGTACCCCCTTTGTGAATTCCATGCTTCCCACTGCCAAACTAATCGGAAAATTATTCCTCGACCCACTGTAGTATCATCAAACTCTTCCAATATTCGATATGGTTGGACGGATTCTACCATAACTTTCCTGCATAGCGAGAACCAAAAATCGAAAACATGAGAAGCGTTTTTTCCATGGGAAAATGGAAAATTAATGGCATAAACGTTGATAAATAGAGCAGTGGGTGGGATTGTTAATTTTCTTTTATGATTCATGCCAGTTTCTGAATAATATAAACTGAAGCGGAAGTGTACTTTTTGGATCCATTGTTTTTGATTCTGAATTCGTTATGGCTCTTCCACGACAAACCCAGAAAAGCTGCAGATCTCTATTGATGGGATGCAGAGAAATTTTCTTCTGTATTTCTTGTTAGGGTTGCCGAGGGACCATAACTTTCTATTTATATAGAAATAATTTCTAATTTGGCCCTTCATCAAATTAGAAATTACAAAGTGTTTCCACACATTAATATTTCATAACACTTATGCCTCATATTCTTAATTATTTACCAAAGTGACCACATAAGTTTTGACTCTTTTAAATAATAACCCTAACACATTAAATATACATGTGTGACCCCCAAATAATTCTTATAATCTCCCACTGGGTCACATATGTGTTCCAAAAATGTGATAGACTTAATGAGCTCAAAATTGTCATTATCTTAACAGGCATAAACAATCTCGCCCATTAACTATAGAAACATAGGATCATGGCGGTCTTCGTTATAATAAAAAAATAACTAAACCTTCCATGGTCACTGAAATTTATATAGTCAAATGACATAGATCAATTATGAAAAGTGTGGCATGAAAATCACATGAAAAATGATCATTACATGTCGATTTTCAACTGGTCCTACTTTATTGAGATCCCTTAACTTTATTGTACAAATAGTAAACTTTAAACTTTATTTCTGATCAGAAAATGTGCATAAACACAAACAAAACATAGAAACCAAAACCAAATGACAAACTCCCACTAAACCAAATGATCCTCAAACACTGAAACACCCATTCGAGCAGTATGCTCATGAAAGACTTTCGGTGGAATACCTTTTGTAAGAGGATCTGCTATCATGGATTTTGTCCCTAAGTGTTCTATGGAAATCTCTCCACTTTGTACCCTTTCTTGAATAACAAGATACTTGATTTCAATAAACTTGCACTTTGTTGCACTCCTATTTTTGTTGGAATACAACACAGCTGATCGGTTGTCACTATATAACTTTAGTGGTCTTTCGATCCCTTCGACAATTCGAAGTCTAGTGACAAAATTCCTCAGCCAAAGTCCTTGATCGGATGTCTCATAGCTGCTACAAATTCTGCTGCCATTGTGGAGGAAGCTACGAGTGATTATTTCGCACTACGCCAAGAAATCGCTCCACCAGCCAACAGAAAAACATAGCCTGAAGTGGACTTTTTACTATCTTTGCATCCACCAAAATCAGAATCAGAATACCCAAAGATCTCCAAATTATCTGACTTCCGATATGGGAGCATATAGTCCTTTGTTCTCTGCAGGTACCTCATGACCCTTTTGGCTGCTTGGATTACTTAAGTATCTGCCTAGAACTCCAAAAATGTACGCAATATCCGGACGCATACAAACTTGAGCATACATCAGACTCCCTACTGCCGACGCATAAGGGATCTTCTGCATCACCTGAATTTCCGATTTTCCTTTAGGGCATTGATCGAGACAGAGTTTGTCTCCTTTAGCGACTGGGGTATCACTGGTTTGCATTCTTGCATTCCAAATCTCTTGAGCACTCTATCAATATAGCTCTTTTGAGACAATCCAAGAATTCCACGAGTTCTATCTCGGTGAATCTGGATTCCTAATACAAAAGATGCTTCACCAAGATCTTTCATGTTAAAATGACCCTTAAGAAATTTCTTGGTCTCATGCAACATACCTATATCGTTAGTGGCTATCAGTATGTCATCGACATACAAAAGCATGAAAATGCACTTACTCCCACTGAACTTGTGATACGCACAATCTTCGACTCTATTCACCTCAAAACCAAACGAGATGATTACCTCATGAAATTTGTGGTACCATTGGCGAGAAGCTTGTTTTAGCCCATAGATGGATTTATTTAATTTGCACACCATTTTCTTTGAATCACCTAATACAAAGTTTTCTGGTTGCAACATATAGATTGTCTCATCAATGTTTCCATTGAGAAACGTTGTTTTAACATCCATCTGATTTAAGCTCTAAGTCATAATGTGCAACAAGAGCCATGATTGTCCTAAAAGAAACCTTTGATGAAACTGGAGAAAAGGTTTCTTTGTAGTCAATCCCTTCTTTTTGAGTACATCCTTTAGCCACTGGACGAGCCTTATATCGCTCCACATTACCATTTGAATCCATCTTGGTCTTAAATATCCATTTGCAACCAATGGGTTTCTTTCCTTCTGGTAATTGGACGATGTCCCAAACTTTATTGTCTAGCATTGACTGATACTCTTCATTAGCAGCTTTGACCCACTTATCTGAATTGGAACTACAGAAGTTGATAGGATCATCTTCCAATTGGGTTTGATTTTCCTATTGTTCCATAAGAAATAATATATAATCATCCGGAATAGCACTTCTTCTTTCTCTAGTGGATCGCCGTAAAGGCACTTGTTCTTGATGCACCGGTTCTTGAGGATCATGAGTTTGACTTTCATGTTCGATATGATTGTCATCTTGATTTGGAGGAAGAACATCAATATCAACTTGAGGTTCCAAATTTGCTTTATCAAAAGCAACTATATGAATCAGTATAGAAACTTGATCCGATTCTTCATCAAAGATGATGTCTCTAACTTCATTTCTCCCCCCAAATTCAATATCCTCAAAGAACGTAGCAGTTCCCGTCTCAAAAATTTTCTTTTGTGTGGGATCATAAAACTTATACCCCCGAGATCGTTCAGAATAACCAATAAAGTAACTGCTCACGGTTCTGGAGTCCAATTTCTTTTCATATGGCCTATAAGGCCTAGCCTCAGCTGAACATCCCCAAATGTGAAAATGCTTTAGACTTGGTTTTCGCTCAGTCCAAAGCTCATAAGGTGTTTTTGCAGTTTCCTTAGTTGGTACCTGATTAAGAATGTAGGCTGCTGTCTTTAGTGCCTCTCCCCAAAGTGATTAAGGTAAGGTAGAATGACAAATCATACTCCTTACCATGTCCTTAAGAGTGCGATTACGTCTTTCAGATATGCCATTCATACTGGGAGACCCAAGCATAGTGTACTGTGAGACAATTCCACACTCCTCTAGGTATCTGGCAAATGGTCCTGGACGTTGTTCACATGAACCGTCATACCGACCGTAATATTCACCACCACGATCAGATCTGGCAAACTTTATTTTTGTTGTTGCTCAAGTTGGTTCTCAACCTCAGCCTTAAACTTTTTGAACACGTCCAAAGACTCTGACTTTTCATGAATAAGAAACAAGTATGCATAACGAGAGTAGTCATCTATGATAGGTTCTAAAGTTTTAATTCCTATTCTACTGCAAGTGCAAAGTCAATGCAATTATAGTATATAGGGTATCGAATCCACAAGGACTCTAAGCAACGATAGAATTAAGAACAGTCGAGTTAAACTAGGAGAAATTAGTGATAAACTATAAGCAAAACAGAAAAGTAAATCAGGTTGCAAGATTGGTTTGAAGGCAATTAACTAAAAGCGCTAAGTCTAGGGAATTCTCAGGAAATCAGACAAGCAGATAAATTATTCAGTCAGGATCAAATTAAGCACGGTTCTAGAACTCAAACACGGATATAGAATTAACCAACTTTCGTTGTGAGAATTCTCTAAGTCTAATAGTAGAAATCCAAAATTCTTTGTAATTCCTAACAGATTAAACCAGCTTTAAGATTAAGTTCGATATGTTCACAGTTCAATTAAACCAAATTTCTTTGCGAGTAATTCAATTGCTCAACCTAAATAGTTCAGATTCTAAATCACACTTTCGTGTCAATTTAACAACCTAAGATCTAGATTCTAAGTGATTAAGTTAGAAACTAGTGTTAAGCACAATTTAGATTGAAGAACAATTATTGATATGAATCCTTAGCCGAAATAAATAAATCTAGCAAGTCTTGAAATCCCTATGAGAATCCCTAAACCTAACTATGAATCTACTCAGACATAGAATATGAAAACATAATCAATGAATTAATAGATTGCATAAATAAAGAGTAAAGATTAAAGGGGTTCGAAATCTTCTCCAAAAGCAGGAAGCAGTACAGGATTATATCATCCCCAAAAGCTCTAAAATCTCTATGCTCAAAGTATAAAAGCCTAGTGTAAGCGTCACTAAAAACTGATGTAAAAACCTAGATATATAAGCTAATCACGTCTTGGGGCTTCTTTGTAATTATCATGAACTTCTGGGCAAAACTGTGAATTTTCCATTCTTCATTAAACCGCCGAGGAAGGCCCATCTCGCTAGTGTGTCGATCGATGCACAATGTGTGTCGATCGATGCATTACTCTGTTTTGGACAGTGAACTCTATCTCTCGGGTCAAAGCACCAAAAAGCTCCATAAACTCCAAATCCGCTCCAAACGTGCTAATACCTGTAAAAGACTCTAAAGCAACACTAAAAGACTCTAAAACACACTTATATCATGGTCTAAAACCGGTAAAAACCATGATATATCAACTCTCCCACACTTAGCCTTGCATGCCCTCAAGCAAAACAGAGAACTAAAACATGGTGAAGAGGTTTGAAAACTTTCAGAAACTCTTTTCTTCCTAGAAGCAACAACACTCAGATTCCCCTTAGTAAGCCACTGAAAGAATCATCTGCAAGACATCAAGACCAACATATACTTCCCCCACACTTAGCAACTGTCCTAAGTAAACTCCACAATTAATCCAAGCAATTCAAATTCACTCTACTGACTTCTATATGCTATTAAGTGCCGTCTCACCTAAGGATTATCGATCAAAGGGCACATAGATTCTTACTTTGTCAGTTCTAGACCACCATACTATCTTTTTCTGGTTCCTTTCTTCTCTTTTCCCTTCTTTAGCATTCTGATTTTTCCTCATTGGGTATCATTTTATTTTTTTTTATCAGTTCTCTTCCCGTTAAGGGGTGTACTTTGGACACATTCCATGAATGCACATGAGGTGATAGTGGTAGCTACCACTCCCGTGACCACTTCGGAGCTACTAGCTCATCCTCAGTTTATTATTCTTTTTTTTTTTACTTTAGGAAAGGGGAGAAGGGAACCTTACTTGGACAGGTTTACAAGCTGTGTCAGAACTAACAAAGGAATCCGACTCAAGGTATACCAAGCCATTAGGTAAGAAAATTAATTCAAATTAAGGGTGAAGTCAGTAAAGGATCCTCTGAATACCTCAAAAGGTAGATCCCAATCTGGTGGCTGAACTATAGGAGCACTCACTAATGCTTGCTTGATCTGTTCAAATGCAGTATGGCAATCTGCATTGAACTCAAACTTGGTGTCCTTACACAACAAAGCAGTTAGTGGTCTAGCAATCTTACTGAAGTCCTTGATGAACCGTCTATAGAAACCAGCATGTCCAAGAAAGCTCCTCACAGACTTCACAGAATCAGGCGCCTGAAGGCTGGTCATTACCTTAATCTTAGCGCGGTCTACTTCGATCCCTGCTTCAGATACTTTATGTCCAAGTACAATGCCATCTCTGACCATGAAATGGCACTTCTCCCAATTAAGAACCAAGTGCTTCTCCTCACATCTAGCTAGTACCTTGCACAGATTGTCCAAGCAATCATTATAAGATGACCCGTAGACTGAAAGGTCATCCATAAACACCTCCATAAAATCCTCAATCATATCAGTGAATATGGACATCATGCATCTCTGGAATGTGGCTGGTGATTACAAAGTCCAAAAGGCATCCTGTGGTATGCAAATGTGCCATATGGACAAGTAAAGGTAGTCTTTCCCTGATCTTTTGGATGGATGGGAATCTGGAAGAAACCTGAATAACCATCGAGGAAGCAATAGTAATGGTGATTTGCTAACCTCTCCAGCATCTGATCAATGAAGGGTAAATGGAAATGATCATTCCTTGTTGCAGCATTGAGCTTCCTGTAATCTATGCACATCCGGTGTCCAGTCACAGTCCTTGTAGGAATCATCTCGTTCTTCTCATTCTTCACTACTGTAACTCCACCTTTCTTAGGAACTACATGGATTGGACTCACCCAATCATTGTCTGAAATTGGATAGATAATCCCAGCATCTAGGAGTTTCATAATCTCCTTCTTAACCACATCCTTAAGGTTAGGATTCAGCCTCCTCTGATTCTCAACTGATGTCTTAGACTCGTCCTCAAGATGTATCCGATGCATGCACAGCTCCGGAGGATACCTGAAATGTCATCAAGAGAATAGCCAAGAGCTTTGCAATGCTTGCGCAGCTTGCTTAGCAGTAAAGTGAGCTCTGCGTTGTTCAAACTAGCATTAACAATCATTGGATATGTCGAATTAGGTCCAATAAATGCGTACCTTAGCCCGGATGGAAGTTGTTTCAGCTCAATTTTCGGAGCCTTTTCCTCTGCCCAGTCTCTGTCGACTTGCAACGATCGATGCTTAACCTGTGTCGATCGATGCAAAGTCGCGTCAGACACATCTAACTGCATCACCTGCTCAGCAGAATCCATTAGCCTTGCATAGCAGATTGCGGGCTCGTCTTGAAGGTGTTCCAGCTCCATTATAGAGCTCAGTAAGGCTCTCTCCAGTGGATCCTCAGCATGCGTCTTATGAAAGTATTCTGCAGCCAAATCACTGAGTGTATCCAGATAGAAGGTCTGTCCGTCGATGGTTGGTCTCTTCACCAATTTGTCCATATCAAAACTCATCTTCAGATCACCCACATTCAGAATTATCTTACCTCTCTGGAAGTCTATCATCGCACCAGCGGTAGCTAAGAAAGGCCTACCCAAAATCAATGGATCCTTTGGTTCCTCTCCATACTGCAGAACCACAAAATCAGTAGGAATCACACATTGGCCAATCATTATAGGCACATCTTCCAATATTCCTTCAGGAATTCTGATTGTTCTGTCTGCTAGAACCAGTGAGATCCTAGTGGGCAGGAAATCAGTCATCCCAAGTCTCTTAGCAACAGAGAATGGAATAAGGTTCACACTAGAACCAAGATCACATAGAGACCTTTCAAATCTTTCCCTGTAGATAGCACAATCCAACACAAAGCTTCCTGGATCTTTCAACTTCTCAGGAATTCTGCCCTGAATCACTGCACTACACACTTCTGTGATCATCATTACACTCTCCTCATCAGACCATTTACCAGCAAGTAAGTCCTTAAGACATCTCTTCATCACAGGAGTAGTCTCCATAGAGTCAATCAAAGGCACTTCAGTATTCACCTTTTTAATGATCTCCTTGCATTTGGCATACTGCTTATCGTTCTTAGCCTTCCTGGGGTTCTTAGGAAAAGGTACCTTGGGCTTGTAGACCCTCTCATTCGACTGTTTCGGCTTTTCTCCATCTGAACTCTCTGCAGTAGCCTTGCGTCGATCGTTGCTGGTGTTGCGTCGATCGTTGTTGTGCGACTGTGTTACGACCTCTACGTCGAGCTTGGGCTCATCATCTTTGTTTTTGCTTTGCATCGACCGTTGCTGAGGTGCGTCGATCGATGCATTGCGAATTCCACGGATCTCATCTTCCATTTCTTCAATCTCCACGATTTCTTCGACACTCAACTGCTTTTTTTGGGCAGGAAACAGCTCCTTACCACTTATCAATGTTACTGCATTGCACTGATACTTAGGATTAGCATCAGTCCGTCCCGGAAGAGATCCATCTGGCCTCTGAACATATCCAGCAGTCCTCGCAACCTTAGCATCAAGCTCCTTCATATGTGTGCTCAAGGATTCAAACTTCCCATTCAGATCCTCATACACAGCACCTAACTTCTTGTCGAAGTCTACAACATTCTTAGTCTGACCTTTCAGCAACTGCTCCATCATATTCTCCATCTTGCTCTCATGAGCATTAGCAGCAGGAGGTGTTTGGTAAGAGGAAGATCCATAAGTCCTCTGATTACCTTGCTGAAAACCAGCATTCTGTCCAAAGCCAGAAGAGTTTTGGTTGCTTGTGAAAGCACTCTTCTGTCCACCATTGAAGAACCTATTACCTTGCTGATTATTAAACCTGTTTCCTTGAAAACCAGATCCTCCAATGTAGTTCACATCCTCTTCCTGACCATCTTCTTCAGCTTGGATCACTTAAACATCCTGAGCAAAATGGACAGCTTTCTTCCCAGCCAACAAATTACAGACAGTATCCAACTTAGTCCTAATATCAGCAATCTCCAAATTATCTATCTTCCCACCAGATTTCTTCCTTCTCCGATCAGCAGTCTTGCAGCTATTACTGCTTACTAAGTTATCTATCAATTGCTTAGCTTGCTCAGAAGTCCTAGTGTTGAAATTTCCATTGCTGGAATTATCCAACGCAGTCTGGTATATGAGATCTATACCTCTAAAGAAAATACCCAGCAATGTTACCTCAGTGAATCCATGATGCGGGCAGTCACATTGTTACTTCTTAAATCTCATCCAGGCAGTCTTAAGAGGCTCTATAGGACCTTGGGAGTAAGTGAGAATGTCCTGTCTCGACTGATCAGAGCGAGCATCATCATAGAAGTGTCTCAGAAACTCACTCTTAACAGTATCCCAAGTAGTAAACTTCCCAGGTGGAAGTTGTTTCAGCCAGGCAGCAGCATCTCCAGCTAAAGAGTAGGGTAAGAGTTTGAGAAACAGATAGTCATAGTTCACTCCATCATACTTCATCCCAGTGACTATGTCCTCAAACTCATCAATATGATCCATTGGCTGCTCATTAGGGAAACCATGGAAGGCATTCTGCCTCAGAATAGAGTAGTAGATGGTCTTGATTTCGAAGTCATTCCTCTCAAAACCAGGAGGTACAAGTGCTGACCGGTTAGCATGAAACTCATCCGGACGGTTATAGTCAGCAAGAGTCCTTTCATTAGCAGCAAGAGGATTAACCTTCTGCCTCTCACCTTCAGGTTCAGGGATAACATTCCCTTCAACATCAATCCTATGCCCAGCAGCATTGTACGGATTGTTATGTCGGTCCCTCAGGACACCTTGAGCATCGGGTATCAGAATCAGACGTTCTTGAACCATCCTTGCTCGTTGAACTTTCCTGTTAGTCCTCTCTAGTCTAGCAAGCTCCTCAAGTCTGAGATTAACGAGATTCGAGTTCGGATTACTTCTGGTATCACGCGTCTGCATAAACCGTCTGTAATCGCAGTGCAACGATCGATGCTGAGATGCAACGATCGATGCTGAGATGCAACGATCGACTCAACTCCAGTCGCTTAGTAACGATCGACACAAAAGGTTGCAACGATCGATGCTAGGCGAATGTCAAACCTGCGACAGAGAAAAACAGAGAAAATTAGTAACCAAAAATAAAAATAAAAGTCCTAGTCTAAACCCTAAGTTCAAATCTATCGAAGACTCCAAAGAGTCCCCGACAAAGGCGCCAAAAACTTGATAGGTTCTAAAGTTTTAATTCCTATTCTACTGCAAGTGCACAGTCAATGCAATTATAGTATATAGGGTATCGAATCCACAAGGACTCTAGGCAACAATAAAATTAAGAACAGTCGAGTTAAACTAGGAGAAATTAGTGATAAACTAAAAGCAAATCAGAAAAGTAAATCAGGTTGCAAGATTGGTTTGAAGGCAATTAACTAAAAGCGCTAAGTCTAGGGAGTTCTCAGGAAATCAGACAAGCAAATAAATTATTCAGCCATGATCAAATTAAGCACGGTTCTAGAACTCAAACACAGATATAGAATTAACCAACTTTCGTTGTGAGAATTCTCTAAGTCTAATAGCAGAAATCCAAATTTCTTTGTAATTCCTAACATATTAAACCATCTTTAAGATTAAGTTCGATATGTTCACAGTGCAATTAAACCAAATTTCTTTGCGAGTAATTCAATTGCTCAAACTAAATAGTTCAGATTCTAAATCACACTTTCGTGTCAATTTAACAACCTAAGATCTAGATTCTAAGTGTTCAAGTTAGAAACTAGTGTTAAGCACAATTTAGATTGAAGAACAATTATTGATATGAATCCTTAACTGAAATAAATAAATCTAGCAAGTCATAAAATCCCTATGAGAATCCCTAAACCTAACTATGAATCTACTCAGACATAGAATATGAAAACATAATCAATGAATTAATAGATTGCATAAATAAAGAGTAAAGATTAAAGGGGTTCGAAATCTTCTCCAAAAACAGGAAGCAGTACAGGATGAGATCATCCCCAAAAGCTCTAAAATCTCTATGCTCAAAGTATAAAAGCCTAGTGTAAGCGTCTGTCAAAGCGTCACTAAAAACTGATGTAAAAACCTAGATATATAAGCTAATCACGTCTTGGGGCTTCTTTTTAATTATCAGGAACTTCTGGGCAAAACTTTGAATTTTCCATTCTTCATTAAACCGCCGAGGAAGGCCCATCTCGCTAGTGTGTCGATCGATGCATTACTCTGTTTTGGACAGTGAACTCTATCTCTCGGGTCAAAGCACCAAAATGCTCCAAAAAGCTCCAAAAACTCTAAATCCGCTCCAAACGTGCTAATACCTGTAAAAGACTCTAAAGCAACACTAAAAGACTCTAAAACACACTTATATCATGGTCTAAAACCGGTAAAAACCATGATATATCAATCTATGAAAGATATAAAGTATTGTTGACCATTCCAAGATGCCGTAGGGAAAGGTCCACAAATGTCCGTATGTATCAACTCAAGGACTTCTTTAGCTCTGTATGCACCTAATTTCGTATGTTTGGTCTGTTTTCCTTTAATGCAATCTACACAGACATCACAATTTGTGAATTCAACAGAACTTAATATACCGTCTGACACAAACCGCTCAATTCTATTTCTAGAAATGTGACCTAGGCGTTTGTGCCATAAAGTTCCTGAACTTGCATTTTCTAATTTACCTGTAGTACCCCTTGATTCAACACTTAAATTCTCATCTTGAGAAGTTATAGTGCCAGGCATATAAAGATTGTGATTTTCCAAAAGTGCACCAGTTCTAATTAAAACTGAATTTAAAGACAAAATAACTTTTCCATTCCTAGTTAAACAAGAATAACCAGATTTTTCTAAATAAGGAACATAAACCAAATTCCGTCTAAATGACGGTGCAACAAAAGTATCTTTCAAATCCAAATAACAACCAGTACTAAATAATTATCTGAAATGCGCAACTGCCTCAACATCCACCGGGAATCCATTAGCCACACGAATGCGTCTTTTAGCATCAGTTGGTTTTCGGTAGCTCAGGCAACCCTACAGCGAAATACTGATGTTAGTAGTTGCACCTGAATCTAACCACCAAGTGTTTCTGGGTACTTCAACTAAGTTCACTTCAGAATAAACCATAGCAAGGAACATACCTTTCTTTCCACGCCATGCGTGATACTTTTGGTAGTCCTATGATGTAAGCTTCGCGGGAAGCCCACAATTAATCGTTCTGACCGAGACTCCAAGGCTAGACTTAGGTCGCTCTCCTTGGTGCCACGAACGGATAGAGAGATGGAACACGAGCAGCTGGACTGAAGTCGCTCTCTGCTGATGCTAGAAGATAGATTCGATGGCGGATTGAAGCTCTAACCCACACAAGTTGTGAAAGACTTGTGATATAGAACAAATCATAATCTCAAGGATTCCACCAAGAGACATAGATCCAAAAATAATCAAGAACACATTCTTGAAAATAAAGAGAAATTCTCTAGACTTTTTATTTGATTGAAAAATTCTATCTTATTTACAATAGAACAATTGAGCTTTTATAGCTCTTACAAGGTGATCTTTACAATAAAAGACATTAAAAGAAATGATTTACATTTAAACAAAAAGGAGGAAAATTAGCTAAATCAAATATTAGTCTTTTTGCCACCATTTTAGCCATTGCCATTGAATGAGAATCCTTGAATATTTTATGAAGTTATGAGGCTGAGATTCTCATAATAAACACATGTATTGATGACCTTGATATTGCATCATTCTCTCACTCTTAAAATGGTTTTGTCCTCAAAACCGTTTCATCTTGAAAATTTATTTTTGTATTTTTATTTAAAACTGAAGAAAAGTTTTTTTGTTTAGAAACAAAATGAAAACAGTTTATTTTTTAATGTGAAACAAAGTAGAAACGATTTTTTTTTTGAAATAAAATGAAATTAAAATGAGGACAATATTTTTTTAAATAAAAAGGAGAAACAAGTTTTTTTAAAAAAAAATGAAAACAGATTTTTTTTTTAAAGAGAAACAAATAAAACTTTAGAAAAATAAGAAAAAACTTTAGAAAAATAAGAAAAAACTATTTTATGATTTTTTTAAAAAAATATATAAAAAGAACAAAAGCAGAATTTTTTTTGTTGGTTTTCGATATTAAAATGGAAAAGAAAACAACTAAAAAAAGATAGATGATAGGACATTCGGCTCTGATACCAAATGATGTAAGCTTCGCGGGAAGCCCACAATGAATTGTTCTGACCGAGACTCCAAGACTGGAGTGAGGTCGCTCTCCTTGGTGCCACGAACGGATAGAGAGATGGAACACGAGCAGCTGGACTGAAGTCGCTCTCTGCTGATGCTAGAAGATGGATTCGATGGCGGATTGAAGCTCTAACCCACACAAGTTGTGAAAGGCTTGTGATATAGAACAAATCATAATCTCAAGGATTCCACCAAGAGACATAGATCCAAAAATAATCAAGAACACATTCTTGAAAATAAAGAGAAATTCCCTAGATTTTTTATTTGATTGAAACTTTTTTATCTTATTTACAATAGAACAATTGAGATTTTTATAGCTCTTACAAGTTGATCTTTACAATAAAAGACATTAAAAGAAATGATTTACATTTTTTAAAAAAGGAAGAAAATTAGCTAAATCAAATATTAGTCTTTTTGCCACCATTTTAGCCATTGCCATTGAATGAGAATCCTTGAATATTTTAGGAAGTTATGAGGCTGAGATTCTCATAATAAACACATGTATTGATGACCTTGATATTGCATCATTCTTCATGTGTCCAACTTTCTTACAAAAGAAGTAGGTATCTTCAACCTTAGTCTGCTTCTTTTGAGTTGGACCCTTAGCAGCCTCATTGTTAACAACCTCAAATTTACTTCTTTTGCCCTGAACCTTAGAGGTGTTTGCCATATGAGCACTTTCTGTCCTTTGTTGTTTCATCATATCCTCCTCATGCACACAAAACGAAATGAGCTCATTAAGAGACCATTTCTCCTTATGTGTGTTGTAACTGGATTTCAATTGATTGAATTGAGGAGGCAGAGAATTCAAGACAAAGAAGATGAGAACTTCTTTCGGAAGCTCAGTCTTGAGTGTCTTAAGTTTTGAAACAATGTTGGACATTTCCAAAATGTACTCCCTTATTTTTCCATTGCTGTGATACCTCATGATACTAAAGCGATGTAGAAGCGTACTTTATGATCATTAAACCAATGCGATTAGAACGTTCCCACTTCTCATAAACCGCATTATATTCAGCAGTGCTGGTATCCGTAGGAGAAGTAGGTTGTTCCATCCTTAGCGCAATGTCAAAATCCATACACCCAAGCACAATCTTAACTTTACTGATCCATTCCTTGTAATTGGAACCAGTAAGAGTTGGAATTGAACTCAAGTTGGCAGATATTGTAGTGAAGTTCCTAAAACGAAAAGAGAACAATCTTTAATTACTCACATTCTGAAATAAATCAATGATAAAAATATATAAAAAGAACAATCCATCTCAAGTTACCAAATGCAACATTAATATCAAGTCTTTGGACAATAATATTAACTGCTAGCGATACACTTGTTGTAATAATCAAACATTGACAATAATGCATAATAAATAATAAACCTATCTTTAGATCGATTTATTATTCATATGTTTATAGTTGATAATTGCCACAGGTTTATCACCAAATAAATATATGTATTTCGGCCAAATACAAACCTACATTTGAGTCGATTTAATATTCGCATGAATATACACATATAACATTTAATAATTTTCATGAATTTTTTTTTCACGAGAGGTCACTTTGGCGACATCTTAAATCAATTAATTCAATCCAAATTATTAAACTTGTGCAATCAAATTTTATTAATTGATTAAATATTTAATTTTATTCTTGCTCAGACGTTTACATATAAGTCTCGAATTCCTTATGCAAGAATTTGTTAATGGCATGATGGTTGAGACAGTCAAGAAAACCCTTCCCCTAATAATACAACCCGGGTTCCAATCCCATGCGTTGCGTTTTCGTTTTAATTTAAAAACGAATTGCGTTTTCGTTTTAATTTAAAAATGAATTGGGCTTTAATTCAATATTTCCGTAATGGACCAAATTTTAATCAAAACAAATTGGGCCAAATTTAATCAAAAACACGAATGGGCTTTAATGTAACTTCTTGAGGCCCAACCAGTGCGCACGTTCTCATTATAGTAATTACAAAAATCCACTATCTTTAAATGAATTAATTGAAATGAAACGAAACGGTTTTAGAGTTAAATGAAACGTAACGTTTCCTTTCTCTTCAACTTTTTTAGGGTTTCTCACGAAAAAAATGTAGCCGCACACGAACTTTTTTCAGAAAACCCGAGAATTTTTTTTTTTTAACAAATACCGAATGACATAATCCAAAATCAAATGATATTTCCAGAAAATTTCGATACTTGATGAAATTTTCATAATAAACAAAACGATCTGACAAGTTTTTCTCTAGAACAAAA
Organism: Orychophragmus violaceus; assembly: GCA_030180135.1. Taxonomy (NCBI): domain Eukaryota; kingdom Viridiplantae; phylum Streptophyta; class Magnoliopsida; order Brassicales; family Brassicaceae; genus Orychophragmus; species Orychophragmus violaceus. Next base: position 31,782,645 of record CM058233.1, read on the forward strand.
CCAAAGAACTAGATTTAAACATGCATAAACTCAGATCTAACAAACAATTAACCACAGATCATAGAATACCTTTTTAATCCAAATATTCAGATTCCACAATATGAAAAAGTCACTATATTATTAAATCCGAATTTCAACAAAATAATCTGATTATTAAACATAGACTAGACATGATAGCTTTGATACCAATAGTTAATTTTCTTTCATGATTCATGCGAGTTTCTGAATAATATAAATTGAAGCGAAAGTGTACCTTTTGGATCCATTGTTTTTGATTCTGAATTCGTTATGGCTTTTCCACGACAAACTCAGAAAAGCTGCAGATCTCTGTTGATGGGATGCAAAGAATTTTTCTTCTGTAGTTCTTGTTAGGTTGCCGAGGAGACCATAACTTTCTATTTATATAAAAATAATTTCTAATTTGACCCTTCATCAAATTAGAAATTACAAAGTGTATCCACATATTAATATTTTATAACACTTATGCCTCATAGTCTTAATTATTTACCAAAGTGACCACATAAGTTTTGACTCTTTTAAATAATAACCCTAACACATTAAATATACATGTGTGACCCCAAAATAATTCTTAGAGGGATGAGTTTGATACCTAACAGAGTCGTCCTCCAAAACTTCCTGAGAGATTTCCCCGTCGCAACGCTCTTATGTAGTTGTCGAAACATGCATATAGGATTTCGAGGCGATATATATGGGAATAGTTGCGTCGTTCGTGTGTGTATATAAACAGTAAACACGTAACCACGTGAGAAATGTTCAGTAAGATTGTGTTTTTTTTGTAACCGCATACATTAAACCAAGTGATGTTATATGGTATAACTGGTTTCGTAAAGGGTTTAATTGGTTAGGTTTTTTTATTGGGTCGAGAAGCTTTTTATGTTTTATAGTTTATTTTTAATTTGCGTTTTAATTTCTAGTTATAAAACAGACTCGTCATAGTAATTTGATATTATTCTTAGATGATGTTAATAACTTAGCGTAAATGAAATGATTAATAGAATATTTTTTGAATATCTATGATTGAAACAATTAATAGAATATTTTTCTAATATCTTCGATTTTTCTGTTGTCCAAAAAAATCAAATGATCCCTCATATCATATATATATCTATTCATTTATAAGCGAGATTAATCAGGACAGAATTTTAGGTTTTTTATTCAAATATATATACAAAAATAAGTTTAGCATACATATAACAATATTTCATAATAGTTCAATTGTCAAATGCCCACTAAATGCGTTAAAATGACCCGTATTCGAGTCCCAGGTACGACATTTTCTATTTTTTCTCTTTTCTTTTTTAATTAATGGTAAAATTTTACTCTTCTTCTTCCTGAAACTGTAGCCCTAAAAAACGTAGCAGTCATTGATTTTCTCGCAAAACTCACCGTTTTCTTGATTTCTCCCCAGATTTTCGCAGATCTAGCTTGTTTTTACTGCTGTTACTACTCTAGTATAACATATTTACCATAAAATTTGAGATTTCGAACTAAAAACTTCAAAAAAAAATACAAGCATCTGTTTTTGGCCGCCGAAGGCCAAATCGCGGCGGTATCACACCGACCAACGTGTATCTGGCGATTACGCAGCCCTAGACGGCGTGTTTTAGAACATGGCTATTTATAATGACACAAGCTACAAAATCAAGGACTACTTTGAGATCCATGGCTATTTTGTGTTTCTAGGTTGAAGATTTTTTTAGTTTTTGTATTTGTGCTTCAGAAGGCCAATATAATTCACCCTATTTTGCCAAAAGAAAAAATTACCTTGGAGAAAATTTTCTTTCACGAGTAAATGCTCGCATCAAGGAACTTAGATTTAAAGTTGATATTGAAAGTATCATAAACAGCCTGAGCCATTTCATCGTAATGTATAATATATTGCATGAGATCTTGATCCAACGACTGTAACAACCCTTCGCAGTGGTTTTGACTTTTGATCGTTCAGATCTGTCCATATCTTGACGTCTCTCGTGATCACTTTCTTGTCTTCTTCATCCATGAATAGTTTTCAAGATATTTAATGTTTCAGAGAAAATTCTCTGATCCAAGAAGATGATGAATTATAAGATAACTAGTGTTCGGCCCGTGCGTTTGCACGGGCTAATTTATGATTGTTTACAATAATCTTGAGTATTTCATTTTCTCATTTTTGATCAATTTTGGGTGGGAAATGTTTTTCTATATGTGTCTAATCTTTTAAGTTAATTAGCTATGAAAATGTTTAGAGATCCAAAGTTTTAATAAGTTCTTCCAAAGAACTATGTCTTTACATTTTTTAGTTGCCGAGTTTTTATAGGAATGTCTTGCTCTTTATGCTCGAGATCGACATGCCAACTCTTCTCTCCATCTAATTTATAGTTAAAGTTTAGTTTTTTTACGATAAATTATAGTTTAGTTACCAAATTCTTTTTATTTGTTTTCTCAGTTCAAGTTCTTGTGAAAGGCTAGAGGCTTAGAGCTCTTGCTCAAGTATTGCTAAAACCTCTCTTTTTATATAAGTATTGCTAAAACCTTTGATTTCAAGAACAAGGAAAAAATCACAAAACGCCCTAAACATATCGGAATATAAACAGAGAAATTGGGAAGAGAGTGAACACATAGAGAATCACAAAAGCTATGAGTAAACTGTGACCAAAGCGGTAAAGATGCTTTCGAAGGCGGCCAAGTTGTCTTAGAGACAAAGAGGGAAGGTAAAGATGGGTAAATATCAATTTGTAGACAGCTAGCAAGAAGCTTATTAAATCCAACTTTTTTTTTTATTACCAAAGTCTCAATCATCATGTTGCTTGAATTGTAGCAGCGACTATCATTTTTTGTGTATTACACATTGTTTTATTGTGTTGTGGGACGTACATCAATCGTTTTAGTAAATTACAAAGTATTCCAGAGGATGTGATTGTACAACTAATATTACATGAAAATGAGAGATACCAAATGATACACACCCATGCGATGGATGGGCTGTTAACAAACTCCATCTTTCATAAATCAGTGTGATCTATTTAAGATGTGGTATGCTTTTCAAAATTTTATTTACTGGAAATTAAACAAAACAAATTTTCAATGAACTGATGAAGTCATATCTCTGCTCTTAGCTTTATTTTGCTAGGCTTTTGCTTGAGACATCTCTTTTCCTCTCTCCTTCCGTTTGTTAACCTTTTCCTTTGTGTCTCATTTGTATCTATTTAAGATGTGGTATGCTTTTCAAAATTTTATTTACTGGAAATTAAACAAAACAAATTTTCAATGAACTGATGAAGTCATATCTCTGCTCTTAGCTTTATTTTGCTAGGCTTTTGCTTGAGACATCTCTTTTCCTCTCTCCTTCCGTTTGTTAACCTTTTCCTTTGTGTCTCATTTGTATTGACTTTGTGTAAAAGAGTGAACGACATTTCGGTTCATTCAAGCTTCAATCTGAATATACTATTTTTGAGTTTTGGTTTCAACCTGGATAAAACACATATCCGACTCAGTTATTCATATGAAAGAAATCACATTAACAAATCATTGAGAATGGAGAAGATGAAATACCTCGTTGATATATAGCTATCATTTGTCGGCACTTTGATCTTCTTAATTTGCAAATGGGTTTAAAAGTAGCCATAGGATGCGTCTGGTGTTTATCTCTGCAAGATGCAGATGACTTCCTCAAACCAGAGTGTTTCTCTAAATCATTTCTCTAAACCAGACTGGAAAGATAGTTCCATACATAAGACAATAACACCAGATCAAAATTGTGAGAATTAATTCGTAGTAAAGGCTTTGTACCTGTAGTCCTAGATCAAGTATTAAATTTAGATAAGCCAATATCTTTTTTAAAACTAACTCACATCATTTGGTTTGTTAAAACTCCCCAACTTGAAAATAATTGTTTAGATAAAAAAATCTTGAGAAGTAAAGAGTGCATTTACCGGTACTGTTATCACCACCTCCAACTATAAACCAATTTTCGCCAATGGTTATTCCTGCGTGTCCTGCCCGAGGAGTTACAACATCGCCCTGAACACCAGTACCACTCTGAGGCATCGCAAAAACATCCACAACTCTAACAGTGTACTCATCCACGAACTCTCAAGCATCAATCCCATGACTTCCATAGGAACTCCAGCTCTACCTGCAATATCAGTAGCACCATCTCAAAATCAATCAACCTTCAAATCTCTACTCAATCCACATGGCTTTAACTCTAATAACAAACAGATCATAATCTTAGAAACCCTAGAGTTCCAGAGGGAATCACATAGGCGAAACAAATCAGAAACCCTAAGCGCGAGGGAAGTAAATTGGAGCTGAGGGATGGATGATTACCGTGCTTGAGCATCTTGAGGAGGGCGAGAGAAGAGATGTAAACCTGCTCCGATGTATCCAGGGTCGGAGAATCAGGCGATGCGTGACCCAAACCGCCACAGGCGCCGAAGATTCGCTGTAATCTTTCCATAATCAGCAAACGGAGGAAGATGACGGCGGAGGTTTGGTGTACAAACGGAGGAAGATAGAGAACCAAATACGAGGAGAAAGAATCGTGTTCATGGTAGGAGACCAAAACCTAAGAGAGAGGGAGATGAGTTTTTTTTTTCTGGATCTGAATGAATTGAGTTTTTTTTTAACAAAGGTTTTTAATGAGAAGACGAGGGAAAAGAGGGAAAAATCCAAAGTCTTTGCCGCTTATTCTAATTTTCGGCTAAGTATTGGCAAAAGATGAAGACGAAATCAGAATTTTGTGCCAACGTTGGTCGTGGCTGAAAGCTGCACATGGTAAATTTTAGAGTGCATATTCTTCTTTGACGGTAGAGCTCTTATGGCGACCTGGTAACTGTGGCAGTGTGAGGAAAACACTTTAAATGCAATCAGTGTACAAATAAGAGTCTAACGCAAGGGAAAACAATATGTTGCAAATCAAAAGATGAAGACGACCATTACGACGTCAATCAAAGCTCGACTGGACTCGTTCCCAGGGATACCAGCTCTGATCACCGTTCTCTCTGGTCGACGGTTACATAGAAGATGTCACATCCATTCAGACAACCGAAGGCACTGCTCTTCTTTTTCAATCTGGTCACCGGATCTGCATGTATCCGCCGCTTATCCTCCGCCTCTGCCTCGATCTGCCGCTTCTCCTCCGCCTCTATCCGCCGCTTTTCTTTTTCTCTGCCCCTCCGCCTCCGCCTCTTATCTTCTTCTCGGTCGCTTCTCTTATCCTCCGTCTCTTCTCTTTTAGAAGAAATCTTTGTCTCTAGGAGTGATTAATTCTTTCTCCTCTCCCTTTGCTTTTTTGTGAGCGACGATGATGGCGTGGTGGTGGAGAGAGAAGTGGCTTGGGAGAAGCGCTTGGCGTAGGTGTAGCCATTTTGGGTTGAGAAGAGTTTGTTCCTCAAGGAGATGGTGTGGTGATTCAATTGTTGAAAGAGAGGGATTTATAACGATCGATCGATGGGAATGAAATGAGGTTGAAGGTTTTTAGGGTTTTGAATCAAAGCGAAAAGAGTTTGGTGAGATTGTTAGGGTGTTTATATATATCATCAATTGAGAGTTTTAATGGTGGTTTTGTCGAATCCCAGAGAGATCGTGATTTTGTGAGGAGGAGAACAAAACTGTCAATCCGTTGAGAGATTTTATTTTGATGAAATTGAGCAATTTAGTTGAGAGATTGGGGATCGTGGGATTTGGGATGGAATAAAATTTTTCTGAATATTTTTTTTTCCGATAAGGTCAGTTAAAAAAAGCAGAAGAAGGAATTGGAATAAAAAAAAAGCGAGCTTTCGTTGGTATGAGTTTTAATTAAGAACATAAATAAATAGAAGCAATAAATTCCGAAAATAAATGAGAGCATGCCACGTTGGATTTGCCCACGTGTCAACAAGATAGATAGGCAGTTATTAGAGGATTTGCTAGTGAATTATAGGTAAATAAAAGGATATATGGCTAGTTATGGTATTTTAGGGATATTGCAGAGGAAGTATCGTTTTCAGGATTTTAAATTAGTTATATGGGCATGAGATATATAGACAAAAATAATTATGAATGTTTAAGTCTGTCCGTCTTATACAAATGATGGTCGAAACTTTGGTGATCCTATCTCCATTTACTAAAAAAGGAGAGACAAGTGCAAACAAGGAAAGAGTGAAATTGAACTTTTATAATAGGGCTGGGCATTTTATCCAAAATCCGAATCCGAACCCGAAACCGATCTGAAAAATCCGATCCCGATCCGAACCGTTTTTAAATAATATTCGAATGGGGCTTAATTCAAAGTATTTTGGGTATCGTGTAATACCCGAATCCGAACTGAACCCGAACGGGTACCTGAAGTAACTCAAAGTTTAATCTAGTTTAGGTTAGTTATGATACTTTCGAACATTTTTGAGTAGTTTGTATAGTTTTTGTTTTCATATTTTGGGTAATACATATATTTTTGAGCAATTTCTAATACTTTTAGGTAATTTGAGTATATGTTTTTATGAGATAATTGGATAATTCAAATATTTTTGAATATTTTTGAGTAATTTTTTCGAGTTTAAGAAATTTTATGGTGATTTCGGGTACCCGAATCCGATATGTCCCGAACCGAACCCGACCCGATATTTAGAAATACCCGAACGGGTTCTCTAGCTCTAAACCCGAAAAATCGAAAACCCGAAAAACCCGATCCGAACCCGAATGGGTACCCGAACGCCCAGCCCTATTTTATAATATATAATTTTTTTTTTCATACTTCTTATTATACATATTAATATTTTCATCTGACTTAATTAGGGTTAAATATAGGGCAAATCGCATAAATAGCACAAAAACATGATTTGTCAAAAATATAGCACCAAGGAAGAAAAATCATAAAATAGCACAAAAACATGTCTTGTCACTAAATTAGCCCTAACCCTTAACCTTAAATACTAAACCCTAAACCCTAAATACTAAACCCTAACCTTAAATAATAAACCCTAAAAACTAAACCCTAAACCCTAAATAATAAACCCTAAACCCTAAATAATTAATTTTAAACCCTAAATTATATAATGCTATAAAAGTCTTTATAATTAAAATAAAGTATGTTTTGTGCTATTTTATGCCTTTTCTCTTAAATATACTTCCATTAATTTTATATAACGTTTATTTGTTTTTTTCTATCATTTTTACGAAATAATTGATTTTTTTAGAGAAAAAAAACAACATCTAATTTTAATTAGTTTAAGAAACATAAATACTTTATTTGGAAAATTTAAGTTGTTCTAGACCACAATGTACTTAGGGACGACCTGATGAGGACATCAACAAAGCCGAGTCGGACCAATTGGATTTGACCGAACCAATCCAAATCCACAATACCGAGTCGCCTAAGCCTTTTTCGGCGATAAAGAATGTACCAAAGGACAAAAGAAGCTTAGAGAAGAATTTAACCGAGCCATGGAGCAATTGATCACAAGGAGCATACTAGAAGACATTACAAATCATTTGAATCAGTTGGCCCATGATCAGCCTGTATGAAATCAGTTGGCCCATAATCAACCTATATGAAATCAGTTGGCCCTGAAGATGAACGAGACGAGTCCAACCGAAACAGTCAGTGATACATCATGGTTTTTCTAGGTTTTAAACCAGGATATAATTGTATATATTGAGTCTTTAACCTGGTTTTTCGAGTCTATCGAGTCTTTTACAGGTAAGCTTGCGTTTGGAGCGAAGAGCGGAGTTTTGGGATGTTTCTGGTGATTTGTGCAACGAGCTGAAGTTGGTGTCTCGGCCACGGTGTGATGTCGACCGACACTCACCTTAGTGTCGGTCGACACTGATGGTGACAGAGAAATAAAGACATCTTTTGAAGAATAGCAAAGTTGCCCCAGAAGTTTCCCTAATTCTAATTTAGCCCCAAAACGTGTTTAGTGGTTTTTAATTAGGTTTTTGAGCAGAAACTCATATCTTGTTCTTTGTTCTTGCTTTTGTTCTGGAGATTGAGAGATTTGAGTTGGGGCTGATTCTTGCTACTTGTAACCTTTGAGAGAAGGCTTTCGAACCTTTTTTATCTATTCAGCCTTACTTTCTATTCATTCATGTGTTATTCATTTGACATCTTGTCTAAGTAGTAGCCGTGGTTAGATTTAGGGATTCTCGTAAGGATTTCATGCTTTGTTATATCACTGATTGATTAGGATTCTAAATCTATCCGTTCATCACCTAAGTTGAGATTAATACTAAATTCTGGACTGATCACCTAGGGTTTAGATCTTAGATTGTTAATTCGGCACGAGAGTGTGAATTATAATCTGAAAGGACTTGTTTGAGCAATTTGATTAGATGCAAAGAGATTTGGTCTAGGAAAATTGTGAACTTATGAACTTGCTAAAAATGCTTGTCTAGAACTTTAAGATTGCAAAGATATTTGAATCATTTGGTTGCTAGACATAGATAACAGTTGCAGCGAGAGTTGAATTGTTTTACATTGTGATTCTAGTTCTTGAAGCTGTGCTTAACCTGAATCCTGATAGCTAAGTGTCTGGCATTGCTTGATTTCCTGAGAATACCCTGAGTTTAGCGTCTTTCTCTAATCAAAACACACCTTTACTTTCTTGCATTGCTTTCTACTTTCTCATCTGATTGATTTAGCTAAGTTTGAAGACATATAGTCTATTGCGTGAATCTTGAGTCCTTGTGGATACAATACCCTCAATACTACAATAGCATAACTGTGCACTTGTAGTAGAATAGGGAATAATCTTGACCTATCAAGTTTTTGGCGCCGTTGTCGTTGAATCATTTGAGTTTTCCAATAGATTTTGTTGTAGAATTTAGTCTAAGTCGTTTTTATTTTCTTATTTACAGATATTTTTCTCGGTCTTGCTTGTTTTGTTGCTGCAGGAATCGACAGGTAAATCGAGTGTCGACCGACATCACTCAGTGTCGCTCGACACCAAGAACGGATTTCAGCTTTGAGATCAGTGTATGCCTAATCGTCACAGCCGAAGCAACCCGAACGAAGAACTTTTGAACCTCAGACTTGAGGAGATTGCTAGACTTGAGAGAACGAACATAAAGGCTCAGAGAACTTCAAGGATGATGAATAATCGATTGATTTTGATACCAGATGCTGAAGGAGTTCTGAGAGACCAGCAGAACAATCCCTACAATGCTCAAGGGCAAAGGATTGATGCCCAAGGGAATGTGATCCCTGAACCTGAGAAGCCTCAAGGTGAGAGGCAGGTGGTTATGAAGTATTATGGGTGTTTTCCAAGGTTTAATTCTCGTATTACAACCTAACACATAATCTTAGACAGATCTAGGTTCTTGTAAAACGAATCATAAAACAAACCTGATCTTTACCTTTTGCAGCGGAGTGATTGGTGGTAATGACAAGATCATATTAGAGCTGATGAGAATCGGCTCCTCCTCAAGTATCCACACTCTTACAAGCAAGGGATGGCTGCTAGACCAAAGAGATGGATGATCAGAGAGAGAGGTTAGAGAGAGAAAGAGCTCGCGGCTCAGGAAGAAAAAACGCAGGAGGCTTCCTTCCTTAGGGTTTTTCTGATTCTCTTATATCTCATTAATGGGCCCAAGTCATTAGACTAATGGCTCATTAATCTTTTGGGCCCAAAACACAAATCAGACAAAAAGCCTGTATTTTGTCTGGCCCAAAACTCTGATCCAATACGGTAAATGCCATTGCATCTTATCGTATTATTTCCATTTAACTTTCCCGTTAGCTATGGTGTGTGACCCTTTGGGATCATACAATACTGGTAATAAGTCCTAAACTTATAGATCATGAGCGGACTCTAGCAAGCCATCATGATCACCCAGTATTTATGACTTATGTCTGATCTCGACACTTATCATACTTTCTAGAGATAGTACGGTAGATTTCAGGACATTCCCAACAATCTCCCACTTGTACTGGAATCCTACAAAGGACATTCCCAACAATCTTCCGATTGTACTGGAATCCTACATTCCCTAATCCTTTTGTCTTAATATCTCGATCTGGCATAAGGCAAGATGTGTGTCATCCTTATATAGCCAGACCATGTTTATCGGACCAGATTTGATACTGACAATGCAAACGACTTGGGCAAGTCCGTTTGGGAATGGCCATTCTCTTACCAGCTATCAAATCTCCGATTGGCCTAGAGATATTACCTCCGTTAAACGGCAGGGACAAATCCCATCTTGTTCCATCATTATGAACTACACACTTCATAATACACCCAACCAAGGTCCTTATAGCTCCCAGTTACGAAACAGCGTTAGACAATGGTCAAAGCGCATTACTCCATGTGTGGCCACATGCATGCGAACTCAGGTCTAAGGACTATACTCTATAGTCGTATATGAGAACTTCTTATGACACAAATATTAATATCTTGCAGAGTTCTCATCTTGCGGGCCATGTCCGGTCATATGCTCCCCTACATATACCTATGTGTCGACTTTGATGCCGCGCATCTATGACCCCTCGAAACTTGGTCATAAGTCTCAACACAATCTAGTCTCAACAGGTTGTTGGTGTTCCAATTTCAACAACCTTCGACTATGGACACTATGATTTATGTCACTTCGTTAAATATGGGGTTTCAGGATCAAGTCTACTCATGTACTTCGATGGCCCATATATAGTGACATGAATCATTTTGGAACGATTATTTTATATCACAGTTAAAATAATCCAGAAATAAAAATTTCATTAACATTTTAAAATGTTTACATGAACCTTTCAAAACAACTAAGTAAAGCCCTTTACAAACTCCCACTGAAATTAAGACTACATCTTAATTTCACTCATCCTACAGCTACAGTCCGCGACTCGTGCTTAGGCATAAGGAGTGGCTTCGTTAATATATTAGCAACGTTCTCATTCGATGAAACTTGCTTATCTACTTAACACCTCTGTCATTTATCTCACGGAATAGGTTATACCTACCCTCAAGGTGTTTGGACCTCTGATGTGCAGCTAGCCTCATCTATGCTGTGAATCACATCAAGTTCAGTGATGAACTCTTCTATCCAAACATCCTCTTTCGCCGCTTCTCAAGCTGCGAAATGTTCAGCTTAAGTCATGGAGTCAGCAACAGTGCCTTGCACCGCCAGTTAGACACAAGATATAGCCGGACTGTGACCAGGAATTATCTTTGTCTATTGGAAACTTGCCTTTCAGACTCTATCGACTTGTAGCACCTCACTTTCTCCGTAAATCAAGAACTTATCCTTAGTATTCCTCAAATACTTTAGGATATTCTTTACGGCAATCCAGTGATTCTTTGCTGGATTTGACTGGTCTTTACTTGCCTTGCTTAACATTAAAGCAACATCAAAACAAGTACGTGTCATGGCATACATGATAGATCCAATTGCCGTCGCATATGGAATCCTATCCATGCATTCAAGCTCAGCAGTTATCGTAGGACACTGTATCTTGCTTAACGTAATGCCATGTGACATTGGCATAAAACCCTTCTTGGATTGCTGATTACGTGTAGGACTTTGTCAATTTAAGAATCAGTCCTACCAGCTCTTTTGGATCTATATCTTCAGATCCAAAATCCAAGAACTACGTGGCTTTATCCATGTCATTCATTAAACCAACTCCCAAGCCAGTCCTTTACCGACTGCAGCATTAGAACATTATTTTCGAGAATCAGTATGTCATCGACATACACTATGAGAAATGCAATATTGCTCCCACTTATCTTTTAGTAAACGCACAGTTCCTACTTCGTTCCTGTTCAAGTCAAAACATTGACTACTTTAACAGAACGAAGATTCCAACTCCGATATGTTTGCTTCCATCCATGAATGGATCGATGAAGCTAACTTACACAAAATGTAATTTTTCAGAGTCCGGGCTCACTTTCGCTTCTTTGAATTTCGCAGATTCGTCGCTTTCAATGATCATCAGATCATGCGAACTTTTAATGATCATCAGGTTCAACTAATGACGAGAAATCACTCTCGGATTAGTGACTGGCTCATTCATATCTGCGAACTTCAGGCTCTACAGGTGTAGATTCTACAGAAATCTGTAAATTTATCCGTTGCTCTCCCTCAACAGGTTGAGCAGCCTCCTGTATTTCTCGAATTTCTTCGAGTTATACTTTTACTCCCACTGTTCTTCTTGGAAAGTAACTTCCCTTCTTAGAAAACAGAATGGACGTAAAAGTAACAAGCCTTGGTTTCCCTAGGACAACCAGCGAAGTAGCACAACTACAAATACTCAGTAAAGACGAATTTGGATCGATTCCAATCCACATTTACGTGGTGTCTTTCAACTGATATTGGTGGAACTTTTTCAGTGTAAACTTAGATATTTATAGAGCGTTATTCTTAAAGAATATCATGGAAGATTCGTGTGACTCATCTTTAATCATTTCTAATAAGATCTGATTCTTTCTCACAGAAACACCTCCAGGTTTTCAGGAGTAATGAGCTGTGAAACGACTTCACACTCATTTAGATGATCACACAATTAATGACTTAAGTATTCTCACTCGTGGTCTAATCCAGAGTCTTAATACTTCTGTCATTCAGATTCTATGCTTCATTCTGGAACTCTTTCGACCATGTCAAAGAATTCCGACTTGTGTCTCATCAAATGAACACAGTTACACTCACTGAAGTAATCAGTAGAGACAATGAAGTACAGGAAAATTTCTCTGGCATTACTGCTCATCGGACCACATACATGAGTATGTTCAATCTCCAATAAGCCTTTGGGCCTTTTTCTAGCTCGGCTAAGATGGGCCCTTTGTCTTTTGGTCTAGTAAGCAGAATTCAAGTCTCATAAGATATCCATTCAAATGAGCCCAAAAGTCCATAACTATGGGGTTTCTGAATCTGACTTACTCTATGTGACCAAAACATTTATGCCAAAAAAAATCAGGTTTAACTCATCAGATTTAAACCAATTGCGGTATTTATGTTACATTTAGGCACTCTTTGGTTTAAGACATAAAACCCATTCCTTGAATAGGGTGCTACAATTAATATTTCATTAAGATCAAAAGAACAAACTAGTCTTTTATCAAAATGAAAAACATTCAAATTCTTACAAGAAAATGAAAGATAACTCTGCTTAAAGCAGGTACATTGTAGCAATTACTTAATAAAACCAAGCCTCAAAGGCATCTACAAGTGAAAACCCTATGGCTGAGGCAGCATCCCAAGCTCCTTCCAGACACGCAGTTCCACTTGCCCTTCCTTCAACGTTCTACTGTTGCTCAGGCTCTGCATATTATAACAAATATCAGTGCCACAACCAATATCCAATACCTATAAGGTATAACTTGAAGTAATAACATGAATACCTGAGGAAGTAGTTTCATACATCGACTTCAACTCCTCATAATCTTCCATGAATTTAATGCAATCTCTCTTCCAATGCCCAGTCTCTTTACAGTAGCAGCACCTACCAATGCAAGAGGTATCTGACTCGGGCTCAGAAGACACACGCTTGCCATGATTCAAAATCTGGACAACTTTGTCTTCACCCTTGTCAGCTTTAGGTTTGGTAAACCTACCCTTCTCCTTCATGAGATTGTACAGGGTGCTCTTCACGTTTGGCTCAACTGTTTTGAGCATGTCATGCAGTTCAGTCAACGTCTTCGTTAAGCCTTTCTTGATATAGTCCCTTACGAACTCATCATAGCTTGACGGCAGTGACTGCAGAATGATATCAGTTGCCAATTCTTGGCTAACTGGATAATCCAGTTTCCTCAGGTTATCAATGTAACCCATCATTTTACTGATATGAGGACTTACTGGATGATCCATCGGTAGCTTGCAGCTAGTGAGAGATTTAACCAACTGGTATCTCTCCACTCTTACCTGCTCCTGAAATTTCAATTTCAGGCTGCTGATCATCTCTATTGGCGACTCCATGTTCTCATATTGCTTCCGCAAATCTGAGTCCATGGTAGCCAATATCAGACCACGCACATCTACCGCATCATTATAATGCTTATTCCAAGCATTATATACTGCATGACTGGCTTTGGATCCGATCCTCTCGGGGAGAGCTTTCTCAAGGACATAGTCCTTTCTCTCATGCCTGAGAACTAGTCTCAGGTTCCGCGACCAAGTCAAGAAATTTGATCCGTTCAGTTTGTCCATCTCAAGGACATACCGGATCGAGAAAGTGTTTTGATTGTTTGTGCTCGTCATAGCTGAAATTTAGAGATAAATAGAGTTTTAGTTATTTAGTTCATAAAAGAGTAATCTTAATAACTTATAAGAAAACTCGCATTGCATTCAAAATTTCTTTGTTCAACCTCATAAGAATGCAATGATTCCGAGACCCATGTTCAGCTAAATCCAAAGTGGGCCACTGGCCGTCACCCGGAATTAGCTTTACTTGGTAAGCATACACACAGCTAGTTATAACCAATAACTCTCGGTTGTGAATTGGGCCCAAGGCCCAATACACCAGATGTCTCAAGGCCCGGGACTCCCGATGGCCCAGTCAAGGAAACCAATCTCTTACAGTCAAATAATCACTAAAGTCTGGGACTCCCAATGAAATTAGTGACTATATACTACTTTACTTATGCGAAAACAGACACCTCACACTGTAAGCCATATCTGTAATCGAATAAGCATTAAGTAGCTGACAAGATTGGAAAGACATCCAAGCTTGATATTGTTTTTGAGGATTTTTAAGTTTTATTTCCAAAAATAGAAGATTACTATTTTGGGAAACTTTCTTATTTTAGAAACTTTCTAAAATTAGTAACTTACTAAAAATAGAAATTTCTAATTTAATATTTTATTAAATATTTTGGGTTGGGTCACAAATTATAGGCCCAATTCTTGGCCCAAAACCATAGAATTCCAGCTGGCCCAATAATTTGACATAACCGATCCGGTTTATTAATTCTGGTCCAAGACCAAATTAACTATCAAAACCATCGGTTATTGACTAAACCAGACCAGCTCTAAATTATTTGGTCCAACCAAATCAAACTTAGACCAGCCTTCGGTTTAGGTTAAAATTCAATTTCATGAATTTAAATCCGGTTTAACCAGAAATAAAATTATTTCCAGCAAACCGCGATTTGGGTTAACCGCTTGAACCACCAATTAAATTGGATCGGTTCAGTTAAATCCAAAACCGGGAAGAAACACCTAGTGTTTTAGCCAATTTGATTTAACTTGCGGTTTTAAGCTTTAAACACACAATTAACCGCCAATTAAATGAACCGGTTTAATCGGTGTGGTTTTGGGCAACGAACCGCGAAGCTCGGTTTAACCGATTGACTATTCGCGGGACGTAAAATTTTAATGGGCCAAACAATCGGATCCTAGATCCAACTCGGCCCATTAACGCAATATGTGGGCCCATAATTTTCCGAGGCCCATGATCCAACGGCACAACACGCGCTTGCTCACGATCGTTTACGATCGATCATCGCATCATGATCACCCTCGGTACATGGCATCATGGCCCACGCATCACGCTCATCGCTCTCAGCACATACGGCATATGCAACGATCGATCACGGCTTGCCCATCAACAATCACGTGGTTTTCGTGATTGAAGGCAACACACGCAACATAAGAACGAAAGTGAGCTTAGGGTCACGCAACATTAATAATCGGCTCAGTTTAACACACGCCCACATTATTAATTAAACAAGCTTTGACCACAATCACTCGGTTATCTAGGGTTTCAAATAATAGAATGTGGCCGCGAATGATAATCTCATTCAATTATTGACAATGGTTTTAACTCATGCGATCGCATGATATCAGCAATGAATTAAACATCGGCCATTCAAAATCATTCGATTATAATAAACCTTATAAGCAGCCGATTAAAACTTTAATGTTTTCAATAATCAATTTTTCTTTCAAAATCAATTCTAAACCATTAAATAATCATATGATCCAATTTCACAAGAAACCTAATGCCTAGGCTCTGATACCACTGAAGTATTATGGGTGTTTTCCAAGGTTTAATTCTCGTATTACAACCTAACACATAATCTTAGACAGATCTAGGTTCTTGCAAAACGAATCATAAAACAAACCTGATCTTTACCTTTTGCAGCGGAGTGATTGGTGGTAATGACAAGATCAGATTAGAGCTGATGAGAATCGGCTCCTCCTCAAGTATCCACACTCTTACAAGCAAGGGATGGCTGCTAGACCAAAGAGATGGATGATCAGAGAGAGAGGTTAGAGAGAGAAAGAGCTCGCGGCTCAGGAAGAAAAAACGCAGGAGGCTTCCTTCCTTAGGGTTTTTCTGATTCTCTTATATCTCATTAATGGGCCCAAGTCATTAGACTAATGGCTCATTAATCTTTTGGGCCCAAAACACAAATCAGACAAAAAGCCTGTATTTTGTCTGGCCCAAAACTCTGATCCAATACGGTAAATGCCATTGCATCTTATCGTATTATTTCCATTTAACTTTCCCGTTAGCTATGGTGTGTGACCCTTTGGGATCATACAATACTGGTAATAAGTCCTAAACTTATAGATCATGAGCGGACTCTAGCAAGCCATCATGATCACCCAGTATTTATGACTTATGTCTGATCTCGACACTTATCATACTTTCTAGAGATAGTACGGTAGATTTCAGGACATTCCCAACAGGTTAATCCTGGAGCTAATCCGCAACATAATCCTCCACCGGAGAGGACTCTTGCTGACTACAACAGGCCTGATGAGTTTTACGCCAAAAAGTCTGCGATTGAGCCTCCTCCTTTTGAAAGGAATGATTTCGACCTTAAGACTGCTTACTATGCATTGGTGAGGAAGCATCCTTTCCATGGCCTTCCTCATGAGCAGCCAATGGATCACATTGAGGATTTTGAAGCCTTTGTCACTGGTATGAAGCACAATGGAGTAGGGTATGACTTTCTGCACCGCAAGCTTTTCCCATATTCTCTCGCTGGAGAGGCTGCAGCTTGGCTTAAGCAACTTCCACCTGGGAAGCTAACCACTTGGGATGCAGTGAAGAGAGAGTTTTTGAGGCATTTCTATGATGATGCTCGCTCCGATCAGCTCAGACAGGACCTTCTGGCATTCACTCAGGGACCTAGCCTCTTAAAGCTGCTTGGGTGAGGTTTAAGATGTACCAACGAGACTGTCCTCATCATGGATTCTTTGAAGTTCAGCTGCTGGGCATTTTCTTCAGAGGTGTGGATCTCTGGTACCAATCTGCGTTGGATGCTGCTAGCAATGGCAACTTTAACACAAAGACTCCTGAGCAGGCCAGTGTATTGGTTGAGAACTTGGTGAGCAGCAACAACACCAAGAATGCTGATAGGAAGAGGAAAGAGTCTGGTGGAAAAGTAGACAACTTCCAGATTGCTGAGATGAAGAATAAGCTGGACACTGTCCACAGCTTGCTGACTGAAAAGAAGGCTGTCCACTTTGCTCAAGAGGTTGACGAGTTTGAACCTGAAGATGTCTGCCAAGAAGAGGATGTGAACTACATTGGTGGGTCTGGATTTTAAGGAAACAGATTTGGAAATCAGCAAGTAACAAGTTCTACACTGGTGGTCAGAAGAGTGCTTTCACAAGCAATCAAAACTCTTCTGGAGATGGTCAGAATGCTGGTTTCCAGAAACCTTTTCAGCAGAACAACTCCTATCAGAGGACCTATGGATCATCTTCTTATAAGACTCCTTCTGTTGCTAATACTCATGAGAGAAAGTTGGAGGCTATGATTGAGCAGATACTTGAGGGGCAGACAAAGACTACTGTGGACTTCAATAAGAAGATGGATGCCATCTACACTGATCTGAATGGGAAGTTTGAGTCTTTGAGCACTCATATGAAGCAGTTGGATACTCAGGTCGCTCAAACTGCTGAAGCCATTAAGAGGCAAGCCGGATTCCTTCCTGTAAGTACATATACCTGTTGGGAATGTCCTGAAATCTATTGTACTCACTCTTAGTGAAAGTTGTATTGTCGAGATGAGACAGTCATATGATACTGGGCAATCATAATGCTTTGCTAGAAGCCACTTATGATCAATGAGTTTAGAACTCGTTGCTAGTATTATATGATCCTACATGATCACACACCTAAGCAAACTTGATATAGAATATGGGGTTGATCATTAGTGTAATGATCTGGTGAATGTATATTTGATATGCATTCAATAGCGAGTTTCTGAGGCAGTGTCGATCGACACAACAGGTGCATCGATCGACACAGATCGCGGACCAAAACAACGATTTTGGTTCATGACTTAATTAACTACGGTTTGATCCTTGGTTAATTAGTTCGTGATAAAAGTCGATATATATGAGATATATGGACGACTTTTACAGCACCTAGACCTAATTCACAGCCACCTCTGTGAAACAGAGAAACCTCTAAGAGATCTGATCTCTAACGGCACTAGCATCCCGTCCATTCCAGTTTGTGTGCGTGTGTATACCAGTAGAGGCGCATCACTTGAGGCGCTAATCAATCTCGAATCCCTGTTCACTTTCCGCTGCATAATCATCCAGGTATATTCGAGATTCTCAGTTGATTCAATTATAAACATGAACCCTAGATCCTAGGCTATGGAATTTATACTAGGGTTGCCTAATGTGATTAGAACTGCTAGAAATTCCTTCAATGGTATCAGAGCCTTAGGGTTCCAGTTGAATCTGTAGCATGATGATTAGATTAGTTGAATCTGGATCGTTATATATTTGATATATGCATGCTAAATTGAGTTTTGTTCAAGTTAATCTCGTTTTAGGTTTTTCTTGTTCAAAACGATTCTAGGGCTTCTCGCGATGTGTCGATCGATACCAATTCGGTGTCGATCGACACAGAATGATAACCCGTATAAACTTTAGGTTTCGCCTATAGTGACGATCGACACAAGAGTTTTGTCGGTCGACACAGACCTTGCGAATTAGTTTAATCGGTTCAATTGGATTGGACCGGTTATCGAGCTTGGTCAAAATTGGTTAAACCGCTTAGAACGGTTTATAGCGATTGGTATGATTTGGTTGGCGTCGACCGACACTAATGTAGTGTCGATCGACACTGACCGGTTATCAAAACCGGGTCAATTGGATTGATCGGTTATCGCAATTTGGTTATGGTAGGATTGTGTCGATCGACACTAAAGTAGTGTCGGTCGACACAATATCCGATGGTTTCGGTTATTGAACCTGAAGTCACAGAACCAAACCAAAATAAATCCAATTCTTAGAATAATTAAAACTTAAAAAATTAGTTGTTTTAAACAGTTCCGTTCCTCAACTAAATAGCAAGTAATCCTTGATGTCTTTCCAATCTTGTCAACTGTCAAGACTCGTTTCATTGTGCGATAGACTTGCAGTGCAAGGTGTCCACAATTACATGAGTAAGGCAAGAGGTAATCGTGTTGATGGTTTTGCAGTGCAAGGCATCAACAATTACATGACTTAAGAGATTGGTTTACTTGACTGTGCCATCAAAATCGTTTTGGGCCCAGAGACATCGGGTGGATTGGACATGAGATGTCAATCCACAACCAAGAGTTATATTGGATATAACTAGCAAAGTTGTTGCTTACCTAGATAGCTGAAATTTGGGCGATGAGCCAAAGCTCACTCAAGTTTTAGTGAAGTATGGGTCTTGGATCATTATATTCATTTGAGGAAACATTGTTTGAATATAATGCGAGTTTTCTTAATAGTTAAGATTTCTCAATTCTTGAACATCATAACTAAACCTTTTCCTTTCTTTCATCTCAGCTATGACTAACACTCATCACAACACCTTCTCCCTGTGATCCGTCCTTGAGAAGAACAAGTTAAATGGATCGAATTTTCTCGAATGGTATCGGAACTTGAGAATTGTTCTCAAGTAGGAGAAAAGGGACTATGTCCTTGAAAATGTTCTCCCTGAAAAACCGAGGGCCAATGCCGCACATGCAGAAAGGAGTGCTTGGGATAAGCATTCTAATGATGTGGTCGATGTGTGTTGTCTCATGTTGGCTACCATGAACTCGGACTTGCAGAAGCAATTCGAGAACGTGGAGTCGCCAATGGAGATGATCACTAGCCTGAAAAGTATGTTTCAGGAGCAGGCACAAACTGAGAGATACCAAATGGTTAAGTCTCTCATTTAATGCAAGCTACCAAAGGACAGTCCAGTTAGTCCTCATGTCATAAAGATGATGGGTTATATTGATAACGTGGGTAAACTGGATTGTCCCATTAGCCAAGAGTTGGCCACTGACATCATCCTGCAGTCACTGCCGTCAAGCTATGATCAATTTGTTATGAACTATAACATGAACAACTTGACGTAGACGTTGACTGAACTGCATGACATGCTCAAAACAGCTGAGCCTAATATCAAGAAGGGCACTCCAAATGTACTCATGGTACAAGGGGGTAAGAAGTTTAAGAAACTTGGAAAGGACAAGGGAAAGGGCAAGGCCGGCCAGATTGCGAATCAGGATAAGCCTGTGTCTTCTTCCAAACCCAAGCCCGGCCCATCTGAGACTGATAAGTGCCATTACTGTAATGAGGTTGGGCATTGGAAGAGAAACTGCAACAAATTCTTGGAAGAGAAAAAGAAGAAGAAGAAGACTTTCGAGACTTCATCTTCAAGTATTTATGTTATAGAAGTAAATGTTACTACTTCTGGTTCTACTTCTTGGGTATTGGATACCGGCTGTGGTGCTCATATTTGTACAAATATGCAGGGCCTAAGCAACAGTAGGACTTTGGAGAAAGGACAAGTGGACCTGCGCGTGGGAAATGAAGCAAGAGTTGCTGCATTAGCCGTAGGAACATTTCATTTGTCTTAACCTTCTGGTTTGGTTTTAGAACTCAATAATTGCTACTATGTACCTGCTATAAGCAGAAATATTATTTCTATTCCTTGTTTGGATTTGGAAGGATATCAGTTTTCAATTAAGAATAAATGTTGTTTTTTTGATTACAATGATATATTTTATGGTAGCAGTCCATTAGAGAATGGATTTTATGTTCTAAACCAAAGCGTGCCAATCTATAACATTAGTACCAAGAGATTCAAGTCAAATGACACGAATCAGACTTTTCTCTGGCATTGTTGTTTGGGCCACATAAATGAGAAACGGATTCAGAAGCTCCATAGTGATGGGATTTTGGGCTCATTTGATTATGAATCATGTAAGAAATACGAATCTTGTTTATTAGGTAAAATGACTAAGGCCCCTTTCATCAAACAAAATGAAAGGGCCAATGACTTATTGGGCCTTATACATACTGATGTGTGCGGCCCAATGAGCATTAGTGCTAGAGGAAACTTTCGGTACTTCATTACCTTTACTGATGACTTCAGTAGGTATGGCTATGTCTATCTAATGAGACACAAGTCGGAATCTTTTGAAAAGTTCAAAGAGTTCTAATATGAAGTATATAATCAACTTGGCAAACGTATTAAAGCTCTTCGATCAGATCGTGGAGGTGAATACTTAAGCCAAGAATTCAGTGATCATCTGAGAGATTGTGGAATTGTTTCACAACTCACTCCTCCTGGAACATCCCAATGGAATGGAGTGTCTGAGAGGAGGAATCGGACTTTATTAGATATGGTTCGATCAATGATGAGTCACTCATCTCTTCCATTATCCTTCTGGGGATACGCTCTAGAAACGTCTGCGTTTACACTAAATAGGGTTCCATCAAAATCAGTTGCAAAGACATCACATGAGATGTGGACTGGAAATGTTCCAAGCTTGTCTTTCCTGAAGATTTGAGGTTGTGAGGCTTATGTTAAGCGGTTAATCACTGATAAGCTCGAACCCAAATCTGATAAATGCTACTTCGTTGGTTAACCTAAGGAAACCAAGGCTTACTACTTTTACAACCAATTCGAGAACAAAGTGTTGTTGCTCGGAATTGCGTCTTTCTTGAAAGAGAGTTTCTTTCCAAGAAGAACAGTGGGAGTAAAGTACAACTCGAAGAAGTTCGAGAACCACAGGAGACCGATCAACACGTTGAGGAAGAGCAACAGTTAGATCTACAAAGAGTTGTAGAATCCACGCCTGTGGAGCCTGAAATTCGCAGATCCGAAAGGATCCATCACGAGCCCGAGAGATATGGATTTCTCGTAACTAATTGTCATGATCTGTTGATCATTGACAGTGACGAGCCTGCGAATTTTGAAGAAGCGATGATGAGCCCTGATTCCGAAAAGTGGCTGAAAGCCGCTGAATCCGAAATGGGATCCATGTCACAGAACCAAGTGTGGACTTTGGTTGATTTACCCGATGGTGTAAAATCCATTGAGTGTAAATGGATTATCAAGAAGAAAATTGATGTGGATGGTAATATTCAGATAAATAAAGCTAGGTTGGTGGCAAAAGGTTTCAAGCAAATCCATGGTATTGACTATGAAGAAACCTATTCCCCAGTTGCTATGCTTAAGTCTATTCGGATTCTCCTAGCAACCGCCGCTCATTATGATTATGAGATCTGGCAAATGGATGTGAAAACAGCTTTCCTTAATGGAATTCTGGAAGAGGATGTGTACATGACACAACCTGAAGGTTTCATCGATCCTAATGCTGCTAGGAAGGTATGCAAGCTTCATCGATCTATTTATGGATTGAAGCAAGCATCTCGGTGTTGGAATCTTTGTTTTGATGAAGCGGTCAAAAAGTTTGATTTCATCAGGAACGAAGAAGAACCGTGTGTTTACAAGAAGACTAGTGGGAGCACAGTTGCATTTCTCGTATTGTATGTAGATGACATACTTCTTCTCGGAAATGACGTTCCGCTGCTTCAGTCTGTTAAGATTTGGCTCGGAAGTTGTTTTTCAATGAAAGACATGGGAGAAGCTGCATAAGGTCTTACACAGGTTCAGTATGCATGATTACAAGAAGGGCTTCATACCAATGTCTTATGGCATTACTCTTAGCAAGAAGCAGTGTCCTTCGACACCTGCTGAGCGAGAGGGCATGGGTCGGATTCCTTATGCTTCTGCTCTAGGATCCATCATGTATGCCATGCTCTGCACTCGTCCAGATGTTGCTTGTGCTTTAAGCATGACGAGTAGATACCAATCTGATCCAGGTGAAAGTCACTGGACAGCTGTCAAGAACATCCTGAAGTATTTGAGAAATACTAAGGATAAATTCTTGGTGTACGGAGGAAGTGATGAGCTTATAGTAAGTGGATACACAGACGCAAGTTTTCAGACGGACAAAGACGATTTCCGGTCACAATCTGGCTACGTCTTTTGTCTGAATGGCGGTGCAGTTAGTTGAAAGAGTTCCAAGCAGGACACTGTAGCAGATTCCACGACCGAAGCTGAGTACCTCGCCGCTTCTGAAGCGGCAAAGGAGGCTGTTTGGATTAAGAAGTTTATCTCTGAACTTGATGTGGTTCCTAGTATTTCTGAGCCAGTGGCTTTGTATTGTGACAACAATGGAGCCATTGCGCAGGCGAAGAAACCTAGGTCACATCAGAAGTCCAAACATATAGAGAGGAGGTATCACCTTATCCGTGATATCATTAATAGAGGAGATGTGAAGATCAGCAGAGTCCCGACGGATGAGAATGTTGTTGATCCTTTGACTAAGCCTCTTCCAAGGCCTAAGCATGAGAGTCATACTGCTGCTATAGGCATTAGATTTCTTAAGATATGATCTTGATTTCAGTGGGAGTTGTTTTTGGTTTTTAGTTATGTTATGGTGTTCATGAAAACATACTATGGTTATGTTATTTTAATGAAATTTGTTTCAGTATTATTTAATTGTGTTATTAAATAATAGTCCCAAAGTAATTTATGACATTTTATAGGTCATCAAGTATGTGACTTGATCATGAAACCCTATAAGTAATAAATGACATAAATTATGTTGGTCCCTGGTCAAGGTTGATGAAGTGGGACATTAACAACCATGTGAGACTAGTATGTGAGGTGACTGATGACTAAGTTTCATGGAGTTATTTAATAAGAGTATTAAAGTCAATCACATAGATATATGTTAGAGAACATAGTATCGGACATGACCCGTTAATGAGAACTCTACAAGATAGTTATATGAGTGTCATAAGATTTTCTCATTACGACTATAGAGTATAGTCCTTAGACCTTAGTTCATCATGATTTCTTACATATGGATTGGTCCGTCTTGACTTTGTCAAACGTCAGCCGTAACAGGTGACTATGAAGACACTGATTGGGTGTATCATGAAGTGTGAAAGGAACATGGATGGAACAAGATGAGATTTGTACCTCCTATATAACAAGAGATAAATATCTCAGGGCCTATCGAAGATTTGATACTGAGAAATGCGTGGCCGCGCTCAAACGAAGTGATTGTCAGTCAATTGTTTTATCGGTATAAATCAGAGTTCGATAAACATGATCTAGCTTAATAAGGATGACACAGTTCTTGCCTTATGCCAGATCGAGATATAGTGACAAAGGGATTATAGGAATAGATGATTCCAGTACAAGTGGGAGATTGTTGGGAATGTCCTGAAATCTATTGTACTCACTCTTAGTGAAAGTTGTATTGTCGAGATGAGACAGTCATATGATACTGGGCAATCATAATGCTTTGCTAGAAGCCACTTATGATCAATGAGTTTAGAACTCGTTGCTAGTATTATATGATCCTACAGGGTCACACACCTAAGCAAACTGGATATAGAATATGGGGTTGATCATTAGTGTAATGATCTGGTGAATGTATATTTGATATGCATTCAATAGCGAGTTTCTGAGGCAGTGTCGATCGACACAACATGTGCATCGATCGACACAGATCGCGGACCAAAACAACGATTTTGGTTCATGACTTAATTAACTACGGTTTGATCTTTGGTTGATTAGGTCGTGATAAAAGTCGATATATATGAGATATATGGACGACTTTTACAGCACCTAGACCTAATTCACAGCTACCTCGGTGAAACAGAGAAACCTATAAGAGATATGATCTCTAACGTCACTAGCATCCTGTCCGTTCCAGTTTGTGTGCGTGTGGATACCAGTAGAGGCGCAGCACTTGAGGCGCTAATCAATCTCGAATCCCTGTTCACTTTCCGCTGCATAATCATCCAGGTATATTCGAGATTCTCAGTAGATTCAATTATAAACATGAACCCTAGATCCTAGGCTATGGAATTTATACTAGGGTTGCCTAATGTGATTAGAACTGCTATAAATTCCTTCAATACCAACCCTAAGCATCACTGCAATGCAATATCACTAAAGAGTGGGAAAAGGCTGCAAACTATCCCCAACAGGCAAGTGAGTGCTGAGGAACTCGAGGAGTTGGAAGAATTGGATGAAGAAATTAAGCCGAAAGACGAGTGTCGACCGATGCTGACACCCAATGTCGACCGACACCCAATCCTTCGAGTGCTCGTGACGAACGGAAATCGACCGAGATCGATTGTGAAGTCGAAAACAATGGAGAATCGACTGATGTCGCCGACACCAACTCAGTGTCGACTGACACCCTTCATGGATAGAGTCTGAAACTGTGAAAAAAGCTCATGTTGCTGTTGGAAAGGTGTATAAGCCCAAGGTACCTTTCCCGAGAAACCCGAAGCAGTCCAAGTTTGAACGGTTCAAAGCTAAATACATGGCTATGCTGAGCAAGCTCACTCTTCCAATGCCATTGATGGATGCTATCAACAACAACCCAGTAATGAAGAGGTGTTTGAAGAAGATGTTGACTTCTGACATGGGAGATGAAGAGTGTGTGATGATGATTACTTAGGTCTGCAGCGCTGTCATTATGAACAAAGTTCCAGAGAAGCAAAAGGATCCAGGAAGCTTTGTCTTGGACTGCACAATTTCCAGAGACAGATTTAAGAAATCATTGTGTGATTTGGGCTCTAGTGTTAATCTAATGCCGTATTCAGTTGCTAAGTAGATGGGGATGACAGATTTCACACCTACTAGGATCTCTTTGATTCTAGCTGATCGCTTCATAAGGATTCCTGACGGTCTCTTGGAGGATGTACCGGTGCAGATTGGTGAATGTGTAATTCCCATAGACTTTGTTGTCTTGCAGTACAATGAAGAACCTAAGGATCCTCTTATCTTGGACAGACCGTTCCTTGCTACAGCTGGTGCAATCATTGATGTTAAGCGAGGGAAGATTGGACTTAATGTGGGTGATTTAGTGATGGATTTTGACATGAACAAGCTGATGAGACATCCTATTATCGATGGGCAGACTTTCTATGTGGACACCTTGGATAATCTAGCTGGAGAATTTATATCTCAGATGCATCCTGCTGACCCTTTAGAGCGAGCTTTGATGAGCTTTGAGCAGGACTTGGAGCTAGAGGATGCTGCTGCTGCTGGGTAATTGAGGCTGATGGATTCTGCTGAGCATGTGATACATGTAGTAGCTCAAGAGGAGCTGGTCGGCGTTTCGCAGAAGGCTGCCACACCTGGAGATTGGAGCGAGGAAAAGGCTCCAAAGATTGAGCTGAAGCAGCTTCATGCAGGCCTCAAATATGCATTTCTAGGTAAGAATTCTACCTATCATGTTATTGTCAATGCTCATTTGAATAACGCAGAACTCACTTTAATGCTAAGCAAGCTGCGCAAGCATCACATGGCTCTTGGCTATTCTCTTGATGATATTTCAGGTATCTCTCCAGACTTGTGCATGCATAGGATACACCTTGAGGATGAGAGCTTGTCGTCAATTGAGAATCAGAGGCGTTTGAATCCTAACCTGAAAGAGGTTGTGAAGAAGGAGATAATGAAGCTGCTGTAAGCTGAGATTATTTATCCTATCTCAGACAGTGATTGGGTCATCCCAGTTCATGTGGTTCCTAAGAAAGGAGGAGTCACAGTGGTGAAGAATGACAAGAATGAGCTGATTCCTACATGGACAATCACTGGTCACAGGATGTGCATAGACTACAGGAAGTTGATTGCAGCCACCAGAAAAGACCACTTTCCACTCCCTTTCATTGATCGGGTATTGGAAAGGTTGACAAATCATCCTTACTACTGCTTTTTGGATGGCTATTCTGGTTTCTTTCAGATCCCTATCCACCCAGAGGACCACGAGAAGACCACATTTGCCTGTCCTTATGGCACCTTTGCATACCGCAGAATGCCATTTGGACTGTGTAATGCTCCTGCGACGTTTCAGAGGTGCATGATGTCTATCTTCACAGACATGATAGAGGATTTTATGGAGGTTTTCATGGATGATTTTTCTGTCTACGGACCATCTTACCATGCTTGTCTGGATAATCTGTGCAAGGTGCTAGCTAGATGTGAGGAAAAGCACCTGGTCTTGAATTGGGAGAAATGTCATTTTATGGTCAAAGATGACATTGTACTTGGACACAGAGTATCTGAGGCAGGAATTGAAGTCAACAAAGCTAAGATTGAGGTGATGACAGGGCTACAGGCGCCGGACTCAATAAAAGGAGTGAGGAGTTTTCTTGGGC
Organism: Orychophragmus violaceus; assembly: GCA_030180135.1. Lineage (NCBI taxonomy): Eukaryota > Viridiplantae > Streptophyta > Magnoliopsida > Brassicales > Brassicaceae > Orychophragmus > Orychophragmus violaceus. The sequence continues at coordinate 31,810,031 of CM058233.1, forward strand.
ATGCTGGATTTTACAGGAGGTTTATTAAAGACTTCAGCAAGATAGCTAGACCACTCACTGCACTTCTCTACAAAGATGTGAAGTTTGAGTTCACATATGAGTGTCATGCTGCATTCAAAGAGCTGAAATAGGCTTTGATTTCTGCTCCAATTGTACAACCTCCAGACTGGGATCTGCCTTTCGAGGTGATGTGTGATTCTAGTGATTGTGCAGTAGGAGCTGTACTTGGTCAGAAAAAGGATAAGAAGCTCCATGCCATCTACTATGCTAGTAGAACTCTTGATGATGCGCAAAGGAATTATGCAACAACTGAGAAGGAGTTGCTAGCAGTTGTGTTTGCATTTGAGAAGTTCCGCCCATATCCTGCAGGCCTCAAATATGCATTTTTAGGTAAGAATTTACCTATCCTGTTATTGTCAATGCTCATTTGATTAACACAGAACTCACTTTACTGCTAAGCAAGCTGCGCAAGTATCGCAAGGCTCTTGGCTATTCTCTTGATGATATTTCAGGTATCTCTCCAGACTTGTGCATGCATATGATACACCTTGAGGATGAGAGCTTGTCGTCAATTGAGAATCAGAGGCATTTGAATCCTAACCTGAAAGAGGTTGTGAAGAAGGAGATAATGAAGCTGCTGTAAGCTGGGATGATTTATCCTATCTCAGACAGTGATTGGGTCGGCCCAGCTCATGTGGTTCCTAAGAAAGGAGGAGTCACAGTGGTGAAGAATGACAAGAATGAGCTGATTCCTACATGTACAATCACTGGTCACAGGATGTGCATAGACTACAGGAAGTTGAATGCAGCCACCAGAAAAGACCACTTTCCACTCCCTTTCATTGATCAGATATTGGATAGGTTGAAAAATCATCCTTACTACTGCTTTTTGGATGGCTATTATGGTTTCTTTCAGATCCCTATCCACCCAGAGGACCACGAGAAGACCACATTTACCTGTCCTTATGGCACTTTTGCATACCGCAGAATGCCATTTGCACTGTGTAATGCTCCTGCGACGTTTCAGAGGTGCATGATGTCTATCTTCACAGACATGATAGAGGATTTTATGGAGGTTTTCATGGATGATTTTTCTGTCTACGGACCATCTTACCATGCTTGTCTGGATAATCTGTGCAAGGTGCTAGCTAGATGTGAGGAAAAGCACCTGGTCTTGAATTGGGAGAAATGTCATTTTATGGTCAAAGATGACATTGTACTTGGACACAGAGTATCTGAGGCAGGAATTGAAGTCAACAAAGCTAAGATTGAGGTGATGACAGGGCTACAGGCGCCAGACTCAGTAAAAGGAGTGAGGAGTTTTCTTGGGCATGCTGGATTTTACAGGAGGTTTATTAAAGACTTCAGCAAGATAGCTAGACCACTCACTGCACTTCTCTACAAAGATGTGAAGTTTGAGTTCACAGATCAGTGTCATGCTGCATTCAAAGAACAGAAACAGGCTTTGATTTTTGCTCCAATTGTACAACCTCCAGCCTGGGATCTGCCTTTCGAGGTGATGTGTGATTTTAGTGATTATGCAGTAGGAGCTGTACTTGGTCAGAAAAAGGATAAGAAGCTCCATGCCATCTACTATGCTAGTACAACTCTTGATGATGAGCAAAGGAATTATGCAACAACTGAGAAGGAGTTGCTAGCAGTTGTGTTTACATTTGAGAAGTTCCGCCCATATCTGATTGGCTCTAAAGTAGTTGTGCATACTGACCATTCTGCGCTTAAGTATCTGATGCAGAAGAAAAATGCTAAGCCAAGGCTGCTGAGATGGATTTTGTTGCTCCAAGAATTTGACATAGAGGTGAGAGATAAGAAAGGAGTGGAAAATGGTGTTGCTGACCATTTGTCACGGATCAGGATCGATGAGGACGTTCCTATAGATGATTTTCTACCAGAAGAGAACATCTATAAGGTTGAGAATGGATTTCAGGCAGTTTCTGCGAGTTCGCTTCCTTCTACACGGGTTGCAGGGCAAGTGTCGGTCGACATTCAGTTCATGTCGGTCGACACTCCATTCGAAATAGCGGACGATAATGGATCAAACCCGACATCGATTGGCCGATTGGGAACGATGTCGATCGATACCAACACTAGTGTCGGTCGACACCAGTCGCGGATGCAGGAAGATGTTCTGGATGACCAAGCTGACATGTTCATAGCTGCAATCGCCCAAGGTTCTCTCTCTACAAGACCTTAGTACGCCGATATAGCCAACAACCTTGCTGTAGAGGATGAGCCTGAAGTGTTTAAAGGGTATGCCAAGAAGAAATTCCTTAGGTAAGTCAGGCGCTATTATTGGGATGAACTCTACCTGTACAAGCAATGTTCTGATGGTATCTACAGACGTTGCATTGTAGAGTCTGAAGTTGATAGCGTGTTGTACCACTGCCATGGTTCGGAGTATGCATGATACTTTGCTACATTCAAGACAGTGTCAAAAGTTCTTCAAGCAGGCTTCTGGTGGCCTACGATGTTCAAGGATGCTCTGTTGTTTTTCTCACAGTGTGATGTGTGTTAGAGGAGCGGGAAGATAAGCAAGAGACATGAGATGCCACAAAATTCATCCTCGAGGTTGAAGTCTTTGACTGCTGGGGCATCGATTTCATGAGACCGTTTCCATCTACGTATGGGAACAAGTATATCTTGGTTGCTGTGGACTACATATCTAAGTGGGTTGAAGCGCTTGCTTGTCCAACCAATGACTCTTCGGTAGTTCTTAAGCTGTTTAAGACTATCATCTTCCCCAGATTTGGAGTGCCTAGGATTGTGATAAGTGATGTCGGTTCTCGTTTCATCAACAAGGTCTTCGAGAAGTTTCTTAAGAAGCATGGTGTTAATCATCGTGTGGCTACTCCATATCGCCCTCAGACTAGTGGACAAGTTGAGGTTTCAAACCGACAGATCAAGGAGATTCTGGAGAAGACAGTGGGAAAGACTAGGAAGGACTGGTCTGTTAAGCTGGATGACGCATTGTGGGCCTACAAGACTGCGTTCAAGATGCCACTTGGGACTACACCGTTTCATTTACTCTATGGGAAAGCTTGTCACCTTCCTATTGAGCTCGAGCACAAGGCTAGATGGGCTGTCAAACAAATGAACTTTGATCTCAAACCTGCAGCTGAGAGGCGTTTGATACAACTTAATGTTGGGATTATGTCCTGAAATCACATTGTACTTACTCTAACGATAGTTGTACGTCGAGATCAGACATGTTGTATGATACTGGGCGGTTGCAATGCTTTGCTAGAAGCCTCTTGCAGTCTGTAAGTTGTAGACTTACTGCCAGTATTATATGATCCTATAGGGTCACACACCTAAGCAATCTGGAAGCTTATATATGGGAATGATCATCATGGTGGTGATCAAGATGATGTGTATTGGATACACATCAATATTGATTAAAGAGAGGTGTGTCGATCGACACAGTTGGTGTATCGATCGACACATGGTCGATTCCGAAACTGAGGTTTCGGTTTATGACTTAGACTTTTTCGGTTAAACCCGAAAGAAGGTTTAGTCATAACAGGTCGTATATATAGGCTTATATGGTCGACCTGAACCCTAAGCCATTCAATTTTCTTGATTAGAAAAACAGAAACTCTCTCTATTCAATTCCCAGATCCGGCACTAGCATCCCGGCTTTTCAGGTTGTGTGCGTGTGGACTACGATAGAGGCGAGGCATCTGAATCGCTCCTGATCTCGTCTTACCTGATTCATCTTCCGCTGCCAGAACAAGGTAAACGCAAGATCCCTGATTCAATTACCTAAACCCTGAGATCCTAGGCTCGGAATTCAGACTTAGGGTTGCCTAATCGGATTAGGAATTACTAGGAATTCCATCAGTGGTATCAGAGCCTTAGGGTTTTATCATTGAATCAGCCTGTTTAGTAGAAATTGATGATTTAAATTCGTTCATAAGATAGTATGAATAAGAACAGGTTAGATCGATTCAGATCGAAAACGATTCTGTGTTTTTTGCAGAGTGTCGATCGATACACTAGGTGTGTCGGTCGACACAAAATAGCGAAATCGACAGAGTCGGCGGCTAGGGTTTTTCGCGAAGAAAAACAGAAAGCCTACTGTGTCGATCGACACAGGTTGAGTGTCGATCGACACAGAACAAATTCGGCGGCTAGGGTTTTTCGCGAAGAAAAACAGAAAGCCTGCTGTGTCGATCGACACAGGTTGAGTGTCGGTCGACACAGACCTTGCGATTGGTTAATCGGTTCAATTGGATTGGACCGGTTATCATGCTTGGTTAAGTCCGAACAGATCGTTTTGAATTGGATGAATTAGTTCAATTGGATTGAACTGATTATCCCAATTAATATAAACTGATTTGATCGATTGAGATCAGTTGGATCTGATAAGATGGTTCAATTGGATTGGACCGGTTATCAAAACTGTCTCCAGTTTAGGTCTATGTCGACCGTCACACATGGGTTGTGTTGATCGACATGACCGGTTTAATGAACCGGGTAAATTGGATTAACCGGTTATTAAAGTCAGGTTTTGTCTGGTGGTGTCGATCGACAGACATAGTCTGCGTCGATCGACACAGTGCTCGAAGTTCTGGTTATTGAAACTTGAATTTGCAGAAACCAAACTCGACTTGAACTTTGATCAAAGATTAGCTTCAATATGGTCAACTGTCAAGACTCATTTCGTTGTGTGAAGGTCTAGCCAGGAGCTTGGTGTCCACAATTACGTGAGTAAGGCATATAATAATGTTGATGGACTTGCAGTGCTTGACATCAACAATTACATGACCTAAGAGATTGATTTGCTGGCCTTTTAGATTTTAGTTTCCTCAACTAAATATCAAGTAACCTTGATGTCTTGCCCAATCTTGTCTACTATCAAGACTTATTTCGTTGATGGATAACCTTGGAGTCCTTGGTATTCATTACTACATGAGTAAGGCAGGTGATAATTGATAGACTTGCAGTGCGACTGTCAATGATCACAAGACTGAAGAGATTGGTTCACTTGACTGGGCCATCAGAAGTTCTGGGCCCAGAGACGTCAGAGTAGATAAGATATGAATTGTCTTATCTGCGACCAAGAGTTGTACTGGGTACAATTAGCAATGATTTGCTTACCTACATAACTAAATTTTGGGTGATGGCGAGTCGTCCACTCAGATTTTGGTGAAATATGGATCTTGGATCATTATATTCATAGAGGAAACATTGTTTGAATATAATGCGAGTTTTCTTATTAGATAAGATTTCTCATTTCATGGAATACATAACTAAATCTTTGTTTTATTGGATTTCAGCTTATGCCTAAAACTACTTTCTCATTGCGATCCGTCCTTGAGAAGGACAAGTTAAATGGATCAAATTTCCTGGATTGGTATCGGAATTTGAGAATAGTTCTCAAGCAGGAGAATAAGGACTATGTCCTTGAGAAAGCTCTCCCCAAAAGGCTTGGGACCAATGCCTCGCATGCAGTATATGATGCTTGGAATAAGAATTATATTGATGTGGTAGATGTGTGTGGTCTGAAGTTGGCTACCATGAACTCGGACTTGAAGAGTCAATACGAGAACGTGGAGTCGCCAATAGAGATGATCACCAGTCTGAAACTGATTTTTCAGGAACATGCACGAATTGAGAGATACCAGACGGTTAAATCTCTCATTGGGTGCAAGCTACCAAAGGATGCTCCAGTCAGTCCTCATGTCATTAAAATGATGGGTTTCATTGATAACCTGGGGAAACTGGATTGTCCTGTTAGCCTAGAGTTGACCACAAACATCATTCTGCAGTCACTGCCGTCAAGCTATGATAAGTTTATTAACAGCTATATCAAGAAAGGCTTGACGAAGAAGTTGACTGAACTGCATGACATGCTCAAGATAGCAGAGCAAAACATCATAAAGGGCAAGAAATTTGAGAAATTTGGTATAGACAAGGGTGGAGGCAAGGCCATTCAGATTTGGAATCGGGATAAGCCTGTGTCATCTTTTAAGCCCAAGTCAGGCCCATCTGATGTTGATAAATGCTGCTACTGTAAAGAGTTTGGGCATTGGAAGAGAAATTGCATTAAATTCTTAGAAGATTCACAAGAGATGGAAAAGATGTATGGGACTTCTTCTTCAGGCATTGTGTTATTACTTCAAGTTCTACGTGAGTATTGGATACTAGTTGTAGTACTGATATTTTTGAAATATGCAGGACCTACGCAACAGTAGAACATTGGAGAAAGGACAAGTGGAACTGCACGTCTAGAATGAAGCAATGGTTGCTGCATTAGCCGTATAAATTCTCCACTTGTAGGAGCCTTTCAAGCTTGGTTTTGGAAATTAAGTAATTGCCACCATGTACTTGCTATATGCAAAGATGCCTTTCATTTTCTTGTTGGAATTTGGATGTTTTTCATTCTGATAAAAGACAAGTTTTGTTCTTTAGATCTTAATGAAATATTCTATGGTAGCACCCCATTTAGAATGGGTTTTATATCTTAAACCAGCGGAAGTTTGAATATAACATAAATACTAAAAGTTTGAGTCTGATGACTCGAACCAGTCCTTCCTTGGCATAGTCATTTTGGCCATATAAGAGTGAAGTGGATTCAGAAGCTCCATGGTTATGGGCTTTTGGGCTCATTTGATTATAAATCATATGAGACATGAATTCTGCCTGCTGGGCCAAATGAATAAGGCTTATTTAGCAGAGCTAAAGAAAAGAGCCAGAGGCTCATTGGGCCTTGCTCATACTGGTATGTGGTCCGATGAGCATAAGTGCCAGAGGAAATCTTCAATACTTCATTTGCCTTATTGATGACTTCAGTAAGTATAGATGTGTTCTTTTGATGAGACACAAGTAGGAATCCTTTAAGGAGTTCCAAAATGAAGTATAGAACCGATTTGACAGAAGTATTGAGATCCTCGATTAGATCGCGGAGGAAAATACTTGAGTCAAGAATTGAGTGATAATCTAAATGAGTGTGAAGTCATATCACAGCTCTTTTCTCCTGAAAACCTAATTGGTGTTTCTAAGAGAACGAATCGGACCTCATTAGATATGCTCCGATTAATGATAAGTCACAGGAATCTTCCATTATCCCTTTTAAAATACGCTTTAAAAGGTCTGTGTTTGCGCAGAAAAGGGGTTTCAATCAGAATCAATTGAAAGACACCACATTGGATGTGGACTGGAAGTTTTTCAAGTATGTTGTTTCTGATCATTTGGGAATGATAGCTGACAAGCTTGAAACCCAAATCTGATAAGTTCTACCTCGCTGGTTGTCCTAGGGAAACCGAGGCTTATTACTTTTATAACCAATCCGAGAACAAAGTTTTGTTGTCCGGAACTGTGTCTTTTGAGAAAGATTATACTTTCCAATAAGAACAGTGGGAGTAAGAGTACACATCGAAGAAACTCGATGAACACAGGAGGCTGCTCAACTTGTAAAGAGAGAGCAGCGGTCAGATCTGCAAAGAGTTGTAGGACCTACACCTGTAGAGCCTGAAGTTCGCAGATCCAAATGGATCCGTCACTAACTCGAGAGTGATTTCTCGTAACCGATTGCCGTGATCTTTTGATCATTGAAAAGTGACGAACCTGCGAAATTCAAGAAGCGATGGTGAGCCCCAACTCCGAATATTGGCTTGGTATGCATGTTAGCTTCACCGATCCATTTCTGGATTGAAGCAAAACATCTTGGAGTTGGAATCCACGTTCTGATAAAACGGTCAAAAGTTTGACTTGATTAGGAACGAAAAGAAACCGTGCGTTTACTAGTAGACTAGTGGGAGCGTAGTTGCATTTCTCACACTGTATGTAGACGACATACTTATTCTCATAAACGACGTTCTGTCGCTCAAGTCTCATGAGACTTGGGTCGGAAGTCATTTTCATCAAAGGACATGGGAGAAGCCGCGTGAGTTCTTGGAATAAGGATCCATTGAGATGGATAGGGAAGGCTAATTGGATCATGTCAGAATCTTTATGTAGATAAGGCTTTGGACCGTTCCAATATGCATGATTCCAAGATTGGCTTCACACCAAAGGTCATATGGCAATAATCTTAGCAAGATGAAGTGTTTTTGAACACTGGCTGAGCTAGTATGTATGAGTGTGATTCCTTATGCTTCTGCAATAGAATCCATCATGAATGCCATAATTTACACTCATCCAGATGCACCTTACGCATTAAGAGTAGATACCAAGTTGTTCCGGTAGAATTCACTGAACAGTTGCCAGAAATATCCCAAGTGTTTGAGGAACACTAAGGATAGGTTCGTGGTGAACTAAGGAAGTGACGACCCAGTTGAGAGTAGTTAGACGGACAAAGACGATTTCCGGTTTCCACTTGGTTATGTCTTTTTGTCCAAATAACGGTACTATCTGTTGGAAGGGATCCAAGCAGAAAACCGTAGAATAGTGCTTTATCTGAATGGCGGTGTGGTTTGTTGGAATCGTTTCAAGCAAAAACACCGCAGTCTCTCCCACAACCTAAGCACGAGATTTATTCTGTTGCTGTAGGTATTAGATATCTGAAGAGATGATATTGATTCTAGTGGGAGTTACATTAGTTATGTTGTAATCTTTACATAGACATGCTATGGCAATGTTTGTGTAAGTTAAAACTGACATCAACATTATTTAATTATTGGATAATTAAATAATGATCCCAAAGTATTTTATGTTCATTTTATAGGTCATCAAGTTGATGACTTGATCATGAAACCCTATAAGTGAAAGATGACATAAAATTATGTTTGTCCCTAGTCGAGGTTGTTGAAGTGGGACACTAACAACCGCGAGAGAATAGCATGTGAGGTGACTGTTGGACTAAGTTTCATGGAGTCAATGATATGATTATCACAGTCAATCACATAGATATATGTTGGTGAACATATGATCGGACATGACCCGCTAATGAGAACTCCACGGGATAGATATATCAGTGTCATGGGAGGTTCTCATTACGACTATAGAGTATAGTCCTTAGACCTGAGTTCATCATGCTTTCTAGCATATGAATTGGTACGTTTTGACCTTGTCAAATGTCGGTCCGTAACTGGCGGCTATAACGGCATTGCTTAGGCGTATCATGAAGTATGTGTAGAAACATGGATGGAACAAGATGGGATTTGTCCCTCCCATATAACGGGAGATAAATGTCTCAGGGCCCATCGAAGATTTGATACTGAGAAAATGCATGGCCGTGCTCAAACGAGGTGATTGTCAGTCGTTTATTTTATCAGTATAGATCAGGAGTTCGATGAACATGATGTTGGCTATAATAAGGATGACACAGTCTCTTGCCTTATGCTATATCGAGATATAGAGACGAAGGGATTATAGGAATAGGTGATTCCAGTACAAGTGGGAGATTGTTGGGATTATGTCCTGAAATCACATTGTACTTACTCTAACGATAGTTGTACGTCGAGATCAGACATGTTGTATGATACTGGGTGGTTGCAATGCTTTGCTAGAAGCCTCTTGCAGTCTGTAAGTTGTAGACTTACTGCCAGTATTATATGATCCTATAGGGTCACACACCTAAGCAATCTGGAAGCTTATATATGGGAATGATCATCATGGTGGTGATCAAGATGATGTGTATTGGATACACATCAATATTGATTAAAGAGAGGTGTGTCGATCGACACAGTTGGTGTATCGATCGACACATGGTCGATTCCGAAACTGAGGTTTCGGTTTATGACTTAGACTTTTTCGGTTAAACCCGAAAGAAGGTTTAGTCATAACAGGTCGTATATATAGGCTCATATGATCGACCTGAACCCTAAGCCATTCAATTTCTTGATTAGAAAAACAGAAACTCTCTCTATTCAATTCCCAGATCCGGCACTAGCATCCCGACTTTCCAGGTTGTGTGCGTGTGGACTACGATAGAGGCGAGGCATCTGAATCGCTCCTGATCTCGTCTTACCTGATTCATCTTCCGCTGCCAGAACAAGGTAAACGCAAGATCCCTGATTCAATTACCTAAACCCTGAGATCCTAGGCTCGGAATTCAGACTTAGGGTTGCCTAATCGGATTAGGAATTACTAGGAATTCCATCACTTAATGAGTTAGATGAAATACGCCACCATGCCTATGAGAACTCAAAGCTGTACAAGGAGCGTATAAAGGCGTATCATGCTAAGAAGATCATCTCACGCAACTTCGAACCCAATGACCAGGTACTCCTCTATAACTCTCGCTTACAACTGTTTCCTGGCAAGTTGCGATATCGTTGGTCCGGACCATTCACCGTCAAGGAAGCTAGACCGCACGGAGCTATTATCTTGATGAATTCCAAAGGCGAGGAGTTCACAGTCAATGGGCAAAGGGTGAAACACTTATTGGGCGAAAGCCACAATCCCAGAAGGTGACGTTGTCCATCTGGCTGATCCACCCACTGCCTGATCGCAGTACAGTCAAGCTATTGACGTTAAACGAGCGCTGAGTGGGAGGCAACCCACTGTTGGGTATGTTTTCTTTTCTTTTTGGTTTTTGTTCTTGAGTCTTTTGATTTTTCTGGTTTTTGTGTGTTATAACCATGAAGAACAGGTTGCAGACAGCAGTGTCGACCGACGTTCCATGGTGTCGGTCGGCACTAAATTCGAAAACGCAGACAGAAAACGAGCACACTCGATTCGGAGCAGATAAATGTCGACCAAAGCCATGTAAGATTCCTGAATCTCGACATTAGCTGGGTGTCGGTCGACACTCACCACGCCTACAGGTAAGATTCCTGATTTTCCAAGTTTTCGGTTGACTTATACCTTGTTCTCCCGAACCCAAGCTGCGATTGCACTGGGGATAGTGCAGTTTAAGTGTGGGGGAGGTGATTATTGACATTGTGTTCTGTTTTCTTAGTGTCAGTCCTTGTTTTTCTTTGGTTTTCAAAATTGTTTTATTGAGTCAAAATTGGTATGAAACTGTGATTTTTCGAGGAAATTTTTCACTGGAACATGAACTAAGTGACCATTGGAAAGACTTGCAGTAGCTCTATGACTGTTAAAAAACCCAACACGTATCAACCTACCAAGGACACCCATATCTTATCAGGTATTCAGAGGATCCATCACTAACTTCACCTCTAATCCTGACTGAATTTTCTCACTTAGGGGCTTGGTATCTCTGGATCGGATTCCTCTGATGTGTTTGACACAGCCTATGATCTTGTCTAAGTATGGTTTCTGATTTTCCCCTCCCTTGAAAGTAACCAAAAAAGTGATTAAAATTGCGGATAAGCTAGTAGCTTTGAAGTGGTCACGGGAGTGGTAGAGACCCCTATTACCTCCTGTGCATCCATGGAAACATGTCCAAAGTTACACCCCGGATAAAAAGGGAAGAGCACTAATAGAAAAAATAAAATGATACCCAGTGGGGAAAAATCAGTTGCTACGGGATAAAGGGAAAAGAAAGGAACCAGAAACCGATAGTTTGGTGGTCAAGTACTGACTGAGTTGAGTCCATGTGTCCTCTGATCGATACTCCCTCTGTGAGACCGCACCTAATTGTATACAGATGTTAGTGTGGTGAACTTGAATGCTCTGTCTAGATTGTGGAGTTTACTTGGGACACTTGCTAAGTGTGGGGGAAGTACATTGTGGTCTTGATCTCTGTAGGAATGTTTTCAGTGGCGTACTAAGTGAATGTGAATGCGAATGTTCCTAGGACGAAATGAGTTTCTGAGTTTTCAAACCTCTTTCTCATTTCTATAGTTCTTTATTTGCTTGAGGGCAAGCAAGATCTAAGTGTGGGGGAGTTGATATATCATGGTTTTTCTAGGTTTTCAACCATGATATAATTGTATATATTGAGTCTTTAACCTGGTTTTTCGAGTCTATCGAGTCTTTTACAGGTAAGCTTGCGTTTGGAGAGAAGAGCGGAGTTTTGGGACGTTTCTGGTGATTTGTGCAACGAGCTGAAGTTGGTGTCTTGACCACGGTGTGATGTCGACCGACACTCACCTTAGTGTCGGTCGACACTGATGGCGATAGAGAAATAAAGACATCTTTTGAAAAATTGCAAAGTTACCCCAGAAGTTTCCCTAATTCTAATTTAGCCCCAAAACTTGTTTAGTGGTTTTTTATTAGGTTTTTGAGCAGAAACTCATATCTTGTTCTTTGTTCTTGCTTTTGTTCTGGAGATTGATAGATTTGAGTTGGGGCTGATTCTTGCTACTTGTAACCTTTGAGAGAAGGATTTCGAACCCATGTTTTTATCTATTCAGTCTTACTTTCTATTCATTCATGTGTTATTCATTTGATATCATGTCTAAGTAGTAACCTTAGTTAGATTTAGGGATTCTCGTAAGGATTTCATGCTTTGTTAGATCACTGATTGATTAGGATTCTAAATCTATCCGTTCATCACCTAGGGTTTAGATCTTAGATTGTTAATTCGGCACGAGAGTGTGAATTATAATCTGAAAGGACTTAGTTTGAGCAATTTGATTAGATGCAAAGAGATTTGGTCTAGAAAAATTGTGAACTTATGAACTTGCTAAAAATGCTTGTTTAGAACTTTAAGATTGCAAAGAGATTTGAATCATTAGGTTGCTAGACATAGATAACAGTTGCAGCGAGAGTTGAATTGTTTTACATTGTGATTCTAGTTCTTGAACCTGTGCTTAACCTGAATCATGATAGCTAAGTGTTTGGCATTGCTTGATTTCCTGAGAATACCCTGAGTCTAGCGTCTTTCTCTAATCGAAACACACCTTTACTCTCTTGCATTTCTTTCTACTTTCTCATCTGATTGATTTAGCTAAGTTTGAAGACATTTAGTCTATTGCGTGAATCTTGAGTCCTTGTGGATACGATACCCTCAATACTACAATAGCATAACTGTGCACTTGCAGTAGAATAGGGAATAATCTTGATCTATCAGTCAGGCCATCCAATCAAGATTAAGGCCATTTTCATCAAGGAGATCATTTCAGGCCAGAAGACTGTCATGACCACAAGACATACTAGGCCCACCCATTTAGCTCAGCCCAACAGGCGAATGGCCCATGCTCAAGACCAACATGGATCGTGAAGGATGTGCTAGACTACCGAGCCATTAACAACATCACCTTCAAGTACCGACATCCCATACCACTGCTCGATGACATGTTGGACAATATGCATGGCACCAAAGTCGTATCCAAAGTGGACCTGATAAGTGGAAATCATCAAGTGAGGATGAAAGAAGGAGACGAGTGGAAGACTGCCTTCAAGACAAGGCAAGGTCTATACGAATGGATACCAACGCTCCATCCACGTTCATGAGGCTCTTGAACCAGATCTTAAGGGCCTACATCATTAAGTTTGTTGTTGTTTATTTGATGACATTTAAATTTACAAAAAGTGTTTTTTAGACAACATAATCCACCTTGAGCAAATTTTGGGGGCTCTTCGTCAATAAAGTCTTTATGTTAACCTCAAAGTGCACCTTCTACAGTGATAAGCTTGTTTTCCTAGGCTTTTTTGTAAGTTCGCATGGACATGTCTGGAGCTTATACGTCCTAGCGAGCTTTTACCGGCATTTTGTCAAAAACTTCAGCACTGTAGCTTCCCATCTACTGTTTTGATCAAGGACATAGCCTTCAAATGAGGACCAGTTCAGAAGGATACATTCCTGAGACTTAAAGATTGTTTAACTGATGTTCATGTCTTAGTTTTTCATAACTTTGACAAAACTTTCGAGATTGAATGAGACACTTCAGGTTTAAGAATGGGATCCGTGCCTACTTAGGGAGGCAAATCCGTGGCCTACTTCAGTGAGAAACTCAATGGAGCCATCCTCAACTATCCGACCTACGAAAAGGAGTTGTATGAATTAGTCAGATCTTTGGAAACACTATCTATTGGCAAAGGAGTTCGTGATACACACCGACCATGAGAAGTTAAAGCATCTTAGGGGTCAGTTAAATCTCAAGAGATGGCATGCTAGATGGCTTGAGTTCGTAGAGACCTTCCCGTACATCATCAAGTACAAGAAGGGAAAATACAACATAGTGGTCGACGCTCTATCCAATAGATATGCATTGATATGTATGATGGAGGCCAAAGTAATGAGATTCGAGCATATCAAGGAGAACTATGAAGATGATCCGGACTTTGGTGAGATCTTCCAGGAATGGAGCATGGGAGCCAAAGGATTTTTCTATGTTCATGAGGGGTTTCTGTTTAGAGACAAGCGACTGTGCATTCACAAGGCTCAATGAGAGAGCTTCTGATCAGAGAGTCACAAGGAGAAGGACTTATGGGACATTTTGGTATTGACAAGACGTTGAGGGATCTAATTGATCATTTTTTGGCCTCGTTTGAAACGTGATAGAGAGATTCAACTCCAAGTGCATCACATGCCTTAGATACAAGTCCAGGTCACATCCGTTTGGTCTTTATATGCCTTTGACTATTCCTAACAAACCTTGGCTGGATCTATCTGTGGATTTCGTGTTAGGTTTACCAAAGATCAAGTACAAAGACTCTATTTTTGTGGTGGTTGACCGGTTCTCAAAGATGGCCCATTTCATTCCTTGTGCTAACACGAACGATGCCACTCAGACGACCAACCTGTTCTTCCAAGAAGTGGTGAAGTTACATGGTATTCCACGAACAATTTTATCAGACAGAGACACAAAGTTCATAAGTTATTTCTGAAGGACACTCTGGAGAAATCTCATGACCAACCTGATCTTTTCCACTACTTGTCATCCTCAGACGGACGACCAGACTGAGGTTGTCAACTGAACTCTATCAGCCCTTTTAAGGGCCACAATTGGTAAAAATTTGAGTAATTAGCTAAATTGCATTACATACATTGAATTTGCTTATAATAATGCTAACAACTTTGCTACTAAGATCTCGCCGTTTGAGATTGTTTATGGATTTAAGACAGAGATGCCCATAGATTTGAAGCCATTACCACCGTAGGAGTTTGCCAATCAAGACGGTGCCAGCAAGGCGGAGGTTATAAATGTTGGTTTTAGAGAATCAGATTGAGACAATTTGCAGAAAATAAAGAAAGAGTCGCCAAGAATGAGAGAAGAGTGAAATCCCTTAAAGCGTTAATCATACATTTTGTTCATGTTTACAATTTATAGGACAAACAAATAGGAGAGATGTTTAAACTAATTGGGATACAAACAAGAGTCACTAATAGACAAAGTAGCAGTCTCTGAACCGTGGCAGAGGCAGCTAGGACCATACTACCATGTGGTCATAAGTTTACAAACACGCTCCTGCCTTATCCTCTTGAACCACCAACAGTCTGACTATGGTACAGATTGTGCACATTGTTTATCTAGACAAAAACAAACACCTTATGAATATAATCAAGGTGTCCCTTAGTGCAATATGATAAATGCACTGATATTGCACATTGATATCTCATGATCAATACTCTCCCTCAAGATTAGACTTTGGAATCACCCTAAAGACTAGGCTTGGGATGATCATAGAAACACCTCATTAAAAACCTTGATGTAGAAAACCACTTGGGAAAAAACCATATCAAGGGAAAAGAGTATGTTGCTCATGGATCAGGAGAGTTCTAATCATGAGTAGGTAAGTCTACAAGTCCTACTTTTCTAAACGTGTGATTGCGAACCTTGAGACTTGCATCTTTGGTGAAGATGTCTGCTAGCTGGTCTTCACTTCTTGTGTAGCAAGGTAGAATGGTTCCATATTCAATATTCTCCTTGACCTTGTGACAATCAATCTCTATATGTTTGGTCCTCTCATGGAATACAGAGTTTGTGGCTATATGAATTGCAGCTTGATTGTCACAATGGAAGGTAATGTGACTTTATTTCTCAATGCCAAAGTATTTAAGGAGGGCCTTGAGCCAAGTTAACTCGGTTGTGAGCTTCCTCATAGCTCTATACTCAGCCTCAAAACTGGAACATGAGACCACTTTCTGCTTATTTGTCTTCCAAGTTCCCAAGTTACCTCCAATGAAGGTACAATAGCCGGTTGTAGACTTCCTATTAGTCCTACCACCAGCCCAATATGCGTCACAATATCCAACAATATCAGTACTGTCATTCTTACCCATCCAAATACCTTGTCTTGGAGAGCCTTTGAGGTATCTAAGGATCCTCTCTATCAAGCTCCAATGATAGATCGTCGGTGTTTGAAAGTATTGGCTTACTTGATTCACAACAAAACAGAGGTCTGGTCTTGAGAAAGGCTTTTGTGGATTGGATTCCTTCCTTATCATTTTCAGTAATGATCAGATCATCCACATATATCAATACCACCACAACTCCTGAAGAGCTTTGAAGAGTAAACAAGGTGTGATCAGATTGAGACTTCTTGAACCTATGATCCATGAGGGTGTGGTTTTGCTTCTGATACCACGCCTTGGTGACTGCTTCAAGCCATATATAGCTCTTCTTAGTCTCAACACTTCACCAGGTTTACAAAGATGCTCAAGGCCTAGTGTGGTGTCATAACGCTTTCTTCTTCTCCTTGATGAATAGTCTCCTTCTCATACATCTCCAAGTTTCCTTTATCTTGATTCTGAGGTAGACTTTCCTCTTGAGTTTGAATAAGTTCTTGAGTTATGTCCCTGGTTCTTCTTCTTGAACTTCCTTTTGACCTCATTGTGTTCTGGTTTCCTCTTGTCTTGACACCTTTGGAAGATCATTTCCCAAATAATCCAAGAGGAACTTCAAACTTGTGGCAAGGTAAGAAGGAGATCTGGAGAGGTCTTTTAATCCTTCCCAATTTCTTTTATCAAAATATTCTTGCCCTTCTATGAATTTGACATCCCTTGACACATAGGTGCGGTTGTTGTTCGGATCATAGCACTTATATCCCTTATGAGTTGTAAAATACCCAATGAACATGCATTTTATGCTCTTAGCTTCTAGCTTATTTCTTTGATCACCTGACACATGTACAACACATGCACACCCAAACACATGTAAGTGTTCAATAAAGGGTTGAGTTTTATTTAATACCTCAAATGGTGAGATGTCTTGAAGAACTTTGGTTGGAATTCTATTAAAGAGATAAGAAGCTGCTAAGACAGCATCTCCCAAAAATCTTTTAGGAACATTAGCATGAAACATCATGGACCTAGAAACTTCAATGAGATGTCGGTTCTTTCTCTCAACCACTCCATTTTGTTGAACAGCTTGTTTGGTGTAGAACTCCATGTTTGTTCAAATGAGCTTTGAGTCTTTGGCTTGTATACTCTCCTCCATTATCTGATCTAAACACTTTTATCTTGACATTAAACTGATGAGTAATGTAGTTTTGAAAGTTAACAAATGCTTGATAAACCCTATCGTTAGATGGAAGCAGTGTGACCCAATTGTATTTCGATTTCTCATCTATAAATGTCACAAAATACTTGTTCCTATCTCTAGAATGACAGGGTGAATTCCATGCATCATAATGCACTAGATCAAACAGTTTTCATAAATAGTAGTAGATTTAGGAAATAGAGTGGTGGGAATGTCCTGAAATCATACTTGTAATCACTCTAGAGATAGTTATGTTGTCGAGATTAGACATTCGTATAATGCTAGGTGATCATAATGCTTTGCTAGAAGCCACTTGTGATCTGTGAGTTATGAACTCATTGCTAGTATTATATGATCCTACAGGGTCATACACCTAAGCAATCTGGATGTACTTCATGTGGGAATGATCATTAATGTAATGATCAAATGTGTATTTGATACACATTAATATACGTGTTTTGAGGGTGTGTCGATCGACACAAGTGTTGTGTCGATCGATGCAAGGCGCAGATCGAAATATCGTTTCGGTTTAATGACTTAATTAATCTCGGTTGGTTCGGTGATTAATTAGGTTTCTCCCAGGTGTATATATATATGATATATCACGACCTGGAGAACAGTTTTTGCCTAATCGCAGCCACCTCTTAGAAACACAGGCATCCCGAAGAGATCCGATCTCCCGGCACTAGCATCCCGGCGGATTCCAGTTTGTGTGCGTGTGGATACCAGTAGAGGCGCAGCACTTGAGGCGCTGACAAATCTCGAATACCTAATCATCTTCCGCTGCATAACTTCCAGGTATATTCGAGATCTGATGTAGATTCAATGATATAATCATGAACCCTATATCCTAGGCTATGGAATTCAGACTTAGGATTGCCTAATTGGATTAGGAACTGCTAGAAATTCCTTCAGTGGTATCAGAGCCCTAGGGTTTAACCTATTGAATCTAACAGCAAACTTTTCGAATTAGATGAATTTGAATAGATTGTGCTTTGTTAAAAGAAATCGCGTTTAGGGTTCTTGTTAAGAAACGATTCTGTGATTTCGCATAGTGTCGATCGACACCAATCTGGCATTGATCGACACAGTATGGAAATCAGAATAAAATTTTAGGTTTCGATCTTAAAGATCGGAGTTCCTGATGCCCTAACGCGTCGATCGACACAGACCTTGCAAATGGTTTAATCGGTTCAATTGGATTGGACCGGTTATCGCGCTTGGTTAAAATGGCTAAATCGGTTCAATTGGATGAATCGGTTCAATTGGATTGGACCGGTTATCGCAATTGGTTTAAATCGGTTTGACGGGTTAATTGCGGTTTGATTGAATTGGGTTGATGTCGATCGACACAAGTGTTGTGTCGATCGATGCTGACCGGTTATCAAACCGGTTCAATTTGATTGACCGATTATCGCAATGATGTTGGTTTGGTATTGTCGATCGACACAAGGAGTTGCATCGCTCGACACACCATTCGGGATTTTGGTTATTGAACCAGAAATCGCATAAACCGAACCAAAGACTTAACCCGTTTCTTAGAGTAATTAAAACTTAATAAAATTAGTTGTTTTAATAAATTTCTAAGATACATATATGATGTGTATATTAGTTTAAACAGTTTCGTTCCTAAACTAAATATCAAGTAATCCTTGATGTCTTCCCGATCTTGTCAACTGTCAAGACTCGTTTCATTGTGCGATAGATTTGCAGTGCAAGGTGTCCACAATTACATGAGTAAGACATGAAGTAATCGTGTTGATAGGCTTGCGGGGCAAGGTATCAACATTTACATGACTTAAGAGATTGGTTTACTTGACTGGGCCATCAAAATCGTTTTGGGCCCAGAGACATCATGTGGATTTGACATGAGCTGTCAATCCACAACCAAGAGTTATATTGGATATAACTAGCAAAGTTGTTGCTTACCTAAATAGCTAAAATTTGGGTGATAGCCAGTGGCTCACTCAAGTTTAGTGAAGTATGGGTCTTGGATCATTATATTCATTTGAGGAAACATGGTTTAAATATAATGCGAGTTTTCTTAATAGTTAAGATTTCTCATTTATTGAACATCATAACTAAACCTCCCTTGATTTCAGCTATGTCTAGCGCAAACCATCATAACAATTTCTCCCTGCGATCCGTCCTTGAGAAGGACAAGTTAAATGGATCCAACTTTCTTGAATGGTATCGGAACTTGAGAATTGTTCTCAAACAGGAGAAAAAGTACTATGTCATTGAGAAATTTCTCCCTAAGAAGTACCGAGCCAATGCCTGGCAGTCAGATAAGGATGCTTGGGATAAGCATTCTAATGATGTGGTCGATGTGTGTTGTCTCATGTTGGCTACCATTTACTCAGATTTGCAGAAGCAATTAGAGAACGTGGAGTCGCCAATAGGGATGATCACTAACCTGAAAAGTATGTTTCAGGAGTCAGGCACGAACTCAGAGATACCAGACGGTTAAGTCTCTAATTGAGTGCAAGCTACCAAAGGACGGACCGGTTAGTCCTCATGTCATTAAGATGATGGGTTATATTGATAACCTGGGGAAAATGAATTGTCCCATTAGCCAAGAGTTGGATACTGACATCATTCTGCAGTCACTGCCGTCAAGCTATGATCATTTTGTAATGAACTACAATATGAATAACTTGACAAAGACATTGACTGAATTGCATGGGATGCTCAAAACTGCTGAACCTAACATCAAGAAGGACACCCTAAATGTCCTTATGGTACAAAAGGGTAAAATTTTTAAGAAACTTGGTAGGAACAAAGGTGATGGCAAGACAAGCTCGATTGTGAATCCAAGCGAGTCTGGCCATGCTCCTAAGGTTAAACCTGGTCCTTCTGAAGATGTTAAGTGCCATTATTGTAATGGTTATGGGCATTTGAAAAGAAACTGCAATAAATTCCTGGAAGATTATGAGAAGCTGAAGAAGACGTACGAGACTTCTTCTTAAGGTATTTATGTTATAGAAGTAAATGTTACTTCTTATGGTTCTACTTATTGGGTATTAGATACCAGCTGTGGTACTCATATTTTGTGAAAATATGTAGGGCCTAAGCAAAAGTAGGATTTTGGAGATAGGACAAGTGGACCTGTGCGTGGGAAATGGAGCAAGAGTTGCTGCATTAGCCGTAGGAACATTTCATTTGTTTTGCCTTCTGGCTTGGTTTTGAACTTAAGAACTGCTACTATGTACCTGCTATAAGCAGAAAGATTGCTTCTATTCCTTGTTTGGATATGGAAGGATATCAGTTTTCAAATTAAGAATAAGTGTTATTCATTTGATTACAATAATATATTTTATGGTAGCGGTCCATTAGAGAATGGACTTTATGTTCTAAAACAAAACTTGCCTATTTATAACATTAGTACCAAGAGATTCAAGTCAAATGACACGAATCAAATTTTTTCTCTGGCATTGTCGTTTGGGCCACATAAATGAGAAACAGATTCAGAAGCTCCATAGTGATGGGCTTTTGGGCTCATTTGATTATGAATCATGTGAACAATGCAAATCTTGTTCATTGGGTAAAATGACGAAGTCCCCTTTCAACAAAAAGGTAGTGTCGATCGACACAAATGGTGCGTCGATCGACACAGGTCGTGAGCGAACAAAATGAAAGGGCCAGTGAATTATTGGGCTTTATACATACGGATGTATATGTCCCGATGAGCACAAGTGCTAGAGAAAACTTTCAGTACTTCATTACCTTTACTGATATTTTCAGTAGGTATGGTTATGTCTATTTAATGAGACATAAATCAGAATCTTTTGAAAAGTTCAAAGAGTTCCAGAATGAAGTACAAAATCAACTTGGCAAAAGTATTAAAGCTCTACGATAAGATTGTGGAGGTGAATACTTAAGCTAAGAATTCAGTGATCATCCGAGAGATTGTGGAATTGTTTCACAACTCACTCCTCCTGAATTGGACTTTATTAGATATGGTTTGATCAATGATGAGTCACTCAGATCTTCCAATATGCTTCTAGGAATAAGCTCTAGAAACGTCTGCGTTTACACTAAATAGGGTTCCATCAAAATCAGTTAAAAAGACACCACATGAGATGTGGACTGAAAATGTTCCTAATATGTCTTTCATGAAGATTTGGGGTTGTGAGGCTTACATAAAACGTTTAATCTCTGATAAGTTCACACCCAAATCCGATAAGTGCTACTTCATTGGCTATCTTAACGAGACCAAGGCATGTTGCCTTTACAACCGGTCCGAGAACAAATTGTTTGTTACTCGGAACTATGTTTTCTTGAGAAAGATTTTCTTTCCAAGAAGAACAGTGGGAGTAAAGTACAACTTAAAGAAATTCGAGAATCACAGGAGACTGCTCAATTTGATGAGGAAGAGAAGCAGCTGGATCTACAAAGAGTTGTAGAACCTGCACCTGTGATGCCTAAAGTTTGCAAAGGATCTGGTGAATGTATATTCGATATACATTCAAACGGCGAGTTTCTGAGGTAGTGTCGATCGACACAAAGGTGTATCGATCGACACAGATCGCGAACCAAAGTATTGATTTTGGTTTATGAATTAATCAACTACGGTTTAAATTTTGGTTAATTAGGTCGTGGTAAAAGTCTATATATATGAGATATGTGCATGACTTTTACACAAACCTGAAGCTCGCAGATCCGAAAGGATCCGTCACGAACCCGAGAAATGTGGATTTCTCGTAACCAATTGCAATGATCTATTGATCATTGAAAGTGACGGGCCTGCGAATTTTGA
Source organism: Orychophragmus violaceus (assembly GCA_030180135.1). Classification (NCBI taxonomy): domain Eukaryota; kingdom Viridiplantae; phylum Streptophyta; class Magnoliopsida; order Brassicales; family Brassicaceae; genus Orychophragmus; species Orychophragmus violaceus. Next base: position 31,832,030 of record CM058233.1, read on the forward strand.
AGAAGCAATGATGAGCCCTGACTCCGAAAATGGTAATATTCTGATATACAAAGCTAGGTTGGTGGCAAAAGGTTTCAAGTAAATTCATGGTATTGACTATGATGAAACCTATTCCCCAGTCACTATGCTTAAGTCCATTCGGATTCTCCTAGCAGCCGCCGCTCATTATGATTATGAGGACGGGCAGATGGATGTGAAAACAGTTTTCCTGCAAAAACAACTTGAAGTTTTTCATTGATCCTAATGATGATAGGAAGGTATGCAAGCTTCATCGATCCATTCATGGATTGAAGCAAGCATCTCGGAGTTGAAATCTTTTTTTTGATGATACGGTCAAAAGTTTGACTTCATCAGAAACGAAGGGGAACTATGTGTTTACAAGATGACTAGTGGGAGCGTAGTTGCATTTCTAGTATTGTATGTTGATAACATACTGCTTCTCGGAAATGAAGTTCCATTGTTTCAGTCTGTTAAGACTTGACTCGAAAGTTGTTTTTCGATAAAAATTATGGGAGAAACCGTATACATTCTTGGAATAAGAATCTATAGAGATAGATTAGACAAGCTAATTGGATTGTGTCAAGATACTTATGGTGATAAGGTCTTGCACAGGTCAAGTATGCATGATTCCAAGAAGGGCTTCATGCCAATGAAACTTGCTATTACCCTTAGCAAGACGCAGTGTCCTTCGACGCGTGCTGAGCAAGAGAGAATGAGGGTCAGACTACTGCTAAAGGCATTAGATGTCTTAAGATGTGATCTTAATTTTAGTGGGAGTTGTTGTTGTTAATTTTAGTTATGATATGATGTTCATGTAAACATAATTTGATTATGTTAATGAAATCTGATTTCAGCATTATTTAATTATGGTTATTAAATAATAGTCCCAAAAGTAATTTATGGCATTTTATAGGTCATCAAGTATGTGACTTGATCATGAAACCCTATAAATGATAAATGGCATAAATTAAGTTGGTCCCTAGTCAAGGTTGTTAAAGTGGGACATTAACAACCGCGTGAGACTAGTATGTGAGGTGACTGATGACTAAGTTTCATGGAGTCATTAATAAGAGTATTAAGTCAATCACATAGATATGTGTTAAAGAACACAGGATCGGACATGACCCGCTGATGAGAACTCTACAGGATAGTTATATAAGTGTCATGAGAGTTTTCATTACGACTATAGAGTATAGTCCTTAGACCTGAGTTCATCATGTTTTCTTACATATGAATTGGTCCGCTTTAACTTTGTCAAACGTCAACCGTAACTGGTGATTATAAAGGCATTGATTGGGCGTATCATGAAGTGTGTAAAGGAACATGGATGGAACAAGATGGGATTTGTCCCTCCTATATGACAGGAGATAAATATCTCAGGGCCCACCGAAGATTTGATACTGAGAAATGTGTGGCCACACTCAAACGAGGTGATTGTCAATCGTTTGTCTTGTCAGTATAAATCGGAGTTTGATGAACATGATCTTGGCTTAATAAGGATGACACAGATCTTGCCTTATGCCAGATCGAGATACAGAGACGAAGGGATTATGGGAATAGATGATTTCACTAAAAGTGGGAGATTGTTGGGAATGTCCTGAAATCATACTTGTAATCACTCTAGAGATAGTTATGTTGTCGAGATTAGACATTCATATAAAGCTAGGTGATCATAATGCTTTTCTAGAAGCCACTTGTGATCTGTGAGTTATGAACTCATTGCTAGTATTATATGATCCTACATGGTCACACACCTAAGCAATCTGGATGTACTTCATGTGGGAATGATCATTAATGTAATGATCAAATGTGTATTTGATACACATTAATATCCGTCTTTTGAGGGTGTGTCGATCGACACAAGTGTTGTGTCGATCGATGCAAGGCGCAGATCGAAATATCGTTTCGGTTTAATGACTTAATTAATCTCGGTTGGTTTGGTGATTAATTAGGTTTCTCCCAGGTCTATATATATATATATATATATATATATCTGATATAGCACGACTGTAAGAGATTGGTTTCCTTGACTGGGCCATCGGGAGTCCCGGGCCTTGAGACATCTGGTGAATTTTGGCCTCGGGTCCAATTCACAACCGAGAGTTATATGAGATATAACTAGCTGTGTGTATGCTTACCAAGTAAAGCTAATTCCGGGTGACGGCCAGTGGCCCACTTTGGATTTAGCTGAACATGGGTCTCGGAATCATTGCATTCTTATGAGGTTAAATAAAGAAATTTTGAATGCAATGCGAGTTTTCTTATAAGTTGTTAAGATTGCTCTTTTATGAACTTAATAACTAAAACTCTATTTATCTCTAAATTTCAGCTATGACAAGCACAAACAATCAAAACACTTTCTCGATCCGGTATGTCCTTGAGATGGACAAACTGAACGGATCAAATTTCTTGACTTGGTCGCGGAACCTGAGGCTAGTTCTCAGGCATGAGAGAAAGGACTATGTCCTTGAGAAAGCTCTCCCCGAGAGGATCGGATCCAAGGCCAGTCATGCAGTATATAATGCTTGGAATAAGCATTATAATGATGCGGTAGATGTGCGTGGTCTGATATTGGGTACCATGGACTCAGAGTTGCGGAAGCAATATGAGAACATGGAGTCGCCAATAGAGATGATCAGCAGCCTGAAATTGAAATTTCAGGAGCAGGTAAGAGTGGAGAGATACCAGTTGGTTAAATCTCTCACTAGCTGCAAGCTACCGATTGATCATCCAGTAAGTCCTCATATCAGTAAAATGATGGGTTACATTGATAACCTGAGGAAACTGGATTATCCAGTTAGCCAAGAAATGGCAACTGATATCATTCTGCAGTCACTGCCGTCAAGCTATGATAAGTTCGTAAGGGACTATATCAAGAAAGGCTTAACGAAGACGTTGACTGAACTGCATGACATGCTCAAGACAGTTGAGCCAAACGTGAAGAGTACCCTGTACAATCTCATGAAGGAGAAGGGTAGGTTTACTAAACCTAAAGCTGACAAGGGTGAAGACAAAGTTGTCCAGATTTTTAATCATGGCAAGCGTGTGTCTTCTGAGCCCGAGTCAGATACCTCTTACGTTGGTAAGTGCTGCTACTGTAAAGAGACTGGGCATTGGAAGAGAGATTACATTAAATTCATGGAAGATTATGAGGAGTTGAAGTTGATATATGAGACTACTTCCTCAGGTATTCATGTTATTACTTCAAGTTATACCTTATAGGTATTGGATACTGGTTGTGGCACTGATATTTGTTATAATATGCAGAGCCTGAGCAACAGTAGAACGTTGAAGGAAGGGCAAGTGGAACTGCGTGTCTGGAAGGAGCTTGGGATGCTGCCTCAGCCATAGGGTTTTCACTTGTAGATGCCTTTGAGGCTTGGTTTTATTAAGTAATTGCTACAATGTACCTGCTTTAAGCAGAGTTGTCTTTCATTTTCTTGTAAGAATTTGAATGTTTTTCATATTGATAAAAGACTAGTTTGTTCTTTTGATCTTAATGAAATATTAATTGTAGCACCCTATTCAAGGAATGGGTTTTATGTCTTAAACCAAAGAGTGCCTAAATGTAACATAAATACCGCAATTGGTTTAAATCTGATGAGTTAAACCTGATTTTTCTTGGCATAAATGTTTTGGTCACATAGAGTAAGTCAGATTCAGAAACCCCATAGTTATGGACTTTTGGGCTCATTTGAATGGATATCTTATGAGACTTGAATTCTGCTTACTAGACCAAAAGACAAAGGGCCCATCTTAGCCGAGCTAGAGAAAGGCCCAAAGGCTTATTGGAGATTGGACATACTCATGTATGTGGTCCGATGAGCAGTAATGCCAGAGAAAATTTCCTGTACTTCATTGTCTCTACTGATTACTTCAGTGAGTGTGACTGTGTTCATTTGATGAGACACAAGTCGGAATTCTTTGACATGGTCGAAAGAGTTCCAGAATGAAGTATAGAATCTGAATGACAGAAGTATTAAGACTCTGGATTAGATCACGAGTGAGAATACTTAAGTCATTGATTGTGTGATCATCTGAATGAGTGTGAAGTCGTTTCACAGCTCAATTCTCCTGAAAACCTAGAGGTGTTTCTGTGAGAATGAATCAGATCTTATAAGAAATGATTAAATATGAGTCACACGAATCTTCCCTGATATTCTTTAAGAATAACGCTCTAAAATATCTAAGTTTACGCTGAAATAGTTCCACCAATATCAGTTGAAAGACACCACGTAAATGTGGATTGGAATCGATCCAAATTCGTCTTTACTGAGTATTTGTAATTGTGCTACTTCGCTGGTTGTCCTAGGGAAACCAAGGCTTGTTACTTTTACGTCCATTCTGTTTTCTAAGAGGGGAAGTAACTTTCCAAGAAGAACAGTGGGAGTAAAAGTATAACTCGAAGAAATTCGAGAAATACAGGAGGCTGCTCAACCTGTTGAGGGAGAGCAACGGATGGATTTACAGATTTCTGTAGAATCTGCACCTGTAAAGCCTGAAGTTCGCAGATCTGAATGAATCAGTTACTAATCCAAGAGTGATTTCTCATCATTAGTTGAATCAGATGATCATTGAAAGTTCGCATGATCTGATGATCATTGAAAGCGACGAATCTGCGAAATTCAAAGAAGCGAAAGTGAGCCCGGACTCCGAAAATTACACTATGTGTAAGTTAGCTTCATTGATCCATTCATGGATGGAAGCAAACATATCGGAGTTGGAATCTTCGTTCTGTTGAAGTAGTCAAGGTTTTGACTTGAACAGGAACGAAGCGGAACTGTGCGTTTACTAATAGATATGTGGGAGCAATACTGCATTTCTCATAGTGTATGTCGATGACATACTGATTCTCGAAAATAACGTTCCAATGCTGCAGTCGGTAAAGGACTGGCTTGGGAGTTGGTTTTGTGATTGACATGGGTAAAGCCACGTAGTTGGATTTTGGATCTAAAGATAAAGATCCAAAAGAGCTGGTAGGACAAAGTCAGGATTCTTAAATTGACAAAGTCCTACACGTAATCAGCAATCCAAGAAGGGCTTTATGCCAATGTCACATGGCAATTCATTAAGCAAGAAACAGTGTCCTGCGATATCTGCTGAGCTTGAATGCATGGATAGGATTCCATATGCGACGGCAATTGGATCTATCATGTATGCCATGACACATACTTGTTTTGATGTTGCTTTAATGCTAAGCAAGACAAGTAAAGACCAGTCAAATCCAGCAAAGAATCACTGGATTGCCGTAAAGAATATTCTGAAGTATTTGAGGAATACTAAGGATAAGTTCTTGGTTTACGGAGAAAGTGAGGTGCTACAAGTCGATAGAGTCTGAAAGGCAAGTTTCCAATAGACAAAGATAATTCCTGGTCACAGTCCGGCTATATATTGTGTCTACCTGGCGGTGCAAGGCACTGTTGCTGACTCCATGACTTAAGCTGAACATTTCGCAGCTTGAGAAGCGGCGAAAGAGGTTGTTTGGAAAGAAGAGATCATCACTGAACTTGATGTGATTCCCAGCATAGATGAAACTAGCTGCACATCATAGGTCCAAACACTTTGAGGATAGGTGTAACCTATTCCGTGAGATAAATGACAGAGGTGTTAAGTAGATAAGCAAGTTTCATCGAATGAGAACGTTGCTAATCTATTAACGAAGCCACTCCTTATGCCTAAGCACGAGTCGCGGACTGTAGCTGTAGGATGAGTGAAATTAAGATGTAGTCTTAATTTCAGTGGGAGTTTGTAAAGGGCTTTTCTAGTTGTTTTGAAAGGTTCATGTAAACATAATATTTTATGTTTATGAAATCTATGATTTCTGGATTATTTTAACTGTGATATAAAATAATCGTTCCAAAAATGATTCATGTCATTATATATGGGTCATCGAAGTACATGAGTTGACTTGATCCTGAAACCCCATATTTAACGATGTGACATAAATCATAGTGTCCATAGTCGAAGGTTGTTGAATTGGAACACCAACAACCACTTGAGACTAGATTGTGTTGAGACTTATGACCAAGTTTCGAGGGGTCATAGATGCGCGGCATCAAATTCGACACATAGGTATATGTAGGGGAACATATGACCGGACATGGCCCGCTGATGAGAAATCTACAAGATATTAATATCTGTGTCATAAGAGGTTCTCATATACGACTATAGAGTATAGTCCTTAGACCTGAGTTCGCATGCATGTGGCTGCACATGGAGTAATGCGCTTTGATCATTGTCTAACGCTGTTTCGTAACTGGGAGCTATACGGACCTTGGTTGGGTGTATTATGAATTGTGTGGTTCATAGTGATGGAACAAGATGGGATTTGTCCCTGCCGTTTAACGGAGGTAATATCTCTAGGCCAATCGGAGATTTGATAGCTGGTAAGAGAATGGCCATTCCCAAACGGACTTGCCCAAGTCGTTTGCATTGTCAGTATCAAATCTGGTCCGATAAACATGGTCTGGCTATATAAGGATGACACACATCTTGCCTTATGCCAGATCGAGATATTAAGACAAAAGGACTAGGGAATGTAGGATTCCAGTACAATCGGAAGATTGTTGGGAATGTCCTTTGTAGAATTCCAGTACAAGTGGGAGATTGTTGGGAATGTCCTGAAATCTACCGTACTATCTCTAGAAAGTATGATAAGTGTCGAGATCAGACATAAGTCATAAATACTGGGTGATCATGATGACTTGCTAGAGCCCGCTCATGATCTATAAGTTTAGGAATTATTACCAGTATTGTATGATCCCTAAGGGTCACACACCATAGCTAACGGGAAAGTTAAATGGAATAAATACGGTAAGATGCAGTGGCATTTACTGTATTGGATCAGAGAATTGGGCCAGACAAAATGCAGGCTTTTGCCTGATTTGTGTCTTGGGCCCAAATGATTAATGAGCCATTAGTCAAATGACTTGGGCCCATTAATGAGAGATTAAGGATTTGAAAAACCTAAGGGGATTAATGATCCCTGCGATTTTCTTCTCCCTAGTAGCCGCATTTTTCATCTCTCTCTCAAAACCTCTCTCTCTGATCATCCATCTCTTTGGTCTAGCAGCCGTCCCTTGCTTGTAAGAGTGTGGATACTTGAGGAGGAGCCGATTCTCATCAGCTCTAATCTGATCTTGTCATTACCACCAATCACTCCGCTGCAAAAGGTAAAGATCAGGTTGGTTTTATGATTCGTTTTGCAAGAACCTAGATCTGTTTAAGATTATGTGTTAGGTTGTAATTTGGGAATTGAACCTTGAAAAACACCATAATCCATCAGGTTTGCCCTTCTAGGGGTCTTTGAAGCAAAATACAAAGTAATTAAAACAAACTCTGGGACTCTAAGACAATTAAAAACGAAAACAGACTCTTATGGAAAGCTAGAACACACGCAAACAAAGAAAAGAGACGTTAAAGACATAAGAAAAATGAATGTATTCAAAGACTTACCTTAGCTTGCTCTTTTGACGGTTTAGGTGATGTTTTAGACCTTTGGGAGAATGGTAAACATGGTAAGCTCCTTTGCATTCTCTTTGTTTGCTAAATGGGCAGTGAACAGGCTTTGATTGATGCTTGGTCCATCTTGAATGTTGAATAGCTTGCTCTTGTTGCAATATGCTTGTTCTTGATCAGTAGCTTCTAAGATAGACTGGTGCAAATTGAGTAGATGTTCCACTACCTTGTTGAACTCCTCTCTTAGCACTCTTGTTCCTGATCTTGTCCTTGGTCCAGCTCTAACAAGTGGTACTTGTGGTTGCTCAAGTTCCATGACCTCATCATTCCCTCCCCCTTGGAAAGGTTCTGTCCTCAAAACTTCTTTTTCTTCACCTGCATTGTAATGAGACATATCAGTAACATCTCCTCTGGGTACAAGCTTGGAATTCCTCTGGTTTGGAAACCGTTCATGCCTCATGTGCAGCCACACCCAATCTCCTGGTTGACATATCACTTCCTTCCTGTGCTTATCAGCTTGTTGCTTGACTCGTTCAGCCTTCTTCTCCAAGTTCTGTTTAACCTTCTCATGAAGCTTTTTAACAAACTCAGCCTTGGTTATTGCTTCTGGGCTTGAATAGATAGCCTATGGCAGTGTAATAAGATCTAGAGGAGTAGTGGGTTTAAACCCATAGACAACTTCAAAAGGAGAATGGTTAGTAGCGGAGTGTGTAGCATGGTTATAAGCAAACTCAATGTATGGTAAGCAAGATAACCAAGTCTTTAAGTTCTTACCAACCGTGGCTCTCAATATGGTTGAGAGTGTGCGGTTCACTACTCTGTTTGGCCATCAGTTTGAGGATGATAAGTGGTTGAAAACAATAGCTTTGTTCCCAACTTCCTCCAAAGTGTCTTCCAAAAGTGGCTAAGGAAATTGGTATCACGGTAAGACACAATGGTTTTTGGTATCCCATGTAGCCTCACCACTTCTTTGAAGAACAAATCAGCTATTTGCACAGCATCATTGGTCTTGTTACATGGAACGAAGTGAGCCATCTTTGAGAACCTGTCCACAACTACAAAGATAGAATCCTTGTGGTTGATCTTTGGTAGCCATAAAACAAAATCCATAGAGATATCTACCCAAGGTGTATTAGGAGTATGCAATGGTAAGTATAAACCGTTTGGATGTTACCTGGATCTAGCCTTTAGGCAAGTGATTCATTTGGCACAATGCGTTTCCACATCTCTTCTCATGTGTGGCCAGAAGAAGTGCTCCTTAAGAACACTCAACGTTTTTTCCCTGCCAAAATGACCCATTAAACCATCTCCATGAGCTTCTTTGGTCAGTAGCTCTCTCATGGATCCTTGAGGAATGCATAGCCTCTTGTCCTTGAAGAGGAACCCATCCTGTTGATAGAATGCTCCAAAGGCTGCCTTGGTGGTTTCCTTGTAGACTTCTTGAAAGTCTGGATCAGCTTCATATACACCTTTGATGTGTTCAAATCCCATGATCTTAGCCTCCATTGTAGATATAAGAGTATGTCTCCTTGATAATGCATCAGATATAATGTTTTCTTTGCCTTTATTGTACTTGATCATGTATGGAAATGTCTCCACAAACTCCAACCACCTTGCGTGTCTCTTCTTGAGGTTGGTTTGGCCTCTTAGGTGCTTAAGAGTCTCATGGTCTGTATGGATCACAAAATCTTTAGATAGTAACTAGTGTTGCCAAGTTTCAAGTGTCCTTACCAACGCATAAAGCTCTTTGTCATAGATAGGGTAATTGAGTGTAGCACCACTGAGGTTTTCACTAAAGAAAGCTACTGGTCTTCCTCCTTGAGTTAGAACAGCTCATAATCCTGTTCCAGAAGCATCACATTCAATCTAAAATGGAATATCAAAGTTAGGAAGTACCAAAACAGGTGCATGGGTTAAACATTGCTTGAGCTTGTTGAAAGCTTCTTCTTGAGCTTGTCCCCACACAAAAGTTGTGTTCTCCTTGATCACTGAGGTTAATGGTGCTGAAATCTTTCACAAATCTCCTGTAGAAACTAGCCAGCCCATGGAAACTCCTCACATGACCGATTTTAGATGGTGTTGGCCACTCTTGGATGGCTTTGATCTTCTCCTCATCTACCTTTAGTCCTTGTGAACTCACAACAAATCCTAAAAACACCAATTGATCAGTGCAAAAGGTACATTTCTTTAAGTTTGCATATAAGCCTTCTAACCTAAGCATGTCTAGAACCTGTTCTAGATGTTGTATATGGTCAGACAAGCAATGGCTATATATCAATATGTCATCAAAGTAGACAACAACAAACTTACAGATGTACTACCTCAGGACATGATTCATGAGTCTCATGAAGGTAGTTGGAGCATTTGTAAGTCCAAATGGCATGACAAGCCATTCATAAAGCCCCTGCTTCGTTTCGAATGCTGTCTTCCATTCATCTCCTTACTTCATTCTCACTTGGTGATAACCACTCTTAAGTTCTATCTTTGAAAAGATAGTGGCCCCACTTAGCTCATCTAGCATGTCATCCAGTCTTGGTATGGGATGCCTATACTTGATTGTGATGTTGTTTATAGCCCTGCAATCAACCCACATTCTCAAAGTACCATCCTTCTTAGGCACCAACAAAACAGGCACGGCACATGGGATAAGATTCTCCCTGATGTACCCCTTTGACATGAGCTCCTGAACTTGTTTCTCCATCTCCTTAGCTTCTTCGGGGATAACTCTATAGGCTGGTTTGTTTGGTAGATGTGCTCCTGGTACCAAATCAATCTGATGCTCTATGCCCCTTAGAGGTGGAAGGCCTGAAGGTATGTCTTCTGGAAAAACATCCTTGTACTGATCCAAGAGAGTGTGTACTTCCTTTGGTAGCTCTTGATCCTCATTCCCTGAAAACAAGCTTTCTATAAAGATCATGAGTAGCACCTGCTCTTTATGATCTAAAGACTTCAGAACACTTATTTGAGAAATATACAAGCTTGTCTTACATGCCTTAGCTCCTTTGTCCATGGCTAGTTGCATGGTATGAACCTCCTGTGGTGTGAGAGGAGCAAGGTTGTGCTTCATGTTCTGATGAGTAAAGCTGTAGATGTTGGTACACCCATTGTGTATGGTCTCTTTGTCAAACTGCCATGGTCTTCCTAAGAGGATATGGCCTGCTTGCATTGGTATAACATCACACTTAACCTCATCTGTGTACTTGCCTATGTTGAATGGCACCAAGACTTGTTCATTGATCTTCAACTCAGTCTCATCATTCAGCCATTTGAGTCGGTATGGCCTTGGATGCTTGGTCTTCTTGAAACCTAGCTTATCAACAAGATACTTGCTAGCCACATTAGTACAAGAACCGCCATCAATTATCAAGATGCATACCTTTGATTCAATGCTACATCTTGTATGAAAGATGTTTTCCCTTTGAATGGTCTCTGGTTCAAACATAGCACGAAGTGATCTCCTGGTCACTAAGATCTCCCCAGTCTCTGGATAATCAATGACTTCTTCTTCAGATCCAGTATGTCCTTCCTCTTCCTCATCTTGTGACTCATACTCCCCATTGTCCCTTATAACCATTACCCTCTGGTTTGGACAGTCTCTTGCATAGTGCCCCTTGCCTTGACATTTGAAGCAGGTTATGTCACGGCTCCTTTGGGTCTTATTCTGCTCGGTTTGAGGTGTCTTGGATGAGCTTGGATAAGTCTTCTTGAACTTGTTGTCTATCTCCATAGACTTGCCTTTGTCAACACTCTTTGATGGCTGAGGATTCCAACTAGACTTGTTTCTGTTGGTGGCAGTAGTCTTTCTCTTGATATGTTGCTCTCCTTGTATGGCATGGTGCAACAACTCTTCCATGTTCTCATAGTTCTGCCTCTCCACTTTCCTTGCAATCCTATCCTGCAAACCATCTAGGAACTGAGCCATAAGTGTTTCTTCTGAGTCTTGATCCTCCAGACGGCTCTTGAGTGTTTCAAACTTTTCAAAATACTATTCTACAGACTTGTTTCCTTGTGATAGCTTCCTGAAATGTTTTTGCAAGTATCTGTAGTAATAAGCTGGAACATATCTCTCTTGAGATGGAACTTAATCTCATCCCAGTCATTGATCATCCCACGCCTAAGCCTTCTTCTTTCAGACACTTCTCTGTCCCACCAAGCCAATGCATTGTTTGTTAACTGAGCAACAGCTACAGTCACTTTCCTTGCTTTTGAATGTTGGTAGTAATCAAAGATGTAGTCCATCCTTCTTTCCCAATCAAGGTAGGCTTCTGGATTGACCTCTCCAGCAAAGGTAGGAGGCTTAAGCTTAAGGTCTTTGCCACAATTCCTATCCTCTTCTTGGTCTTTATCTCTGCTCTTGTATCTGACATGTCCTCTGTTCTGCTCCCTGTCCCTGCGTCTTTGATGTTGTCTTCTAGGCTGAGGGCCTGGTTCTGGATGTAAATCATCCTCCAGGTCAGGCATGTCTTCATCAGTTTCCTCCTAAACTCGTTGCCTCTGCTCTCTGTGGAGATTCCTGGTTGGATCTCTTGGTAATGGCCTCTGCTCAAGCTGATTTATCCGGTCACTGATTCCTCTCATGGCTTCCAACAGCTGAGCCATGGTGATCTGATCTTTGGGCAGCTTCTTCTCCCATGATCCTGTACCTGAAAGTTAACACAACAGTTCAAGGTATCAATAGGTTCTAAGCTTCTGTGTTTGAGAGCTAAAAACAATGTTATACAGGTTTTAAACCTCTAGACAAAGCAAATAAGATCCAAAATCGGTTTAGTAAAACTTTTAGGAAGATTAAAACGATTTTAGGAAGGTTATGAAAGTTTTTAGGAAGAACCGGTCCTATAGCTTTCAGAAACAAAAGGTTTTGGTTTAAAGTGGTTCACGGTTTTGATCAGACAATAAAATCTCTTTCTTCGGTTTAAATCAAGTGAAATTGGTTTAAGAAAGTAGCAAATCGGTGTAGGGTATTGGGACTTTTCGAAAATACCTTTAGGCGGCTGAAAACTTATTTGGAAAACTTCAGACTTTCCTTTTCTACTTGTTGCACACGTTTTGTATCAAGATATTTGGAAAACTAGCTTTTCAAAATAGGCAACAACACTTCTCCTAAGGTTTTTGTTAACCAAATCCGAGTCAAGCACACAAAACTTCTTCTCTTTTCTTTTGAAGTCTATAAAAACCACAATAAGAACAAACAACAAAACTTAAAAGAACTTGAAGCAAAACAACTTTTCTTTGATTTTTGGTTTAGGAAAACAAAACATAAGACTTTTCTTTTGGGTTTTGTGTTTATAAAGCAAAACAAAACAATTTTCTTTTTGGTTTTTGATGCAAGACTTAAAACAGAACTATCCAATGCAATATAATGTATGAATGCAAGGTAAAAGCAATTTTTATGGTGTTCTCTTTAAGGATGCAAACAAAACATAAGTAAGGCTAAGCAGAATGAACGAACAAACGGTTTTTATGAGTTTTTGGATGTAGTATGCAATGGAATCAAAAGCTATACTCTAGATGCAAAGAAAACCGAAAGGAAAATGAGTAGATACACCTGATCTAAGAACCTTTCGGCTCTGATACCAGATGACGCAGGCACAGATAGAGATGGATCCAAATAGAACCTTTCATGCTGGTTGTGTAACTCTCTCAACCTTAAATAGATGATGGATTCGAGATGGATTGATGATGGAGATGAAGCAGCTGATTGTGTAACACTCTATGCTTGATCTAATGAATGGAATGGAAGTGCAATGGATCGATGGTCACCACAAAGCCCTATGGGCAGAAGCTTTGATAAGACATACATAGCATTTGGACCAGCTACCCCATGATCATCCCGTTTTAAATCAGCAATCTCTTTGATCCAAGGTTTATACTCTTTTTCCCTTGCATGGTTTTGTCCCAATGGGTTTTCTATGCAAAGTTTTTAATGAGGTAATAAGCGGCCTATTTCATGAGAAAGAGAAAGACTACTCATTCTTTTTCTTTGCCTTATTTTCTTTTAATTTTGCAAGGGCCATTTAAGCCTTTTCTTGTTTCGAAAAACTTAAGTTATAGAGCTACCTTTTATGATTTTTAATTAATTAAGTCTTTTACTACATAAAACCTAGAAAGAGTTTCTCTTGTCTAAAGTGCTATCCGCCGGTTTCTTCAGAGCAAAGCGAGGTTCCCCTTTGTCCTTGAGAGATCATCTTGTCATTGTCTATATTCCATTGTCCACCCAGTGATCCGAGAAAAGAGTGTTCTTCGGCCAGTTGCAAAGCTTCCATCGTCCATCATCTGTCTGTGGATCTATGAAGAGAACGCCCATCGTCCGGCCTCTTGTTCCATCATCCATACCGTGTGTAAGACCTACCAAGGATATTACATCACGACCGGGTCAAAATATGCTATAGCCTTATGGCTCTAAAACAAATCCTGTCTACCCCCTTGTAATCACAATACCCCTCTTTCATTTAAGTGATTGTGCTTTGATGATTTTGCCCCTGGTTTTACCATACCCAATTTGATGGTTTAACAGAAATTTGGTTTACACTATTTTATTGGTTTAATAATTTTTTTTTAAAAAAAGCTGTATATCCATCTGTATTGGTTCGGGTTTGGAGGGGCTCTGGGTTCCGTACGATAACGGGCGACGAAAACGAAAAACGAAATCGTGTTTCCGTTTAGCTCCGTCATCGGCGCCGCCGCGTCTCCGACCACCATTCTCTGCCTCTGTCGTGACTCCGTCAACCCACCGGGTTCTGTGGTTCCCCCTCGATATGCATTCAGCTCCATTTGAACCGATTGGGATGGGACCTTTAGTGAAGCAGAATCACTCAGGAGCTCCCAGTTGATGGATTAAGTTTTGGTAGATTCAATAGATGAGTTGGTACATTGTTGTTTAGCCTTTGATTTTTGGTCGATTGGGACTACGAACTGAGTATAAATTCATTTGGGAGGTAGAATCATTGTTTATTGTTAGCAAATTAGAACCCAGAAATCGATTCAAATTTGTGTTCTTGTTGTAGTAGAACTGGGGACTGAAGGAATTTCTAGCAGTTCTAATCCAATTAGCAACCCTAGGTATAATTCCAAGCCTAGGATCCAGGGTCTAGGTATATTGAATCTACAGCAGATCTCGAATTACCTGGAGTTTAGCAGCGGAAGATGATCAAGTATTCGAGATTCTCAAGCGCCTCAAATGCTGCGACTCTACTGGTATCCACACGCACACAAACTGGAACAGACGGGATGCTAGTGCCGTTTAGAGATCGGATCTCTTAGAGGGTTTCAGTTTCTTTCTGGTGGCTGTGAATTAGGTCTGATCATCGTAAAAGTCGACCATATATCATATATATATTGACTTTTACCATGACCTGATTAACCAAGACTCAAACCGTGGTTACTTAAGTCATAAACCAAATTCTGCAATTTGGTTCGCGATCTGTGTCGATCGACACAACCTCAGAAACTTGTTATCGAATGCATATCATATATACATTCATTAGATCATTACACTAATGATCAACCCCATATTAAATATCCAGTTTGTTTAGGTGTGTGACCCTGTAGGATCATATAATACTAGCAATGAGTTCTAAACTCATAGATCATAAGTGGCTTCTAGCAAAGCGTTATGATTACCCAGTATCATACGAATGTCTAATCTCGACAACACAACTATCTCTAGAGTGATTACAAGTGTGATTTCAGGACATTCCCAACAATCTCCCACTTGTACTGGAATCATCTATTCCCATAATCCCTTCGTCTCCATATCTCGATCTGGCATAAGGCAAGATCTGTGTCATCCTTATTAAGCCAAGATCTTGTTCATCGAACTCCGATTTATACTGACAAGACAAACGACTGACAATCACCTCGTTTGAGTGTGGCCACACATTTCTCAGTATCAAATCTTTGATGGGCCCTGAGATATTTATCTCCTGTTATATAGGAGGGACAAATCCTTTTTTGTTCCATCCCTGTTCCTTCACACACTTCATGATACGCCAAATCAATGCCTTTATAGCCACCAATTACGGCTGACGTTTGACAAGGTTAAAGCGGACCAATTCATATGTAAGAAAACATGATGAACTCAGGTCTAAGGACTATACTCTATAGTCGTAATGAAAACTCTCATGACACTTATATAACTATCCCGTAGAGTTCTCATCAGTGGGTCATGTCCGATTCTGTGTTCTCCAACACATATCTATGTGATTGACTTTAATACTCTTATTAATGACTCCATGAAACTTAGTCATCAGTCACCTCACATACTAGTCTCACGCGGTTGTTAATGTCCCACTTTAACAACCTTGACCAGGGACGAACATAATTTATGTCATTTATCACTTATAGGGTTTCATGATCAAGTCACATACTTGATGACCTATAAAATGTCATAATTACTTTGGGATTATTATTTAATAACATAATTAAATAATACTGATGTCAGAATTCATTAACATAATCAAATTATGTTTGCACGAACATCATATCATAACTAAAATTAACAACAACAACTCCCACTAAAATTAAGATCACATCTTAAGACATCTAATGCCTGTAGCAGTTGTCTGAACCTCATTCGCTCTTGCTCAGCGTGTGTTGCAGGACACTGCGTCTTGCTAAGAGTATTGCCAAGTGTCATTGGCATGAAGCCCTTCTTGGAATCATGCATACTGGACCTGTGCAAGACCTCATCAATATAAGCATCTTGACACAATCCAATTAGCTTGTCCAATCTATCTCTATAGATTCTTATTCCAAGAATGTTTGCAGTTTCTCCCATATTTTTATAGAAAAACAACTTTCGAGTCAAGTCTTAACAGACTGAAACAATGGAATTTCATTTCCGAGAAGCAGTATGTTATCAACATACAATACTAGAAATGCAACTGCGTTCCCACTAGTCATCTTGTAAACACACGGTTCCTTTTCGTTCCTGATGAAGTCAAACCATTTGACTGCTTCATCAAAACGAAGATTCCAACTCCGAGATGCTTGCTTCAAAATTCACAGGCCCGTCACTTTTAATGATCAACGGATCACGGCAATTGATTACGAGAAATTTACATTTCTCGGGTTCGTGACGGATCCTATCGGATCTGCGAGCTTCAGGTTTGTGTAAAATTTGCGCATATATCTCATATATAGACTTTACCACGACTTAATTAACCAAGATTTAAACCGTAGTTAATTAAGTCATAAACCAAAATCAATATTTTGGTTCGCGATCTGTGTCGATCGATACACCTTTGTGTCGATCGACACTTCCTCAGAAACTCGCCATTTGAATGTATATCGAGTATACATTCACCAGATCCTTTGCAAACTTCAGGCACCACAGGTGCAGGTTCTACAACTCTTTGTAGATCCAACTGCTGTTCTTCCTCATCAGGTTGAGCAGCCTCCTGTGATTTTTGAATTTCTTCGATTTATACTTTTACTTCCACTGTTCTTCCTGGAAAGAAAATCTTTCTCAAGAAAAACACAGTTCCGAGCAACAAACATTTTGTTCTCGGACCGGTTGTAAAAGTAACATGCCTTGGTCTCCTTAGGATAACCAATGAAGTAGCACTCATCGGATTTGGGTGCGAGCTTATCAGAGATTAAAAAACGTTTTACATAAGCCTCACAACCCCAAATCTTCATGAAAGACAAATTAGGAACATTTTCAGTCCACATCTCATGTGGTGTCTTTGCAACTAATTTTATGGAACCCTATTTAGTGTAAACGCAGACGTTTCTAGAGCGTATTCTTTGAAGGATAATGGAAGATCTAAGTGACTCATCATTGATCGAACCATATCTAATAAAGTCCGATTCAGGAAGAGTGAATTGTGAAACAATTTCACAATCTCTCAGATAATCACTAAATTCTTGACTTAAGTATTCACCTCTATGATCTCATCGTAGAGTTTTAATACTTTTGCCAAATTGATTATGTACTTCATTCTGGAATTCTTTGAACTTTTCAAAAGATTCCGACTTATGTCTCATTAATAAGACATAACCGTACCTACTGAAAACATCAGTAAAGGTAATGAAGTACAGAAAGTTTTCCTCTAGCACTAGCGCTCATCGGGTCATACACATCCGTATGTATAAAGCCCAATAAGCCTCTGGCCCTTTCATTTTATTCGTTCGTTCGCAACCTGTGTCGATCGTTGCATACATGCATCGATCGACACTACCTTTGTTGAAAGGGGCCTTTGTCGTTCTTCCAATAAACAAGGTTCGCATTTCTCACATGATTCATAATCAAATGAGCCCAAAAGTCCATCACTATGGAGCTTCTGAATCCGTTCTCATTTATGTGTCCCAAACGACAATGCCAGAGAAAAGTTTGATTCGTATCATTTGATTTGAATCTCTTGGTACTAATGTTATAGTTAGGCATGTTTTGGTTTAGAACATAAAGTCCATTCTCTAATGGATTGCTACTATAAAACATATCATTGTAATAAAATGAATAACACTTATTCTCAATTTGAAAACTGATATCCTTCCATACCCAAACAAGGAATACAAATAATATTTCTGTTTAAAGCAGGTACATAGTAGCAGTTCTTAATTTCTAAAACTATGCCAGAAGGTAAAGACAAATAAATGTTCCTACGGCCAATACAACAACTCTTGCTCCATTTCCACGCGCATGTCCACTTGTCCTTTCTCCATAGTCCTACTGTTGCTCATGCCCTGCATATTTTCACAAAATATGAGCACCACAACCGGTATCCAATACCTAATAAGTAGAACCATAAGAAGTAACATTTACTTCTATAACATAAATACATGAAGAAGAAGTCTCGTACGTCTTCTTCAGCTTCTCATAATCTTCCAGGAATTTCTTGCAATTTCTTTTCAAATGCCCATATCCATTACAATAATGGCACTTATCATCTTTAGAAGGACCAGGCTTAACCTTAGGAGCATGGTTAGACTCGCTTGGATTCACAATCGAGCTCGTCTTGCCATCACCTTTGGTCTTACCAAGTTTCTTAAACTTATTACCCTTTTGTACCATGAGGACATTTGGGGTGTCCTTCTTGATGTTGGGTTCAGCAGTTATTTGCATCCCATGCAAGTTCATAACAAAATGATCATAGCTTGATGGCAGTGACTGCAGAATGATGTCAGTGGCCAACTCTTGGCTAATGGGACAATCCAGTTTCCCCAGGTTATCAATATAACCCATCATCTTAATGACATGAGGACTAACTGGTTCGTCCTTTGGTAGCTTGCACTCAATTAGAGACTTAACCGTCTGGTATCTCTGAGTTCGTGCCTGCTCCTGAAACATGCTTTTCAGGCTAGTGATCATCTCTATTGGCGACTCCACGTACTCATATTGCTTCTGCATGTCCGAGTTCATGGTAGCCAACATGAGACAACACACATCGACTACATCATTAGAATTCTTATCCCAAGCATCCTTATCTAACTGCCAGGCATTTTCTCGGTACTTCTTCGGGAGAACTTTCTCAAGGACATAGTCCTTTTTTCTCCTGTTTGAGAACAATTCTCAAGTTCTGATACCATTCAAGAAAGTTGGATCCATTTAACTTGTCCTTCTCAAGGACGGATCGCAGGGAGAAATTGTTATGATGGTTGGTGCTAGTCATAGCTGAAAACAAAAGAGGTTTAAGTTATGATGTTTAAGAAATGAGAAATCTTAACTATTAAGAAAACTCGCATTATATTCAAACAATGTTTCCTCAAATGAATATAATGATCCAAGATCCATACTTCACTAAACTTGAGTGAGCCACTGGCTATCACCCAAATTTTAGCTATCTAGGTAAGCAACAACTTTGCTAGTTATATCCAATATAACTCTTGGTTGTGGATTGACATCTCATGTCCAATCCACCTGATGTCTCTGAGCCCAAAACGATTTTGATGGCCCAGTCAAGTAAACCAATCTTTTAAGTCATGTAATTGCTGATGTCTTGCACTGCAAAAATATCAACACGATTACCTACTGCCTTACTCATGTAATTTCGGACACCTCGCACTGCAAGTCTATCGCACAATCAAAAGAGTCTTGACAGTTGACAAGATTGGAAAGACATCTAAATATACTTGATATTTAGCTGAGGAACGGAATTTTAATCTTGAATACATATCATATATGTACCCAAGAAGATTTATAGTTTATCAAAACATCTAGTTCGGTTAAGTTTTAATTAAACTAAGAGCAAAGGAATAAATTTGGTTTAGTCCTGCAAATTTCAGGTTTAACAACCAGATTTGCGAGTAGTGTGTCGATCGACATCAACCATTGGTGTCGATCGACACGACCCTACTTAAACCCGACTTCAATAACCGGTCATACCGGAATCGAAACGGTCCGGTTATTGGTCCATGTCGATTGACACAACTACTTGTGTCGGTCGTCATGACCTAACAAAAACCAAAATTAGGTTAACCGGTTCAATCTAATTGAACCGGGTCGATAACCGGTCAATCCAATTGAACCGGAATCAACCAGTTAAACCGGTTTTAAACCAATCTAGATAACCAGTCCAATCCAATTGAACCGGTTCATCTAATTGAACCGATTTAACCATCTTAACCATGCGATATAACTGGTTCAATCCAATCGCATGGTTTGTGTTGATCGAAACAGTGGGATATTCAGGAATCTTCGATCCGAGGATCAAAAACCTAATATTTTAATTAGGGTTTCCACGGCGTGTCGATCGACACCGGATTGGTGTCGATCCACACAGTGCGAAACCCTTGAATCGTTTTTCCTAAAATCGATTCTAGCATGCTTTTATATTCATCTTATGAATCCGATTTTAACCATTAAAATACTTAAACATGCATCCAGATTCAAGAACAGAAACCCTAAGGCCCTGATACCACTGAAGGAATTTCTAGCAGTTCTAATCCAATTAGCAACCCTAGGTATAATTCCAAGCCTAGGATCCAGGGTCTAGGTATATTGAATCTACAGCAAATCTCGAATTACCTGGAGTTTAGCAGCGGAAGATGATCAAGTATTTGAGATTCTCAAGCGCCTCAAATGCTGCGCCTCTATTTGTATCCACACGCACACAAACTGGAACGGACGGGATGCTAGTGCCGTTTAGAGATCGGATCTCTCAGAGGGTTTCAGTTTCTTTCTGGTGGCTGTGAATTAAGTTTGATCATCGTAAAAGTCGACCATATATCATATATATATTGACTTTTACCATGACCTGATTAACCAAGACTCAAACCGTGGTTAATTAAGTCATAAACAAAATTCTGCAATTTGGTTCGCGATCTGTGTGGATCGACACACTTTCTGTGTCGATCGACACAACCTCAGAAACTTGTTATCGAATGCATATCATATATACATTCATTAGATCATTACACTAATGATCAACCCCATATTAAATATCCAGTTTGTTTAGGTGTGTGACCCTGTAGGATTATATAATACTAGCAATGAGTTCTAAACTCATAGATCCTAAGTGGATTCTAGCAAAGCGTTATGATTACCCAGTATCATACGAATGTCTAATCTCGACAACACAACTATCTCTAGAGTGATTACAAGTGTGATTTCAGGACATTCCCAACAGGGACAACTAGTGTAATTGATGTACGTTATATGACCAGTAAAACTGGTATAAATGGTATAACTGGTATAGCTGGTATAACTGGTACAACTAGTGAAACTGGCATAACTAGTACAACTAGTATAACTGGTACAACTGGTATTTCTGAAAATCGTTATGTATAACTAGTATAACTGGTGTAACTAGTATAACTGAGGACAACTTGTGTAAAACTGAGAACAAACTGTGTATAACTACAAATATATACTGAGTTTTTTGCTTTTTTTTTTGGCAGGATAGAATGAGCGACAAAGTGTGCATCCATTATAAATGTCAGGGGCGCATGTGTAGCCTAGTTTTTAAAGAGGAGATAACTCTGGAGATGATAGTAGCTAGGCTTTACAAGAAGCATGCGTTAGATGAGAATAAGGTTAGATTGGAATTGAGTTACATTCCTATGGTGGTTGGCTGTGAAGAACATTTGAGTATTTATGATGATGAAGATCTTTGTGGTTATCTAATGATCGTTGATAAAGAGAACCGTAGAAGTATTTTGTGTGTGAAAGTCTTGACTAGACCGGAGCTGCCCTGGCAAAAGTCGAGAGTGGGGAAAATCTCTGCTGGTTTGAACTATGAGCATGATGAAATCGGAGAAGTAGGACCTAATGCCTTGACATTGTTTGTTGAAAACGAAGAAATAGGAGCTAATGTTGTGCTATTGTTTGTTGAAAATGGTCAAGCAAGTCAAGAAGAGCAAGTGAGAGAGGATGAGGGTGATAAATTGGAGGATAACGTTACGGATACGTCGGGTATGAGTGATGAATATCGTGAGGTACCACCCGTTGTTGAAGGTAGTCATTTTGTAGCGCCATGGGAAGACGGTTTTGGGGTGAGTGTGCATCAAGAATTCCGAGATAAGAAGGCCATTATAGAGTTGGTAGAGAGTTCGGCATTTAGAAACTCTTTTGATTATGTTATAAAACATTCTGATAGAACACGGTGGGTGGTTAAATGTTCTATTGAGAGATGTAAATGGGGTCTACGAGCATCAAGGATTAAGAACTCAGATATGTTCTCTATTAGAACATACACGAAGATGCACACATGCAATTGTGCCGATCAAACTGTACGCGCTGATTGTATGAGAGGCTAATCACAACTAGTTGCATTGTATTTGAGTGAGGAATATCCTGGGAACTTCGAAACTCCAAAGCCTAGAACCATCATGGATCTAGTTAGGTGAAAATATGGCGTAGACATATCATACTCGACGGCGTTAAGAGGGAAAATTCAAGCAGTTTGTGATTTGCGTGATAGTCCGAAAGATAGCTACAAGATGTTGTATCGTTATCTGTACGTGTGATAGGCTCTAAGTTTTAATCCTATTCTAACTTCAAGAGGAACCGCCATCTTCTTCTCTCCAATCGGACTCTCTGGTTCCACTACAACACTGAAACTCTGTCCATCACTGGTGGATTTCTGCAGCTTATCCATCTTGAACTGCAAAGGCTTGTCTCCCAGCTGGAGATCAATCAGTCCACGTCTCACATCAATAACTGCTCCAGCAGTGGCTAAGAATGATCTACCAAGTAGCAGAGGATCATCAGGCTCAATATCATACTTCAGCACCACAAAATCTGTTGGAATCAAGTAGTTCCCAACTCTGACTTGAACGTCCGCAAGAACTCCTTCTGGATACCTCTTTGATCGATCAGCTAGGATAAGAGAGATCCTAGTAGGCTGGAAATCCATCAGTCCTAATATCACAGCCACAGAGTATGGCATGAGATTCACACAAGATCCTAAATCACACAGAGAACGCTTGAATTTGTCCTTAGAGATGGAACAGTCTAGCACAAAGGCTCCTGGGTCTGGTATCTTCTCTGTGATTTGAATCAGCTTCTTTTCCATCACTTTCATGCAGTTAGCCACTTCTAGCTCCTGTTTAGACAGTTTAAGAACCTTATGATATGGCACAGAGGGCTTATATACTCGTTCTAGGACTGTTGCAGGTTTCTGGTCCCGTCTGGAATCTGTGTCGACCGATGCACGATGTGTGTCGATCGACACAAGGCGATTTCGAGCAAATTCATCAGACGTATCAGAACTGTGTCGATCGATGCAGGAGTTATGTTGATCGATGCTTGTCTCAGATAGACAGAATTCATCAAGAAAATCCGCGATGATACTCTCTTCTTCTCCTAGCAAGTCAATCTCATCTCCTGTGATCACAACATTGACGTATTTCCTCTGTTCAGCTTTCCCAGCTTCATTTTGCCTTTGTATTGCTCCAGCTGTCTGTTGAACTTGGACATCTAGCTTCTTCACATGTGTGCTCAAAGATTCAAACTTCCCATTCAGATTTTCATACAACGCATCTATCATGGAGTTGAAGGACACAGTGACCTGTTGTTGTCCCTCAAGAAACTGCTCCATCATGGTTTCCAATATGCTCTTATATGTAGGTGCAGGCGGTGCTTGGTAAGAAGAAACACCGTAGTTCCTTGAGAAGGAGTTACTCTGTTGCTGAAAGGGTTTCTGAAAATCAGATTCCTGATTGTAGAATCCAGTCCCTCCAACGTAGTTGATAGCTTCTTGCGCATACTTTCCAAGTATAAGACTATGCAGAGAGTCAACTTTGTTCTTCAGCCCAGCTATCTGCGAGCTGTCAATCTCTGAGCTGAAAAAAACATTATGATACATCATCCTTACGGATCTCTTAGTCTTTTTATGCTTCCTCGAAAGGTGTCGATCGATGCAATGCGAAAAGGTGTGACGATCGACACACAGGACCGTGTCGATCGATGCAGAGCGATTACAGGCGTACCAGAAATGCTAAGAAAAAGAAAAAAAAATAGTAACCAAAAACAAAAACGAAAAACCTAGTCTAAACCCTAAGTTCAAATCTATCGAAGACTCAAAAGAGTCCCCGGCAACGGCGCCAAAAACTTGATAGGCTCTAAGTTTTAATCCTATTCTAACTGCAAGTGCACAATTATGCTATTGTAGTATTTAGGGTATCGAATCCACAGGGACTCTAGACTCTTGCGATAGATTATAGAATTTCAGGTTAAGCTAGGTAGAAGCGGTAGAAAGCAGTAAATCAAAATAGAAAGCAAGTAAACGGTTTGTAAATCAGAAGGCGAAGCCGTCAGGTCAAGGGAGTTCTTAGGAAATCAGGACCACAAGCAATCAATCAATCGGGATCTAATTAAGAACTGTTCTAGAACTGGAATCACAGAAGTATAAGAAGCCAACTTTTGTTGCGAATCCTATCTATGTCTAACAACCTAGCAAGCCAACTTTCGTTGCGAATTATAGAGTTCTAAACAAGCATTAATCTCAAGTTCTTTTGTTCACAATTCCTCTAAACCAAATTTCTTTGCGAGTAGATCAAATTGATCATCTAGGTTCTTTCTAGCTAATTAACCAACTTTCGTTGTGGAAATCAACCTAACATCATAAATCTGGATAGCTACTTCAGATTAATCATTAAGAACAACCCTAGATGAAGAACTAACATATATGAATCCCTACAGATCGATTAACCTATAATTCCATGAAATTCCTTGTGAGAATCCCTAAACCTAACTGGTAAACTACTCAGACATGATCATCGAAACAGAAGACATCATGAATAGAAAACCAAATAGCATATAATAAAATAAAGAACTGGGGTTCGAAATCCTCTCTCTTTCAAGAATAAGATCAGCCCCTAACTCTCTCTGAATGTAAAATAAAGCGTAAGTAAAGCGTCGTCTAAACAAGTGGCTAAAAACCCTAATATATAGTCTAAAACACTTCTGGGGCCTTTTTGCAAATCTGGGAAGTTTCTGGGCAAAAACTGTAATTTCTGGATTTTTGTGCGCAGAACCGTGGAATCACCTTGCATAGACCGATGCACATACTGCATCGACCGATGCAGGGCGATTTCGCAGCCAGTGAACTCTGTGAAACCTCTAAACAGTGCAGAAATGCTCCCAATGCTCCCAGAACGTCCAATTAGGCTCCAAATGTCCTTTAACCTGTTAAACACCTGAAAAGACTCCAAAACATACAAAAAGACTCGATAATAAAGACATATATCATGGTCGAAAGTCCTAAAATCCATGGTATATCAACGTGTTAGAAGAGGTCAATCCTGGAACGGAAACTGCTGTGGAAGTGGATGAGGATAAAAAATTCAAGTATATATTCATAGCTTTGGGAGTTAGCATTGAAGGGTTTGCATGCATGGGGAAAGTGATAATTGTTGACGCAACTTTCCTCATGACCGGATATGGTGGTGTACTAGTTTTCGCCGTGGCTTAGGATCCTAATCGTCACATATATCCCATAGCGTTCGGTGTTCTCGACGGTGATAATATAAGTAGTTGGACATGGTTTTTCGAGATGTTGAAAAGCGTTGTAGGCGACTCGTCTGAATTGGTATTTGTGAGTGATAGAAATGCAAGCCTCATCAACGCAATAGCAAACGTGTTTCCACAAGCTCATCATGGGTATTGTTTATGGCATTTGGCCCAAAACGTGAAAGGATATGCTGGGAATGCAAACAAAGCCGTAGTCTCTGACAGGTTCCAGGAGATAGGTTGGTCTCACACACAGGCTGAGTTCTACAGTCGTTACGAGATATTTAATAGGAGATATCCTTCTGCGGCGACGTATGTGGAGGAAACTACCGTCAAGGAAAAATGGGCAAGATGTTTTTCTCCAGAGAAACGATACAACTTGGACACGAGAAACTCTGTGGAATGTCTGAACAAGACTTTTCTTGAGGCGAGGAGGTACTCCTTAATACCACTGCTTGATACTATCATTCGCAAATTTTCAGATTGGTTTAACAAGCATAGGAAAGAGGCCGTGTCTGGACATTCTGATGACAATCTCGTGCCTTTGGTCCAGAACTTTGTGCATGATAATTGGAAACTTGCTAAGACATTAGGTGTGAGGGAGGTAAACACTTTTGAGCTCGAGTACGAAGTCGATGATATTGATGGAAAGGTTTATTTGGTGAACTTGGAAACGAAAAGTTGCTCATGTGGTTTCTTCAATATTCAGCAGTACACTTGTCTCAATGCCCTAGCAGCATACAAATCATACAAAAAAGTGATAGAGGTCGTGCAAGTGATACCAGAATACCACTCCTTGATTTGTGTTTGAAATATTATTTAACGGATATGTGGGCATTGGCTTATTATAGGTCCATCTATGCTGTCCCTGATATGTCTGCATGGAACGTCACGGATTACATCAAAGAGATGCAAATCCTACCTCCGGATTACAAGATAACGAGGGGTCGGAAGAGAGTACATATATTTCCATCAGCTGGAGAAGGAGGGAGACGGCGAAGGACACATAATAAAAGGCGTCCATGAACTCACCCAGGAACACTACCATGGATGTTATTTGGAGATAACGACGATTGATTTGTGTGTAAGCTTTGGTTCTGTAAGAAAACTAGGTATAACTCTGTATCACTATGTATTTTCTATTTGGTGCACGTAATTATTGAACTTGTTGCAGTGTACTTTTGAACCAGAAGATGTTAAACATGATGCAATGTACTACTGAGCCAAAATGTAACTACTTCAAACATGCGTAAAACTAGTTTGACTTATGGATGCATATACTTCGAATATCGACAAATGTGTGTAACTTTTGGATGCAAAAAATATTTGAGTTGATAAATCAATCAGTACTATGTCTTTAGGCAATTATCCAATATGTAAAACTAGTAAACCATATCTTAAGAGGTAATAACACTAGATAAACAGAAAAACAGCAAAAGTACAACCATGAAGAACATTCGTAAAATTAGTATACTTGGTACGACCATGACCGTTTTTTGGAGGGAAATCTGATAACTAGGATATTGCAATCCTCTGAGGTACCAATTCCTCAAGCTTATCGAAGTAGCCTTGAGGTATCGAACTTTTTTGGGACGGATAAAACCAATAAGAACACACCAACCTCTAGAGTCAAATCAGACAATTGAATTTTTGTTTCTAACAATCCTAACAAGACAAATCAAATAGAAATGAATAAAAGCAAATATACAGGTGGATTCAATCAATGACATAGATAAGGCCTAAGGGTCAAGGTCAACGGACAGGTGACTCGGGATGATCAAGGAATCATAATTCAAACTTCATAGCAGCTAATATCCTAGCATGGAACACACCAAGTAAATCAGTTTAATCTCTTAATACCAATTCTTTACTTAATCCTAACTCAAGAACAAATTATCATTTGTGAATTAGAATCAAATGAGCATTCAAACAGGTTCCAAACAGCAAACAATCACTCTAGACATACATTTTCATGTGCTAGAATGTGAAAGTCCTAGCGAAGCTAGAAAATGGAATTTCATCGAACATGTTGTGAACAAGAAATTCTAAACATCCTAATCAACGTGATCAAGGTTAATTAGGCACTAAGCACACTTTGATAGATGAGATTTTAAACAATCAATCACTAGAAATCCATTGATCACCCCTAATCAACCTAATCCTACCTAACCAATAAGCCCTATGAAGAACTACTCACTAGTCATCATTAGATCAACAAGACTCATAGAAATAGAGTTGATCATGGGAGATTAGTGATGGATTGAGAGATTTTGTTGAAGGAATCACGAAAGAAGTACTAGATTAATCAAAGGAATCAAACTTGTTCTTACAAAGTGTTTAGAACATAAAACAAAGCTTAAGAGAACAAATGAAAATAGGTTTTTGGCTTAAATAGTCAATAAGGTGCGAACTGGGTCAACCCGGAACAAACCGGGTGTTGACCCGGATCCAAAACAGTTTCTGGGAACGATATCGGGCAGGCTGGTCGATACGCCGCCCGATATGAGTCCTCGGATTTAATCTTCGAAGGTGTGTATCGGCCCGCCTGGCCGATATGAACTCTCGGATTTCTGGATAATGAGTGTATCGGCCACCCCAACCGATATGGTGGCCGATATGAACTCTCGGATTTCTGGGTAATGAGTGTATCGGCCACCCCAACCGATATGGTGGCCGATATGTCTTCCAGCAGCTTCTTCCTTAGTTCTTCGAGCTCTAGACTCCACTTCCAAGCTCACCGATGCTCCTAGACGCCTCTAATCACCTGCAAAACACAAGAAACACTCCAAATGCAAGCCTAAAGTGCCTACTCCTAGTCCTAGACAACTCTATACTCTAAATGCGACACCGACTCGACAAAATGGTAAGAATGATGGTGAAATGAAGTCAAAACAAGAACTATATACGAGCCTATATGCATGAAAATGTATGAATATCAATTCCCCCAAACTTGAATCTTGTTCTTCCACAAGCAAGCATAAGATCATCAAAGCAAGTTGGGAGAAAGGTTTGAAGGTGGGAGATCATATCCAAAGACAAAACCGAGATCAACAAGTTTCAATTCGAGTCAACGCCACCAAGATGTAACCAAGTAAGGCCTACTCCAAAAATTTAGCCATGCTCATCAAGACAAAACTCCTAGCTCAATTCTCAACCTAGACAAGCATTCCTATCAACTAGCTCTTTAACATTCATTAGGTTTTCAAGTGGATCTTACTCAATGCAAGGTGATCAAACTCATTTGGCAAAGGGATAAGGTTTTGAGATTAAAGTGATCTCAATCAAAAGGGGTTTTACTCCAAAAGCATGAAGGTTCTCTCATAAAGAAGTGAATGAGCTAATGTAAAATGCTAAGAGTTTGAGGCAATTGGTGCATACTAGGTTGATTTCCATCTACCCTTGCCCCAATTACTTCTTCTCCTAGTCTAGCCCACCTAGCTGGATACTACCCTTGACCAAGGCTATTTTTGCCTCATCCCCTTTTCTCAATCAAACACTTTTTCTTAAACTCCCCAAGGATCAATGAAGACTTTTCAAACAGTGGCAAATCTTTCTTTTTAACTTAGATCAAATCTTTCTCTAACAATGGCCTCTTTTCTTTCTTTAAGTTGAGCCCTTAGCTTCTTTTCATTCCAAAATATGAGACACTTTTCTTTTCTTCAAACACATAAGAGCTTTTCTTCTTTTAAAACACTTTGCCAACAAGCATAAGATCCCAACCAAAATCCCTTTCATTCTTCCCCTTCTTTACTCTCTTCTTTCATTCCCAATTCTTCCCCCAAACTTGGATTCTAACCTATTGCAAAGCTAAAGGTAATGAGCTTGCACTATATGGAAATTTTCCCTAGTCGCCTAATACTCAACACTTTTTACCTAGCTCATTCAAAAATAGGCCCACCTCTCAACAAGAGTGTTTATGGTTTGAAAGAAGGGTGGTGAAAGGTGTGGAGTCTATTCAAGCAAGCGAGAGTGGTAAAAAGGATAAGAATGCTCGAATATTTTCAGAGTATCCATGAGTTTAACACAACAAAGCATGAGCAAGATAATTAGATGTCATCGTTAAAGTTCTCACTTAGGTAGAGCTAGTGTCAATTCAAAGCCTATTTCAGTTTCAAACCAAGTTTCAAAGCAAGCAATCCGAGCATGGTTTATCTTAACTTTCTAGTCTTTCTTGAATTACAATCTTAGGACAATCAACTAGCTCAAACAACTAGCATAAAGAACAAGTCATCACTCAATCAGTCTTACAAGGAAATTCAATCATTTCTCCCTATGCATGCGTCCTATATGATGCAACTAGACTCGATCCTAAGATGTTTTTTTTTGTGAAAATTTTTCAAATTTTTTTTTTAATTTTTTTGGTTTTTTTTCTATGCCTTAGATGCAATGCATGAGACTCAAAGACAACAAAAAATAAGATCAGAAGAAAACATGATTAGCAACTGGTCTCTCCCCCAAACTTAAATCACACGGTCCCTTGTGTGATCTATGAAAGGAGAAGAGACCGAAAACACACAAAATGCAAACAAAGAAAAGAAAAAGAAAATTATGTACAAAGATGGAGTGTTACCTTGATAGTTGTGGAATGATGGAGGCGATGAGTCCCCCATGGAGTATGTGGGGTTGGATGAGGAACAAGAAGGAGTCCTCATTGCTCTTCTCTTTCGCCTTCTGTCCTCGCGTGCGGAGTGGCGGTGAGGCTCGTAGTAGGAGTCGGCAGCCATGCGTGCAGCTCCACCCGTCTCGTGTCCAGCAACCGAGTATCTTCCTTGCTCCTGCTCTGTCCTCAACCAGATCATCGGCTTCACCAATCACTTCTTCAGTTGCTGCCTGAAGCTCCTCATCCAAACCAGTCTGAGCTTCTCGGGATGTGGAAGTCTGTCCCGCAGCGCCAATCTTATCCTTCTTCCCTGCGATCATCTTTAGAACCTTGGTGACCTTCTTCAAGCAGGTAGCCAACTTCTTGATGTTCCTTCCGTGCCATTTACTCTGCCTTTGAAGGTCCATGTTCTGGTCCCTTAGTGCATTGATCGTTGGGTTCCCGATGGGATCATCTAGAGGCTCATTGTAGTATCTGTGCAACCCATACACCCCAGCAGGTGCGTCGGAAGAATCTGAACCGGCTGCAGGCGCTCTTCGTGGTCCGCGGGGTTGGTGCTGATGCTCCATCGCCGGTAGAAACCTGACGTTGGCTTGGTCTGTCGTGGCAAAGCTTGTGATAGCTGGGTTCGGAAGCAGATACTTTTCTTCCGTCGGTGCATCTGAGCACATCCTGTAGAGAAGACGGCCCGGAGGCGCCCTGGAACCTAGGAAGTGATCTATGGTCAGCTGAGGCACGTCTAACCATCCCACCGGCGTGGGCTGTCCAAATGTCTTCTCCCCTAAACTTCCTTCCAGCTTAACTTTCTTTGCCTTAAGTAAAGGCGTGATTAACCCACCCATGGTGAACTTGGGGTCAGAATCCTTGACAGATGTCGCCCAATCTCGGTGAACCCCAAACTGCTCCACTAGGATTGTGGTGAGACTCGGAGGGCGCTGCACTGGAGGCATTGTCTTACCGTTGGGAAAAGTGCGCAGGATTGGCTGTAATCCGATGTACAGAAACTTCATCTCTGCTTCTGTGACTTGGCCCGTCTCCTTTCTAGCAAAGAAAGTGTGGGCTAGTGCCTTGTGCACGTACCGAATAGCCGGGTGTCGGATTCTTTCAGACTTCATGCCTCCCAACTTAAACGGTCCATCAAATATCATAAACCACAAATCTATAAGGTCATTCTTTTCAATGGGGATGTAGGATCCTAGCTCAGTACGACTCTCCTCAAAACCGAACACTGAGCATATCTCCTCGAATGTCATATTGTATTTCTTCCTACCCATCGCGAATTCTATCTTCCCACGGCTCACTTCTCCTCTCAAGGCCGCCTTTCTCAGGTTGATTGTTACCTCAAGGGTTGAAAAGAACTGGCAGGCTGAGCTCTGATAACCATCACTGCAAATGCTGAAGAAGGTCTTAAGTCCCATGTTCTCTACAATCTCGTTGTAGTCATCCAACACTCCAAGAGCTGTAAGGGTTGGGACGTGAGGATACCGTGTCGACCATAATTGTATATTCTCCAACTTATCAAAGATCTCAGAAGGTGAAAGTGGCTTTGGTGTATGAATCACCTTCCCTTTTGCACCAGGTGCTTCTTCCTCAACAGCTATCCCCTTTCCTTTCGAGGAAGTTCCTGCATCTTTTCTCGGTGCTCTGGCTCGTGGTCTCGGGTTGGCGGATGTGTTAGTCATTTTCCTACAAAAGATAACTCAAAGATAGAGTTAGCACACAATACAATCCACTAAAACAAAATCAATAAGAGCTTGACGCATCCATGATCAACAATTGTGGGAGCTTAACAATTGCATAAATTTCGTTTTCACTGGAGCAAACAAGCTAAAACCAACTCAACCAATCTCAGTTCAAGCTCATCAAGTGCAAAACTCACAAAGGATTCAATCACATTCATAAACAACTCAAATTCTTGAAAAAAAATTCCCAAATTTGCAATTTCAACATTTTTGTGAAACAAAACTCAAGTAAATCAAGTAGTCTCACACAACCTAGCCATAAACAACCAATTGCAACCTTAGGAATCATCTAATCTAGTTTCCCCAAATATTTCTGAAATTCCAATTTCTCAAGAACCCTAATTCACCAAAAATCAAATTTCTTCAATCCTAGGGCGAAATTGGCTATGGGTATTCATGCAAACACATATGGGGAAGGTCTTCAAGCATTTTCAATCAACAACAACCAAAAAATCCGACTTCAAAATTCTCGGGTTTTGCAATCCGAAAATTTCGAGAGTGTTTGAGACTTTTACCTTGGGTTGTGATGAAGGAGTGAAGATATAGCAATAGAATGTGAAAGAGCCTTGAAAACCGTGAATAATGCACTTGAAATCGGAAGAATTGATGGAGAATTGAGAGAGATAGAAGGTTTTGAAGTTTTTGAAAGGTTTTTGCCAAAAACACTCTTTGAAATCGCAAATGGGGAGAGATGGAGCGTGAAGGAGGAGAAAAAAAGAGGAAATCGGGTCCCAGGCGGTTTAGACCGGTCCATTAAATCGATTTTTGGTCAAAATCCGGTCAAAACCGGTTTGGAATCGGTTTGAGTCGAGAGAACTTACCTGGGCGAGGAGTGCGTATCGGCCTGGCCAACCGATATGCAGGCCGATATCAGCTGTCGGATTTAAGAAATTTCAACCTGTATCGGCCGGGCCAGCCGATACAGTGTCTGATATCGTCTCTCTGTTTCTTTTCTGCGAAGACCCGTATCGGTCTGGCCAGCCGATACGGGGGCCGATATCATTTGATGAATTTCTCTCGGCCAACAGCTCTCAAGTCCATATCGGTCTGGCCAACCGATACGGACACCGATATTGACTCTCGGATTATTTCTTGGAAATCCGTATCGGCCTGGCCAGCCGATACGGTGACCGATACTGACTCTCTGCTCTTTTCCCCTTTTTCTATGGCTTTAACTCAACCCCGATTGGTCCACAACCTCACCTAAAGACCAAAACCTGATAAAACTCAAAGAAAAACATCAAAAATAACAAGAAAAGATCATATGTACAAGGATAGACATGGGAATGTCTCCCAAGTGCGCTTTTGTTTAAAGTCGTTAAGCTCGACTTTTGCAAACCGTGATCTTAGGCTGGGGGAGGGCTAGAGAGTGGAATCGAAGTCCCTTCCTCTATAGCTTCTGAGACGGAGTAATGCTTGAGTCTTTGGCCATTGACCGTGAACTCTTCATCGGATTTTCCCAAAAGTACTACTGCTCCATATGGTCTCACCTCCTTCACTCTAAACGGTCCTGACCACCTAGACTTGAGCTTCCCGGGAAAGAGTTTCAACCGAGACTTAAAGAGCAACCCAAGATCTCCTGCTTTGAACTCTTTCTTCTGGATCAGCTTATCATTAAAAAGCTTGGTCCTCTCCTTATAGATCTTTGAGCTCTCAAAAGCCTCAAGCCTTATCTCGTCAAGTTCATTCAGCTGAATCAATCTCTTCTCAGTCGCGGTCTTGATGTCAAAGTTCAGCAACTTGACAGCCCACATGGCCTTGTATTCTACCTCCACCGGTAAGTGACATGACTTACCATACAGCATGGTGAACGGTGTAGTGCCCAACGGAGTCTTGAAGGCAGTCCTGTATGCCCACAGTGCGTCATCAAGCTTTCTAGACCAATCTTTCCTTGAGGCTCCAACAGTTTTCTCCAGGATAGCCTTGATTTGCCTCAAAGAGCTTGTTGATGAAGTGTGAGCCTCCATCACTAATCACAGTCCTTGGAATTCCAAACCTTGGGAAGATAATGCTCTTGAATAGCTTGACCACAACCTTGGCTTCTTTAGTCGGACTCGCACCTGCTTCTACCCATTTGAAGACATAGTCCACTGCCACTAAGATGTAGCTGTTCCCATAAGAAGATGGGAAAGGTCCCATGAAATCAATGCCCCACACATCAAACACTTCAACTTCAAGAATGGGGTTTTGAGGCATCTCATTCCTTCTACTGATGTTTCTCTTTCTTTGACAAGGATCACACTTAGTGATGAACTCTTGGGCATCTTTGAACATCGTAGGCCACCAAAACCCGGCTTGTAGAGCTTTTTGAACCGTCTTGAAGGTAGCAAAGTGACCACCATAATCTGACCCATGACAATGTAAGAGAACACCACCTACTTCTTCATCAGCTATGCACCTTCTATAGAGTTGATCCTTACACAAGGTGTAGAGGTAAGGCTCGTCCCAATAGTACCGATTGACATCTCTAAAGAACATTTTCCTTTGGTAGTTATCAAGGCTTGGTGGTTCCTTCCCAACAGCAAGGAAATTGACTATGTCTGCATACCACGGTTCCTTGTCTTCCATAGAACTGACCTCTTCAATCCTCATTCTGGTATCATGAGCATCTTTGATAACCTTGCAAGCCATTAGCTGTTCTTCAGGAAGAGAGTCATATAGAGGAACACCATCCTCAATTCTCAGCCTCGACAAGTGATCTGCTACTCCATTCTCAATACCTTTCTTATCCTTGATCTCCAAATCAAATTCTTGTAGCAGCAGGATCCATCTCAGAAGCCTCGGCTTGGCATCTTTCTTGGCAAGAAGATATCTCAAGGCAGCATGGTCTGTGTACACCACAACCTTAGACCCAACCAAGTATGATCTGAACTTCTCAAAGGCAAACACCACAGCTAGAAGCTCTTTCTCAGTTGTTGCATACCTCACTTGAGCATCATCCAACGTCCTACTAGCATAGTATATGACATGGAGTTTCTTGTCTTTCCTCTGTCCAAGGACTGCTCCCACTGCGTAGTCACTCGCATCATACATGATCTCGAAAGGTAACTCCCAATCAGGAGCTTGGACAATCGGGCCACTGATCAAAGCCTCCTTAATCCTGTGAAACGCAGTCAAACACTCATCATCAAACACAAAGTCTGTCTCCTTACACAGCAGACGTGTAAGTGGTATAGCAATCTTGGAGAAATCCTTGATAAAACGTCTGTAAAACCCTGCATGACCCAAGAAGCTTCGGATCCCTTTCACTGAGTTCGGTGGCTGAAGAATCGTCATCACCTCTATCTTAGCCTTATCCACTTCAATACCATTCTCTGAAATCTTGTGACCCAACACAATCCCCTCTGTTACCATGAAGTGGCATTTTTCCCAATTGAGCACGAGGTTCGTTTCTTCACATCTCTTTAAGACCCTGCACAAGTTCAGCAAACAGGAAGAGAAAGAAGAGCCATACATAGAAAAATCATCCATGAAAACTTCTACGATATCCTCGATAAGATCTGAGAAAATAGACATCATACACCGCTGAAAGGTAGCTGGTGCATTACACAAGCCAAATGGCATCCTCCGATAGGCAAAGGTACCATAAGGACAAGTGAATGTCGTTTTCTCCTGATCATTCGGATGTATTGGGATCTGAAAGAGCCCAGTGTATCCGTCGAGAAAGCAATAAAACGGATGGTTAGCAAGACGCTCAAGCATTTGATCAATGAATGGCAATGGGAAGTGATATTTCCTAGATGCGGCATTTAGCTTTCTATAATCAATACACATCCTATGCCCGGTGATAGTCCTAGTAGGAATCAATTCATTGTTGTAATTTTTAACCACAGTAATCCCCCCTTTCTTCGGGACACAGTGCACGGGAGAAACCCAAGTGCTGTCCGAGATAGGGTAGATTATCCCTGCATCAAGCAATTTAAGAATCTCTTTCTTTACTACCTCCTTAAGATTAGGATTCAATCTTCTTTGATGCTCAATAGAAGTCATGGATTCATTTTCAAGGTGGATCCTATGAGTGCATAAGCTAGGTGACAGTCCTTTATTATCATCAAGTGAGTATCCTATTGCTTTTCTAAACTTTTTCAATTCAGTAGTCAAAGCAATCATTCATCATCACTCAGCAACTCATTCACAATGACAGGATAAGTAGAGTTAGGGCCAAGAAATGCATACCGAAGCCCCCGCGGAAGGGGCTTTAACTCTACCTTTGGCGCATTGAGCTCACTCCAATCATCAGCTACAAGCTGCTCTTTGCACAGCTCAACTTCCTTTGCGCCATCAGCATCTATATCCATAGCAAAGTCCTCTAGCTCCTTACCCACTGAATCTGATCCAAGCTCAATGAATTCAACCTCTCCTAGCAAAGGCTTGTGCGAATCAAGCGCTCTCATATAGGCCCAACTTTCCTCTTGAAGGTATCCATACTCCCCACATTCCTTGGTCAAAGTCACTTCCAATGGATCATCCATGTTCAGCTCCTCAAGGAGTTCATCTGCCAACTCCTCCATAGTCCCAATGTAAAACATCTGCCCTTGTATGGTTGGCTTCTTCATCACCTTGTTGATGTCAAATTTGAGCACTATGTCTTTACCCAGGTTGAGGTCTATCTTCCCTCTCCTGACATCTATAATGGCACCAGCTGTGGCGAGAAAAGGCCTCCCAAGGATCAGAGGATCCTTTGGTTCTTCATCCATCTCCAATACTATAAAATCTGTCGGGATTTCAAATCCTCCTACTTTCACCGGAAGATCTTCTAGGAGGCCAATTGGGTACCTCACTGATCTATCTGCTAGAACCAGGGATATCCTACAAGCCTTGTAGGTTGAGAAACCAAGCCTTTTGGCTACTGAGAAAGGCATCAAACTCGCGCTCGCTCCAAGATCACATAAACACCCCTCAAACCGAAGAGGACCAATAGCACATGCAAGTGTAAAACTGCCCGGATCTTCAAGTTTCCTTGGTACAATATTCCTCTGGATGATCGCACTACACTCATGAGACAACACAACCATACCTTGCACTTCCTTGGTTCTTTCTTTGATTGCATCCTTGAGGAACTTGCTGTATTGAGGAACTAGCAAGAAGGCATCAATCAAAGGCATGGTTAACTCAACATTCTTCGTTTGCTTTTCAAAGAGAGCTTTGTACTTCTCTAGGAGTTTCTTCTTGAATCTGCCCGGAAAAGGTAGCTTGGGCTCATAAGGTGGTGGCACAAACACACTATCCTTCTTCTTGAGTGTATCCTTCGCTACTTCTTCAACTACAGCTTTTCTTTTCCTCTTAGCCATCTCACTATCACTCTCTTTGTTTAGAGCAGAATTTTCAGTATTCTCCTCCCCATCTTGAGCTTCAATGTCCTCATTGAGTGAAGGAATCAGCCTAGGCGTAGGTACTTGACTTTGTTGCAGCTCTTAACCACTTTTCTGTGTGATAACGTTGATGTACTCCTTCGGGTTTTTCTCAGATTTTCCAGGTAGAGTACCTTGAGTGCGGGATGTAGAGGCATTCTTGTTTTCCATGTTTGTGACCCTTGAAGTCAAGTTCTGAAGCTCACTCTTGAGATCCCTTACTTCCATAGCCCCTGAAGCTTGCCCTTGAAGAAGTTGCTGCATCATACTCTTTAACTCATTATCAACTCCTGGAGAAGAAGAAGTCTGTGGCTGTTGCTGTCCAAAACCGGGTGGGTATTGTTGCTTGGGAGCATATACTTGTTGACCTTGGAACTGAGGCTTATTGCCAAACCCTTGTTGGTTAGTGTAAGGGACAAATGGCTTTTGTTGTTGAGCTTGTTGAAAGCCTTGTTGCCCTTGCTGTTGAGTTTGTCCTTGAGATGGGGCTTGAGGATAGACTTGGTCTTGAGGATTGGCTACATTTGTGCTTCGGTATGAAAAGTTTGGGTGGTTTCTATAGTTTGGGTTGAAGCTCTTGTTGAAACCACCTTGCCCAGAAATGAAGTTGATCTCCTCCTGTGTCATATCTTCATCCACACTATAGAGTAGTGGCTGTGAATCCTCATAGTTGCCCACAAAGCTGATTTGCTTTTGGCTTGCAGAGATCATCTTGTCTAGCTTCTCATTTAAAGACTTGATTTCCTTCACATACTTCTCACCTGTAGAAGATGATCCTCTATTAGTACGCTCATAATCCTCATTGTAGTTCCCATCGCTTGTAGCAAGATTTTCAATTAGCTCCATGGCTTCATCAACTCCCTTGCCTAGGAAGTGTCCATTGCTACAAGAGTCTAGCATTGCCTGCATTCTAGGAAGCACTCCGCGATAGAGGTTACTGAGTAGTGTCTCCTTAGTGAAACCGTGGTAGGGGCACTAAGTAGTTAGCTTGTTGAACCTCTCCCAAGCTTCAGCAAAGCTCTCATTGTTGCGTTGCACAAACCCGGATAGCTCTTTGCGGAAACGGGCAGTCCTAGTGGGTGAGAAAAACTTCTTCAAGAAAGCCTTCTTAAGGTCTCCCCAAGTAGTGACGGATCCTGGAAGGATGGTGCTTTCCCAATCCTTGGCTCTATCTGCCAGAGAGAAGAAGAATAGGCGCATATTTA
This sequence comes from Orychophragmus violaceus, assembly GCA_030180135.1. Taxonomy (NCBI): domain Eukaryota; kingdom Viridiplantae; phylum Streptophyta; class Magnoliopsida; order Brassicales; family Brassicaceae; genus Orychophragmus; species Orychophragmus violaceus. Next base: position 31,870,279 of record CM058233.1, read on the forward strand.
GTCCATCGTCAGTCACACCATTGAGCCTAGTAGTAGCACAAATCTTGTCAAATGTGTCCAAGTGCTGCAGTGGATCCTCAGATGCAAGCCCATGAAACTGGTTGTTTTGCACCATGTTCATCACCATAGCCCTGATCTCGAAGTTATTGTTGTTGACCTGTGGTGGAATGATCCCTTGCCGGTTTGCATTAGTATCCGGTGCATCTCCATCACCAATGGCCCTAGCTGGCCGCCCTTGTTGCTCTTGCTGCTGATGCTGCTGCTGCTGATGCTGCTGCTGCTGATTCTGATGATTATCCATAACCGGTTGCTCAACACCCACAAAGTCTTGTTGAACTTCTACAACTGGTTCCAACCCAAGTCTCTCTAAGTGAGCAGCTCTTTCTTGTGCGTGTCGTTCCTTTCCTAATCTCCTCTCGTGTGCCTTGATGTCCTCAACTCTTGCTACTAAGTTTGTTGTCCCTTGGCTGCGGAAGTTCATACACCTGACATCAAAACAGAGAGAGTAGCAAAGTTAGTAACCAAGCCTTGAACTAAAAAGGATTAGAAATCGAATTGATATATCCAGAATCCCAAAACGGCAACGGCGCCAAATTGATAACTAGGATTTTGCAATCCTCTGAGGTACCAATTCCTCAAGCTTATCGAAGTAGCCTTGAGGTATCGAACCTTTTTAGGACGGATAAAACCAATAAGAACACACCAACCTCTAGAGTCAAATCAGACAATTGAATTTTTGTTTCTAACAATCCTAACAAGACAAATCAAATAGAAATGAATAAAAGAAAATAAACAGGTGGATTCAATCAATGACAAAGATAAGGCCTAAGGGTCAAGGTCAACGGACATGTGACTCGGGATGATCAAGGAATCATAATTCAAACTTCATAGCAGCTAATCTCCTAGCATGGAACAGACCAAGTAAATCAGTTTAATCTCTTAATACCAATTCTTCACTTAATCCTAACTCAAGAACAAAATATCATTTGTGAATTAGAGTCAAATGAGCATTCAAACAGGTTCCAAACAGCAAACAATCACTCTAAACATACATTTTCATGTGCTAGAATGTGAAAGTCCTAGCGAAGCTAGAAACTGGAATTTCATCGAACATGTTGTGAACAAGAAATTCTAAACATCCTAATCAACGTGATCAAGGTTAATTAGGCACTAAGCACACTTTGATAGATGAGAATTTAAACAATCAATCACTAGAAATCCATTGATCACCCCTAATCAACCTAATCCTACCTAACCCATAAGCCCTATGAAGAACTACTCACTAGTCATCATTAGATCAACAAGACTCATAGAAATAGAGTTGATCATGGGAGATTAGTGATGGATTGAGAGATTTTGTTGAAGGAATCACGAAAGAAGTACTAGATTAATCAAAGGAATCTAACTTGTTCTTACAAAGTGTTTAGAACATAAAACAAAGCTTAAGAGAACAAATGAAAATAGGTTTTTGGCTTAAATAGTCAATAAGGTGCGAACCGGGTCAACCCGGAACAAACCGGGTGTTGACCCGGATCCAAAACAGTTTCTGGGAACGATATCGGGCAGGCTGGTCGATACGCCGCCCGATATGAGTCCTCGGATTTAATCTTCGAAGGTGTGTATCGGCCCGCCTGGCCGATATGAACTCTCGGATTTCTGGATAATGAGTGTATCGGCCACCCCAACCGATATGGTGGCCGATATGAACTCTCAGATTTCTGGGTAATGAGTGTATCGGCCACCCCAACCGATACGGTGGCCGATATGTCTTCCAGCAGCTTCTTCCTTAGTTATTCGAGCTCTAGACTCCACTTCCAAGCTCACCGATGCTCCTAGACGCCTCTAATCACCTACAAAACACAAGAAACACTCCAAATGCAAGCCTAAAGTGACTACTCCTAGTCCTAGACAACTCTATACTGTAAATGCGACACCGACTCGAAAAAATGGTAAGAATGATGGTGAAATGAAGTCAAAACAAGAACTATATACGAGCCTATATGCATGAAAATGTATGAATATCAAAATCCAAAATATTCTGGCGGGAAATTTAAGAATTGACCAAATTTTCTCTTCTGACTTTTGGCGCCCAAACCCAAAAAAAACCATACTTTTCTCTTCTCAATCCCCTTTTGGACCTCACTTTTCCCCACTTATTCTCTCCTTTCACGAGATTTTCGCGAACTCTTCTCCTCTCTCAATTCAACTTCTTCTCGGGGTCCCTTCTTCTCTCTCAATTCAACTTCTTCTTTCTCCTCTTAGATATGGAAAATTTTGAATCCGATCCTTACTACAGTGATACGAAGAGGAAGAAGAAGGAGTACGACAGGTTGTTCTTCATTGCAGATGGTGACAATGGCATACCGACAAGATGTCCGTGCGGTGGTCGAATCATTGTGGAACCTGAACGTGACGTGGGAAAGAGATACTTTGTTTGTAATGCGTTTGAGGTGAGATATGTTGATTTGGTGATTCGTTGGTTCGGTGTTAACACATCATTTGAAACTATATTGTCTTAATGGGGGAGTTTTTATGTGCAGGACAATGGCCTACACATTCGGAAACTATGGGTTCAAGGCGTCGAGGAAGAAGCCACTAACTTAAGGAAGATTGTGGACTCTCAGGCAGTGAAGCTTGAAAGCCATGAATATCGTATTGAGCAGTTGGGATTGGCGCTCAAGAAAAAAGGCGAAGAGATTGAAAAGCTGAAGGAATTGGTGGGAAGAAATGTTTAATGTTATTAGAATGTTGTCATTTTGGTTTCCTTTTGCTTTTAAGACTCGTTTAAGTTCATTTCAGTTTGTAATGCTACCTAATGCTTAAATGCACAATCTAGTTCTACCAAGTTCTACCCAGTTATACGTAGTGTTGGAATTGTGTCCAGTAATCTCGGTACTGTCTCTAGAAAGTAAGAGTATGTCAATGATCAGACATAAGTCATATAATACTGGGGGTCATGATGGCTTGCTAGAGTCCGCTCATGATCTATAAGTCTTGGACTTATTGCCTTTATTATATGATCCCATATGGGTCACACGCCTAAGCTAACAGGAAAATGACTAGGAACGGCTTAGCAGAAGTACGGTAAAAGTGCCAGGCATTTGTCGTACTTAGAGAGAGATAAATGGGTCTGATTAAATCCAAGGGATTTAATCAGATTGGTATTTGGGCCCAAAAGCCCAAAAGGGAAAGAGAAGGGTTTTATAAACTAAAACCCAATCTTTTTCTCTCTAACCCTAACCTCCCAGCCGCGATCTCTCTCTCTTCCTGCGCCTCCTCTCCCTTGGTCTAGCAGCCTCTCTTCCTGCTTGGTGTGCGTGTGTGAACCTCTGGAGGAGTTATCACTTGGTGGCTCTCTGATCTCTGATATACCTTCTCTTTCCGCTGCATAAACAGGTATAAGGTGAGATCTTATTGTTTCTAATCAAGAAGAACCTAGATCAGCATGTTTAGGATAATCTGAATCTGAGAACTGAATCAGGATTAACACCAAAACATCCTTCAGTGGTATCAGAGCCAGGTTCTGGTTTTTCTTGTTTAGATTCATGTTTAGGATTGTTTTTCTTGTTTAAAAGTGTTTTGAATCAACTACTGATAAGAGAAATCACTTAAGCAACAAGGAATTGAAACCTAAACAAACTAAAGAAAATCGCATGACCAAACTATATGATTTGGTATGCGTCGGTTTGATGATGCACGGACCGATCGCCAAAGGATCGAGTCGCGTGATCATCGGCTCGATCGTGAGCATGGCTGGACGTCGAGTGATCGATCGGATCAGCCGAGGATCGCACGATCGATTGCGATCGGATCGTCGCGGCCATCGTCCCGATCCTCCAGCGTCGTCCCGCATCTCGATCGCTCGGCGATCGCATGACGCACGACCGGCCAGCCCGCGATGTCCCGTCCCGTCCCGTCCCGACAGTAGTCCCGATCGTGGAAGCAAGCTGCTTGCGGCTGAGGCTGTCCCGATCGTGTCTTGCGTGATGATCACGGCTAGGTCATGATCGGATCACGTAGTGTCGTTTCGGTTCGGTTTAAGGTTCGGTTTAAAACTTGATTAAAATCAAAACGTCACGGTTTAATAAACAGAATTAATAATTTTATTAAGTTCTGGTTAAACCGGGATAAGAAATCCAAAGTCGAAAAATTGGATTTTGTGCCTAAACCAGGATTTTCTAATTTGATTTGGTTGGACCAAATAAATTGAGAAAATCCGGTTTAGTAAATAACCGGTTGACAATTGTGGTCATCGTAGTAATTAAAATTTGGTTAGACCAATTTTAATGAACCAGACCGGTTATGTCATTTAATTGGACAATTGGGTCATGTCTTGGACATGGACCAATTCTTGGGCCTCGGGCCAAGAAGTTAAAACAATTGGGCCAATTATTTGAGTCTTTCTTCAGATTAATTTAAAATTTATTTTATAAAGTTATATAAATCGATTTTAAATTAAAGTTTCCGAAATTTTGAAATTAGAAAGTTTCTTAAAATAGAAGTTTCTAGATTTGCGGGTTTTGGATTTTAAGAAATTTCTAAAGTTAGAAAGTTTCCGTTTTTAGAAAGTTTCCAATTTTAGAAAGTTTCCAAAAATAGTAGGTTTCCAAAATGGAAAGTTTCCCAAAATAGTAATCTTCTATTTTGGGAATGAAATTTTAATAAACCTACGAACCTCAAATAATATCAAGCGTTGGATGTCTTGTCCATTCTATGTCAGCTGTCGAAGCCCATTCAATTGTATTCATGGCCTTACAGTGTGAGGGTGTCTACTTTTGCGTGGATAAGACGGTTTGTGATTCATAAATGTCATTGGGAGTCCCAGACATTAATGATTACATGACTGTATAGTCTGGTTTTCTTGACTAGGCCATCGGGAGTCCCGGGCCTTGAGACATCATAGTGAATTGGGCCTCGGGCCCAGATTCACAACCAAGAGTTATATCACGGATATAATTAGCCGACATAGGGCTTACCGATATAAGCTAAGGTTGGGTGACGGCCAGTGGCCCACTTTGATCTTAGTTATATGTGGATCTTGGAATCATTATATTCTATTGAGGGTAACTTAGGTTATTGAATATAATGCATGATTGATCATATTAATTATAATATAAGATTAATAATATTGAACATATTAACTAATAACCTTTTATCTTATATATTTCAGCTATGACTACTACAAGCACACAAAACACATTCTCAATCCGGTCTGTTCTCGAGAAGGAGAAGCTGACTGGAACGAACTTCCTGACGTGGTCAAGGAACTTGAGGCTGGTCCTCAAGCAGGAGAAGAAGGATTATGTCCTTCGTGATCCTCTCCCCGAGAGGCCTGCTAACAATGCCGCCAGGACTCTGCATAATGCTTGGGAAAAGCATTCGTCAGATGAAAATGATGTGTATTGCCTTATGTTGGCGACAATGACTGCTGAGCTGCAAATGCAGCTCGAGAGTGTGTTGTCACCAATTGAGATAATGGCAAGCCTGAAATCGCTTTTTCAGGAGCAAGCAAGGACTGAGAGGTTTCAGACTGTTAAGAACCTCTTAGACTGTAAGTTGGCTGCGAATGCGGCAGTGAGTCCTCATGTCTTGAAGATGATGGGTTATCTCGATCATCTTCAGAAACTCGACTGTCCTATCAGCCAAGAACTTGCCTGCGACATCATTCTGCAGTCATTACCTGCAAGCTATGATCAGTTCATTCTGAACTTTAACATGCATGGCTTGAGTAAGACATTGCCTGAGCTTCACGGAATGCTCAAGACTGCAGAGCCCAACTTGAGGAAAACCGCCAAGGACCCCAATGTGCTTATGGTGCAAAAGGGCAAGGGGTTTAAGAAATCCTCTGCTAAGGATAAGGGAAAGGCCAAGGCTGTCCAAGTCGCGGACAAGGACACGCCAAAGCCCAAGCCCAAGTCCAAGGCTGGGCCAACTGACATATGCAGGTTCTGTAAAGAACCAGGGCATTGGAGGAGAGAATGTAAGAAATTCCAAGAAGGTCTAAAGGAATTGAAGAAGAAGACTCTCGAGACTTCTTCGACAGGTATTTTTGTTATAGAAGTTAATACAACTACTTCTGATAATATCTCATGGGTTATGGATACTGGTTGTGGGGCTCATATTTGTACTAATATGCAGGCACTCAGCAACAGTAGAAGGCTGAAGCAAGGACAAGTGGAGCTACGAGTTGGGAATGGAGCGAAAGTTCCAGCACTAGCTGTAGGCACATACTTGTTGTCTTTACCTTCGGGATTGATTTTAGAACTCAATAATTGTTATTTTGTACCTGCTATAAGCAGAAATATTATTTCAATTTCTTTGTTGGATTTGGAAGGTTATGATTTTTCAGTTAAGAATAAATTATGTTCCTTCAATCGCAACAATTTGTTCTATGGTTCTGCCCCTCTTACGAATGGGCTTTACATACTCGATCAATCCGCGCCAATTTATAACATTAATACCAAACGGTTCAAACCTAATGAGGAGAACCGAACGTTTCTATGGCATTGTCGTTTAGGGCACATCAGCGAGAAACGCATCAAGAGGCTCCATTCGAATGGACTTCTTGGCTCATTTGACTTTGAGTCATGTGAGAAATGCGAATCCTGCATGATGGGCAAAATGACACGGGCCCCCTTTAATAAACCTAACGAGAGGGCCAGTGACTTATTGGGCCTGATACACACTGATGTGTGTGGCCCAATGTCCACAAATGCAAGAGGAAACTATCAGTACTTCATTACCTTTACTGATGATTTCAGTAGGTATGGATATGTTTATTTGATGAAACATAAGTCTGAATCTTTTGAGAAGTTCAGAGAATTCCAAAATGAAGTACAGAACCAACTTGGCAAAAGCATTAAGGCTCTTCGGTCCGACCGAGGAGGAGAATACTTAAGCCAAGAATTCAGTGATCATCTAAAAGAGTGTGGGATCGTATCCCAACTCACTCCTCCCGGAACACCTCAATGGAATGGTGTGTCTGAGAGGAGAAATCGGACCTTATTGGATATGGTTCGATCTATGATGAGTCACACAGACCTTCCAATATCCCTTTGGGGATATGCTCTGCTAACAGCAGTGTTCACTCTAAATAGAGCGCCATCGAAAGCGGTAGCAAAGACACCATATGAATTATGGACTGGATTGGCTCCAGTGTTGTCTTATCTTAGAATTTGGGGTTGTGAAGCCTATGTCAAGAGATTAATCTCAGACAAGCTTACACCAAAGTCTGATAAATGCTACTTCATTGGTTATCCGAAGGAAACCAAGGCTTATTACTTCTATCTACGTTCCGAGAACAAGATCTTTGTTGCCCGGGATTGTAACTTTCTTGAGAGAGAGTTTCTCTCTAAGAAAGACAGTGGGAGTAAGGTACTGCTTGAAGAAATTCAAGATGAACAGGATACTTCTCAACCTAATGAGGAAGAGCAGCAGGAGGACCTACAAGAAATTGTAGAGCCTGAACCTGTAGTACCTGAAGTTCGAAGATCCGGGAGGATCCGTCACGAACCCGAGAGATATCAAGGATTCCTCGTGACTGACTGTCATGATCTTTTGATCATTGATGGTGATGAACCATCGAACTTCAATCAAGCCATGATGGGCCCAGATTCCTCGAAGTGGCGCAAGGCCACTGATTCCGAAATGGACTCCATGTCGGTCAACCAAGTGTTTTCGTTGGTTGACTTACCCGCTGGTGTAAAAGCCATCGAGTGCAAATGGATCTTCAAGAAGAAGATTGACGTGGATGGAAATGTCCAGATTTATAAAGCCAGGTTGGTGGCAAAAGGTTTCAGACAAGTTCACGGTGTGGATTACGATGAAACCTATTCACCAGTGGCTATGATGAAATCTATTCGGATTCTACTAGCAACTGCAGCTTTTCATGATTATGAAATTTGGCAGATGGACGTGAAAACCGCCTTCCTGAATGGTATTCTGGAAGAGGATGTGTACATGACGCAACCTGACGGTTACATAGATCCAAAGAATGCTGGGAAAGTATGCAAGCTTCATAAATCCATTTATGGATTGAAGCAAGCATCGAGGAGCTGGAATCTTCGTTTTGATGAAGCGATCAAGCAATTTGACTTCATCAGAAACGAAGAAGAACAATGCGTGTATAAGAAAACTAGTGGGAGCAAGATAGTATTTCTTATTCTGTATGTCGATGACATACTGCTTCTCGGAAACGACGTTCCAATGCTAAAGTCGGTAAAGGACTGGCTTGGAAGTTGTTTTTCCATGAAAGACATGGGTGAAGCTGCATACGTTCTTGGAATCAGGATCTACCGGGATAGATCTAGAAGGCTGATAGGCTTGTGTCAAGACTCATACATTGACAAAGTCCTACAAAGATTCAGCATGAAAGATTCCAAGAAGGGCTTCACGCCAATGGTACATGGCACAACGCTGAGCAAGAAGCAGAGCCCTACGTCGGCTGCTGAGCTTGAGCGCATGAAGAATATTCCTTATGCATCTGCAATAGGATCTATCATGTATGCCATGATTTGTACTCGTCCTGATGTTGCTTATGCACTGAGCATGACGAGTAGATACCAGTCAAATCCAGGTGAAAGCCACTGGATTGCCGTAAAGAATATCTTGAAGTATCCAAGACATACTAAGGATAAGTTCTTGGTGTACGGTGGAAGTGATGTGCTTAAAGTCAGTGGATTCACGGACGCAAGTTTCCAGACAGACCAAGATGATTTCCGGTCACAGTCCGGTTATATCTTTTGTCTGAATGGCGGTGCAATCAGTTGGAGAAGCTCCAAGCAAGACACCGTTGCTGATTCCACTACAGAAGCTGAATATATCGCCGCCTCAGAAGCAGCGAAGGAAGCTGTTTGGATACGAAAGTTCATTATTGAACTAGGTGTGATACCAGATGCGGCTGAGCCTCTGGCACTGTTTTGTGATAACAATGGTGCTATTGCTCAGGCAAAGGAACCAAGATCACACCAGAAATCCAAGCATGTTCTAAGAAGATTTCACTTGATACGTGACATCATTAATAGAAAGGAAGTCAAGATCAGCCGAGTTCAGACAGATGATAACGTCGCTGATCCGTTGACAAAGCCACTCCCAAGGCCTAAGCTCGAGTTCCTGACTGAAGCTGTAGGCATTAGAGACATTAAAATGTAATCTAAATTTGAGTGGGAGTTTAAAGGCTTTATTTAGTTATTTGATATGTTCTTGTAAAACATTTTATGTTTAATGAAATTATTATTTCAAGATTATTTTAACTGTGATGAAATAATCGTTCCAAAATGATATGAACCATTTTATAGGTCATCGAAGTAAATGACTTGATCTTGAGTCATCAAAGTCATTTAGCTTGATCATGAGACCCTATATTTGAAAGATGGCTTATATCATCCTGTCCCTAGTCGAAGGTTGCTGAAATTGGAACACCAACAACCGTGAGAGACTGGATTGGTATGTGACTTATGACAAAGTCTCAGTGTGTCATAGATGCGCGGCATCAAAGTCAGTACATAGGTGTATGTTGGGAACATACGACCGGACAAGACCCGCTTATAAGAACTCTTCAGGATATTTATATCTGTGTCATAAGAGATTCTTACTACGACTATAGAGTATAGTCCTTAGACCTGAGTTCGCATGCATGTGACTGCACACGGACTAATGCACTTTGATCATTGTCTAACGCTGTCGTTCTGCGATAGTTATAAGGACCTTGTTTGGGTACATCATAAAATGAGTAGTTTACAGTGATGGAACAAGACGGAATTTGTCCCTCCAATATAAATGGAGTGAATATCTCTAGGCCAATCGGAGATTTGAATACTGGAAAATGCATGGCCATGCTCAAACGGACTGTCCCTAGTCGTTTGGATTGTCAGTATCGAATCAGGGTCCGATGAACAAGATTAGGCTTTATAAGGATGACACTAATCTTGCCTTATGACTAATCGAGATATTGAGACAAAAGGATTATGAATACAGAGATTCCAGTACAAGTGGGAGATTGTTGGAATTGTGTCCAGTAATCTCGGTACTGTCTCTAGAAAGTAAGAGTATGTCAATGATCAGACATAAGTCATATAATACTGGGGGTCATGATGGCTTGCTAGAGTCCGCTCATGATCTATAAGTCTTGGACTTATTGCCTTTATTATATGATCCCATATGGGTCACACGCCTAAGCTAACAGGAAAATGACTAGGAACGGCTTAGCAGAAGTACGGTAAAAGTGCCAGGCATTTGTCGTACTTAGAGAGAGATAAATGGGTCTGATTAAATCCAAGGGATTTAATCAGATTGGTATTTGGGCCCAAAAGCCCAAAAGGGAAAGAGAAGGGTTTTATAAACTAAAACCCAATCTTTTTCTCTCTAACCCTAACCTCCCAGCCGCGATCTCTCTCTCTTCCTGCGCCTCCTCTCCCTTGGTCTAGCAGCCTCTCTTCCTGCTTGGTGTGCGTGTGTGAACCTCTGGAGGAGTTATCACTTGGTGGCTCTCTGATCTCTGATATACCTTCTCTTTCCGCTGCATAAACAGGTATAAGGTGAGATCTTATTGTTTCTAATCAAGGAGAACCTAGATCTACATGTTTAGGATCTATTAATCTGATGAACTAAATCAGGATTAACTCCAAAACATCCTTCACGTAGTTCTACCAGTTATACCAGACTAGTTCTACATAGTTCTACCAGTTATACCAGACTAGTTCTACGTAGTTATACCAGTTATACCAGACTAGTTCTACGTAGTTCTACCAGTTATACCAGACTAGTTCTACATAATTCTACCAGTTATACCAGCTTTGTTTGGTTGGTTGCACTTGTCTAGATTTGTTTGCTATATGTTTTCTATGATATCTTGTTGAACAATGTTTGCTAAAATTCTATATGTTTGAAATAGGAAGTTAACAAAAGACCCAACATTTTAAAATGCAAAGTTGAATTATGTCCAAATTCAACAAAAAGGTCAACATTTTTAAATACTACAACAAAAGTCTGAAAAACCAACACCTAAATCGCAATCACTTTCTCCTAGCTTTCTCCTCCTCCACAAATTTTTCTACCGCAGTCATTCTTGTGTCAAGTCCACGAACAATCTTCAAGATCTCGGCTATATCGGTTGGGGATGAAGCATCGACTTGTGGTGGTGGAGCATCAATCGGTGGAGCAACAACTTGTTCCTTCTCTTTTTTTCCTCGTGCAGCAACATCTTGTTCGAACATGTCTTCAAAGAAGACCGTTTTCCCACGAAGAAGACGATTGGTCCACCCATCAACCACAATATCATCTTCATAATGATCGTCGTCTACTTTGAAGATTTGAGCCAGAAGATCTTTTTCTTCTTGCGTATTTATTAAGAGGATGCTATCAATGTCCTGACAAGGATTAAAACAATTGTTAATACAAATTTTAATACAACAAACATCAACATTCAGATGCAATTGATAACTACCCTGAGTTGTACCAAGTTCTTCATTGATTTTTTCAATGGGAAACCCGGACATATTTCCTTTCTTGAACTTCGACTTGCACATCCTCGGGCACATCATGTCTGCTCATGGGACCATTTCCCTGAATCTTCTTCCCAGTTGAGGAATTGCCTCAAACGCTAGTAGCTACAAAACAGTAGTAGTAGTTAGACTTAGTTGCAATTAAAACAACATCAACAACCTCAATGTACTTACCTCGAAAGGGAGACAGAATCCTGGAACAGCCCACTGTACGTCATTCTTAAGCTCCCCTTTAGATTGAAAATGCACCACCGTGTGCTTTATCTCCTCCACCATGAAGTCGTAAGAAAATCTCCCCCAAGGAAACGTCCTACAATAGTCGAGGTCGGTCACAGCTCTTTGAAATACTTCCAAAACGTCTGGTGCACCTTTCTAGTCTTCCTTTGTCCACAAACTATACTCGACAAGAAGAACAACACAACCATCTTCAATATGTCGGCGTGAGATCCCATTGCTACAAGCTTGGCTTTCACGTCTTTATGTCTTACCATTCCCTTACCAAAATGACGCTTGATGAAACTCAGACTGCCCCTTTGCTTATATCCAAGAGGATAGTTTCGGCAGTTTAAATCACAGATCAACGCGTGTTCCCTCAGGCCATAGCGCAGAGGAACTCCATTTACAACGAACCAAAGTTTCTTTCTCTTCCCGGTCTTGACTGTTCGCAACACGAGCATCCACATGTCCTGAACCTTGTGGTTATGATCCTTCAGCATGTGGAACAGGTCCTTAAACTGAGGACGCGACACAAACCATTCCTTCTCATCATCAGTCAGGGGCAGGTTGAGGCCGTCAAACGTTTTGAACACATCTTTGAGAAAACATCTTGTCCCTATCTTCACTCTCATCTGATAGGTGCTAGTCGAGAAGGTCAATCTCTCTGGTTTCAATGGCTTGCTACTTTCATCATCCAGCAAATAACATTCAAATGCACTAAATTATACAAGAAATAAGTGTGACAGTACCAAACAGTTTTACCCAGTTTTACCAAGTTCTAAAACTATACTTTTACCTAGTTGTCCTTAGTTGTCCTGATTTTCCCTAGTTATACCAGTTTTCCCTATATCTACTAGTTTTTCCTAGATAGTTTTCCGTAGTTATACTAGTTCTCCCCATTTATACTAGTTATCCATTGCCAGTTTTCCCTATTGGTACTAGTTTTCCCCATTTCTACTAGTTCTTCCATTGCCACTTTTCCCTATTGGTACTAGTTTTCCCCATTTTAACTAGTTTTCCCAGACGGTTTCCCTATTTGTACTAGTTTCCTCCATTTCTACTAGTTATCCCCACACAGTTTTCCCTATTTGTACTAGTTTCCCCTATTTCTACTAGTTATCCCTACACAGTTATCCCTATTTCTACTAGTTTTCCACTGCATAAAATATGTCCATTAGCTCCGAGTCGGTGTCGGTTTCCCATTCGGAAGAAGATTCTCCACTCCTTTCATTGGCGATCGCCTTGTCCTTGGAGAGGTTTGAGACTGCAGCCGGAGTTGGGGTAGGAGCAATGGTCATCTCCTTGTCCTTGGAGATGTTTGAAACTGACGCCGGAGTTGGGATGGGAGTTTTGGCCGCCACCGCTGCTACTCTACTTCCTTCTGCTTCAACTTCTTCTTCGGAATCTTCTTCTTCGGAGCTTCCATCTTCTTCTCCGGAAGAGCTCTCTTTTTCGGGGTCATCATCGGCACCAACAACTGGAACCGAAGACGGTTCGACCCTCTGAACTGAAGACGCTTCTTCAGAGCTCGAATCTTCTTCATCTTCAGAGCTCTCTTCTTCTTCAGAGCTCTCTTTTTCATCATTGGCACCACCAATCGGAACCAAAGACAGTTTGATCACCCTCGAAGCGACCGTCTCCAGAACCGAAGAAGAACCTCTCACCACCGTCGAAACCATCGTCTTCGGCGCCTTAGAAACCACCGTCTTCATCTTCTTCGAAGGCCTCGCTGCCTCTGCTTCACCGGGATCCTTCGGATTTTCCAATCTCTTGACCTGAGCCTTCCTCTTCTTCGGCGATTCCACCGGCGGATTCGACTCATCCTCCTTCGTCTCCTTCCTTGAACGCCTTGTTTCAATACCCATTTCTCAACAAACTCTAATTATTTCTCCGATTATCGAGTTTCTAGATTTCTCAGTATCCTCTCAGTTATCCCGAGTTATCCAAGAACCGTTAGCGTTTGAGATCGAAAATGGGGATTTATCCCCGATTTTAGGGTTATTAATTGGCCCGATTTTTGTGTGATCTGACCCGGGAAAGTCGGGTCAAACCGAGATTTTTAGGCCAAACCGGCTCATTTGCGGTTAGGTATAAGATTTCTGTTAAGGGTGGTTGAACCGTCTGGTTTCCCGTAATTATCCAGTATTCGATTGGTTTTTTAGTAATTTCATTTGTTTTCTATTTAAAAATAATGTTGATAAAAGTTCTAATAATTAGAGGGCTATATCTGATTTTTTTAAGTATGGAGGGGCTCTGGAGATAATAATCCCATCACGACTTATGAAAATGTTTTAAACTTGGTTATGTTGTTAACAATTTTTTTCCACTTTTATGTAAATTAGGTAAATATCCACGCGCATTGATTTATAATAAAGTTTTCCACTTTTATAAATTTATTTGAAATTATGTGTTACTGATAGATATTCAGTTTCATTACAGTTAATTCTAATTCAGAGACTAACAAAATATTATGTCTCTTGGAGAGGAAGACCGAAATATTGACCCACACAAACCTGATAAGCATGTTTTTTACTTTCTTCTCTCGATCTTATATATAACTAGATGATTCGTCCGCACTTTGTGCGGGGTGAATTTTTTTTTGCTGGCGATTGTTTATGTTTTGTTTAGAAATTTTTCAATTTAAAATATATTATAAGATGTAAGTTTATGGGTACAAAATAAATAAGATGTTTGTCGATATTGTGCGGAGTGACTTAACTTAAAAGGTTTTTTTGCTTAATTAAATTAGTTATGATGCATGTAGTCAAGTATCTGAAACTATAGAAATTGTACATGAAGCATGATTTATATAAAGAGAAACTTAGAATTTAAATGAAATTCTAGATGACTCGTCCGCACCTTGTGCGGGATGAATGATTTTGTCGATGATTGTTTACATTTTTGTAGGAAAAAAAATATGAATATTAGAAATCGTACAAAACTGAATTGAATCGTGATTTTATTAACAAATAAAAATAAGAATAATAAACAAATAGAGAGAAACAATAAAATAGAATATTATTAAAAATAAACAACTAAATAGCTGTTAAAATAAGTGAAAAAGTTTATACAATTTTATTATTTTTGAGATATACTATATATAAACCAAACATAAACGTTATATAAACGTTACATATTTCTACTACTAAAAATCGGACACTCGACTAATCATCATTAATCAGAAGATTAGTTAACGTAATTACCAATCTTAAACGTAAATCTTTTAACTTGAGGATCAAAATGATCCAAAATCGGCTTCATTTTAAAGCTCATTAGACTAAAGTCCAATGACAATTACAATAATCAATCAATATGTCTACTTATTTATAAAACTCAAATCTTTCATTTGCATTTTTTCGATGTGGGAGAATATCATTCTTCATAATTTTTTTTTAATGACTACAAAATGGAATATAATAACAACTTTATTGACATATTCCTTTTACGATGTATTACTAATTAATTTTGAAAACTAATAATAAAATCTATTCTTATAAATATATTATTCATTGATATTCTACGATTATGAATTCAAAATTTCTACATTCAGAGATCATATTCCAAAATGTTACTAATATCATTGTAAATCATCATTATAATCTTTATTTTTTACAAAGAAATTATCCTATGAAAAATCATCAATACTTTAGATATATGTCTTGTTCTAAAACTCGGGCGAGTCTTCTTCTTTCGGTTGTTGTTTTACTCAACCCAAATGGTTCGGTTCGGTTTTACCAATAACCCAATGTGTTTATTTATTTATTTTTATTTATTTATTTTATTAATAATAGTATTATTTTAATTAAATTATATTTTGGTTTTAGTGAATTGATATTTTTTGGCGGGAACATTTTCTATATTCCTAGACGAATTTTATGTTTTGGATTTTTGTTTTACTTTTATAAGTTTTTTTAAACCGAAGAAGAAAAACCAAAATCTTTGTAACAAAACCGAACTGAAATAAACCGAACCGAAGTAAACCAAACAGAAATAAATTCAAACTGAACACAAAACAAACCAAATTAAGTTTGGTTTAGTTTGGTTAAAGTTTTATTAGACCCAAATTAAACGGCGCCAAATTGATAACTAGGATTTTGCAATCCTTTTGAGGTACCAATTCCTCAAGCTTATCGAAGTAGCTTTGAGGTATCGAACCTATTCTGGGATGGATAAAACCAATAAGCACTCACTAATCCTCTGGAGTCAAATCACTCAATTAAGTTGTTGTTTCTAACAATCCTAACGAAATCAAATCAAGCCGAAGTAAACAAAAGCAAATAAACAAGTGATTCAATCAATGATAAAGATAGGGCATAAGGTTAAGGTCAACGGACAGGTGACTCGGGATGATCAAGGATCCTAATTGAAACTTCAAACAAGCTAATCTCCTAGTAAGGAACACAACGATACGATCAGTTTAATCTCTTAATACTAATCTCTTTACTTAATCATAATCCAAGAACAAATTCTCATTTGTGAATTAGAATCAAGCAAGCAATCAAACAAGTTCCAAAAAACTAACAATCACTCTAAACATACATTCTCATGCGCTAGAATGTGAAAGTTCTATCAAAGCTATGAACAGGAATTTCATCGAACATGTTGTGAACAATAAATCTTAAGCATTCTAATCAACTTGATCAAGGCTAATTAGACATTAAACACACTTTGACAGATGAGATTTTAAACAATCAAGCACTAGAAATCCATTGATCACCCCTAATCAACCTAATCCTACCTAACCCATAAGCCCTATGAAGAACTACTCACTAATCATCATGTGAACAACAGAATCCATAGAAACAATGTTGATCATAGAAAACTAGAGACAGATTGAAGGATTTGATGAAGGAATCACAAAAGAAGTACTAGATTAATCCAAGAAATCCAAACTTGTTCTTCCAAGTGTTTAGAACATAAAATAAAGCTTAAGATCCATAAAAAAATAGGTTTTTGGCTTAAATAGTCAATAGGGTGCGAGCCGGGTCAACCCGGAACAAACCGGGGTTTGACCCGGATCCAAGGCAATTTCTGGGACGCGTATCGGTTGGCTGGACCGATACGCCGACCGATACGAGCTCTCGGATTTTCTGTCGAAGGAGCGTATCGGTTGGCTGAACCGATATGCCAACCGATATGGATGTACAAAAATTAATCCGAGAGGTCGTATCGGTTGGCTGGCCGATATGCAACCCGATATGAAGACTGTGTTGAGATACATCCAGTAAATCAGTCATAACTCTTTCCATATAGCTCCGAATGACTTCAAACCACCTCCATTAGAAAGCTAACTCAATTTCCCATGATATTTATTCAGAATCCCAGAGCTAAAAGTCAACGTAATATCTTCATATGACTCAATCTTTCAAGCTCATAGGTTTGGTCGTTCATCACCATTTCACTTGCAATCACTCCTTTGGCTTCCAAACTCTTCCAAACCTCCTTAGCAACTCCAAGAACCTACAAAACATAAGAAACACTCCAAATGCAAGCCTAGAATGCCTAAACCTAGCTCTAGATGATCCTATACTCTAAACACACCAATGACCAAAGAAATGAAGCTAAAGGAAACTAAAAAGAAGTAGAACATGATCCTAACATTAGCCTAAATGCATAAAGATACAAGTATATCAGATGCTAAGGCTTGTTGGAGTCAAGATTAGCACTTTCCCTAAAAGGCCTATTCCGGAATTTGGGTCGGCTCAGAAAGAGAAGTCGGTTTGGAACCCAAGTCGGTAAAACTGAGTTAAATCCGACCCGGTCCGAACAAATTTGCAATTAGGGTTGCGAAGGATGCAATTATCAGAAAAAGGAAAAGCGGCGCGAAATGTTAAGACGCCGAGATAAGGAAAATATCCTAGAATATTCGGAGCCGATATAACAGGAAATATATGTAATTATCATTTATTATTCCTTAATTCTGTTAAACCGACTTTGTAATCCTATAAAAGGGAACCTCGTTATTCAATAAACACACGCTTTCATAATACAATTGTCGGAGAGACTTTAGCAAATCGATTTGACTCAATCTCTCTCCGGCGACTAAAACACCTTCTTCCACCACTTTATTCCATCTCGGAAACCTAAAGTGAAACCCTAATTTCCACATTTTCACCTTGTTCTTAAATCCCACTTTTAAAATCCCTTAAGAAAAACCTAAAACTCTTGCTATCCTTAGATAGACCGAGTTGAGAATCAACAATTGGCGCCGACTATGGGGATTTCTAGAAGAAATTTCTGAACGAGATGTCTGGAAGTAACAACGAGATCCATCCAGAGGACAACCCCATGGTTGAATCCGAAGGAAATGATTACGAACTAAGTGATCACGGCGATGAAAACGCGGCACTCGACGGCAAACAGCCACGAGGTGCCACGTCAAGAAAAGATCAAGACAACGGTAAACGTATCCCGTCACTCGACAAAACGGCGGAACAAGTCGACCAGGACGACGTTCTAGCCACTCTGATAGCCAAAATCGATTCCTAGAACGATTTGATAAAAGAATTTTCGGAAAGAATCGACTTATTGCAGTCTGAGCATGATCGAATTCGTTCAGACCAACAGTCGAGGAAATCGAAACGCGACGTCCCTCCGAAGGTAAAAGATAAAGTCGCCAAACGACTGATCTACGAAACGCCCGAAGGAGGTCGTCAAGAGAAAAACCAAGATCACGAACCCAAGAAAAACTCACGCCGAGAGCGCGATGAGGGGGATAAGCATGAACGAGGCTCGCATCGAAAAAGCGACTCGGGTGAACACAAGCGGAATTCACGTCGAGACGACTCCTATCATGAGCGATACTCGCCCAACAGAGACCTAGAAAATGAATACGAACGGAATGATTATGAATCTCGCCACAACCGAGGCTCGGATCGCAGACGAAGCTCGCGTCGTGAGAATGACTCGTGCCGGGATAACCATCGCTACGAGCGAGGCACATCCCACGAGGAAGCTCATGAAACGCCTATTCGCGAAGCAAGTCACAGCCACGTTGAGAAGCAGTTGACCGAGCTCAGAGACACCCTTAAAAAATTAAAGGGTGAGGTTCATAGCATCAAAGGATCTTCCCCAGAGATCGACCGAATCATTGAAGAGACTCAGAGGACACCGTTTACTTCGCGCATTACAAATACATACATCCGTCAAAAGGAAAATCTCAAACTGCCGATGTATAATGGGACGAAAGATCCCGCCACTCACTTGACGACTTTCAAGATCATGGCAGCAAAAGCACGGTTCTCGTCAACTAGGGAACGCGACGTCGGCTTTTGTCAACTATTCGCTGAAACCCTAGAAGGAGATGCACAGACTTGATTTTCTCGGCTTCCGCCCAAATCAATCGACAGTTTCTCCGACCTCACACGAGCATTCGTAAGGCACCACTTCGCCTATGTATACCTCGCTAAACGCACTGATGTCTATGTCGCAAGAAAAGAAGGAAACGCCGAAAGCCTTCATAGATCGGTTCAAGGCAACCATGACGCGAGCAGAAGCCCCAGATAAATTCACTATCGCGGCTCTAACAAACGCCGTCTGGCACGAATCCCCTTTTTACCAGGACCTAGTCGTCAACCCGCCATTGACCATTGAAGACGCCCTTCATCGAGCAAACAAATTTGTCGAGTTGGAAGAGAAAAACGTGGCCTTGGCTAAGAAATACGGTTCTGTCAAACAGACCGATAAAAAGGAGGACCGAGAACCTAGGCAACACTAAGACGAGGGGACAAGACAAAGATGGTGGTCGGAAACGCCGGTAAACAATGTCCGTTAAGGCCTTGGAACAAATGGAGCAAGGAAGACAAAGAGAAGGCGCCGCAAACTGCTTCCACACTGGAGGAAAAGTATTGCGAGTACCATAAAGCCACCTCGCACGATACTTCAGAATGTCGAAACCTCAAAGACGCACTGTATGCCCGACTCGCAAGCGGAGAAATCAAAGCGACAATAGACGAATTGAGGGAAGAGTCACAACTAGACGAGGAAGAAGAAGACGAAGAGGAAACTCCTAAAGCCGTAAGAAGAATCAACATAATTATGGGCGGCTTAATATCCGTGAATGAATTGGTTCGATCAATAAAAGGATATGAACGCATGGCGCTAGCCGCGCAAAATTCACCGAACCCGATTCTATCTGACGATCCCCCTGTCATTTTCACCGACCAGGACCTTTGGGGAACCCACTATCCTCATATTGATCCACTGGTGGTTGAGCTCCTCATTGGAAGCTGTCAGGTATCTCGAATCCTAGTCGATACAGGTAGCTCGATTAATTTAATCTTTCTAGATACGCTTAAAAAGATGGAGATCAAGGAAGAAGACATCAAGCAGAAGGCAAAGCCGCTCACCGGTTTCACCAGCGAGACGACATACACGATCGGAACGATCAAGCTGCTGGTTTACGCAGGAGGAGTTAAAAAAATGGTAAAGTTCCATGTCATTGACAAACCTACCATTTACAACGTTATTCTCGGCACACCATGGCTATACAGCATGAAGGCGGTATCCTCGACCTACCATCAATGTCTAAAATTCCCCTCACCAAAGGGAATCCAAACGGTTAAAGGATGTCAAAGAGCAAGTCGATCGTGTTTCGCAAGAGAGTAAAAGATAAGGGTACCGTCATTCATGATCAATACCGAAAAAGAGCTCATCCAGCAAGTCGTCATCGATGACTCTGATGCAAACAAATGCGTAGGGATCGGTGCGGAGTTGCCTGACGATATCAAAAAGGAGTTAATCGCCTTCTTAAAGCAGAACGTTGCGACCTTCGCATGGTCAGTCAAGGACATGAAAGGTATCAACCCGACAATCACAACGCACGAACTCAACGTCGAACCGACTTACAAGCAAATTAAGCAAAAAAGGCGTAAGCTCGGTCCAAAAAGAGCCAAAGCCGTCAACGATGAGGTGGACAAACTACTCGATGCCGGCTCGATTCAGGAAGCAAGTATCCCGACTGGCTTGCCAATCCGGTCGTCGTTAAGAATAAAAACAGGAAGTGGAGAGTCTGTGTCGATTTCACGGACCTCAACAAAGCCTGTCCAAAGGACAGCTTTCCCTTGCCACATATCGATCGACTTGTCGAAGCCACGACAGGGAACGAGCTGCTTTCGTTTATGGATGCATTTTCAGGATACAATCAAATTCTCATGAATCCAGACGATCGGGAGAAGACGGCGTTCATTACTGAACGCGGCACTTATTGTTACAAGGTCATGCCATTTGGCCTTAAGAACGCTGGCGCTACATACCAACGATTGGTCAATCGAATGTTCGCAGCCCAACTCGGCACGATGATGGAGGTATACATTGACGATATGTTGGTTAAGTCCTTAATCGCCTCTCAGCATGTCGGCCATCTGAAGGAATGTTTTAACATCCTCAACCGATATGGAATGAATCTTAACCCGACAAAATGTACATTTGGAGTAACATCAGGAGAGTTCCTTGGATACGTGGTCACCCAAAGAGGGATAGAAGCTAATCCAAAACAGATCTCGGCGATAATTGACTTACCATCTCCCAAGAACACACGAGAAGTACAACGTCTAACCGGTCGCATAGCCGCCCTGAACAGATTCATATCTCGTTCGACGGACAAATGCCTTCCTTTCTATGTGCTCCTCCGGGGAAACAAGAGGTTTATATTGGACGACAAGTGTCAGGAAGCTTTCATTCAGCTTAAAGACTACTTATCAAACCCGCCAATACTATCGAAGCCTGAAAACGGCGAGACACTTTTTCTATACATCGCGGTCTCAACAACTGCAGTCAGTGGTGTCCTAGTTCGAGAAGACCGAGGAGAGCAAAAGCCGATCTTTTACGTGAGCAATACGATGAATGGGGCCGAGACCAGGTATCCCGCAATGGAAAAACTGGCTCTCGCAGTCGTTATCTCGGCACGGAAGTTACCACCTTACTTCCAGTCACCCTCAATTGCCGTGCTGAGTAGCCAGCCTCTTCGGACAATCTTACACAGCCCAGGACAATCTGGCCGCCTGGCGAAATGGGCAGTGGAACTCAGCGAGTACGACATCGAATACAGAAATAGGACAACCGCCAAATCTCAGGTAATAGCTGATTTCCTCGTAGAGTTATCACCTGAATTAGATGTCGATACTCAGTAGAAGATGAGAACTGGAAACTATTTATTGACGGCGCTTCATCAAAACGGGGAGCCGGGGTAGGAGTGCGTCTCATATCACCAACCGGAGAAGTACTAGAACAATCATTCAAGCTGGGTTTCACGGCATCTAACAATACAGCCGAGTATGAGGCTCTGTTAGCCGGTCTCAGACTAGCTAGAAAAATCGGAGTGCGACATCTCTTGGCCCATTGCGACTTCATGCTTGTTGCAAATCAAATCAAGGGAGATTACGAGGCTAAAAACGAGTGAATGGAAGCCTATCGAAAGGCGGCACTGGAGCTTACCAGCTCTTTCGAGTTCTTTGATATTGTCCAGATACCGAGGAAAGAAAATGCCCCAGCAGATGCACTCGCATCTCTGGCATCGAATCCCGACCTCTGTCGACGAAATCCCAGTGGAGACGATTCATGAACCAAGCATCCCGCCGCCCGAGAACAATCACAAAGAATCCATTTCCGATGATGTCGTTCTCGCGATCCAACAGGAAGGCCAAGACGACGTGTGTCTTGTTAGTCATGCGAAAGGCATTGATCTCATTGCACTCCTAACAGACGACAATGAGGATTGGCGACAAGAAATACGAACGTATTTGATGGAGGGAAAACTTCCCGAAGACAAGTGGGCAGCACGATGACTTAAAGTCAAAAGTGCGCGATATACGATACACAACGGTATCCTCTACAAATACTCGGCCAACAAAATCTTTCTCAGATGCATATATGGATATGAAGTCCGCCGAGTTCTCGAAGAAACACATTCAGGGGCATGCGGGAATCATTCTGGAGGTCGATCTCTCGCTCTCAAAATCAAGCTGAATGGTCACTACTGGCCGACTATGATAGCCGATTGTGAGACCTACTCCAACAAGTGCGAGAAATGTCAGCGCCATGCACCATTCATACATCAACGTACAGAGCTACTCACCACGTCCACCACGGCTTATCCATTCATGAGATGGGCAATGGACATTGTTGGGCCGTTGCCGCTTTCCAATCAAAGCCGCTTCTTGCTGATCATTACCGACTACTTCACAAAGTGGGTCGAAGCCAAGACATATGTAGCAATTCACGATGTCCAAGTTCAGAACTTCATCTGGAAATACATTATATGCCGATATGGATTGCCCTATGAGATCGTCACGGACAACGGATCGCAATTCACATCAAACCTGTTCGAAGGGTTTTGCAAAAAGTGGGATATACGGCTCAGCAAGTCAACACCAAGATATCCTCAGAGAAACAGACAAGCCGAAGCCACAAACAAAACTATCATTGCCGGCATAAAAAAACGTCTTGAAAGCAAGAAAGGATTCTGGGATGACGTGTTGGATGGAGTCCTTTGGTCACATAGAACAACTCCTCTCCGCGCAACTGGGGCCACCCCGTTTTCCTTAGCCTTCGACGTGGAATCAATGGTCCCGGCAGAGGCGAACATCTATACTCTCCGCCGATCTCTTATGCCGCAACATAACGAGATCAACGAGAAAATGCTGATTCAAGCCCTCGATACAATAGAGGAAGAACGAGATCGGGCTCTGCTCCGCATTCAAAACTACCAGCAGCTCGCAACTCGGTACAATAACCAGAAGGTCAAAGAGCGACACTTTCAAGTCGGCGATTATGTACTTCGCAAAGTCTATGAGAACACCAAGGAATGGAGAGCAGGCAAACTCGGCGTGAAATGGGAAGGACCCTACAGATAACAAAAGTCGTCAAACCCGGCGTTTACGAACTCGAGTCAATGAAGGGCAAAGCTTTGCCGCGTTCTTGGAATTCAACAAGCCTGAAAGAATACTTCTAGACGGCCAGTCTATCACGGCAAAAAAAAAAAATCCTATGTATGAACTACGAGTGACTTGATTCTTCCTTGGAAGATATGTAGACAGCCTTCATCGGCACAATCACAAATCTAATAAAATCTTTATTTTACAGCTTATGCCGAGCTAAAAGCCCATCGAGCCGAATCAGGTTAGCCCTCTTTAAACCAAGTTAATGTCTTTTTCCAAAACTTACCTTAATCACATCAAGCCGAATCTTAACTCGCAATCTAAGCCGAGTCCTAACTCACAATCAAAGTTGAGTCCTAACTCACAAACTAAAGCCGAGTTTTCACTCGCAAACCGAAGTCGAGTCCTAACTCCCAAATAAAGCCAAGTTAAAAACTCGCAGAAAGCCGAGCTCCTTAGTTCGCAGAAGCCGAGTTAAAAACTCGCAGAAAGCCGAGCTCCTTAGTTCGCAGAAGCCGAGTTTAAAAGCTCGTAGAAAGCCGAGCTCCTTAGTTCACAGAAGCCGAGTTTAAAAGCTCGCAGAAATCCGACCTCCTTAGTTTGCAAAACCCAAGTCCTAACTCGCAACCAAAGCCGAGCTTCTAAGCTCACAAACGCCGAGTTAAAAACTCGCGGTAAGCCGAGCTCCTTAGTTCGCAAAAAGTCGAGCAATACACGCCTTGACTTTAAGCCGAGCATCCAATAAGACTCGCACCATTAGCATCACGCTCCCTGGCCAGGAGTGTGGTCTTCCTTGCACACGAGGTACACATCGTGGTAAGGAAAATCCGAGATCCGTCTCGCACTGAAAAACCGGGTTCGTACCCGTACGTTCTTTGTGGTGGGCGATAACAAATAAGCCGAGCACTTAAGCCTCGCACCTTCGTCTTTCCTTTGAACAACTAAGCCGAGCACACATAAGCCTCGCAAAATAAGCCGCCTTAAGGCAAACGTAATCTAATCGCTATCCGTTTTTAATTTTTTAAAGACAAGCTCAAATACAGGATAGTCCGATTAAATTGCAAACATAAAAACCCTAATAGGGAGCCGTTCTAAAGAAGAATGATCCAATCACTACTCATTTTGATTCTTTGAACGAATTAAAAAAAGAGTAGATCGATTGAACTACAAAATAATTTAAACTTCCTCCTGAAAAAAGGATAAGTTTTACACAAGGACAAAGTCTTACACACATACAAAAATAGATAATAAAAACGAGAATTCATTCGGCCCCGGCCCCAGCACCGCTCGTCGACTTCTCCGGTTCATTTGCCTTCTCAACCCCACCAGTTTTAGCATCTGCGTCCTCCGCTACTCCTGAAGCCGCGATCTCCGAGTTAACAGTCTGAATAAGACAGGCAGGAACCGCTTCTGGGATCACCCCGCGATTGGTCCCAAACTCGTCAATATCCCTCGGAACACGAGGAGGCGAATCACGAAAAGGTTAAGGAGAGGGTGGCGAATTGGCGAGAGGACAAACGTGAGCTCCTCTTTCGTCACGACATCCAGCTGATCGAACTTGGCGTCAACCGCGATATCATCAGCTTCAACCTGGTCCAAGACCGGCTTCAGGATCGACACACCTTCTCCACTAAGCTTCACCAAGCATTTCTTAAGGCAAGAAATCTGACCCTGCTCAATCTGCAAGGCGGTAGCATTCACTTGATCCTTCACATAACGCTGGAAGAGATCAAAGTGGGATTGCACCTTCGCCCTAACCGCAACTTCGACGCGATCCCTCTCTTTCCGGACCAAGTCAGCACAAAATTTCTGTTGGCTCTTTTTCTCCGATTGAAACTTAAGGAGATCGGCTTTCGCCTTGTCTTAAGCAAGGCGCAGCTTCTCCTCCGTTTCACGGAGTTTATTCGCGAGACCCAGGTTGCTCGCCTCCAACGTTTCTTTTTCCTTCTTTGCCTTTGCGAGATGATCTTCCCTCCTCAACACGGCATCGGTCATCTTCTGAGAGTCCCAAGCACTTTCAAGCTCTACACGATTCGACGCCGCGATCATCTGAAAGACAAACTCTGTTAAAACAATAAACAAATAGGAACTCTTCAAAAATAAACTACCAAGAAAAACTTACCGCTGCCTCGGCCTGCTTTAACTTGAGAATAGCATCAGAACGGGGGAGCTCTTGCAGTTTTGGCCAGTCCGACTCGTTACCCCGCACACAAGTCAGCATGTTAAAACACGCTCGAGGGTTATCGATGAGAGGAACGTCGCTTTCGTACTGGAAGGCGAAGTTGTAAATCGAAGGCTGAATGTCTCCATCTTTCGACGGACCACGCGGGCGAGCTAGGACGATTTCTTTCCGGGTAATTGATACGATCAGAGTTTTAATCCCTAGATCTACACTGCAAGTACACAGACGTGAACTAGTAGTATATAGGATATCGAAATCCACAAAGACTCTAGACCTTACGATAGATTGTAGAATGTCAAGTTAAGCTAGGAGAAACAGAGAATAAGCAGTAAATCAGAACAGAAAATAAATCAGTAGCAAGAGTGGTTTGTAAGCAAGTACTAAAAGCGTCAAGTCTAGGGAGTTCTCAGGAAAACAGACAAGCAGATTAACTATCAGTCAGGATCAAATTAAGTTCGGTTCTAGAACTCAAAACACAGATATAGAACTAACCAACTTTCGTTGCGAGAATTCTCTAAGTCTAATTAGCAGAAACCCAAATTTCTTTGCAATTCCTAACAGATTAAACTAGCCTTAAGTGTAAGTTTGATTTGTTCACAATTCAATTAAACCAAATTTCTTTGCAGATAATTGAATTGCTCAACCTAAATAGTTCAGATTCTAAACCACACTTTCGTGTCAATTTAATAAACCTAAAGTCTAGATTCTAAGTGATCAGGTTAGAAACTAGTATTAAGCACAATTCAGGTTGAAGAACAATCAAGATATGAATCCTTAACTGATAAATTAATCTAACAAGTCATGAAAACCCTAACGAGAATCCCTAAACCTAACTATGAATCTACTCAGACATGATTAATGAAACACAAATCATTGAATAAATAGATATCATAAAAATCAAAGAGTAAGAGTAAAAGAGGTTCAAAATCTTCTCTCTGGAGTACAAGAACGATCAGCCTCTCGGTCTCTCTCTCTAAAAGGCTAATAGTATGAATGCGTCGCTAAAACAAAACACCAAAAACCTAATTATAAAGTCCTAATCACGCTTGGGGTCTTTTTTGCAAATACTGGAACTTCTGGGCCAAAACTGCAATTCTCCAAAGTCTTCATTAATGAGCTGGCGCAGAGGTGTGTCGATCGATGCAAGTGATGCATCGATCGATGCAATGGTCGTCCAGACTTGGTGAAATAAGATCTCTCGGCTTAAGCTCCAAATAATGCCCAAAATGCTCCATGATCTCCAATAATCTTCCAAACGTGCATGTACCTAATAACACTTATAATGACTCTAAAGACACGACAAAATACTCTAAAACATACTTATATCATGGCCTAAAACAGGTAAAAACCATGATATATCAACTCCCCCACACTTAGCCTTTGCTTGCCCTCAAGCAAAACAGAGAACTAGAATGTGGTGAAGAAGTTTGAAAACTTTCAGAAACTCTTTTTATCTTAGAAGCAACAACACTCAGATTCCCCTTAGTAAGCCACATGAAAGATTTCACTTGCAAGACATCAAGACCAACATATACTTCCCCCACACTTAGCAACTGTCCTGAGTACACTCCACAATCAATCCAAAGCATTCAAATTCACCCTACTGACTTCTATTAGCTATTATGTGCGGTCTCACCTAAGGATTATCGATCAAACGGCACATGGATTCTTACTCTATTAGCTCTAGACCACCATACTATCTTTTCTGGTTCTTTTCTTCTCTTTTCCCTTCCTTAGCAACTGATTTCTCCCCATTGGGTATCATTTTATTTTTTTTATCAGTGCTCTTTCTGTTATGGGGTGTACTTTGGACACATTCCATGGATGCACAGGAGGTAATAGGGGTCTGTACCACTCCCGCGACCACTTCGGAGCTACTACCTCATCCTCCGTTTATTACTCTCTTTTTTTACTTTACTTTAAGGAAGGGGAGAAGGGAACCTTGTTGGGATTATGTCCTGAAATCATATTGTACTTACTCTGCATGATAGTTGTATTGTCGAGATCGGACAATTCATGTGATACTAGGTGGTCATAATGTTTTGCTAGAAGCCGCTTATGACAAATGAGTTGTAACTCATTGCTAGTATTATATGAACCTACAGGGTCACACACCTAAGCAAGCTGGATACACTTTGTATGGGATTGATCATTGGCATATGGTCTGGTCAATGTGTATTGGATACACATTGAAATCGAGTTTTAAGAGGTGTGTCGATCGACACCATTGGGTGTATCGATCGACACAAGGCTGGTCCCGAAACTGATGTTTCGGTTTATGACTTAAACATTTTGGGTTTTAGTCCAATGATCGGTTTTAGTCATTCCAGGTCTATATATAGGTTTATATGAACGACCTGGAACCCAGATCGTTGAATGTAGCAGCCACCCTCTCTAAACACACCGTTTCCCAGGAGATCCGATTCCCGGCACTAGCATCCCGGCGGATTCCAGCTTGTGTGCGTGTGGACTGCAGTAGAGGCGCAGAATCTGAGGCGCTCTCGATCTCAATTACCTGCTCATCATTCCGCTGCAAATCACCAGGTAAACACGAGATCCATCAGTAAGGATTCAATATACAAACCCTAGATCCTAGGCTTCAGGAACTTGATAGGATTCGAACTGCTGTTAAAATTGGCCCGAGTTCCTTTCAGTGGTATCAGAGTCTTAGGTTTAATCATTGAATCTGAAGCATGTAATTCGAATAATTATGTATTTGAATAGGTTGATGCTTGTTGATTTTCGTTTTGATAAATATAATCTCGGATTTTGTTTGTATCGAAAACGATAAACCTGTGTTTTTCGCACAGTGTCGATCGACACAAGTTTGTGTCGGTCGACACACCGCGAAAACGATTATAAAATTTTAGGGTTTTCGCACTGTGTCGATCGACACAAGTTTGTGTCGGTCGATGCACCGCGAATACGCTTATTAAAATTTGGGTATCGATCTTAGAGATCGCACTGTGTCGATCGACACATTGGGTGCATCGATCGACACAGGCTGTGCGAAAGGATAGATCGGTTCAATTGGATTGAACCGGTTATCTCGCATGGTTAAATTTCCTGATACCCTCCTATGTCGATCGACACAGGATAAGTGTGGGTCATCACAGGCCTTGCGATTGGTTGATCGGTTCAATTGGATTGAACTAGTTATCATGCTTGGTTAAGATAAGATCAGTTTGATTGGATAAGTCAGTTCAATTGGATTGGACCGGTTATCGCGATTAGTTAAAACTGATTGAATCGGTTCAATTGGATGGACCGGTTGAATTAGAATTTGACCTGTATCTCAATTGGTCTCAAACCGATTCATTTGGTCAATTACCGGTTCAATTGGATTGACCGGTTATCGGGTTTTGTTAAGGATGGATGCGAGCCGTAATCGTTTGGTTATTGAACCAAATGATTGACAAACCGAAACAAATGACCTAACCCACTTTTGTTAGAACAATTAAAACTCAATTAAAATTAAAAGTTAAACGTGTTCTAAACCTATCGAATACACATTGGATATGTATTAGATCAAAGCTTAGTTTCAATGTGGTCAACTGTCAAGACTCATTTCGTTGTTGTGATAGTCTAGCCAAGAGCTTGGTGTCCACAATTACATGAGTAAGGCAGGTAGTAGTGTTGATGGTCTTGCAGTGCTTGACATCAAAAATTACGTGACCTAAGAGATTGATTTACTAACCTTTTTGGAGTTTCGTTTCCTCAACTAAATATCAAGTGACCTTGATGTCTTGCCCAAATCTCGTCTACTGTCAAGACTCATTTCGTTGTTGGATAGTCTTGGAGTCCTTGGTATCCACAATTACATGAGTAAGGCAGGTGATCATTGATAGACTTGCAGTGCGACTGTCAATAATCACAAGACTGAAGAGATTGGTTTACTTGACTGGGCTATCAGAAGTTCTGGGCCCAGAGACATCATAGTGGATGAGACATGGATTGTCTTATCTGCGACCAAGAGTTGTACTGGGTACAATTAGCAATGATTTGCTTACCTAGATAACTGAAGTTTGGGTGATGGCGAGTCGTCCACTCAGATTTTGGTGAAGTATGGGTCTTGTATCATTATATTCATAGAGGAAACATAGTTTGAATATAATGGGAGTTTTGTTATTAGATAAGACTTCTCATTTCCTGAACTTCATAACTAAAATTTTCTTTTCTTAGATTTGAGCCTATGTCTAAAACTACTTTCTCGTTGCGATCCGTCCTGGATCAAATTTCCTGGATTAGTATCGGAACTTGAGATTTATTCTCAAGCAAGAGAGTAAGGACTATGTCCTTGAGAAAGCTCTCCCGGAAAGGCTCGGGACCAATGCCTCACATGCAGTATATGATGCTTGGAATAAGCATTATATTGATGTGGTAGATGTGTGTTGTCTGATGTTGGCTACCATGAACTCGGACTTAAAGAGTCAATACGAGAACATGGAGTCGCCGATAGAGATGATCACCAGCCTGAAACTGAAGTTTCAGGATCAAGCACGAGTTGAGAGATACCAGATGGTTAAGTCTCTTATTGGGTGCAAGCTACCAGAGGATTCTCCAGTGAGTCCTCATGTCATTAAAATGATGGGTTACATTGATAACCTGGGGAAACTAGATTGTCCTGTAGCCTAGAGTTGGCTACTGAGATCATTCTGGAGTCACTGCCGTCAAGTTATGATAAGTTTATAAAGAGCTATATCAAGAATGGCTTGACAAAGACGTTGACTGAGCTGCATGGCATGCTCAAGACAGTTGAGCAAAACATCATAAAGGGTAAAAGATTTTAGAAATCTTGTCTAGACAAGGGTAGAGGCAGGGCCGTCCAGATTTGGAATCAGGATAAGCCTGTGTCATCTTATAAGCCCAAGCTTGGCCCATCTGATGTTGGTAAGTGCTGCTACTGTGAAGAGTTTGGGCATTGGAAGAGAAATTGCATTAAATTCTTGGAAGATTCACAAGAGATGGAGAAGATGTACGGGACTTCTTCTTCTTCTGGTATTGTGTTATCACTTCAAATTCTACGTAGGTATTGGATACTAGTTGTGGTACTAATATTTTTGAAATATGCAGGGCTTAAGCAACAGTAGAACGTTGAAGAAAGGACAAGTGGAACTGCGTGTCTGGTATGGAGCAATGGTTGCTGCATGAGCCGTAGAGATTCTCCACTTGTAGGAGCCTTTCAAGCTTGGTTTTTGAATTAAGTAATTGCTACCATGTACCTGCTTTATGCAGAGATGTCTTTCATTTTCTTGTAAGAATTTTGATGTTTTTCATTCTGATAAAAGACAAGTGTTTGCTCTTTTGATCTTGATGAAATATTCTATAGTAGCACCCCTTTTTGATAAATGGGTTTTATATTTTAAACCAATGTACGCTTGGAAATAACATAAATACCAAACGGTTTAAGTCTGATGACTTGAACTCGATTTTTCCTCAGCATAGTCGTTTTAACCACATAGAGTGAAGCGGATTCAGAAGTTCCATAGTTATGGGCTTTTGGGCTCATTTGATTATAAATCATATGAGATATGAATTCTTCTCACTGGGCCAAATGACAAAGGCCTTTTAGCAGTGCTAAAGAAAAGGCCAGAGGATTATTGGGCCTTGCACATACTGATGTATGTAGCCCGATGAGCATAAGTGCCAGAGGAAATCTTCAATACTTCAGCACCCTTATTGATGACTTCAGTAAGTATGGATGTGTTCATTTGATGAGACACGAGTCGGAATCCTTTGAAATGGTCAAAGGAGTTTCAGAATGAAGTATAGAACCGATATGACAGAAGTATTAAGACCCTCGATTAGATCGCGGAGGAGAATACTTGAGTCAAGAATTGAGTGATCATCTAACTGAATTTGAAATCGTATCACAGCTCATTTCTCCTAGAGAACCTGAATGGTGTTTCTGAGAGAGAATGAATCGGACCTTATTGGATATGCTCCGATTAATGATGATTCACATGAATCTTCCATTATCCTTTTAGGAATACGCTCTAAAATGTATATGTTTAAGCCAAATAATTTTCTATCAGAATCAGTTGAAAAACACCACATTGGATGTGGACTGGAAGTTTTCAAAGTATGTTTTCCTGATTAATTGGGATTGCAAGGTTAATGCAAAGCAGTTGTCAACAGACAAGCTTGAACCCAAATCTGATAAGTGCTACTTCGCTGGTTGTCCTAGGGAAACCGAGGCTCATTACTTTTGCAACCAATCCGAGAACAAAGTTTTGTTGTTCGGAACTCTGTTTTTCTAGATAGAAAGTTTCTTTCCAAGAAGAACAGTGGGAGTAGAAGTACAGCCCGAAGAAATTCGAGAAACACAGGAGGCTGCTCAACCTGTTAAGGGAGAGCAGCGGTTGGATCTACAAAGTGCTGTAGGACCTACACCTGTGGAGCCTGAATTTCGCAGATCCGAATGGATCCGTCACTAACCCGAGAGTGATTTCTCGTAACGAATTGCCGTGATCTGTTGATCATTGAAAAGTGACAAGCATGCGAAATTCAAAGGAGCGATGTTGAGCCCCAACTCCGAAAATTTTCTAGGCATGCATGTTAGCTTCACCGATCTATTTCTGGATTGAAGCAAACATCTGAAGGATTATGTGTGTTCATTGGTGTAATTGTCAGATTACAACCTAACATAATCAACTAGGATCTAGGTGATTTGCAGTTGAATCATAAACAGATTAGGATCATTACCTTGTGATTGCAGCGGATTGATCAAAGGAATATCGAGATCTGCAAGAGCTGATGATTACCGGCTCCTCCTAGGTATCCACACGCTTACAAGCTACTGGATCAGGCTGCTAGACCAAGCTGGAACAACAGAGAGAGAGAGGACGGCCAGACCTAGAAAAATCGCAGACTTATGGTCTCACTGGCGCCTCCTTCCTCCCTTATATGGGCCCAAGTAATTAAACTAATGGCCTATTAGGCTTTTGGGCCCAAGACCCAAATCAGACAAAATACTGTATTTTGTCTGGCCCAATTCTCTGTACAAATACAGTAAATGTCTTGCATCTTACTGTATTAATTCCATTTTAACTTTCCCGTTAGCTATGGTGTGTGACCCTTAGGGATCATACAATACTGGTAATAAGTCCTAAACTTATAGATCATGAGCGGGCTCTAGCAAGTCATCATGAACACCCAGTATTTATGACTTATGTCTGATCTCGACACTTATCATACTTTCTAGAGATAGTACAGTAGATTTCAGGACATTCCCAACAATCTCCCACTTGTACTGGAATCCTACATTCCCTAATCCTTTTGTCTCAATATCTCGATCTGGCATAAGGCAAGATGCGTGTCATCCTTATATAGCCAGACCATGTTCATCGGACCAGATTTGATACTGACAATGCAAACGACTTGGGCAAGTCCGTTTGGGAGTGGCCACTCTCTTACCAGCTATCAAGTCTCCGATTGGCCTAGAGATATTACCTCCGTTAAACGGCAGGGACAAATCCCATCTTGTTCCATCACTATGAACTACACACTTTATAATACACCCAACCAATGTCCTTATAGCTCCCAGTTACGAAACAGCGTTATACAATGATCAAAGTGCATCAATCCATGTGCAGCCACATGCATGCGAACTCAGGTCTAAGGACTATACTCTATAGTCGTATATGAGAACCTCTTATGACACATATATTAATATCTTGTAGAGTTCTCATCAGCGGGCCATGTCCGGTCATATGCTCCCCTACATATACCTATGTGTCGACTTTGATGCCGCGCATCTATGACCCCTCGAAACTTGGTCATAAGTCTCAACACACTCTAGTCTCAAATGGTTGTTGGTGTTCCAATTTCAACAACCTTCGACTATGGACACTATGATTTATGTCATTTCGTTAAATATGGGGTTTCAGGATCAAGTCTACTCATGTACTTCGATGGCCCATATATAATGACATGAATCATTTTGGAACGATTATTTATATCACAGTTAAAATAATCCAGAAATCATAAATTTCATAAACATAAAATATTATGTTTACATGAACCTTTCAAAACAACTAAATAAAGCCCTTTACAAACTCCCACTGAAATTAAGACTACATCTTAATTTCACTTATCCTACAGCTACAGTCTGCGACTCATGCTTAGGCCTAAGGAGTGGCTTCGTTAACAGATTAGCAACGTTCTCATTCGTTGAAACTTGCTGATCTACTTAACACCTCTGTCATTTATCTCACGGAATAGGTTATACCTACCCTCAAGGTGTTTGGACCTCTGATGTGCAGCTAGCCTCATCTATGCTAGGAATCACATCAAGTTCAGTGATGAATTCTTCTTTCCAAACAACCTCTTTCGCCGCTACCCAAGCTGCGAAATGTTCAGCTTAAGTCATGGAGTCAGCAACAGTGCCTTGCACCGCCAGACAGACACAAGATATAGCCGGACTGTGACTGGAAATCATCTTTGTCTGTTGGAAACTTGCCTTTCAGACTCTACCGACTTCTAGCACCTCACTTTCTCCGTAAATCAAGAACTTATCCTAAGTGTTTTCCAAATACTTGAGGATATTCATTACGTCTATCCAGTGATTCTTTGCTGGATTTGACTGGTCTTTTATTTGTCTTGCTTAACATTAAAGCAACATCAAAACAAGTACGTGTCATGGCATACATGATAGATCCAATTGCCGACGCATATGGAATCTCATCCATGCATTCAAGCTCAGCAGATATCGTAGGACACTGTTTCTTGCTTAACGTAATGCCATGTGACATTGTCATAAAACCCTTCTTGGAATGCTGAAAACGTGTAGGACTTTGTCAATATAAGAATCCTGACTTTGTCCTATCAGCTCTTTTGAATCTCTATCTTTAGATCCAAAATCCAAGAAAATACGTGGCTTTACCCATGTCAATCATAAAAACAACTCCCAAGCCAGTCCTTTACCGACTGCAGCATTGGAATGTTATTTCCGAGAATCAGTATGTCATCGACATACACTATGAGAAATGCAACATCACTCCCACTTATCTATTAGTAAACGCACAGTTCCACTTCGTTCCTGTTCAAGTCAAAACCTTGACTACTTCAACAGAACGAAGATTCCAACTCCGATATGCTTGCTTCTATCCATGAATGGATCGATGAAGCTAACTTACATACAGTATAATTTTCGGAGTCCGGGCTCACTTTCGCTTCTGTGAATTTCGCAGGTTCGTCACTTTCAATGATCATCAGATCATGGCAATTAATCATGAGAAATCACTCTCGGATTAGTGACGGATTCATTCAGATCGGCGAACTTCAGGCTCTACAGGTGTAGATTCTACAGAAATCTGTAAATCCATCCGCTGCTCTCCCTCAACAGGTTGAGCAGCCTCCTGTATTTCTCGAATTTCTTCGAGTTATACTTTTACTCCCACTGTTCTTCTTGGAAAGTAACTTTCCTTTTAGAAAACAGAATTCCGAACAACCTAACTTCGTTTTCGGAATGGACGTAAAAAGTAACAAGCCTTGGTTTCCCTAGGACAACCAGCGAAGTAGCACAACTACAAATACTCAGTAAAGACGAATTTGGATCATTTCCAGTCCACATTTATGTGGTGTCTTTCAACTGATATTGGTGTAACTATTTCAGCGTAAACTTAGATATTTCTAGAGCGTTATTCTTAAAGAATATCATGGAAGATTCGTGTGACTCATCTTTAATCATTTCTAATAAGATCTGATTCTTTCTCATAGAAACACCTCCAGGTTTTCAGGAGAAATGAGCTGTGAAACGACTTCACACTCATTCAGATGATCACACCATCAATGACTTAAGTATTCTCACTCGTGATCTAATCCAGAGTCTCAATACTTCTGTCACTCAGATTCTATACCTCATTCTGGAACTCTTTCGACCATTTCAAAGAATTCCGACTCGTGTCTCATCAAATGAACACAGTCATACTCACTGAAGTAATCAGTAAAGATTATGAAGTACAGGAAATTTTCTCTGGCATTGCTGCTCATCGGGCCACATACATGAGTATGTTCAAGGTCCAATAAGCCTTTGGGCCTTTCTCTAGCTCGGCTAAGATGGGCCCTTTGTCTTTTGGTCCAGTAAGCAGAATTCAAGTCTCATAAGATATCCGATCAAATGAGCCCAAGTCCATAACTATGGGATTTCTGAATCCGACTCACTCTATGTGACCAAAACATTTACGCCAAGAAAAATCAGGTTTAATTCATCAGATTTAAACCAATTCGGTATTTATGTTACATTTAGGCACTCTTTGGTTTAAGATATAAAACCCATTCATTGAATAGGGTGCTACAATTAATATTTCATTAAGATCAAAAGAACAAAACTTGTCTTTTATCAAAATGAAAAACATTCAAATTCTTACAAGAAAATGAAAGACAACTCTGCTTAAAGCAGGTACATTGTAGCAATTACTTAATACAAAACCAAGCCTCAAAGGCATCTACAAGTGAAAACCCTACGGCTGAGGCAGCATCCATAGCTCCTTCCAGACATGCAGTTCCACTTGTCCTTCCTTCAACGTTCTACTGTTGCTTAGGCTCTGCATATTATAACAAATATCAGTGCCACAACCAGTATCCAATACCTATAAGGTAGAACTTGAAGTAATAACATGAATACCTGAGGAAGTAGTCTCATACATCAACTTCAACTCCTCATAATCTTCCATGAATTTAATGCAATCTCTCTTCCAATGCCCAGTCTCTTTACAGTAGCAGCACTTACCAACGTAAGATGTATCTGACTCGGGCTCAGAAGACACACGCTTGCCATGATTCAAAATCTGGACAACTTTGTCTTCACCCTTGTCAGCATTAGGTTTAGTAAACCTACCCTTCTCCATTACGAGATTATACAGGGTACTCTTCACGTTTGGCTCAACTGTCTTGAGCATATCATGCAGTTCAGTCAGCGTCTTCGTTAAGCCTTTCTTGATATAGTTCCTTTTGAACTTATCATAGCTTGACGGCAGTGACTGCAGAATGATCTCAGTTGCCAATTCTTGGCTAACTGGATAATCCAGTTTCCTCAGGTTATCAATGTAACCCATCATTTTACTGACATGAGGACTCACTGGATGATCATTTGGTAGCTTGCAGCTAGTAAGAGACTTAACCAACTGGTATCTCTCCACTCTTACCTGCTCCTGAAATTTCAATTTCAGGCTGCTGATCATCTCTATTGGCGACTCCATGTTCTCATATTGCTTCAGCAAATCTGAGTCCATGGTAGCCAATATCAGACCACGCACATCTACCGCATCATTATAATGCTTATTCCAAGCATCATATACTGCATGAGAGGCATTGGACCCGATCCTCTCGGGGAGAGCTCTCTCAAGGACATAGTCCTTTCTCTCCTGCCTGAGGACTAGCCTCAGGTTCCGCGACCAAGTCAAGAAATTTGATCCGTTCAGTTTGTCCATCTCAAGGACAGACCGGATCGAGAAAGTGTTTTGATTGTTTGTGCTAGTCATAACTGAAATTTAGAGATAAATAGAGTTTTAGTTATTTAGTTCATAAAAGAGTAATCTTAATAACTTATAAGAAACTCGCATTGCATTCAAAATTTCTTTGTTTAACCTCATAAGAATGCAATGATTCCGAGACCCATGTTCAGCTAAATCCAAAGTGGGCCACTGGCCGTCACCCAGAAGTAGCTTTACTTGGTAAGCATACACACAGCTAGTTATATCCAATAACTCTCGGTTGTGAATTGGGCCCAAGGCCCAATACACCAGATGTCTCAAGGCCCGGGACTCCCGATGGCCCAGTCTAGGAAACCAATCTCTTACAGCCAAATAATCACTAAAGTCTGGGACTCCCAATGAAATTAGTGACTATATACTACTTTACTTACGCAAAAACAGACACCTCACACTGTAAGCCATATCTGTAATTGAATAAGCGTTAAGTAGCTGACAAGATTGGGCAAGACATCCAAGCTTGATATTGGTTTTGAGGATTTTAGGTTTTCTTTCCAAAATAGAAGATTACTATTTTGGGAAACTTACTTATTTTAGAAACTTTCTAAATTTAGAAATATACTAAAATAGAAATTTCTAATTTAATATTTTATTAAAGTTTTCGGTTGGATCACAAATTATAGGCCCAATTCTTGGCCCAAGACCACAGAATTCCAATTGGCCCAATAATTTGACATAACCGAGTCGGTTCATTAATTCTGGTCCAAAACCAAATTAACTACTAAATCCAACTGATTATTTACTAAACCAGACCAGCTCTAAATTATTTGGTCCAACCAAATCAAACTTAGACCAGCCTTCGGTTTAGGTTAAAATTCAATTTTTGAATTTAAATCCGGTTTAACCAGAAATTAAATAATACCAATTGTATTAAATAATTTCCAGCAAACCGCGATTTGGTTAACCGCTTGAACCACCAATTAAATTGGATCGGTTCGGTTAAGTCCAAAATCAAGAAGAAATATATTGGTCTAACCAATCAATTTTAGCTGATTTTGACCTAACTTGCGGGATAGGCTAAGCGATAAACGAAACCGATCAGCACAAACGGCTCGATCGAATCACATCGCGGGACGGGTGAGCGGAACACGATCGGGATCCAAACCAATCGATCGGTTCACGAAGTTACTGTTCATCGCGATTACTGTTCATCGATTACTGTTCATCGATTACTGTTCTACAAACATTAAAACAACCTAATATGATCCAATTATGCAAAACCTAACGACCTAAGCTCTGATACCACTGAAGGATTATGTGTGTTCATTGGTGTAATTGTCAGATTACAACCTAACATAATCAACTAGGATCTAGGTGATTTGCAGTTGAATCATAAACAGATCAGGATCATTACCTTGTGATTGCAGCGGATTGATCAAAGGAATATCGAGATCTGCAAGAGCTGATGATTACCGGCTCCTCCTAGGTATCCACACGCTTACAAGCTACTGGATCAGGCTGCTAGACCAAGCTGGAACAACAGAGAGAGAGAGGACGGCCAGACCTAGAAAAATCGCAGACTTATGGTCTCACTGGCGCCCCCTTCCTCCCTTATATGGGCCCAAGTAATTAAACTAATGGCCTATTAGGCTTTTGGGCCCAAGACCCAAATCAGACAAAATACTGTATTTTGTCTGGCCCAATTCTCTGTACAAATACAGTAAATGTCTTGCATCTTACTGTATTAATTCCATTTTAACTTTCCTGTTAGCTATGGTGTGTGACCCTTAGGGATCATACAATACTGGTAATAAGTCCTAAACTTATAGATCATGAGCGGGCTCTAGCAAGTCATCATGAACACCCAGTATTTATGACTTATGTCTGATCTCGACACTTATCATACTTTCTAGAGATAGTACAGTAGATTTCAGGACATTCCCAACAATCTCCCACTTGTACTGGAATCCTACATTCCCTAATCCTTTTGTCTCAATATCTCGATCTGGCATAAGGCAAGATGCGTGTCATCCTTATATAGCCAGACCATGTTCATCGGACCAGATTTGATACTGACAATGCAAACGACTTGGGCAAGTCCGTTTGGGAGTGGCCACTCTCTTACCAGCTATCAAGTCTCCGATTGGCCTAGAGATATTACCTCCGTTAAACGGCAGGGACAAATCCCATCTTGTTCCATCACTATGAACTACACACTTTATAATACACCCAACCAATGTCCTTATAGCTCCTAGTTACGAAACAGCGTTAGACAATGATCAAAGTGCATCAATCCATGTGCAGCCACATGCATGCGAACTCAGGTCTAAGGACTATACTCTATAGTCGTATATGAGAACCTCTTATGACACAAATATTAATATCTTGTAGAGTTCTCATCAGCGGGCCATGTCCGGTCATATGCTCCCCTACATATACCTATGTGTCGACTTTGATGCCGCGCATCTATGACCCCTCGAAACTTGGTCATAAGTCTCAACACACTCTTGTCTCAAATGGTTGTTGGTGTTCCAATTTCAACAACCTTCGACTATGGACACTATGATTTATGTCATTTCGTTAAATATGGGGTTTCAGGATCAAGTCTACTCATGTACTTCGATGGCCCATATATAATGACATGAATCATTTTGGAACGATTATTTATATCACAGTTAAAATAATCCAGAAATCATAAATTTCATAAACATAAAATATTATGTTTACATGAACCTTTCAAAACAACTAAATAAAGCCCTTTACAAACTCCCACTGAAATTAAGACTACATCTTAATTTCACTTATCCTACAGCTACAGTCCGCGACTCATGCTTAGGCCTAAGGAGTGGCTTCGTTAACAGATTAGCAACGTTCTCATTCGTTGAAACTTGCTGATCTACTTAACACCTCTGTCATTTATCTCACGGAATAGGTTATACCTACCCTCAAGGTGTTTGGACCTCTGATGTGCAGCTAGCCTCATCTATGCTAGGAATCACATCAAGTTCAGTGATGAATTCTTCTTTCCAAACAACCTCTTTCGCCGCTACCCAAGCTGCGAAATGTTCAGCTTAAGTCATGGAGTCAGCAACAGTGCCTTGCACCGCCAGACAGACACAAGATATAGCCGGACTGTGACCGGAAATCATCTTTGTCTGTTGGAAACTTGCCTTTCAGACTCTACCGACTTCTAGCACCTCACTTTCTCCGTAAATCAAGAACTTATCCTAAGTGTTTTCCAAATACTTGAGGATATTCATTACGTCTATCCAGTGATTCTTTGCTGGATTTGACTGGTCTTTTATTTGTCTTGCTTAACATTAAAGCAACATCAAAACAAGTACGTGTCATGGCATACATGATAGATCCAATTGCCGACGCATATGGAATCTCATCCATGCATTCAAGCTCAGCAGATATCGTAGGACACTGTTTCTTGCTTAACGTAATGCCATGTGACATTGGCATAAAACCCTTCTTGGAATGCTGAAAACGTGTAGGACTTTGTCAATATAAGAATCCTGACTTTGTCCTATCAGCTCTTTTGAATCTCTATCTTTAGATCCAAAATCCAAGAACATACGTGGCTTTACCCATGTCAATCATAAAAACAACTCCCAAGCCAGTCCTTTACCGACTGCAGCATTGGAATGTTATTTCCGAGAATCAGTATGTCATCGACATACACTATGAGAAATGCAACATCACTCCCACTTATCTATTAGTAAACGCACAGTTCCACTTCGTTCCTGTTCAAGTCAAAACCTTGACTACTTCAACAGAACGAAGATTCCAACTCCGATATGCTTGCTTCTATCCATGAATGGATCGATGAAGCTAACT
Source organism: Orychophragmus violaceus (assembly GCA_030180135.1). Classification (NCBI taxonomy): domain Eukaryota; kingdom Viridiplantae; phylum Streptophyta; class Magnoliopsida; order Brassicales; family Brassicaceae; genus Orychophragmus; species Orychophragmus violaceus. The sequence goes on from CM058233.1 coordinate 31,911,329, forward strand.
TACATACAGTATAATTTTCGGAGTCCGGGCTCACTTTCGCTTCTGTGAATTTCGCAGGTTCGTCACTTTCAATGATCATCAGATCATGGCAATTAATCATGAGAAATCACTCTCGGATTAGTGACGGATTCATTCAGATCGGCGAACTTCAGGCTCTACAGGTGTAGATTCTACAGAAATCTGTAAATCCATCCGCTGCTCTCCCTCAACAGGTTGAGCAGCCTCCTGTATTTCTCGAATTTCTTCGAGTTATACTTTTACTCCCACTGTTCTTCTTGGAAAGTAACTTTCCTTTTAGAAAACAGAATTCCGAACAACCTAACTTCGTTTTCGGAATGGACGTAAAAAGTAACAAGCCTTGGTTTCCCTAGGACAACCAGCGAAGTAGCACAACTACAAATACTCAGTAAAGACGAATTTGGATCATTTCCAGTCCACATTTATGTGGTGTCTTTCAACTGATATTGGTGTAACTATTTCAGCGTAAACTTAGATATTTCTAGAGCGTTATTCTTAAAGAATATCATGGAAGATTCGTGTGACTCATCTTTAATCATTTCTAATAAGATCTGATTCTTTCTCATAGAAACACCTCCAGGTTTTCAGGAGAAATGAGCTGTGAAACGACTTCACACTCATTCAGATGATCACACCATCAATGACTTAAGTATTCTCACTCGTGATCTAATCCAGAGTCTCAATACTTCTGTCACTCAAATTCTATACCTCATTCTGGAACTCTTTCGACCATTTCAAAGAATTCCGACTCGTGTCTCATCAAATGAACACAGTCATACTCACTGAAGTAATCAGTAAAGATAATGAAGTACAGGAAATTTTCTCTGGCATTGCTGCTCATCGGGCCACATACATGAGTATGTTCAAGGTCCAATAAGCCTTTGGGCCTTTCTCTAGCTCGGCTAAGATGGGCCCTTTGTCTTTTGGTCCAGTAAGCAGAATTCAAGTCTCATAAGATATCCGATCAAATGAGCCCAAAAGTCCATAACTATGGGATTTCTGAATCCGACTCACTCTATGTGACCAAAACATTTACGCCAAGAAAAATCAGGTTTAATTCATCAGATTTAAACCAATTCGGTATTTATGTTACATTTAGGCACTCTTTGGTTTAAGATATAAAACCCATTCATTGAATAGGGTGCTACAATTAATATTTCATTAAGATCAAAAGAACAAAACTTGTCTTTTATCAAAATGAAAAACATTCAAATTCTTACAAGAAAATGAAAGACAACTCTGCTTAAAGCAGGTACATTGTAGCAATTACTTAATACAAAACCAAGCCTCAAAGGCATCTACAAGTGAAAACCCTACGGCTGAGGCAGCATCCATAGCTCCTTCCAGACATGCAGTTCCACTTGTCCTTCCTTCAACGTTCTACTGTTGCTTAGGCTCTGCATATTATAACAAATATCAGTGCCACAACCAGTATCCAATACCTATAAGGTAGAACTTGAAGTAATAACATGAATACCTGAGGAAGTAGTCTCATACATCAACTTCAACTCCTCATAATCTTCCATGAATTTAATGCAATCTCTCTTCCAATGCCCAGTCTCTTTACAGTAGCAGCACTTACCAACGTAAGATGTATCTGACTCGGGCTCAGAAGACACACGCTTGCCATGATTCAAAATCTGGACAACTTTGTCTTCACCCTTGTCAGCATTAGGTTTAGTAAACCTACCCTTCTCCATTACGAGATTATACAGGGTACTCTTCACGTTTGGCTCAACTGTCTTGAGCATATCATGCAGTTCAGTCAGCGTCTTCGTTAAGCCTTTCTTGATATAGTTCCTTTTGAACTTATCATAGCTTGACGGCAGTGACTGCAGAATGATCTCAGTTGCCAATTCTAGGCTAACTGGATAATCCAGTTTCCTCAGGTTATCAATGTAACCCATCATTTTACTGACATGAGGACTCACTGGATGATCATTTGGTAGCTTGCAGCTAGTGAGAGACTTAACCAACTGGTATCTCTCCACTCTTACCTGCTCCTGAAATTTCAATTTCAGGCTGCTGATCATCTCTATTGGCGACTCCATGTTCTCATATTGCTTCAGCAAATCTGAGTCCATGGTAGCCAATATCAGACCACGCACATCTACCGCATCATTATAATGCTTATTCCAAGCATCATATACTGCATGAGAGGCATTGGACCCGATCCTCTCGGGGAGAGCTCTCTCAAGGACATAGTCCTTTCTCTCCTGCCTGAGGACTAGCCTCAGGTTCCGCGACCAAGTCAAGAAATTTGATCCGTTCAGTTTGTCCATCTCAAGGACAGACCGGATCGAGAAAGTGTTTTGATTGTTTGTGCTAGTCATAACTGAAATTTAGAGATAAATAGAGTTTTAGTTATTTAGTTCATAAAAGAGTAATCTTAATAACTTATAAGAAACTCGCATTGCATTCAAAATTTCTTTGTTTAACCTCATAAGAATGCAATGATTCCGAGACCCATGTTCATCTAAATCCAAAGTGGGCCACTGGCCGTCACCCAGAAGTAGCTTTACTTGGTAAGCATACACACAGCTAGTTATATCCAATAACTCTCGGTTGTGAATTGGGCCCAAGGCCCAATACACCAGATGTCTCAAGGCCCGGGACTCCCGATGGCCCAGTCAAGGAAACCAATCTCTTACAGCCAAATAATCACTAAAGTCTGGGACTCCCAATGAAATTAGTGACTATATACTACTTTACTTACGCAAAAACAGACACCTCACACTGTAAGCCATATTTGTAATTGAATAAGCGTTAAGTAGCTGACAAGATTGGGCAAGACATCCAAGCTTGATATTGGTTTTGAGGATTTTAGGTTTTCTTTCCAAAATAGAAGATTACTATTTTGGGAAACTTACTTATTTTAGAAACTTTCTAAATTTAGAAATATACTAAAATAGAAATTTCTAATTTAATATTTTATTAAAGTTTTCGGTTGGGTCACAAATTATAAGCCCAATTCTTGGCCCAAGACCACAGAATTCCAATTGGCCCAATAATTTGACATAACCGAGTCGGTTCATTAATTCTGGTCCAAGACCAAATTAACTACTAAATCCAACTGATTATTTACTAAACCAGACCAGCTCTAAATTATTTGGTCCAACCAAATCAAACTTAGACCAGCCTTCGGTTTAGGTTAAAATTCAATTTTTGAATTTAAATCCGGTTTAACCAGAAATTAAATAATACCAATTGTATTAAATAATTTCCAGCAAACCGCGATTTGGTTAACCGCTTGAACCACCAATTAAATTGGATCGGTTCGGTTAAGTCCAAAATCAGGAAGAAATATATTGGTCTAACCAATCAATTTTAGCTGATTTTGACCTAACTTGCGGGATAGGCTAAGCGATAAACGAAACCGATCAGCACAAACGGCTCGATCGAATCGCATCGCGGGACGGGTGAGCGGAACACGATCGGGATCCAAACCAATCGATCGGTTCACGAAGTTACTGTTCATCGCGATTACTGTTCATCGATTACTGTTCATCGATTACTGTTCTACAAACATTAAAACAACCTAATATGATCCAATTATGCAAAACCTAACGACCTAGGCTCTGATACCACTGAAGGATTATGTGTGTTCATTGGTGTAATTGTCAGATTACAACCTAACATAATCAACTAGGATCTAGGTGATTTGCAGTTGAATCATAAACAGATCAGGATCATTACCTTGTGATTGCAGCGGATTGATCAAAGGAATATCGAGATCTGCAAGAGCTGATGATTACCGGCTCCTCCTAGGTATCCACACGCTTACAAGCTACTGGATCAGGCTGCTAGACCAAGCTGGAACAACAGAGAGAGAGAGGACGGCCAGACCTAGAAAAATCGCAGACTTATGGTCTCATTGGCGCCCCCTTCCTCCCTTATATGGGCCCAAGTAATTAAACTAATGGCCTATTAGGCTTTTGGGCCCAAGACCCAAATCAGACAAAATACTGTATTTTGTCTGGCCCAATTCTCTGTACAAATACAGTAAATGTCTTGCATCTTACTGTATTAATTCCATTTTAACTTTCCCGTTAGCTATGGTGTGTGACCCTTAGGGATCATACAATACTGGTAATAAGTCCTAAACTTATAGATCATGAGCGGGCTCTAGCAAGTCATCATGAACACCCAGTATTTATGACTTATGTCTGATCTCGACACTTATCATACTTTCTAGAGATAGTACAGTAGATTTCAGGACATTCCCAACAACATCTTGGAGTTGGAATCTACGTTCTGTTAAAACGGTCAAAAGTTTTGACTTGATCAGGAACGAATAGGAACCGTGCGTTTACAAGTAGACTAGTGGGAGCGTAGTTGCATTTCTCACACTGTATGTATATAACATACTAATTCTCATAAACGACGTTCCGTCGCTTAAGTCTTATGTGACTTGGGTCGGAAGTCATTTTCAACGATGGACATGGGAGAAGCCGCGTGAGTTCTTGGAATAAGGATCTATTGAAATAGATTGGGTAGGCTTATTGGATCGTGTCAGAATCCTTATGTAGATAAGGTATTGGATAGTTCCAATATGCATGATTCCAAGAATGGCTTCACACCAAAGGTCTTATGGCAATAATCTTAGCAAGATGAAGTGTCTTGAACACTGGCTGAGCTAGTATGTATGAGTGTGATTCCTTAAGCTTCTGCAATAGAATCCATCATGAATGCCTTATTTTGCGCTCGTCTAGATGCAGCTTACGCATAAAGCATGACGAGAAAATACCAATACATTTCGGTAAAAGACACTGGACAGTTGTAAGAAATATCCCAAGTGTTTGACGAGCACTAAGGATAGGTTCTTGTTCAACTGAGGAAGTGACGAATCTGTTAAAAAGTAGTTGGACGGACAAAGACGACTCCCGGTTCCCACTTGGTTATGTCTCTTTGTCTGTGTAATGGTGCTATCTGTTGGAAGGGCTCTGATAGGGTCAAGTTTTAATCCTATTCTACTGCAAGTGCACAGTTAAGTGATTGTAGTATATAGGGTATCGAATCCACATAGACTCTGGTCTCGATAGATAAAGAACCGTAGGAATTTAAACTAAGAAGAAAGCAAATTGTATTAAACTAAATAGCAAAGCAAGAAAGTAAACAAGTAGCAGATTGTTGGTGGTGAAAGCAGTTAATTAAATGCGCTAAGTCTAGGGAGTTCTCAGGAAATCAGACAAGCAGACAAATCAATCAGTCAGGATCTAATTAAGCACAGTTCTAGAACTCAAATCACGGATATAGAATTAACCAAATCTCTTTGCGAGAATTCTCTAAGTCTAAGTGCAACAATCCAAATTCCTTTGCAATTACTAACAGATTAAACCAGCATTAATTTCAAGTTCGATATGTTCATAATTAAACTAAACCAAATTCCTTTGCGAGAAGTTTAATTGCTCAACCTAAATAGTTCAGATTCTAAACCACACTCTCGTGTCGTATTTAGCAACCTAAGATCTAGATTCTAGTTGATCAGGTTAGAACTAGCATTAAACTCAATTTAGATCGAAGAACATTCTATTCATGTGAATCCTTAACTGAATTAAACAAGTCTAGCAAGTCATGAAATCCTTAATGAGAAACCCTAAACCTAACTATGAATCTACTCAGACATGATTAATGAAACATAAATCATAGAATTAATAGATTGCGTATAAGAAATTAAATAGATAAAGGGGTTCGAAATCTTCTCCAAAATAGATGAAGTAGAGGATTAGATCAGTCCCAAAAGCTCTAAAAATCTCTTAGCTCTAAGTATGAAAGCGTATGTAAAATAAACACCAAAATCCTAATTATATAGGCTTAATCTCGGCTGGGGGTTCTTTGTAAATATTGGAAACTTCTGGGCCAAAATGCAAAATCTTCATTCTTTATTAAACCGCCGTATCGGCCCATCTCGCTAGTGTGTCGATCGACACCAAAGGTGTGTCGATCGATGCATGATCTCAATCTCTCGGCCAATCACTCCAAAAATCCCCAAAATGCTCCAAAATCTCCAATTCTGCTCCAAACATGATTATACCTATAATAGACTCTAAAAGAACACAAAAGAACACTAAAACACAATTATATCATGGCATAAAACTGGTGAAAACCATGATATATCAACTCCCCCACACTTAGCCGTTGCTTGCCCTCAAGCAAAACAAACAACTAGAATGTAGTGAAGAGGTTTGAAAACTCTTCAGAAACTCTTTTCATCTTAGAAGCAGCAACACTCAGATTCCCCTTAGTAAACCACATGAAAGAATCAACCTGCAGACATCAAGACCAACATATACTTCCCCCACACTTAGCAACTGTCCTAAGTAAACTCCACAATCACATTCACGCATTCAAATTCTCCCTGCTGACTTCTGCAAGTATTTAAGTGCGGTCTCACCTAAGGGGTATCGATCAAAGGCACATGGATGATAGGCTCAAAGTTTATCCCTATACTAAACTGCAAGTGAACAGCAATGTCAAAGTAGTATATAGGGTTATCGAATCCACAGGGACACTTGGTCTCAATAGATCAGAACAGTAGAGACTAATACTAGAAATAAGCAATGTGATTGAATTAAAAGCGGTGCGAGAAGGTAAATCAGTAGCAGAGATTAACGGTTGTGGAAGCAAGTAATTAAAAGCGTCAAGCCTAGGGTATTCTCAGGAAATCAGACAAGCAGACAGTTCATTCAGCAAGGATCTAATTAAGCACAGTTCTAGAACTCAAAACACAGATGTAGAATTAACCAAATTCCTTTGCGATAATTCTCTAAGTCTAAGTGCAGCAAACCAAACTTTCGTTTGCGAGAACTAACAGATTAAACTAGCATTAATCCCAAGTTTGATATGTTCACAATTATCCTAAACCAAACTTCCGTTTGCGCAAAGTTTAATTGCCCAATTTAATTAGTTCAGATTCCTAAACCCCACTTCCGTGACGTATTTAGCAACCTAAGATCTAGATTCTAATTGATCAGGTTAGAACTAGCTTTAAGCACAATTAAATTGAAGAACAGATATAGTTTGAATCCTTAACTGAATTTGAACAAGTCTAGCAAGTCATGAAATCCTATGTGAGAAACCCTAAACCTAACTAGGAATCTACTCAGACATAGATAATGAAAACATAATCATAGAATGAATAAATTGCATAAAAGAATAAGAGTAAAAGGGGTTCGAAATCTTCTCCAAATACAGATGAAGTAATAGGTTCAGATCAGCCCCAAAAGCTCTAAAAATCCTCTGCTCTTAATTATGAAAGTGTATATAATAAAAACAACTAAAACTTGATTATATAGGTATAATCTCGGCCAAGGGCTTCTTTGTAAATGTCAGGAACTTCTGGATCAAAGTGCAATAACTTGATTCTTCTAAACCGCCGAGTTTTTGGCCCATCTCGCTGGTGCATCGATCGTTGCTAGAGTGCAACGATCGACACCTTCCTCTGTTTCGGACAGTGAACTCTATCTCTCGGCCAATCACTCCAAAAATCTCCAAAATGCTCCATTATCTCCAATTTAGCTTCAAACCTGATTATACCTGTAAAAGACTCTAAAAGAACACAAAAGACACTAAAAACACAACTATATCATGGCATAAAACCGGTAAAAACCATGATATATCAACTCCCCCACACTTAGCCTTTGCTTGCCCTCAAGCAAAACATAGAACTAAAGCTTGGTGAAGAGGTTTGAAAACTCTTCAGAAACTCATTTCATCCTAGAAGCTACAGTACTCAGATTCCCCTTAGTAAACCACTGAAAGAATCAATCACAGGATATCAAGACTACAATGTACTTCCCCCACACTTAGCAACTGTCCTAGGTAAACTCCACAATCACATTCAAGCATTCAAATTCTCCCTACTGACTTCTGCAAGTATTTAAGTGCGGTCTCACCTAAGGAGTATCGATCAAAGGGCACATGGATTCTTACCTTATCAGCTCTAGACCACCATACTACCTTTCTCTAGTCCCTTTCTTCTCTTTCCCTTCTTTAACAACTGATTTTTCCCCACTGGGTATCATTTTATTTTTTTTATCAGTGTTCTTCCCGTTATGGGGTGTACTTTGGACACATTCCATGGATCACATGAGAGATAATAGTGTTTGCTACTATTCCCATGACCACTTCGGAGTTACTAACTCATCCTCAGTTTATTATTTCTTTTTTTTTTTTTACTTTACAGAAGGGGAGAAGGGAACTAAATAGGATAGGTTGACAGGCTGTGTCAGAACTAACAGGGAATCCGACACAAAGTATACCAAGCCCTTAGGTGAGAAATCTAAGTCAGTATTAAAGTTGAAGTCAGTAAAGGATCCTCTGATACCTGAAGTGATGTGGGTGTTCCCAGTAGGTTGATCTGTGATGGGGTTTTCTAATAGTCAGAGATAGATCCTGCAACTTCATCCCAATGGTTACTTAAGTTCCTGCAAGTCTTGTAAATCTTCTCAGAAAATCATAGTTTCTTACTTAAACAATTTTGACTCAATAAAACAAAAATTTTTGAAAAACGGACTGACTCTTAAGAAAACAGAAAACAAAAGTCAGTAGCACCTCCCCCACACTTAAGACACACTGTCCCCAGTAGTGTCCAGCGAAGGATCGGTAAAAAGAAAATAAAAAAATTGAAAAGATGAAGTTATGTCTGTCGGGTTACCTCTGTCGCTCATGCATCGATCGTTGCACTAAGTGCATCGACCGTTACTTGGCGATTTTCGTGTATAGTCGATCGTTGCTCAAGAGCGCAACGATCGCTGCAATGCGATTCCTTTCGTGTTGTGACGATCGACACAAAAGTGCGTCGATCGTTGCACTGCGATTTAACCGAGACCTGCAAACATAAACTCACCAGAAACAAAAACAAACGTAAAATCCTAACAAAAACACCAAAAATTAAGTAGAAAAACACCAGTACCTAATGGTGGGTTGCCTCCCACCCAGCGCTTGTTTAAGGTCAATAGCTTGACCGGACGGATGGGAATTTTCAAGTACCAGGAGGTCTTGACAGAGACTTTTTCTGTCTCTGTTCAAGTCTCCTCATCCAAGGTGGTGAGTAGGCTGTTGCGGAATGCTCATGTCCAAGAAAAGATGGAGTGAAATGTGCTCCCGGATCTATAACCATGGTATGATCAGGCTGCTCAAAATCTGCGTCCCTTATGGTGAATGTCTGCCCATCTATCAGTGGCTTTCGCAGCTTATCCATCTCATAGTGCAGTGGTTCATCTCCCAAATGGAGGTCTATCAAGCTGTTCCTAACATCAATCAACGCTCCTGCTGTAGCCAAAAAGGGTCTCCCAAGCAACAATGCTTCATCCGGATCACAGTCATATCTCAGCACAAGGAAGTCCGTTGGAACTAAGTAGTTTCCAACTCTCACCGGAATGTCCATAAGGAGTCCTTCAGGAACTCGTATGGACTGATCAGCTAGGACAAGAGAAGTCCTAGTAGGAGTAAAATCCAGCATACCCAGCTTCTCTGCCACAGAGTAAGGCATCAAACTTCCAGCAGCTCCTAAATCACACAGAGAGCGTCTAAAACTATCCTCAAAGATAGAACAATCCAGCACAAAGACTCCAGGATCAGATAGCTTCTTCGGGACCTTAGTTAGCAGAACATCACTAATATGCTGAGGAACTATTATCACCCAGTCTTTCAGATCATCATCCAGGGGCAACATCTTGTTCAGGTACCTTTGCACACATGGATGATAAGGTGGATCATCAGAAGTTGGAATTTCTTCCAATTCTTCACCAATCCCTTCTAATTTCTTCAGCTCTTCAATCTCTTGCCTAATCACTTCAGACACTGAGGAGTGTTGTCTAAAGATCTGCTCGTAGATCTCCTGTTGAGTAATCTCAGAGGCTCCATTGAATAGGCGATCAAGCTCCATGTCAGCATCTATGTTATTATCATCCGACAGTTCTGTCCATTCACGCCCTGCAACGACCGACACTAAGGGTGTGTCGATCGTTGCCATCCCGACGGGTGTATCGATCGGCACAGATGTTGCATCGATCGACGCACTGCAGCATATTTCACCCGAGAGTTTTTCACAAATATCCGAAAATTCCTGTTCTGTCACCAACTCAGCTGTACTTAGCTCAAATCTTTCACCTAGGTGAGATCCATCATTAATGCACACAGACCAGGCCTTAACATGAGTGTCTGCCACTCCTTTTCCCTTCAGTGAGCTGGACATCTGGTTCACCTGAGTGTCCAACTGCTTCATGTGAGTGCTCAGAGACTCAAATTTCCCATTGAGGTCTTCATAGACAGCGTCCAACTTCTTGTTGCAGTCCACATAAATCTTGGTCTGACTCTCAATCAGCTGTTCCATCATAGCCTCCATTTTGCTCTCATGGGCTGTAGGTGCAGGAGGAGTCTGATAGGATGTAGATCCATAGGTTCTCTGAGTACCTTGTCCATAGGTCTTATGAAAACCACCATTCTGTCCACCATTGGAGAATCTGTTCCCCTGTTGATTACCAAATCTATTACCTTGGAAACCAGAACCTCCTATGAAATTCACATCTTCTTTCTGAGTTTCCTCCTCAGCCTGAATCACCTCTACATCTTGGGCAAAGTGGACAGCTTTCTTACTAGTCAGGAGATTGTAGACTGTGTCCAATCTGGATCTTATATTAGCTATATCAGAATTCTCTACAGTTCCACCAGATTTCTTCCTCCTTTCATCCATTGTCTTGCAACTGTTGCTGCCAATCAGGTTCTCAATCAACTGCTTAGCTTGTGTAGGAGTCCTGGTATTGAAATTAGCATTACTGGAATTATCCATCGCAGTCTGATAAGGGAGATCTATGCCTCTGAAGAAAATACCAATCAGCTGTACTTCTGTGAATCCATGGTGTGGACAGTCACGCTGATACTGCTTAAATCTCATCCAGGCAGTCTTCAAGGGTTCTACAGCTCCTTGGGAAAAGGTGAGTATGTCCTGTCTGGACTGATCCGAGCGCGCATCATCATAAAAGTGATGCAGGAACTCACTCTTTAAGGCTACCCAAGTAGTATACTGACCAGGTGCCAGTTGTCTCAGCCATGCACTAGCGTCTCCAGCAAGACTGTGCGGAAATAGCTTAAGGAACAGATAGTCCGGGCATACTCCTTCATACTTCATGCCAGTGACTATGTCTTCAAACTTGTCAATGTGATCCATAGGCTGCTCTGCTTGAAGACCATGAAAAGCAATCTGTCTCATCAGCTGGTAGTAGATGGTCTTTACCTCAAAATCATTCCTCTCAAAAGCAGGAAGCACTAGAGCTGCTCGGTTTGCATGAAACTCATCAGGTCTGTTGTAATCAGCTAGTGTCCTCTCATGAACCACCATCTCTCTACCTTGGGCCTGTCCTTGACCCTGGTTTCGGTTCAGCTCCTGTTGCTGTTGCTCAGGAGGATCAGGGATGACATTCCCTTCAGCATCAACCCGATGCCCAGCAGCATTGTACGGGTTATTATCTTGGTCCCTCAGGGTACCTTCAGCATCTGGTATCAAGATCAGACGTTCTCGAACCATTCTCTCTCTCTTTTCTCTTCTGATAGTCCTCTCTAGACGTCCAAGTTCCTCTAGTCCGAGATTAAGCAAGCTCGAGTTCGGATTACTTCGAGTTTTCTGCGTTGGCATAAACTGTCTGTAATCGTCCAGCAACGATCGATGCTATCAGTGCAACGATCGATTCAGTCTCAGAATCGCCTAGTGACGTGTTGGAATTGTGTCCAGTAATCTCGGTACTGTCTCTAGAAAGTAAGAGTATGTCAATGATCAGACATAAGTCATATAATACTGGGGGTCATGATGGCTTGCTAGAGTCCGCTCATGATCTATAAGTCTTGGACTTATTGCCTTTATTATATGATCCCATATGGGTCACACGCCTAAGCTAACAGGAAAAAGTGTTGGAACGGCTTAGCAGAAGTACGACAAAAGTGCCAGGCATTTGTCGTACTAAGAGAGAAAGATTAATGGGTCTGATTAAATGGGATTTAATCAGATTGGTGTTTTGGGCCCATAAGCCCAAAAGGGAAAGAGAAGGCTTTTAATAAACTAAAAGCCAAATCTCTTTCTCCTAACCCTAGCTCCCAGCGCCGATTCTCCTCTCTCCCTGCGCCTCCCATCAGCTCGGTCTAGCAGCCGTTTTCTGTGATCGCGTGTGTGAACCTTTGGAGGATTCATCCCTCGGTGTATCTCTCTGATCTCTGACCTGTTCTATTCCTTCCGCTGCAACAAACAGGTAAAAGGTGAGATCATCTAATGTTTCTATTCAAGAGAACCTAGATCTGTATGTTTAGGTTGATATGAATCTGTGAATTACATCAGGATCAACTAAACAGTTCCCACAGTGGTATCAGAGCCATTGGTTCTTAGGATTTCTTGTTTTAGATTCATGTTTAAGGTTGTTTAATCTGTTTAGAAGTGTTTTGAATCCATTACTGATAAGAAAAACACTTAAGAAACTGATTTGAATCCTGAACAAACGTTTGAAATCGCAAAACCGAGCTATATGACTCGGGTTTTGCGATCGGCCGAGATGATGAACCGTTGGCCAAGCCGTTCGTATGGATCGCGCGTTGGCCGGTTGCATCACTCGACCGTGAGGGGCAGGCGCAAACCGATCGCATGGCTCGGCCGAGATCGATCGCAAGGATCCAATCGGCCCGACCGCATGGATCGAAGCCACTCGCGTTCTGCCATGAGCCGAGCATCGTCTCAATCGCGTCTCGGCCTGAATCGTCCCGCCACCGTCCCGAGCGTCCCGTGCGTAAGTCGAGATGAGCCGAGCATCGGCCGAGCATCGTCGCGAGAGAGATGGACCGATCTCGGATCGCGTCCGTTGATCCCGGCTGGCCGATGTCGCGTCTCGATTGCGGCTAGGTCACGGCCTGAATGGGCCGGTTCGGTTCATTTGACGGTTCGGTTTAAAATTTTAATTAAAATTGATTCGTTCTGGTTTAATAAACAGATTTTAATATTTTTATTAAATCTGGTTAAACCGGGATAAGAAATCCAATGTCGAAAGAAATATTGGATTTAGTGCCTAAACCAGGAATTTCTAATTTGATTTGGTTGGACCAAATAAATTGAGAAATTCCGGTTTAGTAAATAACCGGTTGACAATTGTGGTCATCGTAGTAATTAAAATTTGGTTAGACCAATTTTAATGAACCAGACCGGTTATGTCAAATAATTGGACAACTGGGTCATGTCTTGGACATGGACAAATTCTTGGGCCTCGGGCCAAGAAGTTAAAACAATTGGGCCAATTATTTGAGTCTTTCTTCACATCAATTTAAAATTTATTTTATAAAATATAAAGTCGATTTTAAATTAAAGTTTCCAAAATTTTGAAATTAGAAAGTTTCTTAAATTAGAAGTTTCTGGATTTGCGGGTTTTGGATTTTAAAGAAATTTCTAAAGTTAGAAAGTTTCCGTTTTTAGAAAGTTTCCAATTTTAGAAAGTTTCCAAAAATAGTAGGTTTCCAAAAATGGAAAGTTTCCCGAAATAGTAATCTTCTATTTTGGGAATGAATTTTTAAATAAACCTACGAACCTCAAACAATATCAAGCGTTGGATGCCTTGTCCATTCTATGTCAGCTGTCGAAGCCCATTCAATTGTATTCATGGCCTTACAGTGTGAGGGTGTCTGCTTTTGCGTGGATAAGACGGTTTGTGATTCATAAATGTCATTGGGAGTCCCAGACATTAATGATTACATGACTGTATAGTCTGGTTTTCTTGACTGGGCCATCGGGAGTCCCGGGCCTTGAGACATCAGAGTGAATTGGGCCTCGGGCCCAGATTCACAACCAAGAGTTATATCACGGATATAATTAGCCGATATAGGGCTTACCGATATAAGCTAAGGTTGGGTGATGGCCAGTGGCCCACTTTGATCTTAGTTATATGTGGATCTTGGAATCATTGTATTCTATTGAGGGTAACTTATGTTATTGAATATAATACGTGATTAATCATATTAAATTTAATACGAGATTAATCATATTGAACATGTTAACTAAAATCCTTTTATCTTATATTTCAGTTATGACTAGCACAAACAATCAAAACACTTTCTCGATCCGGTCTGTCCTTAAGATGGACAAGCTGAACGGATCAAATTTCTTGACTTGGTCGCGGAACCTGAGGCTAGTCCTCAGACAGGAGAGAAAGGACTATGTCCTTGAGAGAGCTCTCCCCGTGAGGATCGGGTCCAATGCTTCACATGCAGTATATGATGCTTGGAATAAGCATTATAATGATGCGGTAGATGTGCGTGGTCTGATATTGGCTACCATGGACTCAGACTTGCGGAAGCAATATGAGAACATGGAGTCGCCAATAGAGATGATCAGCAGCCTGAAATTGAAATTTCAGGAGCAGATAAGAGTGGAGAGATACCGGTTGGTTAAGTCTCTCACTGGCTGCAAGCTACCAAATGATAATCCAGTGAGTCCTTATGTCAGTAAAATGATGGGTTACATTGATAACCTGAGGAAACTGGATTATCCAGTTAGCCAAGAGTTGGCAACTGAGATCATTCTGCAGTCACTGCCGTCAAGCTATGATAAGTTCAGAAGGAACTATATCAAGAAAGGCTTAACGAAGACGCTGACTGAACTGCATGATATGCTCAAGACAGTTGAGCCAAACGTGAAGAGTACCCTGTACAATCTCATGAATGAGAAGGGTAGGTTTACTGCTGACAAGGGTGAAGACAAAGTTGTCCAGATTTTGAATCATGGCAAGCGTGTGTCTTCTGAGCCCGAGTCAGATACCTCTTGCGTTGGTAAGTGCTGCTACTGTAAGGAGACAGGGCATTGGAAGAGAAATTGCATTAAATTCATGGAAGATGATGAGGAGTTAAAGTCGATGTATGAGACTACTTCCTCAGGTATTCATGTTATTACTTCAAGTTCTACCTTAAAGGTATTGGATACTGGTTGTGGCACTGATATTTGTGATAATATGCAGAGCCTAAGCAACAGTAGAACGTCCTTAAAAAGGTATTGGATACTGGTTGTGGCACTGATATTTGTGATAATATGCAGAGCCTAAGCAACAGTAGAACGTTGAAGGAAGGGCAAGTGAAACTACATGTCTGGAAGGAGCTTGGGATGCTGCCTCAGCCGTAGGATTTTCACTTATAGATCCCTTTTAGGCTTGGTTTTGTATTAAGTAATTGCTACAATGTACCTGCTTTAAGCAGAATTGTCTTTCATTTTCTTGTAAGAATTTGAATGTTTTTCATTTTGATAAAAGACAAGTTTTGTTCTTTTGATCTTAATGAAATATTAATTGTAGCACCCTATTCATGGAATGGGTTTTATATCTTAAACCAAAGAGTGCCTAAATGTAACATAAATACCGAATTGGTTTAAATCTGATGAATTAAACCTGATTTTTCTTGGCATAAAGTCTTGGTCACATAGAGTAAGTAGGATTCAGAAATCCCATAGTCATGGACTGTTGGGCTCATTTGATAAAATATCTTATGAGACTTGAATTCTGTTTAGTGGACCAAAAGGAAAAAGGGCCTATCTTAGCCGAGCTAGAGAAAGGCCCAAAGGCTTATTGGACCTAGAACATACTGATGTATGTGGCCCAATGAGCAGTAATGCCAGAGAAAATTTCATGTACTTCATTGTCTCTACTGATTACTTCAGTGAGTGTGACTGTGTTCATTTGATGAGACACAAGTCGGAATTCTTTGACATGGTCGAAAGAGTTCCAGAATGAAGTATAGGATCTGAATGACAAAAGTATTAAGACTCTGGATTAAATCACGAGTGAGAATACTTAAGTCATTGATTGTGATCATCTTAATGAGTGTGAAATCGTTTCACAGCTCATTTCTCCTGAAAACCTGAAGGTGTTTCTGTGAGAAAGAATCAGATCTTATTAGAAATGATTAAAGATGAGTCACACGAATCTTCCATGATATTATTTAAGAATAACGCTCTAAAATATCTAAGTTTACGCTGAAATAGTTCCACAAATATCAGTTGAAAGACACCACGTTAATGTGGATTGGAATCGATCCAAATTTGTCTTTACTGAGTATTTGTAGTTGTGCTACTTCGCTGGTTGTCCTAGAGAAACTAAGGCTTGTTACTTTTACGTCCAATCTGTTTTCTAAGAAGGGAAGTTATTTTCCAAGAAGAACAGTGGGAGTAAAAGTATAACTCGAAGTTTTCTCAGGGAAACCAAGGCTCGGTACTTTTACGACCATTCTGTTTTCTAAGAAGGAAATTACTTTCCAAGAAGAACAGTGGGAGTAAAAGTACAACTCGAAGAAATTCGAGAAATACAGGAGGCTGCTTAACCTATTGAGGGAGAGCAGCGGAAGGATTTACAGACTTCTGTAGAATCTACACCTGTGGAGCCTGAAGTTCGCAGATATGAAAGAATCAGTCACTAATCCGAGAGTGAATTCTCGTCATTAGTTCAGCCTGATGATCATTGAATGTTCGCATGATCTGATGATCATTGAAAGCGACAAATCTGCGAAATCCTAGGAAGCGAAAGTGAGCCCAGACTCCGAAGAATTACATTTTGTGTAAGTTGGCTTCATCGATCCATTCATGGATGGAAGCAAACATATCGGAGTTGGAATCTTCGTTCTGTTGAAGTAGTCAAGGTTTTGACTTGAACAGGAACGAAGCGGAACTGTGTGTTTACTAATAGATTAGTGGGAGCGATATTGCATTTCTCATAGTGTATGTCGATGACATACTGATTCTCGGATATAACGTCCCAACGCTGTAGTCAGTAAAGGACTAGCTTGGGAGTTGGTTTAATGAATGACATGGGTAAAGCCACGTAGTTCTTGGATTTTGGATCCAGAGATAGAGATCCAAAAGAGCTGGTAGGATAAAGTCAGGATTCTTAAATTGACAAAGTCCTACACGTTTTGAGCAATCCAAGAAGGGTTTTATGCCAATGTCACATGGCATTAAGTTAAGCAAGATACAGTATCCTACGATAACTGCTGAGCTTAAATGCATGGATGAGATTCCATATGCGTCGGCAATTGGATCTATCATGTATGCCATGAAACGTACTTGTTTGATGTTGCTTTAATGTTAAGCAAGACAAGTAAAGACCAGTCAAATCCAGCAAAGAATCACTGGATTGCCGTTAAGAATATCCTAAAGTATTTTAGGAATACTAAGGATAAATTCTAGAGTTACGGAGAAAGTGAGGTGCTACGAGTCGGTAGAGTTTGAAAGGCAAGTTTCCAATAGACAAAGATGATTTCCGATCACAGTCCGGTTATATCTTGTGTCTATCTGGCGGTGCAAGGCACTGTTGCTGACTCAATGACTTAAGCTGAACATTTCGCAGCTTGGGAAGTGGCGAAAGAGGTTGTTTGGAAAGAAGAGTTCGTCACTGAACTTGATGTGATTCCCAGCATAGATGAGACTAGCTGCACATCAGAGGTCCAAACACCTTGAGGATAGGTATAACCTATTCCGTAAGATAAATGACAGAGATGTTAAGTAGATCAGCAAGTTTCAACGAATGAGAACGTTGCTAATCTATTAACGAAGCCACTCCTTAGGCCTAAGCACGAGTCGCGGACTGTTGCTGTAGGATAAGTGAAATTAAGATGTAGTCTTAATTTCAGTGGGAGTTATTAACGGGCTTTATTTAGTTATTGGATATGTTCTTGAAATAACATTTAAGATGTTTAATGAAATTATTATTTCAAGATTATTTTAACTGTGATGAAATAATCGTTCCAAAGTGATATAAACCATTTTATAGGTCATCGAAGTAAATGACTTGATCTTGAGTCATCGAAGTCATTTAGCTTGATCATGAGACCCTATATTTGATAAATGTTTTATATCATCCTGTCCCTAGTCGAAGGTTGTTGAAATTGGAACACCAACAACCGTGTGAGACTGGATTGGTACGTGACTTATGACAAAGTCTCAGTGTGTCATATATGCGCGGCATCAAAGTCAGTACATAGGTGTATGTTGGGGAACATACGACCGGACAAGACCCGCTTATAAGAACTCTTCAGGATATTTATATCTGTGTCATAAGAGATTCTTACTACGACTATAGAGTATAGTCCTTAGACCTGAGTTCACATGCATGTGACTGCACATGGACTGGTGTACTTTGATCATTGTCTAACGCTATCGTTCTGCGATAGCTATAAGGACCTTGTTTGGGTACATCATGAAATGAGTAGTTTACAGTGATGGAACAAGATGGGATTTGTCCCTCCAATATAAATGGAGTGAATATCTCTAGGCCAATCGGAGATTTGAATACTGGAAAACGCATGGCCATGCTCAAACGGACTTTCCCGAGTCGTTTGGATTGTCAGTATCAAATCAGAGTCCGATGAACAAGATTAGGCTTTATAAGGATGACACTAATCTTGCCTTATGACTAATCGAGATATTGAGACAAAAGGATTATGAATACAGAGAGATTCCAGTACAAGTGGGAGATTGTTGGAATTGTGTCCAGTAATCTCGGTACTGTCTCTAGAAAGTAAGAGTATGTCAATGATCAGACATAAGTCATATAATACTGGGGGTCATGATGGCTTGCTAGAGTCCGCTCATGATCTATAAGTCTTGGACTTATTGCCTTTATTATATGATCCCATATGGGTCACACGCCTAAGCTAACAGGAAAAAGTGTTGGAACGGCTTAGCAGAAGTACGACAAAAGTGCCAGGTATTTGTCGTACTAAGAGAGAAAGATTAATGGGTCTGATTAAATGGGATTTAATCAGATTGGTGTTTTGGGCCCATAAGCCCAAAAGGGAAAGAGAAGGCTTTTAATAAACTAAAAGCCAAATCTCTTTCTCCTAACCCTAGCTCCCAGCGCCGATTCTCCTCTCTCCCTGCGCCTCCCATCAGCTCGGTCTAGCAGCCGTTTTCTGTGATCGCGTGTGTGAACCTTTGGAGGATTCATCCCTCGGTGTATCTCTCTGATCTCTGACCTGTTCTATTCCTTCCGCTGCAACAAACAGGTAAAAGGTGAGATCATCTAATGTTTCTATTCAAGAGAACCTAGATCTGTATGTTTAGGTTGATATGAATCTGTGAATTACATCAGGATCAACTAAACAGTTCCTACATGACGATCGACGCAAGGGATGCAACGATCGACGCAAGGCGAAATTCGTACCTGCGACAGAGAGAAATCAGAGAAAAAGTTAGTAAAACAAAAACAAAACGAAAAAAAAGGCAAAAACAAAAAGAAAAATTTCTAGTAGAAACCCTAAGTTCGGTCCTATCGAAGACTCTAAGAGTCCCCGGCAACGGCGCCAAAAACTTGATAGGCTCAAAGTTTATCCCTATACTAAACTGCAAGTGAACAGCAATGTCAAAGTAGTATATAGGGTTATCGAATCCACAGGGACACTTGGTCTCAATAGATCAGAACAGTAGAGACTAATACTAGAAATAAGCAATGTGATTGAATTAAAAGCGGTGCGAGAAAGTAAATCAGTAGCAAAGATTAACGGTTGTGGAAGCAAGTAATTAAAAGCGTCAAGCCTAGGGTATTCTCAGGAAATCAGACAAGCAGACAGTTCATTCAGCAAGGATCTAATTAAGCACAGTTCTAGAACTCAAAACACAGATGTAGAATTAACCAAATTCCTTTGCGATAATTCTCTAAGTCTAAGTGCAGCAAACCAAACTTTCGTTTGCGAGAACTAACAGATTAAACTAGCATTAATCCCAAGTTTGATATGTTCACAATTATCCTAAACCAAACTTCCGTTTGCGCAAAGTTTAATTGCCCAATTTAATTAGTTCAGATTCCTAAACCCCACTTCCGTGACGTATTTAGCAACCTAAGATCTAGATTCTAATTGATCAGGTTAGAACTAGCTTTAAGCACAATTAAATTGAAGAACAGATATAGTTTGAATCCTTAACTGAATTTGAACAAGTCTAGCAAGTCATAAAATCCTATGTGAGAAACCCTAAACCTAACTAGGAATCTACTCAGACATAGATAATGAAAACATAATCATAGAATGAATAAATTGCATAAAAGAATAAGAGTAAAAGGGGTTCGAAATCTTCTCCAAATACAGATGAAGTAATAGGTTCAGATCAGCCCCAAAAGCTCTAAAAATCCTCTGCTCTTAATTATGAAAGTGTATATAATAAAAACAACTAAAACTTGATTATATAGGTATAATCTCGGCCAAGGGCTTCTTTGTAAATGTCAGGAACTTCTGGATCAAAGTGCAATAACTTGATTCTTCTAAACCGCCGAGTTTTTGGCCCATCTCGCTGGTGCATCGATCGATGCTAGAGTGCAACGATCGACACCTTCCTCTGTTTCGGACAGTGAACTCTATCTCTCGGCCAATCACTCCAAAAATCTCCAAAATGCTCCATTATCTCCAATTTAGCTTCAAACCTGATTATACCTGTAAAAGACTCTAAAAGAACACAAAAGACACTAAAAACACAACTATATCATGGCATAAAACCGGTAAAAACCATGATATATCAATGGACTCTTACCTTATCAGCTCTAGACCACCATACTATCTTTCTCTAATCCCTTTCTTTTTTTTTTCCCTTCCTTAGCATTCTGATTTTTCCCCATTGGGTATCATTTTTTTTTATCAGTGCTCTTCCCGTTAAGGGGTGTACTTGATAGGTTCTAAGTTTTAATCCCTATACTAACTGCAAGTGCACAGTGATGTAGTTGTAGTACTTAGGGTATCGAATCCACAGGGACTCCGGTCAACGATAGATAAGAACAAAAGTGATTAAACTAAGAGAAAGCAAAAGTGATTAAACTAAAAGCAGAGCAGAAAAGTAAATCAGTAGCAGGAGTGGTTTGTGAGCAAGGAAGCGAAGTGTTAAGTCTAGGGAGTTCTCAGGAAATCAGGAACACAAGCAATCAATCAGTCGAAATCCAATCAGAAACTGTTCTAGAACTCAAACACAGATATAGAATTAACCAAATTCCTTTGCGAGAATTCTCTAAGTCTAAGTGCAGCAAACCAAACTTTCGTTTGCGAGAACTAACAGATTAAACCAGCTTTAATTCCAAGTTTGATATGTTCACAATCTAATTAAACCAAACTTTCGTTTGCGAGAAGTTAAATTGCTTATCTAGGTTCTTTCTAGCTAAATTAACCAACTTCCGCTGCATTAATCAGCCTAACATCATAATCTAAGTGGCCAGTTCAGATTAAGCATTAAGAACAACCTAAACAAAGAACTAGCAGATATGAATCCCTACTGATTAATTAAACTATAACTCCATGAAATCCCTAATGAGAATCCCTAAACTTAACAGGTAATCTACTCAGATATAATCATCGAAACAGAAATTATCTTGAATAGAAAACCAAATATCATAAAACAAAGTAAAGATCTGGGGTTCAAAAATCCTCTCTCTTTCGAGAGCCGGATCAGCCCCTAACTCTCTCTGAAATAAAATAAGACTTAATGAAAGCGTAGCCTAAACAATGGCTTAAAAACCCTAATATAATGGTCTAAAGTCGGCTGGGGGTCTTTTTGCAAGTCTGGGAAGTTTCTGGGCAAAAACTGTAATTTCTCCAAAATGCAGATTTTTGGGCGCAGAACTGCAACGACAGTTGCACAACTGCAACGACAGTTGCACAACAGCAACGACAGTTGCACAACTGCAACGACAGTTGCAAGGCGAAAACGCAGCCAGTGAACTCTGTGAAGTCTCTAAATAGTGCAGAATTGCTCCAAATGCTCCCAATACGTCCAATTAGGCTCCAGATGTCATTAAACCTGTAAAACACATGAAAAGACTCCAAAACATAATAAAAGACTCGATAAATAAGACATATACCATGGTTAAAACCGGTAAAATCCATGGTATATCAACTCCCCCACACTTAGCTCTTGCTTGTCCTCAAGTGACCACTCCTAATTGTGACCACTTCGGAGTTACTAACTCATCCTCAGTTTATTATCTTTTTTTTTTTTTACTTTAGAGAAGGGGAGAAGGGAACTAAATAGGACAGGTTTACAGGCTGTGTCAGAACTAACAGGGAATCCGACACAAAGCATACCAAGCCCTTAGGTGAGAAATCTAAGTCAGTATTAAGTTGAAGTCAGTAAAAGGATCCTCTGATACCTGAAGTGATGTGGGTGTTCCCAGTAGGTTGATCTGTGTCTGAGTTTTCTAACAGTCATAGAGGCTCTGCAAGTCTGTCCAATGGTCACTTAGTTCCTGTTCAAGCGGAAATTTTCCTCGAAAAATCATAGTTTCATACAAATTTTGACTCAATAAAACAATGTTTTTGAAAAACTAAGAAAACAAAAGCGTGCGTCAGTAGCTTCCTCCCCCACACTTAAACTACACTGTCCCCAGTGTAATCGAAGCATGAGCTCGGTGAAAGAATAATCAAATTGAAGAACAAACCGAAAAGTTGCAGAATACTTACCTGTCGTCGCCCTGTGTCGATCGATGCCACAAGGGTGTCGATCGATGCAAGGCGAATATAGCTCGCGGTTATTGAGATAACCGGTGTCTGAACCGCAATTGAATCGGTAAACCACAAATCGTGACTGCATCGACCGATGCACTATATGTGTCGATCGATGCAGTGCGATTCTGCCTGTTTCTCACGGCTCTGAACACACTTAAAAGAAAAATCAAAACACCAAAATCAAAATGAAAAATGAAAATAAAAATGAACCTAACAGTGGGTTGCCTCCCACTCAGCGCTTGTTTTTAGTCATTAGCTTGACTATGGCTCAGAGATTTGACTCATGGCGGCTTCAACAGAGACTTTGAATGTCTCTGTGAATATCTCTTCATCCAAGGAGGTGTATAGGCTTTCAGATCATGAGGCTTTCCAAGGAAAGAGAAATCAGAATCAGGGCGGGAGCGAAGCTTGGGTGGTCTACTGCGTTTTCCTGCATTCAAAACAATGTGATCAGAAGGTTTAAGCTTAGGTGATTTGTACCTTACCTTTGATGTATATCTGATGTCTGGAGCTTTCTGCTTATGAGCAGTTGCAGGTACTGAAGATGTTAGAGCAGGTTCAAGAGGAACCGCCATCTTCTTCTTTCCACTATCAGATACTGTAGTTCCACCAATCTGAACTTCTTCTTTCAGATGACCATCAGCGGAGATCATCTTCTTTGCATGAACTTGCGAAGTTTCAACTGGTGGTGTTCTATTCACCTTCTTATCCATCACTTTCATGCAGTTAGCCACTTCTAGCTCTTGTTTGGAGGGTTTAGGAACGTTAGGATATGGCACAGGGGGCTTGTAGGCTCGTTCTGGCATTGTTGCGGGTTTCTGGACATGTCTGCGTTCTGTGTCGATCGTTGCATGATGTGTGTCGATCGATGCATGGCGATTCTGTGTGTCGAAAGAACTCGAAATTGCCGTCAGAATGGCGTGTCGATCGTCACTAAGGGGGTGTCGATCGGTGCATGTATCAGGCAGACAATATTCATCCAGAAAATCCGAGATTATGCTCTCTTCTTCACCTAGCAACTCAATCTCATCCCTTAAGGTCACAGCTTTGATGGATCGGTGCTGTTCAGCTTTCCTAGCTTCATTATGCCTTTGTATTGCTCCTTCTGTCTGCTGAACTTTGATATCTAGCTTCTTCAAATGTGCGCTCAAGTATTCAAGCTTCCCATTCAGACTTTCATGTATAGCTTCCAGGATCCTGTCGAAGTTTGCAGCAGTCTTAGCCTGATCCTCTAGCAACTGCTCCATCATGGCTTCTATCTTGCACTCGTAAGCTCTGTTTTCTCGGAATCCATAATCTCTGGTGAATGAATAGGAGCCATAGCCTCTGCAGAACGAGTTATTCTGCTGATTTTCCGACATCCGTCCCATCATTCCCATCATTTTTTCGCGATGTGTCGATCGATGCAGAGTAGCGTCGATCGATGCAAGCTCGAGAATGCAACGATCGACACGAAGGACCGTGTCGATCGATGCAGGGCGATTCTAGGCGTACCTGAAACGCAAGAACAGAAAAAAAAGAGAAAAAAAAATAAAAATTAGTAGCAAAAAATAAAAATAAAAACGAAAAACCTAGTCTAAACCCTAAGTTCAAATCTATCGAAGACTCAAAAGATTCCCCGGCAACGGCGCCAAAAACTTGATAGGTTCTAAGTTTTAATCCCTATACTAACTGCAAGTGCACAATGATGTAGTTGTAGTACTTAGGGTATCGAATCCACAGGGACTCCGGTCAACGATAGATAAGAACAGAAGTGATTAAACTAAGAGAAAGCAAAAGTGATTAAACTAAAAGCAGAGCAGAAAAGTAAATCAGTAGCAGGAGTGGTTTGTGAGCAAGGAAGCGAAGTGTTAAGTCTAGGGAGTTCTCAGGAAATCAGGAACACAAGCAATCAATCAGTCGAAATCCAATCAGAAACTGTTCTAGAACTCAAACACAGATATAAAATTAACCAAATTCCTTTGCGAGAATTCTCTAAGTCTAAGTGCAGCAAACCAAACATTCGTTTGCGAGAACTAATAGATTAAACCAGCTTTAATTCCAAGTTTGATATGTTCACAATCTAATTAAACCAAACTTTCGTTTGCGAGAAGTTAAATTGCTTATCTAGGTTCTTTCTAGCTAAATTAACCAACTTCCGCTGCATTAATCAGCCTAACATCATAATCTAAGTGGCTAGTTCAGATTAAGCATTAAGAACAACCTAAACAAAGAACTAGCAGATATGAATCCCTACTGATTAATTAAACTATAACTCCATGAAATCCCTAATGAGAATCCCTAAACTTAACAGGTAATCTACTCAGATATAATCATCGAAACAGAAAATATCTTGAATAGAAAACCAAATATCATAAAACAAAGTAAAGATCTGGGGTTCAAATATCCTCTCTCTTTCGAGAGCCGGATCAGCCCCTAACTCTCTCTGAAATAAAATAAGACTTAATGAAAGCGTAGCCTAAACAATGGCTTAAAAACCCTAATATAATGGTCTAAAGTCGGCTGGGGGTCTTTTTGCAAGTCTAGGAAGTTTCTGGGCAAAAACTGTAATTTCTCCAAAATGCAGATTTTTGGGCGCATAACTGCAACGACAGTTGCACTGCAACGACAGTTGCAAGGCGAAAACGCAGCCAGTGAACTCTGTGAAGTCTCTAAATAGTGCAGAATTGCTCCAAATGCTCCCAATACGTCCAATTAGGCTCCAGATGTCATTAAACCTGTAAAACACATGAAAAGACTCCAAAACATAATAAAAGACTCGATAAATAAGACATATACCATGGTTAAAACCGGTAAAATCCATGGTATATCAGTACTTTGGACACATTCCATGGATGCACAGGATATGAAAGTTGTAGCTACCATTCCCATGACCACTTCGGAGTTACTAACTCATCCTCAGTTTATTATCTTTTTTTTTTTTTAATGGAAGGGGAGAAGGGAACTAAATAGGACAGGTTTACAGGCTGTGTCAGAACTAACAAGGGAATCCGACACAAAGTATACCAAGCCCTTAGGTGAGAAATCTAAGTCAGTATTAAGGTGAAGTCAGTAAAAGGATCCTCTGATACCTGAAGTGATGTGGGTGTTCTCAGTAGGTTGATCCATGTCTGGGTTTTCTAATAGTCAGAGATAATCTGCGGTTTCATCCCAATGGTTACTTAAGTTCCTGCAAGTGCTGCTAATCTTCTCAAAAAAATCATTGTTTCCTACTTAAAAGTTTTGACTCAATAAAACAAAATTTGAAAAATTTAACTGACTCTAAGAAAACAAAAGAAAGAAGTTAGTAGAACCTCCCCCACACTTAAGACACACTGTCCCCAGTAGTGTCAAGCGAAGGATTGGCAAAAAGAAAAGAAAAATTTGTTTAAGAGGATTGGTTGAGTTCTGTCGGGTTTTACCTCTGTCGCCCAGGCATCGATCGTTGCATTAGGTGCATCGACCGTTGCTAGGCGATTTTTCGTGTATGATCGATCGTTTCTCAGGACCACAAAGATCGCTGCAATGCGATTTCGATCGTGTTGTGATGATCGACACAATAGTGTGTCGATCGACGCACTGCGTATATCGGATCAGTCAGCAAGTTAGCAGGTTAGTCCGTTGGTAAAACCAAATTTTCGTTCGTGCAAGCTGAAAACACTAAAAACAGAGTAAAATCAAGGAAACAAATGTATCTAATCAAGCACAACCATCCAAACATAGTAGCATACTAAAAATCAAAGGAAAAAGTGCAAAAGAAAAAGAAAATCAGAGTACATAACCGAATGTCTAGAGATGACAGCTACGCACTCTATCTCTCATCATCATCTATCCCACCATAGCGCTCAGTGTCACTGGCTGCCACAGGAGAACGCTGTCGACGTCGAGTAGCAGGGACGGGCTGATGGACCTGTGGCTGTCTCCTGCAAGTGCAGGTACGCATGAAGTTCCAGACAACCCGTAGAATACCATCTGAACGCTCTCTCCACTCTGCCTCAGACATATCTCCATAAGGCATCGCAGGCTCGGGAAAGGGTCCAATATCGTCAGTAGGGGCAGCAGCAGGCGCAGGAGCAGAAGTGGACGCAGCTCGTGTGGAAGGCTCTCCCAGCGGATGAGCCATAGAAGGGACTCCACGCTGCGCGGTCTCAGGAGGCTGGAAACTCAGGGCCTCCAGTGTATCAATCTGTGTCAATCCAAGAGCAGGAAGCTCCAATCCACACTTCCCAGAGCTCGGATCAAGGTAAACCCAAATGCGCCCCTCCTTGAGCCAGGTATCGCTCTGTAAGTGGCTGAAATCAAGGAACTCCTTGGTTGTGTCACACTCTGTGCCCTCTAGAGGAATCCCACAGTGCATAAAGATGGGAGTAAGCAGGCTCCCCACTGTCTCAGTACGAACACCGTCAAATGGCTTCAGCTGCAGGTCACATAAATGCTGAGTGAAAACAGCTCCCAAGTTGAGACCCTTAGTAGGATCTCTCACGCCAGAATCCTCAAACTGATCTCGCAGCCCGATAAACAACATCTCCATCTCATACTTGCACATCTTGTTGGCCTCATACTTGCACAGCAAGCTCCAACACAAGATACGCAAGATATATCTCAGCACAGGATGCCTCACCTGCTTCACCGGTGTAGTCCTCGAGTTGTATCGACCACTGCCAATACACTCCCAAAATACCCGAGCCTCCTATGGATCCCACTCAAGCGGCATGCCAATGCATCTCGGCTCAGTGCTGAAACCGTAGATCCTGCAGATATCTAATAAAGGAATCCGATACCTGACTCCCCAACTTATGAAGGTAAAGATACCTCCTGTAGCGCTCCTGCTGTCTGGAGCCGGGTAAACCACTCTGCAAGTGGCTAGCAACTGTCTGACCAGCTCTGGATATAAATCATAAGGACGCATAGGCATTGTCCCTAGACCAATGCCCTTGCACACTGCAAGTACCTGCTCATCGATCCCCAGACTCTTACAGGTAGAGTAGTCTGCAAACTTGGTCGGTTTGATAGTCATCCCACACCAACCATTGTATAGCAGCGAGTCAAATTCATCCCACTGGTTAAGCAGTGGCCTCTCTATAAAATTAGCAGTCTTGAGGAACTCAGCAATGTTCTGTGGCCACTGTCTGGCAGTCGGGATATCTGTCGTGTCTGCTCGGGGCCAAGAAAGTGCTACTGCTGGACCAACTTTAACATAAGGCTCAGGTGGCTGAGACTCTCTATGAAACCCCCCTGGTGGTGGAATGTACTGTCGTGTGGCTGTTGCTGTTGTTGCTCGGCGTTTGCGGGGTTGTCTGTGAGATGCCATCTGCATAAGAAAAATTCAAACAACAATAAGTCTCGGAAAACTCTCTGTGAAATCGTGAAGCATCGACCGTTGCACCTAAGGCATCGATCGTTGCAAGGCGATTTCGCATTATCGAACATTTCCCCAAAATCGCAAAGCAACGACCATTGCAAGGCGATTTCAGCCGCAATCAAAATCCATAAATCGTTCTAAATTCATTCAAACAACCACAAAATCAACAATAGCCCATCACTAAACAACCTAAATCAAGTTCAATTCGGCACAGAATCATCAATTTCAGGCTAAACATCCGAATTTCATAAACCCTAAATTCAATTCCGAAAATGATGAAAATGAGAGCTCATACCTTGGAATCTTTGTAAATGGGTTATAGAAATAGCTAGAGGATGTTACAACAAGTAGAATTGAGCTTTGAAACATGAGAAATGATGAAAAATTGAGAGATTTAGGAGTGGAGAATCTCGGTTGTACGATCGGCGGAATGGAGAAGAAAAGAGAGGAAAAGGGTTTAAGGCAACTTACCTCGATCGTGGGTGCAACGAACGTTGCTGATGAGCAATGATCGATGCTGTTGAACCGAATCAATTCCGGTTTAGCACGCGTACCTTAATTTTGTAATTTTAACCAATTGCAACGACCGTTGCACAGGGCCGCAACGATCGTCACAATGCGATCCCATCTCTTTGTCGTAATCTCCTTGCAACGACCGGTGCACAAGTGCATCGATCGTCACACATCTCCAGACTCGAGTTCTGTTTCTGAAACTTAGCAAAAACAAACAAAAACGTGAAATCCTAAGGAAAACACCAAAAATAAGAAAGAAAAACAACTAAACCTAACAGTGGGTCGCCTCCCACTCAGCGCTTGTTTAAGGTCATTAGCTTGACCGGACGAACAAGATCAGTTTGCTGGAGATCCTGACAGAGACTTTGATTGCCTCTGTGCAAGCCTCCTCATCCATGGCGGAGAATAAGCTGTATCAGAATGATCATGTCCAAGAAAAGAAGGAGCAAACTGCTCTCCAGGTTCCAAAACCGTAGTGTGACTTGACTGCTCATCATCTCCATCCATAATGGTAAAGGTCTGCCCATCTATCAGTGGCTTGCGCAGCTTGTCCATCTCAAAATGCAGCGGCTCATCTCCCAGGTGGAGGTCTATCAGACTGTGTCTAACATCTATCACTGCTCCCGCTGTAGCCAAGAATGGTCTTCCCAATATCAACGCATCATCAGGATCACTGTCATACTTCAGCACTAAGAAGTCTGTTGGAACTAAATAGTTTCCAACTCTCACTGGGATGTCCTCAAGGACAAGAGAGGTCCTAGTAGGAGAAAAATTCAGCATACCCATATTCTCTGCCACAGAATATGGCATGGGACTTCCAGCAGCTCCCAGATCACAAAGAGAGCGCCTAAAACTATCCTCAAAGATAGAACAACTTAGCACAAAAACCCCAGGATCAGGCAGCTTCTTGGGAACCTTGGTTAACAGCACATCACCTATCTGTTGAGGGACTACAATCACCCAATATTTCAGCTCTTCATCTAAAGGCAACATCTTGTTCAAATACCTCCGCACACATGGGTGATAAGGTGGATCATCAGATGTTGGAATTTCTTCCAACTCTTCACCAATCTCCTCTAGCTTCTTAAGCTCTTCAATCTCCTGCTTAATCACTTCAGATACTGAGGGATATAGTCTAGTGAATTGTGCATAAATCTCCTGTTGAGTAATCTCAGAAACTCCAGGGAATAAGCGATTAAGCTCCAAATCTGCGTCAATGCCATCATCATTCGGCGAGTCTGTCTGTTCACGACCTGCATCGACCGACACTAGGTGTGTGTCGATTGATGCAACACTGTTTTCACAGTTTTCACCCGAGAGATTTTCTCCAAAATCCAAAAATTCAACCTCTTCTACCAACTCAGCTGTGCTTAGCTCAAATCCTTAACCTAGGTGAGATCCATCATCAATGTACACAGACCAGGCCTTAATATGGGTGTCTGCTACTCCTTTTCCCTTCATAGAACTGGAAATCTAATTCACCTGAGTATCCAACTGCTTCATATGAGTGTTCAGAGACTCAAACTTTCCATTGAGATCCTCATAGACAGCATCCAACTTCTTATTGCAATCCACAGAAATCTTGGTCTGACTCTCCAGCAGTTGTTCCATCATTGCCTCCATCTTACTCTCATGAGCAGTGGTGGCAGGAGGAGTCTGATAAGATGAAGATCCATAGGTTCTCTGAGTACCTTGTCCAAAAGGTTTCTGAAAACCACTAGTCTGTCCAAAACTAGCTGAGTTCTGATTGCCTGTAAAGGCACTCTTCTGTCCTCCATTGAAGAACCTGTTTCCCTGCTGATTACCAAATCTATTACCTTGGAAACCAGATCCTCCAATGTAATTCACATCTTCTTCCTGAGTGTCCTCCTCAGTTTGAATTACCTCTACATCTTGAGCAAAGTGGACAGCCTTCTTACTAGCTAGGAGATTGCAAATTGTGTCCAGCTTAGATCTAAATTCAGCCATCTCTGAATTCTCTACACTTCCACCAGATTTCTTCCTCCTATCATCCATAGTCTTGCAACTGTTGCTGCTCACTAAGTTCTCAATCAACTGCTTAGCTTGCGCAGGAGTCCTGGTGTTGAAGTTTGCATTACTGGAGTTATCCAGCGCAGACTGATATGGCAGATCTATGCCTCTGAAGAAAATACCTAGCAATGTGACCTCAGTGAATCCATGGTGTGGGCAGTCACGCTGGTACTTCTTGAATCTCATCCAAGCAGTCTTAAGAGGCTCAGTAGGACCTTGGGTAAATGTCAGAATGTCCTGTCTGGACTGATCAGAGCGTGCATCATCGTAGAAGTGACGCAGAAACTCACTCTTCAGGGCTGCCCAAGTATCAAACTGCCCAGGTGGCAGTTGCTTCAGCCATGCAGCAGCGTCTCCAGCGAGACTGTATGGAAAGAGCTTGAGAAACAGATAATCCTTGCAAACTCCATCATACTTCATGCCAGTGATTATATCCTCAAACTGATCAATGTAATCCATAGGCTGCTCCGTAGGATGACCATGGAAGGCATTCTGTCTCATCAGCGAGTAGTAGATGGTTTTGATCTCAAATCATTCCTCTCAAAACCAGGCATCACAAGAGATGACCGGTTTGCATGAAACTCATCCGGTCTGTTGTAGTCAGCTAAAGTCCTCTCATGGACAACCATCTGTCTATTTTGGGCCGGTCTTTGACCTTGGTTCTGCTCCTGTTGCGGTTGCTCAGGAGGATCAGGGATTACATTCCCTTCAGCGTTAATCCGATGCCCAACAGCATTGTACGGATTGTTGTCTCGGTCCCTCAGGGTACCTTGAGCATCAGGCATAATGATTAACTTCTGTACCACCATCCTTGCTCTTCTTTCTCTTCTGTTAGTCCTCTCTAGACGTCCAAGTTCTTCAAGTCCGGGATTAACGAGGTTCAGGTTCTGATTACTTCGAGTTTCACGCGTCTGCATAAACTGTCTATAATCGTCAAGCAACGATCGATGCTATCAGTGCAACGATCGATTCAATCTCAGAATCGCCTAGTGATGATCGACACAAAGGTGCAACGATCGACGCAAAGCGAAATCGGTACCTGCGACAGAGAGAAAACAGAGAAAAATTTAGTAACTAAAAAAAAATAAAAACGAAACGAAACGAAAACAATAAAAAAAAATCCTAGTAGAAACCCTAAGTTCGATCCTATCGAAGACTCTAAGAGTCCCCGGCAACGGCGCCAAAAACTTGATAGGGTCAGGTTTTAATCCTATTCTACTGCAAGTGCACAGTTAAGTGATTGTAGTATATAGGGTATCGAATCCACAAAGACTCTGGTCTCGATAGATAAAGAACCATAGGAATTTAAACTAAGAAGAAAGCAAATTGTAGTAAACTAAATAGCAAAGCAAGAAAGTAAAAAAGTAGCAAATAGTTGGTGGTGAAAGAAGTTAATTAAAGGGGCTAAGTCTAGGGCGTTCTGAGGAAATCAGACAAGCAGACAAATCAATCAGTCAGGATCTAATTAAGCACAGTTCTAGAACTCAAATCACGGATATAGAATTAACCAAATCTCTTTGTGAGAATTCTCTAAGTCTAAGTGCAGCAATCCAAATTCCTTTGCAATTACTAACAGATTAGACCAGCATTAATTTCAAGTTCGATATGTTCATAATTAAACTAAACCAAATTCCTTTGCGAGAAGTTTAATTGCTCAACCTAAATAGTTCAGATTCTAAACCACACTCTCGTGTCGTATTTAGCAACCTAAGATCTAGATTCTAGTTGATCAGGTTAGAACTAGCATTAAACTCAATTAAAATCGAAGAACATTATATTCATGTGAATCCTTAACTGAATTAAACAAGTCTAGAAGGTAATGAAATCCTTAACGAGAAACCCTAAACCTAACTATGAATCTACCCAGACATGATTAATGAAACATAAATCATAGAATTAATAGATTGCATATAAGAAATTAAATAGATAAAGGGGTTCGAAATCTTCTCCAAAATAGATGAAGTACAAGATTAGATCAGCCCCAAAAGCTCTAAAATTCTAAGTATGAAACCGTATGTAAAATAAACACCAAAATCCTAATTATATAGGCTTAATCTCGGCTGGGGCTTCTTTGTAAATATTAGAAACTTCTGGACCAAAGTGCAAAATCTTCATTCTTTATTAAACCGCCGTATCGGCCCATCTCGCTAGTGTGTCGATCGACACCAAAGGTGTGTCGATCGATGCATGATCTCAAAATCGGACAGTGAGCTCAATCTCTCGGCCAATCACTCCAAAAATCCCCAAAAAGCTCCAAAATCTCCAATTCTGCTCCAAACCTGATTATACTTGTAATAGACTCTAAAAGAACACAAAAGAACACTAAAACACAATTATATCATGGCATAAAACCGGTAAAAACCATGATATATCAGGCTCCAAGCAGGGGACCGTAGAATAGTGCTCATTAATGAATGGCGGTATGGTTTGTTGGAATGGTTCCAAGCAAGAACACCGCAGCCTCTCTCACAACCTAAGCACGAGTTTTATACTATTGCTTTAGGTACTAGATATCTGAAGACGTGGTCTTGATTCTAGTGGGAGTTATGTTAGTTATGATGTTCACATTGACATGCTATGGTCATGTTTATGAAAAACTGACATCAGCATTATTTTATTATTGGATAATTAAATAATGGTCGCAAAGTATTTTATGTTCATTTTATAGGTCATCAAGTTGAGGAATTGATCATGAAACCCTATAAATTAAAGATGACATAAAATTATGTTTGTCCCTGGTCGTAGGTTGTTAAAGTGGGACACTAACAACCGTTAAGACTAGTATGTGAGGTGACGTATGACTAAGTTTCATGGAGTCATTGATATGAGTATCAACGTCAATCACATAGATATATGTTGGTGAACATATGATCGGACATGACCCGCTAATGAGAACTCTACAGGATAGTTATATCAGTGTCATGAGAGGTTCTCATTACGACTATAGAGTATAGTCCTTAGACCTGAGTTCATCATGCTTTCTAGCATGTGGATTGGTACGCTTTGACCTTGTCAAACGTCGTTCCATAACTGGCGGCTATAACGGCATTGCTTAGGCGTATCATGAAGTGTGTGTAGAAACAGGGATGGAACAAGAAGGGATTTGTCCCTCCTATATAACAGGAGATAAATATCTCAGGGACCATCGAAGATTTGATACTGAGAAAATGCATGGCCTTGCTCAAACGAGGTGATCGTCAGTCGTTTGTTTTATCAGTATAAATCAGGAGTTTGATGAACATGATGTTGGCTATAATAAGGATGACACAGTTTCTTGCCTTATGCCATATCGAGATATAGCGATAAAGGGATTATGGGAATAGATGATTCCAGTACAAGTGGGAGATTGTTGGGATTATGTCCTGAAGTCATATTGTACTTACTATGCATGATAGTTGTATTGTCGAGATCGGACAATTCATGTGATACTAGGTGGTCATAATGTTTTGCTAGAAGCCGCTTATGACAAATGAGTTGTAACTCATTGCAGTATTATATGAACCTACAGGGTCACACACCTAAGCAAGCTGGATACACTTTGTATGGGATTGATCATTGGCATATGGTCTGGTCAATGTGTATTGGATACACATTGAAATCGAGTTTTAAGAGGTGTGTCGATCGATACCATTGGGTGTGTCGATCGACACAAGGCTGGTCCCGAAACTG
Organism: Orychophragmus violaceus; assembly: GCA_030180135.1. Taxonomy (NCBI): domain Eukaryota; kingdom Viridiplantae; phylum Streptophyta; class Magnoliopsida; order Brassicales; family Brassicaceae; genus Orychophragmus; species Orychophragmus violaceus. Next base: position 31,945,386 of record CM058233.1, read on the forward strand.
ATGTTTCGGTTTATGACTTAAACGTTTTGGGTTTTAGTCCAATGATCGGTTTTAGTCATTCCAGGTCTATATATAGGTTTATATGAACGACCTGGAACCCAGATCGTTGAATGTAGCAGCCACCCTCTCTAAACACACCGTTTTCCAGGAGATCCGATTCCCGGCACTAGCATCCCGGCGGATTCCAGCTTGTGTGCGTGTGGACTGCAGTAGAGGCGCAGCATCTGAGACGCTCTCGATCTCAATTACCTGCTCATCATTCCGCTGCAAATCACCAGGTAAACACGAGATCCATCGGTAAGGATTCAATATACAAACCCTAGATCCTAGGCTTCAGGAACTTGATAGGATTCGAACTGCTATTAGAATTGGCCCAAGTTCCTTTCAAACCTTACTTGGACAGGTTTACAAGCTGTGTCAGAACTAACCGAGGAATCCGACTCAAGGTATACCAAGCCCTTAGGTGAGAAAATTAAGTCAAAATTAAGGGTGAAGTCAGTAAAAGATCCTCTGAATACCTGAATTGATATGGGTGTCCTCAGTAGCCTGATCTGCATTGGGTTTTCTAATAGTCATAGATTGATCCTGCAAGCTCATCCCAATGGTTACTTAAGTTCCTGCAAGTGTTGTTGGCTTCTCAAAAATTCATTGTTTCCTACTTAAACTGTTTTGACTCGATAAAACAAATTTTTGACTGACTCTAGAAAAGAAAAAGATTAATGTCAGTACCACCTCCCCCATACTTGAAACACAATGTCCCCAGTAGTGTCAAGCTTAGGGTCGGTGAGAAGAGAAATCAGAATGAAAACAAACCGAGAAAGGGTCAGAAAACTTACATGTCGTCGGCCTGTGTCGATCGATGCCACTAGGGTGTTGATCAATGCAAGGCGATTATGCCCACGGTTAAGTAGATAACCGGTGTCGTAACCGCAATTGAATCGGCAAACTGTAAATCTCAACTGTGTCGACCGATGCACTATGTGTGTCGATCGATGCAGTGTGATTCTGCCTGTTTTTCTCACGCCTTTGAACACACACAAAAACAGAAAATCAAAAACACCAAATCAAAACGAAAAATGAAAACAAAAACGAACCTAACAGTGGGTTGCCTCCCACTCAGCGCTTTTTAACGTCATTAGCTTGACGTTTTAGCTGAATCAGGCAGAGGGTGCATCATCCAGAGGCAGAATCTGACCTCTCGGAATCTCGGCCTTAGCCCAATAATGCTTCACCCTCTGTCCATTCACAGTAAACTCCTTACCTTCCTGGCTGACTAGAACAACAGCTCCACAAGGGCGTACCTCCTTGATCGTGAAAGGACCAGACCACCTTGATCTCAGCTTACCTGGAAACAATTGCAAACAGGAGTTATACAAAAGTACCTGATCATTAGGCTCAAATTGCCTTGAGACAATCTTCTTGAGACAACCAGTCGACCATTCAATTCCTTCCATTATCACGGCTTCACAGCAACAATCTATCCAAGTCTCAACCTTTCAAGCTCGATCCTTGTGAAGTTAAGTGTTATATCTATTATTTTAATTTTTGTCTCTTAGGTTATTGGTCTTATCACAAAGACTTCCACAGCTGTGAGTGGCGATCTTCATCCAATTAAGCTTGTATGCTCTGATCATCTTTTGAACATAAGTTTGGTAGATTTCAATATCAACACGTTAGTGGTAATGGAAACCCAACGAGATAATTTTAGAGAAATACTATGGCGGATTAGCAAGAAGATGCAAGAGCTAGCGCATGAGGGACAAATTTAATATGAATGGATACCCAGAACTTGGCATTTGGAATAAATCACAGTTTAATGATAAGATAGGGAACCTGAAGCTTAATGGGTATGAAAACCCAAAGTCTTATGTTCTGAAAAAACTACAGCGAAATGAAAAGGTAGGAAATCTTTACTTGGACGTCAGTTTGTCAATCGAGTAACTGACACAAAAGCTTAGTGGGTTGTTCCCCACATGTTAGGAAGCCATAATTGACATTGATAGCATCTTCTTTCAGCATGAACTAAGGTACGGATGTCTGCTTGTGCGACAAACATCGCCGTAATGACACAATAATTGAAAACCGTTAAAAGGGAATCGATTTGGAAGTGGACCCCCTGTGTCATGGTAATATAGAACTCAATTAGTAGTGAGTCATCTCATTCCTGTTTGATACAACTCGAAGGATGAGTGTTGTTTCTAAAAATTTAGAATTAACAGATATGATACACGTCGTTCCCTGTGTTCACATGGCTAAGCGTCGATGTCTAACCATTCTCAAGGAAAGACTGTACTTCAATTAAGATCAAGCTGGAAATGGGATGTGGTGGTGGACTTGTGCTAGGTAATGGACGCTAAAAATTAAAATCATCACATCAAAATTTGTAACCTATCCTAATGGACAAGAGCGAAGATAAGATCTTTGTGATTAGTTTTCAAAGCTACCGTTAGCATGGTACCAAGGAGAAGGATATTCCGCATTTTGGTTAGGAACCAAATGCGGGAGAAGCAGTCCCACATATTCGAAGATAAATTATTTTCAAGGGAGTTGGAGTCAATATTATTTTTTCTCTAACAAGGATTTGGGTGTGTTTTGCTGGTGGTTAAGGGTTGCAACGCAGATGGATCGAGTTGTTGGCAGGTTATGATTTCATGATCACTCATCGCTTGAGTAAGGACATCAGGTCGTAGTTGCCTTGAGTAGGGGCAAGAACTACATTTCAGGGACTAAAGAGGTTCAGGATTTGACTAGGACAACGACTAGTCTCAGATTATTATAGCTTCTGCAGAGGGAGAGACAATGGGATTTGAGGCAGTGGAATAGGTAAATTTGCTTAGGGAGTTCAGCAAGATCAAGGAAAGGATAAGGGTTTACGTAAATAGATTGAAAGGAGGTTCTTTATGGTAGACTGTGTTGTACACCACTATGTTGGTCAAAGGTGGGGGACAGTACAATCATAGAACCAATTATGGTTCAGTAAACAGTAGATCAATTAAAAATGCATGTGTCGGCTAAAGGAAGCCCATGAGCAGCATAAGAGTTATGCAGTTAAGTGCATGAGAGATTTAGAGTTTGAGGTGGGTGACTTAGTATAACTGAAAATGAGGACATTTCATAGAGGTATAGTCTATTAATGAGCGGACTGGGGCAGTATCGTATCGCATGGGTTTATCAGCAGAGTTGGCAGAATTTTACGACGTGTTTTATGTGTCAGTTTTGAGGGATGTTATCAGAGATTCATACCTTTTTTGCAGCAGCCACCCATTAATTTCAATACGGATATGTCAGGGCCTAGCTCATTAGTGGTAGTTTTGAGGCATTCGGAAAAAGTGGCTGCGATGGTCAAAGTTCGCTGGGAAAGATACATTATTCAAGATGAAACTTGGGAGTCATAGGAGCGTATGACATCTGATTACCCAAAGCTATTTGTAGTTGTAAGTGCAAATCCGAGTTCAGATTTGAATTCGAGGGCAAATTCCTTGTTAGTGGGGGAGAATTGTAACATCCCTCACCCAATATTTCCTAGCCAATTTTCATATCGTTGCCCAATTCATGCCCAACTTCATCCCCTTTTTGTTATGTCGTGTGTGGGTATAGTAGCGCTTATATCTCCTTCTACCTACAACATGTAACCTTAATTCTCTCTCTATCCATCTCATTCTCTTCTTCTTCCTTCCTCATATTCTCTTCCTCACATTTTCCTCTCGGGTTACGTCGGAGGAAACCGTCATTGCTCACAATCACAAGACTTCTTAAGTCGCCACTGTTGACGTCATGGAGCATCCTCATCAGCACCACGATCCACTGCTAGAGTTGTCGTCAATCACCGAAGCAGAGTCACACCTCGTTGTGAGAATCAGAATACAATTGAAACTTGTAGGGTTTTAACTTTTATGGTTAGAAGTTTCTAAGTAAACACACACTAAAAAGAGATCCATTGATTATTTTATTGATATTTGTTTCAAACACTACAAGAAAACATTGTTTTGCGACTGGAACTTGCGACTATACATGTAGTCTTAACAATTGGCGACTATTAGGGGATAATATTTCTACTATTTTGCGACTATAAATATATGTACGTGTATTAGTCACTAATATACAACCAAAAAAGACTGTTGCCAATTTAGTCGCCGATTTACGACTGATTAACGACCAATATCGAGACCGGAAACAGCAGTCGCAGGCTAGTCGGTAATATGGCGACTAGTTTGCGTCTGATGTGAAGACTCGTAGAAAAATCGCAAATTGGTCACTATATGGGCGACTAATTTGCTTCTTCGTGTATAGTAGTAACACAGTCGTTTATTTGTCACTATTGTTACGACTAATATGGAACTTATTATTCGTGTCGCAAAGTAGTCGGGTATGGGTCGTGTCATATAGTATGATTTAGTAGTAATAATATAATATAGTTTGGTTATATTTTACCTGTTTGTGGTAGGTGTACCAGTTTCATGTGACATGCATTTATGACCATTAATGGTAGTGGCCAATTATGTCTACGTAGTAGAAATTCAGCACTATCTCCTTTTTCATATGTAGAAACTCAAAGAATTTGGAAATCTAGTTATATGGCCGGAGGATACAATAATTATAGCAACAATCGAGAGTGTATGTATAATAGGTTCGATGATGCCAAAAACAATTTCTCGACAGGCTTCAAAACGGGGGTGGCACAATTTACGAAATTTGCTAAAAACCAGCCTTTAGCGCTGAGCAATGCGGTAAGTTTCTCTGCCCTTGTATTTTTGTATGAACGAAAAACCAAAAACCACAGAACAAGGAATTTGGAGTCATCTTTTAGTCGAGGATTTATGCTTGATTATTATATTTGGTATAAGCATGGAGAAGATATCAGTTTGGATATAGGAACAAGTTATGTTGTTCTAAATGGTCATGATAATGTAGTAGAAAATAGATGTATGGATATGGTGAATGATGCATTTTGTGATTACACGAGTAATAGTGAAGAACATGTACGTAATCATTGCAAAAAAATTTATGTCAGGAATTAATATAGAACGATTTTGTTCTCGGCTACACCTACATATTAATGGTGAGGGTAAAGCTCCTTTCCTCACATACAGATTCACAGACGATGCCAGAACAAAATTATTAGAATGTGTGACACATGCAGTCAAATTCCCAGATGGCTATCCGGCTGACTTAGATAGTTGTGCTGATATGGAGAACGAAAAGTTTTTAGGGATAAAGAGTCATGACTGCAACGTTTTTATGGAGCGGCTATTTCCATTTATCTTTGCCAAACTCTTAGACCGAAACGTCCACCTTGCGTTAGCAGATTCTATTTAATTTTACTTATAGTATATATATATATATATAATACAAATATTTGATAATTAAATATGAGTATAGTTATTTATATTTACCAATAGTTTGAAAAGTTTTATATTGTAGGGTTGGAAGTTTTTTCCTTGACTTATGCTCGAGAACTCTACAAAAAGTCGCGTCTAAATTCTCAAAGAAAACATATTTTTAATCATATGGAACTTGGAAAAGATCCTTCCACAATCATTTTTCGACTTGATGTAGCACTTACCGATAAATCTCCCCTACGAATCTGAATTAGGAGGTCCGGTGCAATATAGTTGGATGTACCCTTCCGAAAGGTATTTCAAAAAGTTGAAAGGGAAAGCAAAGAACAGAAGATATGCGGCAGGATCCATTATTCAATCATATATCAGGGAGGAGGTAGCTTATTTCTCTGAGCACTACTTTGATGGAAATATAAAAACGAAATCAAGGTAAAGGCGCTATGGCTAATCATATGTTCACTTTGCCAATTGTAAGACACACACATGGTAGCTATTGCTTAATTATAAATTTTTCTAAACCAATTAATTTGGTCAGGTTTACCAGATTCACTAAAGGTGAAATTCTTGTATATCATGTCGAAGTTCTTGATATATTTACTCAAATAGGTCGTCCAAGTGGAAGAATGCAAGAAATATGGCTTTCAGAGAAAGACTATAAATGCGTACATGTATATGTTCTCCGAAACTGTGGATATTTTGAGCCACTATATATATATAACTTGGCATGTATTATATTTTGGTTTAATATATTCCACTATATATATGATTTCTCATATAAGTTTTGGTTGAAATTAAAGGATGTTCGAAGATTATTTGTCCACAAAATATTCAGAACTCTCCGAAGAAGAAGTCTCTACAAAAAGACCCGAAGAATATCGTATCTGGGTGGAAGATTATGTATGTTTAAAACTCAGTTGTGCCTATATATTTATATGAATTTATCTTTTTGAACTTGTTCCTATTTGATATTTTATTTTCTATATACATGTTATTTATTGGAAAAACACATACTCTTTTCCTCCTTGAGTGTGAGAGATAGTGCATGGACCCGTGCATAAGGCTAAAACCTGGCCCATCTATTTTACAAGAGGTTTTTTTTTTCATACGGAGAAGCACGGCGAGGGACGGAAAACATGAAACTATGGTGTACGTGTTAAAGGAGAGAATTATGCTGATGCATCTGATGCGGCTGATTTCCACGGGATCTTAACTGATGTCATACAACTCGAGTATGAGAGAATTGTGAATTTCAGAATCACAATTTTTAAGTGGAACTCGTACGACCATATGATCGTTAGAGGCACTCGGTGGAGTAATGTTGGCGTTGTAGACGTTCTTTCATCAAGAAGATATAATAAAGACGAAACATTTGCTCTTGGTGCATATGTTCCTTTCCTGTAAATCTTAATGTCTTTAAATATATGTTTGTATATCACTTCATTCAGTACATACAAATTGCACAGCCTCACAAACAGATCAAGTTTGTTATATCCAGTATCCATACAAGAAGAAACCAAAGCATTTGTGGCTAAATGTTGTTCAAGTCAACCCGAGGTGAAATATTACAGGAGATTATGGTGACATGGAACCGATTCTTTTGCAACAAGAAGATGATGATCCTCTGATGATGGCTAGAATTGAAGATCTCATTATTGAGAACTTTGTACACGGAGGAAACCCAATACATCTTGATTACGAGGTCGGGGATGTGGAACTAGAAGATGAATTCCATTGTAATTTATCCTCTTCTGATGATGGGGATGAAGATGACGATGTAGAACATGATGAAGAGTCCTAGTAATATGCCTATTAACTTTCTCGGTGTAATTTATTGTCTTTTTATATTTCATCAGTTAATCCTGCCAGTTCCAACATTATACCTTTCTGTAGCCACAAACATTTATATATCATTTCAAACATTCATGGTTTTTTAGGTAAAATGTTAAATTTCAAGCGTTCATGTAATTTAACTAGGCAGAGTATTAGCTGTAGTAGCAAAAGAAAATCAAGATTTTTGGAAACTTCCGAAAAATGACTATGAAATCAGTCAGACTTGATAACACCGACATGCACTTAATTGTAAATCCAACAAAAATACGAATCTCTATTGAAGACTTATAGACAGAAATCGGGTTTAAATTGAGAAGAAACACCTCAGGCAGATTCTTTGTCTGATTTTGAAGAGAATAACACGACGGCGGAAAGGAGAAGACTGTCTGATTTTGAGAGAGGTTATGATGGTCATTGTATTTCTATCGGTTTATGGTAATTTAAATAAATATCTTTGTTTAGGTGTAAATTCCTCTAACAAGTCAACTATTTGCACCTTTCATCTCCATAACCCTGGTTTATATATTCCGACATTTGTGCATAGGCGGGTATACATGTGAACAAGCTAAAGTAATATTACAAGTACACACGAATTATAAATCATTTTATTTATCCTCAAAAACTGATATTACAAATCGAACTAAGAAAAATAAATAGAGCTAAACTAATTTCTTAAAATACAAGTTCGTCCAAAGCCGAAGCTTGAGTTATGATATTGGTTTCTTTCAGCAGAAACAGAACCGCTATCTTGACTAGCAATTGCGTTGTCTTCTCCCAGAAAGGTCGTCGATGAGATTGGCATTGTTATGAAATCAACATCTGAACCAATGTTTTCCTCAAGATAAAGGTACCCAAAGGAATCGATCTCTAACAAGCATCTCACCGCCGAGTTGCCTTTCTTGAAAGACAATTTCGTCGTTTGACCTCGCAAGACTCGTAGATTACTTTATCTTGAGGACAATATTGGTTCTGGTGTTGTTCATGCATGATTCCGGAGGTCGACGCAGATCTGAACACAAGAAAACATAAGAACATGTCAGCATATTTAAGGAAGAATGAAGATAAAAGATAGAAAATAAAGCGAGACATTGTTAAAAGCAAAGAATAGGGTAGAAGTGATGATAGGGAAGAATGATGAAAAGAGAGGCTATATATTTTTAGGGGAAGAAAGAACAGTTATCGAACCAATCCTGATTTAAAGTGACACAACATTCCAGTCACCCGAGCATATTCATTGGTGGAAGAAGAGGCCTTAAATGTCACATAAAATTTTTAATATACAAATATGAAACCAAAAATAAGTCCCAAAATTTTACTATTGTTTATCTATGTCTGTTAATTTTTCCTACATAAAAGGCAATAATTATTACTCCTATATGTATTTAATTACTCCCTCCATCTAATATTAAACTAAGTTTAAGTATTTTGCGCACATTTTAATAAAACTTGTAAAATATCTATCATAATCTTTTATTATTAGTTTAGCAACTGAAAATATTTCGACAGTCATTATATAAATCAAAATTTTCATTTCTGATTATATTAGTATTCATTCTCATTTATTAGGATTACAATTAGTGGTTAATTTCTTAATCTTAGTCAAAGAAAGTTATTGACTTGAAGAGAGAGTTACATAACCTTTCATTAATATAAAGATAAAATTGTAAGATGATAATAATATTCACCTCCAATAGAGATAACATGATTTATATTTAGACAACAAAAAATTCTTTAAACTTAGTTTAATATTAGACGGGGGGAGTATTGTTTAATGCATCCGGATGTAACAATTCGGATGTGCATATAAAATCACATATTGTCTTGCCACTAATCGAAAAATACACATAAACTAACTAACAAACAAAGCAATAACCGCACATGCATGCGGTTCGACCACCTAGTAATATTATATATACGATTATGTTTCAATCATATATTAGATACATTTTCTGAAAAAATGATAAACAAAAATGTTACAATATATTAATCACTTCTTACTAAAATATGACTATTAATTATCGTTATTAAATGGAAATATTAAACATGAAAGCATAATTAATAAGGTTCAATATGCATATTAAAACTGAAAGTATAATAAAAAGTTAAGGTTTTCATGTAACATACACTAAATTATACATGAGATTTAGATACGGACAACATCACTGCTTCCGGAAACATAAGTGTCAAGGACCTCTAACTGGAACCTGAGATCTTGAACCTCCCGAAGTCGCGGATTGAACATGTAGTCCGATATGCCTTCCACAGTCTCAACCCATGTCTCATCAGGTTCACCTATATAAAACAAGAACTTTAGCGAACTATCCTAAATTATTATATATAAACTAATGAAAATGTTAAAACAGTTACTTCCAGTCCGAACACTCCTCCACATCTTGAGCACCACGATCTTTTCTGGACCCTTAGTCATTAAATATTCATGCCACAATTCAACCGCGTATTTGCCATAATCCACACACTTTAACTTATTCATCCTATTATGAATAAGAGAAGTTAACCAGAACTATCGTGATCAATTGTTCTTATTATCGAACAGTTTAAACTTAAAACAATTGTTTTTGTCATGGTGTTTACTGCTACATTACCAAAAACATGCACTTACTTGGCGTCTCTGAGGTGGAACACATTCCTTGTCCTTGCAGAGTTAAGGGAATCGACTTTAGGGGGCAGATGATCGAGACAACGCCCATGGTGTCTAGTCAAAATATTTGTTGTTATTTAGAGTTTCACGATTATAAAATATTAAAACTTTTTTTCTACGAATGTAAATATCGTTATAAAAATGAAAGATCCTGCATGGCAAATTGACTGAGCGTTAGGTCAAACCTAAGAAATTGGTTCAATGGCAAAAAAGCTAAAACACATTGAAAAGATGAAAACTTTCTATAGTTTTTACCTACATGATTGTCTCTGTCTCTTTTGATGTCACATATATGGAGGAAACTAACAAATTCTATGTATTTCTTGGTGTCCAAAGGCTCGATAAGTTCAATCTCAGTGTCTTCTGTGACTTCAAGTCGGTGGCGAGACTTTGTTGGACATAAACCTGGATCCGCTCGGACTACCCTAACTCCATATATCTCAATCCACTTGCCTTCATTTTTCTCAAGTCTAGAGAAGTTATTTACTTCACCTTGATAAATGACCATTTCGATCTTGGCTCCCTGCGCATAAGTGAATGCATGAAGAATATAGAGTCAGAACCAGTGCAGTCTTGCATGCCGAAAAATCTGTCAAATATTTTTCACGTACTCTCTGGTCGGCCAAGATGAAACTCCAATATGGTCCATCTGCAAACAAATAGTATGGGTAAACGCAGAAAATATTAACTCTGAAGTGCCAACCGGTTTCGGCTCTGTTCGGTTGTGTTTCTGCTATGTAGTTGTAATGGACCACTGTGTTTTGGTTCTGTTTCAGAGAAAATAATAGTGGGAGAAAAGATAGTGGGAAAGATGATTATTACGACGAAATAACTTCCCCTCACCAAACAATGGACTTGAATTAAAGAAGGTTACAAGAAATGAGGGTTTGAATAATTTGCCTCGAGCGCCACTTCAAAACAGAGAGAGAGAGAGAGAGAGAGAGAGAGAGAGAGAGAGAGAGAGAGAGAGAGAGAGAGAGAGAGAGAGAGAGAGAGAGAGAGAGAGAGGAGGGAGGTAGAGAGAGAGAGAGAGAGAGAGAGAGAGAGAGAGAGAGAGAGAGAGAGAGAGAGAGAGAGAGAGAGAGAGAGAGAGAGAGAGAGAGACGTACTGCTACGTGGAGCTTGTCTCTTTGCGACCCCAATCAAATCAATTTATCATGGTTATACACTGGTTAAATATTATGCAAACCGTACACTGGTTTTGTCTTTTGTTCTGTTGTAGCCATTGAGCCCTTGAACCGTATACTGGTTTTGTCGTTTGCTTTGGTGTAGCCTCAGAGCCATAAAACTGTATATTGTTTTGTCTTTTGTTCTCTTGCAAGCTTTTGCAGAGTTCCTCTGTTTTGGCGGGACATTTATGCTGCAAGCACCCTCCAATCTTGTTTTTTAACATTTCATTTGGTAGGCTTGTGCTTATTGCTTACACATTAAATTAAAGACAAGAAGAATATTATATGTTCCTCTCAACCGATATTATTAAATTTTCTTAACATGATAAGTTCGTACATACGCAAAAAAAAAAAAAAAAAAATCAGGTACCTAGAAAGATTCACAAAATCATTATTTAATTTCTCAAACCATCATAATACCAGGAAGAACATTTCACACCAACCACTTCGTCTCGCTATATATGTTTGATTAAGATCATTCGGTGTAAAAGAAAAGATGAGACCTCAAATTTGAGGTTGTATACAATGAAACCTCATAATGAGGTTTTGTGGTTTCTTCTTTAGGGTTTTGCTCACTCCAAAAGAAACCATGAACCCTGAAAATCTAAAATTTCGTCTTTGCTTTTACATTTTAGTCCGAAGACTATTTCTTAAAATTTTTATGTGTACTATTTTTAATTTGAGTGTTACAAAAATTTCAAAACTATTTCCTAAATTTTTTATGACTTATAATTATATAATCTGAGAAGTATATCCAAAACTTTCAAAGAATTTAAAACAAAAATTTTCCTTCATAAAACCTATCTTCAATCGTACTTATATTGTGAGCAAACTTTTCTGATTTTACTAAAGTATAATAGATTAGTTTAAATTTTTAAAACATAGACAATAAAAAAAAGAATATATTACGACTACGTTACGCCTACAAGTGGGTAAAAATTCAAAAAAATTGCAAAATTAATCCGGGAAACCTAAACTCAAATTTATAAACTTTTTATTCCACTGATGTTAGCTAGTACAAACTAACACAAATCTTATTTGGAGTACGGGTTGGTAAACCTTAGGTTCTCGACGAGAGGGTCAGAATTGTGGACGGACCAACCTTAGTTTTGGATTCGTTCTAAGCTCGGGATCGACTGTCTATAATATCCGACAACTGTGGATTCTTTGGTTTACCTGGTTATGTAATGAATTGGGGGTGTTACAAATGGGAGGGTCCGTTCACTAAGTCAGACATTTATAGACATAATCGAAGAAACCAATGGTTATTCTGCCTATTTTGTTGGAATTGTGTCCAGTAATCTCGGTACTGTCTCTAGAAAGTAAGAGTATGTCAAAGATCAGACATTAGTCATATAATACTGGGGATCATGATGGCTTGCTAGAGTCCGCTCATGATCTATAAGTCTTGGACTTATTGCCTTTATTATATGATCCCATATGGGTCACACGCCTAAGCTAACAGGAAAATGTGTTGGAACGGCTTAGCAGAAGTACGGTAAAAGTGCCAGGCATTTGTCGTACTAAGAGAGAGACTAATGGGTCTGATTAAATCCATGGGATTTAATCAGATTGGTATTTTGGGCCCAAAAGCCCAAAAGGGAAAGAGAAGGCTTTTATAAACTAAAAGCCAAGTCTTTTCTCCCTAACCCTAGCCTCCCCAGCCGTGAGCCTCTCTCTCTCTGCGCGCCTCTCTCCTCGTGGTCTAGCAGCCATTCCTGTGATCGCGTGTGTGAACCTTTGGAGGATTCATCCCTCGGTGCATCTTTCTGATCTCTGACCTGTTCTATTCCTTCCGCTGCAACAAACAGGTAAAAGGTGAGATCATCTAATGTTTCTAAATCAAGAGAACCTAGATCTGTATGTTTAGGTTGATATGAATCTGTGAATTACATCAGGATCAACTAAACGGTTCCTACAGTGGTATCAGAGCCATTGGTTCTTAGGATTTCTTGTTTTAGATTCATGTTTAGGTTGTTTAATCTGTTTAGAAGTGTTTTGAATCAATTACTGATAAGAAAAACACTTAAGAAACTGAATTAAATCCTAAACAAACGTTTGAAATCGCAAAACCGAGCTATATGACTCGTTTTCTTGCGATCGGCCGAGAAGGGATCGATCGGCTTGGCCGGTTGGTTATCACGGCCGAGAGGTATGGCCGGTTCTATCGACCGCAAGGCAAGCGTCGCATGGATCCGTAAGGATCGCATGGACTGCGTCGTCCGGTTGGATCGAAACGATCGTGGGCTTAGGCGGACGGCATGATCGGATCGAACAAAACGTCGGGCCGATCGATTGGATCGGATCGTCCGATCGTAGGATCGATCGCGTCCCGGCTGTGCATCGCCCGTACCGTCCCGAGCTTCCCGGCTGTCCCGATCTCGACGATCATCCCGTCCGCTGTCATCTCGATCTCGGATCGTGCGTGCGGCTTGCGGCTGGACGATCGTAACTTGATCGAGAAGCTAGGTCACACCGTGATCGGTTTGTGACCATTCGGTTCGGTTCGGTTTAAAAACTTGATTAAAATCAACGTCACGGTTTAATAAACACATTTAATAATTTTATTAAGTCTGGTTAAACCGGGATAAGAAATCCAATGTCGAAAGAAATATTGGATTTAGTGCCTAAACCAGGAATTTCTAATTTGATTTGGTTGGACCAAATAAATTGAGAAAATCCGGTTTAGTAAATAACCGGTTGACAATTGTGGTCATCGTAGTAATTAAAACTTGGTTAGACCAGTTTTAATGAACCAGACTGGTTATGTCAATTAATTGGACAATTGGGTCATGTCTTGGACATGGACCAATTCTTGGGCCTCGGGCCAAGAAGTTAAAACAATTGGGCCAATTATTTGAGTCTTTATTCAGATTAATTTAAAATTTATTTTATAAAATTATAAAGTCGATTTTAAATTAAAGTTTCCGAAATTTTGAAATTAGAAAGTTTCTTAAAATAGAAGTTTCTGGATTTGCGGGTTTTGGATTTTAAGAAATTTCTAAAGTTAGAAAGTTTCCGGTTTTAGAAAGTTTCCAATTTTAGAAAGTTTCCAAAAATAGTAGGTTTCCAAAAATGGAAAGTTTCCCGAAATAGTAATCTTCTATTTTGGGAGTGAATTTTTTAATAAACCTACGAACCTCAAATGATATCAAGCGTTGGATGTCTTGTCCGGGCTATGTCAGCTGTCAAAGCCCATTCAATTGCATTCATGGCCTTACAGTGTGAGGATGTCTGCTTTTGCGTGGGTAAGACAGTTTGTGATTCATAAATGTCATTGGGAGTCCCAGACATTAATGATTACATGACTGTATAGTCTGGTTTTCTTGACTAGGCCATCGGGAGTCCCGGGCCTTGAGACATCAGAGTGAATTGGGCCTCGGGCCCAGATTCACAACCAAGAGTTATATCACGGATATAATTAGCCGATATAGGGCTTACCGATATAAGCTAAGGTTGGGTGACGGCCAGTGGCCCACTTTGATCTTAGTTATATGTGGATCTTGGAATCATTATATTCTATTGAGGGTAACTTAGGTTATTGAATATAATGCGTGATTAATCATATTAAATTTAATACGAGATTAATCATATTGAACATATTAACTAAAATCCTTTTATCTTATATTTCAGTTATGACTAGCACAAACAATCAAAACACTTTCTCGATCCGGTCTGTCCTTGAGATGGACAAGCTGAACGGATCAAATTTCTTGACTTGGTCGCGGAACCTGAGGCTAGTTCTCAAACAGGAGAGAAAGGACTATGTCCTTGAGAGAGCTCTCCCCGAGAGGATCGGGTCCAATGCTTCTCATGCAGTATATGATGCTTGGAATAAGCATTACAATGATGTGGTAGATGTGCGTGGTCTGATATTGGCTACCATGGACTCAGACTTGCGGAAGCAATATGAGAACATGGAGTCGCCAATAGAGATGATCAGCAGCCTGAAATTGAAATTTCAGGAGCAGATAAGAGTGGAGAGATACCGGTTGGTTAAGTCTCTCACTAGCTGCAAGCTACCAAATGATCATCTAGTGAGTCCTCATGTCAGTAAAATGATGGGTTACATTGATAACCTGAGGAAACTGGATTATCCAGTTAGCCAAGAATTGGCAACTGAGATCATTCAGCAGTCACTGCCGTCAAGCTATGATAAGTTCAGAAGGAACTATATCAAGAAAGGCTTAACGAAGACGCTGACTGAACTGCATGATATGCTCAAGACAGTTGAGCCAAACGTGAAGAGTACCCTGTACAATCTCATGAATGAGAAGGGTAGGTTTACTAAACCTAATGCTGACAAGGGTGAAGACAAAGTTGTCCAGATTTTGAATCATGGCAAGCGTGTGTCTTCTGAGCCCGAGTCAGATACCTCTTACGTTGGTAAGTGCTGCTACTGTAAAGAGACTGGGCATTGGAAGAGAAATTGCATGAAATTCATGGAAGATGATGAGGAGTTGAAGTTGATGTATGAGACTACTTCCTCAGGTATTCATGTTATTACTTCAAGTTCTACCTTATAGGTAATGGATACTGGTTGTGGCACTGATATTTGTTATAATATGCAGAGCCTGAGCAACAGTAGAACTTTGAAGGAAGGGCAAGTGAAACTACATGTCTGGAAGGAGCTTGGGATGCTGCCTCAGCCGTAGGGTTTTCACTTATAGATCCCTTTGAGGCTTGGTTTTGTATTAAGTAATTGCTACAATGTACCTGCTTTAAGCAGAGTTGTCTTTCATTTTCTTGTAAGAATTTGAATGTTTTCATTTTGATAAAAGACAAGTTTTGTTCTTTTGATCTTAATGAAATGTTAATTGTAGCACCCTATTCATGGAATGGGTTTTATATCTCAAACCAAAGAGTGCCTAAATGTAACATAAATACCGAATTGGTTTAAATCTGATGAATTAAACCTGATTTTTCTTGGCATAAAAGTCTTGGTCACATAGAGTAAGTCGGATTCAGAAATCCCATAGTCATGGACTGTTGGGCTCATTTGATAAGATATTTTATGAGACTTGAATTCCGTTTACTGGACCAAAAGGTAAAGGGCCTATCTTAGCCGAGCTAGAGAAAGGCCCAAAGGCTTATTGGACCTGGAACATACTCATGTATGTGGCCCAATGAGCAGTAATGCCAGAGAAAATTTCCTGTACTTCATTGTCTCTACTGATTACTTCAGTGAGTGTGACTGTGTTCATTTGATGAGACACAAGTCGGAGTTCTTTGACATGGTCGAAAGAGTTCCATAATGAAGTATAGGATCTAAATGACAGAAGTATTAAGACTCTGGATCAGATCACGAGTGAGAATACTTAAGTCATTGATTGTGTGATCATCTGAATGAGTGTGAAGTCGTTTCACAGCTCAATTCTCCTGAAAAACCTTGAGGTATTTCTGTGAGAAAGAATCAGATCTTATAAGAAATGATTAAAGATGATTCACACGAATCTTCCATGATATTCTTGAAGAATAACGCTCTAAAATATCTAAGTTTACGCTGAAATAGTTCCACCAATATCAGTTGAAAGACACCACGTAAATGTGGATTGGAATCGATCCAAATTCGTCTTTACTGAGTATTTGTAGTTGTGCTACTTCGCTGGTTTTCTTAGGGAAACCAAGGCTCGGTACTTTTACGTCCATTCTGTTTTCTAAGAAGGGAAGTTATTTTCCAAGAAGAACAGTGGGAGTAAAAGTATAACTCGAAGAAATTCGAGAAATACAGGAGGCTGCTTAACCTATTGAGGGAGAGCAGCGGAAGGATTTACATTTTCTGTAGAATCTACACCTGTGGAGCCTGAAGTTCGCAGATATGAAAGAATCAGTCACTAATCCGAGAGTGAATTCTCGTCATTAGTTGAGCCTGACGATCATTGAATGTTCGCATGATCTGATGATCATTGAAAGCGACGAATCTGCGAAACTCAAAGAAGCGAAAGTGAGCCCGGACTCCGAAAAAAAATTACATTTTTTCTAAGTTAGCTTCATCGATCCATTCATGGATGGAAGCAAACATATCGGAGTTGGAATCTTCGTTCTGTTGAAGGAGTCAAGGTTTTGACTTGAACAGGAACGAAGCGGAACTGTGTGTTTACTAATAGATTAGTGGGAGCGATATTGCATTTCTCAAAGTGTATGTCGATGACATACAGATTCTCGGATATAACGTCCCAACGCTGTAGTCGGTAAAGGACTAGCTTGGGAGTTGGTTTTATGATTGACATGGGTAAAGCCACGTAGTTCTTGGATTTTGGATCTAAAGATAGAGATCCAAAAGAGCTGGTAGGACAAAGTCAGGATTCTTAAATTGACAAAGTCCTACACGTTTTGAGCAATCCAAGAAGGGTTTTATGCCAATGTCACATGGCATTAAGTTAAGCAAGATACAGTATCCTACGATAACTGCTGAGCTTAAATGCATGGATGAGATTCCATATGCGTCGGCAATTGGATCTATCATGTATGCCATGAAACATACTTGTTTGATGTTGCTTTAATGTTAAGCAAGACAAATAAAGACCAGTCAAATCCAGCAAAGAATCAAGTTTCCTAAAGTATGTCCTAAAGTATTTGAGGAATACTAAGGATAAGTTCTTGATTTACGGAGAAAGTAAGGTGCTATAAGTCGATAGAGTCTGAAAGGCAAGTTTCCAACAGACAAAGATGATTTCCGGTCACAGTCCGGTTATATCTTGTGTTTGTTTTGGCGGTGCACGGCACTGTTGCTGACTCCATGACTTAAGCTGAATCTTTCGCAGCTTGGGAAGCGGCGAAAGAGGTTGTTTGGAAAGAAGAGTTCATCACTGAACTTGATGTGATTCCAGCATAGATGAAACTAGCTGCACATCAGAGGTCCAAACACCTTGAGGATAGGTATAACCTATTCCGTGAGATAAATGACAGAGATGTTAAGTAGATCAGCAAGTTTCAACGAATGAGAACGTTGCTAATCTATTAACGAAGCCACTCCTTAGCCCTAAGCACGAGTCACGGACTGTAGCTGTAGGATAAGTGAAGTTAAGATATAGTCTTAATTTCAGTGGGAGTTAGTAAAGGGCTTTATTTAGTTATTGATATGTTCTTATAAAACATTTGAGATGTTTAATAATGAAATTATTATTTCAAGATTATTTTAACTGTGATGAAATAATCGTTCCAAAATGATATGAACCATTTTATAGGTCATCGAAGTAAATGACTTGATCTTGAGTCATCGAAGTCATTTAGCTTGATCATGAGACCCTATATTTGATAGATGTTTTATATCACCCTGTCCCTAGTCGAAGGTTGTTGAAATTGGAACACCAACAACCGTGTGAGACTGGATTGGTACGTGACTTATGACAAAGTCTCAGTGTGTCATAGATGCGCGGCATCAAAGTCAGTACATAGGTGTATGTTTGGGAACATACGACCGGACATGACCCGCTTATAAGAACTCTTCAAGATATTTATATATCTGTGTCATAAGAGATTCTTACTACGACTATAGAGTATAGTCCTTAGACCTGAGTTCGCATGCATGTGACTGCACATGGACTGATGCACTTTGATCATTGTCTAACGCTGTCGTTCTGCGATAGTTATAAGGACCTTGTTTGGGTGTATTATGAAATGAGTAGTTTACAGTGATGGAACAAGACGGGATTTGTCCCTCCAATATAAATGGAGTGAATATCTCTAGGCCAATCGGAGATTTGAATACTGGAAAATGCATGGCCATGCTCAAACGGACTTTCCCGAGTCGTTTGGATTGTCAGTATCAAATCAGAGTCCGATGAACAAGATTAGGCTTTATAAGGATGACACTAATCTTGCCTTATGACTAATCGAGATATTGTGACAAAAGGATTATGAATACAGAGATTCCAGTACAAGTGGGAGATTGTTGGAATTGTGTCCAGTAATCTCGGTACTGTCTCTAGAAAGTAAGAGTATGTCAAAGATCAGACATAAGTCATATAATACTGGGGATCATGATGGCTTGCTAGAGTCCGCTCATGATCTATAAGTCTTGGACTTATTGCCTTTATTATATGATCCCATATGGGTCACACGCCTAAGCTAACAGGAAAATGTGTTGGAACGGCTTAGCAGAAGTACGGTAAAAGTGCCAGGCATTTGTCGTACTAAGAGAGAGACTAATGGGTCTGATTAAATCCATGGGATTTAATCAGATTGGTATTTTGGGCCCAAAAGCCCAAAAGGGAAAGAGAAGGCTTTTATAAACTAAAAGCCAAGTCTTTTCTCCCTAACCCTAGCCTCCCCAGCCGTGAGCCTCTCTCTCTCTGCGCGCCTCTCTCCTCGTGGTCTAGCAGCCATTCCTGTGATCGCGTGTGTGAACCTTTGGAGGATTTATCCCTCGGTGCATCTTTCTGATCTCTGACCTGTTATATTCCTTCCGCTGCAACAAACAGGTAAAAGGTGAGATCATCTAATGTTTCTAAATCAAGAGAACCTAGATCTGTATGTTTAGGTTGATATGAATCTGTGAATTACATCAGGATCAACTAAACGGTTCCTACATATTTCTTCTTGGGATTTCTGTGATTTCATACGAGCATGAGGTTGAGAAGATACTCTTATCTTTTTCGTCGACGATTTACATGGACGAAACTCCTAAGGATCTTTAAATGCACATCATAGACTTAAAATTTCTTTCAGTCAAAGATACAAAGGGCATGAAAAGAACCCGTGCCCATTTCCAATGACTAACATGAGTCAATCCAAGCAAAATTCTCTTGATTTTTTGTCAGGCAAGTCAGGCCACCTCCGAGCAACGGGCGACAAAGAAGTTATTGGGAAGAGGAGTGTTACAATGAATAATGATATACAGAAATAAAGGAAGCATAAGATAGTCAGTAAAAGAAAACAAACATAAAGTCATCACTAAATTCTACCATGGTTATGGTTTCACTTCGTCATATATCATCTATTCACATCGAAGGTTGACGCCTCATTAATCCTCGTGAAGAAATAGTCTTGCCAGTCATACAATTTGAATGGCACTCCAGTGATAAGTTTGAGACCATGCCTCGGTCTCATATTGGTGTAACGTCCGAAAGTCCCTTAGTTTTTTTAGATCGTCGACATACACCTCCTCGAAGAAACAATGGATCATATCAACATCCACCAGGCCGTCAACACCATATCAACAATTTTACTACGGATAGCCGTCAGAAAATAGGGGAAAAGCGATCTTTCATTTCTAACAGTAACCGATGAGGAGCTTCGACAAAGGAAACTAGATATGGCACTAGATAAACCAAAATTCGTATAGGCAATACATCCGGTTGGAGTTATCTAAGGTCGTTCAACGCCCGGAGACTAAGCACAAGATTTCACAATTTAGTCGAGGGGATTCTAGGTGCATTTTGATGGATGATGTTGGAATTGTGTCCAGTAATCTCGGTACTGTCTCTAGAAAGTAAGAGTATGTCAATGATCAGACATAAGTCATATAATACTGGGGGTCATGATGGCTTGCTAGAGTCCGCTCATGATCTATAAGTCTTGGACTTATTGCCTTTATTATATGATCCCATATGGGTCACACGCCTAAGCTAACAGGAAAATGTGTAGGAACGGTTTAGCAGAAGTACGGTAAAAGTGCTAGGCATTTACTGTACTTAGAGAGAATAAAACGGTTTAGCCACTGTGTGTCGATCGATACACAAGGGGTGTCGATCGACACAGTGCGCGAATGCCGTCGAGTTAATTGGTGTTTGGGCCAAATGGCCCAAACGGAACCGGACAAGTTTTATGAGATAAAACTCGAGTTCAGAACAATCAACCCTAGACTCTTTGCCGAAAACTCTCTCTCTCTCTGCGCCGAGTTCCTTGTGGTCTAGCAGCCGTTTTCTGTGATCGCGTGTGTGAACCTTTGGAGGATTCATCTCTCGGTGTTTCTCTGATCTCTGACCTGTTCTCTCCTTCCGCTGCAATTAACAGGTAAAAGGTGAGATCATCATTTGTTTCTATTCGAGAAGAACCTAGATCCGCATGTTTAGGTTGATATGAATCTAAGAATTGAATCAGGATCAACTAAACATTCCTACAGTGGTATCAGAGCCAGGTTCTGGTTTTTCTTGTTTAGATTCAAGTTTAGGATTGTTTTTCTTGTTTAAAAGTGTTTTGAATCAACTACTGATAAGAGAAATCACTTAAGCAACAAGAATTGAAACCTAAACATATGAAAAATCGCATGATCAAGCTATATGATTTGGTATGCGATCTGATCCGAGAGAATGAGTATCGGCTGCGATCGCATGGATCGATCGATACGATCGCATGGATCGGTCGATACAGTCTATCGGCAAACCCTGTTAACGCGTGAAAGCATCGATCGATGCAGGATCGATGCAGGTTCGATGTTGGTGCATCGACCGATGCGGTTGGTGCATCGATCGACACGGTTAGGGTTTTGGCTCGGTTCCGTGCATGCGTGAGAGCATCGATCGATACAGGATCGATGCACGATCGATGCAGGATCGATGCTAAGAGCATCGACCGATGCGGTTGATGGATCGATCGACACGGTTGGTTCATCGATCGACATGGTTGGTTTAAGGCTCGGTTTAATATTTTGATTAAAATTAAACGTCACGGTTTAATAAACAGATTTAATAATTTTATTAAGTCTGGTTAAACCGGGATAAGAAATCCAAAGTCGAAAAATTGGATTTTGTGCCTAAACCAGGATTTTCTAATTTGATTTGGTTGGACCAAATAAATTGAGAAAAATCCGGTTTAGTAAATAACCGGTTGACAATTGTGGTCATCGTAGTAATTAAAATTTGGTTAGACCAATTTTAATGAACCAGACCGGTTATGTCATTTAATTGGACAATTGGGTCATGTCTTGGACATGGACCAATTCTTGGGCCTCGGGCCAAGAAGTTAAAACAATTGGGCCAATTATTTGAGTCTTTCTTCAGATTAATTTAAAATTTATTTTATAAAATTATAAAGTCGATTTTAAATTGAAGTTTCCGAAATTTTGAAATTAGAAAGTTTCTTAAATTAGAAGTTTCTGGATTTGCGGGTTTTGGATTTTAAAGAAATTTCTAAAGTTAGAAAGTTTCCGTTTTTTTTTTTAGAAAGTTTCCAATTTTAGAAAGTTTCCAAAAATAGTAGGTTTCCAAAAATGGAAAGTTTCCCGAAATAGTAATCTTCTATTTTGGGAATGAATTTTTAAATAAACCTATGAACCTCAAACAATATCAAGCGTTGGATGTCTTGTCCATTCTATGTCAGCTGTCGAAGCCCATTCAATTGTATTCATGGCCTTACAGTGTGAGGGTGTCTGCTTTTGCGTGGATAAGACGGTTTGTGATTCATAAATGTCATTGGGAGTCCCAGACATTAATGATTACATGACTGTATAGTCTGGTTTTCTTGACTGGGCCATCGGGAGTCCCGGGCCTTGAGACATCAGAGTGGATTGGGCCTCGGGCCCAGATTCACAACCAAGATTTATATCACGGATATAATTAGCCAATATAGGGCTTACCGATATAAGCTGAGGTTTGGTGACGGCCAGTGGCCCACTTTAATCTTAGTTATATGTGGATCTTGGAATCATTATATTCTATTGAGGGTAACTTATGTTATTGAATATAATGCGTGATTAATCATATTAAATATAATATGAGATCAATCATATTGAACATAATAACTAATAACCTTTTTATCTTATATATTTCAGCTATGACTACTACAAGCACACAAAACACATTCTCAATCCGGTCTGTTCTCGAGAAGGAGAAGCTGACTGGAACGAACTTCCTGACGTGGTCAAGGAACTTGAGGCTGGTCCTCAAGCAGGAGAAGAAGGATTATGTCCTTCGTGATCCTCTCCCCGAGAGGCCTGCTAACAATGCCGCCAGGACTCTGCATAATGCTTGGGAAAAGCATTCGTCAGATGAAAATGATGTGTATTGCCTTATGTTGGCGACAATGACTGGTGAGCTGCAAATGCAGTTCGAGAGTGTGTTGTCACCAATTGAGATAATGGCAAGCCTGAAATCGCTTTTTCAGGAGCAGGCTAGGACTGAGAGGTTTCAAACAGTTAAGAACCTCTTGGACTGCAAGTTGGCTGCGAATGCGGCAGTGAGTCCTCATGTCTTGAAGATGATGGGTTATCTCGATCATCTTCAGAAACTCGACTGCCCAATCAGCCAGGAACTTGCCTGCGACATCATTCTGCAGTCATTACCTGCAAGCTATGATCAGTTCATTCTGAACTTTAACATGCATGGCTTGAGTAAGACATTGCCTGAGCTTCACGGAATGCTCAAGACTGCAGAGCCCAACTTGAGGAAAACCGCCAAGGACCCCAATGTGCTTATGGTGCAAAAGGGCAAGGGGTTTAAGAAATCCTCTGCTAAGGATAAGGGAAAGGCCAAGGCTGTCCAAGTCGCGGACAAGGACACGCCAAAGCCCAAGCCCAAGTCCAAGGCTGGGCCAACTGACATATGCAGGTTCTGTAAAGAACCAGGGCATTGGAGGAGAGAATGTAAGAAATTCCAAGAAGGTCTAAAGGAATTGAAGAAGAAGACTCTCGAGACTTCTTCGACAGGTATTTTTGTTATAGAAGTTAATACAACTACTTCTGATAATACCTCATGGGTTATGGATACTGGTTGTGGGGCTCATATTTGTACTAATATGCACGCACTCAGCAACAGTAGAAGGCTGAAGCAAGGACAAGTGGAGCTACGAGTTGGGAATGGAGCGAAAGTTCCAGCACTAGCTGTAGGCACATACTTGTTGTCTTTACCTTCGGGATTGATTTTAGAACTCAATAATTGTTATTTTGTACCTGCTATAAGCAGGAATATTATTTCAATTTCTTTGTTGGATTTGGAAGGTTATGATTTTTCAGTTAAGAATAAATTATGTTCCTTCAATCGCAACAATTTGTTATATGGTTCTGCCCCTCTTACGAATGGGCTTTACATACTCGATCAATCCGCGCCAATTTATAACATTAATACCAAACGGTTCAAACCTAATGAGGAGAACCGAACGTTTCTATGGCATTGTCGTTTAGGGCACATCAGCGAGAAACGCATCAAGAGGCTCCATTCGAATGGACTTCTTGGCTCATTTGACTTTGAGTCATGTGAGAAATGCGAATCCTGCATGATGGGCAAAATGACACGGGCCCCCTTTAATAAACCTAACGAGAGGGCCAGTGACGTATTGGGCCTGATACACACTGATGTGTGTGGCCCAATGTCCACAAATGCAAGAGGAAACTATCAGTACTTCATTACCTTTACTGATGATTTCAGTAGGTATGGATATGTTTATTTAATGAAACATAAGTCTGAATCTTTTGAGAAGTTCAGAGAATTCCAAAATGAAGTACAGAACCAACTTGGCAAAAGCATTAAGGCTCTTCGGTCCGACCGAGGAGGAGAATACTTAAGCCAAGAATTCAGTGATCATCTGAGAGAGTGTGGGATCGTATCCCAACTCACTCCTCCTGGAACACCTCAATGGAATGGTGTGTCTGAAAGGAGAAATCGGACCTTATTGGATATGGTTCGATCTATGATGAGTCACACAGACCTTCCAATATCCCTTTGGGGATATGCTCTGCTAACAGCAGTGTTCACTCTAAATAGAGCGCCATCGAAAGCAGTAGCAAAGACACCATATGAATTATGGACTGGAGAAGCTCCAGTGCTGTCTTATCTCAGAATTTGGGGTTGTGAAGCCTATGTCAAGAGATTGATCTCAGACAAGCTTACACCAAAATCTGACAAATGCTACTTCATTGGTTATCCACGGGAAACCAAGGCTTATTACTTCTATCTACGTTCCGAGAACAAGATCTTTGTTGCCCGGGATTGTAACTTTCTTGAGAGGGAGTTTCTCTCTAAGAAAGACAGTGGGAGTAAGGTACCGCTTGAAGAAATTCAAGATGAACAGGATACTGCTCAACCTAATGAGGAAGAGCAGCAGGAGGACCTACAAGAAATTGTAGAGCCTGAACCTGTAGTACCTGAAGTTCGAAGATCCGGAAGGATCCGTCACGAACCCGAGAGATATCAAGGATTCCTCGTGACTGACTGTCATGATCTTCTGATCATTGATGGTGATGAACCATCGAACTTCAATCAAGCCATGATGGGCCCAGATTCCTCTAAGTGGCGCAAGGCCACTGATTCCGAAATGGACTCCATGTCGGTCAACCAAGTGTTTTCGTTGGTTGACTTACCCGCTGGTGTAAAAGCCATCGAGTGCAAATGGATCTTCAAGAAGAAGATTGACGTGGATGGAAATGTCCAGATTTATAAAGCCAGGTTGGTGGCAAAAGGTTTCAGACAAGTTCACGGTGTGGATTACGATGAAACCTATTCACCAGTGGCTATGATGAAATCTATTCGGATTCTACTAGCAACTGCAGCTTTTCATGATTATGAAATTTGGCAGATGGACGTGAAAACCGCCTTCCTGAATGGTATTCTGGAAGAGGATGTGTATATGACACAACCTGACGGTTACATAGATCCAAAGAATGCTGGAAAAGTATGCAAGCTTCATAAATCCATTTATGGATTGAAGCAAGCATCGAGGAGCTGGAATCTTCGTTTTGATGAAGCGATCAAGCAATTTGACTTCATCAGAAACGAAGAAGAACAATGCGTGTATAAGAAATCTAGTGGGAGCAAGATTGTATTTCTTATTCTGTATGTCGATGACATACTGCTTCTTGGAAACGACGTTCCAATGCTGAAGTCCGTAAAGGACTGGCTTGGAAGTTGTTTTTCCATGAAAGACATGGGTGAAGCCGCATACGTTCTTGGAATCAGGATCTACCGGGATAGATCTAGAAGGCTGATAGGCTTGTGTCAAGATTCATACATTGACAAAGTCCTACAAAGATTCAGCATGAAGGATTCCAAGAAGGGCTTCACGCCAATGGTACATGGCACAACGCTAAGCAAGAAGCAGAGCCCTACGACGGCTGCTGAGCTTGAGCGCATGAAGAATATTCCTTATGCATCTGCAATAGGATCTGTCATGTATGCCATGATCTGTACTCGTCCTGATGTTGCTTATGCATTGAGCATGACGAGTAGATACCAGTCAAATCCAGGTGAAAACCATTGGATTGTCGTAAAGAATATCTTGAAGTATCTAAGACATACTAAGGATAAGTTCTTAGTGTACGGTGGAAGTGATGTGCTTAAAGTCAGTGGATTCACGGACGCAAGTTTCCAGACAGACCAAGATGATTTCCGGTCACAATCCGGTTATATCTTTTGTCTGAATGGCGGTGCAATCAGTTGGAGAAGCTCCAAGCAAGACACCGTTGCAGATTCCACTACAGAAGCTGAATATATCGCCGCCTCAGAAGCTGCGAAGGAAGCTGTTTGGATACGAAAGTTCATTATTGAACTAGGTGTGATACCAGATGCGGCTGAGCCTCTGGCACTGTTTTGTGACAACAATGGTGCTATAGCTCAGGCAAAGGAACCAAGATCACACCAGAAATCCAAGCATGTTCTAAGAAGATTTCACTTGATACGTGACATCATTAATAGAAAGGAAGTCAAGATCAGCCGAGTTCAGACTGATGATAACGTCGCTGATCCGTTGACAAAGCCACTCCCAAGGCCTAAGCTCGAGTTTCTGACTGAAGCTGTAGGCATTAGAGACATTGAAATGTAATCTAAATTTGAGTGGGAGTTTGAGGGCTTTTATTTAGTTATTTGATATGTTCTTGTAAAACATTCTTATGTTTAATGAAATTATTATTTCAAGATTATTTTAACTGTGATGAAATAATCGTTCCAAAATGATATGAACCATTTTATAGGTCATCGAAGTAAATGATTTGATCTTGAGTCATCGAAGTCATTTAGCTTGATCATGAGACCCTATATTTGATAGATGTTTTATATCATCCCGTCCCTAGTCGAAGGTTGTTGAAATTGGAACACCAACAACCGTGTGAGACTGGATTGGTACGTGACTTATGATAAAGTCTCAGTGTGTCATAGATGCGCGGCATCAAAGTCAGTACATAGGTGTATGTTTGGGAACATACGACCGGACAAGACCCGCTTATAAGAACTCTTCAGGATATTTATATCTGTGTCATAAGAGATTCTTACTACGACTATAGAGTATAGTCCTTAGACCTGAGTTCGCATGCATGTGACTGCACATGGACTGATGCACTTTGATCATTGTCTAACGCTATCGTTCTGCGATAGTTATAAGGACCTTGTTTGGGTACATTATGAAATGAGTAGTTTACAGTGATGGAACAAGAAGGAATTTGTCCCTCAAATATAAATGGAGTGAATATCTCTAGGCCAATCGGAGATTTGAATACTGGAAAATGCATGGCCATGCTCAAACGGACTGTCCCGAGTCGTTTGGATTGTCAGTATCGAATCAGAGTCCGATGAACAAGATTAGGCTTTATAAGGATGACACCAATCTTGCCTTATGACTAATCGAGATATTGTGACAAAAGGATTATGAATACAGAGATTCCAGTACAAGTGGGAGATTGTTGGAATTGTGTCCAGTAATCTCGGTACTGTCTCTAGAAAGTAAGAGTATGTCAATGATCAGACATAAGTCATATAATACTGGGGGTCATGATGGCTTGCTAGAGTCCGCTCATGATCTATAAGTCTTGGAATTATTGCCTTTATTATATGATCCCATATGGGTCACACGCCTAAGCTAACAGGAAAATGTGTAGGAACGGTTTAGCAGAAGTACGGTAAAAGTGCTAGGCATTTACTGTACTTAGAGAGAATAAAACGGTTTAGCCACTGTGTGTCGATCGATACACAAGGGGTGTCGATCGACACAGTGCGCGAATGCCGTCGAGTTAATTGGTGTTTGGGCCAAATGGCCCAAACGGAACCGGACAAGTTTTATGAGATAAAACTCGAGTTCAGAACAATCAACCCTAGACTCTTAGCCGAAAACTCTCTCTCTCTCTGCGCCGAGTTCCTTGTGGTCTAGCAGCCGTTTTCTGTGATCGCGTGTGTGAACCTTTGGAGGATTCATCTCTCGGTGTTTCTCTGATCTCTGACCTGTTCTCTCCTTCCGCTGCAATTAACAGGTAAAAGGTGAGATCATCATTTGTTTCTATTCGAGAAGAACCTAGATCCGCATGTTTAGGTTGATATGAATCTAAGAATTGAATCAGGATCAACTAAACATTCCTACAGATGAATCTCATGTACCTTCATTGATTTCTTCGACTTAAGAGCAAGAGGCAACCCAATCGTGATATTAAACTCAGGCAATCTGATCTTAAGTTTCGTGGACGACGAACAACGTGTTTATAAAGTCATCCTCGCCTTGGTCGTCTTCTTCTAAATTTTCTAAATCCTATTCCTGATGATGGGGCATCGAATCAAAGGTGGTTTGATCGAGCAGAAGTTGTGGAGAATTAAATTCGTCATCATTAAGACTCAACTGAGTCGGACTCTCACTCGACAATCCCACAAGGAAACAGTCATCACCGTCGGAGGATGACGAACACTAGAATTCATCCTCATCACCGATATTTAGAGTAACTTCAAAGGTAAAAAAAAGTAGAAGAAAGAAAGAGATAAGTGATGCATTATATTTTTAACGTAATATATATCATGGTTTTCATAGCATTTTAGCTTTAGGATATTCATTTAGACATCATTAGAGTGTATATGTTTGCTTTCTCTTTTGCTTTAGGGGTGGAGAGGCATTATGCAGATAATGGGACTAGTATGGATAAAAGAGCACCAAATGGGAGTTGAAAATTAGGTAAGGGGAATGATTTTGCCATGGAGCGAGATCATGAAGCAACCTCCAAACGCTAGGAGTAGAAGACGTGAAGACAGAATCCTATAGCGGCATCCGGAGCGGAATCATCATCCCTCTGTGAAGAGGAAAATATGCAGCGGTTGATACAGCGGGATCATCATCCCACAATTACAAAAATCTGCCAAAATCAGTAAGCACCCAAGGGAAGCACAACGGGATCACCAACCCGCTATGAAGCAGAAAACACACAACAAGTTCATACAGCGGGTTGTTAAACCCGCTATGACCCTACTTTACCTTTTTTTTGCTTCTTGTTTTTGCTTTTGGCATGTAGACCCTTCCACGTTTTGTGGTCAACCGAGATACTTGAATTTTCGTTATTTAAAGGCTCTTAGTGTGTTAAAATAGGCATCACTCAACTTTGTCTCAATCTTCTTCTAAACTTTTATTTTTCTTTGATCTTTTATGCAATTTGGTTTTTGTTCTTGAATTCTTCACCTTTATCTTTCTATTTCTTTCATCTTTGATTTTCCAAATAATGCTTTCTTTTGTTATCATCATGAGTAGTCAGTAGTTTAAAAATAACGATTTAGAATGTTTAGACTTAGAGTTTTTGTTTTGTCACTTGCTAGATGTTCTTATGTTAGAATTGAAGTAGTTAATCAATTTCTTAATATTAGGTGTTTCTACCACTGAGAAGTGTAGATTAATGTTTGACAAATGTTTCAAATGTTTACATGCTTAACCAACGAGAATTGATGTTTAAGGTATTTAGAGGTATTAAGAACATGATCTTCACGCATACTTACATTGAAATTGCCAACGAGAGTTGATATTAATATTTGATAAGTATATGGTTATTATCATGAGAGTGGTTTAACTTCTTATGAATGTTCTTAGTCTGAGAAAGTGTTCTACTGTTATTGAAATTTTAGATTAATCATTGATCATCCAAACATGAAATCTTAACCCAAGGAACCTAGTTTTTAATCAGTTGTCTTAATCACTTTACTTGCTCTGTTTTGCTCTGTTAACCCTTGCATGTTGTTTTAATTAATGTGTTTATGATCTTGAATTAATTTTTTTTTTATGCTTGTTAATTTACTTCTATCGCAACATAGTTACAAAATCCGTGAACATTTTTAACTGCACTTATATTAAGTGAATATTTGTATTATTAGTGAGTTTGATAACCCAAGAAGATTGACACCCCAAAAACTACAAAGGCTAGGCTATATACTTACAGCTGAAGTACTGAAAAGGATTAAGTGTTTGCTTGAGACTAAGTCTCTTTGTTACATTGAAATCTCACATTATCTACTTCATTTTCCTCTCCTTTGCAGGTGAATGAGGATCAACAAACTTTGTACCTCGAGTAGACGATATACGAGCATGAAATGAGGAACTTCAAGGGAGAGAAGAGAAAAAGAAAGGTTGGCAAACATAGAATGAAACATGGCTGACATGAATCAACAACAACATAATGTAAATGTCTATGAGAACCAAGGGAATGATGGAAACAGATTTATCCATCCACCAAAAGTAGCTAGAGTCATTGGAACCTATGACGAGCCAAGCATACATGACAACTAGACTGTAATCAGAGCTCTACCAGTGGATAACAACAACTTTGAGATCAAAGTTAGCCTTATCAACATGGTGAAAGGAAGAAATTTTCATGGCCACCGATGAAGGATCCTCTAAACCACTTGGATAACTTCAATATGCTTTATGACACGGTAAGGATCAATGGGATTTCAGAGGATGAATTCAAGCTGAGATTGTTCCCACTCTATCTTAGGTATGGAGCTCATCAATGGGAGAAGAATCTGACCCAAGGTTCCATTACCTCTTGTGGGATCAATGCAAGAGGGCATTCTTATCTAAGTTCTTCTCAGCAACAAGAATAACAGGGTTGGGAAATGAAATTTCAAGCTTCAAGCAAAGGGATACTGAGAACTTTGGAGAATCTAGGGAGAGATTTAGGGATACATTATGCAATGCCCTCATCATGGTTTCGCAAGAGAGAGTCTACCCAGAACTCTCTACCGAGTAGATTTTCCCAAGTATCAAATGATGGTAGACAATGCTAGCAATAAAAATTTCTTGCAAAAAGATTAAAGGGATGGCACGAAACTGGTTTAAATCTTGGCTCTAAGTGACTTAAACTATGGAGAAGATTATGATCATACTTGTCGAGATGGAAGCGACCAGGATGGCCAAAGAAGGGAGATCAAATCCCTTGATGAGAAGCTTGACAAACTACTGAAGACAAACCAAAGGACATTGGAATTTTTTCAAAATCAAGGCTACTTTGTATGAGATTTTGATAAACATCAAGGCTACCACGAAGAAGAAGCTGAGATAGAACATGAAGCACAAGTTGAGGTAAACTACATTGAAGGCCAAAGATTCAACAAAAGTTTCAATCAAAACTTAGGAATCACCCAATTTTCTCATATAAAAGCAAAATGTGGAGATTCCTTAAGATCAAACATACCCTCCTTTCATATCTCAAGGAAAAACAATCTCCAAGGAAACTTCCAACCAAAGAGTTCAAACAACAGCAATATATGTTTTTCAAAAGGCAGCCCTTCAACAACAACCAAGGAAACTTACAACAAAGACCTCAATTCAACAACAATCAAGGTTTCTTTAAAAACCAAGGAAACCAACAATTTTGAGGGAATGTAAGCTTTTCAAACCAACAAACCAAGGAGGACCAAACACACCTAATGCTGAAGAAACTATTGGATAAAAACAATAAAATCACACAACATCTCAATAAGATGAATGACAAGGTGGATGGAGTATACAACGACATGAATGCAAAGATTTAGACTCTCTCATCTCATTTGACATCCTTGGAAAATCGAGTCTCTCAATATTCTTCATCATAAAAACGACCACTCAATATACTTCCCGGAAAATCTGAAGCCAACCCCAAGGAGTACTGTGACGTCATCTTATTTAATGAAGGTTCGGTGGTTGATGAGAACGAAAGGCAGCTGAAGAAAGCTCTAAACTTCTACATTGTTCAGTTTGTATACATGCTATGAAAATCATTGAGAGGATTAAGGAGAAGAAAGAAGCCTCCAACACCGGGAAAGAAGCCCTGAAATTTAAGATCCTCCTTATGATCTGAACCTCCCATTTCCAATTATATACCTCACTGAGGCTCAAAAGAAACACATCTCCAAGTTCAAGAATGATATAAGTGAGTGTGGGGATAGTGTCCTGAAATCACACTTGTACTTACTCCTGATGATAGTTGTGTGTCGAGATCAGACATTCGTATAATACTGGGCGGTTGCAATGTTTTGCTAGAAGCCTCTTGCAATCTGTAAGTTGTATACTTACTGCCAGTATTATATGATCCTATAGGGTCACACACCTAAGCAAACTGGAAGCTAAGACATGGGAATGATCATTATGGTAATGATCATATTAATGTATATTGGATACACATTATTATCGAGAAAATGGTGTTGTGTCGATCGACACAGTTCGGGTTTCAAAAGGGCTTTTCGAGATTATGACTTAATCAAGTCTGGCCCGTTAAGTGTATTTTAGGTCGAATAAAAACTTGATAGTCTCGACCTAAAACGTAAGCCGTCCACTTTTTCTTGATAGAAAGAGCAGAAACACCAGAAACTCTCAGATCCCATAGATCCGGCACTAGCATCCCGTTTCCAGCTTGTGTGCGTGTGTATCTGGTAGAGGCGAGGCACCTGTGTCGCTACTGATCTCGTTCACCATTTATTCTGCTGCCAGTAACAAGGTAAGAACGAGGTTAGTGATTCAATATATCAAACCCTTAGATCCTAGGAGATCCAACAGTGGTATCAAAGCCAGGTTAGGGTTTAGACTATTGAATCTGATGCAATTAATTCGAAAACTGAGTTTGTTGAATTGATTATTGCCTGCTAAAATCGTGTTTTCAAGTGTTAATCTCGGATTATGTGCCTGTTGAAAAACGATGAATTGTTAAAAACGCACTATGTCGATCGACACTAAGCGTGTGTCGGTCGACACGCCGCGAAATAACTCGTAAAAATTTTAGGGTTTGTCGTAGAGTGACAATCGACACAAAGCGTGTGTCGGTCGACACAGAGCGAAAACTCGTAAATAATTTAGGGTTTCGATCTGAGATCGAGTACCCGTAATCCTGCTGTGTCGATCGATACACTGGGTGTGTCGGTCGACACAGGCAATGCGATTAGATATATCGGTTCAATTGGATTGAACCGGTTATCTCGCTCGGTTAATTTTAATTAACCAATTTGGTTCTGGTTTGGTAATGACGATCGACACAGAGTTGTGTGACGATCGACATGGACCGCTAAACCGAACCGGTTCAATTAGATTGAATCGGTCAATGAAATTCGATCCGGTTTGACCGGGTATCGAAGACCGGTTTAAATTATGTTTTGTCGACCGATGCCAATGGTTGGTGTCGATCGACACAGCATTCGCAGAATTACTGGTTGGACCATAAATTTGCATATACCAGACCAAATTTAATCCTAAAGTTCTAGATGAACCTAAACTTAATAAAACTGAATGTTTTAATTAAATTAATAACTTCTTGTATGTATATTGGATATACGTCAAGAGCAAATAGTTCTTTTCCTCAACTAAATATCAAGTGATCTTGATGTCTTGCCCGATCTTGTCTACTGTCAAGACTCGTTTTGTTTGTTGGATAGCCTTGGAGTCTTTGGTATCCACAGCAGCATGAGTAAGGCAGGTGGTCATTGATAGACTTGCAGTACGACTGTCAGTGATCACAAGACAGAAGAGATTGGTTTCACTTGACTGGGCTATCAGAAGTTTTGGGCCCAGAGACATCAGAGTGGATTAGACATAGTTTGTCTCATCTGCGACCAAGAGTTGTACTGGGTACAATTAGCAATGATTTGCTTACCTAGATAACTAAAGTTTGGGTAATGGCGAGTCGCCCACTCAGATTTTGGTGAAGTATGGATCTTGGTTCATTGTATTCATCTGAGGAAACATAGTTTTGAATACAATGCGAGTTTTCTTATTAGATAAGAATTCTCATTTCCTTGAGCATTATAACTAAACCTCTACCTCTTTTAATTACAGCTATGTCTGTCTCAACTAACATCAACACTTTCTCACTAAGATCCGTCCTTGAGAAGGACAAGTTAAATGGATCTAATTTCTTGGAATGGTATCGGAACCTGAGAATAGTTCTCAGGCAGGAGAACAAGGAATATGTCCTTGAAAGAGTTCTCCCCGAGAGGCCACGTTCCAATGCCCCGCAGACAGAAAAGAATGCTTGGGATAAGCATTCAGCTGATGTCAAAGATGTTAATTGTCTAATGCTGGTGACTATGAACTCTGAGCTGCAGAAGCAATATGAGAACGTGATGTCACCCATTGAGATGATTAACAGCCTGAAAGCTTTGTTTCAGGAGCAAGCTCGCACAGAGAGATACCAGACGGTTAAATCTCTCATGGATTGCAAGCTGGCTAAGGATAGTCCAGTAAGTCCTCATGTCCTTAAAATGATGGGTTACATTGATAACCTGGGGAAACTGGACTGTGCCATTAGCCATGAGCTAGCCACTGACATGATTCTGCAGTCTTTGCCGTCGTGTTTTGATCAGTTCATCATGAACTACAACATGCAAAACATGACTAAGACATTGACTGAGTTGCACGGCATGCTGAAGACAGCAGAGCCGAATCTCAAGAAGGCAACTCCCATTGTACTGATGGTATAAGGGGGTAAAAGGTTTAAGAAACCTAAGAAGGATAAGGGAAAGGC
Source organism: Orychophragmus violaceus (assembly GCA_030180135.1). NCBI lineage: Eukaryota > Viridiplantae > Streptophyta > Magnoliopsida > Brassicales > Brassicaceae > Orychophragmus > Orychophragmus violaceus. The sequence continues at coordinate 31,979,976 of CM058233.1, forward strand.
CCAAGTTGTCCAGACTGAGAGTCAGGACAAGCCCAAGCCGAAGCCCAAATCCGGGCCTTCTCCTGAGGATAAATGCAACTACTGCAAGCAGTTAGGGCATTGGAAGAGAGACTGCAAGAAGTTCATGGAAGATTACAAGAAGCTGAAGAAGACGTATGATGCGTCTGACTCAGGTATTTATGTTATCGAACTTAATGTTATGTCTTCTAGTTCTACTTCGTGGGTATTGGATACCGGCTGCGGTGCTCATATTTGTACTGATGTGCAGGCACTAAGAAACAGTAGAACGCTGAAGAAAGGACAAGTGGAGCTACGGGTCGGGAATGGAGCTAAGGTTGCTGCACTGGCCATAGGCACTTACGATTTGTCCTTACCTTCGGGCATAGTTTTAGCTTTGAATAATTGCTACTTTGTACCTGCGATTAGCAGAAACATAATTTCAGTTTCCGTTTTGGATTTGGAAGGTTTTGATTTTGCTGTTAAGAATAAAGTTTGTTCTTTTAATCGTGATGGTACGTATTATGGTAGCGCCCCATTAGATAATGGGTTATATGTTTTAAACCAAGAAATGCATGTCTTTAACATAAATACAAAGCGGTTTAAGTCAAATGACGAAAACCCGACTTTCTTATGGCATTGTCGTTTGGGCCATATCAATGAGAAACGCATTCAGAGACTCCATCGAAATGAGCTTCTGGGCTCATTTGATTTTGAATCATGTGAGAAATGCGAATCTTGCTTGATGGGAAAAATGGCTAGGGCCCCTTTCAACAAACCAAATGAAAGGGCCAGTGATTTATTGGGCCTTGTTCATACTGATGTATGTGGGCCAATGAGTACTGTTGCCAGAGGAAATTACAAGTACTTCATTACCTTCACTGATGATTTCAGTAGGTATGGCTATGTCTATTTGATGAGACACAAGTCATAATCCTTTGATAGATTTAAGGAATTCAAGAATGAAGTACAGAACCAACTTGGCAAAAGTATTAAAGCTCTGCGATCGGATCGCGGAGGAGAATACTTGAGTCAAGAGTTCAACGACTATCTGAGCGAGTGTGGAATTATTTCACAACTAACTCCTCCTGGAACACCCCAATGGAATGGAGTGTCAGAGAGGAGGAATCGAACCTTATTGGATATGGTTCGGTCTATGATGAAACATTCAAATCTTCCATTATCCTTTTGGGGATACGCTCTAGAAACGTCTGCGTTTACACTAAATAGGGTACCATCTAAATCAGTGGAAAAGACACTACATGAATTTTGGACTGGGAACATTCCTAGTCTATCTTTCCTGAAGATTTGGGGTTGTGAGGCTTATGTCAAACGTTTAATCTCTGACAAGCTCGCACCCAAATCAGATAAATGCTACTTCGTTGGTTATCCTAGGGAAACCAAGGCATACTACTTTTACAACCAATCTGAGAACAAATTATTTGTTGCTCGGGACTGTTCTTTTCTTGAGAGGGAGTTTCTCTCTAAGAAAAACAGTGGGAGTAAAGTACATCTTGAAGAAATTCAAGATGCACAGGAGACTGCTCAACCTGCTGAGGAAGAGCAGCAGTTGGATCCACAGAGTTCTGTGGAACCGGCGCCTGTGGAGCCTGAAGTTCGCAGATCCGGAAGGATCCGTCACGAACCCGAGAGATACTATGGATTTCTCGTGACCAATTCTAATGATCTGATGATCATTGATAGTGACGAACCAGCGACCTTCACGGAAGCAATGATGGGCCCGGACTCCGAAAAGTGGCTTGGAGCCTCTAAATCCGAAATGGGATCCATGTCAGAAAACCAAGTATGGTCCTTGGTCGATTTACCTAATGGTGCAAAAGCCATTGAGTGTAAATGGATCTTCAAGAAGAAGATCGACGTGGATGGCAATGTACAGATTTATAAAGCGAGGTTGGTGGCTAAAGGTTTCAAGCAAATTCATGGTATTGACTATGATGAAACCTATTCCCCAGTCGCTATGCTTAAATCCATTCGGATTCTTCTAGCGATTGCCGCTCATTATGACTATGAGATTTGGCAGATGGATGTCAAAACCGCATTCCTGAATGGTATTCTGGAAGAGGATGTGTATATGACACAGCCTGAAGGTTTTGTTGATCCTAAGAACGCTGGGAAGGTATGCAAGCTTCATAAATCCATTTATGGATTGAAGCAAGCATCACGGAGTTGGAATCTTCGTTTTGATGAAGCAGTAAAACAATTTGGTATCATCAAGAACGAAGAGGAACCATGTGTTTACAAGAAGGCTAGTGGGAGCAGAATTGCGTTTCTTGTACTGTATGTCGATGACATACTCCTCCTCGGTAATGACGCTCCGTTTCTTCAGTCTGTTAATACTTGGCTCGGAAGTTGTTTTTCCATGAAAGACATGGGAGAAGCCTCGTACATTCTTGGAATCAGAATCTACAGAGATAGAGTGAACACGCTGATTGGATTGTGCCAGGACACTTCTATTGATAAGGTGTTGCACAGATTCAGGATGCATGATTCCAAGAAGGGTTTCATACCGATGTCTCATGGCATTAGTCTCAGCAAGAAGCAGTGTCCGGTGACACATGCTGAGCGGGAGCGCATGAATAGGATTCCTTATGCTTCTGCAATAGGATCTATTATGTATGCCATGCTCTGCACTCGTCCAGATGTAGCTTACGCGTTAAGCATGACGAGTAGATACCAATCTGATCTAGGTGAAGTTCACTGGACAGCTGTCAAGAATATTCTCAAGTATTTGAGACATACTAAGGATAAATTCCTGGTGTATGGAGGAAGTGAAGAGCTTGTAGTGAATGGATTCACTGATGCGAGTTTTCAGACGGACAGAGACGATTTCCGATCACAGTCTGGATATGTCTACTGTCTGAATGGAGGTGCAGTGAGCTGGAAGAGCTCTAAGCAGAATATGTTGCTGCTTCTGAAGCGGCAAAGGAAGCTGTTTGGATCAAGAAGTTCATGACTGAACTTGGTGTGGTTCCTAGTATCTTGGAGCCAGTGGCTTTGTTTTGTGATAACAACGGAGCCATTGCTCAGGCGAAAGAACCCAGGTCACAACAGAAGTCCAAACATGTGGAGAGGAGATATCACCTGATTCGTGATATCGTCAATAGAGGTGATGTGAAGATCAGCCGAGTTCCGACGGAAGAGAATGTCGTTGATCCTCTGACTAAGTCACTCACAAGGCCTAAGCATGAGAGTCATACGACTGTTGTAGGCATTAGAGATCTTAAGATGTAATCTTGATTCTAGTGGGAGTTTTAGTTTTATTTTAGTTATAATAAGATGCTCTTGTAAAACATTCTTTTGGATATGTTTAATGAAATTTGATTTCAGCATTATTTATTGTGATCTAAATAATGGTCCCAAAATAAGTTTATGTCATATTATAGGACATCAAGTTGAGGACTTGATCATGAAACCCTATAAGTCATAGATGATATAAATTATGTTTTGTCCATAGTCGAGGTTGTCAAAGTGGGACAATGGCAACCGCGAGAGACTAGATTGTGAGGTGACTGTTGGCTAAGTTTCATGGAGCCAATGATATGATTATCGCAGTCAGTCACATAGATATATGTTGGTGAACATATGATCGGACATGACCCGCTGATGAGAAGTCTACAAGATAGTTATATATGTGTCATAAGAGGTTCCCATTACGACTATAGAGTATAGTCCTCAGACCTGAGTTCATCATGCTTTCTTGCATATGAATTGGTACACTTTGACTTTGTCAAACATCGACCCGTAACTGGCGACTATAACGGCACTGTTCAAGTATATCATGAAGTGTGCGTTGAAATAGGGATGAAACAAGATGGGATTTGTCCTGTTGGAATTGTGTCCAGTAATCTCGGTACTGTCTCTAGAAAGTAAGAGTATGTCAATGATCAGACATAAGTCATATAATACTGGGGGTCATGATGGCTTACTAGAGTCCGCTCATGATCTATAAGTCTTGGACTTATTGCCTTTATTATATGATCCCATATGGGTCACACGCCTAAGCTAACAGGAAAACGTGTAGGAATGGTTTAGCAGAAGTACGGTAAAAGTGCTAGGCATTTACTGTACTTAGAGAGAATAATTGGGTTTGGCCACTGTGTGTCGATCGATACACAAGGAGTGTCGATCGACACAGTGCGCGAACGCCTCGGAGTTAATTGGTCTTTGGGCCAAATGGCCCAAAACGAACTGAACGAGTTATATAAACTTAAGACGAGTTCAGGTCGAAAATAAGCCCTAGCCGCGAGCCTCCTCTCTCTCTCTGCGCCGATTCCCTACTGGCCTAGCAGCCTCTTCCTGCTCGGTGTGCGTGTGTGAACCTCTGGAGGAGTTATCTCTCGGTGGCTCTTTGATCTCTGACATACCATCCCTTTCTGCTGCAATAAACAGGTATAAGGTGAGATCATAAATTGTTTCTATTCGAGAAGAACCTAGATCAGCTTGTTTAGGATGATCTGAATCTGGAATTGAATCAGGATCAACTAAACAATCCTTCAGTGGTATCAGAGCCAGGTTCTGGTTTTTCTTGTTTAGATTCAATGTTTAGGATTGTTTTCTTGTTTAAAAGTGTTTTGAATCAACTACTGATAAGAGAAACTACTTAAGTAACAAGAATTGAAACCTAAACACACATTAAATCGCAGAAACCAAGCTATATGATTTGGTAGAATGCGATTTTCATAAGTCAGTATCGACTGCGATCGCATGGATCGATCGATAAGATCGCATGGATCGGTCGATACAGTCTATCGGCTAACCCTGTTAACGCGTGAAAGCATCGATCGATACAGGATCGATGCAGGTTCGATATTGGTGCATCGACCGATGCGGTTGGTGCACATCGATCGACACGGTTAGGGTTTTGGCTCGGATCCGTGCATGCGTAAGAGCATCGATCGATACAGGATCGATGCACGATCGATGCAGGATCGATGCTGAGCGCATCGACCGATGTGGTTGATGGATCGATCGACACGGTTGGTTCATCGATCGACATGGTTGGTTTAAGGCTCGGTTTAATTTTTGATTAAAATTATTTCGTCCTGGTTTAATAAACAGATTTAATAATTTTATTAAGTCTGGTTAAACCGGGACAAGAAATCCAATGTCGAAAGAATTATTGGATTTATTGCCTAAACCAGGATTTTCTAATTTGATTTGGTTGGACCAAATAAATTGAGAAAATCCGGTTTAGTAAATAACCGGTTGACAATTGTGGTCATCGTAGTAATTAAAATTTGGTTAGACCAATTTTAATGAACCAGACCGGTTATGTCATTTAATTGGACAATTGGGTCATGTCTTGGACATGGACCAATTCTTGGGCCTCGGGCCAAGAAGTTAAAACAATTGGGCCAATTATTTGAGTCTTTCTTCAGAATAATTTAAAATTTATTTTATAAAGAATAAAGTCGATTTTAAATTAAAGTTTCCGATATTTTGAAATTAGAAAGTTTCTTATTTTATAGAAGTTTCTAGATTTGCATGATTCGGATTTTAAGAAATTTCTAAAGTTAGAAAGTTTCCGTTTTTAGAAAGTTTCCAATTTTAGAAAGTTTCCAAAAATAGTAGGTTTCCAAAAATGGAAAGTTTCCCGAAATAGTAATCTTCTATTTTGGGAATGAATTTTTAAATAAACCTACGAACCTCAAATAATATCAAGCGTTGGATGTCTTGTCCATTCTATGTCAGCTGTCGAAGCCCATTCAATTGTATTCATGGCCTTACAGTGTGAGGGTGTCTGCTTTTGCGTGGATAAGACGGTTTGTGATTCATAAATGTCATTGGGAGTCCCAGACATTAATGATTACATGACTGTATAGTCTGGTTTTCTTGACTAGGCCATCGGGAGTCCCGGGCCTTGAGACATCAGAGTGAATTGGGCCTCGGGCCCAGATTCACAACCAAGAGTTATATCACGGATATAATTAGCCGACATAGGGCTTACCGATATAAGCTAAGGTTGGGTGACGGCCAGTGGCCCACTTTAATCTTAGTTATATGTGGATCTTGGAATCATTATATTCTATTGAGGGTAACTGATGTTATTGAATATAATGCATGATTAATCATATTAAATTAATACGAGATTAATCATATTGAACATATTAACTAAAATCCTTTTATCTTAATTTTCAGTTATGACTAGCACAAACAATCAAAACACTTTCTCGATCCGGTCTGTCCTTGAGATGGACAAGCTGAACGGATCAAATTTCTTGACTTGGTCGCGGAACCTGAGGCTAGTCCTCAGACAGGAGAGAAAGGACTATGTCCTTGAGAGAGCTCTCCCCGTGAGGATCGGGTCCAATGCTTCTCATGCAGTATATGATGCTTGGAATAAGCATTATAATGATGCGGTAGATGTGCGTGGTCTGATATTGGCTACCATGGACTCAGACTTGCAGAAGCAATATGAGAACATGGAATCGCCAATAGAGATGATCAGCAGCCTGAAATTGAAATTTCAGGAGCAGATAAGAGTGGAGAGATACCGGTTGGTTAAGTCTCTCACTAGCTGCAAGCTACCAAATGATAATCCAGTGAGTCCTCATGTCAGTAAAATGATGGGTTACATTGATAACCTGAGGAAACTGGATTATCCAGTTAGCCAAGAATTGGCAACTGAGATCATTCTGCAGTCACTGCCGTCAAGCTATGATAAGTTCAGAAGGAACTATATCAAGAAAGGCTTAACGAAGACGCTGACTGAACTGCATGATATGCTCAAGACAGTTGAGCCAAACGTGAAGAGTACCCTGTACAATCTCATGAATGAGAAGGGTAGGTTTACTAAACCTAATGCTGACAAGGGTGAAGACAAAGTTGTCCAGATTTTGAATCATGGCAAGCGTGTGTCTTCTGAGCCCGAGTCAGATACCTCTTACGTTGGTAAGTGCTGCTACTGTAAGGAGACAGAGCATTGGAAGAGAAATTGCATTAAATTCATGGAAGATGATGAGGAGTTGAAGTTGATGTATGAGACTACTTCCTCAGGTATTCATGTTATTACTTCAAGTTCTACCTTAAAGGTATTGGATACTGGTTGTGGCACTGATATTTGTGATAATATGCAGAGCCTAAGCAACAGTAGAACGTCCTTAAAGGTATTGGATACTGGTTGTGGCACTGATATTTGTGATAATATGCAGAGCCTAAGCAACAGTAGAACGGTGAAGGAAGGGCAAGTGAAACTACATGTCTGGAAGGAGCTTGGGATGCTGCCTCAGCCGTAGGGTTTTTCACTTATAGATCCCTTTGAGGCTTGGTTTTGTATTAAGTAATTGCTACAATGTACCTGCTTTAAGCAGAGTTGTCTTTCATTTTCTTGTAAGAATTTGAATGTTTTTCATTTTGATAAAAGACAAGTTTTGTTCTTTTGATCTTAATGAAATATTAATTGTAGCACCCTATTCATGGAATGGGTTTTATATTTTAAACCAAAGAGTGCCTAAATGTAACATAAATACCGAATTGGTTTAAATCTGATGAATTAAACCTGATTTTTCTTGGCATAAAGTCTTGGTCACATAGAGTAAGTCGGATTCAGAAATCCCATAGTCATGGACTTTTGGGCTCATTTGATAAAATATCTTATGAGACTTGAATTCTATTTACTAGACCAAAAGGTAAAGGGCCTATCTTAGCCGAGCTAGAGAAAGGCCCAAAGGCTTATTGGACCTGGAACATACTCATGTATGTGGTCCAATGAGCAGTAATGCAAGAGAAAAATCTCCTGTACTTCATTGTCTCTACTGATTACTTCAGTGAGTGTGACTGTGTTCATTTGATGAGACACAAGTCGGAATTCTTTGACATGGTCGAAAGAGTTCCAGAATGAAGTATAGGATCTGAATGACAGAAGTATTAAGACTCTGGATTAGATCACGAGTGAGAATACTTAAGTCATTGATTATGTGATCATCTAAATGAGTGTGAAATCGTTTCACAGCTCATTTCTCCTGAAAACCTTAAGGTGTTTCTGTGAGAAAGAATCAGATCTTATTAGAAATGATTAAAGATGAGTCACACGAATCTTCCATGATATTATTTAAGAATAACGCTCTAAATTATCTAAGTTTACGCTGAAATAGTTCCACAAATATCAGTTGAAAGACACCACGTAAATGTGGATTGGAATTGATCCAAATTCGTCTTTACTGAGTATTTGTAGTTGTGCTACTTCGCTGGTTGTCCTAAGGAAACCAAGGCTTGTTACTTTTACGTCCATTCTGTTTTCTAAGAAGGGAAGTTAATTTCCAAGAAGAACAGTGGGAGTAAAAGTATAACTCGAAGAAATTCGAGAAATACAGGAGGCTGCTTAACCTGTTGAGGGAGAGCAGCGGAAGGATTTACAGATTTCTGTAGAATCTACACCTGTGGATTATGGAGTTCGCAGATATGAATGAATCAGTTACTGATCCGAGAGTGATTTCTCGTCATTAGTTGAACCTGATAATCATTGAAATCTGCACCTCTGGAGCCTGAAGTTCGCAGATATGAATGAATCAGTTACTAATCCGAGAGTGATTTCTCGTCATTAGTTGAACCTGATAATCATTGAAAGTTCGCATGATCTGATGATCATTGAAAGCGACGAATCTGCGAAATTCAAAGAAGCGAAAGTGAGCCCGGACTCCGAAAAATTACATTTTATGTAAGTTAGCTTCATTGATCCATTCATGGATGGAAGCAAACATATCGGAGTTGGAATCTTCGTTCTGTTGAAGTAGTCAAGGTTTTGACTTGAACAGGAACGAAGCGGAACTGTGTGTTTACTAATAGATTAGTGGGAGCGATATTGCATTTCTCAAAGTGTATGTCGATGACATACTGATTCTCGGATATAACGTCCCAACGCTGTAGTCGGTAAAGGACTAGCTTGGGAGTTGGCTTAATGATTGACATGGGTAAAGCCACGTAGTTCTTGGATTTTGGATCTAAAGATAGAGATCCAAAAGAGCTGGTAGGACAAAGTCAGGATTCTTAAATTGACAAAGTCCTACACGTTTTGAGCAATCCAAGAAGGGTTTTATGCCAATGACACATGGCATTAAGTTAAGCAAGATACAGTATCCTACGATAACTGCTGAGCTTAAATGCATGGATGAGATTCCATATGCGTCGGCAATTGGATCTATCATGTATGCCATGAAACATACTTGTTTGATGTTGCTTTAATGTTAAGCAAGACAAATAAAGACCAGTCAAATCCAGCAAAGAATCAAGTTTCCTAAAGTATGTCCTAAAGTATTTGAGGAATACTAAGGATAAGTTCTTGATTTACGGAGAAAGTGAGGTGCTATAAGTCGATAGAGTCTGAAAGGCAAGTTTCCAACAGACAAAGATGATTTCCGGTCACAGTCCGGTTATATCTTGTGTTTGTCTGGCGGTGCACGGCACTGTTGCTGACTCCATGACTTAAGCTGAATCTTTCGCAGCTTGGGAAGCGGCGAAAGAGGTTGTTTGGAAAGAAGAGTTCATCACTGAACTTGATGTGATTCCAGCATAGATGAAACTAGCTGCACATCAGAGGTCCAAACACCTTGAGGATAGGTATAACCTATTCCGTGAGATAAATGACAGAGATGTTAAGTAGATCAGCAAGTTTCAACGAATGAGAACGTTGCTAATCTATTAACGAAGCCACTCCATAGGCCTAAGCACGAGTCGCGGACTGTTGCTGTAGGATAAGTGAAATTAAGATGTAGTCTTAATTTCAGTGGGAGTTATTAAAGGGCTTTATTTAGTTATTGATATGTTCTTGTAAAACATTTGAGATGTTTAATAATGAAATTATTATTTCAAGATTATTTTAACTGTGATGAAATAATCGTTCCAAAATGATATGAACCATTTTATAGGTCATCGAAGTAAATGACTTGATCTTGAGTCATCGAAGTCATTTAGCTTGATCATGAGACCCTATATTTGATAGATGGCTTATATCATCCTGTCCCTAGTCGAAGGTTGTTGAAATTGGAACACCAACAACCGTGTGAGACTGGATTGGTACGTGACTTATGACAAAGTCTCAATGTGTCATAGATGCGCGGCATCAAAGTCAGTACATAGGTGTATGTTTGGGAACATACGACCGAACAAGACCCGCTTATGAGAACTCTTCAGGATATTTATATCAGTGTCATAAAAGATTCTCACTACGACTATAGAGTATAGTCCTTAGACCTGAGTTCGCATGCATGTGACTGCACATGGACTGATGCACTTTGATCATTGTCTAACGCTGTCGTTATGCGATAGTTATAAGGACCTTGTTTGGGTACATTATGAAATGAGTAGTTTACAGTGATGGAACAAGACGGGATTTGTCCCTCCAATATAAATGGAGTGAATATCTCTAGGCCAATCGGAGATTTGAATACTGGAAAATGCATGGCCATGCTCAAACGGACTGTCCCGAGTCGTTTGGATTGTCAGTATCAAATCAGAGTCCGATGAACAAGATTAGGCTTTATAAGGATGACACTAATCTTGCCTTATGACTAATCGAGATATTGAGACAAAAGGATTATGAATACAGAGATTCCAGTACAAGTGGGAGATTGTTGGAATTGTGTCCAGTAATCTCGGTACTGTCTCTAGAAAGTAAGAGTATGTCAATGATCAGACATAAGTCATATAATACTGGGGGTCATGATGGCTTGCTAGAGTCCGCTCATGATCTATAAGTCTTGGACTTATTGCCTTTATTATATGATCCCATATGGGTCACACGCCTAAGCTAACAGGAAAACGTGTAGGAATGGTTTAGCAGAAGTACGGTAAAAGTGCTAGGCATTTACTGTACTTAGAGAGAATAATTGGGTTTGGCCACTGTGTGTCGATCGATACACAAGGAGTGTCGATCGACACAGTGCGCGAACGCCTCGGAGTTAATTGGTCTTTGGGCCAAATGGCCCAAAACGAACTGAACGAGTTATATAAACTTAAGACGAGTTCAGGTCGAAAATAAGCCCTAGCCGCGAGCCTCCTCTCTCTCTCTGCGCCGATTCCCTACTGGCCTAGCAGCCTCTTCCTGCTCGGTGTGCGTGTGTGAACCTCTGGAGGAGTTATCTCTCGGTGGCTCTTTGATCTCTGACATACCATCCCTTTCCGCTGCAATAAACAGGTATAAGGTGAGATCATAAATTGTTTCTATTCGAGAAGAACCTAGATCAGCTTGTTTAGGATGATCTGAATATGGAATTGAATCAGGATCAACTAAACAATCCTTCATGTCCCTCCTGATTAACGGGAGATAAATATCTCAGGGCCTATCGAAGATTTAATACTGAGAAAAATGTGTGGCCGCACTCAAACGAACTGTAGTTCAGTTGTTTGTAATGTTCAGTATGAGATCAGGAGTTCGATAAACACGATGTTGGCTTAATAAGGATGACACTAATCTTGCCTTATGCAAAATCGAGATATAGAGACAAAAGGATTATAGGAATTGTTGATTCCAGTACAAGTGGGAGATTGTTGGGATAGTGTCCTGAAATCACACTTGTACTCACTCCTGATGATAGTTGTGTGTCGAGATCAGACATTCGTATAATACTGGGCGGTTGCAATGTTTTGCTAGAAGCCTCTTGCAATCTGTAAGTTGTATACTTACTGCCAGTATTATATGATCCTATAGGGTCACACACCTAAGGAAACTGGAAGCTAAGACATGGGAATGATCATTATGGTAATGATCATATTAATGTGTATTGGATACACATTATTATCGAGAAAATTGTGTTGTGTCGATCGACACAGCTTGTGTGTCAGTCGACACAGTTCGGGTTTCGAAAGGGCTTTCCGAAATTATGACTTAATCAAGTCTGGCCCGTTAAGTGTGTTTTAGGTCGAATAAAAACTTGATAGTCTCGACCTATATTCGACCTAAAACGTAAGCCGTCCACTTTTTCTTGATAGAAAGAGCAGAAACACCAGAAACTCTCAGATCCCATAGATCCGGCACTAGCATCCCGTTTCCAGCTTGTGTGCGTGTGTATCTGGTAGAGGCGAGGCACCTGTGTCGCTACTGATCTCGTTCACCATTCATTCTGCTGCCAGTAACAAGGTAAGAACGAGGTTAGTGATTCAATATATCAAACCCTTAGATCCTAGGAGATCCAACAGTGAGTTGGTGTCCAACTGCCTAATATGGGGACTATGCATTAGGATCATCTTAAACTGATGCTCATTAGAGACATTCTAGCAACAAGGAGAAAGTGTAAGAGATTATGGGAATCTCTACATCACCAAATGAGCCCTCTATCACACCAAAATCATTCTACAAGCTTGAAGATCAAGGAAAGTTTACCATACCTTGCTCTCTTAGTGATTTAAAACTTGATGATGCTCTTGTTGATTTTGGTGCAAGTATAAATATTATCGCAGTTGATATGGTGAAGAGTCTGGGGATCCATGACTTGAAGGCTCATCCTTCTTCTCTCATGTTTGGGGATGTTTCTTCAAAGAATCCACATGGTGCTATAGACAACTATCCTTTCAAGATTCGAGAATGCACAATTCCAATAGATCTCATTGTATTGGATATGGTTGATAACAAAAAAGTTCCCTTGACCCATGGTATACCTTTCCTCACAACTGTTGGAGCAACCATGCATTGGCTTCCCAAACAAGAAGGTGACTCTCTAATATGTCAACAAAAAAATCTCTTACCCCATAAAAGCTTATGCACCTTATTATTGTGGAACAATCACCAATAGGAAGCTGAGTATCAAGAAGGACCAAGCTGAAAAGGATAAGACTGTGAAGAATGTGAAAGAAAAGTCTATAAAGCTTGAAGAAGGTGAGGAGGAAATCTTGAATTCTGAAAAATTACGAAGTTTGTTTGAAGATCACATCGGGAGGGATAAAGAGGAGGAGTTTAGTGGAGTTACGAGATCTCAAAATGATAACAACAAGAAGATGAAAGAACCCCACCCTTCCAACTTTACCTCATCTCCCAAAATTCTGAACTTGCATCAATTGAGGCTTAAGGATGGAACTATCGAATACAAGGTCAAGTGCAAAGCAAAGTCACATTTCTCAAATGTCAAAGCCATCATCAGCCCTCACACTACAAAAAACATCGTTTTTGCGACTGCGCTATTAGTCGCTAAATAGTCACTAAATGATGTTTTACGACTAAATAGCAACTAGGTAGTTGTAAATATTTAGTCGCTAAATTGTATAGTCGTAGCGTAGTAGCAATATAGTAACTAATTTACAATTATATTGGCGGAAATTTAGCAACCAAAGACTAGTTCAGATGCACACAAGTCTGGTCGCCAAATAATCGTAAATTTGGTGACTATTTAGTGACTAATTAACAATTGATTAACGACTAATTAATGACTAATAGTTAGTATTTTTAAAATTGTAATTACAATACATACTAATTATATAATATTTAAATATTAATTAATATACTAATTATATACTTATGACAAATCAAATTAATTAAATAAAATTTATATTAAACATGTTTACAATTCATCCACATAAATGTGGGAAATACACATGAATGGGTTTAATAATCTTAGATGATAAGTTACAAGAAAGTACAAACGCCTAGAGTGAATAGTTTTTGATCGTGTGAACAATGCATTTTCCCTCAATGGTGTGTGCGCTTTGATGTCGAAATGGTCAGACAAAAAAAGTTATTTAGCTCCATGGAACTTTCTCCTACCACCAAGAGACTCCTCAGGGAGGTAATACCACCGACAGTTCATCTTCACATTATTCATGGTATCTGCTTCGATCTTCTCAACTCGGGCTACGTATGGTGGCTTACCAGCATCTGATGGGCGCATCAACACTCAATCTTCAGCTGCAGAAAATAACATCAAATATTACTTCATTGCTCAAAATTCCCAATACTAAATAGATATGGATCTCATGACATACATTCTATAATCTCGTTGTACTCGGAGCATCGTCAAGCTGCATAAATTCCATGAAACCAGAAAGAATAATGACAGTTAAATGATAAAGCATTATGACTTGTGTTTCATACCTAGACTTTGCAGAATGAATACATGAGTCTTCAAAGCATTTACCTCAGCAGCCTCATCAACATCGATTGCATATACCTTCAAGTGTGTGAGATCAACCCTCCTAACCTAAACAAGGTCTGAGAAAGTAAGAATTTTGAATCTTTAAGAATGAAGAATGATGAATCACATACATTCTATAATCTATCTTACGAACAAAACATTCAAGTATGGGTTGCAAATATTCAAATATCATCACTCTTATTCACCTAGTAACAAACAAAGAGTAGAATTCTAAGTAAATGCAAGATCCCTCACATGTGAAAGCACACATTATTACATCAACACACATAACGAGCTACAATTCAGATGACAGAGATGCAGTAAAACGAACTAATGTAACAAACCAAAGAAAAGCAATGGTCCGTATTTCACAATAACCTAACTAAAGAAAACTTTCTTTCACACAGAATAAAAAGTATGTAATTTACACTAACGACTCCTAAATCAAATCAACTATTATGTATCTCCGTTTTTGAAACAAGCGAGCTACAAAAGATCACATTTAGCAGCTACACATCTTAAACGAAGAAGACTACGGAAAATGGTGAATCTAAAAAAACATAAGCAGACATTGGAACGATGCATACTCCATATCTAAACATAAGTATGTCACCCTTCTTAGTTCCAGTAGAAGGGATGGCCTTAGATTGTAACAGGTAACGAAAGAAAGAGGTAGCTTATGAGAGATACAAAATAGAAGAAACTCACTGCCTAGTGTATCTCGTGAAATAAAGACCATTCAAAATTTGTGAGACCAAATCACAAAACATTACAAAGCTAAAATATTATATCACAAGGCAACTAAAGTGTTTAAACAGCCCATACACCAGAAGTTTATTTGAAAGCATTATTATCAGTAAAAATGCAGAGCTGATACTACATGAGTTGGAACTCACAACACCGGCTGGAGAGTAAGTGGTGATACTCAGTTTCTAGTCGCTATTGTGGTCCTTGTACAGAAGATCTGCAAACATTTAGACCGTTAGTTGGTGAGGAAAGGAAACCATGAGAGATAATTAGCTGCAAATAATCCAGATGAATAAATCAAAAGGGATATTTTGGAAACAAAAAGTGGCCAAGTGGGTATAACAAAACACAAATAGATTGATGTAGACCCAAGGAATGACTTATATCAACACCACCAATATTTCTGGAAATGATCAATTTGTATCTCTATCCAATTGAATACGCATGCACATAACTAGATTTTGACCCAATCGGGATCGGAAAACTATGCCTAGAAAGAAGCACTAACAAGAATTATAATTAAAAATCTATTTCAGAAAACCTAAACGGAACCCTAATTTGCAACTATCAGATTGCTAGGCACAAATAAATTCATCGAAATCAATGAAAGAGAAGCATGGTAGTGAGAGGTTTTACCTCTGGCATTCTTGCCGATGTCGGTGTAGAGACCATGACCTTTCACAATTTTCGCTTCCTCCTCTTGATGTACAAGAACAACAACAAAAAAACAGATAGTTTGAGAGAGGGACTCTATGAATCAAACGATCTCGGCAACCTGATTATGAATTCATCAACCCTCTCGATTTGAAAACCTAATGCCCAAATCATGTCACTTCATTAAATCTTCAAAATGATATCGTAAACGCCCAGAGATCGAAGTTAACGTGAGAGGTCGAACGGTGTAGCCTTTACTAAGTGTGATTCCAGTCAGAGATAACCCTAAATCTACGCCGAGACTAAATCCACATCTCTAGTTGGGGTCTATTTTCCGACGAACGGCATTAGGAGGAATTTCTTCAATTGACGTGGCTACCCTGAACGCTTGAGGATAAAGGAAATAACGGAAGATAACCGAGGTATAGGAGAAGGGATAGTTGACATCGGCAGAGTTAGACTTTGTCTAGGTTTTATGATTTCTGATATTTTGCGATAATTGGGATAGGTAGGAGAGGGAAAGGGAGAGTTGACTCTGGAGGCAAAATCAAAGAAAAATTGGGCCGGTGTTATGAAAATTTTGGGCTCAAGTTTGGCACAATTTTTTCAGTTCTTAAGTAATAATTATATTTTGGGTATATACATCATGCTAACATAATTTAATTTTTATGACTAAGAATTTAAAATTTAAGGATTAAATTTAAGAATTTAGGGTTCGTCATGTAGTGCTGCTGGCCTCGAGGAATTGGTAGAAGACGGAGGAGGGACGAATGTGGTGTCTCCGACTGTTGAGGGCGTAAGCGTTCCTCGTATATCTGACCTCCCAAAATAGTTTTCTTGTTGTAGTAGTTAGTTTTTTGTATTTCGACTGTTGTATGAACAGTGTCCCGTTCTCGGGGTTTTTTTTATCTTCGAAAGGCTTTGATCTTTCACTGTTTTCGGTCCTTCCGTTGGGGTGTTGTTCCTTTCTTCTTCATCTTTTTGTGATCGTTTTGTCGGTTGGTGCTCGGAGCCTGGCTTCTGCTCGTCGATGCGACCGTGCTTGTTATCTTTAATCATACAAAAATATCTCAATGTATTTTGACAGACGTGTCCTTCGATTTCTGAGGCTTGGTCCACGCGTCATTATTGTTTCTTAATAACTGCTTTGCATGTTTTTGGGCAAGTGGACCGCCGTTTTTTCATTAAAGGTTGCCCTGGTAACCGTCGCATTGCCTTGAATGCGCTTCTTGGTAACCGTTGCTTTCCTTGGTTATAAATACTTTGTGTTTGTCGTCGTCGGCCTCTGGAGTTTCGAGGTTTGTCGTTATCGAGCGGGCTCGTATTTTTTCTGGGAAATGGGGGCTTGTTTATATGTGAAAATGTACCGATAGCCGCCCATGTTAGTTGCCTTTCCGAACTTAAGGGCGACGCACAGATCCTCCGTTTGAATGGGTCTGATGCGTCATTGGTTCCAGTAATGTGCCGGGGTCGTCTTGTATTGAACTTGTCGATCTCGACGTTAGTGTTTTGTGAAGCAATATATGTGTGTTCATGGTTTAATTAACAGATTGCAACCTAGCACATATAACTCAGATCTAGGTTCTTGCTTAACGAATCACAAAACCAAACCTGATCATTACCTTTCAGATTGCAGCGGATTGATGGATGGTAATGATGAGATCAGCTAGAACAGATGAACCACCTATTCCTCCTAGAGTATCCACACTCTTACAAGCTCGGAATGGTTGCTAGACCAAAGTTGAAGGAAACAGAGAGAAAACAGGACGGCTCTTTTCAGATTCGCAGACTTACTGTCGAAATAATAAGACCTAAGACTTATATATCTCGACTCGTCATAAACCTAAACTGATGTTTCGGTTTCGCTGTTGTGTCGACCGACACATATACCTGTGTCGATCGACACAAGTCCTGTATCTCGATATGGGCCCAAGTAATTAACTAATGGCCCAAGTCTCTCTGTACAAATACAGTAAATGCCTTGCATCTTACCGTATTAATTCCATTTTAACTTTCCCGTTAGCTATGGTGTGTGACCCTTAGGGATCATACAATACTGGTAATAAGTCTTAAACTTATAGATCAAGAGCGGACTCTAGCAAGCCATCATGATCACCCAGTACTTATGACTTATGTCTGATCTCGACACTTATCATACTTTCTAGAGATAGTACGGTAGATTTCAGGACATTCCCAACAATCTCCCACTTGTACTGGAATTCTACAAAGGACATTCCCAACAATCTTCCGATTGTACTGGAATCCTACATTCCCTAATCCTTTTGTCTCAATATCTCGATCTGGCATAAGGCAAGATGCGTGTCATCCTTATATAGCCAGACCATGTTTATCGGACCAGATTTGATACTGACAATGCAAACGACTTGGGCAAGTCCGTTTGGGAATGGCCATTCTCTTACCAGCTATCAAATCTCCGATTGGCCTAGAGATATTACCTCCGTTAAACGGCAGGGACAAATCCCGTCTTGTTCCATCACTATGAACTACACAATTCATAATACACCCAACCAAGGTCCGTATAGCTCCCAGTTACGAAACAGCGTTAGACAATGATCAAAGCGCATTACTCCATGTGCAGCCACATGCATGCGATCGATGCAGTCGCGAGATGGGCCGTACACGTCGGTTTGACAAGTATTGAAGATTTACAAAGAAGCCCAAGATAGTTCCAGTATTTACACAGAAGCCCCATCCGAGATTATGCCTATATAATAGAGTTTTTAGAGTTTTTATTAGAGATACTTTTATAATTAAGAGCAGAGGATTTTTAGAGCTTTTGGGGGCTGATCTGAACCTAATTCATCATCTGTATTTGGAGAAGATTTCGAACCCCTTTTACTCTTATTCTTTTATGCAATTTACTTATCATATGATCATGTTTTCATTATCTATGTCTGAGTAGATTCCTAGTTAGACTTAGGGTTTCTCACATAGGGTTTCATGACTTGCTAGACTTGTTCAATTTCAGTTAAGGATTCAAACTATATCTGTTCTTCAATTTAATTGTGCTTAAAGCTAGTTCTAACCTGATCAATTAGAATCTAGATCTTAGGTTGCTAAATACGTCACGGAAGTGGGGTTTAGGAACCAGAACTAATTAAATTGGGCAATTAAACTTTGCGCAAACGAAAGTTTGGTTTAGGATAATTGTGAACATATCAAACTTGGACTTATTGCTAGTTTAATCTGTTAGTTCTCGCAAACGGAAGTTTGGTTTGCTGCACTTAGACTTAGAGAATTATCGCAAAGGAATTTGGTTAATTCTATATCTGTGTTTTGAGTTCTAGAACTGTGCTTAATTAGATCCTTGCTGAATGAACTGTCTGCTAGTCTGATTTCCTGAGAATACCCTAGGTTTGACGCTTTTAATTACTTGCTTTCACAACCAATAATCTCTGCTACTGATTTACTTTCTTGCACTGTTTTCAATACAATCACATTGCTTATTTCTAGTATTCATTCCCTACAGTTTGATTCTCTTGAGACCAAGTGTCCCTGTGGATTCGATAACCATATATACTACTTTGACATTGCTGTACACTTGCAGTTTAGTATAGGGATTAATTCTTGACCTATCAAGTTTTTGGCGCCGTTGCCGGGGACTCTTTGAGTCTTCGATAGCTTCGAACTTAGGGTTTTTACTAGGATTTTTATTTTTTGTTTAGTTTACTACTTTTTCTTTTTCTTACGTTTCAGGTACGCCTGATCGCCCTGCATCGATCGACACAGTCCTGAGTGTCGATCGTTGCATCATCGAGCCTGCATCGATCGACGCCTCTCTTGCATCGATCGACACAAGGCGAAACCAGTGGTGCCGAGAGTTTGAGCATTTAGCTGGGGATTTCTTGATGGAGCCTGTGATTCTGACTCGCGACGAGAACAGAGTTCTACGAGACCAGGAAGGTCACGTATGTAACGCAAAGGGTCAGAAACTGGATGGGGAAGGAAACCTCCTCATACCAGATGTTGCCGTGGGCGCGGAACATCGACGAGAAGATGGTCACGAGAAGACACTTGCTGATTATAACAGACCAGATATATTCTATGCTAATCGGTCTGCGATTCGACCACCTCCGTTCACCAGAGCTGAGTTTAAGCTGAAACCTGAGTACTACGCACTGATTGGACAGTATCAGTTCCATGGTCTTTCAAGCGAGCATCCTATGGATCACATAGACACATTTGAGGAATTGGCTAGCAGTATTACGGCTGAAGGAGTTTCTTCTGATTATATTTTCTGTAAGCTCTTCCCATTCTCTCTTAAAGGAGATGCAGCTTACTGGCTGAGACAGCTAGAACCAGGATCTTTGACCACTTGGGAAGCAGTCAAGAAGGAGTTCCTTAGACATTTTTATGACGATGCGTTAGCTGAGCAGCTTAGACATGATATCCTGACATTCAAACAGCGACCTACAGAGCCTTTTAAAGCAGCTTGGATGAGATTCAAGATGTACCAGAGAGATTGTCCACACCATGGATTCTCTGAGGTACAGCTTCTGAGTGCCTTTTTCAGGGGTTTGGATTTTTGGTATCAGAGAGCTTTGGACACAGGAAGTGATGGAAACTTCTATACCAAGACCCCAGAAGAAGCTAAAGAGCTTATTAAGAACTTATTGACTAGCTATAGTGTCAAGAATGCTGACAAGGAAAGGCAGAGATCTAGTTGCAGAGATGATAGCTTGCAGATAGCTGATTTGAGGGACAAGGTGGATTATATCCACAACATGGTAGTAGCTGGAGAATTTGTAGAGGTGAATTATGTTAATGAAGCTGATTTTCATGAACACACATCTAGAAGTCAACAGAGACAAGCTCCGAGATCGAATGGATATGGCTATTCACCTCACCAAGCTCCTCCACCTACAGAGAAGACAAAGATTGAGTCTATGCTTGAGCAGCTACTTCTTGGACAGAATAAGATGACGCAGGATCTGGATGGAAAGATGGACTTCATGTATCGGGATCTAAGTGGAAAAATAGAATCTTTGACAAGCAGAGTTGACAATCTGGATGCTAAGATAACGCAAGTGGAAACCAGTATACAGACAGAGCATGTTAAGGCAGCTTCAGCAGAAGAAGAAGTTGAGCAGAATCGAAAAACTGAAGTTCTGGAACTGGAAAATCCGAGAGAAATTCAGAATGTTCGCCTTGCATCGATCGACACAAATGTGCATCGATCGACACATCCTGCGACTGTCATTAACGATCGTCACCATTTTAGCAACGATCGACACCACGGGCGTGAGCAGCCAAATTTCCCAGAGAAACCGAAAGCTGACACAGAAAGAGCCTACAAACCGAAGATTCCTTTCCCTAAGAAGTCCAAGCAAGAGATTAAGTTGGAAAAATGCATGGAGATAATGAGAGAAAAGCTAACTGACACTCCATTGATTGATGCCACTAAGACCAATCCCATGATGAAGGCATGTGTTAATGGCATCCTTTCTAGCAACATGACTGAAGAAGAAGGATGCTTGATGATCTCAGAAGTATGTGATGCTGTTGTTAATGGTAGGGTTCCTGAGAAGCTAAAGGATCCAGGAGGTTTTATGATAGACTGCTCTATCTATAGAGACAGATTTCAGAGGGCATTATGTGATCTCGGCTCAAGTATAAATCTCATGCCGTACTCTGTGGCTGTGAGATTGGGACTACTGAACTTCCAGCCCACTAGGATCTCTTTAGTCCTAGCTGATCGATCAAGAAGACATCCAGAAGGAATTCTTGAGAACATCCCTCTTAGAGTTGGGAATTACTTTATTCCAACGGACTTTATGGTACTGAAGTATGAGATTGAGCCTGATGATCCTCTACTGCTTGGTAGATCCTTTTTAGCCACTGCTGGAGCTGTGATTGATGTACGCCATGGATTGATTGATCTCCACCTGGGAGATGAGCCTTTGCAGTTTAAGATGGATAAATTGAAGAGACCCACCATTGATGGACAGAGTTTCAGCATTGATACAGAATTAGAAGCTGAGATTGGAGAGAAGAAGATGGCGGTTCCTCTTGAACCTGCTCTAACATCTTTAGCGCCTGCAACTGCTCATAAGCAGAAAGCTCCAGACATCTTATTTCCACCAAAGGTTAGGCACAAATCATCTAAGCTTAAACATTCTAACCACATTACTTTGAATGCAGGACAACATTCTACCCCACCTAAGCTTCGCTCCCGCCCTGATTCTGTTGGTTTCTTCCTTGGGAAATCCCATGATCCGAATGCTTATACGCCACCATGGATGAGGAGACTTGAACAGAGACAGAAAAAGTCTCTGTCAGGATCTTCTGGAGCCTGAAAATTCCCATCCGTCCGGTCAAGCTATTGACCTTAAACAAGCGCTGGGTGGGAGGCAACCCACCATTAGGTACTGGTGTTTTTCTTTTTAATTTTTGGTGTTTTTGTTAGGATTTTACGTTTGTTTTTGTTTCTGGTGCAGTCATGTTTGCAGGTCTCGAATTAAATCGCAGTGCAGCGATCGATGCATTTCTGCATCGATCGTCACAACACGAAAGGAATCGCATTGCAGCGATCGTTGCGGTCCTGAGCAACGATCGACCATACACGAAAGTCGCCAAGTAACGGTCGATGCATCTAATGCACCGGTCGTTGCTCGTGCGACAGAGGTAACCCGACAGACATAATTTCACCTTTTCAATTTTTATTTTCTTTTTACCGATCCTTCGCTGGACACTACTGGGGACAGTGTGTCTTAAGTGTGGGGGAGGTGCTACTGACGTTTATCTTTCTGTTTTCTTAAGAGTCAGTCCGTATTTCAAAATTTTTTTGTTTTATTGAGTCAAAACTGTTTAAGTAAGAAACTATGATTTTCTGAGGAGATTTACAAAACTTGCAGGAACTTAAGTAACCATTGGGATGAAGTTGCAGGATCTATCTCTGACTATTAGAAAACCCAGACACGGATCAACCTACTGGGAACACCCATATCACTTCAGGTACCAGAGGATCCTTTACTGACTTCACCCCTAATACTGACTTAGATTTTCTCACCTAAGGGCTTGGTATACTTTATGTCGGATTCCCTGTTAGTTCTGACACAGCCTGTAAACCTGTCCTATTTAGTCCCCTTCTCCCCTTCTATAAAGTAAAAAAAAAAAAAAAAGATAATAAACTGAGGATGAGTTAGTAACTCCGAAGTGGTCATGGGAATAGTAGCAAACACTATTATCTCTCATGTGATCCATGGAATGTGTCCAAAGTACACCCCATAACGGGAAGAACACTGATAAAAAAAATAAAATGATACCCAGTGGGGAAAAATCAGTTGTTAAAGAAGGGAAAGAGAAGAAAGGGACTAGAGAAAGATAGTATGGTGGTCTAGAGCTGGCAAGGTAAGAATCCATGTGCCTTTAGATCGATACTCCTTAGGTGAGACCGCACTTAAATACTTGCAGAAGTCAGTAGGGAGAATTTGAATGCTTGAATGTGATTGTGGAGTTTACCTAGGACAGTTGCTAAGTGTGGGGGAAGTACATGTTGGTCTTGATATCCTGTGATTGATTCTTTCAGTGGTTTACTAAGGGGAATCTGAGTATTGTAGCTTCTAAGATGAAATGAGTTTCTGAAGAGTTTTCAAACCTCTTCACCATGTTTTAGTTCTATGTTTTGCTTGAGGGC
This sequence comes from Orychophragmus violaceus, assembly GCA_030180135.1. Lineage (NCBI taxonomy): Eukaryota > Viridiplantae > Streptophyta > Magnoliopsida > Brassicales > Brassicaceae > Orychophragmus > Orychophragmus violaceus. The sequence continues at coordinate 32,003,109 of CM058233.1, forward strand.
AAGCAAAGGCTAAGTGTGGGGGAGTTGATATTCATGGTTTTTACCCATTTTAGACCATGATATAGATGTGTTTTAGTGTCTTTTGTCTTTGTTTAGAGTCTTTTACAGGTTAAATCAGGATTGGAGCTAATTGGAGATATTTGGAGCATTTTGGGATTTTTGGGACGTTTTGGCCGAGAGCTTAACTCACTGTTCGTATAATTGATCATGCATCGATCGTTGCACTCAAAGCATCGATCGATGCAGTCGCGAGATGGGCCGTACACGTCGGTTTGACAAGTATTGAAGATTTACAAAGAAGCCCAAGATAGTTCCAGTATTTACACAGAAGCCCCATCCGAGATTATGCCTATATAATAGAGTTTTTAGAGTTTTTATTAGAGATACTTTTATAATTAAGAGCAGAGGATTTTTAGAGCTTTTGGGGGCTGATCTGAACCTAATTCATCATCTGTATTTGGAGAAGATTTCGAACCCCTTTTACTCTTATTCTTTTATGCAATTTACTTATCATATGATCATGTTTTCATTATCTATGTCTGAGTAGATTCCTAGTTAGACTTAGGGTTTCTCACATAGGGTTTCATGACTTGCTAGACTTGTTCAATTTCAGTTAAGGATTCAAACTATATCTGTTCTTCAATTTAATTGTGCTTAAAGCTAGTTCTAACCTGATCAATTAGAATCTAGATCTTAGGTTGCTAAATACGTCACGGAAGTGGGGTTTAGGAACCAGAACTAATTAAATTGGGCAATTAAACTTTGCGCAAACGAAAGTTTGGTTTAGGATAATTGTGAACATATCAAACTTGGACTTATTGCTAGTTTAATCTGTTAGTTCTCGCAAACGGAAGTTTGGTTTGCTGCACTTAGACTTAGAGAATTATCGCAAAGGAATTTGGTTAATTCTATATCTGTGTTTTGAGTTCTAGAACTGTGCTTAATTAGATCCTTGCTGAATGAACTGTCTGCTAGTCTGATTTCCTGAGAATACCCTAGGTTTGACGCTTTTAATTACTTGCTTTCACAACCAATAATCTCTGCTACTGATTTACTTTCTTGCACTGTTTTCAATACAATCACATTGCTTATTTCTAGTATTCATTCCCTACAGTTTGATTCTCTTGAGACCAAGTGTCCCTGTGGATTCGATAACCCTATATACTACTTTGACATTGCTGTACACTTGCAGTTTAGTATAGGGATTAATTCTTGACCTATCACTATACTCTATAGTCGTATATGAGAACTTCTTATGACACAGATATTAATATCTTGCAGAGTTCTCATCTTGCGGGCCATGTCCGGTCATATGCTCCCCTACATATACCTATGTGTCGACTTTGATGCCGCGCATCTATGACCCCTCGAAACTTGGTCATAAGTCTCAACACAATCTAGTCTTAACAGGTTGTTGGTGTTCCAATTTCAACAACCTTCGACTATGGACACTATGATTTATGTCACTTCGTTAAATATGGGGTTTCAGGATCAAGTCTACTCATGTACTTCGATGGCCCATATATAATGACATGAATCATTTTGGAACGATTATTTATATCACAGTTAAAATAATCCAGAAATCATTAGATTTCACAAACATAAAATGCTATGTTTTCATGAACCATTCAAAATAACTAAGTAAAGCCCTTTACAAACTCCCACTGAAATTAAGACTACATCTTAATTTCACTCATCCTACAGCTACAGTCCGCGACTCGTGCTTAGGCATAAGGAGTGGCTTTGTTAATAGATTAGCAACATTCTCATTCGATGAAACTTGCTTATCTACTTAACACCTCTGTCATTTATCTCGCGGAATAGGTTATACCTATCCTCAAGGTGTTTGGACCTTTGATGTGCAGCTAGTCTTAACTACGCTGGGAATCAAATCTAGTTCAGTGATGAACTCTACTTTCCAAACAACCTCTTTCGCCGCTTCTCAAGCTGCGAAATGTTCAGCTTAAGTCATGGAGTCAGCAACAGTGCCTTGCACCGCCAGTTAGACACAAGATATAGCCGGACTGTGACCAGGAATTATCTTTGTCTATTGGAAACTTGCCTTTCAGACTCTATCGACTTGTAGCACCTCACTTTCTCCGTAAATCAAGAACTTATCCTAAGTATTCCTCAAATACTTCAGAATATTCTTTACGGCAATCCAGTGATTCTTTCCTGGATTTGACTGGTCTTTACTTGTCTTGCTTAGCATTAAAGCAACATCAAAACAAGTACGTGTCATGGCATACATGATAGATCCAATTTCCGACGCATATGGAATCCTATCCATGCATTCAAGCTCAGCAGATATCGCAGGACACTGTATCTTGCATAATGAATTGCCATGTGACATTGGCATAAAGCCCTTCTTGGATTGCTGATTACGTGTAGGACTTTGTCAATTTAAGAATCCTGACTTTGTCCTACCAGCTCTTTTGGATCTTTATCTTTAGATCCAAAATCCAAGAACTACGTGGCTTTACCCATGTCAATCATACAATAACTCCCAAGCCAGTCCTTTACCGACTGCAGCATTGGAACGTTATTTCCGAGAATCAGTATGTCATCGACATACACTATGAGAAATGCAATATTGCTCCCACTTATCTTTTAGTAAACGCACAGTTCCATTTCGTTCCTGTTCAAGTCAAAACCTTGACTACTTCAACAGAACGAAGATTCCAACTCCGATATTTTTGCTTCCATCCATGAATGGATCGATGAAGCTAACTTACGTACAGTATAACTTTTCGGAGTCCGGGCTCACTTTCGCTTCTTTGAATTTCGCAGATTCGTCGCTTTCAATGATCATTAGATCATGCGAACTTTCAATGATCATCAGGTTCAACTAATGACGAGAAATCACTCTCGAATTAGTGACTGATTCATTCATATCTGCGAACATCAGGCTCTACAGGTGTAGATTCTACAGAAATCTGTAAATCCATCCGTTGCTCTCCCTCAACAGGTTGAGCAGCCTCCTGTAATTCTCGAATTTCTTCGAGTTATACTTTTACTCCCACTGTTCTTCTTGGAAAGTAACTTCCCTTCTTAGAAAACAGAATGGACGTAAAAGTAACAAGCCTTGGTTTCCCTAGGACAACCAGCGAAGTAGCACAACTACAAATACTCAGTAAAGACGAACTTGGATCGATTCCAATCCACATTTACGTGGTGTCTTTCAACTGATATTGGTGGAACTATTTCAGCGTAAACTTAGATATTTCTAGAGCGTTATTCTTAAAGAATATCATGGAAGATTCGTGTGACTCATCTTTAATCATTTCTAATAAGATTTGATTCTTTCTGACAGAAATACCTCAAGGTTTTCAGGAGAATTGAGCTGTGAAACGACTTCACACTCATTCAGATGATCACACAATCAATGACTTAAGTATTCTCACTCGTGATCTAATCCAGAGTCTTAATACTTCTGTCATTCAGATTCTATACTTCATTCTGGAACTCTTTCGACCATGTCAAAGAATTCCGACTTGTGTCTCATCAAATGAACACAGTCACACTCACTGAAGTAATCAGTAGAGACAATGAAGTACAGGAAATTTTCTCTGGCATTACTGCTCATCGGACCACATACATGAGTATGTTCAATCTCCAATAAGCCTTTGGGCCTTTCTCTAGCTCGGCTAAGATGGGCCCCTTTGTCTTTTGGCCTAGTAAGCAGAATTCAAGTCTCATAAGATATCTCAAATCAAATGAGCCCAAAAGTCCATAACTATGGGGTTTCTGAATCTGACTTACTCTATGTGACCAAAACATTTATGCCAAGAAAAATCAGGTTTAATTCATCAGATTTAAACCAATTGCAGTATTTATGTTACATTTTAGGCACTCTTTGGTTTAATACATAAAACCCATTCCTTGAATAGGGTGCTACAATTAATATTTCATTAAGATCAAAAGAACAAAACTAGTCTTTTATCGAAATGAAAACATTCAAATTCTTACAAGAAAATGAAAGACAACTCTGCTTAAAGCAGGTACATTGTAGCAATTACTTAATAAAACCAAGCCTCAAAGGCATCTACAAGTGAAAACCCTACGGCTGAAGCAGCATCCTAAGCTCCTTCCAGACACGCAGTTCCACTTGCCCTTCCTTCAACGTTTTACTGTTGTTCAGGCTCTGCATATTATAACAAATATCAGTGCCACAACCAGTGTCCAATACCTATAAGGTATAACTTGAAGTAATAACATGAATACCTGAGGAAGTAGTTTCATACATCAACTTCAACTCCTCATAATCTTCCATGAATTTAATGCAATCTCTCTTCCAATGCCAAGTCTCTTTACAGTAGCAGCACTTACCAACGTAAGAGGTATCTGACTCGGGCTCAGAAGACACACGCTTGCCATGATTCAAAATCTGGACAACTTTGTCTTCACCCTTGTCAGCTTTAGGTTTGGTAAACCTACCCTTCTCCTTCATGAGATTGTACAGGGTTCTCTTCACGTTTGGCTCAACTGTTTTGAGCATGTCATGCAGTTCAGTCAACGTCTTCGTTAAGCCTTTCTTGATATAGTCCCTTACGAACTCATCATAGCTTGACGGCAGTGACTGCAGAATGATATCAGTTGCCAATTCTTGGCTAACTGGATAATCCAGTTTCCTCAGGTTATCAATGTAACCCATCATTTTACTGATATGAGGACTTACTGGATGATCCATCGGTAGCTTGCAGCTAGTGAGAGATTTAACCAACTGGTATCTCTCCACTCTTACCTGCTCCTGAAATTTCAATTTCAGGCTGCTGATCATCTCTATTGGCGACTCCATGTTCTCATATTGCTTCCGCAAATCTGAGTCCATGGTAGCCAATATCAGACCACGCACATCTACCGCATCATTATAATGCTTATTCCAAGCATTATATACTGCATGACTGGCTTTGGATCCGATCCTCTCGGGGAGAGCTTTCTCAAGGACATAGTCCCTTCTCTCCTGCCTGAGAACTAGTCTCAGGTTCCGCGACCAAGTCAAGAAATTTGATCCGTTCAGTTTGTCCATCTCAAGGACATACCGGATCGAGAAAGTGTTTTGGTTGTTTGTGCTCGTCATAGCTGAAATTTAGAGATAAATAGAGTTTTAGTTATTTAGTTCATAAAAGAGTAATCTTAATAACTTATAAGAAAACTCGCATTGCATTCAAAATTTCTTTGTTTAACCTCATAAGAATGCAATGATTCTGAGACCCATGTTCAGCTAAAACCAAAGTGGGCCACTGGCCGTCACCCGGAATTAGCTTTACTTGGTAAGCATACACACAGCTAGTTATATCCAATAACTCTCGGTTGTGAATTGGGCCCGAGGCCCAAACTCACCAGATGTCTCAAGGCCCGGGACTCCCGATGGCCCAGTCAAGGAAACCAATCTCTTACAGCCAAATAATCACTAAAATCTGGGACTCCCAATGAAATTAGTGACTATATACTACTTTACTTACGCGAAAACAGACACCTCACACTGTAAGCCATATCTGTAATCAAGTAAGCGTTAAGTAGCTGACAAGATTGGGCAAGACATCCAAGCTTGATATTGTTTTGAGGATTTTCAAGTTTTATTTCCAAAAATAGAAGATTACTATTTTGGGAAACTTTCTTAATTTAGAAACTTTCTAAATTTAGTAACTTACTAAAAATAGAAATTTCTAATTTAATATTTCATTAAATATTTTGGGTTGGGTCACAAATTATAGGCCCAATTTTTGGCCCAAGACCATAGAATTCCAGCTGGCCCAATAATTTGACATAACCGATCCGGTTTATTAATTCTGGTCCAAGACCAAATTAACTATCAAAACCATCGGTTATTTACTAAACCAGACCAGCTCTAAATTATTTGGTCCAACCAAATCAAACTTAGACCAGCCTTCGGTTTAGGTTAAAATTCAATTTTTGAATTTCAATCCGGTTTAACCAGAAAATAAATAATACCATGTATTAAATAATTTCCAGCAAACCGCGATTCGGGTTAACCGCTTGAACTACCAATAAAATTTGATCGGTTCAGTTAAGTCCAAAACCGGGAAAAAACACCTTGTGTTTTAGCCAATTTTGACCTAACTTGCGGTTCTGGCTAAAGTAGACAATGAACCACAATCGGATTGATCGGTTCATTGTCTCGGTTTAGGGAAAGATGAACCACGAAGCTCGGCTGAACCGATTGGCTACTCGCGGATTATCTGTTTCGCCTTCGTATCGATCGATATGAGTCTTTCATGTCGATCGATACTAGCGAGTATCAGCTCGGGTCAATCGGGTCATCAGGACTGCGAGATGTCAATCGGATCGATCGATATCGACCGATACCTCGCTCCCTCGTCGATCGACATGGGCATCGCCTTCGTATCGATCGATATGAGTCTTTCATGTCGATCGATACTAGCGTGTTTCAGCTCGGGTCAATCGGGTCATCAGGACCGCGAGATGTCAATCGGATCGATCGATATCGACCGATACCTCGCTCCCTCGTCGATCGGCACGGGCGACCAGATCGCACACCAATGGCTTTCAATCGGATTGATGCGATCTAATTCTTAGGTTTTCATGTTTTCTGATCAAATTTCTTAACCACATTCGATTTTAAACAGTAAGAACAACCTAAATCAGATTCATAAAGCAAAAACCAATAACCTGGAGCTCTGATACCACTGAAGCAATATATGTGTGTTCATGGTTCAATTAACAGATTGCAACCTAGCACATATAACTCAGATCTAGGTTCTTGCTTAACGAATCACAAAACCAAACCTGATCATTACCTTTCAGATTGCAGCGGATTGATGGATGGTAATGATGAGATCAGCTAGAACAGATGAACCACCTATTCCTCCTAGAGTATCCACACTCTTACAAGCTCGGAATGGTTGCTAGACCAAAGTTGAAGGAAACAGAGAGAAAACAGGACGGCTCTTTTCAGATTCGCAGACTTACTGTCGAAATAATAAGACCTAAGACTTATATATCTCGACTCGTCATAAACCTAAACTGATGTTTCGGTTTCGCTGTTGTGTCGACCGACACATATACCTGTGTCGATCGACACAAGTCCTGTATCTCGATATGGGCCCAAGTAATTAACTAATGGCCCAAGTCTCTCTGTACAAATACAGTAAATGCCTTGCATCTTACCGTATTAATTCCATTTTAACTTTCCCGTTAGCTATGGTGTGTGACCCTTAGGGATCATACAATACTGGTAATAAGTCTTAAACTTATAGATCAAGAGCGGACTCTAGCAAGCCATCATGATCACCCAGTACTTATGACTTATGTCTGATCTCGACACTTATCATACTTTCTAGAGATAGTACGGTAGATTTCAGGACATTCCCAACATTTTGTTCGTTGTTTTTGCCTTAATGTTAGTGGTTCGTCATGATGCTTCTGTCTTTTTTCTTTGTGTCTGCAGGGCAACAGACGGGGTGTCGGACTGGCTCACCTTCCTCCGTGTAAGGGAAGCTATTCCTTTGGAGGGGGTTGTCGGCGTCAGACTATCCAAGGGAACCATGGGGTCCGGCTCTGAAGGCCAGCCGACCTGTTTTGTGTGCTAAGGTCGGCTTTTCCGGGCTCTTTTCCCCATGACGATCCTCCGGGCTCAGTTTCGTGTCAGATTCCCTAGGATCCAGGGTCTAGGTGATTGAATCTCAGAACTGACCTCGTGGTTACCTGGAGATTGGCAGCGGAATGAAGATCAGGTAATCGAGATCAAGAGCGCCTCAGATGCTGCGCCTCTACCGTAGTCCACACGCACACAAGCTGGAATCCGCCGGGTTGCTAGTTCCGGTGATCGGATCTCCTGGGATGCTATGAGTTTCTGCGTCTCTGCTTTCTCTCTGAGAAGCCACACCGACGGCTGGGGTCCAGGTCGATCATATAAGACTTTATATATCGACCTGGGATGACGGAAAACCACTTGCGGATCAAACCCGACTCGTTTAAGTCATTAACTCGAAACATCAGTCTCGAGGCCCAATGTGCATCGATCGATACACTTATTGTATCGATCGACACACCCATTCGAAAACTTGCGTCGATCGACACACTCATTGAATCGATCGACACACACCTCTTCAAAACTCAATTCAATGTGTTTCCAATACACACTGATCGGATCATATGCCAATGATCAATCCCATACAAAGTGTATGCAGCTTGCTTAGGTGTGTGACCCTGTAGGTTCACACGATACTAGAAATGAGTTACAACTCATTTTTCATAAGCGGTTTCTAGCAAAACATTATGACTACCCAGTATCACATGAATTGTCCGATCTCGACAATACAACTATCTTTAGAGTAAGTAATGTGATTTCAGGACACAAACCCAACAATCTCCCACTTGTACTGGAATCATCTATTCCCATAATCCCTTTGTCGCTATATCTCGATATGGCATAAGGCAAGAAACTGTGTCATCCTTATTATAGCCAACATCATGTTCATCGAACTCCTGATCTATACTGATAAAACAAACGACTGACAATCACCTCGTTTGAGCACGGCCATGCATTTTCTCAGTATCAAATCTTCGATGGGCCTTGAGATATTTATCTCCTGTTATATAGGAGGGACAAATCCCTTCTTGTTCCATCCATGTTTCTACACATACTTCATGATACGCCTAAGAAATGCCTTTATAGCCGCCAGTTACGGAACGACGCTTGACAAGGTCAAAACGCACCAATTCATATGCTAGAAAACATGATGAACTCAGGTCTAAGGACTATACTCTATAGTCGTAATGAGAACCTCTTATGACACAGATATAACTATCATGTAGAGTTCTCATTAGCGGGTCATGTCCGATCATATGTTCACCAACACATATCCATGTGACTGACGTTGATACTCATATCAATGACTCCATGAAACATAGTCATACACATACTAGTCTTAACGGTTGTTAGTGTCCCATTTTAACAACCTATGACCAGGGACAAACATAATTTTATGTCATCTTTCACTTATAGGGTTTCATGATCAAGTCCTCAACTTGATGACCTATAAAATGAACATAAAATACTTGGGACCATTATTCAATTATCCAATAATCAAATAATGCTGATGTCAGTTTTTTCATAAACATGACCATATCATGTCTATCTGAGCATCATAACTAACATAACTCCCACTAGAATCAAGACCACGTCTTCAGATATCTAGTACCTACAGCAACAGTACGAGACTCATGCTTAGGTTGTGAGAGATGCTGCGGTGTTCTTGCTTGGAACCATTCCAAAAAAACCACACCGCTATTCTTTAATAAGCACTATTCTACGGTCCACTGCTTGGAGACCTTTCCAACAGATAGCGCCGCTACACAGACAAAAAGACATAACCAGGTGGGAACCGGGAATCATCTTTGTCCGTCTAACTACTCATAACAGATTCATCATTTTTATCAGTTGAACAAGAACTATCCTTAGTGTTTCTCAAACACTTGGGGATATTCCTTACAATTGTCCAGTGACTTTTACCGGAACAAATTGGTATCTTCTCGTCATGCTTTATGCGTCAGCTGCATCTAGACGAGTGCAAAATATGGCATTCATGATGGATTCTATTGCATAAGCAAAAGGAATCACACTCATAGATACTAGCTCAGCCAGTTTCCAAGACACTTCATCTTGCTAAGATCGATACTAGCTCAGCCAGTGTCAAAGACACTCCATCTTGCTAAGATTATTGCCATAAGACCTTTGGTGTGAAGCCATTCTTGGAATCAAGCACATTTGAACTGACCAACACCTTATCAACATAAGGATTTTGACACGATCCAATCAGCCTTTCCAATCCATTTCAATGGATCCTTATTCCAAGAACTATCGCGGCTTCTCCCATGTCCCTCAATAATTTTTGACTTCCGACCCAAATCTTGACAATACTTTAGCGTCGGAACGTCGTTTATGAGATTAAGTATGTTATAAACATACGGTGTGAGAATTGCAACTACGCTCCATTTAGTTTACTTGTAAACGCACGATTTCTATACGTTCCTGATCAGGTCAAAACCTTTGACCGTTTTAACAGAACATAGATTCCAACTCCTAGATGTTTGCTACAATCCAGAAATGGATCGGTGGAGCTAACATACATTCCTAGTTCATTTTTGGAGTTGGGGCTCACCTTCGCTTCTTTGAATTTCGCAGGCTCGTCACTTTTCAATGATCAATAGATCACAGCAATCGGTCATGAGGAATCACCCTCGGCTTAGTGACGGATCCATTAGGATCAGCGAACTTCAGGCTCCACAGGTGTAGATCCTACAATACTCTGTAGATCCAACCACTGCTCCCCCTCAACAGGTTGAACAGCCTCCTATGTTTCTCGAATTTCTTCGAGCTGTACTTTTACTCCCACTGTTCTTCTACAAAGTGTATCCAGCTTTCTTAGGTGTGTGACCGTGTAGGTTCACACGATACTAGAAATGAGTTACAACTCATTTGTCATAAGCGGTTTCTAGCAAAACTTTATGACTACCCAGTATCACATGAATTGTCCGATCTCGACAATACAACTATCTTTAGAGTAAGTACAATGTGATTTCAGGACACAATCCCAACATTTCGTTGATGTTCTTGGATGTTCCTTTCGAGGATAGTCATGTCGGGAACCGACGTCAAAATCGTCTTTCAAGAAAGGAGCTCGGCTCCTAGTTGGATGAAATCGGGCTCAGCACACTAGCTCCGATTCGGACAAAATCATCTTTCAAGAAATTAGATTTCTTTTTGTTTTTTATTTATTTATTTATGTATCTCCTTGTAAATTTGAAAATAATGAAATAAAAGAAGGGAAAGATTTTGTTTATGTTCGACTTGTGTTCATCTCTCTCTCTCTCCTCCTTTTCTTTTAAACGAATGCGAGGAGTATCTCCGCTTTAGGCGAGATCAAATTTTAGGTGCGAGTACATGCCAGCTTATTCTGTTTTTTATTTTCTCGGATCGAAACTATGCTCTCCCATTATTTTACAAATGTTTGTGAGTGAGAGCTTTGTCACTGTGCATGGGACAGGTGTTTATTTGATCGATCATTTGTCCAGAATGTCGATGGTTAAGTGTTGAAGAGCGTAGTTATCTCTAAAAACAGAAAGAATTTTTGGATAAAAATATAGAGGTGGATGCACCCCGTAGAGGTTGCCTACGTACTCTCCGAGGAGAGATCAAGACAACCATAGTTCTTTCTTTTATAAGTCTTGAGCCCTTGATTATGAGGCATGATGTATGTCTTATCTTGCGCTCTACTATGAAGCAGTATCTCGAGATTTTCCGACTGCCCTCGGAGCGTGAAGATTCCTCCTGGGGTGGGAATTTTACGCATTGGTGGTAGGCTGAGGGTACTGCTGTCATGGCGTGGATTCAAGGAGTTCCTAAGATCATGTTGTAAATTGCAGGTATGTCAATGACGATGAACTTGATGACCTTTGTTATGTGTCCGACGTGTACCGACAGCTTGAATGTTCCCATTGTGGTAGTCGTGTCGTCGGCGAACCCGGTGAGGGGCTTTTCCGAATGCTTCATCCTGTAGTCCCACAGTTCCATCCTTTGCAGGGTTTCTACGAATCTGAGGTCGACCGAGATTCCCGTATCGATCAGGATTTTGGTGACTTCGCAGGCGCCAATCTGGAGTTCGATAATCTGGTTTGTCGAGGCCTTCTTCGTCTTCCGTGGTGAAGGTGATGTTCCTATTCCATTGTTGTCGTATGTCGGCGTTCTGACTGTAAGCTGTTATTGACCGTATTGAATCGTTGCAGGTTGGGAGTCCTCCCATAATCATGTTGATGCATTTTCTGGGCGTGGGTGTATCCTCCTCCTCGTCAACGCGAGTTCGCTTTGATGGTTACATGTCAATGTCTCCCTGCTCTGCTCGTTGATGGCCGACTTGTCTCACTTTTTCCTCCTGGATGAGCTTGAACCGTTCCCCCTCGTTTTTGAGTTGCCGCGGTGTTTCTTGATTCCCAGGGGGTGTTGCTGGAGCAGTCTGATTCGTTATGTTCGTTACTCCTTTCCTGTATTCCCTGAGAAAGAGACTTTGGAGGTGTCGATACTCTGTGGTGCTATGTTCAGAGCGCTAATGGAAGGTGCAGAAAGCCTTTTTCTGATCGTCGGTTCACAGATATTTGTTCCATGGTCGATTTTGTTGGTTGTTTGGCTGGTTACGCCCCTGCTGCTGGCTCGTCTGTTGATTTGTTTGTTGCTCTCTGACGTACATGTTGTTGCCTTCTTTCCTTTGTCGTCGAGGCACTCGGGTGTCGAATCCTTCCCCTACTTAGCTAAGGCGAACTTCTTTGCGAGCAAGTCCTTCTCCTCCACTATTTTGACGAAGACGGCTGCTCGGTCAAGGGCGTCTTCAAGGGTTTGTGGTTTGTTTATGGCCAGCTCATCGCGGAATGGTGATTTATAATAATGTCCATTTCATAGCGCCGGGAGTCCCTCGTTATCGGTTACCATGATTTTTGAGACGATAACCTTGGACCTGTCGATGTACGATCTCAGAGGTTCTTTTTGTCCTTGGCTTATAGCCCATAGGTCGTCGCTTAAGGCTCCCTCCTGGATGAACATGGAGTAATGCTTGAGAAAGGTAGTTGTCAACTGGTGGTAGTTGTTGATAGAGTGCGCCTCAAGGCGCGAGAACCAATTGAGGGCATCGCTGCTCAGGTTTTCGACGAAGAGCTGGCAGAAGTTGGTGTCATGCTCTTTAGGCGAAAACTAGGATTGTCCCATTGCAATGCTGAAAGCTGTCAGGTACTGTCAGGGATCTGAGTTTCCTTCGTAGGTCGGCAGTTTGATTTTCCTGGGGTGCTTGATCGGTGTTCCCAATATCTTTCCCATGAATGGTGTGTTTTGTGTCTCCTTCAGAACTAAGTCTATTTCGAAAGCCGAACTGGTCGCTTTATGAACTCTTGATGTCATATAGTCCAATTGCATCTTGAGTGACTCGAGCTCTCTATTTATGTTGGCTTCCTCCTGGCTTCGGGCGAATCCGATCGGCGATAGTCCCGGAGGTACGGGTGGTCGCCTGCTTGATTTGGTGTTTAGAGCTGGTGTTTCACCGAATAGGACCCTTTGGAGCCGCGAAGCAGGTCTCTAGTTGCATAGGATGTTGATGCCCGGTATTTTGTAGGTCGTTGATATGTTCTCTATACGTGTCTTGATTGCTCGTTAGTAGATCGAAGCGGGTGTTATTGTCCCGAGTCAGCTCATCCATTTGTGTCATCAGGATCTTTATGAGGGAGGAGACGTCCTGGTCTTGAGTTTCTGAACGCGTTTCGTCTTGGTGGGTGTCGGTTACCCTGGTTTGGTTAGCCAGAGTATCGGTTGCTTAGATTGGTGACTGCACCTCGTCCATCGGGCTCGGGGAGGTAGAGATCGGGGGGAGCGGGCTCGGAGTTTGTTCGAACGGTTTTGTGTTGTTACCGGTTGAAAGCGGTCATGTCATTTCGGCTTCATCTTAAAATATAGAAAAGTTTCTCAGTCCCCCACAGACTGCGCCAGTTGTTGTTGCGGAATTTCGATCTGGTCCAAATGAATTAGGTCACGATCAAAGAAGTCCGAACTACTAGGTGGGAAATAAACTTTAAGTGAAGTCGGAAACTGCTCTATTAATATTAAGGCCGGAGCCGAACAATGAACAGGATGGTACGAGATGGGAGTCTGTCGAATGATGTGCTCCCTAAATATTTCTTGGGCTCGTAGTTTTATAGGAGTAGCTCGGAGCCTTCGCAGAGTACAATGTGTTTAAAAATGAAGAGTGAATGGTATATTTATAGCGTGTGAAGACTGATTATCTTCTGGGATGTTTGGCTCCTTAGCGGGCTTGTCTATTGGGCCGAGATGCTTTTGTTGAAGTGGCAAGATTTCCAATAGGCTTATGAATGGGCACTAATGAAAAAGAAATCAAACAAACTAAAACCAGATTTTTTTTTTTTTTAATGCAGCAAACTAATCAAACGAAGGCAAATAATGAGATGACCAAGTGCAAGAACAAAATTAACTCTTTATGGTTTTGAGTACGTATGAATGATTCAAACAGAAACAAAGACAAATACCAATGACTTTTTTTTATTGAAGAAGAAATGATAAACTAGATGCAAACAAGATGTGAAACAAATCAATCAAATATTTTTTATGGGTTTTCTGGTTTTATGAATGACAAACAAAGAAATTTTGCAAAGCAGAATTCAAACAAAGCAGAATCACAATTTTTATGAGTTTTTCAATTTGAATGAAACAAAACATAAAGGATAGAAACAACCTGATAAATAGGAGTTTTTTAAGCTCTGATACCAGATGATGTAGTCTTGGAATCACTCCAATGCAAAACCACTTGATGGTCAAATGATTTCAAGCCTAGTCTTGCGGAAGTTGATAAAAGTGGTGGTAGATGGTTGATTGACTTTCTCGATTTTGTGGAATGACTGACTCTCTCAATCAGTTGGGGAACCAAGGATGTTTGAATCACACAAACAAGCCTTAATAAAGAGATCAATAGATTATAAGTATTTTTCACACTTAGAATCTAAAAACAAGAATAAACTCAAAGAACTCTCTTTGATACAAAACAATTTTCTGTATAAAGTTGATTAAAAGGGTGACTTTTACAAGCGATCCTTATGGACTTTTATAGGCTTGAAATACGGTGTTTCTAAAGTCTAAATGAAGAAGCAAATCACAAAAATAAATGAAAAACTAGTTGTTGGAGAATTAATGAGAAATTTGTCCAAATAAGGTAAGTTGGAGGCTCTTTGTATCTTGACAACTTGGGAAGGAATTGGTGGGCCTTTGGAACATCGAGGATGATCTAGGGATGCTTAATCACGAGGACAACTTGATCGAAATGTGACCCTTGTGGTTTATTGATCAAAAGTTCCAATTAAGTCAAGTTGGATTTATCTTGGTTTAGAAGTTAAATAACCTTTAAACCATAATTATTTTGAACCGATTCCAACTCCCCCTGAACCTCTGTTGAGTAAGGTTTCCAAAACAAGTTGGTTTACAACTTGATTCATTCTAGTCCGATCCGAACTCTCCAATAAGTGGCAGTTTGTCTCCAGCGGATTTCTTTGAAATCATCGAGTTATAACTAGTATATCTTCTTCATCTGGAAAGATTTTGAAACACTTCCACTTCATGATGATTCTTTGATGAGTTAAGTTTCTGGAACATGTTAATTTGTAGCTTAAATCTTCCTGGTTGGGTAGATATGCTCCAAGACATACACATATATCTCTGGTAGGCCCATACTACTTCTCTGTAAAGATCTTGATTGTTGATTTATATCCTTTCCATGCTCCTTGGTTGATGATGACTTGATGTCCTCATCATTAGATCCCCATCAATATCAATACCCTAACTAAGATATAGCTCTAGGCTACTCCACAACCAAAACCATATTTTGTATAATCAAATCAATATTATCTCCGCCACCAAAAATTGACAACCACTTCCTTGTTTCTTGCCAACCCATAAAAATATAGGGTCATAACATTTACCATTGAAACAAATTGATAAGATAGTAAAGCCCTCTTCGTTGAAGAGTCTCCGCGACTGTCTCCCCTACAGAACAAAACGACGATGACATCAAGGAGAAAAACAAAACGACAATAGCAGAGGCAAAATGATGGGGATGGAGGGGTTGTAGGAGAGAAAATAAGTCGTGGGAGAGAAAGAATGCGTCGCTGAAATTGAAGCAACCGTTGCGGCAACTTCTTGCAACAGTAGCTGTGAATTCCGTTCAATAATAACAACTGTATTTGCGTCTTTTTTTAGTCGACGTCGCTGGTATTAGCGACTCTCAAAAGAACAGGCTATAAATCAATACATCTACATGCCATCTTTGTATGAAACTAAAGCTCGGTCCCTCGATTAAAACCACACAGTACAAATCCCTTGTGTCTCATAAATATGAACATTAACGATCATTACTTCCTTGTTTCCTTTCATAAGCAAACCTTTACAGAAATTCCCTGAAAGTTGAGGATCGAAAAGCCCACTTACAGTATCCAACCCATGCATTATACCAATATTACTTCCTCTATACAATAACCATAGCTCCTGACAATAAACGTCACTACCCACTCCTAGTACAGAATAAGCCGTATAATCTCCTAAAAAGCCTTCAAATAAGCTCCACAGACTTTCGGTTATAATCCTCTTCTCCTTACTCCATGATTATGGCAAATGCCAAATCGCTGATACCATCATTCTGTCCTTGCAATCTTCTAAAATTTTCTCTAAATATATCTCCCACCTCATAGTTTCGCTCCCTGATGTTGCGTACCATCACCATAGCAAGGATTCCATCCTTATTTTCCATCAATATTGTTTGAAAACTCCATAGGAACCATAATTCATCCTCCTCAAATCTTATTGCCAACATAAACCTATGAATACAATAAGATTTTACCTCCCGAAGATTGAAAAACAGTTTTAACCTTCTATCTAAACTTAACCCTAAACCACTAACAGGGGACCCATAGACTATAATGCTCTTATAAAAATGAATTGGAATATTTTTCAGCCTAGCTCATGTGGACCAAAAACTAACCAGAGCAGTAGATGAAGTAACCATACTTCCTAAATAATACCAGCATCCCAAATTATGAATCCTTTGAGTCCTAGGAGCCACCATTGAAACCTCTTCCACTTATCACACCTCCAAACTAAAATCTCACCAACATGAGCCTCTACAACTAAACTCATATACATAGCCAAACTCCAGTACATTCCTATAATAATTCCAAGATTGCTAGACCAAAAATGTAAGGTACTTAACATACCTATCCAAGAATATATTCTCCAACCCCTATTTTCTACAATGCTTCCTTCTGAATATAATATACTAAACCAGGGAACAACCAGGACAATAATCAAACTAAACCCAAACCAACTAATGCTCATGCATAAAATAAAATGTCAGATAACTCAGTCCTCTTATATTTCTTCACGGTTTCTGGCCATAATATAATCAAAAATAAAGAGACATGTGTGATAAACGAGTTTGTCACAAAGGTTAAATGCTTGTCTTGTTCGGGAGAGCTGACGTGCTCGGGGATCCATGGATCAAAGTTTTAGAGAAGAATTGACTAAGTTCGGAGACGAACATGAAAAAGTGGGAATTACGGTAACGAACGTGTTCGTATTGAGTATTAAGAAAGAAGTCCGAGCAGGTCGAGAGACGAGCTCAGGTTACAATTCGGGACGTGTTCAACTCTAGAGAGAGAAACTAGTAAGAAGTGCACAAATCCCAAAAAGTTACATTAATGTACAGTGACGACTCCTATTTATAGTAAAATATGGTCGTACTTTGTACGAGCCGTTGAATCCTTGTCGAGCTCGTGCGGATTGGGGCGTAATTTGATGACGGGATGGGCCAAGCCGAGCCCACTTTGTCTATCAGTGGAGCCGAGCTGATCTGAGATTGCGAGCCGAGCGGGTTTAGTCTACGAGCCGAGCCGAGCTGTTGGTGACGAGCTCGATTTTAGATGATCTCGGCGTTCGGGCCTCATGTTTTCTGGGCCGAGTTTGTTTTATTGGGCCGACCTTTGTCCATAGAGCAGGTATTGGTCCCTGCTAAGTGGATTGGTGATAAACCAATATATAAAAGTAAGCCCCCCTTGTTCGTCGGTCTTCGAGTTTACTGAAGTCGGCGGATTTGCCAAGTTGTTTAGTTGGGCAAATACCTGTTCGGTGGAGATCTGGTCGGCCCTTTTTTTCATCTGCTCGTTTTTCGTTGTTTGGTTCCCGGGAAGATCAAGAGTTTTCCTGGGAAGTCGCTGGAAGCTGAGAGGTTGCCTAGGTGTAATGATGATGCCTATAAACCGTGGGAAGCTGAAGAGTCGTCTTAGATGTAATGATTGTGCTTTTCTCGAAGACTTCTCACTACGCTTATAAATAATTCTCTCCGCTCTTCTCATTCTTCATTTCACTCCTTCCGCTGGTATTTTGCTATCCCTTCTCTTTAATTTTCTCCTTCTCTCTCTAGATTTGTTGTTGTATTATTAGTAATGAGAATTGATTTCCATTCTCGGTCGTCCTCTGATCACGATGATCTTCATTCGGTAATATTTTCCAAGGGGAATTATGCTCAATCCAGCTCGTCAATTGTGCAATCAGGTTCTTCGGCGAGCTCGGATCGAACAGAGATTATTGGCCTGAGCCCGCGGGATGGTCGAGGTCGATCTTCTTCAGTTGTAGATAATTGACCGAGCATCCAGGTTCTGTTTCTTATAGATTCGGACGACGACGGGGTGCGGCCTTTGTCGGCACCATTGAGGCAGCATCCGAGTCCGCTATTTTCGAAAGAAGAGGACGTCTATATCGTAGATCAGGCCATGCTCGCCTTGTTGGGAATGTCCTGAAATCTATTGTACCTACTCTAAGTGAGAGTTGTATTGTCGAGATGAGACAGTCATATAATGCTAGGCAATCACAATGCTTTGCTAGAAGCCACTTATGATCAATGATTTTAGAACCCATTGCTAGTGTTATATGATCCTACAGGGTCACACACCTAAGAAAACTGAACATAGAATGTGAGGTTGATCATTAGTTTAATGATCTGATAAATGCATATTTGATATGCATTCAATATCAAGTTTCTGAGGTAGTGTCGATCGACACAGAATGTGCATCGATCGACACAGATCGCGAATGGCCAGGTTAACTTCGGTTTAATCGTTGGTTATTCGGGTCGTGGTTTAAGTCAACATATATAAGATATATGGTCGACTTTTACACCTAATCTGACCTAATTCACAGCCACCAAAAGAAACTAGAAACCTCTCAAGAGATTGGATCTCTAAAGGCACTAGCATCCCTGTTGTTCAGTTCGTGTGCGTGTGGATACCAGTAGAGGCGCAACATTTGAGGCGCTGAGAATCTCGAGTACTTGCAAAACCCTTCCGCAGCTAATCACCAGGTAACTTCGAGATCTGTAGATTCAAGATAACATGAGCCCTAGATCCTAGGCTACAGAATTCAGACTAGGGTTGATAATCTGATTAGAACTGCTAGAAATTCCTACAGTGGTATCGGAGCCTTAGGGTTCTATTGAATCAGTAGCATGTTGATTTGATTAGATGAATTTGAATCTCTGTATAGTTGATACAAGCATGCTAAAACTCGTTTTGATCATGATAATCTAGTTTAGGTTATTTTCTGAAAAACGATTAGGGTTTATCGCACTGTGTCGATCGACGCCAATCCGGTGTCGATCGACACACAAGGATTACCCGAATAAAACTTAGGTTTAACCTAACTGTGACGATCGACACAAGAGTTGTGTCGGTCGACACGGATCTTTCGGTCAAGTTGATCGGTTCAATTGGAATGGACCGGTTAGCTAACTTGGTTAAACCGCTAAATCGATTTATTGTGATTAAGTTGATAAGGTTAGCGTCGACCGACACTAATGTAGTGTCGATCGACGCAGACCGGTCATCGCAAAGCCGGATCAATTGGATTGATGGGCTATCGCAAATTGGTTTTGGTTAATCTGTATCGATCGACACTAAAGTAGTGTCGGTCGACACAAGATCCGTTGATTTAGGTTATTGAACCTGAAATCACAGGACCAAACCAGGATAAATCAATTTTAATTAGAAGAATTAAAACTTAATAAAACTGAACGTTTTAAAGGTTCCGTTCCTCAACCGAATATCAAGTAATACTTGATGTCTTCTCAATCTTGTCAACTGTCAAGACTTGTTTCATTGTGCGATAGACTTGCAGTGCAAGATGTCCACAATTACATAAGTAAGACGGGAAGTAATCGTGTTGATGGACTTGCAGTGCAAGACATCAACAATTACATGACTCAAAAGATTGGTTTACTTGAATGGGCCATCAAAATCGTTTTGGGCCCAGATACATCAGGTGGATTGGACATGAGATGTCCGTCCACAACCAAGAGTTGTATTGGATATAACTAGCAAGGACTTGCTTACCTAGATAGCTGAAATTTGGGTGATAGCCAGTGGCTCACTCAAGTTTGGTGAAGTATGGGTCTTGGATCATTATATTCATTTGAGGAAACATTGTTTTTAATATAATGCGAGTTTTCTTAATAGTTAAGATTTCTCATTTCTTGAGCATCACAACTAAACTTCCCTTGTTTTTCAGCTATGTCTAGCACAAACCATGATAACATTTTTTCCCTGTGATCCGTCCTTGAGAAGGACAAGTTAAATGGATCAAACTTTCTTGGATGGTATCGGAACTTGAGAATTGTTCTCAAACAGGAGAAGAAGGACTATGTCCTTGAGAAAGTTCTCCCCAAGAAGTACCGAGTAAATGCCTGGCAGTCAGATAAGGATGCTTGGGACAAGCATTCTAATGATGTGGTCGATGTGTGTTGTCTAATGTTGGCTACCATGAACTCGGATTTGCAAAAGCAATTTGAGTACGTGGAGTCACCAATAGAGATGATCAATGGCCTGAAAAGTATGTTTCAGGAGCAGGCACGAACTCAGAGATACCAGACGGTTAAGTCTCTGATTGAATGCAAGCTACCAAAGAACGAACCAGTTAGTCCTCATGTCATTAAGATGATGGGTTATATTGATAACCTGAGGAAACTGGATTGTCCCATTAGCCAAGAGTTGGCTACTGACATCATTCTGCAGTCACTGCCGTCAAGCTATGATCAATTTGTTATGAACTATAACTTGAACAACTTGACAAAGACTTTGACTGAGTTGCATGGGATGCTCAAAACTGCCGAACCCAACATCAAGAAGGACACCCCAAATGTCCTTATGGTACGAAAGGGTAATAAGTTTAAGAAACTTGGTAAGAACAAAGGTGATGGCAAGATGAGCTCGATTGTGAATCCAAGCGAATCTAGCCATGCTCCTAAGGTTAAACCAGATCCTTCTGAAGATGCTAAGTGCCATTATTGTAATGGTTATGGGCATTTGAAGAGAAACTGCAAGAAATTCCTGGAAGATTATGAGAAGCTGAAGAAGACGTACGAGACTTCTTCTTCAGGTATTTATGGTATAGAAGTAAATGTTACTTCTTATGGTTCTACTTATTGGGATTGAAAACCGGTTGTGGTGCTCATATTTTGTGAAAATATGCAGGGCCTGAGCAACAGTAGGACTATGGAGGAAGGACAAGTGGATCTACGCGTGGGAAATGGAGCAAGAGTTGCTGCATTAGCCGTAGGAGTATTTCATTTATTTTCTTTATGGCATGGTTTTAGAACTTAATAATTGCTACTATGTACCTGCTATGAGAAGAAATATTATTTATATTCCTTGTTTGGATATGGAAGGATATCGGTTTTCAAATTAAGAATAAGTGTTATTCATTTGATTACAATGATAGGTTTTATAGTAGCAGTCCATTAGAGAATGAACCTTATGTTCTAAACCAAAACGTGCCTAACTATAACATTAGTACCAAGAGATTCAAATCGAATGATACGAATCAAGCTTTTCTCAGGCGTTGTCGTTTGGGTCACATAAATGAGAACGGATTCAGAAGCTCGAAAGTGATGGACTTTTGGGCTCATTTGATTATGAATCATGTGAGAAATGTGAACCTTGTTCATCTAGGTAAAACGACAAAGGCCCCTTTCAACAAAAGGTAGTGTCGATCGACACAAACGGTGCGTCGGTCGACACAGGTCACGAACGAACAAAATGAAAGGGCCAGTAACTTGTTGGGCTTTGTACATACGGATGTGTATGGCCCGATGAGCACAAGTGCTAGAGAAAACTTTTCAGTACTTCAATACCTTTACTAATGATTTCAGTAGGTAATGTTATGTCTTATTAATGAGACATAAGTCAGAATCTTTGAAAAGTTCAAAGAGTTCCAGAATGAAGTACAAAATCAATTTGGCATAAGTATTAAAGCTTTACGATGAGATCATGGAGGTGAATACATGAGTCAAGAGTTTAGTGATCATCTGAGAGATTGTGAAAGTGTTTCACAATTCACTCCTCCTGAATCGGACTTTATTAGATATGGTTCAATCAATGATGAGTCACTTAGATCTTCCATTATCCTTCTAAGAATACGCTCTAGGAACGTCTGCGTTTACATTAAATAGGGTTCTATCAAAATCAGTTACAGAGATAACACATGAGATGTGTAATGGAAATGTTCCTGATTTATCCTTCATGAAGATTTGGGGTTTCGAGGCTTATATAAAACGTTTAATCTCTGACAAGCTCACACCCAAATCCGATAAGTGCTACTTCATTGGTTGTCCTAACGAAACCAAGGCATGTTACTTTTACAACCAGTCCGAGAACAAATTGTTTGTTGCTCAGAATTATGTTTTCTTGAGAAAGACTTTCTTTCCAAGAAGAACAGTGGGAGTAAAGTACAACTCGAAGAAATTCGAGAATCACAGGAGACTGCTCAACCTGATGAGGAAGAGCAGCAGTTGGATCTACAAAGAGTTGTAGAACCTGCACCTGTGATGCCTAAAGTTTGCAAGGATCTGGTGAATGTATATTCGATATATATTCAAATGGCGAGTTTCTAAGGAAGTGTCGATCGACACAAAGGTGTATCAATCGACGCAGATCACGAACCAAAATATTGATTTTGGTTTATGACTTAATCAACTACGGTTTAAATCTTGGTTAATTAGGTCGTGGTAAAAGTCTGCATATGAGATTTGTGCGCGATTTTTCCACAAAACTGAAACTCGCAGATCCGAAATGATCCGTCACGAACCCGAGAAATGTGGATTTCTCGTAACCAATTGCCGTGATCTATTGATCATTGAATGTGACGGGCCTGCAAATTTTGAAGAAGCAATAATGGGACCTGACTCCGAAAATGGCTGAAAACCGTTGAATCCGAAATGGGATCCATGTCACAGAACCAAGTATGACTTGGGTTAATTTACCCGATGGTGTAGAAACCATTATGAGTAAATGGATTTTCAAAAGGAAAGGTTGACATGGATGGTTATATTCAGATATACAAAGCTAGGTTGGTGGCAAAAGGTTTCAAGTAAATTCATGGTATTGACTATGAAGAAACCTATTCCCCAGTCAACATGCTTAAGTCCATTCGGATTCTCCTAGCAACCGCCACTCATAATGGTTATGAAATCTGGCAGATGGATGTGAAAACAGTTTTTCTTAATGGAATTCTGGAAAAAGATGTGTACATGACACAACCTGAAGTTTTCATTGATCCTAATGAAGCTAGGAAGATATGCAAGCTTCATCAATCCATTTATGGATTGAAGCAAGCATCTCGGAGTTGAAATCTTTGTTTTGATAAAGCGGTCAAAAGGTTTGACTTCGTCAGGAACGAAGAGGAACCGTGTGTTTACAAGAGGACTAGTGGGAGCGCAGTTTCATTTCTAATATTGTATGTTGATAACATACTACGTCTCGGAAATGAAGTTCCATTGTTTCAGTCTGTTAAGACTTGACTCGAAAGTTGTTTTTCGATGAAAAATATGGGAGAAACCGTATACATTCTTGGAATAAGAATCTATAGAGATAGATTAGACAAGCTAATTGGATTGTGTCAAGATACTTATGGTGATAAGGTCTTGCACAGGTCCAATATGCACGATTCCAAGAAGGGCTTCATGCCAATGACGCTTGGCATTATTTTTAGCAAGACGCAGTGTCCTTCGACACACGCTGAGCGAGAGCGAATGAGGGACAAACTACTGCTAAAGGCATTAGATGTCTTAAGATGTGATCTTAATTTTAGTGGGAGTTGTTGTTGATTTTAGTTACAATATGATGTTCATGTAAACATAATTTGATTATGTTAATAAAATCGGATTTCGGTATTAAATAATACCCGTATAGTAATTTATGACATTTTATAGGCCATCAAGTATGTGACTTGATCATGAAACCCTATAGATAATAAATGACATAAATTACAATGGTCCCTGGTCGAGGTTGTTAAAGTGGGACAATAAAAACTGTGTGAGGCTAGTATGTGAGGTGACTGATGACTAAGTTTCATGAAGTCATTAATAAGAGTATTAGAGTCAATCACATAGATATGTGTTAGAGAACACATGATCGGATTTGACCCCTTGATGAGAACTCTACAAAATGGTTATATGAGTGTCATAAGAGTTTCTCATTACGACTATAGAGTATAGTCCTTAGACCTGAGTCCATCATGATTTCTTACATGTGGATTGGTCCGTCTTGACTTTGTCAAACGTCAGCCGTAACTGGTGGCTATAAAGACACTGATTGAGCGTATCATGAAATGTGAAAGGAACATGGATGGAACAAGATGGGATTTGTACCTCATATATAACAGGAGACAAATATCTCAGGGCCTATCGAAGATTTGATACTGGAAATGCGTGGCCGCGCTCAAACGAGGTGAATGTCAGTCGTTTGTTTTATCAGTATAAATCGGAATTCGATAAACATGATCTAGCTAAATAAGGATGACACAGTTCTTGTCTTATGCCAGATCGAGATATAGCTACAAAGGGATTATGGGAATAGATGATTCCAGTACAAGTGGGAGATTGTTGGGAATGTCCTGAAATCTATTGTACCTACTCTAAGTGAGAGTTGTATTGTCGAGATGAGACATTCATATAATGCTAGGCAATCACAATGCTTTGCTAGAAGCCACTTATGATCAATGAGTTTAGAACCCATTGCTAGTGTTATATGATCCTACAGGGTCACACACCTAAGCAAACTGAACATAGAATGTGAGGTTGACCATTAGTGTAATGATCTGATAAATGCATATTTGATATGCATTCAATATCAAGTTTCTGAGGCAGTGTCGATCGACACAGAATGTGCATCGATCGACACAGATCGCGAATGGCCAGATTAACTTCGGTTTAATCGTTGGTTATTCGGGTCGTGGTTTAAGTCAACATATATAAGATATATGGTCGACTTTTACACCTAATCTGACCTAATTCACAGCCACCAAAAGAAACTAGAAACCTCTCAAGAGATTGGATCTCTAAAGGCACTAGCATCCCTGCTGTTCAGTTCGTGTGTGTGTGGATACCAGTAGAGGCGCAGCATTTGAGGCGCTGAGAATCTCGAGTACTTGCAAAACCCTTCCGCTGCTAATCACCAGGTAACTTCGAGATCTGTAGATTCAAGATAACATGAGCCCTAGATCCTAGGCTACTGAATTCAGACTAGGATTGCTAATCTGATTTGAACTGCTAGAAATTCCTACACGCCTCTCTTTTTCCGGTTCCGAGCAAGTCTCAAAAGGCTCGGAAGAAGACAAGGCAACATACCTCAGGTGACTCCGAGAAGATAAAGAAGACTCGTCCCTTGCGTCATGTTCTTCAAACGAAGTGTACTGACGACGATCTGGGGTGGATTGTGAAGAATTGTTCTACTGGTGGCGCTGGATGGCTCGAGCCTCGCAAGCCCAAACCGAATGAGAGGCCTTGACATTGCCCGAAGGGGTGGATTTGACTGTATGATTTCTGGTTTAGGCTTATCCATTTAAGGTTTCCCCTGCCTAGGTTGCTCGTCGCCTATTGCGAAGAATGGAGGATCACACTGTCTCAACTCTGTCCCGCGGTTGTTCAGAACTTGGCCGGCTCCATGATCCTGGCCGCCGAGTGTGGTGTTGAGATGAATCTTCTGTTTTTCGAAGAGATTTCGTCGATATCAGTGAATAGTACAACCGTGGGGACTCGTTAAGAGTGTATGAGGGCCCAAGATGGTCTTAAGGTCGTCATTGGGAAACTGTCCAAAGTTGACGACTCGCAAGATCGTTACTTTTATGCTCGGGTTATCGGCCTCGGTATCCGATCCGGAGAGGCCGTACAGGACGAGATGGAACCATCTTCATGATAATTCTTTTTTATTTTTCTCGTTCCTTTTAATTAACTCATGCTCGTTTCTTTTTTTTTGCAGATCGTCATCCTTTCACTCTTCCACTACCAGACGGTTTATCCGAGGATTTGAAGAAACTTGTTGCTCGTGGGATTCAAAAGTGGCCAGAAGTCCACGCCGAACGAGTGAAAAGAGCTCTTGAGCGTTTTAATGAAGGTATTGTTCTTCTTGTCTTGCGTTGTTTGAATTTTTATTTTTCATTCTTGATCGGGATTTGCTTTTGCAGGTTGTCTTCTTCGTTCGGTTGAATCTTTGGTCGATTTAAACAACAAGCCGCTTTTTAGTACTCGAAGAGTAGCAAGAAGAAAAAATATATGGGTCAAATGGAGCTTGATGTTGTGGATTACGTTGGCGAGAACCTTAATGATGAGCAAATAAATTCTGTCAGCCGGGGTCCTGATCGGGTAGATTCTCTTAGGCCGCTTCCTCCGGGGATGGATTTTACGGATGAGTACCATCAGGATCTGTATCGTCAAGGGAGTGTGGCGGTCGATGAGGCTGATTCTCGTAGGAAGAAGAAGAAGAAGAAAAAGAAGAAGAGATTGCGGTCTGATGATGTGGCGGCTACCGAGTTGGAAGGGCCTCGGGTAGAAAACCAAGGTTGGGAGGATGAGGATACCTCCGAGGTCCCGCCCTCAAAAAGGAAAAAGAGGATAGCGTCAAATGCTATTGTAGAGACCGATGACCAAGCGGCTGAAGCTTTGGTTGATCGGGTTGAGATCGAGACTTCCGAGCATGCTGGTGCTGAGGAGTTTGGAAGTTTGGCTGATCGATCCGAGGGTGAGTTCGCTCGGGTTAATCAAACTGGGTACGAAGTTGCTGAGCCTCAACCCGAGGCGTGTAGGCCCAACTACTCCTTCTCTTTCACCTATGAATGGGGGAAATCGATTGTTCGCAACCAGACGGCTTGTGCGGACTTGTTTTGTATGCTTAGGGACCGTCCGCCGAGGGAGCTTCCTTCGGTCAACGAGTCGTTCACGCCAGAATTTCATAAACATGCCACAAATGAAATTGATCGGGTATGTCTTTTGTCTGATACTTGCTTTGTAATGATTTACTTGATTCTGAGCTTCTTTGCTTCTCCTTTTTTTAGGGCCTCTGCAACTACAACTCGCTCGTTGATCTTTACGAGCATGAGCTGGTTGAGCGCAGGAAACGAACTAGTGAACTGAAGTGGAGCATTATTAAAGCTCAGAAGGTCGTTATCGAGCTCGAAGGTTTACGTGAGCAGGTGAGGACCGTGGATGAGCTTCGGTCATCCCTTAAGGCTGAGGAGGACAAAATCATCTTGCTGGAAGGTAAGGTGGAAAAGCTTGTTGCCGAGAACAATCGGCTGGATGCTGAGAACCGAGAGTGCCTAGCCAAATGTTCCAATGCTCAGGCTGAGGCGGATGATTTGGCCAAGCGTGTGACCGAGCTAGGTGATAATCTGAAGGCTGAGTGTGCTCGATTAAAGGCGTCGCGTGATTATGAGGTTCTCAAGGAACGGGAACGAATGTTCAGGAAAGCTCCAGCTCGGCTATCGAAGATTAAGCAGGCCAGGGAACATGAAGCTCTCGGAAGGAGGAAGCATGTAATGATGACTCAGGCTGCCGCAGTCGTTTCGATGTTAAAGAAGCTTGTTAAGGATGGCTTTGACATCTCGGTGTCCATGGTAGAGAAGGCGGACTATGATGTGCTTAACCTTAGGCGCGAGCTTCTCGAGATCCAGTTACAGACTTGGGTGAGGGGGATTTTGTAATGACTCCGCTGGGAGACCATGGTCGCGGGGAGAGTTCGGTCGCGCTTGTTCCAAACCCTTACGGTTCTAATCAATGTGTTGTGACTCCCGAGGTAGTGGACGGCCTCCGAGCAGCGAGATTGGTTGGAGAGACTGAGAGTCGAGACGAGGATCATGCTCCTGATCAGCCCGAGGATGCAGTAGACGGCCAACCTGGGAACCGTTCTTCCGTTTTCTTTTTGTATGTTCGGACTCATGCTTTCATGCACGCTTTTTCTTAATATAAGATTGGATTTACTTTTCGTTTTTGCTTGTTCATTTCATGGAATTTTCTTGGGTTGTTTTGTGTACTTAGCATTTGTCTTTCTGCGTACTTGGCTTCACCAATTTCCCATGTTCGGTTTTCGAGTGGTATGCTCGGATTAAGTTAGTTGTTAGGAAAAGAAGAGCGAGTAGTGTGCTCGGCTTATCCTGTAGGTTCGATCAGGACAGTTGTGCGAAATTGGGTTCGGCTTATTTTTTCTGTCAATCGTCCTTGTGTGGTAAATTAGGATGCGTTGTCCGTTACGATCTCGTACTGTAGGCCGTGGCGGCAGATGATGTATTTCCATACAAATTTCTGAACATCGTGGTCGTGGATTTCAGAGTAGGATTACGCTTCAACCCACTTCGTAAAGTAGTCAGTCATGATTAAGATGAATTTCTTTTGGTGCGAGGCCGGGAGGGGTCCGACGTTATCCATCGCCCATCGCATGAAAGGGTAGGGTGTGGCCGCAGTTATGAGAAGCTCGTCAGCGATCATGGTCTTTTTTAGCCAGGAACTCATGCAAATACTGGTTAAATCTGAATCTAAGGATTTGAATATACCTGGATATTCTGCAGCGGAATAATGAACAAAACGATTGAGGTTACTAAGCACTCCAAGTGTTGTGCCTCTACCGGTATCCACACGTACACAAACTGGATCGAAAACGGGATGCTAATGCCGTCGAGATCAAATTTCATAACTTTGACAAACTATTTGTCTCTTTAGTTCTAGGGTTTTAGAATAATCGTGTGGCTTCCTCAAGAAGGAATTATTGGTTGTCGAGTGTATGTTTTAATCGCACCATTATATCCTGCTTATATAATGATGTGATTGAAACCCTAACACATATGTGGGCCAAGCCCAATATGAGAACAACAATTATTCTCATCTTCATACGTGCATGTGTTATCTTATAACATATATTATATTATTTATTAACATTACATACATAAATAATATATGTATTATTCTTAAAACCCAAAATAACATTGATCCAATTTGCTTAAGTGTGTGACCTTGTAGGTTCATATACTATTAGTAATGAATTCTCAATTCATAGATTATAAGCGGTTTCTAGCAAAACATTATAACCACCTAATATTATATGATCATCGAACCTCGACTAACATGAGTAAGTACAAATTGATTTCAGGACATTCCCAACAATCTCCCACTTGTACTGGAATCATCTATTCCCATAATCCTTTTATTTCTATATCTCGATCTCAGCATAAGGCAAGAAACGGTGTCATCCTTATTAAGCTAGATCACGTTTATCAAACTCTGATTTATACTGATCAAACAAACGACTGACATTCACCTCGTTTGAGCACGGCCATGCATTTCTCAGTATCAAATCATCGATAGGCCCTAAGATATTTATCTCCCGTTATATAGGAGGGACAAATTCCATCTTGTTCCATCCATGTTCCTTACAAAATTCATAGTACACCCAATCAATGTCTTTATAATCACCTGTTACGGCTGACGTTTGACAAGGTCAAAGTGAACTAATCCATAAGTAAGAAATCATGACGAACTCATGTCAAAGGACTATACTCTTTAGTCATGATGAGAAACTCTTGCGACACTCATATAACAATCTTGTAGAGTTCTCATAGCGGGTCAGTCCAACCTTGTGTTCCCCAACACATGTCTATGCGATTGGCTTTAATACAACATATTAAATGACTCCACGAAACTTAGCCATCAGCCACCTCACATACTAGCCATCTTCAGTTAATAACGTCCCATTTTAATAACCCTGACTAGGGACCACAATAATTTATGTCATCTTTCACTTATAGGGTTTCATGATCAAGTCACGTACTTGATGACCTATAAAATGATATAAATTATTTTGGGACTTTATTTTTTATCCAATAACCAAATAAATCTGAAACAAATTTTATTAACTTGAAAACATAACCATATGTATGTAGTCATGAACATCATATCATAAAATGGAAAATCCTCCGACTAGACTTAAGATCACATATTAAGAAACTTAATGCCTATATCCGCAGTATGACTTTCATGCTTAGGCCGTGGAAGAGGCTTAGTCAATGAATCAACAACATTTGCATCTGTTGAGACTCTGCTTATCTTCACATCTCCTCATCAACAATCTCACGAATGAGATGATATCTCCTCTGGATGTGTTTGGATTTCTGGTGGGATCTAGGTTCTTTCGCTTGTGCGATAGCTCCATTGTTGTCACAATAGAGATCCACTGGCTAGAAATACTAGGAACCACACCTAGTTCAATAATGAACTTCTGAATCCAAACAGCTTCCTTTGCTGCTTCTGAAGCAGCAATATACTCAGCTTCGGTTGTAGAGTCTGCTACGGTGCTCTGCTTGGAACTCTTCCAACTTACAGCTCCTCTATTAAGACAAAAGATAAAACCAGATTGTGATCGGTAATCATCTTTGTCTGTCTGGAAACTTGCATCCGTGTAACCACTCACAACAAGCTCATCATTTCCTCCATAGACCAAGAACTTATCCTTAGTATTTCTCAAATATTTAAGGATGTTCTTCACTGCTGTCCAGTGATACTCACCTGGATCAGATTGGTATCTACTCGTCATGCTCAAAGCAACTGCAACATCTGGACGAGTACAAAGCATGACATACATGATAGATCCTATAACAGAAGCATATGGGATTCTACTCATCCGCTCTCGCTCATCATGTGTCGAAGGACATTGAGTCTTGCTGAGAGTTATGCCATGAGACATTGGTAGAAAACCTATCTTGGAATCATGCATTTGGAATCTGTGTAAGACCTTATCTATATAAGTGTCTTGACTCGATCCAATAATCTTGTTTAATCTATCTCTATAGATTTTCATTCCAGGAATATACGCGGCTTCTCCCATGTCTTTCATTGAGAAACAACTTCCTAACCAAGTCTTTACAGAATTAAGCATAGGAATATCATTTCCAATAAGAAGTATGTCATTCACATACAACACTAAGAAAACAACTTCACTCCGACTAGTCTTCTTGTAAACGCAAGGTTCTTCTTCGCTTCTAATGAAATCAAACTCTTTGATTGCCTCATTAAAACGAAGATTCCAACTCCGAGATGCTTGCCTCAAACCATAAATGGATCGTTGAAGCTTGCATACCTTCCTAGCACTTCCATGGACTATGAAACCCTCAGGTTGTGTCATGTACACATCCTCTTCGAGATTTCCATTAAGGAAAGCTGTTTTCACATCCATCTGCCATATCTCATAATCATAATAAGCGGCAATTGCTAGAAGAATCCGAATGGACTTAAGCATCGCGACTGGGGAATAAGTTTCATCATAGTCTATACCATGAATTTGCTACACCAATCTAGCTTTGAATATCTGTATATTCCCATCCATGTCAGTTTTTTTCTTGAAAACCCATTTACACTCAATGGTTTTGACACCATCAGGTAAATAAACAAAAGTCCATACTATGTTTATTGACATGGATTCCATTTCGGATTTTGCGGCTTCTAGCCACTTTTCAGAGTCAGGGCCCATCATTGTGTTGGGATTATGTCCTGAAATCATATTGTACTAACTCTGATTGATAGTTGTATTGTCGAGATCGGACAATTCATGTGATACTAGATGGTCATAATGTTTTGCTAGAAGCCGCTTATGACAAATGAGTTGTAACTCATTTGCTAGTATTATGTGAACCTACAGGGTCACACACCTAAGCAAGCTGGATACACTTTGTATGGGATTGATCTTTGGTGTATGGTCCGATCAATGTGTATTGGATACACATTGATATCGAGTTTTAAGAGGTGTGTCGATAGACACCATTGGGTGCGTCGATCGATACAAGAGGTGTGTCGATCGACACCATTGGGTGTGTCGATCGACTCAAGGCCGATACCGAAACAGTTGTTTTGGTTTATGTCGAGGTCTATATATAGGCTTATGTATACGACCTAGAGTGTAGCCGTCGCAGAGAGTTTTTCTTGACAGAAAAACACAGCCACCTCTAGAAACACAGAGAATCCCAGAAGATCCGATTCCCGGCACTAGCATCCCGGCAGATTCCAGCTTGTGTGCGTGTGGACTGAAGTAGAGGCGCATCATCTGAGGCACTGGAGATCTCGTTTATCTGACCCAATTCCGCTGCAAATCTCCAGGTAGACACGAGATCCATCGGTAAGGATTCAATTACTCAAACCCAGATCCTAGGCTTAGAACTTGTGGAATTCTAAAACTGTTAGAATCGGCCCAAGTTCCATCAGTGGTATCAGAGCTTTAGGGTTTTAATCATTGAATCTGAAGCATGGAATTCGAATAATGATGTATTTGAATAGGTTGATGCATGCTAGTTTTCGTTTTAATGAAAATAATCTCGGATTTTGTTTCTTATCGAAAACGAAGAACTTGTGTTTTCGCACAGTGTCGATCGACACAAGTTTGTATCGGTCGATACACCGCAAAAACGATCATAAAACTTTAGGGTTTTCGCACAGTGTCGATCGACACTAAGTTTGTGTCGGTCGATGCACCGCGAATACGCTTATTAAAATTTGGGTATCGATCTTAGAGATCGCACTGTGTCGATCGACACACTGGGTGCATCGATCGATACAGGCTGTGCGAAAGGATAGATCAGTTCAATTGGATTGAACCGGTTATCTCGCATGGTTAAATTTCCTGATACCCTACTGTGTCGATCGACACAGGTTAAGTGTCGGTCAACACAGGCCTTGCGATTGGTTGATCGGTTCAATTGGATTGAACTGGTTATCATGCTTGGTTAAGGTAGATCAGATCGGTTTAAATCGGATGAATTGGTTCAATTGGATTGGACTGGTTATCTCAATTAGTATAAACCGATTTGATTGGATAATATCAATTTGATTGGATAAGTCGGTTCAATTGGATTGGACCGATAATCGCGATTAGTTAAAACTGATTGAATTGGTTCAATTGGATGAACCGGTTGAATTAGATTTGACCGGTATCTCAATTGGTCTAAAACCGGTTCATTTGGTCAATTACCGGTTCAATTGGATTGACCGGTTATCGGGTTTTTTTAAGGTTGGATGTGAACCGTAATCGTTTGGTTATTGAACCAAATGATTGAGAAACTGAACCAAATGACCTAACCCACTTTTGTTAGAACAATTAAAACTCAATTAAAATTAAAATTTAAACGTGTTCTAAACCTATCGAATACACATTGGATGTGTATTAGATCAAAGTTTAGTATTCAATATGGTCAACTGTCAAGACTCATTTTGTTGTTGGATAGTCTTGGAGTCCTTGGTATCCACAATTACATGAGTAAGGCAGGTAGTAGTGTTGATGGTCTTGCAGTGCTTGACATCAACAATTATGTGACCTAAGAGATTGATTTACTAACCTTTTAGAGTTCCGTTTCCTCAACTAAA
Organism: Orychophragmus violaceus; assembly: GCA_030180135.1. NCBI lineage: Eukaryota > Viridiplantae > Streptophyta > Magnoliopsida > Brassicales > Brassicaceae > Orychophragmus > Orychophragmus violaceus. The sequence goes on from CM058233.1 coordinate 32,036,408, forward strand.
TATCAAGTGACCTTGATGTCTTTCCCAATCTTGTCTACTGTCAAGACTCGTTTCGTTGTTGGATAGTCTTGGAGTCCTTGGTATCCACAATTACATGAGTAAGGCAGGTGATCATTGATAGACTTGCAGTGAGACTGTCAGTGATCACAAGACTGGAGAGATTGGTTTAACTTGACTGGGCCATCAGAAGTTCTGGGCCCAGAGACGTCAGAGTGGATGAGACAAGGATTGTCTTATCTGCGACCAAGAGTTGTACTGGGTACAATTAGCAATGATTTGCTTACCTATATGACTAAACTCTGGGTGGTGACGAGTCGTCCACTCAGATTTTAGTGATGTATGGGTCTTGGATCATTATATTCATAGAGGAAACATTGTTTGAATATAATGCGAGTTTTCTTATTAGATAAGATTTCTCATTTCCTGAACTTCATAACTAAATTTTTTCTTTTCTTAGATTTCAGCCTATGTCTAAAACTACTTTCTCGTTGCGATCCGTCCTTGAGAAGGACAAGTTAAATGGATCAAATTTACTAGATTGGTATCGTAATTTGAGATTTATTCTCAAGCAAGAGAGTAAGGACTATGTCCTTGAGAAACCTCTCCCCGAAAGGCTTGGGACCAATGCCTCACATGCAGTATATGATGCTTGGAATAAGCATTGTATTAATGTGGTAGATGTGTGTGGTCTGATGTTGGCTACCATGAACTCGGACTTAAAGAGTCAATACGAGAACATGGAGTCGCCAATAGAGATGATCACCAGCCTGAAACTGAAGTTTCAGGATTAAGCACGAGTTGAGAGATACCAAATGGTTAAGTCTCTCATTGGGTACAAGCTACCAGAGGATGCTCCAGTGAGTCCTCATGTCATTAAAATGATGGGTTACATTGATAACCTGGGGAAACTGGATTGTCCTATTAGCCTAGAGTTGGCTACTAAGATCATTCTGCAGTCACTGCCGTCAAGTTATGATAAGTTTAGGAAAAGCTATATCAAGAATGACTTGACGAAGACGTTGACTGAGCTGCATGGCATGCTCAAGACAGCTAAGCAAAACATCAAAAAGGGTAAAAGGTTTGAGAAATCTTGTGTTGACAAGGGTAGAGGCAGGGCCGTCCAGATTTGGAATCAGGATAAGCATGTGTCATCTTATAAGCCAAAGTCCGGTCCATCCAGTGATGGTAAGTGCTGCTACTGTGATGAGTTTGAGCGTTGGAAGAGAGATTGCATTAAAATTCTTGGAAGATTCACAAGAGATGAAGGAGATGTACGGTACTTCTTCTTCAGGTATTGTGTTATTACTTCAAGTTCTACGTATGTATTGGATACTAGTTGTGGTACTGATATTTTTGAAATATGCAGGGCCTAAACAACAGTAGAACGTTGAAGAAAGGACAAGTGGAACTGCGTGTCTGGTATGGAGCAATGGTTGCTGCATGAGCCGTAGAGATTCTCCACTTGTAGGAGCCTTTCAAACTTGGTTTTTGAATTAAGTAATTGCTGCTATGTACCTGCTTTATGCAGAGATGTCCTTCATTTTCTTGTAAGAATTTGGATGTTTTTTATTCTGATAAAAGACAAGTTTTTCTCTTTTGATCTTAATGAAATATTATATGGTAGTACCCCTTTTGATAATGGGTTTTATATCTTGAACCAATGTACGCTTGTAAATATAACATAAATACCAAACGGTTTAAGTCTGAAGACTCGAAATCGATTTTCCTAAGCATAGTCGTTTCAACCACATAGAGTGAAGCGGATTCAGAAGTTCCATAGTTATGGGCTTTTAGGCTTATTTGAGTATAAATCATATGAGATATGAATTCTGCTTGCTGGGCCAAATGACTAAGGCTTCTTTAGCAGAGCTAAAGAAAAGGGCCGGAGGCATATTGAGCCTTGCACGTACTGATGTATGTGGCCCGATGAACATTAGTGCCAGAGGAAATCTTCAGTACTTCATTACCTTATTGATGGCTTCAGTAAATATGGTTGTGTTCATTTGATGAGACACGAGTCAGAATCCTTTGAAATGGTCAAAGGAGTTCCAAAATGAAGTATAGAACCGATATGACAGAAGTATTAAAAATTCTCGATTAGATCGCGGAGGAGAATACTTGAGTCAAGAATTGAGTGATCATCTAACTGAGTGTGAAGTCTTCTCACAGCTCATTTCTCCTGAAAAACCTGAATGGTGTTTCTGTGAGAATGAATCGGACCTTATTAGATAGGCTCCGAATAATGATGAGTCACATGAATCTTCCATTATCCTTTGAGGAATACGCTCTAAAATGTATGTGTTTACGCCAAATAGTTTTCTATCAGAATCAGTTGAAAGACACCACATTGGATGTGGAATCGAAGTTTTCCAAGTATGCTTTCCTGATTAATTGGGATTGCAAGGTTTGTATAAGGCAGTTGTCAACAAACAAGCTTGAACCCATATCTGATAAGTGTTGCTTCGCTGGTTGTCCTAGGGAAACCGAGGCTTATTACTTTTGCAACCAATCCGAGAACAAAGTTTTGTTGTTTGGAACTCTGTTCTTCTAGATATAAAGTTTCTTTCCAAGAAGAACAGTGGGAGTAGAAGTACAGCTCGAAGAAATTCGAGAAACACAGGAGGCTGCTAAACCTGTTGAGGGAGAGCAGCGGTTGGATCTACAAAGTAATGTAGGACCTACACCTGTGGAGCCTGAAGTTCGCAGATCCAAATGGATCCGTCACTAACCCGAGAGTGATTTCTCGTGACCGATTGCCGTGTGTTGGATCCCTAGGATCTAGGGTTCGTTATATTGAAATTTTTCAACCTCGTTCTTACCTTGAACTGGCAGCGAAATGAATTGGTGAACGAGATCAGTGAGCAACGCAGACGCCTTGCCTCTACCAGATACACACGCACACCAGCTAGAAAACGGGATGCTAGTGCCGGATCTATAGGATCTAAGAGTTTCTGGTGTTTCTACTTCTTCTGTCAAGAAAAAGTCGACGGCCTCAGTTCCAGTCGAAACTATATCACTATATAATGACCTGGAATGACTTAAACCGAACCATGATTAATTAGATTCGTTTTAAGTCATAAAACCGAAACTCAGTTTCGGAATCGACCCTGTGTCGATCGACACACATACCGTGTCGATCGACACACTATTCGAAACTCAATATTGATGTGTATCCAATACACATTAATACGATCATTACCATAATGATCATCCCCATATTTTAGCTTCCAGTTTTCTTAGGTGTGTGGCCCTATAGGATCATATAATACTGGCAGTAAGTTACAGATTGCAAGAGGCTTCTAGTAAAACATTGCAACCGCCCAGTATTATACGAATGTCTGATCTCGACACACAACTAAGTACAAGTGTGATTTCAGGACACTATCCCAACAATCTCCCACTTGTACTGGAATCATCAATTCCTATAATCCTTTTGTCTCTATATCTCGATTTGGCATAAGGCAAGATTGGTGCCATCCTTATTAAGCCAACATCGTGTTTATCGAACTCCTGATCTTATACTGAACAATCCAAACAACTGAACTACAGTTCGTTTGAGTGCGGCCACACATTTTCTCAGTACAAAATCTTCGATAGGCCCTGAAATATGTATCTCCCGTTATTCAGGAGGGACAAATCCCTTCTTGTTCCACCCCTATTTCAACGCACACTTCATGATATACCTGAACAGTGCCGTTATGGTCGCCAGTTACGGGTCGACGTTTGACAAAGTCAAGGTGTACCAATTCATATGCAAGAAAGCATGATAAACTCAGGTCTGAGGACTATACTCTATAGTCGTAATGAGAACCTCTTATGACACATATATAACTATCTTGTAGACTTCTCATTAGCGGGTCATGTCTGATCATATGTTCACCAAAATATATCTATGTGACTGACTGTGATACTCATATCATTGAGTCCATGAAACTTAGTCAACAGTCACCTCACAATCTAGTCTCTCGCGGTTGTCATTGTCCCACTTTGACAACCTCGACTAGGGACAGAACATAATCTATGTCATCTATGACTTATAGGGTTTCATGATCAAGTCCTCAACTTGATGACCTATAATATGACATAAACTTATTTTGGGACCATTATTTAGATCACAATAAATAATGCTGAAATCAAATTTCATTAAACATATCCAAAGTATGTTTACAAGAGCATCTTATTATAACTAAAATAAAACTAAAACTCCCACTAGAATCAAGATTACATCTTTAGATCTCTAATGCCTATAGCAGTCGTATGACTCTCATGCTTAGGCCTTGGGAGTGACTTAGTCAGAGGATCAGCGACATTCTCGTCCGTCGGAACTCGGCTGATCTTCACATCACCTCTATTGACGATATCACGAATCATGTGATACCTCCTCTCTACGTGTTTGGACTTCTGGTGTGACCTGGGTTCTTTCGCCTGAGCAATGGCTCCATTGTTATCACAAAACAAGGCCACTGGCTCCAAGATACTAGGAACCACACCAAGTTCAGTCATGAACTTCTTGATCCAAACAGCTTCTTTTGCCGCTTCAGAAGCAGCAACATATTCAGCTTCCGTCGTGGAATCAGCTACGGTATTCTGCTTAGAGCTCTTCCAGCTCACTGCAACGCCATTCAGATAGTAGACATATCCAGACTGTGATCGGAAATCGTCTCTGTCCGTCTGAAAACTCGCATCAGTGAATCCATTCACTACAAGCTCTTCACTTCCTCCATACACCAGGAATTTATCCTTAGTATGTCTCAAATACTTGAGAATATTCTTGACAGCTGTCCAGTGAACTTCACCTGGATCAGATTGGTATCTACTCGTCATGCTTAACGCGTAAGCTACATCTGGACGAGTGCAGAGCATGGCATACATAATAGATCCTATTGCAGAAGCATAAGGAATCCTATTCATGCGCTCCCGCTCAGCATGTGTCACCGGACACTGCTTCTTGCTGAGACTAATGCCATGAGACATCGGTATGAAGCCCTTCTTGGAATCATGCATCCTGAATCTGTGCAACACCTTATCAATATATGTGTCCTGGCACAATCCAATCAGCCTATTCACTCTATCTCTGTAGATTCTGATTCCAAGAATGTACGCGGCTTCTCCCATGTCTTTCATGGAAAAACAACTTCCGAGCCAAGTCTTAACAGACTGAAGCAACGGAACGTCATTACCGAGGAGGAGTATGTCATCGACATACAGTACAAGAAACGCAATTCTGCTCCCGCTAGTCTTCTTGTAAACACATGGTTCCTCTTCGTTCTTGATGAAACCAAATTGTTTTACTGCTTCATCAAAACGAAGATTCCAACTCCGTGATGCTTGCTTCAATCCATAAATGGATTTATGAAGCTTGCATACCTTCCCAGCGTTCTTAGGATCAACAAAACATTCAGGCTGTGTCATATACACATCCTCTTCCAGAATACCATTCATGAATGCGGTTTTGACATCCATCTGCCAAATCTCATAGTCATAATGAGCGGCAATTGCTAGAAGAATCCGAATGGATTTAAGCATAGCGACCGGGGAATAGGTTTCATCATAGTCAATACCATGAATTTGCTTGAAACCTTTAGCCACCAACCTCGCTTTGTAAATTTGCACATTTCCGTCCACGTCAATCTTCTATTTGAAGATCCATTTACACTCAATGGCTTTTGCACCATTAGGTAAATCGACCAAGGACCATACTTGGTTTTCTGACATGGATCCCATTTCGGATTTAGAGGCTCCAAGCCACTTTTCGGAGTCCGGGCCCATCATTGCTTCCGCGAAGGTCGCTGGTTCGTCACTATCAATGATCATCAGATCATTGGAATTGGTCACGAGAAATCCATAGTATCTCTCGGGTTCGTGACGGATCCTTCCGGATCTGCGAACTTCAGGCTCCACAGGCGCCGGTTCCACATAACTTTGTGGATCCAACTGCTGCTCTTCCTCAGCAGGTTGAGCAGTCTCCTGTGCATCTCGAATTTCTTCAAGATGTACTTTACTCCCACTGTTTTTCTTAGAGAGAAACTCCCTCTCAAGAAAAGAACAATCCCGAGCAACAAATACTTTGTTCTCAGATTGGTTGTAAAAGTAGTATGCCTTGGTTTCCCTAGGATAACCAACGAAGTAGCATTTATCTGATTTGGGTGTAAGCTTGTTAGAGATTAAACGTTTGACATAAGCCTCACAGCCCCAAATCTTCAGGAAAGACAGACTAGGAATGTTCCCAGTCCACAATTCATGTGGTGTCTTTTCCACTGATTTAGATGGCACCCTATTTAGTGTAAACGCAGACGTTTCTATAGCGTATCCCCAAAAGGATAATGGAAGATTTGAATGACTCATCATAGACCTAACCATATCCAATAAAGTTCGATTCCTGCTCTCTGAAACTCCATTCCATTGGGGTGTTCCAGGAGGAGTGAGTTGTGAAACAATTCCACACTCGCTCAGATAGTCGCTGAACTCTTGACTCAAGTATTCTCCTCCGCGATTCGATCGCAGAGCTTTAATACTTTTGCCAAGTTGGTTCTGTACTTCATTCTTGAATTCCTTGAATCTATCAAAGGATTCTGACGTGTGTCTCATCAAATAGACATAGCCATACCTACTGAAGTCATCAGTGAAGGTAATGAAATACTTGTAATTTCCTCTGGCAACAGTGCTCATCGGCCCACATACATCAGTATGAACAAGGCCCAATAAGCCACTGGCCCTTTTATTTGGTTTGTTGAAAGGGTCTCTAGCCATTTTCCCATCAAACAAGATTCACATTTCTCACATGATTCAAAATCAAATGAGCCCAGAAGCCCATTTCGATGGAGTCTCTGAATGCGTTTCTCATTGATATGGCCCAAACGACAATGCCATAAGAAAGTCGGGTTTTCGTTATTTGACTTAAACCGCTTTGTATTTATGTTAAAGACAGGCATTTCTTGGTTTAAAGCATATAACCCATTATCTAATGGGGCGCTACCATAGTACGTACCATCACGATTAAAAGAACAAACTTTATTCTTAACAGCAAAATCAAAACCTTCCAAATCCAAAACGGAAATTGAAATTATGTTTCTGCTAATCGCAGGTACAAAGTAGCAATTATTCAAAGCTAAAACCATGCCTGAAGGTAAGGACAAATCGTAAGTGCCTACGGCCAGTGCAGCAAACTTAGCTCCATTCCCGACCCGTAGCTCCACTTGTCCTTTCTTCAGCGTTCTACTGTTTCTTAGTGCCTGCACATCAGTACAAATATGAGCACCGCAGCCGGTATCCAATACCCACGAAGTAGAACTAGAAGACATAACATTAAGTTCGATAACATAAATACCTGAGTCAGACGCATCATACGTCTTCTTCAGCTTCTTGTAATCTTCCATGAACTTCTTGCAGTCTCTCTTCCAATGCCCTAACTGTTTGCAGTAATTGCATTTATCCTCAGGAGAAGGCCCGGATTTGGGCTTCGGCTTGGGCTTGTCCTGACTCTCAGTCTGGACAACTTGGGCCTTTCCCTTATCCTTCTTAGGTTTCTTAAACCTTTTACCCCCTTGTACCATCAGTACACTGGGAGTTGCCTTCTAGAGATTCGGCTCTGTTGTCTTCAGCATGCCGTGCAACTCAGTCAATGTCTTAGTCATGTTTTGCATGTTGTAGTTCATGATGAATTGATCAAAACACGACAGCAAAGACTGCAGAATCATGTCAGTGGCTAGCTCCTGGCTAATGGCACAGTCCAGTTTCCCCAGGTTATCAATGTAACCCATCATTTTAAGGACATGAGGACTTACTGGACTATCCTTAGCCAGCTTGCAATCCATGAGAGATTTAACCGTCTGGTATCTCTCTGTGCGAGCTTGCTCCTGAAACAAAGCTTTCAGGCTGTTAATCATCTCAATGGGTGACATCACGTTCTCATATTGCTTTTGCAGCTCAGAGTTCATAGTCACCAGCATTAGACAATTAACATCTTTGACATCAGCTGAATGCTTATCCCAAGCATTCTTTTCTGTCTGCGGGGCATTGGAACGTGGCCTCTCGGGGAGAACTCTTTCAAGGACATATTCCTTGTTCTCCTGCCTGAGAACTATTCTCAGGTTCCGATACCATTCCAAGAAATTAGATCCATTTAACTTGTCCTTCTCAAGGACGGATCTTAGAGAGAAAGTGTTGATGTGAGTTGAGACAGACATAGCTGTAATTAAAAGAGGTAGAGGTTTTAGTTATAATTCTCAAGGAAATGAGAATTCTTATCTAATAAGAAAAACTCGTATTGTATTCAAAACTATGTTCCCTCAGATGAATACAATGAGCCAAGATCCATACTTCACCAAAATCTGAGTGGGCGACTCGCCATTACCCAAACTTTAGTTATCTAGGTAAGCAAATCATTGCTAATTGTACCCAGTACAACTCTTGGTCGCAGATGAGACAAACTATGTCTAATCCACTCTGATGTCTCTGGGCCCATAACTTCTGATAGCCCAGTCAAGTGAAACCAATCTCTTATGTCTTGTGATCACTGACAGTCGCACTGCAAGTCTATCAATGACCACCTGCCTTACTCATGTTGATGTGGATACCAAGGACTCCAAGGCTATCCAACAAACAAAACGAGTCTTGACAGTAGACAAGATCGCAAGACATCAAGATCACTTGATATTTAGTTGAGGAAAAGAACTATTTGATCTTGATGTATATCCAATATACATCCAAGAAGTTATTAATTTAATTAAAACATTCAGTTTTATCAAGTTTAGGTTCATCTAGAACTTTAGGATTAAATTTGGTCTGGTATATGCAAATTTATGGTCCAACCAGTAATTCTGCGAATGGTGTGTCGATCGACGCCAACCATTGGCATCGGTCGACACAACCCAATTTAAACCGGTCTTCGATAACCGGTCAAACCGGATCGAATTTTCTTAACCGATTCAATCTAATTAAACCGGTTCGGTTTAACGGTCCATGTCGATCGTCACACAACTCTGTGTCGATCGACATTACCAAACCAGAACCAAAATGGTTAATTAAAATTAACCGAGCGAGATAACCGGTTCAATCCAATTGAACCGATCTATCTAATCGCTTTGCCTGTGTCGACCGACACACCCAGTGTATCGATCGACACAGCAGGAATATGAGTACTCGATCTCAGATCGAAACCCTAAAATTATTTACGAGTTTTCGCTCTGTGTCGACCGACACACGCTTTGTGTCGATCGACACTCTGCGACAAAACCCTAAAAATCTTATGCATTTTCGCGGCGTGTCGACCGACACAAGCTTAGTGTCGATCGACACAGTGCGATTTTAACAGTTCATCGTTTTTCAATAGGAACAAAATCCGAGATTAATTCTTTGAAAACACGATTTAGCATGCAATAATCAACTCAACAAACTCAGTTTTCGAATTATAAGCATTAGATTCAATAGTCTAAACCCTAACATGCTCTGATACCACTGTTGGATCCCTAGGATCTAGGGTTCGTTATATTGAAATTTACCAACCTCGTTCTTACCTTGAACTGGCAGCGGAATGAATTGGTGAACGAGATCAGTGAGCAACGCAGACGCCTTGCCTCTACCAGATACACACGCACACCAGCTGGAAAACGAGATGCTAGTGCCGGATCTATAGAATCTAAGAGTTTCTGGTGTTTCTACTTCTTCTGTCAAGAAAAAGTCGACGGCCTCAGTTCCAGGTCGAAACTATATCACTATATAATGACCTGGAATGACTTAAACCGAACCATGATTAATTAGATTCGTTTTAAGTCATAAAACTGAAACTCAGTTTCGGAATCGACCCTGTGTCGATCGACACACATACCGTGTCGATCGACACACTATTCGAAACTCAATATTGATGTGTATCCAATACACATTAATACGATCATTACCATAATGATCATCCCCATATTTTAGCTTCCAGTTTGCTTAGGTGTGTGACCCTATAGGATCATATAATACTGGCAGTAAGTCTACAACTTACAGATAGCAAGAGGCTTCTAGCAAAACATTGCAACCGCCCAGTATTATACGAATGTCTGATCTCGACACACAACTATCATCAGGAGTGAGTACAAGTGTGATTTCAGGACACTATCCCAACACCGTGATCTTTTGATCATTGAAAAGTGACGAGCCTGCGAAATTCAAGTAGCGATGGTGAGCCCCAACTCCGAAAATTTGCTAGGTATGCATGTTAGCTTCACCAATCCATTTCTGGGTTGAAGCAAACATCTTGGAGTTGGAATCGACGTTCTGTTAAAACGGTCAAAAGTTTTGACTTGATCAGGAACGAATAGGAACCGTGCGTTTACAAGTAGTCTAGTGGGAGCGTAATTGCATTTCTCACACTTAATCTCATAAACGACGTTCTGTCGCTTAAGTCTTATCAGGACTTGGGTCGGAAGTCATTTTAACGATAGACATGGGAGAAGCAATGTGAGTTCTTGGAATAAGGATCCATTGAAATGGATTGGGGTAGGCTAATTGGATCGTGTCAGAATCCTTATGTTGAGAAGGTATTGGACAGTTCCAATATGCATGATTCCAAGAATGGCTTCACACCAAAGGTCTTGTGGCAATAATCTTAGCAAGAAGAAGTGTCTTGGAAATTGGCTGAACTAGTATCTATGAGTGTGATTCCTTATGCTTCTGCAATAGAATCCATCATAAATGCCATGTTTTGCGCTCGTCTAGATGCAGCTTACGCATATAGCATGACGAGAAGATACCAATATGTTCCGGTAAAAGTCACTGGACAGTTGTAAGGAATATCCCCAAGTGTTTGAGAAACACTAAGGATAGGTTCTTGTTCAACTGAGGAAGTGATGAATATGTTAAGAGTAGTTTGACGGACAAAGACGACTCCCGGTTCCAACCTGGTTATGTCTCTTTGTCTGTGTAGCGGTGCTATCTGTTGGAAGGGCTCCAAGCAGGGGACCGTAGAATAGTGCTTATTAATGAATAGCGGTGTGGTTTGTTGGAATGGTTACAAGCAAGAATACCGCAGCCTCTCTCACAACCTAAGCACGAGTTTCATACTGTTTTTGTAGGTACTAGATATCTGAAGACGTGGTCTTGATTCTAGTGGGAGTTATGTTAGTTATGATGTTCACATAGACATGCTATGGTCATGTTTATGAAATACTGACATCAGCATTATTTGATCATTGGATAATTAAATAATAGTCCCAAAGTAGTTTATGTTCATTTTATAGGTCATCAAGTTGAGGACTTGATCATGAAACCCTATAAGTGAAATATGACATAAAATTATGTTTGTCGCTGGTCGTAGGTTGTTAAAGTGGGACACTAACAACCGTTAAGACTAGTATGTGAGGTGACGTATAACTAAGTTTCATGGAGTCATTGATATGAGTATCAACGTCAATCACATAGATATATGTTGGTGAACATATGATCGGACTTGACCCGCTAATGAGAACTCTACAGGATAGTTATATCAGTTTCATGAGAGGTTCTCATTACGACTATAGAGTATAGTCCTTAGACCTGAGTTCATCATGCTTTCTAGCATGTGAATTGGTACGCTTTGACCTTGTCAAACGTCGTTCCATAACTGGCGGCTATAAAGGCATTGCTTAGGCGTATCATGAAGTGTGTGTAGAAACAGGGATGGAACAAGAAGGGATTTGTCCCTCCTATATAACAGGAGATAAATATCTCAGGGCCCATCGAAGATTTGATACTGAGAAAATGCATGGCCGTGCTCAAACGAGGTGATTGTCAGTCGTTTGTTTTATCAGTATAGATCAGGAGTTTGATGAACATGATGTTGGCTATAATAAGGATGACACAGTCTCTTGCCTTATGCCATATCGAGATATAGAGACAAAGGGATTAGGGGAATAGATGATTCCAGTACAAGTGGGAGATTGTTGGGATTATGTCCTGAAATCATATTGTACTAACTCTGATTGATAGTTGTATTGTCGAGATCGGACAATTCATGTGATACTACGTGGTCATAATATTTTGCTAGAAGCCGCTTATGACAAATGAGTTGTAACTCATTTGCTAGTATTATGTGAACCTACAGGGTCACACACCTAAGCAAGTTGGATACACTTTGTATGGGATTGATCTTTGGCGTATGGTCCGATCAATGTGTATTGGATACACATTGATATCGAGTTTTAAGAGGTGTGTCAATCGACGCACATAATGGGTGTGTCGATCGACACAAGGCCGATACCGAAACTGATGTTTCAGTTTATGTCGAGGTCTATATATATAGGCTTATGTATACGACCTAGAGTGTAGCCGTCGCAGAGAGTTTTTCTTGACAAAAAAACACAGCCACCTCTAGAAACACAGAGAATCCCAGAAGATCCGATTCCCAGCACTAGCATCCCGGCGGATTCCAGCTTGTGTGCGTGTGGACTGCAGTAGAGGCGCAACATCTGAGGCGCTGGAGATCTCGTTTATCTGACCCAATTCCGCTGCAAATCTCCAGGTAGACACGAGATCCATCGGTAAGGATTCAATTACTCAAACCCAGATCCTAGACTTAGAACTTGTGGAATTCTGAAACTGTTAGAATCGGCCCAAGTTCCATCACATTGCTTCCTCAAATGACGTAGGTTCATCACTTTCTATTATCAATAGTTCATGATGATCAATTACCAAAAACCCATATCTAATAGGTTCATGACGTGCCCTTTCGGATCTACGTACCTCAGGTTCCACAGGTGTAGATTCTACGACTCTTCGTAAATCTAATTGATCCTCTTCATGAGAAGCCGGAACAATATCTTGTGTTTCTCGAACTTCTTCGAGTTGTATTTTACTTCCGCTGTTTTTCTTGGAAAGAAATTCTCTTTCTGGAAAAGCACCATTACGAGCAACAAACACTTTGTTCTCGATAGGGTTGTAAAAGTAATAACCTTTGGTTTCTTTTGGATAACCAACGAAGTAGCATTTATCAGATTTAGGTCCGACCTTATCGGTAAACATACGTTTAACATAAGCATCACAACCCCCAAATTTTCAGAAAAGACAAATTCGGAACTCTTCCAGTCCATATCTAATATGGTGTCTTCTCAACTGATTTTGATGGACATCTGTTTAGCGTAAACGCAGACGTTTCTAGGGCGTATCCCTAAAAGGATAATGGAAGATCTGCATGACTCATCATTGATCGAACCATATCTAATAAAGTTCGATTTCTCCTTTCGGAAACACCATTCAACTGTGGTGTTCCTGGAGGAGTGAGTTGTGAAACGATTCCACATTCTCTCAGATGATCATCGAAAGTTTTACTCAAATATTCACCACCTCGATCTGATCGAAGAGCTTTGATTGTCTTGCCAAGCTGGTTTTGTACTTCATTCTGAAATTCTTTGAACTTTTCAAAAGATTCAGACTTATGCTTCATCAGATAAACATAACCATATCTACTTAAGTCGTCAGTAAATGTGATGAAGTACTGGTAGTTTCCTCTGGCATTTATGCTCATCGGTTCGCACACATCTGTATGTATAAGTTTCAATAAGTCTTTAGCTCTTTCACTGTGTCCAGTAAACGGAGTTAGTCATTTTTTCCAAAAAAAACAAGATTCACATTTCTCAAATAATTCATAATCAAATGAGCTCAAAAGTCCATCACTATGAAGCTTTTGAATGCGCTTCTCATTTATGGGCCCAAACGACAATGCCAAAGGAAAGTCTGATTCGTGTCATTTGACTTGAATCTCTTGGTACTAATGTTATAGATAGGCACGTTTTGGTTTAGAACATAAAGTCCATTCTCTAATGGATCGCTACCATAAAATATATCATTTTGATCAAATGAACAACACTTGTTCTTAATTGAAAACTGATATCCTTCCATATCCAAACAAGGAATAGAAATAATATTTCTGCTTATAGCAGGTACATAGTAGCAATTCTTAAGTTCTAAAACCATGCCAAAAGGCAAAGACAAATGGAATGTTCCTACGGCTAATGCAGCAACTCTTGCTCCATTTCCAACACGTAAGTGCACTTGTCCTTTCTCCAAAATTCTACTGTTGCTTAGACCCTGCATATTTGTACAAATATGAGCACCACAGCCGGTATCCAATACCCAAGAAGTAGAACCAGAAGTAGTAACATTTACTTCTATAACATAAATACCTGAAGATGATGTTTCAAAAGACTTCTTCTTCTTCTTTTTCAGATCTTCCAGGAATTTATTTCAATTTCTTTTCCAATGCTCATAACCATTACAATAACGGCACTTATCATCTTTAGAAGGACCAGGTTTAAACTTAGGGGCATGGTTAGACTCGCTTGGATTCACAATCGGGCTCGTCTTGCAATCTCCTTTGTTCTTACCAAGTTTCTTAAACTTTTTACCCTTTTGTACCATAAGGACATTTGGGGTGTCCTTCTTGATGTTAGGTTCAGCATTTTTGAGCATCCCATGCAACTCAGTCAAAGTCTTTGTCAAGTTGTTCATGTTGTAGTTCATAACAAATTGATCATAGCTTGACGGCAATGACTGCAAGATGAGATCAGTGGCCAACTCTTGGCTGATAGGACAATCCAGTTTTGCCAGGTTATCAATATAACCCGTCATCTTAATGACATGTGGACTAACTGGATTATCTTTCGGTGGCTTGCATTCAATGAGAGTCTTAACCGTCTGGTATCTTTCAATTCGTGCTTGCTCCTGAAACATTCCTTTCAGGCTAGTGATCATGTCAATTGGCGAATTCACGTTCTCATATTGCTTTTGCAAGTCTGAGTTCATGGTAGCCAACATAAGACAACACACATCGACCTTATCATTGACATGCTTGTCATAAGCATTTCTCTCTGGATGCTGAGCATTGGTCTTAGGTTTTTCATGAAGAACCTTTTCAAGGACATAGTCCTTTTTCTCCTGTTTGAGAACAATTCTCAAGTTTCGATACCATTCGAGGAAATTCGATCCATTGAGTCTATCCTTCTCAAGGACGGATCTCAGTGAGAACGAGTTGTGAGGAGTTGACATTGCTGAATATAAGGAATAGCAAATGTTAATATGATGTTCGGGAATAAGAGTAATCTCAACCATTAAGAAAACTCACATTATATTCAAATAACAATTTCCTCAAATTGAAGATAATGATCCGTGATCCATATTTCACTAGAACCCGAGTGAGCTTTGGCTCAACCCCCGAATGTCTAGTTATTTAGGTAAACAACACCTTGTTAATTATATCAAATATAACTCTTGGTTGTTAGATGACATCTTATGTCTTATCCAACATATACCTCAAAGCCCAAAACCGTTTTGATAGCTTAGTTAAGTAAACCAATCTTGTTTCACATGGTAACCATTACCATCTACCTCACTTATGTAATTGCGGACACCTTGCTTTGGCAAGCCCATCACAAAACGAAACAAGCCTTGATAGTTGATAAGATTGGAAAGATATCAAATACTTGATATTAATTAAGGAATTAATTTTAATCCAATTTAAATTTATATTTAAAATTTTATATCTTATATATATGATCAAATATAAATAATACATATCTCATATGTATTTAGTTGGATTACAAATAATTTAATCTTATTAAATTATTAATTATCTCAATTTAATTCATCAGCATTAATCACATTAATCTTTGAATCAAATAATGAAACGTAAATCTTTTCAATCTCCAAAAGATTCTTGATAGAGTCAAATGAACCATTTGATATGATCTCATCATAAATGTCATTTAATAGCCATATTAAATAATTATTATATACCATAACGTATTAAGACTTTTAGGCAAGTAAACATGCATAATATATCATATATATTTAATATGCACAAAGAATTATGTACAAGACAAAAGTTTTTATTTATTATTATTATCAATCACGTACATCGAAACACTTTTCAGCCATGTAAATTAAAATCGAAATAACAACTAATAAAATTAAATTATAATTTAAGAACTTCAAAGTTGTCATGTCAAACGTGTCTTGTAAATCAATATTCACAAATCTGGATATTTTAATCAAATCAAAATATTTTGCAGAACACGCTTCACAAGAAATTCATATTCAAAATCAGTATTAAACAAGTAGGCTCTGATACCATTGTTGGAATTCATACCGGTTTATAAAACGATTTTATAAATCAACCTATGAATTTACTAGCCAGAAACTCATGCAAATACTAGTTAAATCTGAATCTAAGGATTTGAATAAAACTGGATATTCTGCAGCGGAATAATGAACAAAACGATTGAGGTTACTAAGCACTCCAAGTGTTGTGCCTCTACCGGTATCCACACCTACATAAACTAGATCGAAAACGGGATGCTAGTGCCGTCGAGATCAAATCTCATAACTTTGACAAACTATTTGTCTCTTTAGTTCTAGGGTTTTAGAATAATCGTGTGGCTTCCTCAAAAAGGAATTATTGGTTGTCGAGTGTATGTTTTAATCAAACCATTATATCCTCCTTATATAATGATGTGATTGAAACCCTAACACATATGTGGGCCAAGCCCAATATGAGAACAACAATTATTCTCATCTTCATACGTGCATGTGTTATCTTATAACACATATTATATTATTTATTAACATTACATGTGCATAAATAATATATGTATTATTCTTAAAACCCAAAATAACATTGATCCAATTTTCTTAAGTGTGTGACCCTGTAGGTTCATATACTATTAGTAGTGAATTCTCAATTCATAGATTATAAGCGGTTTATAGCAAAACATTATAACCACCTAATATTATATGTTCATCGAACCTCGACTAACATGAGTAAGTACAAATTGATTTCAGGACATTCACAACAATCTCCCACTTGTACTGTGCCGAATTTGTTTTATTGAGCCGACCTTTGTCCATAGAATAGATATTGGGTTCTGATAAGTAGATGGGTGTTAAACCCATATATAACAACATGCGTCCACCCAAATCAACCGATTTGTAAACCAGGGGAAAATACCAGTGATATTGATTCCGTATACTCCAAGGACCTGATAATTAATAGCAATAACCAGAAGCAGACATTCTTTTTACTCATCCCTAGTACAACAATAACAACAACTCCTCAATAAATCTTAACCAACAACACGATGAGCCTTAAGACCGTAAAAACAATGTTACAACAACCAGAAAAGTGATCTCCTCACCAATATAACCTCATTGTATTCATTGCTTTTTCGCTTAAACAATTATGCACCTCAAAATAGCTTACACCACTAATCACAATTACAGTTTTATACCAACCAGACAATTTTATCACGTCATAACTAAATACAATCTTCCAACAATTACAAATCAAAAATCGCTGATCATTTAAACTTCTTTATGTTTTAATTTCAGCCCAAAAACAGAACTGAGCAACTGAATTAATATTCATGAAAGCATCGTCAAAGTACCTCTTATCTGGATACTGTAAATAGTTGCCCAATATTCCTGCCCATAGTCTTATTCTCAGTCATATCCCCTTGTTCGGAATCCTGTGAACAAATACCAACAGTCCTTGTCCATATAGCTGTAGATTCAGTCATATCCCTGCACCAACAAGATATATTCATCATACCATTTACGTGAAAAACTATACAATCGGACTTCATAAACTTCAAAGACCATTCAACCATAAAGTCTGACAACCAATAATAATAAGAACACATTGACCAGCACACAACAAACAAATCTGAATCAAAATTCTTATTCAAAGACTTAAAAACAGAACTAGGCCAATGACCCTTTGTTGCAACAATTTTATGAAAGACCTGAAAAAGTGCGTAAAGGCCACCACCAGACACAACAACATACTCCAAACATAAAAATGAAAAGGAAATAAAAATCAGACACTCAAAACCAACTCAAAATGCTTATAGCTTATTGACTCCATTGACTGAAACTATTTTAAAAAGAAAGAGGCCCTTTAAGTCAACGGTCCAACACCGTTGTCTTCGGCATTCTTCTCAAGGTTTAGTTCCTTTTCATCCTGCTCATTTTGAATATTTTTAATCTCTAGTTTACCCTTCTCAGCTTTTTTCTTCCTTGGAGAAGTGAGGGACTGAACCATCCTCGTTATTGGAAACCGTCCTAACACAAGAGGAGGGCCATTAAAGATCTTCTTCTTTCCTCCAAACTGTTTTTGAGCGCCACCCTTTCTACTCTCAACCATTCCAGCTACCTCCTTCACCACCAATGTTTGATTCTGAAAATTTGTGACTTCCTTACCCACCTGATTGTTATCCAAAGAAGGTTGCCCCATTTCCTGCTCATTGATATCCATTGCATTGAGAATAGTTTTTGCCTATGTTTCAACTTGACCACCATCATGAGGCTCCTAAGCTCACCTAAACAATCATCATCCTAAAAGTCTTCTTCCATCTCGTCATCTTGACCCTTCAAATCAACCTGAATGCTCAACTCATTACGAGTAGCCTCTATTTCTGGACACTTGATTTCCATAGTAGCAATATGCAAATCCTCAGAATTTTCTTCTGCAAACTTTAGCTCCTTTCTCACCTTTGACGCCGGGACATCATCGTTGTTCTTTCCCATAGAGACCTCTTTCTTCATGGTCTCAGTACCTTTATTTAAACCCCTAACGGGTGACTTCTTTGCCCGAAAAGCATCCAACATCAACATCTATTGTTCTGTTAGGAATTCACGATTATTTTTATTCGGTTATCTCCCTTTGTGATCCAAAACAAGCATCTCTTCTAGTTGACACCCTATCAGAATCCTTCTCTTCCACAGCCTTTCCTTTGCCCTTGGTCTGAGAATAATTATCACTAGACATTCTCACATCCTTCCTTCCTTCTCGAAAATCATCACGACCCCCAAGGATAATCGTTCCTCCATAGCTCACTGGCCCTGAACTATCAGAAGGACCTTATGGTTCTCCATCTCCCCTTCTTCGAGTAGGCTCCTCAAATGAACTCCTCTCTTTCTGATCATGGCACAGGCTGTAACACACACTATAGAACCCATGAAGTCTCATAACACAATTGCACCACCGTTTACCCCCCCCCCCCCCCCCCCGCACCTTTCCATTGTCCATATCCACAATATCAGCCTTTCTTATCCCATCTTCAGTATTTTAAATGTTGGCTCAGCCCACCTAAGGAGAGGGATACCCAACTATCGTTTTTACCCCCCGCACATTTCCATTATCCATATCCACAATATCAGCCTTTCTTATCCCATCTTCAGTATTTTAAATGTTGGCTCAGCCTACCTAAGGAGAGGGATACCCATGAAATTCACCCAAAAAGTAATGGCCGAAGGATAAGAGACACAGAGGATTGGCTCCCATCTCATTAGAGAAACCATCCAATGGTCAAAGTGAAAAGTCTCCATGCTGAGGACTTCAACAATTTCATCATCATTGTAAAATTCGAGTTGGAATCACCCCATTCCTAAAATCCGCTCCCGCAATTCTTTCTTCTATCTTCCAAATCCTTGGAAGCATATGGATCAAGGATTTTGTGTCCTGCCGCTTTGGATTCATGCCGATCAGAGTCCTAGCATACCTCCTCATTAACTTCGAGTTGTCAAAATGAGGCACTGTGATCTTCAAGCGTTGACTCGAGACAGCAGTCATCTTGCCCAAACTTTTGGCAAAAACCATGTGACTTTGAGACATATTTAGAGCCTTCAAAGTCTTGAAGAAATGATTTTTGTTTAGTAGGGAATGAGAGTGATGAAGTTGTCGCACCCATCTACCTGAAATTTATATAGAACCCAAAGTATAGCGTAATCCTTCATACTCAATGTAATTATGACTGAATAATTTGTAATCCAAGTCAAATCCCTAAGAAGACATATTGATTCCTTGTATTAATACCATATGTGGCGTCCTACTTTTATGGAAACCAAATCCTAGCCAAAGAAATAGCAGCCTCTTAATAAGGTGATTATTAGCAAAATTTATAATCCCAAAAAATCTACACGGATCAATTCTCCAGACCAGAAAATCAAAAAAAGTAAAACTAATCTCAATACCATATTGCTTAACAGATTTCCTAAAAATCCTCAAAGAGGTTACCAAAATAATCCACCAGTAGTCACCGCAATTGAAGATCTTGCAATCCCTAAATAATTCAACTCGAAATTGATTCGGATCTCTTTGAACCTCCTCCGTTCCCCTTGCCTGATTCGATTCGAATCGTGAGTCACCCCAAATCGAAAAACCTTTCCACCTATCGCTTTATTTCCAAAAAAATTGAAACAAAATCCTACCCGCAAAACCACATGACTCTCTCCACCGTCGAGAGGTCGAACTTTCGATCTGAATCGAAGCCCAAATATCTCCAAAATCAGTTGTTGGAGGTGGGTTTAGCACCCCTATTTAGCCCGGCCCAATAGTTGAACGGCTCATCAAGGATCCAGTTCAAGCGAGAAGAAGTCAGCCCAACACGGAGTAGTTCGGCGATGACGTCCCAGCCAACCTGCACCAAAGGACATAAATATGCTAATGGCAAATTATTATATTTATAAAATGGAAGAAGATAAAAATCTCCTAAATGGAAAGTAAATTTATGTGTTCGGAATTTACATAATAATATCATAAAGAATCTAGGAAAAAACCCTAGATCCTCTGATATAAATATCCTTCTCCTGCGCGGGAAAAGACCAAGTGGACTTTTTGTACTCGAACCTTAGAGCTAGACATCGATACGATTTCGGCTCTCAATCTAGTAAAGACTAGATTTTTCGGTTAATTCTTTTATTGCTTTCGGTCCTCTGATCTTTATTCCCTAATCTAAGACCAGTTTATTGAATTGATCGTTTTGATTCTCTAAATCAACAACTGGCGCCGTATGTGGGGACTTTGGGTATACGACCAAGGAAAGATTGGGTAATGACGAAAACACCACTCTTGTCGCAGGAGACATGAGGATCGAGCAATACCGGCGGCATCACCAACGCCAACAACGCAGTGGGAGGAGAATGGACTCAGTCCAATCCGCCCCAACAGGATGATGGAGCCCGCAACAGGTCAGAACTCCAGGGTCACAAGATAACGCTTCACCCGCTGAAAACCAGAGTGCCCCAACCGCACCCGTGGCGAGATCGAACCAGGTGGCAACCACGACTACAGCTAAGCGCGCAAGCGACGTAGACACCGGCAAGATCAGCACGCGCAATAAGCACCGCGGCATCAGCCGCCAGAGTCGGAAACCAGAACACGATGTAAATGCTCCATATGCTCTTGGGTCGAACGGAAAGCATGGACAAGGCGGCAAACGAGAGAATCATCAAAACAACTTGATTGGATGCCAAAGTGCACCTACAGTGGAGCAGACCCCGGACTGGATACCGTCCATTAACATGCGCTTATTTCCCAAAATACCTCAAACGACAATCGGTTCGTCGATCAATCCGATAGGCATTACTCCGACCAACCCGGCGTCGATATCGAATGATCAGCTCATGACCATACTAACTCAAATCTAGGAGCTTAACTCTAAGATCCATCGGGTGGCCAGCTCGGTACCAGAGCTCGATCGCGTTCTAGAACAGGCTCAACAGACGCCTTTCACAGCTTGAACATGAATGCAAGAATCCCGTGTGTCGAGAAAGTCAAGTTTCCCACCTATGAAGGAAATATCGAACCCAGTAAATTCATGACATCGTTCATGATAGCGATCGGCCGGAACCGATTCACAAACGAGGAAAGGGACCCCAAATATTGTCAACACTTCATAGAAAACCTAAGAGGAACGGCCCTAACCTGGTTCTCGCGACACAAAATGGGATCGATCGACAGTTTTCACCAGCTCTAAAAAATGTGCCTAAATCATTACTCTCTATACATAAGTCCCGAATCATCGGATGCCGACCTATGGGATCTCGAACAAAAGCAGGAGAAACCCTTACGGGAATTCATTGATGATTCAAGGAGGTAGTATTCAGAATCAGGTTAAGGAGCAGTTCGGAAAGGCTTGTGGTACAACGCAAACTTCAGAAAGGACTTGAAACTCAATGAGCCGACGTCCTTAGAAGACGCACTGCACAAAGCGGTAGCGTTATTAGAGTTGAAAGAATAACATGCTATACTCTCAAGAAAGCACTCCGGTTTGAATAAGAAAGCCTCCACGGAAAAAGAAAAATCAAAACCTGATCATCAAGACGTTAACCACGGTAAAACCTCATCAACCTTTGTTGTCGGTGTGGATCCTAAAACCCACACTCAAGTTTTGGAATGTTTAGATGAGCTGGTTTATGAAAAGGGTGGGCTAGATTCTTGAGTAAACTTAATCAAACGAACTAACAATAGTGGAAAAGTGAATTTATATTGATTTGAATATGCGAACATTAAGAACTCAAGCTATGAAGCAATTACAAAGTCTTAATGCTAGGTCCCATAATGAATAAAAGATCGGATCCCTTTGCGAGTCGTCAGAGTCCTCCATTTATAGCCTTTCTCTGTCTCAACCGTCTTCCTTTCATCTCGGAAGCTACTCCAACGTCCAGCACATTCTGTGGGATCTTTCTGTTGCACGATCTCGAGCTGACCGCGTCTTCATCTTATCGGATCTCGCCTTAGAGTCGGGTCTCATGTTCGAACCCGTGGTAAGTTGGGCCTGGTTGTGAACGCATTGGGCCTTAATGCTTGGCCTTGGCTGAGGCTCTGCTCAGCTTGATTCATTGTGGTGAATTTGGGCCCAAACATTTGCCCCCAGCCCTTTAAGCGGGTTCCCGAGCTTGAAGGGCAGAGTATATCCGCGAAAGGCCCACAACGTTCCTTTGGATATGGACAAATCTAGTAGCTTGAACCGTATTAGAGATACTCGGTCGATTCAACTTCTCACATGCACCGTCGGATGGTGCGCAGATGGAGATCCCGCCAAAACGAGTGGCTGAGATGAAGGCGTGATGCCAGCCATGCGCGTCTGCAACGCGTAGGAGAATATTCTCGAGATTTGACGGTTGCGATCAGCGAGATTTGAAAGGATTTACAGAGTCCCGAGGTTGCGTAATTATGACGTCTTTATAATCCACCTCCTCGTGAACCCACTCTCCAATACACAACTGCCGCTCACAAGGTAACTCCTCCACTTCTCTTCTTTATAGCGATTGCACTTCTTTCTTTTTTATTTTTACGCTTTTATTTCTCTCTGTCTCTTTTGCTTGCGAAAAGAAATTGTTTTCTTTGAGAGCTTTAAGCAATGTCGAAATCGAGTCTGGTTGGGGTTAAAAAAGAGAAGCAGGTAGTCGAAGAAGAGGAGTTCGAGCATCCCGTTCCGACTACGAAGGCGGAGGATATCGAGAGCCTGTATTCATCGCACGGCGTGCCGAGGGCGGTGAAGCTGAGGCTCCTCGATCCCGGAGAGTCGCCGGAATCGGTTAGACCGGGTTATTGCTGTGCCTACAAGGCTTATTTTGAGAAGTGCGGCCTGATCTTTCCGATTCCTCGGCTTCTGTTGGACGTGCTAGGTGAGCTCGGGATAGAGCTTTCGCAGCTGACCCCAAATTTCATCCGCTACCTCATCGGCCTACTTGTTAGGGCTCGAGAGGAGTGAGTTCCGTTTCATTTGTCCGTTCTTCATAACTTGTGTTTGTTTAAACACAACTCGGGATTGGGACTTTTCTACCTCTCTCCCCGTAGGAGCTTGGCGGTCTTGGTGGCGGTGCCTAACCGGGAGGATCGTTGGAGGGAGAGACCTATCTTATTCAAGCTCGACCGTCACTCAATCGGGGATTATGACCCTTCTAGAATCGTGACCTCGTGGTCGGAGTCTATTGGTTAGAGATAGCGTTTAGCTAGGTTTTTCTTTGTTGCACGTTGATTTCGATTTTCAATGTTTTCAGAAATCCCAGAGAGGTACGGAATAACCCCCGCGATTAGAAGGTTAGCGATCGCTCTCGGCTCCAAAGACGTGCTCTGGTCATCGTTCACTTTTGACAGAGTCAAGCGCGCACTCGAGCTCCCGGAAGCAATAGAGCCATTGGAGACTCGTCCTGCTCCGGCGCTTATCAGTGAGTATATACACGTCCTTTTTCTTATTTCGTAGCTCGGACACGAGCATCACTTATTCGTTTTTTTTTGTTTTGCAGCCTCTCGAGAACGTACCACTTCCGAAGCCGCCTCGTCGAGTACGACTCAACCGAATAACAAAATGAGGAGACGCCCCACCGTTCGTGAGTCATCCAAGAGGCCCTCTGAGAAGGCGACGTCTAGCGGTTACGCGCCCATTCGTGCTGGTCAGCTGAATGACGCTTTAGCTGGTGCCATTAATGATGGGAGGTCTAGAGGTGTTCCTCCTCCGCCTCCGCATCGGGACACGGAGTCCGGGAAGGGACCGGAAGCTGCACGCCCCGACCAGGTGATTCATTTGAGTTCGAGGGCCACCGGGAGTGATTCCTCGGTGCAACCTTTGAACAAGAAGCCTCGATATGAAAAGGAGGCAGCTGTTGGGTCGGGCTCATCGCATGCTCCGGGGTCTAAACCGTTTCACTGGAAGTTTGACCATACCAAGGATTTTCTGATTACGGACGATCGTGACGGACTCGCTCATTTTCTCCGTCACTGCAAGGCCGATGGGTGTTCTCTCCCTTCGTTGAGGAACCTGATAGGCCGGGAGTTGTACGTCAAAGCAATGACTGCTAAGGGAAAGGTAGCTTTTCGGGCTTTCGCTTTTGCCCTCCCTCTCTGGTTTCTAATGCTGGTTTTCTGTTTCAGGCTTTGGAGGCTGATGAGGCAGCAACCCAACAATATGATCAAGACCAAGAGCTAGTACCAGAAATATTCAAGGGAGAAATGACCAGATCTAGAGCCAAACTACTTCAACACAAGTTTAATCAAAGCATCAGAAGAGTGTTGGAGCAACAACGACAGAAGCAAGCTTCCAAACAGATCATCATGTTCACTGATCAAGAAGATGAACCAGCTTCAGAAACTACTCAGAACATGAGGTCTTATGCAATACAATTTGGACCGGCCCTAGAAGCAATACCACTACTCAAAGAACAAAGGGAGGTATCCATATTTATTGCAACAGTCAACAAAAACTAAGGTATGGTCTGAATAGATTTCATTTACATTTTATGACCGTTGTTTCTTTGTTTTGCAGCTTGATCTCTTTTAAGTTTTCTTTAGTTGTAACCATAGAAAGTAGCCGTTTTCTTTTATTCCATTAGGTCCTAATTTGAGTATGTTTTCCTTATTTGAGTCATTTCCTTCAAGACCCCTAGAAGGGCATAGCTGAAGGACTATATATAAAGTCCCCCTGCAGCCGTGTATCATTCACCTTTTTATCAATAAACATCGAATTTTCTTGTTGCTTGAAGCAAAGAACTTGTTACCTTCTGAAGCTAATAGAGACCAGAACCTCTTAGCTTAAGAACTTGTGTTGTATCACAAGCCATTCCATAGCTTGTGTGGTGCACTTCGATCCATCCAACTCCAATCATCACCAGCCGGTTCATTGTGTGATTAGATCATCCATTGAATCATCCATCTGATCTGAACAGAAGCATTGAGTCTGAATCATACAAGCCTTGATAGCCTGAGCTTGTATCATTTTGATATCAGAGCTGAAGTTCCTTTCAGCCCTAGGTTGTTTCTATCCAACATATTCTCTTAGTTGCATTCATTTGTTCTGTTTTCATACTTGCATCTCTATAAACCAAAAACTCATAAAAATTTCGTTTATGCACTTGTTCTTCATAGTCTGCATTCAATTACACCCAAAAACTCATAAAAATTCGTTTTTGCATTTGTTCTTCAGTGTTTGCATTCTGTTCTTCCTAGTTCTTCATATTAAGTCTATTAGATCATTCAAAATTCAAAAATACAAAAAAAAAAATCTTGTTTAAGACTCATAAAAGCCATATTTCCTATTTCTAGCTCATCCAGATTTCAACTTGCCTTTTTTAACTTGCATTTGAATTTTTTTCTTTTTTTCTTTGATACATTTCGAAATTTCATCCTTCTTTTACTACTTTTCATTTAGAATTTTAAAAGTTTTACTTTTAACCTCAAGTTAAAAAAAAAAAAAACCTCAGCCTAAGTTGTGTTATTCTCTTTTTTTCCAGTTGTAGAACAACCACAATAGTCATGGGAGACGACAGCAGCAACCTTAACAACAACACCAACTCTCAGGATGCTTTGATGCAATTAGTGAATTCAATGAGGGAAGAGATGAGGAACATGAGGCAGGAGCTTGGAGATAGGATGAACCGTATTGAGCAAGTTCCTAGAACCACCTTCCAACCAACCCGGGATGTGAGGAGCTTAGGAGCAGACAGCCTCTTTGGTCCAACTACTTCTGGTCCAATACATAGGCGTGGCATCCTCATTCAGGATAATTCTGGTCCAAGCCATCATGGTCCTGAGCAGCACAATCCTTCTGATGGAGATCCTGATCCACAGTTCCAAACACAAAGAAATCAGAGGAGAGGAGGGCGTCCAAGAGGATATGAGGATGAATATCCTGATCCACAACCTCAGGCACCAAGGACTCAGAGAAGAGGAGGACGTCCTAGGGACTATGAGGATGAAGAGGAGGAAGATTTCACACCACCAACACCAAGACATATCTACAAAGATAACATTAAGCTCACATCACCTCATTTTGCTGGTAAGGTGGATCCTGAAGCCTTTCTTGAATGGGAGAATAGAATGGATCATATATTTGACCACTACAACCATCCTGGTGCTAAAAGAGTTGCATTGGCAGTAGCTCAATTGACTGATAATGCACTTACCTGGTGGGATAGAGTCGTATCATATCGTAGAAGGAACAGGAAGAGAGTTATTGACTCATGGGTGGACATGAAAGATTTGATGAGGCAGAGATATGTTCCCCCTCACTTCCACAGGGACTTTCAAAGAAGATTCAGAGCACTCAGGCAAGGTACCAAAACTGTAGAAGAGTATTATGAAGAGTTTGAAAAGCTCAGGAACAGATTGGAGCTTGATGAGGATGAAGAAGCTCTAATGGCTCAATTCTTAGATGGCCTACAAGATAAGATCAGCCGCAAGGTTGAGATGCAGGTTTATCAAGACTTTAAGGACCTATTTCACCTCTCCATTCAAGCTGAGCAACATGTTAAGAAGAAGTCCAGCAGCAAAAGCAAGCCACAAAACAATTGGACATCAAACTCAAGAAAAACACAGAACACTTGGGCAATCAACTCAAGCAAACCAGTAGAAAAAGGCAAAGGCATTGAAATTGATTCAAGGTTCAAGGGCAAGGCAGTAGATACCAGCCAAGATAACCGAGCAGGATCCAACAAAGCAGCCTATCCACAACGATCCAGAGACATTACATGCTTCAAGTGTAGAGGCAGAGGTCACATGGCTATAGGGTGTCCCAACCAGAGAGTTATGCACATCACAGATGCTGGAGACTATGAGTCACAAGATGAAGCAGAAGCTGAGCCACAAGATGATTATGGAGATATTGAATATCCAGACAGTGGAGAAGAACTTGTAATCATGAGGATTTTAAGTGCAATGGTGGATCCTGAAGACACCATTCAAAGAGAAAACATATTCCACAGCAGGTGCACCATCAAGGGGAAGGAGTTTTTGAGTGCAGGTTATAGTGAGCTAACTCTCCCACCAGAGATCACTGAGCTTCTTGACAGGTTTAAAGATGTGTTTCCTGAGGAAATGCCAAGCGGTATGCCACCCTTGAGAGGAATTGAGCACCAAATTGATTTCATACCAGGAGCAGCACTCCCCAACAAGCCAGCATACCGTGTTAACCCTGGGGAGACCAAGGAGCTAGAGAAGCAGGTTAAGGAGCTTCTTGACAAAGGATATGTAAGGGAGAGTCTCAGTCCCTGTGCAGTACCAGTTTTGCTCGTGCCAAAGAAAGATGGCTCTTGGAGGATGTGTGTAGACTGCCGAGCCATCAATAACATCACCATCAAGTATAGGCACCCCATTCCTAGGCTTGATGACATGTTGGATGAGCTGAGTGGAGCCACCATTTTTTCCAAAGTAGACCTCAAGAGTGGATACCACCAAGTGAGGATGAAGGAAGGAGATGAGTGGAAGACTGCTTTCAAGACCAAACAAGGTCTTTATGAATGGATGGTGATGCCCTTTGGTCTCACCAATGCACCAAGTACCTTTATGCGTCTAATGAACCATGTTCTTAGAGCATACATCAGTAAGTTTGTTGTTGTGTATTTTGATGATATATTAATTTACAGCAAGTGTTTATCTGATCATGTATCACACTTGAGCTAGTACTAAAGACACTTCAGACTGAAGGACTTTATGCAAACCTCAAGAAGTGCACATTCTGCACTAACAAGTTGGTCTTTTTAGGCTTTGTTGTGAGTTCTCAGGGTCTACAGGTTGATGAAGAGAGGATTAAAGCAATCAAAGAATGGCCAGTACCAAGCAGCATCAGCCAAGTCAGAAGTTTCCATGGGTTAGCAAGCTTCTACAGGAGGTTTGTGAGAGATTTCAGTAGCATATCTGCACCACTCACAGCTGTGATCAAGAAGAGTGTGGGATTCATTTGGGGAGAAGAACAACAATCTGCCTTCGACACCCTTAAGGACAGGCTCACACATGCACCAGTGCTGGTTTTACCAGATTTCAACAAGACCTTTGAAGTGGAGTGTGATGCATCAGGGATTGGAATAGGAGCAGTATTGATCCAAAGAGGTAAACTTGTTGCTTATTTCAGTGAGAAGTTAGGAGGAGCCAGCCTAAACTACCCCACTTATGACAAAGAGCTTTATGCTCTAGTGAGGGCCTTGGAGACTTGGCAACACTATCTGTTGTCAAAAGAGTTTGTGGTACACACTGACCATGAAACTCTTAAGCATTTGAGAGGGCAGACTAACCTGAAAAAGAGGCATGCTCGTTGGATGGAGTTCATTGAAACCTTTCCATACATTATCAAGTATAAGAAAGGCAAGGAGAACATAGTTGCTGATGCTCTATCCATACGCTATGCATTGATCTCCACCATGGAATCCAAAGTGATGGGGTTTGAATGCATTAAGGAACAGTACCAGGAGGATCCAGACTTCAAAGAGATCTTCAAGGAGAGTCTTAAAGGAGCTTATGGGAAGTTTTATCAGCATGAAGGCTTCATCTTCAGAGGAAAACGACTTTCATACCCCAATGTTCCTTAAGAGACTTGATCGTGAGAGAAGCACATGGAGGAGGGCTTATGGGACACTTTGGAGTAGACAAGACTTTGACAGTGATTAAGGAGCATTTCTTCTGGCCCCATATCAAAAAGGCAGTAGAAGCTCATTGTGCAAGATGTATCATATGCAAGAAGGCCAAGTCAAAGGTACACCCTCATGGATTATACCTGCCACTGCCCATTCCTACAGCTCCTTGGGTGGATATATCCATGGACTTTGTCCTAGGATTACCAAAAATCCATCACAAAGACTCCATCTTTGTGGTAGTGGACAGATTCAGCAAAATGGCACACTTCATACCTTGTGCTAAGGTCCATGATGCAACCTAAACAGCAGAGCTATTCTTTAAGGAAGTAGTAAGACTTCATGGAGTTCCATGCACCATTGTGTCTGACAAAGACAGCAAATTCTTGAGCCACTTTTGGAGAACCTTATGGAGGAAGCTTGGAACAAAGCTCTTGTATTCAACTACATGCCATCCCCAAACTGATGGTCAGACTGAGGTTGTCAACATGACACTCTCAATGCTGCTAAGGGCTACCATTGGGAGGAACTTGAAGAATTGGCTAGAGTGCATTCCTTTCATTGAGTTAGCATACAATAGGTCACAACATTCAGCCACCAAGATGTCACCCTTTGAGATTGTCTATGGCTTCAATCCTACCACACCTCTAGACTTGACGCCATTACCACTAGCTGAAGCTGTCAGTCTTACTGGAGCAAAAAAAGCTGATTACATCAAGCAGATTCATCAAAAGGCAAAGAAGAACCTAGAGAAGAGAACTGAGCAGTACATGAAACATGCCAATAAGGGGAGAAAGGAAGTTGTGTTTGAACCAGGAGAGTGGGTTTGGCTACATATGAGACATGAACGGTTCCCACATCAGAGAAGCTCCAAGCTAGCACCTAGAGGAGATGGACCCTTCAGAATCTTGAAAAAGATCAACAACAATGCCTACCGTCTAGACTTACCAGATGATCCAATTTTGATGTCAAAACCTCTTGAAGAGGGAGGGAATGATGAGATCCTAGCTGATGATGCAGCAACCCAACAATCTGATCAAGACCAAGAGCTAGTACCATAAATATTCAAGGGAGCAATGACCAGATCAAGAGCCAAACTACTTCAACACAAGTTTAATCAAAGTATCATAAGAGTGTTGGAGCAACAAGGACAGAAGCAAGCTTCCAACCAGATCATCATGTTCACTGATCAAGAAGATGAATCAGCTTCTGAAACTACTCAGAACATGAGCTCTTATGCAATACAATTTGGACCGGCCCTAGAAGCAATACCACTACTCAAAGAACAAAGGGAGATATCCATATTTATTGCAACGGTCAACAAAAACTAAGGTATGGTCTGAATAGATTTCATTTACATTTTATGACCGTTGTTTCTTTGTTTTGCAGCTTGATCTCTTTTAAGTTTTCTTTAGTTGTAACCATAGAAAGTAGCCATTTTCTTTTATTCCATTAGGTCCTAATTTGAGTCTGTTTTCCTTATTTGAGTCATTTGCTTCAAGACCCCTAGAAGGGCATATCTGAAGGACTATATATAAAGTCCCCCGACAGTCGTGTATCATTCACCTTTTTATCAATAAACATCGAATTTTCTTGTTGCTTGAGGCAAAGAACTTGTTACCTTCTAAAGCTAATAGAGACCATAACCTCTTAGCTTAAGAACCTGTGTTGTATCACAAGCCATTCCATAGCTTGTGTGGTGCACTTCGAGCCATCCAACTCCATTCATCACCAGCCGGTTCATTGTGTGATTAGATCATCCATTGAATCATCCATCTGATCTGAACAGAAGCATTGAGTCTGAATCATACAAGCCTTGATAGCCTGAGCTTGTATCATAGGCGGATAACCAGCTCACAGCCTTTTATGAGCAGAGTATCAGGTGCGTCCCTCGTCAGGAGGATCTCGAGCAAGCTCAAAGCGTCGTGCACCAGCTGACCACGAGTCTCAAGAGTTGCCAAGAAGAGATGAGGCTTTGCGAGGCTCAGCTGTCCGTTGTGAAGTCTGAGCGCTCGGTTGCCATGGAGAGGACGGTCGCTCTGGAGAAGCAGACCAAAGAACTCCTTGCGAAGGCGGAGACTGCGATCCGTACGGTCAGGCATGATGGAATGAGGATAAGGGACGACAACTATTACGATATGTTCGAAGCTCACAAGGACAAGTTCGAGAGGAAGAAGAAAGAGACGGATTGCGAGATCAAAGTCCAGGAGGTCGAAGCCAACATCGAGCTGATAAACCTTCTGCAAAGTGTAGTTACGACCCTCGAGGAGGAGCTTCCCAAGTTGCTGGAGCAGAGGGAGACTTTTGCGAAGGAGTTCGAAGCTGCGCAGGTTTTCAACTTCTCCTTGAGTGCCGAGCTGCATGCCATTCCTCAGATCACAGATGATTCGGTGATGCGTTCGCTCTACGGGTTTCAACGAGTTCGGGTCAGACGCCGAGATGATGGCAGAGGGTACGAGTGCTGGGGTGAATCAAGCAACTGAGGTCAGGGTCCAGGATACGGCAGAGCAAGGCGATGAGGAGACAAAGGCTGGAGGTGAGGAGCAGGGCTGATGACTACTCCTTCGAAAAAAATTTAATCTCTTTTCTTTTTAGAATTCCCTAAAGCCCCCTTTTGGGCTAAAGTTGAACTCTTGTTATTTTGCTTTTTGGTGTTGTCCGGGAGGGTTTTAATCTGTAACTCTTTTTGGCTCGGGTGAGCCTTTTAAATGCACGGTTTTTATGTTTATGTTTTGTTCGAGTTTGGATCTTAGGTTAGCAAAATGTCTAGGTTCGCTTATGCGTTGCTAGTTTGCAAGTTGAACCTTCGAGAAGCGAAGTAGAACTCTTAGTTTTTATCTCTTAGTCTGGCAAGACGTTTCTGTCTTTTAGAGTTCGTTTCGCGACCTAGTTCCCTTTTTGGTTCGCTATGGTTTGGATACCTGTTTAACCCGTGCGAAGTTGTTTAGGGTTTTACTTCCAAGTTTGTGCGCGAGTTGTGGGCTTTGGAAGATTGCTCTGGTGAAACATTATGGAATTATAGTTTGCGAAATACTTAAGATTTTAAGACAGTGTATTTGCGATTTATGTTTACTTGATAAGGGCTCAAAGTAACGTATAAGATGGAGCTCAAAGCGGTGTATAAAGTAGAACTTTATTAATGTATACTCCGAAGTTTACAATTGCTAAGGTTTTAAGACTTAGCGTATTTGTAATAGCTTGTGTTGGCTGTAATGGAGCTTGATAGGGATTCGAAAACGTCGAAGTAGAATTTCATTAATGTATGCTCCAGGATTTACATTGATGTATTGGGTGATAACCCTGTACCCCCCCCCCCCCCCCCCCGAAAAACGAAAAGAGAGATGGAGACTTTTGAGTTTTTGGGTGGAGTTGCTGCACTCGAGGTTCGAGCTGCCTACGTACCCCGCCAAGGGATCAAGCCTAACGTAGTTGGATTGTTGTGATTACTCACGGATGGTATAGTTTGAGGTTCGTGGCATTCCACGGCCTCTTCACGGGTACTCCGTTTTTATGCTTCGTGAGCTTGTAGACGTCGTCTCGGACTATCTCGGTGACTTGATAGGGGCCTTCTCAGTTGGTCCCGAGCTTCCCGGCGCCTGGCTCTCTGGTGTTTGAGTAGACTTTGCGCAGTACTAGGTCTCCCACACTAAACTTCCGGAGTCGGACTCTGGAGTTATAGTAATGGGAGGTTGCTTGCTGGTAGTTTTGCATTCGTATCAGCGCTTGGTCGCGTTGTTCCTCGATCATGTATAGACTATCTCGGAGCATTTGTTCGTTTCGTTCCTCGTGTCTCGGGCTCAGGGCCCTCCTGATAGTCGGAACTGATACCTCTGCAGGGACCACCGCCTCCATTCTATATGCCAACAAAAACGGAGTTTTGCCAGTCGCGCTGTGAGGTGTAGTGCAGGAGGCCCATAGGACTCCCGGTAGCTCTTCAGACCATGTAGACTTCTTGGAGTCGAGTCTTTTCTTGAGGCTACTCAGCAGTGTCTTGTTCGCAGCTTCTGCCTGACCATTTCCTTGGGGGTACCTCGGGGTCGAGGTGGTCAGGCGTATCTTCAAAGTTTTGCAGAAGTTTCTGAAAGCTCTGGAGATGAACTGTGAACCATTGTCCGTTACTATTTCATAGGGCAGTCGGTGTCGACAGACTATGTGTTCCCAGATGAAGTGTCGTACTTCGATTTCTGTGGTTTTCTGATAGGCTTTAGCCTCTATCCACTTAGTGAAATAGTCGGTCAGGACCAGCAGGTAACTCAGCTTCTTTGGCCCTGACGACACGAGTGGACCTACTATGTCCATTGACCACCTCATGAAGGGGTAAGGCGCAGAGATCGAGGACAGTTTTTCTGCAGGCTCGTGGATGATGGGGGCGTGCCTTTGGCATTTGTCGCATTGCCTGGTGTAGTTCTCGCAATCAGCGATCATGGATGGCCAGAAAAACCCTTGTCTTTTAATGCGGATGGCTAGGGCTCGCCCTCCGGAGTGATTACCGCAAGTGCCTTCGTGGATGTTTCCCATTATGGCGAGGGCGTCTTGAGCATGCACGCATCGTAAGTAAGGTTCTGCAGTGCTGCGCTTGAACAGATGATCGTTGATCACGCAATACCGAGCGCTTTGCGCTTTTAGATTTCTGGCATGCCACTTGTCGTCGGGGACCAGACCGAGTCGGATGTAATCCAGGATCGGTTCCCGCCAATCTGGCATGTTTAGGAACTCTGCGTCCGGTTCCTCGGTCTCTGGTTCAGATTCTTCTTCGATTGAAGACTCTAAAACCTGTCGACCGCTTCGAAGACCGATGTCATAGACTTCGGAGCATGTCAACACCGCTTCTGAGGGGACTTTGGAGTTCGGAACTTCAGACGGACTTTCGGTCTGACCCCCCTGAGAAGTCGTGGTTTTGTCTGTAGCATGTACTTTTAGTGCTACTTTTATGCTTGGTTTATATATCCCTTCTATGGGTATTATTCTTTTGACCTTAGGGTCGGACGTCGAGGCTAATGCTGCAAGGGCGTCAGCGGAGGAGTTCTCTCCCCGAGGTATTCCCTCGAGTGTGAAGTCTTTCAACTGGCTTGCCAACTCGTGAGCTACCTTGACGTATGCTTCCATACGTTCATCCTTAGTCTCATACTCGCCGTGGTACTGGCTCGTAACTAGCTGTGAGTCGCTGTAGGCGTGGACTTCGTGTGCCCCGATCTCGATCGTGAGTCGGAGTCTGGCGATAAGGGCTTCGTACTCGGCTTCATTGTTGGAGGCACTGAAGCCGAGTCTGAAGGATTGTTCCATTACTTCTCCCGTGGGAGTTGTGAGCTTTATTCCTACTCCGGGGCCATGTTTGGATGAGGCCCCGTCCACATAGAGGGTCCAATACTTGTTCTGATTTTCCCCCTCCAGAGTTGTAGGTGGGAGCTCGATTATGAAATCTGCAAGGACTTGTGCCTTGGCACTTGTTCTGGTGCGATACTCGATGTCGTATTCGCTTAGCGAACATCTTATTCACCAACCTCTGGTAAGTAGCTCCGGTGTTTTTTAGCCCGAAAGGCATCACCTTATAGTAGGTTCCGCGATCGGTTATGAAGGCTGTTTTTTCTTGGTCCTCTGGGTTCATGAGGATTTGGTTATACCCAGAGAACGCGTCCATGAAGGACAATAGTTCCTGTCCGGCGGTGGCTTCCACCATACGGTCTATATGCGGTAGTGGAAAGCTGTCTTTTGGGCATTCTTTATTTAGGTCTGTGAAGTCTATGCAGACTCTCCACTTCCCGTTTTTATTTTTGACGACGACCGGGTTGGCTAACCAGTCGGGGTATTTCACCTCCCTGATTGACCCCATCTTTAGAAGTATATCGACTTTGTCGTTCACTGCCTTAGCTCGGTCTGGCCCGAGCTTACGGCATTTCTGTTTTATTGGTTTGAACGTGGGATCTACATTCAATTTGTGTGAGGTGACGTCGATGTTGATCCCTTTCATGTCCTGGGTGGACCACGCGAACGTGTCTACGTTTTCTTTGAGAAAGCTGATGAGCTCATCCCGCGTGGAGCTTAGGAGCTCCGAGCCGATGTTTACACAACTTTCTGGATTAGTGTCGTCGATGCAGACTGGGACGACCAAGTCTTTGCAGGGGCCCCGGACCGTCGGATCGTTGTTGCGCTTCGTTTTCCAGGCCGCGAGCTCTTCTTCTTGCTGTAATTGCTATAACTGCAGCGTTTCTAGTTGTTTGAAGAAAGTCAGGTAGCACGACCTGGCGGCCTTTTGGTCTCCGTGGATCGTTTTTATCCCCGTAGGGGTTGGGAACTTCACACACTGGTGGTAAGTGGAAGGCATTGCCTTCATGGTGTAAATCCACGGTCTACCTAGTATCGCGTTGTACAGGGCTGTTTTGTTTACGACTACAAACTCCAAGATCTTCTGCTGCCCCCCGGCGCAAGACGGGAGCTTTATAGTTCCCATCGAATATGTGGTTTTGCCGTCGAATCCGGTTAGGGGAGTTTTCTCGCCGGTCAACATTGAATCTTTGAAACCCATTTTCTTGAAGGCGTCGTAGAATAAGAGATCCACCGAGCTCCTGGTGTCGATCATTACCCTCGATAACTCAAATCCCGCTACGTCGAGTTAGATCACTAGAGTGTCGTCGTGCGGTTTATCGAGTTTGAAAGTTTCGCTTTTAGTGAAAGTTATGTGCGTGTCTGGTCCTTTGATTGGGACAAGCTCTCTGACTTCGGTCGCGACTCGCCTTTGGTGAGCCTTGATTGAGTTAATCGAATTTCGGCAGAACTTTGAACCTCCCGATATGAAATTTATCGTTTTGGGGAGATTCGAACTGCACAGTCCGAGCTTAGGCAAGCACTGGTTGGTTGGTTTCTCATCATAGGGCTTGCGCCACTGGGGCTTGCCGTCTACGGTGAGGACGTGCTGCCCTTTGCCAGAGGATTCTTTTTGCTGGTTTTCTTCTGGCTTGACTCTTCGTTTGCTGTGGCTATTGTTTCTTCGTATTTCGCATAGTACGTAGCATTATGCAGCACATCGTCTAGGGACGTGCAAGGTCGCACCGCAAGTTCCTTTCTGAACTCCGATGTGTACTGGAGTCTGTTCTCCAGAGCCGCGATCGCTATGGTTTCGTTCGGATCTGCTATGCGCGATTTAACTTCTCGTAACCTAGCGATGTAGGCTCTAAGAGTCTCGTCTGATACTTGTTTTAGAGCCCATAGATCGGCTTCCGA
The DNA here is from genome assembly GCA_030180135.1 of Orychophragmus violaceus. Classification (NCBI taxonomy): domain Eukaryota; kingdom Viridiplantae; phylum Streptophyta; class Magnoliopsida; order Brassicales; family Brassicaceae; genus Orychophragmus; species Orychophragmus violaceus. The sequence goes on from CM058233.1 coordinate 32,072,759, forward strand.
GTTTTTCTCTTCGATGAAGATCGAGTATTGTCTCAGGAATATCGATACGAGCTGTGTGAAGTTATCGATTGAGTTTCCATCTAGACTGGCGAACCATTCTAGTGCGGTACCTGTGAGGTTCTCAGCGAAGAGTCTGCAGTAGCCTGCTTCCTTTTCTTCGACGGTGAGATGGGCTCGGGAGACTGGGAGCCTGAAAGCTCTGACATGGGCTTTCGGATCCGTAGTCCCCACGTACTTTGGGATTTTGATTTTCCCGGTATTCTGGATCCTCGCGCTAGCGATTCGATCCGTGAACGGAGTTCAGCGGGTCTCCTCGATGACTTGATCGATGTCTGGAGCCGTACTGGTTGCTGAGTGTACTGCAGCCTGCAGACGCTCGAGCCTGGCATATATGCCTTCATCGTCCGCGTCAGTTCGGTGTTCGAACATGGGGAGTTGTGCGCTCCGCGGACGTGTATTGCTTGGTCCCTGGATCCCGGCTTGCTGAGCTACCTCGCTCGGGGGAGGCTGAGCGGTGTTAGTCCCAGGTTTCGTTATCAAGGGGCGTGAGCTGGAGGCGAAGGCTGATGCTCCCAGTACCCGATGCCTATTTGGTTCGTAGCTTGTAGGCATAGGCGGGGGCGTCGGCAGTCGTGCTCCTTCGGGAGCTGTAATGCCCGTCGATTTCGAGGCCACAGTATTTGCGCCGGGATGCGTGGGTCCCGAAGCCGGGCTAAATACCGGGTAGCCACCGTTTCCAGGCACAGATGTCTGTTTCGGAGCTTCGGGGGTTACATATTCCTCCTCGAAGTCCAGACGCGTGCGAGGTAACGGTCGTGCATATCTAGCTGGGCTAACACAGTCCGTTGTGTGACTTCTTGATCATGCGATCTGTCAATTAGGACTGCTAGCATTTTGCGGAGCTCCGCCATGCCATCGGTTACAGATCTTGTCAGGCACGGCGAGTCAGGTCGCGTTTGCGGATTGAACCGAGGAACTTGCACGTCCCCTTGGGGGCGATCCTCAGACCGTATCCAGGTTCGAGAGTTCGTTCTCTCGGATGTCTGCGAAGTCGAGCCTGGCGGCGCAAGTTCTAAGGCCTGGGAAACAGGGACACGGTTCACTGCTCCGGATCCTGCTTGAGTCACAGCCGACTCTGATCCGGTATTCCTGGCTTGAACGCTTACGTTCGTTTGGTCGAGATCTTGTGATCTTGGTGATCCAATCGGAGCTGTTGCGTTGGGATCCATTTCCACGCAAGTAGGCTGTTGATCGGGTTTGTGTGTAAAGAAAATCTATGAATCTTCCCCACAGATGGCGCCAAAATGTGGATCCTAAAACCCACACTCAAGTTTTGGAGTGTTTAGATGAGCTGGTTTATGAAAATGGTGGGCTAGATTCTTGAGTAAACTTAATCAAACGAGCTAACAATAGTGGAAAAGTGAATTTATATTGATTTGAATATGCGAACACTAAGAACTCGAGCTATGAAGCGATTACAAAGTCTTAATGCTAGGTCCCAGAATGAATAAAAGATCGGATCCTTTGCGAGTCGTCAGAGTCCTCCATTTATAGCCTTTCTCCGTCTCAACCGTCTTCCTTTCATCTCGGAAGCTACTCCAACGTCCAGCGCATTCTGTGGGATCTTCTTGTTGCACGATCTCGAGCTGACCGCGTCTTCATCTTATCGGGTCTCGCCTTGGAGTCGGGTCTCATGTTCGGACCCGCAGTAAGTTGGGTCTGGTTGTGAACGCATTGGGCCTTAATGCTTGGCCTTGTCTGAAGCTCTGCTCAGCTGGATTCACTGTGGTGAATTTGGGCCCAAACAGTCGGCAGCACATTACGAGGATGGAACAAGTTTGTGCGGAACCAGCCACAATATGAGGACGGCACATCGATCCACCATATTGCGAGTATCACAAAAGGTACTCCCATGACATGGCATCGTGCCGAAACCTGGCCGACTACTTGCTAGACTAATACCACAAAGGGAAGATAGTCAACCCCGAGCGAGGCGGTTGACGACCCAAGAACAACAACAACAACGGAAAAGATGCCAATGGGCAGAAAGATCAAGAGGAAGCTCTGAACCAGGACACCGAGCCAGAAGACATCCCCCAGAAACGGAGCCTAACAGGCGTCCTCGGGACGAGGATGACGAGGGTCAAGTAGAAACACACCCTCGCCACATAATTAACATGATAATGGGCGGTCTACAACTGTGCTTGAACTCGGTGCGATCGATTAAAGAGTACAGCCGAAAAGCTTTGGCGACAAAGCGTAACCCACTTCCTATCGAAGAAGGTAATCCTTCGTTCATTGAAACTGACGCACTCGGAGTAGACGTACTGCATAATGACCCTCTAGTGGTCGATATACTGATCGGGGATAGTGAGGTGTCCCACGTACTGGTCGATACAGGAAGCTCGGTCGATGTGATTTTCAAAGAAGCACTTGATAAGGAGGAATTCAAAAACTTGCAAGTCAAGCCAAAAGTGCAACCACTGACCGGATTCGATGGCGACCAGACCATTACGATAGGCATAGTTAAGCTGCCAATTTACGTCGGCGGAATGGCAACCATGACAAAGTTCGCCATCCTCGACAGGCCGACTATCTACAATGCCATCTTGGGAACGCCTTAGCTATACGTGATGAAGACAGTCGCTTCGACGTACCATCAATGTGTAAATTATTCAACTCCAAATGGAGTCCATACACTCAGAGGAGACCAAATCACATCAAGGGTTTGCTTCATAATCGAACAGAAACTCCGTCACCCATCTGAGCCAAAAGAGAAAAAGAAGATCGTACCAGGTCCACCCACTAGGAGGAAAGCTCCCGGGGGAAGCGAAGGCACCAGCAAGATTAACGCACCACAGCAGGACCAAGCCTAGATTCAACAACACTGGAACATCACGGCTGCGCTTTTTCTTACGGTTTTTTGCGCAAAAAAGACTATTACCCCGTGTAATATGAACTACGAACGGACTGATCCTCGTTTCCGAGATACGTAGGCAACTCTACCCAGCGTGCAGCCGTAAATCAATAAAAACAGACTTTTGTGAAACAAACTCTTGTCTCAAACAACGACGACATCCTGGCCAGATGCTCGACTTAACCAAATCCGCACATCAACGTGCAAGAACATTTGACTTTACCATACGACGAAGACTCTGGTGTAAATCGTATTGGCATAAGGAAAAGCCGGGAATCTCCCACGCTCCCTAACTTTGATGGACTACATAAGCCGACTTGTCTCACATAGCCGATCCCGAGTTTGGGATATAAAACTGATTTCGAGTCTTGCTTGATGAATCAAAATCGAGTCCTCACTCGTGTAATTAAATCCTTTCTCAAGGTACAGTCGCGCTATCGCCGAGTAAACACTCGTAAAAGCCGAGCTGCAAATCAAAACTTCACAAAAAGTCAAACCTTTTCGGCAAATCCTTAAAAAGATTTCAAAACGAAAAACCAACAACACAGCTAAATCAAGCCTTTGCTCACAAAATATACAAGTCCTCATTCACTCGAAAAATAAAAGTCTTTAGACTACTTCGACAAACAGTGAGACGAACTCACCCCCATTCATAAGAGCTCTCGGAGTATTTACTTTATAGTATACATGAAATAATTATCTACAAGCGAAGTAAGTCCTCGCTGAAAAATCATTACAATTAGTTTAAAAAGATTTATCATTCTTAAGACAAAATTTCAGTCTAAGGAAAGGAATTTTCTGCCCTCACATGATCAAGATATAAAGAACGTCGCAAAAGAGAGAATAAAACTAAATTTCATTCCGATTAAAAAACGTGGACATCGTCACCCCCAAATAAGTTCTATAAAAAAGGGAGATTTCACTACCCCAAAAAGAAAAGACATTACAAAAAAAGAAACAAAATAAAGCTTAGGCTGCCGGAGCAACCGAGGTCGAGGAAGGTACCACCACTGGCAATGACGAATAAATTCTAATAACCTCAAGATGAGCATCCTCGGGGCTCTTCAGAGTCTCAACTACGTCTTTCGACATCACACCAAAATTAGTGCCAAACTCGTCGAACGGGACGACACCATCATTCAGCGGAACGAAGGACTGAGGCTGAAATGGAAGAGGAGAAGGAAGATTAAGATCCCATATTTTCCTCGGGACCGGAGATATCACAAAGAATCCTTCGACGATATCTTGGGCATTGATCTGATCCACCTCCTCATCCCACTCCCTTCTCTTCACCTCAAGCTCTTTAAAAGCCTCTTCTTGGATAAGCACCCCTCTTGGTCCCAGAGTACTCAAAGATAATCCAGAGTCCCAGAGTACTGACTCAGGTTCATGTAAGCAGTGATCTCAGCATCCTTCACGGCAAACGCCGCCTTCAACTCTAGAAGGTAATACTCGTACGTGGTCTCCAAGATACGACGAGCGTTAATTGTCTCACAAAGCTCTTGTGTTGCAATATTCCGCTCATTCTTCACCTCCTCGATGTGCCAAAGTTTCTCTTGCGAAAACTCGACGGTCAACTTCCCTTTGTAACCTTCAAGCTTCTGGTTACGAGTCTCGAGCAATTTAACATGTTCAGAGAGACAAGCAATCTGATTCTTGAAGTTCGCCTCGTTCAATCGAGAGAGTTAATCCTTTGTGGTGATTAAGGCGTGAGTAGTCACGTGTGTAGGGGGAGTATCCGGTGCACTGTGGTTCATGTTTGCAGGTTGTTATATGCTTCCTCTTTGCGCATATAAGTGATTGATGTTGTTGCATGTCTATGCCTGTGAGACGTTTGCTGATTGATATGCATGTGCTTCGGCTATTGGGACGGGTTGGGGCACTAATGCATGTTAGAGGGTCATGGACTCACTGGGTAACCCATATGGTTACTCATTATATAAACTTTGTCTCGCAGGAAACCATAGACGGGCTAGAGGAAAAGTTCGGACGTTAGGCCGCCGGCTAGCTTCGGGTTGTGAGTGTGAAGATCGTGGAGTTTCTAATATGTAGGATTTTGACTTGCGCGCAATAAAATATATTGTTTTAGGTAGCGCTTTGTAATAGATCCTACGTATTACTAATAAAATGTGTTTTGTTTAACTCCACGGTTCTAATGGTATTAGTTTAGTCCAAACTAACACAACTCGAGGTCATAGTACGGGTTGTCAAGCCGTAGGCTATGACCGAGAGGTAGGTCGGATATCACGGATGGGCCGGCCTAACCTTGGGGACGGCTGGACCATTCGCGGTGTTCGACCATTGTGACATCTCCGGCCGTCTATTGTTTGTAGAACGGGTCGGGGGTGTTACAAATGGTGGTATCAAAGCATGGTTCATGATCATGCTCACGGAACTCATGTTTTCAAACATTTTATAGAGTCAAATAGGTCGCACTCACAAGATTAGGAAACCGGTACGTCCGACGGTAGTTGGGTAGGTTGGGTTTAGGACTTACCTTTGTTCGATGCAGCGGAGAGAACCAGACGGAACGGAGATAAGCCAAGGAGCCCACTATCCACCTGGATCATCGGCAGGTTGGAGATGGAGCAGACTGAGAAAGTGCGGCCAAAGGAAGATGAATCCCTTGGAGTGTAGGTTTTTGTTAAGCCTCCATGATCTTTTTAAGATCCCGTGTCAGGTACGTATGGATGCTAACTCCCTTTTGTGTGTGTTTGAGTTTGGCATGTTTTGCATGTGTGGTTTATATTATATGGGTATTATAATATGAAACCGGGGTATGTTTGTTAGGAAGAAAGTGGGACCGAATGCTTAGAAAAATAGCAAAGTGGTTATTGTTTCTAGCATGTCGGTAGCTTCCTAAGTTGGGTTTGGGTGTGAGAATCGGTAGGTTTTCCAGGAAAGAGTTTCAAAAACCGTAGGGTTATGTAGGTTTGGTAATGTTTTAGGAAACCCTGTTCCTAAAACCAGCAACTCAAACCCAAAACCCTATACACATTGTTACCGGTTGGTGGCATGGCTTGTAGACGGAGCAGTGATGGAAGTGGTGAGAAGCTGAAGATCAGGGGGTTCGTTCAGTGGGCGGTTCTGTAAAAGCAATGGATCAACGAATCATATTTTGGGAGATCGGCCAGAGAAGGTTTTGTGACGGCAACAAGTCAGTGAGATCAATCCGGAATGGTTTTGTGGAGATGACAGGTCAGGGAGATCAGTCTGAGACAGATTGGGGAAGCCAAGGATCAAGAGTATCAGTTGGGAAAGGAAAGAGTGAGGGAATGATCAAGGCCAAATAGAGTGTTGGATCGAGTAGGTTGCGGACCGAGATGTACGTAATCACTTTTGGAGAGAGTGATGGTTTGATACCTCATGAAGGAAGTAAGAACGTTGGAAAGAATAACGACCATGACAATTGGGTGATTAGGACATAATGGTGTTATCCACTCACAAGGGAAGTGATGTGGAAGTGATGGTGATGGCCGTAAATGAGCAAAGGCGTCAAGGGATGACAGTTCATGCAAGAAGCTGCACTTGTGGTTACGAATGGTGATGAAGATGGACAGAACAAGAGGTGGCGCCTATGGATATGAGTTCACACCAAGGAGGTCTGAACTGATAGTAATGAGTGGTGAAGGAAAGACTTAGGAGAAGTCTTTAGCAAGTTCAGGGCGGAGGAAGAACTCAATGAAGTTGGGTGGATTTAATGGAAGGAACAGACAAGGCAATCATTTAAGCCACGTACGAGGAGGAAAGAAGTTGTATAAAGGGGTAATCCTTGGTCAAGTAAGGAAGTGAAGCGGATGGAATCCCATCTCGGGATATCGAGGAGCATGATGAGAACCAATATGAAGTCGGTTTTAAACTTAGGAAATGACTTGGAGAGATGAAGAAGAATAGTGTTCGGGAAGGTTGCTGCCATTCGAGTCTGGCCGTGACCCAAGCAATGAAGATCGGTTATAACCAACCACAGAGAAAAGACCAAGCAACAAAGGGTGGAGTTAAAATGGTGGTAGATTGGTCAAATGGTGATGTAACCAGAGTCGGATTGAAGCAAGAAAGGAGTGGATCAGAATCCGCAGCTTAAGGATGGACAAATGATCAAGAAAGAACGGGTATCTTTGGACAGGAAGAGAATGGTACCAAGACCGGAGAAGAGAAGAAGTCCAGACGTTGTACGTGATGGGAGGAAGGTCCGAAGTTCTTTGATGAAGACATGGAAGGATCGACGGAGGCTGTGAGGAAAGACACCAGCTTGAGAAGAAAGGGATAGTTAGAGAGTGGCTGGACTAATGATACTACAAGGAGCAACGGTTAAGGAGTGAACCGTAATAAGATTTATTTGGGAACGGCATAGACCTATGAGGATAAGACAAAGGCGGATCAAGAGTGGTCAAGGTTTGTAGTGTTATGGATCCATAGTAACATAGATTGGTGGAGAATGATTAAGACCGAGAATACAAGAGATGAGGACAAGGTTGAAGAGGCAAGAAAAACGTGGAGGACATGTCATGATTGAGTAGAGTTCGGCCATAACGAGAGAGCGTGCAGCAAGGGGAGAAGAAGTGCGGTTGTCCTAGGTGATGAGGGAAGAAGTTGCCCAAAGATAATGCATCAAAGAAAGATCGGGAAAGCAAGAGGGACCAGATGGAGCAGTGATTAGGAGAATCACGAGCTACGAGAAGCTAACCAAAATACAAGGAGGCGGATCAAGAACGGATGAGAAGGTGGCATTATGGAACTAAATCAAGAGACATTTGGAGGAGATGGTGGAGACAAAGAAAGAAACGTGTGAAGAGAGGAGAAGGAGTGATCTCGTACTCATTGCAAAGGACATAGTGTCCAGAGCAAATAGGAGGACTGTTGGGTGCAGAAGATCACAATGGATCAAAGGAAGGAAGCCGTGGTTAAGAGTAGAGGCGTTTTTGCAAGGATCAAGGCTAAAAAGTAAAGGACACAAGTGTAAAGGAAGTTTGATGGAGGAAAGGAATGAGAGGATAATGATGGTAAGAAAGGAAGATATAGTGAAACAAAGGAAAGAACGAGGGGTCGTTACCAAAGAGAGAAAAACAGGAAGGTTGTATGACATAAAGGGGTCCGATGAAAGAAGAGATGAGAACGACATGAACCAAGAGCCAGTAACTAGATGGTAGTTAGAGCTGCATCCTAGCACCTTGGAAGGTACCGAACAAGAATCACAAATGGAAGAGAATGATACCTAAGGACTGTGATAATGAATACGGTGGTTTCTTCAAGTATTAGAATTCGGGGACGAATTATATTAAAAGGGGACGAATTATAAAATTAAACCTATATAAAAACTAATATTTATTTAAACTATATTAAAAAGAATATCGAGTAAAATGAACAGTAAAATCTAAAATATATTTTAAGAAAAATCATTCAAATAATATAATCTAACAATAAAATAATTATAAAAGTAAAATTTTAAACCCAGAAATATAAAAAAACGACAAAAAATAATATTTACTTAAATTATATTAAAGAAGAATATCAAGTAAGAATGGAGCATATAAAAATCTAAAATATTTAGTATTTATATAAAAATTATGAAAATAATATAAATAAAATAATGAAGAGTTTTTCGACTAAATGGTGAAAAGAACGAAAATATTAAATTATTAAAAAATACACAAAAAGTATAGTATAAAAACGAAAAAAGTATAAAAAATATAAACTTATAAATAAAAAAAACAACAAAACCAATATTTTAAGCTATATAAAAGTTATATAGAGTACAAATGAATTACATAAAACTCGTAGTTTTTAGATCATGATAAAATAAAAATAGATAGAAATAAAATCATTCATTTTTTTCAAAAAATAAATGAAATGAAAAAACGGAATAAATAATATTATATTATTAAATAGTCAGAACGAAATCTATACTATTATTTGGGAAGTGATTTTGAATGAATAGAGCTCTCTCATTAATTCTCAAATTTAACTCTCAAATTTAATTATTAATAATTATTTTTAACACAATATCTGTAATATCTTTTAGAGTTATTTTATTTTATCTTAGATATATTAGATGATGTCATAACATTATCATATCTATACAAAATATTCTATACTATTATTTGGGAAGTGATTTTGAATGAATAGAGCTCTCTCATTAATTCTCAAATTTAACTCTCAAATTTAATTATTAATAATTATTTTTAACACAATATCTGTAATATCTTTTAGAGTTATTTTATTTTATCTTAGATATATTAGATGATGTCATAACATTATCATATCTATACAAAATATATAAGATATATTTTACAACTGACTCACATATATATTATATCTATCGTATATGGTGATTTAGGTTTATCTATTTAGGTTTATCTAATAGTAATTAGATTTTATAGCCGACAAAAAATTCTATATATAACTACTTCATATCCTTGCCTATTTCATTATTATTAGCAGCACAAGCACCAGGACGACCACCACCAATTTTCTAATATTAGCAGCTTTCAATTTTCTAATTCAAAGTCATGTCTTATCTTAGAAGAAAAACAATTTCTACTCTTCTCATTAGTGAAATTAATCCTACTCATAATAGATATAAGATAAAGGTCCAAATTATAAAACTATGGAATGGAATCAGAAACAACAAAATTAATTCAATTGAAATGATTTTAGTTGATCAAGTGGTTAGTTTTTTTTAATGATTTACTTACTTTTTACAATTTTAAAAGAACTTTCAATAACCCTTAATTACCCTCTCTTATTCATTCTCAATTTTTCATATTAAAATGTCTTAATTGTCCTTAATGAATTTATTTGAAAAAAAAAACAATGCAAAATCACATATGTATAATGTCGTGATATGTGATCCTTTTAACAAAATTAAGGAAATTCAAAATCACGTGTTCAATAAATTAAACTATTTAAAGATAATAAAGTAGATATTTAGATATTCTTAAGACAAAACCGAAAATCATGTATTATTTTAAAAAAATTGCGATAAATGTCGTTTTGACATAAAACACAGTTTTGCATAAAATTGCATTTTTAATGGAAAATACGATTTGACAGAAAACGTGATTTTGACGAAAAATGTGGTATTGCGAAAATTTCTATTTTAACATGATTTTGACAGAAAACACGATTTGCAATTGACGAAAAACGCAATTTTGTCAGAAAACATGGTTTTGACGTAAAATATGATTTTGATAGAAAACATGATTTTAACAGAAATACTATTTTGCGAAAAATTGTGATTTTGACGGAAAACATGATTTTGCCAAAAAAAACACGATTATGTGGTTGTGACTGAAAATTTGATTTTGTCGGAAAACACGGTTTGACGGAAAACAAGATTCAAAAAACATGGTTTTAACGGAAAACGTAATTTTGCGGTTTTGATGGAAAACGCGATTTTGACGGAAACACAATTTTGATGAAAATTGTTAAATTTACTTAGCTTATAAAAAATTAAATAAATACCTTTTAGTTAATGAATATACCTATTTTGTTGATAATTTAAATAAAAAGTAAAATTTTTAGCTTATAAAATATGTTTTAGTTAATTTATCTATTTAGAGATAAATTAACTATATATGTAGATATATTCGAACATTTATGATTTTTCATTTTTAAGAAATATATATATATATATATAATTAAAATTTTAAGTATTTTAACAAATATATTATATAAAGATTTTACTTTATCTAATAATATATATCATTCTAGAAATATTTTATAGAACCGACTTACACTTTGCTAACTCTATGCAACAGATTCTCACACAATTAGATTATGTGTTCGACTTATATATAGATTCAAATGATTTTACGTTTTGTATTTTCTTTAGATCAACAATTGAAAACATACAAATCAACCCAACATAGAAATATTTAATTTATGTTTAAATAAATCATATTAATTATTAAATTTCAAAACATAATTTAAACTTATATTAGCACCCCACACAACACAAGGTGTGGGGCAATCACCTAGTTTTTATGTAAATAACATGGGATCACTTTCATTTCTGGCCCAATGCGTTAACAAACTCAAAAACACACAGGCTGATTTTTTTCCTACACGGGTTTAGGTGAATAACTGGTTAACTTTTATTAAAAGGCGTCCGCCTAAATTCATTGCTGCGTTGACCGATTAATTGACCCGATTGATTCAACTAGGTATTTTTTCAAGAATGTTGTGTTGGTTTCTGTCGAACACGAAATCTGGCAAGAGACCATAATAACTTACAACCAAGATCTTTCTTTTGGAACGAACATATATAGCCAAGAGATTCCCCCTGGGTTCGAACCTCCCTGGAAACAAAAATCACATTTGTGTGGGAAGTTTGGGCTTAGGCCCAGTTTGGCCAAAGCAGTTTACCTGGTAGTCCAGTAACAGGCGATCTGGCTACCCCCTGGCATTAGTCGGAAAGCATTCCAAACTCGGGATAGGCAGTGTGGTAGCCAATCCACTATGTAGTACCTCGGTGCATTCCTACCGGGGCTGACCGGATCAGCCGATAAGGTATATCAAAAAAAAATATATATAGCCGAGAGGCAAAAAGAAAAACTTTTGTTATGGAGTCGTTAAATCAACATTGACCCATATTTTTAATTTGAGCTTGAGTGGTCATGTCTGATTTAAGATTTCAACTTTAACCTGTGTGAAAAAGAAATATTACCGTGATCAGACAATGAACAGAGAGACAAGGATTTACTGTGTCTCATTCAGACGACCTTAACAGTGCTCTAACCAGATCTGGAATAATCAAGAAACAATTATGGCAAAACCCAAGGAAAGTTTGTGAACCAAATCCGTTTCAATGGACACTAAATTGATGACCCTTCAATTCGGCATTGTGGAAACTCGGAAAGTGAAGAACTTGGGTTGTAAAAGTTGAAAGTTTTGGAAAATAATACCAGATTTAAAGAGAAACCCATTTCTAAACCAGATCTAATGAAAACGGATCCGAGAGTATATAAATGTAGAAAAGAAAAGAGTGAGAGACCATACGTAGCCAGTCTCCAGGTAAAAATGCTTTCCATGAGCCCAAATGGTATAGTTGATGTTGGGATTCCAGAACTTGTTGTCGCCGACTGTATACTTCTTCGCCGACATTTCCGGCACCGGCATTGCCATTACGAAAGCCAGTACCACAGCCGCAATCAACTCCGTGAATCTCGCCATTTCTATCTTCCCCCTCAAGAAAATAGCTCGAAAATCATCATCCGTCAGATCCGAAAAATGGTTCAACACGAGTTTGTAACTCTGGTTGGGAACCGAATTGTGTGCTACTCTTTCTCTCCAAGACCATTATAGTTCTTCTGATTCTCCACAAGCCATCGTTCATACATAAACTGCACTTTTGATTCATTCCCATGTGACTCTGTTGCTGTGACGACACCGAGAAACAAACCTTCTTCCAATTAGGGGCGGAATTGCTCGACCCTGGTGGATGGAATGAAGCTGTGAATGACGAATCCTGCAAACACAGGTGATTGAAGATATTAGGGAGGCACGAAATAACAGTTTCTAGGGAGAAATTTCGGAGGTAACACAAACTACGTACCTTCTCATCAAGAAGGGTGCAGCAAGTTGGTAAGTTTTAGATTTATGGATGGAAGAGTAAGCGCTAATGGCTGGTCGGGATGAATGGTCATTTATACTGCCGTGAATTCGGAAAATTGAAAGGGATTGGAAGGCGAGAGGTTAGGGAATTGAATGAGTCTAAGAGCAAGGGTTTAAATCTAAGGGAGGCGAAAAGCGAGATCAGGATTTAATTGGCGACGGTTTTTTTGGGGCTAAAGATCCGCCTTGAGATTGGTTATAGCTTAGGGTAGAAGACGAAGAAGACATGGTTAAATTAGGGTGGAGAATACAGTTTTTGGGCGTAGAGAAGTTTGTGGGCTTTAGCAATTAGTAAGTTGAAACATGAGGGAAAAATATGGGCTATTAAAGATCCATTAGTGATGCACGAAGGCCCAAATGGTTAAATTAGAAAATGGGTGACGTGGCAGCCTCTGTGGAGAGAGAAGTCTCCCATTATATATAAGATATCAACACAATCATAAAACTATAAAAGCAGTAAGACCATCTACAATGTATTTCTCTATTTTTACCTCTAAAATAGAGGAACTCTATAATAGAGATAGATTTTGCTCCAATGTATTCCTCTATATTTTCCTCTAAAAAGAATATTTTCTCTAATATTCTTTTTTATTTTACTAATAATATATTTTATTTACCAAAGTTGCAATTTAGCCCATTTATTTTATTTTCACAAAATTTTATAAAATTATAATATTATACGATCCGATCCGGTATCAAAATAAAAGTTTTTCGGATTGGTACCGGTTCAGAACTTCGGATCCGGGTAAAATGTCTAGCCATAATTTTTTCACAAATGATCAAAAATATTTTTCTCAAACATAATATATTTGATTTTTTAATATTTATTTTAAATATTTAATAGTATTATTTATAATTTGTTAATTTTTATATTGTTAGCTATAAAAATATTAATATTTAATTATTTTAGTTATAAATAAAAGTATTTGAAAGTCGATAGACTGATTTATAAATTAAAAAGTTCACCTCTATTATAGAGGAAAAAAATAGAGTTCCTCTATATATAGAGGAAAAAATAGAGATCTCTATTTTAGAGGTGAAAATAGAGGTGGGTTGGAGTAGATTTGTTTCTAAAATAGAATTTAGAGACAAATATAGAGGTGGGTTGGAGATGCCCTAAAGGGGGTATCGATGCTTAGGGGGAGAAAATTGGTTTAATTTATACTAGATTTTGATCCGCGTTTAGAAAGCGCGGATTCATTTTTCTTTATAAATTTAAAATTTTACGTGTTTTGTTATTAGTAATTTTTATTTTTAAATTATACAATCTAATTTTGATTGTAATTATTTAATCTATATTATTAAAAGTGAGTTAATAATTTAGGTATTTTAAAAATGAATTATGTGTTATTTGGGAGAAGGTATATCGTAAAGATAAAAAGATTAAAATAACGATTTTGAATTATAAGTTTTAACCGACATTGTATCGTAAGATCGTTATTTGGAAATATTTTTTTATGAAACAACCATTGTAAAAGTTATGTGATATAAGTTTAATATTTTATTATATTTATCTAAAATATTATATTATAAAACAACATATATTTATATATATAATTTACTATGTTTTTAATATTTTAATAATTAAATATTTACGAAAGTAGAAACAGAACAATCCATTTATATTTTTGCATTTACTTAATTTATTTTAATGTTTATATAACTGAAAGTGGTTAATTCATCTTTTCAATCTTTTTCAGTGAGCAAAATTAGATTTTAATATTTTATAATTGAAACTGGCTAATCTATTTTTAACACGTGTTGTAGTGGTATATATAATTTGCAAATTTGTTGGAACAACCCATTAAAAACTGCATTAAAAAATGAACTATAATTTGACGTATCAAATATTTGAATAATATAAATATTAAATAATTTTAATATTTTTATTAAATTTAAAATATATCAAATGAAATTAGTTAATATATATATATATATATATTAAACTCGTGCAAGTTCTTTTTTATAAAATTTATAATCGTTTTGGCTAATTTATTTTTCAACCCGTTTTGTAATGATTTAAATATTTTGCAATTTGATGGAACAACCTGAGAAAAAGTACAACCGTAAAAACTTCAATCCTAATATAACCTATCACATATTTGAACAATATAAAATATTGACTAATTTTAATATGTTATCAAATTAAAAATATATCAATCTAATTTTGAGTATTCTAATTTAAAAAAAAAATATTTTATAAATTAAATTTAAATTTATAGTAGTTTATTTATATTTATTATATTAACTTTTTTAAAAATATATGTTAAAATACATGAATTTGTCTTTATATTGGTCTAAATATAAATATTTTGTGTTTATTGTAGATCAAAATGTAATTAAATTACTTTTTAATAAATTTTAATAATAAATCTGATTCTAATAATTATTTTCTTAAGAAATCAATAAATTTAAAATATTTTGTAAGATTTTTTTATAATATTAAATACATATTTATATTTCAAACAAAAAGGTATTAAAAGATATTATGAATAAAACAAAAAAAATTACAGAATATTTAGGTTGAAAGATAATTAAAATGATTTTATAATAAATTTTAAAAAGAAATACAAATTCAATAGTTATTTTTCTTTAAAAAATATTTTTATAAGATTTTTTATGATATAAAATATATATTTATATGTGAAACAAAAATAAAGAAAATACTAAAATATATAATAAATATATTTTGAATAATATCATAAATTAGAAAATAGTATCTTATATATACAAAAATAGTTGATGTTTAAATTATTTAATTATATTTATCAATTTATTTAATAGTTTCATGATTATATATAATAGTTTTTATTTTAATTAATTAGAAAAGTGAGATCCATTATATTTAGGTTGTTTGGCTATATGGTTAATAATTATCTTGTTTGGAAACATGGGTAGTAGAGAAAATGTTATATTCCTTAATTACCCTTAATAAAATTTAATTAAATCATTAATGTACAATGTCACAACTTGTAATATAACACATGAAAAAAGGTTAGTCTCTAATATACTCTATTTTTTTAACCGTAAAATCTTCAATCCTAATATAACCTATCGCATATTTGAACAATTTAAAATATTGACGAATTTTAATATGTTATCAAATTAAAATATATATCAATCTAATTTTTATTATTCTAATTTTTTAAAAATATTTTAAAAATTAAATTTTAATTTATAGTAGTTTATTTATATTTATAATATTCACTTTTAAAAAAAAATATGTTAAAATATATGAGTTTGTGTTTATATTGGTGTAAATATAAATATTTTGTGTTTATTATAGATCAAAATGTAATTAATTTACCTTTTAATAAATTTTAATAATAAATCTGAATCTAATAATTATTTTCTTAAGAAATCAATAAATTTAAAATATTTTGTAAGATTTTGTTATAATATTAAATACATATTTATATTTCAAACAAAAGATATTAAAAGATATTATGAATAAAATAAAAAATTACAGAATATTTAGGTTGAAAGGTAATTAAAATGATTTTATAATAAATTTTAAAAAGAAATACGAAATCAATAGTTATTTTCTTTACAAAATATTTTTATAAGATTTTTTATAATATAAAATATATATTTATATTTGAAACAAAAATAAAGAAAATACTAAAATATATAATAAATATATTCTGAATAATATCATAAATTAGAGAATAGTATCTTATATATACAAAAATAGTTGATGTTTATCAACTGATTTAATAGTTTCATGATTATATATAATAGTTTTTATTTTAATTAATTAGAAAAGTGAGATCCATTATATTTAGGTTGTTTGGCTATATGGTTAATAATTGTTTTGTTTGGAAACATGGATAGTAGAGAAAATGTTATATTCCTTAATTATCCTTAATGAAATTTAATTAAATCATTAATGTACAATGGCACAACTTGTAATATAACACATGAAAGAATGTTAGTCTCTAATATACTCTATTTTTTTAATAGTATTAATTAATGTACAATGGCACAACTTATAATATAACACATGAAAGAAAGTTAGTCTCTAATATACTCTATTTTTTTAATAGTATTGATTAAGGTACAATGCACACAGAGTTACTTCTTAACTCAGAAGAGGACTTCTAAAAATTGCTCAGCCGCATGTGCAAATGCGTTGACTCATTTTATATAAAAAAACTCTCGGAATGTAAAAGCCAGCAAGGAAGTGAAGAAGAAGAAATGGTTTGATGGCAAAATATAAAAGAGGTAATATTATGTAACAACAGACTAGCATTTGCGTTGTAACGTGGGAAGAGCAATTTCTTATTTTTGTTCCACCGATCGCCTAAGATAACTGGACCTTATTGCCCAAAGCTGCTTCCCAACAGCTTCCATGTCCGGTCGCTCTTTTCGTGTTGGAGCAGCACATTGAAAAGCCAAACTGAACATCTTCCTTAGTATCTTCTCCTCTACTCGCTCCCTCGCCTTTGGATCCACCAATTCAAGCACTTTGCCTTCATTGTATTTGTCGAATGCCTGTCAAGAAACTCGCCAGAATCTAGAAATATGACGATCTAGTAAAGGGATGCAAGTTGGAGAAGAAACTTAAAGTAGCTTACCCATCGAACCGTAATCCTCTCATCATGAGGTTTTTTGGCCTCCACTGGCCGACGGCCAGTGAGTATCTCCACAAGCAAAATCCCGAACGAGTAAACATCGCTTTTGGCGGTAAGCTGGTAAGTCCTCATATACTCAGGATCGAGATAACCGACTGTTCCTTTCACTTGGGTCAAAATGTGGGTCTGGTTAGAGTCAGACGGACCGCCTCTTGCAAACCCAAAATCTGCCACTTTGGCTCTCATGCTATCCGTGAGGAGAATGTTGGAGGATTTTATGTCACGGTGGATTATCTGCCTTTCTGTTTTAACGACGAAATAATAGTAAAAATCTCAAATAAGATCCTTAACTTATTTCCTTGGCAAACAATAATTAAGCACAACATTCTCTACCTGCATAAGAATGGAGATAAGTCAATCCATGGCAAACATCAATCACGATCTCCAACCTCTGATTGAAATTGAGAATGCTTCCACGACTACCTGCAGTTACAAATGGGGAGGCTTTTTTTTTTTTTTTTTTGCATCGGGGAGGCTTTATTGTTTATTTATCATATGTTCTTATTTCCGCTACAAGCTCCAAAGCATGTGAAAAAATTCTTACCATCCAAGTGATCCCGGAGTGTACCATTTCTGACATACTCGGTTATGATAAGTCGCTCGTCTCCTTTGTCAACATAACCAAGAAGCTTTACTAGGTTCCGATGGCCGATTTTAGACAAAAGATCAACTTCGCTTTTGAATTCCTTTCGCAGATTCTCAAAGTGTTCCTGCATGACAAAATTATAATTTAGATCTTGAGAATTTTTGCTCAAGACTGTATAGTGATTAAGGTCTCGATGGAACTGTTCAATACAAACGAGCGGATAGCGATATTTTTTCATAAATATTCTATTTATAAAAGAACAAGTTCTAGATCTTTTATCTTCAAGATTAAAACCAGATAGTGGATAGCCTAGGTATGGGTTAGGCATGGGTGTTCGAGTACCAGTTCGGGTCGGGTTTTTCGGGTTTTCGAATTTTCGAGTTTAGGACTAGAAAACCCGTTTCGGCATTTCTATATATCGGGTCGGGTTTGGTTCGGGGCTTATCGGGTTCAGGTACCCGAAATTACCATAAGCTTTTTGAAAACTCAAAAAATTATTCGAAAATATTCAAAAATAATTGTATTACCCGAAAATCCCATGAAAAATATACTCACATTACTTAAAAGTATTGGAAATTACTCATATATATATATATATATTACCAAAATATAAAAACAAAAACTACTCAAACTATCCAAAAATACTCGAAAATATTAAAACTAACCAAAATTAAATAAAATTTCGGGTATTCGTTCGGGTTCAGTTCGGATTAGGATATTACCCGATACCCAAAATACTTTGACTTAAACCCCCATTCAGATATTTTAAAAAAATCGGTTTGGATCGGGATCGGGATCGGGATCGGGATCGGATTTTTTGTTTCCTCTAGAATATCTCTAGTTCGAGTCCTATCATGGGAGTGGTCACAAAGCACCATGATACCCACAAAGACTAAACCTCACATAATTAGCGCGAGAACACGATTTCCTGCTCTGGTATCAGGGAACTCTATTATAAGTTAAGGTTGATCATGTAAACGTCCAATTAGTAGCTTCTGCCAACATTTGCTCTAAGAATCGTAGGACTCAATCGCATAAAGTACAATACAGTTTTGATACCACAAGAAATTTGTAACTGAACAAGTAAAAAAATACCTTTTTTGCTCGTTTAATGGCAACCACCTGGCCATCCTCTAGAATGCCCTTATAGACTATCCCAAATCCTCCTTCACCAATTTGATTGTCGTATGAGAAATTGTTGGTTGCTGCAGCAATCTGACTCATGGTCAGATTCAAGGGTCCCATCCTACTAGGTCTTGGAGACATAGCATATCTAGATGGGCTTTGAGGTACCCGGGAAGGACTTGGTGGTGCCCGGAGTGGACTTGGCGGAATCTTATCAGAAGAAGGGCTCATTTCAAAAGAGGAAACTTGGTGCACTGTCATAGTATATATGAACCTTAACGTCAAATGTTATTTCATAGCTTAACAAAAAAAAAGCAGCTATATACTGCTCAATCTTTGGGGTCTAACCAATGCAATATATTCATCTCATACCACTAATAAGGTATTGAATGTGCATAAACATATTTAACGTATATACGATGTAAAGGAGAAGGCGTAGGTAGACCAGCTCAACTGAAAGTAGAAATTGCAATTGAAAAATTTGAGCAAAACCATTCTTGCTTTCTGCAAAATCACCAGTTCCACTACGTGAATATAAATGTGAGATACTTGGTCACCTGAGTTAGATTCCTTGGGTAGTACTTCGTGACTATTTGCTTTCCTCTCCTTATGGAAGCATGGACAACAAATCGCACAACAGAAGAGAAGAAACCCGCTTGCTGCCAAGCTGACTTTAACATGGTAATATTTAGAATCAGCCTCATTGTTTTCAGAATCTTCTACATATTTTTCTTCCAAAAACCTTCTCCCTGAATAAAGGAGAAGTAGTTTAATGTAGCTCTTAACAAAATTCAGTAGGTAGGTGGTGACCATAAACCAACAAAATATTGCATAGTAGATCAAAGGAGCACAAAAGGTTTTTTTTTTAAAAAGCGCATACCTAGTAGATAGTGAACGGTGCAGAAGTCGTCTCTAAAAGAGTCCCCAAGGATACAACCTTTGGCTTTGTGAATCCGTATGGCTTCGCAAAAGCTGACTCTGTCCACTGGATTTCCGTTAATTGTGAACAAACTCCCTCGTTGATAAGGCTTTCTATAGGTAAAATGATCAGACTGACAAATAATCGAGCCCACAAAGGATGAGGATGCAGAAGTTTCCTTGGGATGCAATAACATTAATAGACACAACAGAGCAGTAAACGCCAATCTTGTGAAGCTCGAATCATTTCCACCCATTATTGGTGAGAATATTATTAACAAAATACTCAACAGAGAAGACTCAGCCTCAATAAGCCATTCCTGGATTTGACCTAAATAAGCAATAGATCAAACCTATACAAGGAAAAACAAAAATTCAGCTTGAGAAGGCATCCCAAATAATTTAAACTTTAGAAATGGTTCCAATTCTCGAAACCCTTTCTGCTCAATTCCCACTAAACCATAGCAGAGATCGAGCAAAACCTCAACCTCTGGGTTGAAAAAGGGTCTACTAGAAAACGAAATCAAGATTGTGATACCAAGACCTTTTGACCCGAACATGTTTGGCAGACCAATTTCAAGAAACCCAGGAAAGTTGAGCGAGAAAGATCAAACCTGTAACACGATCTTGTAGCTTTGACTTGACTGTACAGTAGTACTTTGAACCAACAAAGCACTTTCCTTTCTTTCAGACCAGCATATCAAAGAAAGACCACGAGGCAAAGAAGTGTTTGTCTAAAGGATTTATGACGTGGTAACGATCTCACGGAGGACTTATGTAGAAACTTTGAAGATTCGTGTTCTGTTTTTTACGGTCTTGGGAAAATTCGTGTTATTTCTGATTTTCCTTTTTATCCTATTTTGCATTTTTTTTTTAAGATAGGTTACGGGGACAGGGGACCATATCAGGGTTTGGCAGGATAATTGGTTACCATATGAGCTCCCTAGATCAATAATAATGGGACCTGGGCTTATTCTTCAACCTAATCTTAAAGCTCATGATTTGTTAACTGAAGGCACTAGTCAATGGAACTATCAATTAGCTGAACAACTATTGTTGGATGAGGTTGTCCAGATGTTGCGCACGATTCGACCAAGCAGTACTCATGTAAGTGATAAACTCATTTGGACTCATTCCAAGAATAGATCATACACAGTCAAATCCGGCTATTTTTTCCAACGTAAATTGCATGCTCAACAGCAGCCCTTACTTCATCATCGCCCATTAATTTCCTCTGATACTGCCAGCCTTTGTTGCTCAATGTAGAAATTGCATGCTCCACCAAAAATTAAAACCTTATGTTGGAGGTTAATCCATAATTGTCTCTCGGGGTTGAGTAGTTTGTATCACCGAGGCATTCATATTGAGACATCCTGCTATTTGTGTGGTGAAATGGAAGAAACAACCAATCATCTTTTCTTCCAATGCAGAGTGGCTCGAGAAATTTGGGAGATTGCACCTCTTCAAGCCCCGCTAAGGGATCATTTCCTCTCGTGCAATCTTTCTCAAAACCTTCACTACTTTTTGGATTCAGCCGGGCATCGTCAACTCCCGTATAACCTCTTCCCCTTTATCCTTTGGAATCTTTGGAAATTGAGGAATGATTTTATCTTCCATGGTAAGCAAGGAAATATTCCTCGTGTAATCAGTCAAGCTCTTATGAGTTGGACTTTGTGGGATGAAGACGGCGTATTTGAGTCACACTGACCATTCTCCGCTTGTACACGCGGCCCCCTCTCCCTACTCTTCCCTTGGCTTTGCAGGCCATCTAACCTGATTTGTGGATGCATCATGGGTCTCTCCGCATCACAGAGTTGGAATCGCTTGGAACTTGTATCAAGATACCAAGCTCATTCTCCAGGGCATGTCTTCAATAAAGGCTACCTCTTTTCCTTTAGAAGCTAAAGCCCTTGATTGGGGTCACGAATATAAACACTCCACTTAACATTTCAGAGATACAAAAGACGATCTTATATATATAAAAGAGTAATTCTGAGATGTTCTTCAAAAAAAAGTACTACATAGCCGAGAAATTAAAAACAAAAAACAGAGTACGAGAAAAGAAATTAAACAGTCGAATTCATGTAGAAGAACTTCAAACACCGTTTGTACATAAAGCAGTCAGGGAAGTCGATTTCCATATCGAGAACATGGCATGATCTATCGGGCTTTCTGTTCTCCATCGATTGCACATAAACCTGCTTCTTCCGGATAGTGATTCCATGCAGTGTCTTCCTCAAGTTCCTCCAAACTCGGGCCACCAAATCTTCCTCATCTTCCCGCCAGTTCTTCAAGGCAAGTTCCTCAAAGAGACCCCTTAGAGGATTGTCGTGGAGGAAGCGCAGAACACTATACATGTAAGCAGCTTCCAAAATAAAATCGTCGCCCTCCCCAATCGGGGCAAGGTATAAATACACCATTCCGTTGTCCTCATCATTGTCTTCGAAGTAACAGAGAATACCTCGAACGAAGAATGCGGCGTAGTTCTCATGCTCTAAGTATTTTTTTACAGAATCTCCGAGTGCTGAAGCGCACGGAGAGACCTCTTCACCAGCGGTGAGAGACAGAGAGAATGGAGGGCTTCAAGACTGTTGAAGGCTTCTTTCATTATTTTGGAGGTTGCTCTAAGGTTGCAGTAATCGGCGGAGGAAGCTTTGCCGAGTTTTTGGACGATCTTGGTGAGGACTTCGATCGGGAGTTGTTGCAGAGAGACAATCGATCTCCTGTTGGCCTTGCTTTCTGTGTTTGATGGTTATGGGTTCTTCTCTCTGTTTTTCGTCGGTTTTTTGGAATCTCAACTTCTCTCTGTGCTTGATGGTTATGGGGTCATCGAGTGTTTAAAGAAAGGATTTTTAGGGTTGCGTCTTAGGGAGGTGTCGATTCGTGAAACCGGTGACGATTCGCCGGTATTATCCTACATGTATGGAACTAACATACCTAGAACAAATGCTTCGTCTTTACCGTACGTTCTTGCTGAAAGAACGTCTACAATGCCAACATTACTCTTCTGAGTGCCTTTATGGATCATAGGGTCGTACTAGTTACAATTAAATAGCGTGATTCTCAAATTCACAATTCTCTCACACTCGAGCTGTATGATATCAGTTAAATCCCGTGGAAATCAGCTTCATCATATGCATCAGCATAATTCTCTCCTTTAACACGTACACCATAGTTACATGTCTTCCGTCCCACGCCGTGATTCTCTGTATGAAATAAATATCCTCTTGTATAATAGATGGGCCAGGTTTTAGCCTTCTACACGGGTCCATGCACTATCTCTAGCACCCAATCAGGAAATTTATGTGTCTTTTTTCCAATAAGTAACCTACAGTACATAGAAAGATAATATCAAATATAGAGTTTGGCAAAGATAAATTTAAATAAATATATAGGTAAGAAATAATTTTACACATACATAAGTTTCCACCCAGCTTCGATATTCTTCGGGCCTTTTTGCGGAGACCTCTTCTTCGGAGAGCTCTGGATATTTTATGGACAGATAATCTTCGAAAATACTTTAATTTGAACCAAAACTTATATGAGAAATCATAGTATAGTTGAATCTATTGAACCGAAAGATAAGACATGCCAATATATATACCTCTCTAGTGGTTCAAAATATCCACAGTTTCACAGAACATAAACATGTGCGCGTCTATAGTCTTCCTTTGAAAGCCAGATTTCTTGCATTCTTCCACTTGGACGACCAACTTGAGTAAAAATATCAGGAACATCGACATGATATACTAGGATTTCACCTTAAGTGAATCTGGTTAACCTGATTTATAAAATTTTATAATTAATTAATATGATACCATGTGAGTGTCTTACAAATGACAAAGTGAACATGTAATAGCGCATTTACCTTGTTTTGTTTTTATATTCGCAGCAAAGTATTGCTCTGAGAAATAAGCTATCTTCTCATTAATAAACGATTGAACAATCCATCTTGCTGCATATCTTTTGTTCTTTGCTTTCCCTTTCAATTTTTGAAATACCTTTCAAAAGGGTACATCCACCTATATTGCACCCGACCTCCTAATTCAGCTTCATAGGACAAATGTATAGGTAAATGCTCCATCACGTCGAAAAATGATGGTAAAAATATCTTTTCCAAGTTGCATATGATTAAAACTATGTTTTCTTTGAGAATTTAGAGAAGACTTTTTTGTAAAGTTCTCGAGCATAAGTCACGGAAAAAACTTCCAACCCCTACAATATATATTTTTTGAAACTGTTGGTAAATATAAAATACTATACTCATATTTAATTTTCATAAGTAAAAATTATAGAAAAACTTGCAAACGCAAGGTCGACGTTCCGGTCTAAGAGTTCGGCAAAGATAAATGGAAGTAGCCGCTCCATAAAAATGTGGCAGTCATGACTCTTCATCCCTGAAAACTTATCGTTAGCCATATCAGCATAAGTAGCTAAGTCGGACGCATAGCCATCTGGGAATTTTACTGCATGTTTCACACATTCTAATATTTTTTTCTTGACATCGTTTGACAATCTGTACGTGGGGAAATGAGATTTACCCTCACCATTAATATGTAGGTGTGGCCGAGAACAGAATCGTTCTATATCAATTCTTGACATGACGGTGTCTTTGGATTTACCCTTCACACCCAAAAGGGTATTCATGACGCTGTCAAAAAAATTCTTCTCTACATGCATCAAATCAAGATTATGTCGGAGAGTGAGGTCCCTCCAGTACGGAAGCTCCCAGAATATGCTTTCCTTGTGCCAGTTATGCAACTTCCCATAGCCAGGCTCCTTATTTTTGTGACCGTTTCCACAAACGTCCTTTGTTTTCGGTGGATTTACACCTTGCAAACGTACGCTATAAAATTGCTCACCACTCAATACCTCAGGTGGATGCTCTTTCGAGGCGTCTTTTCCCTTCAAGAAGTCTTTTTTATTCTTTCTCAATGGATGATCAAATGGAAGAAATCTTTGGTGACAATCAAACCAGCACGTCTTCCTTTCTTTAGGCAGATTAAAAGATTTTGTATCATCCATGCAAATAGGACAAGATAATCCACCATGGGTTGTCCATCCTGATAACACCCCATATGCCGGGAAGTCGCTTATCGTCCACAGCAGCACTGATTTTAGTTTAAAGTTTTTATTCAATGACACATCGTATGCATCGACTCGAGAAGACCACAATTATTTTAACTCCACAATAAGAGGTTGGAGGAAGATATCGAGACTAGCGCGCGGATGATTTGGCCCATAATTCAGAATTGTAAGAAACAAGTATTCTGTATACATGCACATATCAGGGCGTAAATTATATGGAGTCAAGAACACGAGCCACAACTAATATTACGAGACATGCCAAATGGAGAGGTTCTTGGGCAAACAGAGGATGCTGAGCTTGAAATGATTTCCACTCCACCGCATCAGACGGATGACACATTTCTTCCTCCTTCGTTTTGTGTTACGCATGCCATCTCATTGCCGCTGCAGTCTTCTCGCTTTGACACATTCTCTTTAGTCTGTCAGCAATTGGTAGATACCACATACGACTGTAGGATACTCTGGTTATACTCTCTTGTTCTGCTTCCATCTTGGTTTAGCACAAAACCGACACTTTTCTTCCTTTTCGTCTTCTTTCCAGAAGATCATACAATTGTTTATGCAAACATCAATTGTACGATAGGGGAGGCCTAAATTGCGCACCAGTTTATCTGTCTCGTAGTGTGAACCTGTTGCCTGGTTTCCTTTTGGTAAATACTTTTTCATCATTTTACACTCATATTATGTTCTGCCTTGTTATGCAAGACCCGAGCAGCCAAGGATAACTGGGAGTGACCTTCACGACAACCATCATATAAAGAATTGTTGGCTCCTTCTAACAGGTCATAAAACTTTTTTGAATGATTACGTACATGTTTTTCACTATTTGTCGCGTAACCACGAAATGCATCATTCACCATATCCACATACTTATCTTCTGCATTATTATGACCATTCGGATCAACATAAGTCGTTCCTATATCCAAAACAATTTCTTCTCTATGCTTATACCGAACACATAATCAAGCGTATATCTGTAACTAAACAGATGACTCCAAATTCCTATCTGTGGTTTCCGTTTTTTCGTTCTTGCAGAAACAACAAGGGCAAAGAAACTTACCGCCATTGCTCAGAGTTAAAGGCTGGTTTTTGGCATGTTCTATAATTTGTGCCACCCCATTGTTAAGGCTGTTGAGAAATTGTTTGTGGCATCATCGAACCTATTATACATCCACTCCCGATGGTTGCTTTAATTATTGTAGCCTCCCGCCATGTAACTAGATTTCCAAATTCTTTGTGTTTCTACAAATGAAATCGGAGAAAGGGCTGAATTTCGACTATGTAGACATAATTGGCCACTCCCATTAATTGTCATAAATGCATGCATATGAAACCGGTACACCTACCACAAACAGGTGAAATATAATCAAACTCTCATATATTTATTACTAAATCCAAAATACTATATTAAACATGAAAAGAGTATTCCTATATGGGTCATTCTCATTTAATAATGATTACAATATATATATATATATATATATATATATATATATATATACACCAACTTTGATAATCAGTTAAGACTATTAGCACGTATAAACAAACTATCTCATATTATTATTACTAAATCCAAAAATACTATATGATACGACCCATATCCGTCTACTTTGCGACATGAATAGTGAGTTGAATATTAGTCGTATCAATAACGACAAATAAATGACTTGGTTACTACTATACCCGAAGTAGCGAATTATTCGCCCATGTACTAACCAATTCGTGATTGTTGTACGACTCTTAACATCACGAAAAAATAGTCACCATATCACCGACTAGCCTGCGACTATTATTTCCGGTCTCGACAATGGTCGTTAATCAGTTGTAAATCGATGACTAAATTGGCGACAATCATTTTGGTCGTATATAAGCGACTAATACACGTCCATATATCCGTTGTTGCAAAATAGTAGCAATATTGTCCCCTAATAGTGGCCAAATGTTACGAATACAAGTATAGTCGCAAGGTCCATTCGCAAAAACGATGTTTTCTTGTAGTGAGATCAATAAAGACTAGAATTTTCGGTCCTTTTGTTATTGCTTTTTAGTCCTTAAATTCAAACTATTCAAGTCCCTAAATTTTAGATCAGTTTATTGAATTGATCGTTGTGGTTCTCTGAATCAACAATCGGCGCCGTCTGTGAAGACTTTGGATACATTCGTACCATCAAAGGGAAGATCAACAATGATAGAAACACCACTCTCATTGCAGGAGACAGGAAGAGCAAGCAACACTGGCGACATCACCAACACCAGCAACATAGTGGGAGGGGAACAAAATCAATCCAACCCGCAACAACAAGGTGATGAAGCCCGCAACAGTGCAACAGCTCCGGGATCACAGGACAACGTGGCATCCGAGGGATACCCGAACACCCCAACCGCACCTGTAGCAGGAATAACTCAGGCGACAACTGGCGCAACAATAACTACCTCTAGGCGTGCATGGGATGCAATGGCAACGGCAAGAGCAGCGCGTGTAGCAAACAAAGCGCGTGTAGCAAACAAAGTGCGTGTAGCAAACACGGCAGCATCGACGGCCAGAACGAGAAACCAAAGCACGACGGAGATGGTCCAAATGCTCTCATGAAGCGAATTGACATGATGGACACAGCGGCGAACGATCCACTCAACATGCCTTGCTCCAAGACAACTTTCTTGGACGCCAAAATGCATCTACAATGGAGCAGACCCCAGAGAAAGTACCGCCCACTAATAGATGCCTCTTTCCCGAAGCACCTTAGATGACTGCAGGCTCACCAATCATCCCGATATGCATCACATCCGCTTCGGTCAAGCCGACATTGATACCAAACGGTCAGATCACGTCCATAATTAGTCAAATCCAAGAGCTCAACTCTAAGCTTCATCGGATAGCCAGCTCGAAACCAGATCTCGATCGCGTATTAGAACATGGTCAACAGACACCTTTCACGTCTCGTATCATGAATGCGAGAACTCCACGTGTCGAAAAGGTTAAGTTTCTTACCTATAAAGGAAAAACTGATCCCAGTCAATTCATGAAAAAGTTTATGATAGCGATGGGCCGGAATCGATTCACAAACGAAGAGAAGGACGCCCAATACTGCCAACACTTCATAGAGAACCTCAAAGGAACGACCCTTACATGGTTCATAGGACTCAAAATGGGATCGATAGCTTTCACCAGCTCTCAAAAACGTTCCTTAAGAACTACTCTCTATACATAACTTCCGAATCATCGGAAGATGACCTATGGGACCTCAAGCAGAAACAATACGAGCCCTTATGAGAGTTCGTAGATCGATTCAAGGAGGTGGTATCCAGAATAAACTTGGACAACAGTGCAGCTCGAGGAGCAGAAGGGCTTGTGATACAACTCAGACTTCAAAAGGAATCTGGAGCGCAACGAGCTGACATCCTTAGAAGATGTGTTGCATAGAGCCGTGGCATTCATAGAGCTGGAAGAGGAATACAATATACTATCCAGAAAGCACTCCGGCTCGACTAAAAAAGCTTCATAACAAAAGAAAAATGAAAATCCAATCACCAAGATGATAATCACGGTAAAGTCTCTTTGGCCTTTTTCGTCAGCAGCACATCGCAGGGATGGAACTAGTATGTTCACAACCAGCCACGGCCCGAAGATGGCAACGACGATCAGCCGTACTGCGAATATCACAAGAAGTACTCTCATGACACCACATCATGCTGAAACTTGCCCAACTATTTACTGGATCAATACCGCAAAGGGAATATAGCCAACCCCGAGCGAGGCGGTCGACAGTCCAAAAATAACAATAACGAGAAAGACACCTACAAAAAAGGAGACCAAAGGGAAGCTCTAAACCAGGAAACCGAGACAGAGTAACATCCCCCTAAAACATAGCCTAATAGGCGTCCTCGGGTCGAAGACAAGGATGGCAGAGCGACACCACAACCTTGCCGTAGAATTAACATGATAATGTGTTCAAAGATTACAGTCGAAAGGCCACGACATCCAAGCATAAAAAATTTCCCATATAAGAATGCATACCTCTTTTATTCACTGAAGCCGACACACTCGAAGTAGACGTGCTGCACAACGACCCCTTGGTACTCAACATCCTGATCGGAGACTGCGAGATCTCCCACGTACTGGTCAATACAGGAAGCTCGGTCAACGTGATTTTCAAGGAAGAACTCGAAAAGGAAGAATTCAAAAACTTACTGGTCAAGCTAAAGATGCAACCATTTACCGGATTTGACGGCGATCAGACCATTACGATAAGCACGGTTAAGATTCCAATGTACGTTGAGTGAATGGCAACTATGACAAAGTTCGTCATCCTCGACAGGCATCTATCTAAAAGGCCATTTTAGGAACGCCTTGGTTACATGCCATTTTAAAATTCCCAACTCCAAACGGAGTCCACACACTCTGAGGGGATCATACCACTACAAGGCTATGTTTCATCAGCGGAAAAAAAATCCATCACCCCTCCGAGCCAAAAGGAAAATGAAGATCGTACCAGATCCTTCCATTACGCGAAAAACTCCTGAGGGAAATGGAAGCACCGAAAAAATAAATGTACCTTGGCAAGACAAGATCTGGACTAGATAAAGCCGAAGCATCACAGCTTAGCTCTCTATACGGGTTTTTGCTTCAAAAAAGACTATTACCCTATGTAATACGAACTACGAACGGCTTGATCCTCGTTTCCGAGGTACTTAGGCAACTCCTCCTAGAGTGCAGCCGTAAATCAATACAAACATATTTTTGTTTGTAAAAAACTCTTGTCTTAAAAAACGTCGCAACCTGGCTAAGTACTTGACTCAAATAATTATGCACATCAATGTGCAAGAACGTTCACCTTTACCATACTACGAGGATTCCAATCTAAATCGTATCGGCACAAGGAAAAAGCCGGGAATCGCCCCGCTCCCTAACTTAGACAGACTACATAAACCGATCTGCCTCACATAGCCTATCCAGAGTTAGGGATATAAAAACTGATTCAGAGTCTCTCTCGATGAATAAAAACCGAGTCTTCTCTCGCGTAATAGAAACTAAACCCTTTTTCAAGGTACACTTACAGACCGCGCTATTGCCGAGTAAATACTCACAAAGACGAGCTCCAAATAAAACTTCATAAGCAAAGGTTAAATTTTTTTTCGTTGGGTCCTTCAATGGATTTCACAATACAAAAACTGACAACCGACTTACTGAGCCTTCGCTCGCAAATCAAATACGAGTTCTAACTCAAGGATAAAACAAGTACTCACTCGAAAAACAAGTCTAAGCCTATTTCAACAAATAATGAGACGAGCTCACCTACACTCACAAGAACTCTCAAATTTTTCACTCAGATTATACACAAAACAATCGTTCACTAGCGAAGTTTGTCCTCGCTAAAAACATTATTTTCCGAATTACTGCAAACAGTTCAAAAGCTTGTCGATTTTAAGAACAGATTTAAGTCTATGGCATAGTACTTCCAGCCTTCATACGATCAAAACATAGCTAAGAAACATTGCAAAAGATATCGCTAAAATAAAGCTAAAAGTATTCCGATTTTAAAGGGGGACACCGTCACCTCAAACAAGTTCTACAAAAAGAGGATTTCCTACTACCCCCAACGGAAAAGTGTTACAAACAAAAGACAAAATAAGGCCTAGGCCGTTAGAGGAAGATCTTAAGCCGGATTCGTCAAGAGAGCCGCCGAGGTCGAGGAGGGCATCACCATGGGAAATGAAGAAGAAGTTCCTCTCACCGCAAGCTGAGCATCGTCAGAGATCTTCAACATCTCAACCACATCCTTCGACATCGAATCAACGTTAGTGTCGAACTCGTCAAACGCGACGACACCACCAGTTGGCAGAACGAAGGACTGAGGTTGAAAAGAAAGAGGGGAAGGAGGATTGACATAATGCAATCTGCCTGGAACCGGTGAGAATTGATCCGATGGATCGCCTCATCCCACTCCTTCGTCTTCTCCTTGAGCTCAGCGAAGGCGCTATCAGAAACGGGTACCCCCTTCTCATCCTGAAGCACCTTAAGGTAATCTAAGGTCCCGGAACACTGGGTTAGGTGCATATACGCATCTCTCTCGGCCTCCTTCGTGGCGAAATTGTCCTTCAGCTCTCACATGCGATATTCATACTTGTCCGTCAAGATACGACGAGCGTTAAGTGTCTCGCGGAATGTCGGTGACGAAGTATTATGTGCATCCCTCAAGTTCTCGAATGTTTCCAATTCCTTCATTTTTTAACGGGCTCTTCCTTGATATCGACACCTTGGTTCAAAAATTGTCGATTCATATCAAAAACATATGAATTCATCAAGGAGGTCGCCTGTATAAAGACGACTGTCAGAAAAAGTGCATGGATACCAAATTAAAAGGAGAAGAAAGAACACCCACATTGACGAGGTACTGAGAGATATTGCGATATACGTCTGGATTGTAAAGATGTTTCACTGGACAGGATGGGGTGACATCGAACATCAGCTCCCCGCAGTAAAATTCGACCCCTCGAAGCGCGAAGGATCTGTTTCTCCAGTTCTGCGAAGAATTTCTGACCTTCGGACCCTTAAACGCCTGAGCTCTCACAATGACTTGCGTCCTCCGGAGATCGCCTCTTTTCCCCCAGTATGCGAGGACGATGTCCTAGAAGGCCCAATAGTCGAAACCTTTTGAGCAACAGAAGGGGGGGGGGGGGGGAGTCGCCTTATCCGTTGAAGGGGTTTTCTCGACTAGAACCGAAGATTTTGTAGTTTTCGAATCAACTGGTAAGAAGGATCCTCCGGCTTGTCTTCAACGGACGCAATCCCACTTCTCTTCTTCGAAACATCAGCACCATTGGCCACCCTCTTCGATCGAAGCTCAGATGAGCGCTTTTTGGCCTCATCAGCCTTTTTCTTATCGACATCATTGGAGGCTCGGTCTTCTCCCCTCTTAGACCGGGATTTAAGGGAAGCAGCATGTTTGGTAGCTGCAGATCGGTTAGAACCGTCTGCCTTGCTACAATAAGAAGGCTTCGAAATCTTCTTCGGACCGATCACCATGCTATGAATGACTTTCCTTGTTTTCCCGATCTGATTCTTCGGCTGGGATGATGCAAAAAGGAATTCGTAATGATAAGAACAAAAGTAAAAAGGTATGTCAAACTCACTGGTTTTGCTCCTTGTAGCGTCTTCGGGCTTAGGCCAAGTCTGATGACCAAGCTCAGAAAAATTATTGCCGACGTTGTCTAAGTATTCCTGATTAAGTCACTTCGGATTGAGATTAACTGAAAGAAAAGAAGAACAACAATTAGGTTCAAGGACAAGAAAAAACTATTAATGGTTAACCGACTGATCAACTATCACCAGAAAGATTCCACGCACTGACAACCGGGGCTGTTGGGTCAGGAATGAGAATTTGTCAATTTTGAGAAATAATTCCTTCCTCTACCAACCGTGAGTTTTTCTGGGTTTAACACCAGCTCGCAGCTCATACGTTGGCCGCAACTTAACTTGAATCCACGCCGGTTTCGTCTTGACGAAGTTCAGTTGGCCAAAGCACTCAAACAAATCAACCGGCAGCGGAATGCCAAGAGATGTGCTTGAAGGATTGTTTAGTTGATCCTGATTCAATTTCTCATTGATTGATTCCTACTAAACAGATTGGATCTAGGTTCTCTTGCTGAATCATAAAAGATCTCACCTAATACCTTGTTATGCAGCGGAAGGCGCAGAAGCTTAGGGGAAAAAGGTGGCTAGGTTAAGTTTTAATCATAAAACTTATGCCTAGTTCCTTTTGGGCTTTTGGGCCCAATTCCCAGTCTGATTAAATCCCTTGAATTTAATCAGGCCCTTCTATCTCTCTAAGCACAGTAAATGCCTAGCACTTTTACTGTACTTCTGCAGAACCGTTCCTTCATAGTTTCCTGTTAGCTTAGGCGTGTGACCCATATGGGATCATATAATAAAGGCAATAAGTCCAAGACTTATAGATCATGAGCGGACTCTAGCAAGCCATCATGACCCCCAGTATTATATGACTTATGTCTGATCATTGACATACTCTAACTTTCTAGAGACAGTACAGAGATTACTGGACATAATTCCAACAATCTCCCACTTGTACTGGAATCTCTGTATTCATATTCCTTTTGTCTCAATATCTCGATTAGTCATAAGGCAAGATGAGTGTCATCCTTATAAAGCCTAATCTTGTTCATCGGACTCTGATTTGATACTGACAATCCAAACGACTCGGGAGAGTCCGTTTGAGCATGGCCATGCATTTTCCAGTATTCAAATCTCCGATTGGCCTAGAGATATTCACTCCATTTATATTGGAGGGACAAATCCCGTCTTGTTCCATCACTGTAAACTACTCATTTCATAATACACCCAAACAGGGTCCTTATAACTATCGCTTAACGACAGCATTAGACAATGATCAAAGCGCATCAGTTCATGTGCAGTCACATGCATGCGAACTCAGGTCTAAGGACTATACTCTATAGTCGTAGTAAGAATCTCTTATGACACAGATATAAATATCCTGAAGAGTTCTTATAAGCGGGTCATGTCCGGTCGTATGTACCCTAACATACACCTATGTACTGACTTTGATGCCGTGCATCTATGACATCCTGAGACTTTGTCATAAGTCACATACCAATCTAGTCTCACGCGGTTGTTGGTGTTCCAATTTCAACAACCTTCGACTAGGGACTGGATGATATAAGCCATCTATCAAATATAGGGTCTCATGATCAAGCTAAATGACTTTGATGACTCAAGATCAAGTCACTTACTTCGATGACCTATAAAATGGTTTATATCACTTTGGAACGATTATTTCATCACAGTTAAAATAATCATAAAAATAATTTTATTAAACATCTTAAAATGTTTTACAAGAACATATCAATAACTAAATAAAGCCCTTTACTAACTCCCACTGAAATTAAGACTACATCTTAATTTCACTTATCCTACAGCAACAGTCCGCGACTCGTGCTTAGGCCTAAGGAGTGGCTTCGTTAATAGATTAGCAACGTTCTCATTCGTTGAAACTTGCTGATCTACTTAACATCTCTGTCATTTATCTCACGGAATAGGTTATACCTACCCTCAAGGTGTTTGGACCTCTGATGTGCAGCTAGTCTCATCTATGCTGGGAATCACATCAAGTTCAGTGACGAACTCTTCTTTCCAAACAACCTCTTTCGCCGCTTCCCAAGCTGCGAAATGTTCAGCTTAAGTCATGGAGTCAGCAACAGTGCCTTGCACCGCCAGATAGACACAAGATATAACCGGACTGTGACCGGAAATCATCTCTGTCCGTTGGAAACTTGCCTTTCAGACTCCACCGACTCGTAGCACCTCACTTTCTCCGTAAATCAAGAACGTATCCTAAGTATTTTTCCAAATACTTGAGAATATTCATTACGTCTATCCAGTGATTCTTTGCTGGATTTGACTGGTCTTTACTTGTCTTGCTTAACATTAAAGCAACATCAAAAACAAGTACGTGTCATGGCATACATGATAGATCCAATTGCCGACGCATATGGAATCTCATCCATGCATTCAAGCTCAGCAGTTATCGTGGGACACTGTTTCTTGCTTAACGTAATGCCATGTGACATTGGCATAAAACCCTTCTTGGATTGCTGAAAACGTGTAGGACTTTGTCAATTTAAGAATCCTGACATTGTCCTACCAGCTCTTTTGGATCTCTATCTTTAGATCCAAAGTCCAAGAATATACGTGGCTTTACCCATGTCAATCATTAAAAAACAACTCCCAAGCCTGTCCTTTACCGACTGCAGCTTTGGAACGTTATTTCCGAGAATCAGTATGTCATCGACATACACTATGAGAAATGCAATATCGCTCCCACTTATCTATTACAAACGCACAGTTCCACTTCGTTCCTGTTCAAGTCAAAACCTTGACTACTTCAACAGAACGAAGATTCCAACTCCGATATGTTTGCTTCTGTGAATTTTGCAGGTTCGTCACTTTCAATGATCATCAGATCATGGCAATTAATCACGAGAAATCACTCTCGGATTAGTGACGGATTCAAATCTGCGAACTTCAGGCTCTACAGGTGTAGATTCTACAGAAATCTGTAAATCCATCCGCTGCTCTCCCTCAACAGGTTGAGCAGCCTCCTGTATTTCTCGAATTTCTTCGAGTTATACTTTTACTCCCACTGTTCTTCTTGGAAAGCAACTTTCCCTTTAGAAAACAGAATTCCGAACAACCTAACTTCGTTTTCGGAATGGACGTAAAAAGTAACAAGCCTTGGTTTCCCTAGGACAACCAGCGAAGTAGCACAACTACAAATACTCAGTAAAGACGAATTTGGATCATTTCCAGTCCACATTTAAGTGGTGTCTTTCAACTGATATTGGTAGAACTATTTCAGCGTAAACTTAGATATTTCTAGAGCGTTATTCTTAAAGAATATCATGGAAGATTCGTGTGACTCATCTTTAATCATTTCTAATAAGATCTGATTCTTTCTCACAGAAACACCTCCAGGTTTTCAGGAGAAATGAGCTGTGAAACGACTTCACACTCATTTAGATGATCACACCATCAATGACTTAAGTATTCTCACTCGTGATCTAATCCAGAGTCTAAATACTTCTGTCACTCAGATTCTATACCTCATTCTGGAACTCTTTCGACCATTTCAAAGAATTCTGACTCGTGTCTCATCAAATGAACACAGTCATACTCACTGAAGTAATCAGTAAATATAATGAAGTACAGGAAATTTTCTCTGGCATTACTGCTCATCGGGCCACATACATGAGTATGTTCAAGGTCCAATAAGCCTTCGGGCCTTTCTCTAGCTCGGCTAAGATGGGCCCTTTGTCTTTTGGTCCAGTAAGCAGAATTCAAGTCTCATAAGATATCCGATCAAATGAGCCCAAAAGTCCATAACTATGGGATTTCTGAATCCGACTTACTCTATGTGACCAAGACATTTACGCCAAGAAAAATCAGGTTTAATTCATCAGATTTAAACCAATTCGGTATTTATGTTACATTTAGGCACTCTTTGGTTTAAGATATAAAACCCATTCCTTGAATAGGGTGCTACAATTAATATTTCATTAAGATCAAAAGAACAAAACTTGTCTTTTATCAAAATGAAAAACATTCAAATTCTTACAAGAAAATGAAAGACAACTCTGCTTAAAGCAGGTACATTGTAGCAATTACTTAATACAAAGCCAAGCCTCAAAGGCATCTACAAGTGAAAACCCTACTGCTGAGGCAGCATCCATAGCTCCTTCCAGACATGCAGTTCCACTTGTCCTTCTTTCAACGTTCTACTGTTGCTTAGGCTCTGCATATTATAACAAATATCAGTGCCACAACTAGTATCCAATACCTATAAGGTAGAACTTGAAGTAACAACATGAATACCTGAGGAAGTAGTCTCATACATCAACTTCAACTCCTCATTATCTTCCATGAATTTAATGCAATCTCTCTTCCAATGCCCAGTCTCTTTACGGTAGCAGCACTTACCAACGTAAGAGGTATCTGACTCGGGCTCAGAAGACACACGCTTGCCATGATTTAAAATCTGGACAACTTTGTCTTCACCCTTGTCAGCATTAGGTTTAATAAACCTACCCTTCTCCTTCATGAGATTATACAGGGTACTCTTCACGTTTGGCTCAACTGTCTTGAGCATATCATGCAGTTCAGTCAGCGTCTTCGTTAAGCCTTTCTTGATATAGTTCCTTCTGAACTTATCATAGCTTGACGGCAGTGACTGCAGAATGATCTCAGTTGCCAATTCTTGGCTAACTGGATAATCCAGTTTCCTCAGGTTATCAATGTAACCCATCATTTTACTGACATGAGGACTTACTGGATGATCATTTGGTAGCTTGCAGCTAGTGAGAGACTTAACCAACTGGTATCTCTCCACTCTTACCTGCTCCTGAAATTTTAATTTCAGGCTGCTGATCATCTCTATTGGCGACTCCATGTTCTCATATTGCTTCAGCAAATCTGAGTCCATGGTAGCCAATATCAGACCACGCACATCTACCGCATCATTATAATGCTTATTCCAAGCATCATATACTGCATGAGAGGCATTGGACCCGATCCTCTCGGGGAGAGCTTTCTCAAGGACATAGTCCTTTCTCTCCTGCCTGAGGACTAGCCTCAGGTTCCGCGACCAAGTCAAGAAATTTGATCCGTTCAGCTTGTCCATCTCAAGGATAGACCGGATCGAGAAAGTGTTTTGATTGTTTGTGCTAGTCATAACTGAAATTTAAGATAAAAGAATTTTAGTTAATATGTTCAATATGATTAATCTCGCATTATATTTAATATGATTAATCTCGCATTATATTCAATAACATCAGTTACCCTCAATAGAATATAATGATTCCAAGATCCACATATAACTAAGATCAAAGTGGGCCACTGGCCGTCACCCAACCTTAGCTTATATCGGTAAGCCCTATCTCGGCTAATTATATCCGTGATATAACTCTTGGTTGTGAATCTGGGCCCGAGGCCCAATCCACTCTGATGTCTCAAGGCCCGGGACTCCCGATGGCCTAGTCAAGAAAACCAGACTATACAGTCATGTAATCACTAATGTCTGGGACTCCCAATGACATCAATGAATCACAAACTGCCTTACCCACGCAAAAGATAGACACCCTCACACTGTAAGGCCGTGTGTACGATTGAATGGGCTTCAACAGCTGACATAATCTGGACAAGACATCCAACGCTTGATATTATTTGAGGTTTATAGGTTTTCTTAAAATTTCATTCCCAAAATAGAAGATTACTATTTTTGGAAACTTTCCATTTTTGGAAACCTACTGATTTTGGAAACTTTCTAAAATTGGAAACTTCCTAAAATCGGAAACTTTCTAACTATAGAAATTTCCTAAATATCCAAAACATGCAAAACTAGAAAATTCTATTCTAAGAAACTTTCTAATTTGAAAATTTTGGAAACTGATTAATTTAAAATAAATTTTAATTATTAAATAAAATTTTAAATTCAATCTGAAGAAAAGACTCAAATAATTGGCCTAATTGTTTTAACTTCTTGGCCCATGGCCCAAGAATTGGTCTATGTCCAAGACATAACCCAATTGTCCAATTAAATGACATAACCGGTCTGGTTCATTAAAATTGGTCTAACCAAAATTAATTACTACGATGACCACAATTGTCAACCGGTTATTTACTAAACCGGATTTTCTCAATTTATTTGGTCCAACCAAATCAAATTAGAAAACCACTGGTTTAGGCACTAAATCCAATTTTACGACTTTGGATTTCTTATCACGGTTTAACCAGACTTAATAAATTTTATTAAATCTGTAATTATTAAACCGTGACGATTAAGATTTTTAATTGTCTTAAACCGAACCATCACAAGCCAAACCGAACCGGCTCGAGCCAAACCGAACCGACCAATTAGGTCACGTGAAACTATCACGTTCGGGATGGCCGCTTGCATCACGCGATCGGGACGGCCGTAAGCCTCACCATCGGGATGAGCTCGGGTTGTGATCGGGACGGGATGGCGGGTCGTGCGCAGGGCAGGCAGGACGCGATCGCAACGATCGATCCATGCGATCCGCTCGGTCGTGCGCTTCATCGCCGATCGGTAATGACCACGCGACACGATCCACGATCGGTCCGTGCGTCATGCCGATCCGGACGTGTGATCCTTCGACGATCACACTCCGACGCATACCAATTCACTATAGATTGGTACATGCGATTTTGATAGGGTTTGTTTAGGTTTTAATTCTTTTGTTTCTTAAGTGTTTTCTTATCATAGATAGATTCAAACACTTCTAAACAACCTAAACATGATTCTAACAAGAAATCCTAACAGAACCAATGGCTCTGATACCACTGAAGGATTGTTTAGTTGATCCTGATTCAATTTCTCATTGATTGATTCCTACTAAACAGATTGGATCTAGGTTCTCTTGCTGAATCATAAAAGATCTCACCTAATACCTTGTTATGCAGCGGAATTGGGAGGTACGAGTCAGAGATCAGCAGAACCGCCAAGAGACAGCTCCTCCAAAGGTTCACACACGCACACTTCAGGAAATTGGCTGCTAGACCACTGGGAGGGAGGCGCAGAAAGAGAGAGAGAGAGGCGCAGAAGCTTAGGGGAAAAAGGTGGCTAGGTTAAGTTTTAATCATAAAACTTATGCCTAGTTCCTTTTGGGCTTTTGGGCCCAATTCCCAGTCTGATTAAATCCCTTGAATTTAATCAGGCCCTTCTATCTCTCTAAGCACAGTAAATGCCTAGCACTTTTACTGTACTTCTGCAGAACCGTTCCTTCATAGTTTCCTGTTAGCTTAGGCGTGTGACCCATATGGGATCATATAATAAAGGCAATAAGTCCAAGACTTATAGATCATGAGCGGACTCTAGCAAGCCATCATGACCCCCAGTATTATATGACTTATGTCTGATCATTGACATACTCTTACTTTCTAGAGACAGTACAGAGATTACTGGACATAATTCCAACAGTGCTAAGCTCCATAAGGCTGGTTATGTTTATTATCCTGGCAAGGTTGAGCTGAGTGAAAGCATTTCAAACCTCTCATAGAAATCAACTAACACCTTTTGCAGCGGAAACCGAAGGTTGGCAGAATGAAAGAACGATTCGTAAAGACATGCAAAATTCGGAGGAGCATCCCAAGGTTGCTGTGAATGAGAAGTAGGGAGGAATTCCACATCCTCACACCCAGAAAGAGTCCTCAGTAAAGCCAAGGAATATTTGTTAGAGACGGGTCGGCAAAACTGACGGATTATGGTGTTTTTTCAAGGTTTAATTCCCAAATTACAACCTAACACATAATCTTAACAGATCTAGGTTCTTGCAAAACGAATCATAAAACCAACCAAACCTGGATCATTACCTTTCAGATTGCAGCGGATAATTGATGGTAATGATGAGATCAGTTAGAACAGATGAACAACCTGCTCCTCCTTTGGTATCCACACTCTTACAAGCTGGGATGGCTGCTAGACCAAAGAGATGGATCAGATCAGAGAGAGAGTTAGAGAGAGAGACAAAAACTCGCGGCCACCAAAAAGAAATCGCCAAAGTGATGTGTATCTCTTAGGGTTTTCGATTTTGTCTCTCTAATATGGGCCTCTCATCCCTCACATGGGCCCAAGGAATTATCCTAATGGCCCATTGGGATTTTGGGCCCAAGACACAAATACAGGCTAAAGCCTGTATCTTGTCTGGTCCAATTCTCTGATCTAATACAGTAAATGCCATTGCATCTTACCGTATTAATTCCATTTAACTTTCCCGTTAGCTATGGTGTGTGACCCTTCGGGATCATACAATACTGGTAATAAGTCCTAAACTTATAGATCATGAGCGGGCTCTAGCAAGTCATCATGATCACCCAGTATTTATGACTTATGTCTGATCTCGACATTTATCATACTTTCTAGAGATAGTACAGTAGATTTCAGGACATTCCCAACAATCTCCCACTTGTACTGGAATCCTACATTCCCTAGTCCTTTTGTCTCAATATATCGATCTGGCATAAGGCAAGATGCGTGTCATCCTTATATAGCCAGACCATGTTCATCGGACCAGATTTGATACTGACAATGCAAACGACTTGGGCAAGTCCGTTTGGGAATGGCCATTCTCTTACCAGCTATCAAATCTCCGATTGGCCTAGAGATATTACCTCCGTTAAACGGCAGGGACAAATCCCATCTTGTTCCATCACTATGAACTACACAATTCATAATACACCCAACCAAGGTCCGTATAGCTCCCAGTTACGAAACAGCGTTAGACAATGATCAAAGCGCATTACTCCATGTGCAGCCATATGCATGCGAACTCAGGTCTAAGGACTATACTCTATAGTTGTATATGAGAACCTCTTATGACACAGATATTAATATCTTGCAGAGTTCTCATCAGCGGGCCATGTCCGGTCATATGCTCCCCTACATATACCTATGTGTCGACTTTGATGCCGCGCATCTATGACCCCTCGAAACTTGGTCATAAGTCTCAACACAATCTAGTCTCAAGTGGTTGTTGGTGTTCCAATTCAACAACCTTCGACTATGGACACTATGATTTATGTCATTTAGTTAAATATGGGGTTTCAGGATCAAGTCTACTCATGTACTTCGATGGCCCATATATAATGACATGAATCATTTTGGAATGATTATTTATATCACAGTTAAAATAATCCAGAAATCATAGATTTCATAAACATAAAATATTATGTTTACATGAACCTTTCAAAACAACTAGAAAAGCCCTTTACAAACTCCCACTGAAATTAAGACTACATCTTAATTTCACTCATCCTACAGCTACAGTCCGCGACTCGTGCTTAGGCCTAAGGAGTGGCTTTGTTAATAGATTAGCAACGTTCTCATTCGATGAAACTTGCTTATCTAGTTAACACCTCTGTCATTTATCTCACGGAATAGGTTATACCTACCCTCAAGGTGTTTGGACCTCTGATGTGCAGCTAGTCTCATCTACGCTGGGAATCACATCAAGTTCAGTGATGAACTCTTCTTTCCAAACAACCTCTTTCGCCGCTTCTCAAGCTGCGAAATGTTCAGCTTAAGTCATGGAGTCAGCAACAGTGCCTTGCACCGCCAGACAGACACAAGATATAGCCGGACTGTGACCGGGAATTATCTTTGTCTATTGGAAACTTGCCTTTCAGACTCTATCGACTTGTAGCACCTCACTTTCTCCGTAAATCAAGAATTTATCCTTAGTATTCCTCAAATACTTTAGGATATTCTTTATGGCAATCCAGTGATTCTTTGCTGGATTTGACTGGTCTTTACTTGTCTTGCTTAACATTAAAGCAACATCAAAACAAGTACGTGTCATGGCATACATGATAGATCCAATTGCCGACGCATATGGAATCTCATCCATGCATTCAAGCTCAGCAGATATCGTAGGATACTGTTTCTTGCTTAACATATTGCCATGTGACATTGGCATAAAACCCTTCTTGGAATGCTGAAAACGTTTAGGACTTTGTCAATTTAAGAATCCTGACTTTGTCCTACCAGCTCTTTTGGATCTCTATCTTTAGATCCAAAATCCAAGAACTACGTGGCTTTACCCATGTCAATCATAAAACCAACTCCCAAGCCAGTCTTTTACCGACTGCAGCATTGGGACGTTATTTCCGAGAATCAGTATGTCATCGACATACATTATGAGAAATGCAACATCGCTCCCACTTATCTATTAGTATACGCACAGTTCCACTTCGTTCCTGTTCAAGTCAAAACTTTGACTACTTCAACAGAACGACGATTCCAACTCCGATGTGTTTGCTTCCATCCATGAATGGATCAATGAAGCTAACTTACACATAGTGTAATTTTTCGGAGTCCTGGCTTACTTTCGCTTCTTTGAATTTCGCAGGTTGGTCGTGTTGGATTATCGTGTGTTCATGGTTCAATTAACAGATTGCAACCTAACACATAATCTTAAACAGATCTAGGTTCTTGTAACTGAATCATAAAACAAACCTGGACATTACCTTTTGCAGCGGAATGATTGTAATGTCGAGATCAGATTAGAGCTGATTGGAATCGGCTCCTCCTCGTGTATCCACACTCTTACAAGCAAGGGACGGCTGCTAGACCAAAGTTGGAGGAAACAGAGAGAAACAGGACGGCCAGCTTTCAGATTCGCAGACACCTATCGAAATAATAAGACTCCTTTCTTATTTATCTCGACTCGTCAAAAACCTAAACTGATGTTTCGGTTTCGCTATTGTGTCGACCGACACATATACCTGTGTCGATCGACACAAGTCCTGTATCTCGATATGGGCCCAAGTAATAAACTAATGGCCCAAGTCTCTCTGTAC
The DNA here is from genome assembly GCA_030180135.1 of Orychophragmus violaceus. NCBI lineage: Eukaryota > Viridiplantae > Streptophyta > Magnoliopsida > Brassicales > Brassicaceae > Orychophragmus > Orychophragmus violaceus. The sequence goes on from CM058233.1 coordinate 32,115,541, forward strand.
AAATACAGTAAATGCCTTGCATCTTACCGTATTAATTCCATTTTAAATTTCCCGTTAGCTATGGTGTGTGACCCTTAGGGATCATACAATACTGGTAATAAGTCTTAAACTTATAGATCAAGAGCGGACTCTAGCAAGCCATCATGATCACCCAGTACTTATGACTTATGTCTGATCTCGACACTTATCATACTCTCTAGAGATAGTACGGTAGATTTCAGGACATTCCCAACAATCTCCCACTTGTACTGGAATTCTACAAAGGACATTCCCAACAATCTTCCGATTGTACTGGAATCCTACATTCCCTAATCCTTTTGTCTCAATATCTCGATCTGGCATAAGGCAAGATGCGTGTCATCCTTATATAGCCAGACCATGTTCATCGGACCAGATTTGATACTGACAATGCAAACGACTTGGGCAAGTCCGTTTGGGAGTGGCCACTCTCTTACCAGCTATCAAGTCTCCGATTGGCCTAGAGATATTACCTCCGTTAAACGGCAGGGACAAATCCCGTCTTGTTCCATCACTATGAACTACACAATTCATAATACACCCAACCAAGGTCCGTATAGCTCCCAGTTACGAAACAGCGTTAGACAATGATCAAAGCGCATTACTCCATGTGCAGCCACATGCATGCGAACTCAGGTCTAAGGACTATACTCTATAGTCGTATATGAGAACTTCTTATGACACAGATATTAATATCTTGCAGAGTTCTCATTAGCGGGCCATGTCCGGTCATATGCTCCCCTACATATACCTATGTGTCGACTTTGATGCCGCGCATCTATGACCCCTCGAAACTTGGTCATAAGTCTCAACACAATCTAGTCTCAACAGGTTGTCGGTGTTCCAATTTCAACAACCTTCGACTATGGACACTATGATTTATGTCACTTCGTTAAATATGGGGTTTCAGGATCAAGTCAACTCATGTACTTCGATGACCCATATATAATGACATGAATCATTTTGGAACGATTATTTATATCACAGTTAAAATAATCCAGAAATCATTAGATTTCATAAACATAAAATGCTATGTTTTCATGAACCATTCAAAATAACTAAGTAAAGCCCTTTACAAACTCCCACTGAAATTAAGACTACATCTTAATTTCACTCATCCTACAGCTACAGTCCGTGACTCGTGCTTAGGCATAAGGAGTGGCTTTGTTAATAGATTAACAACATTCTCATTCGATGAAACTTGCTTATCTACTTAACACCTCTGTCATTTATCTCGCGGAATAGGTTATACCTATCCTCAAGGTGTTTGGACCTTTGATGTGCAGCTAGTCTTAACTAGGCTGGGAATCAAATCTAGTTCAGTGATGAACTCTACTTTCCAAACAACCTCTTTCGCCGCTTCTCAAGCTGCGAAATGTTCAGCTTAAGTCATGGAGTCAGCTACAGTGCCTTGCACCGCCAGATAGACACAAGATATAGCCGGACTGTGACCAGGAAGTATCTTTGTCTATTGGAAACTTGCCTTTCAGACTCTATCGACTTGTAGCACCTCACTTTCTCCGTAAATCAAGAACTTATCCTAAGTATTCCTCAAATACTTCAGAATATTCTTTACGGCAATCCAGTGATTCTTTCCTGGATTTGACTGGTCTTTACTTGTCTTGCTTAGCATTAAAGCAACATCAAAACAAGTATGTGTCATGGCATACATGATAGATCCAATTGCCGTCGCATATGGAATCCTATCCATGCATTCAAGCTCAACAGATGTCGCAGGACACTGTATCTTGCTTAATGAATTGCCATGTGACAATTGGCATAAAGCCCTTCTTGGATTGCTGATTACGTGTAGGACTTTGTCAATTTAAGAATCCTGACTTTGTCCTACCAGCTCTTTTGGATCTCTATCTTTAGATCCAAAATCCAAGAACTACGTGGCTTTACCCATGTCAACTATAAAACCAACTCCCAAACCAGTCCTTTACCGACTGCAGCATTGGGACGTTATATTCGAGAATCAGTATGTCATCGACATACACTATGAGAAATGCAATATTGCTCCCACTTATCTTTTAGTAAACGCATAGTTCCACTTCGTTCCTGTTCAAGTCAAAACCTTGACTACTTCAACAGAACGAAGATTCCAACTCCGATATGTTTGCTTCCATCCATGAATGGATCAATGAAGGTAACTTACACATAGTGTAATTTTCGGAGTCCGGGCTCACATTCGATTCTTTGAATTTCGCAGATTTGTCGCTTTCAATGATCATCAGATCATGCGAACTTTCAATGATCATCAGATTCAACTAATGATGAGAAATCACTCTCGGATTAGTAACTGATTCATTCAGATCTGCGAATTTCAGGCTTTACAGGTGCAGGCTTTACAGGTGCAGATTCTACAGAAATCTGTAAATCCATCCGTTGCTCTCCCTCAACAGGTTGAGCAGCCTCCTGTATTTCTCGAATTTCTTCGAGTTATACTTTTACTCCCACTGTTTTTCTTGGAAAGTTACTTCCCTTCTTAGAAAACAGAATGGACGTAAAAGTAACAAGCCTTGGTTTCCCTAGGACAACCGGCGAAGTAGCACAATTACAAATACTCAGTAAAGACGAATTTGGATCGATTCCAATCCACATTTACGTGGTGTCTTTCAACTGATATTGGTGGAACTATTTCAGCGTAAACTTAGATATTTCTAGAGCGTTATTCTTAGAGAATATCATGGAAGATTCGTGTGACTCATCTTTAATCATTTCTAATAAGATCTGATTCATTCTCACAGAAACACCTCTAGGTTTTCAGGAGAAATGAACTGTGAAACGACTTCACATTCATTCAGATGATCACACAATCAATGACTTAAGTATTCTCACTCGTGATCTAATCCAGAGTCTTAATACTTATGTCACTCAGATCTATACTTCATTCTGGAACTCTTTCGACCATGTCAAAGAATTCCGACTTGTGTCTCATCAAATGAACACAGTCACACTCACTGAAGTAATCAGTAGAGATAATGAGGTATAGATAATTTTCTCTGGCATTACTGCTCATCGGACCACATACAAGAGTATGTTCAATCTCCAATAAGCCCTTGGGCCTTTCTCTAGCTCGGCTAAGATGGGCCCTTTGTCTTTTGGTCCAGTAAGCAGAATTCAAGTCTCATAAGATATCCATTCAAATGAGCCCAAAAGTCCATAACTATGGGGTTTCTGAATCCGACTTACTCTTTGACCAAAACATTTATGCCAAGAAAAATCAGGTTTAATTCATCAGATTTAAACCAATTCAGTATTTATGTTATATTTAGGCACTCTTTGGTTTAAGACATAAAACCCATTCCTTGAATAGGGTGCTACAATTAACATTTCATTAAGATCAAAAGAACAAAACTTGTCTTTATCAAAATGAAAACATTCAAATTCTTCAAAAGAAAATGAAAAAACAACTCTGCTTAAAGCAGGTACATTGTAGCAATTACTTAATAAAACCAAGCCTAAAGGCATCTACAAGTGAAAACCCTACGGCTGAGGCAGCATCCCAAGCTCCTTCCAGACACGCAGTTCCACTTGCCCTTCCTTCAACGTTCTACTGTTGCTCAGGCTCTGCATATTATAACAAATATCAGTGCCACAACCAGTATCCAATACCTATAAGGTATAACTTGAAGTAATAACATGAATACCTGAGGAAGTAGTTTCATACATCAACTTCAACTCCTCATAATCTTCCATGAATTTAATGCAATCTCTTTTCCAATGTCCAGTCTCTTTACAGTAGCAGCACTTACCAACGTAAGAGGTATCTGACTCGGGCTCAGAAGACACACGCTTGTCATGATTCAAAATCTGGACAACTTTGTCTTCACCCTTGTCAGCATTAGGTTTAGTAAACCTACCCTTCTCGTTCATGAGATTGTACAGGGTACTCTTCACGTTTGGCTCAACTGTCTTGAGCATGTCATGCAGTTCAGTCAACGTCTTCGTTAAGCCTTTCTTGATATAGTCCCTTACGAACTTATCATAGCTTGACGGCAGTGACTGCAGAATGATATCAGTTGCCAATTCTTGGCTAACTGGATAATCCAGTTTCCTCAGGTTATCAATGTAACCCATCATTTTACTGACATGAGGACTTACTGGATGATCCATCGGTAGCTTGCAGCTAGTGAGAGATTTAACCAACTGGTATCTCTCCACTCTTACCTGCTCCTGAAATTTCAATTTCAGGCTGCTGATCATCTCTATTGGCGACTCCATGTTCTCATATTGCTTCCGCAAATCTGAGTCCATGGTAGCCAATATCAGACCACGCACATCTACCGCATCATTATAATGCTTATTCCAAGCATTATATACTGCATGACTGGCTTTGGATCCGATCCTCTCGGGGAGAGCTTTCTCAAGGACATAGTCCTTTCTCTCATGCCTGAGGACTAGCCTCAGGTTCCGCGACCAAGTCAAGAAATTTGATCCGTTCAGTTTGTCCATCTCAAGGACATACCGGATCGAGAAAGTGTTTTGATTGTTTGTGCTTGTCATAGCTGAAATTTAGAGATAAATAGAGTTTTAGTTATTAAGTTCATAAAAGAGTAATCTTAACAACTTATAAGAAAACTCGCATTGCATTCAAAATTTCTTTGTTTAACCTCATATGAATACAATGATTCCGAGACCCATGTTCAGCTAATTCCAAAGTGGGCCACTGGCCGTCACCCAGAATTAGCTTTACTTGGTAAGCATACACACAGCTAGTTATAACCAATAACTCTCGGTTGTGAATTGGACCCGAGGCCCAAATTCACCAGATGTCTCAAGGCCCGGGACTCCCGATGGCCCAGTCAAGGAAACCAATCTCTTTCAGCCAAATAATCACTAAAATCTGGGACTCCCAATGAAATTAGTGACTATATACTACTTTACTTACGCGAAAACAGACACCTCACACTGTAAGCCATATCTGTAATCAAGTAAGCGTTAAGTAGCTGACAAGATTGGGCAAGACATCCAAGCTTGATATTGTTTTGAGGATTTTCAAGTTTTATTTCCAAAAATAGAATATTACTATTTTGGGAAACTTTCTTAATTTAGAAACTTTCTAAATTTAGTAACTTACTAAAAATAGAAATTTCTAATTTAATATTTTTTAAATATTTTAGGTTGGGTCACAAATTATAGGCCCAATTCTTGGCCCAAGACCACAGAATTCCAATTGGCCCAATAATTTGACATAACCGATCCGGTTTATTAATTCTGGTCCAAGACCAAATTAACTATCAAAACCATCGGTTATTTACTAAACCAGACCAGCTCTAAATTATTTGGTCCAACCAAATCAAACTTAGACCAGCCTTCGGTTTAGGTTAAATTCAATTTTATGAATTTCAATCCGGTTTAACCAGAAATAAAATTATTTCCAGTAAACCGCGATTTGGGTTAACCGCTTGAACCATCAATTAAATTGGATCGGTTTAGTTAAGTCCAAAACCGGGAAGAAACACCTTGTGTTTTAGCCAATTTTGACCTAACTTGCGGTTCTGGCTAAAGTAGACAATGAACCACAATCGGATTGATCGGTTCATTGTCTCGGTTTAGGGAAAGATGAACCACGAAGCTCGGCTGAACCGATTGGCTACTCGCGGATCATCTGCATCGCCTTCGTATCGATCGATATGAGTCTTTCATGTCGATCGATACTAGCGATTATCAGCTCGGGTCAATCGGGTCATCAGGACCGCGAGATGTCAATCGGATCGATCAATATCGACCGATACCTCGCTCCCTCGTCGATCGACATGGGCATCGCCTTCGTATCGATCGATATGAGTCTTTCATGTCGATCGATACTAGCGTGTATCAGCTCGGGTCAATCGGGTCTTCGGGTCAGCGACACAATCGATCCGATATGCATATCGACCGATATCGCCCCCCTCGTCGATCGACACAAGTGTCCAAATCGCACACCGATGGCTTTTCAATCGGATTAATGCGATTTCTTTTAGGTTTTTTGAGATTCTTAATCAAATTTCAACATTCAAATTCGATTCTAATCAGTAAAACAACCTAAGAATGATCCAAATTTACAAGAAACCTGAAACCAGGCTCTGATACCACTGTTGGATTATCGTGTGTTCATGGTTCAATTAACAGATTGCAACCTAACACATAATCTTAAACAGATCTAGGTTCTTGTAACTGAATCATAAAACAAACCTGGACATTACCTTTTGCAGCGGAATGATTGTAATGTCGAGATCAGATTAGAGCTGATTGGAATCGGCTCCTCCTCGTGTATCCACACTCTTACAAGCACGGGACGGCTGCTAGACCAAAGTTGGAGGAAACAGAGAGAAACAGGACCGCCAGCTTTCAGATTCGCAGACACCTATCGAAATAATAAGACTCCTTTCTTATTTATCTCGACTCGTCAAAAACCTAAACTGATGTTTCGGTTTCGCTATTGTGTCGACCGACACATATACCTGTGTCGATCGACACAAGTCCTGTATCTCGATATGGGCCCAAGTAATAAACTAATGGCCCAAGTCTCTCTGTACAAATACAGTAAATGCCTTGCATCTTACCGTATTAATTCCATTTTAACTTTCCCGTTAGCTATGGTGTGTGACCCTTAGGGATCATACAATACTGGTAATAAGTCTTAAACTTATAGATCAAGAGCGGACTCTAGCAAGCCATCATGATCACCCAGTACTTATGACTTATGTCTGATCTCGACACTTATCATACTCTCTAGAGATAGTACGGTAGATTTCAGGACATTCCCAACAGGTCGCTTTCAATGATCATCAGATCATGCGAACTTTCAATGATCATCAGGTTCAACTAATGACGAGAAATCACTCTCGGATTAGTGACTGATTCATTCATATCTGCGAACTTCAGGCTCCACAGGTGTAGATTCTACAGAAATCTGTAAATCCATCCGTTGCTCTCCCTCAACAGGTTGAGCAGCCTCCTGTATTTCTCGAATTTCTTCGAGTTATACTTTTACTCCCACTGTTCTTCTTGGAAAGTAACTTCCCTTCTTAGAAAACAGAATGGACGTAAAAGTAACAAGCCTTGGTTTCCTTAGGACAACCAGTGAAGTAGCACAACTACAAATACTCAGTAAAGACGAATTTGGATCGATTCCAATCCACATTTACGTGGTGTCTTTCAACTGATATTGGTGGAACTATTTCAGCGTAAACTTAGATATTTCTAGAGCGTTATTCTTAAAGAATATCATGGAAGATTCGTGTGACTCATCTTTAATCATTTCTAATAAGATCTGATTCTTTCTCACAGAAATACCTCAAGGTTTTCAGGAGAATTGAGCTGTGAAACGACTTCACACTCATTCAGATGATCACACCATTAATGACTCAAGTATTCTCACTCGTGATCTAATCCAGAGTCTTAATACTTCTGTCACTCAGATTCTATACCTCATTCTGGAACTCTTTCGACCATGTCAAAGAATTCCGACTTGTGTCTCATCAAATGAACACAGTCTTACTCACTGAAGTAATCAGTAGAGACAATGAAGTACAGGAAATTTTCTCTGGCATTATTGCTCATCGGACCACATACATGAGTATGTTCAATCTCCGATAAGCCTTTGGGCCTTTCTCTAGCTCGGCTAAGATGGGCCCTTTGTCTTTTGGTCTAATAAGCAGAATTCAAGTCTCATAAGATATCCATTCAAATGAGCCCAAAAGTCCATAACTATGGGGTTTCTGAATCCGACTTACTCTTTGACCAAAACATTTATGCCAAGAAAAATCAGGTTTAATTCATCAGATTTAAACCAATTCGGTATTTATGTTACATTTAGGCACTCTTTGGTTTAATATATAAAACCCATTCCTTGAATAGGGTGCTACAATTAACATTTCATTAAGATCAAAAGAACAAAACTTGTCTTTATCAAAATGAAAAACATTCAAATTTTTTACAAGAAAATGAAAAACAACTCTGCTTAAAGCAGGTACATTGTAGCAATTATTAATACAAAACCAAGCCTCAAAGGCATCTACAAGTGAAAACCCTACGACTGAGGCAGCATCCCAAGCTCCTTCCAGACACGCAGTTCCACTTGCCCTTCCTTCAACGTTCTACTGTTGCTCAGGCTCTGCATATTATAACAAATATCAGTGCCACAACTAGTATCCAATACCTATAAGGTATAACTTGAAGTAATAACATGAATACCTGAGGAAGTAGTCTCATACATCAACTTTAACTCCTCATAATCTTCCATGAATTTAATGCAATCTCTCTTCCAATGCCCAGTCTCTTTACAGTAGCAGCACTTACTAACGTAAGAGGTATCTGAATCGGGCTCAGAAGACACACGCTTGCCATGATTTAAAATCTGGACAACTTTGTCTTCACCCTTTTCAGTATTAGGTTTAATAAACCTACCCTTCTCCTCCATGAGGTGATACAGGGTACTCTTCACGTTTGGCTCAACTGTCTTGAGCATATCATGCAGTTCAGTCAACGTCTTCGTTAAGCCTTTCTTGATATAGTTCCTTGTGAACTTATCATAGCTTGACGGCAGTGACTGCAGAATGATCTCAGTCGCCAATTCTTGGCTAACTGGATAATCCAGTTTCCTCAGGTTATCAATGTAACCCATCATTTTACTGATATGAGGACTTACTGGATGATCATTCGGTAGCTTGCAGCTAGTGAGAGATTTAACCAACTGGTATCTCTCCACTCTTACCTGCTCCTGAAATCTCAATTTCAGGCTGCTGATCATCTCTATTGGTGACTCCATGTTCTCATATTGCTTCAGCAAATCTGAGTCCATGGTAGCCAATATCAGACCACGCACATCTACCGCATCATCATAATGCTTATTCCAAGCATTACGTACTGCATGAGAGGCCTTGGGACCGATCCTCTCGGGGAGAGCTTTCTCAAGGACATAGTCCTTTCTCTCATGCCTGAGGACTAGCCTCAGGTTCCGCGACCAAGTCAAGAAATTTGATCCGTTCAGTTTGTCCATCTCAAGGACATACCGGATCGAGAAAGTGTTTTGATTGTTTGTGCTTGTCATAGCTGAAATTTAGAGATAAATAGAGTTTTAGTTATTTAGTTCATAAAAGAGTAATCTTAACAACTTATAAGAAAACTCACATTGCATTCAAAATTTCTTTGTTTAACCTCATAAGAATGCAATGATTCCGAGACCCATGTTTAGCTAAATCCAAAGTGGGCCACTGGCCGTCACCCAGAATTAGCTTTACTTGGTAAGCATACACACAGCTAGTTATCACCAATAACTCTCGGTTGTGAATTGGGCCCAAGCCCCAATACACCAGATGTCTCAAGGCCCGGGACTCCCGATGGCCCAGTCAAGGAAACCAATCTCTTACAGCCAAATAATCACTAAAGTCTGGGACTCCCAATGAAATTAGTGACTATATACTACTTTACTTACGCGAAAACAGACACCTCACACTGTAAGCCATATCTGTAATCGAATAAGCGTTAAGTAGCTGACAAGATTGGAAAGACATCCAAGCTTGATATTGTTTTTGAGGATTTTAAGTTTTATTTGCAAAAATAGAAGATTACTATTTTGGGAAACTTACTTATTTTAGAAACTTTCTAAATTTAGTAACATACTAAAAATAGAAATTTCTAATTTAATATTTTATAAATATTTTGGGTTGGGTCACAAATTATAGGCCCAATTCTTGGCCCAAGACCATAGATTTCCAGTTGGCCTAATAATTTGACATAACCGATTCGGTTTATTAATTCTGGTCCAAGACCAAATTAACTATCAAAACCATCGGTTATTTACTAAACCAGACCAGCTCTAAATTATTTGGTCCAACCAAATCAAACTTAGACCAGCCTTCGGTTTAGGTTAAAATTCAATTTTTGAATTTCAATCCGGTTTAACCAGAAATTAAATAATACCATGTATTAAATAATTTCTAGCAAACCGCGATTCGGGTTAACCGCTTGAACCACCAATCAAATTGGATCGGTTCAGTTAAATCCAAAACCGGGAAGAAACACTTAGTGTTTTAGCCAATTTGATTTAACTTGCGGTTTAAGGCTTTAAATACACGATTAACCGCCAATTAAATGGACCGGTTTAATCGGTGTGGTTTTTGGGCAACGAACCGCGAAGCTCGGTTTAACCGATTGACTATTCGCGGGACGTAAAATTTAACGGGCCAAACGATCGGATCCATGATCCAACTCGGCCCATTAACGCAATCGATGGCCCATGGACCATTCGAGACCTTGCGGCTGCTCACGATCGCAAACGATCGATCATCGCAACCGGCCGATCCATCCCGATCCGTCCCTTGCCATCGACCACGGCCTGCCCATCAATGATCACGCGGTTTATCGCGATCGAAGGCATCACACGCATCACAGCATGATCACGCGGCCCATGTAAAATAAACCGATCGGCTTGAAACCAAGCGATCGATTAGAGCATTACACGGCATGATCACTTGCCGATCACGTGATCTCTTCAAGAGCCGATCGATTACAATTATCATTATCGATCATCGCATCACTCACGGCACACGCATAACCGATTAGGGCTTTTAATCGGCTCATAGATCATGCCGAGACCATATGGATCACGTGCCATCATTAACGATCGAAAGGTATCGATCGGCTGCTACACTAATGATCATCAACGAGACCATTAGTTAGGGTTTTAATAATTTTAATCAATTTTAACATTAATTGATTCTTAAATCATTAAACAGCCATTATGATCCAAATTACATGCAACCTAATGACCTAGGCTCTGATACCACTGACGGATTATGGTGTTTTTTCAAGGTTTAATTCCCAAATTACAACCTAACACATAATCTTAACAGATCTAGGTTCTTGCAAAACGAATCATAAAACCAACCAAACCTGGATCATTACCTTTCAGATTGCAGCGGATAATTGATGGTAATGATGAGATCAGTTAGAACAGATGAACAACCTGCTCCTCCTTTGGTATCCACACTCTTACAAGCTGGGATGGCTGCTAGACCAAAGAGATGGATCAGATCAGAGAGAGAGTTAGAGAGAGAGACAAAAACTCGCGGCCACCAAAAAGAAATCGCCAAAGTGATGTGTATCTCTTAGGGTTTTCGATTTTGTCTCTCTAATATGGGCCTCTCATCCCTCACATGGGCCCAAGGAATTATCCTAATGGCCCATTGGGATTTTGGGCCCAAGACACAAATACAGGCTAAAGCCTGTATCTTGTCTGGTCCAATTCTCTGATCTAATACAGTAAATGCCATTGCATCTTACCGTATTAATTCCATTTAACTTTCCCGTTAGCTATGGTGTGTGACCCTTCGGGATCATACAATACTGGTAATAAGTCCTAAACTTATAGATCATGAGCGGGCTCTAGCAAGTCATCATGATCACCCAGTATTTATGACTTATGTCTGATCTCGACATTTATCATACTTTCTAGAGATAGTACAGTAGATTTCAGGACATTCCCAACAAAAACGCCAAAGTCGTTGTCAACAACTTGTTGAGGCGCTATCTCCTTCTCTTATCCTTTAAGCGTGCTTCTCTTGTTAACTCGGCCACGAGATGCCACCCTTAAGGCAAGAGGAATGTGTTTGTCAGAGTGATCGACAACATCGTCATGAAGAGATTCAGCTTGCCGCCGAGATAATTCTTGTGCAAGACCAACAGAGTCCAAGCCGCAATATGAAGAAGAAGAGGGAACACTATCTTCTTCAAATGCGCCAGCACTTATAGAACTAGCGGACTCTTCACTGGATTCGGCGTGGATAGGCATATTGGCATTAAGGTCGGCGAAAAGAAAAAGGTAAAGGGAGGACGAAAAAGATAAAAGAAAGGAGAAGTTAGAAAAGAAGGTACCTGAATTTACTTCTGGTAGCAGATGGTGAAAAATGAGAAGTACAAGCTTTATTTATAGAGGCAAAGAGGTGGGAGTCTTCCGAGGGACGCAACTCTACCTCTTATCGGGCGCGACACTACGACTTTCCGTCACACGTGTCTGAGTACTATTGGCTGTAAAAAGAAGCGTGTTGAGCACACAGGAATGCCGATAGCCACATGGAGGGGAGAACCAACGATTAAGAATAAATCTCAAGTCCCGACGATTTAACTTATTGGGCCAGACCACAATTAAATTCGCCGACATATGCTCCACTCAGTACACCGAACTGGGGGTGGTTACTGTTGGAGGTGAGGTTTAGCACCCCTATTTATCCCGGCCCAACAGCTCAACGACCAAACAAAGATCAAGCCCATTATAAGAGAACTTTGCCTAACACGGTGAAGCTCGGCGATGATGCCTCGGTCGACCTACATCAAGTAAAGGAAATGTGTTAATAGGCAAATTAACATATATACAAAATGGAAGAAAATAAACATGAATCTTCTAAATAGAAAGAAAATCTATGTTGTTCAGATTTTACATATCAGAGAGAATATAGGGAATAAACTCTAATTCTCTTGATATCAATATCCTTCCTCTGCGCAGAAAAAAAACTAAATTCATTCAATATCCTTTCTTTATTGCATTTTATTAAATTGATCGTTTTTTGGTTCTGTGAATCAACAATAATATAGAGAAGTTTTGGTTTTATGATGAATCAAAGCATTAATGTGAATCATGTATATCAGATTGCTGGATTTATAATATCAAACCTGTTACCTTCATTACGATTAGAGATATCAAATCTATAGCTTTTATTGTATGAGAGGCGGATGCTTATTGTGGTGATCCTATTGCGGTTAGTATATAAGAGACGAAGTTGTAATTCTATCATGATCATCATTCATAAGTCTTTACAAAGCAGAAAAGGTTTTATCTGCGCAAAGAAAATGTCTCAGATCAGTCCTCATTTCATTAATATATTTATGTCCTTTAGTACGACGTATATCTGAACGTGGCCTTATTGGTTCATGCAATCATCTATGGATATAAGACTTTACAAGAACACATAAGCTAGTTTTTTTACTTTGTGATGTCAGCTTGATGGTTAACTATATTTGGTTTAGTATAGACGGTATGGTAGGACAGAAGTTTTGCGGAATCAATTTATATATACATATCTTGATGGAGATATCTATAATGGTTCAGAAAGCTTCCTACCGATTATATGAGTGATGTGATTATGGAATTGATGGAGTTTCATTTTAGTACATGTGAGCACAAGATAATACACATGTCTCTTTCTTTTAGTGGTAACATATCTAAAGATAGAAGGTTTCTGATGTAGTCTCTGGACAGAGTCTACAATGGTGGAAAGATGAGGATCTAATCACTCGTTTAGAAGCTTTCTTAATCAGATCGAGTTGGATAGAATGGATAGAAAAGGGATTGATTCTACTAGCTTAAGAACTTTCTCAGAAACAATCAATGGATGGAATATGGATTGATGGTCGTCACAAAGATTTGGATCTGATATTTGATAGACAAAACTCTTCTCATTGCTTGAATCACGCAAACACAGAGAACAACTAGGTTTTTCGGTTTCTTTGCTAAGAAAACACTCTGGTACTTTATTTATCTATGGTAAAAAATACACAACTGTGAGAGGGGACTTTATAATAGTCCAAACAGCTATGCCCTTTTTGGAGACTTGAAGCAAACAAACAGAAAAGGAAATACAGACTCGATTTTAGGACCTAAGACTCAACGACTAATTCCTAATAAAAGAACAAAATAAAACTATAGTCTAAACTGCAAAGATAAAGAACAATGGTCAGAAAATGTGTATAACATAACTAGAACCATACCTTAGCTTGTTTGGCCGTTGATCACACTCTAGACTTCAAGTGCAGCACTCTAGACTTCAAGCGTTAACTCTGGACTTCAAGAGTTGTACTCTGGACTTGATAGCTTGGCGTGATGCTGATAATGGTAAGTCCTTTATGATTTTTTTGCACTTTTTCATAAACTTGGTTCAATAAGCATTGCACAACTTTGTTGACTTGTTCTCTCCAAACCTTGGTGGCTGATCTTGTCAATGGACATTTCCTCACAATGGGCATTCGATCTCCTGGTTCCATGTCCTCATCATTCCCTCCCCCTTAAAGATGTTATGACCTCAGAACTGATTCTCCTGCATCATACATCTAAATCAAAAACATTGAATGTTGGAGAAATTTTTAACTCACCTGGCAATTCCAGCTTGTATGCATTGTTGTTAAACTTCTCCAAGACTTTGAATGGTCTATCTCCTCTTGGAGCTAGCTTTGACTTCTTCTGATTTGGAACCTTTCTTGCCTCATGTGCAGCCAGACCCAATCTCATGGTTCAAATATCACCATCTTTCTTCCTTTGTCAGCTTTCTGCTTATGCTTCTTTGTCTTCTTCTCCAAGTTCTCTTTAACTCTTTGGTGCAGCTTCTTGACAAAGGCCGCATTTATTTCTCCTTATGTACTTGAATAGATGGCTTGGGGCAATGGAAAAAGATCTAAAGGAGTTAAAGAATTAAATCCATACATAACTTCAAAAGGAGAATGGTTAGTAATATTGAGTTGGAAATCATAGAATGCACAATACAACAATGTGCAAATATTGTGCATTTTGTGATAATGTGCAAAAGTGGTTTCGGGTATTAACAATGTGCAAAGTTGGGATCATCTGTCTTTGCACCTGGTTGTCTGTCTGATTTTGATTCATATCCTCTTTGGGAAAGATCAGGAAGAGCAGATCATTAATTACAACATCTAGGACTACACAGACCAGTCACTTTCACCTTGGAACAAGGCAAGGACCAGTCACTATCCTTGTGACCGTTTTAACCCATACCTCGGATCTCTCTTTGTATTTATCTCACTTATTCATTCTTTTTTCCTTTGGTTGCCCTAGTTGTAAAGCATATATATGTTGTAAACACTTCTGGTTAATATACACATTTTTTGGATTTATTCTTCCCAAAGCTCAATCTCTCTTCTCTCTTAACTCTCTCTCTCACTTGCGGCTACCAAGAACCCTAATCGGATTCTTGGTTGTTCTCTCCCATTCTCTCTTCCTAAAATCATTATTCTAACATGGTAATCAGATCAATAAGCTCCTATACATATTCTACTTCCGCAAATCTCTGATTGAAAGTTCTCAAATCTGTTCTGTTCTTGAAATCTTTGAAGTTCTACTCAATTTTTGAAGCCGGTTGTTCTTGTTATGTGTTATTGGCTTCCATTCTAGTTCTTTACCTTTCATTCTCATTCTCTTGATAAAGAATCTCTGTCTTTCATCTCTCTTAACCTTGAAACTCCCTCCTTCTGCTCTTAACCGGTTTAAGCAATGGAGAACTCAAGATTTGTGATTCTTGTGACCCTTAAGGGTGTTAACTATTTGGTTTGGGCAAGAATGGTGAAGTCTGCTCTAGGAGGCCGTGGGCTGTGGAAATATGTGCTCAGCAGTGAAGCTCCCTTCCAACAAGTTCAAGCTGAAGGAGGTACGGAGATGGTTGCTGCTGATGAAGAAGCATGGACACAAGGAGATCAGAATGTGTAGTTCATACTTCAAAGTTCTCTTGACCAACATCTTTTGGAGGCTTACTCCTACTTTGTGATACCGTTGAGAAGGTCCATGGAAACATGTCCAACATGAGAAGGGTGTTTGAAGTTAAGCTAGCCATCAACAACCTCCTACAGGAAGACATGGAGTTCAAGGCTCATTTTGGGAAGTTCAGATCCTTATGGGCAAAGTTTGAGATGTTAAGGCCACCTAGTGTTGATCCTCTTGTTCTCAATGAAAGAATAGAGCAGGATAAGGTCTTTGCTCTCCTTCTGACCTTGAACTCCTCCTACAATAACCTGATTAAGCACATCCTAAGAGCAGACACACTTCCTTCCTTGGATGATGTGTGTGGACAAATTAAGAAGGAACAAGGTTCCTTTGGTTTGTTTGGTAGAAAAGGAGAGCTTGTGACCGCCAACAAGGGGATGTACATACCTGATGAAAGGCAGAACAAGTGCTGGCGCCTTCATCTACACCTCAGGCCATCATCTTTACCAAACCGGTTCAAGGAGCAAAGGGCAAACTTCTCCAATGGAGCAGCTGAACCTAGCTCATCTTCAATACGGTCTGGCGAGGAAGGCAGAGCAATGGTGGTTCATCAAGCTCCTACCATGGCTGTTCAAAATGGTATGGTAAGGAGGTCAGACCTTGAAGCGCTTATCAAAGCTCTTAAGAAGAACTATGGTATGGTCCTTGGTAACTCTCTTTATGCATCAAATAAAACCAGACCATTGATTGTTGATTCAGGTGCCTCTCATCACATGATAAGTGATTCTAAGTTGATAGACAATGTTAAATGTGCTCTAAGTAATGTAGTGATTGCAAATGATGATAAAATTCTAATTCAAGGCATAGGAAACCTTAAATTGTTTAACAAAGAATCAAAAGCTTTCTATATGCCTAGTTTCACATCCAACTTGTTATCTGTGATAAGAGTAGCTACTGATCTCAATTGCAATGTTATTTTCAGTCCTAATGATGTGGTTTTTCAGGATACTAAGACAAGTAATTTTCTTGGTAAAGGTTTGACAAAGGATGAGCTTTATATGATTGAAGGTACCAACCCATCTTCTGAATAATCTACTGTTTTTTATACTTCTGTTAGTGTTGATGATTCTGTTTGGCATGATATACTAGGACATCCACACTCTCGTGCTTTAGGACTCTTATTACCTTCTGTTTCTTTCAAAAATGATGATTGTGAGGCTTGTATTCTTGGAAAACATTGCAAGTCTTTCTTTCCTACTTCTTAAACTATCTGTGAGAAATGCTTTGATCTTGTTCATTATAATGTTTGGACTGCTCCTTGTGTATCTAGAGAGAACCACAAATATTTTGTGACATTCATTGATGAAAAATCTAAATACACTTGGATAACCTTGTTGCAAACTAAGGATAGAGTTTTAGAAGCTTTCATAAACTTTCAGAACCATGTTACTAACCACTTCAATGCTAAGATCAAAATTTTGAGATCAGATAATGGTGGAGAGTACACTAGCCATGCATTCAAACAACAACTATCCAAGCATGCAATCATTCACCAAACAGGCTGCCCTTACACTCCACAACAGAATGGGGTCGCCGAAAGGAAGAACATGCGCTTGATGGAGGTGGCAAGGTCCATGATAATTTATAGGAACGTTCCAAAACGTTTTTGGGGAGATGCAGTCATGTTAGCCTGCTACTTGATCAACATAACTCCTACAAAAGTTCTTCATGATTAATCACCATTTTAGGTATTAAACAAAGCCAATCCCTTAGTTGATCACTTATGTGTATTTGGGTGCATTTGTTTTATATTAATCCCAGGAGAACAAAGAAATAAGTTGGATGCTAAGAGCCTCAAAGCTATCTTCATTGGATACTCCACAACACAAAAAGGATACAAGTGCTATGTGCCTGAAACTAGAAAGGTCTTTATCTCAAGGGAGGTTAAGTTTATGGAGTCAAAGAGCTATTATGATGAGAAGAATTTGGACAATCTGAAGGATCTCTCCAATGCTCCATCTGACGTGCTATAAACTAAGGCTCATTATGGAAAGCCTTGGAATCAGCCAACCAAAGGAGAATGCAAGGCAGGTCCATATATTGAAATGGAGATCAAAGGTGCATTATCAGTGTGTACATATGATATATCATGGTTTTAGGACTTTTAACCATGGTATATGTCTTGTTATCGAGTCTTTTAGAGTCTTTTGGAGCCCTTTTATGTGTGTTTACAGGTCTAGGCACGTTTGGAGCGGATTTGGACATTATGGCGCATTCTGGAGCATTTTGGAGCAATTGCCCGAGAGATGAGTTCACTGTCGATATTTGAGAGTTGTGTCGATCGACACACCTTTGGTGTCGATCGATGCACATGCGTGATGGACTTTTCTCGCGAGCGTTTAATGAAGAATTTGGAAATTGCACTTGTGCCTAGAAGTTTCTCATAATTACAAAAAAGCCCCAGCCGAGTTTATATCATTATATTAGGGTTCTTAGCCACTTGTTTAGGCCACGCTTTCAGACTTACGCTTTATTTTACATTTAGAGAGTTAGGGGCTGATCTTGTACTCGACAGAGAAGAGATTTCGAACCCCAGTTTTCTATTCTATTATATGCTATTTGGTTTTCTATTCATTATGATTTATGTTTCATTGATCATGTCTGAGTAGTTTACCTGTTAGGTTTAGGGATTCTCACAGGGGATTTCATGGAATTATAGGTTGATCAATCTGTAGGGATTCATATATGTTAGTTTTTCATCTAGGGCTGTTCTTAAAGCTTAATCTTAATTAGCTACCCAGATTTATGATGTTAGGTTGATTTCTGCAACGACAGTTGATTAATTAACTAGAAAGAACCTAGATGAGCAATTTGACTATTCGCAAAGAAATTTGGCTTAGGAGAATTGTGAACGAAAGAACTTGAGATTAATGCTTGTTTAGAACTCTAGGATTCGCAACGAAAGTTGGCTTGCTAGGTTGTTAGACATAGATAATATTCACAACGAAAGTTGGTCTGTTATAATTCTGTGATTCTAGTTCTAGAGCAGTTCTTAATTAGATCATGATTGATTGATTAGCCTGTGTTCCTGATTTCCTGAGAACTCCCTTGACCTGACGCTTCGTTTGATTGTCTACAAAACCGCTTTATTTACTATTCTGCTCTGATTTACTGCTTTCTACTGCTTTACCTAGCTCAACCTGAAATTCTACAATCTATCGCAAGATCTTGAGTCTCTGTGGATTTCGATACCCTATATACTACTGATTCACGTCTGTGCACTTGCAGTGTAGATCTAGGGATTAAAACCTGATCGTATCAACTTTTTGGGGCCGTTGCCGGGGACTCTTTTAAGTCTTCGATAGATTTGAACTTAGGGTTTAGACTAGGTTTTTCGTTTTTGTTTTTGGTTACTGATTTTTTATTTCTTTTTGCGTTTTAGGTACGACCAGAATCGCCTTGCGTCGATCGACACCACATGGGCATCGATCGACACCACATGGGCATCAATCGACACTTGCTTGCGATTAGCATCGATCGACACTACTTTGCATCGATCGACACAGCGAGTAAGATGATAGGAATGTTGGAACGGATCTTGGAAAGTCAACAGAATAACTCATTCTGCAGAGACTATGGTTCTTATTCATTTACCAGAGATTATGAATCTTCAGCATATCAGCTTGTTCCTCCTCAAAATACGCAGTCTGATAAGCTAATGAGTATGATGGAGCAGTTTATGGAAAGACAGGAGAAGAGTACAGTGGACTTCAATGATAAGCTTGATGCTCTGTACTTGGACATAAATGGGAAGTTTGAGTCTCTGAGTACACATGTCAAGAAGCTGGATGTTCAAGTTCAACAGACGACTGGAGCTGTGCAGAGGCAGAATGGAGCTGGAAAAGCTGAACAGAACAAATTCGTCAATGTTGTGACTATAAGAGATGAGATTGGCTTGCTGGAAGAAGAAGAGAGCATAATCTCGGATTTTCTAGATGAATACTGTCTGTCTGAGACATGCGTCGATCGACACACCCTCGATGTCGATAAATGCATTCCCGATACGTCTGATGAATTTGAACATAAGCGCCTTGTGTCGATCGACACATCTCTTGCATCGATCGACACAGATCGCAGACGGGACCAGATACCTGCAACAATCCTAGAACGAGTCTATAAGCCCTCTGTGTCATATCCTAAGGCTCCTAAACTGTCTAAACAGGAGCTAGACAAAGCTAAATGCATGAAAGTGATGGAAAAGAAGCTGATTCAGATTACAGAGAAGATACCAGACCCAAGAGCCTTTGTGCTAGACTGTTCCATCTCTAAGGACAGATTCAAGGAATCTCTGTGTGACTTAGGATCTGGTGTGAATTTCATGCCATACTCTGTGGCTGAGAGATTGGGAATGATGGATTTCCAGCCTACTAGGATCTCTCTTATCCTAGCTGATCGTTCAAAGAAGTATCCAAAAGGAATTCTTGAGGACATTCATGTCAGAGTTGGAAACTACTTGATTCCAACGGACTTTGTAGTGTTGAAGTATAACATTGAGCCAGATGATCCTTTGCTACTTGGTAGACCTTTCTTAGCTACTGCTGGAGTTGTGATTGATGTGAGACACATACTGATTGATCTCCACCTGGGAGATGATCCATTGCGGTTCAAGATGGATAAGCTGCAAAAATCCACCATTGATGGACAGAGCTTCAGTGTGGAAGTGGAACCAGAGATTCCTGTTGGAGAAGAGAAGATGGCAGTTCATTCTGAACTTCCTCTAACATCTTGTGAGCCTGCAACTGCTCTTAAGCAGAAAGCTCCAGATCTCTTCACATCCACCAAAGCACAGGTATGACTCTTCTATACTCAGACCTCCTAATCACAAAGCTGTGACTGCAGGAAAACACAGTATCCCACCCTCGCTTCGCTCCCAACCTGATTGTTTTCGATCTTATCTTGGGAAATCTCATGATCTGAAAGCTTATACGCCACCTTGGCTGAAGAGACATTCACAGATACACTCAAAGTCTCTGTTGAATCCCCCATAAGTCCGTTCTCCTCACCACAGTCAAGCTACTAACTTTAAACAAGCGCTGAGTGGGAGGCAACCCACTAGTAGGTTCGTTTTTCTTTTCATTTTTCGTTTTGATTTGGTGTTTTTGATTTCTTTTTTTTCGGTGTGTTCAAAAGCGTGAGAAACAGGCAGAATCGCTCAGCATCGATCGACACATACTTTGTGTCGGTCGACGCAGATGCGATTTACGGTTTGCCGATTCAATTGCGGTTCAGACACCGGTTATCTACATAACCTCGCGCATATTCACCTTGCATCGATCGACACCCTTGTGGCATCGATCGACACAGGCCGACGACAGGTAAGTATTCTGACTCTTTTTGGATTCTCTTATTTTCAATTTTTCTCACCGATCCTGAGCTTGACACCACAGGGGACAGTGTGTTTCAAGTGTGGGGGAGGTAGCTACTGACGCACGCTTTTTGTTTTCTTAGAGTCAGTCCAAATTTGTTTTATTGAGTCAAATTGAGTAGGAAACAAGGACTTTTTGAGGAGATTACCACATTTTCACGAACTTAAGTAACCATTGGATGAGTTACAGATGATCTATGACTATTAGAAAACCCAACACAGACCAGCTTACTGAGGACACCCATATCACTTCAGGTATTCAGAGAATCCATTACTTGACTTCACCTTTAACTTGACTTAATTTTCTCTCCTATGGGCTTGGTATACTTCGAGTCGGATTCCTCTGTTGGTTCTGGCACAACTTGTAAACCTGTCTGATTATGGTTCCCTTCTCTCCTTCCTTGATAGTAAAAAAAAAGAAGAGATAAACTGAGGATAAGCTAGTAGCTTCGAAGTGGTCGCGGGAGTGGTAGAGACCCCTATTACCTCCTGTGCATCCATGGAAACATGTCCAAAGTATGCCCCAGTAAGGGAAGAGCACTGATAGAAAAAAATAAAATGATATCTAGTGGGGAAAAATCAGTGTTAAGGAAGGGAAAAGAGAAGAAAGGGACCAGAAGCAACAGTTGAGTGGTCATATGCTAACAGAGTAAGAATCCATGTGTTCTTTGATCGATACCCCATAGGTGAGACCGCACTTATTAGCTTATAGAAGTCAGTATGGTAGATTTTGATGCTCTGAATGTGATTGTGGAGTTTACTCAGGATAGTTGATAAGTGTGGGGGAAGTACATGTTGGTCTCGATGTCTGCAGGTTCATTTTCATGTGGCTTACTAAGGGGATCTGAGTGTGGTGCTTCTATGATGAAACGAGTTTCTGAAGTTTTCAAACTTCTTCTCCTTATCTTGGTCTTCTATTTGCTTGAGGGCAAGCAAAAGCTAAGTGTGTGGGAGCTGATATATCATGGTTTTTAGGACTTTTAACTATGGTATATGTCTTGTTATCGAGTCTTTTAGCGTCTTTTGGAGTCCTTTTATGTGTGTTTACAGGTCTAGGCACGTTTGGAGCGGATTTGGACATTATGGCGCATTTTGGAGCAATTGCCCGAGAGATGATTTCACTGTCGATATTTGAGAGTTGTGTCGATCGACACACCTTTGGTGTCGATCGATGCACATGCTGTTGGAACGTTTAGATGAATCCTGATTCAATTCCAGATTCAGATTATCCTAAACATGCGATCTAGGTTCTTCTCAGAATAGAAACAAATGATGATCTCACCTTATACCTGTTATTGCAGCGGAAATGGATGGTATGTCTGAGATCAGAGAAACACCGAGGGATGAATCCTCCAAAGGTTCACACACGCTTTCACAGGAAACAGCTGCTAGACCACCAGGGGAACTCGGCGCAGAGAGAGAGAGTTTACGGCTCAAGTGTTAGGGTTAATTAGTCTGAAACTCGAGTTTTATGACACAAAACTCGTCCTGTTCCGTTTGGGCCATTTGGCCCAAATACCAATTAACTCGTCGGTGTTTGCGCACTGCATCGATCGTTACACCTTATGCATCGATCGATGCACAGTGGCTAAACCTTTTATGCTCTCTAAGTACAGTAAATGCCTAGCACTTTTACTGTACTTCTGCTAAACCGTTCCTACACATTTTCCTGTTAGCTTAGGCGTGTGACCCATATGGGATCATATAATAAAGGCAATAAGTCCAAGACTTATAGATCATGAGCGGACTCTAGCAAGCCATCATGACCCCCAGTATTATGTTATGTCGATCATTGACATACTCTTACTTTCTAGATCGATGCACAATTCCAACACATGCGAGATGGACTTTTCTCGCGAGCGTTTAATGAAGAATTTGGAAATTGCACTTTTGCCCAGAATTTTTTCATAACTACAAAGAAGCCCCAACCGAGTTTAGATCATTATATTAGGGTTTTTAGCCACTTGTTTAGGCTACGCTTTCAGATTTACACTTTATTTTACATTGAGAGAGTTAGGGGCTGATCTTGTACTCGACAGAGAAGAGATTTCGAACCCAGTTTTCTATTCTATTATATGCTATTTGGTTTTCTATTCATTATGATTTATGTTTCATTGATCATGTCTGAGTAGTTTACCTGTTAGGTTTAGGGATTCTCACAGGGGATTTCATGGAATTATAGGTTGATCAATCTGTAGGGATTCATATATGTTAGTTCTTCATCTAGGGCTGTTATTAATGCTTAATCTTAATTTGCTACCCAGATTTATGATGTTAGGTTGATTTCTGCAACAACAGTTGATTAATTAACTAGAAAGAACCTAGATGAGCAATTTGACTATTCGCAAAGAAATTTGGCTTAGGAGAATTGTGAACGAAAGAACTTGAGATTAATGCTTGTTTAGAACTCTAGGATTCGCAACGAAAGTTGGCTTGCTAGGTTGTTAGACATAGATAATATTCGCAACGAAAGTTGGTCTGTTATAATTCTGTGATTCTAGTTCTAGAACAGTTCATAATTAGATCCCGATTGATTGATTAGCCTGTGTTCCTGATTTCCTGAGAACTCCCTTGACCTGACGCTTCGTTTGATTGTCTACAAAACCGCTTTATTTACTATCCTTCTCTGATTTACTGTTTTCTACTGCTTTACCTAGCTTAACCTGAAATTCTACAATCTATCGCAAGATCTTGAGTCTATGTGGATATCGATACCCTATATACTACTGGATCACGTCTGTGCACTTGCAGTGTAGATCTAGGGATTAAAACCTGATCGTATCAACATCTGTCGTATAATTAGCTATATCAAGGAATGGGATCTATGGCACGGAACTATATCAGGAGAATATAGTCAACTACATCTGCAAGCTATGTAGTCAGCTACATCATACATATATATATTACAGACAAAATAGAGTCACGTGTGAAGTTAATGAAGGAGCTGTACCTTTCCTTTATGACTGTTGGTGTCCAGGCTGGCTAGCTTCTCTTGTCTTTATTCAGTTTATTATTTCTTTGTTCTTTGTGTAGCCCTAGTCAACTCATTATATAAGTCTTGTATTGTATGAATGAGAAATTAAGCTTAGGGATTTATTTTCCCAGCCGTAAACTCTCAATCTCTCGTAACTCTCCCACTCTTGGTTCTAAGAACCCTAATTGATTGTCTTATACTTTCTTCATCATTCTACCTCTAAACTCTGAGTTCTAACATGGTATCAGAGCAAAAAGCTCCTGTACCTATTCTACTTCCGCAAATCTCTGGTTTAAAGCTCTCAAATCTTGTCCTTATTATGTTCTTGAAGTTCTTGAAACTCTTGGTCTGTACTTAAAGCAAGTTGCTCTCATACCTGTCTTTGGCTTCTATCTTGGTTCTGTATCTCCAGTCCCTCTTTCTCAGTCCAAAGAATCTCTGTCTTTGACATCTTTTTAAACTTGAAACTCCCTCCATCTATTCCTAACCGGTTCAACAATGGAGAACTCAAGAGTTGTGATTCCTGTGACCCTTAATGGTGTTAATTACTTGGTTAGGGCAAGAATGGTTAAGTCTTCCCTAGGAGGCCGTGGCCTTTGGAAATATGTGCTCAGCAGTGAAGCTCCCTTCCAACAAGTTCAAGCCGAAGGAGGTATGGAGATGGTTGCTGCTGATGAAGAAGCGTGGACACAAGGAGATCAGAATGTCCTGTCCATACTTCAAAGTTCTCTTGACCAGCATCTTTTGGAGGCCTATTCCTACTGTGTGACCTCCAAGGAGTTGTGGGATACTCATGAGAAGGTCTATGGAAACATGTCCAACCTGAGCAGGGTGTTTGAAGTCAAGCTTGCTATCAACAACCTTCAACATGAAGACAGAATTCATGGCTCATTTTGGCAAGTTCAGATCCTTATGGGCAGAGTTGGAGATGCTAAGGCCTCCTAGTGTTGATCCTCTGGTTCTCAATGAGAGAAGAGAGCAGGATAAAGTCTTTGCTCTTCTTCTGACCTTGAATTCTTCTTACAACAGTCTGATTAAGCACATTCTAAGAGAAGATACTCTACCTTCTTTGGATGACGTTTGTGGACAGATTAAAAAGGAACAAGGTTCCTTTGGATTGTTTGGTGGAATAAGAGAGCTAGTGGCTGCTAACAAAGGAGTATTCAAACCTGATGACAAGAGAAGAGCCTGGTTTTGTGAGCATTGCAAGATAAGTAGACACCTCAAAGAAAAATGCTGGCGCCTTCACCCATACCTCAGGCCATCATCTTTCACCCATACCTCAAAGAAAAATGCTGCTCCCAAAGAACGCCATATTCGCAGTATATACTTTCTCCCTTGGTTTGGTTATGAAATGATCATGACACTCTGATTCAATCAGAGTCTTCTGTTTTTATTTTTCTACAGAAATATTCTCTGCAACATCTGTAACACAACCAAGAGCAGATGTTGCTTACTGCATTCACGCACTAGCCAAGCGATTGTCTAGAACTCACAATTGGGTTGTGAGTCACTTTAATGCAGTATTGTGAAGAAGGAAGTGCAATGGTGGTTCATCAAGTTCCTGCCATGGCTGTTCAGAATGATGTGGCAAGAAGGTCAGACCTTGAAGCGCTTATCAAAGCTCTCAAGGAAAACTCTGGTACGGTTCTTGCTCATTCTCTCTTTGCTTCAAATAAAATCAAATCATTAATTGTTGATTCAGGAGCATCTCACCACATGATAAGTAATCCTAAGCTAATACAAAATGTTAAAACGGCTCTAGGAAATGTGGTAATTGAAAATGGTGAGAGGATTCTAATTCAAGGCATAGGAAACATTAAGTTATTCGACAAAGAATCCAAAGCTTTCTATATGCCCATGTTTATAACCAACTTATTATCTGTGAAAATAGTAGCCACTGATCTTAATTGCAATGTTATTTTCAGTCCTAATGATGTGGTTTTTCAGGATATTGATACAAGTAAGTTTCTTGGAAAAGGTGTGACAAAGGATGAACTTTACATGCTTGAAGACACCAACCCATCTTCTAAATTATCTACTACTTTTTCTACTTCTATTGGTGTTGATGATTCTGTTTGGCATGCTAGACTAGGACATCCACACTCTCGAGCTTTAGGATTGTTATTACCTTATGTCTCTTTCAAAAAATGATGATTGTGAGGCTTGTATTCTTGGAAAACATTGCAAGTCTGTCTTACCTACTTCTAAAACTATCTACGAAAATGCTTTGATCTTGTTCACTCTGATGTTTGGACTGCTCCTTGTGTATCTAGAGAAAACCATAAATATTTTGTGACATTCATTGATGAAAAATGTAAATACACTTGGATAACCTTGTTGCAAACTAAGGATAGAGTTTTAGAAGCTTTCATAAACTTTCAGAACCATGTTACTAACCACTTCTATGCTAAGATCAAAATTTTGAGATCAGATAATGGTGGAGAGTACACTAGCCATGCATTCAAACAACAACTATCCAAGCATGGAATCATTCACAAAACAGGCTGCCCTTACACTCCACAACAGAATGGGGTCGCCGAAAGGAAGAACATGCACTTGATGGAGGTGGCAAGGTCCATGATGTTTTATAGGAACGTTCCAAAATGTTTTGGGGGAGATGCAGTCATGACAGCCTGCTACTTGATCAACCGAACTCCTACAAAAGTTCTTCATGATCAATCACCATTTCATGTATTAAAAAAAAACCTATCCATTAGTTGATCACTTATGTGTGTTTGGGTGCATTCGTTTTGTATTAATCCCAGGAGAACAAAGAGACAAGCTGGATGCTAAGAGCATCAAAGCTATGTTCATTGGATACACCACAACACAAAAACGATACAAATTCTATGTTCCTGAAACTAGGAAGGTTTTGATCTCAAGGGACGTTAAGTTTATGGAGACAAAGAGCTTTAATGATGAGAAGAATTGGGACAACTGGAAGGATCTTCCCAATTCTCCATCAGACCGTGCCACCAACGTGAGACTCATTATGGAAAGCATTGGGATCAGTCAACCAAAAGAGAGTGCAAGGCCGGTTCATACACGTTTAGTGAGTGAAGCATCTTCAGAAGCTGATCATGATACCCATCTTGATCATGAAGGGGACACACATGAATCAGAATCACAACCGCAACAATCTGATTATATCCATTATCAAGAGAGTGTAGAAGAACATCAAGAAGAGGATATTGGGTCTGATTAGTAGGATAAAAAATCTGTTCAAGAATCTGATCATCCGGTTCAAGTGCTAAGAAGAAGCACAAGAGTGAAGAAGGATCCTTCAGAATAGAAGAATACAAGGGTCTACTTCAATAGCAATGCAGTAGCTCATCTTATCCAAGCTGTCTTCACCTTAGCTCATTTACCTTTGGAACATCAAGCGTTTATTAGGCAGTTGGATCAAGAACAAGTACCAACAACTTATGAAGAAGCTAAGGGAGAAAAATGGTGGATGGAGGCTGTGAATAAGGAAACAAAGGCCATGGAACACAATGGGACTTGGTATGAGGCAGATCTTCCTAAGAGCAAGAGGGCTGTGAGTTCTAAATGGGTATTCACCATCAAGTACATAAGCAATGGGGAGATTGAGAGATACAAGGCAAGGCTAGTTACAAGAGGCTTTACCCAAACCTATGGAAAGGACTACTTGGACACTTTTGCACCAGTAGCAAAGCTACACACGGTTAGAATCATCATATCTTTGGAAACAAACCTTGATTGGGAGCTGTGGCAAATATATGTCAAGAATGCATTCCTTCAAGGTGAGCTTGAAGATGAAGTGTATATGACACCACCTCCTGGTCTTGAAGCATTGTTACACAAGGGAAGGTGCTCAGACTTAAGAAAGCTATCTATGGATTGAAAGAATCACCTAGAGCTTGGTATCAAAAGCTGAGCTCAAATCTCAAGGATAGAGGATTCAAGAAGTCTGAAGCAGACCATACATTGTTCACTCTTCAAAGCCAGGAAGGTATCATTGTCATCCTTGTGTATGTTGATTATATAATCATATCAGGGAGTGACAAAGCAGGTATACAAGACACTAAGGCTTATCTTAAATTTGTTTTTGATATAAAAGACCTTGGTGCTCTAAGGTACTTCCTTGGGATATAAGTGTGTCGATCTAAAGATGGACTCTTCTTATCTCAAAGGAAGTACACACTTGATTTATTGACTGAAACAGGAAAGCTAGGATCAAAACCAACTAAAACACCTCTTGAAGAAGGCTACAAAGTCATAAGAGAGGGGGAGATTGAGGACAGACCATTTGAAGACATCACACAATAGAGAAGGATGGTTGGCAAGCTGATTAATTTAACCACAACCAGACCTGATATATGTTTTGCAGTGAATCAAGTGAGCCAGCATATGCAATCCCCAAAGATGCATCACTGGAACATGGTTGAAAGGATACCGAAGTACCTGAATGGAGTTTTTGGTCAAGGCATTTGGATGGGATGCAATGGAAGCTCAGAAGTTGTTGGGTATTGTGATGCTGATTGGGTAGGAGATAGAGTGGACACAAGGTCTACCACAGGCTAATGCACCTTCATTGGAGGTAATCTGGTCACTTGGAAGAGCAAGAAGCAGAAGGTAGTCTCATGCTCAAATGCTGAAGCCGAATATAGAGCAATGAGGAAGTTGACAACTGAGTTAGTTTGGATCAAGGCTCTTCTCAAGGACTTGGGTATTGAAACATCAAAGCCAATCACCATGCACTGTGACAATCAAGCTGCCATACACATTGCATCCAACTCAGTGTTCCACGAGAGAAATAAGCATAATGAAGTTGACTGCCACAAGGTTAGCTAGATGGTGGAGCAAGGAGTGATTCTGCCATGTTATAAAAGAAGTGAAAAACAACTTACTGATGTGTTTACCAAGGCAGAAAGTCTGAAGGTGTGTGAGTCAATTCATAAAAGCTTGGACTCATAGACCTTCCTAAATCCTCTAAAGCCGTGGAGTCTACACTCTTTTACCCTTCATGAAGTTTTATCCCATGAGGTTTTCTTCATGAAGGTTTTTAATGAGGTAGATCTCCATTGTTCCAAGCTTGGTTCCAACTGTCTTGGACTCAAGCTTTAGGGGGAGTATTGAAATGGAGATCCAAGGTGCATTATCAGTGTGTACATATGTCGTATAGTCAGCTATATCAGGTAACTATATCAAGGAATGGGATCAGGAGAATATAGTCAACTACATCTGCAAGCTATGTAGTCAGCTGCATCATCCATCTATATATGACGGACAAAACTGAGTCACATGTGAAGTTAATGAAGGAGCTATCCCTTTCCTTTATGACTGTTGGTGTCCAGGCTGTCTAGCTTCTCTTGTCTTTATTCAGTTTATTATTTGTTTATTCTTTGTGTAGCCCTAGTCAACTCACTATATAAGTCTTGTATTGTATGAATTAGAAATTAATCTTAGGGATTTATTTTCCCAGTCGTAAACTCTCAGTCTCTTGTAACTCTCTCACTCTTAGTTCTATGAACCCTAATTGATCTCTTATACTTTCTTCATCATTCTACCTCTAAACTCTGAATTCTAACACCATACACCTCCAATGGCTGATGCATCCCCAGAAGCTGATTATGAAGTTAGCCAGTATATGCAATCTCCCAAGATGCATCACTGGAACATGGTTGAAAGGATACTGAAGTATCTGAATGGAGCTCTTGGTCAAGGCATTTGGATGGGATGCAATGGAAACTCAGAAGTGGTTGGGTATTGTGATGCTGATTGGGCAGGAGATAGAGTAGACATGAGGTCAACCACAGGCTATTGCACCTTCATTGGAGGTAATTTGGTCACTTGGAAGAGCAAGAAGTAGAAGGTGGTCTCATGCTCAAGTGTGGAAGCTGAATATAGAGCAATGAGGAAGTTGACAACCGAGTTGGTGTGGATCAAGGCTCTTCTCAAGGATTTGGGTATTGAAACATCAAAGCCAATCACCATGCAATGTGACAATCAAGCAGCCGTCCATATTGCCTCAAACTCAGTCTTCCATGAGAGAACAAAGAACATAGAAGTGGACTTCCACGGGTGAGGCAGATGGTTGAACAAGGAGTGATTCTGCCATGCTATACAAGGAGTGAAGATCAACTAGCTGATGTCTTCACCAAGGCAGCTAGTTTGAAGGTGTTTGAGTCCATTCACTCAAAACTTGGGCTCATAGACCTTCATGAATCCTCTAAAACCGTGGAGTCTACAACTCTTTGTCATATTTTGGATAATTGAGTGTTGCACCATTCAACTTCTCACTGAAGTAAGCTACTGGCATGCCTCCTTGTGACAACATTGCACCTATTCTTGCCTTAGAAGCATCATACTCAATCTCAAACATCTTATCGAAATTTGAAAGTACCAATACTGGTGCCTTGGTGAGACTAGTTTTGAGCCATGTGAATGCTTGCTCCTAAGCCTCTCCCCATTCAATGTTGTGTTCTTCTTGATCATTGAGGTGAGAGGTGCTGCTATGGTGTTGAAGTCCTTAACAAACCTCTTGTAGAAGCTTGCTAAACCATGGAAACTTCTGACATGTCCTATTTTTGTAGGTTTCAGCTAATTTTATATTGCATTGATCTTCTCATCATCCACCTTAAGTTCTTGTGAACTTACAACAAATCCTAGGAAAACCAATTGATCAGTGCAAAAGATGCATTTCTTTAAATTTGCATAAAGATCTTCTGATCTAAGTGTTTGCATAACCTGTTCTAGATGTTTAACATGATCATCTAAGTAGTGTGATGACGGCATCAAGCCATCATCAACCAAGGAGCATGGAGAAGGCCACAACCAAGTCGGAATAGCCCTTGTCCAAGCTACACTCCAAGTTGGTCAACTAGACCATTTAAATCCATTCATGGAAAGAACCAGAACCAAGCAATTTGGAGCATTGCAACATCAACAATGGAGACCAGGAGAGTTCATTAGACCATCAGAAGCTTCAACAGACAACACTCCATACACCAGCAAGCCAAGGATCAACCAAGTTCACTATGTCCACAACTTGCCATATTTGGAAGCATTCACATTTGGAAGATCAATTCAGCACCAAACCTTTTCCTATCAAAGCAGAAACGTTTTGAGATCATTTTCATCAAGTCTAGACGTCCTAAGCTGCTCCAAACCACACCATAACACACGCAATCATTTGAAGACTCACTTACCCTTTTTGGAGCCAAAAGAGATACAAAGCCAACAACTCTATTCCAAAGAAGGAATCTACGAATTCTTTGGCTTTCAAGGTATTGCAGAGATCCTCACTTATCCCCTAAAGCCATCCAGATGCAAACAAAGCATTCAAGCCTTGAAACCTTACCATATTCAGCCTAACGACTAGTTTTTCTTAACTTATGATTTCTTTCTTAGTTTGGGTCATATGACCGTTGTGTATAGCCTATAAAGGCCTAGTTTAGCTCATTGTATTATTTACCTTTCAATCAGTCATAAAGTATTATTCAGTTTCTTTCAAAGAGTGTCTTTGTTAAGAGTTTTTCCTTCTCTTGAATAAGTGTGTAATTCACCTATTCGCTAGAAAATCTTGGATTAACTTGTTTGTGCGATTCAAATAAGTTGTTCAACCGCAGATTGAGAGAGTCAATCAGCTCAATTGAACAAGTGATTTGTTCATCCACACCTTCCATCAATCAGATTCATCAGAGAGAGCTACACGGCCAACTGATCAATCTCCACCCCTATCAGTGCCTGCATCATCTGGTATCAGAGCTTCAAAAGATCCTATCCATCAGGTTGTGTTAATCCAACCCTTATCGTTTCAGTTTTGTTATTTCATCTTAATTCAAAAACCCGTAAAAATTGATTGTTTCATCATATTGCCTAGCCATAATTTCTGATTTGTTTGCATACTTAAAGAAAAACCGTAAAAATCGTTATGTCTTGCATTTATTCATTAGTTCATCATGTTTATCATCATACTTGCATTTAGATTGTTTTTGTTGGGAATGTCCTGAAATCTACTGTACTATCTCTAGAAAGTGTGATAAATGTCGAGATCAGACATAAGTCATAAATACTGGGTGATCATGATGACTTGCTAGAGCCCGCTCATGATCTATTAGTTTAGGACTTATTACCAGTATTGTATGATCCCGAAGGGTCACACACCATAGCTAACGGGAAAGTTAAGATGGAATTAATACGGTAAGATGCTAAAGCATTTACTGTATTTGTACAGAGAGTTGGGCAGACAACAAATGGGCTTTTGTCTGATTTGTGTCTTGGGCCCAAAAGACTAATGAGCCATTAGTTTAATTAATTAATTAAACTTGGGCCCATTAGTAAAATAAGATGGCAACAAGGGTTTAGAAACCCTAGCATTCTTTGTGGTTGGCGATTTGAGGAGGATGGCAGCCGCGGCTCATCTCTCTCTCTCTAGCCTCTCTCTTTGTTGTTCTTCCATCTCGGTCTAGCAGCCATCCCTCGCTTGTAAGAGTGTGGATACCAAGGAGGAACCGGTTCTCATCTGTTCTAATCTGATCTTGTCATTACCACCAATTATTCCGCTGCAAAGGTAAGGATCAGGTTTGTTTTATGATTCGATTACAAGAACCTAGATCTGTTTAAGATTATGTGCTAGGTTGCAATCTGAGAATTGAACCATGGAAAAACACAATAATCCATCAGTGGTATCAGAGCTTTAGGTTCATTAGATTCTTGTAATTTGGATCTTAATGTGTTTAAAAGGTTTAAGAATCAAAAATGATTAAAATTTGATTAAGAAACCTATAAACCCCTAATCGGCTGCCATATTATGATCTTGGATCATAAGTTAATTGGTTGCCATCGATTTCCTGTGTATCAAGAAATTGAAACCCTAATCGATCGGCCTCATTTGGTCTCATTTAATCGAGATGCCTTGTTGCTTTCCTTAAGTTAGCCGCAAGTGATGGGCCGTGATCGATCGCTTACTGCCGTGAGTGCAAAGCCAATGATCGATCAAAAGATGCGATTATGGTCTCGTTATGATCACAAGCATGTGCCGCCGATCGCATTTCATGATCGTGATGTAATGGTCTCGGCTTGAGCCGTGTGATGCCGTTAATCATTTGATCGCATTTCATGATCATGAATGGGTTAGGGCACAAAGTGATCAATCGGCAGTGAAAATGATTGGCCGTGTCATGGCCACGTGATCGTGATGGCCGAGATCGATCAGTTGATCGTGAGGCAAGGGACGATCATGCGTGATGCCGTGTGCGTGTAACGGATCATGCGTTAATGGGCTGAGTTGGATCATGGATCCGATCGTTTGGCCCGTTAAAACTTTACGTCCCGCGAATAGTCAATCGGTTAAACCGAGCTTGGCGGTTCGTTGCCCAAAACCACACCGATTAAACCGGTCCATTTAATTGGCGGTTAATCGTGTGTTTAAAGCCTTAAACCGCAAGTTAGGTCAAATTGGCTAAAACACTAGGTGTTTCTTCCCGGTTTTTGACTTAACTGAACCAATCCAATTTAATTGGTGGTTCAAGCGGTTAACCCAAATCGCGGTTTGCTGGAAATTATTTAATACAATTGGTATTATTTAATTTCTGGTTAAACCGGATTGAAATTCAAAATTGAATTTTAACCTAAACCGAAGGCTGGTCTAAGTTTGATTTGGTTGGACCAAATAATTTAGAGCTGGTCTTGTTTAGTAAATAACCGATGGTTTTGATAGTTAATTTGGTCTTGGACCAGAATTAATAAACCGAATCGGTTATGTCAAATTATTGGGCCAACTGGAATTCTATGGTCTTGGGCCAAGAATTGGGCCTATAATTTGTGACCCAACCCGAAAATATTTATAAAATATTAAATTAGAAATTTCTACTTTTAGTATGTTACTAAATTTAGAAAGTTTCTAAAATAAGTAAGTTTCCCAAAATAGTAATCTTCTATTTTTGGAAATAAAACTGAAAATCCTCAAAAACAATATCAAGCTTGGATGTCTTTCCAATCTTGTCAGCTACTTAACGCTTATTCGATTACAGATATGGCTTACAGTGTGAGGTGTCTGTTTTCGCGTAAGTAAAGTAGTATATAGTCACTAATTTCATTGGGAGTCCCAGACTTTAGTGATTATTTGGCTGTAAGAGATTGGTTTCCTTGACTGGGCCATCGGGAGTCCCGGGCCTTGAGACATCTGGTGTATTGGGCCTTGGGCCCAATTCACAACCGAGAGTTATATGAGATATAACTAGCTGTGTGTATGCTTACCAAGTAAAGCTAATTCCGGGTGACGGCCAGTGGCCCACTTTGGTTTTAGCTGAACATGGGTCTCGGAATCATTGCATTCTTATGAGGTTAAACAAAGAAATTTTGAATGCAATGTGAGTTTTCTTATAAGTTATTAAGATTACTCTTTTATGAACTAAACAACTAAAACTCTATTTATCTCTAAATTTCAGTTATGACTAGCACAAACAATCAAAACACTTTTTCGATCCGGTCTGTCTTTGAAATGGACAAACTGAACGGATCAAATTTCTTGACTTGGTCGCGGAACCTGAGGCTAGTCCTCAGGCAGGAGAGAAAGGACTATGTCCTTGAAAGAGCTCTCCCCGTGAGGATCGGGTCCAATGCCTCTCATGCAGTATATAATGCTTGGAATAAGCATTATAATGATGCGGTAGATGTGCGTGGTCTGATATTGGCTACCATGAACTCAGATTTGCTGAAGAAATATGAGAACATGGAGTCGCCAATAGAGATGATCAGCAGCCTGAAATTGAAATTTCAGGAGCAGGTAAGAGTGGAGAGATACCAGTTGGTTAAGTCTCTCACTAGCTGCAAGCTACCAAATGATTATCCAGTAAGTCCTCATGTCAGTAAAATGATGGGTTACATTGATAACCTGAGGAAACTGGATTATCCAGTTAGCCAGGAATTGGCAACTGAGATCATTCTGAAGTCACTGCCGTCAAGCTATGATAAGTTCGTAAGGAACTATATCAAGAAAGGCTTAACGAAGACGTTGACTGAACTGCATGATATGCTCAAGACAGTTGAGCCAAACGTGAAGAGTACCCTGTTCAATCTCATGAAGGAGAAGGGTAGGTTTACTAAACCTAATGCTGACAAGGGTGAAGACAAAGTTGTCCAGATTTTGAATCATGGCAAGCGTGTGTCTTCTGAGCCCAAGTCAGATACCTCTTACGTTGGTAAGTGCTGCTACTGTAAAGAGACTGGGCATTGGAAGAGAGATTGCATTAAATTCATGGAAGACTATGAGGAGTTGAAGTTGATGTATGAGACTACTTCCTCAGGTATTCATGTTATTACTTCAAGTTATACCTTATAGGTATTGGATACTGGTTGTGGCACTGATATTTGTTATAATATGCAGAGCCTGAGCAACAGTAGAACGTTGAAGGAAGGACAAGTGGAACTGCGTGTCTGGAAGGAGCTATGGATGCTGCCTCAGCCGTAGGGTTTTCACTTGTAGATGCCTTTGAGGCTTGGTTTTGTATTAAGTAATTGCTACAATGTACCTGCTTTAAGCAGAGTTGTCTTTCATTTTCTTGTAAGAATTTGAATGTTTTTCATTTTGATAAAAGACAAGTTTTGTTCTTTTGATCTTAATGAAATATTAATTGTAGCACCCTATTCAAGGAATGGGTTTTATATCTTAAACCATAGAGTGCCTAAAATGTAACATAAATACCGCAATTGGTTTAAATCTGATGAATTAAACCTGATTTTTCTTGGCATAAATGTTTTGGTCACATAGAGTAAGTCAGATTCAGAAACCCCATAGTTATGGACTTTGGGCTCATTTGAATGGATATCTTATGAGACTTGAATTCTGCTTACTAGACCAAAAGACAAAGGGCCCTTCTTAGCCGAGCTAGAGAAAGGCCCAAAGGCTTATTGGAGATTGAACATACTTATGTATATGGTCCGATGAGCAGTAATGCCAGAGAAAATTTCCTGTACTTCATTGTCTCTACTGATTACTTCAGTGAGTAAGACTGTGTTCATTTGATGAGACACAAGTCGGAATTCTTTGACATGGTCGAAAGAGTTCCAGAATGAGGTATAGAATCTGAGTGACAGAAGTATTAAGACTCTGGATTAGATCACGAGTGAGAATACTTGAGTCATTAATGGTGTGATCATCTGAATGAGTGTGAAGTCATTTCACAGCTCAATTCTCCTGAAAACCTTGAGGTATTTCTGTGAGAAAGAATCAGATCTTATTAGAAATGATTAAAGATGAGTCGCACGAATCTTCCATGATATTCTTTAAGAATAACGCTCTAGAAATATCTAAGTTTACGCTGAAATAGTTCCACCAATATCAGTTGAAAGACACCACGTAAATGTGGATTGGAATCGATCCAAATTCGTCTTTACTGAGTATTTGTAGTTGTGCTACTTCACTGGTTGTCCTAGGGAAACCAAGGCTTGTTACTTTTACGTCCATTCTGTTTTCTAAGAAGGGAAGTTACTTTCCAAGAAGAACAGTGGGAGTAAAAGTATAACTCGAAGAAATTCGAGAAATACAGGTGGCTGCTCAACCTGTTGAGGGAGAGCAGCGGATGGATTTACAGATTTCTGTAGAATCTACACCTGTAGAGCCTGAAGTTCGCAGATCTGAATGAATCAGTCACTAATCCGAGAGTGATTTCTCGTCATTAGTTGAACCTGATAATCATTGAAAGTTCACATGATCTGATGATCATTGAAAGTGACGAACCTGCGAAATTCAAAGAAGCGAAAGTGAGCCAGGACTCCGAAAAAATTACACTATGTGTAAGTTAGCTTCATTGATCCATTCATGGATGGAAGCAAACATATCGGAGTTGGAATCGTCGTTCTGTTGAAGTAGTCAAAGTTTTGACTTGAACATGAACGAAGTGGAACTGTGCGTTTACTAATAGATAAGTGGGAGCGATGTTGTATTTCTCATAGTGTATGTCGATGACATACTGATTCTCGGAAATAACGTCCCAATGCTGCAGTCGGTAAAGGACTGGCTTGGGAGTTGGTTTTGTGATTGACATGGGTAAAACCACGTATGTTCTTGGATTTTGGATCTAAAGATAGAGATCCAAAAGAGCTGGTAGGACAAAGTCAGGATTCTTAAATTGACAAAGTCCTACACCTAATCAGCAATCCAAGAAGGGTTTTATGCCAATGTCACATGGCAATACGTTAAGCAAGAAGCAGTGTCCTACGATAACTGCTGAGCTTGAATGCATGGATAGGATTCCATATGCGTCGGCAATTGGATCTATCATGTATGCCATGACACGTGCTTGTTTTGATATTGCTTTAATGTTAAGCAAGACAAGTAAAGACCAGTCAAATCCAGCAAAGAATCACTGGATTGCCGTAAAGAATATCCTAAAGTATTTGAGGAATACTAAGGATAATTTCTTGGTTTACGGAGAAAGTGAGGTGCTACAAATCGATAGATTCTGAAAGGCAAGTTTCCAATAGACAAAGATAATTCCTGGTCACAGTCCGGCTATATCTTGTGTCTGTCTGGCGGTGCAAGGCACTGTTGCTGACTCCATGACTTAAGCTGAACATTTCGCAGCTTGAGAAGCGGCGAAAGAGGTTGTTTGGAAAGAAGAGTTCATCACTGAACTTGATGTGATTCCC
This sequence comes from Orychophragmus violaceus, assembly GCA_030180135.1. NCBI lineage: Eukaryota > Viridiplantae > Streptophyta > Magnoliopsida > Brassicales > Brassicaceae > Orychophragmus > Orychophragmus violaceus. The sequence goes on from CM058233.1 coordinate 32,153,053, forward strand.
AGCGTAGATGAGACTAGCTGCACATCAGAGGTCCAAACACCTTGAGGGTAGGTATAACCTATTCCGTGAGATAAATGACAGAGGTGTTAAGTAGATAAGCAAGTTTCATCGAATGAGAACGTTGCTAATCTATTAACGAAGCCACTCCTTAGGCCTAAGCACGAGTCGCGGACTGTAGCTGTAGGATGAGTGAAATTAAGATGTAATCTTAATTTCAGTGGGAGTTTGTAAAGGGCTTTATTTAGTTGTTTTGAAAAGTTCATGTAAACATAATATTTTATGTTTATGAAATCCATGATTTCTGGATTATTTTAACTGTGATATAAATAATCGTTCCAAAATGATTCATGTCATTATATATGGGCCATCGAAGTACATGAGTAGACTTGATCCTGAAACCCCATATTTAACGAAATGACATAAATCATAGTGTCCATAGTCGAAGGTTGTTGAAATTGGAACACCAACAACCGCTTGAGACTAGATTGTGTTGAGACTTATGACCAAGTTTCGAGGGGTCATAGATGCGCGGCATCAAAGTCGACACATAGGTATATGTAGGGGAGCATATGACCGGACATGGCCCGCTGATGAGAACTCTACAAGATTAATATCTGTGTCATAAGAGGTTCTCATATACGACTATAGAGTATAGTCCTTAGACCTGAGTTCGCATGCATGTGGCTGCACATGGAGTAATGCGCTTTGATCATTGTCTAACGCTGTTTCGTAACTGGGAGCTATAAGGACCTTGGTTGGGTGTATTATGAAGTGTGTAGTTCATAGTGATGGAACAAGATGGGATTTGTCCCTTCCGTTTAACGGAGGTAATATCTCTAGGCCAATCGGAGACTTGATAACTGGTAAGAGAGTGGCCACTCCCAAACGGACTTGCCCAAGTCGTTTGCATTGTCAGTATCAAATCTGGTCCGATGAACATGGTCTGGCTATATAAGGATGACACGAGAGTTGGGCAGACAACAAATGGGCTTTTGTCTGATTTGTGTCTTGGGCCCAAAAGACTAATGAGCCATTAGTTTAATTAATTAATTAAACTTGGGCCCATTAGTAAAATAAGATGGCAACAAGGGTTTAGAAACCCTGGCATTCTTTGTGGTTGGCGATTTGAGGAGGATGGCAGCCGCGGCTCATCTCTCTCTCTCTCTAGCCTCTCTCTTTGTTGTTCTTCCATCTCGGTCTAGCAGCCATCCCTCGCTTGTAAGAGTGTGGATACCAAGGAGGAACCGGTTCTCATCTGTTCTAATCTGATCTTGTCATTACCACCAATTATTCCGCTGCAAAGGTAAGGATCAGGTTTGTTTTATGATTCGATTACAAGAACCTAGATATGTTTAAGATTATGTGCTAGGTTGCAATCTGAGAATTGAACCATGGAAAAACTCAATAATCCATCAGTTTTGTGTTTTGTTTTTCATCTAAAAACCCATAAAAAGTCATTCTGCTATTGATATTCTGTTTAGGTTTGTCAAATCTGTTTTGTTTTGTTTCGTTTCTGCATCTATAAACTCAAAACCTATAAAATCCTTCGCTTTAATTCGACTCAATCATTCATCAGTCTGTTTTCAGTGCATTCTTATTAAAAAAAACCATAAAAACTTGTGTGCTTTATCATCATCCTGTTTGATTTATATCTTTCTGTTCATTGTTTGCATCTTAAAATCGAAAAACCCCATAAAAAGACTATATGTTCTTGTGTTCTATTCATTTTGTTCATTACCTTGCTTTCATGTTTTGTTTTAAAACATAAAAACCAAAAGAAAAAGAGTCAAGTTTTCTGTTTCTGTCGATTTTATTTATGTGTTCTTGTTTTGTTTTTTCCATAAACCCTGAAAGAAAACGAAAAGGCTCCTCTTGATTCATAGAAATTCAGTTTTTCTTTTGAAAACTATCCAAAACCGTGTGCACAAGCCACAAAAGGAAAATTGATATTTTTGTAAAAACAACCAGCCTTTCTTTTACTTTTCGAAAGTTTAGTGAACCAAGCTCCTAAAATCGGTTTTTAAACCCCTAAAACATATTTAACCTGTGAGCTAATTGATTTAAACTAGGGGAAAGAAGTTTTAATTGATTTATTAAACCGTGGACCAAGTTAAACCCAAAGAAACTTTTGTTTTCAAAAAGGCCTAACCGGTTTCCTAAATTGATTTCAAATCTTCCTAAGAACCTAACCACTCATCCTAAATCGATTTCAAGCTGTCCTAAAGTCGGTTTAAAACTTCCCAAAGGTTTTTAGAACCCTGTGTTAAGCTTATGTGTAGCTTGCTTGAGACCTGAACAATTGCATCTACTTATTCTAAGCTAAGTTACATAACTTCAGAACATATTGATACACTTTGAGCTTTTTTTTTCAAGTACTGAATCAGCAACATGGAAGAGGAAGAATGAGACAATTGGAGTGGGGAAGAAGAGAGCTTAATCTGCTCAGATGAGGAGACATATTATGAAACACCACCATGGCCAGGAGATGATACCTCTGAGTATGGAGATGACTCAGATGGTGAAGGCTGTGATCCTGAACTCTCAGCCCAATGTTCCAACCATCCAGAGCAGCAGTACAAGGAGCTGCACACCACAACCTCATCTTGGAGTCAGCTTAGCATGGAACTCAATGAGGAAAGTGACGACTCAGAAGCAGACATGTATGGAGAGTACCACCTACATAGGCGCAAGAGTGCAATCAACAACCATGGAGTCAGTTCATACAATGTACCAGTTCAACATAAGCTCACTGGAACAAGGAAATCTCCAACGCAACAAACCAGTAAGACTCATCCAACCAACAGAAGAAGACATCCCCAAGTGTTTTCTGGAAAAAAGCAGTAAATCTGAAGTATACTTGCAATGGGAAGCTAACATGGAGGAATGGTTACAAGATAACAAGATTCCAGAAGAAAGGAAGCTAGTACAAGCTGCCTCAGCATTCACAGAAAAGGCTTATGAATGGTGGCTAAAGGAGAGCACACCAACCATCTATAAGAAGCCCATACTAGATTGGAGATATCTCAAGTCCAGAATGCATAAGGAATATGTAGAGAAGCTTCAAACCAGAACCATGAGAGTGAAGCCTACATCCAAAACACAGACTGCTCCTAAGCCTAAGTATGTTTGCTATCCAAAGCCCAAGGATGTGTTCTCAAACACTTACACCTACCAAGCTGAAGCTAAGAAGGCTCTTCAAGCGAAGCAGGATCAAGAATGGCAAAGGATCATGGAGATGTTGCAACTAAATAAACCAGAGCAGAAGCAAAGCCACAAAGCTTCACCCAATGCAACTGGACCCAGCTTTGATGCCTCACTCAAGATTTTAAACATGTCAACACAAGGTAAGTGTTCTAACTTTGTAAATTCCAAAGAGCCAACATGTTATTGGTGCCATAGGAGGGCATTTTTGTCCATCTAGGAAGCTGAATAATGATAGAACATCATAGTTGAAATTGGAAGTAACGGAAATAAATGATAGCTTTGTGCAATCTGATAATTTAATTTCCAATGCAAGACTCATGCACTTGTCTTTGTCCAAGGAATTTGAATCAGGAACAAGATCAGAGGAAGAGCATAGAGGTCAGAGTAAACTACCAAACCTGATTTGTTCAAAGGAGGATGAGAAGGTCAAGCGGACAGAAGCACCAGCATTACCACCTGATCAAGAGATGCTACCAGCACTCATTGACGTCCTACACCACACTACATCCGATGGTGACTTCTCTGAAATAGCTTTAGTCATCCCTAGACTAAAGAAGAGCCGCAACCAAGGAGTTCAAGAGCACATAGAACATACCATGTTACAAATTGCTAGCACCATCTCTATGAGTTTAAGTAATTCCATATCTATTATAGCAAATTCAAAGAAAAATATGATACACTTGCTCTTAAGCATTGTCTCAAGTACAAGTACTACAAATGAAGAAATGAGTAGGAAAGAGCATGAACAAACTAACAAGATGATTTGGTGATCAGGGGAGGAAGTGACCGTTTTATGATCATAAGCTCACAAGAGAAAAGGGTCCAAACCCTTATACAACCCACTGAAGCTGACAATGTAAATACAAGTATCATACAGTCTGCTTTTATTACTCCAAAATAGATATAATGCACTTTAGGTTCAAGGCGGAAAGATTTTAATAAAATCATTCGTCGAGGTATGCTGACCGCACACGTTATCAGAAACGATAATGGGTTTCTAATAATATTCAAAATTGATGGGTTTCGAGGTTCTCAGGTAAACATAGGGGATAAGACGTTAGGTGTTTCAAGACACTTAAATATGTCTAAACTTTTGGTTCGGTTTTTTTTTTAAAACCTGGTTGATCACCGGTTAAGGAACGGTTTAAGTTTAAATATAATATATATTATATTAAAAAAGTATGTCTAAACCTGAAAAGGGTATTTAGGGTAACATAATAGACCGGATAAAACCATCTTTGCGGTGTACGGATTTCATCATAACCGAAATTACGAGAGTATTTGAAACATGTTTTTAAAAGAGGATTTTGAGTTGGAATTGCCAAGAAATGGATAGTAACTAGACTATATGATATTTACGGGGAATATGGTTTAAACACAAGTCGGATTTCTTATTTTTATCGGAAACCAAGCAAAATAGTTATTTATAAAATATTTCATGGACTTTCAGTTATGACAAATTATATATAGTAGAGCCGATTGGACCAAGTGGAGTCTCACATTATACTACAAAAATGAGTAAAATGTGGACATTATTTTGCGAACATTAGGATCGTTGACATTAAAGTGAACATACAAGGAACAAGAGTATATATTTATTTTATTTATGGTGACCATGTCCAAAACTCATGGATAAAGTGTTGGAGTGAATCACCCAAATAGGGTTAAAAAAGACAAAACTGTGGTTCATCATTGAGGATATAAATGAAATCACGGGAAATCATGAGAAACAAGGTGGATCATTGAGACAAGCATCAACCCTTGTCTCTTTCAACAACATGATTCGCAAGTGTGGTTTAATATAATTTCCTTTTCTTTCATGGCGAGGTCTTAGAGGGAAACAAATTATTAGATGCAGACTGGACAGAGCTCTGGCGAATGAGACCGGCACACAATTTTCTCGTTTTCTTTTTTTGGAATACCTGGGTATTGTAGGATCAGACCACCACCCGATTGTGTCAACGATAGAGGATAAACCACTTAGGAAACAAAGTCAATTCCGATTTTACAAATGATGGATTGGACATGAAGGACTTATGGAAGCCATAAAAAGGGGATAGGGTGAAGTAGAAGAAAATGGTCATACAAATTTTATGTTGAGGATTGGAAGATGTCGACGTGATTATCAAAATGGAAGAAAAATAATTTACCATATGGAAAAGACAAGATTAGCGAATTAAAAAGGCTTTGGAAGAGATCCAAAATGATGATAATAATGCTCAAGAAGAACTCAGGTATATCACCAAAAGTTAAAGGAAACATATATGGATGAAAAATTATATTGACAGCAAAATAGTAGGAATATTTGGCATACTTCGGGAGATTGTTATACAAAATTTTTATTTGCTTTGACCAAGCAAGGCGAGAAAGAAATCGGATTATTGGTTTGTATAATTCAGTAGGTGTTTGGGTTACTACAGATTCAAGGGTAGAAAATGTGGCAGTAGGGTATTTTGAGGATTTATTCACATCAACCAAACCAATTAATTTTGAGGATTTTTACAAGATGTTCCAGTAACAATAACATATCAAATGAATGAAAGACTTACAAGAAGGACATCAACTGAGGAGGAGGTTAAATGTGCCTTATTTATGATGAATCCATAGAAAGCAGCAGGTTTAGATGGTATGACAGCATTATTTTTTCAACAATCATGGCCGATCATCAAATTTGACATTATCGATCTAGTCAACGGATTCTTACAGACAAGGGAAATGTATCTAAGGTTAAATACGACAAATATTTGTCTGATCCCCAAAATGAAAAGACCAAGCCGGATGAACAAGTTACGTCCTATGAGCTTGTGTAATATGGGATATACAATAATTTCAAAGGTTATTTGCCATACACTTAAGTGTCTTCTTCTGGATCTTATATCGGAACATTTTGGCCTTCGTAGCGGGGAGACTGATTTTGGATAATTTCCTTATCGCACAATAAATGTTCCATAGATTGAGAACCAATATTTCATGTAAGGATAAGTCCATGGCGATAAAAACGTATATGAGCAAGGCATATGACCGGGTAGAATGAGCTTTTATAGAAAATCTTCTTAGAAAGATGAGGTTTGAATCACATTGGATCCACTTGACGATGAAGTGTACTACCACAATTGAATATAAAGTTCTCATTATTGGTCAGCCAGTGGGACTCATCATACCAAAACGTGGACTCAGACAAGGATATCCCTTATCCCCATACTTATTCATCGTGTGCACAGAAGCATGGCAGTGAACATTTGGAAAGCGGAAAGCGATAAACTACTTATTGGACTAAAGGTTGCAAGGACATGCTCTCCAATATCACAGATTTTGTTTGCATATGATATTCTTTCTTTTGTAAAGCTAAAAACGAGGAATGCCAAAAAATTCTACATATTCTCAAAGAGTATGAAACTGTCTTAGTGCAACAAATTAACTTCTTGAAAACGTCATTACAGTTGGTCATACGGTTGACGAGGGAACTCGTAAAGAGATGAAAATGGTATTGGGAATTACCGCCGTGGGAGGTATGGGCTCATACTAGGGGATACCGGAGAGCTTAGGTGGGCCAAAAACTCAGGTATTCAATTTTCTTCATGACAGACTACACACCACATTTAGTGGATGGAAGACAAAACATCTCACAAAAGAGTCAAAGAGGTACTGATCAAACCGGTGGAAACTGTGATGCCTAATCATGTAATGTCTTGTTATCAGCTCCCCAAAATAGTGACTACAAAGTTGAAGAGCGTAGTTTCTCAATTTTTGTGGAGTTTGGGTGGATCAAACAAAGGCATGCATTGGATGTCTTAGAATAAACTATGTAGGGATAAAGGAACAAGCGATATTGGATTTCAGGCATTCACATATATTAATTTGACTATTCTAGCTAAACAATTGTGGAGATTAATTAATAAACCTACTATTTTATTTTCAAATGTTTTCAAGGGGATGTATTTTCGAAAAACAGATCTTCTCAATACAATATGATCATATTCACCATCATACGGATGTAGGGTGTATCATCCGCTAGGTCTCTTGCTAAAAAAGGACTCATTGAAAAGATAGGAATTGGGGAGTCAATTTCAATATGGAATAATCCCTGGATACCAACCTCATGCCCGAGATCAGCTTTCTGTAAAACTCAAAACGATATGTCTACGGTAAACCAGTTGATTGATCATCATCATCAGAGGTGTAATACACAGCTGATCGAGATGATTATTGATCCTGGAGATGTGGATTTGGTTAAGGGTATTCCAATTCGTCGGTTCTCAAGACATGATACAAATGGATGGCATTTTACGAAATCAGAGAAGTATACAGTAAAATCAGGATATCACACAGAACAAGATTATACGGATAAATACAGATGATTGATTACTAGCAAGACCAGATGTTAAATCATTACAAGCTTACTCATGGAGGATTAATTTCCCACCAAAACTAAAGCATTTTGTTTGGCAGGCCACTTCAGGATGTTTACCGGTATCAAAGAATTTAAGGTCGAGAGAGATTTTATGTGATGTATGTTGCACACAATGTGGAGCAGAGGAAACATTTAACCATGTCTTATTTGAATGCTCATCAGTCATACAAACTTGGGCCCTCTCGAAAGTTCCAACAAATTCATGAATTTTTCCAACGTAATCGATTTACACAAATATGAATTATTTATTTTGGAGACTACCTCGTGATAATCTAAACAATAATTATCCATAGATGTTATGGTACATATGGAAAATTATAAGTAGTATGGTTTATAATCAGGTGGATATGAGTCCTCAAGATACACTAAAGACGACGAAAACTGAATCTATAATTTTGGAAGATGCACAAGTATCTATGGTTAATGGATCACTAAACCAACTTGGGATGACAATTTATTCGGAAAACAACACGTCTTAACAAGGACAATGGTGTTTTGTAGATGACTCATGGAAGGAAGGTGAAACGTATTCATGACATAGTTGGTATAATAATTACAAAGGTGGTACAAACGTTATAATGGAGTCCACAAATATCAAGCACATCCTATCTCCATTATATGCAGAATTTGAAGCTCTAATTTATGCTATGGAATGCATGAACTTCTGCCAACAACTCCATATAAAAATTGCAACAGAATGTTCAGATTTGGTTAAGATGGTGTTTGAACCAATGGAATAGCCAGCCTTATCGACCCACCTGGAAGAATTTGAAAGCCGGAAGGATTTTTTTCACTCTCTCAAATACATACCACGTATGAGGAACTTGATGTCAGACAAGCTGGCACGGAGTGCTCACAATAAGACGTCACATTGTTTTCATATTGGTCCAGAACCACCGAAATTAGTTAGGTTTCTTCGATTATTGTTGCAAAAAAAAAACATTAGCAAAACAATAAATATACGTTTTAGATTTTTAGCTAAACTACGTGTAACTTTTAAAGAAACTATCAGCAATGGTTTTCTCTTTTCTTTTGCCTAGGTATCAATTTCTTTGTTTATGGATAATGTATATCCGATCGTTCTTCATTGTTAAAATAATATTTACATGTTTGACAACAACAAAAATTTTGGAAATGGTATAATGATATTTGTTAGTTGGGAGTTTTGAAGATCAATACATTTTAATTTTCTCTAAAATTGATTTTTTTTTCGAAAACCAGAAAATACAAAGTAAATTGGAGAAATTGGAATGACATCAAACTTAAATGAAATTCTTCAATATTTAACCTAATATTAATAACGTGATAAAGAAGTATTGGTTAATAAAAATTTAAAAAACTATTCACATGATTAAATGGTGGATTAAAAGTTTAATTGGACAATTAAACTAAGATATGACATTTCTCAATAAAGAAATTGTGGCCAATGGAGATAGAGACACTGACACCAAGTTTAGATTAATTAAGCTAATCCATACTTAATAAACAAGAGAAGAAGATGTGGTTGTAGGAGCAAGTAGAAGAAGAGAATACACTATATTTTGTTCTTGTTGTGGCGTGACAAAAGAAAGATGAAGGCATGTATTTGAGGTTGTCGAATGCAATGAATCTCTGCTTAAGTGGATACATGTCCATATCATTACAATTTAAAGAAGAAGACATGTGTTTAAGGCTTGGAAATACGGTGAATTTCATTCTTGGTTTTATCATTGGCATGGAACAATGAAGAAAAGAATGAGAGAAGACATGTGGCCAAGGGTGATTGGTCTTTTATTCCTATATAAGGAAGGTCACTCCTTAAAATTTTCATAATCAGCAAAAAACAAGAGACAAAAATAGATAGAAGAAGAGGGAAATAAAGAAAGAGAGAAGAAAAAGGGTTCGAGAGATATAAGAAAAAGAGAGAGGATCATAAAGAAAGAAAATGGAAGAAAAGAGAAAGGAGAAACTCCGAACAAATTTTTGGAAAATATTTCTAATATTTCATTTTTCTTATCTGTTTTGTCTTTCAGCTATTTAAAGTTAGAGAATAGTAGGTAAAGTTAGGATTTATCAAAGTCGTCAAAATTCAAAATGGTTTAAGTCAAATGAGTTATCGAGATTTGGGTTAGTGTTTTCCGTCATGTTTTGGTTGAAGAGATGCTCTGGTCATATCTGCTTTCTAGCCGAAAGCACATAGAATTGGTGATATTTGTTGATTGTTGCATTAGGAATTAGATAGAATCAGCATATAGACCAAAACATAATAGTTAAACCTTATAGTCCGTAGGAATGTACTCGTTAAAATTAAATGTTCGAACGGAATATGAATTATGGAATTAATACGTTAATAATCGGTTTAGGTATATATATTGCATGACACGTCTAAATAATTGTCATTGTTTATTACTTGATTACTAGATTTTGACCCACACTACATCATGAACATAAATTTTGGTTTTTAGTTTTCTTAAACGTTTTTGAGTATTTTTGTTATAGAATTTTATTTATGTATTGAGTTTATATTTTATCGTCTGTAATCTTTTTTATAAAAGTGGATGTGATGATGTATTAGATATATTTAGTGTGTGGAATATAATTGTATGAAGAGCAATAATTAACGAATAATTATTTTTTTTAAATATTTTTATCATGGAAATAAATATTTTTAAATTCAAATATGAATAATAATAGTAATAAACTAAAAAAGCGAAAATAGATAATTAAATGTAAGAAAATAATATAAAAGATAAAAAATAGATACTTAAAATGTCATTATTGATGTTTTTCATATTTGCTCTTTTCTTTTTCTTTAGAATTCCTCTTCGCAATACTTTAATGTCAATATTTTATGATAAGAAAATATAGCTTTTTCTTTTTATTGTAATTTTAATACATAATATTATGAGGATTATTACAAAGATAATTTTACAGATAAGAATATTCATTCCATGAGAATCCACAACTATGATGAATGGTTTCACCACGCTGAAGATTTTCTTATAAGCTTCCCTTCATTAATCGGCATGTTATATCTTTGGGGGATCAAATCCAAGACATGTTGATGTAGAAGCAATAATGAACTCTTCGTCAGCCACTGGACCAAAAGGGCTTCCACAACACACATCTTCTACTAATGGAATTTATGACGACTTTCGATCCGATTTTGAACCGGTTTAAATTTTAATCACCTAAATAATTTTTTAAAAAATGCATAGGTAAGGTATCTAATTTATAAGAGATTGCAGTAAAATGAAAAGGTTTTAATTTTTCATAAATATAAAGAATTAAACTAATCTCATAATTTACAGTAAATGAAATTCTGAATAACTAATAATATTCCAATATTCTTTCTTTAACTAAAAATGAAGATTGATAGTTTCTATTGCTATATAAAATCAATTATACATAATTTGGAGGGAAAAAAACTACCTCTGGTTTGACTTTCAATATGTAGAGGACTTACCAAGGTAAGAGTTTTAGTTTGTTAAAAATAAATCCAAATTTGATTATATTTTAAATTTAAAGCATATACAAATTTGGACAACCAAATAAATAAAATATTTGAAATCTTTTTCTTAATATGAAATGAAAATTGGTCAATTTTCTCTTGTGATATTTTGTTTAGATTTAATTTAAATTAGGGATATAAATTAGCTAAAATATAAGAAAAATTATACTAAGAATATACTACTGAATTTTGTTAGGAAAAAATGTTTTTTAGAATATTGCATTTTTTACTTACACATAAAAAAATAATTTAAATTTTTTCCATACTGGATTTAGTTTAGTTCTACATAATGTTTTGTCAAATTTTAAAATATATTTAATGGAATAAATTGAATACTTACTATAGATTTAAACTAATTGGTCAGATATGGTTCATATTAATTAAATTTTCACAGTTAAATTGATTAATGCAAAGGTCATTAGTAACAAAACCATTTGAGAATGTTATTATTAACAAAACCGATATTTGATTTATTATTTGCGAAATGTGTGTTTGGATTTTTAACTAAACATAACTTATTTAATATAATTTTTTAGAATAAAAATCAAAATCAGAAAATATCTAAACAAAAACCAACAAAAATAAACCAAAGGAGAATTAATTAACAAAGCCAAGGTTTGATTTTATATTTAGGAAATGTGGTTGTTGTATATTATCCCGTCTTTTATTAAACGGTGAAAAACCTTATTTGGAAAAAAATATGTCCAGTAAAAAAGAAGATATTTTACATAATTTATTTCATACATTTGCATCACTAATAAATGATACAAACATATTTTGCATCAATTAAAAAAGTGGTTCTATAAATGGTGATGCAACTTCTGCCGATTCATTTGCAAAAGATGTAAAAGTACGCAATAGTTTTTCTTTGCATGTAAGTCAAGATGAGTTGGATTTGTTAATCCTTCGGATGATAATCCAATATGGCCATCTTTGATTTAATATGTAGAGTTATTACTGACAAAAAAAAAAGTTGGTGATGCAAATCTATTGCATGAGTTAAAACAATGGTTGTAATTAGTTGCATCGATTTTTATAAATGATTTTAATATGTATCAGTTGTAAAAACTGATGTGATTTTTTGCATCAGTTAATATAATTGACAGTAATTGATATTAAATATTTCTATCACTTTAAAATAAATGATGTTTAAATTAGTGTCGATTTACAAGTTATTCTAATAATTGTATCATTCACAACAACTGATGTTAAAATATTCTATCAACTGTAACTAATTCATGTGATTTTGTTTTTTTCCATCAATAAACTAAATTGATATTAGATTTATGAAAATTATAATAATTGATGTCAAATATTTCCATTTCTAGTAAATAATTGTATAAAGTTGCGATTGTCTCTTTCCGTGGATCCCACACCCGCTCTTTTGGCATGTGTGTTCACCCTCGTCCGACGGCCAATGCGTTATATTTGAGGGCACCAAAAAACTTTTTTAATATCTCTGCAATCACAAAACGATCTTTATTCGTTCTTTGTCCTCACATGTATGATATCGCGAATCACTTCCTGATATGTTACGGTTCTTCATCTACTCCATAACAAGCACACATAACTCTGGATTTCTTTCTGGACAAGTGACTGAAAATATTAGTGCATTTTGGTGACATATGTAGCCAAATCAATTATTTTAAGATTCTTCTCATATATCAAAGACCGGGATGTTACAATCATCCCCTCTCAGATATCACAACACCCTCTGATATGATCTTTACCAGCTCATCTCATGATTCACGCAAACCAAATCGGATCAATCATTGAGCCAAAGGAAGAGGCGACTGATTCCAACCTCAGCCCAGCCAATGGAGCAAATTTCATTCGAGGAAGGAGCTATGATGGACATTCTGGACAAGTCAAAATGCCAATGGATCATGTTGGAATTTGAGTTGGGCAAGCACAAGTTGTTCTCAATCGTGGCGGCTTATGTTTCTCGGTTTCCATTTTTGGAGTCTATGAAGAAACTTGATGATTCTAATCTTTTTTTCAAGAAACCAAATAAATTTTCCTCAGCCATGTAAGTGTGAAGAACATTCTGATTGTGACAATTCACACTTGGCTCGAGCTGGAACAAGAGATGGCCGAATACTTCCCATTATCATTCATAATGAGCTAATTCGACCACGAAGAGTCTACAATGGTTCATGCATGTTATTATGATCAAATGGACATTTCTTATGGGCCAAAGTCAAGACTTAAGTCTAGGAAGATCCAGAAGTTCAGACAAGCATCAATTTGTCCAAACCTAAAAGCTAATTTCATATTGGGCCGAATTCCGAATAGCTTTTGAAGTTCAGGAAAACCTTACAAGTTTGGGAAAGCCTTCCTAATTCACCATTTTGGAACTGAAGAGACTACTAATACCAGCTGAAGATTTATTTAACACATAATTAATTATGGCATTTTGTCTTAGTCAAAGTTTACATATTTTCTTACAATTTCTTTCTAGTTTTTTACAACTTTCTTAATATCTTCATCGACTTCTTTGTATCTATAAGTATTTTCTAAAATCATATGAATAATAAACCCCTTTTCTTTTCCAGAACTTTTTTTCTTTTTAGAGAGTTATTCTCTTTGTTCCCTTGGAACATTTTGATTTCTTAATGTGTAATATTTGAGAGATAAAAACAGGTTTATCAAGAGTTTATTCCGCTAAGGTCTTGTTATGATTCTATCATCCAAAGTGTGTTGGATTGTGTACAAATATATCAGGTGGTGAGTTTAACATATTCACTATTAACTCTAAGCAACTCTTTATTTGAAGGATCCACCACCTCTTCAACTTATTAGACCGTTGATAATATCAGGCCTTGAGTTTAATACACTCATTGGTGGTGGGTCGTCACGAGCCATTTCAAGATTAGGATTATCTTTGCCAAATCGAATAGAGCATTTTGGGAAATGATTTTGTCTTAGCCATCACGGTCTTGGGAGGATCATATCACCCTCATTGTGCACCAGGATCGTTACCTTTGACGGTGTGAGCCTTCAATGACTCCATACGCTCCCCAGATTTGGCTCTCGTACCACTTATAACGCTCGACCGCCCCCATCTATGGAACCCACGCACGCTCTATCGGCCCGTGTACTCACCCTCGTTCGACGGCTGGTGCACTATATTTGGGACCCGAAAGACTTGTTTAGTTTCCTTGCAATCATCACATGATCTTTTCCCGTGTTTCGTCCTCCCTCGCGCGATACTTTGAATCACTTTCCGGTAGGTCATGTATCCTTAAACTACTCCAGCTTAAGCACGCTTAGCTGTGGAGTTCTCTCCGGACAGATGACCGAAAAGATAAGTGCACTTTGATGACATATATAGCTAATTAATTCTGTTAAAATTGATGTCAATTTTGATAAGTGAACCTAATAATTGTCATTTATATTAATAATATCTAATTTATGAGTATATGTATATTATTTATTTAATTAATATATTATATTAAATGTTAATAAAATATATTGTTCTAAAATTAATTAGTTAAATTTTAACTAAACAATAGAAATGTTTAATTAAATTAAAACGTAATAAAAAAATTTAATCTAGTTTAATCATATGATTTGCAAAAACATAGTTTAAAGGTAGCAACAGCTCTACCAAACTGTATAATGTCATGCTTTAGGCTTCCAAATTTGGTAACGAATAAACTCACAAGTGTTATAGCAAAATTTTGGTGTAGTTCAAATGGATCCCATAAAGGAAGGCATTGGTTGTCATGGGACAATATGTGTATGGGAAAGGACAACTGTGGTCTTTGATTTCGTGTTCTAACGGATGTTAACACGGCTATGCCTACCAAAAGAATGTGGCGGCTGATTAGAAAACTAGATTGTCTTTTTGCAAAGGTTTTTAAAGGGAGATATTATAGGAATGGTGGTCATATGTGTTAGAATTTAAGAGTATGAACCAGAAAATAGAAGATGTAAACAAACACTCATAAGATCAGAAGATTAGAGAGAGTTTAAGAGTATAAGAACAAGAGAGAGATTTGGAGAAGAGAATAAGTCTCCTTAGATTCAAATTTCGTAATCCACCTTACAATATAGAGAAATAGCTGTTAGACTCATCCTAAAACATGTGGCTAATAATTGTCCACATAGTTTAGCTTACAAGAGAAGCTAATCCAAAATATCTTAAGGTAATCTTTATGATATCCATCTCTGATCAGTGGATACTCCAAGAGCCCATAGCTTCTGTGTGAAAAGATAATCTTTAAGCTATCCATCTCTGATCAGTGGATACTCCATCGCAATACTCCCCCTAAAGCTTAACCATGGAGATAGCAAATGGTTGAGCTTGGAACCGTGAATATCTACCTCATTAAAAACCTTGATACAGAAAACCTCATGGGATAAAAAATGTACCAAGGGAAAAAGATTACGGAATCCATAGCCTAGGGACTCAAGCTTGAGATAGGTCTATAAGTCCAAGTTTAGGATGAATGAACTCACAAACCTTCAAACTAGCAGCCTTGATGAATTTGTCTGCCAACTGATCTGAACTCCTCGTGTAGCAAGGAAAGATTACTCCCTCTTGCACTTTATGTCACACCTTGTGACAGTCTACTTCAATATGCTTTTTCCTCTCATGAAACACTGAATTCGATGCTATGTGAATGGCTTCTTGGTTGTCACAATGCATTGTGATCGGATTTAAAGATTCAATGCCTAAGTCTTCAAGTAAAGCCTTGAGCCAAGTGAGTTCATTTGTGAGCTTCCTCATTGCCTTATATTCCGCTTCACCACTAGAACATGAAACCACCCTCTGCTTCTTTGTTTTCCAAGTGACCAGATTGCCTCCAATGAATGTGCAATAGCATGTAGTAGATCTTCTATCCACTCGGTCACATGCCCAATCAGCATCACAATAGCCTACAATCTTTGTGCTTTGATTGCATCCCATCCATATTACTTGACCAGGAGCTCCATTGAGGTATCTTAGGATGCGATCCACCATGCTCCAATGATGCATCATAGGAGCTTGCATATGTTGACTTATCTGATTCACAGCAAAACACAAATCATGCCTTGTAATGGTGAGATAGATCAACTTACAAACCATCCTTCTGTATAGAGTGATATCCTCAAACGGTTGATCTTCAATCCCTCCCTCTCTTATGACTTTGTAACCATCTTCAAGAGGTGTCTTAGCTGCCTTTGCTTCAAGCTTACCTGCTTCACTCAACAAATCAAGAGTATACTACCTTTGTGATAAGAAGAGGCCTTCCTTAGACCGGCACATTTCTATCCCTAGGAAGTATTTTAGTTCTCCAAGATCTTTAATATCAAATACAGACTTTAAGTAATCTTTACAAGCTTGAATTCCCACCTTGACATTACCTGAGATGATAATATCATCAACATAAATGAGAATGACTACAATACCTTTCTGGTTTGATTGAGTGAAGAGTGTATGGTCAGCTTCTGATCTCTTAAAACCTATTTCCATGAGAGTGGTGCTCAGTTTGTGATAACAAGCTCTAGGAGATTGCTTCAGCCCATAGATATCATTCGTCTCAAAACTCTCCCTGGTGTAACCATGTCTTCGAGATCAGGTGGTGGAGTCATGTACATTTCATCCTCTACCTCTCCTTGGAGAAAGGCATTCTTGACATCCATCTGCCATAAGTCCCATTCCAAGTTTGTTGCTAAGGATAGAATGACTCTCACTGTATGAAGCTTGACCACTAGTGCAAATGTATCACAGTAATCCTCTCCATAGGTTTGTGTGAATCCTCTTGCAACCAATCTGGCCTTGTACCGCTCTATCTCTCCATTGCTTTTGTATTTGATAGTGAACACCGATTTTGAGCTCACTGCCTTCTTCTTTCTAGGTAGGTGTCTCATACCAAGTGTTGTTATTCTCCATTGCTTTGATTCACTACAAGAAATTTGATTACTGATAGCATAACTAGATAGCGCTTTTGATGTTTATGCTATCTTTGACTGAACCGTGAATTAAAGATAGTGTTTGCTTATATATAAACGCTATTAATGCTCTGGGCGGGGAAAAAAATTTCACGCGGGCCAAATTTTTATTGTTTGCGCTAATGAATTATACCCTAAAACGCTATGAGTTCTTTAAGCGTCAAAAATATATCAATGACACATCGATTACTTTCTGGAGCTCCTTTTCTCTCTTTGTCCAATCTGTTCATGAGCTAGAAATCTCTAAACCCTCTCGATTTCGCACTCTGACACTCAATTTCGGGTTTCTTGCATGTTCATCAGCTTGGCTCGATTTCACACTTTTTACTCAATTACTCAGAATCAAAATCGATTTGGGGTTTTCATCATGAGTTCTGAAGATTCGTGTGTCAACACAATGGGGATTCGGGGATTTCCTGTGAAATGTATGTGTGGTCGTAACTCTGTAATGAAGACAGCGACAACCAAACAAAATCCTAGAAGACCGTTCTTTTGTTGTCCCACATTTCGAAAGGTAATCTTTAAAAAGCTTTTGATTCGAAATTGTGTCGTATTTGGGTCCAATTTGTGTTGATTTTGTGTTGAATCAGAGCAATAATCATTCATTTGGGTGCAATTTGTGTCGATTTTGTGTTGAATCAGAGCAATAATCATAAATTTGGGTCCAATTTGTGTTGACTTGTCATCGTTCTTATGCAGGACCACTTATTTAAGTGGGTAGAAGAAGCTGTATATGAATAGGTGACTGATGCACTGCCAATGATAGCATGTTTTCAATCGGACATTTGCAAAACAAAAGAGGAGAATGAAGGTATCAAAAACGTGAATGAGGAGTTGATGCAGGAAGTGAGAGACGCCAAGCTGGAATTGAAGAGGCTTAGCATGTTCATGAAGTTGGGTTTTGAGTGTCTATGCTTTGCCATCATTGTGTGTATTGTGTTCATCATGCTTGAGAAATCATTTCATGTGAGGCTCTACTTTTAGAACATGATTCATATATCAAGTAAAAACATTTGGCTCTACTCATGTGAGGCTCTACTTGTGTTTATTTTATGACCTTTTAGGGATTATTGCAGAAGCGCCTGATTCTGCAGATGAAGCAGAGAACAGACAACAGTTGGACTGAGAAAACCAATCCGCATAACCTAATCCAGGTTAGATACATCTAAGTTTTCTAAGCATGAATATATGAAACAGAAAACTAAAGACAAAACATAAATTAAAAACAATTATCCATACAGAAATAAACATCCGAAACAAGAAAATAAAATAGATAAGTTCAACAAAGACATAGAGTTTAAGTTGTAGAGACAGAGAAGAGACATAAGCTGATAAAAGTCAGGTCTTAGAGAGGTACAACAGGACCGTACCTAGTAACATACGGGTCACTGTTTGCTAGCTCTCTCCTAAAATTATCAACCTCTACCATCCGGGGGTTGAATCTGTAGTCAGATAAGCCCTGGTGAGTTTCCAGCCATGCCTCATCATCATCTCTCAAGTGTTTATGGATCCACCACATCTTTAACACCACAATCACCACGCCAAGACCCCTAGTGTTTTCCCACTCATCCCTGAATGCAAAAGCAGTGTCTCCATGTGCAACACACTTAATACGATGGTCTCTGTCATGCAAAACAAACTTCTGTCATAACATACTTGTGAATATAGTAAACTTGTTATTATAAATTCTCTTGACTTACATGTTGTCTCTTATGTGGAACATAAGCTGTGACTTTTTACGATCTGCCCAACAGACTCGAAGGGGTTCCACATTGAAGACCACGCCCATTATATCTACAAGATAAGTTTCTCAAATCTGGTTACTTATATCTATTCATGACAGGAGAATTAGACTCAAAGTTATGTTTATTATGAGACTCTTAAGGCCTTTATATATGAGTTTACAAGATTTGGATATAGCTTAGAAATAAGAAGATCTAGTCGGATTGATACATATCTTTATGAAAATATATGTCGTATGAAGATAAACATATAATGGCATGTATATCCCCTAATAATTCATGTTTTAGGATTACATTTTGGTTAGTGTTAAGTAATCATACCTATAGGAGTGTCGATGTTAATGTGAGGGATATGCCCCATACATTTGAAATCCATGTAGTGATAGTTGTTGAGAGGGTCGATGAGTTTGATGTTAGTCCCGTCCAAGACACTAAGTCTAAAGGGAGAGTTTACAGGCTTGAAACCTGCATACGCATGCTCAACATTGACCCTGAAAATCTTGACCCACTTGCCCTCTTGTTCCTCAAGTCCTCTAAATTTGCGGTCTTCTGATGGATAAATGATCAACTCAGTCTTAGTTCCCTGCAAATTTAGAAATGGTCAGATGTGTTAGATGCATGTATTTTGTGTTTAGTATAAGATTTAAAGTTTAAACTTACAGCCTCGTCTGCCAATATGAAACTCCAATACGGTCCATCTTCGAAAATGTGATATGAGTGAATCTTGATTATCTTCACTCTAAAACGCCAAGCTTTCAGTTTGTCATTAACTTCCAATTCCGCAAGTTTGTTGTAGTGAGGCATGATGTTATTGAATGTCTTGTGATTTCTTTCTTTGTTTGGATTTGCATAGAGAAAGCAGATGAGGAAGACTAAACCCTAACTCCCTCTATTTAAATGAAATAACCGTAAGACAAGTGAACAATTTCTATTGTTTTTTTTAATTATTTTACTAATTAATTTGATTTGAAATGACTTGCAGAGAGGTGTAATGATGGTTAACTCTGAAGAGATGCAACTCCTCGAGTCTTCAATCTACTCATAGCTTATCACCTTTAATTCTCATTTATTGCATTTGGTTAAGAGATTTTTGGTCTGCTTGCATGCATTTGGTTTAACTTCTCATTCATTACATTTGGTAAGAGATGGTTCAATCAATTGAGATTTATTTTTATAAAACCGATTTGCCAAGGCAAGCATGAATGTATAATCGGAAGATTTTTCTGATATGGTTGCAGGTGAATGGAATTCTGATTGAGGAGTCAGTGCTGTGGGAGTAACGAGATCGGTACAGTTAAGCATACGGATTAGCCAGCAGAGATGTTGGTTGCTACTTGATTCCCGAGTCACCATTTTATCTCGAAGGAGAGGGTATACTATTGAAGTACATAGAGAAAAGGCTCTAGGAGAGTGGTCACATGGTGATTGTTCTTGTTGAAGGACCATGACAAGATCCATTGTCTTCTATAGGATTGTGTATTGGTTGCTGCTTGATTCTTGTTGGTAGACTATTGAAGTATATGTTTTTTTAACTTTGGTTTTGACACTAAATAGATGTATACTTTTAATTATGTTGAGAAATGAGATAAGACATTTTAACTAAGGATTTATATTCATCCTAAAAAGTCCAATTTACTAAAGAATTACTAGTGTATGAAATCAAAACCACATATATACCCTAAACCCCAAAACTTCTTTTTGAGTCTCACTGGTTATTATACTTGTTGTATAGACAAACTAATGATAATTTCTTTTAGAGTATAAATAAGGTTTAGGGTTTGAACCCTAATCCTATACCCCAAAACCATAAATTTAGGCTATAAACTCAAACCTAAAAACTTAAATCATTCACTTGTAACATTAAACCCTAAATCTAAAACCTAAATTCCTCACTAAAGACTGTTTGAGATCCCTAGGTACAAGGGTTTGCGTAATTGAATCTAAGAACTGACCTCGTGTTTACCTGGAGATTGGCAGCGGAATAGAGTCAGATAAACGAGATCGAGAACGCCTCAGATGCTGCGCCTCTACTTCAGTCCACACGCACACAAGCTGGAATCCTCCGGGATGCTAGTGCCGGGAATCAGATCTCCTGGGGATCTGTGAGTTTCTGTGTCTCTGCTTTCTCTCTGAGAAGCAACAATGACGGCTAGGATCCAGGTCGATCATACAAAACTTTATATATCGACCTGGGATGACTGAAAACGACCGTCGGATCAAACCCGACTCGTTTAAGCCATTAACTCGAAACGCCAGTCTCGAGGCCCAATGTGCATCGATCGACACACTTACTGTATCGATCGACACACCCATTCGAAAACCTGCATCGATCGACACACTTACTGTATCGATCGACACACCTCTTCAAAACTCAACTCAATGTGTATCCAATACACATTGATCGGATCATATGCCAATGATCAATCCCATACAAAGTGTATCCAGCTTGCTTAGGTGTGTAACCCTGTAGGTTCACACGATACTAGTAATGAGTTACAACTCATTTGTCATAAGCGGTTTCTAGCAAAACAATACGACTACCCAGTATCATATGAATTGTCCGATCTCGACAATACAACTATCTTTAGAGTAAGTACAATGTGATTTCAGGACACAATCCCAACAATCTCCCACTTGTACTGGAATCATCTATTCCCATAATCCCTTTGCCGCTATATCTCGATATGGCATAAGGCAAGAAACTGTGTCATCCTTATTATAGCCAACATCATGTTCATCGAACACCTGATCTATACTGATAAAACAAACGACTGACAATCACCTCGTTTGAGCACGGCCATGCATTTTCTCAGTATCAAATCTTCGATGGGCCCTGAGATATTTATCTCCTGTTATATAGGAGGGACAAATCCCTTCTTGTTCCATCCCTGTTTCTACACACACTTCATGATACGCCTAAGCAATGCCGTTATAGCCGCCAGTTACGGAACGACGTTTGACAAGGTCAAAGCGCACCAATTCATATGCTAGAAAGCATGATGAACTCAGGTCTAAGGACTATACTCTATAGTCGTAATGAGAACCTCCCATGACACTGATATAACTATCCTGTGGAGTTCTCATTAGCGGGTCATGTCCGATCATATATTCACCAACATATATCTACGTGATTGACGTTGATACTCATATCAATGACTCCATGAAACTTAGTCATACGTCACCTCACATACCAGTCTTAACGGTTGTTAGTGTCCCACTTCAACAACCTACGACCAGGGACAAACATGATTTTATGTCATCTCTCACTTATAGGGTTTCATGATCAAGTCCTCAACTTGATGACCTATAAAATGAACATAAAATACTTGGGACCATTATTCAATTATCCAATAATCAAATAATGCTGATGTCAGTTTTTCATAAACATGACCATATCATGTCTATCTGAACATCATAACTAACATAACTCCCACTAGAATCAAGACCACGTCTTCAGATATCTAGTACCTACAGCAACAGTACGAAACTCATGCTTAGGTTGTGAGAGATGTTGCGGTGTTCTTGCTTGGAACCATTCCAACAAACCACACCGTTATTCTATAATAAGCACTATTCTACGGTCCACTGCTTGGAGACCTTTCCAACAGATAGCGCCGCTACACAAACAAAGAGACATAACCAGGTGGGAACCGGGAATCATCTTTGTCCGTCTAACTACTCATAACAGATTCGTCATTTTTCTCAGTTGAGCAAGAACTATCCTTAGTGTTTCTCAAGCACTTGGGGATATTCCTTACAACTGTCCAGTGACTTTTACCGGAACAAATTGGTATCTTCTCGTCATGCTTTATGCGTAAGCTGCATCTAGACGAGTGAAAAATATGGCATTCATAATGGATTCTATTGCATAAGCAAAAAAGAAATCACACTCATATATACTAGCTCAGTCAGTGTCCAAGACACTTCATCTTGCTAAGATCGATACTAGCTCAGCCAGTGTCAAAGACACTCCATCTTGCTAAGATTATTGCCACAAGACCTTTGGTGTGAAGCCATTCTTGGAATCAAGCACATTTGAACTGTCCAATACCTTATCAACATAAGGATTCTGAGACGATCCAATTAGCCTTTCCAATCCATTTCAATGGATCCTTATTCCAAGAACTTTCGCGGCTTCTCCCATGTTCATCGTTAAATTTGACTTCCGACCCAAATCTTGACAAGACTTTAGCGTCGGGACGTCGTTTATGAGATTAAGTATGTTATAAACATACGGTGTGAGAATTGCAACTACGCTCCCATTAGTTTACTTGTAAACGCACGGTTTCTATACGTTCCTGATCAAGTCAAAACTTTTGACCGTTTTAACAGAACATAGATTCCAACTCCAAGTTGTTTGCTTCAATCCAGAAATGGATCGGTGAAGCTAACATACATTCCTAGTTAATTTTCGGAGTTGAGGCTCACCTTCGCTTCTTTGAATTTCGCAGGCTCGTCACTTTTCAATGATCAACAGATCACAGCAATCGGTCATGAGGAATCACCCTCGGTTTAGTGACGGACCCATTAGGATCAGCGAACTTCAGGCTCCACAGGTGTAGATCCTACAGCACTCTGTAGATCCAACCACTACTCCCCTTCAACAGGTTGAACAACCTCCTATGTTTCTCGAATTTCTTCGAGCTGTACTTTTACTCCCACTGTTCTTCTTGGAAAGAAGCTTTCTATCTAGAAGAACAGAGTTCCGAACAACAAAACTTTGTTCTCGGATTGGTTGCAAAAGTACTAAGCCTCGGTTTCTTTAGGACAACCGGCGAAGCTGCCCTTATCAGGTTTGGGTTCAAGTTTGTTTGTTGACAACTGCCTTACACAAACCTTGCAATCCCAATTAATCAGAAAAACATACTTGGAAATCACCCAGTCCACATACAATGTGGTGTCTTTCAATTGATTCTGATAGAAAACTATTTGGCGTAAACATATTCATTTAGAGCGTATTTTAAAAGGATAATGGAAGATTCTTGTGACTCATCATTAATCGGAGCATATCTAATAAGGTCCGATTCGTTCTCTCAGAAACACCATTTAGGTTTTCCAGGAGAAAAGAGCTGTGATGTGACTTCACACTCACTTAGATGATCACCCAATTCTTGACTCAAGTATTTTCTTCCGCGATCTAATCGAGGATCTCAATACTTCTGTCAAATCAGTTCTATACTTCATTTTGGAACTCCTCAAAGGATTCCTACTCGTGTCTCATCAAAAGAACACAGCCATACTTATTGATGCCATCAATAAGTTAATGAAGTACTAAAGATTTCCTTTGGCATTGATGCTCATCGGGCCACATATATCAGTACGTGTAAGGCCCAATAAGCCTCGGAGCCCTTTTCTTTAGCTCTGCTAAAGAAGCCTTAGTCATTTGGCCCAACAAGCAGAATTCATATCTCAAATGATTTATAATCAAATGAGCCTAAAGCCCATAACAATGGAACTTCTGAATCCGCTTCACTCTATGTGGTCAAAACGACTATGCTAAGGAAAAATCGAGTTCAAGTCATCAGACTTAAATCGTTTGGTATTTATGTTATATATATACAAGCGTACATTGGTTTAAGATATAAAACCCATTATCAAAAGGGTGCTACCATATAATATTTCATTAAGATCAAAAGAGCAAAACTTGTCTTTTATCAGAATGAAAAACATCCAAATTCTTACAATAAAATGAAAGACATCTCTGCTTAAAGCAGATACATAGTAGCAATTACTTAATTCAAAAACCAAGCTTGAAAGGCTCCTACAAGTGGAGAATCTCTACGGCTCATGTAGCAACCATTGCTCCATACTAGACTCGCAGTTCCACTTGTACTTTTCTCAACTTTCTACTGTTGCTTAGGCCCTGCATATTTCCAAAATATCAGTACCACAACTAGTATCCAATACATACGTAGAACTTGAAGTAATAACACAATACCTGAAGAAGAAGTGTCATACATCTCCTTCATCTCTTGTGAATCTTCCAAGAATTTTATGCAATCTCTCTTCCAATGCCTTAACTCATCACAGTAGAAGCACTTTCTAACACCAGATGGGCCGTACTTGGGCTTATATGATGACACAGGCTTATCCTGATTCCAAATCTGGACGGCCCTGCCTTTACCCTTGTCAACACAAGATTTCTCAAATCTTTTACCCCTTTTGATGTCTTGCTCTGCTTTTTTGAGCATGCCATGCAGCTCAGTCAACGTCTTCGTCAAGTCATTCTTGATATAGCTTTTGACAAACATATCATAACTAGACGGCAGTGACTGCAGAATGATGTCAGTAGCCAACTCTAAGCTGACCGGACAATCCAGTTTCCCCAGGTTATCAATGTAACCCATCATTTTAATGACATGAGGACTCACTGGAGCATCCTCTGGTAGCTTGCACCCAGTGAGAGACTTCACCATCTGGAATCTCTTAACTCGTGCCAGATCCTGAAACTTCAGTTTCAGGCTGGTGATCATCTCTATTGGCGACTCCATGTTCTCGTATTGACTCTCCAAGTCCGAGTTCATGGTAGCCAACATCAGACCACGCACATCTACCACATCAATATAATGCTTATTCCAAGCATCATATACTGCATTCGAGCGATTGGTCCCAAGCCTTTCTGGAAGAGCTTTCTCAAGGACATAGTCCTTGCTCTCCTGCTTGAGGATTAATCTTAAATTGCGATACCAATCCAGGAAATTTGATCCATTTAACTTGTCCTTCTCAAGGACGGATCGTAACGAGAAAGTAGTTTTAGACATAGGCTGAAAATTTAATAAAAGAAAATTTTAGTTATGAAGCTCAGGAAATAAGAAATCTTATCTAATAAGAAAACTCGCATTATATTCAAACAATGTTTCCTCTATGAATATAATGATCCAAGACCCATACATCACTAAAATCTGAGTGGACGACTCGTCATCACCCAGAGTTTAGTCATCTAGGTAAGCAAATCATTGCTAATTGTACCCAATACAACTCTTGGTCGCAGATAAGACAAACCATGTCCTATCTACTCTGATGTCTCTGGGCCCAGAACTTCTGATAGCCCAGTCAAGTAAACCAATCTCTTCAGTCTTGTGATCATTGACAGTCGCACTACAAGTCTATCAATGATCACCTGCCTTACTCATGTAATTGTGGATACCAAGGACTCCAAGACTATCCATCAACGAAATGAGTCTTGACAGTAGACAAGATTTAGACAAGACATCAAGGTCACTTGATATTTAGTTGAGGAAATGGAACTTTAAAAGATTAGTAATTCAATCTCTCAGGTCATGTAATTGTTGATGTCAAGCACTGCAAGACCATCAATACTATTACCTGCCTTACTCATGTAATTGTGGACACCAAGCTCTTGGCAAGAGTATCACAACAACGAAATGAGTCTTGACAGTTGACCATATTGAAAACTAAGCTTTGATCTAAACACACATCCAATGTGTATTCTAATGGATTTAGAACATATTTAACTTTTAATTTTAATTGAGTTTTAATTGTTCTAATAAGAGTGGGTTAGGTCATTTGGTTCGGTTTCTCAATCATTTGGTTCAAAAACCAAACGATTACGGTTCGCATCCAACCTTAACAAAAACCCGATAACCGGTCAATCCAATTGAACCGGTAATTGACCAAATGAACCGGTTTTAGGCCAATTGAGATACCGGTCAAATCTAATTCAACCGGTCCTTCCAATTGAACCAATTTAATCAGTTTTAACTAATCGCGATAACCGGTCCAATCCAATTAAACCGACTTATCCAATCAAACTGATCTTATCCAATCAAATCGGTTTATACTAATTGATATAACCAGTCCAATCCAATTGAACCAATTCATCCAATTTAAACCGATCTGATCTACCTTAACCAAGCATGATAACCAGTTCAATCCAATTGAACCGATTAACCAATCGCAAGGCTTGTGTCGACCGACACTTAACCTGTGTCGATCGACACAGTGGGGTATCTGGAATTTTAACCATGCGAGATGACCGGTTTAATCCAATTGAACTGATCTATCCTTTCGCACAGCCTGTGTCGA
This sequence comes from Orychophragmus violaceus, assembly GCA_030180135.1. NCBI lineage: Eukaryota > Viridiplantae > Streptophyta > Magnoliopsida > Brassicales > Brassicaceae > Orychophragmus > Orychophragmus violaceus. Next base: position 32,179,886 of record CM058233.1, read on the forward strand.
TCGATGCACCCAGTGTGTCGATCGACACAGTGCGATTTCTAAATCGAAACCCAAATTTTCAATAGACGAATTCGCGGTGTATCGACCGACACAAACTAGTGTTGCTCGACACTATGCGAAAACACAAGTTCTTTTGCATTTTCGCGGTGCATCGACCGACACACCCAGTGCATCGATTGATGCTGTGCGAAAACCCTAAAATAATTTTTGCCGTTTTCGCGGTGTGTCGACCGATACAAACTTGTGTCGATCGACACAGTGCGAAAACACAGTTCTTCGTTTTCGATATCAACAAATCCGAGATTCTTTTACCAAAACGAAAACTATTTAACATCAATTCAATCAAATACTACATTAATCGAATTCCATGCTACAAATTCAATAGATTAAACCCTATGGCTCTGATACCACTGTTTTGAGATCCCTAGGTACAAGGGTTTGCGTAATTGAATCTAAGAACTGACCTCGTGTTTACCTGGAGATTGGCAGCGGAATAGAGTCAGATAAACGAGATCGAAAACGCCTCATATGCTGCGCCTCTACTTCAGTCCACACGCACACAAGCTGGAATCCGTCGGGATGCTAGTGCCGGGAATCGGATCTCCTGGGGATCTGTGAGTTTCTGTGTCTCTGCTTTCTCTCTGAGAAGCAACAATGACGGCTAGGATCCAGGTCGATCATACAAGACTTTATATATCGACCTGGGATGACTGAAAACGACCGTCGGATCAAACCCGACTCGTTTAAGTCATTAACTCGAAACGTCAGTCTCGAGGCCCAATGTGCATCGATCGACACACTTACTGTATCGATCGACACACCCATTCGAAAACCTGCATCGATCGACACACTTACTGTATCGATCGACACACCTCTTCAAAACTCAACTCAATGTGTATCCAATACACATTGATCGGATCATATGCCAATGATCAATCCCATACAAAGTGTATCCAGCTTGCTTAGGTGTGTGACCATGTAGGTTCACACGATACTAGAAATGAGTTACAACTCATTTGTCATAAGCGGTTTCTATCAAAACATTACGACTACCCAGTATCATATGAATTGTCCGATCTCGACAATACAACTATCTTTAGAGTAAGTACAATGTGATTTCAGGACACAATCCCAACAAAGTAAAACCATAAACCCTAAATTTATTAATCCTTAATCATAAACAATAGATTTTAAAATTATAAAACATTAACTCTTTTTCATAACCCTAAAATTTTAATCATTAATCATAAACACTAGATTTTAAATTTAAAAAACTTATCTCTCTACCCTAAACCCTAAACTTTTAACCCTTAAGCATTTAACATTAATTTTTAATACCTTGAATAATATAATAAAAATTAAATACTTTGAAAAAATATAACAAACATTGAATAACCTATAACTTAATCTAAACCCTAAACCACGTATTGTAAATAACACATTAATTATTTGACAAAATTTTTTTAAAGGAATAATATATAAGAAATGTTAAATTTGAAACTATAAACTAAAAAATCTGGTCTTAACAAAAACAACAAAAAAAACTGGTTTTCTATTGGTTAAGACAGAGAAATAAGGATCACCCTTTTTTCATTATCCACTGTTAGATGATATTAAAATCAACGGACAAAACACATTCATCTCTTCCTCTTCTCACGGGCACCTTTTTGTCACGAAAGCTCATTCTCATCACATGCATACAAGTTTCTTCGGATTCAGTCGCCCATATCTTCCATGGTTTCTGACTTACGGTTTCGAGGGTTGCAATTAGGGCTCCATGGTTTCACGAAAGCCCCTTCTTATCGCTTTCCAGTTCTCACTTTGTTCTGAATTAAGGTTTCTTCTTTAGTTTGTTTTGGGTTTTGATTTTGCGATTTTCAGTTTAAAATTGAGTTTAGTTTTTCAATAATCCGATTTTGCGTTTGGATTCTCCGAAGATTTCCGTCACCGTTGGTAATCTTAACATGTTTGTTGGGTTTTTGGCTGGTTCAGGTAGCTGGGATTGTTCGTCTCTGCGACGTTGGTGCTGCAATTCAAGAGGCCAGAGTCGCGGGTTTCTACATTGGCTCGTCGGGAAACAAGATGGCGGAGGTTGTGGTGGAAGATGAACTCGACGGTGGAGGTGGTGGTTGCAAAATAATATGACAGCGTAGATGGTTATGGTGGAAGGAGAACACGGAGTTGGTGGTGCAGACATGACGATGGCTCACTGCAAGAGACACGAAATTAGCTTAGGTTTCTTTTTTTTTTGGTTTGATAGAACCGGTTTAAATCAGATTTTAATGATTTTGGGATTTGGTTTCTTCTTTGGTCTGGTATAACAAATTGTAATTAGTATCCAATATTAATTTTCAGTTAATTAATAAAGTATTTAATTATTGTAATACCATTTTCATTTTATTTAATTCTTTTATTTATGATTGTATAATTAATTGTGTAATTTAATTTTTTTATTAATTTCATATTCATAATAAATAGCTCATATATCAAGAATATGTATAGATGATATTTACATAATGCTATTATATAGCTAATTCATAATATTGAATAAATACTATTGTATTTTAATCTATTGCAGATATTAAAACGCTATTGTATTTTAACCTATTGCAGACAGTAAAACGCTATCTTAAAAATACAGTTCATAGCATTTAAGAAAAACGCTATCTAAAGTGTCAGACTTTTTATCGCGGTCGATGACATAGCGGGTAACACAACGCTATCGTATCGATACATAGCGTTTTTCGGCAGCTATTAATACGCGAATTTCTTGTAGTGATTTCATCGCCCATTGCATCTTTCCACTTCTTATGCTCCTTTGCTTCTTCATAGGTTTTAGGAACTAATTCAGCATTAAGAGCACCAATGAAGACTTGATGTTCAGTAGGGAAGTAGCAAGTGTGAAAATAATTTGGTTTGGATGAGCAACCGCCTGACTGTTGTAATAGACTCTTGTGTTTCTCCATTCAGATGGGTCCTTCTTAACCCTTGTGCTCCTCCTTAAGACTTGCACATTCTGATCAGTATCCATTTCACCTTGTTTCTCCTCCATTTGATGTGCTTCTTGATCTTCTTCTCCTCCTTGATCATAAATGGCAGAATCCTCTTGTTGATCAGATGGTGATTCTCCATTATCCCCCTCATGATCAGGGTGGTGATTATCAGCAGCAATTGGAGCCTCCTCAGCAACCGGTTTGGACCAAGTTCTTTGATTTTCCACGGTCTTTGATTTTTACTAATATAGACAACCTTTTCTGGAGATTGCCAAGAGATAATAGAAAAGGTCAATATCCATGGATAATTTGGTATATTTGGAAGAGTAGAAATGAAAAAATTTACAACAAATTGATAGGGATCAAAATAGAATTTTAAAGATAGCCGAATCAGAAGAACGAGTGTGTGAAGAGGCTCAAACTTCAGATGATATGAATTTAATGAATCCACTAAGTAGGGTGGATATGACGGTTATACCACATAAAATAAGTATATAAATAAAGGGACGGTGGTGTTTCTTAGATGGTTTATAGAAAAAAGGTGATAGTTACTCAGGCCAAGGATGGTTCAACATCTTTGAAGGAGAACAATATGTCATATGGGAGCCAATATCATAAGGAGAAGTATTTCACCGCTACACGCTGAGTTCGAAGCCCTAATATGGACTATGAAATGTATGAAGAGATGAAATCAATAAGAGATAACTTTTGCGACCGACTATTCAGAACTGGTGAAGATAGTATCTGACATTTCCAATTCATTTAGAATTGTATGCGATAAGGAAGAAATTCTTTACGAGATTTGTTATCAAGGATATCCCACGAGCGAACAATACAAATGCGTATATTTTGGAAATGAGTGTCAGAATCCAATTGTGTTATCTTATCTACGTGGAACCTGAACCACTAAATTGGCTAACTGAGCCTTTCTTGTTTGTTTACACTTTTGACAAAAAAAAAAACATAAATAAACTAAAGTAGCTAAAAACATTTTGCTAAACTATTGTTCATCATGAGTGCCTCTTAAACGTTTTGAGTTCCGTTTTGAGTTCCATTGTCCCCATCTTCCATTTCATGCGGCAAAAATAAAATGATAAAATTAGTATATCACATAAGATTTGATGTTTATAAAATATCTATAATGACATCTACCTCAGAATTAGATGAATTTAATATGTTAGCAAAAACTAAAACTAACTTTCTGTCCATGCATTTGCTTAAAAACATAGTTTAAAATATTTGTCTTATATCACAAATTATCCTATATATAAAAGAAGAAGAGGAGGCTCTCCTGCGTTGACACGTCAGCCTCCTCGTAATTGGTTTACTTTAAATAAAAAATTTCATATCATCAACATATTTAAAACTATTTAATTTCAGTTAATTACTAAAAACTATTGAAATATAAATATAAAATAAATAAAATCAAAATTTAATCTTTAAATATTTTAAACATATAAATTTTATATTATATAATATTTAAAATAATTATATTATATGATTTAATCATTTCACAAATAAGAAATAATTAATTAAATATAAATAAAAGAATAAATTAGGAGATCAAAACTAGAATATTATATTAAAATTGTTTAGAAGGATTGAAAAAAAATTATAACTAAAAACTATTAAATATATATTCAATAAATAATTGAAGTTATAATTATCAAAAATAAAATATGATAAAAATAGAGAAAAAGAAGAACAAAATGAAATAAATATACAAAATGATAAGCATAAAAGTTATGCTAATACAAGAAAATATTTATAAAATGATGTATAAAAATATTAGAAGTATGATCCACACAAAAATCATATAAAATAAATTTTTTTAAAGATGTAAAAAATGATTGATAATATCATATTATTTAAAACATAAACTAAAATAAAGTATGCATATTAGTGCATTTTCTCTCATGTGATTATTAAGATAACAAAAAGAAAATTTTATAAAAAAACATAAAACATATTAATCTTAAATATAAATATTTAAAATATTCACAAATTAAAATAAATCCGCGCATTTGCGCGGATTCTCTGCTAGTAATAATAAAATATAAACAAAAATATTCAATTGATTACCTCTCCACCATATGATATATAAAATTTTACTCGATAATCGTTGTCATAGTTTTAACTTGGCCTGATAGAGATTTTTATCTTTGATTTCATCTGAACAACGATGGAAAATTTTGATGTTATTATAGGAGAGCGTCTTGATAATTTAGAAGGCATGGACCCGCGACCAACACAACAAACTCTTCCTAAAGGATCTGGACCGAACATTGAGCATATTCATCATCCAAAGTAGCCGGAGCGTTGGTTCTTTCTTGGGATGATGGAGTTCGGTTCATTAATGTGGTAAATGTTTCCTCAATAAGATATAAGTGTCAAATTCTAATATCTATTTACTGTTGAACTAAAATTGTGATTGTATAACAAACTTTAGGTGACTTTCCAATTCATAAACTATTAGATTTTGACCCGCGCTATCAGCGCAGGACAATTTTCTTTTAATAAAAAATATTGTTAGTAAAACATTTTTATGGTTTTTTCAAAATTTATATTTGTATGTACATATTCTCATATAATGTATGTCTATGTATTCATGTCTTAGTGATAGGTTCACATTGGTTCTATTGAAATATATATATTTTTCCGGTAAACTGTTTTGGATCTATATAAAAAACCGCTAGAGTTCCGGTCGGATTTTTCGAGTCATTTCCATCTGGATCCATGTTAGTTCGCTTTTAATATTAAGAATTTTTAAATATCGAAAAATCGAGTCCACTTGGGTTCGAGTATTACCCGAATACATGAAAAATATCTAAAATCCAAAAACACATGAAAGCCTAAAAATACTTGAAAATCCATGAAAATATGTGTAAACTATAATATAACTGAAATATATAAAATATATTTAAAATTTTGAAAACTAAAAAAATCCAAAATACTAAAATAATACCCGTAAAACTCAAAACTAAATAATATATTTAATATTTTGGGTCATTTGGATATCCGAACGGATCTCCGGTAGGAACTAAAACCGATCTAGACCCATTGGTGAATGTAAACTAAAAAAAATTATGCCAAACTAAATAGGATAAAATACTCTTATTGAAATTCTAGCTACATTGTTAAATCTCAATTATATATTTTATAATAAAACTATATTCCACCTATTTAACGTACATAATAATTGTTTATATTTACAATTGATAACACTATAAGATACAAAGTACATGTATTTTTTGATCGAATACAAAGTACATGTCTAAATATTATCTAAGATAATAATACGATATCTTCTCAAATCAACCACGACGATGCTCACGTAATAGGAGATGTCTCGCCAGAACACCCTTTGATATGAGCAACGTCGCATCTGAGCAAGCATTATGCGCCATATCAGAATTTCATCAATCCACCTCTCCAACACCTTGGAGTTACATGGGATCCACGTCGTCTCGTTTAGTACAACATCCCATAGCCCATCACTCGTCAGGATCAAGCATTCACCGTCTATTCGATCCGTTACGATTACCTCCAAATCCTAAATCACAACGGTTTTAAGTAACTATCACATGTAAAAACAAAATAAAAAAATCATCATATTCAGTTCCAGAGATCTAAACTCAAAGTCAAACAACATAGATTAACAATGACAAATGATGATATGTTACTCACCAATTGCTCCAGACATGGCGAGAACTTATAAAACCCCAGTTCCGTAAGCATAATAATAGATAAAATGAAAACCTGCAGAATGAGTACTAATTAATGTCTTGTAAGCATAATAATAGAATTTCAATTGTTAAGGAATTAAAAACAGTTATCTTTCCACTTACCAGGATAAGGGATAGAAATTATACGAAAAATTAAATCTACCGTGAAGATAGAATTGAGCTGAATATCCCTTACCGAGTGCTTCTTTGAGCCAATCTGTTTCTCAAAGATTCGGAAGTAGTACATCAAAAAATTATCATAAAAAAAAACAATATATAATTTTTCCTATCGCATTGTTTGAGAGACATTGACACTTCTTATATATATGATTAGATTTATTAAAACTTCTTAAATAAGTTTTGTTAATAGGTAGATAAAATTTAATTTGCATATAATTTATTAAGAAGATTCCTACTTTATACTAAGTATATTCTTAAGTTTTGGTTATAAATGATTTTCCTTGGATTGATTAATAACATATTATGCCATAAATAGATTCGATTAGTTAAAATACATTTTTAATGTTCATGATTTTTATATTAAATTTGATATAGATTTAGAAAGATTTATATTTCGAAATGATAAATATTTAGTTTAGAAATATTTACTTCTAAATTTTATTTTCGAAATCAAATGACAATAACAACTTTCCTTGTTTTTAGTATTTTGAAATTATTTTACATTAAAATTAACAAAATAAATTGAGTGTCATTCTCTGTAAATAAATCAAAAGAATGAGTAGTTTCTATTTTGTACCGATTTAATAGTATGTACATTATATTATTATAGTAATGGTTTCGTATTTTAAATTATCCTTTGTATATACATTTAATTAAATTAGGATGTTGTATATACAATTTGGCAGCACCTGTGGTGGAAAATAAAAATAGTATGAGATATTAACATTTATTTATAAGAAATTATGGTTTATTTTTTACGGTCAAGTTTAAAATATTAATAATTTGATTTTTTTTTTGCAACAATATAAGGGAAATTCAATATTCGGAAAGTAGTAATAAATTTGAGTTTTAATTTTGAAGAAAATTATAACTGAATTATAATAGGAAACTTAATTAATGTATATATATATATATATGCAAAAATATAGGGGAAGATATAACTAATAGTAATTTAAGAATTGTATTTGTTCGTAATTTTTTCATATAATCAATAATTACCACAAATTCATTTTTATAAATCTTAATTATTATTTATTACCACCAGATTATTTTTTCAAAAATCAATGGACTTAACAAAATTATGGCAACAGCACGTTGCTAAAAAATCTCACTAATATATTTGAGATATAAAAATAGAATTTTCTTTCATAAACTGCTTAAAACTAATAGAAAATAATAGTAAATTGATATGTTTTGGAAACAAATCTGAATATTTCTCCCTATTAGAAATGATACACTTTTTATAATACAAAAAATTTAAAATACCAAGCGGATAGTAAGCAAGATTGTAATATTGTGAGTAATAGAAAAATTTAGGAAATTGTGTTTTTTTCTTAATAAACTTTCTTAAAAAATAAAAAATAATAAACAAATTGATGTGTTGGAAAAAAAAATATATCCCAATAATATGAATTTGCATCATAATTAGTTCAGTGATGAATTTCTTTTGAAAACGAAATAAAATAATTAAAATCTGAAAAAGAAGAATTTAAGTGAAAAATGTTGTTTACGGTATTGTTATGGCCAAATTGGCTCCATTAGTTGCTCTATATCGGAGATTAGATATATTGGCGTTAAAATAGTTAAATTAAATCGATTAGTAGAATTTTTGAAATAATTCAAAAATGAATTAAGTTTTGTGGAGAAAATTTAGGAGTATTTCCTAATATGTGAAACAGTTGGTAACGAAATCTTAAAATGAGAACAAACTGAAGAAAAAAAAATCTTACGAAAATATGATGTTGAACTTGATTAAATAATATTTTTGGCAGTAAACAATAATGACTAACAATGAGTTATGGAATGCCTAATTAATAGGAATATTTCAAATTTAGAATTAAATTTAATGTTAAATGGCATATCTTGTAATTTTGAAAATAATTTGTGTCAATTTCTAAAATGTACTTCTGTTTTTAATAGTATAGTATAGATACATCAATCGAAAGAAATTGAATCAATTTACGAAGCCAAAAATATAAATAATCAAAATCGTTGGTGTCTTTTGTAAAATACAGTTGTAGAAAAATAACTAACCGTGTATGTTTTAGCTTCTTCAGATACGAAGCTTCCATCATGTTTTTGGCGAGTCTCAATGATAAACTTTACTCGAGTTGGTGTTTTTCCTGTTTTAATTTTCTTCATAAAAAATACATACAATAATAATATACAATATCAGTTATACAATTTAATTGCAAAAAGAAAAAAAACCATCAATAACTAAAGATAAATTTTATTGCAAAAATAAAAATAAAAACAATATCAGTAACTAAAGCTACGTTAACAAATTGTATCCACTACCTAAACGTAACTAAAGCTATGTTTCCTATACATGTCTAAGTTATCTACTATTAAACAATACTAGTTAACTTTTTACTTCTGTGCACGCACGGGGTCCAGTTACATATGCGTTTGTTGTTTTTCGAAGTATAACTGAATTTTGAGTATTTTTGTATATTTAAGGGCAGCCCTTTCCTTTTTGTTTGTATTTATTTATAAATTCTTATATGAATATTGATTATAGACTTGTTTTTTGGGTCGATTTAAAATTTAAAAGTTAGATTCCAGTATGAGCATAAGAAACAGGTAATAGATGTTCTTGTAAAGATAATGTATGAGAAATAAACAAAACATGAAATCTTTTTCGGTTATTTTTCATGTATCAAAAGCCGTCCATTTCATCCTCAAATTGAACAATATATAAGATAATATAAATAAATGTACTAATTACGGCTATGGGTGTTAAGGATAGTCTATCTCGTCACATTTCCTTTGCTTTTGTTTCATTATATCTCATTGCCATGTAATTATAATTAATTACGCTGTCCATATAATTGACAATGATAACATAAGTATTAGGAGCGTAATTATATATTTATATTGTTGTATTTAACGTTTTTAAAAATAAGTTGTAAGTGTGATGGTTTTTGCGTGTGTTACGTGTTAGGCGGGTTAGGTTTTTGAAAGCTTATTTATATATAATGTTACACACAGTATCCATTTTTTTTGGTGTTTTTGATGTATCCAAAATTGCTAATCTTTTAGGTGATGGCACGCGTGACAGAGCCACGTATAGTTATCTGTGGGTGAATACCGGATTGGGGAGATACAATAGAACCTTCTTCAAAGTTTGTCCTTAGATTTTACTGATTGTCATTGTATATGAAAGTTTTATTGGGAATTGTGGTCATCTAGCAATGAAAGGGTGACTTATATCTTTTGATGAGAGTATGATCTTTGGGGTTAGTATTTTCTTCTGTTTTTCATCGTGATAGAATTCTGCTTCTATTACTTTATATTATGAATAAGATAATTCAACAACAGCGTAGGTGAACAAACCATTAATAATACATAAAATACAACGAACTCGGTATAAGCCTGGGAAAATTCATGGATCCGAAATACCGAACTGAATCTGAACCGAAAAAGTAGCCGAATCCGAATTTGAACCGACAAAATACCTGAACGGATCTAAAATTTCTATATCCGAAGAACCGGAGCCAAACCCGAACCAAACCGAGAACCGAATGGGTATCCGAAATATCCAAATTAGAATTATATACCCAAAATACTAATTATATTTAGATTTAATATAAGCAATTATCTAAAATTACAATTATAAGCTCAAATATATCGGTTATTTTTAGAATAATAACTTAATTACTAAAAATAAACAAAGTATATGAAAGTTTTGTTATATTTGTCAAAATTTGACAAATTTTAATTTAAATATAATTAATTTTTATTTTATGTTTTCGGATACCCAAACTCGAACCGAATTCGAATGGGACCGAACGGAACCCAACCGAAATTTTAAAATACATGAATAAATCTTATATGCCTAGACTTAAAAACCCAAAAATCCAAAAAAACCTGAACCGAACCCGAACACCCAGACCTAACTCAATATGAAGCTACCTGGCATGTGATACCCCGTATCCAAAAATATGGTCAACGGGAAGAAGAAAAAGTCAACAGGGGCAAAATTGTAATTTTGCCAAACCTAGGGGCAAAATGATAATTTTGCCAAAGTTCGAGACGGAAGCCGAGACGGGCCAAATGTTCTCTTTCTAAACCATAGAGAACATTTACAAGACCAGAATTGGAAGAACGGAGCGGAAATGTGTTTTTCGGCTTATCGGTCGGGAAACCGATTAAACCGATGAAACTTCGGAAAATCATAACGGGAGTTAGGAAACTCCAAATGAGATGATTCAAATTGCTAAATTCATCTAGAAGCAGGGAGTATCAGTTTATGGAAGTTTGGAGATTTATGGGAATCGTCTGGTATTTACTAAAATAATTATCGGAAAAACGAGTAAACCGAACAAGGATGATTAAGAGGAGTTAAGGAGGGATTAGAGGCTTAATGGTTGGATTAGCTGGCTCAAACTCACCCCAGAAGGACAAATGTACTGTCCATGGAGGCGCCACCTCTCCTAGGTGCATGCATTGCATGCAAAAGGGATTCATGCACCAAAGTGGAATATTGTATCACATCACTCCTCACTCTCCAAGAAAGCTCTCTCTCTATCTCTACACTCTCTCTGCCGAGCTCTCTCCTCTCTCCATAGATTCATCAGATTCATCCTCTTTTCCAGAAAACTCATCAAGCTCTTGAATCTTCATAGATCTTCTTCAAAGATTCATGGTGTTCTTCATTTCTTGGGGAGCAAGAAAGGCCATAACTTTCTTGTCTTAAACTCAAATCCTCATCTACAAAGTCCAGCAGCTTCATCTCACTCTCCTCTTCAATCTCCAGTCAGCCACCGTCGCCGCCGTCGCTGGAGCTCGCCGGAATCCCGCCAAGAAGCAGCCGCAAATTAGGGTTTGTGGGAGCCCTCTCTCTCTTCACCGGTTCTTGCCTCTTTAAAGCCATGGGAGGATAGCTCTTGTCATGCTGAGCAGTTTGGTGGGTGGATGAGATTCTGAGTCGCCAGAAAAAGCCTCCTCCGCCGTGGTCAACATCGGAGCCGCCACGGTTAACGCCGGAGAAGCCTTCTCGCCGCCGTGTCTTCAGCCGGCTCTTCAAGCAGTTGGTTCAGATGGGTTGGTCCAAGATTGGAGCTGGTTTAGTTGGTTTTAGATCGGTTTAGGTAACCGGTCAACTCTCGGTCAACATTTTGACTTTGACCCGGTTTACCTAAACCGGTCAATTGGATTCTTGGTTTACTGGTCAACCGGTTCAGAGGAGTGGTCAACCGATTTAGCTTGATCAACGGTCAGTGGTCAACGGTCAACGGTCAGCCTCGGTCAACGGCCGGTTTTTGGTGGTGCGGTTTGTGTGTTCGGGAAGCTTCGAGAGTTCGTGTTTGGGTATTCGGAGAGGTTCAAGTTTAGTTCGGGTTTCGGAAAATCGTATCTGCATCCAGTCCGCCATTCCGATCAAACACTGTGAGTCGGCTCAAACACTGTAGTTATGCATATAGATCGATAAATGGGAAACCGTAGAGTTAGGATTGCATACCCGTATGTGATAAATTGAATTGAGAATTGATTGATTGAATTAACGTTAAACCGGCTAGGGTTAAAGATGCATGCTAGACTTAAACGGATTAAACCTGTTGAGTGATGTTAGGTTGGTAGTAACGTTGCGTGATGCATTCATATAGTCGTTGCATGATTAGGGCCGTAGATGCATATATATGTAAGTAAAGAATAGTACGAAATGAATCTGTATACGGGAATTAAGACGAGTTAAAATACGGAAGTTAAACCTGAACAAACGTATAGAATATGAATGGTATCGGGGTTCCCGAGGTTAAATGAATTAAGTAATGAAAGATGAGACGTCGGGGAGTTTAGTAAGCAACTATCTTTAAACCGACGGATCGGGGAGTTGATAAAAGATGATGAGGATTGGTTAAGAAAAGAGAAGTGTTGTGACTGGTGAACCGTCTACGGGTTAGCAAGCTGCTAATCCAAGGTAGCGGGCGTAAATTGGTTAAAAGACGTTAGCAACCCTAATAGGCATGTTTGTGTGTTGATTGTGTGTTGATTGCGTGATTGTATTGTTGTGTGGTTGTGGTTGACCTTTTGCGCAGGCCTTTAGATTGTCTCGGTGTTGGGCCGAGCGATCCGTGTAGATACTTAATCTGGTCATGGGACCGGTTAATTCGTAACCGCTGACTCGGTATGGTGCCGAGTCAGGGGGCGGTGTGGTGTGTGTGAGTAGACTTGCGGGAAGCGGTGTGGATCTGATAGTTGTGGTTGATTGAGATTGATTGTTAGATTCCAAGCGAGTCTGCGTGTTTATATTTCTGTACTAGGACTCTAGGGTGCGATAGATCCCGCAATTCTAGGTGTTTGATTACGTTCTGGTACTTCCGACCCGATTGGATCCTCGGGTAGTTGCCTAATCAGATCATGGTGATTCCGGTTATGGCGTTAACCTACTGAGTGACGCCGGTAGGTGTGTGGTCCGGAGAACACGGGGTCGCGTCCTAGGGCCGGACTGCATGGAAGCTTGGGTTATCTAGTGTAGCCTGAGTCACCGCGTATCGATGGACAGAGAATGGTGTCCTAGTCGTTGGACCTTGTGGGGACGCCTAGGAGTCTTGGGTTAGTTGCCATATCGGTAACGGTGGAAACCCGTAGAAGTTACCGAGATCTTAGGGGCCCAGCGTAGTGTTTTGGTGTAGTTGGTGTGGCGTGGTAGATAGATCGAGTCTCAATCGAGAACATGTGCCGCAGTGCTCCCGATTTCCTCTAATCGCCTTCTCTTTCTTTTGGCAATTGATTGTGTGTGGGCTCGACACGACGTGGTAGTGTGTGATCGGCTATTTGTTATGATTGATTGTTATTTTGGGGTTTCGGGCGGGAATCTATAGATGATAGATAGATTAGAAGTCTTAGTGGGGAGCCGATTCACTGGGTGATCTTAGATCGCTCACTAGACTCTTTTTGTGTTTTCAGGTTAAGCAGCGACGGACGCGGGAGGTCCTCGGTGTAGTTTCGGGATGGCTTGTGGCGGGGTTTTTGATTCGATGGTTTTGGGTTTTTCTCTCGGTTCGGCTTGGCGCCACTCTTGTATTGATTTGCATGTTGATTGTTTACTGATGAAAACGATTTGTAAAGTAACGATTAAACGTTGTGTTGAACGTTTAATTTACTCAGAAATGAATATGCTTTCCTGATATTGTGTTTCGTCCGAACCGACACAACTCGCAGAAGTAGTGCAAGGCGATCGACTTGTACTATGGAAGTGAGGATAGCGTAGTCGAGGATGGGTTAGTGCGAGCCTTTGTCTCAAACTGATCTGTCTCTGGCTTCGTCCTGTGACGAACTTTTCCTGTTCGACTTGCTCGGGTTCGATCGGTCATGTTCTTGTTTGATTGTTGGCCGGTCAGCTCGACGGTCAGCGGAGAATGGGAAAGGGGCATTACAGAAAGGTGGTATCAGAGCATGGTTTTGCATGGGTTTCGAAGCTGTTCATTTCTGAGTGTTTCCGTGGTTTTATCGAGTCAAAATTGTGTTATACCCAAGCATCCATTAAGAAACCGAGCCGCGTCTGTAAATCCAGGGTTGGGATGGGGTAGGAAATTTGTATTATGTAAACTAATGTGTATTTGTGTTTTTGATTGCAGTCAGCAGCAACGTGTCCCTGGACGGATCGTGTGTGGGTGTGTGCATTGGTTGTGAGAGATTGCAGCGAGCAGTATGGGTGAGCGTCGGATGACACAGGCAGAGTATCAGGCTCTAGTGGACCAGCGTCAGGCATGTCTGAGGGTAGCACAGCAGGGACAGTCACATGGTTCTCGGATATCAGATCGACCGCCAGTTGTTCCCCGAGTGCATCAGGGAGCGAGAGCAGCTGCTGTAGATTGGAGGCCGTTACCTGATCCATTACCTCCATCTCTACAGGATGACGCAGGTACCGCAGACCCGACCGCAGGAGTGATGGGATATTTGGGATTCGCAGACTATGAGTTGCCTGAAGGATTATGTGGTGTAATTGTCAGGTTACATCCTAGCACATAATCATCTATGATCTAGGTGATTTGCAGATGAATCATAAACAGATCAGGATGATTACCTTATGATTGCAGCGGATTGATCAATGGAATATCGAGATCTGCAAGAGCTGATGATTACCGGCTCCTCCTAGGTATCCACACTCTTACAAGCTACTGGATCAGGCTGCTAGACCAAAGCTGGAACAACAGAGAGAGAGAGGACGGCTGCATCTAGAAATCGCAGATGGGTGATCAAATTACCCTAGGCTGCGCCACTTCCTCACTAATATGGGCCCAAGTAATTAAACTAATGGCCTATTAGGCTTTTGGGCCCAAGACCCAAATCAGACAAAAACCTGTATTTTGTCTGGCCCAATTCTCTGTGCAAATACAGTAAATGCCTTGCATCTTACCGTATTAATTCCATTTTAACTTTCCCGTTAGCTATGGTGTGTGACCCTTTGGGATCATACAATACTGGTAATAAGTCCTAAACTTATAGATCATGAGCGGGCTCTAGCAAGTCATCATGATCACCCAGTATTTATGACTTATGTCTGATCTCGACACTTATCATACTTTCTAGAGATAGTACGGTAGATTTCAGGACATTCCCAACAATCTCCCACTTGTACTGGAATCCTACATTCCCTAATCCTTTTGTCTCAATATCTCGATCTGGCATAAGGCAAGATACGTGTCATCCTTATGTAGCCAGACCATGTTCATCGGACCAGATTTGATACTGACAATGCAAACGACTTGGGCAAGTCCGTTTGGGAGTGGCCACTCTCTTACCAGCTATCAAGTCTCCGATTGGCCTAGAGATATTACCTCCGTTAAACGGCAGGGACAAATCCCATCTTGTTCCATCACTATGAACTACACACTTTATAATACACCCAACCAAGGTCCTTATAGCTCCCAGTTACGAAACAGCGTTAGACAATGATCAAAGCGCATCACTCCATGTGCAGCCACATGCATGCGAACTCAGGTCTAAGGACTATACTCTATAGTCGTATATGAGAACCTCTTATGACACAGATATTAATATCTTGTAGAGTTCTCATCAGCGGGCCATGTCCGGTCATATGCTCCCCTACATATACCTATGTGTCGACTTTGATGCCGCGCATCTATGACCCCTCGAAACTTGGTCATAAGTCTCAACACAATCTAGTCTCAAGTGGTTGTTGGTGTTCCAATTTCAACAACCTTCGACTATGGACACTATGATTTATGTCATTTCGTTAAATATGGGGTTTCAGGATCAAGTCTACTCATGTACTTCGATGGCCCATATATGATGACATGAATCATTTTGGAACGATTATTTTATATCACAGTTAAAAATAATCCAGAAATAAAATTTCATTAACATAAAAAAAATGTTTACATGAACCTTTCAAAACAACTAAATAAAGCCCTTTACAAACTCCCACTGAAATTAAGACTACATCTTAATTTCACATATCCTACAGCTACAGTCCGCGACTCGTGCTTAGGCCTAAGGAGTGGCTTCGTTAATAGATTAGCAACGTTCTCATTCGTTGAAACTTGCTGATCTACTTAACACCTCTGTCACTTATCTCACGAAATAGGTTATATCTACCCTTAAGGTGTTTGGACCTCTGATGTGCAGCTAGCCTCATCTATGCTGGGAATCACATCAAGTTCAGTGATGAACTCTTCTTTCCAAACAACCTCTTTCGCCGCTACCCAAGCTGCGAAATGTTCAGCTTAAGTCATGGAGTCAGCAACAGTGCCTTGCACCGCCAGACAGACACAAGATATAACCGGACTGTGACCGGAAATCATCTTTGTCTGTTGGAAACTTGCCTTTCAGACTCTACCGACTTGTAGCACCTCACTTTCTCCGTAAATCAAGAACTTATCCTAAGTATTTTCCAAATACTTGAGGATATTCATTACGTCTATCCAGTAATACTTTGCTGGATTTGACTGGTCTTTGCTTGTCTTGCTTAACATTAAAGCAACATCAAAACAAGTACGTGTCATGGCATACATGATAGATCCAATTGCCGACGCATATGGAATCTCATCCATGCATTCAAGCTCAGCAGTTATCGTAGGACATTGTTTCTTGCTTAACGTAATGCCATGTGACATTGGCATAAAACCCTTCTTGGAATGCTGAAAACATGTAGGACTTTGTCAATTTAAGAATCCTGACTTTGTCCTACCAGCTCTTTTGGATCTCTATCTATAGATCCAAAATCCAAGAACATACGTGGCTTTACCCATGTCAATCATAAAAACAACTCCCAAGCCAGTCCTTTACCGACTGCAGCATTGGAACGTTATTTCCGAGAATCAGTATGTCATCGACATACACTATGAGAAATGCAACATCGCTCCCACTTATCTATTAGTAAACGCACAGTTCAACTTCGTTTCTGTTCAAGTCAAAACCTTGACTACTTTAACAGAACGAAGATTCCAACTCCGATATGTTTGCTTCTATCCATGAATGGATCGATGAAGCTAACTTACACACAGTGTAATTTTTCGGAGTCCGGGCTCACTTTCGCTTCTGTGAATTTCGCAGGTTCGTCACTTTCAATGATCATCAGATCATGGCAATTAATCACGAGAAATCACTCTCGGATTAATGACGGATTCATTCAGATCTGCGAACTTCAGGCTCTACAGGTGTAGATTCTACAGAAATCTGTAAATCCATCCGCTGCTCTCCCTCAACAGGTTGAGCAGCCTCCTGTATTTCTCGAATTTCTTCGAGTTATACTTTTACTCCCACTGTTCTTCTTGGAAAGTAACTTTCCTTTTAGAAAACAGAATTCCGAACAACCTAACTTCGTTTTCGGAATGGACGTAAAAGGTAACAAGCCTTGGTTTCCCTAGGACAACCAGCGAAGTAGCACAACTACAAATACTCAGTAAAGACGAATTTGGATCATTTCCAGTCCACATTCATGTGGCGTCTTTCAACTGATATTGGTGGAACTATTTCAGCGTAAACTTAGATATTTCTAGAGCGTTATTCTTAAAGAATATCATGGAAGATTCGTGTGACTCATCTTTAATCATTTCTAATCAGATCTGATTCTTTCTCACAGAAACACCTCCAGGTTTTCAGGAGAAATGAGCTGTGAAACGACTTCACACTCATTCAGATGATCACACCATCAATGACTTAAGTATTCTCACTCGTGATCTAATCCAGAGTCTCAATACTTCTGTCACTCAGATTCTATACCTCATTCTGGAACTCTTTCGACCATTTCAAAGAATTCCGACTCGTGTCTCATCAACAGAACACAGTCATACTCACTGAAGTAATCAGTAAAGATAATGAAGTACAGGAAATTTTCTCTGGCATTACTGCTCATCGGGCCACATACATGAGTATGTTCAAGGTCCAATAAGCCTTTGGGCCTTTCTCTAGCTCGGCTAAGATGGGCCCTTTGTCTTTTGGTCCAGTAAGCAGAATTCAAGTCTCATAAGATATCCAATCAAATGAGCCCAAAAGTCCATAACTATGGGATTTCTGAATCCGACTTACTCTATGTGACCAAAACATTTACGCCAAGAAAAATCAGGTTTAATTCATCAGATTTAAACCAATTCGGTATTTATGTTACTTTTAGGTACTCTTTGGTTTAAGATATAAAACCCATTCCTTGAATAGGGTGCTACAATTAATATTTCATTAAGATCAAAAGAACAAAACTTGTCTTTTATCAAAATGAAAAACATTCAAATTCTTACAAGAAAATGAAAGACAACTCTGCTTAAAGCAGGTACATTGTAGCAATTACTTAATACAAAGCCAAGCCTCAAAGGCATCTACAAGTGAAAACCCTACTGCTGAGGCAGCATCCATAGCTCCTTCCAGACATGCAGTTCCACTTGTCCTTCCTTCAACGTTCTACTGTTGCTTAGGCTCTGCATATTATAACAAATATCAGTGCCACAAGCAGTATCCAATACCTATAAGGTAGAACTTGAAGTAATAACATGAATACCTGAGGAAGTAGTCTCATACATCAACTTCAACTCCTCATAATCTTCCATGAATTTAATGCAGTCTCTCTTCCAATGCCCAGTCTCTTTACAGTAGCAGCACTTACCAACGTAAGATGTATCTGACTCGGGCTCAGAAGACACACGCTTGCCATGATTCAAAATCTGGACAACTTTGTCTTCACCCTTGTCAGCATTAGGTTTAGTAAACCTACCCTTCTCCTTCATGAGATTATACAGGGTACTCTTCACGTTTGGCTCAACTGTCTTGAGCATATCATGCAGTTCAGTCAGCGTCTTCGTTAAGCCTTTCTTGATATAGTTCCTTTTGAACTTATCATAGCTTGACGGCAGTGACTGCAGAATGATCTCAGTTGCCAATTCTTGGCTAACTGGATAATCCAGTTTCCTCAGGTTATCAATGTAACCCATCATTTTACTGACATGAGGACTTACTGGATGATCATTTGGTAGCTTGCAGCTAGTGAGAGACTTAACCAACTGGTATCTCTCCACTCTTACCTGCTCCTGAAATTTCAATTTCAGGCTGCTGATCATCTCTATTGGCGACTCCTTGTTCTCATATTGCTTCAGCAAATCTGAGTCCATGGTAGCCAATATCAGACCACACACATCTACCGCATCATTATAATGCTTATTCCAAGCATCATATACTGCATGAGAGGCATTGGACCCGATCCTCTCGGGGAGAGCTCTCTCAAGGACATAGTCCTTTCTCTCCTGCCTGAGGACTAGCCTCAGGTTCCGCGACCAAGTCAAGAAATTTGATCCGTTCAGTTTGTCCATCTCAAGGACAGACCGGATCGAGAAAGTGTTTTGATTGTTTGTGCTATTCATAACTGAAATTTAGAGATAAATAGAGTTTTAGTTATTCAGTTCATAAAAGAGTAATCTCAATAACTTATAAGAAAACTCGCATTGCATTCAAAATTTCTTTGTTTAACCTCATAAGAATGCAATGATTCCGAGACCCATGTTCAACCAAAACCAAAGTGGGCCACTGGCCGTCACCCGGAATTAGCTTTACTTGGTAAGCATACACACAGCTAGTTATATTCATATAACTCTCGGTTGTGGATTGGGCCCAAGGCCCAATTCACCAGATGTCTCAAGGCCCGGGACTCCCGATGGCCCAGTCAAGGAAACCAATCTCTTACAGCCAAATAATCACTAAAGTCTGGGACTCCCAATGAAATTAGTGACTATATACTACTTTACTTACGCAAAAACAGACACCTCACACTGTAAGCCATATCTGTAATTGAATAAGCGTTAAGTAGCTGACAAGATTGGGCAAGACATCCAAGCTTGATATTGTTTTTGAGGATTTTAGGTTTTCTTTCCAAAAATAGAAGATTACTATTTTGGGAAACTTACTTATTTTAGAAACTTTCTAAATTTAGAAACATACTAAAAATAAAAATTTCTAATTTAATATTTTATTAAAGTTTTCGGTTGGGTCACAAATTATAGGCCCAATTCTTGGCCCAAGACCACAGAATTCCAATTGGCCCAATAATTTGACATAACCGAGTCGGTTCATTAATTCTGGTCCAAGACCAAATTAACTACTAAATCCAACTGGTTATTTACTAAACCAGACCAGCTCTAAATTATTTGGTCCAACCAAATCAAACTTAGACCAGCCTTCGGTTTAGGTTAAAATTCAATTTTGAATTTAAATCCGGTTTAACCAGAAACTAAATAATACCAATTGTATTAAATAATTTCCAGCAAACCGCGATTTGGGTTAACCGCTTAAACCATAATTATCAAAGATTGATTTTGATTTTTCCAAATCGATTAAACAATCGACTTTGACATTTTGCTCATCGCATGATAATTAATTTACCTTATGTTTACAAGCAATTTAACCAAACAAATCAAAACCGATCAAGCAAATATCAATGACGAATAACAGTGACGACGATCATCATCATTAATTAAAATCAAAGTTTTCGGTTTGACTTTATCAATTCAAATTAATCGATTCAAGCAGCACTAAATGACAAAACCCACTTTGACATTAATAATCTTAATTCAATAATTCGATCATGTGAATCTCTTATGATCCTTGTGATTGACTAAAAGACAAAATCAATTCTCAACCTTAACATTCACAATTAAACAAATCGATGCAATTCACTAAAATAAACATGCGATCGAAATTTGATAATTGCTTTTGACTTTTTCCAAAAGACACAAGACAAAACGATCATCACAAAGTCAACATTACGATCGATTAACAATTAACCAAGCAATGATACAAGCGATTTCATATTAGGTTGTTTTACAAGTTCTAATCAAATTTCTTAAGCCAAATTCGATTCTTAACATTAAAACAACCTAAATATGATCCAAACAGCAAAAACCTAACGACCTAGGCTCTGATACCACTGAAGGATTATGTGGTGTAATTGTCAGGTTACATCCTAGCACATAATCATCTATGATCTAGGTGATTTGCAGATGAATCATAAACAGATCAGGATGATTACCTTATGATTGCAGCGGATTGATCAATGGAATATCGAGATCTGCAAGAGCTGATGATTACCGGCTCCTCCTAGGTATCCACACTCTTACAAGCTAATGGATCAGGCTGCTAGACCAAAGCTGGAACAACAGAGAGAGAGAGGACGGCTGCATCTAGAAATCGCAGATGGGTGATCAAATTACCCTAGGCTGCGCCACTTCCTCACTAATATGGGCCCAAGTAATTAAACTAATGGCCTATTAGGCTTTTGGGCCCAAGACCCAAATCAGACAAAAACCTGTATTTTGTCTGGCCCAATTCTCTGTGCAAATACAGTAAATGCCTTGCATCTTACCGTATTAGTTCCATTTTAACTTTCCCGTTAGCTATGGTGTGTGACCCTTTGGGATCATACAATACTGGTAATAAGTCCTAAACTTATAGATCATGAGCGGGCTCTAGCAAGTCATCATGATCACCCAGTATTTATGACTTATGTCTGATCTCGACACTTATCATACTTTCTAGAGATAGTACGGTAGATTTCAGGACATTCCCAACATTGCCGCCATTGCCACCTCAGTTTGAGGCGCCTACAGTACCACCGGGGATGCAGCCGCTGGTGCTTGAGGCACGTGATGTGCCGTTACCCTTCAGCCTACATGAGTCAGATTTCATTCCACTTGGTGGGGAGGACTTTCGGTTGGAGGACCCGTTACACGCAGCCCTTGACATGGACATGGAGCCGATAGATCCAGAGCAGCATGTGCAGTGAGCGCAGCACATAGACGAGCAGATGGTGATACTCGAGGACGTCTTGGAGCAGCAGATTGGGCCGCATCATCACCCAGGATCGTCACAGAGGTCAGGAGCTCCATCACCCGATTTCACCGAGCCACTCTCAGCGATGGAGTCAGCCACATAAGTTGAGCCGATGTCGACGGCAGGGTCGGACTCGCAGTTTGAGTCAGTTACATCACCAGAGGCACCACCGACGAGCCAGTTGCATCACCAGAGATTCCACCAGCAGATACGCCAGATTCAGTGCCGCCTATGTCTGTGTACCGTACATGTAGCGCCTGCGGAGTTCAGGGCTTCCATTTGTATTGGTGTTCACGATCAGTTGATCCGCGCTATCGCGAGGCATATCAGCCGGTGCCGAGCCTGTATTATTGTCAAGTGTGTGGTATGGACGGTCATCTTGCACCTATTTGTCCGATCGCAGGGCCCGGACCACGTATGTCAGACACAGAGCCGCATCGTGCCCATTGCCTGAGGAGTATCAACCTGGACCGAGTCGTCGAGACACTGAGCTTATTCGGCAGCCAGTTATTCAGCAGCCAGCTGCGCAGTCACCCGTAGCGCAGCCACCATTAGTAAAGCCACCGAGACCATCGAGGACTTGCAGGAGGTGTGGAGACGAGGGACATAGAGCATCCGTTTGTTCCCGTAGGTCCAGTTCTCGTCGGTCCCGCTCAGCGCCAGTTGTTTGTCCGATTTGTGAAGGTCAGGGACATCGAGCAGCCGAATGCTTTCAAGAGCCTTCTTCGGGGTGTGTTTCTTCCTCTCAGCTATGTGGAGCGACAGATCATCAGGCAGCAGCTTGTTACTGTGGGCCACACCCAGCGCCTGTTCCGGTTTGTCAGCTTTGTGGTCGCAGAGGTCATGTAGCGCAGTTGTGTCCGATGGCAGAGCCACATCGGGTTGGAGCGCCGACTAGAGATGCACACCCACCACACTCTCCCGGCACACCTGCCAGTGGTTACCACCGCGAGCCGCGATGCCGTTTGTGTTTGGCATTCCGGTCGTGTTGGGGCTGTTAGGTTTAGGATAGTTAGGCCAGGTAAGTTGGGCACTAACTATGTTGTTGTTGTGTGTATCTAGATCGGCGATTCTCGCATGTTGTTTCGGACATCTCTGGGGTATGACGGTGCAGTTTGGGGGTTAGGGTATGGATGACGGACGTCTCGTGGTTGTATTTCTGTTTTACTTATGTATTTAAAAACCTCGAAACATGTGTGTGTTGTTGTTCTTATGTATGTATGTGATGCAGAATTGTTCTACTTATCATTATGGCTTACGTAGTAATTGTTTGCATGCGTGTGATGGTTTGGGGATGCAAATGAATTACCATGTGAAGTCTAATGATGCGCGGAACTGACGACCGTTCACCATAACCTAAACCCAGACTGACGACATATCCGGAGCAATCTAGTGATTTCTTGGATGTGTGTGGTAATTGTTTGCTTTTATTTTAATTGCTTGCATGTTTTAACTAATGCTTGAGTGGTGCATTGGATAAGTAGGGGTGTGTTTCGTTCATGGTGTAGCTTTGTGAAAGTGATAGTTTTTATGGCATGCATAGCATGTGCGGAGTGTGGATGGCATTGGTAAGCCATTCGAGTGAGTAGTTTAAATTTTGTTGCAATCGTTAAGTTGT
Organism: Orychophragmus violaceus; assembly: GCA_030180135.1. Taxonomy (NCBI): domain Eukaryota; kingdom Viridiplantae; phylum Streptophyta; class Magnoliopsida; order Brassicales; family Brassicaceae; genus Orychophragmus; species Orychophragmus violaceus. The sequence goes on from CM058233.1 coordinate 32,203,681, forward strand.
TAGAGATGAAAGTGTTAGATCATTTTCGTTTAAGGTGTTGAGCTAACTCGAGTATGGTTGTGATCAACTGTCAATTCACGAAAAAGCGGAATTATAGAATATCGTTACTTAATCATGAGTGACCATTGGGTACATGATTAACTAACTATACCTCTATGAGGAAGTGATATCGAGGGATGGACTAGTTTGAATTTTACCGCTCCAGTGAAAGTTGTTGTGTTCAATGTAGGACGGAATGGCCGATGCGATACGAATGCGAGACCGAACCCGAACCCGAAAGCGAGATGGAATGGCAAGACGTCTCGAAACAAGGAGACCGGATCGTGAAGCAGTAATAGACATCGTCAGAGGGAATGTGTCAGTACAAAGCAGCGGAAAGAGCGAAGCGGTTGGGATGATGAGTTAGCGAAAAGATTTGGAGGAATGTCAGCGACAGTTTGAAGATCAGAATGAAGCGATGGGTGTGAAGATCAGAATGAAGTCTTAGAACCGTCGGAATCGGAAATCCAAACTTTTGAGGAATGTTCAAGAAGGGAGTTGTCGTATCAGAATCGGGCGGAGTTATCAGTATAAGGAGTTAGAATCGTAATGACGTCAAGGGTAGAATGCAGATTCTTGAAGAGTGTCTCGGGGAGAAACCAGTAGCGGAAAAAGGATGTAGGGGTCGGAGCAAAGTAGGGAAGTCAGAAGTGAGAATCAGTGTAAAGTTAGATGGAAGGTTTGGAAAGAGCGCAGGAAGGTAAGAAGTCAGAGTTATACAGCAGTAGTAAGGAAGCGTTGGAATGGAGTAGCAGAGCAACTTGCAGGGTTTGGTTCCGATTCAAAGTCTGGTAGTGACGGAGAATTCGGGGACCGAATTCCTGTAAGTGGGGAAGAATGTGATACCCCGTATCCAAAATATGGTCAACGGACAGAAGAAAAAGTCAACAGGGGCAAAATTGTAATTTTGCCAAACCTAGGGGCAAAATGGTAATTTTGCCAAAGTTCGAGACGGAAGCCGATACGGGCCAAATGTTCTATTTCAAAACCATAGAGAACATTTAAAAGACCAGAATTGGAAGAAACGGAGCGGAAATATGTTTTTCGGCTTATCGGTCGGGAAACCGACTTAACCAAGGAAACTTCGGAAAATCATAACGGGAGCTAGGAAACTCCAAACGAGATGATTCAAATTGCTAAATTCTTCTAGAAGCAGGGTGTATCATTTTATGGAAGTTTTGAGATTTATGGGAATCGTCTGGTATTTACTAAAACAATTATCGGGAAAACGAGTAAACCGAACAAGGATGATTAAGAGGAGTTAAGGAGGGATTAGAGGCTTAATGGTTGGATTAGCTGGCTCAAACTCACCCCATAAGGACAAGTGTCCTCTCCCTGGAGGCGCCACCTCTCCTAGGTGCATGCATTGCATGCAAAAGGGATTCATGCACCAAAGTGGAATATTGTATCACATCACTCCTCACTCTCCAAGAAAGCTCTCTCTCTCTACACTCTCTCTGCCGAGCTCTCTCCTCTCTCCATAGATTCATCAGATTCATCCTCTTTTCCAGAAAACTCATCAAGCTCTTGAATCTTCAAAGATCTTCTTCAAAGATTTATGGTGTTCTTCATTTCTTGGTGAGCAAGAAAGGCCATAACTTTCTTGTCTTAGACTCAAATCCTCCTCTACAAAGTCCAGCAGCTTCATCTCACTCTCCTCTTCAATCTCCAGTCAGCCACCGTCGCCGCCGTCACCGGAGCTCGCCGGAATCTGGCCAAGAAGCAGCCGCGGATTAGGGTTTGTGGGAGCTCTCTCTCTCTCTCTCTTCACCGGTTCTTGCCTCTTTGAAGCCATGGGTGGATAGATCTTGTCATGCTGAGCAGTTTGGTGGGTGGATGAGATTCTGAGTCGCCGGAAAAAGCCTCCTCTGCTGTGGTCAACGCCGGAGCCGCCGGGGTCAACGCCGGAGAAGCCTTCTCGCCGCCGTGTCTTCGGCCGGTTCTTCAAGCAGTTGGTTAAGATGGGTTGGTCCAGGATTGGAGCTGGTTTAGTTGGTTTTAAATCGGTTTAGGTAACCGGTCAACTCTCGGTCAACATTTTGACTTTGACCCGGTTTACCTAAACCGGTCAATTGGATTCTTGGTTTACTGGTCAACCGGTTCAGAGGAGTGGTCAACCGGTTTAGCTTGGTCAACGGTCAACGGTCAGCCTCGGTCAACGTCGTGGTCAACGCCGGTCAATGTGTTGACTCCGGCCGGTTTTTTGTGGTGCGGTTTGTGTACGGGTGTTCGGGAAGCTTCGGGAGTTCGTGTTTTGGTATTCAGAGAGGTTCGGGTTTAGTTCGGGTTTCGGGAAATCGTATCTGCATCCATTCCGCCATTCCGATCAATCACTATGAGTCGGCTCAAACACTGTAGTTATGCATATAGATCGATAAATGGGAAACCGTAGAGTTAGGATTGCATACCCGTATGTGATGAATTGAATTGAGAATTGATTGATTGAATTAACGTTAAACCGGCTAGGGTTAAAGATGCATGCTAGACTTAAACGGATTAAACCTGTTGAGTGATGTTAGGTTGGTAGTAACGTTGCGTGATGCATTCAGATAGTCGTTGCATGATTAGGGCCGTAGATGCATATATATGTAAGTAAAGAACAGTACGAAATGAATCTGTATACGGGAATTAAGACGAGTTAAAATACGGAAGTTAAACCTGAACAAACATATAGAATATGAATGGTATCGGGGTTCCCGAGGTTAAATGAATTAAGTAATGAAAGATGAGACGTCGGGGAGTTTAGTAAGCAACTATCTTTAAACCGAAGGATCGGGGAGTTGATAAAAGATGATGAGGATTGGTTAAGAAAAGAGAAGTGTTGTGACTGGTGAACCGTCTACGGGTTAGCAAGCTACTAATCCAAGGTAGCGGGCGTAAATTGGTTAAAAGACGTTAGCAACCCTAATAGGCATGTTTGTGTGTTGATTGTGTGTTGATTGCGTGATTGTATTGTTGTGTGGTTGTGGTTGACCTTTTGTGCAGGCCTTTAGATTGTCTCGGTGTTGGGCCGAGCGATCCGTGTAGATACTTAATCTGGTCATGGGACCGGTTAAGTCATAACCGCTGACTCGGTATGGTGCCGAGTCAGGGGGCGGTGTGGTGTGTGTGAGTAGACTTGCGGGAAGCGGTGTGGATCTGATAGTTGTGGTTGATTGAGATTGATTGTTAGAGTCCAAGCGAGTCTGCGTGTTTATATTTCTGTACTAGGACTCTAGCACTACAAAAATTATGAGCATTGATAGCATAATATAATAGCACAGTTTTCCAAACTGCTATTAAAACTAAATTCCCGATTTTTTTTACATTCAATAGCATTTAAATAACGCTAACAAAATAAATTAATAAGCGGGAAACAAAAATCAAGTAATCCGCCAAGATTTGGCCAAAATTTCACTAAACCGCCAAACACTTGCAAGTTTTCCCTCTTATATTGGACTAAAAAAATAAATACCCCTCTCCTTCGAAAACATGAAGACACACATAAAACCTAACTAAACACAAAATAGATCCCAATTTTTTTGTCTCATACAACTTGAAAAAAATCTCTTTCGTTAATCAATTGTCTCCTTTCTATATGGTTTGTGCGTCTTGATCTGGTCAATGGATTCGATCTCAGATCCGGTTCCGATGCACCGAGTCGTCGTCTCTCCTTCCATCTGCTGCATCCAAACGCTTCATAAGTCATCGATGCTCTTTCCGCCGTCGATTTCGACCCTAATGCTACCTCGTCTAAAGACGTCCTTTCCATCCACAAATCTAAGCTCAAGGTCAGATTCATGTCATCTTGCATATATATCTCTTAGTCTGAAACCCTGTCTTGTTCATGACCTTTGAAATTGGTTAAGGTTCATAATGTCGATCCTGTTTATAAAGAGGTGCTCTTTGGAGTATCTTGTTATGTTTCTGTATCGTGATGCTGTGCAGATCGATTATTGGGTTAACCTTATTGTTTTCATTCCTTCAATTTCAAAATTTTAGGGTTTTCCATTTTTTTGTATGAGTCAAAGGTTAGAACTTGAAATACGCTCGTCACGACAAGACTTATACCATAAACGAGGCTTTATGACTTTGGGATGTTCTGATTTAGTGGTGAGTTAAGCTTTCCAGAAAAAAATAGACACATATAATATTTTAAGGCTGAGGTATTTTGCAGAGAAACCATGAGGCGTTGAAGATGATGGAGAAAGCTATAACTGCTGATGCTAGGAATCCGCTCCCGAAGTACTTCAATGCTAACATATTGGCCAGCCCTGGTGATTATCACAAGATCTCAAATATTGTGCTCCTCAAGAGAGTAGTTTCCATGCGTTGCTTGGCAAAATCTATAAAGAACTAAAGCTATACAACAAAGCTATACGACAAAGTGGGGTATGTGTTCTTCACAAATCTCTCTTGCTTAGAACTATACATATTTGAGTTTTGTTTCTATCTTAAGTGTTTATCGATCTTAATTGGTTCTTTTTACATCTAATATTTTTCCAGATACACTATTGTTTCTACTGGAGGAACTGCCTCTACTTTGGAGAATGCTGGAGTCTCTTTGACCAAAGTGGAGACGCTTACTCGTTTCCCAGAAACGGTAAGTTCTAATCTTAACTAACTGTTGTTTCTTAATATTTTGTCTTGTGTTCTTGTTGATAATTTCTTCAATGGTTTCAACAAACAATAGGCTGGTGTCAAATTGAGTTGTGACTTTATCAATGAGTATACCATTATTTTGTGAGTTTTGTATATTAAACTTTGATCTCCTTTTGTTTTTTTTCTTTTTCTCAAAAAGCTTGATGGCCGTGTGAAGACTTTGCACCCAAATATACACGGTGGTATCTTCACTAGAAGAGATGTGGAGCATCATATGGAAGCTCTTAATGAACATGGGATTGGTGAGTATTTTAACATTGATTTGCCTTCGATTTCCAAGGTTGAGATTAAGTCATCTATAGTGCCTCCTTTATGCTAAATTGCATCCTTTTGTGTATTTATTTACAGGTACATTTGACGTGGTGGTTGTCAATTTGTATTCTTTCTATGAAAAGTTATTGCTCCAGGTGAGATCAGTTTTGAGGATGCGATTGGGAACATTGACATTGGTGGTTCTGCTATGATTAGCGCAACTGCTAAGGTAATACAATATACATATATATATATATGTATATATACGTGCATATGAGGCTTATTCGTTATGTTCATTTCAAGACTACAAATATAAGTTTTTATGTTGTTGGCAGAACCACAAAGACGTTATCATTGTTTTGGAATCTGAGGATTATCAAGCTGTTTTGGAGTATCTCAAAGAAGGTCAGAGTGACCAACAATTCTGCAGAAAACATCCATGAAAAGGTCTTGTAATTTTATACTTTTTATGAGAACGATAGTTTTGCCTTGTGTTAAGACTGGTATTTAAATTCTCGTTTCTGTAACTTTAAATCATATTGTTAAGATCATTCTACTTACGACAAATGGGTTCCTGAGATGTTGTTTGATCAGACTACTTACAACATGATGTTGCATTCGAGGGAGACACAATAACTGGTGATGACTTATACATGTATATGCGTGGTTCTTATAAGTGATATTGCTTGATGAAAAAATAAGTTCCTAAGATTGCAGATTTTAGGATGGCCAGACTCTATCAGGAAGACGCAGCACACGTCAACACTCGCATCGCAGGAACTAAGTATGCTTTAAGGTGAGTTTTACTGAACGATTTTTGGGTTGGTAAAGAAGGAGATGAGTTTATTATATAATGGTATTTCGTTGCACGATATAGTTTTCATTTGATTATGTGGTTGATCTTCATGAGGAATATGCTTGATGTAGCTTATATACTCTGTACACGCACTGTTAATTCACATTTATGATAGTGAAAGACATAAGGAAAGGGTATCATTTTCATTTAGCTGTATGAAGTTGTATCCCTCGTTCCACTTCGTAGCTGATTGTTTACTAGTGTTCTGATCCACTGGCTCTTTCTCGGTTGTTGACAAGTGTCAGAATTTAAGTTTGTACTTCTGAAGAAAACATCAACTAATAGAATTTGGTATGTTTTGTTGCAGAAACCTCCATACTGGCGTAAATGAGTCCGAAGAACAGGTGAAGGCTTTAACTTCACTTCTCTTATGCACATTTGAAGGCCATTACCAACACGTTTCTGTAGAACAGGTGAAGGCTTTAACTTCACTTCCCTTGTATAGGGAGCAATACGGTATATGGAAAGATGAATGTAAAAATATGGTTCCTGTCATTGGTTTCAGGGAGAAATATTTCAATTTTGAGCCTCAAGCTAGAGTTTTGTAATGTTGTTTACTTTAGTTTTGATTTTGTAATGTTTTGTGTAATACATTTCTTGAGTTATTAATGAAAGTTTTAAAAGTTCAATTATATTTATTTTTGTATGAATCCAAAATAGAAAAAAATTATATTATAAATATAAATTAGCCATAATTATCAATTATTATAAAAAGATATTATGACAAATAAAAAAAGCTATAACAGATAGATCCAATAGCAAAGAACAACATCGCTATCATAAGTGTTTTATATGATAGCACGATCAAAAACGCTATTATATATGGATGATCTATTATAGCTGGGGCAGACATAGCCATTTCAAAAATGCTATTATAGTGAACAATATTATAGCACAGACAAAAACCGCTATCGTATCTGGCCTACCTATTATAGCTGGGGCAGACATAGCATTTTCAAAAACGCCATCATATACATACCATGGCGTTTTTCGTGTGCTAAGAATAGAGATTTTTCTTGTAGTGTAGGGTGCGATAGATCCCGCAAGTCTAGGTGTTTGATTACGTTCTGGTACTTCCGACCCGATTGGATCCTCGGGTAGTTGCCTAATAAGATCATGGTGATTCCGGTTATGGCGTTAACCTACTGAGTGACGCCGGCAGGTGTGTGGTCCGGAGAACACGGGGTCGCGTCCTAGGGCCGGACTGCATGGAAGCTTGGGTTATCTAGTGTAGCCTGAGTCACCGCGTATCGATGGACAGAGAACGGTGTCCTAGTCGTTGGACCTTGTGGGGACGGCTAGGAGTCTTGGGTTAGTTGCCATATCGGTAACGGTGGAAACCCGTGGAAGTTACCAAGATCTTAGGGGCCCAGCGTAGTGTTTTGGTGTAGTTGGTGTTGCGTGGTAGATAGATCGAGTCTCAATCGGGAACATGTGCCGCAATGCTCCCGATTTCCTCTAATCGCCTTCTCTTTCTTTTGGCAATTGATTGTGTGTGGGCTCGACACGACGTGGTAGTGTGTGATCGGCTATTTGTTATGATTGATTGTTATTTTGGGGTTTCGGGCGGGAATCTATAGATGATAGATAGATTAGAAGCCTTAGTGGGGAGCCGATTCACTGGGTGATCTTAGATCGCTCATTAGACTCTTTTTGTGTTTTCAGGTTAAGCAGCGACGGACGCGGGAGGTCCTCGGTGTAGTTTCGGGATGGCTTGTGGCGGGGTTTTTGATTCGATGGTTTTGGGTTTTTCTCTCGGTTCGGCTTGGCGCCACTCTTGTATTGATTTGCGTGTTGATTGTTTACTAATGAAAACGATTTGTAAACTAACGATTAAACGTTGTGTTGAACATTTAATTTACTCAGAAATGAATATGCTTTCCTGATATTGTGTTTCGTCCGAACCGACACAACTCGCAGAAGTAGTGCAAGGCGATCGACTTTTACTATGGAAGTGAGGATAGCGGAGTCGAGGATGGGTTAGTGCGAGCCTTTGTCTCAAACTGATCTGTCTCTGGCTTCGTCCTGTGACGAACTTTTCCTGTTCGACTTGCTCGGGTTCGATCGGTCATGTTCTTGTTTGATTGTTGGCCGGTCAGCTCGACGGTCAGCGGAGAATGGGAAAGGGGCATTACAGAAAGGTGGTATCAGAGCATGGTTTTGCATGGGTTTCGAAGCTGTTCATTTCTGAGTGTTTTCCGTGGTTTTATCGAGTCAAAATTGTGTCATACCCAAGCATCCATTAAGAAACCGAGCTGCGTCTGTAAATCCGGGGTTGGGATGGGGTAGGAAATTTTTTATTATGTAAACTAATGTTTATTTGTGTTTTTGATTGCAGTCAGCAGCAGCGTGTCCCTGGACGGATCGTGTGTGGGTGTGTGCATTGGTTGTGAGAGATTGCAGCGAGCAGTATGGGTGAGCGTCGGATGACACAGGCAGAGTATCAGGCTCTAGTGGACCAGCGTCAGGCAGGTCTGAGGGTAGCACAGCAGGGACAGTCGCATGGTTCTCGGATATCAGATCGACCGCCAGTTGTTCCCCGAGTGCATCAGGGAGCGAGAGCAGCTGCTGTAGATTGGAGGCCGTTACCTGATCCATTACCTCCATCTCTACAGGATGACGCAGGTACCGCAGACCCGACCGCAGGAGTGATGGGATATTTGGGATTCGCAGACTATGAGTTACCGCCATTGCCACCTCAGTTTGAGGCGCCTACAGTACCACCGGGGATGCAGCCGCTGGTGCTTGAGGCACGTGATGTGCCGTTACCCTTCAGCCTACATGAGTCAGATTTCATTCCACTTGGTGGGGAGGACTTTCGGTTGGAGGACCCGTTACACGCAGCCCTTGACATGGACATGGAGCCGATAGATCCAGAGCAGCATGTGCAGTGAGCGCAGCACATAGACGAGCAGATGGTGATACTCGAGGACGTCTTGGAGCAGCAGATTGGGCTGCATCATCAGCCAGGATCGTCACAGAGGTCAGGAGCTCCATCACCCGATTTCACCGAGCCACTCTCAGCGATGGAGTCAGCCACATAAGTTGAGCCGATGTCGACGGCAGGGTCAGACTCGCAGTTTGAGTCAGTTACATCACCAGAGGCACCACCGACCGAGCCAGTTGCATCACCAGAGATTCCACCAGCAGATACGCCAGATTCAGTGCCGCCTATGTCTGTGTACCGTACATGTAGCGCCTGCGGAGTTCAGGGCTTCCATTTGTATTGGTGTTCACGACCAGTTGATCCGCGCTATCGTGAGGCATATCAGCCGGTGCCGAGCCTGTATTATTGTCAAGTGTGTGGTATGGACGGTCATCTTGCACCTATTTGTCCGATCGCAGGGCCCGGACCACGTATGTCAGACACAGAGCCGCATCGTGCCCATTTCCTGAGGAGTATCAACCTGGACCGAGTCGTCGAGACACTGAGCTTATTCGGCAGCCAGTTATTCAGCAGCCAGTTGCGCAGTCACCCGTGGCGCAGCCACCATTAGTGCAGCCACCGAGACCATCGAGGACTTGCAGGAGGTGTGGATGTTGGGAATGTCCTGAAATCTATTGTACTTGCTCTAAGTGAAAGTCGTATAGTCGAGATAAGACAATCACATAACACTGGGTAGTCATAACGCTTTGCTAGAAGCCACTTATTATCAATGAGTTGAGAACTCATTGCTAGTGTTATATGATCCTACAGGGTCACACACCTAAGCAAACTGGGCGTTAGAGACGAGGTTGATCATTAATGTAATGATCCAGTGAATGCATATTTGATATGCATTCGATATCAATGTTCTGGGGCAGTGTCGATCGTTGCAGTAGTGCATCGATCGATGCAACTCGCGGATTAATCAGATTAATTCGGTTTAATCGATGGTTAATTCCGTTACGGTTTAAGTCGACATATATAAGATATATGGTCGACCTAAACTGAGTGCTAACCTAATTTACAGCCACTAGAACACAAAAAGAAACCTCTCTGGAGATTAGATCTCTGTAAGGCACTAGCATCCCTGCGGTCCAGTTTGTGTGCATGTGGATACCAGTAGAGGCGCAGCATTTGAGGCGCTTCGTGATCTCGATTATCTGCTAATACTTTCGCTGCAAATCAACAGGTAAATCTGAGATCCCATAGATTCAATTATATGAACCTTAGATCCTAGGCTCGGAATTCAGACTAGGGTTGCTAATCCTGATTAGAACTGCTAGAAATTCCTTCAGTGGTATCAGAGCTTTAGGGTTCCATTGAATCTGTAGCATGTTGATTAGATTGGTTGAATCTGAATCTGTGTATGGTTGATACAAACTTGCTAAAATTCGTTTTCATGAAAAACCTAGTTTAGGGTTCTGTTCGAAAACGTTTTAGGGTATTTTCGCATGGTGTCGATCGATGCCAATCCGGCATCGATCGACACAGGGCGAAAACCCGAATAAAATTTAGGGTTTTTCGCATGGTGTCGATCGTTGCCAATCCGGCATCGATCGACACTGGGCGAAAACCCGAATAAAACTCAGTTTTCGCCTAGTGTCGGTCGACACAGATGTTGCATCGATCGACACAAACCTCGCGAGATTGATGAATCGGTTCAATTGGATTGGACCGGTTATCGAGCTTGGTTAATAATGGTTGAACTCTGTGAATGGTTTAATTGCGATTGGTTTGATTAGGTTGGCATCGACCGATGCTAATGTAGCATCGATCGATGCTGACCGGTATTCAAAACCGGATCAATTGGATTGATCGGTTATCGCAAATTGTTTTGGTTATTTTGCATCGATCGACACTATAGTAGTGTCGGTCGACATCAGATTTGATGATTTAGGTTATGGAACCTGAAATCACAGAACCAAAGCAAGATGAATCAATTAATTAGAAGAACTAAAAAACATAATAAAACTGAATGTTTTAAATGGTTCCGTTCCTCAACCAAATATCAAGTGATACTTGATGTCTTTCCAATCTTGTCAACTGTCAAGACTCATTTCATTGTACGATAGGCTTGCAGTGCAAGGTATCAACAATTACATGAGTAAGGCAGTAAGTAATCGTGTTAATGGGCTTGCAGTGCAAGGCATCAACAATTACATGACTGAAGAGATTGGTTTGCTTGACTGGGCTATCAAAATCATTTTGGGCCCAGAGACATCAGGTGGATTGGACATGAGATGTCGATCCACAACCAAGAGTTATATTGGATATAACTAGCAAAGTTATTGCTTACCTAGATAGCTAAATTTGGGTGATAGCCAGTGGCTCACTCAAGTTTAGTGAAGTATGGGTCTTGGATCATTATATTCATCTGAGGAAACATTGTTTTGAATATAATGCGAGTTTTCTTAAAAGTTAAGATTTCTCATTTCTTGAACATCATAACTAAACCTTTTCCTTTCTTTGTTCTCAGCTATGACTAACACTCATAATAACTCTTTCTCCCTGCGATCCGTCCTTGAGAAGGACAAGTTAAATGGATCAAATTTTCTCGAATGGTATCGGAACTTGAGAATTGTTCTCAAGCAGGAGAAAAGGGACTATGTCCTGGAAACTGTTCTCCCTGAAAAACCGAGAGCCAATGCTGCACATGCAGAAAGGAGTGCTTGGGATAAGCATTCCAATGATGTGGTCGATGTGAATTGTCTCATGTTGGCTACCATGAACTCGGACTTGCAGAAGCAATACGAGAACGTGGAGTCGCCAGTGGAGATGATTACTAGCCTGAAAAACATGTTTCAGGAGCAAGCACGAACTGAGAGATACCAGACGGTTAAATCTCTCATTGAATGCAAGCTACCAAAGGACAGTCCGGTCAGTCCTCATGTCATTAAGATGATGGGTTATATTGATAACCTGGGGAGACTGGATTGTCCCATTAGCCAAGAGTTGGCTACTGACATCATTCTGCAGTCACTGCCGTCAAGTTATGATCAGTTTGTTATGAACTATAACATGAACAACTTGACGAAGACGTTGACTGAACTGCATGGCATGCTCAAGACAGCTGAGCCTAATATCAAGAAGGGCACTCCTAATGTACTTATGGTACAAGGGGGTAAGAAGTTTAAGAAACTTGGCAAAGGCAAGGGAAAGGGCAAGGCAGTCCAGGTTGAGAACCAAGACACGCCTGCGCCAGCCCCGAAGCCCAAGCCGGGCCCATCTGAGACTGATAAGTGCCATTACTGTAAAGAGCCTGGGCATTGGAAGAGAAATTGCAACAAATTCTTGGAAGAGAAGAAGAAGAAGAAGAAGACTTTCGAGACTTCATCTTCAGGTATTTATGTTATAGAAATAAATGTTACCACTTCTGGTTCTACTTCTTGGGTATTGGATACCGGCTGTGGTGCTCATATTTGTACAAATATGCAGGGCTTAAGCAACAGTAGGACGTTGGAAAGGGGACAAGTGGACCTGCGCGTGGGAAATGGAGCAAGAGTTGCTGCATTAGCCGTAGGAACATATAACTTGTCTTTACCTTCTGGTTTGGTGTTAAAACTTAATAATTGCTACTATGTACCTGCGATAAGCAGAAATATTATTTCTATTCCTATTTTGGATGTGGAAGGATATCAGTTTTCAATAAAGAATAAATGTTGTTCTTTTGATTACAATGATATATTTTATGGTAGCAGCCCATTAGAGAATGGGCTTTATGTTTTAAACTAAAGCACACCAATCTATAACATTAACACTAAGAGATTCAAATCAAATGACACGAATCAAACTTTTCTATGGCATTGTCGTTTGGGCCACATAAACGAGAAACGGATTCAAAAGCTCCATAGTGATGGGCTTTTGGGCTCATTTGATTATGAATCATGTGAGAAATGTGAATCTTCTTTACTGGGCAAAATGGCGAAGGCCCCTTTCAACAAACAAAATGAAAGGGCCAGTGACCTATTGGGCCTTATACTTACAGATGTATGCGGCCCAATGAGCACAAGTGCCAGAGGAAATTTTCGATACTTCATTACCTTCACTGATGATTTCAGCAGGTATGGCTATGTCTATTTAATGAGACACAAGTCGGAATCCTTTGAAAAGTTCAAAGAGTTCCAAAATGAAGTACAGAATCAACTTGGCAAAAGTATTAAGGCTCTTAGATCAGATCGTGGAGGAGAATACTTAAGCCAAGAATTCAGTGATCATTTGAGAGATTGTGGAATTGTTTCACAACTCACTCCTCCTGGAACACCACAATGGAATGGCGTGTCTGAGAGGAGGAATCAGACTTTATTAGATATTGTTCGATCAATGATGAGTCTCTCAACTCTTCCATTATCCTTTTGGGGATACGCTCTAGAAACGTCTGCGTTTACACTTAATAGGGTTCCGTCAAAATCAGTTGCAAAGACACCACATGAGATGTGGACTGGAAATGTTCCGAATGTGTCTTTCCTGAAGATTTGGGGTTGTGAAGCTTATGTTAAGAGATTAATTACAGATAAGCTCGAGCCCAAATCTGATAAATGCTACTTCGTTGGTTATCCTAAGGAAACCAAGGCATACTACTTTTACAACCAATCCGAGAACAAAGTGTTTGTTGCTCGGAACTGCGTCTTTCTTGAGAGAGAATTTCTTTCCAAGAAAAACAGTGGGAGTAAAGTACAACTCGAAGAAGTTCGAGAACCGCAGGAAAATGCTCAACCCGTAGAGGAAGAACAACAGTTGGATCTACAAAGAGTTGTAGAGACGGCGCCTGTTGAGCCTGAAATTCGCCGATGCGAAAGGATCCGTCACGAACCCGAGAGATATGGATTTCTCGTAACCAATTGTCATGACTTGTTGATCATTGACAGTGACGAGCTAGCGAATTTTGAAGAAGCGATGATGAGCCCTGTCTCCGAAAAGTGGCTGAAAGCCGCTGAATCCGAAATGGGATCCATGTCACAGAACCAAGTATGGACTTTGGTTGATTTACCCGATGGTGCAAGACCCATTGAGTGTAAATGGATTTTCAAGAAGAAAATTGATGTGGATGGAAATATTCAGATATATAAAGCAAGGCTAGTGGCAAAAGGTTTCAAACAAATTCATGGTATTGACTATGAAGAAACCTATTCACCTGTCGCCATGCTTAAATCCATTCGGATTCTCCTAGCAACAGCTGCTCATTATGATTATGAGATCTGGCAGATGGACGTGAAAACAGCTTTCCTTAATGGAATTCTGGAAGCGGATGTGTACATGACACAACCCGAAGGTTTCATCGATCCAAATGCAGCTAGGAAAGTATGCAAACTTCATCGATCCATTTATGGATTGAAGCAAGCATCTCGGAGTTGGAATCTTCGTTTTGATGAAGCAGTCAAAAAGTTTGATTTCATCAGAAGCGAAGAAGAACCATGTGTTTACAAGAAGACTAGTGGGAGCGCAGTTGTATTTCTCGTGTTGTATGTAGATCATATACTTCTTCTCGGAAATGACGTTCCGTTGTTACAGTCTGTTAAGACTTGGCTCGGAAGTTGTTTTTCAATGAAAGACATGGGAGAAGCCGCGTATATTCTTGGAATAAGAATCTATAGAGATAGATTAAACAAGTTGATTGGACTGTGTCAAGACACTTATATCGATAAAGTCTTACACAGGTTCAGAATGCAAGATTCCAAGAAGGGCTTCATACCAATGTCTTATGGCATAAGTCTCAGCAAGAAGCAATGTCCTGAGACACCTGCTGAGCGAGATCGCATGAGTCGGATTCCCTATGCCTCGGCATTGGGATCCATCATGTATGCCATGCTCTGTACTCGTCCAGATGTTGCTTGTGCTTTAAGCATGACGAGTAGATACCAATCGGATCCAGGTGAAAGTCACTGGACAGCAGTCAAGAATATTCTGAAGTATTTGAGAAATACTAAGGATAAATTCTTGGTGTACGGAGGAAGTGATGAGCTGGTAGTAAGTGGTTACACAGACGCAAGTTTTCAGACAGACAAAGATGATTTCCGATCGCAATCTGGTTACATCTTCTGCCTGAATGGCGGTGCAGTCAGCTGGAAGAGTTCCAAGCAGGACACTGTAGCAGATTCCACAACTGAAGCTGAGTACCTCGCTGCTTCTGAAGCGGCAAAGGAGGCTGTTTGGATCAAGAAGTTCATCACTGAACTTGGTGTGATTCCTAGCATTTCTGAGCCAGTGGCTTTGTATTGTGACAACAATGGAGCCATTGCGCAAGCAAAGGAACCTAGATCACACCAGAAATCCAAACACATAGAAAAGCGATATCCTTATCCGTGATATTGTGAATAGAGGAGATGTGAAGATCAGCAGAGTCCCGACTGATGAGAAAGTAGCTGATCCGCTGACCAAGCCCCTCCCAAGGCCTAAGCATGAGTTTCACACTGCTGTTGTAGGCATTAGATTTCTTAAGATATGATCTTGTTTTCAGTGGTAGTTATAGTTGGTTTTTAGTTATGACTTGATGTTCGGAAAAACATAATTTAGTTATGTTATATTAATGAAATTGTTTCAGCATTATTTAATTGTGAATAATTGAATATATATTGTCCCAAAGTAATTTATGACATTTTATAGGTCATCAAGTATGTGACTTGATCATGAAACCCTATAAGCAATAAATGATATAAATTATAAATGGTCCCTGGTCGAGGTTTTTAAAATGGGATACTAACAACCACGTGAGACTAGTATATGAGGTGACTGATGACTATGTTTCATGAAGTCATTAATAAGTGTATTAAAGTCAATCACATAGATATGTGTTAGAGAACACATGATCGGACTTGACCCGTTAATGATAACTCTACAAGATGTTATATGAGTGTCATAAGAGTTTCTCATTACGACTAAAGAGAGTAGTCCTTAGACCTGAGTTCATCATGTCCTCTCTTATATGGATTGGTTCGTCTTGACTTTGTCAAACGTCAGCCGTAACTGGTGATCATAAAGACACTGATTAGGCGTATCATGAAATATAAAAGAGACATGGATGGAACAAGATGGGATTTGTACCTCCTATATAACAGGAGTTAAACATCTCTGGGCCTATCGAAGATTTGATACTGGAAATGCGTGGCCGCGCTCAAACGAGGTGATTGTCAGTCGTTTGTTTTATCAGTACAAATCGGGATTCGATAAACGTGATCTGGCTTAATAAGGATGACATAGTTCTTGCCTTATGCTGGATTGAGATAAAGCTACAAAGGGATTAAAGGAATAGATGATTCCAGTACAAGTGGGAGATTGTTGGCAATGTCCTGAAATCTATTGTACTTGCTCTAAGTGAAAGTCGTATAGTCGAGATAAGACAATCACATAACACTGGGTAGTCATAACGCTTTGCTAGAAGCCACTTATGATCAATGAGTTGAGAACTCATTGCTAGTGTTATATGATCCTACAGGGTCACACACCTAAGCAAACTGGGCGTTAGAGACGAGGTTGATCATTAATGTAATGATCCAGTGAATGCATATTTGATATGCATTCGATATCAATGTTCTGGGGCAGTGTCGATCGTTGCAGTAGTGCATCGATCGATGCAACTCGCGGATTAATCAGATTAATTCGGTTTAATCGATGGTTAATTCCGTTATGGTTTAAGTCGACATATATAAGATATATGGTCGACCTAAACTGAGTGCTAACCTAATTTACAGCCACTAGAACACAGAAAGAAACCTCTCTGGAGATTAGATCTCTGTAAGGCACTAGCATCCCTGCGGTCCAGTTTGTGTGCGTGTGGATACCAGTAGAGGCGCAGCATTTGAGGCGCTTCGTGATCTCGATTATCTGCTAATACTTCCGCTGCAAATCAACAGGTAAATCTGAGATCCCATAGATTCAATTATATGAACCTTAGATCCTAGGCTCGGAATTCAGACTAGGGTTGCTAATCCTGATTAGAACTGCTAGAAATTCCTTCAGTGGAGACGAGGGACATAGAGCATCCGTTTGTTCCCGTAGGTCCAGTTCTCGTCGGTCCCGCTCAGCGCCAGTTGTTTGTCCGATTTGTGAAGGTCAGGGACATCGAGCAGCCGAATGCTTTCAAGAGCCTTCTTCGGGGTGTGTTTCTTCCTGTCAGCTATGTGGAGCGACAGATCATCAGGCAGCAGCTTGTTACTGTGGGCCATGCACAGCGCCTGTTCCGGTTTGTCAGCTTTGTGGTCGCAGAGGTCATGTAGCGCAGTTGTGTCCGATGGCAGAGCCACAGCGGGTTGGAGCGCCGACTAGAGATGCACACCCACCACACTCTCCTGGCACACCTGCCAGTGGTTACCACCGCGAGCCGCGATGCCGTTTGTGTTTGGCATTCCGGTCGTGTTGGGGCTGTTAGGTTTAGGATAGTTAGGCCAGGTAAGTTGGGCACTAACTATGTTGTTGTTGTGTGTATCTAGATTGGCGATTCTCGCATGTTGTTTCGGACATCTCTGGGGTATGACGGTGCAGTTTGGGGGTTAGGGTATGGATGACGGAAGTCTCGTGGTTGTATTTCTGTTTTACTTATGTATTTAAAAACCTCGAAACATGTGTGTGTTGTTGTTCTTATGTATGTATGTGATGCATAATTGTTCTACTTATCATTATGGCTTACGTAGTAATTGTTTGCATGCGTGTGATGGTTTGGGGATGCAAATGAATTACCATGTGAAGTCTAATGATGAGTGACCATTGGGTACATGATTAACTAACTATACCTCTATGAGGAAGTGATATCGAGGGATGGACTAGTTTGAATTTTACCGCTCCAGTGAAAGTTGTTGTGTTCAATGTAGGACAGAATGGCCGATGCGATACGAATGCGAGACCGAACCCGAACCCGAAAGCGAGATGGAATGGCAAGACGTCGCGAAACAAGGAGACCGGATCGTGAAGCAGTAATAGACATCGTCAGAGGGAATGTGTCAGTACAGAGCAGCGGAAAGAACGAAGCTGTTGGGATGATGAGTTAGCGAAAAGATTTGGAGGAATGTCAGCGACAGTTTGAAGATCAGAATGAAGCGATGGGTGTGAAGATCAGAATGAAGTCTTAGAACCGTCGGAATCGGAAATCCAAACTTTTGAGGAATGTTCAAGAAGGGAGTTGTCGTATCAGAATTGGGCGGAGTTATCAGTATAAGGAGTTAGAATCGTAATGACGTCAAGGGTAGAATGCAGATTCTTGAAGCGTGTCTCGGGGAGAAACCAGTAGCGGAAAAAGGATGTAGGGGTCGGAGCAAAGTAGGGAAGTCAGAAGTGAGAATCAGTGTAAAGTTAGATGGAAGGTTTAGAAAGAGCGCAGGAAGGTAAGAAGTCAGAGTTATACATCAGTAGTAAGGAAGCGTTGGAATGGAGTAGCGGAGCAACTTGCAGGGTTTGGTTCCGATTCAAAGTCTGGTAGTGACGGAAAATTCGGGGACCGAATTCCTGTAAGTGGGGAAGAATGTGATACCCCGTATCCAAAATATGGTCAACGGGCAGAAGAAAAAGTCAACAGGGGCAAAATGGTAATTTTGCCAAACCTAGGGGCAAAATGGTAATTTTGCCAAACCTAGGGGCAAAATGGTAATTTTGCCAAAGTTCGAGACGGAAGCCGAGACGGGCCAAATGTTCTATTTCTAAACCATAGAGAATATTTAAAAGACCAGAATTGGAAGAAACGGAGCGAAAATGTGTTTTTCGGCTTATCGGTCGGGAAACCGACTAAACCAAGGAAACTTCGGAAAATCATAACGGGAGCTAGGAAACTCCAAATGAGATGATTCAAATTGCTAAATTCATCTGGAAGCAGGGTGTATCAGTTTATGGAAGTTTTTAGATTTATGGGAATCGTCTGGTATTTACTAAAACAATTATCGGAAAAACGAGTAAACCGAACAAGGATGATTAAGAGGAGTTAAGGAGGGATTAGAGGCTTAATGGTTGGATTAGCTGGCTAAAAATCACCCCATAAGGACAAGTGTCCTCTCCCTGGAGGCGCCACCTCTCCTAGGTGCATGCATTGCATGCAAAAGGGATTCATGCACCAAAGTGGAATATTGTATCACATCACTCCTCACTCTCCAAGAAAGCTCTCTCTCTCTACACTCTCTCTGCCGAGCTCTCTCCTCTCTCCATAGATTCATCAGATTCATCCTCTTTTCCAGAAAACTCATCAAGCTCTTGAATCTTCAAAGATCTTCTTCAAGGATTTATGGTGTTCTTCATTTCTTGGTGAGCAAGAAAGGCCATAACTTTCTTGTCTTAGACTCAAATCCTCCTCTACAAAGTCCAGCAGCTTCATCTCACTCTCCTCTTCAATCTCCAGTCAGCCACCGTCGCCGCCGTCGCCGGAGCTCGCCGGAATCCGGCCAAGAAGCAGCCGCGGATTAGGGTTTGTGGGAGCTCTCTCTCTCTCTCTCTCTTCACCGGTTCTTGCCTCTTTGAAGCCATGGGTGGATAGATCTTGTCATGCTGAGCATTTTGGTGGGTGGATGAGATTCTGAGTCGCCGGAAAAAGCCTCCTCTGCTGTGGTCAACGCCGGAGCCGCCGCGGTCAACGCCGGAGAAGCCTTCTCGCCGCCGTGTCTTCAGCCGGTTCTTCAAGCAGTTGGTTAAGATGGGTTGGTCCAGGATTGGAGCTGGTTTAGTTGGTTTTAAATCGGTTTAGGTAACCGGTCAACTCTCGGTCAACATTTTGACTTTGACCCGGTTTACCTAAACCGATCAATTGGATTCTTGGTTTACTGGTCAACCGGTTCAGAGGAGTGGTCAACCGGTTTAGCTTGGTCAACGGTCAGCCTCGGTCAACGTTGTGGTCAACGCCGGTCAATGTGTTGACTCCGGCCGGTTTTTTGTGGTGCGGTTTGTGTACGGGTGTTCGGGAAGCTTCGGGAGTTTGTGTTTGGGTATTCGGAGAGGTTCGGGTTTAGTTCGGGTTTCGGGAAATCGTATCTGCATCCAGTCCGCCATTCCGATCAATCACTGTGAGTCGGCTCAAACACTGTAGTTATGCATATAGATCGATAAATGGGAAACCGTAGAGTTAGGATTGCATACCCGTATGTGATGAATTGAATTGAGAATTGATTGATTGAATTAACGTTAAACCGGCTAGGGTTAAAGATGCATGCTAGACTTAAACGGATTAAACCTGTTGAGTGATGTTAGGTTGGTAGTAACGTTGCGTGATGCATTCATATAGTCGTTGCATGATTAGGGTCGTATATGCATATATATGTAAGTAAAGAACGGTACGAAATGAATCTATATACGGGAATTAAGACGAGTTAAAATACGGAAGTTAAACCTGAACAAACGTAAAGAATATGAATGGTATCGGGGTTCCCGAGGTTAAATGAATTAAGTAATGAAAGATGAGACGTCGGGGTTTTGTAAGCGTGGTATATCTTTTATGCCTTAGATCCAGCTCCTGCTCAAGATATTCCATATGACGTTGTTGAGGAGAATTATGTTGTTGAGCAGTGTGATGTGTTGTCGAAGAGCATTAATGGTCATGAAGTGTTCACTCCCTCTGAAGATGAACAAATATCACTGACAGAAGAAGCTCCGGCGCCTGGAGTAGTTCATGAAGCTTCAGTTGATGTGCAGAAGGTTGAAGAATCTTATTCTAGGACTGGCGAAGTTCCAAAGAGATCTTATGCATCCATTGTAAGTAACATACATTTGAATGGTGTAATGTCTCATCTTTATCATACCCGATGTGAGATTTTTGGCTTCTCTGCCCCCAAGATTCGAAGCCATTAGTGTATGTAATCTGGATATGTAGGTGATGGTTATGAAAGAGAAGGCTGCCCCAATGTCTTCCTCGAGAACCCCAACAAAGGTGGTGGAACCAAAGAGACAAGAAGATCAAGCCACTCATGTCCCGCCTACCAAAACTGTTTTCTGAGAAATCAGATTCAGGATAAAATGTAGCTGTAAATGGGAAAGATCAAGAAAATAAAAGAGGTAAGTCCATTTGTTATTGGTTCTTTGTTTCTTAACGGTAAGAATGGTCAGCTGCAGTCTCTCTCATTTCTTGATTCCGTAACAGCTCCAAGTCCATCCACCTATCTTAAGGGCTTTCTGTTTGGTGCAACACCAGCCTTGCTCGAGAATGAGTTCCAGAAGTTTGGACTTATTAGGACCAACGGAATCCAAGTATGAAGCCAGAAGGTAAGAAAAGTCCCATTATTAATTGTTGCTTAACGGTTAAATATTAATTATTGATCTGCACAGTAGTTATTCTTTTGAGTATTGTGCTTTACGAGGATTGTGTTTTGGCTTTGTTGAGCTTTAATCCGCAAGTTCTGTGCATAGCGCAGTCGAGGTAACAACCAATGGTGTTACTACTGATTTTATCTAGGTTTTATTTATCTGAGGCTATGATTATTAATGATACGTATATTTTGGGGGCTTTTTAAAAAGGCATCACCTATCATACTCAATGGGCAGAAAGTCGCTGCCGAAGAAAAAACGATCGACCGTAAGAGGCAAGTTTGCTTTTTAACACTTACAGATGAATTAAAATATCATGAACCTAACAGTTTTATTCATCATTCGTTGTTGAAACAGAGGATTATAAAGGAAGTTCAGCGTTTGTTCTAGGAAGTGGCTACATGAACGAAGGTGGAAGGCGTCGCGGGAGCTTCAGAGGTGGAAGAGAGGGATCTTATGGCCGGAACGATTTCAACGGATATGGTAACAACAGATGAAACAATAGTGGAGGATACACAAACGTAGGAAATAGCGACGGTGGTGGGTTTCCGAGGGTCAATGGTAATCATGGACGTGTAAGACGTGGTGGTGGTTGTTGGAGTCAAGATTAGCACCTTCCTAAAAGGCCTAATCATGAGTTTAGATCGGCCCAGAATGGAAAGTCGGAAATAAAGCCCAAGGCGGTAAAACTTAGGTTAAACCGAACTCGGGATAACTGGCTTACATTAGGGTTCAGAAGGTGTCCAGAAAGGCGCCGCGCGACTGGCATCGAGAAATTGGAAATATTCCATATCAAGATAAAGCCAAGAGTTTAGGAAATATTCGTATTTATCTTCTATTTTCCTTATTATGTTAAACCGACTTGTAACCCTATAAAAGGGAACTCGGCAAATCAATAAAATATACGCTTTTCTTATTATTTTCGAGCCTGGGAGACTTTAGAGCGAATTTAACCTAAAATCTCTCCGGCGACTTTCATAGCATTCTTTACCGGCTTCCACCTCGGAAACGCCGGCATAAAACCCTAATTTCCTAAATCTCATCGTGTTCTTAAATCCTTCTTTTAGAATCCCCAAATTACAAAACTTTAAAACTCTTTCTATTTTTAGATAGACCGAGTTGAGATCTTACAATTGGCGCCGACTGTGGGGATTTCTAAGAGAAATTTCTGAACGAGATGTCGGGAAACCGTAAGGAAATCGACCCGGAAAACCCAAGGGTTGAACTAAGTGATCATGAAGAAAGTGATTACGACCAAAGTGATCACGAAGACGATACGGCATATGACGACAAACAGCCGCGCGACGCCACTAAGTCAAAGAAAGCTCGAGATGACGGTAAACATGTCCCGTCACTCAGCGAAACAGCAGCACAAATCGAGCAAGACAAAGTCTTAGCTACTGTGATGGCCAAAATCGAATCACAGAATGATTTGATCAAAACGTTTTCAGAAAGAATCGATCTACTGCAAACGAAAAAAGCAAAGATCCTTTCGGATCAACAGTCTAGAAAGTCCAAGAGAGAGGTGCCTCCAAAAGTGAAAGACAAAGTCGCCAGACGACTAGTCTATGATACATCCGAGGAGAGCCACCAAGAACAAAGCCGAAGCAGCGAATCCAGAAGCAACTCGCGCAAAGAACGCAATAAAGCGGATACTCGCGAACGGAGCTCACATCGGAAGGAAGGGTCTGAAGAACCCAAACGGAGCGGAAGTCGGAGGCAGGACGACTGGAGCAATGAGAGGTACTCACCCGATAAGGATGAGCGCACCAATCAACATACACGGGGCATGCATCATAGACGAAATTCGCGATATGAGAATGACTCGCACCGTGATGACTATCGCCATGAGCGAAGTATGTCGCACGAGAAAACTCATGGAGCGTCTATTCGCGGAGCAAGTCGCAACCATGTCGAGAAACAGCTGACCGAGCTCAGAGACACCCTAAAAGAACTAAAAGGAGAAGTCCATGGCGTTAAGGGGTCTGCCCCCGAGATCGACCAAATCATCGAAGAGACTCAGAGGATACCCTTCACCTCGCGCATCACAAACACGTACATCAGGCAAAGGGAAAAGCTCAAGTTACCGATGTACGACGGCACGAAAGATCCAGTGACCCATCTTACGACATTCAAAATCATGGCAGCAAAGGCACGGTTTTCGTCAAGCAAAGAGCGTGACATCGGTTTCTGCCAACTGTTCGCCGAAACTCTGGAAGGGGACGCACTAAACTGGTTCTCCCGACTCCCGTCCAAATCAATTGATAGTTTCTCCGACCTCACATGGGCATTCGTAAGGCATCACTGCGCCTACATACGTAAGGACACTTCGCTGAGCGCGTTGATGTCCATGACGCAAGAGAAGAAGGAAACTTTGAAGGACTTCGTAGAAAGGTTCATGGCAGTGATGACGCGAGCGGAGGCTCCAGATAAATTCACTATCGCGACCTTGACAAATGCCGTCTGGCACGAATCCCCCTTTTACCAGGATCTGGTCGTCAACCCGCCATTGACCATCGAAGATGCACTTCATCGGGCAAACAAATTCGTGGAATTGGAAGAGAAAAAGGTCGCGTTAGCAAAAAGATTCGGGTCCGGTAAACAAGCAGATAAGAAGGAAGAGAGGGAACCTAGACAGCATTACGATAAAGGGGCCAAAACAACAATGGTTGTCGACAGCTCCGATAAATCCCGATCATCAAAACCGTGAAATAAGCGGAACAAAGAAGCAAAGGGGAAGGCGCAACAAGCAACTTCCGTTACGGGGGATAAGTACTGCGAGTACCATCAAGCTACGTCGCACGACACGGCTGAATGTCGGAATCTCAGAAACGCACTCTATTCCCGACTTTCGGACGAAGAGATCAAAGCGGCCATTGATAGGTTGAAAAAGGAAGAATCGGGGCAACAGAAGGAAGACAAAGCCGACGGGCAAGCTCCCAAGCAGGATAAACCACCACGGCGTATCAAAAGCATAGCTTTGAAACGCAACCGAGAAGAAGAAGAGGGAGAAGACGAAGAGGAAACTCCCAAACCGTTCAAAGAATCAACATGATCATGGGCGGTCTAATCTCCGTAAACGATTCGGTTCGGTCAATCAAGGTTTACGAACGCCTTGCGTTAGCCGCGCAAAAGGCGCCTCAGCCAATCCTGTCAGATGATCCTCCCGTCACCTTTACCGACCAAGACCTCTATGGGACTCACTACCCTCACAATGACCCGCTGGTAGTAGAGCTATTAATCGGAAGCTGCCAAGTGTCTCGGATACTAATAGATACCGGGAGCTCAATAGATTTAATTTTCTAGATACACTCAAAAAGATGGAAATTAAGGAGGGGGATATCAAACAGAAGGCCAAGCCACTCACCGGGTTCACAAGCGAGACGACATACACAATCGGGACGATTAAGTTGCCAGTTTACGCAGGAGGGGTTAACAGATTGGTGAGGTTTCATGTCATTGACAAACCAACCATCTATAACGTCATCCTCGGAACTCCGTGGTTATACAGTATGAAGGCGGTATCCTCGACATATCATCAATGTCTGAAATTCCCGACACCTAAGGGGATTCAAACAGTCAAGGGATGCCAAAGCGCAAGCCGGTCGTGTTTTGCGAGAGAGCATAGGATCAGAGTGCCTTCGTGCATGATCAACACGGAACACGGAAGAAAAGGACCTGAGAAAGAACTAATCTAACAAGTCATCATCGACGACTCCGATGCAAGCAAGTGTGTAGGGATTGGCGCAGAACTACCAGAAGACATCAAAAAGGAATTGATCGCCTTCCTGCAGCAAAATGTTACAACGTTTGCGTGGAAAATGAAAGACATGAAAGGCATCAATCCAACCATCACAACCCACGAGCTCAATGTCGACCCGACTTATAAACCAATCAAGCAGAAGAGGCGAAAGCTCGGTCCTGAAAGAGCTAAAGCAGTAAATGATGAGGTAGAGAAGTTACTTGAAGCCGGTTCGATCCAGGAAGTCAAATATCCCGATTGGTTGGCTAATCCAGTGGTCGTGAAAAAGAAAAACGGGAAGTGGAGAGTATGTGTCGATTTCACAGATCTCAATAAAGCCTGCCCATAGGATAGTTTCCCTCTGCCACATATCGACCGACTTGTTGAAGCAACAGCCGGAAACGAATTGCTATCATTCATGGATGCGTTCTCAGGATATAATCAAATCCTCATGAACCTGGACGATAGAGAGAAGACGGCATTCATCACTGAACGCGGTACGTATTGCTATAAGGTTATGCCCTTTGGTCTCAAAAACGCCGGCGCCACCTACCAGCGGTTGGTCAATCGGATGTTTGCATGCCAACTCGGCACCACAATGGAGGTTTATATCGACGACATGCTGGTCAAATCTTTGATTGCCTCTCAGCACGTCGGCCATTTAAAGGAATGTTTCAACATCCTTAACCGGTATGGAATGAAGCTCAATCCAACCAAGTGTACGTTCAGAGTAACATCAGGAGAGTTCCTTGGGTACGTGGTGACTCAGAGAGGAATAAAAGCTAATCCAAAGCAGATCACAGCCATAATCGACTTGCCATTTCCCAGGAACACACGAGAGGTACATCGCCTCACCGGCCGCATAGCCGCCTTGAACAGATTCATATCCCGGTCAACGGATAAATGTCTGCCTTTTTACGAACTCCTATGGGGAAATAAAAGATTCGTGTGGGACGATAAGTGTCAGGAGGCATTCATTCAGCTCAAGGACTACTTGTCGAACCCGCCGATACTGTCTAAACCAGAAAACGGTGAGACACTATTGCTTTACATCGCGGTCTCAACAACGGCAGTCAGTGGCGTACTAGTCCGGGAAGATCGGGAGGAACAGAAGCCGATCTTCTACGTAAGCAAAACGATGAACGGAGCCGAGACCAGGTATCCCGCAATGGAGAAACTGTCCTTCGCGGTCGTCATTTCAGCGCAGAAGTTACGACCCTATTTTCAGTCGCATCCAATCGCAGTATTAAGTAGCCAGCCCCTTCAGACAATCTTGCACAGCCCAGGGCAATCTGGTCGCCTAGCCAAATGGGCGATAGAGTTAAGCGAGTACGACATCGAATACAGAAATAGGACAACCGCCTAGATAGAAGACAAGAATTGGAAGCTGTTCGTCGACGGGGCTTCATCGAAAAAAGGAGCCGGAATAGGGATACGCCTCATATCACCAACCGGCGAAATATTAGAACAGTCATTCAAGTTGGGTTTCACGGCATCTAACAACACATCCGAGTATGAAGCTCTATTAGCCGGCCTAAGACTAGCTAGAGAAATCGGGGTACGACATCTCTTGGCCCATTGCGACTCCATGCTTGTAGCGAACCAAATTAATGGAGACTATGAAGCTAAAAACGAGCGGATGGAGGCTTACCGAAAGACGGCATTAGAGCTCACCAGTTCCTTCGAATTCTTTGACATTGTCCAGATACCAAGGAAAGAAAATGCCCCAGCAGACGCACTTGCGTCGCTGGCATCAAATCCCGATCTCTGTCGATGGATCCCGGTAGAAATGATCCACGAACCAAGCATCCCACCCCCCGAAAGTGATCAAAAGGAATCTGACGATACGATCCAACAGGATGTTGAGGATGATATATGCTTTAACGTTCAAGCAAAGAACACCAATCTCATTGCTTTCCTAACTGACGACAATGAGGATTGGCGACTTCCAATAAGAGCATATTTAACAGAAGGAAAGCTTCCAGAAGACAAATGGGAAGCGCAACGACTTAAAGTCAAGAGTGCGCGATACACTATACATAACGGTATCCTTTATAAATACTCGGCTAATAAAATCCTCCTCAGATGCATACACCGAGACAAAGTTAGTCGAGTTCTCGAAGAAACGCACTCTGGAGAATGCGGCAACCACTCCGGAGGCAGGTCTCTCGCCCTCAAAATCAAGCTGAACGGTCACTATTGGCCGACTATGATAGCCGATTGCGAGACCTATTCCAACAAGTGTGAAAAGTGTCAGCGTCATGCGCCATTCATACATCGACCTACGAAACTGCTTACGACTTCGACCGCGGCTTATCCATTCATGAGATGGGCGATGGATATCGTTGGACAATTACCATTATCCAATCAAAGGCGTTTTTTACTTATCATGACCGACTACTTCACAAAGTGGGTAGAGGCCAAAGCTTACGCCGCAATCCATGATGTCCAGGTCCAGAACTTCGTTTGGAAGCACATCATATGTCGGTTTGGATTGCCGTATGAGATCATCATGGACAACGGGTCGCAATTCAACTCGAACACATTCGAAGGGTTCTGCAAAAAATGGGATATACGTCTTAGCAAGTCGACACCAAGATACCCGCAAGGCAACGGACAGGCTGAAGCTACGAATAAGACCATTATTGTCGGCATCAAGAAGCGACTTGAAATCAAAAAAGGAGTTTGGGCCGACGAGCTCGATGGAGTCCTTTGGTCATATAGAACGACTCCACGCCGCGCAACAGGAGTTACCCCATTTTCCTTGGCTTTTGGCGTGGAAGCAATGGTACCAGCAGAGGCAAACATCTACACACTTCGCCGATCTCTCATGCCACAAAATACCAAGATCAACGAAAAGATGTTGATCCAAGCTCTCGATACCATAGAAGAAGAGCGGGATCGAGCTCTACTCAGAATCCAGAATTACCAGCAACTCGCAACTCGGTATTACAATCAGAAAGTCATTGAGCGACATTTTCAAGTCGGTGACTATGTCCTCCGCAAAGTTTATGAGAACACTAAAGAATGGAGAGCAGGCAAACTCGGTGCAAAATGGGAAGGACCCTACAAAGTCACGAAAGTCGTCAAGCCGGGAATCTATGAGCTCGAGTCAATGAAGGGCAAAGCTCTACCGCGTTCCTGGAATTCAGCAAGTCTGAAGGAGTATTTCTAAGACGGCAAGACAAGGCGCCAAAAAAAAAAAAGTGTATGAACTACGAGCGACTTGATTCTTTCTAGGAAGATACGTAGGCAGCCTTAACCGGCACAGTCGCAAAATTAATAATTTTTTTTATTTCACAGCTCATATACCGCCTTGAAAGCTCATCAAAAGCCAAACAGGTCAGTTTTTGCAACTCTATTAAGTCAAATATTTTTAATACTAACAAAAGCCGATTTACTAACTCGCAAACCTAAGCCGAGTCTAAGCAACTCGCAGAAAACCAAACTCCTTAGTTCGCAGAAAGCCGAACTCCTCAGTTCGCAAAAGCCGAGTCAAAGAAACTCGCAAAAAGCTGAGCAAAGAACTCGCACTATTAGCCTCATGCCTCCTGGCCAGGGGTGTGGTCTTCCTTGCGCACGAGGTACACATCGTGTTAAGGAAAAGCCGAGATCCGTCTCGCACATTCTTCGATGTGGGTGATAACAAATAAGTCGAGCCACGAGCATCGCGCATTCACCCACCCTTAGAATAAAGCCGAGTGCATATGCCTCGCAAACCGCCTTATGGCAAAACATAACAAAGTCGCTATCTCTTTGAATTTATCAAGTTTAAAACAAGATTAGTCCGACTTAACAAAGTCGCTATCTGTTTAAATTTGTCAAAATAAGTTTAATACAAGATCAGTCCGACTTAACAAAGACACTACCTGTTTGAATCTATCAAGTTAAAACAAGATTAGTCCGACTTAACGAAGTCGCTATCTGTTTAAAGTTTAAACAAGTTCAATATAGGTTCCGATCTAAATAAAACAAGTATAAATTATTCTGTTTAGAAATTGTCTTAGAACAATTCTAAAATGGATTAGATTTAAAACTTGGAAAGCGCACTTCAGAAGGTGAAACGCAAAAAGATTTAACTTAATAATAAAATCTCTTCCAAACCAGAAAGAGATTAAAAGTCTTACAAAAAATAATAAAACTGATAAACACAAAAGAGAAAGCAATCTATTCCGCCCCAGCCAACGACTTCCCGGGCCCGTCCTCCTTGACATTAGCACCTGGCTCAGGACTTAAAGCTGCAATTTCCAGATTAACCTGAAGGATTGTTTTAGTTGATCCTGATTCAATTCTTAGATTCATATCAACCTAAACATGCAGATCTAGGTTCTTCTTGATTAGAAACAATGATTAGATCTCACCTTTTACCTGTTAATTGCAGCGGAAGGAGATAGAACAGGTCAGAGATCAGAGAAACACCGAGAGATGAATCCTCCAAAGGCTCACACACGCGATCACAGAAAACGGCTGCTAGACCGAGCTGATGGGAGGCGCAGGGAGAGAGAGGTTTCAGCGCTGGGGCTAGGGTTAGAAAGAAAGAGACTTGGCTTTTAGTTTATAAAAGCCTTCTCTTTCCCTTTTTGGGCTTTTGGGCCCAAATACCAATCTGATTAAATCCCATGGATTTAATCAGACCCATTACTCTCTCTCTTAGTACGACAAATGCCTGGCACTTTTACCGTACTTCTGCTAAGCCGTTCCTACACATATTCCTGTTAGCTTAGGCGTGTGACCCATATGGGATCATATAATAAAGGCAATAAGTCCAAGACTTATAGATCATGAGCGGACTCTAGCAAGCCATCATGACCCCCAGTATTATATGACTTATGTCTGATCTTTGACATACTCTTACTTTCTAGAGACAGTACCGAGATTACTGGACACAATTCCAACAATCTCCCACTTGTACTGGAATCTCTGTATTCATAATCCTTTTGTCACAATATCTCGATTAGTCATAAGGCAAGATTGGTGTCATCCTTATAAAGCCTAATCTTGTTCATCGGACTCTGATTCGATACTGACAATCCAAACGACTCGGGACAGTCCGTTTGAGCATGGCCATGCATTTTCCAGTATTCAAATCTCCGATTGGCCTAGAGATATTCACTCCATTTATATTGGAGGGACAAATCCCGTCTTGTTCCATCACTGTAAACTACTCATTTCATGATGTACCCAAACAAGGTCCTTATAGCTATCGCAGAACGATAGTGTTAGACAATGATCAAAGTGCATCAGTCCATGTGTGGTCACATGCATGCGAACTCAGGTCTAAGGACTATACTCTATAGTCGTAGTAAGAATCTCTTATGACACAGATATAAATATCCTGAAGAGTTCTTATAATCGGGTCTTGTCCGGTCGTATGTTCCCAACATACACCTATGTATTGACTTTGATGCCGCGCATCTATGACACACTGAGACTTTGTCATAAGTCACATACCAATCCAGTCTCACACGGTTGTTGTTGTTCCAATTTCAACAACCTTCGACTAGGGACAGGATGAATATA
Organism: Orychophragmus violaceus; assembly: GCA_030180135.1. Lineage (NCBI taxonomy): Eukaryota > Viridiplantae > Streptophyta > Magnoliopsida > Brassicales > Brassicaceae > Orychophragmus > Orychophragmus violaceus. Next base: position 32,233,861 of record CM058233.1, read on the forward strand.
ATCCATCTATCAAATATAGGGTCTCATGATCAAGCTAAATGACTTTGATGACTCAAGATCAAGTCACTTACTTCGATGACCTATAAAATGGTTTATATCACTTTGGAACGATTATTTCATCACAGTTAAAATAATCTTGAAATAATAATTTCATTAAACATAAAAATGTTTTACAAGAACATATCAAATAACTAAATAAAGCCCTCAAACTCCCACTCAAATTTAGATTACATTTCAATGTCTCTAATGCCTACAGCTTCAGTCAGGAACTCGAGCTTAGGCCTTGGGAGTGGCTTTGTCAACGGATCAGCGACGTTATCATCTGTCTGAACTCGGCTGATCTTGACTTCCTTTCTATTAATGATGTCACGTATCAAGTGAAATCTTCTTAGAACATGCTTGGATTTCTGGTGTGATCTTGGTTCCTTTGCCTGAGCAATAGCACCATTGTTATCACAAAACAGTGCTAGAGGCTCAGCCGCATCCGGTATCACACCTAGTTCAATAATGAACTTTCGTATCCAAACAGCTTCCTTCGCAGCTTCTGAGGCGGCGATATATTCAGCTTCTGTAGTGGAATCAGCAACGGTGTCTTGCTTGGAGCTTCTCCAACTGATTGCACCGCCATTCAGACAAAAGATATAACCGGACTGTGACCGGAAATCATCTTGGTCTGTCTGGAAACTTGCGTCCGTGAATCCACTGACTTTAAGCACATCACTTCCACCGTACACCAAGAACTTATCCTTAGTATGTCTTAGATACTTCAAGATATTCTTTACGGCAATCCAATGGTTTTCACCTGGATTTGACTGGTATCTACTCGTCATGCTCAATGCATAAGCAACATCAGGACGAGTACAAATCATGGCATACATGACAGATCCTATTGCAGATGCATAAGGAATATTCTTCATGCGCTCAAGCTCAGCAGCCGTCGTAGGGCTCTGCTTCTTGCTTAGCGTTGTGCCATGTACCATTGGCGTGAAGCCCTTCTTGGAATCTTTCATGCTGAATCTTTGTAGGACTTTGTCAATGTATGAGTCTTGACACAAGCCTATCAGCCTTCTAGATCTATCCCGGTAGATCCTGATTCCAAGAACGTATGCGGTTTCACCCATGTCTTTCATGGAGAAACAACTTCCAAGCCAGTCCTTTACCGACTTTAGCATTGGAACGTCGTTTCCGAGAAGCAGTATGTCATCGACATACAGAATAAGAAATACTATCTTGCTCCCACTAGTTTTCTTATACACGCATTGTTCTTCTTCGTTTCTGATGAAGTCAAATTGCTTGATCGCTTCATCAAAACGAAGATTCCAGCTCCTCGATGCTTGCTTCAATCCATAAATGGATTTATGAAGTTTGCATACTTTCCCAGCATTCTTTGGATCTATGTAACCGTCAGGTTGCGTCATATACACATCCTCTTCCAGAATACCATTCAGGAAGGCGGTTTTCACGTCCATCTGCCAAATTTCATAATCATGAAAAGCTGCAGTTGCTAGTAGAATCCGAATAGATTTCATCATAGCCACTGGTGAATAGGTTTCATCGTAATCCACACCGTGAACTTGTCTGAAACCTTTTGCCACCAACCTGGCTTTATAAATCTGGACATTTCCATCCACGTCAATCTTCTTCTTGAAGATCCATTTGCACTCGATGGCTTTTACACCAGCGGGTAAGTCAACCAACGAAAATACTTGGTTGACCGACATGGAGTCCATTTCGGAATCAGTGGCCTTGCGCCACTTAGAGGAATCTGGGCCCATCATGGCTTGATTGAAGTTCGATGGTTCATCACCATCAATGATCAGAAGATCATGACAGTCAGTCACGAGGAATCCTTGATATCTCTCGGGTTCGTGACGGATCCTCCCGGATCTTCGAACTTCAGGTACTACAGGTTCAGGCTCTACAATTTCTTGTAGGTCCTCCTGCTGCTCTTCCTCATTAGGTTGAGCAGTATCCTGTTCATCTTGAATTTCTTCAAGCAGTACCTTACTCCCACTGTCTTTTTTAGAGAGAAACTCCCTCTCAAGAAAGTTACAATCCCGGGCAACAAAGATCTTGTTCTCGGAACGTAGATAGAAGTAATAAGCCTTGGTTTCCTTCGGATAACCAATGAAGTAGCATTTATCAGACTTTGGTGTAAGCTTGTCTGAGATTAATCTCTTGACATAGGCTTCACAACCCCAAATTCTAAGATAAGACAGCACTGGAGCCACTCCAGTCCATAATTCATATGGTGTCTTTGCTACTGCTTTCGATGGCGCTCTATTTAGAGTGAACACTACTGTTAGCAGAGCATATCCCCAAAGGGATATTGGAAGGTCTGTGTGACTCATCATAGATCGAACCATATCCAATAAGGTCCGATTTCTCCTCTCAGACACACCATTCCATTGAGGTGTTCCGGGAGGAGTGAGTTGGGATACGATCCCACACTCTCTTAGATGATCACTGAATTCTTGGCTTAAGTATTCTCCTCCTCGGTCGGACCGAAGAGCCTTAATGCTTTTGCCAAGTTGGTTCTGTACTTAATTTTGGAATTCTCTGAACTTCTCAAAAGATTTAGACTTATGTTTCATCAAATAAACATATCCATACCTACTGAAATCATCAGTGAAGGTAATGAAGTACTGATAGTTTCCTCTTGCATTTGTGGACATCGGGCCACACACATCAGTGTGTATCAGGCCCAATAAGTCACTGGCCCTCTCGTTAGGTTTATTAAAGGGGGCCCGTGTCATTTTGCCCATCATGCATGATTCGCATTTCTCACATGACTCAAAGTCAAATGAGCCAAGAAGTCCATTCGAATGGAGCCTCTTGATGCGTTTCTCGCTGATGTGCCCTAAACGACAATGCCATAGAAACGTTCGGTTCTCCTCATTAGGTTTGAACCGTTTGGTATTAATGTTATAAATTGGCGCGGATTGATCGAGTATGTAAAGCCCATTCGTAAGAGGGGCAGAACCATAGAACAAATTGTTGCGATTGAAGGAACATAATTTATTCTTAACTGAAAAATCATAACCTTCCAAATCCAACAAAGAAATTGAAATAATATTTCTGCTTATAGCAGGTACAAAATAACAATTATTGAGTTCTAAAATCAATCCCGAAGGTAAAGACAACAAGTATGTGCCTACAGCTAGTGCTGGAACTTTCGCTCCATTCCCAACTCGTAGCTCCACTTGTCCTTGCTTCAGCCTTCTACTGTTGCTGAGTGCCTGCATATTAGTACAAATATGAGCCCCACAACCAGTATCCATAACCCATGAGGTATTATCAGAAGTAGTTGTATTAACTTCTATAACAAAAATACCTGTCGAAGAAGTCTCGAGAGTCTTCTTCTTCAATTCCTTTAGACCTTCTTGGAATTTCTTACATTCTCTCCTCCAATGCCCTGGTTCTTTACAGAACCTGCATATGTCAGTTGGCCCAGCCTTGGACTTGGGCTTGGGCTTTGGCGTGTCCTTGTCCGCGACTTGGACAGCCTTGGCCTTTCCCTTATCCTTAGCAGAGGATTTCTTAAACCCCTTGCCCTTTTGCACCATAAGCACATTGGGGTCCTTGGCGGTTTTCCTCAAGTTGGGCTCTGCAGTCTTGAGCATTCCGTGAAGCTCAGGCAATGTCATACTCAAGCCATGCATGTTAAAGTTCAGAATGAACTGATCATAGCTTGCAGGTAATGACTGCAGAATGATGTCGCAGGCAAGTTCCTGGCTGATTGGGCAGTCGAGTTTCTGAAGATGATCGAGATAACCCATCATCTTCAAGACATGAGGACTCACTGCCGCATTCGCAGCCAACTTGCAGTCCAAGAGGTTCTTAACTGTCTGGAACCTCTCAGTCCTAGCCTGCTCCTGAAAAAGCGATTTCAGGCTTGCCATTATCTCAATTGGTGACAACACACTCTCGAACTGCATTTGCAGCTCAGCAGTCATTGTCGCCAACATAAGGCAATACACATCATTTTCATCTGACGAATGCTTTTCCCAAGCATTATGCAGAGTCCTGGCGGCATTGTTAGCAGGCCTCTCGGGGAGAGGATCACGAAGGACATAATCCTTCTTCTCCTGCTTAAGGACCAGCCTCAAGTTCCTTGACCACGTCAGGAAGTTCGTTCCAGTCAGCTTCTCCTTCTCGAGAACAGACCGGATTGAGAATGTGTTTTGTGTGCTTGTAGTAGTCATAGCTGAAATATATAAGATAAAAAGGTTATTAGTTAATATGTTCAATATGATTAATCTTATATTATACTTAATATAATCAATCATGCATTATATTCAATAACCTAAGTTACCCTCAATAGAATATAATGATTCCAAGATCCACATATAACTAAGATTAAAGTGGGCCACTGGCCGTCACCCAACCTTAGCTTATATCGGTAAGCCCTATGTCGGCTAATTATATCCGTGATATAACTCTTGGTTGTGAATCTGGGCCCGAGGCCCAATTCACTCTGATGTCTCAAGGCCCGGGACTCCCGATGGCCTAGTCAAGAAAACCAGACTATACAGTCATGTAATCATTAATGTCTGGGACTCCCAATGACATTTATGAATCACAAACCGTCTTATCCACGCAAAAGTAGACACCCTCACACTGTAAGGCCATGAATACAATTGAATGGGCTTCGACAGCTGACATAGCCTGGACAAGACATCCAACGCTTGATATTATATGAGGTTCGTAGGTTTAATTTAAAATCATTCCCAAAATAGAAGATTACTATTTCGGGAAACTTTCTATTTTTGGAAACCTACTATTTTGGAAACTTTCTAAATTTGGAAACTTTCTAAAAACGGAAACTTTCTAACTTTAGAAATTTCTTAAAATCCAAAACCCGCAAATCTAGAAACTTCTATTTTAAGAAACTTTCTAATTTCAAAATTTCGGAAACTTTAATTTAAAATCGACTTTATAATTTTATAAAATAAATTTTAAATTAATCTGAAGAAAGACTCAAATAATTGGCCCAATTGTTTTAACTTCTTGGCCCGAGGCCCAAGAATTGGTCCATGTCCAAGACATGACCCAATTGTCCAATTAAATGACATAACCGGTCTGGTTCATTAAAATTGGTCTAACCAAATTTTAATTACTACGATGACCACAATTGTCAACCGGTTATTTACTAAACCGGATTTTCTCAATTTATTTGGTCAACCAAATCAAATTAGAAAATCCTGGTTTAGGCACAAAATCCAATATTTCGACTTTGGATTTCTTATCCCGGTTTAACCAGAATTTAATAAAATTATTAAATCTGTTTATTAAACCGAGACGTTTGATTTTTAATCAAGTTTTTAAACCGAACCGAACCAAATTGGTCACGAACCGTTTACGGCCGTGACCTAGCCTCTCGATCGTGCACGACCAGCCGCACGCGTGATCGGGACGCAACGGGACAGGCTGCTTGACGGGATGGCTCGGGTCGTGTTATCGGGATGGGACGGGACGATCGGGACGATGCCGAGAGATCACGGACGCGATCGCAGTCGATCGGCCCATCCGATGATCGTGCGTCTCTCGGCTGATCGGATCGACCACGCGACGTGATCCATCCGTGCGTCACGTCCGATCGGCCCATCGTCCAGCCATCGTTCGCGATCCATCCGACGATCACAACGCGACCACGCAACACGATCGTTACCGATCGGTTCGTGCGTCCTTTGCGATCCGGACGATCCGACGCATACCGAGTCATATAGCTCAGTTTGCGATTTTCATATATGTTTAGATTTCAATTCTTGTTCCTTAAGTGATTTCTCTTATCAGTAGTTGATTCAAAACACTTTTAAACAAGAAAAACAATCCTAAACATGAATCTAAACAAGAAAAACCAGAACCAATAGCTCTATGACTCGGTAAAAGGTGAGATCTAATCATTGTTTCTAATCAAGAAGAACCTAGATATGCATGTTTAGGTTGATATGAATCTAAGAATTGAATCAGGATCAACTAAAACAATCCTTCAGTGGTATCAGAGAAACACCGAGAGATGAATCCTCCAAAGGCTCACACACGCGATCACAGAAAACGGCTGCTAGACCGAGCTGATGGGAGGCGCAGGGAGAGAGAGGTTTCGGCGCTGGGGCTAGGGTTAGAAAGAAAGAGACTTGGCTTTTAGTTTATAAAAGCCTTCTCTTTCCCTTTTTGGGCTTTTGGGCCCAAATACCAATCTGATTAAATCCCATGGATTTAATCAGACCCATTACTCTCTCTCTTAGTACGACAAATGCCTGGCACTTTTACCGTACTTCTGCTAAGCCGTTCCTACACATATTCCTGTTAGCTTAGGCGTGTGACCCATATGGGATCATATAATAAAGGCAATAAGTCCAAGACTTATAGATCATGAGCGGACTCTAGCAAGCCATCATGACCCCCAGTATTATATGACTTATGTCTGATCTTTGACATACTCTTACTTTCTAGAGACAGTACCGAGATTACTGGACACAATTCCAACATAACCGACTTGACGAGATTCTCGGGAACGCCCTCTGGAATCACACCGAGGTTAGTACCAAACTCATCTACATCCTTCGGAGTACGAGGTGGCGAGTCGCGAAAGAGGTTCAGAAGAGGATGGCGAAGCGGCGAAAGAACAAAAGTCAGCTCCTCTTTGGTCACAACGTTCAAGTCATCAAACTTAGCATCAGCGGCAGCCTCGTCGATTGCAACTTGATCCAGAACCGACTTAGGAATCGAAACGCCCTCATCGCTGAGACCAGAAATCTGGCCAAATTCAATCTGCAGCGAAGTCGCGGTCTCCTGATCCTTTATATATCGCTGGAACAAATCAAAATGGGTATGTACATTCGCCCTCCTGCCGCATCCACACGATCCCTCTCCTTCCTAACGAAATCAGTAAAGGATTTCTGTTGCTTTTCCTTCTCTGACTGGAACGCGAGGAGGTCGGCTTTGGACTTCTCGTTAGCCTGGCGAAGATTCTCCTCGGCGTCACGGAGCTTGTTGGCGAGAACCATCTTATCTGCCTCCAACGCTTCCTTTTCTTTGTTCGCCTTGACAAGAAGGTTTTCTCTCTTCTTCACGGCCTCAGTCATTTTTGAGGAGTTCCAAGCACTTTCGAGGGCCACGCGATTGGATGCCGCAATTACATGAAAGAGAAATAAACAAAAACATATAAAAACAAACAGACAGGAAATCGAAGGTAAAAATACGAAGCTCGACTTACCGCCGCCTCGGCTTGCTTCAGCTTGATAATGGCATCAGATTGAGGAAGCTCCTCAAGTTTAGGCCAATCTGACTCGTTGCCCCAAATACAAGTTAGCATGTTAAAACACGCTCGAGGATTGTCGATGAGAGGAACCTCGCTCTCATACTGGAAAGCAAAGTTATGAATGGAGGGTTGAATGGCTCCACTTTTTGACGGACCACGAGGACGAGCAAGGACAAGCTCTTTGCGAGTAAGAAAAGGCTTTGATACACCTTTAGCATCAGCGACATCCCCAGAATCCTCGTAAAATCGCTTCCAAGGATTCTTAGGTTTGCCAGAATCATTGGCACCCTTATTGGCCTGCTCTAATGCCGTCTCTTTAACGACTTGGCTTCCAACAGCAGGTCTCTTCGCCGGATTGTCCTGATCCGATCTCCCCTCAGCTAATCTCTTCCTAGATTGAGATTTGGCCGGTACTTTGGCTGGTGGAGCCGCCATGATTGGCGTAGTGGGGGCAATAACTTGGGAGGTCGACTTCTCGACAGAATCGGTTGCCGCCTTGCCACCATCTTGAAAAGGTGGAGCCACGACCTTCTCTTTCAATTGCTCGGTCGAGGAAGGATTGGACGATATTTTTTGAGAATAATCGACGGACACGATTTTCTTCACTTTGCCCATCTTTCTTGGCTTCTCTAGTTGTTCAGGAGCAACCTTCGTCTTGGCGTCCCACTTAACTGGATTAACAGATGAAAAATCAGAACCAGCGAGGAAAAGATTATCATAAAGCGGTGAACGAACCTTCGGAGATCCGCGGAAGAAACTTATTGATACGTTCGCGAGTAAGGTCTGACCACTTGCGCAAACTGAGAGCCTGAATCTGCTCAAGGATAGAGAAGTAGTTGTCGGGATACGGCTTCAGAAAAGGGTGATCCACTGCAATAACAAAAAAGAATTAAGTAAATTATCACGTTCAAGGGACATCAAATTCAGAACGACATCTACCATAGTCTGTATTCCAAGACGTCCTGACAAGTTCCTTATGCTCGTCAGGAACGACTAACGAAGATAGCTCGACGAAGAAATAGGATCTTTGCCAATTATTGATCTTCTTAGGCGCGTCTGTCAGAATGCGATTGCCACTTTTGAGTTTAACCGCGAAACATCCTGGGCTAGTCGCCTTCATACGAATGATCGACGTCATTTCCTCGAAGACGTTCACGGTTATTGTAAGACCGGCCTCAGCCCCTAGCACCAGGAGACCGACCATATGGCGAACTGCAACAGCTGAGAGTTGGGAAATAGCGATTTCACGACGGTGGCAATATGAAATCAACAAGTCAGGCAGCGGGAACCAACAACGACAACCTCCGGTGTCAGTATTGATAAAATACGACTCGTAGAGGGTTATATATCCCGGTGGAGGACTCCAAGGACGGTCAAGCGGAAAGGGGATAATGACTTTGATCTTCGGGTCCGCTCCGCAGTCTTGGAGCATAGATCTGACCGACGTCGCGTTGGATCTGGTCTGGAAAACGTTACTAAACATGTCGCTAGGGTCAACCGGCAATACAGAAGGAACGTTATCTTCGGAACCGTCTTGACCAACATCGATGTCGTCCTCGTCATTATCGGAATCCCGTAGCTGAGGAATGATCAAATCTTCCCGGCCAGAGGTCTCAGCCGCATCGGTTTGACGAGATGCCTCACGACGACGTCGGAGTTCTTCAATCTCAAAATGGACAGGATGATTCTTCAAGTCGGATGAAACGCTCGAAGACGTGGGAGCGGAAGAAGCAGACTGACGACTTGACGAATCCTCCGCAGACGAAACAGTAACAACTTCCTTGTCTTTACTTCCCGAGCAACGGATCAAAGACATAATTTACTGAAGAACGGATGAAGAACGCAAGAGACAATCGAAGATTGATCTAAAAACTATAAAGCCTACGGCGGAGCAGCGGCTGAGAGATGATCGGAAAATAAATATCGAGAGAGAGAGAGAATTACCTTTCAGAATTTCTTCACTCGAGCGAAATGAGGAAGTAAGAAGTAAGAAGGGACTATTTATAGTGAAAATGACGGCGCAGGGATCGAGGCACATCATTACCTAGAAGACGCTTCGTGCTTCGCGTCTACCCGACAATTGGACCGAGAATCAATTCCGGTTTCGTTGAATCACCATCGGTTTAGAGTCGATTGCTCGATTTACCACCGGTCTGAGTCAAGCCGGATCAGCCCGATAAGAATATGGGCCTAAACGGAAATAAAGCTCGCCAGACGACAAATATGGGCCTATCACAAATCATTTCTTAAACCATAGGTTAACTCCGCGTAATGACGACAAATATGGGCCTATCACAAACTTCTGTCATAACATACTTGTGAATATAGTAAACTTGTTATTATAAATTCTCTTGATTACATGTTGTCTCTTATGTGGAACATAAGCTGTCACTTTTTACGATCTGCCCAACAGACTCGAAGGGGTTCCACATTGAAGACCACGCCCATTATATCTACAAGATAAGTTTCTCAAATCTGGTTACTTATATCTATTCATGACAGGAGAATTAGACTCAAAGTATGTTTATTATGAGACTCTTAAGGCCTTTATATATGAGTTTACAAGATTTGGATATAGCTTAGAAATAAGGAGATCTAGTCGGATTGATACATATCTTTATGAAAATATATGTCGTATGAAGATAAACATATAATGGCATGTATATCCCCTAATAATTCATGTTTTAGGATTACATTTTGGTTAGTGTTAAGTAATCATACCTATAGGAGTGTCGATGTTGATGTGAGGGATATGCCCCATACATTTGAAATCCATGTAGTGATAGTTGTTGAGAGGGTCGATGAGTTTGATGTTAGTCCCGTCCAAGACACTAAGTCTAAAGGGAGAGTTTACAGGCTTGAAACCTGCATACGCATGCTCAACATTGACCCTGAAAATCTTGACCCACTTGCCCTCTTGTTCCTCAAGTCCTCTAAATTTGCGGTCTTCTGATGGATAAATGATCAACTCAGTCTTAGTTCCCTGCAAATTTAGAAATGGTCAGATGTGTTAGATGCATGTATTTTGTGTTTAGTATAAGATTTAAAGTTTAAACTTACAGCCTCGTCTGCCAATATGAAACTCCAATACGGTCCATCTTCGAAAATGTGATATGAGTGAATCTTGATTATCTTCACTCTAAAACGCCAAGCTTTCAGTTTGTCATTAACTTCCAATTCCGCAAGTTTGTTGTAGTGAGGCATGATGTTATTGAATGTCTTGTGATTTCTTTCTTTGTTTGGATTTGCATAGAGAAAGCAGATGAGGAAGACTAAACCCTAACTCCCTCTATTTAAATGAAATAACCGTAAGACAAGTGAACAGTTTCTATTGTTTTTTTAAATTATTTTACTAATTAATTTGATTTGAAATGACTTGCAGAGAGGTGTAATGATGGTTAACTCTGAAGAGATGCAACTCCTCGAGTCTTCAATCTACTCATAGCTTATCACCTTTAATTCTCATTTATTGCATTTGGTTAAGAGATTTTTGGTCTGCTTGCATGCATTTGGTTTAACTTCTCATTCATTACATTTGGTAAGAGATGGTTCAATCAATTGAGATTTATTTTTATAAAACCGATTTGCCAAGGCAAGCATGAATGTATAATCGGAAGATTTTTCTGATATGGTTGCAGGTGAATGGAATTCTGATTGAGGAGTCAGTGCTGTGGGAGTAACGAGATCGGTACAGTTAAGCATACGGATTAGCCAGCAGAGATGTTGGTTGCTACTTGATTCCCGAGTCACCATTTTATCTCGAAGGAGAGGGTATACTATTGAAGTACATAGAGAAAAGGCTCTAGGAGAGTGGTCGCATGGTGATTGTTCTTGTTGAAGGACCATGACAAGATCCATTGTCTTCTATAGGATTGTGTATTGGTTGCTGCTTGATTCTTGTTGGTAGACTATTGAAGTATATGTTTTTTTAACTTTGGTTTTGACACTAAATAGATGTATACTTTTAATTATGTTGAGAAATGAGATAAGACATTCTAACTAAGGATTTATATTCATCCTAAAAAGTCCAATTTACTAAAGAATTACTAGTGTATGAAATCAAAACCACATATATACCCTAAACCCCAAAACTTCTTTTTGAGTCTCACTGGTTATTATACTTGTTGTATAGACAAACTAATGATAATTTCTTTTAGAGTATAAATAAGGTTTAGGGTTTGAACCCTAATCCTATACCCCAAAACCATAAATTTAGGCTATAAACTCAAACCTAAAAACTTAAATCATTCACTTGTAACATTAAACCCTAAATCTAAAACCTAAATTCCTCACTAAAGACTGTTTGAGATCCCTAGGTACAAGGGTTTGCGTAATTGAATCTAAGAACTGACCTCGTGTTTACCTGGAGATTGGCAGCGGAATAGAGTCAGATAAACGAGATCGAGAACGCCTCAGATGCTGCGCCTCTACTTCAGTCCACACGCACACAAGCTGGAATCCTCCGGGATGCTAGTGCCGGGAATCGGATCTCCTGGGGATCTGTGAGTTTTTGTGTCTCTGCTTTCTCTCTGAGAAGCAACAATGACGGCTAGGATCCAGGTCGATCATACAAAACTTTATATATCGACCTGGGATGACTGAAAACGACCGTCGGATCAAACCCGACTCGTTTAAGCCATTAACTCGAAACGTCAGTCTCGAGGCCCAATGTGCATCGATCGACACACTTACTGTATCGATCGACACACCCATTCGAAAACCTGCATCGATCGACACACTTACTGTATCGATGGACACACCTCTTCAAAACTCAACTCAATGTGTATCCAATACACATTGATCGGATCATATGCCAATGATCAATCCCATACAAAGTGTATCCAGCTTGCTTAGGTGTGTAACCCTGTAGGTTCACACGATACTAGTAATGAGTTACAACTCATTTGTCATAAGCGGTTTCTATCAAAACATTACGACTACCCAGTATCATATGAATTGTCCGATCTCGACAATACAACTATCTTTAGAGTAAGTACAATGTGATTTCAGGACACAATCCCAACAATCTCCCACTTGTACTGGAATCATCTATTCCCATAATCCCTTTGCCGCTATATCTCGATATGGCATAAGGCAAGAAAGTGTGTCATCCTTATTATAGCCAACATCATGTTCATCGAACACCTGATCTATACTGATAAAACAAACGACTGACAATCACCTCGTTTGAGCACGGCCATGCATTTTCTCAGTATCAAATCTTCGATGGGCCCTGAGATATTTATCTCCTGTTATATAGGAGGGACAAATCCCTTCTTGTTCCATCCCTGTTTCTACACACACTTCATGATACGCCTAAGCAATGCCGTTATAGCCGCCAGTTACGGAACGACGTTTGACAAGGTCAAAGCGCACCAATTCATATGCTAGAAAGCATGATGAACTCAGGTCTAAGGACTATACTCTATAGTCGTAATGAGAACCTCCCATGACACTGATATAACTATCCTGTGGAGTTCTCATTAGCGGGTCATGTCCGATCATATGTTCACCAACATATATCTACGTGATTGACGTTGATACTCATATCAATGACTCCATGAAACTTAGTCATACGTCACCTCACATACCAGTCTTAACGGTTGTTAGTGTCCCACTTCAACAACCTACGACCAGGGACAAACATGATTTTATGTCATCTCTCACTTATAGGGTTTCATGATCAAGTCCTCAACTTGATGACCTATAAAATGAACATAAAATACTTGGGACCATTATTCAATTATCCAATAATCAAATAATGCTGATGTCAGTTTTTCATAAACATGACCATATCATGTCTATCTGAACATCATAACTAACATAACTCCCACTAGAATCAAGACCACGTCTTCAGATATCTAGTACCTACAGCAACAGTACGAAACTCATGCTTAGGTTGTGAGAGATGTTGCGGTGTTCTTGCTTGGAACCATTCCAACAAACCACACCGCTATTCTATAATAAGCACTATTCTACGGTCCACTGCTTGGAGACCTTTCCAACAGATAGCGCCGCTACACAAACAAAGAGACATAACCGTGGGAACCGGGAATCATCTTTGTCCGTCTAACTACTCATAACAGATTCGTCATTTTTCTCAGTTGAGCAAGAACTATCCTTAGTGTTTCTCAAGCACTTGGGGATATTCCTTACAACTGTCCAGTGACTTTTACCGGAACAAATTGGTATCTTCTCGTCATGCTTTATGCGTCAGCTGCATCTAGACGAGTGCAAAATATGGCATTCATAATGGATTCTATTGCATAAGCAAAAAAGGAATCACACTCATAGATACTAGCTCAGTCAGTGTCCAAGACACTTCATCTTGCTAAGATCGATACTAGCTCAGCCAGTGTCAAAGACACTCCATCTTGCTAAGATTATTGCCACAAGACCTTTGGTGTGAAGACATTCTTGGAATCAAGCACATTTGAACTGTCCAATACCTTATCAACATAAGGATTCTGAGACGATCCAATTAGCCTTTCCAATCCATTTCAATGGATCCTTATTCCAAGAACTTTCGCGGCTTCTCCCATGTTCATCGTTAAATTTGACTTCCGACCCAAATCTTGACAAGACTTTAGCGTCGGGACGTCGTTTATGAGATTAAGTATGTTATAAACATACGGTGTGAGAATTGCAACTACGCTCCCATTAGTTTACTTGTAAACGCACGGTTTCTATACGTTCCTGATCAAGTCAAAACTTTTGACCGTTTTAACAGAACATAGATTCCAACTCCAAGTTGTTTGCTTCAATCCAGAAATGGATCGGTGAAGCTAACATACATTCCTAGTTAATTTTCGGAGTTGAGGCTCACCTTCGCTTCTTTGAATTTCGCAGGCTCGTCACTTTTCAATGATCAACAGATCACAGCAATCGGTCATGAGGAATCACCCTCGGTTTAGTGACGGACCCATTAGGATCAGCGAACTTCAGGCTCCACAGGTGTAGATCCTACAGCACTCTGTAGATCCAACCACTACTCCCCTTCAACAGGTTGAACAGCCTCCTATGTTTCTCGAATTTCTTCGAGCTGTACTTTTACTCCCACTGTTCTTCTTGGAAAGAAGCTTTCTATCTAGAAGAACAGAGTTCCGAACAACAAAACTTTGTTCTCGGATTGGTTGCAAAAGTACTAAGCCTCAGTTTCTTTAGGACAACCGGCGAAGCTGCCCTTATCAGGTTTGGGTTCAAGTTTGTTTGTTGACAACTGCCTTACACAAACCTTGCAATCCCAATTAATCAGAAAAACATACTTGGAAATCACCCAGTCCACATACAATGTGGTGTCTTTCAATTGATTCTGATAGAAAACTATTTGGCGTAAACATATTCATTTAGAGCGTATTTTAAAAGGATAATGGAAGATTCTTGTGACTCATCATTAATCGGAGCATATCTAATAAGGTCCGATTCGTTCTCTCAGAAACACCATTTAGGTTTTCCAGGAGAAAAGAGCTGTGATGTGACTTCACACTCACTTAGATGATCACCCAATTCTTGACTCAAGTATTTTCTTCCGCGATCTAATCGAGGATCTCAATACTTCTGTCAAATTAATTATATACTTCATTTTGGAACTCCTCAAAGGATTCCTACTCGTGTCTCATCAAAAGAACACAGCCATACTTATTGATGCCATCAATAAGTTAATGAAGTACTAAAGATTTCCTATGGCATTGATGCTCATCGGGCCACATATATCAGTACGTGTAAGGCCCAATAAGCCTCGGAGCCCTTTTCTTTAGCTCTGCTAAAGAAGCCTTAGTCATTTGGCCCAACAAGCAGAATTCATATCTCAAATGATTTATAATCAAATGAGCCTAAAGCCCATAACAATGGAACTTCTGAATCCGCTTCACTCTATGTGGTCAAAACGACTATGCTAAGGAAAAATCGAGTTCAAGTCATCAGACTTAAATCGTTTGGTATTTATGTTATATATATACAAGCGTACATTGGTTTAAGATATAAAACCCATTATCAAAAGGGTGCTACCATATAATATTTCATTAAGATCAAAAGAGCAAAACTTGTCTTTTATCAGAATGAAAAACATCCAAATTCTTACAATAAAATGAAAGACATCTCTGCTTAAAGCAGATACATAGTAGCAATTACTTAATTCAAAAACCAAGCTTGAAAGGCTCCTACAAGTGGAGAATCTCTACGGCTCATGTAGCAACCATTGCTCCATACTAGACTCGCAGTTCCACTTGTACTTTTCTCAACTTTCTACTGTTGCTTAGGCCCTGCATATTTCCAAAATATCAGTACCACAACTAGTATCCAATACATACGTAGAACTTGAAGTAATAACACAATACCTGAAGAAGAAGTGTCATACATCTCCTTCATCTCTTGTGAATCTTCCAAGAATTTTATGCAATCTCTCTTCCAATGCCTTAACTCATCACAGTAGAAGCACTTTCTAACACCAGATGGGCCGGACTTGGGCTTATATGATGACACAGGCTTATCCTGATTCCAAATCTGGACGGCCCTGCCTTTACCCTTGTCAACACAAGATTTCTCAAATCTTTTACCCCTTTTGATGTCTTGCTCTGCTTTTTTGAGCATGCCATGCAGCTCAGTCAACGTCTTCGTCAAGTCATTCTTGATATAGCTTTTGACAAACATATCATAACTAGACGGCAGTGACTGCAGAATGATGTCAGTAGCCAACTCTAAGCTGACCGGACAATCCAGTTTCCCCAGGTTATCAATGTAACCCATCATTTTAATGACATGAGGACTCACTGGAGCATCCTCTGGTAGCTTGCACCCAGTGAGAGACTTCACCATCTGGAATCTCTTAACTCGTGCCAGATCCTGAAACTTCAGTTTCAGGCTGGTGATCATCTCTATTGGCGACTCCATGTTCTCGTATTGACTCTCCAAGTCCGAGTTCATGGTAGCCAACATCAGACCACGCACATCTACCACATCAATATAATGCTTATTTCAAGCATCATATACTGCATTCGAGCGATTGGTCCCAAGCCTTTCTGGAAGAGCTTTCTCAAGGACATAGTCCTTGCTCTCCTGCTTGAGGATTAATCTTAAATTGCGATACCAATCCAGGAAATTTGATCCATTTAACTTGTCCTTCTCAAGGACGGATCGTAACGAGAAAGTAGTTTTAGACATAGGCTGAAAATTTAATAAAAGAAAATTTTAGTTATGAAGCTCAGGAAATAAGAAATCTTATCTAATAAGAAAACTCGCATTATATTCAAACAATGTTTCCTCTATGAATATAATGATCCAAGACACATACATCACTAAAATCTGAGTGGACGACTCGTCATCACCCAGAGTTTAGTCATCTAGGTAAGCAAATCATTGCTAATTGTACCCAATACAACTCTTGGTCGCAGATAAGACAAACCATGTCCTATCTACTCTGATGTCTCTGGGCCCAGAACTTCTGATAGCCCAGTCAAGTAAACCAATCTCTTCAGTCTTGTGATCATTGACAGTCGCACTACAAGTCTCTCAATGATCACCTGCCTTACTCATGTAATTGTGGATACCAAGGACTCCAAGACTATCCATCAACGAAATGAGTCTTGACAGTAGACAAGATTTAGACAAGACATCAAGGTCACTTGATATTTAGTTGAGGAAATGGAACTTTAAAAGATTAGTAATTCAATCTCTCAGGTCATGTAATTGTTGATGTCAAGCACTGCAAGACCATCAATACTATTACCTGCCTTACTCATGTAATTGTGGACACCAAGCTCTTGGCAAGAGTATCACAACAACGAAATGAGTCTTGACAGTTGACCATATTGAAAACTAAGCTTTGATCTAAACACACATCCAATGTGTATTCTAATGGATTTAGAACATATTTAACTTTTAATTTTAATTGAGTTTTAATTGTTCTAATAAGAGTGGGTTAGGTCATTTGGTTCGGTTTCTCAATCATTTGGTTCAAAAACCAAACGATTACGGTTCGCATCCAACCTTAACAAAAACCCGATAACCGGTCAATCCAATTGAACCGGTAATTGACCAAATGAACCGGTTTTAGGCCAATTGAGATACCGGTCAAATCTAATTCAACCGGTCCTTCCAATTGAACCAATTTAATCAGTTTTAACTAATCGCGATAACCGGTCCAATCCAATTAAACCGACTTATCCAATCAAACTGATCTTATCCAATCAAATCGGTTTATACTAATTGATATAACCAGTCCAATCCAATTGAACCAATTCATCCAATTTAAACCGATCTGATCTACCTTAACCAAGCATGATAACCAGTTCAATCCAATTGAACCGATTAACCAATCGCAAGGCTTGTGTCGACCGACACTTAACCTGTGTCGATCGACACAGTGGGGTATCTGGAATTTTAACCATGCGAGATGACCGGTTTAATCCAATTGAACTGATCTATCCTTTCGCACAGCCTGTGTCGATCGATGCACCCAGTGTGTCGATCGACACAGTGCGATTTCTAAATCGAAACCCAAATTTTCAATAGACGAATTCGCGGTGTATCGACCGACACAAACTAGTGTTGCTCGACACTATGCGAAAACACAAGTTCTTTTGCATTTTCGCGGTGCATCGACCGACACACCCAGTGCATCGATTGATGCTGTGCGAAAACCCTAAAATAATTTTTGCCGTTTTCGCGGTGTGTCGACCGATACAAACTTGTGTCGATCGACACAGTGCGAAAACACAGTTCTTCGTTTTCGATATCAACAAATCCGAGATTCTTTTACCAAAACGAAAACTATTTAACATCAATTCAATCAAATACTACATTAATCGAATTCCATGCTACAAATTCAATAGATTAAACCCTATGGCTCTGATACCACTGTTTTGAGATCCCTAGGTACAAGGGTTTGCGTAATTGAATCTAAGAACTGACCTCGTGTTTACCTGGAGATTGGCAGCGGAATAGAGTCAGATAAACGAGATCGAGAACGCCTCATATGCTGCGCCTCTACTTCAGTCCACACGCACACAAGCTGGAATCCGTCGGGATGCTAGTGCCGGGAATCGGATCTCCTGGGGATCTGTGAGTTTCTGTGTCTCTGCTTTCTCTCTGAGAAGCAACAATGACGGCTAGGATCCAGGTCGATCATACAAGACTTTATATATCGACCTGGGATGACTGAAAACGACCGTCGGATCAAACCCGACTCGTTTAAGTCATTAACTCGAAACGTCAGTCTCGAGGCCCAATGTGCATCGATCGACACACTTACTGTATCGATCGACACACCCATTCGAAAACCTGCATCGATCGACACACTTACTGTATCGATCGACACACCTCTTCAAAACTCAACTCAATGTGTATCCAATACACATTGATCGGATCATATGCCAATGATCAATCCCATACAAAGTGTATCCAGCTTGCTTAGGTGTATGACCATGTAGGTTCACACGATACTAGAAATGAGTTACAACTCATTTGTCATAAGCGGTTTCTATCAAAACATTACGACTACCCAGTATCATATGAATTGTCCGATCTCGACAATACAACTATCTTTAGAGTAAGTACAATGTGATTTCAGGACACAATCCCAACAAAGTAAAACCATAAACCCTAAATTTATTAATCCTTAATCATAAACAATAGATTTTAAAATTATAAAACATTAACTCTTTTTCATAACCCTAAAATTTTAATCATTAATCATAAACACTAGATTTTAAATTTAAAAAACTTATCTCTCTACCCTAAACCCTAAACTTTTAACCCTTAAGCATTTAACATTAATTTTTAATACCTTGAATAATATAATAAAAATTAAATACTTTGAAAAAATATAACAAACATTGAATAACCTATAACTTAATCTAAACCCTAAACCACATATTGTAAATAACACATTAATTATTTGACAAAATTTTTTTAAAGGAATAATATATAAGAAATGTTAAATTTGAAACTATAAACTAAAAAATCTGGTCTTAACAAAAACAACAAAAAAAACTGGTTTTCTATTGGTTAAGACAGAGAAATAAGGATCACCCTTTTTTCATTATCCACTGTTAGATGATATTAAAATCAACGGACAAAACACATTCATCTCTTCCTCTTCTCACGGGCACCTTTTTGTCACGAAAGCTCATTCTCATCACATGCATACAAGTTTCTTCGGATTCAGTCGCCCATATCTTCCATGGTTTCTGACTTACGGTTTCGAGGGTTGCAATTAGGGCTCCATGGTTTCACGAAAGCCCCTTCTTATCGCTTTCCAGTTCTCACTTTGTTCTGAATTAAGGTTTCTTCTTTAGTTTGTTTTGGGTTTTGATTTTGCGATTTTCAGTTTAAAATTGAGTTTAGTTTTTCAATAATCCGATTTTGCGTTTGGATTCTCCGAAGATTTCCGTCACCGTTGGTAATCTTAACATGTTTGTTGGGTTTTTGGCTGGTTCAGGTAGCTGGGATTGTTCGTCTCTGCGACGTTGGTGCTGCAATTCAAGAGGCCAGAGTCGCGGGTTTCTACATTGGCTCGTCGGGAAACAAGATGGCGGAGGTTGTGGTGGAAGATGAACTCGACGGTGGAGGTGGTGGTTGCAAAATAATATGACGGCGTAGATGGTTATGGTGGAAGGAGAACACGGAGTTGGTGGTGCAGACATGACGATGGCTCACTGCAAGAGACACGAAATTAGCTTAGGTTTCTTTTTTTTTTTGGTTTGATAGAACCGGTTTAAATCAGATTTTAATGATTTTGGGATTTGGTTTCTTCTTTGGTCTGGTATAACAAATTGTAATTAGTATCCAATATTAATTTTCAGTTAATTAATAAAGTATTTAATTATTGTAATACCATTTTCATTTTATTTAATTCTTTTATTTATGATTGTATAATTAATTGTGTAATTTAATTTTTTTATTAATTTCATATTCATAATAAATAGCTCATATATCAAGAATATGTATAGATGATATTTACATAATGCTATTATATAGCTAATTCATAATATTGAATAAATACTATTGTATTTTAATCTATTGCAGATATTAAAACGCTATTGTATTTTAACCTATTGCAGACAGTAAAACGCTATCTTAAAAATACAGTTCATAGCATTTAAGAAAAACGCTATCTAAAGTGTCAGACTTTTTATCGCGGTCGATGACATAGCGGGTAACACAACGCTATCGTATCGATACATAGCGTTTTTCGGCAGCTATTAATACGCGAATTTCTTGTAGTGATTTCATCGCCCATTGCATCTTTCCACTTCTTATGCTCCTTTGCTTCTTCATAGGTTTTAGGAACTAATTCAGCATTAAGAGCACCAATGAAGACTTGATGTTCAGTAGGGAAGTAGCAAGTGTGAAAATAATTTGGTTTGGATGAGCAACCGCCTGACTGTTGTAATAGACTCTTGTGTTTCTCCATTCAGATGGGTCCTTCTTAACCCTTGTGCTCCTCCTTAAGACTTGCACATTCTGATCAGTATCCATTTCACCTTGTTTCTCCTCCATTTGATGTGCTTCTTGATCTTCTTCTCCTCCTTGATCATAAATGGCAGAATCCTCTTGTTGATCAGATGGTGATTCTCCATTATCCCCCTCATGATCAGGGTGGTGATTATCAGCAGCAATTGGAGCCTCCTCAGCAACCGGTTTGGACCAAGTTCTTTGATTTTCCACGGTCTTTGATTTTTACTAATATAGACAACCTTTTCTGGAGATTGCCAAGAGATAATAGAAAAGGTCAATATCCATGGATAATTTGGTATATTTGGAAGAGTAGAAATGAAAAAATTTACAACAAATTGATAGGGATCAAAATAGAATTTTAAAGATAGCCGAATCAGAAGAACGAGTGTGTGAAGAGGCTCAAACTTCAGATGATATGAATTTAATGAATCCACTAAGTAGGGTGGATATGACGGTTATACCACATAAAATAAGTATATAAATAAAGGGACGGTGGTGTTTCTTAGATGGTTTATAGAAAAAAGGTGATAGTTACTCAGGCCAAGGATGGTTCAACATCTTTGAAGGAGAACAATATGTCATATGGGAGCCAATATCATAAGGAGAAGTATTTCACCGCTACACGCTGAGTTCGAAGCCCTAATATGGACTATGAAATGTATGAAGAGATGAAATCAATAAGAGATAACTTTTGCGACCGACTATTCAGAACTGGTGAAGATAGTATCTGACATTTCCAATTCATTTAGAATTGTATGCGATAAGGAAGAAATTCTTTACGAGATTTGTTATCAAGGATATCCCACGAGCGAACAATACAAATGCGTATATTTTGGAAATGAGTGTCAGAATCCAATTGTGTTATCTTATCTACGTGGAACCTGAACCACTAAATTGGCTAACTGAGCCTTTCTTGTTTGTTTACACTTTTGACAAACCAAAAAAAAAAACATAAATAAACTAAAGTAGCTAAAAACATTTTGCTAAACTATTGTTCATCATGAGTGCCTCTTAAACGTTTTGAGTTCCGTTTTGAGTTCCATTGTCCCCATCTTCCATTTCATGCGGCAAAAATAAAATGATAAAATTAGTATATCACATAAGATTTGATGTTTATAAAATATCTATAATGACATCTACCTGAGAATTAGATGAATTTAATATGTTAGCAAAAACTAAAACTAACTTTCTGTCCATGCATTTGCTTAAAAACATAGTTTAAAATATTTGTCTTATATCACAAATTATCCTATATATAAAAGAAGAAGAGGAGGCTCTCCTGCGTTGACACGTCAGCCTCCTCGTAATTGGTTTACTTTAAATAAAAATTTTCATATCATCAACATATTTAAAACTATTTAATTTCAGTTAATTACTAAAAACTATTGAAATATAAATATAAAATAAATAAAATCAAAATTTAATCTTTAAATATTTTAAACATATAAATTTTATATTATATAATATTTAAAATAATTATATTATATGATTTAATCATTTCACAAATAAGAAATAATTAATTAAATATAAATAAAAGAATAAATTAGGAGATCAAAACTAGAATATTATATTAAAATTGTTTAGAAGGATTGAAAAAAAATTATAACTAAAAACTATTAAATATATATTCAATAAATAATTGAAGTTATAATTATCAAAAATAAAATATGATAAAAATAGAGAAAAAGAAGAACAAAATGAAATAAATATACAAAATGATAAGCATAAAAGTTATGCTAATACAAGAAAATATTTATAAAATGATGTATAAAAATATTAGAAGTATGATCCACACAAAAATCATATAAAATAAATTTTTTTAAAGATGTAAAAAATGATTGATAATATCATATTATTTAAAACATAAACTAAAATAAAGTATGCATATTAGTGCATTTTCTCTCATGTGATTATTAAGATAACAAAAAGAAAATTTTATAAAAAAACATAAAACATATTAATCTTAAATATAAATATTTAAAATATTCACAAATTAAAATAAATCCGCGCATTTGCGCGGATTCTCTGCTAGTAATAATAAAATATAAACAAAAATATTCAATTGATTACCTCTCCACCATATGATATATAAAATTTTACTCGATAATCGTTGTCATAGTTTTAACTTGGCCTGATAGAGATTTTTATCTTTGATTTCATCTGAACAACGATGGAAAATTTTGATGTTATTATAGGAGAGCGTCTTGATAATTTAGAAGGCATGGACCCGCGACCAACACAACAAACTCTTCCTAAAGGATCTGGACCGAACATTGAGCATATTCATCATCCAAAGTAGCCGGAGCGTTGGTTCTTTCTTGGGATGATGGAGTTCGGTTCATTAATGTGGTAAATGTTTCCTCAATAAGATATAAGTGTCAAATTCTAATATCTATTTACTGTTGAACTAAAATTGTGATTGTATAACAAACTTTAGGTGACTTTCCAATTCATAAACTATTAGATTTTGACCCGCGCTATCAGCGCAGGACAATTTTCTTTTAATAAAAAATATTGTTAGTAAAACATTTTTATGGTTTTTTCAAAATTTATATTTGTATGTACATATTCTCATATAATGTATGTCTATGTATTCATGTCTTAGTGATAGGTTCACATTGGTTCTATTGAAATATATATATTTTTCCGGTAAACTGTTTTGGATCTATATAAAAAACCGCTAGAGTTCCGGTCGGATTTTTCGAGTCATTTCCATCTGGATCCATGTTAGTTCGCTTTTAATATTAAGAATTTTTAAATATCGAAAAATCGAGTCCACTTGGGTTCGAGTATTACCCGAATACATGAAAAATATCTAAAATCCAAAAACACATGAAAGCCTAAAAATACTTGAAAATCCATGAAAATATGTGTAAACTATAATATAACTGAAATATATAAAATATATTTAAAATTTTGAAAACTAAAAAAATCCAAAATACTAAAATAATACCCGTAAAACTCAAAACTAAATAATATATTTAATATTTTGGGTCATTTGGATATCCGAACGGATCTCCGGTAGGAACTAAAACCGATCTAGACCCATTGGTGAATGTAAACTAAAAAAAATTATGCCAAACTAAATAGGATAAAATACTCTTATTGAAATTCTAGCTACATTGTTAAATCTCAATTATATATTTTATAATAAAACTATATTCCACCTATTTAACGTACATAATAATTGTTTATATTTACAATTGATAACACTATAAGATACAAAGTACATGTATTTTTTGATCGAATACAAAGTACATGTCTAAATATTATCTAAGATAATAATACGATATCTTCTCAAATCAACCACGACGATGCTCACGTAATAGGAGATGTCTCGCCAGAACACCCTTTGATATGAGCAACGTCGCATCTGAGCAAGCATTATGCGCCATATCAGAATTTCATCAATCCACCTCTCCAACACCTTGGAGTTACATGGGATCCACGTCGTCTCGTTTAGTACAACATCCCATAGCCCATCACTCGTCAGGATCAAGCATTCACCGTCTATTCGATCCGTTACGATTACCTCCAAATCCTAAATCACAACGGTTTTAAGTAACTATCACATGTAAAAACAAAATAAAAAAATCATCATATTCAGTTCCAGAGATCTAAACTCAAAGTCAAACAACATAGATTAACAATGACAAATGATGATATGTTACTCACCAATTGCTCCAGACATGGCGAGAACTTATAAAACCCCAGTTCCGTAAGCATAATAATAGATAAAATGAAAACCTGCAGAATGAGTACTAATTAATGTCTTGTAAGCATAATAATAGAATTTCAATTGTTAAGGAATTAAAAACAGTTATCTTTCCACTTACCAGGATAAGGGATAGAAATTATACGAAAAAATAAATCTTCCGTGAAGATAGAATTGAGCTGAATATCCCTTACCGAGTGCTTCTTTGAGCCAATCTGTTTCTCAAAGATTCGGAAGTAGTACATCAAAAAATTATCATAAAAAAAAACAATATATAATTTTTCCTATCGCATTGTTTGAGAGACATTGACACTTCTTATATATATGATTAGATTTATTAAAACTTCTTAAATAAGTTTTGTTAATAGGTAGATAAAATTTAATTTGCATATAATTTATTAAGAAGATTCCTACTTTATACTAAGTATATTCTTAAGTTTTGGTTATAAATGATTTTCCTTGGATTGATTAATAACATATTATGCCATAAATAGATTTGATTAGTTAAAATACATTTTTAATGTTCATGATTTTTATATTAAATTTGATATAGATTTAGAAAGATTTATATTTCGAAATGATAAATATTTAGTTTAGAAATATTTACTTCTAAATTTTATTTTCGAAATCAAATGACAATAACAACTTTCCTTGTTTTTAGTATTTTGAAATTATTTTACATTAAAATTAACAAAATAAATTGAGTGTCATTCTCTGTAAATAAATCAAAAAGAATGAGTAGTTTCTATTTTGTACCGATTTAATAGTATGTACATTATATTATTATAGTAATGGTTTCGTATTTTAAATTATCCTTTGTATATACATTTAATTAAATTAGGATGTTGTATATACAATTTGGCAGCACCTGTGGTGGAAAATAAAAATAGTATGAGATATTAACATTTATTTATAAGAAATTATGGTTTATTTTTTACGGTCAAGTTTAAAATATTAATAATTTGATTTTTTTTTTGCAACAATATAAGGGAAATTCAATATTCGGAAAGTAGTAATAAATTTGAGTTTTAATTTTGAAGAAAATTATAACTGAATTATAATAGGAAACTTAATTAATGTATATATATATATATATATATGCAAAAATATAGGGGAAGATATAACTAATAGTAATTTAAGAATTGTATTTGTTCGTAATTTTTTCATATAATCAATAATTACCACAAATTCATTTTTAAAATCTTAATTATTATTTATTACCACCAGATTATTTTTTCAAAAATCAATGGACTTAACAAAATTATGGCAACAGCACGTTGCTAAAAAATCTCACTAATATATTTGAGATATAAAAATAGAATTTTCTTTCACAAACTGCTTAAAACTAATAGAAAATAATAGTAAATTGATATGTTTTGGAAACAAATCTGAATATTTCTCCCTATTAGAAATGATACACTTTTTATAATACAAAAAATTTAAAATACCAAGCGGATAGTAAGCAAGATTGTAATATTGTGAGTAATAGAAAAATTTAGGAAATTGTGTTTTTTTCTTAATAAACTTTCTTAAAAAATAAAAAATAATAAACAAATTGATGTGTTGGAAAAAAAAATATATCCCAATAATATGAATTTGCATCATATTTAGTTCACTGATGAATTTCTTTTGAAAACGAAATGAAATAATTAAAATCTGAAAAAGAAGAATTTAAGTGAAAAATGTTGTTTACGGTATTGTTATGGCCAAATTGGCTCCATTAGTTGCTCTATATCGGAGATTAGATATATTAGCGTTAAAATAGTTAAATTAAATCGATTAGTAGAATTTTTGAAATAATTCAAAAATGAATTAAGTTTTGTGGAGAAAATTTAGGAGTATTTCCTAATATGTGAAACAGTTGGTAACGAAATCTTAAAATGAGAAGAAACTGAAGAAAAAAAATCTTACGAAAATATGATGTTGAACTTGATTAAATAATATTTTTGGCAGTAAACAATAATGACTAACAATGAGTTATGGAATGCCTAATTAATAGGAATATTTCAAATTTAGAATTAAATTTAATGTTAAATGGCATATCTTGTAATTTTGAAAATAATTTGTGTCAATTTCTAAAATGTACTTCTGTTTTTAATAGTATAGTATAGATACATCAATCGAAAGAAATTGAATCAATTTACGAAGCCAAAAATATAAATAATCAAAATCGTTGGTGTCTTTTGTAAAATACAGTTGTAGAAAAATAACTAACCGTGTATGTTTTAGCTTCTTCAGATACGAAGCTTCCATCATGTTTTTGGCGAGTCTCAATGATAAACTTTACTCGAGTTGGTGTTTTTCCTGTTTTAATTTTCTTCATAAAAAATACATACAATAATAATATACAATATCAGTTATACAATTTAATTGCAAAAAGAAAAAACCATCAATAACTAAAGATAAATTTTATTGCAAAAATAAAAATAAAAACAATATCAGTAACTAAAGCTACGTTAACAAATTGTATCCACTACCTAAACGTAACTAAAGCTATGTTTCCTATACATGTCTAAGTTATCTACTATTAAACACCTCCCTCTGTTTCTAAACGTAACTAAAGCTATGTTTCCTATACATGTCTAAGTTATCTACTATTAAACAATACTAGTTAACTTTTTACTTCTGTGCACGCACGGGGTCCAGTTACATATGCGTTTGTTGTTTTTCGAAGTATAACTGAATTTTGAGTATTTTTTGTATATTTAAGGGCAGCCCTTTCCTTTTTGTTTGTATTTATTTATAAATTCCTATATGAATATTGATTATAGACTTGTTTTTTGGGTCGATTTAAAATTTAAAAGTTAGATTCCAGTATGAGCATAAGAAACAGGTAATAGATGTTCTTGTAAAGATAATGTATGAGAAACAAACCAAACATGAAATCTTTTTCGGTTATTTTTCATGTATCAAAAGCCGTCCATTTCATCCTCAAATTGAACAATATATAAGATAATATAAATAAATGTACTAATTACGGCTATGGGTGTTAAGGATAGTCTATCTCGTCACATTTCCTTTGCTTTTGTTTCATTATATCTCATTGCCATGTAATTATAATTAATTACGCTGTCCATATAATTGACAATGATAACATAAGTATTAGGAGGGTAATTATATATTTATATTGTTGTATTTAACGTTTTTAAAAATAAGTTGTAAGTGTGATGGTTTTTGCGTGTGTTACATGTTAGGCGGGTTAGGTTTTTGAAAGCTTATTTATATACAATGTTACACACAGTAGCCATTTTTTTTGGTGTTTTTGATGTATCCAAAATTGCTAATCTTTTAGGTGATGGCACGCGTGACAGAGCCACGTATAGTTATCTGTGGGTGAATACCGGATTGGGGAGATACAATAGAACCTTCTTCAAAGTTTGTCCTTAGATTTTACTGATTGTCATTGTATATGAAAGTTTTATTGGGAATTGTGGTCATCTAGCAATGAAAGGGTGACTTATATCTTTTGATGAGAGTATGATCTTTGGGGTTAGTATTTTCTTCTGTTTTTCATCGTGATAGAATTCTGCTTCTATTACTTTATATTATGAATAAGATAATTCAACAATAGCGTAGGTGAACAAACCATTAATAATACATAAAATACAACGAACTCGGTATAAGCCTGGGAAAATTCATGGATCCGAAATACCGAACTGAATCTGAACCGAAAAAGTAGCCGAATCCGAATTTGAACCGACAAAATACCTGAACGGATCTAAAATTTCTATATCCGAAGAACCGGAGCCAAACCCGAACCAAACCGAGAACCGAATGGGTATCCGAAATATCCAAATTAGAATTATATACCCAAAATACTAATTATATTTAGACTTAATATAAGCAATTATCTAAAATTACAATTATAAGCTCAAATATATCGGTTATTTTTAGAATAATAACTTAATTATTAAAAATAAACAAAGTATATGAAAGTTTTGTTATATTTGTCAAAATTTGACAAATTTTTAATTTAAATATAATTAATTTTTATTTTATGTTTTCGGATACCCAAACTCGAACCGAATTCGAATGGGACCGAACGGAACCCAACCGAAATTTTAAAATACATGAATAAATCTTATATGCCTAGACTTAAAAACCCAAAAATCCAAAAAAACCTGAACCGAACCCGAACACCCAGACCTAACTCAATATGAAGCTACCTGGCATGTGATACCCCGTATCCAAAAATATGGTCAACGGGAAGAAGAAAAAGTCAACAGGGGCAAAATTGTAATTTTGCCAAACCTAGGGGCAAAATGATAATTTTGCCAAAGTTCGAGACGGAAGCCGAGACGGGCCAAATGTTCTCTTTCTAAACCATAGAGAACATTTACAAGACCAGAATTGGAAGAACGGAGCGGAAATGTGTTTTTCGGCTTATCGGTCGGGAAACCGATTAAACCGATGAAACTTCGGAAAATCATAACGGGAGTTAGGAAACTCCAAATGAGATGATTCAAATTGCTAAATTCATCTAGAAGCAGGGAGTATCAGTTTATGGAAGTTTGGAGATTTATGGGAATCGTCTGGTATTTACTAAAACAATTATCGGAAAAACGAGTAAACCGAACAAGGATGATTAAGAGGAGTTAAGGAGGGATTATAAGCTTAATGGTTGGATTAGCTGGCTCAAACTCACCCCAGAAGGACAAATGTCCTCTCCATGGAGGCGCCACCTCTCCTAGGTGCATGCATTGCATGCAAAAGGGATTCATGCACCAAAGTGG
This sequence comes from Orychophragmus violaceus, assembly GCA_030180135.1. NCBI lineage: Eukaryota > Viridiplantae > Streptophyta > Magnoliopsida > Brassicales > Brassicaceae > Orychophragmus > Orychophragmus violaceus. The sequence goes on from CM058233.1 coordinate 32,263,028, forward strand.
AATATTGTATCACATCACTCCTCACTCTCCAAGAAAGCTCTCTTTCTATCTCTACACTCTCTCTGCCGAGCTCTCTCCTCTCTCCATAGATTCATCAGATTCATCCTCTTTTCCATAAAACTCATCAAGCTCTTGAATCTTCAAAGATCTTCTTCAAAGATTCATGGTGTTCTTCATTTCTTGGGGAGCAAGAAAGGCCATAACTTTCTTGTCTTAAACTCAAATCCTCATCTACAAAGTCCAGCAGCTTCATCTCACTCTCCTCTTCAATCTCCAGTCAGCCACCGTCGCCGCCGTCGCTGGAGCTCGCCGGAATCCCGCCAAGAAGCAGCCGCAAATTAGGGTTTGTGGGAGCTCTCTCTCTCTTCTTCACCGGTTCTTGCCTCTTTAAAGCCATGGGAGGATAGATCTTGTCATGCTGAGCAGTTTGGTGGGTGGATGAGATTCTGAGTCGCCAGAAAAAGCCTCCTCCGCCGTGGTCAACACCGGAGCCGCCACGGTCAACGCCGGAGAAGTCGCCGGAGAAGCCTTCTCGCCGCCGTGTCTTCAGCCGGCTCTTCAAGCAGTTGGTTCAGATGGGTTGGTCCAAGATTGGAGCTGGTTTAGTTGGTTTTAGATCGGTTTAGGTAACCGGTCAACTCTCGGTCAACATTTTGGCTTTGACCCGGTTTACCTAAACCGGTCAATTGGATTCTTGGTTTATTGGTCAACCGGTTCAGAGGAGTGGTCAACCGATTTAGCTTGATCAACGGTCAGTGGTCAACGGTCAACGGTCAGCCTCGGTCAACGGCTGGTTTTTGGTGGTGCGGTTTGTGTACGGGTGTTCGGGAAGCTTCGAGAGTTCGTGTTCGGGTATTCGGAGAGGTTCAGGTTTAGTTCGGGTTTCGGAAAATCGTATCTGCATCCAGTCCGCCATTCCGATCAATCACTGTGAGTCGGCTCAAACACTGTAGTTATGCATATAGATCGATAAATGGGAAACCGTAGAGTTAGGATTGCATACCCGTATGTGATGAATTGAATTGAGAATTGATTGATTGAATTAACGTTAAACCGGCTAGGGTTAAAGATGCATGCTAGACTTAAACGGATTAAACCTGTTGAGTGATGTTAGGTTGGTAGTAACGTTGCGTGATGCATTCATATAGTCGTTGCATGATTAGGGCCGTAGATGCATATATATGTAAGTAAAGAACAGTACGAAATGAATCTGTATACGGGAATTAAGACGAGTTAAAATACTGAAGTTAAACCTGAACAAACGTATAGAATATGAATGGTATCGGGGTTCCCGAGGTTAAATGAATTAAGTAATGAAAGATGAGACGTCGGGGAGTTTAGTAAGCAACTATCTTTAAACCGACGGATCGGGGAGTTGATAAAAGATGATGAGGATTGGTTAAGAAAAGAGAAGTGTTGTGACTGGTGAACCGTCTACGGGTTAGCAAGCTGCTAATCCAAGGTAGCGGGCGTAAATTGGTTAAAAGACGTTAGCAACCCTAATAGGCATGTTTGTGTGTTGATTGTGTGTTGATTGCGTGATTGTATTGTTGTGTGGTTGTGGTTGACCTTTTGTGCAGGCCTTTAGATTGTCTCGGTGTTGGGCCGAGCGATCCGTGTAGATACTTAATCTGGTCATGGGACCGGTTAATTCGTAACCGCTGACTCGGTATGGTGCCGAGTCAGGGGGCGGTGTGGTGTGTGTGAGTAGACTTGCGGGAAGAGGTGTGGATCTGATAGTTGTGGTTGATTGAGATTGATTGTTAGAGTCCAAGCGAGTCTGCGTGTTTATATTTCTGTACTAGGACTCTAGGGTGCGATAGATCCCGCAATTCTAGGTGTTTGATTACGTTCTGGTACTTCCGACCCGATTGGATCCTCGGGTAGTTGCCTAATCAGATCATGGTGATTCCGGTTATGGCGTTAACCTACTGAGTGACGCCGGTAGGTGTGTGGTCCGGAGAACACGGGGTCGCGTCCTAGGGCCGGACTGCATGGAAGCTTGGGTTATCTAGTGTAGCCTGAGTCACCGCGTATCGATGGACAGAGAACGGTGTCCTAGTCGTTGGACCTTGTGGGGACGGCTAGGAGTCTTGGGTTAGTTTCCATATCGGTAACGGTGGAAACCCGTGGAAGTTACCAAGATCTTAGGGGCCCAGCGTAGTGTTTTGGTGTAGTTGGTGTTGCGTGGTAGATAGATCGAGTCTCAATCGGGAACATGTGCCGCAGTGCTCCCGATTTCCTCTAATCGCCTTCTCTTTCTTTTGGCAATTGATTGTGTATGGGCTCGACACGACGTGGTAGTGTGTGATCGGCTATTTGTTATGATTGATTGTTATTTTGGGGTTTCGGGCGGGAATCTATAGATGATAGATAGATTAGAAGCCTTAGTGGGGAGCCGATTCACTGGGTGATCTTAGATCGCTCATTAGACTCTTTTTGTGTTTTCAGGTTAAGCAGGGACGGACGCGGGAGGTCCTCGGTGTAGTTTCGGGATGGCTTGTGGCGGGGTTTTTGATTCGATGGTTTTGGGTTTTTCTCTCGGTTCGGCTTGGCGCCACTCTTGTATTGATTTGCGTGTTGATTGTTTACTGATGAAAACGATTTGTAAAGTAACGATTAAACGTTGTGTTGAACGTTTAATTTACTCAGAAATGAATATGCTTTCCTGATATTGTGTTTCGTCCGAACCGACACAACTCGCAGAAGTAGTGCAAGGCGATCGACTTGTACTATGGAAGTGAGGATAGCGGATTCGAGGATGGGTTAGTGCGAGCCTTTGTCTCAAACTGATCTGTCGCTGGCTTCGTCCTGTGACGAACTTTTCCTGTTCGACTTGCTCGGGTTCGATCGGTCATGTTCTTGTTTGATTGTTGGCCGGTCAGCTCGACGGTCAGCGGAGAATGGGAAAGGGGCATTACAGAAAGGTGGTATCAGAGCATGGTTTTGCATGGGTTTCGAAGCTGTTCATTTCTGAGTGTTTTCCGTGGTTTTATCGAGTCAAAATTGTGTCATACCCAAGCATCCATTAAGAAACCGAGCCGCGTCTGTAAATCCAGGGTTGGGATGGGGTAGGAAATTTGTATTATGTAAACTAATGTGTATTTGTGTTTTTGATTGCAGTCAGCAGCAGCGTGTCCCTGGACGGATCGTGTGTGGGTGTGTGCATTGGTTGTGAGAGATTGCAGCGAGCAGTATGGGTGAGCGTCGGATGACACAGGCAGAGTATCAGGCTCTAGTGGACAAGCGTCAGGCAGGTCTGAGGGTAGCACAGCAGGGACAGTCGCATGGTTCTCGGATATCAGATCGACCGCCAGTTGTTCCCCGAGTGCATCAGGGAGCGAGAGCAGCTGCTGTAGATTGGAGGCCGTTACCTGATCCATTACCTCCATCTCTACAGGATGACGCAGGTACCGCAGACCCGACCGCAGGAGTGATGGGATATTTGGGATTCGCAGACTATGAGTTGCCGCCATTGCCACCTCAGTTTGAGGCGCCTCTAGTACCACCGGGGATGCAGCCGCTGGTGCTTGAGGCACGTGATGTGCCGTTACCCTTCAGCCTACATGAGTCAGATTTCATTCCACTTGGTGGGGAGGACTTTCGGTTGGAGGACCCGTTACACGCAGCTCTTGACATGGACATGGAGCCGATATATCCAGAGCAGCATGTGCAGTGAGCGCAGCACATAGACGAGCAGATGGTGATACTCGAGGACGTCTTGGAGCAGCAGATTGGGCCGCATCATCAGCCAGGATCGTCACAGAGGTCAGGAGCTCCATCACCCGATTTCACCGAGCCACTCTCAGCGATGGAGTCAGCCACATAAGTTGAGCCGATGTCGACGGCAGGGTCGGACTCGCAGTTTGAGTCAGTTACATCACCAGAGGCACCACCGACCGAGCCAGTTGCATCACCAGAGATTCCACCAGCAGATACGCCAGATTCAGTGCCGCCTATGTCTGTGTACCGTACATGTAGCGCCTGCGGAGTTCAGGGCTTCCATTTGTATTGGTGTTCACGACCAGTTGATCCGCGCTATCGCGAGGCATATCAGCCGGTGCCGAGCCTGTATTATTGTCAAGTGTGTGGTATGGACGGTCATCTTGCACCTATTTGTCCGATCGCAGGGCCCGGACCACGTATGTCAGACACAGAGCCGCATCGTGCCCATTGCCTGAGGAGTATCAACCTGGACCGAGTCGTCGAGACACTGAGCTTATTCGGCAGCCAGTTATTCAGCAGCCAGCTGCGCAGTCACCCGTGGCGCAGCCACCATTAGTACAGCCACCGAGACCATCGAGGACTTGCAGGAGGTGTGGAGACGAGGGACATAGAGTATCCGTTTGTTCCCGTAGGTCCAGTTCTCGTCGGTCCCGCTCAGCGCCAGTTGTTTGTCCGATTTGTGAAGGTCAGGGACATCGAGCAGCCGAATGCTTTCAAGAGCCTTCTTCGGGGTGTGTTTCTTCCTGTCAGCTATGTGGAGCGACAGATCATCAGGCAGCAGCTTGTTACTGTGGGCCACGCCCAGCGCCTGTTCCGGTTTGTCAGCTTTGTGGTCGCAGAGGTCATGTAGCGCAGTTGTGTCCGATGGCAGAGCCACAGTGGGTTGGAGCGCCGACTAGAAATGCACACCCACCACACTCTCCCGGCACACCTGCCAGTGGTTACCACCGCGAGCGGCGATGCCGTTTGTGTTTGGCATTCCGGTCGTGTTGGGGCTGTTAGGTTTAGGATAGTTAGGCCAGGTAAGTTGGGCACTAACTATGTTGTTGTTGTGTGTATCTAGATCGGCGATTCTCGCATGTTGTTTCGGACATCTCTGGGGTATGACGGTGCAGTTTGGGGGTTAGGGTGTTGATGACGGACGTCTCGTGGTTGTATTTCTGTTTTACTTATGTATTTAAAAACCTCGAAACATGTGTGTGTTGTTGTTCTTATGTATGTATGTGATGCAGAATTGTTCTACTTATCATTATGGCTTACGTAGTAATTGTTTGCATGCGTGTGATGGTTTGGGGATGCAAATGAATTACCATGTGAAGTCTAATGATGCGCGGAACTGACGACCGTTCACCATAACCTAAACCCAGACTGACGACATATCCGGAGCAATCTAGTGATTGCTTGGATGTGTGTGGTAATTGTTTGCTTTTATTTTAATTGCTTGCATGTTTTAACTAATGCTTGAGTGGTGCATTGGATAAGTAGGGGTGTGTTTCGTTCATGGTGTAGCATTGTGAAAGTGATAGTTTTTATGGCATGCATAGCATGTGCGGAGTGTGGATGGCATTGGTAAGCCATTCGAGTGAGTAGTTTAAATTTTGTTGCAATCGTTAAGTTGTTAGAGATGAAAGTGTTAGATCATTTTCGTTTAAGGTGTTGAGCTAACTCGAGTATGGTTGTGATCAACTGTCAATTCACGAAAAAGCGGAATTATAGAATATCGTTACTTAATCATGAGTGACCATTGGGTACATGATTAACTAACTATACCTCTATGAGGAAGTGATATCGAGGGATGGACTAGTTTGAATTTTACCGCTCCAGTGAAAGTTGTTGTGTTCAATGTAGGACGGAATGGCCGATGCGATACGAATGCGAGACCGAACCCGAACCCGAAAGCGAGATGGAATGGCAAGACGTCTCGAAACAAGGAGACCGGATCGTGAAGCAGTAATAGACATCGTCAGAGGGAATGTGTCAGTACAGAGCAGCGGAAAGAGCGAAGCGGTTGGGATGATGAGTTAGCGAAAAGATTTGGAGGAATGTCAGCGACAGTTTGAAGATCAGAATGAAGCGATGGGTGTGAAGATCAGAATGAAGTCTTAGAACCGTCGGAATCGGAAATCCAAACTTTTGAGGAATGTTCAAGAAGGGAGTTGTCGTATCAGAATCGGGCGGAGTTATCAGTATAAGGAGTTAGAATCGTAATGACGTCAAGGGTAGAATGCAGATTCTTGAAGAGTGTCTCGGGGAGAAACCAGTAGCGGAAAAAGGATGTAGGGGTCGGAGCAAAGTAGGGAAGTCAGAAGTGAGAATCAGTGTAAAGTTAGATGGAAGGTTTGGAAAGAGCGCAGGAAGGTAAGAAGTCAGAGTTATACAACAGTAGTAAGGAAGCGTTGGAATGGAGTAGCAGAGCAACTTGCAGGGTTTGGTTCCGATTCAAAGTCTGGTAGTGACGGAGAATTCGGGGACCGAATTCCTGTAAGTGGGGAAGAATGTGATACCCCGTATCCAAAATATGGTCAACGGACAGAAGAAAAAGTCAACAGGGGCAAAATTGTAATTTTGCCAAACCTAGGGGCAAAATGGTAATTTTGCCAAAGTTTGAGACGGAAGCCGATACGGGCCAAATGTTCTATTTCTAAACCATAGAGAACATTTAAAAGACCAGAATTGGAAGAAACGGAGCGGAAATGTGTTTTTCGGCTTATCGGTCGGGAAACCGACTTAACCAAGGAAACTTCGGAAAATCATAACGGGAGCTAGGAAACTCCAAACGAGATGATTCAAATTGCTAAATTCATCTAGAAGCAGGGTGTATCATTTTATGGAAGTTTTGAGATTTATGGGAATCGTCTGGTATTTACTAAAACAATTATCGGGAAAACGAGTAAACCGAACAAGGATGATTAAGAGGAGTTAAGGAGGGATTAGAGGCTTAATGGTTGGATTAGCTGGCTCAAACTCACCCCATAAGGACAAGTGTCCTCTCCCTGGAGGCGCCACCTCTCCTAGGTGCATGCATTGCATGCAAAAGGGATTCATGCACCAAAGTGGAATATTGTATCACATCACTCCTCACTCTCCAAGAAAGCTCTCTCTCTCTACACTCTCTCTGCCGAGCTCTCTCCTCTCTCCATAGATTCATCAGATTCATCCTCTTTTCCAGAAAACTCATCAAGCTCTTGAATCTTCAAAGATCTTCTTCAAGGATTTATGGTGTTCTTCATTTCTTGGTGAGCAAGAAAGGCCATAACTTTCTTGTCTTAGACTCAAATCCTCCTCTACAAAGTCCAGCAGCTTCATCTCACTCTCCTCTTCAATCTCCAGTCAGCCACCGTCGCCGCCGTCACCGGAGCTCGCCGGAATCCGGCCAAGAAGCAGCCGCGGATTAGGGTTTGTGGGAGCTCTCTCTCTCTCTCTTCACCGGTTCTTGCCTCTTTGAAGCCATGGGTGGATAGATCTTGTCATGCTGAGCAGTTTGGTGGGTGGATGAGATTCTGATTCGCCGGAAAAAGCCTCCTCTGCTGTGGTCAACGCCGGAGCCGCCGCGGTCAACGCCGGAGAAGCCTTCTCGCCGCCGTGTCTTCGGCCGGTTCTTCAAGCAGTTGGTTAAGATGGGTTGGTCCAGGATTGGAGCTGGTTTATTTGGTTTTAAATCGGTTTAGGTAACCGGTCAACTCTCGGTCAACATTTTGACTTTGACCCGGTTTACCTAAACAGGTCAATTGGATTCTTGGTTTACTGGTCAACCGGTTCAGAGGAGTGGTCAACCGGTTTAGCTTGGTCAACGGTCAACGGTCAGCCTCGGTCAACGTCGTGGTCAACGCTGGTCAATGTGTTGACTCCGGCCGGTTTTTTGTGGTGCGGTTTGTGTACGGGTGTTCGGGAAGCTTCGGGAGTTCGTGTTTTGGTATTCGGAGAGGTTCGGGTTTAGTTCGGGTTTTGGGAAATCGTATCTGCATCCATTCCGCCATTCCGATCAATCACTGTGAGTCGGCTCAAACACTGTAGTTATGCATATAGATCGATAAATGGGAAACCGTAGAGTTAGGATTGCATACCCGTATGTGATGAATTGAATTGAGAATTGATTGATTGAATTAACATTAAACCGGCTAGGGTTAAAGATGCATGCTAGACTTAAACGGATTAAACCTGTTGAGTGATGTTAGGTTGGTAGTAACGTTGCGTGATGCATTCATATAGTCGTTGCATGATTAGGGCCGTAGATGCATATATATGTAAGTAAAGAACAGTACGAAATGAATCTGTATACGGGAATTAAGACGAGTTAAAATACGGAAGTTAAACCTGAACAAACATATAGAATATGAATGGTATCGGGGTTCCCGAGGTTAAATGAATTAAGTAATGAAAGATGAGACGTCGGGGAGTTTAGTAAGCAACTATCTTTAAACCGAAGGATCGGGGAGTTGATAAAAGATGATGAGGATTGGTTAAGAAAAGAGAAGTGTTGTGACTGGTGAACCGTCTACGGGTTAGCAAGCTGCTAATCCAAGGTAGCGGGCGTAAATTGGTTAAAAGACGTTAGCAACCCTAATAGGCATGTTTGTGTGTTGATTGTGTGTTGATTGCGTGATTGTATTGTTGTGTGGTTGTGGTTGACCTTTTGTGCAGGCCTTTAGATTGTCTCGGTGTTGGGCCGAGCGATCCGTGTAGATACTTAATCTGGTCATGGGACCGGTTAAGTCGTAACCGCTAACTCGGTATGGTGCCGAGTCAGGGGGTGGTGTGGTGTGTGTGAGTAGACTTGCGGGAAGCGGTGTGGATCTGATAGTTGTGGTTGATTGAGATTGATTGTTAGAGTCCAAGCGAGTCTGCGTGTTTATATTTCTGTACTAGGACTCTAGCACTACAAAAATTATGAGCATTGATAGCATAATATAATAGCACAGTTTTCCAAACTGCTATTAAAACTAAATTCCCGATTTTTTTTACATTCAATAGCATTTAAATAACGCTAACAAAATAAATTAATAAGCGGGAAACAAAAATCAAGTAATCCGCCAAGATTTGGCCAAAATTTCACTAAACCGCCAAACACTTGCAAGTTTTCCCTCTTATATTGGACTAAAAAAATAAATACCCCTCTCCTTCGAAAACATGAAGACACACATAAAACCTAACTAAACACAAAATAGATCCCAATTTTTTGTCTCATACAACTTGAAAAAAATCTCTTTCGTTAATCAATTGTCTCCTTTCTATATGGTTTGTGCGTCTTGATCTGGTCAATGGATTCGATCTCAGATCCGGTTCCGATGCACCGAGTCGTCGTCTCTCCTTCCATCTGCTGCATCCAAACGCTTCATAAGTCATCGATGCTCTTTCCGCCGTCGATTTCGACCCTAATGCTACCTCGTCTAAAGACGTCCTTTCCATCCACAAATCTAAGCTCAAGGTCAGATTCATGTCATCTTGCATATATATCTCTTAGTCTGAAACCCTGTCTTGTTCATGACCTTTGAAATTGGTTAAGGTTCATAATGTCGATCCTGTTTATAAAGAGGTGCTCTTTGGAGTATCTTGTTATGTTTCTGTATCGTGATGCTGTGCAGATCGATTATTGGGTTAACCTTATTGTTTTCATTCCTTCAATTTCAAAATTTTAGGGTTTTCCATTTTTTTGTATGAGTCAAAGGTTAGAACTTGAAATACGCTCGTCACGACAAGACTTATACCATAAACGAGGCTTTATGACTTTGGGATGTTCTGATTTAGTTGTGAGTTGAGCTTTCCAGAAAAAAATAGACACATATAATATTTTAAGGCTGAGATATTTTGCAGAGAAACCATGAGGCGTTGAAGATGATGGAGAAAGCTATAACTGCTGATGCTAGGAATCCGCTCCCGAAGTACTTCAATGCTAACATATTGGCCAGCCCTGGTGATTATCACAAGATCTCAAATATTGTGCTCCTCAAGAGAGTAGTTTCCATGCGTTGCTTGGCAAAATCTATAAAGAACTAAAGCTATACAACAAAGCTATACGACAAAGTGGGGTATGTGTTCTTCACAAATCTCTCTTGCTTAGAACTATACATATTTGAGTTTTGTTTCTATCTTAAGTGTTTATCGATCTTAATTGGTTCTTTTTACATCTAATATTTTTCCAGATACACTATTGTTTCTACTGGAGGAACTGCCTCTACTTTGGAGAATGCTGGAGTCTCTTTGACCAAAGTGGAGACGCTTACTCGTTTCCCAGAAACGGTAAGTTCTAATCTTAACTAACTGTTGTTTCTTAATATTTTGTCTTGTGTTCTTGTTGATATTTTCTTCAATGGTTTCAACAAACAATAGGCTGGTGTCAAATTGAGTTGTGACTTTATCAATGAGTATACCATTATTTTGTGAGTTTTGTATATTAAACTTTGATCTCCTTTTGTTTTTTTTCTTTTTCTCAAAAAGCTTGATGGCCGTGTGAAGACTTTGCACCCAAATATACACGGTGGTATCTTCACTAGAAGAGATGTGGAGCATCATATGGAAGCTCTTAATGATCATGGGATTGGTGAGTATTTTAACATTGATTTGCCTTCGATTTCCAAGGTTGAGATTAAGTCATCTATAGTGCCTCCTTTATGCTAAATTGCATCCTTTTGTGTATTTATTTACAGGTACATTTGACGTGGTGGTTGTCAATTTGTATTCTTTCTATGAAAAGTTATTGCTCCAGGTGAGATCAGTTTTGAGGATGCGATTGGGAACATTGACATTGGTGGTTCTGCTATGATTAGCGCAACTGCTAAGGTAATACAATATACATATATATATATATATATGTATATATATATGTATATATACGTGCATATGAGGCTTATTCGTTATGTTCATTTCAAGACTACAAATATAAGTTTTTATGTTGTTGGCAGAACCACAAAGACGTTATCATTGTTTTGGAATCTGAGGATTATCAAGCTGTTTTGGAGTATCTCAAAGAAGGTCAGAGTGACCAACAATTCTGCAGAAAACATCCATGAAAAGGTCTTGTAATTTTATACTTTTTATGAGAACGATAGTTTTGCCTTGTGTTAAGACTGGTATTTAAATTCTCGTTTCTGTAACTTTAAATCATATTGTTAAGATCATTCTACTTACGACAAATGGGTTCCTGAGATGTTGTTTGATCAGACTACTTACAACATGATGTTGCATTCGAGGGAGACACAATAACTGGTGATGACTTATACATGTATATGCGTGGTTCTTATAAGTGATATTGCTTGATGAAAAAATAAGTTCCTAAGATTGCAGATTTTAGGATGGCCAGACTCTATCAGGAAGACGCAGCACACGTCAACACTCGCATCGCAGGAACTAAGTATGCTTTAAGGTGAGTTTTACTGAACGATTTTTGGGTTGGTAAAGAAGGAGATGAGTTTATTATATAATGGTATTTCGTTGCACGATATAGTTTTCATTTGATTATGTGGTTGATCTTCATGAGGAATATGCTTGATGTAGCTTATATACTCTGTACACGCACTGTTAATTCACATTTATGATAGTGAAAGACATAAGGAAAGGGTATCATTTTCATTTAGCTGTATGAAGTTGTATCCCTCGTTCCACTTCGTAGCTGATTGTTTACTAGTGTTCTGATCCACTGGCTCTTTCTCGGTTGTTGACAAGTGTCAGAATTTAAGTTTGTACTTCTGAAGAAAACATCAACTAATAGAATTTGGTATGTTTTGTTGCAGAAACCTCCATACTGGCGTAAATGAGTCCGAAGAACAGGTGAAGGCTTTAACTTCACTTCTCTTATGCACATTTGAAGGCCATTACCAACACGTTTCTGTAGAACAGGTGAAGGCTTTAACTTCACTTCCCTTGTATAGGGAGCAATACGGTATATGGAAAGATGAATGTAAAAATATGGTTCCTGTCATTGGTTTCAGGGAGAAATATTTCAATTTTGAGCCTCAAGCTAGAGTTTTGTAATGTTGTTTACTTTAGTTTTGATTTTGTAATGTTTTGTGTAATACATTTCTTGAGTTATTAATGAAAGTTTTAAAAGTTCAATTATATTTATTTTTGTATGAATCCAAAATAGAAAAAAATTATATTATAAATATAAATTAGCCATAATTATCAATTATTATAAAAAGATATTATGACAAATAAAAAAAGCTATAACAGATAGATCCAATAGCAAAGAACAACATCGCTATCATAAGTGTTTTATATGATAGCACGATCAAAAACGCTATTATATATGGATGATCTATTATAGCTGGGGCAGACATAGCCATTTCAAAAATGCTATTATAGTGAACAATATTATAGCACAGACAAAAACCGCTATCGTATCTGGCCTACCTATTATAGCTGGGGCAGACATAGCATTTTCAAAAACGCCATCATATACATACCATGGCGTTTTTCGTGTGCTAAGAATAGAGATTTTTCTTGTAGTGTAGGGTGCGATAGATCCCGCAAGTCTAGGTGTTTGATTACGTTCTGGTACTTCCGACCCGATTGGATCCTCGGGTAGTTGCCTAATAAGATCATGGTGATTCCGGTTATGGCGTTAACCTACTGAGTGACGCCGGCAGGTGTGTGGTCCGGAGAACACGGGGTCGCGTCCTAGGGCCGGACTGCATGGAAGCTTGGGTTATCTAGTGTAGCCTGAGTCACCGCGTATCGATGGACAGAGAACGGTGTCCTAGTCGTTGGACCTTGTGGGGACGGCTAGGAGTCTTGGGTTAGTTGCCATATCGGTAACGGTGGAAACCCGTGGAAGTTACCAAGATCTTAGGGGCCCAGCGTAGTGTTTTGGTGTAGTTGGTGTTGCGTGGTAGATAGATCGAGTCTCAATCGGGAACATGTGCCGCAATGCTCCCGATTTCCTCTAATCGCCTTCTCTTTCTTTTGGCAATTGATTGTGTGTGGGCTCGACACGACGTGGTAGTGTGTGATCGGCTATTTGTTATGATTGATTGTTATTTTGGGGTTTCGGGCGGGAATCTATAGATGATAGATAGATTAGAAGCCTTAGTGGGGAGCCGATTCACTGGGTGATCTTAGATCGCTCATTAGACTCTTTTTGTGTTTTCAGGTTAAGCAGCGACGGACGCGGGAGGTCCTCGGTGTAGTTTCGGGATGGCTTGTGGCGGGGTTTTTGATTCGATGGTTTTGGGTTTTTCTCTCGGTTCGGCTTGGCGCCACTCTTGTATTGATTTGCGTGTTGATTGTTTACTAATGAAAACGATTTGTAAACTAACGATTAAACGTTGTGTTGAACATTTAATTTACTCAGAAATGAATATGCTTTCCTGATATTGTGTTTCGTCCGAACCGACACAACTCGCAGAAGTAGTGCAAGGCGATCGACTTTTACTATGGAAGTGAGGATAGCGGAGTCGAGGATGGGTTAGTGCGAGCCTTTGTCTCAAACTGATCTGTCTCTGGCTTCGTCCTGTGACGAACTTTTCCTGTTCGACTTGCTCGGGTTCGATCGGTCATGTTCTTGTTTGATTGTTGGCCGGTCAGCTCGACGGTCAGCGGAGAATGGGAAAGGGGCATTACAGAAAGGTGGTATCAGAGCATGGTTTTGCATGGGTTTCGAAGCTGTTCATTTCTGAGTGTTTTCCGTGGTTTTATCGAGTCAAAATTGTGTCATACCCAAGCATCCATTAAGAAACCGAGCTGCGTCTGTAAATCCGGGGTTGGGATGGGGTAGGAAATTTTTTATTATGTAAACTAATGTTTATTTGTGTTTTTGATTGCAGTCAGCAGCAGCGTGTCCCTGGACGGATCGTGTGTGGGTGTGTGCATTGGTTGTGAGAGATTGCAGCGAGCAGTATGGGTGAGCGTCGGATGACACAGGCAGAGTATCAGGCTCTAGTGGACCAGCGTCAGGCAGGTCTGAGGGTAGCACAGCAGGGACAGTCGCATGGTTCTCGGATATCAGATCGACCGCCAGTTGTTCCCCGAGTGCATCAGGGAGCGAGAGCAGCTGCTGTAGATTGGAGGCCGTTACCTGATCCATTACCTCCATCTCTACAGGATGACGCAGGTACCGCAGACCCGACCGCAGGAGTGATGGGATATTTGGGATTCGCAGACTATGAGTTACCGCCATTGCCACCTCAGTTTGAGGCGCCTACAGTACCACCGGGGATGCAGCCGCTGGTGCTTGAGGCACGTGATGTGCCGTTACCCTTCAGCCTACATGAGTCAGATTTCATTCCACTTGGTGGGGAGGACTTTCGGTTGGAGGACCCGTTACACGCAGCCCTTGACATGGACATGGAGCCGATAGATCCAGAGCAGCATGTGTAGTGAGCGCAGCACATAGACGAGCAGATGGTGATACTCGAGGACGTCTTGGAGCAGCAGATTGGGCCGCATCATCAGCCAGGATCGTCACAGAGGTCAGGAGCTCCATCACCCGATTTCACCGAGCCACTCTCAGCGATGGAGTCAGCCACATAAGTTGAGCCGATGTCGACGGCAGGGTCGGACTCGCAGTTTGAGTCAGTTACATCACCAGAGGCACCACCGACCTAGCCAGTTGCATCACCAGAGATTCCACCAGCAGATACGCCAGATTCAGTGCCGCCTATGTCTGTGTACCGTACATGTAGCGCCTGCGGAGTTCAGGGCTTCCATTTGTATTGGTGTTCACGATCAGTTGATCCGCGCTATCGCGAGGCATATCAGCCGGTGCCGAGCCTGTATTATTGTCAAGTGTGTGGTATGGACGGTCATCTTGCACCTATTTGTCCGATCGCAGGGCCCGGACCACGTATGTCAGACACAGAGCCGCATCGTGCCCATTGCCTGAGGAGTATCAACCTGGACCGAGTCGTCGAGACACTGAGCTTATTCGGCAGCCAGTTATTCAGCAGCCAGCTGCGCAGTCACCCGTAGCGCAGCCACCATTAGTAAAGCCACCGAGACCATCGAGGACTTGCAGGAGGTGTGGATGTTGGGAATTTCCTGAAATCTATTGTACTTGCTCTAAGTGAAAGTCGTATAGTCGAGATAAGACAATCACATAACACTGGGTAGTCATAACGCTTTGCTAGAAGCCACTTATGATCAATGAGTTGAGAACTCATTGCTAGTGTTATATGATCCTACAGGGTCACACACCTAAGCAAACTGGGCGTTAGAGACGAGGTTGATCATTAATGTAATGATCCAGTGAATTCATATTTGATATGCATTCGATATCAATGTTCTGGGGCAGTGTCGATCGTTGCAGTAGTGCATCGATCGATGCAACTCGCGGATTAATCAGATTAATTCGGTTTAATCGATGGTTAATTCCGTTACGGTTTAAGTCGACATATATAAGATATATGGTCGACCTAAACTGAGTGCTAACCTAATTTACAGCCACTAGAACACAGAAAGAAACCTCTCTGGAGATTAGATCTCTGTAAGGCACTAGCATCCCTGCGGTCCAGTTTGTGTGCATGTGGATACCAGTAGGGGCGCAGCATTTGAGGCGCTTCGTGATCTCGATTATCTGCTAATACTTCCGCTGCAAATCAACAGGTAAATCTGAGATCCCATAGATTCAATTATATGAACCTTAGATCCTAGGCTCGGAATTCAGACTAGGGTTGCTAATCCTGATTAGAACTGCTAGAAATTCCTTCAGTGGTATCAGAGCTTTAGGGTTCCATTGAATCTGTAGCATGTTGATTAGATTGGTTGAATCTGAATCTGTGTATGGTTGATACAAACTTGCTAAAATTCGTTTTCATGAAAAACCTAGTTTAGGGTTCTGTTCGAAAACGTTTTAGGGTATTTTCGCATGGTGTCGATCGATGCCAATCCGGCATCGATCGACACAGGGCGAAAACCCGAATAAAATTTAGGGTTTTTCGCATGGTGTCGATCGTTGCCAATCCGGCATCGATCGACACTGGGCGAAAACCCGAATAAAACTCAGTTTTCGCCTAGTGTCGGTCGACACAGATGTTGCATCGATCGACACAAACCTCGCGAGATTGATGAATCGGTTCAATTGGATTGGACCGGTTATCGAGCTTGGTTAATAATGGTTGAACTCTGTGAATGGTTTAATTGCGATTGGTTTGATTAGGTTGGCATCGACCGATGCTAATGTAGCATCGATCGATGCTGACCGGTATTCAAAACCGGATCAATTGGATTGATCGGTTATCGCAAATTGTTTTGGTTATTCTGCATCGATCGACACTATAGTAGTGTCGGTCGACATCAGATTTGATGATTTAGGTTATGGAACCTGAAATCACAGAACCAAAGCAAGATGAATCAATTAATTAGAAGAACTAAAAAACATAATAAAACTGAACGTTTTAAATGGTTTCGTTCCTCAACCAAATATCAAGTGATACTTGATGTCTTTCCAATCTTGTCAACTGTCAAGACTCATTTCATTGTACGATAGGCTTGCAGTGCAAGGTATCAACAATTACATGAGTAAGGCAGTAAGTAATCGTGTTAATGGGCTTGCAGTGCAAGGCATCAACAATTACATGACTGAAGAGATTGGTTTGCTTGACTGGGCTATCAAAATCGTTTTGGGCCCAGAGACATCAGGTGGATTGGACATGAGATGTCGATCCACAACCAAGAGTTATATTGGATATAACTAGCAAAGTTATTGCTTACCTAGATAGCTAAATTTGGGTGATAGCCAGTGGCTCACTCAAGTTTAGTGAAGTATGGGTCTTGGATCATTATATTCATCTGAGGAAACATTGTTTTGAATATAATGCGAGTTTTCTTAAAAGTTAAGATTTCTCATTTCTTGAACATCATAACTAAACCTTTTCCTTTCTTTGTTCTCAGCTATGACTAACACTCATAATAACTCTTTCTCCCTGCGATCCGTCCTTGAGAAGGACAAGTTAAATGGATCGAATTTTCTCGAATGGTATCGGAACTTGAGAATTGTTCTCAAGCAGGAGAAAAGGGACTATGTCCTGGAAACTGTTCTCCCTGAAAAACCGAGAGCCAATGCTGCACATGCAGAAAGGAGTGCTTGGGATAAGCATTCCAATGATGTGGTCGATGTGAATTGTCTCATGTTGGCTACCATGAACTCGGACTTGCAGAAGCAATACGAGAACGTGGAGTCGCCAGTGGAGATGATTACTAGCCTGAAAAGCATGTTTCAGGAGCAAGCACGAACTGAGAGATACCAGACGGTTAAATCTCTCATTGAATGCAAGCTACCAAAGGACAGTCCGGTCAGTCCTCATGTCATTAAGATGATGGGTTATATTGATAACCTGGGGAGACTGGATTGTCCCATTAGCCAAGAGTTGGCTACTGACATCATTCTGCAGTCACTGCCGTCAAGTTATGATCAGTTTGTTATGAACTATAACATGAACAACTTGACGAAGACGTTGACTGAACTGCATGGCATGCTCAAGACAGCTGAGCCTAATATCAAGAAGGGCACTCCTAATGTACTTATGGTACAAGGGGGTAAGAAGTTTAAGAAACTTGGCAAAGGCAAGGGAAAGGGCAAGGCAGTCCAGGTTGAGAACCAGGACACGCCTGCGCCAGCCCCGAAGCCCAAGCCGGGCCCATCTGAGACTGATAAGTGCCATTACTGTAAAGAGCCTGGGCATTGGAAGAGAAATTGCAACAAATTCTTGGAAGAGAAGAAGAAGAAGAAGAAGACTTTCGAGACTTCATCTTCAGGTATTTATGTTATAGAAATAAATGTTACCACTTCTGGTTCTACTTCTTGGGTATTGGATACCGGCTGTGGTGCTCATATTTGTACAAATATGCAGGGCCTAAGCAACAGTAGGACGTTGGAAAGGGGACAAGTGGACCTGCGCGTGGGAAATGGAGCAAGAGTTGCTGCATTAGCCGTAGGAACATATAACTTGTCTTTACCTTCTGGTTTGGTGTTAAAACTTAATAATTGCTACTATGTACCTGCGATAAGCAGAAATATTATTTCTATTCCTATTTTGGATGTGGAAGGATATCAGTTTTCAATAAAGAATAAATGTTGTTCTTTTGATTACAATGATATATTTTATGGTAGCAGCCCATTAGAGAATGGGCTTTATGTTTTAAACCAAAGCACACCAATCTATAACATTAACACTAAGAGATTCAAATCAAATGACACGAATCAGACTTTTCTATGGCATTGTCGTTTGGGCCACATAAACGAGAAACGGATTCAAAAGCTCCATAGTGATGGGCTTTTGGGCTCATTTGATTATGAATCATGTGAGAAATGTGAATCTTGTTTACTGGGCAAAATGGCGAAGGCCCCTTTCAACAAACAAAATGAAAGGGCCAGTGACCTATTGGGCCTTATACATACAGATGTATGCGGCCCAATGAGCACAAGTGCCAGAGGAAATTTTCGATACTTCATTACCTTCACTGATGATTTCAGCAGGTATGGCTATGTCTATTTAATGAGACACAAGTCGGAATCCTTTGAAAAGTTCAAAGAGTTCCAAAATGAAGTACAGAATCAACTTGGCAAAAGTATTAAGGCTCTTAGATCAGATCGTGGAGGAGAATACTTAAGCCAAGAATTCAGTGATCATTTGAGAGATTGTGGAATTGTTTCACAACTCACTCCTCCTGGAACACCACAATGGAATGGCGTGTCTGAGAGGAGGAATCGGACTTTATTAGATATGGTTCGATCAATGATGAGTCTCTCAACTCTTCCATTATCCTTTTGGGGATACGCTCTAGAAACGTCTGCGTTTACACTTAATAGGGTTCCGTCAAAATCAGTTGCAAAGACACCACATGAGATGTGGACTGGAAATGTTCCGAATGTGTCTTTCCTGAAGATTTGGGGTTGTGAAGCTTATGTTAAGAGATTAATTACAGATAAGCTCGAGCCCAAATCTGATAAATGCTACTTCGTTGGTTATCCTAAGGAAACCAAGGCATACTACTTTTACAACCAATCCGAGAACAAAGTGTTTGTTGCTCGGAACTGCGTCTTTCTTGAGAGAGAATTTCTTTCCAAGAAAAACAGTGGGAGTAAAGTACAACTCGAAGAAGTTCGAGAACCGCAGGAAAATGCTCAACCCGTAGAGGAAGAGCAACAGTTGGATCTACAAAGAGTTGTAGAGACGGCGCCTGTGGAGCCTGAAATTCGCCGATCCGAAAGGATCCGTCACGAACCCGAGAGATATGGATTTCTCGTAACCAATTGTCATGACTTGTTGATCATTGACAGTGACGAGCCAGCGAATTTTGAAGAAGCGATGATGAGCCCTGACTCCGAAAAGTGGCTGAAAGCCGCTGAATCCGAAATGGGATCCATGTCACAGAACCAAGTATGGACTTTGGTTGATTTACCCGATGGTGCAAGACCCATTGAGTGTAAATGGATTTTCAAGAAGAAAATTGATGTGGATGGAAATATTCAGATATA
Source organism: Orychophragmus violaceus (assembly GCA_030180135.1). Classification (NCBI taxonomy): domain Eukaryota; kingdom Viridiplantae; phylum Streptophyta; class Magnoliopsida; order Brassicales; family Brassicaceae; genus Orychophragmus; species Orychophragmus violaceus. Next base: position 32,282,163 of record CM058233.1, read on the forward strand.
TAAAGCAAGGCTAGTGGCAAAAGGTTTCAAACAAATTCATGGTATTGACTATGAAGAAACCTATTCACCTGTCGCCATGCTTAAATCCATTCGGATTCTCCTAGCAACAGCTGCTCATTATGATTATGAGATCTGGCAGATGGACGTGAAAACAGCTTTCCTTAATGGAATTCTGGAAGCGGATGTGTACATGACACAACCCGAAGGTTTCACCGAAAGTATGCAAACTTCATCGATCCATTTATGGATTGAAGCAAGCATCTCGGAGTTGGAATCTTCGTTTTGATGAAGCAGTCAAAAAGTTTGATTTCATCAGAACCGAAGAAGAACCATGTGTTTACAAGAAGACTAGTGGGAGCGCAGTTGCATTTCTCGTGTTGTATGTAGATCACACACTTCTTCTCGGAAATGACGTTCCGTTGTTACAGTCTGTTAAGACTTGGCTCGGAAGTTGTTTTTCAATGAAAGACATGGGAGAAGCCGCGTATATTCTTGGAATAAGAATCTATAGAGATAGATTAAACAAGTTGATTGGACTGTGTCAAGACACTTATATCGATAAAGTCTTACACAGGTTCAGAATGCAAGATTCCAAGAAGGGCTTCATACCAATGTCTTATGGCATAAGTCTCAGCAAGAAGCAATGTCCTGAGACACCTGCTGAGCGAGATCGCATGAGTCGGATTCCCTATGCCTCGGCGTTGGGATCCATCATGTATGCCATGCTCTGTACTCGTCCAGATGTTGCTTGTGCTTTAAGCATGACGAGTAGATACCAATCGGATCCAGGTGAAAGTCACTGGACAGCAGTCAAGAATATTCTGAAGTATTTGAGAAATACTAAGGATAAATTCTTGGTGTACGGAGGAAGTGATGAGCTGGTAGTAAGTGGTTACACAGACGCAAGTTTTCAGACAGACAAAGATGATTTCCGATCGCAATCTGGTTACATCTTCTGCCTGAATGGCGGTGCAGTCAGCTGGAAGAGTTCCAAGCAGGACACTGTAGCAGATTCCACAACTGAAGCTGAGTACCTCGCTGCTTCTGAAGCGGCAAAGGAGGCTGTTTGGATCAAGAAGTTCATCACTGAACTTGGTGTGATTCCTAGCATTTCTGAGCCAGTGGCTTTGTATTGTGACAACAATGGAGCCATTGCGCAAGCAAAGGAACCTAGATCACACCAGAAATCCAAACACATAGAAAGGCGATATCACCTTATCCGTGATATTGTGAATAGAGGAGATGTGAAGATCAGCAGAGTCCCGACTGATGAGAACGTAGCTGATCCGCTGACCAAGCCCCTCCCAAGGCCTAAGCATGAGTTTCACACTGCTGCTGTAGGCATTAGATTTCTTAAGATATGATCTTGTTTTCAGTGGGAGTTATAGTTGGTTTTTAGTTATGACTTGATGTTCGGAAAAACATAATTTAGTTATGTTATATTAATGAAATTGTTTCAGCATTATTTAATTGTGAATAATTGAATATATATTGTCCCAAAGTAATTTATGACATTTTATAGGTCATCAAGTATGTGACTTGATCATGAAACCCTATAAGCAATAAATGATATAAATTATAAATGATCCCTGGTCGAGGTTTTTAAAATGGGATACTAACAACCACGTGAGACTAGTATGTGAGGTGACTGATGACTATGTTTCATGAAGTCATTAATAAGTGTATTAAAGTCAATCACATAGATATGTGTTAGAGAACACATGATCGTACTTGACCCGTTAATGAGAACTCTACAAGATGTTATATGAGTGTCATAAGAGTTTCTCATTACGACTAAAGAGAGTAGTCCTTAGACCTGAGTTCATCATGTCCTCTCTTATATGGATTGGTTCGTCTTGACTTTTTCAAACGCCAGCCATAACTGGTGATCATAAAGACACTGATTAGGCGTATCATGAAATATAAAAGAGACATGGATGGAACAAGATGGGATTTGTACCTCCTATATAACAGGAGTTAAACATCTCTGGGCCTATCGAAGATTTGATACTGGAAATGCGTGGCCGCGCTCAAACGAGGTGATTGTCAGTCGTTTGTTTTATCAGTACAAATCGGGATTCGATAAACGTGATCTGGCTTAATAAGGATGACACAGTTCTTGCCTTATGCTGGATTGAGATAAAGCTACAAAGGGATTAAAGGAATAGATGATTCCAGTACAAGTGGGAGATTGTTGGGAATGTCCTGAAATCTATTGTACTTGCTCTAAGTGAAAGTCGTATAGTCGAGATAAGACAATCACATAACACTGGGTAGTCATAACGCTTTGCTAGAAGCCACTTATGATCAATGAGTTGAGAACTCATTGCTAGTGTTATATGATCCTACAGGGTCACACACCTAAGCAAACTGGGCGTTAGAGACGATATCAATGTTCTGGGGCAGTGTCGATCGTTGCAGTAGTGCATCGATCGATGCAACTCGCGGATTAATCAGATTAATTCGGTTTAATCGATGGTTAATTCCGTTACGGTTTAAGTCGACATATATAAGATATATGGTCGACCTAAACTGAGTGCTAACCTAATTTACAGCCACTAGAACACAGAAAGAAACCTCTCTGGAGATTAGATCTCTGTAAGGCACTAGCATCCCTGCGGTCCAGTTTGTGTGCGTGTGGATACCAGTAGAGGCGCAGCATTTGAGGCGCTTCGTGATCTCGATTATCTGCTAATACTTCCGCTGCAAATCAACAGGTAAATCTGAGATCCCATAGATTCAATTATATGAACCTTAGATCCTAGGCTCGGAATTCAGACTAGGGTTGCTAATCCTGATTAGAACTGCTAGAAATTCCTTCAGTGGAGACGAGGGACATAGAGCATCCGTTTGTTCCCGTAGGTCCAGTTCTCGTCGGTCCCGCTCAGCGCCAGTTGTTTGTCCGATTTGTGAAGGTCAGGGACATCGAGCAGCCGAATGCTTTCAAGAGCCTTCTTCGGGGTGTGTTTCTTCCTGTCAGCTATGTGGAGCGACAGATCATCAGGCAGCAGCTTGTTACTGTGGGCCATGCCCAGCGCCTGTTCCGGTTTGTCAGCTTTGTGGTCGCAGAGGTCATGTAGCGCAGTTGTGTCCGATGGCAGAGCCACAGCGGGTTGGAGCGCCGACTAGAGATGCACACCCACCACACTCTCCCGGCACACCTGCCAGTGGTTACCACCGCGAGCCGCGATGCCGTTTGTGTTTGGCATTCCGGTCGTGTTGGGGCTGTTAGGTTTAGGATAGTTAGGCCAGGTAAGTTGGGCACTAACTATGTTGTTGTTGTGTGTATCTAGATTGGCGATTCTCGCATGTTGTTTCGGACATCTCTGGGGTATGACGGTGCAGTTTGGGGGTTAGGGTATGGATGACGGACGTCTCGTGGTTGTATTTCTGTTTTACTTATGTATTTAAAAACCTCGAAACATGTGTGTGTTGTTGTTCTTATGTATGTATGTGATGCAGAATTGTTCTACTTATCATTATGGCTTACGTAGTAATTGTTTGCATGCGTGTGATGGTTTGGGGATGCAAATGAATTACCATGTGAAGTCTAATGATGAGTGACCATTGGGTACATGATTAACTAACTATACCTCTATGAAGAAGTGATATCGAGGGATGGACTAGTTTGAATTTTACCGCTCCAGTGAAAGTTGTTGTGTTCAATGTAGGACGGAATGGCCGATGCGATACGAATGCGAGACCGAACCCGAACCCGAAAGCGAGATGGAATGGCAAGAAATCGCGAAACAAGGAGACCGGATCGTGAAGCAGTAATAGACATCGTCAGAGGGAATGTGTCAGTACAGAGCAGCGGAAAGAGCGAAGCGGTTGGGATGATGAGTTAGCGAAAAGATTTGGAGGAATGTCAGCGACAGTTTGAAGATCAGAATGAAGCGATGGGTGTGAAGATCAGAATGAAGTCTTAGAACCGTCGGAATCGGAAATCCAAACTTTTGAGGAATGTTCAAGAAGGGAGTTGTCGTATCAGAATCGGGCGGAGTTATCAGTATAAGGAGTTAGAATCGTAATGACGTCAAGGGTAGAATGCAGATTCTTGAAGAGTGTCTCGGGGAGAAACCAGTAGCGGAAAAAGGATGTAGGGGTCGGAGCAAAGTAGGGAAGTCAGAAGTGAGAATCAGTGTAAAGTTAGATGGAAGGTTTAGAAAGAGCGCAGGAAGGTAAGAAGTCAGAGTTATACAGCAGTAGTAAGGAAGCGTTGGAATGGAGTAGCGGAGCAACTTGCAGGGTTTGGTTCCGATTCAAAGTCTGGTAGTGACGGAAAATTCGGGGACCGAATTCCTGTAAGTGGGGAAGAATGTGATACCCCGTATCCAAAATATGGTCAACGGGCAGAAGAAAAAGTCAACAGGGGCAAAATGGTAATTTTGCCAAAGTTCGAGACGGAAGCCGAGACGGGCCAAATGTTCTATTTCTAAACCATAGAGAATATTTAAAAGACCAGAATTGGAAGAAACGGAGCGGAAATGTGTTTTTCGGCTTATCGGTCGGGAAACCGACTAAACCAAGGAAACTTCGGAAAATCATAACGGGAGCTAGGAAACTCCAAATGAGATGATTCAAATTGCTAAATTCATCTGGAAGCAGGGTGTATCAGTTTATGGAAGTTTTGAGACTTATGGGAATCGTCTGGTATTTACTAAAACAATTATCGGGAAAACGAGTAAACCGAACAAGGATGATTAAGAGGAGTTAAGGAGGGATTAGAGGCTTAATGGTTGGATTAGCTGGCTCAAAATCACCCCATAAGGACAAGTGTCCTCTCCCTGGAGGCGCCACCTCTCCTAGGTGCATGCATTGCATGCAAAAGGGATTCATGCACCAAAGTGGAATATTGTATCACATCACTCCTCACTCTCCAAGAAAGCTCTCTCTCTCTACACTCTCTCTGCCGAGCTCTCTCCTCTCTCCATAGATTCATCAGATTCATCCTCTTTTCCAGAAAACTCATCAAGCTCTTGAATCTTCAAAGATCTTCTTCAAGGATTTATGGTGTTCTTCATTTCTTGGTGAGCAAGAAAGGCCATAACTTTCTTGTCTTAGACTCAAATCCTCCTCTACAAAGTCCAGCAGCTTCATCTCACTCTCCTCTTCAATCTCCAGTCTGCCACCGTCGCCGCCGTCGCCGGAGCTCGCCGGAATCCGGCCAAGAAGCAGCCGCGGATTAGGGTTTGTGGGAGCTCTCTCTCTCTCTCTCTTCACCGGTTCTTGCCTCTTTGAAGCCATGGGTGGATAGATCTTGTCATGCTGAGCATTTTGGTGGGTGGATGAGATTCTGAGTCGCCGGAAAAAGCCTCCTCTGCTGTGGTCAACGCCGGAGCCGCCGCGGTCAACGCCGGAGAAGCCTTCTCGCCGCCGTGTCTTCAGCCGGTTCTTCAAGCAGTTGGTTAAGATGGGTTGGTCCAGGATTGGAGCTGGTTTAGTTGGTTTTAAATCGGTTTAGGTAACCGGTCAACTCTCGGTCAACATTTTGACTTTGACCCGGTTTACCTAAACCGATCAATTGGATTCTTGGTTTACTGGTCAACCGGTTCAGAGGAGTGGTCAACCGGTTTAGCTTGGTCAACGGTCAACGGTCAGCCTCGGTCAACGTCGTGGTCAACGCCGGTCAATGTGTTGACTCCGGCCGGTTTTTTGTGGTGCGGTTTGTGTACGGGTGTTCGGGAAGCTTCGGGAGTTTGTGTTTGGGTATTCGGAGAGGTTCGGGTTTAGTTCGGGTTTCGGGAAATCGTATCTGCATCCAGTCCGCCATTCCGATCAATCACTGTGAGTCGGCTCAAACACTGTAGTTATGCATATAGATCGATAAATGGGAAACCGTAGAGTTAGGATTGCATACCAGTATGTGATGAATTGAATTGAGAATTGATTGATTGAATTAACGTTAAACCGGCTAGGGTTAAAGATGCATGCTAGACTTAAACGGATTAAACCTGTTGAGTGATGTTAGGTTGGTAGTAACGTTGCGTGATGCATTCATATAGTCGTTGCATGATTAGGGTCGTATATGCATATATATGTAAGTAAAGAACGGTACGAAATGAATCTATATACGGGAATTAAGACGAGTTAAAATACGGAAGTTAAACCTGAACAAACGTATAGAATATGAATGGTATCGGGGTTCCCGAGGTTAAATGAATTAAGTAATGAAAGATGAGACGTCGGGGTTTTGTAAGCGTGGTATATCTTTTATGCCTTAGATCCAGCTCCTGCTCAAGATATTCCATATGACGTTGTTGAGGAGAATTATGTTGTTGAGCAGTGTGATGTGTTGTCGAAGAGCATTAATGGTCATGAAGTGTTCACTCCCTCTGAAGATGAACAAATATCACTGACAGAAGAAGCTCCGGCGCCTGGAGTAGTTCATGAAGCTTCAGTTGATGTGCAGAAGGTTGAAGAATCTTATTCTAGGACTGGCGAAGTTCCAAAGAGATCTTATGCATCCATTGTAAGTAACATACATTTGAATGGTGTAATGTCTCATCTTTATCATACCCGATGTGAGATTTTTGGCTTCTCTGCCCCCAAGATTCGAAGCCATTAGTGTATGTAATCTGGATATGTAGGTGATGGTTATGAAAGAGAAGGCTGCCCCAATGTCTTCCTCGAGAACCCCAACAAAGGTGGTGGAACCAAAGAGACAAGAAGATCAAGCCACTCATGTCCCGCCTACCAAAACTGTTTTCTGAGAAATCAGATTCAGGATAAAATGTAGCTGTAAATGGGAAAGATCAAGAAAATAAAAGAGGTAAGTCCATTTGTTATTGGTTCTTTGTTTCTTAACGGTAAGAATGGTCAGCTGCAGTCTCTCTCATTTCTTGATTCCGTAACAGCTCCAAGTCCATCCACCTATCTTAAGGGCTTTCTGTTTGGTGCAACACCAGCCTTGCTCGAGAATGAGTTCCAGAAGTTTGGACTTATTAGGACCAACGGAATCCAAGTATGAAGCCAGAAGGTAAGAAAAGTCCCATTCTTAATTGTTGCTTAACGGTTAAATATTAATTATTGATCTGCACAGTAGTTATTCTTTTGAGTATTGTGCTTTACGAGGATTATGTTTTGGCTTTGTTGAGCTTTAATCCGCAAGTTCTGTGCATAGCGCAGTCGAGGTAACAACCAATGGTGTTACTACTGATTTTATCTAGGTTTTGTTTATCTGAGGCTATGATTATTAATGATACGTATATTTTGGGGGCTTTTTAAAAAGGCATCACCTATCATACTCAATGGGCAGAAAGTCGCTGCCGAAGAAAAAACGATCGACCGTAAGAGGCAAGTTTGCTTTTTAACACTTAAAGATGAATTAAAATATCATGAACCTAACAGTTTTATTCATCATTCGTTGTTGAAACAGAGGATTATAAAGGAAGTTCAGCGTTTGGTCTAGGAAGTGGCTACATGAACGAAGGTGGAAGGCGTCGCGGGAGCTTCAGAGGTGGAAGAGAGGGATCTTATGGCCGGAACGATTTCAACGGATATGGTAACAACAGATGAAACAATAGTGGAGGATACACAAACGTAGGAAATAGCGACGGTGGTGGGTTTCCGAGGGTCAATGGTAATCATGGACGTGTAAGACGTGGTGGTGGTTGTTGGAGTCAAGATTAGCACCTTCCTAAAAGGCCTATTCATGAGTTTAGATCGGCCCAGAATGGAAAGTCGGAAATAAAGCCCAAGGCGGTAAAACTTAGGTTAAACCGAACTCGGGATAACTGGCTTACATTAGGGTTCAGAAGGTGTCCAGAAAGGCGCCGCGCGACTGGCATCGAGAAATTGGAAATATTCCATATCAAGATAAAGCCAAGAGTTTAGGAAATATTCGTATTTATCTTCTATTTTCCTTATTATGTTAAACCGACTTGTAACCCTATAAAAGGGAACTCGGCAAATCAATAAAATATACGCTTTTCTTATTATTTTCGAGCCTGAGAGACTTTAGAGCGAATTTAACCTAAAATCTCTCCGGCGACCTTCATAGCATTCTTTACCGGCTTCCACCTCGGAAACGCCGGCATAAAACCCTAATTTCCTAAATCTCATCGTGTTCCTAAATCCTTCTTTTAGAATCCCCAAATTACAAAACCCTAAAACTCTTTCTATTTTTAGATAGACCGAGTTGAGATCTTACAATTGGCTCCGACTGTGGGGATTTCTAAGAGAAATTTCTGAACGAGATGTCGGGAAACCGTAAGGAAATCGACCCGGAAAACCCAAGGGTTGAACTAAGTGATCATGAAGAAAGTGATTACGACCAAAGTGATCACGAAGACGATACGGCATATGACGACAAACAGCCGCGCGACGCCACTAAGTCAAAGAAAGCTCGAGATGACGGTAAACATGTCCCGTCACTCAGCGAAACAGCAGCACAAATCGAGCAAGACAAAGTCTTAGCTACTGTGATGGCCAAAATCGAATCACAGAATGATTTGATCAAAACGTTTTCAGAAAGAATCGATCTACTGCAAACGAAAAAAGCAAAGATCCTTTCGGATCAACAGTCTAGAAAGTCCAAGAGAGAGGTGCCTCCAAAAGTGAAAGACAAAGTCGCCAGACGACTAGTCTATGATACATCCGAGGAGAGCCACCAAGAACAAAGCCGAAGCAGCGAATCCAGAAGCAACTCGCGCAAAGAACGCAATAAAGCGGATACTCGCGAACGGAGCTCACATCGGAAGGAAGGGTCTGAAGAACCCAAACGGAGCGGAAGTCGGAGGCAGGACGACTGGAGCAATGAGAGGTACTCACCCGATAAGGATGAGCGCACCAATCAACAGACACGGGGCATGCATCATAGACGAAATTCGCGATATGAGAATGACTCGCACCGTGATGACTATCGCCATGAGCGAAGTATGTCGCACGAGAAAACTCATGGAGCGTCTATTCGCGGAGCAAGTCGCAACCATGTCGAGAAACAGCTGACCGAGCTCAGAGACACCCTAAAAGAACTAAAAGGAGAAGTCCATGGCGTTAAGGGGTCTGCACCCGAGATCGACCGAATCATCGAAGAGACTCAGAGGACACCCTTCACCTCGCGCATCACAAACACGTACATCAGGCAAAGGGAAAAGCTCAAGTTACCGATGTACGATGGCACGAAAGATCCAGCGACCCATCTTACGACATTCAAAATCATGGCAGCAAAGGCACGGTTTTCGTCAAGCAAAGAGCGTGACATCGGTTTCTGCCAACTGTTCGCCGAAACTCTGGAAGGGGACGCACTAAACTGGTTCTCCCGACTCCCGTCCAAATCAATTGATAGTTTCTCCGACCTCACATGGGCATTCGTAAGGCATCACTGCGCCTACATACGTAAGGACACTTCGCTGAGCGCGTTGATGTCCATGACGCAAGAGAAGAAGGAAACTTTGAAGGACTTCGTAGAAATGTTCAGGGCAGTGATGACGCGAGCGGAGGCTCCAGATAAATTCACTATCGCGACCTTGACAAATGCCGTCTGGCACGAATCCCCCTTTTACCAGGATCTGGTCGTCAACCCGCCATTGACCATCGAAGATGCACTTCATCGGGCAAACAAATTCGTGGAATTGGAAGAGAAAAAGGTCGCGTTAGCAAAAAGATTCGGGTCCGGTAAACAAGCAGATAAGAAGGAAGAGAGGGAACCTAGACAGCATTACGATAAAGGGGCCAAAACAACAATGGTTGTCGACAGCTCCGATAAATCCCGATCATCAAAACCGTGAAATAAGCGGAACAAAGAAGCAAAGGGGAAGGCGCAACAAGCAACTTCCGTTACGGGGGATAAGTACTGCGAGTACCATCAAGCTACGTCGCACGACACGGCTGAATGTCGGAATCTCAGAAACGCACTCTATTCCCGACTTTCGGACGAAGAGATCAAAGCGGCCATTGATAGGTTGAAAAAGGAAGAATCGGGGCAACAGAAGGAAGACAAAGCCGACGGGCAAGCTCCCAAGCAGGATAAACCACCACGGCGTATCAAAAGCATAGCTTTGAAACGCAACCGAGAAGAAGAAGAGGGAGAAGACGAAGAGGAAACTCCCAAAACCGTTCAAAGAATCAACATGATCATGGGCGGTCTAATCTCCGTAAACGATTCGGTTCGGTCAATCAAGGTTTACGAACGCCTTGCGTTAGCCGCGCAAAAGGCGCCTCAGCCAATCCTGTCAGATGATCCTCCCGTCACCTTTACCGACCAAGACCTCTATGGGACTCACTACCCTCACAACGACCCGCTGGTAGTAGAGCTATTAATCGGAAGCTGCCAAGTGTCTCGGATACTAATAGATACCGGGAGCTCAATAGATTTAATTTTCTAGATACACTCAAAAAGATGGAAATTAAGGAGGGGGATATCAAACAGAAGGCCAAGCCACTCACCGGGTTCACAAGCGAGACGACATACACAATCGGGACGATTAAGTTGCCAGTTTACGCAGGAGGGGTTAACAGATTGGTGAGGTTTCATGTCATTGACAAACCAACCATCTATAACGTCATCCTCGGAACTCCGTGGTTATACAGTATGAAGGCGGTATCCTCGACATATCATCAATGTCTGAAATTCCCGACACCTAAGGGGATTCAAACAGTCAAGGGATGCCAAAGCGCAAGCCGGTCGTGTTTTGCGAGAGAGCATAGGATCAGAGTGCCTTCGTGCATGATCAACACGGAACACGGAAGAAAAGGACCTGAGAAAGAACTAATCTAACAAGTCATCATCGACGACTCCGATGCAAGAAAGTGTGTAGGGATTGGCGCAGAACTACCAGAAGACATCAAAAAGGAATTGATCGCCTTCCTGCAGCAAAATGTTACAACGTTTGCGTGGACAATGAAAGACATGAAAGGCATCAATCCAACCATCACAACCCACGAGCTCAATGTCGACCCGACTTATAAACCAATCAAGCAGAAGAGGCGAAAGCTCGGTCCTGAAAGAGCTAAAGCAGTCAATGATGAGGTAGAGAAGTTACTTGAAGCCGAATCGATCCAGGAAGTCAAATATCCCGATTGGTTGGCTAATCCAGTGGTCGTGAAAAAGAAAAACGGGAAGTGGAGAGTATGTGTCGATTTCACAGATCTCAATAAAGCCTGCCCAAAGGATAGTTTCCCTCTGCCACATATCGACCGACTTGTTGAAGCAACAGCCGGAAACGAATTGCTATCATTCATGGATGCGTTCTCAGGATATAATCAAATCCTCATGAACCTGGACGATAGAGAGAAGACGGCATTCATCACTGAACGCGGTACGTATTGCTATAAGGTTATGCCCTTTGGTCTCAAAAACGCCGGCGCCACCTACCAGCGGTTGGTCAATCGGATGTTTGCAGGCCAACTCGGCACCACAATGGAGGTTTATATCGACGACATGCTGGTCAAATCTTTGATTGCCTCTCAGCACGTCGGCCATTTAAAGGAATGTTTCAACATCCTTAACCGGTATGGAATGAAGCTCAATCCAACCAAGTGTACGTTCAGAGTAACATCAGGAGAGTTCCTTGGGTACGTGGTGACTAAGAGAGGAATAGAAGCTAATCCAAAGCAGATCACAGCCATAATCGACTTGCCATCTCCCAGGAACACACGAGAGGTACATCGCCTCACCGGCCGCATAGCCGCCTTGAACAGATTCATATCCCGGTCAACGGATAAATGTCTGCCTTTTTACGAACTCCTATGGGGAAATAAAAGATTCGTGTGGGACGATAAGTGTCAGGAGGCATTCATTCAGCTCAAGGACTACTTGTCGAACCCGCCGATACTGTCTAAACCAGAGAACGGTGAGACACTATTGCTTTACATCGCGGTCTCAACAACGGCAGTCAGTGGCGTACTAGTCCGGGAAGATCGGGGGGAACAGAAGCCGATCTTCTACGTAAGCAAAACGATGAACGGAGCCGAGACCAGGTATCCCGCAATGGAGAAACTGGCCTTCGCGGTCGTCATTTCAGCGCGGAAGTTACGACCCTATTTTCAGTCGCATCCAATCACAGTATTAAGTAGCCAGCCCCTTCGGACAATCTTGCACAGCACAGGGCAATCTGGTCGCCTAGCCAAATGGGTGATAGAGCTAAGCGAGTACGACATCGAATACAGAAACAGGACAACCGCCAAGTCGCAGGTAATAGCTGATTTCCTTGTAGAATTATCACCTGAATTGGATGTCAGTACCGAGATAGAAGACAAGAATTGGAAGTTGTTCGTCGACGGGGCTTCATCGAAAAAAGGAGCCGGAATAGGGATACGCCTCATATCACCAACCGGCGAAATATTAGAACAGTCATTCAAGTTGGGTTTCACGGCATCTAACAACACATCCGAGTATGAAGCTCTATTAGCCGGCCTCAGACTAGCTAGAAAAATCGGGGTACGACATCTCTTGGCCCATTGCGACTCCATGCTTGTAGCGAACCAAATTAATGGAGACTATGAAGCTAAAAACGAGCGGATGGAGGCTTACCGAAAGACGGCATTAGAGCTCACCAGTTCCTTCGAATTCTTTGACATTGTCCAGATACCAAGGAAAGAAAATGCCCCAGCAGACGCACTTGCGTCGCTGGCATCAAATCCCGATCTCTGTCGACGGATCCCGGTAGAAACGATCCACGAACCAAGCATCCCACCCCCCGAAAGTGATCAAAAGGAATCTGACGATACGATCCAACAGGATGGCGAGGATGATATATGCTTTAACGTTCAAGCAAAGAACACCAATCTCATTGCTTTCCTAACTGACGACAATGAGGATTGGCGACTTCCAATAAGAGCATATTTAACAGAAGGAAAGCTTCCAGAAGACAAATGGGAAGCGCGACGACTTAAAGTCAAGAGTGCGCGATACACTATACATAACGGTATCCTTTATAAATACTCGGCTAATAAAATCCTCCTCAGATGCATACACGGAGACGAAGTAAGTCGAGTTCTCGAAGAAACGCACTCTGGAGAATGCGGCAACCACTCCGGAGGCAGGTCTCTCGCCCTCAAAATCAAGCTGAACGGTCACTATTGGCCGACTATGATAGCCGATTGCGAGACCTATTCCAACAAGTGTGAAAAGTGTCAGCGTCATGCGCCATTCATACATCGACCTACGAAACTGCTTACGACTTCGACCGCGGCTTATCCATTCATGAGATGGGCTATGGATATCGTTGGACAATTACCATTATCCAATCAAAGGCGTTTTTTACTTATCATGACCGACTACTTCACAAAGTGGGTAGAGGCCAAAGCTTACGCCGCAATCCATGATGTCCAGGTCCAGAACTTCGTTTGGAAGCACATCATATGTCGGTTTGGATTGCCGTATGAGATCATCATGGACAACGGGTCGCAATTCATCTCGAACACATTCGAAGGGTTCTGCAAAAAATGGGATATACGTCTTAGCAAGTCGACACCAAGATACCCGCAAGGCAACGGACAGGCTGAAGCTACGAATAAGACCATTATTGCCGGCATCAAGAAGCGACTTGAAATCAAAAAAGGAGTTTGGGCCGACGAGCTCGATGGAGTCCTTTGGTCATATAGAACGACTCCACGCCGCGCAACAGGAGTTACCCCATTTTCCTTGGCTTTTGGCGTGGAAGCAATGGTACCAGCAGAGGCAAACATCTACACACTTCGCCGATCTCTCATGCCACAAAATACCAAGATCAACGAAAAGATGTTGATCCAAGCTCTCGATACCATAGAAGAAGAGCGGGATCGAGCTCTACTCAGAATCCAGAATTACCAGCAACTCGCAACTCGGTATTACAATCAGAAAGTCATTGAGCGACATTTTCAAGTCGGTGACTATGTCCTCCGCAAAGTTTATGAGAACACTAAAGAATGGAGAGCAGGCAAACTCGGTGCAAAATGGGAAGGACCCTACAAAGTCACGAAAGTCGTCAAGCCGGGAATCTATGAGCTCGAGTCAATGAAGGGCAAAGCTCTACCGCGTTCCTGGAATTCAGCAAGTCTGAAGGAGTATTTCTAAGACGGCAAGACAAGGCGCCAAAAAAAAAAGTGTATGAACTACGAGCGACTTGATTCTTTCTAGGAAGATACGTAGGCAGCCTTAACCGGCACAGTCGCAAAATTAATAAATTTTTTTATTTCACAGCTCATATACCGCCTTGAAAGCTCATCAAAAGCCAAACAGGTCAGTTTTTGCAACTCTATTAAGTCAAATATTTTTAATACTAACAAAAGCCGAGTTACTAACTCGCAAACCTAAGCCGAGTCTAAGCAACTCGCAGAAAACCAAACTCCTTAGTTCGCAGAAAGCCGAACTCCTCAGTTCGCAAAAGTCGAGTCAAAGAAACTCGCAAAAAGCTGAGCAAAGAACTCGCACTATTAGCATCATGCCTCCTGGCCAGGGGTGTGGTCTTCCTTGCGCACGAGGTACACATCGTGGTAAGGAAAAGCCGAGATCCGTCTCGCACATTCTTCGAGGTGGGTGATAACAAATAAGTCGAGCCACGAGCATCGCGCATTCACCCACCCTTAGAATAAAGCCGAGTGCATATGCCTCGCAAACCGCCTTATGGCAAAACATAACAAAGTCGCTATCTGTTTGAATTTATCAAGTTTAAAACAAGATTAGTCCGACTTAACAAAGTCGCTATCTGTTTAAATTTGTCAAAATAAGTTTAATACAAGATCAGTCCGACTTAACAAAGACACTACCTGTTTGAATCTATCAAGTTAAAACAAGATTAGTCCGACTTAACGAAGTCGCTATCTGTTTAAAGTTTAAACAAGTTCAATACAGGTTCCGATCTAAATAAAACAAGTATAAATTATTCTGTTTAGAAATTATCTTAGAACAATTCTAAAATGCATTAGATTTAAAACTTGGAAAGCGCACTTCAGAAGGTGAAACGCAAAAAGATTTAACTTAATAATAAAATCTCTTCCAAACCAGAAAGAGATTAAAAGTCTTACAAAAAATAATAAAACTGATAAACACAAAAGAGAAAGCAATCTATTCCGCCCCAGCCAACGACTTCCCGGGCCCGTCCTCCTTGACATTAGCACCTGGCTCAGGACTTAAAGCTGCAATTTCCAGATTAACCGACTTGACGAGATTCTCGGGAACGCCCTCTGGAATCACACCGAGGTTAGTACCAAACTTATCTACATCCTTCGGAGTACGAGGTGGCGAGTCGCGAAAGAGGTTCAGAAGAGGATGGCGAAGCGGCGAAAGAACAAAAGTCAGCTCCTCTTTGGTCACAACGTTCAAGTCATCAAACTTAGCATCAGCGGCAGCCTCGTCGATTGCAACTTGATCCAGAACCGACTTAGGAATCGAAACGCCCTCATCGCTGAGACCAGAAATCTGGCCAAATTCAATCTGCAGCGAAGTCGCGGTCTCCTGATCCTTTATATATCGCTGGAACAAATCAAAATGGGTATGTGCCTTCGCCCTCGCTGCCGCATCCACACGATCCCTCTCCTTCCTAACGAAATCAGTAAAGTATTTCTGTTGCTTTTCCTTCTCTGACTGGAACGCGAGGAGGTCGGCTTTGGACTTCTCGTTAGCCTGGCGAAGATTCTCCTCGGCGTCACGGAGCTTGTTGGCGAGAACCAGCTTATCTGCCTCCAACGCTTCCTTTTCTTTGTTCGCCTTGACAAGAAGGTTTTCTCTCTTCTTCACGGCCTCAGTCATTTTTGAGGAGTTCCAAGCACTTTCGAGGGCCACGCGATTGGATGCCGCAATTACATGAAAGAGAAATAAACAAAAACATATAAAAACAAACAGACAGGAAATCGAAGGTAAAAATACGAAGCTCGACTTACCGCCGCCTCGGCTTGCTTCAGCTTGATAATGGCATCAGATTGAGGAAGCTCCTCAAGTTTAGGCCAATCTGACTCGTTGCCCCAAATACAAGTTAGCATGTTAAAACACGCTCGAGGATTGTCGATGAGAGGAACCTCGCTCTCATACTGGAAAGCAAAGTTATGAATGGAGGGTTGAATGGCTCCTTTTTGACGGACCACGAGGACGAGCAAGGACAAGCTCTTTGCGAGTAAGAAAAGGCTTTGATTCACCTTTAGCATCAGCGACATCCCCAGAATCCTCGTAAAATCGCTTCCAAGGATTCTTAGGTTTGCCAGAATCATTGGCACCCTTATTGGCCTGCTCTAATGCCGTCTCTTTAACGACTTGGCTTCCAACAGCAGGTCTCTTCGCCGGATTGTCCTGATCCGATCTCCCCTCAGCTAATATCTTCCTAGATTGAGATTTGGCCGGTACTTTGGCTGGTGGAGCCGCCATGATTGGCGTAGTGGGGGCAATAACTTGGGAGGTCGACTTCTCGACAGCATCGGTTGCCGCCTTGCCACCATCTTGAAAAGGTGGAGCCACGACCTTCTCTTTCAATGGCTCGGTCGAGGAAGGATTGGACGATATTTTTTGAGAATAATCGATGGACACGATCTTCTTCACTTTGCCCATCTTTCTTGGCTTCTCTAGCTGTTCAGGAGCAACCTTCGTCTTGGCGTCCCACTTAACTGGATTAACAGATGAAAAATCAGAACCAGCGAGGAAAAGATTATCATAAAGCGGTGAACGAACCTTCGGAGATCCGCGGAAGAAACTTATTGATACGTTCGCGAGTAAGGTCTGACCACTTGCGCAAACTGAGAGCCTGAATCTGCTCAAGGATAGAGAAGTAGTTGTCGGGATACGGCTTCAGAAAAGGGTGATCCACTGCAATTACAAAAAATAATTAAGTAAATTATCACGTTCAAGGGACATCAAATTCAGAACGACATCTACCATAGTCTGTATTCCAAGACGTCCTGACTAGTTCCTTATGCTCGTCAGGAACGACTAACGAAGATAGCTCGACGAAGAAATAGGATCTTTGCCAATTATTGATCTTCTTAGGCGCGTCTGTCAGAATGCGATTGCCACTTTTGAGTTTAACCGCGAAACATCCTGGGCTAGTCGCCTTCATACGAATGATCGACGTCATTTCCTCGAAGACGTTCACGGTTATTGTAAGACCGGCCTCAGCCCCTAGCACCAGGAGACCGACCATATGGCGAACTGCAACAGCTGAGAGTTGGGAAATAGCGATTTCACGACGGTGGCAATACGAAATCAACAAGTCAGGCAGCGGGAACCAACAACGACAACCTCCGGTGTCAAGTATTGATAAAATACGACTCGTAGAGGGTTATATATCCCGGTGGAGGACTCCAAGGACGGTCAAGCGGAAAGGGGATAATGACTTTGATCTTTGGGTCCGCTCCGCAGTCTTGGAGCATAGATCTGACCGACGTCGCGTTGGATCTGGTCTGGAAAACGTTACTAAACATGTCGCTAGGGTCAACCGGCAATACAGAAGGAACGTTATCTTTGGAACCGTCTTGACCAACATCGATGTCGTCCTCGTCATTATCGGAATCCCGTAGCTGAGGAATGATCAAATCTTCCCGGCCAGAGGTCTCAGCCGCATCGGTTTGACGAGATGCCTCACGACGACGTCGGAGTTCTTCAATCTCAAAATGGACAGGATGATTCTTCAAGTCGGATGAAACGCTCGAAGACGTGGGAGCGGAAGAAGCAGACTGACGACTTGACGAATCCTCCGCAGACGAAACAGTAACAACTTCCTTGTCTTTACTTCCCGAGCAACGGATCAAAGACATAATTTACTGAAGAACGGATGAAGAACGCAAGAGACAATCGAAGATTGATCTAAAAACATATAAAGCCTACGGCGGAGCAGCGGCTGAGAGATGATCGGAAAATAAATATCGAGAGAGAGAGAATTACCTTTCAGAATTTCTTCACTCGAGCGAAATGAGGAAGTAAGAAGTAAGAAGGGACTATTTATAGTGAAAATGACGACGCAGGGATCGAGGCACATCATTACCTAGACGACGCTTCGTGCTTCGCGTCTACCCGACAATTGGACCGAGAATCAATTCCGGTTTCGTTGAATCACCATCGGTTTAGAGTCGATTGCTCGATTTACCACCGGTCTGAGTCAAGCCGGATCAGCCCGATAAGAATATGGGCCTAAACGGAAATAAAGCTCGCCAGACGACAAATATGGGCCTATCACAAATCATTTCTTAAACCATAGGTTAACTCCTCGTAATGACGACAAATATGGGCCTATCACAAACTTCTGTCATAACATACTTGTGAATATAGTAAACTTGTTATTATAAATTCTCTTGACTTACATGTTGTCTCTTATGTGGAACATAAGCTGTGACTTTTTACGATCTGCCCAACAGACTCGAAGGGGTTCCACATTGAAGACCACGCCCATTATATCTACAAGATAAGTTTCTCAAATCTGGTTACTTATATCTATTCATGACAGGAGAATTAGACTCAAAGTTATGTTTATTATGAGACTCTTAAGGCCTTTATATATGAGTTTACAAGATTTGGATATAGCTTAGAAATAAGGAGATCTAGTCGGATTGATACATATCTTTATGAAAATATATGTCGTATGAAGATAAACATATAATGGCATGTATATCACCTAATAATTCATGTTTTAGGATTACATTTTGGTTAGTGTTAAGTAATCATACCTATAGGAGTGTCGATGTTGATGTGAGGGATATGCCCCATACATTTGAAATCCATGTAGTGATAGTTGTTGAGAGGGTCGATGAGTTTGATGTTAGTCCCGTCCAAGACACTAAGTCTAAAGGGAGAGTTTACAGGCTTGAAACCTGCATACGCATGCTCAACATTGACCCTGAAAATCTTGACCCACTTGCCCTCTTGTTCCTCAAGTCCTCTAAATTTGCGGTCTTCTGATGGATAAATGATCAACTCAGTCTTAGTTCCCTGCAAATTTAGAAATGGTCAGATGTGTTAGATGCATGTATTTTGTGTTTAGTATAAGATTTAAAGTTTAAACTTACAGCCTCGTCTGCCAATATGAAACTCCAATACGGTCCATCTTCGAAAATGTGATATGAGTGAATCTTGATTATCTTCACTCTAAAACGCCAAGCTTTCAGTTTGTCATTAACTTCCAATTCCGCAAGTTTGTTGTAGTGAGGCATGATGTTATTGAATGTCTTGTGATTTCTTTCTTTGTTTGGATTTGCATAGAGAAAGCAGATGAGGAAGACTAAACCCTAACTCCCTCTATTTAAATGAAATAACCGTAAGACAAGTGAACAGTTTCTATTTTTTTTTTAATTATTTTACTAATTAATTTGATTTGAAATGACTTGCAGAGAGGTGTAATGATGGTTAACTCTGAAGAGATGCAACTCCTCGAGTCTTCAATCTACTCATAGCTTATCACCTTTAATTCTCATTTATTGCATTTGGTTAAGAGATTTTTGGTCTGCTTGCATGCATTTGGTTTAACTTCTCATTCATTACATTTGGTAAGAGATGGTTCAATCAATTGAGATTTATTTTTATAAAACCGATTTGCCAAGGCAAGCATGAATGTATAATCGGAAGATTTTTCTGATATGGTTGCAGGTGAATGGAATTCTGATTGAGGAGTCAGTGCTGTGGGAGTAACGAGATCGGTACAGTTAAGCATACGGATTAGCCAGCAGAGATGTTGGTTGCTACTTGATTCCCGAGTCACCATTTTATCTCGAAGGAGAGGGTATACTATTGAAGTACATAGAGAAAAGGCTCTAGGAGAGTGGTCGCATGGTGATTGTTCTTGTTGAAGGACCATGACAAGATCCATTGTCTTCTATAGGATTGTGTATTGGTTGCTGCTTGATTCTTGTTGGTAGACTATTGAAGTATATGTTTTTTTAACTTTGGTTTTGACACTAAATAGATGTATACTTTTAATTATGTTGAGAAATGAGATAAGACATTCTAACTAAGGATTTATATTCATCCTAAAAAGTCCAATTTACTAAAGAATTACTAGTGTATGAAATCAAAACCACATATATACCCTAAACCCCAAAACTTCTTTTTGAGTCTCACTGGTTATTATACTTGTTGTATAGACAAACTAATGATAATTTCTTTTAGAGTATAAATAAGGTTTAGGGTTTGAACCCTAATCCTATACCCCAAAACCATAAATTTAGGCTATAAACTCAAACCTAAAAACTTAAATCATTCACTTGTAACATTAAACCCTAAATCTAAAACCTAAATTCCTCACTAAAGACTGTTTGAGATCCCTAGGTACAAGGGTTTGCGTAATTGAATCTAAGAACTGACCTCGTGTTTACCTGGAGATTGGCAGCGGAATAGAGTCAGATAAACGAGATCGAGAACGCCTCAGATGCTGCGCCTCTACTTCAGTCCACACGCACACAAGCTGGAATCCTCCGGGATGCTAGTGCCGGGAATCGGATCTCCTGGGGATCTGTGAGTTTTTGTGTCTCTGCTTTCTCTCTGAGAAGCAACAATGACGGCTAGGATCCAGGTCGATCATACAAAACTTTATATATCGACCTGGGATGACTGAAAACGACCGTCGGATCAAACCCGACTCGTTTAAGCCATTAACTCGAAACGTCAGTCTCGAGGCCCAATGTGCATCGATCGACACACTTACTGTATCGATCGACACACCCATTCGAAAACCTGCATCGATCGACACACTTACTGTATCGATGGACACACCTCTTCAAAACTCAACTCAATGTGTATCCAATACACATTGATCGGATCATATGCCAATGATCAATCCCATACAAAGTGTATCCAGCTTGCTTAGGTGTGTAACCCTGTAGGTTCACACGATACTAGTAATGAGTTACAACTCATTTGTCATAAGCGGTTTCTATCAAAACATTACGACTACCCAGTATCATATGAATTGTCCGATCTCGACAATACAACTATCTTTAGAGTAAGTACAATGTGATTTCAGGACACAATCCCAACAATCTCCCACTTGTACTGGAATCATCTATTCCCATAATCCCTTTGCCGCTATATCTCGATATGGCATAAGGCAAGAAAGTGTGTCATCCTTATTATAGCCAACATCATGTTCATCGAACACCTGATCTATACTGATAAAACAAACGACTGACAATCACCTCGTTTGAGCACGGCCATGCATTTTCTCAGTATCAAATCTTCGATGGGCCCTGAGATATTTATCTCCTGTTATATAGGAGGGACAAATCCCTTCTTGTTCCATCCCTGTTTCTACACACACTTCATGATACGCCTAAGCAATGCCGTTATAGCCGCCAGTTACGGAACGACGTTTGACAAGGTCAAAGCGCACCAATTCATATGCTAGAAAGCATGATGAACTCAGGTCTAAGGACTATACTCTATAGTCGTAATGAGAACCTCCCATGACACTGATATAACTATCCTGTGGAGTTCTCATTAGCGGGTCATGTCCGATCATATGTTCACCAACATATATCTACGTGATTGACGTTGATACTCATATCAATGACTCCATGAAACTTAGTCATACGTCACCTCACATACCAGTCTTAACGGTTGTTAGTGTCCCACTTCAACAACCTACGACCAGGGACAAACATGATTTTATGTCATCTCTCACTTATAGGGTTTCATGATCAAGTCCTCAACTTGATGACCTATAAAATGAACATAAAATACTTGGGACCATTATTCAATTATCCAATAATCAAATAATGCTGATGTCAGTTTTTCATAAACATGACCATATCATGTCTATCTGAACATCATAACTAACATAACTCCCACTAGAATCAAGACCACGTCTTCAGATATCTAGTACCTACAGCAACAGTACGAAACTCATGCTTAGGTTGTGAGAGATGTTGCGGTGTTCTTGCTTGGAACCATTCCAACAAACCACACCGCTATTCTATAATAAGCACTATTCTACGGTCCACTGCTTGGAGACCTTTCCAACAGATAGCGCCGCTACACAAACAAAGAGACATAACCGTGGGAACCGGGAATCATCTTTGTCCGTCTAACTACTCATAACAGATTCGTCATTTTTCTCAGTTGAGCAAGAACTATCCTTAGTGTTTCTCAAGCACTTGGGGATATTCCTTACAACTGTCCAGTGACTTTTACCGGAACAAATTGGTATCTTCTCGTCATGCTTTATGCGTCAGCTGCATCTAGACGAGTGCAAAATATGGCATTCATAATGGATTCTATTGCATAAGCAAAAAAGGAATCACACTCATAGATACTAGCTCAGTCAGTGTCCAAGACACTTCATCTTGCTAAGATCGATACTAGCTCAGCCAGTGTCAAAGACACTCCATCTTGCTAAGATTATTGCCACAAGACCTTTGGTGTGAAGACATTCTTGGAATCAAGCACATTTGAACTGTCCAATACCTTATCAACATAAGGATTCTGAGACGATCCAATTAGCCTTTCCAATCCATTTCAATGGATCCTTATTCCAAGAACTTTCGCGGCTTCTCCCATGTTCATCGTTAAATTTGACTTCCGACCCAAATCTTGACAAGACTTTAGCGTCGGGACGTCGTTTATGAGATTAAGTATGTTATAAACATACGGTGTGAGAATTGCAACTACGCTCCCATTAGTTTACTTGTAAACGCACGGTTTCTATACGTTCCTGATCAAGTCAAAACTTTTGACCGTTTTAACAGAACATAGATTCCAACTCCAAGTTGTTTGCTTCAATCCAGAAATGGATCGGTGAAGCTAACATACATTCCTAGTTAATTTTCGGAGTTGAGGCTCACCTTCGCTTCTTTGAATTTCGCAGGCTCGTCACTTTTCAATGATCAACAGATCACAGCAATCGGTCATGAGGAATCACCCTCGGTTTAGTGACGGACCCATTAGGATCAGCGAACTTCAGGCTCCACAGGTGTAGATCCTACAGCACTCTGTAGATCCAACCACAACTCCCCTTCAACAGGTTGAACAGCCTCCTATGTTTCTCGAATTTCTTCGAGCTGTACTTTTACTCCCACTGTTCTTCTTGGAAAGAAGCTTTCTATCTAGAAGAACAGAGTTCCGAACAACAAAACTTTGTTCTCGGATTGGTTGCAAAAGTACTAAGCCTCGGTTTCTTTAGGACAACCGGCGAAGCTGCCCTTATCAGGTTTGGGTTCAAGTTTGTTTGTTGACAACTGCCTTACACAAACCTTGCAATCCCAATTAATCAGAAAAACATACTTGGAAATCACCCAGTCCACATACAATGTGGTGTCTTTCAATTGATTCTGATAGAAAACTATTTGGCGTAAACATATTCATTTAGAGCGTATTTTAAAAGGATAATGGAAGATTCTTGTGACTCATCATTAATCGGAGCATATCTAATAAGGTCCGATTCGTTCTCTCAGAAACACCATTTAGGTTTTCCAGGAGAAAAGAGCTGTGATGTGACTTCACACTCACTTAGATGATCACCCAATTCTTGACTCAAGTATTTTCTTCCGCGATCTAATCGAGGATCTCAATACTTCTGTCAAATCAGTTCTATACTTCATTTTGGAACTCCTCAAAGGATTCCTACTCGTGTCTCATCAAAAGAACACAGCCATACTTATTGATGCCATCAATAAGTTAATGAAGTACTAAAGATTTCCTTTGGCATTGATGCTCATCGGGCCACATATATCAGTACGTGTAAGGCCCAATAAGCCTCGGAGCCCTTTTCTTTAGCTCTGCTAAAGAAGCCTTAGTCATTTGGCCCAACAAGCAGAATTCATATCTCAAATGATTTATAATCAAATGAGCCTAAAGCCCATAACAATGGAACTTCTGAATCCGCTTCACTCTATGTGGTCAAAACGACTATGCTAAGGAAAAATCGAGTTCAAGTCATCAGACTTAAATCGTTTGGTATTTATGTTATATATATACAAGCGTACATTGGTTTAAGATATAAAACCCATTATCAAAAGGGTGCTACCATATAATATTTCATTAAGATCAAAAGAGCAAAACTTGTCTTTTATCAGAATGAAAAACATCCAAATTCTTACAATAAAATGAAAGACATCTCTGCTTAAAGCAGATACATAGTAGCAATTACTTAATTCAAAAACCAAGCTTGAAAGGCTCCTACAAGTGGAGAATCTCTACGGCTCATGTAGCAACCATTGCTCCATACTAGACTCGCAGTTCCACTTGTACTTTTCTCAACTTTCTACTGTTGCTTAGGCCCTGCATATTTCCAAAATATCAGTACCACAACTAGTATCCAATACATACGTAGAACTTGAAGTAATAACACAATACCTGAAGAAGAAGTGTCATACATCTCCTTCATCTCTTGTGAATCTTCCAAGAATTTTATGCAATCTCTCTTCCAATGCCTTAACTCATCACAGTAGAAGCACTTTCTAACACCAGATGGGCCGGACTTGGGCTTATATGATGACACAGGCTTATCCTGATTCCAAATCTGGACGGCCCTGCCTTTACCCTTGTCAACACAAGATTTCTCAAATCTTTTACCCCTTTTGATGTCTTGCTCTGCTTTTTTGAGCATGCCATGCAGCTCAGTCAACGTCTTCGTCAAGTCATTCTTGATATAGCTTTTGACAAACATATCATAACTAGACGGCAGTGACTGCAGAATGATGTCAGTAGCCAACTCTAAGCTGACCGGACAATCCAGTTTCCCCAGGTTATCAATGTAACCCATCATTTTAATGACATGAGGACTCACTGGAGCATCCTCTGGTAGCTTGCACCCAGTGAGAGACTTCACCATCTGGAATCTCTTAACTCGTGCCAGATCCTGAAACTTCAGTTTCAGGCTGGTGATCATCTCTATTGGCGACTCCATGTTCTCGTATTGACTCTCCAAGTCCGAGTTCATGGTAGCCAACATCAGACCACGCACATCTACCACATCAATATAATGCTTATTCCAAGCATCATATACTGCATTCGAGCGATTGGTCCCAAGCCTTTCTGGAAGAGCTTTCTCAAGGACATAGTCCTTGCTCTCCTGCTTGAGGATTAATCTTAAATTGCGATACCAATCCAGGAAATTTGATCCATTTAACTTGTCCTTCTCAAGGACGGATCGTAACGAGAAAGTAGTTTTAGACATAGGCTGAAAATTTAATAAAAGAAAATTTTAGTTATGAAGCTCAGGAAATAAGAAATCTTATCTAATAAGAAAACTCGCATTATATTCAAACAATATTTCCTCTATGAATATAATGATCCAAGACCCATACATAACTAAAATTTGAGTGGACGACTCGTCATCACCCAGAGTTTAGTCATCTAGGTAAGCAAATCATTGCTAATTGTACCCAATACAACTCTTGGTCGCAGATAAGACAAACCATGTCCTATCTACTCTGATGTCTCTGGGCCCAGAACTTCTGATAGCCCAGTCAAGTAAACCAATCTCTTCAGTCTTGTGATCATTGACAGTCGCACTGCAAGTCTACCAATGATCACCTGCCTTACTCATGTAATTGTGGATACCAAGGACTCCAAGACTATCCATCAACGAAATGAGTCTTGACAGTAGACAAGATTTAGACAAGACATCAAGTTCACTTGATATTTAGTTGAGGAAATGGAACTTTAAAAGATTAGTAATTCAATCTCTCAGGTCATGTAATTGTTGATGTCAAGCACTGCAAGACCATCAATACTATTACCTGCCTTACTCATGTAATTGTGGACACCAAGCTCTTGGCAAGAGTATCACAACAACGAAACGAGTCTTGACAGTTGACCATATTGAAAACTAAGCTTTGATCTAAACACACATCCAATGTGTATTCTAATGGATTTAGAACATATTTAACTTTTAATTTTAATTGAGTTTTAATTGTTCTAATAAGAGTGGGTTAGGTCATTTGGTTCGGTTTCTCAATCATTTGGTTCAAAAACCAAACGATTACGGTTCGCATCCAACCTTAACAAAAACCCGATAACCGGTCAATCCAATTGAACCGGTAATTGACCAAATGAACCGGTTTTAGGCCAATTGAGATACCGGTCAAATCTAATTCAACCGGTCCTTCCAATTGAACCAATTTAATCAGTTTTAACTAATCGCGATAACCGGTCCAATCCAATTAAACCGACTTATCCAATCAAACTGATCTTATCCAATCAAATCGGTTTATACTAATTGATATAACCAGTCCAATCCAATTGAACCAATTCATCCAATTTAAACCGATCTGATCTACCTTAACCAAGCATGATAACCAGTTCAATCCAATTGAACCGATTAACCAATCGCAAGGCTTGTGTCGACCGACACTTAACCTGTGTCGATCGACACAGTGGGGTATCTGGAATTTTAACCATGCGAGATGACCGGTTTAATCCAATTGAACTGATCTATCCTTTCGCACAGCCTGTGTCGATCGATGCACCCAGTGTGTCGATCGACACAGTGCGATTTCTAAATCGAAACCCAAATTTTCAATAGACGAATTCGCGGTGTATCGACCGACACAAACTAGTGTTGCTCGACACTATGCGAAAACACAAGTTCTTTTGCATTTTCGCGGTGCATCGACCGACACACCCAGTGCATCGATTGATGCTGTGCGAAAACCCTAAAATAATTTTTGCCGTTTTCGCGGTGTGTCGACCGATACAAACTTGTGTCGATCGACACAGTGCGAAAACACAGTTCTTCGTTTTCGATATCAACAAATCCGAGATTCTTTTACCAAAACGAAAACTATTTAACATCAATTCAATCAAATACTACATTAATCGAATTCCATGCTACAGATTCAATAGATTAAACCCTATGGCTCTGATACCACTGTTTTGAGATCCCTAGGTACAAGGGTTTGCGTAATTGAATCTAAGAACTGACCTCGTGTTTACCTGGAGATTGGCAGCGGAATAGAGTCAGATAAACGAGATCGAGAACGCCTCATATGCTGCGCCTCTACTTCAGTCCACACGCACACAAGCTGGAATCCGTCGGGATGCTAGTGCCGGGAATCGGATCTCCTGGGGATCTGTGAGTTTCTGTGTCTCTGCTTTCTCTCTGAGAAGCAACAATGACGGCTAGGATCCAGGTCGATCATACAAGACTTTATATATCGACCTGGGATGACTGAAAACGACCGTCGGATCAAACCCGACTCGTTTAAGTCATTAACTCGAAACGTCAGTCTCGAGGCCCAATGTGCATCGATCGACACACTTACTGTATCGATCGACACACCCATTCGAAAACCTGCATCGATCGACACACTTACTGTATCGATCGACACACCTCTTCAAAACTCAACTCAATGTGTATCCAATACACATTGATCGGATCATATGCCAATGATCAATCCCATACAAAGTGTATCCAGCTTGCTTAGGTGTATGACCATGTAGGTTCACACGATACTAGAAATGAGTTACAACTCATTTGTCATAAGCGGTTTCTATCAAAACATTACGACTACCCAGTATCATATGAATTGTCCGATCTCGACAATACAACTATCTTTAGAGTAAGTACAATGTGATTTCAGGACACAATCCCAACAAAGTAAAACCATAAACCCTAAATTTATTAATCCTTAATCATAAACAATAGATTTTAAAATTATAAAACATTAACTCTTTTTCATAACCCTAAAATTTTAATCATTAATCATAAACACTAGATTTTAAATTTAAAAAACTTATCTCTCTACCCTAAACCCTAAACTTTTAACCCTTAAGCATTTAACATTAATTTTTAATACCTTGAATAATATAATAAAAATTAAATACTTTGAAAAAATATAACAAACATTGAATAACCTATAACTTAATCTAAACCCTAAACCACATATTGTAAATAACACATTAATTATTTGACAAAATTTTTTTAAAGGAATAATATATAAGAAATGTTAAATTTGAAACTATAAACTAAAAAATCTGGTCTTAACAAAAACAACAAAAAAAACTGGTTTTCTATTGGTTAAGACAGAGAAATAAGGATCACCCTTTTTTCATTATCCACTGTTAGATGATATTAAAATCAACGGACAAAACACATTCATCTCTTCCTCTTCTCACGGGCACCTTTTTGTCACGAAAGCTCATTCTCATCACATGCATACAAGTTTCTTCGGATTCAGTCGCCCATATCTTCCATGGTTTCTGACTTACGGTTTCGAGGGTTGCAATTAGGGCTCCATGGTTTCACGAAAGCCCCTTCTTATCGCTTTCCAGTTCTCACTTTGTTCTGAATTAAGGTTTCTTCTTTAGTTTGTTTTGGGTTTTGATTTTGCGATTTTCAGTTTAAAATTGAGTTTAGTTTTTCAATAATCCGATTTTGCGTTTGGATTCTCCGAAGATTTCCGTCACCGTTGGTAATCTTAACATGTTTGTTGGGTTTTTGGCTGGTTCAGGTAGCTGGGATTGTTCGTCTCTGCGACGTTGGTGCTGCAATTCAAGAGGCCAGAGTCGCGGGTTTCTACATTGGCTCGTCGGGAAACAAGATGGCGGAGGTTGTGGTGGAAGATGAACTCGACGGTGGAGGTGGTGGTTGCAAAATAATATGACGGCGTAGATGGTTATGGTGGAAGGAGAACACGGAGTTGGTGGTGCAGACATGACGATGGCTCACTGCAAGAGACACGAAATTAGCTTAGGTTTCTTTTTTTTTTTGGTTTGATAGAACCGGTTTAAATCAGATTTTAATGATTTTGGGATTTGGTTTCTTCTTTGGTCTGGTATAACAAATTGTAATTAGTATCCAATATTAATTTTCAGTTAATTAATAAAGTATTTAATTATTGTAATACCATTTTCATTTTATTTAATTCTTTTATTTATGATTGTATAATTAATTGTGTAATTTAATTTTTTTATTAATTTCATATTCATAATAAATAGCTCATATATCAAGAATATGTATAGATGATATTTACATAATGCTATTATATAGCTAATTCATAATATTGAATAAATACTATTGTATTTTAATCTATTGCAGATATTAAAACGCTATTGTATTTTAACCTATTGCAGACAGTAAAACGCTATCTTAAAAATACAGTTCATAGCATTTAAGAAAAACGCTATCTAAAGTGTCAGACTTTTTATCGCGGTCGATGACATAGCGGGTAACACAACGCTATCGTATCGATACATAGCGTTTTTCGGCAGCTATTAATACGCGAATTTCTTGTAGTGATTTCATCGCCCATTGCATCTTTCCACTTCTTATGCTCCTTTGCTTCTTCATAGGTTTTAGGAACTAATTCAGCATTAAGAGCACCAATGAAGACTTGATGTTCAGTAGGGAAGTAGCAAGTGTGAAAATAATTTGGTTTGGATGAGCAACCGCCTGACTGTTGTAATAGACTCTTGTGTTTCTCCATTCAGATGGGTCCTTCTTAACCCTTGTGCTCCTCCTTAAGACTTGCACATTCTGATCAGTATCCATTTCACCTTGTTTCTCCTCCATTTGATGTGCTTCTTGATCTTCTTCTCCTCCTTGATCATAAATGGCAGAATCCTCTTGTTGATCAGATGGTGATTCTCCATTATCCCCCTCATGATCAGGGTGGTGATTATCAGCAGCAATTGGAGCCTCCTCAGCAACCGGTTTGGACCAAGTTCTTTGATTTTCCACGGTCTTTGATTTTTACTAATATAGACAACCTTTTCTGGAGATTGCCAAGAGATAATAGAAAAGGTCAATATCCATGGATAATTTGGTATATTTGGAAGAGTAGAAATGAAAAAATTTACAACAAATTGATAGGGATCAAAATAGAATTTTAAAGATAGCCGAATCAGAAGAACGAGTGTGTGAAGAGGCTCAAACTTCAGATGATATGAATTTAATGAATCCACTAAGTAGGGTGGATATGACGGTTATACCACATAAAATAAGTATATAAATAAAGGGACGGTGGTGTTTCTTAGATGGTTTATAGAAAAAAGGTGATAGTTACTCAGGCCAAGGATGGTTCAACATCTTTGAAGGAGAACAATATGTCATATGGGAGCCAATATCATAAGGAGAAGTATTTCACCGCTACACGCTGAGTTCGAAGCCCTAATATGGACTATGAAATGTATGAAGAGATGAAATCAATAAGAGATAACTTTTGCGACCGACTATTCAGAACTGGTGAAGATAGTATCTGACATTTCCAATTCATTTAGAATTGTATGCGATAAGGAAGAAATTCTTTACGAGATTTGTTATCAAGGATATCCCACGAGCGAACAATACAAATGCGTATATTTTGGAAATGAGTGTCAGAATCCAATTGTGTTATCTTATCTACGTGGAACCTGAACCACTAAATTGGCTAACTGAGCCTTTCTTGTTTGTTTACACTTTTGACAAACCAAAAAAAAAAACATAAATAAACTAAAGTAGCTAAAAACATTTTGCTAAACTATTGTTCATCATGAGTGCCTCTTAAACGTTTTGAGTTCCGTTTTGAGTTCCATTGTCCCCATCTTCCATTTCATGCGGCAAAAATAAAATGATAAAATTAGTATATCACATAAGATTTGATGTTTATAAAATATCTATAATGACATCTACCTGAGAATTAGATGAATTTAATATGTTAGCAAAAACTAAAACTAACTTTCTGTCCATGCATTTGCTTAAAAACATAGTTTAAAATATTTGTCTTATATCACAAATTATCCTATATATAAAAGAAGAAGAGGAGGCTCTCCTGCGTTGACACGTCAGCCTCCTCGTAATTGGTTTACTTTAAATAAAAATTTTCATATCATCAACATATTTAAAACTATTTAATTTCAGTTAATTACTAAAAACTATTGAAATATAAATATAAAATAAATAAAATCAAAATTTAATCTTTAAATATTTTAAACATATAAATTTTATATTATATAATATTTAAAATAATTATATTATATGATTTAATCATTTCACAAATAAGAAATAATTAATTAAATATAAATAAAAGAATAAATTAGGAGATCAAAACTAGAATATTATATTAAAATTGTTTAGAAGGATTGAAAAAAAATTATAACTAAAAACTATTAAATATATATTCAATAAATAATTGAAGTTATAATTATCAAAAATAAAATATGATAAAAATAGAGAAAAAGAAGAACAAAATGAAATAAATATACAAAATGATAAGCATAAAAGTTATGCTAATACAAGAAAATATTTATAAAATGATGTATAAAAATATTAGAAGTATGATCCACACAAAAATCATATAAAATAAATTTTTTTAAAGATGTAAAAAATGATTGATA
Source organism: Orychophragmus violaceus (assembly GCA_030180135.1). NCBI lineage: Eukaryota > Viridiplantae > Streptophyta > Magnoliopsida > Brassicales > Brassicaceae > Orychophragmus > Orychophragmus violaceus. The sequence continues at coordinate 32,313,310 of CM058233.1, forward strand.
ATATCATATTATTTAAAACATAAACTAAAATAAAGTATGCATATTAGTGCATTTTCTCTCATGTGATTATTAAGATAACAAAAAGAAAATTTTATAAAAAAACATAAAACATATTAATCTTAAATATAAATATTTAAAATATTCACAAATTAAAATAAATCCGCGCATTTGCGCGGATTCTCTGCTAGTAATAATAAAATATAAACAAAAATATTCAATTGATTACCTCTCCACCATATGATATATAAAATTTTACTCGATAATCGTTGTCATAGTTTTAACTTGGCCTGATAGAGATTTTTATCTTTGATTTCATCTGAACAACGATGGAAAATTTTGATGTTATTATAGGAGAGCGTCTTGATAATTTAGAAGGCATGGACCCGCGACCAACACAACAAACTCTTCCTAAAGGATCTGGACCGAACATTGAGCATATTCATCATCCAAAGTAGCCGGAGCGTTGGTTCTTTCTTGGGATGATGGAGTTCGGTTCATTAATGTGGTAAATGTTTCCTCAATAAGATATAAGTGTCAAATTCTAATATCTATTTACTGTTGAACTAAAATTGTGATTGTATAACAAACTTTAGGTGACTTTCCAATTCATAAACTATTAGATTTTGACCCGCGCTATCAGCGCAGGACAATTTTCTTTTAATAAAAAATATTGTTAGTAAAACATTTTTATGGTTTTTTCAAAATTTATATTTGTATGTACATATTCTCATATAATGTATGTCTATGTATTCATGTCTTAGTGATAGGTTCACATTGGTTCTATTGAAATATATATATTTTTCCGGTAAACTGTTTTGGATCTATATAAAAAACCGCTAGAGTTCCGGTCGGATTTTTCGAGTCATTTCCATCTGGATCCATGTTAGTTCGCTTTTAATATTAAGAATTTTTAAATATCGAAAAATCGAGTCCACTTGGGTTCGAGTATTACCCGAATACATGAAAAATATCTAAAATCCAAAAACACATGAAAGCCTAAAAATACTTGAAAATCCATGAAAATATGTGTAAACTATAATATAACTGAAATATATAAAATATATTTAAAATTTTGAAAACTAAAAAAATCCAAAATACTAAAATAATACCCGTAAAACTCAAAACTAAATAATATATTTAATATTTTGGGTCATTTGGATATCCGAACGGATCTCCGGTAGGAACTAAAACCGATCTAGACCCATTGGTGAATGTAAACTAAAAAAAATTATGCCAAACTAAATAGGATAAAATACTCTTATTGAAATTCTAGCTACATTGTTAAATCTCAATTATATATTTTATAATAAAACTATATTCCACCTATTTAACGTACATAATAATTGTTTATATTTACAATTGATAACACTATAAGATACAAAGTACATGTATTTTTTGATCGAATACAAAGTACATGTCTAAATATTATCTAAGATAATAATACGATATCTTCTCAAATCAACCACGACGATGCTCACGTAATAGGAGATGTCTCGCCAGAACACCCTTTGATATGAGCAACGTCGCATCTGAGCAAGCATTATGCGCCATATCAGAATTTCATCAATCCACCTCTCCAACACCTTGGAGTTACATGGGATCCACGTCGTCTCGTTTAGTACAACATCCCATAGCCCATCACTCGTCAGGATCAAGCATTCACCGTCTATTCGATCCGTTACGATTACCTCCAAATCCTAAATCACAACGGTTTTAAGTAACTATCACATGTAAAAACAAAATAAAAAAATCATCATATTCAGTTCCAGAGATCTAAACTCAAAGTCAAACAACATAGATTAACAATGACAAATGATGATATGTTACTCACCAATTGCTCCAGACATGGCGAGAACTTATAAAACCCCAGTTCCGTAAGCATAATAATAGATAAAATGAAAACCTGCAGAATGAGTACTAATTAATGTCTTGTAAGCATAATAATAGAATTTCAATTGTTAAGGAATTAAAAACAGTTATCTTTCCACTTACCAGGATAAGGGATAGAAATTATACGAAAAATTAAATCTACCGTGAAGATAGAATTGAGCTGAATATCCCTTACCGAGTGCTTCTTTGAGCCAATCTGTTTCTCAAAGATTCGGAAGTAGTACATCAAAAAATTATCATAAAAAAAAACAATATATAATTTTTCCTATCGCATTGTTTGAGAGACATTGACACTTCTTATATATATGATTAGATTTATTAAAACTTCTTAAATAAGTTTTGTTAATAGGTAGATAAAATTTAATTTGCATATAATTTATTAAGAAGATTCCTACTTTATACTAAGTATATTCTTAAGTTTTGGTTATAAATGATTTTCCTTGGATTGATTAATAACATATTATGCCATAAATAGATTCGATTAGTTAAAATACATTTTTAATGTTCATGATTTTTATATTAAATTTGATATAGATTTAGAAAGATTTATATTTCGAAATGATAAATATTTAGTTTAGAAATATTTACTTCTAAATTTTATTTTCGAAATCAAATGACAATAACAACTTTCCTTGTTTTTAGTATTTTGAAATTATTTTACATTAAAATTAACAAAATAAATTGAGTGTCATTCTCTGTAAATAAATCAAAAAGAATGAGTAGTTTCTATTTTGTACCGATTTAATAGTATGTACATTATATTATTATAGTAATGGTTTCGTATTTTAAATTATCCTTTGTATATACATTTAATTAAATTAGGATGTTGTATATACAATTTGGCAGCACCTGTGGTGGAAAATAAAAATAGTATGAGATATTAACATTTATTTATAAGAAATTATGGTTTATTTTTTACGGTCAAGTTTAAAATATTAATAATTTGATTTTTTTTTTGCAACAATATAAGGGAAATTCAATATTCGGAAAGTAGTAATAAATTTGAGTTTTAATTTTGAAGAAAATTATAACTGAATTATAATAGGAAACTTAATTAATATATATATATATATATGCAAAAATATAGGGGAAGATATAACTAATAGTAATTTAAGAATTGTATTTGTTCGTAATTTTTTCATATAATCAATAATTACCACAAATTCATTTTTAAAATCTTAATTATTATTTATTACCACCAGATTATTTTTTCAAAAATCAATGGACTTAACAAAATTATGGCAACAGCACGTTGCTAAAAAATCTCACTAATATATTTGAGATATAAAAATAGAATTTTCTTTCATAAACTGCTTAAAACTAATAGAAAATAATAGTAAATTGATATGTTTTGGAAACAAATCTGAATATTTCTCCCTATTAGAAATGATACACTTTTTATAATACAAAAAAAATTAAAATACCAAGCGGATAGTAAGCAAGATTGTAATATTGTGAGTAATAGAAAAATTTAGGAAATTGTGTTTTTTTCTTAATAAACTTTCTTAAAAATAAAAAATAATAAACAAATTGATGTGTTGGAAAAAAAAATATATCCCAATAATATGAATTTGCATCATATTTAGTTCAGTGATGAATTTCTTTTGAAAACGAAATGAAATAATTAAAATCTGAAAAGAAGAATTTAAGTGAAAAATGTTGTTTACGGTATTGTTATGGCCAAATTGGCTCCATTAGTTGCTCTATATCGGAGATTAGATATATTAGCGTTAAAATAGTTAAATTAAATCGATTAGTAGAATTTTTGAAATAATTCAAAAATGAATTAAGTTTTGTGGAGAAAATTTAGGAGTATTTCCTAATATGTGAAACAGTTGGTAACGAAATCTTAAAATGAGAAGAAACTGAAGAAGAAAAAATCTTACGAAAATATGATGTTGAACTTGATTAAATAATATTTTTGGCAGTAAACAATAATGACTAACAATGAGTTATGGAATGCCTAATTAATAGGAATATTTCAAATTTAGAATTAAATTTAATGTTAAATGGCATATCTTGTAATTTTGAAAATAATTTGTGTCGATTTCTAAAATGTACTTCTGTTTTTAATAGTATAGTATAGATACATCAATCGAAAGAAATTGAATCAATTTACGAAGCCAAAAATATAAATAATCAAAATCGTTGGTGTCTTTTGTAAAATACAGTTGTAGAAAAATAACTAACCTTGTATGTTTTAGCTTCTTCAGATACGAAGCTTCCATCGTGTTTTTGGCGAGTCTCAATGATAAACTTTACTCGAGTTGGTGTTTTTCCTGTTTTAATTTTCTTCATAAAAAATACATACAATAATAATATACAATATCAGTTATACAATTTAATTGCAAAAAGAAAAAACCATCAATAACTAAAGATAAATTTTATTGCAAAAATAAAAATAAAAACAATATCAGTAACTAAAGCTACGTTAACAAATTGTATCCACTACCTAAACGTAACTAAAGCTATGTTTCCTATACATGTCTAAGTTATCTACTATTAAACAATACTCCCTCTGTTTCACAATAACTGTCGTTTTAGAGTTGTTTTCTCGTTTCAAAATAAGTGTCGTTTTAGATTTTCAATGCAACTTTTAATATAGATTACCTACTTTAACCTCAATATTAACCAATGAATAATAAAGATACCAAAAGTCAAATTATTTATTAGGGGTATAATAGAAAATTTAATGCGTTTCTTAATTTGTGTGAAAAATGTCAGAATGACACTTATTGTGAAACAGAGGGAGTACTAGTTAACTTTTTACTTCTGTGCACGCACGGGGTCCAGTTACATATGCGTTTGTTGTTTTTCGAAGTATAACTGAATTTTGAGTATTTATTGTATATTTAAGGGCAGCCCTTTCCTTTTTGTTTGTATTTATTATAAATTCCTATATGAATATTGATTATAGACTTGTTTTTTGGGTCGATTTAAAATTTAAAAGTTAGATTCCAGTATGAGCATAAGAAACAGGTAATAGATGTTCTTGTAAAGATAATGTATGAGAAACAAACCAAACATGAAATCTTTTTCGGTTATTTTTCATGTATCAAAAGCCGTCCATTTCATCCTCAAATTGAACAATATATAAGATAATATAAATAAATGTACTAATTACGGCTATGGGTGTTAAGGATAGTCTATCTCGTCACATTTCCTTTGCTTTTGTTTCATTATATCTCATTGCCATGTAATTATAATTAATTACGCTGTCCATATAATTGACAATGATAACATAAGTATTAGGAGCGTAATTATATATTTATATTGTTGTATTTAACGTTTTTAAAAATAAGTTGTAAGTGTGATGGTTTTTGCGTGTGTTACATGTTAGGCGGGTTAGGTTTTTGAAAGCTTATTTATATACAATGTTACATACAGTAGCCATTTTTTTTTGGTGTTTTTGATGTATCCAAAATTGCTAATCTTTTAGGTGATGGCACGCGTGACAGAGCCACGTATAGTTATCTGTGGGTGAATACCGGATTGGGGAGATACAATAGAACTTTCTTCAAAGTTTGTCCTTAGATTTTACTGATTGTCATTGTATATGAAAGTTTTATTGGGAATTGTGGTCATCTAGCAATGAAAGGGTGACTTATATCTTTTGATGAGAGTATGATCTTTGGGGTTAGTATTTTCTTCTGTTTTTCATCGTGATAGAATTCTGCTTCTATTACTTTATATTATGAATAAGATAATTCAACAATAGCGTAGGTGAACAAGCCATTAATAATACATAAAATACAACGAACTCGGTATAAGCCTGGGAAAATTCATGGATCCGAAATACCGAACTGAATCTGAACCGAAAAAGTAGCCGAATCCGAATTTGAACCGACAAAATACCTGAACGGATCTAAAATTTCTATATCCGAAGAACCGAAGCCAAACCCGAACCAAACCGAGAACCGATTGGGTATCCGAAATATCCAAATTAGAATTATATACCCAAAATACTAATTATATTTAGACTTAATATAAGCAATTATCTAAAATTACAATTATAAGCTCAAATATATCGGTTATTTTTTAGAATAATAACTTAATTACTAAAAATAAACAAAGTATATGAAAGTTTTGTTATATTTGTCAAAATTTGACAAATTTTAATTTAAATATAATTAATTTTTATTTTATGTTTTCGGATACCCAAACTCGAACCGAATTCAAATGGGACCGAACGGAACCCAACCGAAATTTTAAAATACATGAATAAATCTTATATGCCTAGACTTAAAAACCCAAAAATCCAAAAAAACCTGAACCGAACCCGAACACCCAGACCTAAATCAATATGAAGCTACCTGGCATGTGATACCCCGTATCCAAAAATATGGTCAACGGGAAGAAGAAAAAGTCAACAGAGGCAAAATTGTAATTTTGCCAAACCTAAGAGCAAAATGATAATTTTGCCAAAGTTCGAGACGGAAGCCGAGACGGGCCAAATGTTCTCTTTCTAAACCATAGAGAACATTTACAAGACCCTAATTGGAAGAACGGAGCGGAAATGTGTTTTTCGGCTTATCGGTCGGGAAACCGATTAAACCGATGAAACTTCGGAAAATCATAACGGGAGTTAGGAAACTCCAAATGAGATGATTCAAATTGCTAAATTCATCTAGAAGCAGGGAGTATTCGTTTATGGAAGTTTGGAGATTTATGGGAATCGTCTGGTATTTACTAAAATAATTATCGGAAAAACGAGTAAACCGAAAAAGGATGATTAAGAGGAGTTAAGGAGGGATTAGAGGCTTAATGGTTGGATTAGCTGGCTCAAACTCACCCCAGAAGGACAAATGTCCTCTCCATGGAGGCGCCACCTCTCCTAGGTGCATGCATTGCATGCAAAAGGGATTCATGCACCAAAGTGGAATATTGTATCACATCACTCCTCACTCTCCAAGAAAGCTCTCTCTCTATCTCTACACTCTCTCTGCCGAGCTCTCTCCTCTCTCCATAGATTCATCAGATTCATCCTCTTTTCCAGAAAACTCATCAAGCTCTTGAATCTTCAAAGATCTTCTTCAAAGATTCATGGTGTTCTTCATTTCTTGGGGAGCAAGAAAGGCCATAACTTTCTTGTCTTAAACTCAAATCCTCATCTACAAAGTCCAGCAGCTTCATCTCACTCTCCTCTTCAATCTCCAGTCAGCCACCGTCGCCGCCGTCGCTGGAGCTCGCCGGAATCCCGCCAAGAAGCAGCCGCAAATTAGGGTTTGTGGGAGCTCTCTCTCTCTTCACCGGTTCTTGCCTCTTTAAAGCCATGGGAGGATAGATCTTGTCATGCTGAGCAGTTTGGTGGGTGGATGAGATTCTGAGTCGCCAGAAAAAGCCTCCTCCGCCGTGGTCAACACCGGAGCCGCCACGGTCAACGCCGGAGAAGTCGCCGGAGAAGCCTTCTCGCCGCCGTGTCTTCAGCCGGCTCTTCAAGCAGTTGGTTCAGATGGGTTGGTCCAAGATTAAAGCTGGTTTAGTTGGTTTTAGATCGGTTTAGGTAACCGGTCAACTCTCGGTCAACATTTTGACTTTGACCCGGTTTACCTAAACCGGTCAATTGGATTCTTGGTTTACTGGTTAACCGGTTCAGAGGAGTGGTCAACCGATTTAGCTTGATCAACGGTCAGTGGTCAACGGTCAACGGCCAGCCTCGGTCAACGGCCGGTTTTTGGTGGTGCGGTTTGTGTACGGGTGTTCGGGAAGCTTCGAGAGTTCGTGTTCGGGTATTCGGAGAGGTTCAGGTTTAGTTCGGGTTTCGGAAAATCGTATCTGCATCCAGTCCGCCATTCCGATCAATCACTGTGAGTCGGCTCAAACACTGTAGTTATGCATATAGATCGATAAATGGGAAACCGTAGAGTTAGGATTGCATACCCGTATGTGATGAATTGAATTGAGAATTGATTGATTGAATTAACGTTAAACCGGCTAGGGTTAAAGATGAATGCTAGACTTAAACGGATTAAACCTGTTGAGTGATGTTAGGTTGGTAGTAACGTTGCGTGATGCATTCATATAGTCGTTGCATGATTAGGGCCGTAGATGCATATATATGTAAGTAAAGAACAGTACGAAATGAATCTGTATACGGGAATTAAGACGAGTTAAAATACTGAAGTTAAACCTGAACAAACGTATAGAATATGAATGGTATCGGGGTTCCCGAGGTTAAATGAATTAAGTAATGAAAGATGAGACGTCGGGGAGTTTAGTAAGCAACTATCTTTAAACCGACGGATCGGGGAGTTGATAAAAGATGATGAGGATTGGTTAAGAAAAGAGAAGTGTTGTGACTGGTGAACCGTCTACGGGTTAGCAAGCTGCTAATCCAAGGTAGCAGGCGTAAATTGGTTAAAAGACGTTAGCAACCCTAATAGGCATGTTTGTGTGTTGATTGTGTGTTGATTGCGTGATTGTATTGTTGTGTGGTTGTGGTTGACCTTTTGTGCAGGCCTTTAGATTGTCTCGGTGTTGGGCCGAGCGATCCGTGTAGATACTTAATCTGGTCATGGGACCGGTTAATTCGTAACCGCTGACTCGGTATGGTGCCGAGTCAGGGGGCGGTGTGGTGTGTGTGAGTAGACTTGCGGGAAGAGGTGTGGATCTGATAGTTGTGGTTGATTGAGATTGATTGTTAGAGTCCAAGCGAGTCTGCGTGTTTATATTTCTGTACTAGGACTCTAGGGTGCGATAGATCCCGCAATTCTAGGTGTTTGATTACGTTCTGGTACTTCCGACCCGATTGGATCCTCGGGTAGTTGCCTAATCAGATCATGGTGATTCCGGTTATGGCGTTAACCTACTGAGTGACGCCGGTAGGTGTGTGGTCCGGAGAACACGGGGTCGCGTCCTAGGGCCGGACTGCATGGAAGCTTGGGTTATCTAGTGTAGCCTGAGTCACCGCGTATCGATGGACAGAGAACGGTGTCCTAGTCGTTGGACCTTGTGGGGACGGCTAGGAGTCTTGGGTTAGTTTCCATATCGGTAACGGTGGAAACCCGTGGAAGTTACCAAGATCTTAGGGGCCCAGCGTAGTGTTTTGGTGTAGTTGGTGTTGCGTGGTAGATAGATCGAGTCTCAATCGGGAACATGTGCCGCAGTGCTCCCGATTTCCTCTAATCGCCTTCTCTTTCTTTTGGCAATTGATTGTGTATGGGCTCGACACGACGTGGTAGTGTGTGATCGGCTATTTGTTATGATTGATTGTTATTTTGGGGTTTCGGGCGGGAATCTATAGATGATAGATAGATTAGAAGCCTTAGTGGGGAGCCGATTCACTGGGTGATCTTAGATCGCTCATTAGACTCTTTTTGTGTTTTCAGGTTAAGCAGGGACGGACGCGGGAGGTCCTCGGTGTAGTTTCGGGATGGCTTGTGGCGGGGTTTTTGATTCGATGGTTTTGGGTTTTTCTCTCAGTTCGGCTTGGCGCCACTCTTGTATTGATTTGCGTGTTGATTGTTTACTGATGAAAACGATTTGTAAAATAACGATTAAACGTTGTGTTGAACGTTTAATTTACTCAGAAATGAATATGCTTTCCTGATATTGTGTTTCGTCCGAACCGACACAACTCGCAGAAGTAGTGCAAGGCGATCGACTTGTACTATGGAAGTGAGGATAGCGGATTCGAGGATGGGTTAGTGCGAGCCTTTGTCTCAAACTGATCTGTCGCTGGCTTCATCCTGTGACGATCTTTTCCTGTTCGACTTGCTCGGGTTCGATCGGTCATGTTCTTGTTTGATTGTTGGCCGGTCAGCTCGACGGTCAGCGGAGAATGGGAAAGGGGCATTACAGAAAGGTGGTATCAGAGCATGGTTTTGCATGGGTTTCGAAGCTGTTCATTTCTGAGTGTTTTCCGTGGTTTTATCGAGTCCAAATTGTGTCATACCCAAGCATCCATTAAGAAACCGAGCCGCGTCTGTAAATCCAGGGTTGGGATGGGGTAGGAAATTTGTATTATGTAAACTAATGTGTATTTGTGTTTTTGATTGCAGTCAGCAGCAGCGTGTCCCTGGACGGATCGTGTGTGGGTGTGTGCATTGGTTGTGAGAGATTGCAGCGAGCAGTATGGGTGAGCGTCGGATGACACAGGCAGAGTATCAGGCTCTAGTGGACAAGCGTCAGGCAGGTCTGAGGGTAGCACAGCAGGGACAGTCGCATGGTTCTCGGATATCAGATCGACCGCCAGTTGTTCCCCGAGTGCATCAGGGAGCGAGAGCAGCTGCTGTAGATTGGAGGCCGTTACCTGATCCATTACCTCCATCTCTACAGGATGACGCAGGTACCGCAGACCCGACCGCAGGAGTGATGGGATATTTGGGATTCGCAGACTATGAGTTGCCGCCATTGCCACCTCAGTTTGAGGCGCCTCTAGTACCACCGGGGATGCAGCCGCTGGTGCTTGAGGCACGTGATGTGCCGTTACCCTTCAGCCTACATGAGTCAGATTTCATTCCACTTGGTGGGGAGGACTTTCGGTTGGAGGACCCGTTACACGCAGCTCTTGACATGGACATGGAGCCGATATATCCAGAGCAGCATGTGCAGTGAGCGCAGCACATAGACGAGCAGATGGTGATACTCGAGGACGTCTTGGAGCAGCAGATTGGGCCGCATCATCAGCCAGGATCGTCACAGAGGTCAGGAGCTCCATCACCCGATTTCACCGAGCCACTCTCAGCGATGGAGTCAGCCACATAAGTTGAGCCGATGTCGACGGCAGGGTCGGACTCGCAGTTTGAGTCAGTTACATCACCAGAGGCACCACCGACCGAGCCAGTTGCATCACCAGAGATTCCACCAGCAGATACGCCAGATTCAGTGCCGCCTATGTCTGTGTACCGTACATGTAGCGCCTGCGGAGTTCAGGGCTTCCATTTGTATTGGTGTTCACGACCAGTTGATCCGCGCTATCGCGAGGCATATCAGCCGGTGCCGAGCCTGTATTATTGTCAAGTGTGTGGTATGGACGGTCATCTTGCACCTATTTGTCCGATCGCAGGGCCCGGACCACGTATGTCAGACACAGAGCCGCATCGTGCCCATTGCCTGAGGAGTATCAACCTGGACCGAGTCGTCGAGACACTGAGCTTATTCGGCAGCCAGTTATTCAGCAGCCAGCTGCGCAGTCACCCGTGGCGCAGCCACCATTAGTACAGCCACCGAGACCATCGAGGACTTGCAGGAGGTGTGGAGACGAGGGACATAGAGTATCCGTTTGTTCCCGTAGGTCCAGTTCTCGTCGGTCCCGCTCAGCGCCAGTTGTTTGTCCGATTTGTGAAGGTCAGGGACATCGAGCAGCCGAATGCTTTCAAGAGCCTTCTTCGGGGTGTGTTTCTTCCTGTCAGCTATGTGGAGCGACAGATCATCAGGCAGCAGCTTGTTACTGTGGGCCACGCCCAGCGCCTGTTCCGGTTTGTCAGCTTTGTGGTCGCAGAGGTCATGTAGCGCAGTTGTGTCCGATGGCAGAGCCACAGTGGGTTGGAGCGCCGACTAGAAATGCACACCCACCACACTCTCCCGGCACACCTGCCAGTGGTTACCACCGCGAGCGGCGATGCCGTTTGTGTTTGGCATTCCGGTCGTGTTGGGGCTGTTAGGTTTAGGATAGTTAGGCCAGGTAAGTTGGGCACTAACTATGTTGTTGTTGTGTGTATCTAGATCGGCGATTCTCGCATGTTGTTTCGGACATCTCTGGGGTATGACGGTGCAGTTTGGGGGTTAGGGTATGGATGACGGACGTCTCGTGGTTGTATTTCTGTTTTACTTATGTATTTAAAAACCTCGAAACATGTGTGTGTTGTTGTTCTTATGTATGTATGTGATGCAGAATTGTTCTACTTATCATTATGGCTTACGTAGTAATTGTTTGCATGCGTGTGATGGTTTGGGGATGCAAATGAATTACCATGTGAAGTCTAATGATGCGCGGAACTGACGACCGTTCACCATAACCTAAACCCAGACTGACGACATATTCGGAGCAATCTAGTGATTGCTTGGATGTGTGTGGTAATTGTTTGCTTTTATTTTAATTGCTTGCATGTTTTAACTAATGCTTGAGTGGTGCATTGGATAAGTAGGGGTGTGTTTCGTTCATGGTGTAGCATTGTGAAAGTGATAGTTTTTATGGCATGCATAGCATGTGCGGAGTGTGGATGGCATTGGTAAGCCATTCGAGTGAGTAGTTTAAATTTTGTTGCAATCGTGTTAGAGATGAAAGTGTTAGATCATTTTCGTTTAAGGTGTTGAGCTAACTCGAGTATGGTTGTGATCAACTGTCAATTCACGAAAAAGCGGAATTATAGAATATCGTTACTTAATCATGAGTGACCATTGGGTACATGATTAAATAACTATACCTCTATGAGGAAGTGATATCGAGGGATGGACTAGTTTGAATTTTACCGCTCCAGTGAAAGTTGTTGTGTTCAATGTAGGACGGAATGGCCGATGCGATACGAATGCGAGACCGAACCCGAACCCGAAAGCGAGATGGAATGGCAAGACGTCTCGAAACAAGGAGACCGGATCGTGAAGCAGTAATAGACATCGTCAGAGGGAATGTGTCAGTACAGAGCAGCGGAAAGAGCGAAGCGGTTGGGATGATGAGTTAGCGAAAAGATTTGGAGGAATGTCAGCGACAGTTTGAAGATCAGAATGAAGCGATGGGTGTGAAGATCAGAATGAAGTCTTAGAACCGTCGGAATCGGAAATCCAAACTTTTGAGGAATGTTCAAGAAGGGAGTTGTCGTATCAGAATCGGGCGGAGTTATCAGTATAAGGAGTTAGAATCGTAATGACGTCAAGGGTAGAATGCAGATTCTTGAAGAGTGTCTCGGGGAGAAACCAGTAGCGGAAAAAGGATGTAGGGGTCGGAGCAAAGTAGGGAAGTCAGAAGTGAGAATCAGTGTAAAGTTAGATGGAAGGTTTGGAAAGAGCGCAGGAAGGTAAGAAGTCAGAGTTATACAACAGTAGTAAGGAAGCGTTGGAATGGATTAGCAGAGCAACTTGCAGGGTTTGGTTCCGATTCAAAGTCTGGTAGTGACGGAGAATTCGGGGACCGAATTCCTGTAAGTGGGGAAGAATGTGATACCCCGTATCCAAAATATGGTCAACGGGCAGAAGAAAAAGTCAACAGGGGCAAAATTGTAATTTTGCCAAACCTAGGGGCAAAATGGTAATTTTTCCAAAGTTCGAGACGGAAGCCGAGACGGGCCAAATGTTCTATTTCTAAACCATAGAGAACATTTAAAAGACCAGAATTGGAAGAAACGGAGCGGAAATGTGTTTTTCGGCTTATCGGTCGGGAAACCGACTAAACCAAGGAAACTTCGGAAAATCATAACGGGAGCTAGGAAACTCCAAATGAGATGATTCAAATTGCTAAATTCATCTAGAAGCAGGGTGTATCATTTTATGGAAGTTTTGAGATTTATGGGAATCGTCTGGTATTTACTAAAATAATTATCGGGAAAACGAGTAAACCGAACAAGGATGATTAAGAAGAGTTAAGGAGGGATTAGAGGCTTAATGGTTGGATTAGCTGGCTCAAACTCACCCCATAAGGACAAGTGTCCTCTCCCTGGAGGCGCCACCTCTCCTAGGTGCATGCATTGCATGCAAAAGGGATTCATGCACCAAAGTGGAATATTGTATCACATCACTCCTCACTCTCCAAGAAAGCTCTCTCTCTCTCTACACTCTCTCTGCCGAGCTCTCTCCTCTCTCCATAGATTCATCAGATTCATCCTCTTTTCCAGAAAACTCATCAAGCTCTTGAATCTTCAAAGATCTTCTTCAAGGATTTATGGTGTTCTTCATTTCTTGGTGAGCAAGAAAGGCCATAACTTTCTTGTCTTAGACTCAAATCCTCCTCTACAAAGTCCAGCAGCTTCATCTCACTCTCCTCTTCAATCTCCAGTCAGCCACCGTCGCCGCCGTCACCGGAGCTCGCCGGAATCCGGCCAAGAAGCAGCCGCGGATTAGGGTTTGTGGGAGCTCTCTCTCTCTCTCTTCACCGGTTCTTGCCTCTTTGAAGCCATGGGTGGATAGATCTTGTCATGCTGAGCATTTTGGTGGGTGGATGAGATTCTGAGTCGCCGGAAAAAGCCTCCTCTGCTGTGGTCAACGCCGGAGCCGCCGCGGTCAACGCCGGAGAAGCCTTCTCGCCGCCGTGTCTTCGGCCGGTTCTTCAAGCAGTTGGTTAAGATGGGTTGGTACAGGATTGGAGCTGGTTTAGTTGGTTTTAAATCGGTTTAGGTAACCGGTCAACTCTCGGTCAACATTTTGACTTTGACCCGGTTTACCTAAACCGGTCAATTGGATTCTTGGTTTACTGGTCAACCGGTTCAGAGGAGTGGTCAACCGGTTTAGCTTGGTCAACGGTCAACGGTCAGCCTCGGTCAACGTCGTGGTCAACGCCGGTCAATGTGTTGACTCCGGCCGGTTTTTTGTGGTGCGGTTTGTGTACGGGTGTTCGGGAAGCTTCGGGAGTTCGTGTTTTGGTATTCGGAGAGGTTCGGGTTTAGTTCGGGTTTCGGGAAATCGTATCTGCATCCATTCCGCCATTCCGATCAATCACTGTGAGTCGGCTCAAACACTGTAGTTATGCATATAGATCGATAAATGGGAAACCGTAGAGTTAGGATTGCATACCCGTATGTGATGAATTGAATTGAGAATTGATTGATTGAATTAACGTTAAACCGGCTAGGGTTAAAGATGCATGCTAGACTTAAACGGATTAAACCTGTTGAGTGATGTTAGGTTGGTAGTAACGTTGCGTGATGCATTCATATAGTCGTTGCATGATTAGGGCCGTAGATGCATATATGTAAGTAAAGAATAGTACGAAATGAATCTGTATACGGGAATTAAGACGAGTTAAAATACGGAAGTTAAACCTGAACAAACATATAGAATATGAATGGTATCGGGGTTCCCGAGGTTAAATGAATTAAGTAATGAAAGATGAGACGTCGGGGAGTTTAGTAAGCAACTATCTTTAAACCGAAGGATCGGGGAGTTGATAAAAGATGATGAGGATTGGTTAAGAAAAGAGAAGTGTTGTGACTGGTGAACCGTCTACGGGTTAGCAAGCTGCTAATCCAAGGTAGCGGGCGTAAATTGGTTAAAAGACGTTAGCAACCCTAATAGGCATGTTTGTGTGTTGATTGTGTGTTGATTGCGTGATTGTATTGTTGTGTGGTTGTGGTTGACCTTTTGTGCAGGCCTTTAGATTGTCTCGGTGTTGGGCCGAGCGATCCGTGTAGATACTTAATCTGGTCATGGGACCGGTTAAGTCGTAACCGCTGACTCGGTATGGTGCCGAGTCAGGGGGTGGTGTGGTGTGTGTGAGTAGACTTGCGGGAAGCGGTGTGGATCTGATAGTTGTGGTTGATTGAGATTGATTGTTAGAGTCCAAGCGAGTCTGCGTGTTTATATTTCTGTACTAGGACTCTAGCACTACAAAAATTATGAGCAGTGATAGCATAATATAACAGCACGGTTTTCCAAACTGCTATTAAAACTAAATTCCCGATTTTTCTTACATTCAATAGCATTTAAATAACGCTAACAAAATAAATTAATAAGCGGGAAACAAAAATCAAGTAATCCGCCAAGATTTGGCCAAAATTTCACTAAACCGCCAAACACTTGCAAGTTTTCCCTCTTATATTGGACTAAAAAAATAAATACCCCTCTCCTTCGAAAACATGAAGACACACATAAAACCTAACTAAACACAAAATAGATCCAAATTTTTTTGTCTCATACAACTTGAAAAAAATCTCTTTCGTTAATCAATTGTCTCCTTTCTATATGGTTTGTGCGTCTTGATCTGGTCAATGGATTCGATCTCAGATCCGGTTCCGATGCACCGAGTCGTCGTCTCTCCTTCCATCTGCTGCATCCAAACGCTTCATAAGTCATCGATGCTCTTTCCGCCGTCGATTTCGACCCTAATGCTACCTCGTCTAAAGACGTCCTTTCCATCCACAAATCTAAGCTCAAGGTCAGATTCATGTCATCTTGCATATATATCTCTTAGTCTGAAACCATGTCTTGTTCATGACCTTTGAAATTGGTTAAGGTTCATAATGTCGATCCTGTTTATAAAGAGGTGCTCTTTGGAGTATCTTGTTATGTTTCTGTATCGTGATGCTGTGCAGATCGATTATTGGGTTAACCTTATTGTTTTCATTCCTTCAATTTCAAAATTTTAGGGTTTTCCATTTTTTTGTATGAGTCAAAGGTTAGAACTTGAAATACGCTTGTCACGACAAGACTTATACCATAAACGAGGCTTTATGACTTTGGGATGTTCTGATTTAGTTGTGAGTTAAGCTTTCCAGAAAAAAATAGACACATATAATATTTTAAGGCTGAGGTATTTTGCAAAGAAACCATGAGGCGTTGAAGATGATGGAGAAAGCTATAACTGCTGATGCTAGGAATCCGCTCCCGAAGTACTTCAATGCTAACATATTGGCCAGCCCTGGTGATTATCACAAGATCTCAAATATTGTGCTCCTCAAGAGAGTAGTTTCCATGCGTTGCTTGGCAAAATCTATAAAGAACTAAAGCTATACAACAAAGCTATACGACAAAGTGGGGTATGTGTTCTTCACAAATCTCTCTTGCTTAGAACTATACATATTTGAGTTTTGTTTCTATCTTAAGTGTTTATCAATCTTAATTGGTTCTTTTTACATCTAATATTTTTCCAGATACACTATTGTTTCTACTGGAGGAACTGCCTCTACTTTGGAGAATGCTGGAGTCTCTTTCACCAAAGTGGAGACGCTTACTCGTTTCCCAGAAACGGTAAGTTCTAATCTTAACTAACTGTTGTTTCTTAATATTTTGTCTTGTGTTCTTGTTGATATTTTCTTCAATGGTTTCAACAAACAATAGGCTGGTGTCAAATTGAGTTGTGACTTTATCAATGAGTATACCATTATTTTGTGAGTTTTGTATATTAAACTTTGATCTCCTTTTGTTTTTTTTCTTTTTCTCAAAAAGCTTGATGGCCGTGTGAAGACTTTGCACCCAAATATACACGGTGGTATCTTCACTAGAAGAGATGTGGAGCATCATATGGAAGCTCTTAATGATCATGGGATTGGTGAGTATTTTAACATTGATTTGCCTTCGATTTCCAAGGTTGAGATTAACTCATCTATAGTGCCTCCTTTATGCTAAATTGCATCCTTTTGTGTATTTATTTACAGGTACATTTGACGTGGTGGTTGTCAATTTGTATTCTTTCTATGAAAAGTTATTGCTCCAGGTGAGATCAGTTTTGAGGATGCGATTGGGAACATTGACATTGGTGGTTTTGCTAAGATTAGCGCAACTGCTAAGGTAATACAATATACATATATATATATATATATATATATATATATATATATATATATATATATATATATATATATATATATGTATATATATATATATGTATATATACGTGCATATGAGGCTTATTCGTTATGTTCATTTCAAGACTACAAATATAAGTTTTTATGTTGTTGGCAGAACCACAAAGACGTTATCATTGTTTTGGAATTTGAGGATTATCAAGCTGTTTTGGAGTATCTCAAAGAAGGTCAGAGTGACCAACAATTCTGCAGAAAACATTCATGAAAAGGTCTTGTAATTTTATACTTTTTATGAGAACGATAGTTTTGCCTTGTGTTAAGACTGGTATTTAAATTCTCGTTTCTGTAACTTTAAATCATATTGTTAAGATCATTCTACTTACGACAAATGGGTTCCTGAGATGTTGTTTGATCAGACTACTTACAACATGATGTTGCATTCGAGGGAGACACAATAACTGGTGATGACTTATACATGTATATGCGTGGTTCTTATAAGTGATATTGCTTGATGAAAAAATAAGTTCCTAAGATTGCAGATTTTAGGATGGCCAGACTCTATCAGGAAGACGCAGCACACGTCAACACTCGCATCGCAGGAACTAAGTATGCTTTAAGGTGAGTTTTACTGAACGATTTTTGGGTTGGTAAAGAAGGAGATGAGTTTATTATATAATGGTATTTCGTTGCACGATATAGTTTTCATTTGATTAAGTGGTTGATCTTCATGAGGAATATGCTTGATGTAGCTTATATACTCTGTACACGCACTGTTAATTCACATTTATGATAGTGAAAGACATAAGGAAAGGGTATCATTTTCATTTAGCTGTATGAAGTTGTATCCCTCGTTCCACTTCGTAGCTGATTGTTTACTAGTGTTCTGATCCACTGGCTCTTTCTCGGATGTTGACAAGTGTCAGAATTTAAGTTTGTACTTCTGAAGAAAACATCAACTAATAGAATTTGGTATGTTTTGTTGCAGAAACCTCCATACTAGCGTAAATGAGTCCAAAGAACAGGTGAAGGCTTTAACTTCACTTCTCTTATGCACATTTGAAGGCCATTACCAACACGTTTCTGTAGAACAGGTGAAGGCTTTAACTTCACTTCCCTTGTATAGGGAGCAATACGGTATATGGAAAGATGAATGTAAAAATATGGTTCCTGTCATTGGTTTCAGGGAGCAATATTTCAATTTTGAGCCTCAAGCTAGAGTTTTGTAATGTTGTTTACTTTAGTTTTGATTTTGTAATGTTTTGTGTAATACATTTTTTGAGTTATTAATGAAAGTTTTAAAAGTTCAATTATATTTATTTTTGTATGAATCCAAAATAGAAAAAAATTATATTATAAATATAAATTAGCCATAATTATCAATTATTATAAAAAGATATTATGACAAATAAAAAAAGCTATAACAGATAGATCCAATAGCAAAGAACAACATCGCTATCATAAGTGTTTTATATGATAGCACGATCAAAAACGCTATTATATATGGATGATCTATTATAGCTGGGGCAGACATAGCCATTTCAAAAATGCTATTATAGTGAACAATATTATAGCACAGACAAAAAACGCTATCGTATCTGGCCTACCTATTATAGCTGGGGCAGACATAGCATTTTCAAAAACGCCATCATATACATACCATGGCGTTTTTCGTGTGCTAAGAATAGAGATTTTTCTTGTAGTGTAGGGTGCGATAGATCCCGCAAGTCTAGGTGTTTGATTACGTTCTGGTACTTCCGACCCGATTGGATCCTCGGGTAGTTGCCTAATAAGATCATGGTGATTCCGGTTATGGCGTTAACCTACTGAGTGACGCCGGTAGGTGTGTGGTCCGGAGAACACGGGGTCGCGTCCTAGGGCCGGACTGCATGGAAGCTTGGGTTATCTAGTGTAGCCTGAGTCACCGCGTATCGATGGA
Source organism: Orychophragmus violaceus (assembly GCA_030180135.1). Classification (NCBI taxonomy): domain Eukaryota; kingdom Viridiplantae; phylum Streptophyta; class Magnoliopsida; order Brassicales; family Brassicaceae; genus Orychophragmus; species Orychophragmus violaceus. Next base: position 32,332,528 of record CM058233.1, read on the forward strand.
CAGAGAACGGTGTCCTAGTCGTTGGACCTTGTGGGGACGGCTAGGAGTCTTGGGTTAGTTGCCATATCGGTAACGGTGGAAACCCGTGGAAGTTACCAAGATCTTAGGGGCCCAGCGTAGTGTTTTGGTGTAGTTGGTGTTGCGTGGTAGATAGATCGAGTCTCAATCGGGAACATGTGCCGCAGTGCTCCCGATTTCCTCTAATCGCCTTCTCTTTCTTTTGGCAATTGATTGTGTGTGGGCTCGACACGACGTGGTAGTGTGTGATCGGCTATTTTTTATGATTGATTGTTATTTTGGGGTTTCGGGCGGGAATCTATAGATGATAGATAGATTAGAAGCCTTAGTGGGGAGCCGATTCACTGGGTGATCTTAGATCGCTCATTAGACTCTTTTTGTGTTTTCAGGTTAAGCAGCGACGGACGCGGGAGGTCCTCGGTGTAGTTTCGGGATGGCTTGTGGCGGGGTTTTTGATTCGATGGTTTTGGGTTTTTCTCTCGGTTCGGCTTGGCGCCACTCTTGTATTGATTTGCGTGTTGATTGTTTACTAATGAAAACGATTTGTAAACTAACGATTAAACGTTGTGTTGAACGTTTAATTTACTCAGAAATGAATATGCTTTCCTGATATTGTGTTTCGTCCGAACCGACACAACTCGCAGAAGTAGTGCAAGGCGATCGACTTTTACTATGGAAGTGAGGATAGCGGAGTCGAGGATGGGTTAGTGCGAGCCTTTGTCTCAAACTGATATGTCTCTGGCTTCGTCCTGTGACGAACTTTTCCTGTTCGACTTGCTCGGGTTCGATCGGTCATGTTCTTGTTTGATTGTTGGCCGGTCAGCTCGACGGTCAGCGGAGAATGGGAAAGGGGCATTACAGAAAGGTGGTATCAGAGCATGGTTTTGCATGGGTTTCGAAGCTGTTCATTTCTGAGTGTTTTCCGTGGTTTTATCGAGTCAAAATTGTGTCATACTCAAGCATCCATTAAGAAACCGAGCCGCGTCTGTAAATCCGGGGTTGGGATGGGGTAGGAAATTTGTATTATGTAAACTAATGTTTATTTGTGTTTTTGATTGCAGTCAGCAGAAGCGTGTCCCTGGACGGATCGTGTGTGGGTGTGTGCATTGGTTGTGAGAGATTGCAGCGAGCAGTATGGGTGAGCGTCGGATGACACAGGCAGAGTATCGGGCTCTAGTGGACAAGCGTCAGGCAGGTCTGAGGGTAGCACAGCAGGGACAGTCGCATGGTTCTCGGATATCAGATCGACCGCCAGTTGTTCCCCGAGTGCATCAGGGAGCGAGAGCAGCTGCTGTAGATTGGAGGCCGTTACCTGATCCATTACCTCCATCTCTACAAGATGACGCAGGTACCACAGACCCGACCGCAGGAGTGATGGGATATTTGGGATTCGCAGACTATGAGTTACCGCCATTGCCACCTCAGTTTGAGGCGCCTACAGTACCACCGGGGATGCAGCCGCTGGTGCTTGAGTCACGTGATGTGCCGTTACCCTTCAGCCTACATGAGTCAGATTTCATTCCACTTGGTGGGGAGGACTTTCGGTTGGAGGACCCGTTACACGCAGCTCTTGACATGGACATGGAGCCGATATATCCAGAGCAGCATGTGCAGTGAGCGCAGCACATAGACGAGCAGATGGTGATACTCGAGGACGTCTTGGAGCAGCAGATTGGGCCGCATCATCAGCCAGGATCGTCACAGAGGTCAGGAGCTCCATCACCCGATTTCACCGAGCCACTCTCAGCGATGGAGTCAGCCACATAAGTTGAGCCGATGTCGACGGCAGGGTCGGACTCGCAGTTTGAGTCAGTTACATCACCAGAGGCACCACCGACCGAGCCAGTTGCATCACCAGAGATTCCACCAGCAGATACGCCAGATTCAGTGCCGCCTATGTCTGTGTACCGTACATGTAGCGCCTGCGGAGTTCAGGGCTTCCATTTGTATTGGTGTTCACGACCAGTTGATCCGCCCTATCGTGAGGCATATCAGCCGGTGCCGAGCCTGTATTATTGTCAAGTGTGTGGTATGGACGGTCATCTTGCACCTATTTGTCCGATCGCAGGGCCCGGACCACGTATGTCAGACACAGAGCCGCATCGTGCCCATTGCCTGAGGAGTATCAACCTGGACCGAGTCGTCGAGACACTGAGCTTATTCGGCAGCCAGTTATTCAGCAGCCAGTTGCGCAGTCACCCGTGGCGCAGCCACCATTAGTGCAGCCACCGAGACCATCGAGGACTTGCAGGAGGTGTGGATGTTGGGAATGTCCTGAAATCTATTGTACTTGCTCTAAGTGAAAGTCGTATAGTCGAGATAAGACAATCACATAACACTGGGTAGTCATAACGCTTTGCTAGAAGCCATTTATGATCAATGAGTTGAGAACTTATTGCTAGTGTTATATAATCCTACAGGGTCACACACCTAAGCAAACTGGGCGTTAGAGATGAGGTTGATCATTAATGTAATGATCCAGTGAATGCATATTTGATATGCATTCGATATCAATGTTCTGGGGCAGTGTCGATCGTTGCAGTAGTGCATCGATCGATGCAACTCGCGGATTAATCAGATTAATTCGGTTTAATCGATGGTTAATTCCGTTACGGTTTAAGTCGACATATATAAGATATATGGTCGACCTAAATGATATACCATGGATTTTAGGGATTTTAACCATGGTATATGTGTTATTTATCGAGTCTTTTACTATGCTTTAGAGTCTTTTCAGGTGTTTATTAGGTACAAGCACATTTGGAGCATATTTGGTGATTTAGACACTTTCTGGAGCTAATTGGAGTATTTGGCCGAGAGATAAAGTTCACTGTTGATACTTCCGAGATGCAACGATCGTCACACTTATGGCGTCCATCGATGCACCAGCGAGATGGGCCAAACGACGGTTTAATAAAGAATTGTGAAACTGCAGTCCTGCCCAGAAGTTCCTGATATTTACAAAGAAGCCCCAAAACGTGTTTTAGGTTATAAATAGAGTTTTTAAGCCAATGTTTAGGCTACGCTTTTACAAGCTTTTCTTACGCTAAGTTTTACTCAGAGAGAGTTGAGGGGCTGGTTTTGTTCTCGAAAGAGACTTGATTTTGAACCCCAGTTCTTATTTGATTTTATGATATTTGGTTTTCTACTTATGATATCTTCTGTTTCGATGAATATGTCTGAGTAGTTTACCTGTTAGGTTGAAGGATTCTCATTAGGGATTTCAGAGAATTATAGTTTAATTAATCTGTAGAGATTCATATCTGCTAGTTCTTTATCTAAGTTGTTCTTAATGCCTACTCTGAAGTAGCTAATCAGAATTATGATGTTAGGTTGATTAATGCAGCGGAAGTTGGTTAATTTAACTAGAAAGAACTTAGATAAGCAATTAAACTGTTCGCAAACGGAAGTTTGGTTCAGGTTAATTGTGAACATATCAAACTTGGAATTAATGCTAGTTTAATCTGTTAGTTCTCGCAAACGGAAGTTTGGTTTGCTGCACTTAGACTTAGAGAATTATCGCAAAGGAATTTGGTTAATTCTACATCAGTGTTTGAGTTCTAGAATAGTTATTGATTGGATCTAGATAGATTGATTGCTTGCGTTCCTGATTTCCTGAGAACTCCTGAAACCTAACGCTTTGCCTTCTTGCTCACAAACTCACTTGATTTACTTTGCTATTTCGTTTACTGTTTTCACATCTGCTTCGCTTAATTAAATCTGAACTGCTACAAATCTATTGTGTGACTGAGAGTCCTCGTGGGATTCGATACCTTACATACTACGATTGCATTAACTGTGCACTTGCAGTAGAATAGGGAAAACTATACAACCTATCAAGTTTTTGGCGCCGTTGCCGGGGACTCTTTGAGTTCACCAATAAATTTAGTATTAGGATTTAGACTAAGCATCCTTTTTAATTTTCTTGTTTACTCACTTTTTTTGATTTTTGGATTCGCAGGGATTCGCACTGCATCGATCGTTGCTCACCTTGCATCGATCGACACAAGGCGAGAACAACGATGCTGAGATCTGAGACGTTCAATGGGTTCCGCACCATGGAACCTGTTATTTTGATTCGCGGTGAAAACGGCGTTCTACGAGACCAAGAAGGTCACATATGCAACACAAAAGGTCAGAAAATAGATGGGGAAGGAAATCCCATCTTACCAGATTACCATGTATTAGTTGGGCAAGTAGCTGAGATGCAGAGTAAGATAGATGACATCCACGACATCTTACTTAGGGAGAGACAGTTCCGAGCAGAGGCAAAAACTGATAAATTTGCAGAGGTACATTATATGGCTGGAGCCGACTCTTATGGACATACATTGGGACATCAGCACAGACAAGGTTCTAGGCATGCTCAAGGACCAAGAGACCATAACTACACTTCCTATCTAGCACCTCCTACACAAAGGAGCAGATTAGAGATGATGATAGAACAATCAATTGAAAAGCAACAACAGAACACAACTTCTTTCAGCTCGAAGCTGGAGAACCTGTACACTAATCTGAATGAGAAATTTGAATCCTCGAGCACTCGCATGAAGCAGCTGGACACACAGATGGATCAAGTTTCAAGTTCTACCTCAAGGAAGGATTCTCAAGAAGCTCATGCCAGCAACATTCCCATTCAGGATGACATACAGATGGATCATGGATCATGTCTAGCAGTTAAGGCTGTGGAATTTGTGGAAGACAGAGGGGGATTTGATGTTGAATTGCCTGAGTTTGAAAGCTTCAATGCACCCGACTCAACAGAGATTGACATGGATCTTTTGACTTGGATAGTTCAGATTGAAGTGGGACCAAGCCAAGAAGAGAAATTTGAGTCTGAGATGGCTGGAAAGGATCAAGAAGCGGATAAACCCGAGACCATAGTTGAAACACGAGCTGAGACGACAGCATCGATCGATGCTTCACACGCACCGATCGTTGCACCCCGAAAGGAACCAGTTTCACTCATATCTCAAGGACCTGCTAAAGAAAGAACCTATAAACCTCCATTACCATTCCCGAAAGCTCCCGTTACGTCTAGAAATGTGGTTCAGTGCACAGTAGTGGTTGACAAGAAGATGGTGGTTCCACAAGAGCCTATTCTAGCATCTTCAAGGCCTAAAACTACTCATAAACAAAAAGCTCCGAACATCAAAACTTTGCCAAAGGTAAAGCATAAATCCTCTAAGTTTAAACCTCCTGACTCCACTATTTTGAATGCAGGAAAGAGCGTTAAAACACCCAAGTGTCAATCTCACCCTACATTCATCCCGACGTTCCTTGGACGACGTCATGCTGCTACTGCTTACACACCACCATGGATGATAAGGCATTCACAGAGACACTCAAAGTCTCTGTTGAAACCTCCATGAGTCTGACCTCTTTCCAAAAGTCAAGCTAATGACTTAAACAAGCGCTGAGTGGGAGGCAACCCACTGTTAGGTTTAATTATTTTTCTTTCTCATTTTTGGTGTTTTTCTTAGGATTTCACGTTTTTAGTTGTTTTTGTTAGTTATTAGATACAGGACGCAAGTCTGGAGAGGTGTGACGATCATTGCTCTCATGTGCAACGGTCGTTGCAATTTGTTTAAATCGAAAATTAAGGTACGTTGAGCTAAACCGGAATCAATCTGGTTCAACCAGCATCGATCGTTGCCCCTAAAGCAACGATCGTTGCACCCACGACCAGGTAAGTCACCTTAAACCCTATTTTCTCTTCTTCTTCCCCATTTCTGTTGGTCGACACACCGAGAACCTCCACCCAAAAATCTACATTTCTTCGTCAAATTTCTTGTTTCCAAGTGCTATTAGCTTATTTTTACGATCCCAATCCATTTCCCCAACCCATATCTCAAGAAATCAAGGTAATGTTCTTCAATTTTCGAATTTTCGGATTGGATTTTTAGGGTTTTAGGGTTGTTGATTTTTGGACCAAAAATTGATGATGCATGAGTAATTAGAACGATTTAGGGTGATGGATGATGATTATGGACTGATTTGAGACAATGTGGCTTGGATTTGACTGATTTTTGATGATTTATTGCGGCAAAATCGCCCTGCAATGGTCGTTGCTCTAGAGCAGCGGTCGTTGCATTGCGATTTTGGGAAATGTTCGATCAAGCGAAATCGCCTTGCAACGATCGATGCCTTAGAGCAACGGTCGTTGCACGACGATTCAACAGAGAGTTGCCGAGACTAATTTGTTCAAATTTTCTGTTTTGCAGATGGCAACCCAGAATCAACCCCGAAAGAAACGAGCAACAGCCGCAAGCGCCTCACGACAATACATTCCACCACCGGAATGGTTGCACAAGGATTCTGATCCTCCAAAGCCGTATCATTTGGTTCATGCGACCATAGGACAACCATGGCCAAGGCCAAAGAAACTTCTGATTCAGTCTGATCGCAACTGGAGCGGTTCTATTAAGAGGATGTTCGGTACGGATGATTTCACAGAGAGGCCACTACACGAGTACTGGGACGAATACGACACGGATCTGTATAACGGTTGGTGTGGTATGGAGATAGCGCCAACCAAGTTCGCTGATTACTCGACCTGCAAGAGTCTCGGCATAGACACGCAGGTTATGGAGCTGTGTAGAGGCATTGGTCTAGGGACAATGCCGATGCAGCCTTACGATTTATACCCAGAGCTGGTGAGACAGTTGCTGGCCACATGCAGGGTTGTCTACCCAAACCCGGACAGCATGGATGCTCGAGGAGGCACTTTCACCTTCATGTGTCTCGGCGCCAGGTATCGAGTACCCCTTCTCGATATCTGTAGGATTTATGGGTTCAGCATTGAGCAGCCACACACCGACATGACCCTTGCATGGACACCAGTAGAGGCAGTGCAGTTCTGGCAGTACATTGGTGGTGGACGGTATTACTCACGGACTACGCCTGTTATTCAGGTTAGGCATCCGGTTCTCAGGTATGTCTTGCGTATCTTGGGACGCACTCTATTGTGCAAGCATGAGGCCAACAAGATGCGCAAGAACGAGTTGGAGTTTCTATTTAGAGGACTAACAGAGCAGTTCAGGAGTACGGATGTGCGGAACTCGGCTAGGAAAGTCAACCTGGGAGCCGTATTTGCTCATCATCTTTGCGAGCTGCAGAAGAAGCCTTATGAAGGCGCGCGCAAGGAGACAGTAGGGAGTCTTCTCACTCCTATTTTCAGACACTGCGGGATCCCTATGAGGGATACAGAGTGCGTTACTGAGAGCGAGTTCTTGGATCTCAGTCACTTGCAGAGCGCTACGTGGCTGATGGAGGGGCGAGTGTGGGTCTACCACGACCCTGAGGATACACAGTACGGCATCGATCTTCCTGCTGCCAGGTATACTCGGATCGATACCATTGATGCTTTGAGCTTCCACCCTCCCGCTAGCGCTCGACATGCAGTGCCTACTATGGCTCATCCGCTGGGAGAGCCTTCTACGAGAGCGTCATCTTCCTCTACACCTGCTGCTGCACCTGCTCCACAGGACATTGGTCCATATCCAGCCCCGTTTATGCCTGTGCGTGAGATGTCTGAGGGTGATTGGAGAGAGCGTCAGGAGTGTATGTTCAAGACCATTTGGGATTTCCTGCGCGGCTGCACTTGCAGGAGAGAGCCGCCAGTTCATCAGCCCGTACCCGCTTCACGACGCAGACGACAATCCCCGACTCCTCCTCCCACGACTGATACTGATCCCGCACCCGAGGCAGCCGATGACGATGCCCTGTATGGTGGGATAGACGATGAGAGCGAGTGAGAGTAGTCTCCATACTTTCGGTTCTGTATTCTGACTTTTTCTTTTCTTTTGCACTTTTCTTCTTTTGATTTTTAGGATTCTACTTTGTTTGGATGATGTGTACTTTATTTGGTACATCTTTTGCTTCGGTTTTATTCTGTTTCTAGTGTTCTCAACTTGCAGGGATCAAAATTGACAAAAACAGACGGACTAACCTGCTAACTTGCTGACTGTTCGTGAAAGCGCAGTGCGTCGATCGACATACCATTGTGTCGATCGTCACAATACGACAGAATCGCACAGCAACGGTCGGTGCACTTAGTGCAACGATCGATGCTTGTGCGACAGAGGTAAAACCCGACAGAACTAAAACATCCATTAACAATTTTTCTTTCTTTTTACCGATCCTTCGCTGGACACTACTGGGGACAGTGTGTCTTAAGTGTGGGGGAGGTGCTACTGACTTTTGTTTTCTGTTTTCTTAAGAGTCAGTCCGTTTTTCAAAAATTTTTGTTTTATTGAGTCAAAATTGTTTAAGTAAGAAACTATGATTTTCTGAGAAGATTTACAAGACTTGCAGGAACTTAAGTAACCATTGGGATGAAGTTGCAGGATCTATCTCTGACTATTAGAAAACCCCATCACAGATCAACCTACTGGGAACACCCACATCACTTCAGGTATCAGAGGATCCTTTACTGACTTCAACTTTAATACTGACTTAGATTTCTCACCTAAGGGCTTGGTATACTTTGTGTCGGATTCCCTTGTTAGTTCTAACACAGCCTGTCAACCTATCCTATTTAGTTCCCTTCTCCCCTTCTGTAAAGTAAAAAAAAAAAAAAAAGAAGATAATAAACTGAGGATGAGTTAGTAACTCCGAAGTGGTCATGGGAATAGTAGCAAACACTATTATCTCTCATGTGATCCATGGAATGTGTCCACAGTACACCCCATAACGGGAAGAACACTGATAAAAAAAATAAAATGATACCCAGTGGGGAAAAATCAGTTGTTAAAGAAGGGAAAGAGAAGAAAGGGACTAGAGAAAGATAGTATGGTGGTCTAGAGCTGATAAGGTGAGAATCCATGTGCCCTTTGATCGATACTCCTTAGGTGAGACCGCACTTAAATACTTGCAGAAGTCAGTAGGGAGAATTTGAATGCTTGAATGTGATTGTGGAGTTTACCTAGGACAGTTGCTAAGTGTGGGGGAAGTACATTGTGGTCTTGATATCCTGTGATTGATTCTTTCAAGTGGTTTACTAAGGGGAATCTGAGTATTGTAGCTTCTAGGATGAAATGAGTTTCTGAAGAGTTTTCAAACCTCTTATCTACATTTAGTTCTTTGTCTTGCTTGAGGACAAGCAAGAGCTAAGTGTGGGGGAGTTGATATACCATGGATTTTAGGGATTTTAACCATGGTATATGTGTTATTTATCGAGTCTTTTACTATGCTTTAGAGTCTTTTCAGGTGTTTATTAGGTACAAGCACATTTGGAGCATATTTGGTGATTTAGACACTTTCTGGAGCTAATTGGAGTATTTGGCCGAGAGATAAAGTTCACTATTGATACTTCTGAGATGCAACGATCGTCACATTTATGGCGTCGATCGATGCACCAGCGAGATGGGCCAAACGACGGTTTAATAAAGAATTGTGAAACTGCAGTCCTGCCCAGAAGTTCCTGATATTTACAAAGAAGCCCCAAAACGTGTTTTAGGTTATAAATAGAGTTTTTAAGCCAATGTTTAGGCTACGCTTTTACAAGCTTTTCTTACGCTAAGTTTTACTCAGAGAGAGTTGAGGGGCTGGTTTTGTTCTCGAAAGAGACTTGATTTTGAACCCCAGTTCTTATTTGATTTTATGATATTTGGTTTTCTACTTATGATATCTTCTGTTTCGATGAATATGTCTGAGTAGTTTACCTGTTAGGTTGAAGGATTCTCATTAGGGATTTCAGAGAATTATAGTTTAATTAATCTGTAGAGATTCATATCTGCTAGTTCTTTATCTAAGTTGTTCTTAATGCCTACTCTGAAGTAGCTAATCAGAATTATGATGTTAGGTTGATTAATGCAGCGGAAGTTGGTTAATTTAACTAGAAAGAACTTAGATAAGCAATTAAACTGTTCGCAAACGGAAGTTTGGTTCAGGTTAATTGTGAACATATCAAACTTGGAATTAATGCTAGTTTAATCTGTTAGTTCTCGCAAACGGAAGTTTGGTTTGCTGCACTTAGACTTAGAGAATTATCGCAAAGGAATTTGGTTAATTCTACATCAGTGTTTGAGTTCTAGAATAGTTATTGATTGGATCTAGATAGATTGATTGCTTGCGTTCCTGATTTCCTGAGAACTCCTGAAACCTAACGCTTTGCCTTCTTGCTCACAAACTCACTTGATTTACTTTGCTATTTCGTTTACTGTTTTCACATCTGCTTCGCTTAATTAAATCTGAACTGCTACAAATCTATTGTGTGACTGAGAGTCCTCGTGGGATTCGATACCTTACATACTACGATTGCATTAACTGTGCACTTGCAGTAGAATAGGGAAAACTATACAACCTATCACTAAACTGAGTGCTAACCTAATTTACAGCCACTAGAACACAGAAAGAAACCTCTCTGGAGATTAGATCTCTGTAAGGCACTAGCATCCCTGCGGTCCAGTTTGTGTGCGGGTGGATACCAGTAGAGGCGCAGCATTTGAGGCGCTTCGTGATCTCGATTATCTGCTAATACTTTCGCTGCAAATCAACAGGTAAATCTGAGATCCCATAGATTCAATTATATGAACCTTAGATCCTAGGCTCGGAATTCAGACTAGGGTTGCTAATCCTGATTAGAACTGCTAGAAATTCCTTCAGTGGTATCAGAGCTTTAGGGTTCCATTGAATCTGTAGCATGTTGATTAGATTGGTTGAATCTGAATCTGTGTATGGTTGATACAAACTTGCTAAAATTCGTTTTCATGAAAACCTAGTTTAGGGTTCTGTTCGAAAACGTTTTAGGGTATTTTCGCATGGTGTCGATCGATGCCAATCCGGCATCGATCGACACAGGGCGAAAACCCGAATAAAACTCAGTTTTCGCCTAGTGTCGGTCGACACAGATGTTGCATCGATCGACACAAACCTCGCGAGATTGATGAATCGGTTCAATTGGATTGGACCGGTTATCGAGCTTGGTTAATAATGGTTGAACTCTGTGAATGGTTTAATTGCGATTGGTTTGATTAGGTTGGCATCGACCGATGCTAATGTAGCATCGATCGATGCTGACCGGTATTCAAAACCGGATCAATTGGATTGATCGGTTATCGCAAATTGTTTTGGTTATTCTGCATCGATCGACACTATAGTAGTGTCGGTCGACATCAGATTTGATGATTTAGGTTATGGAACCTGAAATCACAGAACCAAAGCAAGATGAATCAATTAATTAGAAGAACTAAAAAACATAATAAAACTGAACGTTTTAAATGGTTCCGTTCCTCAACCAAATATCAAGTGATACTTGATGTCTTTCCAATCTTGTCAACTGTCAAGACTCATTTCATTGTACGATAGGCTTGCAGTGCAAGGTATCAACAATTACATGAGTAAGGCAGTAAGTAATCGTGTTAATGGGCTTGCAGTGCAAGGCATCAACAATTACATGACTGAAGAGATTGGTTTGCTTGACAGGGCTATCAAAATCGTTTTGGGCCCAGAGACATCAGGTGGATTGGACATGAGATGTCGATCCACAACCAAGAGTTATATTGGATATAACTAGCAAAGTTATTGCTTACCTAGATAGCTAAATTTGGGTGATAGCCAGTGGCTCACTCAAGTTTAGTGAAGTATGGGTCTTGGATCATTATATTCATCTGAGGAAACATTGTTTTGAATATAATGCGAGTTTTCTTAAAAGTTAAGATTTCTCATTTCTTGAACATCATAACTAAACCTTTTCCTTTCTTTGTTCTCAGCTATGACTAACACTCATAATAACTCTTTCTCCCTGCGATCCGTCCTTGAGAAGGACAAGTTAAATGGATCGAATTTTCTCGAATAGTATCGGAACTTGAGAATTGTTCTCAAGCCGGAGAAAAGGGACTATGTCCTGGAAACTGTTCTCCCTGAAAAACCGAGAGCCAATGCTGCACATGCAGAAAGGAGTGCTTGGGATAAACATTCCAATGATGTGGTCGATGTGAATTGTCTCATGTTGGCTACCATGAACTCGGACTTGCATAAGCAATACGAGAACGTGGAGTCGCCAGTGGAGATGATTACTAGCCTGAAAAGCATGTTTCAGGAGCAAGCACGAACTGAGAGATACCAGACGGTTAAATCTCTCATTGAATGCAAGCTACCAAAGGACAGTCCGGTCAGTCCTCATGTCATTAAGATGATGGGTTATATTGATAACCTGGGGAGACTGGATTGTCCCATTAGCCAAGAGTTGGCTACTGACATCATTCTGCAGTCACTGCCGTCAAGTTATGATCAGTTTGTTATGAACTATAACATGAACAACTTGACGAAGACGTTGACTGAACTGCATGGCATGCTCAAGACAGCTGAGCCTAATATCAAGAAGGGCACTCCTAATGTACTTATGGTACAAGGGGGTAAGAAGTTTAAGAAACTTGGCAAAGGCAAGGGAAAGGGCAAGGCAGTCCAGGTTGAGAACCAGGACACGCCTGCGCCAGCCCCGAAGCCCAAGCCGGGCCCATCTGAGACTGATAAGTGCCATTACTGTAAAGAGCCTGGGCATTGGAAGAGAAATTGCAACAAATTCTTGGAAGAGAAGAAGAAGAAGAAGAAGACTTTCGAGACTTCATCTTCAGGTATTTATGTTATAGAAATAAATGTTACCACTTCTGGTTCTACTTCTTGGGTATTGGATACCGGCTGTGGTGCTCATATTTGTACAAATATGCAGGGCCTAAGCAACAGTAGGACGTTGGAAAGGGGACAAGTGGACCTGCGCGTGGGAAATGGAGCAAGAGTTGCTGCATTAGCCGTAGGAACATATAAGTTGTCTTTACCTTCTGGTTTGGTGTTAAAACTTAATAATTGCTACTATGTACCTGCGATAAGCAGAAATATTATTTCTATTCCTATTTTGGATGTGGAAGGATATCAGTTTTCAATAAAGAATAAATGTTGTTCTTTTGATTACAATGATATATTTTATGGTAGCAGCCCATTAGAGAATGGGCTTTATGTTTTAAACCAAAGCACACCAATCTATAACATTAACACTAAGAGATTCAAATCAAATGACACGAATCAGACTTTTCTATGGCATTGCCGTTTGGGCCACATAAACGAGAAACAGATTCAAAAGCTCCATAGTGATGGGCTTTTGGGCTCATTTGATTATGAATCATGTGAGAAATGTGAATCTTGTTTACTGGGCAAAATGGCGAAGGCCCCTTTCAACAAACAAAATGAAAGGGCCAGTGATCTATTGGGCCTTATACATACAGATGTATGCGGCCCAATGAGCACAAGTGCCAGAGGAAATTTTCGATACTTCATTACCTTCACTGATGATTTCAGCAGGTATGGCTATGTCTATTTAATGAGACACAAGTCGGAATCCTTTGAAAAGTTCAAAGAGTTCCAAAATGAAGTACATAATCAACTTGGCAAAAGTATTAAGGCTTTTAGATCAGATCGTGGAGGAGAATACTTAAGCCAAGAATTCAGTGATCATTTGAGAGATTGTGGAATTGTTTCACAACTCACTCCTCCTGGAACACCACAATGGAATGGCGTGTCTGAGAGGAGGAATCGGACTTTATTAGATATGGTTCGATCAATGATGAGTCTCTCAACTCTTCCATTATCCTTTTGGGGATACGCTCTAGAAACGTCTGCGTTTACACTTAATAGGGTTCCGTCAAAATCAGTTGCAAAGACACCACATGAGATGTGGACTGGAAATGTTCCGAATGTGTCTTTCCTGAAGATTTGGGGTTGTGAAGCTTATGTTAAGAGATTAATTACAGATAAGCTCGAGCCCAAATCTGATAAATGCTACTTCGTTGGTTATCCTAAGGAAACCAAGGCATACTACTTTTACAACCAATCCGAGAACAAAGTGTTTGTTGCTCGGAACTGCGTCTTTCTTGAGAGAGAATTTATTTCCAAGAAAAACAGTGGGAGTAAAGTACAACTCGAAGAAGTTCGAGAACCGCAGGAAAATGCTCAACCCGTAGAGGAAGAGCAACAGTTGGATCTACAAAGAGTTGTAGAGACGGCGCCTGTGGAGCCTGAAATTCGCCGATCCGAAAGGATCCGTCACGAACCCGAGAGATATGGATTTCTCGTAACCAATTGTCATGACTTGTTGATCATTGACAGTGACGAGCCAGCGAATTTTGAAGAAGCGATGATGAGCCCTGACTCCGAAAAGTGGCTGAAAGCCGCTGAATCTGAAATGGGATCCATGTCATAGAACCAAGTATGAACTTTGGTTGATTTACCCGATGGTGCAAGACCCATTGAGTGTAAATGGATTTTCAAGAAGAAAATTGATGTGGATGGAAATATTCAGATATATAAAGCAAGGCTAGTGGCAAAAGGTTTCAAACAAATTCATGGTATTGACTATGAAGAAACCTATTCACATGTCGCCATGCTTAAATCCATTCGGATTCTCCTAGCAATAGCTGCTCATTATGATTATGAGATCTGGCAGATGGACGTGAAAACAGCTTTCCTTAATGGAATTCTGGAAGCGGATGTGTACATGACACAACCCGAAGGTTTCATCGATCCAAATGCAGCTAGGAAAATATGCAAACTTCATCGATCCATTTATGGATTGAAGCAAGCATCTCGGAGTTGGAATCTTCGTTTTGATGAAGCAGTCAAAAAGTTTGATTTCATCAGAAGCGAAGAAGAACCATGTGTTTACAAGAAGACTAGTGGGAGCACAGTTGCATTTCTCGTGTTGTATGTAGATCACATACTTCTTCTCGGAAATGACGTTCTGTTGTTACAGTCTGTTAAGACTTGGCTCGGAAGTTGTTTTTCAATGAAAGACATGGGAGAAGCCGCGTATATTCTTGGAATAAGAATCTATAGAGATAGATTAAACAAGTTGATTGGACTGTGTCAAGACACTTATATCGATAAAGTCTTACACAGGTTCAGAATGCAAGATTCCAAGAAGGGCTTCATACCAATGTCTTATGGCATAAGTCTCAGCAAGAAGCAATGTCCTGAGACACCTGCTGAGCGAGATCGCATGAGTCGGATTCCCTATGCCTCGGCGTTGGGATCCATCATGTATGCCATGCTCTGTACTCGTCCAGATGTTGCTTGTGCTTTAAGCATGACGAGTAGATACCAATCGGATCCAGGTGAAAGTCACTGGACAGCAGTCAAGAATATTCTGAAGTATTTGAGAAATACTAAGGATAAATTCTTGGTGTACGGAGGAAGTGATGAGCTGGTAGTAAGTGGTTACACAGACGCAAGTTTTCAGACAGACAAAGATGATTTCCGATCCCAATCTGGTTACATCTTCTGCCTGAATGGCGGTGCAGTCAGCTGGAAGAGTTCCAAGCAGGACACTGTAGCAGATTCCACAACTGAAGCTGAGTACCTCGCTGCTTCTGAAGCGGCAAAGGAGGCTGTTTGGATCAAGAAGTTCATCACTAAACTTGGTGTGATTCCTAGCATTTCTGAGCCAGTGGCTTTGTATTGTGACAACAATGGAGCCATTGCGCAAGCAAAGGAACCTAGATCACACCAGAAATCCAAACACATAGAAAGGCGATATCACCTTATCCGTGATATTGTGAATAGAGGAGATGTGAAGATCAGCAGAGTCCCGACTGATGAGAACGTAGCTGATCCGCTGACCAAGCCCCTCCCAAGGCCTAACCATGAGTTTCACACTGCTGCTGTAGGCATTTCAGTGGGAGTTATAGTTGGTTTTTAGTTATGACTTGATGTTCGGAAAAACATAATTTAGTTATGTTATATTAATGAAATTGTTTCAGCATTATTTAATTGTGAATAATTGAATATATATTGTCCCAAAGTAATTTATGACATTTTATAGGTCATCAAGTATGTGACTTGATCATGAAACCCTATAAGCAATAAATGATATAAATTATAAATGGTCCCTGGTCGAGGTTTTTAAAATGGGATACTAACAACCACGTGAGACTAGTATGTGAGGTGACTGATGACTATGTTTCATGAAGTCATTAATAAGTGTATTTAAGTCAATCACATAGATATGTGTTAGAGAACACATGATCGGACTTGACTCGTTAATGAGAACTATACAAGATGTTATATGAGTGTCATAAGAGTTTCTCATTACGACTAAAGAGAGTAGTCCTTAGACCTGAGTTCATCATGTCCTCTCTTATATGGATTGGTTCGTCTTGACTTTGTCAAACGTCAGCCGTAACTGGTGATCATAAAGACACTGATTAGGCGTATCATGAAATATAAAAGAGACATGGATGGAACAAGATGGGATTTGTACCTCCTATATAACAGGAGTTAAACATCTCTGGGCCTATCGAAGATTTGATACTGGAAATGCGTGGCCGCGCTCAAACACGGTGATTATCAGTCGTTTGTTTTATTAGTACAAATCGGGATTCGATAAACGTGATCTGGCTTAATAAGGATGACACAGTTCTTGCCTTATGCTGGATTGAGATAAAGCTACAAAGGGATTAAAGGAATAGATGATTCCAGTACAAGTGGGAGATTGTTGGGAATGTCCTGAAATCTATTGTACTTGCTCTAAGTGAAAGTCGTATAGTCGAGATAAGACAATCACATAACACTGGGTAGTCATAACGCTTTGCTAGAAGCAACTTATGATCAATGAGTTGAGAACTCATTGCTAGTGTTATATGATCCTACAGGGTCACACACCTAAGCAAACTGGGCGTTAGAGACGAGGTTGATCATTAATGTAATGATCCAGTGAATGCATATTTGATATGCATTCGATATCAATGTTCTGGGGCAGTGTCGATCGTTGCAGTAGTGCATCGATCGATGCAACTCGCGGATTAATCAGATTAATTCGGTTTAATCGATGGTTAATTCCGTTACGGTTTAAGTCGACATATATAAGATATATGGTCGACCTAAACTGAGTGCTAACCTAATTTACAGCCACTAGAACACAGAAAGAAACCTCTCTGGAGATTAGATCTCTGTAAGGCACTAGCATCCCTGCGGTCCAGTTTGTGTGCGTGTGGATACCAGTAGAGGCGCAGCATTTGAGGCGCTTCGTGATCTCGATTATCTGCTAATACTTCCGCTGCAAATCAACAGGTAAATCTGAGATCCCATAGATTCAATTATATGAACCTTAGATCCTAGGCTCGGAATTCAGACTAGGGTTGCTAATCCTGATTAGAACTGCTAGAAATTCCTTCAGTGGAGACGAGGGACATAGAGCATCTGTTTGTTCCCGTAGGTCCAGTTCTCGTCGGTCCCGCTCAGCGCCAGTTGTTTGTCCGATTTGTGAAGGTCAGGGACATCGAGCAGCCGAATGCTTTCAAGAGCCTTCTTCGGGGTGTGTTTCTTCCTGTCAGCTATGTGGAGCGACAGATCATCAGGCAGCAGCTTGTTACTGTGGGCCATGCCCAGCGCCTGTTCCGGTTTGTCAGCTTTGTGGTCGCAGAGGTCATGTAGCGCAGTTGTGTCTGATGGCAGAGCCACAGCGGGTTGGAGCGCCGACTAGAGATGCACACCCACCACAATCTCCCGGCACACCTGCCAGTGGTTACCACCGCGAGCCGCGATGCCGTTTGTGTTTGGCATTCCGGTCGTGTTGGGGCTGTTAGGTTTAGGATAGTTAGACCAGGTAAGTTGGGCACTAACTATGTTGTTGTTGTGTGTATCTAGATTGGCGATTCTCGCATGTTGTTTCAGACATCTCTGGGGTATGACGGTGCAGTTTGGGGGTTAGGGTATGGATGACGGACGTCTCGTGGTTGTATTTCTGTTTTACTTATGTATTTAAAAACCTCGAAACATGTGTGTGTTGTTGTTCTTATGTATGTATGTGATGCAGAATTGTTCTACTTATCATTATGGCTTACGTAGTAATTGTTTGCATGGGTGTGATGGTTTGGGGATGCAAATGAATTACCATGTGAAGTCTAATGATGAGTGACCATTGGGTACATGATTAACTAACTATACCTCTATGAGGAAGTGATATCGAGGGATGGACTAGTTTGAATTTTACCGCTCCAGTAAAAGTTGTTGTGTTCAATGTAGGACGGAATGGCCGATGCGATACGAATGCGAGACCGAACCCGAACCCGAAAGCGAGATGGAATGTCAAGACGTCTCGAAACAAGGAGACCGGATCGTGAAGCATTAATAGACATCGTCAGAGGGAATGTGTCAGTACAGAGCAGCGGAAAGAGCGAAGCGGTTGGGATGATGAGTTAGCGAAAAGATTTGGAGGAATGTCAGCGACAGTTTGAAGATCAGAATGAAGCGATGGGTGTGAAGATCAGAATGAAGTCTTAGAACCGTCGGAATCGGAAATCCAAACTTTTGAGGAATGTTCAAGAAGGGAGTTGTCGTATCAGAATCGGGCGGAGTTATCAGTATAAGGAGTTAGAATCGTAATGACGTCAAGGGTAGAATGCAGATTCTTGAAGAGTGTCTCGGGGAGAAACCAGTAGCGGAAAAAGGATGTAGGGGTCGGAGCAAAGTAGGGAAGTCAGAAGTGAGAATCAGTGTAAAGTTAGATGGAAGGTTTGGAAAGAGCGCAGGAAGGTAAGAAGTCAGAGTTATACAGCAGTAGTACGGAAGCGTTGGAATGGAGTAGCGGAGCAACTTGCAGGGTTTGGTTCCGATTCAAAGTCTGGTAGTGACGGAAAATTCGGGGACCGAATTCCTGTAAGTGGGGAAGAATGTGATACCCCGTATCCAAAATATGGTCAACGGGAAGAAGAAAAAGTCAACAGGGGCAAAATGGTAATTTTGCCAAACCTAGGGGCAAAATGGTAATTTTGCCAAAGTTCGAGACGGAAGCCGAGACGGGCCAAATGTTCTATTTCTAAACCATAGAGAACATTTAAAAGACCAGAATTGGAAGAAACGGAGCGGAAATGTGTTTTTCGGCTTATCGGTCGGGAAACCGACTTAACCAAGGAAACTTCGGAAAATCATAACGGGAGCTAGGAAACTCCAAACGAGAAGATTCAAATTGCTAAATTCATCTAGAAGCAGGGTGTATCATTTTATGGAAGTTTTGAGATTTATGGGAATCGTCTGGTATTTACTAAAACAATTATCGGGAAAACGAGTAAACCGAACAAGGATGATTAAGAGGAGTTAAGGAGGGATTAGAGGCTTAATGGTTGGATTAGCTGGCTCAAAATCACCCCATAAGGACAAGTGTCCTCTCCCTGGAGGCGCCACCTCTCCTAGGTGCATGCATTGCATGCAAAAGGGATTCATGCACCAAAGTGGAATATTGTATCACATCACTCCTCACTCTCCAAGAAAGCTCTCTCTCTCTACATTCTCTCTGCCGAGCTCTCTCCTCTCTCCATAGATTCATCAGATTCATCCTCTTTTCCAGAAAACTCATCAAGCTCTTGAATCTTCAAAGATCTTCTTCAAGGATTTATGGTGTTCTTCATTTCTTGGTGAGCAAGAAAGGCCATAACTTTCTTGTCTTAGACTCAAATCCTCCTCTACAAAGTCCAGCAGCTTCATCTCACTCTCCTCTTCAATATCCAGTCAGCCACCGTCGCCGCCGTTGCCGGAGCTCGCCGGAATCCGGCCAAGAAGCAGCCGTGGATTAGGGTTTATGGGAGCTCTCTCTCTCTCTCTCTTCACCGGTTCTTGCCTCTTTGAAGCCATGGGTGGATAGATCTTGTCATGCTGAGCATTTTGGTGGGTGGATGAGATTCTGAGTCGCCGGAAAAAGCCTCCTCTGCTGTGGTCAATGCCGGAGCCGCCGCGGTCAACGCCGGAGAAGCCTTCTCGCCGCCGTGTCTTCAGCCGGTTCTTCAGCCGGTTCTTCAAGCAGTTGGTTAAGATGAGTTGGTCCAGGATTGGAGCTGGTTTAGTTGGTTTTAAATCGGTTTAGGTAACCGGTCAACTCTCGGTCAACATTTTGACTTTGACCCGGTTTACCTAAACCGATCAATTGGATTCTTGGTTTACTGGTCAACCGGTTCAGAGGAGTGGTCAACCGGTTTAGATTGGTCAACGGTCAACGGTCAGCCTCGGTCAACGTCGTGGTCAACGCCGGTCAATGTGTTGACTCCGGCCAGTTTTTTGTGGTGCGGTTTGTGTACGGGTGTTCGGGAAGCTTCGGGAGTTTGTGTTTGGGTATTCGGAGAGGTTCGGGTTTAGTTCGGGTTTCGGGAAATCGTATCTGCATCCAGTCCGCCATTCCGATCAATCACTGTGAGTCGGCTCAAACACTGTAGTTATGCATATAGATCGATAAATGGGAAACCGTAGAGTTAGGATTGCATACCCGTATGTGATGAATTGAATTGATAATTGATTGATTGAATTAACGTTAAACCGGCTAGGGTTAAAGATGCATGCTAGACTTAAACGGATTAAACCTGTTGAGTGATGTTAGGTTGGTAGTAACGTTGCGTGATGCATTCATATAGTCTTGCATGATTAGGGTCGTATATGCATATATATGTAAGTAAAGAACGGTACGAAATGAATCTATATACGGGAATTAAGACGAGTTAAAATACGGAAGTTAAACCTGAACAAACGTATAGAATATGAATGGTATCGGGGTTCCCGAGGTTAAATGAATTAAGTAATGAAAGATGAGACGTCGGGGTTTTGTAAGCGTGGTATATCTTTTATGCCTTAGATCCAGCTCCTGCTCAAGACATTCCATATGACGTTGTTGAGGAGAATTATGTTGTTGAGCAGTGTGATGTGTTGTCGAAGAGCATTAATGGTCATGAAGTGTTCACTCCCTCTGAAGATGAACAAATATCACTGACAGAAGAAGCTCCGGCGCCTGGAGTAGTTCATGAAGCTTCAGTTGATGTGCAGAAGGTTGAAGAATCTTATTCTAGGACTGGCGAAGTTCCAAAGAGATCTTATGCATCCATTGTAAGTAACATACATTTGAATGGTGTAATGTCTCATCTTTATCATACCCGATGTGAGATTTTTGGCTTCTCTGCCCCCAAGATTCGAAGCCATTAGTGTATGTAATCTGGATATGTAGGTGATGGTTATGAAAGAGAAGGCTGCCCCAATGTCTTCCTCGAGAACCCCAACAAAGGTGGTGGAACCAAAGAGACAAGAAGATCAAGCCACTCATGTCCCGCCTACCAAAACTGTTTTCTGAGAAATCAGATTCAGGATAAAATGTAGCTGTAAATGGGAAAGATCAAGAAAATAAAAGAGATAAGTCCATTTGTTATTAGTTCTTTGTTTCTTAACGGTAAGAATGGTCAGCTGCAGTCTCTCTCATTTCTTGATTCCGTAACAGCTCCAAATCCATCCACCTATCTTAAGGGCTTTCTGTTTGGTGCAACACCAGCCTTGCTCGAGAATGAGTTCCAGAAGTTTGGACTTATTAGGACCAACGGAATCCAAGTATGAAGCCAGAAGGTAAGAAAAGTCCCATTCTTAATTGTTGCTTAACGGTTAAATATTAATTATTGATCTGCACAGTAGTTATTCTTTTGAGTATTGTGCTTTACGAGGATTATGTTTTGGATTTGTTGAGCTCTAATCCGCAAGTTCTGTGCATAGCGCAGTCGAGGTAACAACCAATGGTGTTACTACTGATTTTATCTAGGTTTTGTTTATCTGAGGCTATGATTATTAATGATACGTATATTTTGGGGGCTTTTTAAAAAGGCATCACCTTGTTGGAATTGTGTCCAGTAATCTCGGTACTGTCTCTAGAAAGTAAGAGTATGTCAATGATCAGACATAAGTCATATAATACTGGGGGTCATGATGGCTTGCTAGAGTCCGCTCATGATCTATAAGTCTTGGACTTATTGCCTCTATTATATGATCCCATATGGGTCACACGCCTAAGCTAACAGGAAAATGTGTAGGAACGGTGTAGCAGAAGTACGGTAAAAGTGCTAGGCATTTACTGTACTTAGAGAGAATAATTGGGTTTGGCCACTGTGTGTCGATCGATACACAAGGAGTGTCGATCGATACACAAGGAGTGTCGATCGACACAGTGCGCGAACGCCTCGGAGTTAATTGGCCTTTGGGCCAAATGGCCCAAAACGAACTGAACGAGTTATATAAACTTAAGACGAGTTCAGGTCGATTAGAAGCCCTAGCCGCGAGCCTCCTCTCTCTCTCTGCGCCGATTCCCTACTGGTCTAGCAGCCTCTTCCTGCTCGGTGTGCGTGTGTGAACCTCTGGAGGAGTTATCTCTCGGTGGCTCTCTGATCTCTGACATACCATCCCTTTCCGCTGCACAAACAGGTATAAGGTGAGATCATCAATTGTTTCTTTTCGAGAAGAACCTAGATCCGCATGTTTAGGTTAATCTGAATCAGAGAATTGAATCAGGATTCAACTAAACAATCCTTCAGTGGTATCAGAGCCATTGGTTCTGGTTTTTCTTGTTTAGATTCAAGTTTAGGATTGTGTTTCTTGTTTAAAAGTGTTTTGAATCAACTACTGATAAGAGAAATCACTTAAGTAACAAGAATTGAAACCTAAACATATGAATAAATCGCATGATCAAGCTATATGATTTGATATGCGATCGAATCCGAGAGAATAAGAATCGGCCAGAATCGCATGGATCGATCGATACGATCGCATGGATCGGTCGATACAATCGGAGATCGCATGGATCGATCGATACGATCGCATGGATCGGTCGATACAGTCTATCGGCAAACCCTGTTAACGCGTGAAAGCATCGATCGATGCAGGATCGATGCAGGTTTGATGTTGGTGCATCGACCGATGCGGTTGGTGCATCGATCGACACGGTTAGGGTTTTGGCTCGGTTCCGTGCATGCGTGAGAGCATCGATCGATACAGGATCGATGCACGATCGATGCAGGATCGATGCTAAGAGCATCGACCGATGCGGTTGATGGATCGATCGACACGGTTGGTTCATCGATCGACATGGTTGGTTTAAGGCTCGGTTTAATATTTTGATTAAAATTAATTCGTCCTGGTTTAATAAACAGATTTAATAATTTTATTAAGTCTGGTTAAACCGGGATAAGAAATCCAATGTCGAAAGAATTATTGGATTTAGTGCCTAAACCAGGATTTTCTAATTTGATTTGGTTGGACCAAATAAATTGAGAAAATCCGGTTTAGTAAATAACCGGTTGACAATTGTGGTCATCGTAGTAATTAAAATTTGGTTAGACCAATTTTAATGAACCAGACCGGTTATGTCATTTAATTGGACAATTGGGTCATGTCTTGGACATGGACCAATTCTTGGGCCTCGGGCCAAGAAGTTAAAACAATTGAGCCAATTATTTGAGTCTTTCTTCAGATTAATTTAAAATTTATTTTATAAAATTATAAAGTCGATTTTAAATTAAAGTTTCCGAAATTTTGAAATTAGAAAGTTTCTTAAATTAGAAGTTTCTGGATTTGCGGGTTTTGGATTTTAAAGAAATTTCTAAAGTTAGAAAGTTTCCGGTTTTAGAAAGTTTCCAATTTTAGAAAGTTTCCAAAAATAGTAGGTTTCCAAAAATGGAAAGTTTCCCGAAATAGTAATCTTCTATTTTGGGAATGAATTTTAAATAAACCTACGAACCTCAAACAATATCAAGCGTTGGATGTCTTGTCCATTCTATGCCAGCTGTCGAAGCCCATTCAATTGTATTCATGGCCTTACAGTGTGAGGGTGTCTGCTTTTGCGTGGATAAGACGGTTTGTGATTCATAAATGTCATTGGGAGTCCCAGACATTAATGATTACATGACTGTATAGTCTGGTTTTCTTGACTAGGCCATCGGGAGTCCCGGGCCTTGAGACATCAGAGTGGATTGGGCCTCGGGCCCAGATTCACAACCAAGAGTTATATCACGGATATAATTAGCCGACATAGGGCTTACCGATATAAGCTAAGGTTGGGTGATGGCCAGTGGCCCACTTTGATCTTAGTTATATGTGGATCTTGGAATCATTATATTCTATTGAGGGTAACTTATGTTATTGAATATAATGCGTGATTAATCATATTAAATTTAATACGAGATTAATCATATTGAACATATTAACTAAAATCCTTTTATCTTAATTTTCAGTTATGACTAGCACAAACAATCAAAACACTTTCTCGATCCGGTCTCTCCTTAAGATGGACAAGCTGAACGGATCAAATTTCTTGACTTGGTCGCGGAACCTGAGGCTAGTCCTCAGACAGGAGAGAAAGGACTATGTCCTTGAGAGAGCTCTCCCCGTGAGGATCGGGTCCAATGCTTCTCATGCAGTATATGATGCTTGGAATAAGCATTATAATGATGCGGTAGATGTGCGTGGTCTGATATTGGCTACCATGGACTCAGACTTGCAGAAGCAATATGAGAACATGGAGTCGCCAATAGAGATGATCAGCAGCCTGAAATTGAAATTTCAGGAGCAGATAAGAGTGGAGAGATACCGGTTGGTTAAGTCTCTCACTAGCTGCAAGCTACCAAATGATAATCCAGTGAGTCCTCATGTCAGTAAAATGATGGGTTACATTGATAACCTGAGGAAACTGGATTATCCAGTAAGCCAAGAATTGGCAACTGAGATCATTCTGCAGTCACTGCCGTCAAGCTATGATAAGTTCAGAAAGAACTATATCAAGAAAGGCTTAACGAAGACGCTGACTGAACTGCATGATATGCTCGAGACAGTTGAGCCAAACGTGAAGAGTACCCTGTACAATCTCATGAATGAGAAGGGTAGGTTTACTAAACCTAATGCTGACAAGGGTGAAGACAAAGTTGTCCAGATTTTGAATCATGGCAAGCGTGTGTCTTCTGAGCCCGAGTCAGATACCTCTTACGTTGGTAAGTGCTGCTACTGTAAGGAGACAGTGCATTGGAAGAGAGATTGCATTAAATTCATGGAATATGATGAGGAGTTAAAGTCGATGTATGAGACTACTTCCTCAGGTATTCATGTTATTACTTCAAGTTCTACCTTAAAGGTATTGGATACTGGTTGTGGCACTGATATTTGTGATAATATGCAGAGCCTAAGCAACAGTAGAACGTTGAAGGAAGGGCAAGTGAAACTACATGTCTGGAAGGAGCTTGGGATGCTGCCTCAGCCGTAGGGTTTTCACTTATAGATCCCTTTTAGGCTTGGTTTTGTATTAAGTAATTGCTACAATGTACCTGCTTTAAGCAGAATTGTCTTTCATTTTCTTGTAAGAATTTGAATGTTTTTCATTTTGATAAAAGACAAGTTTTGTTCTTTTGATCTTAATGAAATATTAATTGTAGCACCCTATTCATGGAATGGGTTTTATATCTTAAACCAAAGAGTGCCTAAATATAACATAAGTACCGAATTGGTTTAAATCTGATGAATTAAACCTGATTTTTCTTGGCATAAAGTCTTGGTCACATAGAGTAAGTCGGATTCAGAAATCCCATAGTCATGGACTGTTGGGCTCATTTGATAAAATATCTTATGAGACTTGAAGTCTGTTTACTAGACCAAAAGGTAAAGGGCCTATCTTAGCCGAGCTAGAGAAAGGCCCAAAGGCTTATTGGACCTGGAACATACTCATGTATGTGGCCCAATGAGCAGTAATGCCAGAGAAAAACTCCTGTACTTCATTGTCTCTACTGATTACTTCAGTGAGTGTGACTGTGTTCATTTGATGAGACACAAGTCGGAATTCTTTGACATGGTCGAAAGAGTTCCAGAATGAAGTATAGGATCTAAATGACAAAAGCATTAAGACTCTGGATTAAATCACGAGTGAGAATACTTAAGTCATTGATTGTGTGATCATCTGAATGAGTGTGAAATCGTTTCACAGCTCATTTCTCCTGAAAACCTGAAGGTTTTTCTGTGAGAAAGAATCAGATCTTATAAGAAATGATTAAAGATGAGTCACACGAATCTTCCATGATATTATTTAAGAATAACGCTCTAAAATATCTAAGTTTACGCTGAAATAGTTCCATAAATATCAGTTGAAAGACACCACGTAAATGTGGATTGGAATCGATCCAAATTCGTCTTTACTGAGTATTTGTAGTTGTGCTACTTCGCTGGTTGTCCTAGGGAAACCAAGGCTTGTTACTTTTACGTCCATTCTGTTTTCTAAGAAGGGAAGTTAATTTCCAAGAAGAACAGTGGGAGTAAAAGTATAACTCGAAGAAATTCGAGAAATACAGGAGGCTGCTTAACCTGTTGAGGGAGAGCAGCGGAAGGATTTACAGATTTCTGTAGAATCTACACCTGTGGATTATGGAGTTCGCAGATATGAATGAATCAGTTACTAATCCGAGAGTGATTTCTTGTCATTAGTTGAACCTGATAATCATTGAAATCTGCACCTGTGGAGCCTGAAGTTCGCAGATATGAATGAATCAGTTACTAATCCGAGAGTGATTTCTCGTCATTAGTTGAACCTGATAATCATTGAAAGTTCGCATGATCTGATGATCATTGAAAGCGACGAATCTGCAAAATTCAAAGAAGCGATAGTGAACCCGAACTCTGATAAAAATTACATTTTATGTAAGTTAGCTTCATCGATCCATTCATGGATGGAAGCAAACATATCGGAGTTGGAATCTTCGTTCTGTTGAAGTAGTCAAGGTTTTGACTTGAACAGGAACGAAGCGGAACTGTGTGTTTACTAATAGATTAGTGGGAGCAATATTGCATTTCTCAAAATGTATGTCGATGACATACTGATTCTCGGATATAACGTCCCAACGCTGTAGTCGGTAAAGGACTAGCTTGGGAGTTGGTTTAATGATTGACATGGGTAAAGCCACGTAGTTCTTGGATTTTGGATCTAAAGATAGAGATCCAAAAGAGCTGGTAGGACAAAGTCAGGATTCTTAAATTGACAAAGTCCTACACGTTTTGAGCAATCCAAGAAGGGTTTTATGCCAATGTCACATGGCATTAAGTTAAGCAAGATACAGTATCCTACGATAACTGCTGAGCTTAAATGCATGGATGAGATTCCATATGCGTCGGCAATTGGATCTATCATGTATGCCATGAAACGTACTTGTTCGATGTTGCTTTAATGTTAAGCAAGACAAGTAAAGACCAGTCAAATCCAGCAAAGAATCACTGGATTGCCGTAAAGAATATCCTAAAGTATTTGAGGAATACTAAGGATAAATTCTTGAGTTACGGAGGAAGTGAGGTGCTACGAGTCGGTAGAGTCTGAAAGGCAAGTTTCCAATAGACAAAGATGATTTCCGATCACAGTTCGGTTATATCTTGTGTCTATCTGGCGGTGCAAGGCACTATTGCTGACTCCATGACTTAAGCTGAACATTTCGCAACTTGGGAAGTGGCGAAAGAGGTTGTTTGGAAAGAAGAGTTCGTCACTGAACTTGATGTGATTTCCAGCATAGATGAGACTAGCTGCACATCAGAGGTCCAAACACCTTGAGGATAGGTATAACCTATTCCGTGAGATAAATGACAGAGATGTTAAGTAGATCAGCAAGTTTCAACGAATGAGAACGTTGCTAATCTATTAACGAAGCCACTCCTTAGGCCTAAGCACGAGTCGCGAACTGTTGCTGTAGGATAAGTGAAATTAAGATATAGTCTTAATTTCAGTGGGAGTTATTAAAGGGCTTTATTTAGTTATTGGATATGTTCTTGAAATAACATTTAAGATGTTTAATGAAATTATTATTTCAAGATTATTTTAACTGTGATGAAATAATCGTTCCAAAGTGATATAAACCATTTTATAGGTCATCGAAGTAAATGACTTGATCTTGAGTTATCAAAGTCATTTAGCTTGATCATGAGACCCTATATTTGATAAATGACTTATATCATTATGTCCCTAGTCGAAGGTTGTTGAAATTGGAACACCAACAACCGTGTGAGACTGGATTGGTACGTGACTTATGACAAAGTCTCAGTGTGTCATAGATGCGCAGCATCAAAGTCAGTACATAGGTGTATGTTGGGGAACATACAACCGGACAAGACCCGCTTATAAGAACTCTTCAGGATATTTATATCTGTGTCATAAGAGATTCTTACTACGACTATAGAGTATAGTCCTTAGACCTGAGTTCGCATGCATGTGACTGCACATGGACTGATGTACTTTGATCATTGTCTAACGCTATCGTTCTGCGATAGTTATAAGGACCTTGTTTGGGTACATTGTGAAATGAGTAGTTTACAGTGATGGAACAAGACGGGATTTGTCCCTCCAATATAAATGGAGTGAATATCTCTAGGCCAATCGGAGATTTGAATACTGGAAAATGCATGGCCATGCTCAAACGGACTGTCCCGAGTCGTTTGGATTGTCAGTATCGAATCAGAGTCCGATGAACAAGATTAGGCTTTATAAGGATGACACCAATCTTGCCTTATGACTAATCGAGATATTGTGACAAAAGGATTATGAATACAGAGATTCCAGTACAAGTGGGAGATTGTTGGAATTGTGTCCAGTAATCTCGGTACTGTCTCTAGAAAGTAAGAGTATGTCAATGATCAGACATAAGTCATATAATACTGGGGGTCATGATGGCTTGCTAGAGTCCGCTCATGATCTATAAGTCTTGGACTTATTGCCTCTATTATATGATCCCATATGGGTCACACGCCTAAGCTAACAGGAAAATGTGTAGGAACGGTGTAGCAGAAGTACGGTAAAAGTGCTAGGCATTTACTGTACTTAGAGAGAATAATTGGGTTTGGCCACTGTGTGTCGATCGATACACAAGGAGTGTCGATCGACACAGTGCGCGAACGCCTCGGAGTTAATTGGCCTTTGGGCCAAATGGCCCAAAACGAACTGAACGAGTTATATAAACTTAAGACGAGTTCAGGTCGATTAGAAGCCCTAGCCGCGAGCCTCCTCTCTCTCTCTGCGCCGATTCCCTACTGGTCTAGCAGCCTCTTCCTGCTCGGTGTGCGTGTGTGAACCTCTGGAGGATTTATCTCTCGGTGGCTCTCTGATCTCTGACATACCATCCCTTTCCGCTGCACAAACAGGTATAAGGTGAGATCATCAATTGTTTCTTTTCGAGAAGAACCTAGATCCGCATGTTTAGGTTAATCTGAATCAGAGAATTGAATCAGGATTCAACTAAACAATCCTTCACACCTATCATACTCAATGGGCAGAAAGTCGCTGCCGAAGAAAAAACGATCGACCCTAAGAGGCAAGTTTGCTTTTTAACACTTAAAGATGAATTAAAATATCATGAACCTAACAGTTTTATTCATCATTCGTTGTTGAAACAGAGGATTATAAAGGAAGTTCAGCGTTTGGTCTAGGAAGTGGCTACATGAACGAAGGTGGAAGGCGTCGCGGGAGCTTCAGAGGTGGAAGAGAGGGATCTTATGGCCGGAACGATTTCAACGGATATGGTAAAAACAGATGAAACAATAGTGGAGGATACACAAACGTAGGAAATAGCGACGGTGGTGGGTTTCCGAGGGTCAATGGTAATCACGGACGTGTAAGACGTGGTGGTGGTTGTTGGAGTCAAGATTAGCACCTTCCTAAAAGGCCTATTCATGAGTTTAGATCGGCCCAGAATGGAAAGTCGGAAATAAAGCCCAAGGCGGTAAAACTTAGGTTAAACCGAACTCGGGATAACTGGCTTACATTAGGGTTCAGAAGGTGTCCAGAAAGGCGCCGCGCGACTGGCATCGAGAAATTGGAAATATTCCATATCAAGATAAAGCCAAGAGTTTAGGAAATATTCGTATTTATCTTCTATTTTCCTTATTATGTTAAACCGACTTGTAACCCTATAAAAGGGAACTCGGCAAATCAATAAAATATACGCTTTTCTTATTATTTTCGAGCCTGAGAGACTTTAGAGCGAATTTAACCTAAAATCTCTCCGGCGACTTTCATAGCATTCTTTACCGGCTTCCACCTCGGAAACGCCGGCATAAAACCCTAATTTTCTAAATCTCATCGTGTTCCTAAATCCTTCTTTTAGAATTCCCAAATTACAAAACCCTAAAACTCTTTCTATTTTTATATAGACCGAGTTGACATCTTACAATTGGCGCCGACTGTGGGGATTTCTAAGAGAAATTTCAGAACGAGATGTCGGGAAACCGTAAGGAAATCGACCCGGAAAATCCAAGGGTTGAACTAAGTGATCATGAAGAAAGTGATTACGACCAAAGTGATCACGAAGACGATACGGCATATGACGACAAACAGCCGCGCGATGCCACTAAGTCAAAGAAAGCTCGAGATGACGGTAAACATGTCCCGTCACTCAGCGAAACAGCAGCACAAATCGAGCAAGACAAAGTCTTAGCTACTGTGATGGCCAAAATCGAATCACAGAATGATTTGATCAAAACGTTTTCAGAAAGAATCGATCTACTGCAAACGAAAAAAGCAAAGATCCTTTCGGATCAACAGTCTAGAAAGTCCAAGAGAGAGGTGCCTCCAAAAGTGAAAGACAAAGTCGCCAGACGACTAGTCTATGATACATCCGAGGAGAGCCACCAAGAACAAAGCCGAAGCAGCGAATCCAGAAGCAACTCGCGCAAAGAACGCAATAAAGCGGATACTCGCGAACGGAGCTCACATCGGAAGGAAGGGTCTGAAGAACCCAAACGGAGCGGAAGTCAGAGGCAGGACGACTGGAGCAATGAGAGGTACTCACCCGATAAGGATGAGCGCACCAATCAACAGACACGGGGCATGCATCATAGACGAAATTCGCGATATGAGAATGACTCGCACCGTGATGACTATCGCCACGAGTAAAGTATGTCGCACGAGAAAACTCATGGAGCGTCTATTCGCGGAGCAAGTCGCAACCATGTCGAGAAACAGCTGACCGATCTCAGAGACACCCTAAAAGAACTAAAAGGGGAAGTCCATGGCGTTAAGGGGTCTGCACCCGAGATCGACCGAATCATCGAAGAGACTCAGAGGACACCCTTCACCTCGCGCATCACAAACACGTACATCAGGCAAAGGGAAAAGCTCAAGTTACCGATGTACGACGGCACGAAAGATCCAGTGACCCATCTTACGACATTCAAAATCATGGCAGCAAAGGCACGGTTTTCATCAAGCAAAGAGCGTGACATCGGTTTCTGCCAACTGTTCGCCGAAACTCTGGAAGGGGACGCACTAAACTGGTTCTCCCGACTCCCGTCCAAATCAATTGATAGTTTCTCCGACCTCACATGGGCATTCGTAAGGCATCACTTCGCCTACATACGTAAGGACACTTCGCTGGGCGCGTTGATGTCCATGACGCAAGAGAAGAAGGAAACTTTGAAGGACTTCGTAGAAAGGTTCAGGGCAGTGATGACGCGAGCGGAGGCTCCAGATAAATTCACTATCGCGACCTTGACAAATGCCGTCTGGCATGAATCCCCCTTTTACCAGGATCTGGTCGTCAACCCGCCATTGACCATCGAAGATGCACTTCATCGGGCAAACAAATTCGTGGAATTGGAAGAGAAAAAGGTCGCGTTAGCAAAAAGATTCGGGTCCGGTAAACAAGCAGATAAGAAGGAAGAGAGGGAACCTAGACAGCATTACGATAAAGGGGCCAAAACAACAATGGTTGTCGACAGCTCCGATAAATCCCGATCATCAAAACCGTGAAATAAGCGGAACAAAGAAGCAAAGGGGAAGGCGCAACAAGAAACTTCCGTTACGGGGGATAAGTACTGCGAGTACCATCAAGCTACGTCGCACGACACGGCTGAATGTCGGAATCTCAGAAACGCACTCTATTCCCGACTTTCGGACGAAGAGATCAAAGCGGCCATTGATAGGTTGAAAAAGGAAGAATCGGGGCAACAGAAGGAAGACAAAGCCGACGGGCAAGCTCCCAAGCAGGATAAACCACCACGGCGTATCAAAAGCATAGCTTTGAAACGCAACCGAGAAGAAGAAGAGGGAGAAGACGAAGAGGAAACTCCCAAAACCGTTCAAAGAATCAACATGATCATGGGCGGTCTAATCTCCGTAAACGATTCGGTTTGGTCAATCACGGTTTACGAACGCCTTGCGTTAGCCGCACAAAAGGCGCCTCAGCCAATCCTGTCAGATGATCCTCCCGTCACCTTTACCGACCAAGACCTCTATGGGACTCACTACCCTCACAACGACCCGCTGGTAGTAGAGCTATTAATCGGAAGCTGCCAAGTGTCTCGGATACTAATAGATACTGGGAGCTCAATAGATTTAATTTTCTAGATACACTCAAAAAGATGGAAATTATGGAGGGGGATATCAAACAGAAGGCCAAGCCACTCACTGGGTTCACAAGCGAGACGACATACACAATCAGGACGATTAAGTTGCCAGTTTACGCAGGAGGGGTTAACAGATTGGTGAGGTTTCATGTCATTGACAAACCAACCATCTATAACGTCATCCTCGGAACTCCGTGGTTATACAGTATGAAGGCGCTATCCTCGACATATCATCAATGTCTGAAATTCCCGACACCTAAGGGGATTCAAACAGTCAAGGGATGCCAAAGCGCAAGCCGGTCGTGTTTTGCGAGAGAGCATAGGATCAGAGTGCCTTCGTGCATGATCAACACGGAACACGGAAGAAAAGGACCTGAGAAAGAACTAATCTAACAAGTCATCATCGACGACTCCGATGCAAGCAAGTGTGTAGGTATTGGCGCAGAACTACCAGAAGACATCAAAAAGGAATTGATCGCCTTCCTGCAGCAAAATGTTACAACGTTTGCGTGGACAATGAAAGACATGAAAGGCATCAATCCAACCATCACAACCCACGAGCTCAATGTCGACCCGACTTATAAACCAATCAAGCAGAAGAGGCGAAAGCTCGGTCCTGAAAGAGCTAAAGCAGTCAATGATGAGGTAGAGAAGTTACTTGAAGCCGGTTCGATCCAGGAAGTCAAATATCCCGATTGGTTGGCTAATCCAGTGGTCGTGAAAAAGAAAAACGGGAAGTGGAGAGTATGTGTCGATTTCACAGATCTCAATAAAGCCTGCCCAAAGGATAGTTTCCCTCTGCCACATATCGACCGACTTGTTGAAGCAACAGCCGGAAACGAATTGCTATCATTCATGGATGCGTTCTCAGGATATAATCAAATCCTCATGAACCTGGACGATAGAGAGAAGACGGCATTCATCACTGAACGCGGTACGTATTGCTATAAGGTTATGCCCTTTGGTCTCAAAAACGCCGGCGCCACCTACCAGCGGTTGGTCAATCGGATGTTTGCAGGCCAACTCGGCACCACAATGGAGGTTTATATCGACGACATGCTGGTCAAATCTTTGATTGCCTCTCAGCACGTCGGCCATTTAAAGGAATGTTTCAACTGTTGGAAATGTCCTGAAATCTACCGTACTATCTCTAGAAAGTATGATAAGTGTCGAGATCAGACATAAGTCATAAATACTGGGTGATCATGATGACTTGCTAGAGCCCGCTCATGATCTATAAGTTTAGGACTTATTACCAGTATTGTATGATCCCTAAGGGTCACACACCATAGCTAACGGGAAAGTTAAATGGAATAAATACGGTAAGATGCAGTGGCATTTACTGTATTGGATCAGAGAATTGGGCCAGACAAAATGCAGGCTTTTGCCTGATTTGTGTCTTGGGCCCAAATGATTAATGAGCCATTAGTCAAATGACTTGGGCCCATTAATGAGAGATTAAGGATTTGAAAAACCTAAGGGATTAATTATCCCTGCGATTTTCTTCTCCCTGGCAGCCGCATTTTCATCTCTCTCTCTAACCTCTCTCTCTGATCTGATCCATCTCTTTGGTCTAGCAGCCATCCCTTGCTTGTAAGAGTGTGGATACTCAAGGAGGAACAGGTTGTTCATCTGTTCTCGTTGATCTCGACATTACAATCATTCCGCTGCAAAAGGTAATGTCCAGGTTTGTGTTTATGATTCGTTTTGCAAGAACCTAGATCTGTTTAAGGATTTGTGTTAGGTTGTAATTGAGAATTAAACCATGGAAAAACCCATAATCCTTCAGTGGTATCAGAGCTAAGGTCATTAGTTTCTTGTAATTTGGATCTTTGTATGAAATCTCATAATGAATCGCTTGGCTTAAAAAGTTTTGTTTGATTAAAGTCAATCGATTGTTTGTATAATTGAATCGATTTTGACTTCGATTTTTATGATTGTAATAATCGTGTTTGACTTTCATGATTGTGTGTAACGATTGGCATTAATTCGTTTTGTCTTGAGTATAATGAATCGATTTGTGTACATAATTAATGATCACGTGATGATGCTGTCGCTTGTTTTTGTCTTATGTGAACAAGCATTTTTCGATAATGGAATTGTCATTATTAATGTTAAGAATCGTGTGAATGTCTTTGTTTATTAATGATCAAGTCAACCACGATGTCAATCACATGTTCATGTGTTTGTTGAATTCATAAGTAAATCGATTGTTGTTTTTTTTTTTTTAAAGGGGACAAAATCTTTTTGTTGTTAAGTGTTTATTACGATCGAGATGTTGACTTTATTGTTAGCGATTGAATTGATGATGATCAGGTTTAAGTGATTGTTGTTGAGAATTAATTATCAATCGCTAACAACAATTTTGTTACGATTTTGTTGATGGTTAATTATCAATCGTTTGAATAATTGATTAATTATTTAATTAATTATGGTTCAAGCGGTTAACCCAAATCGCGGTTTGCTGGAAATTATTTAATACAATTGGTATTATTTAATTTCTAGTTAAACCGGATTGAAATTCAAAATTGAATTTTAACCTAAACCGAAGGCTGGTCTAAGTTTGATTTGGTTGGACCAAATAATTTAGAGCTGGTCTGGTTTAGTAAATAACCGATGGTTTTGATAGTTAATTTGGTCTTGGACCAGAATTAATAAACCGGATCGGTTATATCAAATTATTGGGCCAGCTGGAATTCTATGGTCTTGGGCCAAGAATTGGGCCTATAATTTGTGACCCAACCCAAAATATTTATGAAATATTTAAATTAGAAATTTCTATTTTTAGTAAGTTACTAAATTTAGAAAGTTTCTAAAATAAGAAAGTTTCCCAAAATAGTAATCTTCTATTTTTGGAAATAAAACTTAAAAATCCTCAAAAGCAATATCAAGCTTGGATGTCTTTCCAATCTTGTCAGCTACTTAACGCTTATTTGATTACAGATATGGCTTACAGTGTGAGGTGTCTGTTTTCGCGTAAGTAAAGTAGTATATAATCACTAATTTCATTGGGAGTCCCAGACTTTAGTGATTATTTGGCTGTAAGAGATTGGTTTCCTTGACTGGGCCATCGGGAGTCCCGGGCCTTGAGACATCTGGTGAATTTGGGCCTCGGGTCCAATTCACAACCGAGAGTTATTGGTTATAACTAGCTGTGTGTATGCTTACCAAGTAAAGCTAATTCCGGGTGACGGCCAGTGGCCCACTTTGGATTTAGCTGAACATAGGTCTCGGAATCATTGCATTCTTATGAGGTTAAACAAAGAAATTTTGAATGCAATGCGAGTTTTCTTATAAGTTATTAAGATTACTCTTTTATGAACTAAATAACTAAAACTCGTTTTATCTCTAAATTTCAGCTATGACGAGCACAAACAATCAAAACACTTTCTCGATCCGGTATGTCCTTGAGATGGACAAACTGAACGGATCAAATTTCTTGACTTGGTCGCGGAACCTGAGGCTAGTTCTCAGGCATGAGAGAAAGGACTATGTCCTTGAGAAAACTCTCTCCGAGAGGATCGGATCCAAGGCCAGTCATGCAGTATATAATGCTTGGAATAAGCATTATAATGATGCGGTAGATGTGCGTGGTCTGATATTGGCTACCATGGACTCAGATTTGCGGAAGCAATATGAGAACATGGAGTCGCCAATAGAGATGATCAGCAGCCTGAAATTGAAATTTCAGGAGCAGGTAAGAGTGGAGAGATACCAGTTGGTTAAATCTCTCACTAGCTGCAAGCTACCGATGGATCATCCAGTAAGTCCTCATATCAGTAAAATGATGGGTTACATTGATAACCTGAGGAAACTGGATTATCCAGTTAGCCAAGAATTGGCAACTGATATCATTCTGCAGTCACTGCCGTCAAGCTATGATGAGTTCGTAAGGGACTATATCAAGAAAGGCTTAACGAAGACGTTGACTGAACTGCATGACATGCTCAAAACAGTTGAGCCAAACGTGAAGAGCACCCTGTACAATCTCATGAAGGAGAAGGGTAGGTTTACCAAACCTAAAGCTGACAAGGGTGAAGACAAAGTTGTCCAGATTTTGAATCATGGCAAGCGAGTGTCTTCTGAGCCCGAGTCAGATACCTCTTACGTTGGTAAGTGCTGCTACTGTAAAGAGACTGGGCATTGGAAGAGAGATTGCATTAAATTCATGGAAGATTATGAGGAGTTAAAGTTGATGTATGAGACTACTTCCTCAGGTATTCATGTTATTACTTCAAGTTATACCTTATAGGTATTGGATACTGATTGTGGCACTGATATTTGTTATAATATGCAGAGCTGGGCAACAGTAGAACTTTGAAGGAAGGGTAAGTGAAACTGCGTGTCTGGAAGGAGCTTGGGATGCTGCCTCAGCCGTAGGGTTTTCACTTATAGATCCCTTTGAGGCTTGGTTTTGTATTAAGTAATTGCTACAATGTACCTGCTTTACGCAGAGTTGTTTTTCATTTTCTTGTAAGAATTTGAATGTTTTTCATTTTGAAAAGGACAAGTTTGTTCTTTTGATCTTAATGAAATGATAATTGTAGCACCCTATCCAAGGAATGGGTTTTATGTCTTAAACCATAAAGTGCCTAAATGTAACATAAATACCGCAATTGGTTTAAATCTGATGAATTAAACCTGATTTTTCTTGGCATAAATGTTTTGGTCACATAGAGTAAGTCAGATTCAGAAACCCCATAGTTATGGACTTTTGGGCTCATTTGAAAGGATATCTTATGAGACTTGAATTCTGCTTACTAGACCAAAAGACAAAGGGCCCATCTTAGCCGAGCTAGTAAAAGGCCCAAAGGCTTATTGGAGATTGAACATACTCATGTATGTGGTCCGATGAGCAGTAATGCCAGAGAAAATTTCCTGTACTTCATTGTCTCTACTGATTACTTCAGTGAGTGTGACTGTGTTCATTTGATGAAACACAAGTCGGAATTCTTTGACATGGTCGAAAGAGTTCCAGAATGAAGTATAGAATATGAATGACAGAAGTATTAAGACTCTGGATTAGATCACGAGTGAGAATACTTAAGTCATTGATTGTGTGATCATCTGAATGAGTGTGAAATCGTTTCACAGCTCATTTCTCCTGAAAACCTGGAGGTGTTTCTGTGAGAAAGAATCAGATCTTATTAGAGATGATTAAAGATGAGTCACACGAATCTTCCATGATATTCTCTAAGAATAACGCTCTAAAAAAATATCTAAGTTTACGCTGAAATAGTTCTACCAATATCAGTAGAAAGACACCACGTAAATGTGGATTGGAATCGATCCAAATTCGTCTTTACTGAGTATTTGTAGTTGTGCTACTTCGCTGGTTGTCCTAGGGAAACCAAGGCTTGTTACTTTTACGTCCATTCTGTTTTCTAAGAAGGGAAGTTACTTTCCGAGAAGAACAGTGGGAGTAAAAGTATAACTCGAAGAAATTCGAGAAATACAGGAGGCTGCTCAACCTATTGAGGGAGAGCAACGGATGGATTTACAAATTTCTGTAGAATCTACACCTGTAGAGCCTGAAGTTCGCAGATATGAATGAATCAGTCACTAATTCGAGATTGATTTCTCGTCATTAGTTGAACCTGATGATCATTGAAAGCGACGAATCTGCGAAATTCAAAGAAGCGAAAGTGAGCCCGGACTCCGAAAAGTTATACTGTACGTAAGTTAGCTTCATCGATCCATTCATGGATGGAAGCAAACATATCGGAGTTGGAATCTTCGTTCTGTTGAAGTAGTCAAGGTTTTGACTTGAACAGGAACGAAGTGGAACTGTGCGTTTACTAAAAGATAAGTGGGAGCAATATTGCATTTCTCATAGTGTATGTCGATGACATACTGATTCTCGGAAATAACGTTCCAATGCTGCAGTCGGTAAAGGACTGGCTTGGGAGTTATTGTATGATTGACATGGGTAAAGCCACGTAGTTCTTGGATTTTGGATCTAAAGATAGAGATCCAAAAGAGCTGGTAGGACAAAGTCAGGATTTTTAAATTGACAAAGTCCTACACGTAATCAGCAATCCAAGAAGGGCTTTATGCCAATGTCACATGGCAATTCATTAAGCAAGATACAGTGTCCTGCGATATCTGCTGAGCTTGAATGCATGGATAGGATTCCATATGCGACGGCAATTGGATCTATCATGTATACCATGACACATACTTGTTTTGATGTTGCTTTAATGCTAAGCAAGACAAGTAATGACCAGTCAAATCCAGCAAAGAATAACTGGATTACCGTATAGAATGTCCTAAAGTATTTGAGAAATACTAAGGATAAGTTCTTGATTTGCGGAGAAAGTGAGGTGCTACAAGTCGATAGAGTCTGAAAGGCAATTTTCCAATAGACAAAGATAATTCCTGGTCACAGTCCGGCTATATCTTGTGTCTAACTGGCGGTGCAAGGCACTGTTGCTGACTCCATGACTTAAGCTGAACATTTCGCAGCTTGAGAAGCGGCGAAAGAGGTTGTTTGGAAAGAAGAGTTCATCACTGAACTTGATGTGATTGCCAGCATAGATGAGACTGGCTGCACATCATAGGTCCAAACACCTTGAGGATAGGTATAACCTATTCCGTGAGATAAATGACAGAGGTGTTAAGTAGATAAGCAAGTTTCATCGAATGAGAACGTTGCTAATCTATTAACGAAGCCACTCCTTATGCCTAAGCACGAGTCGCGGACTGAAGCTGTAGGATGAGTGAAATTAAGATGTAGTCTTAATTTCAGTGGGAGTTTGTAAAGGGCTTTACTTAGTTGTTTTGAAAGGTTCATGTAAACATTTTAAAATGTTAATGAAATTTTTATTTCTGGATTATTTTAACTGTGATATAAAATAATCGTTCCAAAATGATTCATGTCACTATATATGGGCCATCGAAGTACATGAGTAGACTTGATCCTGAAACCCCATATTTAACTAAGTGACATAAATCATAGTGTCCATAGTCGAAGGTTGTTGAAATTGGAACAACAACAACCTGTTGAGACTAGATTGTGTTGACACTTATGACCAAGTTTTGAGGGGTCATAGATGCGCGGCATCAAAGTCGACACATAGGTATATGTAGGGGAGCATATGACCGGACATGGCCCGCAAGATGAGAACTCTGCAAGATATTAATATATGTGTCATAAGAAGTTCTCATATACGACTATAGAGTATAGTCCTTAGACCTGAGTTCGCATGCATGTGGCTGCACATGGAGTAATGCGCTTTGATCATTGTCTAACGCTGTTTCGTAACTGGGAGCTATACGGACCTTGGTTGGGTGTATTATGAATTGTGTAGTTCATAGTGATGGAACAAGATGGGATTTGTCCCTGCCGTTTAACGGAGGTAATATCTCTAGGCCAATCGGAGATTTGATAGCTGGTAAGAGAATGGCCATTCCCAAACGGACTTGCCCAAGTCGTTTGAATTGTCAGTATCAAATCTGGTCCGATAAACATGGTCTGGCTATATAAGGATGACACGCATCTTGCCTTATGCCAGATCGAGATATTGAGACAAAAGGATTAGGGAATGTAGGATTCCAGTACAATCGGGAGATTGTTGGGAATGTCATGTGTAGGATTCCAGTACAAGTGGGAGATTGTTGGGAATGTCCTGAAATCTACCGTACTATCTCTAGAAAGTATGATAAGTGTCGAGATCAGACATAAGTCATAAATACTGGGTGATCATGATGACTTGCTAGAGCCCGCTCATGATCTATAAGTTTAGGACTTATTACCAGTATTGTATGATCCCTAAGGGTCACACACCATAGCTAACGGGAAAGTTAAATGGAATAAATACGGTAAGATGCAGTGGCATTTACTGTATTGGATCAGAGAATTGGGCCAGACAAAATGCAGGCTTTTGCCTGATTTGTGTCTTGGGCCCAAATGATTAATGAGCCATTAGTCAAATGACTTGGGCCCATTAATGAGAGATTAAGGATTTGAAAAACCTAAGGGATTAATTATCCCTGCGATTTTCTTCTCCCTGGCAGCCGCATTTTCATCTCTCTCTCTAACCTCTCTCTCTGATCTGATCCATCTCTTTGGTCTAGCAGCCATCCCTTGCTTGTAAGAGTGTGGATACTCAAGGAGGAACAGGTTGTTCATCTGTTCTCGTTGATCTCGACATTACAATCATTCCGCTGCAAAAGGTAATGTCCAGGTTTGTGTTTATGATTCGTTTTGCAAGAACCTAGATCTGTTTAAGGATTTGTGTTAGGTTGTAATTGAGAATTAAACCATGGAAACACCCATAATCCTTCATCAACATCCTTAACCGGTATGGAATGAAGCTCAATCCAACCAAGTGTACGTTCAGAGTAACATCAGGAGAGTTCCTTGGGTACGTGGTGACTCAGAGAGGAATAGAAGCTAATCCAAAGCAGATCACAGCCATAATCGACTTGCCATCTCCCAGGAACACACGAGAGGTACATCGCCTCACCGGCCGCATAGCCGCCTTGAACAGATTCATATCCCGGTCAACGGATAAATGTCTGCCTTTTTACGAACTCCTATGGGGAAATAAAAGATTCGTGTGGGACGATAAGTGTCAGGAGGCATTCATTCAGCTCAAGGACTACTTGTCGAACCCGCCGATACTGTCTAAACCAGAAAACGGTGAGACACTATTGCTTTACATCGCGGTCTCAACAACGGCAGTCAGTGGCGTACTAGTCCGGGAAGATCGGGGGGAACAGAAGCCGATCTTCTACGTAAGAAAAACGATGAACAGAGCCGAGACCAGGTATCCCGCAATGGAGAAACTGGCCTTCGCGGTCGTCATTTCAGCGCGGAAGTTACGACCCTATTTTCAGTCGCATCCAATCGCAGTATTAAGTAGCCAGCCCCTTCGGACAATCTTGCACAGCCCAGGGCAATCTGGTCGCCTAGCCAAATGGGCGATAGAGCTAAGCGAGTACGACATCGAATACAGAAACAGGACAACCGCCAAGTCGCAGGTAATAGCTGATTTCCTTGTAGAATTATCACCTGAATTGGATGTCAGTACCGAGATAGAAGACAAGAATTGGAAGTTGTTCGTCGACGGGGCTTCATCGAAAAAAGGAGCCGGAATAGGGATACGCCTCATATCACCAACCGGCGAAATATTAGAACAGTCATTCAAGTTGGGTTTCACGGCATCTAACAACACATCCGAGTATGAAGCTCTGTTAGCCGGCCTCAGACTAGCTAGAGAAATCGGGGTACGACATCTCTTGGCCCATTGCGACTCCATGTTTGTAGCGAACCAAATTAATGGAGACTATGAAGCTAAAAACGAGCGGATGGAGGCTTACCGAAAGACGGCATTAGAGCTCACCAGTTCCTTCGAATTCTTTGACATTGTCCAGATACCAAGGAGAGAAAATGCCCCAGCAGATGCACTTGCGTCGCTGGCATCAAATCCCGATCTCTGTCGACGGATCCCGGTAGAAACGATCCACGAACCAAGCATCCCACCCCTCGAAAGTGATCAAAAGGAATCTGACGATACGATCCAACAGGATGGCGAGGATGATATATGCTTTAACGTTCAAGCAAAGAACACCAATCTCATTGCTTTCCTAACTGACGACAATGAGGATTGGCGACTTCCAATAAGAGCATATTTAACAGAAGGAAAGCTTCCAGAAGACAAATGGGAAGCGCGACGACTTAAAGTCAAGAGTGCGCGATACACTATACATAACGGTATCCTTTATAAATACTCGGCTAATAAAATCCTCCTCAGATGCATACAC
This sequence comes from Orychophragmus violaceus, assembly GCA_030180135.1. NCBI lineage: Eukaryota > Viridiplantae > Streptophyta > Magnoliopsida > Brassicales > Brassicaceae > Orychophragmus > Orychophragmus violaceus. Next base: position 32,374,450 of record CM058233.1, read on the forward strand.
GGAGACGAAGTAAGTCGAGTTCTCGAAGAAACGCACTCTGGAGAATGCGGCAACCACTCCGGAGGCAGGTCTCTCGCCCTCAAAATCAAGCTGAACGGTCACTATTGGCCGACTATGATAGCCGATTGCGAGACCTATTCCAACAAGTGTGAAAAGTGTCAGCGTCATGCGCCATTCATACATCGACCTACGAAACTGCTTACCACTTCGACCGTGGCTTATCCATTCATGAGATGGGCGATGGATATCGTTAGACAATTACCATTATCCAATCAAAGGCGTTTTTTTACTTATCATGACCGACTACTTCACAAAGTGGGTAGAGGCCAAAGCTTACGCCGCAATCCATGATGTCCAGGTCCAGAACTTCGTTTGGAAGCACATCATATGTCGGTTTGGATTGCCGTATGAGATCATCATGGACAACGGGTCGCAATTCATCTCGAACACATTCGAAGGGTTCTGCAAAAAATGGGATATACGTCTTAGCAAGTCGACACCAAGATACCCGCAAGGCAACGGACAGGCTGAAGCTACGAATAAGACCATTATTGCCGGCATCAAGAAGCGACTTGAAATCAAAAAAGGAGTTTGGGCCGACGAGCTCGATGGAGTCCTTTGGTCATATAGAACGACTCCACGCCGCGCAACAGGAGTTACCCCATTTTCCTTGGCTTTTGGCGTGGAAGCAATGGTACCAGCAGAGGCAAACATCTACACACTTCGCCGATCTCTCATGCCACAAAATACCAAGATCAATGAAAAGATGTTGATTCAAGCTCTCGATACCATAGAAGAAGAGCGGGATCGAGCTCTACTCAGAATCCAGAATTACCAGCAACTCGCAACTCAGTATTACAATCAGAAAGTCATTGACCGACATTTTCAAGTCGGTGACTATGTCCTCCGCAAAGTTTATGAGAACACTAAAGAATGGAGAGCAGGCAAACTCGGTGCAAAATGGGAAGGACCCTACAAAGTCACGAAAGTCGTCAAGCCGGGAATCTATGAGCTCGAGTCAATGAAGGGCAAAGCTCTACCGCGTTCCTGGAATTCAGCAAGCCTGAAGGAGTATTTCTAAGACGGCAAGACAAGGCGCCAAAAAAAAAAAGTGTATGAACTACGAGCGACTTGATTCTTTCTAGGAAGATACGTAGGCAGCCTTAACCGGCACAGTCGCAAAATTAATAAATTTTTTTATTTTACAGCTCATATACCGCCTTGAAAGCTCATCAAAAGCCAAACAGGTCAGTTTTTGCAACTCTATTAAGTCAAATATTTTTAATACTAACAAAAGCCGAGTTACTAACTCGCAAACCTAAGCCGAGTCTAAGCAACTCGCAGAAAACCAAACTCCTTAGTTCGCAGAAAGCCGAACTCCTCAGTTCGCAAAAGCCGAGTCAAAGAAACTCGCAAAAAGCTGAGCAAAGAACTCGCACTATTAGCATCATGCCTCCTGGCCAGGGGTGTGGTCTTCCTTCCGCACGAGGTACACATCGTGGTAAGGAAAAGCCGAGATCCGTTTCGCACATTCTTCGAGGTGGGTGATAACAAATAAGTCGAGCCACGAGCATCGCGCATTCACCCACCCTTAGAATAAAGCCGAGTGCATATGCCTCGCAAACCGCCTTATGGCAAAACATAACAAAGTCGCTATCTGTTTGAATTTATCAAGTTTAAAACAAGATTAGTCCGACTTAACAAAGTCGCTATCTCTTTAAATTTGTCAAAATAAGTTTAATACAAGATCAGTCCGACTTAACAAAGACACTACCTGTTTGAATCTATCAAGTTAAAACAAGATTAGTCCGACTTAACGAAGTCGCTATCTGTTTAAAGTTTAAACAAGTTCAATACAGGTTCCGATCTAAATAAAACAAGTATAAATTATTCTGTTTAGAAATTGTCTTAGAACAATTCTAAAATGGATTAGATTTAAAACTTGGAAAGCGCACTTCAGAAGGTGAAACGCAAAAAGATTTAACTTAATAATAAAATCTCTTCCAAACCAGAAAGAGATTAAAAGTCTTACAAAAAATAATAAAACTGATAAACACAAAAGAGAAAGCAATCTATTCCGCCCCAGCCAACGACTTCCCGGGCCCGTCCTCCTTGACATTAGCACTTGGCTCAGGACTTAAAGCTGCAATTTCCAGATTAACCGACTTGACAAGATTCTCGGGAACGCCCTCTAGAATCACACCGAGGTTAGTACCAAACTCATCTACATCCTTCGGAGTACGAGGTGGCGAGTCGCGAAAGAGGTTCAGAAGAGGATGGCGAAGCGGCGAAAGAACAAAAGTCAGCTCCTCTTTGGTCACAACGTTCAAGTCATCAAACTTAGCATCAGCGGCAGCCTCGTCGATTGCAACTTGATCCAGAACCGACTTAGGAATCGAAACGCCCTCATCGCTGAGACCGGAAATCTGGCCAAATTCAATCTGCAGCGAAGTCGCGGTCTCCTGATCCTTTATATATCGCTGGAACAAATCAAAATGGGTATGTGCCTTCGCCCTCGCTGCCGCATCCACACGATCCCTCTCCTTCCTAACGAAATCAGTAAAGGATTTCTGTTGCTTTTCCTTCTCTGACTGGAACGCGAGGAGGTCGGCTTTGGACTTCTCGTTAGCCTGGCGAAGATTCTCCTCGGCGTCACGGAGCTTGTTGGCGAGAACCAGCTTATCTGCCTCCAACGCTTCCTTTTCTTTGTTCGCCTTGACAAGAAGGTTTTCTCTCTTCTTCACGGCCTCAGTCATTTTTGAGGAGTTCCAAGCACTTTCGAGGGCCACGCGATTGGATGCCGCAATTACATGAAAGAGAAATAAACAAAAACATATAAAAACAAACAGACAGGAAATCGAAGGTAAAAATACGAAGCTCGACTTACCGCCGCCTCGGCTTGCTTCAGCTTGATAATGGCATCAGATTGAGGAAGCTCCTCAAGTTCAGGCCAATCTGACTCGTTGCCCCAAATACAAGTTAGCATGTTAAAACACGCTCGAGGATTGTCGATGAGAGGAACCTCGCTCTCATACTGGAAAGCAAAGTTATGAATGGAGGGTTGAATGGCTCCACTTTTTGACGGACCACGAGGACGAGCAAGGACAAGCTCTTTGCGAGTAAGAAAAGGCTTTGATACACCTTTAGCATCAGCGACATCCCCAGAATCCTCGTAAAATCGCTTCCAAGGATTCTTAGGTTTGCCAGAATCATTGGCACCCTTATTGGCCTGCTCTAATGCCGTCTCTTTAACGACTTGGCTTCCAACAGCAGGTCTCTTCACCGGATTGTCCTGATCCGATCTCCCCTCAGCTAATCTCTTCCTAGATTGAGATTTGGCCGGTACTTTGGCTGGTGGAGCCGCCATGATTGGCGTAGTGGGGGCAATAACTTGGGAGGTCGACTTCTCGACAGCATCGGTTGCCGCCTTGCCACCATCTTGAAAAGGTGGAGCCACGACCTTCTCTTTCAATGGCTCGGTCGAGGAAGGATTGGACGATATTTTTTTAGAATAATCGACGGACACGATCTTCTTCACTTTGCCCATCTTTCTTGGCTTCTCTAGCTGTTCAGGAGCAACCTTCGTCTTGGCGTCCCACTTAACTGGATTAACAGATGAAAAATCAGAACCAGCGAGGAAAAGATTATCATAAAGCGGTGAACGAACCTTCGGAGATCCGCGGAAGAAACTTATTGATACGTTCGCGAGTAAGGTCTGACCACTTGCGCAAACTGAGAGCCTGAATCTGCTCAAGGATAGAGAAGTAGTTGTCGGGATACGGCTTCAGAAAAGGGTGATCCACTGCAATAACAAAAAAGAATTAAGTAAATTATCACGTTCAAGGGACATCAAATTCAGAACGACATCTACCATAGTCTGTATTCCAAGACATCCTGACAAGTTCCTTATGCTCGTCAGGAACGACTAACGAAGATAGCTCGACGAAGAAATAGGATCTTTGCCAATTATTGATCTTCTTAGGCGCGTCTGTCAGAATGCGATTGCCACTTTTGAGTTTAACCGCGAAACATCCTGGGCTAGTCGCCTTCATACGAATGATCGACGTCATTTCCTCGAAGACGTTCACGGTTATTGTAAGACCGGCCTCAGCCCCTAGCACCAGGAGACCGACCATATGGCGAACTGCAACAGCTGAGAGTTGGGAAATAGCGATTTCACGACGGTGGTAATACGAAATCAACAAGTCAGGCAGCGGGAACCAACAACGACAACCTCCGGTGTCAGTATTGATAAAATACGACTCGTAGAGGGTTATATATCCCGCTGGAGGACTCCAAGGACGGTCAAGCGGAAAGGGGATAATGACTTTGATCTTCGGGTCCGCTCCGCAGTCTTGGAGCATAGATCTGACCGACGTCGCGTTGGATCTGGTCTGGAAAACGTTACTAAACATGTCGCTAGGGTCAACCGGCAATACAGAAGGAACGTTATCTTCGGAACCGTCTTGACCAACATCGATGTCGTCCTCGTCATTATCGGAATCCCGTAGCTGAGGAATGATCAAATCTTCCCGGCCAGAGGTCTCAGCCGCATCGGTTTGACGAGATGCCTCACGACGACGTCGGAGTTCTTCAATCTCAAAATGGAGAGGATGATTCTTCAAGTCGGATGAAACGCTCGAAGACGTGGGAGCGGAAGAAGCAGACTGACGACTTGACGAATCCTCCGCAGACGAAACAGTAACAACTTCCTTGTCTTTACTTCCCGAGCAACGGATCAAAGACATAATTTACTAAAGAACGGATGAAGAACGCAAGATACAATCGAAGATTGATCTAAAAACCTATAAAGCCTACGGCGGAGCAGCGGCTGAGAGATGATCGGAAAATAAATATCGAGAGAGAGAGAATTACCTTTCAGAATTTCTTCACTCGAGCGAAATGAGGAAGTAAGAAGTAAGAATGGACTATTTATAGTGAAAATGACGACGCAGGGATCGAGGCACATCATTACCTAGACGACGCTTCGTGCTTCGCGTCTACCCGACAATTGGACCGAGAATCAATTCCGGTTTCGTTGAATCACCATCGGTTTAGAGTCGATTGCTCGATTTACCACCGGTCTGAGTCAAGCCGGATCAGCCCGATAAGAATATGGGCCTAAACGGAAATAAAGCTCGCCAGACGACAAATATGGGCCTATCACAAATCATTTCTTAAACCATAGGTTAACTCCTCGTAATGACGACTTGAATTCAAGTCGCACACTGGGGGGGGGGGCTTATTGTTGGAGTCAAGATTAGCACCTTCCTAAAAGGCCTATTCATGAGTTTAGATCGGCCCAGAATGGAAAGTCGGAAATAAAGCCCAAGGCGGTAAAACATAGGTTAAACCGAACTCGGGATAACAGGCTTACATTAGGGTTCAGAAGGTGTCCAGAAAGGCGCCGCGCGACTGGCATCGAGAAATTGGAAATATTCCATATCAAGAAAAAGCCAAGAGTTTAGGAAATATTCGTATTTATCTTCTATTTTCCTTATTATGTTAAACCGACTTGTAACCCTATAAAAGGGAACTCGGCAAATCAATAAAATATACGCTTTTCTTATTATTTTCGAGCCTGAGAGACTTTAGAGCGAATTTAACCTAAAATCTCTCCGGCGACTTTCATAGTATTCTTTACCGGCTTCCATCTCGAAAACGCCGGCATAAAACCCTAATTTCCTAAATCTCATCGTGTTCCTAAATCCTTCTTTTAGAATCCCAAAATTACAAAACCCTAAAACTCTTTCTATTTTTAGATAGACCGAGTTTAGATCTTACAGTGGTGGAATTGATTCTATTAAACCGGTGGATGCTCGTCGCGTGTTTGTCACTACTGCGTAAATGTGTGTTTCATCAAGTGTGTAATTATTTTAGAGTTTAGGCTTTGATCTGTGACTAGAAAAAACAACTATTATTCTCTTTTCGCTGTCTCGCCCATTTTTAAATTGGAGTTACAAATTTAAGAGCTAGAGGGGAGTCTCACTATTCAATATTCAAAACAAAAATGAGATCAAATTGCATAATATATATAGGTTGTGATTATAGGTTTCCATAGAATTACGACAGCTATGAACAAAATACAATTATGTTTCCCAATAACACACAGAAACGTATTGTTCTCAAATGGCATAAAAACATATCACAAAAGGTTTACCGATTTTGCCAGTAGTGATATTCTCTTGTGCACTTATCTCTTCTACAAGCATCAAGATCAAAGAAGTTCATTCCATAAGGCCAGGCACATGCTTTCAGATTAAACTTATGTTTGAGCAAAGGATGTGAGAAGTTCATGCACTGAGCATACCGATGGAACGAACCAAAATAAGTCTCTACAGCTCCATTCATTTCTTCGTCCATATCAATTCCCGAAAGCTCCGTTAAATCCTTGTGCACAACCACACCATCGTCTGAAATCAATATATACTCATCAGCGGTCCTAAAAGGATGTTTGAGAAAATATTGTCTTAATGATTAAAATTTTCTCTGTGACATTAAATATTATATGTGAATATAAATTTATGGAGTCTTCTTTGTTTATGGGTCAATCTCTATTAATCATATCATCTTTAAACATTCACTAAGTCGGACCTAAAATTTTAGGAGAACCTCTTCGAAAAAAGAACAAAATCATAGTTTTCATAATATAAAATAAAAACAGCATCCGAAATAACTAGAAATTAAAAAAAAATATAAAATATTATTTATTTCAATAAAAATACAGTAATTTATTGAAAAAAATAAAACAATACTAGCCACTTTGAAAAATAACTCTTTTTGAGTTTGTGCCTATAAAATAACGATTTTTGATTTTAATTTTATTACCAAAATAATTCTTATTTAAAATAATAACAATTTAGGGATCTATCCAATATGTTATATTGTGGAAACTTACCATCTTTGTTCTTTTGTTTATTTTTATTTCACATTTTGATAAGATCTTAGACAAGATCAACCCAAAATCGACTCTTGAGAGTTGGTAAAAGGATAGGCCTTGCAAACAATCATATTGCTTCAAGGGATGTGGAGCGAATGGTCACACAAAGGTTGCAGAAAAACCTTTGATTCACCTCTTGATCTCTTCAGGATATTACACACCAAAAGAAATCAAGGATTTTGCTGGATATTACACACCAACAAGATGATCTAGAAATTTAGAAAGGGTTTCTGATAAAAAGTATAGATAAATTCGAAATGGAAGAGTACAAGAGAATTAAGTAGAGTTCAGAAGATGGCTTGCATGAAGAGCAAGCATTAAATGACCTAGGAACTCAACAAAACACTTAATACAAGTTTAAATTCGAAACTTGGCTCTCATGCAAACTTGGCTTGAGGAAATTTATCATGGATGCCAAACATATGTCTGCAAGCTTCCAATCCAATTGGGCCTAGTAATCTTCAAGTAATGCACCAGGTTGACCCATTTTGGAAACTGAGCTGTATCTTTCTGATCCGTTGAACTTTTCCTCTGTTCTTGGGCTTGTTGGAAAGATAAGAGATCCATGAAGACTCTCCAATTGGTTTCATGTCAAGATTGTACCTGAGCTGGGCTGTGTGACTCAATCTTTGTCTCAGTCGCGCAACAGGTGCTAAAGCAGAACCATCGGTTTTTAAAATTCATATATTTTACGTCTGGACCTGTTTTGAGATGAATCCAATTGTAGAAGCTTCTCTGATGAATCAGGATTCTAGGAAAATTTGGTTCATAGCTTGATTCTTTCTGGTTCGTTCTGGAACCTCCTTTGAACACTCGCATGTCGGAATCGCGTAAGCTTGAGTTCACCTGGATTGAAAGTTGCATAACTTCTTCACCATAACTCTGATTGGACTGATTCAACTTCGAGGAGTTCTCAATATGAGGTGAGAATGTAATACAGGTGGTGTTTGGCCGAATGGAAAGACCTTCATTTGTTGTTTTGAAGTTGCAATCAGGTGGCTCTTCCTTTGGCTTCATAACCGGTTCTGTCCATTTGCTTGAATCATGAGATGAGCTAGTTAGGATCATATCATACTCTCCCTCTTGAAAAAGTTTTGTCGTCAAAACTGTAAAAGCTTGAGTTGGGAAGTGTCGAAGTGAATCTTGTGGTTTTTCCTTGATTAGCATGGAATATATGACTCCATCTTGTTGATATCTTGTAGGAACCAGCTTTTTTTGTTGCACATCTTCCTCAGCCTTAGTCTGGACACTTGGTGATCTCTTCTGGATGGTTAGATCTCCCTTAGCTTGTATATCCAAATTCTTCTCTGATAATGATGATGAAGAACCAGGAACCTCTCCCTCTTCTTTTGACTTGATCTCTCCATTAAGTTGTTGTTCTTGAATGGGAATAGTTGGCTTGGCTTTATTACTCAGATTAGGGACCTTCTTCTTTATTGGCTGCAACACAGCCTGAATAATCTCCTGCATCCCTGTTATTAGCTCCTTTTTCAGCTTCACAAAATGTTCCTCTAGGAGATAATTGTTGGGAACAAAATGTTTCCTCATGAGAACTTTCATCTCAGCCCATGTATCAACGAGATGTCTTCCGCTTCTAATTCTCCTTGTCTCCAACCTATCCCACCAAGTATTTGCATAACCACGAAATGCAAAGGTTGCAACTCGTATCTTCTTATGATCAGAAAAATTGTTGCCATACAAAATGAGATCAATATTTTTCTCCCATTCTAAATATGCAACTGGATCGTCATCTCCATAGAACGTTGGAACCTTCAACCCACTCATTTTTTTCAGAAAGAAAGAAGGTAGAAGATGAAAAAGGTAGAAGATGAAAAGAAATAATATGAAAGAAAGAAGATGAAAGTGGAGAAAATGAAAGATCAGAAACTACCAAAGTCTCAAATGATGCTCTGATACCACTTGATAAGATCCTAGACAGGATCAACCCAAAATCGACACTTGAGAGTTGGTAAAAGGATAGGCCTTGCAAACAATCAGATTGCTTCAAGGGATGTGGAGCGAATGGTCACACAAAGGTTGCGGAAAAGACTTTGATTCACCTCTTGATCTCTTCAGGATATTACACACCAAAAGAAATCAAGGATTTTGCTGGATATTACACACCAACAAGATGATCTAGAAATTCAGAAAGGGTTTTTGATAAAAAAAGTCTAGATAAATTCGAAATGGTAGAGTACAAGAGAATTAAGTAGAGTTCAGAAGATGGCTTGCATGAAGAGCAAGCATTAAATGACCTAGGAACTCAACAAAACACTTAATACAAGTTTAAATTCGAAACTTGGCTCTCATGCACACTTCATGGTGAAATTTCTCTTCATGGGCTTGAGGAAATGTATCATGGATGCCAAACATATGTCTGCAAGCTTCCAGTCCAATTGGGCCTAGTAATCTTCAAGTAATGCACCAGGTTGACCCATTTTGGAAACTGAGCTGTATCTTTCTGATCCGTTGGACTTTTCCTCTGTTCTTGGGCTTGTTGGAAAGATAAGAGATCCAGGAAGACTCTCCAATTGGTTTCATATCGAGATTGTACCTGAGCTGGGCTGTGTGACTCAATCTTTGGCTCAGTCGCGCAACAGGTGCTAAAGCAGAACCATCGATTTTTAAAATTCATATCTTTTACGTCTGGACCTTTTGAGATGAATCCAATTGTAGGAGCTTCTCTGATGAATCATGATTCTAGGAAAATTTGGTTCATAGCTTGATTCTTTCTGGTTCGTTCTGGAACCTTCTTTGAACACTCGCATGTCGGAATCGCGTAAGCTTGAGTTCACCTGGATTGAAAGTTGCATAACTTCTTCACCAGAATTCTGATTGGACTGATTCAACTTCGAGGAGTTCTCAATATGAAGTGAGAATGTAATACAGGTGGTGTTTGGCCGAATGGAAAGACCTTCATTTGTTGTTTTTAAGTTGCAATCAGGTGGCTCTTTCTTTGGCTTCATAACCGGTTCTGTCCATTTGCTTGAATCATGAGATGAGCTAGTTAGGATCATATCACATTTTAACATTAAACATTTGTAAAATAAAAGATAGAAGGTGGGAGAAACATTACATGCACTCAGCTCCAATAAATATTAACCGATTGTGAATTAAAGAGTTTATGAGGACAAAAAAATAATATATGAAAATATATATAAAGTTTTAAATTATGAATACAAAGTCACAAACATTTTTATTAGTGTGGTGCCTACTTATTCAGGGCATGAGGCGGATAAGAAAATATTTTCCTATTTAATATTCAAAATTATGTGTATAAACTTTACAATATATATATATATATATAACAATATATATTACCATTTATAAAGATATACTCAAAAATATTTATGATATCTCTTAAAACGAATACAAACAATACAATTTGTTAAACAAAAAAACAAAAAAGATACTCAAAATGAAAAACAAAGTCAAAATTTTATTAACAAAATATTATAGATAGAATCATACGAGTTAAAAAGATTATGCTATAAATAGTACGACGTGTAGAAATCGATTAAATTTATAGCAAACTATTTGTAATTAGAAACTAAGAAAAAATATACAATATATATTAAGTTTAACCAATTGAATTAATGAACTTAAATTGGGGTTATAAAATATAACATATAGATTGAAGATTTAAGACTGTCCATTTTTTGTTTGTTATAAATTGATCACGACTTTGAGTTCCATGATATTACTCTCATTATATCAATCATCTTGGTAACAAGTATTAATCCCAAGATAAATAAAGGTACCTGCATATATAATTTAAATTATATTTGTGACATACTGTAAATACTTTTTTTAGAACAAAAAAATGGAGGATAATTATTACTGACTTCAACACACACAAAAAAATTCTACTTTAATAAATTCATAGACGTTATCAACATGTACAACAACATATGAATAAAAAGCAATAGATATAATTTAGCTTTGATGATTTATATATATATATATATATATATATATATATATGTGTGTTGTAACACTTTGTTTTCCTACGAGCAATATATGTATACTTTCACGATAAAATATAATGAATTATTTTTGACATCATTCATGCTCAACACAAAAATATGTTTCACATTGTATTTTATATCTATGACAAGTAATTAAAACAAATTTGGAGCTGATGGTGACGACACCCCAAGAAAAAATTGAACAAAAAAAAACAACACGACGAGAAAACGTTCACATTTGTCGTGGCTATTCGTGGACGTTAACACGTTCCGGGTTCGATCCTCCTTCCATGCGAAACTAAGTCACATTTGTTTAAGGATATCCACATGGATATGGACCTTGCTTTAGAGGCCCATTTGAATACCCGGAAAGAGGGTCTATCCATGGGCTGCACCTACCCTTGGGGATTAGTCTGAGCCCTTCCATAGACTCGGGATACCCCCAGGTTAATCAAAAAAAATAAATAAAAAAAATAAGCGTCAAAACAGGTATTAAAATGCAAAAAAAAATTAAAATAAATCATAAAAGTTAAAAAGACACAAAATAATACATAAGGCAGAAAATAATGAAAATGCGTATTATAGATTCTAAAAGAAAATAAAAAGACAAAGTCTGCGCGTAGCGCGGACAAACCCCTAACCTTATATATAATAGCAGGTCGTTCTCTCCGCTGAGAATAATCCACGTCAGCATTTTTTAATTAAAAAATTGGGCTTCTGTTTCCAATAATAGGTCGTACAGTTTTTAAAAGGCTTTCTAATCTCAAACTTCCTATTATACACCTACAAATTGCTACAGTCCAAAAACTTCACCAGGCCCAAAATGTCCACCCTAATGCATTTAAGTTTTCTTCCTCATTCAATATCCTTGACCTTTCGCTTTCCTTCCCCTTTCAGGTTTTCTGATTCTCGAAAATATAAATACTCATTCACCCGAACGAACCATCCACGCTTACTCTTCAACCCCTAAATCTAAAGCTTACCAAAATGCTACATCTTTCTTCTTCCGGATTTTCGTCATGGCTCATGTGAATTGGGTCGCTATCCCAGATTGGAAAGTAATTCTAAATCGCTGTTTGGAAATGGCAGCGGCTTCCTTATTGGTCACTGTGCGAGGATATCTCGGGTTATGATTTGAGATCGTTGGAAGCGCAGAAGAGGATGGAGAAGAGAGTTGTTGCTTTTATCCGCAAATTGCTGTCTTTGACTGTGGAGAAGAAGATAACGCTTTAGAAAATTGCAGTGAATGAGAATATTAAATGAGAATTACGAGATTGATATCAACAAGAAGATATCGTCGAGCACCAAGCTATTGAATAAGTCGGAGCCGACAATCCACAACATGAGACTTTAGATCTCCAAAACCCGTAGTCGAAGGAAGTAAACATTACAAGAAAAATTGTAAATAGCCACTGATTTATTCGTGGCTATTAGTCTTATTTCGTGGCTAATTCACCAATAGCTACAGATAGTCACAAAAAAATTTTGTGGCTATAGGCTCGTTGCTATCTATTTTTTGTGGTTATTCGTGGCTATCCGTAGTTATCCTTCCACGAATAGCCACGACATAAATCGTGGCTATATAGCCACGACATAAATCGTGGCTATATAGCCACGAATAGCAAGAACTTATTTTTATGGCTATAAAGCCACGAATATCCACGAACTTAACCATGGATAATACTATGAAATAGCCACAAAGTTATACGTAGCTATCTGTGGCAATGATATTAAAAAAAAAATAAAAAATATACAAATAATAAAATTAAATTAAAATTAAATTTGTATAAATATACAGATGTATACGTATATATCTGTATATACATATAATACATAAATTAAAAAAAAACTAAATTAAATAAACGGTCGATGCAGTTGGATTTTGCTCGCCGACGCGGACGCTCCGTCACAGCCGACGCTCCGTCACCGCCACCGACACTCCGTCACAGACAGCCACCATCTCTGCATATCTGAACCGACTGGATGAGTGACGATTGGGCCATGGAATCGGACGTCTTCTCCTCTATTTCTATGACGATCCATCACGAAGGGAGGATAAACGCCGGTGAAGATGGAGACTCCGGAGACGATAATGGCGGATCTGAAGACTGACGACTCCGTCTTCCTCTGGCTAGTCGTCTTCCTCTTCTCAAACCTAACTCGAAACTGCGTCCTCCTCTGTCCAAATCCGAAGGCTCCGACGGCTCCTCCTCAGCTCCTCTGGTTCTCCGACGGCTCCTCCTATGGTTCTACGATTCATCTCTGAAAGCTTTGTACCGATCGAGAGTGAAATATTAAGAATCGTTTTATGGCTGGGAACTGGGAAGCAAAAAGGGATTAGAGTTTAAGAATCATGAATCTATGAGATTAGCAGAATTTTAAGAATGGGAAGCAACGTGAATCTATGAGATTTGCAGATAGCGTGAATCTGATTCATGAGTGTAGAGTCGTGCAAAAAAAATGAAGAAGAAGAAGTTGAATACGGCTGAGTGAGTAAAGATTTTTTTGTTACTTAAAAGATAAGAGATAAATTAGGTTAAGAATATCAGTGGTCAGGATTTAATATCAGACAGATCTAATGGCTAAAAAGCTATCCGCGTTTCTGAAGGAAAAAAATCTGAACCATAGATATCTTTTTTTTTAATCAACAAAAAGAAGATCTAACGGTCCACAACTTAGATTAGAATAGATCCAAGGGTACAGATGAGATACTTTGTGATCCTTGTGATTAAATACCAGCCAATGAAAAAAATAGTTGGGTTTAATTCACTTATAATACTCAAAAATAAATTAAAATTGTTAAAATGAAAAATTTAAATTTGTTAAATTTAAAATTATAAGAAATAAAACTTCTAAAAATGTTACAAATTTTAAAAATGATTTAAAATAAGTAAAATGAGTTTATAAAATAATTAAAATGATTTAAAAAGTAATAAATGTTAAATATAATTAAAATGAGTATATATAATAATATTGTTTTACATATAATTTTTTTTTTAAGTTTAAAATTTTATTTCTGAATATATACAATAATTTTATTATTGCATAAAACTTTTAAATTTATTAATATTAGAACATTAGTAGATTTTAAAGAAAAATCATAAGTAAATATTTTTAATTTAGTATATCTAAAATGTATACGTAAATTGTTAAAATATTTGTTTTATGTATATATATATAATGTTTATATTTAAATTTATAGTTTGTGATTAAACATTTAAGGGTTATAGTATGTTTATGGTATAGGGTTTGAATTAGGGCTGTGATTAAAATTTTAAGTTAATATTGGGAAATAGTATATTTGGAAAATAATATTTTTGTAAGTTTTGAGTTTTGTTAGTTAGAGTTTTGTTAGTTAGAGTTTTGTTTGTAGTTTTGGGTTTTAGAGTTTGTTTAAAGTTTAGGGTATAGAGTTTGAAGGGTTGTATTTATGATTTTAAGTTAAAGTTTGTAATTAATAGATTTAGAAATAAAAATTCTTTTTATAAGTTTTGAATCCTAATTTGGATATATTATAGTTTTTAGAACTTTAATTATTAGGTTTTTGGTTATAGTTTAAGGTTATATATAATGTATGGTTTATTTAATTTATGATATGAATATATTGTGGTATTGAATTTGAAAATAATAGTTTTATGTATATATCATTAATGGTTTGTATTTTGATTTTATAGTTTATGATTAAGAGTTTAATGTTTAGAGTTTGAGATTTTAGGGTATATTTAGGGTTTAGGGTATTGAATAGCCACGAATAAAATTGTGGCTATCCGTGGCTATTTCGCAATTCGTGGCTAAATATCCAGAGATAGCCACAAAAATGTTTGTGGCTAAGATAGCCACGAATAATGTCGTAGCAATTCGTGGCAAAACCCTTCCACGACTAGTTCGTGGCTATTCGTGGCTAAATTAGCCACAAATAGCTACAAAACATAATTCGGGGCTTTATAGCCACGAATATCTATGAATTAGCCACGAATCCTATTTTTTGCGGTTGTGGCTGGTTCGTAGCTATTCGTGGCTGGAAAATTCTTAGCCACGAACTGTTCGTGGCTCGTTCGCGGCTAAATACAGATTTTCTTGTAGTGAAAGTTATAGACGAGGATCCCTTCTAAGAGTTTTTCTTACAAGAAGCTAGATTTGACTCATACAAGATCACCTTACCCAAAAAATTCTCACAGTGTAAAAAAGAATACATAATCAAACAGTTGGGCCTTGAGTGTAACACCCGTCCCGTCGGATCCTAAGTCAACGACTCTTTGACTCCACGAGTCATATTCCACAACAACGAACTAAGCCATAAACTGGAACCAACACTTAAACATTAAAAAGGTTTTACTTTATTGAATTAGAAATCAAGTCTTACAAGAAAACCGAACCAGGTGAAATAGCTTAAAACGTGAAAAGGAAGAATCGCATAAGTCTTATTGAAACGAAAGAACGACAAAGAAGAGAAGGAAATCTCATTCCCAAAACAAGCACCACACCGTCCGTCTACCCCTGCAACGCTCCAGGGTTACCTGCAAAACAAACAACGAAGGAGGCCTGAGTAATTGGTTTACACCAATACTCAGTGAGGGCGGATTCTAGGAATACCGCTATATGTACTTTAAACTAACACAACATCAAGCACGAGTCCACGGTTAATAACACCTTGCACCCAACGCCCGAAGGCACAAACAAACTAACGTCCAGATCGTACCGCAGGCGCCCACCGCCCCGTACTCTGGACTCCTACCACCCGAAGCGCAAACAATTCAACAAGCCCTGAAGCCCGCCATTGGCTCCGGTGCCAAACAACTCAACCACTTGGGGGGCTCGCCAAAACCCCCTTCCGACGAAACAAGGGACAAGTACGAAACGAAATGTACATGTGCCGCCACCAAATACCCTTTCGGGGGACCTAAACAGTTCTATCAAGCATAGCCTTCACATACAAGCTACATTTTCTGTTCAAATGATAACCTAATGTCTAGGTTCCGTTTTCGGTTTAAGCGACAACCTATATTCTAGGTTCTTATCAATCACATCAACGCAAGTCAACAACTAGATCTACACTACTTAGAAAGATACTATTAAACGAAGATTCGATACTCAATACATCAGTAGAATAAAGAAGAGATCACGTTCGGTCCTCACCTTAGTCTAAATCTGAAGAGAAAGTAGATCTGGTAAATCCGGCTATAGATCTGGTGATCCTGCACACAGATCTAGGGTTTTAGACGACATATCTAAAGAAAAAGAACGGATCTAGGGTTTTAGCCAACCGATCTGGACAAACGAAGAAGATACGGTTCAGATCTACAACTTCTAACCATCAGAAGTATAGAGCTGAAGCAGATCTGAACAAACGAAGAAGATACAGTTCAGATCTACAACCTTCGACTAGGGACATAATGATATAAGTCATTTATCAAATATAGGGTCTCATGATCAAGCTAAATGACTTTGATAACTCAAGATCAAGTCATTTACTTCGATGACCTATAAAATGGTTTATATCACTTTGGAACGATTATTTCATCACAGTTAAAATAATCTTGAAATAATAATTTCATTAAACATCTTAAATGTTATTTCAAGAACATATCCAATAACTAAATAAAGCCCTTTAATAACTCCCACTGAAATTAAGACTATATCTTAATTTCACTTATCCTACAGCAACAGTCCGCGACTCGTGCTTAGGCCTAAGGAGTGGCTTCGTTAATAGATTAGCAACGTTCTCATTCGTTGAAACTTGCTGATCTACTTAACATCTCTGTCATTTATCTCACGGAATAGGTTATACCTATCCTCAAGGTGTTTGGACCTCTGATGTGCAGCTAGTCTCATCTATGCTGGAAATCACATCAAGTTCAGTGACGAACTCTTCTTTCCAAACAACCTCTTTCGCCACTTCCCAAGTTGCGAAATGTTCAGCTTAAGTCATGGAGTCAGCAACAGTGCCTTGCACCGCCAGATAGACACAAGATATAACCGGACTGTGATCGGAAATCATCTTTGTCTATTGGAAACTTGCCTTTCAGACTCTACCGACTCGTAGCACCTCACTTTCTCCGTAACTCAAGAATTTATCCTTAGTATTCCTCAAATACTTTAGGATATTCTTTACGGCAATCCAGTGATTCTTTGCTGGATTTGACTGGTCTTTACTTGTCTTGCTTAACATTAAAGCAACATCAAACAAGTACGTTTCATGGCATACATGATAGATCCAATTGCCGACGCATATGGAATCTTATCCATGCATTTAAGCTCAGCAGTTATCGTAGGACACTGTGTCTTGCTTAACGTAATGCCATGTGACATTTGCATAAAACCCTTCTTGGAATGCTGAAAACGTGTAGGACTTTGTCGGGATAAGAATCCTGACTTTGTCTTACCAGCTCTTTCGGATCTCTATCTTTAGATCCAAAATCCAAGAACATACGTGGCTTTACTCATGTCAATCATTAGAACCAACTCCCAAGCCAGTCCTTTGCTGACTGCAGCATTGGGACGTCATTTTCGAGAATCAGTATGTCATCGACATACAATATGAGAAATGCAATATCGCTCCCACTAATCTATTAGTAAACACACAGTTCCGCTTCGTTCCTGTTCAAGTCAAAACCTTGACTACTTCAACAGAACGAAGATTCCAACTCCGATATGTTTGCTTCCATCCATGAATGGATCGATGAAGCTAACTTACATAAAATGTAATTTTTCGGAGTCCGGGCTCACTTTCGCTTCTTTGAATTTCGCAGATTCGTCGCTTTCAATGATCATCAGATCATGCGAACTTTCAATGATTATCAGGTTTAACTAATGACGAGAAATCACTCTCGGATTAGTAACTGATTCATTCATATCTGCGAACTTCAGGCTCCACAGGTGTAGATTCTACAGAAATCTGTAAATCCATCCGTTGCTCTCCCTCAACAGGTTGAGCAACCTCCTGTATTTCTCGAATTTCTTCGAGTTATACTTTTACTCCCACTGTTCTTCTTGGAAAATAACTTCCCTTCTTAGAAAACAGAGTGGACGTAAAAGTAACAAGCCTTAGTTTCCCTAGGACAACCAGCGAAGTAGCTTAACTACAAATATTCAGTAAAGACGAATTTGGATCGATTCCAATCCACATTTACGTGGTGTCTTTCAACTGATATTGGTGGAACTTTTTCAGCGTAAACTTAGATATTTCTAGAGCGTTATTCTTAAATAATATCATGGAAGATTCGTGTGACTCATCTTTAATCATTTCTTATAAGATCTGATTCTTTCTCACAGAAAAAACCTTCAGGTTTTCAGGAGAAATGAGCTGTGAAACGATTTCACACTCATTCAGATGATCACACAATCAATGACTTAAGTATTCTCATAGATCTTAATACTTTTGTCATTTAGATCCTATACTTCATTCTGGAACTCTTTCGACCATGTCAAAGAATTCCGACTTGTGTCTCATCAAATGAACACAGTCACACTCACTGAAGTAATCAGTAGAGACAATGAAGTACAGGAGATTTTCTCTGGCATTACTGCTCATTGGGCCACATACATGAGTATGTTCCAGGTCCAATAAGCCTTTGGGCCTTTCTCTAGCTCGGCTAAGATAGGCCCTTTACCTTTTGGTCTAGTAAACAGAATTCAAGTCTCATAAGATATTTTATCAAAATGAGCCCAACAGTCCATGACTATGGGATTTCTGAATCCGACTTACTCTATGTGACCAAGACTTTTATGCCAAGAAAATCAGGTTTAATTCATCAGATTTAAACCAATTCGGTATTTATGTTACATTTAGGCACTCTTTGGTTTAAGATATAAAACCCATTCCATGAATAGGGTGCTACAATTAATATTTCATTAAGATCAAAAAAACAAAACTTGTCTTTTATCAAAATGAAAACATTCAAATTCTTACAAGAAAATGAAAGACAACTCTGCTTAAAGCAGGTACATTGTAGCAATTACTTAATACAAAACCAAGCCTAAAAGGGATCTATGAGTGAAAACCCTACGGCTGAGGCAGCATCCCAAGCTCCTTCCAGACATGTAGTTTCACTTGCCCTTCCTTCAAAGTTCTACTGTTGCCCAGGCTCTGCATATTATAACAAATATCAGTGCCACAACCAGTATCCAATACCTATAAGGTAGAACTTGAAGTAATAACATGAATACCTGAGGAAGTAGTCGCATACATCAACTTCAACTCCTCATCATCTTCCATGAATTTAATGCAATCTCTCTTCCAATGCCCTGTCTCCTTACAGTAGCAGCACTTACCAACGTAAGAGGTATCTGACTCGGGCTCAGAAGACACACGCTTGCCATGATTCAAAATCTGGACAACTTTGTCTTCACCCTTGTCAGCATTAGGTTTAGTAAACCTACCCTTCTCATTCATGAGATTGTACAGAGTACTCTTCACGTTTGGCTCAACTGTCTTGAGCATATCATGCAGTTTAGTCAGCGTCTTCGTTAAGCCTTTCTTGATATAGTTCCTTCTGAACTTATCATAGCTTGACGGCAGTGACTGCAGAATGATCTCAGTTGCCAATTCTTGGCTAACTGGATAATCCAGTTTCCTCAGGTTATCAATGTAACCCATCATTTTACTGACATGAGGACTCACTGGATGATCATTTGGTAGCTTGCAGCTAGTGAGAGATTTAACCAACTGGTATCTCTCCACTCTTATCTGCTCCTGAAATTTCAATTTCAGGCTGCTGATCATCTCTATTGGCGACTCCATGTTCTCATATTGCTTCCGCAAGTCTGAGTCCATGGTAGCCAATATCAGACCACGCACATCTACCGCATCATTATAATGCTTATTCCAAGCATCATATACTGCATGAGAAGCACTGGACCCGATCCTCACGGGGAGAGCTCTCTCAAGGACATAGTCCTTTCTCTCCTGTCTGAGGACTAGCCTCAGGTTCCGCGACCAAGTCAAGAAATTTGATCCGTTCAGCTTGTCCATCTCAAGGACAGACCGGATCGAGAAAGTGTTTTGATTGTTTGTGCTAGTCATAACTGAAAATTAAGATAAAAGGATTTTAGTTAATATGTTCAATATGATTAATCTCGTATTATACTTAACATGATTAATCACGCATTATATTCAATAACATAAGTTACCCTCAATAGAATATAATGATTCCAAGATCCACATATAACTAAGATCAAAGTGGGCCACTGGCCGTCACCCAACCTTAGCTTATATCGGTAAGCCCTATATCGGCTAATTATATCCGTGATATAACTCTTGGTTGTGAATCTGGGCCCGAGGCCCAATCCACTCTGATGTCTCAAGGCCCGGGACTCCCGATGGCCTAGTCAAGAAAACCAGACTATATAGTCATGTAATCATTAATGTCTGGGACTCCCAATGACATTTATGAATCACAAACTGTCTTACCCACGCAAAAGTAGACACCCTCACACTGTAAGGCCATGAATACAATTGAATGGGCTTTGACAGCTGACATAGAATGGACAAGACATCCAACGCTTGATATTATTTGAGGTTCGTAGGTTTATTTAAAATTTCATTCCCAAAATAGAAGATTACTATTTCGGGAAACTTTCCATTTTAGGAAACCTACTATTTTGGAAACTTTCTAAAATTGGAAACTTTCTAACTTTAGAAATTTCTTAAAATCCGAATCATGCAAATCTAGAAACTTCTAATTTAAGAAACTTTCTAATTTCAAAAATTCGGAAACTTTAATTTAAAATCGATTTATATATTCTTTATAAAATAAATTTTAAATTAAATCTGAAGAAAGACTCAAATAGTTGGCCCAATTGTTTTAACTTCTTGGCCCGAGGCCCAAGAATTGGTCCATGTCCAAGACATGACCCAATTGTCCAATCAAATGACATAACCGGTCTGGTTCATTAAAATTGGTCTAACCAAATTTTAATTACTACGATGACCACAATTGTCAACCGGTTATTTACTAAACCGGATTTTCTCAATTTATTTGGTCCAACCAAATCAAATTAGAAAATCCTGGTTTAGGCACTAAATCCATAATTCTTTCGACATTGGATTTCTTGTCCCGGTTTAACCAGACTTAATAAAATTATTAAATCTGTTTATTAAACCAGGACGAATTAATTTTAATCAAAATATTAAACCGAGCCTTAAACCAACCATGTCGATCGATGAACCAACCGTATCGATCGATCCATCAACCGCATCGGTCGGTGCTCTTAGCTTCGATCCTGCATCGATCGTGCATCGATCCTGTATCGATCGATGCTCTCGCGCATGCACGAAAACAAGCCAAAACCCTAACCGTGTCGATCGATGCACCAACCGCATCGGTCGATGCACCAACATCGAACCTGCATCGATCCTGCATCGATCGATGCTTTCACGCGTTAACAGGTTTTGCCGAGAGTCTGTATCGACCGATCCATGCGATCGTATCGATCGATCCATGCGATCGCAGCCGATACTCATTCTCTCGGATCAGATCGCATACCAAATCATATAGCTTGATCATGCGATTTTTTCATATGTTTAGGTTACAATTCTTGTTACTTAAGTGATTTCTCTTATCAGTAGTTGATTCAAAACACTTTTAAACAAGAAAAACAATCCTAAACTTGAATCTAAACAAGAAAAACCAGAACCTGGCTCTGATACCACTGAAGGAATGTTTAGTCAATCCTGATTCAATTCTCTGATTCAGATTAACCTAAACATGCTGATCTAGGTTCTCTTGAATAGAAACAATGATAGATCTCACCTTATACCTGTTTGCAGCAGAAAGAGATGGTATGTCAGAGATCAGAGAGCCACCGAGAGATAACTCCTCCAGAGGTTCACACACGCTCACCAATCAGGAAGAAGGCTGCTAGGCCACTAGGGGAACTCGGCGCAGAGGGAGAGAGAGTTTTCGGCTAGGGTTTTTGGTTCTGAACTCGAGTTTTATTTATAAAACTTGTCCGGTTCCGTTTGGGCCATTTGGCCCAAACACCAATTAACTCGACGGCATTCGCGCACTGTGTCGATCGACACACCTTGTGTATCGATCGACACACAGTGGCTAAACCGTTTTATTCTCTCTAAGTACAGTAAATGCCTAGCACTTTTACCGTACTTCTGCTAAACCGTTCCTACACATTTTCCTGTTAGCTTAGGCGTGTGACCCATATGGGATCATATAATAAAGGCAATAAGTCCAAGACTTATAGATCATGAGCGGACTCTAGCAAGCCATCATGACCCCCAGTATTATATGACTTATGTCTGATCATTGACATACTCTTACTTTCTAGAGACAGTACCGAGATTACTGGACACAATTCCAACATCCTGTTCATCTTGAATTTCTTCAAGCAGTACCTTACTCCCACTGTCTTTCTTAGAGAGAAACTCCCTCTCAAGAAAGTTACAATCCCGGGCAACAAAGATCTTGTTCTCGGAACGTAGATAGAAGTAATAAGCCTTGGTTTCCTTCGGATAACCAATGAAGTAGCATTTATCAGACTTTGGTGTAAGCTTATCTGAGATTAATCTCTTGACATAAGCTTCACAACCCCAAATTCTTAGATAAGACAGCACTGGAGCCACTCCAGTCCATAATTCATATGGTGTCTTTGCTACTGCTTTCGATGGCGCTCTATTTAGAGTGAACACTGCTGTTAGCAGAGCATATCCCCAAAGGGATATTGGAAGGTCTGTGTGACTCATCATAGATCGAACCATATCCAATAAGGTCCGATTTCTCCTCTCAGACACACCATTCCATTGAGGTGTTCCAGGAGGAGTGAGTTGGGACACGATCCCACACTCTCTTAGATGATCACTGAATTCTTGGCTTAAGTATTCTCCTCCTCGGTCGGACCGAAGAGCCTTAATGCTTTTGCCAAGTTGGTTCTGTACTTCATTTTGGAATTCTCTGAACTTCTCAAAAGATTCAGACTTATGTTTCATTAAATAAACATATCCATACCTACTGAAATCATCAGTGAAGGTAATGAAGTACTGATGGTTTCCTCTTGCATTTGTGGACATTGGGCCACACACGTCAGTGTGTATCAGGCCCAATAAGTCACTGGCCCTCTCGTTAGGTTTATTAAAGGGGGCCCGTGTCATTTTGCCCATCATGCAGGATTCGCATTTCTCACATGACTCAAAGTCAAATGAGCCAAGAAGTCCATTCGAATGGAGCCTCTTGATGCGTTTCTCGCTGATGTGCCCTAAACGACAATGCCATAGAAACGTTCGGTTCTCCTCATTAGGTTTGAACCGTTTGGTATTAATGTTATAAATTGGCGCGGATTGATCGAGTATGTAAAGCCCATTCGTAAGAGGGGCAGAACCATAGAACAAATTGTTGCGATTGAAGGAACATAATTTATTCTTAACTGAAAAATCATAACCTTCCAAATCCAACAAAGAAATTGAAATAATATTTCTGCTTATAGCAGGTACAAAATAACAATTATTGAGTTCTAAAATCAATCCCGAAGGTAAAGACAACAAGTATGTGCCTACAGCTAGTGCTGGAACTTTCGCTCCATTCCCAACTCGTAGCTCCACTTGTCCTTGCTTCAGCCTTCTACTGTTGCTGAGTGCCTGCATATTAGTACAAATATGAGCCCCACAACCAGTATCCATAACCCATGAGGTATTATCAGAAGTAGTTGTATTAACTTCTATAACAAAAATACCTGTCGAAGAAGTCTCGAGAGTCTTCTTCTTCAATTCCTTTAGACCTTCTTGGAATTTCTTACATTCTCTCCTCCAATGCCCTGGTTCTTTACAGAACCTGCATATGTCAGTTGGCCCAGCCTTGGACTTGGGCTTGGGCTTTGGCGTGTCCTTGTCCGCGACTTGGACAGCCTTGGCCTTTCCCTTATCCTTAGCAGAGGATTTCTTAAACCCCTTGCCCTTTTGCACCATAAGCACATTGGGGTCCTTGGCGGTTTTCCTCAAGTTGGGCTCTGCAGTCTTGAGCATTCCGTGAAGCTCAGGCAATGTCTTACTCAAGCCATGCATGTTAAAGTTCAGAATGAACTGATCATAGCTTGCAGGTAATGACTGCAGAATGATGTCGCAGGCAAGTTCTTGGCTGATAGGACAGTCGAGTTTCTGAAGATGATCGAGATAACCCATCATCTTCAAGACATGAGGACTCACTGCCGCATTCGCAGCCAACTTACAGTCTAAGAGGTTCTTAACAGTCTGAAACCTCTCAGTCCTTGCTTGCTCCTGAAAAAGCGATTTCAGGCTTGCCATTATCTCAATTGGTGACAACACCCTCTCGAACTGCATTTGCAGCTCAGCAGTCATTGTCGCCAACATAAGGCAATACACATCATTTTCATCTGACGAATGCTTTTCCCAAGCATTATGCAGAGTCCTGGCGGCATTGTTAGCAGGCCTCTCGGGGAGAGGATCACGAAGGACATAATCCTTCTTCTCCTGCTTGAGGACCAGCCTCAAGTTCCTTGACCACGTCAGGAAGTTCGTTCCAGTCAGCTTCTCCTTCTCGAGAACAGACCGGATTGAGAATGTGTTTTGTGTGCTTGTAGTAGTCATAGCTGAAATATATAAGATAAAAGGTTATTAGTTAATATGTTCAATATGATTAATCTTATATTATACTTAATATAATTAATCATGCATTATATTCAATAACCTAAGTTACCCTCAATAGAATATAATGATTCCAAGATCCACATATAACTAAGATCAAAGTGGGCCACTGGCCGTCACCCAACCTTAGCTTATATCGGTAAGCCCTATGTCGGCTAATTATATCCGTGATATAACTCTTGGTTGTGAATCTGGGCCCGAGGCCCAATTCACTCTGATGTCTCAAGGCCCGGGACTCCCGATGGCCTAGTCAAGAAAACCAGACTATACAGTCATGTAATCATTAATGTCTGGGACTCCCAATGACATTTATGAATCACAAACCGTCTTATCCACGCAAAAGTAGACACCCTCACACTGTAAGGCCATGAATACAATTGAATGGGCTTCGACAGCTGACATAGCCTGGACAAGACATCCAACGCTTGATATTATTTGAGGTTCGTAGGTTTATTAAAATCTCATTCCCAAAATAGAAGATTACTATTTCGGGAAACTTTCTATTTTTGGAAACCTACTATTTTTGGAAACTTTCTAAAATTGGAAACTTTCTAAAAACGGAAACTTTCTAACTTTAGAAATTTCTTAAAATCCAAAACCCGCAAATCTAGAAACTTCTACTTTAAGAAACTTTCTAATTTCAAAATTTCGGAAACTTTAATTTAAAATCGATTTATATAACTTTATAAAATAAATTTTAAATTAATCTGAAGAAAGACTCAAATAATTGGCCCAATTGTTTTAACTTCTTGGCCCGAGGCCCAAGAATTGGTCCATGTCCAAGACATGACCCAATTGTCCAATTAAATGACATAACCGGTCTGATTCATTAAAATTGGTTTTAACCAAAATTAATTACTACGATGACCACAATTGTCAACCGGTTATTTACTAAACCGGATTTTCTCAATTTATTTGGTCCAACCAAATCAAATTAGAAAATCCTGGTTTAGGCACAAAATCCAATTTTTCGACTTTGGATTTCTTATCCCGGTTTAACCAGAATTTAATAAAATTATTAAATCTGTTTATTAAACCGAGACGTTTGATTTTTAATCAAGTTTTAAACCGAACCGAACCGAATTGGTCACGAACCGAACCGAATTGGTCACGGCCGTGACCTAGCTCCTCGATCATGATCGACCAGCCGCAAAACGTGCGATCCAAGATCCACGATCGGGATGGCCGATCCTCACGCGATCGTCACGCGAGCTGGACGGGACGGTGTGCCGGGTCGAGAGCGATAGAGACGGGACGATCGACGAGCACAAGTCGTGCGATCATGACGCGATCGCTGTCGATCGGTCGACTCAACTCTCGCGGTCGGTCGGGACGTGAACGGATTCGATCCATGCGATCGTACCGATCGGATCCTTGCGATCGATCTCGGCCGATCCATGCGATCGTGCTTGCACCATCTCGCCGACCGTTCCAACTGGCCAACGCAATCCAAATCATATAGTTTGGGTTTTGCGATTTCATTAGTATAGGTTTTCAATTCTTATTGCTTAAGTGATTTCTCTTATCAGTAGTTGATTCAAAACACTTTTAAACAAGAAAAACAATCCTAAACATGAATCTAAACAAGAAAAACCAGAACCAATAGCTCTGATACCACTGAAGGAATGTTTTGGTTAATCCTGATTCAATTCTCGGATTCAGATTATCCTAAACATGCTGATCTAGGTTCTTCTTGAATAGAAACAATTAAGATCTCACCTTATACCTGTTTATGCAGCGGAAAGAGAAGGTATATCAGAGATCAGAGAGCCACCGAGTGATAACTCCTCCAGAGGTTCACACACGCACACCAAGTAGGATCAGAGGCTGCTAGACCAAGGAAGAGGAGGCGCAGACTGAGAGAGAGTTGGCGCAGGGAGGCTAGGGTTAGAGGGAAAGAGATTTGGCTTTTAGTTTATAAAAGCCTTCTCTTTCCCTTTTGGGCTTTTGGGCCCAAATATCAATCTGATTAAATCCCATGGATTTAATCAGACCCATTAATCTCTCTCTTAGTACGACAAATGCCTGGCACTTTTACCGTACTTCTGCTAAGCCGTTCCAACACATTTTCCTGTTAGCTTAGGCGTGTGACCCATATGGGATCATATAATAAAGGCAATAAGTCCAAGACTTATAGATCATGAGCGGACTCTAGCAAGCCATCATGACCCCCAGTATTATATGACTTATGTCTGATCTTTGACATACTCTTACTTTCTAGAGACAGTACCGAGATTACTGGACACAATTCCAACATCAAATGCATACTCATTCGCCTCCCACACGTTCAGAAATTCTATAATCCAACCCTCCCACCAGTGATTTTTCCTTTAGAACTCCATCATGTTTGCAGATGATGGAGTTTGGAGACCAGACTGAGATCGGGGAATGCAGAATTAACCTTAGTGGAGGTCAGAGGCAGCGGATACAGCTTGCGCGAGCGTTTATTAGGAATCCTTTGCGTATTTAATCAATGATGTCTTTAGCGCCGTGGACACTCATGCCGGTTCAGACATATTCAAGGTAAGCACCAAATCTCTCTGTTTGATTAAGCTATCAGATTATACATACTCACGTGTCATTGTATAGTCTAAGTTTATGAACAGTATATAAGTTGTTGTACAGTTAGTTACAATTCATTAATGAGAAAACAAGTTTGTTATCTTCTAATATGGTATCAGAGAACTAAACGCGTTTTCTCTCTCTTTCTCGGAAAATCACCCTGATTTTCTTGGAAAATTTTTCTGTTTCCTCAGCATTTCGCACACATTTTTCCTTCAATTCACCTCTGATTTCTTCAGATTCTTCTGAGAAATCTTCTTTTGGTTGATTTTGTTCGACTCCATTTCAGCTTGTAGTATTCAACTTTCTTGGATATCCATCGCGATTCTCTAATCGATCTCACGATGCCAAAGAAAGGAATCAAGCTCAGGAATCGACCTCCAACTTCCGATAATGACGAATCTACACCTCGCGCCAGTAAATATTCTTTGAGCAAAGAGATTCCGCGACGTGAAGATCAACATCCGTTTACCTCGGGTCAATCTTTCCCAGGTTTTGATTCTATCGACAATATGCATAATCCTTACTGTCTATCATCTGGAGATCATCTTGGAATGAATTTAGTTTCGGATGTTCTTACTGAAGAAAACTACAACACCTGGATAATCAATATGCGAACTAGTCTAGAAGCTAAGAACAAGATTAGTTTTGTCGATGGATCATTGCCTAGGCCTGATGAATCAGATCGTTTTTACAAAGTCTGGACAAGATGCAACAGCATGGTAAAATCATGGATCTTGAATGCGGTTTGTAAACATATATCAGGTAGCATTCTTTACTTCAATGATGCTGCAGATATGTGGACTGATTTACACAATCGTTTCAACAAGAGTAATCTCCCACTGATTTACAATCTCGACAATGAGATATCTTCTTTGCGCCAAGGAGATATGAATCTCTCAGAGTACTATACTAAGATGATTACTCTGTGGGAAAGACTGGCTTGTACAAAGAATCTCATTGAAAAAGGAGGATGTCGCTGTTCTCAGGTTCAGAAACTTCTAGCAGATCATGAGACAATAAGAATTGTTCAATTCTTAATGGGACTCAATGATGAATTTGCTGCTACTCGTACTCAGATCCTGAACACTAAGCCTCGACCTTCCTTAGCAGACATGTATAACATGCTGGATCAAGATGAAGGCCAGAGAAAGAAGAAAACTCAGAACACAAGCCCTGTGGCATTTCAAGTTCAGAATCAGTCAAATAATCAGAACAACCGATTCAGTTCTCAGAAACAGAGGCCTACTTGTTCTCACTGTGGTCTAGCTGGACATCATGTTGATCGTTGCTACAAGGTTCATGGTTATCCTCCAGGATGGAAACCAAAGAATCAACGTCAACCACAACGTTTTTCTCCAACAATCACAGCTAACATGGCCTTAACAGACTCAATGACAGCAAATGAGATTGATATTGACTTGTCAAAAGATCAAATTCAGCAGCTCGTGGCTTATTTCTCTACAAAGCTTCGTCCTCAAACTGCTACGATAACAGAAGTACCTAATGAAGCATCCTGCTCAGAGACCAATCCAGCAGTTTGCAACTTTTCTGGTACTTTCTATCCTTCGATCTTTTGCACTCTAACCGGGAATAATATACCATACTTCTATTCACTGTCTGGCAACATTGTGAATATGAATACTTGGATAATCGATTCTGGTGCTTCTCACCATGTTTCCTATGATCAGGATTTATTCATATCCATTAAACCTTTGCATAATACAACCGTTAAGTTGCCAACAGGATTAGTAGTAGACATTGCTGGTATTGGGACTATTCAGCTAAGTGAGACGATAAAGCTGAATAATGTTTTATACATTCCCCAATTCAGATTTCATCTACTGAGTGTTAGTGCTTTGACACAACATATTCCCTGTGGTATTTGGTTTGATGCAAACGGATGTGAAATTCAGGATCTTTCAAGGGAGTGGACGATTGGCAAGGGTAAACTAGCTTCAAATCTGTATCTTCTGGATGTTGGATCACTTAAGCCTGCTTCAACATCTTTTATCTGCAATAATGTCAAGAGTGATGCTGAGACTTGGCACAAGCGTTTGGGTCACCCTTCTCAACAGAAGTTAGATTCTATTTCTGATATACTCTCGATTTCAATTCCTAGGAATAAGAGTATGAATCAAACACATTGTAAAACCTGTCACATGGCTAAGCAAAAACACTTGCCATTTGTTGCTAGGGAAAACAAATCTAATAAAGTGTTTGATTTGGTTCATATCGATACATGGGGCCCTTTCTCTATTGTCTCTCATGATGGATTCAGATATTTTTTGACTATTGTGGATGATCACTCACGAGCTACATGGGTCTATATGCTCAAGAATAAATCAGATGCTATATCAGCCTTTCATACCTTTGTTGCTATGGTTGAAAATCAGTTTGATGTCAGGATTAAAGGAGTCAGATCAGATAATGCTCCAGAGTTCAACTTCACTAAGTTCTTTCAAGAAAAAGGGATTGTGTCTTACCACTCATGTCCAGAGACTCCCCAACGGAACTCAGTAGTTGAAAGGAAGCATCAACATCTCTTGAATGTTGCGAGATCTCTCCTATTTCAGTCCCACATTCCTCTTGAGTATTGGAATGAATGCATCATGACTGCTGTATTCCTTATAAACCGCCTTCCAACTTCATATTTGGGTAATAAGTCTCCATTTGAAATATTGATGAAGAAACCTCCTGATTATACATTGTTGAAGAGTTTTGGTTGTCTGGCCTATGCTTCAACCTCTCCAAAACAGAGGCATAAGTTCTCTCCAAGAGCCAGAGCATGTGTTTTCTTGGGTTATCCTACTGGGTACAAAGGATTCAAGCTGCTGGATATTGAATCAAAGACAATCTCTATCTCTCGACATGTTATGTTTCATGAAGACATTTACCCATTCAAGTCTGGAAACTTACCTGAGCCAATGAAGCAATGCTTCCCTGATATTGTTGATTATGACTGAAGCAATTCTGATCACATTTTACATCAGTCAGAAGACTCAGCCGATGACTGTAATGCAATATAACGACTTGATCATCAAGAAGAAGATCGTTCATGCAAAGTCAAACCTCCTGCATACTTAAAGGATTATCACTGCAATACCGCAAGTCTATACCCAATTTCAGACTATGTCTCCTACAACAACATCTCAGTCTCATATATTTGTTTCTTAAATGCTCTTGCAAAAGAGACTGAACCTAAAACATATACAGAGGCAAAGAGACATAAGGCATGGAAAGAAGCTATGGGTACAGAGGTTGCAGCTCTGAAGATACTCACACTTGGACCATCACTTCTTTACCTCCTCATAAGCATGCTATAGGCTGCAAGTGGATATATAAATTGAAGTATCATGCGGATGGTTCACTGGAACGCCACAAGGCGAGATTAGTGGCCAAAGGATACACGCAAGAAGAAGGTATTGACTATATAGACACTTATTCACCAGTTGCTAAACTGTCTTCAGTCAAAATGCTTCTTGCACTTGCTGCTAAACTAGGATGGTCTTTGTCTCAATTAGACATATCCAATGATTTTTTGAATGGTGACCTTGAAGAAGAGATCTATATGACTATTCCTCAAGGGTGTTGGGAATGTCCTGAAATCTACCGTACTATCTCTAGGAAGTATGATAAGTGTCGAGATCAGACATAAGTCATAAATACTGGGTGATCATGATGACTTGCTAGAGCCCGCTCATGATCTATAAGTTTAGGACTTATTACCAGTATTGTATGATCCCATAGGGTCACACACCATAGCTAACGGGAAAGTTAAATGGAATTAATACGGTAAGATGCAAGGCATTTACTGTATTTGTACAGAGAATTGGGCCAGACAAAAGACAGTCTTTTGTCTGATTTGGGTCTTGGGCCCAAAAGCCTAATAAGCCATTAGTTTAATTACTTGGGCTTATATATATGTGAGGAGGGCGCGCCTAGGGTTTACAACTCTCCCTCTGCGATTTTGCCTCAGCCGTATTCCTCTCTCTCTGTTGATTCCGAGCTTGGTCTAGCAGCCTGATCCGTAGCTTGTAAGCGTGTGGATACCTAGGAGGAGCCGGTGATAATCAGCTCTAACTGATCTCTTCATTCCTTTGATCAATCCGCTGCAATCATAAGGTAATGAATCTGATCTGTTTATGATTCAACTGCAAATCACCTAGATCCTAGATGATTATGTGCTAGGATGTAACCTGACAATTACACCTTGAAATCACATAATCCTACAGTGGTATCAGAGCCTAGGTCGTTAGGTTTTTGCTTTTTGGATCATACTAGGTTGTTTATTAGTTTGATGAATCGATTTTAATGAGTAAAATTGATTGAAACTTTGAAAACCTAGAATGATTAAAGTCGTAATCGTTCATTATAATAATCGATTTGAAATCGCTTGTTGACCACAAGAATTAATTAAGTAAATCGATTTGTTTGATCTCAAGTCACTATCGTTTATGTTATTAATCGCTTGTTGACTTAGATAATTAATAATCGATAAGAATTCGTTTGTTATGATACGAATCGAATATGTATCAAGCGAATCGCTTGTTGGCTTTTGGAAAAGTCAAATCGATTGTTTAAACGTGCAAGGTTAATATGTTAACATGATTTTGTCTTTAGTGAATATAGTAATCGTGTTTGACTTTGCTTTATAATCACTAACAAAACAATTGTTGTTGACTTTGTTTGATAACAAGAGAAACTTTTGATTAGTTTTGTTAAGGTTAAGAATTGCTTTTGTCTTTTAGTGATTGTCTTGATCGTGAATGATTGTTAATTGAATTCTTCACGCCACTTGGTGTCACGATTGTTAATGTTTGATGATCAAAATCGCATGATGTTTTGATAAGA
This sequence comes from Orychophragmus violaceus, assembly GCA_030180135.1. Taxonomy (NCBI): domain Eukaryota; kingdom Viridiplantae; phylum Streptophyta; class Magnoliopsida; order Brassicales; family Brassicaceae; genus Orychophragmus; species Orychophragmus violaceus. The sequence continues at coordinate 32,406,383 of CM058233.1, forward strand.
AAGCTTGATGTTTTGTCTTATGTGAATATCATGATCGCATGTTGACTTTAAGGATCGTGTGAATAAGAAATTAATAAGCGATCGATTATGGCTTGATTCGAATTTGAAAAGTCAAAGTGTTTGTTGATTTAGCTTATTTGATAATTGAAATCGATCGATAAGCATGCCGGGTATAACGATCAAACCGATTGGTTATTGCCGGATGCTGTAACGATCAAACCGATCCCACCCCGTGACGCATGAACCGATCGAGCCTTGGGCTGATCGCGTTTCAATAGTCACTAGCCTTATCCCACAAGTTAGGTCAAAATCAGCTAAAATTGATTGGTTAGACCAATCTATTTCTTCCTGATTTTGGACTTAACCGAACCGATCCAATTTAATTGGTGGTTCAAGCGGTTAACCAAATCGCGGTTTGCTGGAAATTATTTAATACAATTGGTATTATTTAATTTCTGGTTAAACCGGATTTAAATTCAAAATTGAATTTTAACCTAAACCGAAGGCTGGTCTAAGTTTGATTTGGTTGGACCAAATAATTTAGAGCTGGTCTGGTTTAGTAAATAACCAGTTGGATTTAGTAGTTAATTTGGTCTCGGACCAGAATTAATGAACCGACTCGGTTATGTCAAATTATTGGGCCAATTGGAATTCTGTGGTCTTGGGCCAAGAATTGGGCCTATAATTTGTGACCCAACCGAAAACTTTTATAAAATATTAAATTAGAAATTTCTATTTTTAGCAAGTTTCTAAATTTAGAAAGTTTGTAAAATAAGTAAATTTCCCAAAATAGTAATCTTCTATTTTTGGAAAGAAAATATAAAATCCTCAAAACCAATATCAAGCTTGGATGTCTTGCCCAATCTTGTCAGCTACTTAACGCTTATTCAATTACAGATATGGCTTACAGTGTGAGGTGTCTGTTTTTGCGTAAGTAAAGTAGTATATAGTCACTAATTTCATTGGGAGTCCCAGACTTTAGTGATTATTTGGCTGTAAGAGATTGGTTTCCTTGACTGGGCCATCGGGAGTCCCGGGCCTTGAGACATCTGGTGTATTGGGCCTTGGGCCCAATCCACAACCGAGAGTTATATGGATATAACTAGCTGTGTGTATGCTTACCAAGTAAAGCTAATTCTGGGTGACGGCCAGTGGCCCACTTTGGATTTAGCCGAACATGGATCTCGGAATCATTGCATTCTTATGAGGTTAAAACAAAGAAATTTTGAATGCAATGCTAGTTTTCTTATAAGTTGTTAAGATTACTCTTTTATGAACTAAATAACTAAAACTCTATTTATCTCTAAATTTCAGTTATGACTAGCACAAACAATCAAAACACTTTCTCGATCCGGTCTGTCCTTAAGATGGACAAACTGAATGGATCAAATTTCTTGACTTGGTCGCGGAACCTGAGGCTAGTCCTCAGGCAGGAGAGAAAGGACTATGTCCTTGAGAGAGCTCTCCCCGTGAGGATCGGGTCCAATGCCTCTCATGCAGTATATGATGCTTGGAATAAGCATTATAATGATGCGGTAGATGTGCGTGGTCTGATATTGGCTACCATGGACTCAGATTTGCTGAAGCAATATGAGAACATGGAGTCGCCAATAGAGATGATCAGCAGCCTGAAATTGAAATTTCAGGAGCAGGTAAGAGTGGAGAGATACCAGTTGGTTAAGTCTCTCACTAGCTGCAAGCTACCAAATGATCATCCAGTGAGTCCTCATGTCAGTAAAATGATGGGTTACATTGATAACCTGAGGAAACTGGATTATCCAGTTAGCCAAGAATTGGCAACTGAGATCATTCTGCAGTCACTGCCGTCAAGCTATGATAAGTTCAGAAGGAACTATATCAAGAAAGGCTTAACGAAGACGCTGACTGAACTGCATGATATGCTCAAGACAGTTGAGCCAAACGTGAAGAGTACCCTGTATAATCTCGTAATGGAGAAGGGTAGGTTTACTAAACCTAATGCTGACAAGGGTGAAGACAAAGTTGTCCAGATTTTGAATCATGGCAAGCGTGTGTCTTCTGAGCCCGAGTCAGATACATCTTACGTTGGTAAGTGCTGCTACTGTAAAGAGACTGGGCATTGGAAGAGAGATTGCATTAAATTCATGGAAGATTATGAGGAGTTGAAGTTGATGTATGAGACTACTTCCTCAGGTATTCATGTTATTACTTCAAGTTCTACCTTATAGGTATTGGATACTGGTTGTGGCACTGATATTTGTTACAATATGCAGAGCCTAAGCAACAGTAGAACGTTGAAGGAAGGACAAGTGGAACTGCATGTCTGGAAGGAGCTATGGAAGCTGCCTCAGCCGTAGAGTTTTCACTTGTAGATGCCTTTGAGGCTTGGTTTTATTGAGTAATTGCTACAATGTACCTGCTTTAAGCAGAGTTGTCTTTCATTTTCTTGTAAGAATTTGAATGTTTTTCATTTTGATAAAAGACTAGTTTTGTTCTTTTGATCTTAATGAAATATTGATTGTAGCACCCTATTCAAGGAATGGGTTTTATATCTTAAACCAAAGAGTGCCTAAAAGTAACATAAATACCGAATTGGTTTAAATCTGATGAATTAAACCTGATTTTTCTTGGCGTAAATGTTTTGGTCACATAGAGTAAGTCGGATTCAGAAACCCCATAGTTATGGACTTTTGGGCTCATTTGATCGGATATCTTATGAGACTTGAATTCTGCTTACTGGACCAAAAGACAAAGGGCCCATCTTAGCCGAGCTAGAGAAAAGCCCAAAGGCTTATTGGACCTTGAACATACTACTGTATGTGGCCCGATGAGCAGTAATGCCAGAGAAAATTTCCTGTACTTCATTATATTTACTGATTACTTCAGTGAGTATGACTGTGTTCATTTGATGAGACACGAGTCGGAATTCTTTGAAATGGTCGAAAGAGTTCCAGAATGAGGTATAGAATCTGAGTGACAGAAGTATTGAGACTCTGGATTAGATCACGAGTGAGAATACTTAAGTCATTGATGGTGTGATCATCTGAATGAGTGTGAAGTCGTTTCACAGCTCATTTCTCCTGAAAACCTTGAGGTGTTTCTGTGAGAAAGAATCAGATCTTATTAGAAATGATTAAAGATGAGTCACACGAATCTTCCATGATATTCTTTAAGAATAACGCTCTAGAAATATCTAAGTTTACGCTGAAATAGTTCCACCAATATCAGTTGAAAGACACCACATAAATGTGGACTGGAAATGATCCAAATTCGTCTTTACTGAGTATTTGTAGTTGAGCTACTTCGCTGGTTGTCCTAGGGAAACCAAGGCTTGTTACTTTTTACGTCCATTCCGAAAACGAAGTTAGGTTGTTCGGAATTCTGTTTTCTAAGAGGGAAGTTGCTTTCTAAGAAGAACAGTGGGAGTAAAAGTATAACTCGAAAAAAATTCGAGAAATACAGGAGGCTGCTCAACCTGTTGAGGGAGAGCAGCGGATGGATTTACAGATTTCTGTAGAATCTACACCTGTAGAGCCTGAAGTTCGCAGATCTGAATGAATCCGTCACTAATCCGAGAGTGATTTCTCGTGATTAGTTGCCATGATCTGATGATCATTGAAAGTGACGAACCTGCGAAATTCACAGAAGCGAAAGTGAGCCCGGACTCCGAAAAAAATTACACTGTGTGTAAGTTAGCTTCATCGATCCATTCTTGGATGGAAGCGAACATATCGGAGTTGGAATCTTCGTTCTGTTGAAGTAGTCAAGGTTTTGACTTGAACAGGAACGAAGTGGAACTGTGCGTTTACTAATAGATAAGTGGGAGCGATGTTGCATTTCTCAGAGTATATGTCGATGACATACTGATTCTCGGAAATAACGTTCCAATGCTGCAGTCGGTAAAGGACTGGCTTGGGAGTTGTTTTATGATTGACATGGGTAAAGCCACGTATGTTCTTGGATTTTGGATCTAAAGATAAAGATCCAAAAGAGCTGGTAAGACAAAGTCAGGATTCTTAAATTGACAAAGTCCTACACGTTTTCAGCAATCCAAGAAGGGTTTTATGCCAATGTCACATGGCATTACGTTAAGCAAGAAACAGTGTCCTACGATAACTGCTGAGCTTGAATGCATGGATGAGATTACATATGCGTCGGCAATTGGATCTATCATGTATGCCATGAAACGTACTTGTTTTGATGTTGCTTTAATGTTAAGCAAGACAAGTAAAGACCAGTCAAATCCAGCAAAGAATCACTGGATAGACGTAATGAATATCCTCAAGTATTTGGAAAATACTTAGGATAAGTTCTTGATTTACGGAGAAAGTGAGGTGCTACAAGTCGGTAGAGTCTGAAAGGCAAGTTACCAACAGACAAAGATGATTTCCGGTCACAGTCCGGTTATATCTTGTGTCTGTCTGGCGGTGCAAGGCACTGTTGCTGACTCCATGACTTAAGCTGAACATTTCGCAGCTTGGGTAGCGGCGAAAGAGGTTGTTTGGAAAGAAGAGTTCATCACTGAACTTGATGTGATTCCCAGCATAGATGAGGCTAGCTGCACATCAGAGGTCCAAACACCTTGAGGGTAGGTATAACCTATTCCGTGAGATAAATGACAGAGGTGTTAAGTAGATCAGCAAGTTTCAACGAATGAGAACGTTGCTAATCTATTAACGAAGCCACTCCTTAGGCCTAAGCACGAGTCGCGGACTGTAGCTGTAGGATAAGTGAAATTAAGATGTAGTCTTAATTTCAGTGGGAGTTTGTAAAGGGCTTTATTTAGTTGTTTTGAAAGGTTCATGTAAACATAATATTTTATGTTTATGAAATCTATGATTTCTGGATTATTTTAACTGTGATATAAATAATCGTTCCAAAATGATTCATGTCATTATATATGGGCCATCAAAGTACATGAGTAGACTTGATCCTGAAACCCCATATTTAACGAAATGACATAAATCATAGTGTCCATAGTCGAAGGTTGTTGAAATTGGAACACCAACAACCACTTGAGACTAGAGTGTGTTGAGACTTATGACCAAGTTTCGAGGGGTCATAGATGCGCGGCATCAAAGTCGACACATAGGTATATGTAGGGGAGCATATGACCGGACATGGCCCGCTGATGAGAACTCTACAAGATATTAATATCTGTGTCATAAGAGGTTCTCATATACGACTATAGAGTATAGTCCTTAGACCTGAGTTCGCATGCATATGGCTGCACATGGAGTGATGCGCTTTGATCATTGTCTAACGCTGTTTCGTAACTGGGAGCTATAAGGACCTTGGTTGGGTGTATTATAAAGTGTGTAGTTCATAGTGATGGAACAAGATGGAATTTGTCCCTGCCGTTTAACGGAGGTAATATCTCTAGGCCAATCGGAGACTTGATAGCTGGTAAGAGAGTGGCCACTCCCAAACGGACTTGCCCAAGTCGTTTGCATTGTCAGTATCAAATCTGGTCCGATGAACATGGTCTGGCTATATAAGGATGACACGCATCTTGCCTTATGCTAGATCAAGATATTAAGACAAAAGGATTAGGGAATGTAGGATTCCAGTACAAGTGGGAGATTGTTGGGAATGTCCTGAAATCTACCGTACTATCTCTAGAAAGTATGATAAGTGTCGAGATCAGACATAAGTCATAAATACTGGGTGATCATGATGACTTGCTAGAGCCCGCTCATGATCTATAAGTTTAGGACTTATTACCAGTATTGTATGATCCCATAGGGTCACACACCATAGCTAACGGGAAAGTTAAATGGAATTAATACGGTAAGATGCAAGGCATTTACTGTATTTGTACAGAGAATTGGGCCAGACAAAAGACAGTCTTTTGTCTGATTTGGGTCTTGGGCCCAAAAGCCTAATAAGCCATTAGTTTAATTACTTGGGCTTATATATATGTGAGGAGGGCGCGCCTGGGGTTTACAACTCTCCCTCTGCGATTTTGCCTCAGCCGTATTCCTCTCTCTCTGTTGATTCCGAGCTTGGTCTAGCAGCCTGATCCGTAGCTTGTAAGCGTGTGGATACCTAGGAGGAGCCGGTGATAATCAGCTCTAACTGATCTCTTCATTCCTTTGATCAATCCGCTGCAATCATAAGGTAATGAATCTGATCTGTTTATGATTCAACTACAAATCACCTAGATCCTAGATGATTATGTGCTAGGATGTAACCTGACAATTACACCTTGAAATCACATAATCCTACAAAGGGTATGTTCCAAAACAGGGGGACTTGTTACCACCAAATGCAGTGTGCAAATTGGAAAAGTCTCTTTATGGCTTGAAACAAGCCTCACAACAGTGGTACAAGAAATTTTCTGATACTTTGGTGGATCTTGGATATAATAAATCAATATCAGATTATACATTATTCACCAAAGTTACAGGTTCTGCTTTTGTGAATGTGCTGGTCTATGTGGACGATATTGTGGTTGCAAGTAATTGTGATGAAGCTGCAACATATCTCAAAGATCAGTTGAAGTCAATTTTTAAGCTACGTGATCTTGGGGAGGCTAAGTATTTCCTCGGATTAGAAATTGCTCGATCATCTTCAGGTATTTCAGTATGCCAAAGGAAGTATGCGTTGGAGATTCTTGAAGATATTGGCTTAATGGGATGACCTTCATCTATACCCATGGAACCAAATGTTCAAATGCGTAAAGATGATGGCGAGTTGATGGACAATCCTGAAACATATAGAAGTCTCATTGGCAAGCTTATATATCTAACAATCACTCGTCCGGATATATGCTTTGATGTGCAGAAGTTAGCTCAATATACAACAACTCCAAGGATTCCTCACTATCAAGCTCTACTGAAGTTGATGCATTACATAAAGGGCACTGCAGGTCATGGTTTATTCTACTCATCTTCACCAGATATTGGGTTAAAGGCCTTTGCAGATGCAGATTGGAGTTCATGCTTAGATACCAGACGCTCTGTGACAGGTTACTGTATCTTCCTAGGGGATTCACTGATCTCTTGGAAATCCAAGAAACAAGACACTGTTTCAAGCTCATCTGCTGAAGCAGAATACAGGAGTATGTCATTTGCGGTCAGAGAGATTCAATGGCTGAAGAAATTACTCAAGGATTTTCATATCACATTGCCGGGAGTTCCAGTCTTGTATTGTGATAACATGGCGGCAATGCACATAGCCAAGAATCCGGTTTATCACGAACGCACTAAACATGTGGAAAATGATTGTCATATTGTAAGAGAAAAAGTTAAAGAAGGTGTTCTGAAACTGATGCATGTTAGAACAGATCTTCAGATTGCAGATGTTCTAACTAAACCACTTTATCCAGGAAAGTTCAGACCATTTGTGAGCAAGATGGGAGTTTCAACAATTTTCACTCCATCTTGAGGGGGACTATCAGATTATACATACTCACGTGTCATTGTATAGTCTAAGTTTATGAACAGTATATAAGTTGTTGTACAGTTAGTTACAATTCATTAATGAGAAAACAAGTTTGTTATCTTCTAATATAAGCAGTTTAAATCAAAAGCAATAAACTTGATTCTTTTGTTTGTGGTGATGTTTCTGCAGAAATTTGTAAGAGGAGCTTTGAACGGAACTCTAAATTTTTCTTTTACTTGTAGATGAAAAGGTATTCCTTTTCCTTATCTCGCATATAAATTACAAATCGGTGTTCGAATGCCTCGTTCATATCTCCAATCACTATCGTCTTCAGTATATTGTCGTACATGTATTGCATGCATCTGTAAGCAATAAGTGAGACTCCCTCCTTTATCTTCATCTGGGTTGGTGATGGTGTTGGGCTAGAGCAAGGGCAACTACGCCTGAAAAAGGTCCAATAATCAAATAACTACTTATTTCCTTTATCATTCTTGATTTGTTTGTATGGTGTAGCAGTGGGGTTTCAGAAGGTGCGAGGACATTTGCTAGGTAAAAACCAACAAAAGGAATGCAGCACCAACATTGCGACATGATCCTCCTACTGTGTTTCAGCGCTCCAAGTTTTATATGGTCTACCGTTCTCTTCGTTTGGTTCCTGTGTCGCATATGGTTATTATATATATATATATTATTTTTTTTGTAAAGGGGCATTGCTTGATGGGGATAAAGGGCACTGTTCGAAGGAGCGCTGATGGAAATATTAACGTAATTATTGCTGAAGAGCCTCCCTACCATTAGTAAACTGTGCTTTCCTAATTATCGCGGCGGCAGTGAGCCAACGAGCGCCTACGCGCCGAGGAATTGGCCAACTCGTCCGAGTTTTTGAACAGGGGAAACGACTAAGACAACGATCCAGTCACCGTCCCTTATGTGTAGCCAAACATGAATGGTCTTAGGTCTTCCTCTGACACAAAATAAGTTTGTCATAAAAAGGCTACCTCTTGCTTTCTTTCCCAGTTATTAATTATAGTTAAAAGACCAAACTCATTGTTTTATGTATCTTATAATCAGTGGTCGAAAACTCGCTAGGCGCTAGTCGGGCGGCGAGGTTGGGCCTAGCGCCTAACGAAAAAATCGGAGAGTACGCGGAGATTAATCAGAGCCTAGTTTTTAGACTATTTAATCATATATGATTTTATTTATTATAATGTTACATAAAACAGTTATAAAAGTTGGTTGGGAATTAATAATAATGTTTTTTCAACAAATTGAAGAGTTATATATTATTTTGCGGAACATTAGAAACTAGTTTATCGTATCATAGTGGTATAGGTAGCACCTTTTTAGCTTCAGATCATGTGTTCGATGGAAACAAAAGACTTACTATTCACTTTTCTTTAATGAAGGGTTAAATAGTAATTTGCCCTTCATCTTCTTCAACGAGATATATCTGCAACCTAACCCTATTTTGCGCCGTTTTAAGTTTATCAAGCGTAATTCATCATTTTTCGTGGTGATTTCTTCATTTTATACGAATTTGATAACATAAAAGGATAAATCTATGATACAACCACCGATTTCAAGCATAAGAAAGCCATTTTTTTTTTTAGAATCCGAGTTTTTGGCCGACTATGGCCTAATCGCGGCGGAGCTCTGCCATCGAACGCCTAGACGCCGCGGAATCGGCCGCCTTGAGCGCGTTTTAGAACAGGGCTTATAATTGATAAGAGGGAAACTGTTTGGAATATTTTTTGGTTAATAGGAGTAAAGAACTTTGTTGATCCACGTGTCATCTTTAGTATGGAGAATACACCACATGGAAAGGATCTCATGCCAGAGTTTGTAGAAGAAACAGATTTTGTATGGGCTTAGAGTCTTCTCGCCGGTCTTAGTGATTCTACTATGGAAACTCTCGCGTCGCCTGAACATTTTCCCACCGGTCTATATTGTTTTCTTTTCTTGGCAAATGTCTTCTCTGTTGATTGTATTGTGTTGATTTGATCCCATTCAACATATTTGTCATCATTCAAGTGTTTATAAACGGACACGAGATTAAAAAAGTGGAGCTACGAATGCTGCGGGTTGAAATATTTTGAAGTTTAAAATTCTTGATTTGAAGAGAACTTTTGATGTCACTGATAACTGTTTTTTTTAACCGGCCATTGATAACTGGTTTTTTCTTCCTATTTTCTTTAGACAAAACTTAAACGTGAACAAACCCTCAAACCAAAATTTATGTGGGCAATTTTTTAAAAATACAGACAAAAATGGGAAGACCGACCAACAATTAAAGAAATAAGAACCAAACAAACACACATACATCAATAAACTACAAACGATAATGCAACATGACTCCGCGCGTGCGCGGGGTAGTAAATCAACTAGTTATTTTAATTATAGGATTAGAGAAACCCTTAATCTATTGGGATGGTATAATTTTACTTTACTGCAGAAGTGGGCTAAATCTTCGTGAGCCTAGTCATACTAATATGAATAGAGAGTTCGAGAGTCATCAGACATCTATTCACTTCGGAAATTAAAATCATTATTCAAAATATTTCTGATGAGTAAATAGGATGACTTTTAGAGGTGGGTTTAGCACCCCTCTAAGGGTCAGCCCAATAACGAAGTGACCCAGTAAAGATTCGGCCCAAAAGACATAATGGAGATTCAGCACGAGGAAGCTCCGCGACGTCAAGACAGCTCAGTGACCTACTCGCCCGACCTGCATGGCGGCAAGGATAAATTTTCGTTTAACATTTTTACCAAAAAGATAAGTAAGAATCTTTTTGGAAACAAAATCTGACACAAAATCTAGGTTGTTCAGATTTTGTAAATAATGTCAGAGATAATCTATGGCAAAAATCCTAAATCCTCTGATATAAATATCCTTCTCCTGCGCAGGAAAAGACTAAGTCGAAACAGACACATACACTTTGTATTCAAAAACCCTATAGCTAGCGATTATTCAATCGATTTTGGCCTTTATCTAATAAGACTAGATTTTCCGGTCTATCTTCGTTCTTACTTTTTAATTCTTGCTTAATCTTAAATTCAAGTTCCAAAATTACTAATCAATTTCATAAATTGATTATTTTTTATTTTCTGAATCAACAATTGGCGCCGTCTGTGGGGCATTTGGATATTTTGATTAACCAAAGAAGAGACTAGCAATGACATAATCACCTCCTTCATCACAGGAGACAGGAGGAACGAGCAAAGCAAGCAACATCACCAACGATGCGACGAGAGAAGAGAGGATCCAGCCTAACCCGTCCCAACAAGGCGATGGAGCATGCGACGCATCAACAAACTCAAGACCACAAGATGACGCGCCACCCTCAGGAAATTCAAGCGCCCCGACTGCACCCACGGTGAGACTGGAACGATCGACAAGCGATATAGAGCCACATGTGAGGTCAGTGAGCATGAACACCACGATACCAACCAGTAGGATCACAAACCCAACCACAACGGAGCTGCTTCGCACGTTGCTGAGCCGAGTCGAAAACTTAGACAAAACTGCAAACGAACGCATTATCGCCATCGCTGACCAGCATAGCTTACTCTGAGAAAGATTACACGGTCGGCAAGACCTACCAACATCAGAGCGAACTCTAGAGAGAGCACCACCTACCAGATGACGTCTTTTCCCCAAAGCACCTCAGAGGACTATGGGATCGGCAGTCAATCCGGCTGGAAGTGCGTCAACCCCCACTAACCCGGCGCAGGTACCCGGCGATCAGCTCACGGCTATACTAAGCCAAATCAAGGAACTGAGCTCCAAAGTTCATCGCGTAGGCAGTTCGGCCCCCGAACTTGGTCGCGTTTTGGAACAAGCACATCAGACGCCCTTCACAGCTTCATCACGCAAGTATTCCATGTATCGAAAGGTCAAGTTTCTTTTCTACAAACGAAAAACCGACCCCAGCCAATTCATGACTGCCTTCATGATAGCAATGAGCCGCAACGGGTTCACCGACGAGGAAAAGGACCCCGGATACTGCCAGCAATTCGTGGTAAACCTCAGAGGGATAGCTCTTGCCTGGTTATCGCGGCTCAAGACGGGATCGATCGACAGTTTCCAGGAGCTCTCGAAATTGTTCTTGAAGCATTATTCGCTCTGCATAACACCAGAATCATCGAATGCCGACATGTGGGATCACGAATAGAGACAAGACGAGCCCCTGAAAGATTTTATCGACCGATTCTAGGAACGTGGACGACAGCGCAGCTAGAGGAGCACTTCGGAAGGGATTACGCCATCGTTCGGCTTTCAGAACAGACCTAAGACTCAACGAGCCTGCATCTCTGGAAGATGCACTACACAGAGTGGTGGCGTTCATCGAACTTGAAGAAGAGGATGCGATATTCTCCAAGAAGTAATCCGTCTCAACCAAAAAAGTCTGTACGGCGAAAGAAAAGTCAAAAACCAATTCCCAGTACAACAGCAGCAGGAAGGCGGCTTCGACCTTTGCCATCGGTAACGCTTCCCAAGGATGGAACAAGTTTGTTCAAAACCAACCATGCTCAAGGGAAACCAGTGACGACCGACCATATTGCGAGTACCACAAGAAACACTCTCACGATACGGCATCATGCCAGAACTTAGCTGAGTACCTACTGGATCAATACCGTAAAGGTAAAATAGTCAACCTCGAGCGAGGTGATCGACGACCCAAAAATGGCAATAACGGACAAGAAAACCAAGGGGAAGCCCCCAGGGAGGAACCGGATGAATATCCCCAAGAAATAAAGCCCAACATGCGCCCTAGGGACCAAGACGATGAGGCGCGGGCTGCCCCGCAACCCCGTCGAAGAATCAACATGATAATGGGCGGACTACAACCGTGTTCGGATTCAGTACTGTCCATAAAGGAGTACGGCCGAAAAGCAACAACGATCAAGCGTAACCCGCTCCCAATCGAGGAAGTCATACTGTTATCTTTCACAGAAGCCGACACAATCGGAGTAGACACGCCGCATAACGATCCTCTGGTGATTGAGATCCTGATCGGAGATTGCGAGATCTCCAGCATAATGGTTGATATATGAAGCTTGTTCGATGTAATCTTCAAAGAAGCTCTGGAAAAAGCAGAGTTCAAAAACTTACGTGTTAAGCCAAAGGTGCAGCCGCTAACCGGATTCGATTGCGACCAGACTATGACTATAAGCACGGTCAAACTCCCTATCTACGTTGGCGGAATAGTGACAATGGCGAAGTTCTTCATCGTTGATAAACCAGCCATCTACAACGCCATCTTAGGAACACCCTGGCTACACGCGATGAAAGCGGTCGTCTCAACGTACCACCACTGCTTCAAGTTCCCGACCCCGAACGGAGTTCACACGCTAAGGCGAGATCAGACCACGTCAAGACTATGCTTCATCAGCGAACGAAAGCTTCACAACCTCTCCAAACCAAAAGGAAAGAGAAGAATCATACCAGGACCACCCATGGGAGGAAGGGCACCTGAAGGAAATACACCTCGGCAGAACCAAGCTTATACTCAAGCAGCCGAGCTACTTTACGGTTTTTACGCCAAAAAAAACTATTACCCCGTGTAATATGAACTACGAACGACTTGATCCTCGTCTTTGAGGTACGTAGGCAACTCTAACCAGAGTGCACTCGTAAATCAATAAAAAAAAGACTTTTGTCAAACAAAATCTTGTCTCAAATGGCGCCAACGTCCTAACAAGGATGCTCGACTTAATCATATCCGCACAACGTGCAAGAACACTCGCCTTCCCCATACGACAAAGACTATGATCTTAAAGTCGCAATGGCACAAGGAAAAGCCGGGAATCGCACCCTCACCCTAACTCAGACAGATGAAGTAAGCCGACCTGCCTCGCATAGCCGATCCCGAGTTAGGAACAAAAACTTAGTACCGAGCTCCGCTCGATGAATAAAAACCGAGTCTTCACTCGATCAAAACAAAACACCCTTATTCAATGTACAAACTATATCCTCGAGAAGAAACACTCGAAAGGAGCCAAGCTCCGACCTACAACATCAGAATCCTTCAAATCCTTAAAAAGATTTGAAGATAACAACTCAGCCAAACAGGCCCCTCTCCTACCTCGCTCGTACGATAACAGAGTCTCTTCAGACCACATCGACGAACAACGAGACAACTCGTCACACATAAACCAAAAGTGAAAGTAACTTCTCGCCAAAAAAAAAAAAATAATAACGATAAAACAAAGATTATCAAAGGCAAGAAATCATTCGCCTCAACAAGGTAGTAAAAAGAAGGAGAAAATATAAACTACATTCTAAAAAGGGGGACATCTTCACCCCATCAAAAGTCTTACAAAAGGGGAACATCGTTCCTGATATATCATGGTTTTCTAGATTTTCAACCATGATATAGGTTTGTATATTGAGTCTTTAACCTGGTTTTTCGAGTCTATTGAGTCTTCTACAGGTAGGCTTGCGTTTGGAGCAAAGAGCAGGATTATAGGACGTTTCTGGTGATTTGAGTAGAGAGCTGAAGTTGGTGTCTCGGCCACGAGTGGATGTCGACCGACACCCACCGTGGTATCGGTCGACACTGAGCGCGACAGAGTTTGATACGCCAAGTTGAAGATGCCTTTTGAAGAATTGCAAAAAGACCCAGAAGTTTTCCCTTAATCTAGCCCCAAAACGTGTTTAGGAGTTTAATTAGGTTTTCAGACTCATTATCATTTATCTTGTTCATACTTTTGTTCTTGCTTGGAGATTGAGAGATTTGGTGCCAAGGGGCTGTTCTTGCTACTTGTAACCTTTGAGAGAAGGACTTCGAACCCCTTTTTATCTATCTATTCAGTCTTTGGTTTTCTATTCAATGATGTATTGTTTATCTGATAATATGTCTGAGTAGTAACCTAGTTAGATTTAGGAATTCTCATAGGGTTTTATGCATGTTTAGATAATTGATTGATTGGATTCTAAACCTATTCGTTCATCACCTAAGTTGCACTTAATACTGAATTATGGACTGATCACCTAGGATTTAGATATGAGATAATTAACTTAGCACGAGAGTGTGAGTTATAATCTGAATAAACTTACTGTGAGCAATTTGACTAGATACAAAGAGATTTGGTTTATGAGAATTGTGAACTGAAGAACCTGTTCTTAATGCATGTTTAGAACTCTAGGATCACACAGAGATTTGGATCGCTAGGTTGCTAGATATAGAAACAATCTCAGCGAGAGTTAGATTGTTTAGCATTGTGTTTATAGTTCTTGAACTTGAGCTTAATCTGAATCCGGTTAGTTAGATATCTAGCATTGTATGATTCACGAGAAATTCCTAAGTCTGACGCCTTTCTCCCATTGAAAACACTTCTAAGTTTGCTTGCTTTAGTTTACTGCTTTCTCTTGGTTGGCTTAGCTTAACTGAAGAACATATAATCTGTCGTGTGAAACTTGAGTCCTTGTGGATACGATACCCTGAAATACTACATTTGCAAAACTGTGCACTTGCAGTAGAATAGGGATAATTCTTGACTCTATCAGTTCCCCACAACAGTCTTACAAAAGGGGGACTAAACAACCACAGAAACAAACAAAAAAACAGCCTAAATAGGCGGAGGAAGATTTTGAGCCAAAGGAACATCCGACGCCGCGGTAGGCACTGCTACAGACAACGACGAGGAAGTTTCCGTAACCACGGGCTGCGCACCCTCAGGACTCTTCAGAGTCTCAACCACCTCCGTCGACATCACATCCGTGTTAGTGCCGAACTCATCAAGTAAGGCCACATCGTCCACTTGTCGATCGACAGACGGAGGCTGGAAGGGGCGAGGAGTAGGAGGATTGCAATCACGCACCCTCATCGGAACCGGGGAGATCGCAAAGTACTCTTCAACTATCTCGGGAGCATTGATCTCATCGATCTTCCTGTTCCACTTCTCCTTCTCCATCGCTAGCTCCTCAAAAACTTCCTCGGGAATCGCCACTCCCTTCTCGCCTCGAAGCGACCGGAGGTAGTCCAAGGTCCCGGAGTACTGACTGAGATTCATATACGCATCGCTCTCAGCCTCCTTCAAGGCAAACACATCTTTCAAATGCTGGAGGCGAAACTCGTATTTAAGAGTTAAAGCTTTGCGACCATTAATCAGGTCACCGACCTCCATCGACGAGACATTTCGCTCCTTGGACACCTCCTCGGCACGACGACGCTTTTCTTGCGCAAGCTCGGCAGAAAGATTCTCCTTGTATTCCGCGAGCTCCTGATTGCGATGTTCGAGCAATTTAACATGCTCGTAAGAAGTGGCAACCTGACTCTTCAATTTCGCCTCGCTTATACGAAGAAACTATGCGACGAGCATAAGCTCCTCCAGCTCTTTTGTCTTCCGAGCAAGTTCCTTGCCGACCTCAGAGGTTCGCGACCGTAGGTGACGATTCATATCAAAGACGTATGAATTCAGCAGCGAAGTCCCATGCAAGACGAGGAACATTAAGATAAGAAAAATCAAGAATCAAACTTAAAGGACGAACGTGAATACTCACATCGACTAAAAGCTTCAAGATGTTGCGGAACACGTCCAGTTTGTACATCTCGCTCACCAGGCAAGGTGGAATAGCCTCACAAGCGATGTTCCGAAGTATCTCCCCGCAAAATTACTCGTCTGGATTCTTCAATTTATCCCCCCTAAGAGCAAAAGATCTATTCTTCCAACTCTCGGAGGAGCCACCAACCCTCGGACGCTTACTCGCGTGCGAATCGTCAGAACGACTCACAACCTCGGGAGGCCTTTTCCTCGCCCTAGCAGGCGAGGCCGACGTCCCGAGACCGATATCAGCAGAACAAAGGAAGGAGGAGGAGCTCCCTTCTCAGATGAAGACGGCACCCCGACTGGATCACTCGACTTCGAAGTCTTCCGAATCACCGAGACGAGAGGCTCCTCCGACTCGTCCTCGGCGAGAGGAGCACCACCCCCCCCCCCTTCTTCGAAGCGTCAGCACCGTCACCCACCTTCTTAGACCTCGGCTTAGACAAACGCTTTTTGGACTCCTCAGCCCTTGTCTTATCGACATCATCGGAGTTCCGTTAGTCACCTCTCCTGGATTGCAATCACGCACCCTCATCGGAACCGGTGAGATTGAAAAGTACTCTTCAACGATCTCGGGAGTATTGATCTCATCGATCTTCCTGTTCCACTTCTCCTTCTCCGCCGCGAGCTCCTCAAAAACTTCATCGGGAATCGCCACTCCCTTCTCGTCTCAAAGAGACCGGAGGTAGTCCAAGGTCCCGGAGTACTGACTGAGATTTATATACGCGTCGCTCTCAGCCTCCTTCAAGGCAAACGCATCTTTCAACTCTTGGAGGCGAAACTCGTATTTATGAGTTAAAGCTTTGCGACCATTAATCAGGTCACCGACCTCCATCGACGAGACATTTCGTTCCTTGGACACC
Source organism: Orychophragmus violaceus (assembly GCA_030180135.1). Classification (NCBI taxonomy): domain Eukaryota; kingdom Viridiplantae; phylum Streptophyta; class Magnoliopsida; order Brassicales; family Brassicaceae; genus Orychophragmus; species Orychophragmus violaceus. The sequence continues at coordinate 32,423,161 of CM058233.1, forward strand.
TCCTCGGCACACTACGCTTTTCTTCCGCAAGCTCGGCAGAAAGATTCTCCTTGTATTCCGCGAGCTCCTGATTGCGATGTTCGAGCAATTTAACATGCTCGTAAGAAGTGGCAACCTGACTCTTCAATTTCGCCTCGCTTATACGAAGAAACTATGCGACGAGCATAAGCTCCTCCAGCTCTTTTGTCTTCCGAGAAAGTTCCTTGCCGACCTCAGCGGTTCGCGACCGTAGTTGACGATACATATCAAAGACGTAAGAATTCAGCAGTGAAGTCCCCTGCAAGACGAGGAACATTAAGATAAGAAAAATCAAGAATCAAACTTAAAAGACGAACGTGAATACTCACATTGACTAAAAGCTTCGAGATGTTGCGGAACACACCCGGTTTGTACATCTCGCTCACCAGGTAAGGTGGAATAGCCTCGCAAGAGATGTTCCGAAGTATCTCCCCTCAGTAATACTCGTCTAGATTCTTCAATGTATCCCCCCGAAGAGCAAAATATCTATTCTTCCAACTCTTGGAGGAGCCACCAACCCTCGGACGCTTACTCGCGTCCGAACCGTCAGAACGACTCACAACCTCATAAGGCATTTTCCTCGCCCCATTATGCGAGGCCGACGTCCCAGGAGGTCCCGGAGACCGAGATCGGCAGAACAAAGGAAGGAGGAGGAGCTCCCTTCTCAGATGAAGACGGCACCCCGACAGGATCACTCAACTTCGAAGTCTTCCAAATCAACGAGACAGGAGGCTCCTCCGACTCATCCTCGGCGAGAGGAGAACCGCCCCCCATCTTCGAAATGTCAGCACCGTCACCCGCCTTCTTAGACCCCGGCTCAGACGAACGCTTCTTGGACTCCTCAACCCTTGTCTTATCGACATCATCGGAGGTCCGTTTCTTACCTCTCCTGGACTGCGACCTAGGAGAGACCGGTCTAGTAACCGAAAGTCGGCTGGACCCATCTGATCGACCGATATCGGAAGGTCTCGAAGCCTTCTACGGATCAGCCACCATGCTCGAAATAACCTTCCTTGCCTTCCCCATTTCCTTCACCGCTTGACATGCTGCAAGAATAAATCCATAAGGACAAAAGCAATAAAACGAGTCGAACTCACGAAGTATCGGCAACCTCACTAGCTTTCTTGGATTCTTCAGTCTCGGGCCAAGTTCGCCAGCCAAGCTCAGAAAACTTTCGGCAACGGAAATCGTAAATTCCCAACGTGGAAAAACGACTCGTAAAGACAAACGAAATTCGGAGGAGCGGTCCAAGGGCGCTGCGAGGAGGAAGGCAAGCGAAATCTGGAATGGTCTCGGAGATGGCTTCTCTCCTAGGTAGGTGTGGCTCGTTGAGACCTGAAGGTTCCCGTCGGCCAAGGGCGACTAAGAAGTGAGATTAGATAGGCTTGTCTTAGGATTTGATGCACATTCAAGGGCAACTTCTGCTTATGGGTAGGCACCTAGTGCTACAGGTCTTTCGCCGGAGTTCACGGCGGTCTATTCTCTTTCCAGATTGAGTGGATAGGGGCTTTTGGCTAACGTACGTTCAGGGGTCTGCCAGTCAAAACTCCGGTGATCTAGCTTTGGCTTATGCCATTACCCCAGCAGACTATATAGCTTCTTTGAACAATCTTCTTGATGTCTCTGAACCTTCTTCTCAGAAAAAGAATGAGACCAAAGAGCCCATCCTTAGTTGTTTTGTTTTCTAAGTTCCGAGTAACTGTTAGAAGTGGGATTTGAGTCGTTGTACTGTGGCAGAGAATGACGTCGCTTGTAAGGAGTCCTATTGAAACCAAGAAATATAGGCATGCCCGCCACCTCGAATGGCGTGAGCCGCATGCGGGGAGACCCGCACGTACCACTCCACCTGGTCGTATGAAACTGGCATGCATCCTGGCTCCCGAGACTCTTTCATAGAATTCCAACAATTTCTCCTGCTCCTCAAAAGCCCACATGAATGGGGGGGGTAGAGGAATTGGTCAACTCATCAGGCTCATGACCTGAAGATTATAGGTTCGAATCATGTCCCCGCATAAAGAACAAACAAACAATAGAAAAAACAAAAAAAAATTGATTTGAAGAGTCAAAGTCAAATAAATGATCATTTCGAGGAACGCAACTCAGTGAGTGCTTATAAGAAAGAAGGGCAAGGAAGAAGAAAATGAAATAGGAACAACCGCGCTGGTTGTAATAGATCTTGCACCCCCTTGAAATGGTTGCATGTACATCACACCTCCTATGGTGGTTGCCAAAGCTCCGAGTGAACCCGAAATAGGCCATGTACTTGGATCTTCGTAAATGATTCGTTGCCAGCGCCCAAACTTTCCCATCCCCAGCCAAATACGATTGGGCATATCCTTCAAGAGATCAACCAATGTCGTATAAGCGGTAGCTTCCCCCGCCCGACTAAAATACAAGAGTCGCGGCCTACTTTGATTGCAAAGGGGTGGTTTGGCAACTCTGCATCTTCACGGAGAATTCAATTTCACTGGGTCCAGGTGGGCCCAACCAGGGGTATGCTGGGATTCGCGAAGAGCAGCACCTTACGATGTTCTGACCTTTGAGATTGAGATTCCCCAGTCCACTTATGAAATGGATCCGGATTCACCGCTTTCGACTGAGATGTAAAGTCAAGATGAATATTATATGATAGCCGCAGGAAATTCTTTGGCTCTTAATCGGGGCATTCAAGAAGAATAGGCTGTACCAGCTCGATACCGCCAAGAATTTTTGACTATCGCATGGGAAGAAAAAGATTAGACTATATCAAAGGACTAGATCGATCAGCACCCGTAGCTGCAGTAGAAAAAGCAGTAGTTGGAGTTGGTACTTCAACCGGTTCTGTTTTTTGCTTCCCTGGCTTAAAGGACGGAACCACCGAGGAATACCGGTTAGCAGCTCTAGTAGGATGTATATTGTGCTTTGTTCCCTGTCTCGGGAATTGACTCTCGTACTGGACACCGAATAGGTGGACCCCCAAACGGGATACGCTCTCCACTTTAAGCCTGATAAGCGGGTGGTTTGGTTGGTTGTTGATAGAGGACTCGAAATAGCTTGAGCATTTTCTACATTGGTGGATGAAGAATCCCAACCAGTTGTTCTGATTGACAGCATGATTCCCTTATTCTTTCGACACCCGCGACTACTGCTACTACTCCTATTTCTGCAGATACCTTATTGCCTTGTAAATACTCCGCAGGCTCACCAAAAAATTGTTGTTTAATGGGAATTGTTGTTCATGAGCTCTTCCTGTAGCTCATGAACTCTCATTCAGAAATATTTATATCATACAACTAGATTCTCATAGCGAGGCGCTTCGAGTTAGCGAAGCGTTGTAGTAGCGCCGAACTCTTGCTACCCATATGCGAGGCGCCGTCTTAGACTTCCCTGACCAGGATCGCTCCCACACAAGCGACTTATATATAGGGCACTAGCGCTTCGCCCACCACACTTAACTATTTACAGTTCGAGTAGTTTATTCTCAATTATAAGTATCTATCTAGATATATTTCAAGAATGCAAATTTTTGGACAGTGGTATAGGCTCCCGTCCTTCCTTCGCCTGGCGGAGTATAATATATGGCCAAGACTTTCTAGTTAAGGGCCTAGTCAGAACGAATGGAGATGGCAGGGACACCAATGTCTGGGCTCATAAATGGATCATCGACGAAATACCAAGATTCATGTGTTACAAAGAAGATAGCAATGTGGACATATCTCTACATGTGGACCTTCGGGATGTTTGCCTGGTCAAACGTGCGTTCCCAAAAAGGGATGCTAACATTGTTCTCTCTATCAAACCGTTTGGACTAAGTAAGGATTCACATACATGGGGTTTCTCTAAATCAGGAGTTTACACAACTCAAAGTGGATACCGACTCTTGGACACTCTAATCGATGCTCACACACCTTCCTCTAGTGGTCTCCCCCCTATAGAGAAACAGCTATGGAAGAAGATATGGAAAATCAGAACACTACTGAAGATTAGACATTTCTTTTGGAAGGCTCTATCGGGTGCAGTAGCGGTTAAATAAAGACTAAGGTCACGTGGGATACAAGCTGACATCACATGCCTACAATGCGGTCTGGCACCTGAGACCATTAGCCACACGCTTTTCAGATGCACTACGGCTACGGAAGTCTGGGAGAAAACAAACATATCCTTTCCCCGGCTGGTGCATTCTCTAACTCTGTTTTCCTAAATATACATCAGCTGATTAAATGTATGGAAGACAGGACAAAGGAGGAACAAAGTCGTCGAGCTTACCCATGGGTTCTATGGCATCTCTGGAAGGCGAGAAACAGCCAAGTTTTTGAGCAAACGAAGCTAAGTGCAACAGAAATTCTTGAAAAAGCTTATGAAGATGCCAATATCTGGTTTGAGGTGGATTTTAACTCGTCCCCGGGAGCAAATACAGTACACTATGGCCCTGCTCCTCCGGTTGGGCGATGGATACCACCGCCCTTAGGAACTCTGAAATGTAACATAGGAGCTTCATGGTCGGCGTTGGATGGTAATGGGGGAGCAGCTTGGATTGTGCATGATTCTGCTGGAGAAACTATCTATCATGGCCGAAGGTCCATCTTCCCTGTTAGATCAGACGAAGAGAATGAGTTACAGGCCTTTACTTGGGCAGTGGAAAGCTTAAAACACCTCCGTCTGAGCTCTGTTATCTCTGAATCCGACGTCACTGAAGAAGTGTAGCCTCGATCATGGAAAATGCACTAAGTACACATAAGCCTCCAGACGAGTCAGAGGGTCTTCGTTAGACGACTTGGGTCAATGGAGCTAAACCAAAGATTGATTGAAGTTCGGATTAGTTATAAGGACTGGTTAATGTCCGGTTAAGCTTATGGTTTACTCCACACGTGACTTGTACGTGTGTAATCTCTTTGTCATTGGCTGATCTATAAAGCCGTTAGGCTGAGTGAGCTACGAGTCGAGTGGTTGAGCTCGGAGATAGAGAGAGAGAGTACAAACTGATTACAGTAGAGAGAGAGAGTAATCGGGGTTGTTGTACGGCGGCGATAGCCGTGATTTAGTGCATTGCTGGTTTCGATCCAGCTCCGGTGAGTATAGCTCTTCCTCGGTTTGAGGAAGGAGGTGAACACCGGGTCACCAATCTCTGTCTTTGTGTTGTTCTTGGATTCTCAATTCTTAGGTCTTAGTCTTGATTGATCGCGAGTAGATTGAGTATTAAATCGCACAAATTGGTATCAGAGCGCCAGGTTAGTTCTGGTGTAAAGATTCGTCGGATCAACAATGACAGGAACTAAATCAAAGATCGCAATCTTCGATGGCGAAGGGGATTTCGGTCTATGGAGAAAGAGGATGTTCGCACACCTCAGTGTGCAAGGTCTCAAGGATGTAATCACGGAGAAGGCTCAAGATAAAGAAACCTCAGAAGAAGATGAAAAGGATCCGGAGATGAAGAAAAAGAAGATCGAGTCAGAGGAAGCAAGATTAGAAAGATGTGAAAAGGCTATGAATCTGATCTTTCTTGCTGTGGGAGATCAAGTGCTAAGGAAGCTCGACAAATGCACAACCGCTGCAGAAACCTGGGCAACTCTTGAGCGGTTGTACATGGTAAAGTCACTTCCTAACCATGTACATGCTCAACTAATGGTCTATTCATTTAAGATGAAGGAATCTAAGACCATTGATCAGAACATAGATGACTTCCTCAAGATGATAACGGATCTTAGCAATCTAAGCATAGAAGTCCCAGAAGAGGTTCAGGCAATCCTGTTGCTGAACTCTTTACCAGCAAAGTATGATCAACTTAAGGACACCTTAAAGTACAGCAGGGAAGTCATACAAGTGGAAGATGTGACAAACGCTGCAAAATCTAAAGAAAGGGAGTTTAAGAACTCACCTGCAAGTACAAGATCAGAAGGTGAAGGTCACTATGTAAGAGGCAGATCTCCAACAAAGAGTCAACAATCCGGTAAAGGAAAGCACAACAGGTCGAGGTCCAAGTCAAAGGATGGTAAGAGAACCTGCTGGATATGTGGCAAGGAAGGGCACCTCAAAAAACAGTGCTATAAGTGGATTGAGAGAAATAAGAAGCAGGGCCAGTCTCAAGACAGAGGAGAGTCAGCCCTTGCCAGAGATGATGCCAGAGACCTAGTTGGTCTAATTGTTTCAGAGGTCAATCTGACAATGGGGGACATCACAAAAGAAGAATGGATTCTAGATACAGGTTGTTCATTTCACATGACTTCCAACAAAGAATATTTTCTGGACCTCAAGGATACTAAATCAGGGAGAGTAAGAATGGCCAACAATTCAATTGCTGAAGTAAAGGGAATTGGGTCCATTCGGTTCATGAATCCAGATGGAACAACATTCATTCTACACGATGTAAGGTACATGCCTGACATCTCGAGGAACTTAATATCCTTAGGCACACTGGAGGAGAAAGGATGTGAGTTTAAAGGACATAATGGGATTTTAAAAGTGATTAAAGGCTGCACTGTATTCATGAAAGCTCAGAGGAGGGAGACTTTATATGTTCTAAATGGGACAGCTAAAGTTGCAGAAGCAAACTCAGCAGAGGGAAAAGAAAATCAAGATGATCAAACTCAACTATCGCATAGCAGGATGGGTCACATTGGTCAGAAAGGTCTGGAGGTTCTAAACAAGAAAGGCTGTTTTGTAGACAGCAAAGTCACAGCTCTAAAATCTGTGAAGATTGTGTGAAAGGAAAGATTCACCGAGTCAGCTTTGGGCCAGCACAACATGTTACAAAAGACAAACTAGACTATGTCCATTCAGACCTTTGGGGATCACCCAATGTTCCTTTTAGCCTAAGTAATTGTCAATATTTTATATCTTTCACTGATGACTTTTCTAGGAAAGTGTGGGTTTATTTTCTCAGGACCAAAGATGAGGCATTCAGGTGCTTTGTGGACTGGAAGAAGATGGTGGAAACTCAATCAGAAAGAAAGGTAAAAAGATTAAGAACTGACAATGGGCTTGAGTTTTGTAATGTGCAGTTTGATAGGTTCTGCAAAGATGAAGGTGTGGTAAGACACAGGACATGTACATACACGCCACAACAAAATGGCGTTGCAGAAAGACTAAACAGGTCCATTATGAACAAAGTACGAAGCATGCTGAGTGAGAGTGGATTGGAACAGAAATTCTGGGCAGAGGCTACATCTACTGCAACCTATCTAATCAACAGGTCACCCTCATCGGTACTAGACTTCCAAGTCCCTGAGGAAGTCTGGACATCTTCAATGCCATCTCTATCAAACCTGAGGAGGTTTGGGTGTATATGTTATGTACACTCAAGTGAAGGAAAGTTGAATCCTCGGGCAAAGAAAGGGGTCTTCACTAGCTACCCGGGAGGAGTCAAAGGATACAAGATATGGTTACTTGAAGATCAGAAATGCATTATAAGTCGAAATGTGGTATTCAGGGAAGATGTTGTCTACAAAGATCTTAAGTCAAATCCAAACTCAGGTATACTCTCAGATCATAGTGATGCTACTGACTTCTCTTTGAGTTTTGATCTTTCAGGAAACAAAGAAAGGGAACCAAATGCAACTCAAGGTGGAGCTACTGAGGAAGAAAGGATCACTGAAAGTATTATTGGAACACACCAAGAGGATCAGGCACATGAGACTAATACCGAGATCACTGGTGAAAGTCAAGAGAGTGACAACAATCAACAATTGGTCAGTGACAGACCAAAGAGGACACTGAAACCAAATGTCAGGCTCAAGGATTATGAAGTGTATGAAGATAATGATTATGCTGAATACATCTGTGGCTTGACTGAAGATGCTGGAAATCTGGAACCAGAAAGCTACCAAGAAGCCATGAAGGATCCTGACAGCAGTGAGTGGAAAGAAGCAACTGTAGAAGAAATGCAGTCACTGTGGAAAAACAGAACTTGGGAATTGGTTGAGAAACCAAAGGATAGAAGAACCATTGGTTGTAAATGGATCTTTAAAAGGAAAGCAGGTATTGCTGGAGTGGAGAAACCCAGGTACAAAGCAAGATTAGTAGCCAAAGGGTATTCTCAGAAGGAAGGCATTGACTATCAGGAGATATTTGCTCCAGTAGTCAAACATGTATCTATTAGGTACATTCTATCAGCAGTGAATCATTTCAACATGGAACTGCAACAGCTTGATGTGAAGACAGCCTTCCTCCATGGTTTTCTGGATGAAGAGATCCTGATGGAACAACCAGAAGGTTTTGTGGATAACAGACATCCAAACCGAGTGTGTCTTCTGAAAAGGTCCTTATACGGTTTGAAACAATCCCCTCGACAGTGGAATAAACGGTTTGATGATTTCATGGTGAAGAATAAGTTTACAAGAAGTGAGTATGATAGCTGTGTGTACTACAATGAGTCTGGGTCAAGAGACAAGGTGTTTCTTCTATTGTATGTTGATGATATCTTGATAGCATCTACAGACAAAGATCAGGTACAACAGCTAAAGAGATCTTTGAGTGCAGAGTTCGAAATGAAAGACTTAGGTGATGCTAAGAAGATACTGGGTATGGAAATACACAGAGACAGAAAAGCTGGAACTCTACGGATAACTCAAGAAGACTACATGCTCAAGGTACTTGGAAACTATGGAATGGATCATGCCAAACCAGTGGACACACCTTTGGGAGCCCACTTCAAATTAAAATCAGCTACAGACAAAGAGTATGAGGAACAGAGAGAATACATGGAGAACATTCCTTACCAGAATGTTGTAGGGAGCTTAATGTACTCTATGGTAGGAACAAGGCCGGACTTGGCTTATCCAGTTGGTGTTGTAAGCAGGTTTATGAGTAAACCTCTTAAGGATCATTGGCAGGCTGTGAAATGGGTCTTGAGATATGTGAAGGGATCAGTTCAGAAAGGATTAAGCTACAAAAGAGGAGACAAGTTTGTGGTTAAAGGCTATTGTGATGCAGACTATGGAGGAGACAGAGATCAGAGGAAATCTGTCACAGGCATGGTGTTTACTTCAGGAGGAAACTCTATAAGTTGGAGATCCACACTTCAAAAGATAGTGGCTCTTTCGACAACTGAGGCTGAGTATGTTGCATTAGCTGAGTCTATCAAGGAAGCAGTATGGCTAAGAGGCTTTGCAGGAGAGCTTGGCTTCACTCAACAAGCAGTTGAGATCTACTGTGACTCTCAAAGTGCTATAGCACTGTCCAAGAATGCGGTTCATCATGAACGCACCAAGCACATGGACGTGAGGTACCACTTTGGTAGAGATTTGATAAGCAAAGGAGAGATCCAAGTATTGAAGATACCAACTGCATATAATCCAGCAGATATTTTTACAAAAGTCCTACCAGTCTACAAGCTTAAGGAAGCATTGAGAATGCTTCGAGTTTCAGAGAACTAAAGTTCTTGGCATCCTGTAAAGGATGCAGTGCTCGGTCTAGAGCACAGTGGTTCCGGTCAAGGAGCTGAAGATTCACCTAAGCTAAGAAGTTGATCGAGTCTAAGGTGGAGATTTGAAGAAGTGTAGCCTCGATCATGGAAAATGCACTAAGTACACATAAGCCTCCAGACGAGTCAGAGGGTCTTCGTTAGACGACATGGGTCAATGGAGCTAAACCAAAGATTGATTGAAGTTCGGATTAGTTATAAGGACTGGTTAATGTCCGGTTAAGCTTATGGTTTACTCCACACGTGACTTGTACGTGTGTAATCTCTTTGTCATTGGCTGATCTATAAAGCCGTTAGGCTGAGTGAGCTACGAGTCGAGTGGTTGAGCTCGGAGATAGAGAGAGAGAGTACAAACTGATTACAGTAGAGAGAGAGAGAGTAATCGGGGTTGTTGTACGGCGGCGATAGCCGTGATTTAGTGCATTGCTGGTTTCGATCCAGCTCCGGTGAGTATAGCTCTTCCTCGGTTTGAGGAAGGAGGTGAACACCGGGTCACCAATCTCTGTCTTTGTGTTGTTCTTGGATTCTCAATTCTTAGGTCTTAGTCTTGATTGATCGCGAGTAGATTGAGTATTAAATCGCACAGTCACCTTGGCGAGGAACATCATGACAAATCAACTACTGTTTTCAGATTTTCAGATGCTAATCACTGAAAATTTAAACTCTCTTTTTTTTTTTTAACAGTTTCAGCTGTGAACATGTAGTCTCTGACATGAACAAAGCTACAAGTGCAATTGCGGACAATGTCAATACCTGCAACAAGCTCCAATCATATGTTGTTCGGGGTGGCCCGTACTGGTTGCGATCGCTCTTAACGATGGAAAAGTGACTAAGGACAAATACATCTACCCATCCTACTCCAATCTCTGGGCAAGAAGAAGATAGTTGTGATAAGTTTCCTGGTTTTTGACTCTCCTTCGTCCTCTAGTTTCTTTTTGTTCTCCCTCAAATGCCTACTGGCAATTCGTTTGCTTGCTATTACTTTCCCTGGATTTTTAGACTCTGCTTTATGCCCTCTGTTCAGGAAACATTGTATTTTCTGCCCCTATTGGGGTTTTTATATATCGAAGAAACCCAGTGTTAAAAAAAACCCTTGGATACAGTAAAAAAGTTTTTTTCACTCAAGACGATACCAACTATCAGAGCAACACTACCAACACATACACAGTCTAGTACACCATTCTACTCCCAATTGTATTTTTTGAACCCTTTCTCTCTAAACAACTCACAAACAGAGTGAAAACTACATAAGTTTTCCTTTCTTACTTCACGGGGAGGGTGGAACATGATCTGCAGCACCAGAAACCGGAGATGGAAGCAGCTTCCTCTTTAGAAATGGCAACATAGTTTTTAGGAGCAGCCGGCGTGTTGAGACTCTCCCATCTCCCTCTTTATGCAATTGACCTTTTTCCGTTATGCTCGCATTGAAAGATAAACGCCCGTTTCTTGTCCAGTTGGCTCCTCCACTTGTTTCTTAGCACTGACTGGTCTTGCAGGACTTGGCCTGGTGTTAAAGACATGTTCTTACTCTGTGTGTGGCTGTCCTTGAAGCTTCTTTTGTTCCACAATGAATGACATTTTGGCTTATCGTAATCGTAGTAGAAATCATGAACTTACCCTCAGCCTTTGTTTCTCCTCTTCTCGTTCTTGCCTAAGCATGCCGTACTCATCTAACATGGGTAGCAGAGGAACGCCATCGTAGTCAAATAACATGTTGTGTTCTTCTTTCCAAGCTCGGGTCTTGGTGACCAATGTGTCAGCCATGACTTTTCCACAAACACGTAAGTTCCAATAAGCTATGAATATAAAAGAGAAAATTCCTTTGAAGTCTATCTTTTACTTCCTCTGCAGATACCAAGAATCTTGCTAACTAAAACCTTGGCTTTCTCAGCTCTCTTGAGATTTGAATGTGTGCCTCTGCTTGCGCTGTATCTGTTCTGATCCTTCGCTCATAAACCTAAACCATGGAAAAGCTTAAGATCCAACTCAAATTTAATGTGTGTGATGATGTATCGTAGTGTGTGATAGAGAAAAATTATGCATTACCCGGTTGTAGTCTTCTAGACAGCTCTCTTCCTCACACGTTGACATCCTTTCTAGACTCGGTCCAATATATCCTTTCCACTAAACGCTTCTTCTTTAGCCTTATCTATATGCCTGTCCATGTCTACCAATAACTTAGTAGGCTCTACGCTTCCAGAATCAATTAATGACATGATCCTCTCACGAGTAGACTCAGGTTTTTTTTTATGGGCGTATATCTCCTCAAGCTCAGATTGTTTCTTGAAAGCAATTCCCTTCTTTCGGCTAGCCTTCACCTGGTGAAGCATGTTCATTTCCACCTCGACCTTCAAGAATTACATGAATGTTTTAAGCAAAAGAGTAACTAATACTTCAAAACACACAGATGAATGTTCGTAAATGCAATATAGAACACCTGCATGATCAGATCACATGTAATATAAAAAGCTCCCTTTCCTCATCAGGAGTATCCATCAGATTCCATAGATCAATCGGCTGGGTAGCAACCTCTCGAAGCTCAGAACAGGGAAAAAAATATTCATTAATTAATATTGTCATGGCCGAGCTCAGCGCTAGAGCATCTCCAATGTAAAACACTATAATTTACACTAAAATAAAGTCACACTAAAATAGAATTGGATTTCTCTCAAATGTACAATTCTATTTTTCACTCTAAAAATGTAATATTCTAAGTATATTCTATTTTTTTATTTACTACTAATACTTTTTATTTATAAAGTTTACAATTCAACCCCACTTATTTTATTCTTTGCAAAATTTTCTAGAATTATAATATTATAAATTTTAAATTTTAAAATTATTTAAATTAAACATTTATTAAATAAAAAACAACATTATATAATAGAAAATAATAAAACATAATAGATTTTGGTCTAAATATCACCATTTTATATTTTCCCACATATAATGGATTAATGTATTTCGAAGTGAAAAATGAGCTTCTCTATCTTTGATTTCTCAAAATCGACCAAGAAACTTTTGGAACCGGATATTATCATCTTCTGCTACTTGAACTTGTGGAGGTGAAGCTTCTCTTCCAACTTCAATTGGTGCATCGAGATCACGCTCATCCTCGATTATCATATTATGTAATATTATACATGTAGTCATTATGTCATGTAACACATTCTTTTTTCAAAATCGTACCGTCCTTTCACAATAGCGAAACGTGATTGAAGAACTCCAATTGCACGTTCTACACCTTTCCTACATGCTTCTTGTTGTGTAGCAAGATGATGTGACAACGGTGGACATGTTAGAGTCAAGATTAGCACTTTCCTAAAGAGGCCTATTCATGAGTTTAGGCCGGCCCAGAAGGGAAAGTCGGCGACAAAGCCCAAGGCGGTAAAACTAGGTTAAACCGAACTCGGGCTAAACCGGCTTTCACTAGGGTTTGGAAGGTGTCTAGTCCAAGGGCGCCGTACGGTAAAGTCGGCAAAAGGGAATATTCCATATCAAGGCATAGCCGAGTTATTAGGAAATATTCGTAATTATCTCGTACTTTCCTTTTATTAATAAACCGACTTGTAACCCTATATAAGGAAACCCCGACATTCAATGAAAGATACGCTTTTCTTAATATTCTGAGCTAGAGAGACTTTAGAGCGACTATTAACCTAAATTCTCTCAGGCGACTTTACAACCACTCTTTACCGGCTTCCATCTCGGAAACGCCGGCTTATAAACCCTACTTTCCTAAATCTCACCGTGTTCACTAATTCTTCTTTTAGAATCCCTAACTTACAAACCCTAAAATTCTTGCTATCTTTGGATACGCGGAATTACGATCTTACAATTGGCGCCGACTGTGGGGATTTCTAAGAGAAAATTCTGAAACGAGATGTCAGGAAATCACAAGGAGATCGATGAAGAAAACCCTAGGGTTCAATTAAGCGTTCAAGATGAAAGTGATTACAACCAGAGTGATCACGAAGACGATGCGGCCAAAGGCGGCAAGCAGCCGCGAAACGCCGCCAAGACAAACAAAGCTCGAGATGACGGCAAACACGCCCCGCCACTCAGCGAAACAGAGGCTCAAATCGAGCAAGACAAGGTTTTAGCCACTCTAATGGCCAAGATCGACTCGCAGAACGACCTGATCAAAACGTTCTCGGAAAAAATTGACCTGCTGCAAACAGAGCAAGCAAAGATCCTTTCAGGACAACAGTCCAGAAAACCCAGGAGAGAGGTACCGTCAAAGGTGAAAGACAAAGTCGCCAGACGACTGGTCTATAGCACATCTGAGGAAAGCCACCATGAACAGAGCCGTAGCAGCGAGTCCAGGAGCAACCCGCGTAAGGAAAGCAACAAGGATACTCGCGAGCATAGCTCACATCGAAAGGAGGGTTCTGAAAGACCCAAACGGAGCGAAAGTAGACATAACGACCGAAGTGATGAGAGGTATTCACCCGACAGGGAGGAACATACCAGTCATCAGACACGGGACGTGCACCACAGACGAAATTCGCGACGTGAGAATGGCTCGCACCGAGACAACCATCGCCGCGAGCGAGGTATGTCGTACGAGAAAACTCACGGAGCGTCTATTCGCGGAGCAAGTCGCAACCATGTCGAGAAACAACTGATTGAGCTCAAAGACACCCTAAAAGAATTAAAATGGGAGGTCCATGGCGTGAAGGGGTCCGCACCCGAGATAGACCGAATCATCGAGGAAACTCGTAGGACTCCCTTCACCTCGCGCATCACGAACACGTATATCAGGCAAAGAGAGAAGCTTAGGCTACCGATGTACGACGGCACCAAAGATCCAGCGACCCATCTCACAACGTTTAAAATCATGGCGGCAAAGGCGCGGTTCTCATCAAGTGAGGAGCGCGACATCGGCTTCTGCCAACTATTCACCGAAACGCTGGAAAAGGAGACGCGCTAAACTGGTTCTCCCGACTTCCATCCAAGTCAATCGATAGCTTCTCGGACCTCACATGGGCATTCGTAAGGCATCACTTTGCCTACATTCGTAAAGACACTTCGCTAAGCGCGTTGATGTCGATGACGCAAGAGAAGAAGGAAACCTTGAAAGATTTCGTAGAAAGGTTCAGGGCGGTGATGACGCGAGCTGAGGCACCAGATAAGTTCACTATCGCAGCCCTGACAAACGCCGTCTGGCACGAATCGCCATTTTACCAAGATTTAGTCATCAACCCGCCACTAACTATCGAGGACGCACTTCATCGGGCAAACAAATTCGTGGAATTGGAGGAGAAGAAGGTCGCACTGGCAAAGAGATTCGGTCCTGGCAAACAGGCAGATAAGAAGGAGGAAAGAGAACCCAGGCAGCATTACGACGGTAAAAGCGCCAAAACAATGGTTGTGGACGGCGCCGACAAGTCCCGGTCATCAAAGCCGTGGAATAAAAGAGGGAAAGAGGCGAAGAAGGCGCAAGCAGCCTCCGCTACGGGGGACAAGTACTGTGAATACCATCAAGCTACGTCGCACGACACGGCTGAATGTCGGAATCTCAGAAACGCACTCTACTCCCGACTTTCCAATGAAGAAATCAAGGCGGCCATCGAAAGGTTGAAGAAGGAAGAATCGGGACAGAAGGAAGACAAAGCCGACGAGCAGGCTCCCAAGCAAGATAAACCGCCACGGCGTATCAAAAGCATAGCTTTGAAACGTAACCGTGAAGAAGAAGAGGAGGACGACGAAGAAGAAACCCCCAAGACCATCCGAAGAATCAACATGATCATGGGTGGTCTAATCTCCGTAAATGACTCGGTCCGGTCAATCAAGGTCTATGAACGCCTAGCATTGGCCGCGCAAAAGGCGCCTCAACCAATCCTATCAGACGATCCGCCCATCATCTTTACCGACCAGGACCTCTA
Organism: Orychophragmus violaceus; assembly: GCA_030180135.1. NCBI lineage: Eukaryota > Viridiplantae > Streptophyta > Magnoliopsida > Brassicales > Brassicaceae > Orychophragmus > Orychophragmus violaceus. The sequence continues at coordinate 32,438,464 of CM058233.1, forward strand.
TGGAACTCACTACCCCCATAACGACCCGCTGGTGGTTGAGCTTCTGATCGGAAGTTGCCAAGTATCTCGAATACTGGTGGACACCGGGAGCTCGATAGACTTAATTTTCCTAGATACACTCAAGAAGATGGACATTAAGGAGGAGGATATCAAGCAGAAGGCCAAGCCGCTCACCGGGTTCACAAGTGAGACGACGTACACAATTGGAACGATCAAGTTGCCTGTCTTCGCAGGAGGAGTTAACAGATTGGTGAGGTTTCACGTCATTGACAAGCCAACCATCTATAACGTGATCCTTGGAACTCCATGGCTATATAGCATGAAGGCGGTATCCTCGACGTACCATCAATGTCTGAAATTCCCGACGCCTAAAGGAATCCAGACAGTCAAAGGATGTCAGAGCGCAAGTCGGTCGTGTTTCGCAAGAGAACATAAGATCAGGGTGCCTTCCTGCATGATCAACACAGAACACGGAAGAAAAGGACCGGAGAAAGAACTAATCCAGCAAGTCATCATTGACGAATCAGATGCAAGCAAGTGTGTGGGCATTGGCGCAGGATTACCGGACGACATCAAAGAGGAACTGATCACCTTCCTACAGCAAAACGTTACAACGTTTGCGTGGACAATGAAGGATATGAAGGGTATCAACCCAACCATTACAACTCACGAGTTGAATGTCGATCCGACTTACAAGCCAGTCAAGCAAAAGAGGCGAAAACTCGGCCCAGAAAGAGCTAAAGCAGTCAACGATGAAGTAGAGAAGCTACTCGAAGCCGGTTCAATCCAAGAAGTCAAATATCCTGACTGGCTGGCCAATCCAGTGGTCGTGAAGAAGAAAAACGGGAAGTGGAGAGTGTGTGTCGACTTCACGGACCTCAACAAAGCTTGCCCCAAGGATAGTTTCCCGCTGCCGCACATCGACCGACTTGTTGAGGCGACGGCCGGGAACGAACTGCTATCGTTCATGGATGCGTTCTCAGGGTATAACCAAATCCTCATGAACCCAGACGACAGAGAAAAGACGGCCTTCATCACTGAACGAGGCACGTATTGCTACAAAGTCATGCCTTTCGGCCTCAAAAACGCCGGCGCCACCTACCAGCGGCTGGTAAACCGGATGTTTGCAGGGCAACTTGGTGCAACAATGGAAGTTTATATCGACGACATGCTAGTCAAGTCTCTGATTGCCTCTCAGCATGTCGGTCATCTAAAGGAATGTTTCAACATCCTTAACCGATACGGCATGAAACTTAATCCAACTAAGTGTACATTTGGGGTGACATCGGGAGAGTTCCTAGGATACGTGGTAACTCAGAGAGGAATAGAAGCTAATCCAAAGCAGATCACAGCCATAATCGACTTACCATCTCCCAAGAACACTCGAGAGGTACAACGCCTCACTGGCCGCATAGCCGCCTTGAACAGGTTTATATCCCGGTCAACGGATAAATGTCTGCCTTTTTACGAGCTCCTACGAGGGAACAAAAGATTCGTGTGGGACGAGAAATGTCAAGAAGCCTTCATCCAACTCAAGGACTACTTGTCGAACCCGCCGATACTGTCTAAACCCGAGAATGGTGAGACATTACTGCTTTACATCGCCGTTTCAACAACAGCAGTGAGTGGCGTGCTAGTTCGGGAAGATCGAGGAGAACAGAAGCCGATCTTCTACGTCAGCAAAACAATGAACGGAGCCGAAACCAAGTATCCTGCAATGGAAAAACTGGCTTTCGCAGTCGTCATCTCGGCACGGAAGCTGCGACCTTATTTTCAGTCACATCCGATTGCTGTATTAAGCAGTCAACCTCTTCGAACGATACTTCATAGCCCGGGACAGTCTGGTCGTCTAGCCAAGTGGGCAATAGAGTTAAGTGAGTACGACATCGAGTGCAGGAACAGGACAACCGCGAAATCGCAGGTAATAGCTGATTTCCTTGTCGAATTATCACCTGAATTGGATGTCGGTACCGAGACAGAAGACAAAAATTGGAAACTGTTCGTTGACGGGGCTTCATCTAAAAAAGGAGCCGGGATAGGGATACGTCTCATATCACCAACCGGCGAGATATTAGAGCAGTCATTCAAACTAGGTTTCACAGCTTCTAACAACACAGCCGAGTACGAAGCTTTGTTAGCCGGTCTCAAACTAGCCAGGGAAATCGGAGTACGACATCTCTTGGCCCACTGTGATTCCATGCTTGTAGCCAACCAGATCACCGGCGACTACGAAGCTAAAAATGAACGAATGGAGGCTTATCGAAAGACGGCGTTGGAACTCACCAGTTCCTTCGAATTCTTCGACATTGTCCAGATACCAAGAAAGGAGAATGCCCCGGCAGATGCACTTGCGTCGCTGGCATCTAATCCCAATCTCTGTCGACGGATCCCGGTAGAAACGATCCACGAGCCAAGCATCCCGCCCCCTGAGAGCAATCAGGAAGAAACTGAAGAAATGATCCAGAGTGATAAGGACGACATGTGCTACAATATTCAAGCAAAGGGCATAAACCTCATCGCTGTCCTAACCGGCGACAACAAAGACTGGCGACTTCCGATAAGAGCATACCTGACGGAAGGGAAGCTCCCAGAAGATAAATGGGAAGCACGACGACTTAAAGTCAAAAGCGCGCGATACACTATACATGAAGGTATCCTCTACAAGTATTCTGCTAACAAGATCCTCCTCAGATGCATAAATGGAGACGAAGTAAGTCGGGTTCTCGAAGAAACGCACTCTGGAGCATGCGGAAACCACTCCGGAGGCAGATCTCTCGCCCTCAAAATCAAGTTGAATGGTCACTATTGGCCGACTATGATAACCGACTGCGAGACCTATTCTAACAAGTGTGAAAAGTGTCAGCGACATGCGCCATTCATACATCGACCTACAGAGCTACTCACAACGTCAACTGCGGCTTACCCATTCTTGAGATGGGCAATGGACATCGTTGGACCATTACCGTTATCCAGTCAAAGACGTTTTCTGCTCATTATGACCGACTACTTCACAAAGTGGGTAGAGGCCAAGGCTTACGTCGCCATCCACGATGTCCAGGTTCAAAATTTCGTCTGGAAATACATAATATGTCGTTTTGGGCTACCTTATGAGATCGTCACAGATAACGGATCGCAATTCATCTCGAAAGTATTCGAAGGATTCTGCAAGAAGTGGGATATACGCCTTAGCAAGTCGACACCAAGGTATCCTCAGGGGAATGGCCAAGCCGAAGCTACAAATAAAACCATCATTGCCGGCATCAAAAAACGCCTTGAAAGCAAAAAAGGAGTTTGGGCAGATGAGTTAGACGGAGTCCTCTGGTCGCATAGAACGACACCCCGCAGTGCAACAGGAGCCACCCCATTTTCCTTAGCCTTTGGCGTGGAAGCAATGGTACCGGCAGAAGCTAACATTTACACTCTCCGCCGCTCTCTCATGCCGCACCATACTGAAATCAACGAAAAGATGCTAATCCAGGCTCTCGACACCTTAGAGGAAGAACGGGATCGAGCCCTACTCAGGATTCAAAACTACCAACAGCTCGCAGCTCGGTACTACAACCAGAAAGTCAAAGAACGCCATTTTCAAGTCGGTGACTTCGTCCTCCGCAAAGTTTACGAAAACACCAAGGAGCGAAGAGCAGGGAAACTCGGGGCGAAATGGGAAGGACCCTACAAAGTCACCAAAGTCGTCAAACCAGGAGTCTACGAGCTTGAGTCAACGAAAGGCAAGGCTTTACCTCGATCCTGGAACTCGGCAAGCCTGAAGGAGTACCACTAAGGCGGCAAGGCGCCTAAAAAAAAAAAAAAAAAAAAAAAAAAAAAAAGATTATGTACTAAGAACTACGAGTGACTTGATTCTTCCTCGGAGGATACGTAGGCAGCCTTTACCGGCACAGTCACAAAATCAACTCGCAAAAAGCCGAGTATCAACTCGCAAAAAGCCGAGTATCGACTCGCAAAAAGCCGAGTATCGACTCGCAAAAAGCCGAGTATCAACTCGCAAAAAGCCGAGTATCAACTCGCAAAAAGCCGAGTATCAACTCGCAAAAAGCCGAGTATCAACTCGCAAAAAGACGAGCAAACGACTCGCATCATTAGCATCACGCCTCCTGGCCAGGGGCGTGGTCTTCCTTGCGCACGAGGTGCACATCGTGGTAAGGAAAAGCTGGGATCCATCCCGCAAATTCTCAGCGGTGGGTGATAACAAATAAGTCGAGCACAGCATCGCACATTCCCCCATCCTAAGAATAAAAGCCGAGCACTAGTAAGCCTCGCAAACCGCCTCATGGCAAGAGTCGCTAAAATCATTTAGAGTTTGACGACAAGCCTAATACGAGATTAGTCTGACTATTCCAAGTCACTAAATCGTCTAAGGATAAACTTCTAAATACGAGATTAGTCCGACTACTAGAGAATCCACTAAATCGCCGATTTGACGGAAAGCTTAAATTAGTAAGTTAATGGCGCGTTTGAATATTTTGATCTAAGAGTCGCTGCAAGTTTGAATACAGTAGCCCGACCTGGTCGCATATCCCAATCGTTATTGCTAAAGTTTAGTAAAAGCTTTAAAGATAGAATGATTCTAATCGCTATCAAGCTTAAAACAAACTTAATAACGCTTCAACCAAAAAGATAAGAGTTTGCAAATATAAATAAAAGTTATTACAAAACCAATACAAAATAAATACTAAGGACATTTGACGACTACTCAAGGCCCGCCGTCCGCAGCCGAAATGTCTGTCCGAACAGACTGGACAAGATCGGCCGGAACCGCCTCCGGGATAATGCCGACATTTGTCCCAAATTGGTCGACATGCCGCGGGACAGGAGGAGGAGAATCGTGAGAACGGTCCAGGAGGGGATGATGAATAGGTGAGAGCACAAATGTAAGCTCCTCCTTCGTCACAACGTCCAAGTTATCCAACTCCGCATCCTCCGCGACCTCATCAGCGGCTATCTGGTCCAGAACAGCTTGAGGAACCGACACGCCCTGCCCGCTAAGTTTCTCCAGACATTTCTTAAGACCGGAAATCTGAGCCTGCTTGACCTGCATCGCAACAGCGGTTTCTTGGTCACCGATATAGCGTTGGATGAGGTCGAAATGGGTCTGCGCCTTCGTCCTAGCAGCAGCCTCGACTCTCTCCCGCTCCTTTTGAACCAGGTCAAGACAAGACTTCTGCAGCTGTTTTCTCTCCAGCTGAAATTTGAGGAAATCGGCTTTTGACTTCTCTTCAGCCTCCTTCAATTTTCCTTCCAGAACCAGGTTGCTCGCCGCCAAAACCTTCTTCTCTTCCTTGATCTTCTTTAGAAGATCATCCCGCTTGGTAACCGCGTCAGCCAGTTTCTTTTGGGCCCAGGAACTCTCCAAAGCCACACGGTTCGAAGCCGCGATCATCTGAAAAACAGCAAAGGTCGTTTAAAAGAAGAAGGGATGTCGTTTTAACAAAAAATGAAATTTTAGTATCGAAAAACCTACCGTCGCCTCAGCATGCTTTAGCCTGACGATGGCATCAGAGTGAGGCAATTCCTCTAAAACCGGCCAATCTGATTCATTACCCCTCACGCATGTTAGCATATCGAAACAAGCTCGGGGGTTGTTGATGAAAGGAACCTCGCTCTCATATTGATAAGCGAAGTTATGGATTGAAGGGCGCACTTCCCCTTCTTTCACCTCGCGCCGTGGTCGCACCAGGACGAGTTCCTTGTTAGACTCAAAAGGCTTAGAACTGCCAGACGAGTCGGGAACGGTCCCCTTGAACTTGTAAAAACGCTGCCACGGGTCCTTTTGTTTAGCAGGCTCATTGACGGGCGCCACCTCCTTAAAAGTATCCTGAGCTGATTTGCCGGTCTTCGACGCCTTTGCCGGTTTATCTTGAACCGACTTATCATCAGCAGGTCTCTTCCGTGACGGAACCTTAGGCGGAAGGGAAGGGGAGTTTGCCGCTCGAGCCACGGTTTTCTCACCAAGCTGGTTGCCGACTGAAGCCGGAGGAGGCGCGTCCGTCCCTTTTGACGACTTGGCAGAAGAAGACGGTTGGGATGAAATCTCCTTGGAATAATCAACGGAACTGATTCGCTGCACCTTGCCCATTTTCCCAGGTTTCACGAGTTGCTCAGGAGTGACCTTCACCGTGGTATTCCACTTCACTAAAGAGATCAAAAAACAAGTCTTAAAAAAAAAGGAGAAGAAATCGCAATGACGAGTTGCGCTCAAAAAGAAACTGACCTTTGGAGATTTGCGGAAGCGTCTTGGTTATGCGATCCCGGGAGAGATCCGACCACTTGCGAAGACCGAGAGATTGGATCTTTTCAAGAATTGAGAAGTAGTTGTCGGGGTACGGCTTAAACAACGGATGATGCACTGCAGCAAAAAAAGAAAATTTGAGTAAATCATCACATGCGAATGACGGCAAATTTAGAACGACATCTACCAAGATCTGTGTTCCAAGAAGTCCTGACGAGTTCCCTGTGCTCATCAGGGACGACTAATGAGGAAATTTCAACAAAGAAATAATTTCTCTGCCAATTATTAATTTTCTTAGGGGCATCTGTCAGTATACGATGGCCACTTTTGAACTTCACTGCATAGCACCCCGGGCTGGAACACATAGCATTGATCGACGTCATTTCTTCAAAAACACTCGCAGTAATTGTGACGCCGGCTTCGGCACCCAGCATTAAGAGACCGACCATATGACGCACCGCGACGGCCGAAAGCTGGGAAATGGCGATCTCGCGACGAAAGCAGTACGAAACTAGCAAGTCGGGCAACGGAAACCAACAGCGACAACCGCCAGACTTGGTGTTCATAAAAAACGATTCGTACACGGTCATATAGCCAGGCGGAGGCGTCCAAGGACGGTCGAACGGAAAGGGTATAATAACCTTAATCGCCGGATCTGCTCCACAACCACGAAGCGAAGATCTAACCTTCTCTGCAGTAGATCGAGTCCCGAAAACATTACCATATAGCTCTCTCGGTTCGACAGGTAACACAGGAGAAGAGACGTCTTCGTGGGAAACATCTTGGTCGGTATCAATCGCGTCCTCGTCTCGAAGCTGCGGGACGTTAAAAATTTCTCGGCCCGAAGTCTCAGCAGCAGCTTGGTGTGACGACTCGCAGCGAAGCCTGAACTCTTCGATCTCAGAACGAGCAGGACGGCTTTCCAAGTCGGACGAAGCATTTGAAGAAGTAGAAGCGGATGGACGACTTAATGAATCATCCGCAGAAGATACCGAAACAACTTCTTTATCTTTTCCCGTTGAACAGCGGATCAAAGACATGATTTTCGGAAGAACAGAAGAAGAACGCAACAAAAAAGTAATGCTTCGATCTAAAATCCTAAGAACACAAGGCGGAGCGACGGCGGAAATATGGCCGGAAAATAAATAAGACAGAGAGAAGATTACCTCTTGAAACTTCTCCACTTGAGCGAAATGAGAAAAATGAAGTATGAGGGAACTATTTATAGCAAAATGACGGCGCAGGAACCAAGGCGCATCGTTACCTAGGCGGCGCTTCGTATGTTGCACCTACCCAGTAATTGAACCGAGAATCAATTCCGGTTCCGACGGGTCATTAATGGTTTTCAAAACCGGTTCGTTCGATTTCATCATTCTAGGCCAAGTTTGGACCAGCCCAATAAAAATAGTAATATGGGCCGAAATAACGACGTACCTCGATAAACGACAGAGATGGGCCAAACCGAAATCATATCATAAACCATGAGTTAACTCCTCGTAATGACGACTTAAGTACAAGTCGCCACACTGGGGGGGGGGGCTTATTGTTAGAGTCAAGATTAGCACTTTCCTAAAGAGGCCTATTCATGAGTTTAGGCCGGCCCAGAAGGGAAAGTCGGCGACAAAGCCCAAGGCGGTAAAACTAGGTTAAACCGAACTCGGGCTAAACCGGCTTTCACTAGGGTTTGGAAGGTGTCTAGTCCAAGGGCGCCGTACGGTAAAGTCGGCAAAAGGGAATATTCCATATCAAGGCATAGCCGAGTTATTAGGAAATATTCGTAATTATCTCGTACTTTCCTTTTATTAATAAACCGACTTGTAACCCTATATAAGGGAACCCCGACATTCAATGAAAGATACGCTTTTCTTAATATTCTGAGCTAGAGAGACTGTAGAGCGACTATTAACCTAAATTCTCTCAGGCGACTTTACAACCACTCTTTACCGGCTTCCATCTCGGAAACGCCGGCTTATAAACCCTACTTTCCTAAATCTCACCGTGTTCACTAATTCTTCTTTTAGAATCCCTAACTTACAAACCCTAAAATTCTTGCAATCTTTGGATACGCGGAATTACGATCTTACAGGACACAACAATTATTTTGGTTTTACATTTTTTTGCTCCTAAACAATACAATTTTCTAAGTTTGACCATCACCATTTTGACATGTATTGGCTAATAACTTTGACTCATATTACGTGAAAGCATTATAGTGTGTGCATTGGTATCAACTAATTGTTGCTTGTAGATGTGGAGCAAGCTATCTTAAAATATTATATATGCTTTGAATAGATTGATTAATTATTAAGGTCATTTGAGTAAGATGATATATTTGTTCACTATAGTAGAAAATATTCAAAATTGATATCCAACAAATAATTTAGTCTTCTCAAACTTCAAATAATAACAGAGTTGATAAAGAACCATGTATATGGAAACTCCCTATGTTTGACTATAACTCCTTATATTATAGATATAAATAAAAAAATTAAAAGGTTAAAGGACCATTTTACAAATACAAAAGTTTAACACAAAATAGAGTAGGAAATAGGTTTACTCTAGAAATAGTGTAAGAAATAGGTTTACACTATTTTAGAATGAGATATAGAGACTGGAGAAGAATTTACTCTAAAATAGAATTTAGTGTAGAAAATAGTGTGGGGTTAGAGATACTCTAAAATAGAGAAGAAATTACTCTAAAATAGAGTTTAGTGTAGAAGATAAGATCATCGCAACAAATTGTGGGCCAGCTCCTCCCCTTACGATCAAAATTTCACCTTGTTGCTCCATCTTATTTGCTTCTTCCAATCTTAAACCCTATCCCTGCAAAATCGCACAAGTCCCAACTTGATCAACCAAAAGTCTACATAGTTCCAGTGAAAGATATGGCCGCATCCAGGTAATCTCCGACACCACAGTCCTTGTCTGAAAAAAATACAAACTACATTCAACCCATTCATCTTTGATTAGGAAAACGAATGTTGGCAAATTATACTCGACAACTCTTTCTTCGTACTACATGTTGTTTCTCTGTACAATATCATGATTTGGATATTTGTGAAGTTTGCGGGGAGGTGCAAGGCATTAGAATCTGTTGATTTATAGGATCTCATGGTGACGCGTAGTCGTACGGCGGTAGGTGTAAGGTTAATATGATTAGTGAAGCTTTAACTGCAATTGAAGGGACATGAACGGAAATGGGGAGTTATTAATTGTAACGGCTGCCGGCGATCTGAAAGCGAAGGAAACGTGGATTCAATTGCAAGAAAAGAAATGAAGAAAATAGGCTAAAATGGAGATGTTAGACTTTTTGGGCTGATTTCGGTGAGGTCATGAAGTTGGGTGTTTGATTAGAGTGTGACGATTTATTTTTTTAGGCCCAACAACAACAAAAAAGAAAGAAAGAACACGTGGATATATGGTGAATGGAGAGAAGATCATGTGGTTATAATATAGATTGAAAACAATAAATCAGAAACTAAGAGGGTGTTATTGGTTTGTATAGTTTCATATATTTGAAAATCCGTTTATTTTAAAATCTGATAGAGATTTTATTAACATTTACGAACGTAGATTTTCGCTGGGATTTGAATCTTTGTATTTTTAACTTAAAAATCCACTAAAATCCATTCAAATCCATATATAAATTTTAACTATTGAATAACACTTGATTTTAATTTGGATTTTGAAATCATATAACCAATAACATAAGATTTTAATTAGGATTCTAATTACCTTAACAATGAAACAATATTAAAAACTGAGAACTAAATATAGACTAAAAATCTAATGTATTTTTCTTCCACATAAATGAGGTATGGTATGTTTTCTTCGATTTTTTATGTTGCAGTTTTGCATTCTCTGGATACTCAAATAATGAAATAATTTACTTATATCACAATTATATATGTATATCTCATATATGAATTATACCTTCCACTTATCAGTGAATAAGATGACACCACAGATCATCAGGAATATTATTGGGTCGATTTTGCAATGTTTCAGATCAGTCATTTCGTTTACGGTCTATCCACAAAAGTAATTAGAAATCCTTTAACATGCTCCCTAGTGCAGTTATCACATAACCCTCTCTTGTAATTGGATCATCAAGCAAAAACTTTGTCAATAATGAGACCACGAAAACATTTCGCTTTTCATAATTTGTAACTACGCATAATCTACAATATATAAATATATATATACTAGGAAGTTTAGGTACCGTAGGTCCGTACATGCTCGTATGACTAGGTCCAAATCAAATTAAATTCGTGCTCTTTTGGAAAGAAAGCCCCCCCCCCCCCCCCCAACGAGAATCAAACCCATATAATCAAACCCATATTAGTGAAAGGCTACTAGCCAATACGAGACCATTCTCCAATCTTTGTAGTTAATATGTAACAAATTCACATCAGTCTTTAATTGACCTAACCATGATCCAAACAAGCCTCCAGAATCTCCAACAATTTGACCACTATCTTCATCAAAATGTACGATTATTTTGTGATTTTGCAGTTTCCAAACATCTTCAGATGTCACCATTTTCATTCTATATTTCCATAATTATCTTGTTGACAAAAATATATAAATTATAAATAACTTTTGTTAGGCACTATCTCAAGGAATCACATAATATCAAGGACACGTTCCACATAAAAAACCCCCATAAACAAGTATATTAGGAGACTCGGTATATTAACATTACCTATGACTTCTACTTTCCATTTGAAAGTGTTACATTCCTGAGCAAGTGCAGGAGGAGAATCATAAATCGTCTCCAAATCTGGTACATCATCCGATGTTTATGTTTCTAACTCCATGAAATCCTTACAACTAAACAAATAAAAAAAATACTAGTAAAAAAAAAACTTAAACCGATTTAGATCAGTAAAATATAATCTTAGAGAATACATTAACTGTTTAAGTTTCTAGCTTCTTGAGGTTTTTCTTCAAAACCATTAGTCGTCTTCATTTGTGAAAGTAAAAAAAACTATCGTTTAGAGTAAAAACAAGAAGGGCTTGTAAAAGATTTGTTATTAGTTTGCATTTTGGATTTTATTAAATTATTTAAATTATTATATTATTAGTTTAATTTTCTTTCTGTTTGATAAATTCGTGTATATCCTAACTAATTCTAAGGGCAGCTTCCTATAATTTTTTATATTAAAGGAAACAAGCCGTCTCAGGACATAAGTCTCGTAGTTTCTGCTCAATGCTTTCAACACTCGGGCCATTTGTAACTCTCTAGAGAGCATAAAGAAAAAGCTCACAAGATTAAAATCATAAACTTGCAATATATTTGATGAGGATATCGGTTCAACCGAACCTGACCAGACCGACCAATGTGAACCATTCCCGACCATGGTGAGCGCGCCCCGGACCCGAGCCGGCCATAAGAGACTCACACAGAAATTCAACCGAGCCATGGAGCATCTGATCACCAGGAGCAGCATAGACGACATCACGAAGCACTTGAACCATTTGGATCATGATCAGCCCTTCTTGAACCAGCTAGCCCGAAGGATGTCCGAGACGACCGATTACGACCACGACCATCCGTTCACACCAGGATCGTCCGTCTGGCCATTACTTAGGATCGACGACGCATCAGTGATCTTCACCATAGGAGCCGTTGATCCTTAGCCCGTGTCGTCTCTGTGGACCAAAGGTTATACTCTTTTTCCCTTGCAAGGTTTTATTCCACTGGGTTTTCCTTGTAAGGTTTTTAATGAGGTAACCCGAAGCCCGTTTCATCAGACAGAACGCACGGCCCATGAAGCCAAGATCATCCCACAAGCCTAAGGGGCTTTTACTTGTCTTCATTTTTTATGTTTTATTTCTTGTAAGGCCTTAAGGCCCATTGTCTCTTTTTCCTAGGGTTTCGAAAACTAAGGCTTTTATTAGCCAAACTCCTTGTATTTTTCAGTCACGTTTAATCTAAGAAAAACCTAGCTACTTGTTTTGTTCCAATGGCCGTGAGTTGTCTTGTGAGGATTCCCCTTGCAGATCAAGACCAAATCAGTTCGTGTTACGCTTCTCATTGATTCATCTACTAGCATCAGCAGAGAGTGACTTCAGTCCAGCTGCTCGTGCTCCATTGCTCTATCTTGTTCGTGGTTCAAAGGAGAGAGTTCAGTCCAGCCTTTGCACCTCTGTCCGGTTCGTTGTGGCTTCAAATCCTTGGAGCTTACATCATCTGGTATCAGAGCTTAGGCTCTTGAAACCATCCGGTCCATTCTAAACTCTATCATCTCTTTTGTTCTTCTTGTTTACAGTTTAATATTTCTAGCATTATTTTCGGAAAAAAAAAAAAAAAAGTGTTTCATTCTGTTTGTTTTGGTTATTGGTACTGCATATTCTAATCTGAAAATTAAAAAAAAAAAAAAAATCGTGTTAGCTTGCTTGAAAAATTGGAATCAGCCTTTACTAATGTTTGCAATTTGTAACTATCGTCTTGTGTCAGTTTCTGATCTTTGCATAATTGCTCGTGCTGTTATTCTGATTGCATCATATTATTAAAAAAAAAAAAGAGAGGTTAGAACGGATTGCTTGCTGTGCGTACTCACTGTTCTTCTTTGTTCATTACTGTCTGCATTCACATTTAAAAAAAAAAAAAAAAATTTGCATTTGCTAGGTTGTTAACTTTGACGGCGCATTTAGAAAACGACATTAGGGTTTGCTTGATAATTGGTTTAGCCTTGATTCAATTTTGGTTAAATTTTTGCTTACGGTTTGATTAATCACGTTGGTTTAGTTGTCCACATTATTATATTTCCTTTTGCTGCATTCAGCCTTATTCGATTATCATATTTGTTCTTCATTTTTGTTTATTTCTATTTTTTTTTTCTTGTGTGCGCGTTGATTGTGTGTTAAGTGTGCAGGTTAATTAGCATGGCTGACGAACAGAACGACCAAGCCGCGCCACCAGACCTGGCACAGCTCATGATCGCGATCCAGGCGATCGGCGCTCGACTCGACCGTCTTGAACGACCGGTCGACCAACAACGACGACCCAACCAGCACGTTCGACCCGGACGAGCGCAACATGGACAGAACGACCGTGGTTTATACCTGGACGACACGGACGAGGAGATGCCTGATCTCGAGGAAGATCAGCACGACAGAAATCACCGACCCAACGACCGACGCGATCCGAACCATCGCGGTCGCATACGCGACAATGAAGTACAACGTCCTAATTTCAACGACGTGAAACTAAAACCTCCTAATTTTGCAGGTAAGGTCGACCCTGAAGCCTATCTCGAATGGGAACGACGCATGGAGGATATATTCGACTACTACGCCTACAATGACCGGAGGAAAGTAGCGTTGGCAGCGGCCCAGTTCACGGACCACGCCTTGTCCTGGTGGGATCGAGATGTTTCCCAAGGTAGACGACACCGCCACGATCATATCACCATGTGGGCCGACATGAAATACAACCTAAGGCGAAGGTACGTACCTCCACACTTTCATAGAGACTTACAGAAGAGATTTCGTAAGTTGGTGCAGGGAAGTAGGTCCGTAGAAGAATACTTCGAGGAGTTCGAGCAACTACGGAACCGGCTCGAGTTAGACGACTCGGAGGAGACCCTCATGGCTCAGTTCACTGACGGACTACATGACCGCATTGCCCGGAAGGTCGAGCTCCAGCCATACCATGATATGCCCGAGCTACTGCACATGAGTATCCAGGTGGAGCAGCACAACAAGCGGAAGGCGGCGATGACAAACCGAGCTCGGAGCAATTCCACATGGACGCCACTCGCACCTAGAGCCGTTGACAAAGGCAAAGCTGTTGAGGTTGAGTCAAGGTTCAAAAAGCCGAACACCGAGGCTACCAAGTTCAACCGCCCAGAAGCAGGTAAGTTTCCTAGTATCTCTCGAGCTAGAGATATTACATGTTTTAAGTGTCAAGGAAAAGGTCATATGGCCCGAGAATGTCCAAACCGACGGGTAATGATCTTCACTGAGGCTGGCGAGTATGAGTCGCAAGACGAGCAGGAAGAGGACAAAGAGATGACCGACCCGGGAACGCCCGTTGAATACCCCGACACCGGAGAGATGTTGGTGATACGGAGAGCTCTCAGCGCCATAGTAGATCCCGAGACAGTTCAACGGGAAAATATCTTTCATACCCGGTGCACGGTGAACAACAAGGTATGCAGCCTTATCATCGACGGAGGATCATGTGCCAATGTAGCTAGCAGATATATGGTCGACAAGCTCGGTCTGCAAGTTTTGAAGCACCCACGACCGTACCGGCTTAGATGGCTCAACGACGATACAGAAATACGGATCACCGATCAAGTCACCGTACCGTTCAGTATTTGCAAGTACAGAGACCAAGTAGTTTCCGATGTCGTGCCCATGCAAGTTGGACATCTACTCCTAGGCCGACCATGGCAGTTCGATAAAGAGGCGCTTCACAACGGACGCACCAACCACTACTCTTTCAGCCATGACAAGCGCAAGTACCAGCTCGCACCTCTTACACCACTGGAGGTCCACGAGATGCAATTAAAACTCGCCAAGGACAACAAGATCAGTAAGACCAACTTGCTTATTACTTCAAGTTCCGTGTCCAAGGCTATTAGCCAGAACACGCAGGTGCTACTGATGATCTTTAAGGAGGCACTACACTCATGTTCTAACGACATATAGCTGCCCCGAGAAGTGGTTTCTTTGTTGGACAGGTTTAAGGACGTGTTTCCAGAGGATATTCCAGCTGGCTTACCCCCAATCCGAGGCATTGAGCACCAGATCGACCTCGTACCAGGAGCCGCTCTACCAAACCGACCCGCATACCGAATGAACCCGACGGAGTCCAAGGAGTTAGAAAAGCAGATTCAGGACCTCATGTCAAAGGGATATATCCGCGAGAGTCTTAGTCCGTGTGCCGTTCCGGTATTGTTAGTACCCAAGAAAGATGGATCGTGGAGGATGTGTGTCGACTGCCGAGCGATCAACAACATCACCATCAAGTATCGGCACCCGATACCGCGTCTAGACGACATGTTAGACGAGCTGCATGGAGCATCTGTCTTCTCTAAGATCGATCTACGGAGTGGATACCATCAGGTAAGGATGAAAGAAGGAGACGAATGGAAGACGGCGTTTAAAACCAAGCAGGGACTATATGAATCGCTTGTCATGCCGTTCGGTCTTACCAACGCTCCCAGCACTTTCATGAGGCTTAAAACCAAATTTTACGAGCCTACATCAGTAAGTTTGTGGTCGTTTACTTTGATGATATTATCATTTACAGTAAGTGTTTCTCCGACCACCTCGTGCACCTTGAGAAAGTAATAGAGACTTTTCGTCAAGAAGGCCTTTATGCGAACCTTAAGAAGTGCACATTCTGCACTGATCAACTTGTTTTCCTAGGATTTGTTGTGAGCTCACATGGACTACAGGTGGACCAAAAGGCTATCCAAGAATGGCCAACACCGACCAGCATTGGCCATGTCCGAAGCTTTCATGGATTGGCTAGTTTCTACCGGAGGTTCGTCAAGGATTTCAGCACCGTAGCCGCACCACTCACAGCCGTGATCAAGAAAGACGTTCCGTTCAAATGGGGACCCGCGCAGGAGAACGCATTCCAGAAGCTCAAGGATCTTTTGACTAACGCTCCCATTCTTGTTTTGCCTAACTTTGACAAGACTTTCGAGATTGAATGTGATGCTTCAGGTTTAGGGATCGGAGCTGTACTCACACAGGGAGGACGACCAGTGGCCTACTTCAGCGAGAAACTCAACGGAGCCACACTCAACTATCCGACCTACGATAAGGAGCTGTACGCCTTGGTGAGGTCATTGGAGACATGGCAGCACTATCTTCTGGCCAAGGAGTTCGTGATCCACACCGATCATGAGACGTTAAAGCATCTGAGGGGACAAACGACGCTTAAGAGGAGACACGCGAAATGGCTCGAGTTCGTGGAGACATTTCCATACATCATCAAGTACAAGAAGGGAAAAGAGAACATCGTGGCTGACGCCCTATCCCGTAGATACACATTGATCAGCACTATGGAGGCCAAAGTTTTGGGGTTTGAGCAACTTAAGGAACATTATGACGCTGACCCTGATTTTGGTGCGATTTTTCAGGAATGCAGTAAAGGAGCTAAGGGACCATTCTACTTGCACGACGGCTTCCTTTTCCGAGACCGACGATTATGTATTCCACAAGGATCGATGCGAGACCTACTGATCCATGAATCCCATGGAGGCGGTTTGATGGGTCACTTCGGCGTGGATAAGACAATGAGCATTCTATCTGACCACTTCTTCTGGCCTCACTTGAAAAGAGACGTGGAGCGTTTCTGTTCTTAGTGCATCACATGCCTGAAAACAAAGTCCAGGTCACATCCTTACGGTCTTTATAATCCCTTACCGATTCCTAACATGCCTTGGGTAGATATTTCTATGGATTTCGTGTTAGGCTTACCTAAGATCAGGCACAAGGATTCTATATTCGTGGTGGTCAACCGATTCTCAAAGATGGCCCATTTCATACCATGCGCTAAGACGAATGACGCGACTCAGACGGCCGACCTATTCTTCCGAGAAGTAGTACGACTACACGGCCTACCCCGGACCATTGTATCTGATCGAGATACGAAGTTTCTGAGCCACTTTTGGAGGACGCTCTGGAGGAAACTCGGGACTAAGCTGTTGTTCTCTACGACTTGTCATCTGCAGACAGACGGCCAGACCGAGGTCATCAACCGCACACTATCAGCCCTCTTACGGGCCACAGTTGGTAAAAACTTAAGTAACTGGTTAGATTGTATTCCGTGCGTTGAATTCGCTTATAATAATGCTAACCACTCTGCTACTAAGCTGTCACCTTTTGATATTGTGTATGGATTTAAGCCAGAGACGCCCATGGATCTCAAGCCATTACCGCCACTGGAGTTCGCCAACCAAGATGGAGAACGCAAGGCCGAGGTCATCAAGAAGTTGCACCAGAAGGTCAAGGACAATCTGGAGAAGAAGACGGCCCAATAAAAACGACAAGCCGATAAGAAGAGGAAGGAGATCACCTTCGAGCCCGAAGATTGGGTGTGGTTACACATGCGACCCGAGAGGTTCCCAAACCAATGGAAATCAAAGCTTTCACCACGAGGAGACGACCCGTTCAGATTCCTGGAGAAAATCAAAGACAACGCCTACAAACTTGAACTTCCAGGTGAGATGAATATTTCATCGAGCTTTAATGTTTCTGATTTATCTCCTTTTTGTGCAGGTGATGTGGTTCTGAAGACAGGACCTTCTCAAGAGGGTGGGAATCATGAGGACATCGGTTCGACCGAACCTGACCAGACCGACCAATGTGAACCATTACCGACCATGGTGAGCGCGCCCCGGACCCGAGCCGGCCATAAGAGACTCACAGAGAAATTCAACCGAGCCATGGAGCATATGATCACCAGGAGCAGCATAGATGACATCACGAAGCACTTGGACCATTTGGATCATGATCAGCCCTTCTTGAACCAGCTAGCCCGAAGGATGTCCGAGACGACCGATTACGACCACGACCATCCGTTCACACCAGGATCGTCCGTCTGGCCATTACTTAGGATCGAAGACGCATTTGTGATCTTCACCATAGGAGCCGTTGATCCTTAGCCTGTGTCGTCTCTATGAACCAAAGGTTATACTCTTTTTCCCTTGCAAGGTTTTATTCCACTGGGTTTTCCTTGTAAGGTTTTTAATGAGGTAACCCGAGGCCCGTTTCATCAGACAGAACGCACGGCCCATGAAGCCAAGATCATCCCACAAGCCTAAGGGGATTTTACTTGTCTTCATTTTTTATGTTTTATTTCGTGTAAGGCCTTAAGGCCCATTCTCTTTTTTTCCTAGGGTTTCGAAAACTAAGGCTTTTATTAGCCAAACTCCTTGTATTTTTCAGTCACGTTTAATCTCAGAAAAACCTAGCTACTTGTTTTGTTCCAACGGCCGTGAGTTGTCTTGTGAGGATTCCCCTTGCAGCTCAAGACCAAATCAGTTCGTGTTACGCTTCTCATCGATTCATCTACTAGCATCAACAGAGAGTGACTTCAGTCCAGCTGCTAGTGCTCCATTGCTCTATCTTGTTCGTGGTTCAAAGGAGAGAGACTTCAGTCCAGCCTTTGCACCTCTGGCCGGTTCGTTGTGGCTTCAAATCCTTGGAGCTTACATCAATATTTAATATACATCATAACTCCAGCATTGAAAAAAAGAAAAGGAAATATAACGAGGAAAAGGATGATCTATGTCACATCCTCAAATTTTTAACCCGGCTTGTTTGTATTTTTTCCTCCCTAAAGTCCAAATGCCCACTTTAAACCTTAAGGTGTTTCCTCATATATATTATAAATAGAGGTGGTCTTTATAAGAAGAGGAGGCAAGAAGAATCCCTAGTAAAGATCTGCCAGAATCTTCGCCCATTGCCGTCAGCCACCGTCGGAGACAACCATCGTCCATTGATGTCAATCACCTCCTATGTTCCTCTTTCGGGTAAGATAAAACCCTCTCTTTTCCCTTATTCCTCCTCCTATCACCGTGAAACACCATGGTTGCATATCAGATATTTAATCACATATCTCCCTCATTCACCCTCATGATAGATCATAAATCGGGAACCCTTCTATATATTATGGCCATCACCTTGTCGGACGATTTCCCAGAGAACCTAAGGAACCACGTGATGAATAAGATGTCATTAGAAAGATATTGGTTACCTCTTTCCATAGAGACTAGAATCACCCAATTCCGAGCTACGAGTAAAAATTTATGATCCCTTTTCTAAAACGTGTATGTCCATGACAAATCTGTGTGTAGTGTAGATAGTTCCTTTTGGGAAAACAATTCTGTTTGACCCGAATCTTTACAGAGATTCCCTGCACACATAGATCTAGCTCTCGGTAAATCAGAATCTATCTAGAGCTCTAAAGTAGGGGAGATGTGTACTTCTTCAATGGATTCGTTTGCAGTTCAACTACGGTTCGTCGTCATTGTCATCCAAGGCAAAGGTGAGACGATTTATTCTGGTTTATTTCTTGTGTGTTGTTGTATGTTGTAATTTTTGTATTGGAATTCAGTTGGCAGACGTTGGAATTTTAGCATAGAGTCAAGAACCATTAAATCGAGATCACGGTTGGAGAAGAATTCTACATACATCTTGTTGATTAATGAGGAATGAGACGTAAGGTTATTGTATTTAAGTACCAAGAGCTGTTCAGGCGCATAGTTAAGGTAGCCGGAAGTGTAATATCATGATCAGGTTTGTGAAGATTAAAGTAATAATAAGGAAGAATATCATCCCCACAACACAAGAAGTTCCAAGAGAAACAACAAGCCACTTAACTCAAGATGACAAAGCATACTTGAGGTCATGTGTGAAACGAGAATGGACACAATTATCCTGACTGGAACCCAAAGGAAAAGAGGCAAAAAGTGTAAGGTCGAGATCATAGCTAGGAAGAATTTAAGAATAAGTGATCGATCGCTCAACCGATAGATATTGGAAGGAGGAAAGTTGTAGGAATGAGCCCTTAAGATGGAGAGCCATAATGTGCTTAAAGCCAAGGGTGTTGGTGGATGCACTAGAAATAGAGAAAAAGATTGGGTATTACAAACATACTGATGGGAACACAACGAAAGGAGCACAAGGGAACCTGATACTATAGTAATTTTATGGAGGAAGCCGTTGGACAAGAATCTTTTTAAATCTCGGGAATATGCAGTGAGTAGCCACCAGCCTAAAATTGTATACCAAGAGATTTAAGGAAAGTAAATGGGAGGAAGCTAGGCCAAAAGAGGCGTCAATTGAAGAATAAGAAGAGCGTGCTTATGCTTTTGGAGGATTTTTCTATCGTGGAAGATTCTTTACCATAATACTTTAGTCGAGGAAGGACATCGAGGATACAAAAAGTCTGACCGCTCAAGTCAAAGACGAAAACAAAAAGGAGATTATGTGAAAGCAATAGATTTATTGGAATAGTCTCACTACAAAAGATTATTGATTTGATGAAGTTCGACAAGTGGCAGAAAGACAAACCCAAGAGAAGGATAAATAATACCGAGAAGGTGAAAGCCAATCCATGGTATTGTAGATGGCTATAGGAAGTAAGAGGAAAAAAGTTTGGCTAAAGGGACACCAATAGGCGTAACAAGTCAAAATGTGGTGTGTCAAATGTAGATAACTAGAACATACCACATTTTGGAGTAAGCCAAGAGAAATTAATGGTATCAGAAAGTTGGCTTTGGGGTACAAAGATTATAAGGACATTAAGGATGGAAACCTTAAAAAAGGAAAACAGTTAGAGGCCATCAAACTTAGGAAGAGTTATGTAGTTGAAGGATAGGCATGCACGTGGATTGATAGATAATCATGAAGAATCTACAGAATGGAGTTGGATGAAGAAAAAAAGACTTAACTGCATATATGAAGGGAGAGGAGTAGACAAGATTGCTATGACTAGATGGCAAAATATTGTATTGAAACGACGAGAAATTAAATGATGTTGAGAAAGCAAATCGTTGCCAAGTCAAGAATGCTGCAATACTAATGAAGAAAACTAAATGGGAGGAACACACCTAGGGAATTATAGTGAAGTGATGTTTCTGCAATTGGATTTAGATAAATTAAAACCTAGAATAAAAGGATGTTACTGAGTTAGTAATAAGCGGTCACATCTCAAGAATGAGCAATGAAGGAAGAGTACATCATTTACCATGAGCAATTAAAAACTGAAGATATCATAATTCGAAAAAGGGAAAAGAGAAAAGAATCAAGTGGTATGGAAGGAATATGACCCATAATTAAATGATGGGTTGAAATATGAAATGAACTACATCCTAATGGAGGAAAGTGTAGAAATCATACAGTTATGATGGCATATGGAGTTCATATGAATATACCACTTGGATCCATGTAAAAGACTTTAACAATAACCTTACGAGAAGAAGATAAATTCAACTACCAAAACACTTGATAAGAGAAGGGGAACGAAAATTCAAATATTTGAGAAGTCAGGACGAATACTAATAAGGGGGAGAATGTAGTAACCCGTACGAAGGAATGACATATGGCTGCCAGAAGACCGGTTTGACAGGTAAAAGTTAACCTTTTTCAAATCAAGAGCAAGCGTCCAACTTGGTTTTAGAAGACTAGGAAATATTACAAGAAGCTTATAAGGTCAAGGAAAAATAGATTTGGTCGATGGAAATTTGATCTGGCCGAACTAAATCACTCGTTTTGGCCACTAAAGTATCCAAACGTCTGAGATTGGTCAAGATGCGTTCAAATCGTTTGGCATGCATTATAAAGTTTAGGTAACCTTAAGAGTGTCTTATAATGATAAATCAAAGGAGAAATAGACATTTTTGGTTGAAGGAACCTAAATTTAATCGCGCATGCCATGCTGTTAATCCGACGGTATTATTGAGATTAAGTCCTAAGGAGCTCAGATCAATGTGCAAGTTTGGTGCACATACAAACATACATGTGCAAAACCAGTGCACATACAGACGTGTGCAATATCAATGCACAATCAATCATTGTGCAAATATGGTGCCAATATGACCGTTGGAAATTCAGACAAGAGAGAAGTGGTTCATGACAGACGAGGTCAATCAGGAGTCAGGGCAGTGATCCTCATGCTTAGTTAGACCATTAGGACATGTTGCTTTCACATAGGAGACCAAGCCAGACTTGTCCCTTTCTCATAGCCTTTTATGCCCTACACTCTCTCCTGTCTAGGTTTTGTTTTTTCTCCTTATATATACATTTCGAATTCTCTTATGTTTAACCTAATGTCTCAGTCTATATAAAGACTTGTAACCCTTATGAATCAAATATACTTTTATGGGAGTTTTTTCTTCCACATTCTTCTTGTTCTCTCTCTCGCACTCTCTCTTCCTCTTTGCACCGATTTCTTTTATGTCTCTCATTATCTCTTGGATAATATCACAGATACTCTTCCATACTCCATATTCTTACATGGTATTAGAGCTATAAGCTCCTTCACCTACTCTACTTCCGCAAATCTATGTTTTTGTTCTGGTTTTGTTCTTTCGAAAACTATGTTTTTGTTCTATTCTTATTTTGTTTTAAAACTTCTGAACTCTTTTTTCTTGAAAATCACTTCTTTCTGCCATGGAGAATTCAAGAGTGTTGATACCAGTGACCCTTAAGGGGATTAACTACTTGGTGTGGGCAAGAATGGAAAAATCTGCCCTTGGTGGTTGTGGGTTATGGAAGCATGTCATGAGTAGCGAAGCTCCAAACCAAATGGCTGAAGCTGGGGGGAGATTTTTCCTGTCAATGAAGAGCTGTGGGTTCAAGGAGACAAGAATGTGATATCCATTCTCCAGAGCTCTCTTGAACCATCAATCTTGGAGGCTTACTCCTACTGTGAAACCTCCAAGGAACTTTGGGACACTCTTAAGAAGGTTTATGGCACATGTCCAACCTGAGCAGAGTGTTTGAAGTCAATTTGGCCATCAACAACCTCAGCCAGGAAGACATGGAGTTTACAAAACATTTTGGGAAGTTCAAATCTCTGTGGGCAGAATTGAGATGTCAAGGTCAAGTTCTGTGGATCCTCTTGTTCTCAGTGAAAGGAGAGAGCAAGATAAGGTCTTTGCTCTTCTTCTTACCCTGAATCCTTCTTACAACAGCCTGATAAAGCATTCTTGAGAATAGACAAGCTCCCCACGTTGGATGATGTGTGTGCACACATTCAAAAGGAACAAGGCTCATTTGGGTAGTTTAGTGGGAAAGGAGAGCTTGCAACTGCAAACAAGGGTGTGTACAAGCAGGAGGATGGGAAAGTTTGGATACGTGACCACAGTAAGAAGAGAGGTCATCTCAAGAACAAAAGCTGGGTTCTTTACCCTCACCTCAAGCCTAACAACAACAACAAGTTCAGGGAGGAACGAGCCAACTTCTCCAATGGAGCATCTGAGCACAATGGTTCTTGTTTTACACGCCTTGGTAAGGGAGAAGGAAGAGCAATGGTGACCACACATGCTCCAATGATGGCGGTTCAGAATGATGTGGTCAGGATACCAGCCCTTGATGCACTCATCAAAGCCATCAAGGACAACTCTAGTAACGTATTTGGTAACTCTCTTCATGCATTAACTAGCTCTAGGCCATTGATTGTAGATTCAAGAGCTTCACATCACATGATTAGTGAATCTAACCTGATTAGCAATGTTAAACCGGCCTTAGAGAATTTTGTTATTGCAAATGGAGATCGAGTTCCTGTTAAAGGCATAGGAAACCTTAAATTGTTTGATAAAGAGTCCAAAGCATTTTACATGCCTAGTTTCACATCCAATCTCTTATCTGTAAAACGGGTTGCTACTGACCTTGATTGCAATGTTATTTTCAGTCCTTATGATGTGATTTTTCAGGATATTAAGACAAGTAAGTTGCTTGGGAGAGGTGTGACAAAGGATGAGTTATACATGCTTGAAGGCACCACTCTTGCTTCTCAATTATCTACTGCTTTTAGTTCTAGTTCTGTTTTAGTAGACGATTCTGTTTGGCATGCTAGACTAGGCCATCTCACTTTAGGCCTTAGGATTGTTAATGCATAATGTTTCTTTTAAGAATGATGATTCTGAGGCTAATATACTTGGTAAACACTATAAGTCTGTATTTCCATCTTCTAAAACTATATATGAAAACTGCTTTGATCTTGTTCATTTCGATGTGTGGACTGCACTGTGTATATCTAGAGAAAACAAAGAGTAATTTGTTACATTCATTGATGAAAAGTCAAAATATACATGGTTAACTCTGATTCAATCAAAGGATAAGGTGTAAGAGTATTTGTGAATTTCCAGAACTACATAACTAACCATTTCAATGCCAAGATCGAAATTTTTAGATCAGATAATTGTGGGGAGTATACTGGTCACACTTTCAAACAACACCTAGCCAAACATGGAATCCTTCATCAAAAAGTTGCCCATATACTCCACAATAGAATGGAGTGGCTGAGAGGAAGAACATGCACTTAATAGAGGTGGAAAAGTCCATGATGTTTCATAAATGTTCTCAAAAGGTTTTGGGGAGATGTTGTGATGACAACATGGTATCTGATCAACATGATTCCAACAAAAATCCTCCATGATGTCTCTCCATATCAGGTATTGAACAAAACCAATCTATCTATTAGCCACTTATGTGTTTGGATGTGTGTGTTTTGTTTTGATCCCAAGAGAACAAAGAAATAAGCTTGAGACAAAGACTACAAGGGCAATGTTTATTGGGTATTCAACAACTCATAAGGGATACAAATGCTATGCACCAGAGACAAGAAAGGTTTTGGTATCAAGAAATGTGAAGTTTATGGAGAGCAAGAGTTACTACAATGATAAGAGTTGGGATAATTTGAAGGATCTCTCCCAAAACCCTTCTGACCGAGCTATCAATTTGAGGATCATCTTGGAAAACCTTGGTATTGGTCTGTTGGGAATGTCCTGAAATCTATGGTACTTACTCCAAGTGAAAGTCGTATTGTCGAGATGAGACAATCATATGACACTAGGTAGTCATAATGCTTTGCTAGAAGCCACTTATGATCAATGAGTTTAGAACTCATTGCTAGTGTTATATGATCCTACAGGGTCACACACCTAAGCAAACTGGACGTTAAAGACGAGGTTGATCATTAATGTAATGATCTGGTGAATGCATATATGATATGCATTCGATATCAATATTCTGGGGCAGTGTCGATCGATGCAGATAGTGCATCGATCGATGCACTCGCGGATTAATCAGATTAATTCGGTTTAATCGTTGGTTAATTCCTTTGTGGTTTAAGCCGACATATATAAGATATATGGTCGACCTAAACTCGTCCCTAACCTAATTCACAGCCACCAGAACACAGAAATAAACCTCTCTGGAGATTAGATCTCTGTTAGGCACTAGCATCCCTGCGGTCCAGTTTGTGTGCGTGTGGATACCAGTAGAGGCGCAGCATTTGAGGCGCTTCGTGATCTCGATTATCTGCTAATACTTCCGCTGCAAATCAACAGGTAAATCTGAGATCCCATAGATTCAATCATATGAACCCTAGATCCTAGGCTCGGAATTCAAACTAGGGTTGCTAATCCTGATTAGATCTGCTAGAAATTCCTTAAGTGGTATCAGAGCTTTAGGGTTCCATTGAATCTGTAGCATGTTGATTAGATTAGTTGAATCTGAATCTGTGTATGGTTGATACAAACTTGCTAAAATTCGTTTTCATGAAAAACCTAGTTTAGGGTTTGTTCGAAAAACGTCTTAGGGTTTTTCGCATGGTGTCGATCGTTGCCAATCCGGCATCGATCGACACAGGGCGAAAACCCGAATGAAATTTAGGTTTTTTCGTATGGTGTCGATCAATGCCAATCCGGCATCGATCGATGCAGGGCGAAAACCCGAATAAACCTTAGTTTTCGCCTAGTGTCGATCGACACAAGCGTTGCATCGATCGACACAAACCTCGCGAGATTGATGAATCGGTTCAATTGGATTGGACCGGTTATCGAGCTTGGTTAATGATGGTCGAACACTGTGAATGGTTTAATTGCGATTGGTTTGATTAGGTTAGCATCGACGGATGCTAATGTAGCATCGATCGACGCTGACCGGTATTCAAAACCGGATCAATTGGATTGATCGGTTATCGCGGATTGCTTTTGGTTATTCTGCATCGATCGACACTATAGTAGTGTCGGTCGACATCAGATTTGATGGTTTAGGTTATGGAACCTGAAACCACAAGACCAAACCAAGACAAATCATTTAATTAGGAGAATTAAAACATAATAAAACTGAACGTTTTAAATGGTTCTGTTCCTCAATCAAATATCAAGTGATACTTGATGTCTTTCCAATCTTGTCAACTGTCAAGACCCATTTAATTGTGTGATAGACTTGCAGTGCAAGATGTTCACAATTACATGAGTAAGACAGAGGTAATCGTGTTGATGGATTTGCAGTGCAAGACATCGACAATTACATGACTAAAGAGATTGGTTTACTTGACTGGGCCATCAAAATCGTTTTGGGCTCAGAGACATCAGGTGGATTTGACATAAGATGTCAATCCACAACCAAGAGTTATATTGGATATAACTAGCAAAGTTGTTGCTTACCTAGATAGCTAAATTTGGATGATAGCCAGTGGCTCACTCAAGTTTAGTGAAGTATGGGTCTTGGATCATTATATTCATCTGAGGAAACATTGTTTGAATATAATGCGAGTTTTCTTAATAGTTAAGACTTCTCATTTCTTGAACATCATAACTAAAACCTCCCTTGTTTTTCAGCTATGTCTAGCACAAACCATCGTAACAATTTCTCCCTGCGATCCGTCCTTGAGAAAGACAAGTTAAATGGATCCAACTTTCTTGAATGGTATCGGAACTTGAGAATTGTTCTCAAACAGGAGAAAAAGGACTATGTCCTTGAGAAAGTTCTCCCCAAGAAGTACCGAGCCAATGCCTGGCAGTCAGATAAGGATGCTTGGGATAAGCATTCTAATGAT
The DNA here is from genome assembly GCA_030180135.1 of Orychophragmus violaceus. NCBI lineage: Eukaryota > Viridiplantae > Streptophyta > Magnoliopsida > Brassicales > Brassicaceae > Orychophragmus > Orychophragmus violaceus. The sequence goes on from CM058233.1 coordinate 32,465,259, forward strand.
GCGGTGGATGTGAGTTGTCTCATGTTGGCTACCATGAACTCGGAATTGCAGAAGCAATATGAGTACGTGGAGTCGGCAAAAGAGATGATCACTGGCCTGAAAAGTATGTTTCAGGAGCAGGCACGAACTCAGAGATACCAGACGGTTAGATCTCTGATTGAGTGCAAGCTACCAAAGGGCGAACCAGTTAGTCCTCATGTCATTAAGATGATGGGTTATATTGATAACCTGGGGAAACTGGATTGTCCCATTAGCCAAGAGTTGGCTACTGACATCATTCTACAGTCACTGCCGTCAAGCTATGATCAATTTGTTATGAATTATAACATGAACAACTTGACGAAGACGTTGACTGAATTGCATGGGATGCTTAAGACTGCTGAACCTAACATCAAGAAGGACAGCCCAAATGTCCTTATGGTACAAAAGGGTAATAAGTTTAAGAAACTTGGTAAGAACAAAGGTGATGGCAAGACGAGCTCGATTGTGAATCCAAGCGAGTCTGGCCATGTTCCTAAGGTTAAAACCAGTCCTTCTGAAGATGTTAAGTGCCGTTATTGTAATGGTTATGGGCATTTGAAAAGAAACTGCAATAAATTCTTGGAAGATTATGAGAAGCTGAAGAAGACGTACGAGACTTCTTCTTCAGGTATTATGTTATAGAAGTAAATGTTACTTCTTATAATCCTACTTGTTGGGTATTGGATACCAGCTGTGGTACTCATATTTTGTGAAAATGTGCAGGGCCTGAGCAAAAGTAGGACTATGGAGAAAGGACAAGTGGACCTATGAGTGTGAATGGAGCAAGAGTTGCTGCATTAACCGTAGGAGTATTTCATTTGTTTTTCCTTTTATGGCATGTTTTGAACTTGAAACTGCTACTATGTAACTGCTATGAGCAGAAAGATTATTTCTAATCCTTGTTTGGATATGGAAGGATATCAGTTCTCAAATCAAGAATAAGTGTTATTCAATTGATTACAATGATATATTTTATAGTAGCAATCCATTAGAGAATGGAATTTATGTTCTGAACAAGAATGTGCCTAACTATAACATAAATACCAAGAGATTCAAGTCAAATGACACGAATCAAACTTCTTTCTAGCATTGTCGTTTTGGGCTAAATAAATGAGAAACAGATTCAGAAGCTCCATAGTGATGGGCTTTTGGGCTCATTTGATTATGAATCATAATGAGTAAAGTGAATCTTGTTTATTGGAAAACGACAGAGGCCCCTTTCAACAAAGGTAGTGTCGATCGATGCATGTATGCAACGATCGATACAGGTTGCGAACGAACGGATAAAATGAATGGGCCAGAGGATTATTGGGCTTTATACATACGGATGTACATGGCCCGATAAGCGCAAATGCTAGAGGAAATTTTCAGTACTTCATTACCTTTACTGATATTTTCAGAAGGTACGGTTATGCCTTATTCATAAGGCATAAGTCAGAATCTTTGAAAAGTTCAAAGAGTTCCAAAATGAAGTACAGAATCAATTTGGCAAAGGTATTAAACCTCTACGATGAGATCATGGAGGTGAATGCTTAGGTCAAGAATTTAGTGATCATCTGAGAGATTGTGAAAGTGTTTCACAATTCACTCCTCCTGTATCGGACTTTATTAGATATGGTTCGATCAATGATGAGTCACTTAGATCTTCCATTATCCTTCTAAGAATACGCTCTAGAAATGTCTGAGTTTACTTTAAATAGAGTTCCATCAAAATCAGTTACAAAGATACCACATGAGATGTGGAATGGAAATGTTTCTGATTTATCCATCATGGAGATTTGGAGTTGCGAGACTTATATAAAACGTCTAATCTCTGATAAGCTCACACCCAAATCTGATAAGTGCTACTTCATTGGTTGTCCTAACAAAACCAAGGCATGTTACTTTTACGACTAGTTCGAGAACAAATTGTTTGTTGCTCGGAACTATGTTTTCTTGAGAAAGACTTCTTTCCAAGAAGAACAGTGGGAGTAAAAGTACAACTCGAAGAAATTCGAAAATCACAGGAGACTGCTCAACCTGATGAGGAAGAGCAGCGGTTGGATCTACAAAGAGTTGTAGAACCTGCACCTGTGGTGCCTAGAGTTTATAAAAGATCTGGTGAATGTATATTCGATATACATTTAAATGGCGAGTTTCTGAAGAAGTGTCGATCGACACAAAAGTTGCATCGATCGACACAGGTCGCGAACCAAATATTGATTTTGGTTTATGACTTAATTAACTACGGTTTAAATCTTGGTTAATTAGGTCGTGGTAAAAGTATACATATGAGATATGTGTGCGCGACTCTTACAGAAAACTGAAGCTCGCAGATCCGAAAGGATCCGTCACGAACCCGAGAAATATGGATTTCTCGTAACCAATTGCCGTGATCTACTGATCATTGAAAGTGACGGGCCTGCGAATTTTGAGGAAGCAATGATGGGCCTTGACTCCGAAAATGGCTAAAAGCCGTTGAATCCGAAATGGGATGGTTATTTTCAGATGTACAAAGCAAGGTTGGTGGCAAAAGGTTTCAAGTAAATTCATGGTATTGACTGTGAAGAAACCTAATCCCAGACACCGTGCTTATGTCCATTCGGATTCTCCTAGCAACCGCCACTCATAATGGTTATGAGATCTGGCAGATGGATGTGAAAACAGTTTTCCTTAATGGAATTCTGGAAAGGGATGTGTACATGACACAACCTGAAGTTTTCATTGATCCTAATGAAGCTAGGAAGATATGCAAGCTTCACCAATCCATTTATGGATTGAATCAAGCATCTCGGAGTTGAAATCTTCGTTTTGATAAAGCAGTCAAAAGGTTTGACTTCGTCATGAATGAAGAGGAACTGTGTGTTTACAAGAGGACTAGTGGGAGCGCAATTGCATTTCTAGTATTATATGTTGATAACATACCACTTCTCGGAAATGAAGTTCCATTGTTTCAGTCTGTTAAGACTTGATTCGAAAGTTATTTTTCAATAAAATTATGGGAGAAACCGTATACATTCTTGGAATAATAATCTATAGAGATAGATTGGATAAGCTAATTGGATTGTGTCAAGATACTTATAGTGATAAGGCCTTGCACATGTCCAATATGCATGATTCCAAGAAGGGCTTCGTGCAAATGACTCTTGGTATTACTCTTAGCAAGACGCAGTGTCTTTCGACACACACTGAGCAAGGGCGAATGAGGGTCAGGCTACTGCTAAAGGCATTAGATGTCTTAAGATGTGATCTTAATTTTAGTGGAAGTCATTGTTACTAATTTTAGTTATGATATGATGTTCGTATAAACATAATTTGATTATGTTATTGAAATCTGACATCTGTATTATTTAATAATGGTTATTAAATAATAGTCCCAAAGTAATTTATGACATTTTATAGGTCATCAAGTATGTGACTTGATCATGAAACCCTATAGATAATAAATGACATAAATTATGTTGGTCCCTGGTCGAGGTTGTTAAAGTGGGACATTAACAACCGCGTGAGACTAGCATGTGAGGTGACTGATGACTAAGTTTCATGGAGTCATTAATAAGAGTATTAAAGTCAATCACATAGATATGTGTTGGAGAACACAGGATCGGACATGACCCACTGATGAGAACTCTACGGGATAGTTATATAAGTGTCATGAGAGTTTTCATTACGACTATAGAGTATAGTCCTTAGACCTGAGTTCATCATGTTTTCTTACATGTGAATTGGTCCGCTTTAACCTTGTCAAACGTCAGCCGTAACTGGTGACTATAAAGGCATTGATTGGGCGTATCATGAAGCGTGTGAAGAGACAGGGATGGAACAAGATGGGATTTGTCCCTCCTATATAACAGGAGATAAATATCTCAGGGCCCATCGAAGATTTGATACTGAGAAATGTGTGGCCACACTCAAACGAGGTGATTGTCAGTCGTTTGTCTTGTCAGTATAAATCGGAGTTCGATGAACATGATCTTGGCTCAATAAGGATGACACGGTTCTTGCCTTATGCTAGATCGAGATATAGTGACGAAGGGATTGAAGGAATAGATGATTCCAGTACAAGTGGAAGATTGTTGGGAATGTCCTGAAATCTATGGTACTTACTCCAAGTGAAAGTCGTATTGTCGAGATGAGACAATCATATGACACTAGGTAGTCATACTGCTTTGCTAGAAGCCACTTATGATCAATGAGTTTAGAACTCATTGCTAGTGTTATATGATCCTACAGGGTCACACACCTAAGCAAACTGGACGTTAAAGACGAGGTTGATCATTAATGTAATGATCTGGTGAATGCATATATGATATGCATTCGATATCAATATTCTGGGGCAGTGTCGATCGATGCAGATAGTGCATCGATCGATGCACTCGCGGATTAATCAGATTAATTCGGTTTAATTGTTGGTTAATTCCGTTGTGGTTTAAGCCGACATATATAAGATATATGTTCGACCTAAACTCGTCCCTAACCTAATTCACAGCCACCAGAACACAGAAATAAACCTCTCTGGAGATTAGATCTCTGTAAGGCACTAGCATCCCTGCGGTCCAGTTTGTGTGCGTGTGGATACCAGTAGAGGCGCAGCATTTGAGGCGCTTCGTGATCTCGATTATCTGCTAATACTTCCGCTGCAAATCAACAGGTAAATCTGAGATCCCATAGATTCAATCATATGAACCCTAGATCCTAGGCTCGGAATTCAAACTAGGGTTGCTAATCCTGATTAGATCTGCTAGAAATTCCTTCATGGTCAACCTAAGAGTAAGGCAGACACTCATAAGGTGGACACGCCTGTAGAAATGGAGCTACTCATCTTTATCATGAGGGAGGCAGTCAAGAACCAGAACCAGACTTGGCACAAGAAGACTTGGAACAAGAAGGTTTTATCATTCATGACCAAGATGGTGTAGCAAGTGATGAAGAAGCTCATGAGGTGCATGAACAAGAGTTAGAACCGGCTCAAACCCTGAGAAGGAGTACAGGAATAAGAAAGCATCCTTCTAATTGGAAGAGCACAAGAGTCTACTATAACAACAATGCACTGGCTCATCCTATCCAAGTTGTCTGCTCCATGGCTCATTTTCCCTTGAAGCATCAGGCGTTTGTTGGGAAGTTGGATCAAGAAAAACACTAACAACATATGAAGAAGCTAAGGAACATAAAGAATGGATGGATGTTGTGATTGATGAAACCAAGGCATTAGAACATAACCAGACTTGGTATGAGGCAGATCTTCCAAAGGATAAGAAGGCTGTGAGTTCAAAATGGGTCTTGACTATCAAGTATAAGAGTGATGGAGAGATTGAAATGTACAAAGCAAGGCTGGTTGCAAGAGGGCTCACTAAGACCTATGGAAAGGATTATTTTGACACCTTTGCACCAGTAGCTAAGCTTCACACGGTTAGGATCATTCTCTCCTTAGCAGCCAATCTAGAATAGGATCTTCCGCAAATAGACGTCAAGAATGCTTTCCTCCAAGGTGAACTAGAAGATGAAGTGTAAATGACACCACCTCCTGTCTTGAAGACAAGGTTACACCAGGAAAGGTTATTAGATTCAAGTGTTGGGAATGTCCTGAAATCTATTGTACTTGCTCTAAGTGAAAGTCGTATAGTCGAGATGAGACAATCACATAACACTAGGTAGTCATAACGCTTTGCTAGAAGCCACTTATGATCAATGAGTTGAGAACTCATTGCTAGTGTTATATGATCCTACAGGGTCACACACCTAAGCAAACTGGGCGTTAAAGACGAGGTTGATCATTAATGTAATGATCCAGTGAATGCATATTTGATATGCATTCGATATCAATATTCTGGGGCAGTGTCGATCGTTGCAGTAGTGCATCGATCGATGCAACTCACGGATTAATCAGATTAATTCGGTTTAATCGTTGGTTAATTCCGCTACGGTTTAAGTCGACATATATAAGATATATGGTCGACCTAAACTGACTTCTAACCTTATTGACAGCCACCAGAACATAGAAAGAAACCTCTCTGGAGATTAGATCTCTGTAAGGCACTAGCATCCCTGCGGTCCAGTTTGTGTGCGTGTGGATACCAGTAGAGGTGCAGCACTTGAGGCGCTTCGTGATCTCGATTATCTGCTAATACTTCCGCTGCAAATCAACAGGTATATCTGAGATCCCATAGATTCAATTATATGAACCTTAGATCATAGGCTCGGAATTCAGACTAGGGTTACTAATCCTGATTAGAACTGCTAGAAATTCTTTCAGTGGTATCAGAGCTTTAGGGTTCCATTGAATCTGTAGCATGTTGATTAGATTGGGTGAATCTGAATCTGTGTATGGTTGATACAAACTTGCAAAAATTTGTTTTCATGAAAACCTAGTTTAGGGTTCTGTTCGAAAACGTTTTAGGGATTTTTCGCATGGTGTCGATCGATGCCAATCCGGCATCGATCGACACAGGGCGAAAACCCGAATAAAACTCAGTTTTCGCCTAGTGTCGATCGACACAAATGTTGTGTCGGTCGATACAAACCTCGCGAGATTGTTGAATCGGTTCAATTGGATTGGACCGGTTATCGAGCTTGGTTAATAATTGTTGAACTCTGTGAATTGTTTAATTGCGATTGGTTTGATTAGGTTGGCATCGACCGAGGCTAATGTAGCATCGATCGATGCTGACTGGTATTCAAAAACGGATCAATTGGATTGATCAGTTATCGCGGATTGCTTTTGGTTATCCTGCATCGATCGACACTATAGTAGTGTCGGTCGACATCAGACTTGTTGATTAGGTTATTGAACCTGAAATCACAGAACCGAAGCAAGATGAATCAATTAATTATAAGAATTAAAACATAGTAAAACTGAACGTTTTAAATGATTCCGTTCCTCAATCAAATATCAAGTGACACTTGATGTCTTTCCAATCTTGTCAACTGTCAAGACCCATTTAATTGTGCGATAGACTTGCAGTGCAAGATGTCCACAATTTCATGAGTAAGACATAGGTAATTGTGTTGATGGACTTGCAGTGCAAGACGTCAACAATTACATGACTGAAAAGATTGGTTTACTTGACTGGGCCATCAAAATCGTTTTGGGCTCAGAGACATCAGGTGGATTGGACATAAAGATGTCAATCCACAACCAAGAGTTATATTGGATATAACTAGCAAAGTTGTTGCTTACCTAGATAGCTAAAGTTGAGTGATAGCCAGTGGCTCACTTGAATTTAGTGAAGTATGGGTCTTGGATCATTATATTCATCTGAGGAAACATTGTTTGAATATAATGCGAGTTTCTTAAAATTTAAGACTTCTCATTTCTTGAACATCATAACTAAACCTTTTACCTTTCTTTGTTCTCAGCTATGACTAACACTAATAATAACTCTTTCTCCCTGTGATCCGTCCTTGAGAAGGACAAGTTAACTGGATCGAATTTTCTCGAATGGTATCGGAACTTGAGAATTGTTCTCAAGCAGGAGAAAAGGGACTATGTCCTGGAAACTGTTCTCCCTGAAAAACCGAGATACAATGCTGCACATGCAGAAAGGAGTGCTTGGGATAAGCATTCCAATGATGTGGTCGATGTGAATTGTCTCATGTTGGCTACCATGAACTCGGATTTGCAGAAGCAATACGAGAACGTGGAGTCGCCAGTGGAGATGATTACTAGCCTGAAAAGCATGTTTCAGGAGCAAGCACGAACTGAGAGATACCAGACGGTTAAATCTCTCATTGAATGCAAGCTACCAAAGGACAGTCCGGTCAGTCCTCATGTCATTAAGATGATGGGTTATATTGATAACTTGGGAAGACTGTATTGTCCCATTAGCCAAGAGTTGGCTACTGACATCATTCTGCAGTCACTGCCGTCAAGTTATGATCAGTTTGTTATGAACTATAACATGAACAACTTGACGAAGACGTTGACTGAACTGCATGGCATGCTCAAGACAGCTGAGCCTAATATCAAGAAGGGCACTCCTAATGTACTTATGGTATAAGGGGGTAAGAAGTTTAAGAAACTTGGCAAGGGTAAGGGAAAGGGCAAGGCAGTCCAGGTTGAGAACCAGGACACGCCTGCGCCAGCCCCGAAGCCCAAGCCGGGCCCATCTGAGACTGATAAGTGCCATTACTGTAAAGAGCTTGGGCATTGGAAGAGAAATTACAACAAATTCTTGGAAGAGAAGAAGAAGAAGAAGAAGACTTTCGAGACTTCATCTTCAGGTATTTATGTTATAGAAGTAAATGTTACTACTTCTGGTTCTACTTCTTGGGTATTGGATACCGGCTGTGGTGCTCATATTTGTACAAATATGCAGGGCCTAAGCAACAGTAGGAAGTTGGAAAGGGGACAAGTGGACCTGCGCGTGGGGAATGGAGCAAGAGTTGCTGCATTAGCTGTAGGAACATATAACTTGTCTTTACCTTCTGGTTTGGTTTTAAAGCTTAATAATTGCTACTATGTACCTGCTATAAGCAGAAATATTATTTCCATTCCTATTTTGGATGTGGAAGGATATCAGTTTTCAATTAAGAATAAATGTTGTTCTTTTGATTACAATGATATATTTTATGGTAGCAGCCCATTAGAGAATGGGCTTTATGTTTTAAACCAGACTGCACCAATCTATAACATTAACACCAAGAGATTCAAATCAAATGACACGAATCAGACTTTTCTTTGGCATTGTCGTTTGGGCCACATAAACGAGAAACGGATCCAAAAGCTCCATAGTGATGGGCTTCTGGGCTCATTTGATTATGAATCATGTGAGAAATGTGAATCTTGTTTACTAGGCAAAATGACTAAGGCCCCTTTCAACAAATCAAATGAAAGGGCCAGTGACCTATTGGGCCTTATACATACAGATGTGTGTGGCCCAATGAGCACCAGTGCCAGAGTAAATTTTCGATACTTCATTACCTTCACTGATGATTTCAGCAGGTATGGCTATGTCTATCTAATGAGACACAAGTCGGAATCCTTTGAAAAGTTCAAAGAGTTCCAAAATGAAGTACAGAATCAACTTGGTAAAAGTATTAAGGCTCTTCGATCAGATCGTGGAGGAGAATACTTAAGCCAAGAATTCAGTGATCATTTAAGAGATTGTGGAATTGTTTCACAACTCACTCCTCCTGGAACACCACAATGGAATGGCGTGTCTGAGAGGAGGAATCGGACTTTATTAGATATGTTTCGATCAATGATGAGTCTCTCAACTCTTCCATTATCCTTTTGGGGATACGCTTTAGAAACGTCTGCGTTTACACTTAATAGGGTTCCGTCAAAATCAGTTGCAAAGACACCACATGAGATGTGGACTGGAAATGTTCCGAGTTTGTCTTTCCTGAAGATTTGGGGTTGCGAAGCTTATGTCAAGCGATTGATTACAGATAAGCTCGAACCCAAATCTGATAAATGCTACTTCGTTGGTTATCCTAAGGAAACCAAGGCATACTACTTTTACAACCAATCCGAGAACATAGTGTTTGTTGCTCGGAACTGCGTCTTTCTTGAGAGAGAATTTCTTTCCAAGAGAAACAGTGGGAGTAAAGTACAACTCGAAGAAGTTCGAGAACCGCAGGAAAATTCTCAACCCGTAGAGGAAGAGCAACAGTTGGATCTACAAAGAGTTGTAGAGACGGCGCCTGTGGAGCCTGAAATTCGGCGATCCGAAAGGATCCGTCACGAACCCGAGAGATATGGATTTCTCGTAACCAATTGTCATGATTTGTTGATCATTGACAGTGACGAGCCAGTGAATTTTGAAGAAGTAATGATGAGCCCTGACTCCGAAAAATGGCTGAAAGCCGCTGAATCCGAAATGGGATCCATGTCACAGAACCAAGTATGGACTTTGGTTGATTTACCCGATGGTGCAAGACCCATTGAGTGTAAATGGATTTTCAAGAAGAAAATTGATGTGGATGGAAATATTCAGATATATAAAGCAAGGCTGGTGGCAAAAGGTTTCAAACAAATTCATGGTATTGACTATGAAGAAACCTATTCACTTGTGGCCATGCTTAAATCCATTCGGATTCTCCTAGAAACAGCAGCTCATTATGATTATGAGATCTGGCAGATGGACGTGAAAACAGCTTTCCTTAATGGAATTCTGGAAGAGGATGTGTACATGACACAGCCCGAAGGTTTCATCGATCCTAATGCTGCTAGGAAAGTGTGCAAGCTTCATCGATCCATTTATGGATTGAAGCAAGCATCTCGGAGTTGGAATCTTCGTTTTGATGAAGCAGTCAAAAAGTTTGATTTCATCAGAAGCGAAGAAGAACCATGTGTTTACAAGAAGACTAGTGGGAGCGTAGTTGCATTTCTCGTGTTGTATGTAGATGACATACTTCTTCTCGGAAATGACGTTCCGTTGTTACAGTCTGTTAAGACTTGGCTCGGAAGTTGTTTTTCAATGAAAGACATGGGAGAAGCCGCGTATATTCTTGGAATAAGAATCTATAGAGATAGATTAAACAAGTTGATTGGACTGTGTCAAGACACTTATATCGATAAAGTCTTACACAGGTTCAGAATGCAAGATTCCAAGAAGGGCTTCATACCAATGTCTTATGGCATAAGTCTCAGCAAGAAGCAGTGTCCTGAGACACCTGCTGAGCGAGATCGCATGAGTCGGATTCCCTATGCCTCGGCGTTGGGATCCATCATGTATGCCATGCTCTGTACTCGTCCAGATGTTGCTTGTGCTTTAAGCATGACGAGTAGATACCAATCGGATCCAGGTGAAAGTCACTGGACAGCAGTCAAGAATATTCTGAAGTATTTGAGAAATACTAAGGATAAATTCTTGGTGTATGGAGGAAGTGATGAGCTGGTAGTAAGTGGTTACACAGACGCAAGTTTTCAGACAGACAAAGATGATTTCCGATCACAATCTGGTTACATATTCTGCCTGAATGGCGGTGCAGTCAGCTGGAAGAGTTCCAAGCAGGACACTGTAGCAGATTCCACAACCGAAGCTGAGTACCTCGCTGCTTCTGAAGCGGCAAAGGAGGCTGTTTGGATCAAGAAGTTCATCACTGAACTTGGTGTGATTCCTAGTATTTCTGAGCCAGTGGCTTTGTATTGTGACAACAATGGAGCCATTGCGCAAGCAAAGGAACCTAGATCACACCAGAAATCCAAACACATAGAACGGAGATATCACCTTATCCGTGATATTGTGAATAGAGGAGATGTGAAGATCAGCAGAGTCCCGACGGATGAGAATGTCGCTGATCCACTGACCAAGCCCCTCCCAAGGCCTAAGCATGAGTTTCACACTGCTGCTGTAGGCATTAGATTTCTTAAGATATGATCTTGTTTTCAGTGGGAGTTATATTTGGTTTTTTAGTTATGTCATGATGTTCACAAACATAATGGTTATGTTATTTTAATGAAATTTGTTTCAGTATTATTTAATTGTATTATTAAATAATAGTCCCAAATAATTTATGACATTTTATAGGTCATCAAGTATGTGACTTGATCATGAAACCCTATAAACAAAGATTGTCATGAATTATGTTGGTCCCTAGTCAAGGTTGTTAAAATGGGACACTACAACCACGTGAGACTAGTATGTGAGGTGACTGATGACTATGTTTCATGGAGTCATTTAATAAGAGTATTAAAGTCAGTCACATAGATATGTGTTAGAGAACACATGATCAGACTTGACCCGTTAATGAGAACTCTACAAGATGTTATATGAGTGTCATAAGAGTTTCTCATTACGACTAAAGAGTGTAGTCCTTACACCTGAGTTCATCATGTCCTCTCTTATATGGATTGGTTCGTCTTGACTTTGTCAAACGTCAGCCGTATCATGAGATATAAAAGAGATATGGATGGAACAAGATGGGATTTGTACCTTCTATATAACAGGAGTTAAATATCTCTGGGCCTATCGAAGATTTTATACTGGAAATGCGTGGCCGCGCTCAAACGAGGTGATTGTCAGTCGTTTGTCTTATCAGTACAAATCGGGATTCGATAAACGTGATCTGGCTTAATAAGGATGACACAGTTCTTGCCTTATGCTAGATTGAGATATAGCTACAAAGGGATTAAAGGAATAGATGATTCCAGTACAAGTGGGAGATTGTTGGGAATGTCCTGAAATCTATTGTACTTGCTCTAAGTGAAAGTCGTATAGTCGAGATGAGACAATCACATAACACTAGGTAGTCATAACGCTTTGCTAGAAGCCACTTATGATCAATGAGTTGAGAACTCATTGCTAGTGTTATATGATCCTACAAGGTCACACACCTAATCAAATTGGGCGTTAAAGACGAGGTTGATCATTAATGTAATGATCCAGTGAATGCATATTTGATATGCATTCGATATCAATATTCTGGGGCAGTGTCGATCGTTGCAGTAGTGCATCGATCGATGCAACTCGCGGATTAATTAGATTAATTCGGTTTAATCGTTGGTTAATTCCGCTACGGTTTAAGTCGACATATATAAGATATATGGTCGACCTAAAATGACTTCTAACCTTATTGACAGCCACCAGAACATAGAAAGAAACCTCTCTGGAGATTAGATCTCTGTAAGGCACTAGCATCCCTGCGGTCCAGTTTGTGTGCGTGTGGATACCAGTAGAGGCGCAGCACTTGAGGCGCTTCGTGATCTCGATTATCTGCTAATACTTCCGCTGCAAATCAACAGGTAAATCTGAGATCCCATAGATTCAATTATATGAACCTTAGATCCTAGGCTCGGAATTCAGACTAGGGTTACTAATCCTGATTAGAACTGCTAGAAATTCCTTCATCAAGAAGGCCATTATGGATTGAAACAATCACCCAGATCTTGGTATCACAAGCTGAGTTCAACACTTAATGATAGAGGATTCCAGAAATCAGAAGCTGATCACACTCTATTCACTCTCCAAAGCCAAGAAGGTGTATAGTTGTCATACTTGTATATATTGATGATATCATCATATCAGGAAGTGACAACAAAGGTATTCATGACACTAAAGACTTCCTTGAATCAGTGTTAGATATAAAGGAACTTGGTGAACTAAAATACTTTCTAGGGATAGAAGTATGTTGATCTAAGGATGGACTCTTCTTATCCCAAAGAAAGTACACACTTGATCTATTAATTATTTGGTAAACCAACAAAAACACCTCTTGAAGAAGGCTACAAAGTCATGAGAGAGGGGGAGATTGAGGACAAACCATTTGAGGATATCACACAATACATAAGGATGGTTGGTAAGTTGATCTATTTGAAAATTACTAGACCTGACATTTGTTTTGCTGTGAATCAAGTGAGTCAACAAATGCAAGCTCCCAAAATGCATCATTGGAACATGGTGGAAAGGGAACTGAAGTACCTTAAGGCAGCTCCTGGTCAAGGCATATGGATGGGATGCAATGGAATCTCAGACATTTTTGGATACTATGATGCTAATTGGTCTGGAGATAAAGTGGATATGAGATCAACAACCGGTTATTGCACCTTCATTGGAGGTAATCCGGTCACTGGGAAGAGCAAGAAGCAGAAGATTGTCTCATGCTCTAGTGCTGAAGTAGAGTATAGAGCTATGAGAAAGCTTACACCCGAGTTGGCATGGATCAGCTTCTCATGGATTTGGGGATTGAATTATCAGAACCAATCACAATGCATTGTGATAATCAAGCAGCTATCCACATTGCATCAAACTTAGTCTTTCATGAGAGGACAAAACACATTGAAGTGGATTGTTACAAGGTCAGACAAATGGTGGAGTAAGGAGTATCTTACCGTGCTACACAAGGGTGAGGAACAACTTGTTGATATCTTCACCAAGGCAGCAAGTTTGAAGATTTGTGAGTCCATTCAATCAAAGCTTGGACTCATAGACATTTCACAGCCATGTTCTCCTAAACCTTGAAGTATATACTCTTTTTCCCTAAGTGTAGTTTTATCCCAAATGGTTTTCTACAATTAGGTTTATAATGAGGTATGACTTCATGGTTCCAAGCTTGACCTCGAATCTCTTGTGCGAGCTGAGCTAAAGTCAAGACTATAGCTCGTTCACGTTCTCTCTAAAGGTTTGGTAGGGGGATACCACACATTTGGTGGTACCACTACAAAGAGTGAGGTTATGAAAGATAATCCCAATACATTTTGGTCCCTTTTAGGGACTCGGTGGTGGAGACCCGGGGGTCTCCTCCTCGGTACTTCAGCTCCTCTTGATGAAGGTAGCCTTGCTTGTATTTGGCTTAGGTGGGAGCTCGACTTCTTCAGAAGTCTTCTCTTCAGAAGTTTTGGTTTTAGATTTTTCAGCTGTTAGACAGGCTTTGCTTCGACATTTCTCGGAGGAATGTCCATTCTTATTATTATATTTACCGAATTTTTTCTTATCGAAGGGTTTTTGGACTTGGTCGAATCTTTGATCGTGAAGCTTTGTTCACCTTGTCCTTTATCTTTTGAATCGTTTCTTCAATTCCTGTTCAAGTTGTTCGCAGGTGCCACAAGAGAGACTACATATATGACTGCAAGCTCCTCGCATAATCTTGAAGTGTACTAGAGTCCGTGTTTGAGTGCTCTGAGTGCTACGACTTTTTTTTGGATTCGTGATTTGGATTTGATCTCCTTTAACCTATTCTTGAAGCTTCGAAGAGATTCGTTTTGACCTTGAGAGATTGCACAAATGTTAGCCTATGAACCTTGTTCTGGTATGTACATAAAAATAACACTTCATCAAAACTGAAGAGAGCTGATTGAAGCAATCTATGGAATTTTCTTCCAAAGCTGTGAACCATTATACGGAAGGCCCGACAAGATTTTTAGTAAAGAAACGGCAGTACTTTCTCGTCATCGTTCAGGTGTACGCGAACTATTGCTGGTCTAAATGTTGTTACGTGAGCTCAAGGATCACATTTTCCAAAGTAATATAGAAATATGATTTTAGATGCATTTGGGATGCAAGCGTTAGCAATTCTGTCTGTAAGGGGAGTTCGTCGAGTTTCCCTGATTACCTTCTATTTACCAGGTGCTGAATTTATGGCGAAGTGAACTCGATTGTTCATATGTTGTAGTTCAGCGTTTGTGTGATCAACATATCTTTGAAAAGATTCACGGTCGATCACACCTTGATGGTCAGCATGTTGATAGGTTTGCCCGTTTTGTTGACCGTTTGCTTGACCGTTTCCCAATTGCGAAAGTCTAAAGTTAAATTGGGTTCCAGAGCTGATCCCGGCTGAGAGATTTGGAGGTTTCCTCGACGTGGAAGTGATGTCGCACACCCTAGGCCACAAGGATTTGAATGGTTCATATCCTGGAGACACAAGAGGTGGAGAAGGCAGACGCATAACCGGATGATCTGTTGTTCCCATACCGTTAGAGTTTGTAGCTAACAATGGCGTGCTGACAAAAGTGGGAAGTGTCGGATACCCTCCAGTTTGCACTGGGGTAGTGAACTGTCTTGAGGCATCATGACCAATGTATACCTCGGAGAAGTTCATACACGTTCGGGGAGGAGAACTTCCTCTATTGGGGAGAAGTCTCACCTGGTAGGGATCCATGATTAAGAGATCTCAGCGAATTTGTTTATGAGATCTCATTCTTGTCGATCTAGCCGAGCTTTTAGAGCTCGAGTTATCAATTCATGGCTATTAGACTTGTCAACCAACTTCGAGAGAATGTTATGGATCTCAGCTAGATTGTTAAGGCTAGACCTCGTAGGTCCGGTCACTCGCGGAAAGACGAGCCTAAAGTCAGTTATGGTCAAGGTTTGGCCTTGACCAATCGAGTTTTCGTCAGATCTTATCCGGACCCGAGGGTTTGTGCGATCTGCAGCAGAGGTACTCCCATTATGGAGATTGTCTTCAACGATAGTGTTAGATCGCGGTAGGCTCGGATCTGAAAAAACGCTTAAGGGCTGTATTGCGTTTCTAGAACAAGTTAAGTCTGTTCCCGTGGGAGTGTCGACCAGTGGGGTCAACTGCTCGGGATCTGTTGAAACTGGTTGTTTCAAGATAGATCACGCGAGTTCTGTTTGTTCACCACCCATTTCGTTTTTGATATCTTTTATTGGATCTTTTTAATAGAGGATACTATGATCATCCCCACAGACGGCGCCAAAATATGGATCCGGAAATCCATTCTAGAAATTTGTAATTTAGAATGAGGAAATTTTCAAAGGGTTAGAAACTCAAAGATCAAATGATGCTTCAAATAACTATCTAAAACGAATATAGGTTTCGTACTTATCTTGTATTAGTGAAAGAATATTACAAAAGGGGGTCTCAAGAGAGAGTTTACAGTGAGCTCGTAGAGCAGTTTGTGTGTAAAACTATGTGAAAAAGAAGGTCCTTAAAAAAGGGTCTCAAGAGAGAGTTTAAAGCCATCAAACTTCTTTTATAGCCTTTTAGACAAGCTCTCCATCTCGTATATCTCGTAATGCTCTTGTTAAAATAATCTTCGTGATCTCTGGACTGTTGAGCTGATATTGGAGTGATCCGCTTTGTTTAAATCAGCCGACAATTAACTTAAATATCAGGCATGTTCTCTTCAATACGCAGTCGTTTTCCAGTTGATAAGAAGGAAATAGGAAGGGCATCGATTTGGACTGGAATGATGTCCTTAATGTCGACATGTTTGAGAGATAAGGCCTTGAGGCTTTACCGGCCAAAACCCGGGTGCAGATTTTGGTACCAAGAGTAATCAACCAAGTATTGTAGTTTTTCCATCTAACATATGAATTACAATGGATAAACCTATGATATGTAGAGTGAAGAAAGAATGGACTATGCATGTACACTGTCATATGAAGCCATTTCAACAGAGATTGAGTCATATCTATCACGATTAATAAGAAATCGAGGATTTGAATTCGGTGCGATGTCAATTTCACCTCGAATTGAATAACCTGCTTGACCTACTCAATTCCTCTTGGGCGACTCTTTCAATAATGGAGAGATTTCGATTACACATTTCGTCCTTGTTTCACCATTGTTGAAGACCTAAGATCAAATGTGAAGATGAACGGACATGAAGTTTGCAAACGTTATTTGGATGATCTGTAATCCGAATTAACACGTATTTAAATCAGATTAGTAGACTATCAATAAAAATGAAAATAAGATAAAATTTGAGAAAAAATCAGAGAAAATGCAGAATTTTTCCTGATACCATATTAGCAAAACTAAAATTTTTGATGTAACCCATATATCTCATTTATAAAATAAGAGTTTGTCGTAATCTAATAGCAAAATATTATTTTTTATATTGTAGAAAGGAAAAATAAGAATGTCTTTGTATATACATATATACTAGTATGATTCGCTCGCATGTTGTGCGAGCACAAATATTATTAAACATGAATCTTCTAAAAATAAAAATTATCAAATTAATTTAACAATAATATATTGTAAAAATCTATATGAGACTATTTATAACTAAATACACATATATTATTATATTTGATAAGATGTTTTATAATTTATTATAAATAAAATTAATTCTAATAAAATAAATTGTAATTTTTTTATTGAAGGTTATGTATATCACCAAAATAAAATTTAAAATCTTCATAAATATTTTCATATTTTTCATCTCATTTTACCTTTTCAATTTTTATTCAAATTTATGTATATCTCCAAAATAAAATTTTAAAATCTTCATAAATATTTCATATTTATCATCACATTTTTTATCCAGATTATGTATATTTTCATAATAAAGTTTAAAACATAATAAAATTACCAATATAAATTAAGGTTAACATAGTAATTAGCATAATTTCATTAATGGTAAATTAGTTGTCAACCATTTTGAGAGTGAATAGAAGACCAAAAGCAGTTCCCAATTAATTTAAAGATTAATACTATTTATACGATTTTTTAGATTCAATTTTAATTTTGTCATAAAATTTTATTTAGTCATTTTTTATTCATCACAACCAACATATATATTACCTCCGGCCGACGTCGACTATAAGACTGGTTGTACTCTCTTTTTGTCATTTTGTTCTTAGGTTTTAAAATATCTCAAAATAAAAAATTATCATATTATTAGATTGTTTTGATAAATCACTTTCAATGTTTTTCTCTTGTCTTTCTCTTATAGAGAGTGTTTATCTGGCCAAATTCCGGCAACTGTCCATAAGCAGTTGTATCGATTTCATTCCGTTGGAGTTTTCTTCTTGCGGTTTTTGTTGGTTCATGTATGAATCATTTTTTCAATCCATGGCCAAATTCATTTTTTAATCAGATTCCCCAATATTTGGAGAGCCTTTTCACATTTGGATATGGGATAGATGAAAATTGGTTATGGGACATTGAAAAGAACGAGGAATCTATTGGAGTTCTAAATGTAAATTTGAAGAATCACCAAAGGTTACAAAATAAGATATCCTTATAACAATTATGGGCTATCAACTTCTCACCTATCAATCGGAGGATGGTTCTTCATCATCAACGGAACGTCCGATTTCTTCAAATTTTCAAAATAGAAGAGAAGGTAAACTATAACTTTCTGGACATGTCTCCCCATAATTAATCTGATAGTAGGGCCTGAATATAGAATCATCGGTATCTTTTGAAGAATGTAGATCTTCATTTTGTACATTGAATTTTATGATGTTATGTGTAACTACAGTTATTAGCCAAAAGTTGCTAATCAGATATACAATTTGCTTCAAAGAAAGATCAAATATAGAGAAGGAAAAATAACATTTATGTATTAACGAGTAAGATTTTAACTCGAAAAGAATCGTCAAATTCATTTTTATAACATATTTTTTCAATATATAACATATTGTTAGATTATTGTAAATATATATTTTATTAGAAATATCTTACCTACACCGACGTAAAGAGTCGACTTACTTCACCCTATATAAAGGGCTGTTGTATTAGAATGGATCAATTAAGATACACTCATATATACACAACATATATATACAAACTCTTCTCTCTCTCTCTCTCTCGTCTTAATCTCTCACCCTTACTCTTTTTATTCATAACACGTTATCAGCACGACCGTCTCTTAATCCGGTTAAATACCAAAAAGGTGAGGTTAGATAATGAACAATTTATTTTACGGAAAAACTATATCTTTTATATTTCTGTTCATATATTATTTTCGGAAAGATAGGCACTGCCTTCTCCGAACCGATCGTTATGGTAGGCTATGCCTTCACGATCATGATCAATGGTAGACTATGTCACCTCATATCATATTTATGGAGAGGTAGGTTAAGCCTCATCCTTATTGTTATGGTAGGCTATGCCTCCACGATCATGATCCATGGTAGACTATGTCACCTCAAATCATATTTATGGAGTGAGAAACTAAGCCTCCTCCTTGAATTTATGGCACGCGCAGCCTCCTCCTTGAATTTATGGCACGCGCAGCCTCCTCAATTATTTTAATTTTGCTTTTTAATTATGCACTTTAAATTCAGCATTTATATTTATGCCTTTAAATTCTGCATTTATATTTATGCCTTTAAACTACTGCATTTATATTTATGCTTTTAAATTCTGCATTTATTTTGATGCTCTTAAATTACTTCATTTATATTTATGATTTTAAATTCTGCATTTATTTTTATGCTCTTAAATTATTGCATTTAAATTTACCTTATTTTCTTTAAAATAATCTTAAATTTTAAATGTTTAAATCATATAGAGATAATGTCGAAATTGGCAAAGCTCGATATCATTGCCCTTGACGCTGCTGGAAAAAATTATATGACATGGACATCAGATGCAAAATGGCGTCTGAAATCAAATGGTCTTCTAGAGACCATTGATCCGCCGAAAACGACGACTGATGAGGCTAAGGCTAAGGCCATGGTGTCCTTACGCAATCACCTCCATGATAATCTGAAAAATTAATACATCATGAAGGAGGACCCATCGGATCTCTGGCAATCACTCAAGGAAAGGTTTGATCATCAAAAATATGTGATCTTACCAAAGGCCAGATACGATTGGTTGAACCTCCGATTCATGGATTACAAAAATGTTGAAGATTGTAATTCCGCCTTGTTCGTAATTACTGCCAGGATGGCATTATGTGGAGAAAAGATGAGTGATTATGATATGATTGAGAAAACACTCACCACATTATATTCTGGAAATGTAATCCTACAACAACAGTACCGGGAAAAAGATTACACCCAGTACTCGGAGTTGATGCAAGTCCTCCTTGTAGCAGAACAAAATAATGAACTCGTGATGTTAAACCATCAGACTCGTCCAGCTGGATCAGCTCCATTCGCAGAAGCGAATGTCGTAGCATCCAGAAATAATGATAACTCTCACGGACGAAGATATGGACGTGGCAGAGGCCGCGGACGAGGTCGTGGACGATATCATGGACGTGGGCAAGGAAGAGGTTTCAACACTGGAAGAAATAATAATCTCCAGATAAATGAAGGTGGCCGTGCCATAAAGAAGCCGACCGATAAAGCTTGTTACAAATGCGTCATGAAAGGGCATTGGGACATATATGCCGCACACCAAAGCACACATGTATCAAGCATCACAAAAGGCCACGGTTAATAATGTTGAAACCAAATTCATCGATGATGAGGCCGGCCCTTCCTCTAGCGGCATAAATGAGGATACTCATATGAATGCCGCAGATTTCCTCATTGATGAACCATAAAGTTCATCAATGAGTTGCCAAGGATACTATATCTATAATAAATCTTAATGTTTTCATACTGTCTAATATGTTTTTGTAACAAAACTTATTCTCAGTTTTAATAAGCTTGTGTAATATGTTTTTGTTGTAATATAAAATATATTTTAATATATTTTTGTTTTATGACACAGAAGATGTCGCATATGTTGGAATTGTGTCCAGTAATCTCGGTACTGTCTCTAGAAAGTAAGAGTATGTCAATGATCAGACATAAGTCATATAATACTGGGGGTCATGATGGCTTGCTAGAGTCCGCTCATGATCTATAAGTCTTGGACTTATTGCCTTTATTATATGATCCCATATGGGTCACACGCCTAAGCTAACAGGAAAATGTGTTGGATCGGCTTAGCAGAAGTACGGTAAAAGTGCCAGGCATTTGTCGTACTTAGAGAGAGATTAATGGGTCTGATTAAATCTAAGGGATTTAATCAGATTGGTATTTGGGCCCAAAAGCCCAAAAGGAACTAGACAAGTTTTATAAATAAAACTTAAGTCTGAGTCCCTAAAAGCCCTAATCCCCTGCGCCACTTTCTCTCTCTCCTGCGGCCTCCTCAGCTCGGTCTAGCAGCCTTCTTCCTGCTTGGTGTGCGTGTGTGAACCTCTGGAGGAGTTATCACTTGGTGGCTCTGCTGATCTCTGACCTGTTCTTCATTCCGCTGCATAAAACAGGTATAAGGTGAGATCCATTATGTTTCTAGCAAGAGAACCTAGATCTGCATGTTTAGGATCTGTTAAATCTGAGAATTAAATCTGGATTAACACTAAACATTCCTTCAGTGGTATCAGAGCCATTGGTTCTGTTAGGTTTTCTTGTTTAGATTCATGTTTTAGGTTGTTTAGAAGTGTTTTGAATCTGAGATTGCTTGAATCTGATTTGTAAAACACTTAAGAAACAAATTAAAACCTAAAAACCCTAACTATGAAATCGCATGGACCAAAACTTGGTTTGGTATGCGTCGGCCGATGGTTATTGATGCATGGATCGATCATGGATCGATCGCATGATCATGACCGATCGATCGCGTGCGTGATGATGGCCGATCGATCGCTTGCGTGCGAGGATGAAGCAAGCGGATCGATTGGATCGATCGCTGCGATCGTCCCGCCATCGTCCCGCTCTCGACCCGACGATCGACCGTGAGGCGCAAGCATCGCATGGATCCGCAAGGCAGATCGCATGGATCGCGTCGTGCGTCTCGGCCCGCGATCGTCCCGTCCCGTCCCGATCACAACCAAGCACGTCCCGATCGTGAGGCACGGCCGTCCCGATCGCGTGTGTTGCTCACGGCCATCCCAACATGTGACCTAATTGGTCGGTTCGGTTTGGCTCGAGCTTGGTTCGGTTTGGTTTGTGGTGGTTCGGTTTAAAACTGATTAAAAAATTAAACGTCACGGTTTAATAAACAGACTTAATAAATTTATTAAGTTCTGGTTAAACCGGGATAAGAAATCCAATGTCGAAATAATTATTGGATTTTGTGCCTAAACCAGGATTTTCTAATTTGATTTGGTTGGACCAAATAAATTGAGAAAATCCGGTTTAGTAAATAACCGGTTGACAATTGTGGTCATCGTAGTAATTAATTTTGGTTAGACCAATTTTAATGAACCAGACCGGTTATGTCATTTAATTGGACAATTGGGTCATGTCTTGGACATGGACAAATTCTTGGGCCTCGGGCCAAGAAGTTAAAACAATTGGGCCAATTATTTGAGTCTTTTCTTCAGAATTAATTTAAAATTTTTATAAAATTATAAAATCGATTTTAAATTAATAAGTTTCCAAAATTTTGAAATTAGAAAGTTTCTTAAATTAGAAGTTTCTAGATTTGCATGTTTTGGATTTTAGGAAATTTCTATAATTAAAAGTTTCTAATTTTAGAAAGTTTCCAAAAGTAGTAGGTTTCCCAAAATGGAAAGTTTCCAAAAATGGAAAGTTTCCCAAAATAGTAATCTTCTATTTTGGGATGAAATTTTAATAAACCTACAAACCTCAAATAATATCAAGCGTTGGATGTCTTGTCCAGGCTATGTCAGCTGTCGAAGCCCATTCAATTGTATTCATGGCCTTACAGTGTGAGGGTGTCTACTTTGCGTGGGTAAGACGGTTTGTGATTCATAAATGTCATTGGGAGTCCCAGACATTAATGATTACATGACTGTATAGTCTGGTTTTCTTGACTAGGCCATCGGGAGTCCCGGGCCTTGAGACATCAGAGCGGATTGGGCCTCGGGCCCAGATTCACAACCAAGAGTTATATCACAGATATAATTAGCCGATATAGGGCTTACCGATATAAGCTAAGATTAGGTGACGGCCAGTGGCCCACTTTAACATTAGTTATATGTGGATCTTGGAATCATTATATTCTATTGAGGGTAACTAATGTTATTGAATATAATGCGTGATTAATCATATTAAATTTAATACGAGATTAATCATATTGAACATTTTAACTAATAACCTTTTTATCTTATATATTTCAGCTATGACTACTACAAGCACTCAAAACACATTCTCAATCCGGTCTGTTCTCGAGAAGGAGAAGCTGACTGGAACGAACTTCCTGACATGGTCAAGGAACTTGAGGCTGGTCCTCAAGCAGGAGAAGAAGGATTATGTCCTTCGTGATCCCCTCCCCGAGAGGCCTCCTAACAATGCTGCCAGGACTCTGCATAATGCTTGGGAAAAGCATTCGTCAGACGAAAATGATGTCTATTGCCTGATGTTGGCGACAATGACTGCTGAGCTGCAAATGCAGTTCGAGAGTGTATTGTCACCCATCGAGATAATGGCAAGCCTGAAATCACTTTTTCAGGAGCAAGCAAGGACTGAGAGGTTTCAGACAGTTAAGAACCTCTTAGACTGTAAGTTGGCTGCAAATGCGGCAGTGAGTCCTCATGTCTTGAAGATGATGGGTTATCTCGATCATCTTCAGAAACTCGACTGCCCTATCAGCCAGGAACTTGCTTGCGACATCATTCTGCAGTCATTACCTGCAAGCTATGATCAGTTCATTCTGAACTTTAACATGCATGGCTTGAGTAAGACATTGCCTGAGCTTCACGGAATGCTCAAAACTGCAGAGCCCAACTTGAGGAAAACCGCCAAAGACCCCAATGTGCTTATGGTGCAAAAGGGCAAGGGGTTTAAGAAATCCTCTGCTAAGGATAAGGGAAAGGCCAAGGCTGTCCAAGTCGCGGACAAGGACACGCCAAAGCCCAAGCCCAAGTCCAAGGCTGGGCCAACTGACATATGCAGGTTCTGTAAAGAACCAGGGCATTGGAGGAGAGAATGTAAGAAATTCCAGGAAGGTCTAAAGGAATTAAAGAAGAAGACTCTGGAGACTTCTTCATCAGGTATTTTTGTTATAGAAGTTAATACAACTACTTCTGATAATACCTCATGGGTTATGGATACTGGTTGTGGGGCTCATATTTGTACTAATATGCAGGCACTCAGCAACAGTAGAAGGCTGAAGCAAGGACAAGTGGAGCTACGAGTTGGGAATGGAGCGAAAGTTCCAGCACTAGCTGTAGGCACATACTTGTTGTCTTTACCTTCGGGATTGGTTCTAGAACTCAATAATTGTTATTTTGTACCTGCTATAAGCAGGAATATTATTTCAATTTCTTTGTTGGATTTGGAAGGTTATGATTTTTCAGTTAAGAATAAATTATGTTCCTTCAATCGCAACAATTTGTTCTATGGTTGTGCCCCTCTTACGAATGGGCTTTACATACTTGATCAATCCGCGCCAATTTATAACATTGATACCAAACGGTTCAAACCTAATGAGGAGAACCGAACGTTTCTATGGCATTGTCGTTTAGGGCACATCAGCGAGAAACGCATCAAGAGGCTCCATTCGAATGGACTTCTTGGCTCATTTGACTTTGAGTCATGTGAGAAATGCGAATCCTGCATGATGGGCAAAATGACACGGGCCCCCTTTAATAAACCTAACGAGAGGGCCAGTGACTTATTGGGCCTGATACACACTGACGTGTGTGGCCCAATGTCCACAAATGCAAGAGGAAACTATCAGTACTTCATTACCTTCACTGATGATTTCAGTAGGTATGGATATGTTTATTTAATGAAACATAAGTCTGAATCTTTTGAGAAGTTCAGAGAATTCCAAAATGAAGTACAGAACCAACTTGGCAAAAGCATTAAGGCTCTTCGGTCCGACCGAGGAGGAGAATACTTAAGCCAAGAATTCAGTGATCATCTAAGAGAGTGTGGGATCGTATCCCAACTCACTCCTCCCGGAACACCTCAATGGAATGGTGTGTCTGAGAGGAGAAATCGGACCTTATTGGATATGGTTCGATCTATGATGAGTCACACAGACCTTCCAATATCCCTTTGGGGATATGCTCTGCTAACAGCAGTGTTCACTCTAAATAGAGCGCCATCGAAAGCAGTAGCAAAGACACCATATGAATTATGGACTGGAGTGGCTCCAGTGCTGTCTTATCTTAGAATTTGGGGTTGTGAAGCCTATGTCAAGAGATTAATCTCAGACAAGCTTACACCAAAGTCTGATAAATGCTACTTCATTGGTTATCCGAAGGAAACCAAGGCTTATTACTTCTATCTACGTTCCGAGAACAAGATATTTGTTGCCCGGGATTGTAACTTTCTTGAGAGGGAATTTCTCTCTAAGAAAGACAGTGGGAGTAAGGTACTGCTTGAAGAAATTCAAGATGAACAGGATACTGCTCAACCTAATGAGGAAGAGCAGCAGGAGGACCTACAAGAAATTGTAGAGCCTGAACCTGTAGTACCTGAAGTTCGAAGATCCGGGAGGATCCGTCATGAACCCGAGAGATATCAAGGATTCCTCGTGACTAACTGTCATGATCTTCTGATCATTGATGGTGATGAACCATCGAACTTCAATCAAGCCATGATGGGCCCAGATTCCTGTTGGGAATGTCCTGAAATCTACCGTACTATCTCTAGAAAGTATGATAAGTGTCGAGATCAGACATAAGTCATAAGTACTGGGTGATCATGATGGCTTGCTAGAGTCCGCTCTTGATCTATAAGTTTAAGACTTATTACCAGTATTGTATGATCCCTAAGGGTCACACACCATAGCTAACGGGAAAGTTAAAATGGAATTAATACGGTAAGATGCAAGGCATTTACTGTATTTGTACAGAGAGACTTGGGCCATTAGTTAATTACTTGGGCCCATATCGAGATACAGGACTTGTGTCGATCGACACAGGTATATGTGTCGGTCGACACAATAGCGAAACCGAAACATCAGTTTAGGTTTTTGACGAGTCGAGATAAATAAGAAGGTAGTCTTATTATTTCGATGGGGGTCTGCGAATCTGAAAACTGGCCGTCCTGTTTCTCTCTGTTTCCTCCAACTTTGGTCTAGCCGCCGTCCCGTGCTTGTAAGAGTGTGGATACACGAGGAGGAGCCGATTCTAATCAGCTCTAATCTGATCTCGACATTACAATCATTCCGCTGCAAAAGGTAATGTCCAGGTTTGTTTTATGATTCAGTTACAAGAACCTAGATCTGTTTAAGATTATGTGTTAGGTTGCAATCTGTTAATTGAACCATGAACACACAGATAATCCAACAGTGGTATCAGAGACCAAATCAAGAAATTTGATCCGTTCAGTTTGTCCATCTCAAGGACATACCGGATCGAGAAAGTGTTTTGATTGTTTGTGCTTGTCATAGCTGAAATTTAGAGATAAATAAAGTTTTAGTTATTAAGTTCATTAAAAGAGTAATCTTAACAACTTATAAGAAGACTCGCATTGTATTCAAAATTTCTTTGTTCAACCTCATAAGAATACAATGATTCCGAGACCCATGCTCAACTAAATCCAAAGTGGGCCACTGGCCGTCACCCAGAATTAGCTTTACTTGGTAAGCATACACACAGCTAGTTATAACCAATAACTCTCGGTTGTGAATTGGACCCGAGGCCCAAATTCACCAGATGTCTCAAAGCCCGGGACTCCCGATGGCCCAGTCAAGGAAACCAATCTCTTACAGCCAAATAATCACTAAAATCTGGGACTCCCAATGAAATTAGTGACTATATACTACTTTACTTACGCGAAAACAGACACCTCACACTGTAAGCCATATCTGTAATCAAATAAGCGTTAAGTAGTTGACAAGATTGGAAAGACATCCAAGCTTGATATTGCTTTTGAGGATTTTTAAGTTTTATTTCCAAAAATAGAAGATTACTATTTTGGGAAACTTTCCTATTTTAGAAACTTTCTAAATTTAGTAACTTACTAAAAATAGAAATTTCTAATTTAAATATTTCATTAAATATTTTGGGTTGGGTCACAAATTATAGGCCCAATTCTTGGCCCAAGACCATAGAATTCCAATTGGCCCAATAATTTGACATAACCAAGTCGGTTTATTAATTCTGGTCCAAGACCAAATTAACTATCAAAACCATCGGTTATTTACTAAACCAGACCAGCTCTAAATTATTTGGTCCAACCAAATCAAACTTAGACCAGCCTTCGGTTTAGGTTAAAATTCAATTTTTGAATTTAAATCCGGTTTAACCAGAAATTAAATAATACCAAGTATTAAATTATTTCCAGCAAACCGCGATTTGGGTTAACGCCTTAACCATACATTAATTAAATAAAATAATTAATGATTTATATAATCATGTGATCACTTGACCACAATCCATATTAACTAGAAGACAAAAGAATTTGTCATTATTCAAAATCAACTTATGATTGTGATTACATTCAAGTCATTATCGATACTCTTAATTCAATAAGCGATCATTACAAGACAACAAATGACTTTTACCATTGACCAATTCAATTATAAAGCAATCGGTCATACAGCACACATGATCAACACACGCATGGCACACGTATAACACACGCAAGCCATCGCTTTAGCTTATTCAATAATACGATCGAACGATTATTAACAATAAAGGACAAAACCAAAACATTATCCAATTTAAACCAAACACTAAAAGGACAAAACCAAAACCAGTTTTTGACCTTATCAATTCGGTTCAATAATATAATGGGACAAGCGAATGCATCATTTAGCAACGAATTCGATTAGGGTTTTAGTATTAAAGAATGGAGCCGCGGTTATTTACTCATTCAATTAATCGATTATAGCCGATTATTAACAATAACATCATTCGAAGATGACCAAAACCCAGCAAGCTTTCGATAATCATATTCAAAATCAATTAATCAATTAATCATTCATATGATCCAATTTCACAAGAAACCTAACAACCTGGGACTAGTTCTCAGGCATGAGAGAAAGGACTATGTCCTTGAGAAAGCTCTCCCCGAGAGGATCGGATCCAAAGCCAGTCATGCAGTATATAATGCTTGGAATAAGCATTATAATGATGCGGTAGATGTGCGTGGTCTGATATTGGCTACCATGGACTCAGATTTGCGGAAGCAATATGAGAACATGGAGTCGCCAATAGAGATGATCAGCAGCCTGAAATTGAAATTTCAGGAGCAGGTAAGAGTGGAGAGATACCAGTTGGTTAAATCTCTCACTAGCTGCAAGCTACCGATGGATCATCCAGTAAGTCCTCATATCAGTAAAATGATGGGTTACATTGATAACCTAAGAAAACTGGATTATCCAGTTAGCCAAGAATTGGCAACTGATATCATTCTGCAGTCACTGCCGTCAAGCTATGATGAGTTCGTAAGGGACTATATCAAGAAAGGCTTAACGAAGACGTTGACTGAACTGCATGACATGCTCAAGACAGTTGAGCCAAACGTGAAGAGTACCCTGTACAATCTCATGAATGAGAAGGGTAGGTTTAATGAACCTAAAGCTGACAAGGGTGAAGACAAAGTTGTCCAGATTTTGAATCATGACAAGCGTGTGTCTTCTGAGCCCGAGTCAGATACCTCTTACGTTGGTAAGTGCTGCTACTGTAAAGAGACTGGGCATTGGAAAAGAGATTGCATTAAATTCATGGAAGATTATGAGGAGTTGAAGTTGATGTATGAGACTACTTCCTCAGGTATTCATGTTATTACTTCAAGTTATACCTTATAGGTATTGGATACTGGTTGTGGCACTGATATTTGTTATAATATGCAGAGCCTGAACAACAGTAGAACGTTGAAGGAAGGGCAAGTGGAACTGCGTATCTGTAAGGAGCTTGGGATGCTGCCTCAGCCGTAGGGTTTTCACTTGTAGATGCCTTTGAGGCTTGGTTTTGTATTAAGTAATTGCTACAATGTACCTGCTTTAAGCAGAGTTGTCTTTCAATTTCTTGTAAGAATTTGAATGTTTTTCATTTTGATAAAAGACAAGTTTGTTCTTTTGACATTAATGAAAAATTAATTATAGCACCCTATTCAAGGAATGGGTTTTATGTCTTAAACCAAAGAGTGCCTAAATGTAACATAAATACCGAATTGGTTTAAATCTGATGAATTAAACCTGATTTTTCTTGGCATAAATGTTTTGGTCACATAGAGTAAGTCAGATTCAGAAACCCTATAGTTATGGACTTTTGGGCTCATTTGAATGGATATCTTATGAGACTTGAATTCTTCTTACTGGACCAAAACACAAAGGGCCCATCTTAGCCGAGCTAGAGAAAAGCCCAAAGGCTTATTGGACATTGGACATACTCATGTATGTGGTCCGATGAGCAGTAATGCCAGAGAAAATTTCCTATACTTCATTGTCTCTACTGATTACTTCAGTGAGTGTGACTGTGTTCATTTGATGAGACACAAGTCGGAATTCTTTGACATGGTCGAAAGAGTTCCAGAATGAAGTATAGAATCTAAATGACAGAAGTATTAAGACTCTGGATTAGATCACGAGTGAGAATACTTAAGTCATTGATGGTATGATCATCTGAATGAGTGTGAAGTCGCTTCACAGCTCATTTCTCCTGAAAACCTGGAGGTGTTTCTGTGAGAGAGAATCAGATCTTATTAGAAATGATTCAAGATGAGTCACACGAATCTTCCATGATATTCTTTAAGAATAACGCTCTAAAATATCTAAGTTTACGCTGAAATAGTTCCACCAATATCAGTTGAAAGACACCACGTAAATGTGGATTGGAATCGATCCAAATTCGTCTTTACTGAGTATTTGTAATTGTGCTACTTCGCTGGTTGTCCTAGGGAAACCAAGGCTTGTTACTTTTACGTCCGTTCTGTTTTCTAAGAAGGGAAGTTACTTTCCAAGAAGAACAGTGGGAGTAAAAGTATAACTCGAAGAAATTCGAGAAATACAGGAGGCTGCTCAACCTGTTGAGGGAGAGCAGCGGATGGATTTACAGATTTCTGTAGAATCTACACCTGTAGAGCCAGAAGTTCGCAGATATGAATGAATCAGTCACTAATCCGAGAGTGATTTCTCATCATTAGTTGAACCTGATGATCATTGAAAGTTCGCATGATCTGATGATCATTGAAAGCGACGAATCTGCGAAATTCAAAGAAGCGAAAGTGAGCCTGGACTCCGAAAAATTACATTTTGTGTAAGTTAGCTTCATTGATCCATTCATGGATGGAAGCAAACATATCGGAGTTGGAATCTTCGTTCTGTTGAAGTAGTCAAGGTTTTGACTTGAACAGGAACGAAGCGGAACTGTGCGTTTACTAATAGATATGTGGGAGCAATATTGCATTTCTCATAGTGTATGTCGATGACATACTGATTCTCGAAAATAACGTTCCAATGCTGCAGTCGGTAAAGGACTGGCTTGGGAGTTGGTTTTGTGATTGACATGGGTAAAGCCACGTAGTTCTTGGATTTTGGATCTAAAGATAAAGATCAAAAAGAGCTGGTAGGACAAAGTCAGGATTCTTAAATTGACAAAGTCCTACACGTAATCAGCAATCCAAGAAGGGCTTTATGCCAATGTCACATGGAAATTCATTAAGCAAGATACAGTGTCCTGCGATATCTGCTGAGCTTGAATGCATGGATAGGATTCCATATGCGACGGCAATTGGATCTATCATGTATGCCATGACACATACTTGTTTTGATGTTGCTTTAATGCTAAGCAAGACAAGTAAAGACCAGTCAAATCCAGCAAAGAATCACTGGATTGCCGTAAAGAATATTCTGAAGTATTTGAGGAATACTAAGGATAAGTTCTTGGTTTACGGAGAAAGTGAGGTGCTACAAGTCGATAGAGTCTGAAAGGCAAGTTTCCAATAGACAAAGATAATTCCTGGTCACAGTCCGGCTATATCTTGTGTCTAACTGGCGGTGCAAGGCACTGTTGCTGACTCCATGACTTAAGCTGAACATTTCGCAGCTTGAGAAGCGGCGAAAGAGGTTGTTTGGAAAGAAGAGTTCATCACTGAACTTGATGTGATTCCCAGCATAGATGAAACTAGCTGCACATCATAGGTCCAAACACCTTGAGGATAGGTGTAACCTATTCCGTGAGATAAATGACAGAGGTGTTAGGTAGATAAGCAAGTTTCATCGAATGAGAACGTTGCTAATCTATTAACGAAGCCACTCCTTATGCCTAAGCACGAGTCGCGGACTGTAGCTGTAGGATGAGTGAAATTAAGATGTAGCCTTAATTTCAGTGGGAGTTTGTAAAGGGCTTTACTTAGTTGTTTTGAAAGGTTCATGTAAACATTTTATTTTATGTTTATGAAATCTATGATTTCTGGATTATTTTAACTGTGATATAAATAATCGTTCCAAAATGATTCATGTCATTATATATGGGCCATCGAAGTACATGAGTTGACTTGATCCTGAAACCCCATATTTAACGAAGTGACATAAATCATAGTGTCCATAGTCGAAGGTTGTTGAATTGGAACACCAACAACCACTTGAGACTAGATTGTGTTGAGACTTATGACCAAGTTTCGAGGGGTCATAGATGCGCGGCATCAAAGTCGACACATAGGTATATGTAGGGGAGCATATGACCGGACATGGCCCGCAAGATGAGAACTCTGCAAGATATTAATATCTGTGTCATAAGAAGTTCTCATATACGACTATAGAGTATAGTCCTTAGACCTGAGTTCGCATGCATGTGGCTGCACATGGAGTAATGCGCTTTGATCATTGTCTAACGCTGTTTCGTAACTGGGAGCTATACGGACCTTGGTTGGGTGTATTATGAATTGTGTAGTTCATAGTGATGGAACAAGATGGGATTTGTCCCTGCCGTTTAACGGAGGTAATATCTCTAGGCCAATCGGAGATTTGATAGCTGGTAAGAGAATGGCCATTCCCAAACAGACTTGCCCAAGTCGTTTGAATTGTCAGTATCAAATCTGGTCCGATAAACATGGTCTGGCTATATAAGGATGACACGCATCTTGCCTTATGCCAGATCGAGATATTAAGACAAAAGGATTAGGGAATGTAGGATTCCAGTACAATCGGAAGATTGTTGGGAATGTCCTTTGTAGAATTCCAGTACAAGTGGGAGATTGTTGGGAATGTCCTGAAATCTACCGTACTATCTCTAGAAAGTATGATAAGTGTCGAGATCAGACATAAGTCATAAATACTGGGTGATCATGATGGCTTGCTAGAGTCCGCTCATGATCTATAAGTTTAGGACTTATTACCAGTATTGTATGATCCCGAAGGGTCACACACCATAGCTAACGGGAAAGTTAAATGGAAATAATACGGTAAGATGCAATGGCATTTACTGTATTGGATCAGAGTTTTGGGCCAGACAAAATACAGGCTTTTTGTCTGATTTGTGTTTTGGGCCCAAAAGATTAATGAGCCATTAGTCTAATGACTTGGGCCCATTAATGAGATATAAGAGAATCAGAAAGCCCTAAAGGAATTAGCGCTCCAGCGATTTTTTTTCTATTGTTTTGGCGTGATCTCTCTCTCTCAATCTCTCTCTCTGATTCATCCATCTCTTTGGTCTAGCAGCCGTCCCTTGCTTGTAAGAGTGTGGATACTCGAGGAGGAGCCGATTCTCATCAGCTCTAATCTGATCTTGCCATTACCACCAATTTCCGCTGCAAAGGTAAAGATCAGGTTTGTTTTATGATTCGTTTGCCAAGAACCTAGATCTGTTTAAGGATTTGTGTTAGGTTGCAATTGGGAATTAAACCCTGGAAAACACCAATAATCCAAATCGCGGTTTAAGTTGGTCTAAGTTTATGTTTGAATTTTAACCTAAACCAAAGGCTGGTCTAAGTTTGATTTGGTTGGACCAAATAATTTAGAGCTGGTCTGGTTTAGTAAATAACCGATGGTTTTGATAGTTAATTTGGTCTTGGACCAGAATTAATAAACCGGATCGGTTATGTCAAATTATTGGGCCAACTGGAATTCTATGGTCTTGGACCAAGAATTGGGCCTATAATTTGTGGCCCAACCCAAAATATTTATAAAATATTAAAAATTAGAAATTTCTATTTTTAGTAAGTTACTAAATTTAGAAAGTTTCTAAAATAAGAAAGTTTCCCAAAATAGTAATCTTCTATTTTTGGAAATAAAACTTAAAAATCCTCAAAAACAATATCAAGCTTGGATGTCTTTCCAATCTTGTCAGCTACTTACCACTTATTTGATTACAGACATGGCTTACAGTGTGAGGTGTCTGTTTTCGCGTAAGTAAAGTAGTATATAGTCACTAATTTCATTGGGAGTCCCAGATTTTAGTGATTATTTGGCTGTAAGAGATTGGTTTCCTTGACTGGGCCATCGGGAGTCCCGGGCCTTGAGACATCTGGTGAATTTGGGCCTCGGGTCCAATTCACAACCGAGAGTTATTGGTTATAACTAGCTGTGTGTATGCTTACCAAGTATAGCTAATTCTGGGTGACGGCCAGTGGCCCACTTTGGATTTAGCTAAACATGGGTCTCGGAATCATTGTATTCTTATGAGGTTAAAACAAAGAAATTTTGAATACAATGCGAGTTTTCTTATAAGCTGTTAAGATTGCTCTTTTATGAACTTAATAACTAAACCTTTATTGTCTCATATTTTCAGCTATGTCAAGCACAACAACACAAAACACTTTCTCGATCCGGTCTGCCCTTGAGAAGGACAAACTGAACGGATCAAACTTCCTGAACTGGTCCAGGAACCTGAGACTTGTGCTCAGGCAGGAGAAGAAGGCTTATGTCCTTGAAAGAGCTCTCTCTCCTAGACCTGCGAATAATGCCGCACAAGCTGTGAAGAATGCTTGGGATACGCATTCTTCAGATGCTAATGACGTGGTTTGCCTGATGTTGGCGACAATGGCTTCCGAACTGCAGATGCAGTGGGAAGGCCTGACTTGTCCCATGGAGCTGATGGCAAATCTGAAAGCGTTGTTTCAGGAGCAGGCTCGTACAGAGAGATTCCAAACTGTTAAGAATCTCTTGGACTGTAAAATGGCTAAGGATGCAGCAGTGAGTCCTCATGTTCTGAAAATGATGGGTTATCTCGATCATTTGACGAGGCTCGACTGTCCTATAAGCCAAGAGCTTGCTTGTGATATCGTTCTGCAGTCTCTTACTCCTGCATATGACCAGTTCATTTTGAACTATAATATGCATGGGTTGATAAAGACGTTGCCTGAGCTACATGGTATGCTCAAGACTGCAGAACCGAATCTGAAGAAAACCAAGGAGTCGTCTGTACTCATGGTGCAGAAGGGCAAGGGTTTCAAGAAATCCGCTGCAGACAAGGGAAAGGGCAAAGTAGTTGGCAATGAAAACGCCAAGCCCAAGCCCGTGTCCAAAGCTGGGCCTTCTGACATCTGCCACTTTTGCAAAGAGGCAGGGCATTATCGTAGGGACTGCAAGAAATACCAGGAAAGTCTGAAGAAGAAGAAGTCCTTCGAGACTAAATCTTCAGGTATTTTTGTTATTGAAGTAAATACTACTACTTCTGATAATACCACTTGGGTATTAGATACTGGATGTGGGGCTCATATTTGTACTAATATGCAGGCGCTCAGCAACAGTAGAAGGTTGAAGCAAGGACAAGTAGAGTTGCGGGTTGGCAATGGAGCGAAGGTTCCAGCACTGGCCGTTGGCACTTATTTGTTGTCTTTACCTTCTGGATTGATTTTAGAACTTGAGAATTGTTATTTTGTACCTGCTATAAGCAGAAATATCATTTCAGTTTCATTGTTGGATTTGCAAGGATTTGATTTTTCTATTAAGAATAAATTGTGTTCCTTTAATCTCAATAATATGTTCTATGGCTGTGCCCCTCTTATGAATGGGCTGTACATGCTGGATCAATCTGCTCCAGTATATAACATTAATACGAAACGGTTCAAATCTAACGAAGAAAATGAAACGTTTCTCTGGCATTGTCGTTTGGGGCACATTAGTGAGAAACGCGTCAAGAGGCTCCATTCTAATGGACTCTTGGGCTCATTTGACTTTGAGTCTTGTGAGCAATGCGAATCTTGCCTAATGGGCAAAATGACAAGGGCGCCTTTCAATAAACCCACAGAAAGGGCCAGTGAACTATTGGGCCTGATACATACTGACGTGTGTGGCCCAATGTCCACAAATGCTAGAGGAAATTTTCAGTACTTCATTACATTCACTGATGATTTCAGTAGATATGGATATGTCTACTTGATGAAACATAAGTCGGAAACCTTTGAAAAGTTCAAAGAATTCCAGAATGAAGTACAGAACCAGCTTGGTAAAAGTATTAAAGCTCTTCGGTCGGACCGAGGAGGAGAATACTTGAGCCAGGAATTTCGTGATCATCTGAGTGAGTGTGGGATTATCTCCCAACTCACACCTCCTGGAACACCTCAGTGGAATGGTGTGTCTGAGAGAAGGAATCGGACATTGTTAGATATGGTCCGATCCATGATGAGTCACACAGACCTTCCTATATCCCTTTGGGGATATGCTTTGCTAACCGCAACGTTCACACTGAACAGAGTGCCATCAAAGGCAGTAGCAAAGACACCATATGAGATATGGACTGGAAAAGCTCCAGCAATGTCTTTTCTCAGAATTTGGGGTTGTGAAGCCTATGTCAAAAGATTAATCTCAGACAAGCTTACACCAAAATCTGACAAATGCTACTTCATTGGTTATCCTAGGGATACCAAGGCTTATTACTTCTATCTGCGATCCGAGAACAAAATCTTTGTTGCTCGGGATTGTACTTTTCTTGAAAGGGAGTTTCTCTCTAGAAAAGATAGTGGGAGTAAGGTACAACTTGATGAAATTCAAGAAGGACAGGAACCTGTTCAACCTAATGAGGAAGAACAGCAGGATGAATTACATGAAGTTGTAATAGAACCTGAACCTGCAGTACCTGAAGTTCGAAGATCCGGAAGGATCCGTCAGGAACCTGATAGATATCAGGGATTCCTTGTGACTAATTGCCATGATCTTTTGATCATTGACGGTGATGAACCCTCGAACTTTGCAGAATCCATGATGGGCCCTGACTCCTTAAAATGGCGTGAAGCCACAGAATCCGAGATGGACTCCATGTCTGCTAACCGAGTGTTTTCACTGGTTGATTTACCTGCTGGTGCAAAAGCCATCGAGTGTAAATGGATCTTCAAGAAGAAGATAGACGTGGATGGAAATGTCCAGATTTACAAGGCCAGGTTGGTGGCAAAAGGTTTCAAGCAAATTCATGGTATAGACTATGATGAAACCTATTCACCAGTGGCGATGATGAAATCAATTCGGATTCTCCTAGCAACTGCAGCTCATTATGACTATGAGATTTGGCAGATGGATGTAAAAACCGCCTTCCTGAATGGAATCTTGGAAGAGGATGTGTACATGACACAGCCTGACGGTTACATTGATCCTAAGAATGCTGGGAAAGTATGCAAACTTCACAAATCCATTTATGGATTGAAGCAAGCATCGAGGAGTTGGAATCTTCGTTTTGATGACGCAATAAAGAACTTTGACTTCATCAGAAACCAAGAGGAACAATGTGTGTATAAGAAAACTAGTGGGAGCAAAGTGGCATTTCTTATCCTATATGTCGATGACATATTGCTTATTGGAAATGATATTCCAATGCTGAAGTCTGTTAAAGACTGGCTGGGAAGTTGTTTTTCCATGAAGGACATGGGTGAAGCCGCGTATGTTCTTGGAATCCGAATCTTTAGAGACAGATCTAAAAAGCTGATTGGACTTTGTCAAGATTCCTACATAGACAAAGTTCTGCATCGATTCGGAATGGAAAATTCCAAGAAGGGATTCACGCCGATGATACATGGTGCTGCACTAAGCAAGGATCAGTGTCCTAAAACACCTGATGAGCTTAAGCGCATGAGTAGGATTCCTTATGCTTCGGCTATAGGATCTATCATGTATGCCATGATCTGTACTCGTCCTGATGTTGCTTATGCACTAAGCATGACGAGTAGGTACCAGTCTAATCCAGGTGAGAGTCACTGGATTGCCGTAAAGAATATCCTGAAGTATTTGAGGAATACTAAGGATAAGTTCTTGGTTTACGGAGGAAGTGAAGTGCTTGAAATCAGTGGATTCACGGATGCAAGTTTTCAGACAGATAAGGATGATTTCCGGTCACAGTCTGGCTACATCTTCTGTCTGAATGGCGGTGCAGTAAGTTGGAAGAGTTCCAAGCAGAGCACCGTAGCAGATTCCACAACTGAAGCTGAATACATCGCTGCTTCAGAAGCTGCGAAGGAAGGAGTTTGGATTAGGAACTTCTTGATTGAACTCGGTGTATTCCCTAATGCCACTGAGCCTTTGGCACTGTATTGTGACAACAATGGTGCAATTGCTCAAGCCAAGGAACCGAGACATCATCAGAAATCCAAACACATTATGAGAAGGTATCACCTGATTTGTGATATAGTGAATAGAGGCGAAGTGATGGTCAGCAGAGTTCCCACTGATGAGAACGTGGCTGACCCGTTGACAAAGCCACTCCCGAGACCTAAGCACGAGTTGCATACTGCTGCTGTAGGAATTAGAGATATTCAAATGTAATCTCTTTTTGAGTGGGAGTTGTGAGGGCGTTTGTTTTAGTTATTTTGATTGGTTCTTGTAAACATTTTCTTAAATATTAATGAAATTTTTATTTCTGGATTATTTTTAACTGTGATATAAAATAATCGTTCCAAAATAATTCATGTCATTATATATGGGCCATCGAAGTACATGAGTAGACTTGATCCTGAAACCCCATATTTAACGAAGTGACATAAATTATAGTGTCCATAGTCAAAGGTTGTTGAAATTGGAACAACAACAACCTGTTGAGACTAGATTGTGTTGAGACTTATGACTAGGTTTCGAGGGGTCATAGATGCGCGGCATCAAAGTCGACACATAGGTATATGTAGGGGAGCATATGACCGGACATGGCCCGCTAATGAGAACTCTGCAAGATATTAATATCTGTGTCATAAGAAGTTCTCATATACGACTATAGAGTATAGTCCTTAGACCTGAGTTCGCATGCATGTGGCTGCACATGGAGTAATGCGCTTTGATCATTGTCTAACGCTGTTTCGTAACTGGGAGCTATACGGACCTTGGTTGGGTGTATTATGAATTGTGTAGTTCATAGTGATGGAACAAGATGGGATTTGTCCCTGCCGTTTAACGGAGGTAATATCTTTAGGCCAATCGGAGATTTGATAGCTGGTAAGAGAATGGCCATTCCCAAACGGACTTGCCCAAGTCGTTTGCATTGTCAGTATCAAATCTGGTCCGATAAACATGGTCTGGCTATATAAGGATGACACGCATCTTGCCTTATGCCAGATCGAGATATTAAGACAAAAGGACTAGGGAATGTAGGATTCCAGTACAATCGGAAGATTGTTGGGAATGTCCTTTGTAGGATTCCAGTACAAGTGGGAGATTGTTGGGAATGTCCTGAAATCTACCGTACTATCTCTAGAAAGTATGATAAATGTCGAGATCAGACATAAGTCATAAATACTGGGTGATCATGATGACTTGCTAGAGTCCGCTCTTGATCTATAAGTTTAGGACTTATTACCAGTATTGTATGATCCCAAAGGGTCACACACCATAGCTAACGGGAAAGTTAACATGGAATGAATACGGTAAGGTGCAAGGCATTTACTGTATTTGTGCAGAGAGTTGGGCCGTTAGTTTAATCACTTGGGCCCATATCGAGAGAAATGACTTGTGTCGATCGACACAAGTGTATGTGTCGGTCGACACAGTTGCGAAACCGAGACATCGGTTTAGGTTTATTACAGAGTCGATATTTATTTGAGTTCTCTCAGAATTTCGACTACAACAGTTAGAAACCTAAAACGTGAGCCGTCTCTCTTCTCTCTCTGATCAATCCATTGCTTTGGTCTAGCAACCATCCCGGCTTGTAAGAGTGTGGATACTGAAGGAGGAACAGGCATCTGATCTGTTCTAGCTGATCTCATCATTACCGTCCATCAATCCGCTGCAAACTGAAAGGTAATGATCAGGTTTGGTTTATGATTCGTTCTGCAAATCACCTAGATCTAAGTTATGTGTGCTAGGTTGTAATCTGTGAATTAAACCATGAACACACAAATGATCCAACAGTGGTATCAATTCGTTTGGGAGTGACCACTGTTGGATTATCTGTGTGTTCATGGTTCAATTAACAGATTGCAACCTAACACATAATCTTAAACAAATCTAGGTTCATGAGATTGTACAGGGTACTCTTCACGTTTGGCTCAACTGTCTTGAGCATATCATGCAGTTCAGTCAACGTCTTCGTTAAGCCTTTCTTGATATAGTCCCTTACGAACTTATCATAGCTTGACGGCAGTGACTGCAGAATGATATCAGTTGCCAATTCTTGGCTAACTGGATAATCCAGTTTCCTCAGGTTATCAACGTAACCCATCATTTTACTGATATGAGGACTTACTGGATGATCCATCGGTAGCTTGCAACTAGTGAGAGATTTAACCAACTGGTATCTCTCCACTCTAACCTGCTCCTGAAATTTCAATTTCAGGCTGCTGATCATCTCTATTGGCGACTCCATGTTCTCATATTGCTTCCGCAACTCTGAGTCCATGGTAGCCAATATCAGACCACGCACATCTACCGCATCATTATAATGCTTATTCCAAGCATTATATACTGCATGACTGGCTTTGGATCCGATCCTCTCGGGGAGAGCTTTCTCAAGGACATAGTCCTTTCTCTCATGCCTGAGAACTAGCCTCAGGTTCCGCAACCAAGTCAAGAAATTTGATCCGTTCAGTTTGTCCATCTCAAGGACATACCGGATCGAGAAAGTGTTTTGATTGTTTGTGCTTGTCATAGCTGAAATTTAGAGATAAATAGAGTTTTAATTATTAAGTTCACAAAAGAGTAATCTTTAACAACTTATAAGAAAACTCGCATTGCATTCAAAATTTCTTTGTTTAACCTCATAAGAATGCAATGATTCCGAGACCCATGTTCAGCTAAATCCAAAGTGGGCCACTGGCCGTCACCCGGAATTAGCTTTACTTGGTAAGCATACACACAGCTAGTTATAACCAATAACTCTCGGTTGTGAATTGGGCCCGAGGCCCAAATTCACCAGATGTCTCAAGGCCCGGGACTCCCGATGGCCCAGTCAAGGAAACCAATCTCTTACAGCCAAATAATCACTGAATTCTGGGACTCCCAATGAAATCAGTGACTATATACTACTTTACTTACGCGAAAACAGACACCTCACACTGTAAGCCATATCTGTAATCAAGTAAGCGTTAAGTAGCTGACAAGATTGGGCAAGACATCCAAGCTTGATATTGTTTTGAGGATTTTCAAGTTTTATTTCCAAAAATAGAAGATTACTATTTTGGGAAACTTTCTTAATTTAGAAACTTTCTAAATTTAGTAACTTACTAAAATAGAAATTTCTAATTTAATATTTCATTAAATATTTTCGGTTGGGTCACAAATTATAGGCCCAATTCTTGGCCCAAGACCATAGAATTCCAGCTGGCCCAATAATTTGACATAACCGATCCGGTTTATTAATTCTGGTCCAAGACCAAATTAACTATCAAAACCATCGGTTATTTACTAAACCAGACCAGCTCTAAATTATTTGGTCCAACCAAATCAAACTTAGACCAGCCTTCGGTTTAGGTTAAAATTCAATTTTATGAATTTCAATCCGGTTTAACCAGAAATAAAATTATTTCCAGTAAACCGCGATTTGGGTTAACCGCTTGAACCACCAATTAAATTGGATCGGTTTAGTTAAGTCCAAAACCGGGAAGAAACACCTTGTGTTTTAGCCAATTTTGACCTAACTTGCGGTTCTGGCTAAAGTAGACAATGAACCACAATCGGATTGATCGGTTCATTGTCTCGGTTTAGGGAAAGATGAACCACGAAGCTCGGCTGAACCGATTGGCTACTCGCGGATTATCTGCATCGCCTTCGTATCGATCGATATGAGTCTTTCATGTCGATCGATACTAGCGAGTATCAGCTCGGGTCAATCGGGTCATCAGGACCGCGAGATGTCAATCGGATCGATCGATATCGACCGATACCTCGCTCCCTCGTCGATCGACATGGGCATCGCCCACGTATCGATCGATATGAGTCTTTCATGTCGATCGATACTAGCGTGTATCAGCTCGGGTCAATCGGGTCTTCGGGTCAGCGACACAATCGATCCGATATGCATATCGACCGATATCGCCCCCTCGTCGATCGACACAAGTGTCCAAATCGCACACCGATGGCTTTTCAATCGGATTAATGCGATTTCTTTTAGGTTTTTTGAGATTCTTAATCAAATTTCAACATTCAAATTCGATTCTAATCAGTAAAACAACCTAAGAATGATCCAAATTTACAAGAAACCTGAAACCTGGCTCTGATACCACTGTTGGATTATCTGTGTGTTCATGGTTCAATTAACAGATTGCAACCTAACACATAATCTTAAACAGATCTAGGTTCTTGTAACTGAATCATAAAACAAACCTGGACATTACCTTTTGCAGCGGAATGATTGTAATGTCGAGATCAGATTAGAGCTGATTAGAATCGGCTCCTCCTCGTGTATCCACACTCTTACAAGCACGGGACGGCTGCTAGACCAAAGTTGGAGGAAACAGAGAGAAACAGGACGGCCAGTTTTCAGATTCGCAGACTTACCGTCGAAATAATAAGACCTAAGACTTATATATCTCGACTCGTCATAAACCTAAACTGATGTTTTGGTTTCGCTGTTGTGTCGAACGATACATATACCTGTGTCGATCGACACAAGTCCTGTATCTCGATATGGGCCCAAGTAATTAACTAATGGCCCAAGTCTCTCTGTACAAATACAGTAAATGCCTTGCATCTTACCGTATTAATTCCATTTTAACTTTCCCGTTAGCTATGGTGTGTGACCCTTAGGGATCATACAATACTGGTAATAAGTCTTAAACTTATAGATCAAGAGCGGACTCTAGCAAGCCATCATGATCACCCAGTACTTATGACTTATGTCTGATCTCGACACTTATCATACTTTCTAGAGATAGTACGGTAGATTTCAGGACATTCCCAACAATCTCCCACTTGTACTGGAATTCTACAAAGGACATTCCCAACAATCTTCCGATTGTACTGGAATCCTACATTCCCTAATCCTTTTGTCTCAATATCTCGATCTGGCATAAGGCAAGATGCGTGTCATCCTTATATAGCCAGACCATGTTCATCGGACCAGATTTGATACTGACAATGCAAACGACTTGGGCAAGTCCGTTTGGGAGTGGCCACTCTCTTACCAGCTATCAAGTCTCCGATTGGCCTAGAGATATTACCTCCGTTAAACGGCAGGGACAAATCCCGTCTTGTTCCATCACTATGAACTACACAATTCATAATACACCCAACCAAGGTCCGTATAGCTCCCAGTTACGAAACAGCGTTAGACAATGATCAAAGCGCATTACTCCATGTGCAGCCACATGCATGCGAACTCAGGTCTAAGGACTATACTCTATAGTCGTATATGAGAACTTCTTATGACACAGATATTAATATCTTGCAGAGTTCTCATTAGCGGGCCATGTCCGGTCATATGCTCCCCTACATATACCTATGTGTCGACTTTGATGCCGCGCATCTATGACCCCTCGAAACTTGGTCATAAGTCTCAACACAATCTAGTCTCAACAGGTTGTCGGTGTTCCAATTTCAACAACCTTCGACTATGGACACTATGATTTATGTCACTTCGTTAAATATGGGGTTTCAGGATCAAGTCTACTCATGTACTTCGATGGCCCATATATAATGACATGAATCATTTTGGAACGATTATTTATATCACAGTTAAAATAATCCAGAAATCATTAGATTTCACAAACATAAAATGCTATGTTTTCATGAACCATTCAAAATAACTAAGTAAAGCCCTTTACAAACTCCCACTGAAATTAAGACTACATCTTAATTTCACTCATCCTACAGCTACAGTCCGCGACTCGTGCTTAGGCATAAGGAGTGGCTTTGTTAATAGATTAGCAACATTCTCATTCGATGAAACTTGCTTATCTACTTAACACCTCTGTCATTTATCTCGCGGAATAGGTTATACCTATCCTCAAGGTGTTTGGACCTTTGATGTGCAGCTAGTCTTAACTACGCTGGGAATCAAATCTAGTTCAGTGATGAACTCTACTTTCCAAACAACCTCTTTCGCCGCTTCTCAAGCTGCGAAATGTTCAGCTTAAGTCATGGAGTCAGCTACAGTGCCTTGCACCGCCAGATAGACACAAGATATAGCCGGACTGTGACCAGAAAGTATCTTTGTCTATTGGAAACTTGCCTTTCAGACTCTATCGACTTGTAGCA
The DNA here is from genome assembly GCA_030180135.1 of Orychophragmus violaceus. NCBI lineage: Eukaryota > Viridiplantae > Streptophyta > Magnoliopsida > Brassicales > Brassicaceae > Orychophragmus > Orychophragmus violaceus. The sequence continues at coordinate 32,508,750 of CM058233.1, forward strand.
CCTCACTTTCTCCGTAAATCAAGAACTTATCCTAAGTATTCCTCAAATACTTCAGAATATTCTTTACGGCAATCCAGTGATTCTTTGCTGGATTTGACTGGTCTTTACTTGTCTTGCTTAACATTAAAGCAACATCAAAACAAGTACGTGTCATGGCATACATGATAGATCCAATTGCCGACGCATATGGAATCCTATCCATGCATTCAAGCTCAGCAGATATCGTAGGATACTGTTTCTTGCTTAACGTATTGCCATGTGACATTGGCATAAAACCCTTCTTGGATTGCTGATTACGTGTAGGACTTTGTCAATTTAAGAATTCTGACTTTGTCCTACCAGCTCTTTTGGATCTCTATCTTTAGATCCAAAATCCAAGAACTACGTGGCTTTACCCATGTCAATCAAGTAACCAACTCCCAAACCAGTCCTTTACCGACTGCAGCATTGGGACGTTATATTCGAGAATCAGTATGTCATCGACATACACTATGAGAAATGCAATATTGCTCCCACTTATCTTTTAGTAAACGCACAGTTCCTCTTCGTTCCTGTTCAAGTCAAAACCTTGACTACTTCAACAGAACGAAGATTCCAACTCCGATATGTTTGCTTCCATCCATGAATGGATCAATGAAACTAACTTACACATAGTGTAATTTTCGGAGTCCGGGCTTACTTTCGCTTCTTTGAATTTCGCAGATTCGTCGCTTTCAATGATCATCAGATCATGCGAACTTTCAATGATCATCAGATTCAACTAATGATGAGAAATCACTCTCGGATTAGTAACTGATTCATTCAGATCTGCGAACTTCAGGCTTTACAGGTGCAGATTCTACAGAAATCTGTAAATCCATCCGTTGCTCTCCATCAACAGGTTGAGCAGCATCCTGTATTTCTCGAATTTCTTCGAGTTATACTTTTACTCCCACTGTTCTTCTTGGAAAATTACTTCCCTTCTCAGAAAACAGAATGGACGTAAAAGTAACAAGCCTTGGTTTCCCTAGGACAACCAGCGAAGTAGCACAATTACAAATACTCAGTAAAGACGAATTTGGATCGATTCCAATCCACATTTACGTGGTGTCTTTCAACTGATATTGGTGGAACTATTTCAGCGTAAACTTAGATATTTCTAGAGCGTTATTCTTAGAGAATATCATGGAAGATTCGTGTGACTCATCTTTAATCATTTCTAATAAGATCTGATTCATTCTCACAGAAACACCTCTAGGTTTTCAGGAGAAATGAGCTGTGAAACGACTTCACACTCATTCAGATGATCACACAATCAATGACTTAAGTATTCTCACTCGTGATCTAATCCAGAGTCTTAATACTTCTGTCATTCAGATTCTATACTTCATTCTAGAACTCTTTCGACCATGTTAAAGAATTCCGACTTGTGTCTCATCAAATGAACACAGTCACTCTCACTGAAGTAATCAGTAGAGACAATGAAGTACAGGAAATTTTCTCTGGCATTACTGCTCATCGGACCACATACATGAGTATGTCCAATGTCCAATAAGCCTTTGGGCTTTTCTCTAGCTCGGCTAAGATGGGCCCTTTGTGTTTTGGTCCATTAAGAAGAATTCAAGTCTCATAAGATATCCAATCAAATGAGCCCAAAAGTCCATAACTATGGGGTTTCTGAATCCGACTTACTCTATGTGACCAAAACATTTATGCCAAGAAAAATCAGGTTTAATTCATCAGATTTAAACCAATTCGGTATTTATGTTATATTTAGGCACTCTTTGGTTTAAGATATAAAACCCATTCCTTGAATAGGGTGCTACAATTAACATTTCATTAAGATCAAAAGAACAAAACTTGTCTTTTATCAAAACGAAAAACGTTCAAATTCTTACAAGAAAATGAAAGACAACTCTGCTTAAAGCAGGTACATTGTAGCAATTACTCAATAAAACCAAGCCTCAAGGGCATCTACAAGTGAAAACCCTATGACTGAGGCAGCTTCCCAAGCTCCTTCCAGACACACAGTTCCACTTGCCCTTCCTTCAACGTTCTACTGTTGCTCAGGCTCTGCATATTATAACAAATATCAGTGCCACAACCAGTGTCCAATACCTATAAGGTATAACTTGAAGTAATAACATGAATACCTGAGGGAGTAGTCTCATACATCAACTTCAACTCCTCATAATCTTCCATGAATTTAATGCAATCTCTTTTCCAATGCCCAGTCTCTTTACAGTAGCAGCACTTACCAACGTAAGAGATATCTGACTCGGGCTCAGAAGACACACGCTTGCCATGATTCAAAATCTGGACAACTTTGTCTTCACCCTTGTTAGCATTAGGTTTAGTAAACCTACCCTTCTCGTTCATGAGATTGTACAGGGTACTCTTCACGTTTGGCTCAACTGTCTTGAGCATGTCATGCAGTTCAGTCAACGTCTTCGTTAAGCCTTTCTTGATATAGTCCCTTACGAACTTATCATAGCTTGACGGCAGTGACTGCAGAATGATATCAGTTGCCAATTCTTGGCTAACTGGATAATCCAGTTTCCTCAGGTTATCAACGTAACCCATCATTTTACTGATATGAGGACTTACTGGATGATCCATCGGTAGCTTGCAGCTAGTGAGAGATTTAACCAACTGGTATCTCTCCACTCTAACCTGCTCCTGAAATTTCAATTTCAGGCTGCTGATCATCTCTATTGGCGACTCCATGTTCTCATATTGCTTCCGCAACTCTGAGTCCATGGTAGCCAATATCAGACCATGCACATCTACCGCATCATTATAATGCTTATTCCAAGCATTATATACTGCATGACTGGCTTTGGATCCGATCCTCTCGGGGAGAGCTTTCTCAAGGACATAGTCCTTTCTCTCATGCCTGAGAACTAGTCTCAGGTTCCGCGACCAAGTCAAGAAATTTGATCCGTTCAGTTTGTCCATCTCAAGGACATACTGGATCGAGAAAGTGTTTTGATTGTTTGTGCTTGTCATAGCTGAAATTTAGAGATAAAGCGAGTTTTAGTTATTTAGTTCATAAAAGAGTAATCTTAATAACTTATAAGAAAACTCGCATTGCATTCAAAATTTCTTTGTTTAACCTCATAAGAATGCAATGATTCCGAGACCCATGTTCAGCTAAATCCAAAGTGGGCCACTGGCCGTCACCCGGAATTAGCTTTACTTGGTAAGCATACACACAGCTAGTTATAACCAATAACTCTCGGTTGTGAATTGGACCCGAGGCCCAAATTCACCAGATGTCTCAAGGCCCGGGACTCCCGATGGCCCAGTCAAGGAAACCAATCTCTTACAGCCAAATAATCACTGAATTCTGGGACTCCCAATGAAATCAGTGACTATATACTACTTTATTTACGCGAAAACAGACACCTCACACTGTAAGCCATATCTGTAATCAAGTAAGCGTTAAGTAGCTGACAAGATTGGGCAAGACATCCAAGCTTGATATTGTTTTGAGGATTTTCAAGTTTTATTTCCAAAAATAGAAGATTACTATTTTGGGAAACTTTCTTAATTTAGAAACTTTCTAAATTTAGTAACTTACTAAAATAGAAATTTCTAATTTAATATTTCATTAAATATTTTCGGTTGGGTCACAAATTATAGGCCCAATTCTTGGCCCAAGACCATAGAATTCCAGCTGGCCCAATAATTTGACATAACCGATCCGGTTTATTAATTCTGGTCCAAGACCAAATTAACTATCAAAACCATCGGTTATTTACTAAACCAGACCAGCTCTAAATTATTTGGTCCAACCAAATCAAACTTAGACCAGCCTTCGGTTTAGGTTAAAATTCAATTTTATGAATTTCAATCCGGTTTAACCAGAAATAAAATTATTTCCAGTAAGCCGCGATTTGGGTTAACCGCTTGAACCACCAATTAAATTGGATCGGTTTAGTTAAGTCCAAAACCGGGAAGAAACACCTTGTGTTTTAGCCAATTTTGACCTAACTTGCGGTTCTGGCTAAAGTAGACAATGAACCACAATCGGATTGATCGGTTCATTGTCTCGGTTTAGGGAAAGATGAACCACGAAGCTCGGCTGAACCGATTGGCTACTCGCGGATTATCTGCATCGCCTTCGTATCGATCGATATGAGTCTTTCATGTCGATCGATACTAGCGAGTATCAGCTCGGGTCAATCGGGTCATCAGGACCGCGAGATGTCAATCGGATCGATCGATATCGACCGATACCTCGCTCCCTCGTCGATCGACATGGGCATCGCCTTCGTATCGATCGATATGAGTCTTTCATGTCGATCGATACTAGCGTGTATCAACTCGGGTCAATCGGGTCTTCGGGTCAGCGACACAATCGATCCGATATGCATATCGACCGATATCGCCCCCTCGTCGATCGACACAAGTGTCCAAATCGCACACCGATGGCTTTTCAATCGGATTAATGCGATTTCTTTTAGGTTTTTTGAGATTCTTAATCAAATTTCAACATTCAAATTCGATTCTAATCAGTAAAACAACCTAAGAATGATCCAAATTTACAAGAAACCTGAAACCTGTGCTCTGATACCACTGTCGGATTATTTGTGTGTTCATGGTTCAATTAACAGATTGCAACCTAACACATAATCTTAAACAGATCTAGGTTCTTGTAACTGAATCATAAAACAAACCTGGACATTACCTTTTGCAGCGGAATGATTGTAATGTCGAGATCAGATTAGAGCTTATTAGAATCGGCTCCTCCTCGTGTATCCACACTCTTACAAGCACGGGACGGCTGCTAGACCAAAGTTGGAGGAAACAGAGAGAAACAGGACGGCCAGTTTTCAGATTCGCAGACCCCCATCGAAATAATAAGACTACCTTCTTATTTATCTCGACTCGTCAAAAACCTAAACTGATGTTTCGGTTTCGCTATTGTGTCGACCGACACATATACCTGTGTCGATCGACACAAGTCCTGTATCTCGATATGGGCCCAAGTAATTAACTAATGGCCCAAGTCTCTCTGTACAAATACAGTTGATGCCTTGCATCTTACCGTATTAATTCCATTTTAACTTTCCCGTTAGCTATGGTGTGTGACCCTTAGGGATCATACAATACTGGTAATAAGTCTTAAACTTATAGATCAAGAGCGGACTCTAGCAAGCCATCATGATCACCCAGCACTTATGACTTATGTCTGATCTCGACACTTATCATACTTTCTAGAGATAGTACGGTAGATTTCAGGACATTCCCAACAATCTCCCACTTGTACTGGAATTCTACAAAGGACATTCCCAACAATCTTCCGATTGTACTGGAATCCTACATTCCCTAATCCTTTTGTCTCAATATCTCGATCTGGCATAAGGCAAGATGCGTGTCATCCTTATATAGCCAGACCATGTTCATCGGACCAGATTTGATACTGACAATGCAAACGACTTGGGCAAGTCCGTTTGGGAGTGGCCACTCTCTTACCAGCTATCAAGTCTCCGATTGGCCTAGAGATATTACCTCCGTTAAACGGCAGGGACAAATCCCGTCTTGTTCCATCACTATGAACTACACAATTCATAATACACCCAACCAAGGTCCGTATAGCTCCCTGTTACGAAACAGCGTTAGACAATGATCAAAGCGCATTACTCCATGTGCAGCCACATGCATGCGAACTCAGGTCTAAGGACTATACTCTATAGTCGTATATGAGAACTTCTTATGACACAGATATTAATATCTTGCAGAGTTCTCATCTTGCGGGCCATGTCCGGTCATATGCTCCCCTACATATACCTATGTGTCGACTTTGATGCCGCGCATCTATGACCCCTCGAAACTTGGTCATAAGTCTCAACACAATCTAGTCTCAACAGGTTGTTGTTGTTCCAATTTCAACAACCTTCGACTATGGACACTCTGATTTATGTCACTTCGTTAAATATGGGGTTTCAGGATCAAGTCTACTCATGTACTTCGATGGCCCATATATAATGACATGAATCATTTTGGAACGATTATTTTATATCACAGTTAAAATAATCCAGAAATCATTAGATTTCACAAACATAAAATGCTATGTTTTCATGAACCCTTCAAAATAACTAAGTAAAGCCCTTTACTAACTCCCACTGAAATTAAGACTACATCTTAATTTCACTCATCCTACAGCTACAGTCCGCGACTCGTGCTTAGGCATAAGGAGTGGCTTTGTTAATAGATTAGCAACATTCTCATTCGATGAAACTTGCTTATCTACTTAACACCTCTGTCATTTATCTCGCGAAATAGGTTATACCTATCCTCAAGGTGTTTGGACCTTTGATGTGCAGCTAGTCTTAACTACGCTGGGAATCAAATCTAGTTCAGTGATGAACTCTACTTTCCAAACAACCTCTTTCGCCGCTTCTCAAGCTGCGAAATGTTCAGCTTAAGTCATGGAGTCAGCTACAGTGCCTTGCACCGCCAGATAGACACAAGATATAGCCGGACTGTGACCAGGAAGTATCTTTGTCTATTGGAAACTTGCCTTTCAGACTCTATCGACTTGTAGCACCTCACTTTCTCCGTAAATCAAGAACTTATCCTAAGTATTCCTCAAATACTTCAGAATATTCTTTACGGCAATCCAGTGATTCTTTGCTGGATTTGACTGGTCTTTACTTGTCTCGCTTAACATTAAAGCAACATTAAAACAAGTACGTGTCATGGCATACATGATAGATCCAATTGCCGATGCATATGGAATCCTATCCATGCATTCAAGCTCAGCAGATATCGTAGGATACTGTTTCTTGCTTAACGTATTGCCATGTGACATTGGCATAAAACCCTTCTTGGATTGCTGATTACGTGTAGGACTTTGTCAATTTAAGAATTCTGACTTTGTCCTACCAGCTCTTTTGGATCTCTATCTTTAGATCCAAAATCCAAGAACTACGTGGCTTTACCCATGTCAATCAAGTAACCAACTCCCAAACCAGTCCTTTACCGACTGCAGCATTGGGACGTTATATTCGAGAATCAGTATGTCATCGACATACACTATGAGAAATGCAATATTGCTCCCACTTATCTTTTAGTAAACGCACAGTTCCTCTTCGTTCCTGTTCAAGTCAAAACCTTGACTACTTCAACAGAACGAAGATTCCAACTCCGATATGTTTGCTTCCATCCATGAATGGATCACTGAAGCTAACTTACACATAGTGTAATTTTCGGAGTCCGGGCTCACTTTCGCTTCTTTGAATTTCGCAGATTCGTCGCTTTCAATGATCATCAGATCATGCGAACTTTCAATGATCATCAGATTCAACTAATGATGAGAAATCACTCTCGGATTAGTAACTGATTCATTCAGATCTGCGAACTTCAGGCTTTACAGGTGCAGATTCTACAGAAATCTGTAAATCCATCCGTTGCTCTCCCTCAACAGGTTGAGCAGCATCCTGTATTTCTCGAATTTCTTCGAGTTATACTTTTACTCCCACTGTTCTTCTTGGAAAGTTACTTCCCTTCTTAGAAAACAGAATGGACGTAAAAGTAACAAGCCTTGGTTTCCCTAGGACAACCAGCGAAGTAGCACAATTACAAATACTCAGTAAAGACGAATTTGGATCGATTCCAATCCACATTTACGTGGTGTCTTTCAACTGATATTGGTGGAACTATTTCAGCGTAAACTTAGATATTTCTAGAGCGTTATTCTTAGAGAATATCATGGAAGATTCGTGTGACTCATCTTTAATCATTTCTAATAAGATCTGATTCATTCTCACAGAAACACCTCTAGGTTTTCAGGAGAAATGAGCTGTGAAACGACTTCACACTCATTCAGATGATCACACAATCAATGACTGAGGTATTCTCACTCGTGATCTAATCCAGAGTCTTAATACTTCTGTCACTCAGATCTATACTTCATCCTGGAACTCTTTCGACCATGTCAAAGAATTCCGACTTGTGTCTCATCAAATGAACACAGTCACACTCACTGAAGTAATCAGTAGAGACAATGAGGTATAGGAAATTTTCTCTGGCATTACTGCTCATCGGACCACATACATGAGTATGTTCAATCTCCAATAAGCCCTTGGGCCTTTCTTAGCTCGGCTAAGATGGGCCCTATGTCTTTTGGTCCAGTAAGCAGAATTCAAGTCTCATAAGATATCCATTCAAATGAGCCCAAAAGTCCATAACTATGGGGTTTCTGAATCTGACTTACTCTATGTGACCAAAACATTTATGCCAAGAAAAATCAGGTTTAATTCATCAGATTTAAACCAATTCGGTATTTATGTTATATTTAGGCACTCTTTGGTTTAAGACATAAAACCCATTCCTTGAATAGGGTGCTACAATTAACATTTCATTAAGATCAAAAGAACAAAACTTGTCTTTATCAAAATGAAAACATTCAAATTCTTCAAAAGAAAATGAAAAAACAACTCTGCTTAAAGCAGGTACATTGTAGCAATTACTTAATAAAACCAAGCCTCAAAGGCATCTACAAGTGAAAACCCTACGGCTGAGGCAGCATCCCAAGCTCCTTCCAGACACGCAGTTCCACTTGCCCTTCCTTCAACGTTCTACTGTTGCTCAGGCTCTGCATATTATAACAAATATCAGTGCCACAACCAGTATCCAATACCTATAAGGTATAACTTGAAGTAATAACATGAATACCTGAGGGAGTAGTCTCATACATCAACTTCAACTCCTCATAATCTTCCATGAATTTAATGCAATCTCTTTTCCAATGCCCAGTCTCTTTACAGTAGCAGCACTTACCAACGTAAGAGATATCTGACTCGGGCTCAGAAGACACACGCTTGCCATGATTCAAAATCTGGACAACTTTGTCTTCACCCTTGTCAGCATTAGGTTTAGTAAACCTACCCTTCTCGTTCATGAGATTGTACAGGGTACTCTTCACGTTTGGCTCAACTGTCTTGAGCATGTCATGCAGTTCAGTCAACGTCTTCGTTAAGCCTTTCTTGATATAGTCCCTTACGAACTTATCATAGCTTGACGGCAGTGACTGCAGAATGATATCAGTTGCCAATTCTTGGCTAACTGGATAATCCAGTTTCCTCAGGTTATCAACGTAACCCATCATTTTACTGATATGAGGACTTACTGGATGATCCATCGGTAGCTTGCAGCTAGTGAGAGATTTAACCAACTGGTATCTCTCCACTTTAACCTGCTCCTGAAATTTCAATTTCAGGCTGCTGATCATCTCTATTGGCGACTCCATGTTCTCATATTGCTTCCGCAACTCTGAGTCCATGGTAGCCAATATCAGACCACGCACATCTACCGCATCATTATAATGCTTATTCCAAGCATTATATACTGCATGACTGGCTTTGGATCCGATCCTCTCGGGGAGAGCTTTCTCAAGGACATAGTCCTTTCTCTCATGCCTGAGAACTAGTCTCAGGTTCCGCGACCAAGTCAAGAAATTTGATCCGTTCAGTTTGTCCATCTCAAGGACATACCGGATCGAGAAAGTGTTTTGATTGTTTGTGCTTGTCATAGCTGAAATTTAGAGATAAATAGAGTTTTAATTATTAAGTTCACAAAAGAGTAATCTTAACAACTTATAAGAAAACTCGCATTGCATTCAAAATTTCTTTGTTTAACCTCATATGAATACAATGATTCCGAGACCCATGTTCAGCTAATTCCAAAGTGGGCCACTGGCCGTCACCCAGAATTAGCTTTACTTGGTAAGCATACACACAGCTAGTTATAACCAATAACTCTCGGTTGTGAATTGGACCCGAGGCCCAAATTCACCAGATGTCTCAAGGCCCGGGACTCCCGATGGCCCAGTCAAGGAAACCAATCTCTTTCAGCCAAATAATCACTAAAATCTGGGACTCCCAATGAAATTAGTGACTATATACTACTTTACTTACGCGAAAACAGACACCTCACACTGTAAGCCATGTCTGTAATCAAATAAGCGGTAAGTAGCTGACAAGATTGGAAAGACATCCAAGCTTGATATTGTTTTTGAGGATTTTAAGTTTTATTTCCATAAATAGAAGATTACTATTTTGGGAAACTTTCTTAATTTAGAAACTTTCTAAATTTAGTAACTTACTAAAATAGAAATTTCTAATTTAATATTTCATTAAATATTTTCGGTTGGGTCACAAATTATAGGCCCAATTCTTGGCCCAAGACCATAGAATTCCAGCTGGCCCAATAATTTGACATAACCGATCCGGTTTATTAATTCTGGTCCAAGACCAAATTAACTATCAAAACCATCGGTTATTTACTAAACCAGACCAGCTCTAAATTATTTGGTCCAACCAAATCAAACTTAGACCAGCCTTCGGTTTAGGTTAAAATTCAATTTTATGAATTTCAATCCGGTTTAACCAGAAATAAAATTATTTCCAGTAAACCGCGATTTGGGTTAACCGCTTGAACCACCAATTAAATTGGATCGGTTTAGTTAAGTCCAAAACCGGGAAGAAACACCTTGTGTTTTAGCCAATTTTGACCTAACTTGCGGTTCTGGCTAAAGTAGACAATGAACCACAATCGGATTGATCGGTTCATTGTCTCGGTTTAGGGAAAGATGAACCACGAAGCTCGGCTGAACCGATTGGCTACTCGCGGATTATCGGCATCGCCTTCGTATCGATCGATATGAGTCTTTCATGTCGATCGATACTAGCGAGTATCAGCTCGGGTCAATCGGGTCATCAGGACCGCGAGATGTCAATCGGATCGATCGATATCGACCGATACCTCGCTCCCTCGTCGATCGACATGGGCATCGCCTTCGTATCGATCGATATGAGTCTTTCATGTCGATCGATACTAGCGTGTATCAGCTCGGGTCAATCGGGTCTTCGGGTCAGCGACACAATCGATCCGATATGCATATCGACCGATATCGCCCCCTCGTCGATCGACACAAGTGTCCAAATCGCACACCGATGACTTTTCAATCGGATTAATGCGATTTCTTTTAGGTTTTTTGAGATTCTTAATCAAATTTCAACATTCAAATTCGATTCTAATCAGTAAAACAACCTAAGAATGATCTAAATTTACAAGAAACCTGAAACCTGGCTCTGATACCACTGTAGGATTATTTGTGTGTTCATGGTTCAATTAACAGATTGCAACCTAACACATAATCTTAAACAGATCTAGGTTCTTGTAACTGAATCATAAAACAAACCTGGACATTACCTTTTGCAGCGGAATGATTGTAATGTCGAGATCAGATTAGAGCTGATTAGAATCGGCTCCTCCTCGTGTATCCACACTCTTACAAGCACGGGACGGCTGCTAGACCAAAGTTGGAGGAAACAGAGAGAAACAGGACGGCCAGTTTTCAGATTCGCAGACCCCCATCGAAATAATAAGACTACCTTCTTATTTATCTCGACTCGTCAAAAACCTAAACTGATGTTTCGGTTTCGCTATTGTGTCGACCGACACATATACCTGTGTCGATCGACACAAGTCCTGTATCTCGATATGGGCCCAAGTAATTAACTAATGGCCCAAGTCTCTCTGTACAAATACAGTAAATGCCTTGCATCTTACCGTATTAATTCCCTTTTAACTTGGGAATGTCCTGAAATCTACCGTACTATCTCTAGAAAGTATGATAAGTGTCGAGATCAGACATAAGTCATAAGTACTGGGTGATCATGATGGCTTGCTAGAGTCCGCTCTTGATCTATAAGTTTAAGACTTATTACCAGTATTGTATGATCCCTAAGGGTCACACACCATAGCTAACGGGAAAGTTAAAATGGAATTAATACGGTAAGATGCAAGGCATTTACTGTATTTGTACAGAGAGACTTGGGCCATTAGTTAATTACTTGGGCCCATATCGAGATACAGGACTTGTGTCGATCGACACAGGTATATGTGTCGGTCGACACAATAGCGAAACCAAAACATCAGTTTAGGTTTTTGACGAGTCGAGATAAATAAGAAGGGAGTCTTATTATTTCGATGAGGGTCTGCGAATCTGAAAACTGGCCGTCCTGTTTCTCTCTGTTTCCTCCAACTTTGGTCTAGCAGCCGTCCCGTGCTTGTAAGAGTGTGGATACACGAGGAGGAGCCGATTCTAATCAGCTCTAATCTGATCTCGACATTAAAATCATTCCGCTGCAAAAGGTAATGTCCAGGTTTGTTTTATGATTCAGTTACAAGAACCTAGATCTGTTTAAGATTATGTGTTAGGTTGCAATCTGTTAATTGAACCATGAACACACATATAATCCAACAGTGGTATCAGAGCCCAGGTTTCAGGTTTCTTGTAAATTTGGATCATTCTTAGGTTGTTTTACTGATTAGAATCGAATTTGAATGTTGAAATTTGATTAAGAATCTTAAAAAACCTAAAAGAAATCGCATTAATCCGATTGAAAAGCCATCGGTGTGCGATTTGGACACTTGTGTCAATCGACGAGGGGGCGATATCGGTCGATATGCATATCGGATCGATTGTGTCGCTGACCCGAAGACCCGATTGACCCGAGTTGATACACGCTAGTATCGATCGACATGAAAGACTCATATCGATCGATACGAAGGCGATGCCCATGTCGATCGACGAGGGAGCGAGGTATCGGTCGATATCGATCGATCCGATTGACATCTCGCGGTCCTGATGACCCGATTGACCCGAGCTAATACTCGCTAGTATCGATCGACATGAAAGACTCATATCGATCGATACGAAGGCGATGCAGATAATCCGCGAGTAGCCAATCGGTTCAGCCGAGCTTCGTGGTTCATCTTTCCCTAAACCGAGACAATGAACCGATCAATCCGATTGTGGTTCATTGTCTACTTTAGCCAGAACCGCAAGTTAGGTCAAAATTGGCTAAAACACAAGGTGTTTCTTCCCGGTTTTGGACTTAACTAAACCGATCCAATTTAATTGGTGGTTCAAGCGGTTAACCCAAATCGCGGTTTACTGGAAATAATTTTATTTCTGGTTAAACCGGATTGAAATTCATAAAATTGAATTTTAACCTAAACCGAAGGCTGGTCTAAGTTTGATTTGGTTGGACCAAATAATTTAGAGCTGGTCTGGTTTAGTAAATAACCGATGGTTTTGATAGTTAATTTGGTCTTGGACCAGAATTAATAAACCGGATCGGTTATGTCAAATTATTGGGCCAGCTGGAATTCTATGGTCTTGGGCCAAGAATTGGGCCTATAATTTGTGACCCAACCGAAAATATTTAATGAAATATTAAATTAGAAATTTCTATTTTAGTAAGTTACTAAATTTAGAAAGTTTCTAAATTAAGAAAGTTTCCCAAAATAGTAATCTTCTATTTTTGGAAATAAAACTTGAAAATCCTCAAAACAATATCAAGCTTGGATGTCTTGCCCAATCTTGTCAGCTACTTAACGCTTACTTGATTACAGATATGGCTTACAGTGTGAGGTGTCTGTTTTCGCGTAAGTAAAGTAGTATATAGTCACTGATTTCATTGGGAGTCCCAGAATTCAGTGATTATTTGGCTGTAAGAGATTGGTTTCCTTGACTGGGCCATCGGGAGTCCCGGGCCTTGAGACATCTGGTGAATTTGGGCCTCGGGCCCAATTCACAACCGAGAGTTATTGGTTATAACTAGCTGTGTGTATGCTTACCAAGTAAAGCTAATTCCGGGTGACGGCCAGTGGCCCACTTTGGATTTAGCTGAACATGGGTCTCGGAATCATTGCATTCTTATGAGGTTAAACAAAGAAATTTTGAATGCAATGCGAGTTTTCTTATAAGTTGTTAAAGATTACTCTTTTGTGAACTTAATAATTAAAACTCTATTTATCTCTAAATTTCAGCTATGACAAGCACAAACAATCAAAACACTTTCTCGATCCGGTATGTCCTTGAGATGGACAAACTGAACGGATCAAATTTCTTGACTTGGTCGCGGAACCTGAGGCTAGTTCTCAGGCATGAGAGAAAGGACTATGTCCTTGAGAAAGCTCTCCCCGTGAGGATCGGGTCCAATGCCTCTCATGCAGTATATAATGCTTGGAATAAGCATTATAATGATGCGGTAGATGTGCGTGGTCTGATATTGGCTACCATGGACTCAGAGTTGCGGAAGCAATATGAGAACATGGAGTCGCCAATAGAGATGATCAGCAGCCTGAAATTGAAATTTCAGGAGCAGGTAAGAGTGGAGAGATACCAGTTGGTTAAATCTCTCACTAGCTGCAAGCTACCGATGGATCATCCAGTAAGTCCTCATATCAGTAAAATGATGGGTTACATTGATAACCTGAGGAAACTGGATTATCCAGTTAGCCAAGAAGTGGCAACTGATATCATTCTGCAGTCACTGCCGTCAAGCTATGATAAGTTCGTAAGGGACTATATCAAGAAAGGCTTAACGAAGACGTTGACTGAACTGCATGACATGCTCAAGACAGTTGAGCCAAACGTGAAGAGTACCCTGTACAATCTCATGAATGAGAAGGGTAGGTTTACTAAACCTAAAGCTGACAAGGGTGAAGACAAAGTTGTCCAGATTTTGAATCATGGCAAACGTGTGTCTTCTGAGCCCAAGTCAGATACCTCTTACGTTGGTAAGTGCTGCTACTGTAAAGAGACTGGGCATTGGAAGAAAGATTGCATTAAATTCATGGAAGATTATGAGGAGTTGAAGTTGATGTATGAAACTACTTCCTCAGGTATTCATGTTATTACTTCAAGTTATACCTTATAGGTATTGGACACTGGTTGTGGCACTGATATTTGTTATAATATGCAGAGCCTGAGCAACAGTAGAACGTTGAAGGAAGGGCAAGTGGAACTGTGTGTCTGGAAGGAGCTTGGGAAGCTGCCTCAGTCATAGGGTTTTCACTTGTAGATGCCCTTGAGGCTTGGTTTTATTGAGTAATTGCTACAATGTACCTGCTTTAAGCAGAGTTGTCTTTCATTTTCTTGTAAGAATTTGAACGTTTTTCGTTTTGATAAAAGACAAGTTTTGTTCTTTTGATCTTAATGAAATGTTAATTGTAGCACCCTATTCAAGGAATGGGTTTTATGTCTTAAACCAAAGAGTGCCTAAATATAACATAAATACCGAATTGGTTTAAATCTGATGAATTAAACCTGATTTTTCTTGGCATAAATGTTTTAGTCAATGAGTAAGTCGGATTCAGAAACCCCATAGTTATGGACTTTTGGGCTCATTTGAATGGATATCTTATGAGACTTGAATTCTGCTTACTGGACCAAAAGACATAAGGCCCATCTTAGCCGAGCTAAGAAAGGCCCAAGGGCTTATTGGAGATTGAACATACTCATGTATGTGGTCCGATGAGCAGTAATGCCAGAGAAAATTTCCTATACCTCATTGTCTCTACTGATTACTTCAGTGAGTGTGACTGTGTTCATTTAATGAGACACAAGTCGGAATTCTTTGACATGGTCGAAAGAGTTCCAGAATGAAGTATAGATCTGAGTGACAGAAGTATTAAGACTCTGGATTAGATCACGACTGAGAATACTTCAGTCATTGATTGTGTGATCATCTGAATGAGTGTGAAGTCGTTTCACAGCTCATTTCTCCTGAAAACCTAGAGGTGTTTCTGTGAGAATGAATCAGATCTTATTAGAAATGATTAAAGATGAGTCACACGAATCTTCCATGATATTCTCTAAGAATAACGCTCTAGAAATATCTAAGTTTACGCTGAAATAGTTCCACCAATATCAGTTGAAAGACACCACGTAAATGTGGATTGGAATCGATCCAAATTCGTCTTTACTGAGTATTTGTAATTGTGCTACTTCGCTGGTTGTCCTAGGGAAACCAAGGCTTGTTACTTTTACGTCCATTCTGTTTTCTAAGAAGGGAAGTAACTTTCCAAGAAGAACAGTGGGAGTAAAAGTATAACTCGAAGAAATTCGAGAAATACAGGATGCTGCTCAACCTGTTGAGGGAGAGCAACGGATGGATTTACAGATTTCTGTAGAATCTGCACCTGTAAAGCCTGAAGTTCGCAGATCTGAATGAATCAGTTACTAATCCGAGAGTGATTTCTCATCATTAGTTGAATCTGATGATCATTGAAAGTTCGCATGATCTGATGATCATTGAAAGCGACGAATCTGCGAAATTCAAAGAAGCGAAAGTAAGCCCGGACTCCGAAAATTACACTATGTGTAAGTTAGCTTCATTGATCCATTCTTGGATGGAAGCAAACATATCGGAGTTGGAATCTTCGTTCTGTTGAAGTAGTCAAGGTTTTGACTCGAACAGGAACGAAGCGGAACTGTGCGTTTACTAAAAGATAAGTGGGAGCAATATTGCAATTCTCATAGTGTATGTCGATGACATACTGATTCTCGAATATAACGTCCCAATGCTGCAGTCGGTAAAGGACTGGATTGGGAGTTGGTTTTATGAATGATATGAATAAAGCCACGAAGTTCTTGGATTTTGGATCTAAAGATAGAGATCCAAAAGAGCTGGTAGGACAAAGTCAGAATTCTTAAATTGACAAAGTCCTACACGTAATCAGCAATCCAAGAAGGGTTTTATGCCAATGTCACATGGCAATATATTAAGCAAGAAACAGTATCCTACGATATCTGCTGAGCTTGAATGCATGGATAGGATTCCATATGCGTCGGCAATTGGATCTATCATGTATGCCATGACACGTACTTGTTTTGATGTTGCTTTAAAGTTAAGCAAGACAAGTAAAGACCAGTCAAATCCAGCAAAGAATCACTGGATTGCCGTAAAGAATATTCTGAAGTATTTGAGGAATACTTAGGATAAGTTCTTGATTTACGGAGAAAGTGAGGTGCTACAAGTCGATAGAGTCTGAAAGGCAAGTTTCCAATAGACAAAGATACTTCCTGGTCACAGTCCGGCTATATCTTGTGTCTATCTGGCGGTGCAAGGCACTGTAGCTGACTCCATGACTTAAGCTGAACATTTCGCAGCTTGAGAAGCGGCGAAAGAGGTTGTTTGGAAAGTAGAGTTCATCACTGAACTAGATTTGATTACCAGCGTAGTTAAGACTAGCTGCACATCAAAGGTCCAAACACCTTGAGGATAGGTATAACCTATTTCGCGAGATAAATGACAGAGGTGTTAAGTAGACAAGCAAGTTTCATCGAATGAGAATGTTGCTAATCTATTAACAAAGCCACTCCTTATGCCTAAGCACGAGTCGCGGACTGTAGCTGTAGGATGAGTGAAATTAAGATGTAGTCTTAATTTCAGTGGGAGTTAGTAAAGGGCTTTACTTAGTTATTTTGAAGGGTTCATGAAAACATAGCATTTTATGTTTGTGAAATCTAATGATTTCTGGATTATTTTAACTGTGATATAAAATAATCGTTCCAAAATGATTCATGTCATTATATATGGGCCATCGAAGTACATGAGTAGACTTGATCCTGAAACCCCATATTTAACGAAGTGACATAAATCAGAGTGTCCATAGTCGAAGGTTGTTGAAATTGGAACAACAACAACCTGTTGAGACTAGATTGTGTTGAGACTTATGACCAAGTTTCGAGGGGTCATAGATGCGCGGCATCAAAGTCGACACATAGGTATATGTAGGGGAGCATATGACCGGACATGGCCCGCAAGATGAGAACTCTGCAAGATATTAATATCTGTGTCATAAGAAGTTCTCATATATGACTATAGAGTATAGTCCTTAGACCTGAGTTCGCATGCATGTGGCTGCACATGGAGTAATGCGCTTTGATCATTGTCTAACGCTGTTTCGTAACTGGGAGCTATACGGACCTTGGTTGGGTGTATTATGAATTGTGTAGTTCATAGTGATGGAACAAGACGGGATTTATCCCTGCCGTTTAACGGAGGTAATATCTCTAGGCCAATCGGAGACTTGATAGCTGGTAAGAGAGTGGCCACTCCCAAACGGACTTGCCCAAGTCGTTTGCATTGTCAGTATCAAATCTGGTCCGATGAACATGGTCTGGCTATATAAGGATGACACGCATCTTGCCTTATGCCAGATCGAGATATTGAGACAAAAGGATTAGGGAATGTAGGATTCCAGTACAATCGGAAGATTGTTGGGAATGTCCTTTGTAGAATTCCAGTACAAGTGGGAGATTGTTGGGAATGTCCTGAAATCTACCGTACTATCTCTAGAAAGTATGATAAGTGTCGAGATCAGACATAAGTCATAAGTACTGGGTGATCATGATGGCTTGCTAGAGTCCGCTCTTGATCTATAAGTTTAAGACTTATTACCAGTATTGTATGATCCCTAAGGGTCACACACCATAGCTAACGGGAAAGTTAAAATGGAATTAATACGGTAAGATGCAAGGCATTTACTGTATTTGTACAGAGAGACTTGGGCCATTAGTTAATTACTTGGGCCCATATCGAGATACAGGACTTGTGTCGATCGACACAGGTATATGTGTCGGTCGACACAATAGCGAAACCAAAACATCAGTTTAGGTTTTTGACGAGTCGAGATAAATAAGAAGGGAGTCTTATTATTTCGATGAGGGTCTGCGAATCTGAAAACTGGCCGTCCTGTTTCTCTCTGTTTCCTCCAACTTTGGTCTAGCAGCCGTCCCGTGCTTGTAAGAGTGTGGATACACGAGGAGGAGCCGATTCTAATCAGCTCTAATCTGATCTCGACATTACAATCATTCCGCTGCAAAAGGTAATGTCCAGGTTTGTTTTATGATTCAGTTACAAGAACCTAGATCTGTTTAAGATTATGTGTTAGGTTGCAATCTGTTAATTGAACCATGAACACACAGATAATCCAACACGGTAGTATCGATCGACATGAAAGACTCATATCGATCGATACGAAGGTGATGCCCATGTCGATCGACGAGGGAGCGAGGTATCGGTCGATATCGATCGATCCGATTGACATCTCGCGGTCCTGATGACCCGATTGACCCGAGCTGATACTCGCTAGTATCGATCGACATGAAAGACTCATATCGATCGATACGAAGGCGATGCAGATAATCCGCGAGTAGCCAATCGGTTCAGCCGAGCTTCGTGGTTCATCTTTCCCTAAACCGAGACAATGAACCGATCAATCCGATTGTGGTTCATTGTCTACTTTAGCCAGAACCGCAAGTTAGGTCAAAATTGGCTAAAACACAAGGTGTTTCTTCCCGGTTTTGGACTTAACTAAACCGATCCAATTTAATTGGTGGTTCAAGCGGTTAACCCAAATCGCGGCTTACTGGAAATAATTTTATTTCTGGTTAAACCGGATTGAAATTCATAAAATTGAATTTTAACCTAAACCGAAGGCTGGTCTAAGTTTGATTTGGTTGGACCAAATAATTTAGAGCTGGTCTGGTTTAGTAAATAACCGATGGTTTTGATAGTTAATTTGGTCTTGGACCAGAATTAATAAACCGGATCGGTTATGTCAAATTATTGGGCCAGCTGGAATTCTATGGTCTTGGGCCAAGAATTGGGCCTATAATTTGTGACCCAACCGAAAATATTTAATGAAATATTAAATTAGAAATTTCTATTTTAGTAAGTTACTAAATTTAGAAAGTTTCTAAATTAAGAAAGTTTCCCAAAATAGTAATCTTCTATTTTTGGAAATAAAACTTGAAAATCCTCAAAACAATATCAAGCTTGGATGTCTTGCCCAATCTTGTCAGCTACTTAACGCTTACTTGATTACAGATATGGCTTACAGTGTGAGGTGTCTGTTTTCGCGTAAATAAAGTAGTATATAGTCACTGATTTCATTGGGAGTCCCAGAATTCAGTGATTATTTGGCTGTAAGAGATTGGTTTCCTTGACTGGGCCATCGGGAGTCCCGGGCCTTGAGACATCTGGTGAATTTGGGCCTCGGGTCCAATTCACAACCGAGAGTTATTGGTTATAACTAGCTGTGTGTATGCTTACCAAGTAAAGCTAATTCCGGGTGACGGCCAGTGGCCCACTTTGGATTTAGCTGAACATGGGTCTCGGAATCATTGCATTCTTATGAGGTTAAACAAAGAAATTTTGAATGCAATGCGAGTTTTCTTATAAGTTATTAAGATTACTCTTTTATGAACTAAATAACTAAAACTCGCTTTATCTCTAAATTTCAGCTATGACAAGCACAAACAATCAAAACACTTTCTCGATCCGGTATGTCCTTGAGATGGACAAACTGAACGGATCAAATTTCTTGACTTGGTCGCGGAACCTGAGACTAGTTCTCAGGCATGAGAGAAAGGACTATGTCCTTGAGAAAGCTCTCCCCGAGAGGATCGGATCCAAAGCTAGTCATGCAGTATATAATGCTTGGAATAAGCATTATAATGATGCGGTAGATGTGCATGGTCTGATATTGGCTACCATGGACTCAGAGTTGCGGAAGCAATATGAGAACATGGAGTCGCCAATAGAGATGATCAGCAGCCTGAAATTGAAATTTCAGGAGCAGGTTAGAGTGGAGAGATACCAGTTGGTTAAATCTCTCACTAGCTGCAAGCTACCGATGGATCATCCAGTAAGTCCTCATATCAGTAAAATGATGGGTTACGTTGATAACCTGAGGAAACTGGATTATCCAGTTAGCCAAGAATTGGCAACTGATATCATTCTGCAGTCACTGCCGTCAAGCTATGATAAGTTCGTAAGGGACTATATCAAGAAAGGCTTAACGAAGACGTTGACTGAACTGCATGACATGCTCAAGACAGTTGAGCCAAACGTGAAGAGTACCCTGTACAATCTCATGAACGAGAAGGGTAGGTTTACTAAACCTATGCTAACAAGGGTGAAGACAAAGTTGTCCAGATTTTGAATCATGGCAAGCGTGTGTCTTCTGAGCCCGAGTCAGATATCTCTTACGTTGGTAAGTGCTGCTACTGTAAAGAGACTGGGCATTGGAAAAGAGATTGCATTAAATTCATGGAAGATTATGAGGAGTTGAAGTTGATGTATGAGACTACTCCCTCAGGTATTCATGTTATTACTTCAAGTTATACCTTATAGGTATTGGACACTGGTTGTGGCACTGATATTTGTTATAATATGCAGAGCCTGAGCAACAGTAGAACGTTGAAGGAAGGGCAAGTGGAACTGTGTGTCTGGAAGGAGCTTGCGAAGCTGCCTCAGTCATAGGGTTTTCACTTGTAGATGCCCTTGAGGCTTGGTTTTATTGAGTAATTGCTACAATGTACCTGCTTTAAGCAGAGTTGTCTTTCATTTTCTTGTAAGAATTTGAACGTTTTTCGTTTTGATAAAAGACAAGTTTTGTTCTTTTGATCTTAATGAAATGTTAATTGTAGCACCCTATTCAAGGAATGGGTTTTATATCTTAAACCAAAGAGTGCCTAAATATAACATAAATACCGAATTGGTTTAAATCTGATGAATTAAACCTGATTTTTCTTGGCATAAATGTTTTGGTCACATAGAGTAAGTCGGATTCAGAAACCCCATAGTTATGGACTTTTGGGCTCATTTGATTGGATATCTTATGAGACTTGAATTCTTCTTAATGGACCAAAACACAAAGGGCCCATCTTAGCCGAGCTAGAGAAAAGCCCAAAGGCTTATTGGACATTGGACATACTCATGTATGTGGTCCGATGAGCAGTAATGCCAGAGAAAATTTCCTGTACTTCATTGTCTCTACTGATTACTTCAGTGAGAGTGACTGTGTTCATTTGATGAGACACAAGTCGGAATTCTTTAACATGGTCGAAAGAGTTCCAGAATGAAGTATAGAATCTGAATGACAGAAGTATTAAGACTCTGGATTAGATCACGAGTGAGAATACTTAAGTCATTGATTGTGTGATCATCTGAATGAGTGTGAAGTCGTTTCACAGCTCATTTCTCCTGAAAACCTAGAGGTGTTTCTGTGAGAATGAATCAGATCTTATTAGAAATGATTAAAGATGAGTCACACGAATCTTCCATGATATTCTCTAAGAATAACGCTCTAGAAATATCTAAGTTTACGCTGAAATAGTTCCACCAATATCAGTTGAAAGACACCACGTAAATGTGGATTGGAATCGATCCAAATTCGTCTTTACTGAGTATTTGTAATTGTGCTACTTCGCTGGTTGTCCTAGGGAAACCAAGGCTTGTTACTTTTACGTCCATTCTGTTTTCTGAGAAGGGAAGTAATTTTCCAAGAAGAACAGTGGGAGTAAAAGTATAACTCGAAGAAATTCGAGAAATACAGGATGCTGCTCAACCTGTTGAGGGAGAGCAACGGATGGATTTACAGATTTCTGTAGAATCTGCACCTGTAAAGCCTGAAGTTCGCAGATCTGAATGAATCAGTTACTAATCCGAGAGTGATTTCTCATCATTAGTTGAATCTGATGATCATTGAAAGTTCGCATGATCTGATGATCATTGAAAGCGACGAATCTGCGAAATTCAAAGAAGCGAAAGTAAGCCCGGACTCCGAAAATTACACTATGTGTAAGTTAGCTTCATTGATCCATTCATGGATGGAAGCAAACATATCGGAGTTGGAATCTTCGTTTTGTTGAAGTAGTCAAGGTTTTGACTTGAACAGGAACGAAGAGGAACTGTGCGTTTACTAAAAGATAAGTGGGAGCAATATTGCATTTCTCATAGTGTATGTCGATGACATACTGATTCTCGAATATAACGTCCCAATGCTGCAGTCGGTAAAGGACTGGTTTGGGAGTTGGTTACTTGATTGACATGGGTAAAGCCACGTAGTTCTTGGATTTTGGATCTAAAGATAGAGATCCAAAAGAGCTGGTAGGACAAAGTCAGAATTCTTAAATTGACAAAGTCCTACACGTAATCAGCAATCCAAGAAGGGTTTTATGCCAATGTCACATGGCAATACGTTAAGCAAGAAACAGTATCCTACGATATCTGCTGAGCTTGAATGCATGGATAGGATTCCATATGCGTCGGCAATTGGATCTATCATGTATGCCATGACACGTACTTGTTTTGATGTTGCTTTAATGTTAAGCAAGACAAGTAAAGACCAGTCAAATCCAGCAAAGAATCACTGGATTGCCGTAAAGAATATTCTGAAGTATTTGAGGAATACTTAGGATAAGTTCTTGATTTACGGAGAAAGTGAGGTGCTACAAGTCGATAGAGTCTGAAAGGCAAGTTTCCAATAGACAAAGATACTTTCTGGTCACAGTCCGGCTATATCTTGTGTCTATCTGGCGGTGCAAGGCACTGTAGCTGACTCCATGACTTAAGCTGAACATTTCGCAGCTTGAGAAGCGGCGAAAGAGGTTGTTTGGAAAGTAGAGTTCATCACTGAACTAGATTTGATTCCCAGCGTAGTTAAGACTAGCTGCACATCAAAGGTCCAAACACCTTGAGGATAGGTATAACCTATTCCGCGAGATAAATGACAGAGGTGTTAAGTAGATAAGCAAGTTTCATCGAATGAGAATGTTGCTAATCTATTAACAAAGCCACTCCTTATGCCTAAGCACGAGTCGCGGACTGTAGCTGTAGGATGAGTGAAATTAAGATGTAGTCTTAATTTCAGTGGGAGTTTGTAAAGGGCTTTACTTAGTTATTTTGAATGGTTCATGAAAACATAGCATTTTATGTTTGTGAAATCTAATGATTTCTGGATTATTTTAACTGTGATATAAATAATCGTTCCAAAATGATTCATGTCATTATATATGGGCCATCGAAGTACATGAGTAGACTTGATCCTGAAACCCCATATTTAACGAAGTGACATAAATCATAGTGTCCATAGTCGAAGGTTGTTGAAATTGGAACACCGACAACCTGTTGAGACTAGATTGTGTTGAGACTTATGACCAAGTTTCGAGGGGTCATAGATGCGCGGCATCAAAGTCGACACATAGGTATATGTAGGGGAGCATATGACCGGACATGGCCCGCTAATGAGAACTCTGCAAGATATTAATATCTGTGTCATAAGAAGTTCTCATATACGACTATAGAGTATAGTCCTTAGACCTGAGTTCGCATGCATGTGGCTGCACATGGAGTAATGCGCTTTGATCATTGTCTAACGCTGTTTCGTAACTGGGAGCTATACGGACCTTGGTTGGGTGTATTATGAATTGTGTAGTTCATAGTGATGGAACAAGACGGGATTTGTCCCTGCCGTTTAACGGAGGTAATATCTCTAGGCCAATCGGAGACTTGATAGCTGGTAAGAGAGTGGCCACTCCCAAACGGACTTGCCCAAGTCGTTTGCATTGTCAGTATCAAATCTGGTCCGATGAACATGGTCTGGCTATATAAGGATGACACGCATCTTGCCTTATGCCAGATCGAGATATTGAGACAAAAGGATTAGGGAATGTAGGATTCCAGTACAATTGGAAGATTGTTGGGAATGTCCTTTGTAGAATTCCAGTACAAGTGGGAGATTGTTGGGAATGTCCTGAAATCTACCGTACTATCTCTAGAAAGTATGATAAGTGTCGAGATCAGACATAAGTCATAAGTACTGGGTGATCATGATGGCTTGCTAGAGTCCGCTCTTGATCTATAAGTTTAAGACTTATTACCAGTATTGTATGATCCCTAAGGGTCACACACCATAGCTAACGGGAAAGTTAAAATGGAATTAATACGGTAAGATGCAAGGCATTTACTGTATTTGTACAGAGAGACTTGGGCCATTAGTTAATTACTTGGGCCCATATCGAGATACAGGACTTGTGTCGATCGACACAGGTATATGTGTCGGTCGACACAATAGCGAAACCGAAACATCAGTTTAGGTTTTTGACGAGTCGAGATAAATAAGAAGGTAGTCTTATTATTTCGATGGGGGTCTGCGAATCTGAAAACTGGCCGTCCTGTTTCTCTCTGTTTCCTCCAACTTTGGTCTAGCAGCCGTCCCGTGCTTGTAAGAGTGTGGATACACGAGGAGGAGCCGATTCTAATCAGCTCTAATCTGATCTCGACATTACAATCATTCCGCTGCAAAAGGTAATGTCCAGGTTTGTTTTATGATTCAGTTACAAGAACCTAGATCTGTTTAAGATTATGTGTTAGGTTGCAATCTGTTAATTGAACCATGAACACACAGATAATCCAACAATTCCTCTAAGTGGCGTAAGGCCACTGATTCCGAAATGGACTCCATGTCGGTCAACCAAGTGTTTTCGTTGGTTGACTTACCCGCTGGTGTAAAAGCCATCGAGTGCAAATGGATCTTCAAGAAGAAGATTGACGTGGATGGAAATGTCCAGATTTATAAAGCCAGGTTGGTGGCAAAAGGTTTCAGACAAGTTCACGGTGT
Source organism: Orychophragmus violaceus (assembly GCA_030180135.1). NCBI lineage: Eukaryota > Viridiplantae > Streptophyta > Magnoliopsida > Brassicales > Brassicaceae > Orychophragmus > Orychophragmus violaceus. The sequence goes on from CM058233.1 coordinate 32,534,010, forward strand.
GGATTACGATGAAACCTATTCCCCAGTGGCTATGATGAAATCTATTCGGATTCTACTAGCAACTGCAGCTTTTCATGATTATGAAATTTGGCAGATGGACGTGAAAACCGCCTTCCTGAATGGTATTCTGGAAGAGGATGTGTATATGACACAACCTGACGGTTACATAGATCCAAAGAATGCTGGGAAAGTATGCAAGCTTCATAAATCCGTTTATGGATTGAAGCAAGCATCGAGGAGCTGGAATCTTCGTTTTGATGAAGCGATCAAGCAATTTGACTTCATCAGAAACGAAGAAGAACAATGCGTGTATAAGAAAACTAGTGGGAGCAAGATAGTATTTCTTATTCTGTATGTCGATGACATACTGCTTCTCGGAAACGACGTTCCAATGCTGAAGTCTGTAAAGGACTGGCTTGGAAGTTGTTTTTCCATGAAAGACATGGGTGAAGCCGCATACGTTCTTGGAATCAGGATCTACCGGGATAGATCTAGAAGGCTGATAGGCTTGTGTCAAGATTCATACATTGACAAAGTCCTACAAAGATTCAGCATGAAAGATTCCAAGAAGGGCTTCACGCCAATGGTACATGGCACAACGCTAAGCAAGAAGCAGAGCCCTACGACGGCTGCTGAGCTTGAGCACATGAAGAATATTCCTTATGCATCAGCAATAGGATCTATCATGTATGCCATGATTTGTACTCGTCCTGATGTTGCTTATGCATTGAGCATGACGAGCAGATACCAGTCAAATCCAGGTGAAAGCCACTGGATTGCCGTAAAGAATATCTTGAAGTATCTAAGACATACTAAGGATAAGTTCTTGGTGTACGGTGGAAGTGATGTGCTTAGAGTCAGTGGATTCACGGACGCAAGTTTCCAGACAGACCAAGATGATTTCCGGTCACAGTCCGGTTATATCTTTTGTCTGAATGGCGGTGCAATCAGTTGGAGAAGCTCCAAGCAAGACACCGTTGCTGATTCCACTACAGAAGCTGAATATATCGCCGCCTCAGAAGCTGCGAAGGAAGCTGTTTGGATACGAAAGTTCATTATTGAACTAGGTGTGATACCAGATGCGGCTGAGCCTCTGGCACTGTTTTGTGATAACAATGGTGCTATTGCTCAGGCAAAGGAACCAAGATCACACCAGAAATCCAAGCATGTTCTAAGAAGATTTCACTTGATACGTGACATCATTAATAGAAAGGAAGTCAAGATCAGCCGAGTTCAGACAGATGATAACGTCGCTGATCCGTTGACAAAGCCACTCCCAAGACCTAAGCTCGAGCTCCTGACTGAAGCTGTAGGCATTAGAGACATTGAAATGTAATCTAAATTTGAGTGGGAGTTTGAGGGCTTTATTTAGTTATTGATATGTTCTTGTAAAACATTTTCTTATGTTTAATGAAATTATTATTTCAAGATTATTTTAACTGTGATGAAATAATCGTTCCAAAATGATATGAACCATTTTATAGGTCATCGAAGTAAGTGACTTGATCTTGAGTTATCAAAGTCATTTAGCTTGATCATGAGACCCTATATTTGATAGATGGCCTATATCATCATGTCCCTAGTCGAAGGTTGTTGAAATTGGAACACCAACAACCGTGTGAGACTAGATTGGTATGTGACTTATGACAAAGTCTCAGTGTGTCATAGATGCGCGGCATCAAAGTCAGTACATAGGTGTATGTAGGGTACATACGACCGGACAAGACCCGATTATAAGAACTCTTCAGGATATTTATATCTGTGTCATAAGAGATTCTTACTACGACTATAGAGTATAGTCCTTAGACCTGAGTTCGCATGCATGTGACTGCACATGAACTAATGCGCTTTGATCATTGTCTAATGCTGTCGTTAAGCGATAGTTATAAGGACCTTGTTTGGGTGTATTATGAAATGAGTAGTTTGCAGTGATGGAACAAGACGGGATTTGTCCCTTCAATATAAATGGAGTGAATATCTCTAGGCCAATCGGAGATTTGAATACTGGAAAATGCATGGCCATGCTCAAACGGACTTTCCCGAGTCGTTTGGATTGTCAGTATCAAATCAGAGTCCGATGAACAAGATTAGGCTTTATAAGGATGACACTAATCTTGCCTTATGACTAATCGAGATATTGTGACAAAAGGATTATGAATACAGAGATTCCAGTACAAGTGGGAGATTGTTGGAATTGTGTCCAGTAATCTCGGTACTGTCTCTAGAAAGTAAGAGTATGTCAATGATCAGACATAAGTCATATAATACTGGGGGTCATGATGGCTTGCTAGAGTCCGCTCATGATCTATAAGTCTTGGACTTATTGCCTTTATTATATGATCCCATATGGGTCACACGCCTAAGCTAACAGGAAAATGTGTTGGAACGGCTTAGCAGAAGTACGGTAAAAGTGCCAGGCATTTGTCGTACTTAGAGAGAGATTAATGGGTCTGATTAAATCTAAGGAATTTAATCAGATTGGTATTTGGGCCCAAAAGCCCAAAAGGAACTAGACAAGTTTTATAAATAAAACTTAAGTCTGAGTCCCTAAAAACCCTAATCCCCTGCGCCACTTTCTCTCTCTCCTGCGGCCTCCTCAGCTCGGTCTAGCAGCCTTCTTCCTGCTTGGTGTGCGTGTGTGAACCTCTGGAGGAGTTATCACTTGGTGGCTCTGCTGATCTCTGACCTGTTCTTCATTCCGCTGCATAAAACAGGTATAAGGTGAGATCCATTATGTTTCTAGCAAGAGAACCTAGATCTGCATGTTTAGGATCTGTTGAATCTGAGAATTGAATCTGGATTAACACTAAACATTCCTTCAGCATATTAAGAATCATGATGGAGATATATGTCTAGCAGACAGTGCTACGACACACACTATCCTTACGGATAGACGATATTTCTCCTGTCTTAAAATCAAAGACTCCGCCGAAAGCGTGAGCATCATTTCTGGTAATGCAAAGATAATACTAGGCTCTGGAGAAGCCAATTTTTCAATGCCAAGGGGAACTAAATTTGAGATAAATAATGCATTATATTCCCCTAAATCTCACAGAAACTTGATAAGTTTCCGAGATATCCGTAGAAATGGATATCACATAGAAACTATGGATAAGAATGACATTGAATATTTATGCATTACGTCTGAGACAAAATATGTATTGGAAGAGCTACCGATGTTAGCCTCCTGATTATATTGCACAAAAAATAAACATTACTGAATCCTATGCTATGATAAATCAAGAGGTTTCCAATACCTTTCGAGTCTGGCATGGAAGGTTAGGACATCCAGGATCAGTAATGATGAGAAGAATTGTGCAAAATGTTGGGAATGTCCTGTAATCTATTGTACTTGCTCTAAGTGAAAGTCGTATAGTCAAGATGAGACAATCACATAACACTAGGTAGTCATAACGCTTTGCTAGAAGCCACTTATGATCAATGAGTTGAGAACTCATTGCTAGTGTTATATGATCCTACAGGGTCACACACCTAAGCAAACTGGGCGTTAAGACGAGGTTGATCATTAATGTAATGATCCAGTGAATGCATATTTGATATGCATTCGATATCGATATTCTGGGGCAGTGTCGATCGTTGCAGTAGTGCATCGATCGATGCAACTCGCGGATTAATCAGATTAATTCGGTTTAATCGTTGGTTAATTCCGTTACGGTTTAAGTCGACATATATAAGATATATGGTCGACCTAAACTGATTTCAAACCTAATTCACAGCCACCAGAACATAGAAAGAAACCTCTCTGGAGATTAGATCTCTGTAAAGCACTACCATCCCTGCGGTCCAGTTTGTGTGCGTGTGGATACCAGTAGAGGCGCAGCATTTGAGGCGCTTCGTGATCTCGATTATCTGCTAATACTTCCGCTGCAAATTACCAGGTAAATCTGAGATCCCATAGATTCAATTATATGAACCTTAGATCCTAGGCTCGGAATTCAGACTAGGGTTGCTAATCCTGATTAGAACTGCTAGAAATTCCTTCAGTGGTATCAGAGCTTTATGGTTCCATTGAATCTGTAGCATGTTGATTAGATTAGTTGAATCTGAATCTGTGTATGGTTGATACAAACTTGCTAAAACTCGTTTTCATGAAAACCTAGTTTAGGGTTCTGTTCGAAAACGTTTTAGGTCTTTTCGCATGGTGTCGATCGATGCCAATCCGGCATCGATCGACACAGGGCGAAAACCCGAATAAAATATAGGGTTTTTCGCATGGTGTCGATCGTTGCCAATCCGGCATCGATCGACACAGGACGAAAACCCGAATAAAACTCAGTTTTCGCCTAGTGTCGATCGACACAAATGTTGCATCGGTCGACACAAACCTCGCGAGATTGATGAATCGGTTCAATTGGATTGGACCGGTTATCGAGCTTGGTCAAAGATGGTCGAACACTGTGAATGGTTTAATTGCGATTGGTTTGATTAGGTTGGCATCGACCGATACTAACGTAGCATCGATCGACGCTGACCGGTATTCAAAACCGGATCAATTGGATTGATCGGTTATCGCGGATTGCTTTTGGTTATCCTGCATCGATCGACACTATAGTAGTGTCGGTCGACATCAGGTTTAATGATTGGGTTATTGAACCTGAAATCACAGAACCGAAGCAAGACAAATCAATTAATTATAAGAATTAAAACCTAATAAAACTGAACGTTTTAAATGGTTCCGTTCCTCAACCAAATATCAAGTGATACTTGATGTCTTTCCAATCTTGTCAACTGTCAAGACTCATTTCATTATACGATAGGCTTGCAGTGCAAGGTATCAACAATTACATGAGTAAGGCAGGAAGTAATCGTGTTAATGGGCTTGCAGTGCAAGGCATCAACAATTACATGACTGAAGAGATTGGTTTGCTTGACTGGGCTATCAAAATCGTTTTGGGCCCAGAGACATCAGGTGGATTGGACATGAGATGTCGATCCACAACCAAGAGTTATATTGGATATAACTAGCAAAGTTGTTGCTTACCTAGATAGCTAAATTTGGGTGATAGCCAGTGGCTCACTCAAGTTTAGTGAAGTATGGGTCTTGGATCATTATATTCATATGAGGAAACATTGTTTTGAATATAATGCGAGTTTTCTTAAAAGTTAAGATTTCTCATTTCTTGAACATCATAACTAAACCTTTTCCTTTCTTTGTTCTCAGCTATGACAAACACTCATAATAACTCTTTCTCCCTGCGATCCGTCTTTGAGAAGGACAAGTTAAATGGATCGAATTTTCTCGAATGGTATCGGAACTTGAGAATTGTTCTCAAGCAGGAGAAAAGGGACTATGTCCTGGAAACTGTTCTCCCTGAAAAACCGAGAGCCAATGCTGCACATGCAGAAAGGAGTGCTTGGGATAAGCATTCCAATGATGTGGTCGATGTGAATTGTCTCATGTTGGCTACCATGAACTCGGACTTGCAGAAGCAATACGAGAACGTGGAGTCGCCAGTGGAGATGATTACTAGCCTGAAAAGCATGTTTCAGGAGCAAGCACAAACTGAGAGATACCAGACGGTTAAACCTCTCATTGAATGCAAGCTACCAAAGGACAGTCCGGTCAGTCCTCATGTCATTAAGATGATGGGTTATATTGATAACCTGGGGAGACTGGATTGTCCCATTAGCCAAGAGTTGGCTACTGACATCATTCTGCAGTCACTGCCGTCAAGTTATGATCAGTTTGTTATGAACTATAATATGAACAACTTGACGAAGACGTTGACTGAACTGCATGGCATGCTCAAGACAGCTGAGCCTAATATCAAGAAGGGCACTCCTAATGTACTTATGGTACAAAGGGGTAAGAAGTTTAAGAAACTTGGCAAAGGCAAGGGAAAGGGCAAGGCAGTCCAGGTTGAGAACCAGGACACGCCTGCGCCAGCCCCGAAGCCCAAGCCGGGCCCATCTGAGACTGATAAGTGCCATTACTATAAAGAGCCTGGGCATTGGAAGAGAAATTGCAACAAATTCTTGGAAGAGAAGAAGAAGAAGAAGAAGACTTTCGAGACTTCATCTTCAGGTATTTATGTTATAGAAGTAAATGTTACTACTTCTGGTTCTACTTCTTGGGTATTGGATACCGGCTGTGGTGCTCATATTTGTACAAATATGCAGGGCCTAAGCAACAGTAGGACGTTGGAAAAGGGACAAGTGGACCTGCGCGTGGGAAATGGAGCAAGAGTTGCTGCATTAGCCGTAGGAACATATAACTTGTCTTTACCTTCTGGTTTGGTGTTAAAACTTAATAATTGCTACTATGTATCTGCGATAAGCAGAAATATTATTTCTATTCCTATTTTGGATGTGGAAGGATATCAGTTTTCAATAAAGAATAAATGTTGTTCTTTTGATTACAATGATATATTTTATGGTAGCAGCCCATTAGAGAATGGGTTTTATGTTTTAAACCAAAGCACACCAATCTATAACATTAACACTAAGAGATTCAAATCAAATGAAAGGGCCAGTGACCTATTGGGCCTTATACATACAGATGTATGCGGCCCAATGAGCACAAGTGCCAGAGGAAATTTTCGATACTTCATTACCTTCACTGATGATTTCAGCAGGTATGGCTATGTCTATTTAATGAGACACAAGTCGGAATCTTTTGAAAGGTTCAAATAATTCCAAAATGAAGTACAGAATCAACTTGGCAAAAGTATTAAGGCTCTTCGATCAGATCGTGGAGGAGAATACTTAAGCCAAGAATTCAGTGATCATTTGAGAGATTGTGGAATTGTTTCACAACTCACTCCTCCTGGAACACCACAATGGAATGGCGTGTCTGAGAGGAGGAATCGGACTTTATTAGATATGGTTCGATCAATGATGAGTCTCTCAACTCTTCCATTATCCTTTTGGGGATACGCTCTAGAAACGTCTGCGTTTACACTTAATAGGTTCCGTCAAAATCAGTTGCAAAGACACCACATGAGATGTGGACTGGAAATGTTCCAAATGTGTCTTTCCTGAAGATTTGGGGTTGTGAAGCTTATGTTAAGAGATTAATTACAGATAAGCTCGAGCCCAAATCTGATAAATGCTACTTCGTTGGTTATCCTAAGGAAACCAAGGCATACTACTTTTACAACCAATTCGAGAACATAGTGTTTGTTGCTCGGAACTACGTCTTTCTTGAGAGAGAATTTCTTTCCAAGAGAAACAGTGGGAGTAAAGTACAACTCGAAGAAGTTCGAGAACCGCAGGAAAATGCTCAACCCGTAGAGGAAGAGCAACAGTTGGATCTACAAAGAGTTGTAGAGACGGCGCCTGTGGAGCCTGAAATTCGTCGATCCGAAAGGATCCGTCACGAACCCGAGAGATATGGATTTCTCGTAACCAATTGTCATGATTTGTTGATCATTGACAGTGACGAGCCAGCGAATTTTGAAGAAGCAATGATGAGCCCTGACTCCGAAAAATGGCTGAAAGCCGCTGAATCCGAAATGGGATCCATGTCACAGAACCAAGTATGGACTTTGGTTGATTTACCCGATGGTGCAAGACCCATTGAGTGTAAATGGATTTTCAAGAAGAAAATTGATGTGGATGGAAATATTCAGATATATAAAGCAAGGCTAGTGGCAAAAGGTTTCAAACAAATTCATGGTATTGACTATGAAGAAACCTATTCACCTGTCGCCATGCTTAAATCCATTCGGATTCTCCTAGCAACAGCTGTTCATTATGATTATGAGATCTGGAAGATGGACGTGAAAACAGCTTTCCTTAATGGAATCCTGGAAGAGGATGTGTACATGACACAACCCGAAGGTTTCATCGATCCAAATGCAGCTAGGAAAGTATGCAAACTTCATCGATCCATTTATGGATTGAAGCAAGCATCTCAGAGTTGGAATCTTCGTTTTGATGAAGCAGTCAAAAAGTTTGATTTCATCAGAAGCGAAGAAGAACCATGTGTTTACAAGAAGACTAGTGGGAGCGCAGTTGCATTTCTCGTGTTGTATGTAGATGACATACTTCTTCTCGGAAATGACGTTCCGTTGTTACAGTCTGTTAAGACTTGGCTCGGAAGTTGTTTTTCAATGAAAGACATGGGAGAAGCCGCGTATATTCTTGGAATAAGAATCTATAGAGATAGATTAAACAAGTTGATTGGACTGTGTCAAGACACTTATATCGATAAAGTCTTACACAGGTTCAGAATGCAAGATTCCAAGAAAGGCTTCATACCAATGTCTTATGGCATAAGTCTCAGCAAGAAGCAGTGTCCTGAGACACCTGCTGAGCGAGATCGCATGAGTCGGATTCCCTATGCCTCGGCGTTGGGATCCATCATGTATGCCATGCTCTGTACTCGTCCAGATGTTGCTTGTGCTTTAAGCATGACGAGTAGATACCAATCGGATCCAGGTGAAAGTCATTGGACAGCAGTCAAGAATATTCTGAAGTATTTGAGAACTACTAAAGATAAATTCTTGGTGTATGGAGGAAGTGATGAGCTGGTAGTAAGTGGTTACATAGACGCAAGTTTTCAGACAGACAAAGATGATTTCCGATCGCAATCTGGTTACATCTTCTGCCTGAATGGCGGTGCAGTCAGCTGGAAGAGTTCCAAGCAGGACACTGTAGCAGATTCCACAACCGAAGCTGAGTACCTCGCTGCTTCTGAAGAGGCAAAGGAGGCTGTTTGGATCAAGAAGTTCATCATTGAACTTGGTGTGATTCCTAGCATATCTGAGCCAGTGGCTTTGTATTGTGATAACAATGGAGCCATTGCACAAGCAAAGGAACCTAGATCACACCAGAAATCCAAACACATAGAAAGGCGATATCACCTTATCCGTGATATTGTGAATAGAGGAGATGTGAAGATCAGCAGAGTCCCGACGGATGAGAACGTAGCTGATCCGCTGACCAAGCCCCTCCCAAGGCCTAAGCATGAGTTTCACACTGCTGCTGTAGGCATTAGATTTCTTAAGATATGATCTTGTTTTCAGTGGGAGTTATATTTGGTTCTTAGTTATGACTTGATGTTCGTTAAACATAATTTGGTTATGTTATTTTAATGAAATTTTTTCAAAATTATTTAATTGTGTTAATTAAATATATTGTCCCAAAGTAATTTATGACATTTTATAGGTCATCAAGTATGTGACTTGATCATGAAACCCTATAAGAAACAAATGACATAAATTATGAATGGTCCCTAGTCGAGGTTGTTAAAATGGGACATTAACAACCACGTGAGACTAATATGTGAGGTGACTGATGACTATGTTTCGTGGAGTCATTTAATAAGAGTATTAAAGTCAGTCACATAGATATGTGTTAGAGAACACATGATCGGACATGACCCGTTAATGAGAACTCTACAAGATGTTATATGGGTGTCCTAAGAGTTTCTCATTACGACTAAAGAGTGTAGTCCTTAGACCTGAGTTCATCATGTCCTCTCTTATATGGATTGGTTCGTCTTGACTTTGTCAAACGTCAGCCATAACTGGTGATCATAAAGACACTGATTAGGCGGATCATGAGATAAAAAAGAGACATGGATGGAACAAGATGGGATTTGTACCTCCTATATAACATGAGTTAAATATCTCTGGGCCTATCGAAGATTTGATACTGGAAATGCGTGGCCGCGCTCAAATGAGGTGATTGTCAGTCGTTTGTTTTATCAGTACAAATCGGGATTCGATAAACGTAATCTGGCTTAATAAGGATGACACAGTTCTTGCCTTATGCTAGATTGAGATATAGCTACAAAGGGATTAAAAGGAATAGATGATTCCAGTACAAGTGGGAGATTGTTGGGAATGTCCTGTAATCTATTGTACTTGCTCTAAGTGAAAGTCATATAGTCGAGATGAGACAATCACATAACACTAGGTAGTCATAACGCTTTGCTAGAAGCCACTTATGATCAATGAGTTGAGAACTCATTGCTAGTGTTATATGATCCTACAGGGTCACACACCTAAGCAAACTGGGCGTTAAGACGAGGTTGATCATTAATGTAATGATCCAGTGAATGCATATTTGATATGCATTCGATATCGATATTCTGGGGCAGTGTCGATCGTTGCAGTAGTGCATCGATCGATGCAACTCGCGGATTAATCAGATTAATTCGGTTTAATCGTTGGTTAATTCCGTTACGGTTTAAGTCGACATATATAAGATATATGGTCGACCTAAACTGATTTCAAACCTAATTCACAGCCACCAGAACATAGAAAGAAACCTCTCTGGAGATTAGATCTCTGTAAGGCACTAGCATCCCTGCGGTCCAGTTTCTGTGCGTGTGGATACCAGTAGAGGCGCAGCATTTGAGGCGTTTCGTGATCTCGATTATCTGCTAATACTTCTGCTGCAAATCACCAGGTAAATCTTGGATCCCATAGATTCAATTATATGAACCTTAGATCCTAGGCTCGGAATTCAGACTAGGGTTGCTAATCCTGATTAGAACTGCTAGAAATTCCTTCACAAAATTCTAGTGGTCACCCATTGAAAAACGAAAAGATTTTTCAATCGGGAGAGTTTCCATGTAATGCTTGTTCTCAAGGGAAACTCATCACTCGGCCATCACCAGCAAAAGTTGGGAATGAATCCCCATTATTCTTAAAAAGAATACATGGAGATATATGTGGACCTATCCATCCACCATGCGGGCCGTTTCGATATAATATGGTATTAGTTGACGCATCTAGTAGATAGTCACATGTGTGTCTGTTGACCACAAGAAACACGGCTTTCGCAAGATTCACTGCCCAAATAATCAGGTTGAGAGCACAGTTCCCTGATTATCACATTAAGAAAATAAGGCTTGATAACGCTGGTGAATTCACTTCACAAGCCTTCGATAATTACTGTATGTCAATGGAAATCGATGTTGAGCATCGAGTACCCCTTGCATACACAAAATGGCATGGTCGAAAGTTTAATAAAACGGTTGCAATGGATTGCAAGACCACTCATATTGAGAACAAAACTCTCAATTTATGTATGGGGACATGCTATATTGCATGCGGCCTCATTGGTCCGGATAAGACCAAGTGCATATAATAAATATTCCCATTACAATTAACATCAGGTCAAGAACCTAATATATCCCATCTCCGAGTTTTTGGGTGTGCAGTTTATGTTCCTGTATCACCACCACAAAGAACAAAAATGGGGCCGCAACGGAGATTGGGGATATATGTCGGGTATACATCACCAAGTATAATAAGGTATCTGGAACCACAAACCGGTGATATGTTTACAACACGGTTTGCTGATTGCCATTTTCATGAAGATGAATTCCCCACGTTAGGGGGAGGATTGAGAGAATCACCAAAAGATATCACATGGTGTACAAAATCTTTGGCTTATCTTGATCCCCCTACTAATCAACGCGAGTTGGAAGTTCAGAAAATTATACATTTACAAAATATGGCAAATCAATTACCAGACGCATTTACATATACAAAGAAGGTGACAAAATCATATATACCCGCTGCAAATGCTCCATCTAGAATTGAAATTCCAAAAGAACGAGGTGATGGAAGCATTGCTAATGAACCCAAGGTTCAGTTGAAAAGGGGAGGCCATTGGGCTCTAAAGATAAAAATCCCCGAAAGAAAAAGAAGTTGGGAGAACAAAATGAAAAGGTTCAAGAGGAACCGAATGATGAAAAATGTCGAGAAGACATTTGTGAAAAGGTTCATGAAGAACCTGATGATGAGAAAAACCTCGAAGTCGAGCATGATGAAGAAAAGTGTGAGATTTCCATTAATACGTCCATGACGGAAAAATATGGACTAGATATGAAATTGATGATGTAGATGGAACATTCTCCTTTTCACAAATGGAACATCATCAGGTTCTTCATGAAAAGGAAGAGGCCATTGGGCTCTAAAGATAAAAATCCCCGAAAGAAAAAGAAGTTGGGAGAACAAAATGAAAAGGTTCAAGAGGAACCGAATGATGAAAAATTTCGAGAAGACATTTGTGAAAAGGTTCATGAAGAACCTGATGATGAGAAAAACCTCGAAGTTGAGCATGATGAAGAAAAGTCTGAGATTTCCATTAATTACGTCCATGGCGGAAAAGTATGGACTAGATATGAAATTGATGATGTAGATGGAACATTCTCCTTTTGTATCTCCAACGACATTGATAATGATGATGATCCGGATCCAAGATCCATATCGGAGTGCCAGAAAATGTCCGATTGGGAGAAATGGCAAGAAGCCATGAGAAATGAATTACTCTCCCTTAATAAGAGAAATGTTTTCGGACCAGTTGGTATTACAGCTGCAGATGTAATACCAGTTGGATGTAAATGGGTCTTTGTGAGAAAAAGAAATGAAAATAATGAAGTCACTAGATATAAAGCTGATATATCATGGTTTTTACCGGTTTTATGCCATGATATAAGTATGTTTTAGAGTCTTTTGGTGTTCTTTTAGAGTCTTTTATAGGTGTTATTAGGTACACGCACGTTTGGAGTGGATTTGGAGATTATGGAGCTAAATGGAGCATTTTGGAGTTTTGACCCGAGAGTTTGTGCTCACTGTCCGAAACAAAGGAGTGTGTCGATCGATGCACATCAGCATCGATCGATACACAGCGTGTTGGGAAAGATCTCGGCGGTTTAATGAAGAATGATGATATTGCAAAGTTGCCCATAAGTTCCAGATATTTACACATAAGCCCCAAGACGTGATTTAGCTATTTAATTAGGTTTTTGAGTTGTGTTTTAGATACGCTATCATACTTTAGAGCAGAGAGTTTTTAGAGCTATTTGGGGCTGATCTGATCCTGTACTACACCTTATTTTTGGAGAAGATTTCGAACCCCTTTACTTGTTTAATCTCTTTTATGATATCTAATTATCCATTGATCATGTTTTCATTATCTATGTCTGAGTAGATTCATAGTTAGGTTTAGGGATTCTCAATAGGGATTTTATGACTTGCTAGATATAATTAATTCAGTTAAGGATTCATATCAATAGATGTTCTTCAAACTAAATTGTGTTTAATGCTAGTTCTAACTTGATCACTTAGAATATAGATCTTAGGTTGCTAGATTGACACGAAAGTGTGGTTTAGAATCTGAACTATTTAGGTTGAGCAATATAATTACTCGCAAAGAAATTTGGTTTAATTAGATTGTGAACATATCGAACTTGATCATTAAAGCTGGTTTAATCTATTAGGAATTACAAAGACATTTGGATTTCTGCAATTAGGCTTAGAGAATTCTCACAACGAAAGTTGGTTAATTCTATATCTGTGTTTTGAGTTCTAGAACTATGCCTAATTTGATCCTGACTGAATAATTTGTCTGTTTGTCTGATTTCCTGAGAACTCCCTAGACTTAGCGCCCTTAGTTAATTGCTTACAACCACAACTTGCTACTTGTTTGTTGGAATTGTGTCCAGTAATCTCGGTACTGTCTCTAGAAAGTAAGAGTATGTCAATGATCAGACATAAGTCATACAATGCTGGGGGTCATGATGGCTTGCTAGAGTTCGCTCATGATCTATAAGTCTTGGACTTATTGCCTTTATTGTATGATCCCATATGGGTCACACGCCTAAGCTAACGGGAAAATACGAAGGAACGGTTTAGCAGAAGTACGGTAAAAGTGCTAGGCATTTACTGTACTTAAAGAGAATAAAGGGCCTGATTAAATCCATGGGATTTAATCAGAACTGAGAATTGGGCCCAAAAGCCCATGAGAACTAAAGGGAGTTTTAATGAATAAAACTTGACCTAAAGCTCTCTAATTCCTCAGCTGATTTGCGCCACCCACACCCTCTCTCTGCGCCTCCTCTCCTGCTCGGTCTAGCAGCCATTTCCTTGTGAAGCGTGTGTGAGCCTTTGTAGGATTCATCCCTTGGTGTATCTCTCTGATCTGACCTGTTCTATTCCTTCCGCTGCAACAAACAGGTAAAAGGTGAGATCATCTAATGTTTCTAATCAAGAGAACCTAGATCTGTATGTTTAGGTTGATATGAATCTGTAAATTGAATCAGGATCAACTAAAAGAATCCTACAGTGGTATCAGAGCCATTGGTTCTTAGGATTTCTTGTTTTAGATTCATGTTTAGGTTGTTTAATTTTGTTTAGAAGTGTTTTGAATCAATTACTGATAAGATAAAACACTTAAGAAACTTAATTTGAAACCTAAACACATTAATCAGATCGCAAAACATGCTATATGACATGTTTTTTTTTATGATCGGCCGATGGCTTGAATGCATGGATCGATCTTGGATCGATCGCATGATCAGCTGATCGACCGTGTGCGTGGAATGGCCGATCGCTTGCATTGAGAGGATGAGCAAGCGATCATGAGGAACGATCGTGAGGCGCGGGATCGGGCGAGTTGATCGCATGGATCGATCATCGTGATCGACAGCATGGATCACACCGCGTCCGGTTGCCTCGTCGACCCGATCGAGAGAGTTGGACCGATCGGCTGATGTGATCACGCCAAGTCTCGGCAACTCTCGGTCATTCCCGTCCCGACCATGAGCCAAGCTCATCCCGACCGTGAGGTTTGCGGCTGCCACGATCATGAACGATCAAGGTTTGCGGCCGTGACCTAATTGGCTCGTTTAAGGATTGTGTCTTCGGTTCGGTTTAAAATTTTAATTAAAATTGATTCGTTCTGGTTTAATAAACAGATTTTAATAATTTTATTAAATCTGGTTAAACCAGGATAAGAAATCCAATGTCGAAAGAAATATTGGATTTAGTGCCTAAACCAGGAATTTCTAATTTGATTTGGTTGGACCAAATAAATTGAGAAAATCCGGTTTAGTAAATAACCGGTTGACAATTGTGGTCATCGTAGTAATTAAAATTTGGTTAGACCAATTTTAATGAACCAGACCGGTTATGTCAAATAATTGGACAATTGGGTCATGTCTTGGACATGGACCAATTCTTGGGCCTCGGGCCAAGAAGTTAAAACAATTGGGCCAGTTATTTGAGTCTTTCTTCAGATTAATTTAAAATCTATTTTATAAAATTATAAAGTCGATTTTAAACTAAAGTTTCCGAAATTTTGAAATTAGAAAGTTTCTTAAAATAGAATTTTCTGGATTTGCGGGTTTTGGATTTTTAAAGAAATTTCTAAAATTAGAAAGTTTCCGGTTTTAGAAAGTTTCCAATTTTAGAAAGTTTCCTAAAATAGTAGGTTTCCAAAAATAGAAAGTTTCCCGAAATAGAAATCTTCTATTTTGGGAATGAAATCTTAATAAAACCTACGAACCTCATAAAATATCAAGCGTTGGATGTCTTGTCCAGACTATGTCAGCTGTCGAAGCCCATTCAATTGTATTCATGGCCTTACAGTGTGAGGGTGTCTGCTTTTGCGTGGGTAAGACGGTTTGTGATTCATAAATGTCATTGGGAGTCCCAGACATTAATGATTACATGACTGTATAGTCCGGTTTTCTTGACTGGGCCATCGGGAGTCCCGGGCCTTGAGACATCAGAGTGAATTGGGCCTCGGGCCCAGATTCACAACCAAGAGTTATATCACGGATATAATTAGCCGATATAGGGCTTACCGATATAAGCTAAGGTTTGGTGACGGCCAGTGGCCCACTTTAATCTTAGTTATATGTGGATCTTGGAATCATTATATTCTATTGAGGGTAACTTATGTTATTGAATATAATGCGTGATTAATCATATTAAATTTAATACGAGATTAATCATATTGAACATATTAACTAAAATCCTTTTATCTTAATTTTCAGTTATGACTAGCACAAACAATCAAAACACTTTCTCGATCCGGTCTGTTCTTGAGAAGGACAAACTGAACGGATCAAATTTCTTGACTTGGTCGCGGAACCTGAGGCTAGTCCTCAGGCAGGAGAGAAAGGACTATGTCCTTGAGAGAGCTCTCCCCGTGAGGATCGGTTCCAATGCCTCCCATGCAGTGTATAATGCTTGGAATAAGCATTATAATGATGCGGTAGATGTGCGTGGTCTGATATTGGCTACTATGGACTCAGACTTGCGGGAGCAATATGAGAACATGGAATCGCCAATAGAGATGATCAGCAGCCTGAAATTGAAATTTCAGGAGCAGATACGAGTGGAGAGATACCAGTTGGTTAAGTCTCTCACTAGCTGCAAGCTACCAGATGATCATCCAGTAAGTCCTCATATCAGTAAAATGATAGGTTATATAGATAACCTGAGGAAACTGGATTATCCAGTTAGCCAAGAATTGGCAACTGAGATCATTCTGCAGTCACTGCCGTCAAGCTATGATAAGTTCAGGAAGAACTATATCAAGAAAGGCTTAACGAAGACGCTGACTGAACTGCATAATATGCTCAAGAAGGTTGAGCCAAACGTGAAGGGTAGGTTTATGAAACCTAGTACTGACAAGGGTGAAGACAAAGCTGTCCAGATTTTAAATCATGGCAAGCATGTGTCTTCTGAGCTCAAGTCAGATACCTCTTACGTTGGTAAGTGCTGCTACTGTAAAGAGATAGGGCATTGGAAGAGAGATTGCATTAAATTCATGGAAGATGATGAGGAGTTGAAGTTGATGTATGAGACTACTTCCTCAGGTATTCATGTTATTAATTCAAGTTCTACCTTATAGGTATTGGATACTGGTTGTGGCACTGATATTTGTTAAAATATGCAGAGCCTGGGCAACAGTAGAACTTTGAAGTAAGGGCAAGTGAAACTACATGTCTGGAAGGAGCTTGGGATGCTGCCTCAGCCGTAGGGTTTTCACTTATAGATCCCTTTGAGGCTTGATTTTGTATTAAGTAATTGCTACAATGTATCTGCTTTAAGCAGAATTGTGTTTCATTTTCTTGTAAGAATTTGAATGATTTTCATTTTGATAAAAGACAAGTTTTTGTTCTTTTGATCTTAATGAAATATTAATTGTAGCACCCTATTCATGGAATGGGTTTTATACCTTAAACCAAAGAATGCCTAAATGTAACATAAATACAGAATTGGTTTAAATCTGATGAATTAAACCTGATTTTTCTTGGCATAAATGTTTTGGTCAAATAGAGTAAGTCGGATTCAGAAACCCCATAGTTATGGACTTTTGGGCTCATTTGAATGGATATCTTATGAGACTTGAATTCTGCTTACTGGACCAAAAGTAAAGGGCCCATCTTAGCCGAGCTAGAGAAAGGCCCAAAGGCTTATTGGACATTGAACATACTCATGTATGTGGCCCGATGAGCAGTAATGCCAGAGAAAAATTTCCTGTACTTCATTGTCTCTACTGATTACTTCAGTGAGTATAACTGTGTTCATTTGATGAGACACAAGTCGGAATTCTTTGACATGGTCGAAAGAGTTCCAGAATGAAGTATAGAATCTGAATGACAGAAGTATTAAGACTCTGGATTAAATCACGAGTGAGAATACTTAAGTCATTGATTGTGTGATCATCTGAGTGAGTGTGAAGTCGTTTCACAGCTCATTTCTCCTGAAAACCTATAGGTGTTTCTGTGAGAATGAATCAGATCTAATTAGAAATGATTAAAGATGAGTCACACGAATCTTCCATGATATTATTGAAGAATAACGCTCTAAAATATCTAAGTTTACGCTGAAATAGTTCCACCAATATCAGTTGAAAGACACCACGTAAATGTGGATTGGAATCGATCCAAATTCGTCTTTACTAAGTATTAGTAGTTGAGCTACTTCGCTGGTTATCCTAGAGAAACTAAGACTTGTTATTTTTTACGTCCAATCTGTTTTCTAAGAAGGGAAGTTATTTTCCAAGAAGAACAGTGGGAGTAAAAGCATAACTCGAAGTTTTCTTAGGGAAACCAAGGCTCGGTACTTTTACGACCATTATGTTTTCTAAGAAGGAAAATTACTTTCCAAGAAGAACAGTGGGAGTAAAAGGTATTTTTTTTTACGACCATTCTGTTTTCTAAGAAGGGAAGTTACTCTCCAAGAAGAACAATGGGAGTAAAAGTACAACTCGAAGAAATTCGAGAAATACAGGAGCCTGAAGTTCGCAGATATGAAAGAATCAGTCACTAATCCGAGAGTGAATTCTCGTCATTAGTTCAGCCTGATGATCATTGAATGTTCGCATGATCTGATGATCATTGAAAGCGACGAATCTGCGAAATTCAAAGAAGCGAAAGTGAGCCCGGACTCCGAAAAAATTACATTTTATGTAAGTTAGCTTCATCGATCCATTCATGGATGGAAGCAAACATATCGGAGTTGGAATCTTCGTTCTGTTGAAGTAGTCAAGGTTTTGACTTGAACAGGAACGAAGCGGAACTGTGTGTTTACTAATAGATTAGTGGGAGCGATATTGCATTTCTCAAAGTGTATGTCGATGACATACTGATTCTCGGATATAACGTCCCAACGCTGTAGTCGGTAAAGGACTAGCTTGGGAGTTGGTTTAATGATTGACATGGGTAAAGCCACGTAGTTCTTGGATTTTGGATCTAAAGATAGAGATCCAAAAGAGCTGGTAGGACAAAGTCAGGATTCTTAAATTGACAAAGTCCTACACATTTTGAGCAATCCAAGAAGGGTTTTATTCCAATGTCACATGGCATTAAGTTAAGCAAGATACAGTATCCTACGATAACTGCTGAGCTTAAATGCATGGATGAGATTCCATATGCGTCGGCAATTGGATCTATTATGTATGCCATGAAACATACTTGTTTGATGTTGCTTTAATGTTAAGCAAGACAAGTAAAGACCAGTCAAATCCAGCAAAGAATCACTGGATTGCCGTAAAGAATATCCTAAAGTATTTGAGGAATACTAAGGATAAATTCTAGAGTTACGGAGAAAGTGAGGTGCTACGAGTCGGTAGAGTCTGAAAGGCAAGTTTCCAATAGACAAAGATGATTTCCGATCACAGTCCGGTTATATCTTGTGTCTATCTGGCGGTGCAAGGCACTGTTGCTGACTCAATGACTTAAGCTGAACATTTCGCAACTTGGGAAGTGGCGAAAGAGGTTGTTTGGAAAGAAGAGTTCGTCACTGAACTTGATGTGATTCCCAGCATAGATGAGACTAGCTGCACATCAGAGGTCCAAACACCTTGAGGATAGGTATAACCTATTCCGTAAGATAAATGACAGAGATGTTAAGTAGATCAGCAAGTTTCAACAAATGAGAACATTGCTAATCTATTAACGAAGCCACTCCTTAGGCCTAAGCACGAGTCGCGGACTGTTGCTGTAGGATAAGTGAAATTAAGATGTAGTCTTAATTTCAGTGGGAGTTAGTAAAGGGCCTTATTTAGTTATTTGATATGTTCTTGTAAAACATTGTTTTATGTTTTAATGAAATTATTATTTCAAGATTATTTTAACTGTGATGAAATAATCGTTCCAAAATGATATGAACCATTTTATAGGTCATCGAAGTAAATGACTTGATCTTGAGTCATCGAAGTCATTTAGCTTGATCATGAGACCCTATATTTGATAGATGTTTTATATCACCCTGTCCCTAGTCGAAGGTTGTTGAAATTGGAACACCAACAACCGTGTGAGACTGGATTGGTACGTGACTTATGACAAAGTCTCAGTGTGTCATAGATGCGCGGCATCAAAGTCAGTACATAGGTGTATGTTTGGGAACATACGACCGGACAAGACCCGCTTATAAGAACTCTTCAGGATATTTATATCTGTGTCATAAGAGATTCTTACTACGACTATAGAGTATAGTCCTTAGACCTAAGTTCACATGCATGTGACTGCCCATGGACTGATGTACTTTGATCATTGTCTAACGCTATCGTTCTGCGATAGTTATAAGGACCTTGTTTGGGTACATTATGAAATGAGTAGTTTACAGTGATGGAACAAGACGGGATTTGTCCCTCCAATATAAATGGAGTGAATATCTCTAGGCCAATCGGAGATTTGAATACTGGAAAATGCATGGCCATGCTCAAACGGACTTTCCCGAGTCGTTTGGATTGTCAGTATCAAATCAGAGTCCGATGAACAAGATTAGGCTTTATAAGGATGACACCAATCTTGCCTTATGACTAATCGAGATATTGAGACAAAAGGATTATGAATACAGAGATTCCAGTACAAGTGGGAGATTGTTGGAATTGTGTCCAGTAATCTCGGTACTGTCTCTAGAAAGTAAGAGTATGTCAATGATCAGACATAAGTCATACAATGCTGGGGGTCATGATGGCTTGCTAGAGTCCGCTCATGATCTATAAGTCTTGGACTTATTGCCTTTATTGTATGATCCCATATGGGTCACACGCCTAAGCTAACGGGAAAATACGAAGGAACGGTTTAGCAGAAGTACGGTAAAAGTGCTAGGCATTTACTGTACTTAAAGAGAATAAAGGGCCTGATTAAATCCATGGGATTTAATCAGAACTGAGAATTGGGCCCAAAAGCCCATGAGAACTAAAGGGAGTTTTAATGAATAAAACTTGACCTAAAGCTCTCTAATTCCTCAGCTGATTTGCGCCACCCACACCCTCTCTCTGCGCCTCCTCTCCTGCTCGGTCTAGCAGCCATTTCCTTGTGAAGCGTGTGTGAGCCTTTGTAGGATTCATCCCTTGGTGTATCTCTCTGATCTGACCTGTTCTATTCCTTCCGCTGCAACAAACAGGTAAAAGGTGAGATCATCTAATGTTTCTAATCAAGAGAACCTAGATCTGTATGTTTAGGTTGATATGAATCTGTAAATTGAATCAGGATCAACTAAAAGAATCCTACATTGTTTACTTTCTCGCATCGCTTTTAGTTTCTCAATACAATTTTCTTTCTCCTAGTCTAAGCTTGACAGTTCTAATTCTATCGTTGCCTAGAGTCCTCGTGGATTCGATCCCTAAGTACTACATTGATATTGCTGTGCACTTGCAGTTAGTATAGGGTTAAAACTTACACCTATCAAGTTTTTGGGGCCGTTGCCGGGGACTCTTTTGAGTCTTCGATAGATTCGAACTTAGGGTTTTTACTAGGATTTTTTTTTCTTAGTTACTGATTTTTCTCTGTTTCTTCTCTGTCGCAGGTTTTAATTTCGCATAGCATCGACCGTTGCACCTCTTGTGTCGATCGTTACTAGGCGATTGGAGTTGAATCGATCGTTGCACTGCTAGCATCGATCGTTGCTTGACCATTATAGACGGTTTATGCAGACGCGTGATACCAGAAGTAATCCGAATACTAATATTGTTAACCTCCAACTTGAAGAGCTCGCTAGACTAGAGAGGGAAAATCAGTAAGAGGCATGAGATGCCTCAGAATTTCATTCTTGAGGTTGAGGTTTTCGATTGCTGGGGCATAGATTTCATGGGACCTTTTCCCTCATCCTATGGGAATAAGTTTATCTTGGTTGTTGTGGACTATGTATCTAAGTGGGTGGAAGCAATAGCTAGTCCAACCAATGATTCTTCGGTGGTTATTAAGCTGTTTAAGACCATCATATTCCCTAGATTTGGAGTACCTCGGATAGTAATTAGTGATGGAGGATCTCACTTTATTAATAAGGTCTTCGAGAAGCTGCTAAAGAAACATGGATTTCATCACCGAGTTGCTACTCCTTATCACCCTCAGACTAGTGGACATGTCGAGGTTTCTAACAGACAGATCAAGGAGATCTTAGAGAAGACAGTTGGGAAGACAAGGAAGGATTGGGCAGCAAAGCTAGATGATGCACTATGGGCTTACCGGACTGCGTTTAAGACACCACTTGGGACCACTCCATTTCATTTGCTGTATGAAAAAGCATGTCATCTGCCAGTAGAGCTTGAGCACAAAGCAGCATGGGCTGTGAAGCAGATGAACTTCGATCTTAAGTCTGCTGCAGAAAGGAGATTGGTGCAACTTAATGAGTTGGATGAGATTAGACATTTTGCTTATGATAACTCAAAGCTGTACAAGGAGAGGACTAAGGATTATCATGACAAGAAGATTGTCTCTAGACAATTTGAGCCTAATGATCAGGTACTTTTGTATAACTCTCGTTTGCAATTGTTTCCAGGTAAGCTGAAGTCAAGGTGGTCTGGTCCTTTCACAATCAAGGAGGTACGTCCTTATGGAGCTGTCGTTCTGATCAGCCAGGAAGGTAAGGAATTTACTGTGAATGGATAGAGAGTCAAGCATTATTGGGCTAAGGCCGAGATTCCAAGAGGTCAGATTTTGCCTCTGGATGTTGCACCCTCTGTCTAATTGAGCTAAAACGTCAAGCTATTGACGCTAAAAGAGCGCTGAGTGGGAGGCAACCCACTGTTTTGTTTTTGCTATTCATTTTTGGTGTTTTTGTTAGGATTTTATGTTTGTTTTTGGTTTTGGTGAGTTTTTGTCTGCAGGTCTCGGATATCGCAGTGCGTCGATCGACACAACGAGTAATCGCATTGCAGCGATCGTTGCGGTCCTGAGCAACGATCGACACACGACGAAAAATCGCCTAGCAACGGTCGTTGCATTTATGTAACGATCGATGCATGTGCGACAGAGGTAAAAATCAGACAGAACTCAACACATCCATAACATTTTTACTTTCTTTTTGCCAACCCTTAGCTTAACACTACTGGGGACAGTGTGTTGCAAGTGTGGGGGAGGTAGCTACTGACTTTTGTCTTTTTGTTTTCTTAAAGAGTCAGTCCAGTTTTCAAATTTTTATTTTATTGAGTCAAAACAAGTTTAAGTAAGAAACAGTGAATTTTTGAGAAGTTAACAATATCTTGCAGGAACTTAAGTAACCATTGGGATGAAGCTGAAAGATCAATATATGACTATTAGAAAACCCAACACGGATCGACCTACTGAGGACACCCATATCAATTCAGGTATTCAGAGGATCCTTTTACTGGCTTCACCCTTAACCTGACTTTAATTTTCTCACCTAAGGGCTTGGTATACCTTGAGTCGGACTCCTTTGTTAGTTCTGACACAGCTTGTAAACCTGTCCGAGTATGGTTCCCTTCTCCCCTTCCATAAAATAAAAAAGTAATAAACTGAGGATGAGTTAGTAACTCCGAAGTGGTCTCTGGGAGTGGTAGCTACAACTATCATCTCATGTGCATCCATGGAATGTGTCCAAAGTACACCCCTTAACAGGAAGAGCACTGATAAAAAAATAAAATGATACCCAATGGGAAAAATCAGAATGCTAAGGAAGGGAAAAGAGAAGAAAAGGAACCAGAAAAAGATAGTATGGTGGTCTAGAGCTGGCAAAGTAAGAATCCATGTGCCCTTTGATCGATAATCCTTAGGTGAGACCGCACTTAATATGCTTAAGAAGTCAGTAGGGTGAATTTGAATTGCTTGGATTGATTGTGAAGTTTACTTAGGACAGTTGCTAAGTGTGGGGGAAGTACATGTTGGTCTTGATATCTTGCAGTTGATTCTTTCAGTGGTTTACTAAGGGGAATCTGAGTGTTGTTGCTTCTAGGACAAAAAGAGTTTCTGAAAGTTTTCAAACCTCTTCACCATGTTTTAGTTCTCTGTTTTGCTTGAGGGCAAGCAAAGGCTAAGTGTAGGGGAGTTGATATATCATGGTTTTTACCGGTTTTATGCCATGATATAAGTATGTTTCAGAGTCTTTTGGTGTTCTTTTAGAGTCTTTTACATGTGTTATTAGGTACACGCACGTTTGGAGTGGATTTGGAGATTATGGAGCTAAATGGAGCATTTTGGAGTTTTGACCCGAGAGTTTGTGCTCACTGTCCGAAACAGAGGAGTGTGTCGATCGACGCACATCGGCATCGATCGATGCACAGCGTGTTGGGCCAGATCTCGGCGGTTTAATGAAGAATGATGATATTGCAAAGTTGCCCAGAAGTTCCAGATATTTACACAGAAGCCCCAAGACGTGATTTAGCTATTTAATTAGGTTTTTGAGTTGTGTTTTAGATACGCTATCATACTTTAGAGCAGAGAGTTTTTAGAGCTATTTGGGGCTGATCAGATCCTATACTACACTGTATTTTTGGAGAAGATTTCGAACCCCTTTACTTGTTTAATCTCTTTTATGATATCTAATTATTCATTGATCATGTTTTTATTATCTATGTCTGAGTAGATTCATAGTAAGGTTTAGGGATTCTCAATAGGGATTTTATGACTTGCTAGATATAATTAATTCAGTTAAGGATTCATATCAATAGATGTTCTTCAAACTAAATTGTGTTTAATGTTAGTTCTAACTTGATCACTTAGAATCTAGATCTTAGGTTGCTAGATTGACACGAAAGTGTGGTTTAGAATCTGAACTATTTAGGTTGAGCAATATAATTACTCGCAAAGAAATTTGGTTTAATTAGATTGTGAACATATCGAACTTGATCATTAAAGCTGGTTTAATCTGTTAGGTTTTACAAAAACATTTGGATTTCTGCAATTAGGCTTAGAGAATTCTTACAACGAAAGTTGGTTAATTCTATATCTGTGTTTTGAGTTCTAGAACTGTGCCTAATTTGATCCTGACTGAATGATTTGTCTGCTTGTCTGATTTCCTGAGAACTCCCTAGACTTAGCGCCCTTAGTTAATTGCTTATAACCACAACTTGATACTTGTTTACTTTCTCGCATCGCTTTTAGTTTCTCAATATAATTTGCTTTCTCCTAGTCTAAGCTTGACAGTTCTAATTCTATCGTTGCCTAGAGTCCTCGTGGATTCGATCCCTAAGTACTACATTGATATTGCTGTGCACTTGCAGTTAGTATAGGGTTAAAACTTACACATATCAAAAGCTCGACTTGTGGCACAAGGATTTTCTCAAAGACCGGGAATTGATTATGATGAAACATATTCCACGGTAATGGATGCAATCACATTCAGGTACTTAATGAGCCTAACGACATCAAAAAATTTAGAAATGTACCTCATGGATGTTGTGACTGCATATCTATATGGATCACTCGATAGTGATATATACATGAAATTCCCAGACGGATTTAAGATCCCAGAAGGATCAAAAATTCCAAAAGAATCTGAGAAATTTGTTCAGTCAAATTACAGCGATCACTTTACGGATTAAAACAATCCGGACGCATGTGGTATAATCGCTTAAGCGAATTTTTGTTGACGAAAGGATTTATCAACAATGCGATATGCCCTTGCTTTATAAGGAAATCCACATCTGGATTTGTGATCATTGCTGTTTATGTTGATGACCTGAACATCATTGGAACTCAAAAGGAAGTTGATGATGCAAGAATTCATATGAAAGGAGAGTTTGAGATGAAAGATCTTGGAAAGACAAAAAAATTTCTTGGGCTCCAAATAGAGCATTTCCAAGATGGTATATTTGTGCATCAATCAAATTACACCACAAGGGTGTTAAAACGTTTTAATATGGATAAAGCAAATCCTTTGAGTACTCCAATGGTCAATAGATCGCTTAGTGTTGACAAGGATCCATTTCGGCCTTGTGAAGATAACGAGGAAATATTGAGTCCAGAAATACCTTATATGAGCGCTATAGGTGCACTCATGTATCTTGCAAACTGTACCAGACCAGATATAACATTTGCTACTAATCTGCTTGCAAGATACAGTTCATCTCCTGCGCAGAGACATTGGACCGGGATAAAACATATCATTCGATATCTCCGAGGTACGATTGACTTGGGATTATATTATACTCAAAATTCTACGCTTGGTCTAGTTGGTTTGCAGATGCAGGATATTTGTCTGATCCACATAAAGCTCGATCGCAAACCGGATACGTGTTTACAATGGGAGGAACTGCGATCTCGTGGCGTTCTCAAAATCAAACTATAGTCACCACATCTTCAAATTATGCGAAGACAATTGCGCTTCATGAAGCATGTTGAGAATATGTATGGTTGAGATCTATGACTCATCATATACAAGAAGCTAGCGGAATAGTTACGAACAAAAAGCCAATGATAGTATTCGAAGACAATTCTGCATGTGTCGCTCAACTCAAGGAAGGTTATATCAAGAGCGATAGAACAAATCATATTCCCCCAAGATTTTTCTCATACATTCAAGAGCTCGAGAAAAATCAAAAAGTGGACATCCAGTATATCCGCTCAAACGATAATGCAGCAAATCTCTTTACAAAGGCGTTTCCCACTACAACATTCAAGAAACATATTCAAAGCATAGGAATGCGCCATTTGCTAGATTTATAAAGAAGAGATCATATCATCTATCAGAAAGAATTTACGTAAATGTACTCTTTTCCTTGTCATGATTTTTATCCCATTGAGTTTTTTCATTATAAGATTTTTAATGAGACAGTACGTAATATAAATAAATATTTAAGTGGGAGTGTTAGAATAATATAAATATATATTTTATTAGAAATATTTTACCTGACGTAAAGAGTCGACTTACCTCACTCTATATAAAGGGCTGTTGTTGTATTAGAATAGATCAATTAAGATACACTAATAATGAAATCGTTTGTTCAAAAAAGTTAAAAAGGAAAATAAATATGGAAGGAGGTTCAGGTGATTGGGGCCTTCTTTGGTGATCCGACCCGGAAATGCCCTAAGGCCCCTAACCTGCTTAAGCAAGTGTGCCCATCGAGAAAGACCAAAGTGATAGCAAAACCCTCCCGCAAGGATTCGATTCCAGAGAAGCAAAAGCTGCGAAATAGGGGATTGGCGAGTTCGCGATGCAACAAGTCGATGAAGAAGAATCGTCTTCGATTCATCACGAGCCTATAAACTGTTCTATCCCATCCGACGACAATTCCGTCTGGGCCGATGTATCGCCTCTCCTCTCCGCCGCCTGCAGTGGTACACTCTCTCTCTCTCTCTCTCTCTCTCTCTCTCTCTCTCTCTCTCTCTCTCTCTCTCTCTCTATATATATATATATCGCTTACTGTATAAAATTTTACTTTAACTTTTCATTTTCTTTGGGGTTCTGCTTGTTTTCTGACAACTCAGGGACCAGAGAAGTTTATAATCACGAATGTTTTAGAATCGGTGGCTGAGAATTATGTAATAATATGTATTCAGTAGTTTCTTTGGCTTAGAACTTTGGATGATAATTATTCGCCTAGTTTCATGAGATCGGATGAAAAACTGAAAACTTCGACAAGGTTTCTGCCAAAATAGAAAACAGTGCAATGGTGCAAGTAAATGTAACTGACCTTATAAAAAAGATCACGCTAGTGAATTTCTCTTCCTTAAATGATTTACTTTCCCCTTTCCAGATGACTAGTAATAGTAACAAGCAAACCTGTTATTCAAGGATGCCTGATTTTCTGATTTAGTATTTTTTTTGCAGATCTTAATGAGGGCGAGCTCATTCATGGAGATAATTTCAATCTTTTTGCTGCGATGTCTGCATTGGAGGTTCTACACATTTTGATTTTTACTTATTGGTTTTTATGTCACCCCTACGCTCTTTTTTTTTCCTACAATGAATATTTTGTGTTACCATCTTTTTCATTGTAAATTAAGAAAATTGCTTGGTGGCACTAGTTACTCTTCTTAGTCTTGTCCTAGACCCAATACGCCACTGTGCATCCTGTTTCTTTATGTTCATTTGCGATCTTATTATAATGTACCTGCATATTCAGAGTTCCGTATACAACCATAGCATCGTAGAAAATCCACCTATGCTGGAACTACATTAAAGATGAAAAATACGTTAACTGACATGTAGCATCCTTGCAATTACTGTCCTTAGTTCGGTTAGGTATATCTAGACTGCACCTAGGTTCACATTAAGCTTGTGTGGTTGTCATAATTGTATCTCAAACGCGGTGTCTAATTTATTCATTGTAGCAATCTACTTGAATTTCAAACTCTTTTCCAGACTTTAATGGAGTCTTTGCTTTGTACTAGATAATGGACCCAAAGATGGATTCTGGTATGGTGTCTGTATTTTATTCTATAGATGAAGCCATCGAAAGTGGTTTTGCTCCAGTCCCTATAAGCTCTGATAGGACTGTTAATGTGGAAAGCATCATCGATATTATGGATCATCTTTTGGTGTGCGAGGTAATCGTTATTAAAAATGTGCTAAAAGAATACTGAGTGAGTTGCAAGCTACATTTGTGAGTATACATCTCATAGTTACTTTTCCTGAGAATTATGATATTGAGATCTATGTAGCTAATACCTCTGCATTAGAGTTACCTGATTTTAGTCGATCTCTGCTCTATTTCTGATAAACCCTCTACTCTTTTGGCAGGCAACATGGCACATGGGTCATTCATTGGCACAAACTGTGTTTTCATGCATCTATGTTCTGAGGCCTGAGAGGACATCTTCACAGGCTCTGTTGCATTCTTATTGTAGGGTCGTACGAGCAACTTGCAGGGCAGTTGTTTCTGTTGTTTCCGATTCACGCACAAATGAAGTAATTAACTTTAACAAAGTTTTGTCCTCTCTTATTATTATGGTGCTAAGAAAATGGTTTAAATTCGTAGTGTATGTAGTTTTATCATTAATGGTTTAGTTTGTGTTCCATGTTTACTTCTTAGATCTTTTGATATGTGGCATAACGATAACAATTGCTTACTCATTTTGACATTTCATATCAGTAACCATAAGCTTATCTGAGTTGAAATGTTAATGTTCCCAGTTTAATTTTTAATTTATAAGCCATATTTCCCTGCTTGGAACATCAGAGACGAAAACAGGATTCACTTTGATCTCCACTGCTAATAAATTGTTTTTAGCAGTTCTCATCTGGTCTAAGCAGTTGTTAAAATCTTGAGATGATTAGCGGATGGGAAAAATTATTTGTTTAGATAATTACCACCATTAAACGGCTGAATGTAGATGCAAAACTTGAGAAACGTGGTGATATTTTCGATAGAAGTTTTTGCATTGGACTCTCTCTTCTTGACTCTGTAGATGCCCCTGCTTTCATGAATATTTTACACAAAATGATTCACCTACCTACTTAATAACAGGAAGAGGATCTTCTTACCATGACATATGGTCTTCCTTTTAATGGAGATGAAGATGCTAAGGGCTTGTCACTCTTAAATGCGGTCGAAGAAACAATCTGTCGCCAGCTGCGTGCTTGTAAGGCCACATCATCAAAAAGGAGATCGATGGAAGGTACTTTTTTGCTTTTTATATCTTCCTTTCTGATTTTACATGCACACGCTTGTAGAATCGAGGTACAAAGAAAGTATTCGTGACGGGATTGAGGAGTATTTTGTTACTTCTTTCCTTAATATATTGTTTATACGTATAATAGTTAGTTTGGATTTAGAGACAGCATCATGAATTTGAATTCGATATTGTGCAACCGCTCTCTATCATATACCAAGGTAAAACTATCCTCTATATATGATAGTTGTGAACCTTACTCAGTGATGAATATATGAGTAAAGTCTACTTAACATTTCAATTGATTTTTTCTTCCAAAGAAAATTAACATCTTTCTGAGTTATATGGTCCATTGTTTATTTGTAACACTGCTGCACAGCAGCACATACTGAGACTAAGGGCTTTCTGTTTTCTTTAAATGGTACAGAATTGGAACCTCTACAAACTAATTCCTATCTGGAAGAGAGTTTTTGCAAAGCTCTGTTATGCCGGATACGTTTCCGTAAGGTCTCATGCTTTATTTATTCTCTGTGGTAGATCATTAGATGTTACATTTTATTCGTTAATTACCTCTTTTCTCAACACTGGAGGTCATGTTAACTGGTGTTTGATTTACGAATATTCTGCTGCCAATTGAAGAACACTTAAATTGCTTACATTGAAGAAGAAAAACTAGAATTGGCAGCTAAAATGTGCATTTTGGTGTATTCTTCAGAATTAAATCTGTCTAATTTACCAACTACACGGAACATTATTATGAACAAGTTACCATATGTTTCTTTGTGTCATGTTCCAAGTTTTGAAACTCACAAGAATGAACAAGTCTAGCAGAGAATATACTTTAAAAATTTGGCAGCTTTAGTTACCCTCACTAATAGGTAAAAAACTCGTCGAGCCGTGATGTATTTATAATTCGTTCCCTAGGCCTTATTTTTTTTAAGTAGCTGTAATGTACTTATGCATTGCTAGTTTTTTAAAAACATCTCTCAATAATTTTCAGCATTTTCTACACGCTCTCAATTGTATGAAACGACCACAAGGACGAGGCTTCGAATTGGCGAGGAAACACATAGCATCTTGCCTATCAGAGCTAGATTCTGTTCTGGAGTCAGCGGAATTTCTAAGAGTAGATCTTGTTAAAAATGGTGAAAACGAGATAGAAGAAAGGACAACTGCATCGGGTCGTCACCCAATTGGATTTGATCCTACTTTAAACAAAAGATTATCAGCTCCAACCCCACCGCGTGCTATTAAGCTTCTTTCTTGGAAAAAGGTTGGGACTTCCAAATTCTCTATATACATAATATATTACGAAATAAGTTTGGATTTGTAACATTTTTTTCTTTCTAAACTTTATTCTCCAGGCTCTTGACTATTATGTGAAACTTCTTCACAATCTGGATCAGATCTGTGCATTGTCATTGGAACCGGATTTGGATTTCATCTTGCAGTTTGTCATTCTGTTTCAAAAATCTCGTCCTGATTTGGTTTCAAGGGCTCATCTTCAGGTGCCTTACTATAATTTAATTCTTTAATTTCTTGCATTTATGTGCTTTCGCATACCCATACATCTTCACTTTTTTTCTTTTTTCTTTTTGGTGTTTCGTGTATTGGCTGTGTGATCATTGCACCGAAGATGATGATGTCTATCATAGAAGACATCTTCACAGACATCCATTGAATTGTGTTTGCATAGTGGAATATATTGCTTCTTTTTTTGCCCACCCTTTTCTTGTTTTCATTTTTGTGTTTGTTAGCACTCAGTTTCAGAGATGGCGTTTAGTGAGTGAACCATATGAAAATGGTAGAAGTCTCCTATATTTCTGAAACAGCAGTTGTACAAACCTAGAACGAATGGATTAGAGAATATCCAACATAATGCCTTTTTACCTTTTATCTAAATGGACTCTCTTGTTCTACAGCTTCTCCTTGTGCAAGATGGGAAACTTTATGGCCGTGATACCTTTTTGGCTATTTGTGCCAGAGCTGTTGCATTAGATGTCACAAAGGACCATTCCCTTCAAAAGAATGAGTACCTTCTTCAACTTAGTCAGGTAAATATGGTATATCAAAAGATACGTGGGGTACATTTAAATCGATTTACAAACATGTATGAGGTAGCTCTTTATTTATCCTTGTGAGGCGTTCTGTTTAATTGGGGACTTGGATTTTGGTTAGTGATTCATTAGACTAATGCAAACGGTATCTACCTTTTAAGTCACAATTATCATAGAATTTCAGCATGGTGGATTTAACTAATTTCCAATGATGAAGAGTTTAGTTTTGAATAAATATAAACAGCTGGTTTTGTGGACTTTGATCAGAATGGCTGACCTTAATGTTACTGGTTTTTTTGGTAGTCTTCTGGATCCTGGAAAGACTCAACAAATGGATCATTTAAATATTCACCGGGCTTCTTACTTAGAAAGCTCCATTTGATATTTGTTCTCGTTTTGTGGTGCAGTTGATGATTAATCTGCTTAAAATACTGTGTGCTAATACCCCATGGCAAAGGCGTAAGCTTGGGAAAATCTTAAACGACTGGAGCATATTCCGTGAGCAGGTTATACCATTTATGATTTTGAAATCACAGTATAACGTTCGTGGCAGCTATATTGTATTCTTTACTTACCTCTATCTGTGGCTTGCGCACCCTAAAGTTTACGTGGACATTATTCTGTTTTGGGTTTTGTGTCAGTATCTCATTCATTTTGGTCACTTATTTGACAGATGGGAATTACTGTTGGTCAGACAATGCAACAAGATACATCACGCACTCCGAAAAATGAGGTAGGTTTACTACCATCACTGTGCTTTGCAAATGAAGCCAGGTCCATTTAATCAAAACCTCTGTCTGAATCTAGTTGAAAGCTGTTTATTCATTGTGTTTAGTAGGAACAACTTTTATCTTTCTGGGCTCTATTGAAAAGCAGAGAGGAAATATTTTGTTAACATGCATCTGTGTACATTTCAGGATAAGTCTCTGCTCATTTTAAATCATATTTATGGTTGGTTAGAGGAGCAAATAAATTGGGTGGCCCTACGCTTTCTCATGCTGGGGTTTGACCTAGAGCTCTACTCTCCGAGTGAATTTTGCATGGTATACTGGTACATGTATATTACGCTCTGGAAGCTCGCTGAAAGAGCACGTTTCAGGGTATTAATTATTGTTAACACTGGTAAGCGTTCATATATCCATTTGTTTTTCGTATTCAAAGATGAATCATCTGTACAGTAATTGGTTCGGCATACCTTATTTGTATGTCTTTGTATAATGCAATTACGCATCATCATCTGAATCAGAGGAACAGAAGGCAAAGAAGAATAAGGATTATCATAGGGATATGGCTCAGGAAGATCGGATTAGTCTATGGGTATTGCTTCTCCAGTGTCAAACTTGCCTTGCACAAGGGCTCACGGTGGTACGTTTTTTGTTCAGTGTCTGGCTTTCAAGCTCCTTCAATTGTTGTTATCAAGTGCTTTTTTTCAACCTGACCAAACCTTGTTCGTTACCTATAGATGCTTTCAGCTTTGAGAAATCAAGGGATATGTTTAAAGAGTCAAGGACCTTTTAATACCGAAAGTGAGGTAATAAGCATAAGTCCCTTCCCTGTTGCATAGTTGCTGTGACGGAATTTTGAACTCCTATTTTCCTTGTTGTGCAGAAATTTACTCAGCATTTTGAACTCCTCCAGAAGGCGTCGATTCCTGAATATGATGCATATGAATCATTTGCAGAATCCACATCTCATACCCGTCTGGACGTAAGTTATCTATACAACCACTTTTGTTTTATGCTCAATCTCACATGCTTGACAAATGAATCATAGAACATCATAATTGTAGAATATTTTACGAAGCTAGTTTTGGTAATGAATGTGTATATGGGTAAATGTGAAAAAGTGGTATCCATTACTTTTACTGCAGTACCTTCCTGTGTATGATTACTTCCGCGACGCTCAAAAGATCGCTAAGGACATAAAGGTCGGTTTCGCCAAAGATCCTGATAAATTGGCTGAAGTCAGGGGATTAGAGCAAGTGGCGGAACACAATATTATTGCTGTGAACCTTATCAGCCAGGACTGTTCGCTTAAGGTGTCGTTTGAGTTCACCCACCATCCTTATTTCGCCACTGCTGTTGTCCGTAGATCTTGAAACGCTTTCTTATTCACTTTTTGCCATCCAAATTCCAATTTTGGGGTAGGCCTCATCAAGTGTGCTTTTAGTTTCCTTTCACAGCTTCTATCACCCTTCCTCCTATCTTTTCAATTTACAATATTTTCTTGTAAAATTTTGTTGTTTGCACAAGTTGAATTATTTTAACCTTCTTGCATCCTTGTTTGAGAAACTTGAATAACTTGTTAACATTTCTGAAAATATTCATCATTTTTTAGAAACTTTCAAAAGTTTTTGTAAACACTATTTATTAATTACTTGGAAACGTCAGTGTGATAAATTTGTAGAAAATCCGTAACTCTAATGGTTGTCTTAAGTTTCCTCATGCTAGATCACAAAAGTCAAGAAACGTTTTAGATAGAACAAAATGCGGTAACATTAGTGGCAGAGAGAGTGTATAGCGAAGGACTATCGGCGAGCACTCGACTTGCTTTCTCTCCCATGTTCACGTTCTTTACAGGTATTTTGTCCAAAAACTATAGGACCGTTAGTTTTCTTTTTCTTTTTTCTTCTAGTCCTTATTTAAAAAGGAAGAAAAAACCATTTTACTAAATTTAGTTTTGAAAAGTGTTATATTACTTCTTATTTTTTTTTTGCTAACAACATAGATAAAAAACCTTAAAATGGCTCAATGAGCCAAGATGTTAAATGCTGGGACGAGAACTACATAAATGAGATAATAGGGTTGAATTTTGATATTCTTTACCAATTTGTCCACTTTTGTGTTGTTCGTCCGCGTGATATTAGTAATAATAGACCTCTTAAAATAATCTCTCATGAATACATTCTTTAAAATGGATCGAGAAGGCCGGGAATTCTAAAAGTGTAGACATTATTTTCACAAGTTCAGAATAGTCTGTTGCAAAGTAACTTCGTCTTGATTGCATCTCTTCACACATCCCATTGCCCATATTAGTGCTTTAAACTCTGCATGCAACGGTGATAGACTTCGTCTAATTTTCCTTACTCCTATCATGACATACCTATCCTCTTCGTAACATTATAACATCCTTGAACTGAAAAC
The DNA here is from genome assembly GCA_030180135.1 of Orychophragmus violaceus. NCBI lineage: Eukaryota > Viridiplantae > Streptophyta > Magnoliopsida > Brassicales > Brassicaceae > Orychophragmus > Orychophragmus violaceus. The sequence continues at coordinate 32,568,230 of CM058233.1, forward strand.
ACATCATCTTTTTTCCATGAGCCATCTAAAAAATACCACAATCCGGTTATATCCAAATTTAATCCATTCCTTTACATTAAAAATATTTAAAATAAAAGCTGTAAGAGAAGAGAAACAAGATCGTCATTATAGCATCTTTGAACGTTCCTTTAAATTTATGAACACAATCGATGGGGATGGTTGGATCTCCAAAGGGAGTCAAAAGTACCTTTGGTTTTGGACATTACTTATCAAGCAACTCTTCCTCAATTAAATGCTATTAATTAATGTTATTAACTAAGTAGTAAAGCTAGGAAATCCATAAAGTCAAATTCTTAGTGACACAAATTTCCATGGATAACAAGTGGGTCGCTTAAGGCCGCCCTTCGGTTTTGACCTTGCCGTCGACCACTGTTCAAGCCAGAAATGACCACCACCACTCCCTCATGACCTTCTGGATCATTCTCTCACTCTAAACTATTTTCCGCCTCTATCCCTGTTCATCTCATTCTTCAAGAATATCTAAAGTACAAACTACTTCTACTATAGAAGTTGTAGCCTTTGACATCATCATGGCTGTCAAAAACTCTACTACTGTTGCTAACCTGAACCAGCAAACTAATACACCCATCTCCCCTTTTGTTGAACCAATGATTGAAATTTCAAGATTCAGATCTGCATAAAAATTGGATAAAAGCTTTATGTAACCGTAGGAGTCATTACCTCTACGGTCTAATGCCACTGCCAGTAAGCAAAAGCTACCCATCCAAATGCACGTCTTCTCATCAAACAAATTCAATCCAATCCGAAGGTATTTATTGCTCCAAAATATTGTTCACGTATCTATAAGGACAATTACTCGCATTGGTAGTTAAGCATAAACTTGATGGAGGTAATTCTGAGCTAACGCTAGCCATGGCTGCTCATTACCCTACTAGTGGTCAAGATCCAGATCCCGAATAAAGATAAATTCATGAAGAATTGGTATAGAACCAATATCATCTTATGCTCGTATGCTGCTTCTCCTTCTGCCGGGTGAGTGAGAAAACTATGACGTTGGGGAGGATGGAGGATTCATGCGTGCATTCTATTATGATGGGGCTCTGGACTGGCTAGGAGGCATAACTCTTTCTTAAGTGGCAAGAAGCAAGCCCAAAATAATTGAATCATCGTCCAAAGAAAGGGAATTCACTAAAAACCTCTGATGAGAATATAACAAGTTTCAAAGATTGTTTATTACATTAGGTAGGATACAAAAGATATGATAGAAAGCAATTCCATTCCACCAGTCGAAAAGATAAGGAAAACTATGAAACGCGGTCTAAAAACGAAAAGGTCCAATTGAGATAGCAGAGATGAGAAGACCTAGAATGAAGATAACTAATGAAGTTTATCAGAGAGAAGCTTAGCTTCATAAAGAGTTCACTGCCTGTTACTTATTCGGAAGAGCCCCACCCTACAAGCAAATTTAAAGTGTTGGAATCAAATGTGGGGAAATAAAGACATATTGAAATCCATACGAATCACCTCTGAAACTCAATGATAGTCAATATTGGAGCAATGCATTTGGTACATTGGCTACTCAATGTTCCATGCTCATCATTTGGGTTGCAAAATTGAGCCTTTACCTTTTCTCTAAAAGCAAGCCCAATTTGGCTCACTTGTGTAATGTTAATTTGGACTTGAGGTCTCTTGAAGGTTTGGGTTTATTGGAAAGTGTTCTTGGTGTCCCAAAAGAAACATATGACTTCACTATTAATCTGGTCAGCTTGATCATCTCTTATGCGAAGGTGGAAGTATACCTTACAAAGCCTCTTCCACGCTTAATTGAGCTTCCAAGGTAAAATGGGGAAGATATTATGGTTGAGGTCGATTATCCTTCGATACCAGCTATTTTTGCTCATTGCAAAGAGCTTGGTCATATAACGAGAACTGGTTTGTTGACTCCTTCACTGGGCACTTCCTCTATGCAAGATGAATCTACCATCATTCCTGATGATGTCTTTATGTACTCATCATAAGTTTTTGTAAATCACAAGATCTAAAGAGAAACAAGTTTTGTTGAGGAAGTGGGTGATGATTAAGATGGAAGATGGATTAGCTTATCGAATCACATGACCAAGGGCAGGAACCAGAGAGTGTGCTTCTCACAAACACTTTAAATCCTAGGAAATCAAGAGGACACATGAATCACTCACTTGACTCAATGATCAATTACAATAACAATTCAAAGTCAAACTTTTAGAAAGAAACAATTTATGTATATTACTATGATGAAGGGTGATTTATAATGGGCAGTGACAAGATGATATGATTAGGGCTAGCAATGAGGACATGGATCATGGACCAGGAATTGAACCAGAGGATGCTAAGCTTGAACCAAAGGATATACTTGGAGATGAGGGCGTTTTCGGCACCAAGGGACCAATGATCCGAGCAAGAGCCAAGTTGTTCAACCAAGCCATTGGAGGATTACTTAGACAAGTCTACATTAGAGATGAGGATCATCCAGAGAAAAATTAAACCACATTGGTCTTTATTCAGGCCCAAGTAAATCACTAATTAGGTATGTGAATCAATTGTGCTATTTTTCCTTTTCCAAGTTTTTTTTCACCGGGTTTTCTTGCAAAAGTTTTTAATGAGGAAATAATTTCACATTGTTTTGGTCCATTAGTTGATTTTCCTCAAGACCAGAAGTTGAACTTTTGTCCACAACATTGTATGGCCTTTAATGATTAGTCTTTATACGAGCCATGTTCTTAACTCTTCGTAAACTCTTTGTACTCCTCCATTTAAACATTTTTCAATCTTTTTATCAAAAAACCTTTTCAGAGTGGATCAAATTTTTTATTGGTGTTTCAAATAAACAAGCCTTAGATTTATTTTGGTGTGATTCTAAAAGTGATTAAGTTGTGGTGTTTGGAGATTCATTATGCAAGTCTATGACCTAACCAATCGACCATTCAATTCCTTCCATCATCACTGCTTCACAGCAACAATCTATCCAAGTCTCAACCTCTCAAGCTCGATCCTTGAGAAGTTAAGTGTTATATCTATTATTTTAATTTTTGTCTCTTTATCTTCTATTTTTGTGTATTAATCACATATTTGCAGATCTGTTGTGTTTGTTCTGTTATATCCTTGTGTTCGTCATTTTCGCATGATCCTTTGCATTATCTATCATCAAATCATCATTTTAGTCACTGAATTACCCATTAGCACACACCATTTCTAAAATAACTTCATCTTCTGATCTGATATGTTCATCAGTGTTTGAAGTTGTTAATGTTGATTTGTTTCTCGCCATTTCTGATTCATCATCATTTGCTTTTTTCCAGTTCATAATTGCATTTACGATCATCTTGTCTATTTCATCATGTTCATGCAAATTATGTTTGAAATTTGTTAAGTGTTTCTGCATCCTTATTTCGAAAATCTGTTATTAATTCATTATGTATTTCTGTTTTTGATATGTTTTAAGTTATGTATCGAAATTTCTATAAGAATCAATTATTTCTGAGTTTGTGTGACTTATTTCAAGATGCCTGAAGAAGAATAAGAAACCAATAACAACAGAAGCCATAAGATTTTGTTGAAGTCATCACAACAAATGACATCACAAATGACAAAGCTGATGGATGATACGTTTGAGGCCATGAAGCATGAACTAAATATGCTAACAATCAAACAAAGATAATCAGTCAACAAGAAGAGACCATATTGTTTTTGACAGAGACAAGGCACAAGATATCATAAAACCAAGAAGGCAACCTAGAGATGAGCTGAAAATGACTATTATATCACCCATTACCATTCATCTCAGAGAATTTAGAGAAGAACCAGGCGTGTAAGAGAACGCAAGGACCGTATGCCAGAAAATCTTAATGGTCTTAAGATAAAGATCCCATCCTTCCATGGAACCAACAATCCAAATGCTTACTTGGGATGGCAGAAGAAAATTTAGCAACTCTTTAACTGTCAACATTATGCAGAGATCAACATAGTTAAAGTAGCTGCTACTGATTTCTTTGATTATGCCTTGAGTTGGTGGGATTAGATAGTCACTTCCAAAAAGCGCAATGGAGAATATCATGTTGAAACTTAGGAAGAAATGATGCTCCTAATGAGAAGAAGATTTGTGCCTACCACCGTGAGCTTCACTCCAAGCTACGAAATTTTCCCAAGGCAACCAATCAGTAGAAGATTTACTATCAAGAGATCAAAATCCTGATGCTGAGAGATCATATTTATGAGGATAGAGAAGCTACTATGCCTTGGTTTCTAGGTGGATTAAACAGAAAATTCCAATACCATGTGGAGATGCAACACTCTGAGAAGTTAGAGGAGATGTTGCATAAGGCTATTCTGGTTGAGCAGCAAGTCAAGAGAAAAGGAACCTCACGTCCTATTTATGATTCAAGTAGGTTGAACTATCAAAGAGAAGGTAAGAAAATAATGGCTCCCAAACCAGAACCTAAGCAATTCACAGCCATTAAAGAGAAGGATAAAGGAAAATCAGAAGCTACTACATCCAGGGCTCGTGATCTCAAGTATTACACGTGCCAAGGCAAAGGACATTATGAAATGAGTGCACTAACAAAAGAGTAATGGTCCTTAAGAACAGTGGAGATATTAAGTCCGAGGATGAACCTGAGAAAGAAGATCATTCATATTCTAAGGATTGTAAAAGAGTAGATAAAGGACTGTCTCTTGTTGCTAGAAGGTCTTTGATCATCCAAATCCAAACTGGAGAGCAGGAAAAAATGGAGAATCTATTTCACACTAGATGCCATGTGAAAGGGAAAGTTTGTAGCTTACATTGATGGAGGTAGCTGCACAATGTGGCAAGTGAAAGAATAGTTAAGAAGCTTTGTTTGGAGGAGAAGAAGCATCCTAAGCCATATAAGCTTCAATGGCTTAATGAAGAAGGGGAAATGAAGGTAAGGAACCAATCGGTCGTGCCATTTTACATTGGGAAGTATGAGGATGAGGTTTTGTGTGATGTACTATGATGTAGCCCCTGGACAGAAGCTTGAATGATAGATTGATGGAGAACAGATCACTGGCTTCAAAGCTCTCTTGATCTACTCGATTTGGATGGAATGGAATGAGGATGGGATTGATTCTGCTGGTTTAAGAACTCTCCCAGAAACAATCAGTGGATGGAAATGGATTGAATGTCGCCACAGAGACTATGGAACTGATCTCTGATAAGAATAAGCTTTCTCTCAAACTGAATCACACAAGTTTAAGCAGAAAACAGGCTGCTCTTGCTGCAAGAGAGGAAAATTCGTTTTCTTTATTGATCTAGGGTAAAAAATGATACACTGCTGTGGGAGGTGACTTTATAATAGTCCAAACAGCTATGCCCTTCTTAGGGACTTGAAACAAACAAATAAAAACAGAAAAGGAAAGTACAGACTCGATTATTGGGACCTAAAGACTCAACAAAATAAAACCATAGTCTAAGCTGCAAAACAAAGAACAACGGTCATAAAATGTGTATAACTTAATAAAAAATCATACCTTAGCTTGTTTGGTCGTGGATCACATTCTAGACTTCAAGGGCAGCCTTTAGACTTCAAGTGTAGTGTTCTGGACATCATATTCTGAACTAGGTGTGATGGTACGTATGGTGAGTCCCTTCTGAGCTGAGTTGAATAGTGTTGGACTGTCCATTCTGATGATGACTTGTTCTTGCTCTCGCACTTGGTCAGTAGCTTGATTCATTAGACATTGCATAGCTTTATTGACTTGGTTTCTCAGAGCCTTTATTGCTGATCTTGTGAGTGTACCTTTTCTTATGATGGGCATTGGATCTTCTGTTTCTGGTTCTATTCCCTCCCCCTTGAAGAGGTTCTGACCTCAGAACTGATTGACCTGCATCATAAGGAGCTAAATCAGAAACATTGAATGTTGGAGAAATGTTTAACTCACCTGGCAGCTCCAGCTTGTATGCATTGTTGTTGATCTTCTCCAAGACTCAGAATGGTCCATATCCTCTTGGTGCAACTTTGATTTCCTCTTATTGGGGAACCTTTCTTGTCTCATGTGTAACCAGACAATCTCCTGGTTCAAAGATCACCTCCTTTCTCCTTTTGTCAGCTTTCTGCTTATACTTCTCAGCCTTCTTCTCCAAGTTCTCTTTAACTCTCTGGTGCAGCTTCTTGACAAAGGCTGCTTTGGTTTCTCCTTCTGTGCTTGAGTATATAGCTTGGGGCAATGGAACTAGATATAAAGGAGCCAAAGGATTAAATCCATACACAACTTCAAAAGGAGAATGGTTAGTAGCAGGATGCTTTGCATGATTATAAGCAAACTAAATGAATGGCAAGCAAGATAACCAGTTCCTTATGTTCTTACCAACCGTGGTTCTCAGGAGTGATGAGAGAGTGCGGTTTACTACCTCAGTCTGTCCATCTGTTTGGGGATGACAAGTAGTGGAAAAGAGCAGATTAGTACCTAGCTTCCTCCAAATTATCCTGCAAAAGTGACTCAAGAACTTTGTGTCCCTGTCTGAAACAATAGTTCTTGGAATCCCATGCAACTTAACTACTTCTTTAAAGAATAGATCAACTATCTTCACAACATCATTAGTTTTGTTGCAAGCAATAAAATGAGCCATTTTAGAAAACCTGTCAACAACTACAAAGATTGAATCCTTGTTGTTGATCTTGGGCAATCCTAAAACAAAATCCATTGAAATGTCCACCCATGGTGTGTTAGGAATTGGTAAAGGCATATATAAACCATGTGGATGTAACCTGGATTTGGCTTTTAGGCAGGTGATGCATTTGGCACAGAACCTCTCCACATCTCTCTTCATATGTGGCCAAAAGAAATGCTCTTTCAGAACACTATAGGTCTTGTCACATCCAAAATTTTCCATCAAACCTCCTCCATGAGCTTCTCTGGTGATTAACTCTCTCATGGATCCTTGTGGGATGCAGAGCCTCTTCTCCTTGAACAGGAACCCATCTTGCTGATAGAAAACTCCAAATGCTGTTTGAGATGTCTCCTGGTACACGTCCTTAAAATCTGGATCATCAGCATACATGTCTTTGATATGGTCAAATCCCATGATCTTAGACTCCATTGTTGATATGAGAGCATGGCGCCTAGATAGTGCATCTGCTACAATGTTTTCTTTCCCTTTCTTATACTTGATCACATAGGGAAATGTTTCTATGAACTCCAACCACTTTGCATGCCTCTTTTTAAGAGTGGTCTGTCCTCTTAGATGCTTTAGAGTCTCATGATCTGTATGTATCACAAACTCTTAGAAAGCAAGTAATGTTGCCAAGTTTTCAGTGATCTTACCAGGGCATACAACTCTTTGTCATATGTTGGGTAGTTGAGTGTTGCACCACTCAGCTTCTCACCGAAGTAAGCTACGGGTCCTGCTCCTTGTATCAACACTGCACCTATTCCTGTACCAGAAGCATCACACTCAATCTCAAACATTTTATCAAAGTTAGGAAGTACCAACACTGGTGCATTGGTGAGGCTGGTTTTGAGCCATGTGAATGCTTGTTCCTGAGCTTCTCCCCATTCAAATGCTTTGTCCTTCTTGATCACTGAGGTAAGAAGTGCTGCTATGGTGCTGAAGTCTTTGATAAATATCCTGTAAATGCTTGCTAGACCATGGAAACTCCGGACATGTCCTATTGTTGTAGGTGTTGGCTAATCTTGTATTGCCTTGATCTTCTCATCATCCACCTTAAGTCCCTGTGAACTTACAAAAAATCCTAGGAAAACCAATTGATCAGTGCAAAAGATGCTTTTCTTTAAGTTTGCATAAAGACCTTCTGATCTAAGTGTTTACATAACCTGTTCTAGATGCTTAACATGATCATCTAAGCAGTGGCTATAAATCAGTATGTCATCAAAGTATACTACCACAAACTTGCAAATAAAAGATCTTAGAACCTGGTTCATTAGTCTCATGAATGTGATGGGAGCATTGGTGAGACCAAATGGCATGACAAGCCATTCATACAGCCTTTGCTTGGTTTTGAAGGTTGTTTTCCACTAATCTCCTTCTTTCATTCTGACTTGGTGATATCCACTCTTCAAGTCTATCTTTGAGAAGATGGTTGCTCCACTAAGCTCATCAATCATGTCATCAAGTCTTGGGATATGATGTATGTACTTGATTGTAATGTTGTTGATGGCCCTGCAATCAACACACATTCTCCATGTACCATCTTTCTTTGGAACGAGCAGAACTAGTACTGCACATGGACTCAAGCTCTCCCTGATATATCCCTTTGACATAAGCTCTTGAACTTGCTTTTCCAGCTCCTTAGCTTCTTCTAGATTCACTCTATAAGTTGGTCTGATGGGTAATGGAGATCCTGATACCAAATCAATTTGGTGTTCAATGCCTCTCAAAGGTGGAAGTCCAGCTGGTATGTCTTCTGGAAACACATCTTAGAATCTGTCCAATAGCTCATACATGGCTAAGGGATGCTCCTGCTATTCTAAACCTAAAAATACCCTTCTCTAAAGATCATGAGTAGCACATGTTCTTTATGCTCTAAAGATTTCAGAACATTAGAAGGTGAAACAAAAAGATTGGTCATACTTACCTTTGAACCTTTGTCCATTGCTTTCTGCATTTCATACACCTCCTGTGGTATTAATGGATCTAGGTTATGCTTCTCGTTCTGGTGTGTGAAGCTGTAGATGTTTGTCCTCCCATTGTGCATGATTTCTTTATCAAATTGCCAAGGTCTCCCTATGAGTAGATGACCTGCTTGCATTGGCACAACATCACATTTCACTTGATCATGGTACTTACCTATGCTGAATGGTACCATGACTTGCTCATCTATCCTCATCTCAGTCTCATCATTGAGCCACCTTAATCTGTATGGTCTTGGATGCTTGGTCTTTTGCAGCTTCAGCTTATCTACAAGGTAAGCACTAGCAACATTAGTACAAGATCCTCCATCTATGACCAGGCTACATACCTTGGTGTCAATGGTGCATCTGGAATGGAAGATGTTCTCTCTTTGGATTGTTTCTGGCTCAAACAATGCACTGAGAGCTCTCCTGGTCACAAGTATCTCTCCCACATCTGGATAATAAGTAACCTCTTCTTCTGATTCAGACTGCTCATTCTCTGCTTCATCTTGTGATTCAATGTCTCCATTGTCTCTTAAAACCATCAATCTTTGGTTTGGACAATCTCTAGCATAATGTCCTTTCCCTTGACACTTGAAACATGTAATGTCTCTTGTCCTTTGAGGTGGAGCTTTGATGATGCTTGCTTCTGGTTTGTTAACCTTAGGCTGTTCAGAAACTGACTTCTTAAACTTGGAATCCACTTCTGCTCCCTTCCCTTTGTCTGGATACTTTTGTGGCTGATTCCATGTTGTTTTGCCTATACTGTTGCAGCAATCTTCCTCTTGATGTATTGCTCAGCTTGGACAGCTAGGTGCAACATTCCTTCAAGATCTTCATATGGTTGTCTTTCTACCTTGCGTGCAATCCTATCTTGAGGTCCATCCAGAAACTGTGCCATCAAAGTTTCTTCTGAATCCTCTACTTCAAGACTGTTCTTCAAGGTCTCAAACTCCTCAAAGTATTCTTCCACAGACTTGTTACCTTGAGATAGCTTTCTGAACCTCTTTTGTGGGTCTCTATGGTAGTAGGATGGGACATATCTCTTCCTCAATGCAAACTTCATATCATCCCAATTGCTAATCTGTCCATGTCTCAATCTCCTTCTCTCAGATGCTTCTCTGTCCCACCATGCTAAGGCATTGTCAGTGAGTTGATCTGCAGCTAGAGACACCTTCCTCTTCTCTGAGTATATATAATACTCGAAGATATACTCCATTCTTCTCTCCCAATCCAGATAAGCTTCTGGATTCACTCTACCAGCAAAAGTAGGTGCTGTTAGCTTCAGGTCTTTGCCTCCACGCCTCTGATCTTCTTCTTAATTGTCTCTGCCTCTAACTCCATGCCTAGGTTGGTGATTGTTTCTTCTTCTTCTGCCTCGACCATTGTTGTTAAACCCTCTGCCTCCTTGATTTGGATCAGGGGGTAGCTCATCCTCTTCTAACTCAGGCATATCCTCATCAGTCGTCTCTTCTTCTTGCTGCCTCTGGTTTCTGTTCAGGTTACAAATGGGCTCTCTCTGTGGACCAGGTATCTGCTCCAGTGTTGTGATCCTTGCCCTGATTCCTCTCTTGGCTTCTAACAGCTGAGCCATGGTTATCTGATCAGTAGCTGATTCTTCTCTCATGTTTGAATTAGTACCTACACAAATAAAACTCAAGTATCAATGTATCCTAACCTCTCTTGATAGCTTGCAAACAAGGATATACACGTTTTGGATGCTTAAACAAGCAAGTCAGGAAGATAAAACTCGGTTTAAAAGGTTTTAGGAAGTTTTGAAACCAAATTTAGGAAAACCGGTTCGGGAATTTTGAAATAAGAAGTTAAACCACCTTTCCTTTGGTTTAAATCAAGTGGCTCACGGTTTTTAAGTTGGTTTTAGGGATTTCGAAGTTGGTTTAGGAAGGCTGGTTTACTTTTAAACTTTTGAAAATAAGAGAGCGGCTAGGGCTTTCGGTTTAAAAAGCAATCTTTCCTTTTTTGATTTCTGAACATGTTTTTGCTTGGAAAGAAAGAGGAAAACTCTTGGTTTTGGTTTGGTTTTCGAAAAGTAAAGATCAAATAAGAGGAAATAAACACTTTTTTGGATTTTGGTTTAAAGGAAATCAGATCAAACAATGAGATCTCTTCTTTTTCTTTTTAGGGTTTTGGAAAAACAAATAAGAACAATATGAAATAAAATCGACAGAAACTACAACTTGGACTCTTTTTCTTTTGGTTTTGAGTTTTAAAAATAAAATAAGGATGCAGAAACAAAAAGGATTAAGGAGATAAACAAAATCAGAGACTCTTTTTATGGTTTATTCGATTTGAAAATGCAAACAGTAACATAATGAACTAGATGAATCAAAAACGACCTTTTGGCTTTTTCTTTTAAGAGATGCAATGAACTATTAGACATCTAACTAGAATGAATGTAACAAATCAATTTTTATGAGTTTTTGATTTTTAAGATGCAATAGCAAACAAAACAGATGATGAACTATGGAAATCAGAAACGGATGCAGATGAATCTAATGAAGAGTAACAAGAGTATTGGATAGAAAACACCTGTTTAGGAGCCTTTCGGCTCTGATACCAGATGATGTAGCCACTGGACAAAAGCTTGGATGATAGATTGATGGAGAAAAAATCATTGGCTTCAAAGCTCTCTTGATCTACTCGATTTGGATGGAATGAGGATGGAATTGATTATGCTGGTTTAAGAACTCTCTAAGAAACAATCAGTGGATGGAAATGGATTGAATGTTACCACAGAGACTATGGAATTGATCTCTGATAAGACAAAGCTTTCTCTCAAACTGAATCACACAAGTTTAAGCAGAAAATAGGTTGCTCTTGCTGTATGAGAGGAAATTTCGTTTTCTTTATTGATATAGGGTAAAAAATGATACACTGCTGTGGGAGGGGACTTTATAATAGTCCAAACAGCTATGCCCTTCTTGGGGACTTGAAACAAACAAATAAAAACAGAAAAGGAAAGTACAGACTCGATTATTGGGACCTAAAGACTGAACAAAATAAAACCATAGTCTAAGCTGCAAAACAAAGAACAACGGTCATAAAATGTGTATAACTTAATTAAAAACCATACCTTAGCTTGTTTGGTCGTGGATCACATTCTAGACTTCAAGGGCAGCCTTTAGACTTCAAGTGTAGTGTTCTGGACATCATATTCTGAACTAGGTGTGATGGTACATATGGTGAGTCCCTTCTGAGCTGAGTTGAATAATGTTGGACTGTCCATTGTGATGATGACTTGTTCTTGCTCTTGCACTTGGTCAGTAACATTGCACAACTTCATTGACTTGGTTTCTCAGAGCCATTGTTGCTGATCTTGTCAATGGACCTTTTCTTATGATGAACATTGGATCTTCTGCTTCTGGTTCTATGTCCTCATCATACTAGCTATTGGAGCTAGACATATTCTTCTTGGACATCCATGGAAATCAGATAGAAGAGTGATTCATGATGGATTCACCAACAAAATCACTCTTATGTTGAAGGGCAGAAAGAACATCCTCATTCCTATGACACCACAAAAATATTATGAGGATCAACTCGATCTCTAACGCAAGGAAACCAGGTTACTCAAACAACCTAATCTTTTTATAAGGGATAATGAAGTTAAGAAATATATGTGTCCAGATAAGCTTATCTTGTTGTTTGTGTTTAAGGAAGCTCTTACAAGCTTCACTAACCAAGCACCGGATTTGCGGGGTGACCTAAGTGAGATTTTGCAGGACTATAAGGATGTGTTTCCAAAGGAGAACCCAAGTGGTTTACCACCAATTCATGGCATTGAACACCAAATTGATTTCATACCAGGAGCGACACTTCAAAACCGTCCAGCATACCATACTAATCTCGTGGACACAAAGGAGTTACAAAGAAACATTGATGAGTTCGTGTCCAAATGATATATCACAGAAAGCATGAGTCCATGTGATGTACCAATTTTACTTGTACCTGAAAAGGATGTGAGCTGTCGCATGTGTGTTGATTGTACATCAACAATATCACTGTAAAGTATCGACACCCTATTCCTAGATTAGATGATATTCTCGATGAATTGCATGGTTATATCATATTTTCTAAAATTAATCTTAAAGGTGACTATCATCAGATTAGGTTGAAGGAAGGTGATGAATGGAAAATTGCATTTAAAACTAAGCATGGTTTGTATAAATGGTTAGCCATTTGGTTTGACAAATGCACCTAGTATATTCTTGAGGTTAATGAATAGTAATATTAGAGATTTAATTGAACATTTTTCTGTAGTATAGTTTGATGACATTCTGATCTACATCAAAAGTTTAACTGAGCATGTTCAACATCTTGTTTCTGTCTTAGGTGTTCTTAGACGTGAGAAACTCTATGCTAACTTCAGTAAATGCACAGTTTGCACGGATAACCTTGTCTTTCTATGTTTTTTTGTAAGTGCAGATGAAGTTAAAGTAGATGAGAAGAAATTAAGATCTATCAAAGATTGGCAAAGTCCTAAGATAATAGGAGAAGTGAGAAGCTTCCACAGCCTTGCTGGGTTCTATAGACGTTTTGTCAAGGACTTTAGCACCATTGCTGTACCACTCACTGAAGTTATCAAAAAGAGGTCGGTTTCAAATGGGAACAAGCACATAAAGAAGCATTCCAGACCCTTAAAGAGAAGCTTACTAATGATCTTGTCTTGATCTTACTTGATTTTCTTAAAACATTTTAAATTTAGTGAAAAGCTTGGAGGAGCTACTTTGAACTACCCAACCGATGATAGGGAGCTTTATTCCTTGTTCCGGGACATGCAAACATGGAAACATTATATGTGGCCTAAGTATTTCATCATCCATATCGACCATGAGTCTCTCAAACACATGAAAAGTCAGCAAACACTCAATAAGATACATGCTTGGTGGGTTGAATTTATTGAAAGATTCCCTTATGTCAGCAAGTACAAGAAAGATAAGGATAATGTAGTTGCTGATGCATTATCCAAAATTGACACTCTACTCTCTATTCTTGATGCCAATCTTTTGAGATTCAGAAAAAAATTAAAGAGCTTTATGAAACTGATTCGGATTTTCAAGATATATATAAAGCTTGTGATAAATTTGCTTCTCGAAATTAGTAGAGACAATATGGGTTCCTCTTTTATGAGAACTGCTATTGTGTGCCTAATTGTTCTCTTCTAGACTTGTTTATTAGGTAAGCTCATGGTGGAGGTATCATGGGACATTTTGGCATTTCCAAAACGCTTGAAGTGATGAGAAACCATTTCCATTGGCCTCATATGAAGAGAGAAATTTAGAGAGGGGCTATGGTAGATGTGTCACTTGTAAGCAATCCAAATCAAAAGTTCAGCCAAACGATTTGTATACTCCTCTTCCTATTCCTTTGCATCCTTGGAATGAGATTTCTATGGATTTGTGCTTGGGTTGCCTAGGACTAGGACTGGTAAGGATTCCATATTTGATGTGTTTGATATATTTTCAGAGATGGCACATTTCATTGCATGTAATAAGTCTTATGATGTATCTAATGTAGAAAACATGTTCTCTAGAAAAGTTGTTAGGTTGCATGGCACCTTTTGGTCTAAGTATGGGATGCTAATTTTCTACTATATGTCACCTTCAAACTGATGGCCAGACAAAAGTTGTTAATAGGACCTTAGGAACTCTCTTGCGTGCAATAATCAAAATGAATCTTGGAACATATGAGGATTGTACCACATATAGAGTGCATACAATCATGATGTGCATTATGTTTCTAAGTATTCACCATTTCAAATTGTTTATGGATTTAATCATATGTCACAATTGTATCTAATTATAACACCTGTCTTCTCCACTCTCGAGACAAAATGCAACTAACCCTAACATACGACTCAAATATTTCCAGTAAACTTTAATAACCAACATAACTAAAATAACTCAAAAATAATCACTAACCGTAATAAATCGTAAATACATATTTTTTAAATGCGATGAGATTCCGAAACGCTCGATCCAGCTAAGCGTCCATTTACTCGTCAGGCTCACCTAAAAGGAGGGAAAAAATGAGGAGTGAGCAACATGGGAGTCGCTCAGTGAGGTATGAGATGCTAAAATGAAAATTCACAGACTCGGTCCAAATAAAGTAGTATAGCCTAAACATGTACAATCACAGCACCTAATGTGCCCAAGAACAACCAAGGTTCCTAGTGAATCAAGTGATCGACTACACCCCTCCACTGAGGATCCGTGATGGATATCGTATGTAACGCCCCCTTCCCGTTTTCCGCTGACCGACGAGCTGACTGGCCAACAATCAAACAAGAACATGACCGATCGGACCCGAGCAGTCATACGAGAAGAGTTTGTCACAATACGAAACCAGAGACAGTCCGGTTTGAGTCAATGGCTCGAACCAAACCATCCTTGACTCTGTTTACCTCGTTTCCACGATACAAAGCTTTTCAACTTATACCGTTTCCATGAGTTGTGTTCGGTTCGAACGAAACCGTATATCAGGGAATTATTCCGTTTTTATTACTTTAAAAATATAAATCTTATTCATAATAATATACGGTATAATACAAAACATTAGCGAGCGCTCAAGAAATCCGCAACCGAAAATATAGTCAAAATGCTTCACAACCGATACCCAATGCCAACCCGAGACTACTCCGAGTGTCCTACGCGTCCGCCGAGCTACGCCAAACCTGAAAAACACAAAAGAGTCTAATAAGTAATCTAAGATTACCCAGTGAGACGGCTCCCAACAAAAGGCTGCTATCAATCTAATAATCCCGCCCAAAAACCCAAAATAACAATCAAGTATAAATCGCTGGTCACGTGCTAACAAGACGTGACGAGCTCCACAACACACAAGCAATCAAATATCAACACAACAACATGGAAGTAACCAAGGGATTCGAGAACACTGCGGAACATGCTTTCGATTAGACTCGATCTATCTATCGCATCTCTAACGCAATCTCCACACCATCTGGGCCCACTTTGCGAACTCGGTGACTTCCACGGGAACACTTAGCTGCCGCCACGGTAGCTAAAACCTCCCACGACTCCTAGGCGATAACACGAAGTCCAACAGCTAGGACACCGTTCTCCGTCCATCGATACGCGGTGACTCAGGCTACCCCTAGATAACCCAAGCTTCCATGCAGTCCGGCCCTAGGACGCGACCCCGTATTC
Organism: Orychophragmus violaceus; assembly: GCA_030180135.1. NCBI lineage: Eukaryota > Viridiplantae > Streptophyta > Magnoliopsida > Brassicales > Brassicaceae > Orychophragmus > Orychophragmus violaceus. The sequence continues at coordinate 32,584,024 of CM058233.1, forward strand.
TCCGGACCACACACCTACAGACGTCACTCCATAGGTTAACACCTGCTAGAACCACTACCGAAGGTACGTGCTTGATCAGGTAACTACCCGAGGATCCAATCGGGTCGGAAGTACCGGAACGCCATCTCTAGACTTGCGGGATCTAACGCGCCCTATAGAGTCCTAATAACATAAATGTAAACACGCAGACTCGCTGGGACTCTATCACGCAATACCAATAAGTTCAAACACTATCTCAATCCCCAATCCATCCCGCAAGTCCTAACACCAACCTCCACATCAACCAAACTTACTCGGTCCCGCACCAGAGTAAGTATCTACCAGTACAGTCTACTTGGCCCAACACCAAAGTAGATAAACAAGTAAGCAATCACAAACAGTCTACTCGGCCCAACACCGAAGTAGATAAACAATCACACAATCAATCAACAGTCTACTCGGCACAACACCGAAGTAGATTAACAAGCAAGAAATCACACAATCAATCAATCACAACACCACACAACCAATTAACTAGGTTATTCGCCTTTTAACCAATTTACGTCCGCTACCATGGATTAGCGGATTGCTAATCCGTAGATGGCTCATCAATCACACCACTTCTTAACACTCCCTAAGTATCTTTTAATACGTCCTCGATCTGCCGGTTTAGAGTTAGTAAGATTACTAACTCCCCGACATCTCATTATTCATTAACTTTCATTCATTAATCCACCCCGTTATTATATTCTAAGTGTGTTATGTCTCTTAACCGTATTTTAATCAACTCATAATTTCCCGTATATAGATTGATTTAGATACGTTCTTAAATACTTATATATGCATATATGTCCTAACATGCCATTCTATATGTATGCATCACCCAATCAAGTAATCAACGAACTATCAATCAATCAAGCAATCAACGAACTATCTATAATTAGCATGCATCTCTTAACCTAACCGTTTAATTAATTAACCGAGTTATTAATCAACCTAGCCGTTCTAACCAATTCAATCAATCGGGTATGCAACCTAAACTACGGTTTATCAATTCCGGGTCTATATGATTCTAACTAAATGCAACACACAATTTAGCCGACTCACAGTGTTATTATGACGACGGATGGATGGATTGACGGACTAGCGGAACAACGAGACCCGGAACGAACCCAACGCCAACCCGAACCTTCCCCGAACCTCCGTTTCTTTGACCCGACCTTGAGCTGCACTTGACCGCACCGTTGACCGAATGATTCTGATGGAGCCTCCAGACCATCTTCTCTTTCCTCAGTTTCTCTCTCCTCCGGTTCTCTTTCTCTCTCTCCTCCGGTCTTCTTCCTCTCTCCCTCTTCTTCTCCTCCGGTTCCTTCCTCCTTTGCTTTCTCCTCTCCGGTCTTCCTCCATCTCTCTCTCTCTTCCTCTTCTTCATGCTTCTTCTTCTCTCTCCATCTTCATCTTCTCTCTCTCCTTCACGCTTCCTCTCTCCATCTTCATCTTCATTCTTCTTCTCTTCTTCTCTCCTTCTCCACGCTTCTCCTCTCTCTCCTTCTTTTCTTCTCTCTCACCTCCAGCTCCTCCTTCTCCGGTCTTCTTCTTCTTTTTCTTCTTCTTCTTCTTCTTCTTCTTCCTTTCTTCTCACGCTCTTCTTCTCCTCTTCTCCTCTCCTTCTCTCTTTCTTTTGTTGGATGATGAAATGAGGAGAGAATTAGCTTCTTTATATAGCAAAAGACATAGCTTAGATGATGCACAAGTGTCATCTCTAATATTCAGCCACATGCTCTCTCTTCCTTCCCATTAAGCCACGCCTACAACATTTTGTTGTCATCTCTTCCCTCTTGCCACGACACAATTCATGAATCAATAGAAGATTCATTTGATCATGTGATCAAATCATCTAAAAAAACAATGCCACAACACCTCCTCATCTTCTATAAGCTTGCCACGTCCACAACCATAATTCTATAGTAGATTCAATGAATTTATTTTCCTCTTATGCTCCTTAAGCCACGCACACCAAGAGGATGAGATGCATTTATCTCATTTAACATGTGATCATTTTCGAAACCATGGAAGATTCAATGTACCAAACTCATTCTTTGAATAAAAAAAGGAGAGGTGGCACCATGGGGAGATTACACTTGTCTCTCCAGGATTTATTCTTGCCAAAACACTGAACCTATTTGTTTCTAGAAGATCTTCAATCCCGAACCACTCCGATGTACCAATGTTACCGTTTTCGTGTTTAATATTTTACAAACTCCTGATCTGCTCCTATAAATTCACCAAGCCCCCTTTTATGATTCTAAATGCTCTTAGATGAATTTAGCAATTTGAATCACTCCGTTTGGACACCCCTAGCTCCCATTATGGATTTTACAAGTTTTATCGGTTCTATCGGTTTCCTTTCCCGATAGTCCGTAAAACTCGTTTCATCTCCGTTTCTCCCACGTCTGGTCTTCTAAATGTTCTTTATGTCCAAAAAGAAGAACATTTGGCCCGTCGCCACTTCCGGCTCGCATTTTGGTAAAATTTCAAAAATGCCCTTTATCTTCTGAAAATTACGAAAATGCCCTCCGTTGACTTCTCTACTGACTATTTCTTGGAACAAGATATTACATTCTTCCCCACTTCCGTTACTACAAACTTCGAATCGGAAACTGAACTCTGTAAGTCGCCACGACTGAACTGATTCCACTGCTCTGATGCTCGAACGATGAACCAACTGAACTGTACTCCCGATATTCACTGTCTTCTGAAACACGATCTTGCACAAACCAAGTTATCGACACCTTGAACTTTCTTTACTGAAAAACTTAACTCCTGATTACTTCTGGTTCCTCATCTGATTGCTTCACTGACTCCAATCTTGATTCTTGAAACCACTGAACCTGACTGAACTGCTCCACTCGAGTTTCTGATTCTATCTGCGCCAACTAGTACCATTTTGAACCAACACTTCGGATGTTCCCACTTTGCTTCAACCTCTGCGAATGTCACATTACCGACTTTCCCTTCATTTGATTGGTTCATCGATCATATCTCTGATTCCCAAATCCACAATTCTGACTGCGTTGCTATACTCCGCTTCATGTATTCATCTGTGCCGATCAATGCTCCAAGCTTCCTTGATTACGCAATAATAACTCGCTCTCCATTCCCGTCGCTTAACTTGTTTTTAATGAGTACCGCCTCGAGTGACTTTCTTTCTTCCAACTAAACCGCCATACTCATGCACGCCTCGAACTTTCGCGATCACTGAACTCCACGCTTCATGGATATTAAACCGCCTTTCTTGACAACCTCGAGCTGATCCAAACTGTCATTGATGCTTCTGAATTTCTTCACTAACTCATCAACAAATCCGTCTTGATCTCTTCTGCTACTGATACCCACTCTGGTGATGAAACTCCACTGACTCACTTGCAGGCTCAGGTTAAACTGCTTCTTGTAACACCATCTTGTCTCTCGGGTTCGGGTTCGGTCTCGTGTCCTCGTCAAATCGTCCATCACATCCTACATCAACAACCTCAACAACACTGGAACGGTTAGACCTCTTTTAACTTAATCCCGATATCACTTCCTCATAGAAATATGGTTACTTTGTCATGTACCTTACGGTCACACATGGCTAAATAACAATATCCTATAATTCCGCTCAATCTCAAATAAGCTTTCTAAAAAAACCGCTTTATCAATTCCGAGCTTACCAAAAACAATTCTACCCAAACAAACCAAACGATCTCGCTAATTAAATTAGAAATCACTTTCTAGCAACCTAGCGATTAAACGAAATGCAGAGATTCAAAATCAACAACTACCAACCTAGCGAGCAATCACAACATCAATCAATTCAACATTCTACCACCCTAACAAGGCAATCAATCACACACAATCAATCAAGCAAATCGGCAAATACGATCGTCTCTTAGGGTCATGGTAACCGTCTGCTCGGACCATCATTTGCTTTCACGTTATAATCATATTGCATTTATTATCCCAACTCATGCAATAAGATCACTTCGTTACTTAAACGACAAATACAGAATACTCCACATCCACTACGTAAATAAAACATCTATTCACCACATAGAGTTTTAAATACGTAGGTCCGTTGAAGTCTACATACTCGCGGTTACCAATCCATCCCAAACGAAACACCGCTACACACAACTGAATCGTTAGAGACGAACGCAAGCTGATATACACACATCAAAAGGGAGTTAGAGCCCTTACTTACCTGGGCCTAATCTACTTCCTAATTTCCAACATGAGCGGTACAACTCATGTGGATCCTAACCGACAGGTGCGCCAGGAGGATGGAATGAGTGTGGTGGTGGTGGTCTCGAAGCGATGCAATCTCGATCATGACGGAAATAGAGCGCAATGTACTTCTCGGCTGCAAATGAAACAAGGCAGGATTTGTGCTGGTGGTGGCGACAAGTGATACTTCTGGGCAACAATGGCGGTAATAATGAAATTACAACCAGTGGCGGTGGCTACTGCTGAGTGACCCCGAACTTCTGAGTCTCCGCTAGCTTGAGGAAATAGTCCATCATCATGTCTGCCTGGATCGTCAATACGGATGTCGCTTCTACTGTCGTTGCAACCGCACACACACACCAATCCTCCTGGGACAACTCTGCTGCGTGACTGCAACAAAAGCAAAATGATTAGCATAATCCTAATAATATACCCATTTCGCCGGATTAACGGACGCGACTCGGATTCCTAATGGTTGCATTGGTGACACATTTTGACTCGATAAAACATTGAAAACGTTGAAAAACCGGAATATTCGAACCCATGACGAACCATGCTCTGATACCACCTTTTGTAACGCCCCCTTCCCGTTTTCCGCTGACCGACGAGCTGACCGACCAACAATCAAACAAGAACATGACTGATCACACCCGAGCAGTCATACGAGAAGAGTTTGTCACAATACGAAAGCCAGAGACAGTCCGGTTTGAGTCAATGGCTCGAACCAAACCATCCTTGACTCCGTTTACCTCGTTTCCACGATACAAAGCTTTTCAACTTGTACCGTTTCCACGAGTTGTGTTTGGTTCGGACAAAACCGTATATCAGGGAATTATTCCGTTTTTATTACTTTAAAAATATAAATCTTATTCATAATAATATACGGTATAATACAAAACATTAGCGAGCGCTCAAGAAATCCGCAACCGAAAATATAGTCAAAATGCTTCACAACTGATACCCAATGCCAACCCGAGACTAGTCCGAGTGTCCTACGCGTCCGACGAGCTACACCAAACCTGAAAAACACAAAAGAGTCTAATGAGTAATCTAAGATTACCCAGTGAGACGGCTCCCAACTAAAGGCTGCTATCAATCTAATAATCCCGCCCAAAAACCCAAAATAACAATCAAGTATAAATCGCTGGTCACGTGCTACCAAGGCGTGACGAGCTCCACAACACACAAGCAATCAAATATCAACACAACAACATGGAAGTAACCAAGGGAATCGAGAACACTGCGGCACATGCTCTCGATTAGACTCGATCTATCTATCACATCTCTAACGCAATCTCCACACCATCTTGGCCCACTTTGCAAACTCGGTGACTTCCACGGGAACACTTAGCTGCCGCCACGGTAGCTAAAACCTCCCACGACTCCTAGGCGATAACACGAAGTCCAACAGCTAGGACACCGTTCTCCGTCCATCGATACACGGTGACTCAGGCTACCCCTAGATAACCCAAGCTTCCATGCAGTCCGGCCCTAGGACGCGACCCCGTATTCTCCGGACCACACACCTACATACGTCACTCCATAGGTTAACACCTGCCAGAAACACTACCGAAGGTACGTGCCTGATCAGGTAACTACCCGAGGATCCAATCAGGTCGGAAGTACCGGAACGCCATCTCTAGACTTGCGGGATCTAACGCGCCCTATAGAGTCCTAATAACATAAATGTAAACACGCAGACTCGCTGGGACTCTATCACGCAATACCAATAAGGTCAAACACTATCTTAATCCCCAATCCATCCCGCAAGTCCTAACACCAACCTCCACATCACCCAAACTTACTCGGTCCCGCACCAGAGTAAGTATCTACCAGTACAGTCTACTCGGCCCAACACCGAAGTAGATAAACAAGCAAGCAATCACAAACAGTCTACTCGGCCCAACACCGAAGTAGATAAACAATCACACAATCAATCAACAGTCTACTCGGCCCAACACCGAAGTAGATTAACAAGCAAGCAATCACACAATCAATCAATCACAACACCACACAACCAATTAACTAGGTTATTCGCCTTTTAACCAATTTACGTCCGCTACCTTGGATTAGCGGATTGCTAATCCGTAGACGGCTCATCAATCACACCACTTCTTAACACTCCCTAAGTATCTTTTAATACGTCCTCGATCTGCCGGTTTAGAGTTAGTAAGATTACTAACTCCCCGACATCTCATTATTCATTAACTTTCATTCATTAATCCACCCCGTTATTATATTCTAAGTGTGTTATGTCTCTTAACCGTATTTTAATCAACTCATAATTTCCCGTATATAGATTCATTTAGATACGTTCTTAAATACTTATATACGCATATATGTCCTAACATGCCATTCTATATGTATGCATCACCCAATCAAGCAATCAACGAACTATCAATCAATCAAGAAATCAACGAACTATCTATGATTAGCATGCATCTCTTAACCTAACCGTTTAATTAATTAACCGAGTTATTAATCAACCTAGCCGTTCTAACCAATTCAATCAATCGGGTATGCAACCTAAACTACGGTTTATCAATTCCGGGTCTATATGATTCTAAATAAATGCAACACACAATTTAGCCGACTCACAGTGTTATTATGACGATGGATGGATGGATTGACGGACTAGCGGAACAACGAGACCCAGAACGAACCCAACGCCAATCCGAACCTTCCCCGAACCTCCGTTGCTTTGACCCGACCTTGAGCCGCACTTGACCGCACCGTTGACCGAATGATTCTGATGGAGCCTCCGGACCATCTTCTCTTTCCTCATTTTCTCTCTCCTCCGGTTCTCTTTCTCTCCGGTTCTCTTTCTCTCTCTCCTCCGGTTCTCTTCTCTCCTCCGGTCTTCTTCTCCTCCGGTTCCTTCCTCCTTTGCTTTCTCCTCTCCGGTCTTCCTCCATCTCTCTCTCTCTTCCTCTTCTTCATGCTTCTTCTTCTTCTCTCTCTTCTCCTTCTTCACGCTTAATCTTCATTCTTCTTCCCTTCTTCTCTCCTTCTCCATGCTTCTTCTCTCTCTCCTTCACGCTTCTTCTCTCTCCACAACCATAATTCTATAGTAGATTCAATGCATTTATTTTCCTCTTATGCTCCTTAAGCCACGCACACCAAGAGGATGAGATGCATTTATCTCATTTAACATGTGATCATTTTAGAAACCATGGAAGATTCAATGTACCAAACTAATTCTTTGAATCAAAAAAGGAGAGGTGGCGCCATGGGGAGATTACACTTGTCTCTCCAGGATTTATTCTTGCCAAAACACTGCACCTATTTGTTTCTAGAAGCTCCTCAATCCCGAACCACTCCGATGTACCGATGTTACCGTTTTCGTGTTTAATATTTTAGAAACTCCCTAGCTGCTCCTATAAATTCACCAAGCCACCTTTTACGATTCTAGATGCTCTTAGATGAATTTAGCAATTTGAATCACTCCTGTAAGATCTCAATTCCGCATATCCGAAGATAGCAAGAATTTTAGGGTTTAAATTAGGGATTCTTCAAAGTCTTTAAACCTAGCTCGGCGGAGATGAGGAGATTAGGATAAAATTGGCGTTCCCGGTGTATCGGAATAAAGGGAATTAGGTTTTATAGCTGAACCTTATAAAAGGCTGCCTACGTACCCTTCGGAAAGGGATCAAGCCATTCGTAGTTCCTTTTAGGAGTTAAGTCGTCTCTTAGCGACTTGTTGTATTGTGCGTGTTGCAATCTCTTTTAGCCTGAATACCCTCATTCTCTCATGTCGAGGTTTAGGTCGGCTTACAGAGTCGTCTATAGATTGATCTCTTGTAGCCTGAATACCCTCATCCTCTCATGTAGAGATTTAAGTCGGCTTTTAAGAGTCGTCTGTATTCTTTTTTTGATGTATTTTTCATATCCTTTAGCCTGAATGCCCTCATTCTCTTATATAGAGTTTTAGGCTGGCATAAAAAGTCATATTTCTTAAAAAGAAATAGATATCTTCCACAAAGGAAAATAGATATTTTCCTTTTGTGATTATTCTCGAAGATTGCCATTTATCTTCATCGACATAGTAATTATCCATAATAAATGCCTTCTATTTCGGGCCAATCTTATTATATGAATGAGCCATTTGGAGGGGTGCTAAAACCGACTCCAACAATAAGTCCCCCCCCAAGTCGGCGATTCGAGCGTTTGGCGTGATGATCGGTGATAGAAAACATTTCGGTTCGTGAAGTATAAAAGATCGGCATGAATCTCCGGTATTCCTTTGGATGTTTGTCGTGGAAGAATAACATTTTCTGTAGTTAAGTTAATCGGGTCGTTCTGTCCTTTGGTCCGTTTGTATGGATCTTTGGCGAACGACGATTAAAACGTAGATCGGCGTTGAACTGCTTTACTTTAAGGCTTACGCCCCGCCGTATCTATAATTGCGAGACGGATCTCGGCTTTATTTTAAGGGTGGGCGAATGTGCGATGCTGTGCTCGACTTATTTGTTATCACCCACCGCGAAGAATTTGCGGGACGGATCCCGGCTTTTTCTTACCACGATGTGCACCTCGTGCGCAAGGAAGACCATGCTCCTGGCTAGGGAGCATGATGCTAGTGCGAGTCTTTGCTCGGCTTTCTGCGAGTTACTTAGACTCGGCTTTTGTGAACTAAGGAGTTCGGCTTTCTGCGAGTTACTTGGACTCGGCTTTTGTGAACTAAGGAGTTCGGCTTTCTGCGAGTTACTTTGACCCGACTTTTGCGAACTAAGGAGTTCGGCTTTCTGCGAGTTACTTAGACCCGGCTTTTTAGTTTGCGAGTTAAAACTCGATTTAGAGTTAAAATAATATTAAACTCGGCATAAAGTTAATTAGATAAAAACCATATACTTACTTGGCGAGTTTATGTGAAAAGTTGTCGGATGACGAATCCATGACTTGGTATAATGATGAACAAATAAATTTTAACAAGGTGTAGAATACTTACTTGACGATGTATGTGATGGCAATGCTAGGCGATGGTTCTACATAGGAAAGTTAAGCCAAAGCATAAAATGATATATAGAAAGTAAATTAAACTTATCTTTTTAGGTGATTGGAGTTGATGCCGTCTGGTTCAACGAGCTTGTGAGCCAAAGAAGAGGCTATGAGTTAAAGTGTTGACAAGGGGCCGACTAAGACAAGCTTAGGAACACGAGCCGACGTTGGTTGTCGTAATGAAAATGACGAGCCGTGACGAGTTGACGAGCTTTGGACTTTTAATAAATCATCATTTTGCGTTGATGATCAAGTCATGTTTCATGATTGTCATGAAACGTAGATTATAATCTTGTTTGGAGATGCCAATGACCAAGAGCATATCATGAGCCAATGAGGGAATAAAGTTTGAAGTTTCTTATCTTAATGAGCATGGTGAGTTGGCTGACGTGATACGCTAAGCTTTTGTTCACAACAAAATTCTTCAAGAGCTGGAGCTCAACCTTTGCTTACGACTTTGTCTTTAAGTTGACGAGCTTATGCAAGGTGAAAGGGCCGAGGCACGATGCCGTTCTTCTTGGCTACTTCTTTATCTTCTCCTGGAGGTACTAGAAAGCTCTACTATTTGAGGTTTTGCGGCAGTACGAAGTGATAGCATCGTCGTCATGACGGGGAAGTCGTTCTATCTTGGAAGAATTTTGGTCATAAACTGATCGTCGAGATACCGGGATCATTTGGAAGGGATCCTTTGTGATGGATTGAATCTTAGTGTTGGTAGGTTGTCTTGGCCATGGCGAATTAAAGAGTCACCGTGCCGATGAACGTGGGTGATGCTCACTGTATGGCCTAGCTAAAAGAAAACGATATACTCTTTGCTTCTTCCAATTTTCAGAGGGAAAAGGGGGCTTTGAGTGAAGATGCTGCTTTGGTCTATGCCGAACTTCATGGAGAGAGATCTTCAGCATGCTCCTTTGCCGTGCTTCTTTGTCGCCCTTGATGAGCCGAGCTCTTTTTTGTTTTGTTGTTGGTTTCCTATCTCGAGATGACCAAAATAAGAGGAATCTCAGAGATTCCCTCTTAGTTTCTTACTTTCTTGACTTTGAATTTTCTCACGGAATGATGGCTTAGAGCTCCGCCTTTATTTTGATTCTAATGATAAAAGCTTGTGCCGAGCTGGCGATTGTCACCGTTATGGAGGTCGATGTTGTTTTTCCTTTTTCTATGGATACAAGGTCACATGATCGATGGAGTAGAAGATCGTGCTGATTATGATCATGGCAGCTCCTAGTTTGGTTTGGAGAAAACATCCATGGGCTTTCCTATGCGCTGTTTCTTTTGTTCAGCTTTGATGATTGCTTCCCAAGTAATCATCGTTGAAGCCATAGGAAGACTTTAGGTTTCTCTTTGTATTTATTGATCCCTCGGCAAAAGATGATGAAGACAATAGATGCTGTTGTATTTATTTTCATTTAAGGTGTAGCGTAGTCGTCGTTGCCGATCTCTGCGTCAATATGACGAGTTGTTGGAGATGCGTGGAGATGGGCTGATAAAGACGATCTAGTGCCGTCATGAGCTCGTTCTCGACGAGGTTGATGAGTATATGTCGTCTTTTACTATGCCTCAGTTGATCAAATTATTGATAAAGCTTATAGGATCTCCCTTTAATGATTTTGATGACGCCGTGATTTGAGTTATGAACGAGGCTGATGACATTGACATACGTATGCGCGGCAAGGACATTAAGAATATTTGATTCGATGTCTTACTGTTGGAGAGATTGGCTTTTTGTTGGCGATGGATGCCATTGACGTTGATAAGCTCGGCTTGGTTGAGCTGTTCTCTTATATATCTGACGTTGCGAGCTGGTGAGATCGACCATGACGAGATCAAGCGGAGAGTCTTGTCATGACAAGTTGTGACGTGCTTGTTATGAGCCAAGTGACTTGAAAACTTGTCGAGATAAATCTCGTTTTTGAAGAGCTGAGACAGCGTCATTGGCCTTTCGAGTTGTCGAAGAAGATGTTCTGACTAAGTTTTCTTCTTTTGATTACCTAGTGGCTTGAGAACTTGCTCTTGGGAGTTCGAGCTGAAACTCAGAACTTAAGAGCTAGAAGCTTAGTAGACAGTAGTACAGCTGATGACTTTCCAAACCAAACATCTTTATTATGATAAACGTTGATTTGTCTTGATGATGGCAATGCTTGAAGGTGTAAGCTTGTATGGTGAACTTGTCATTTTTCTTTTATTTTTTTAGTACGAGCAGTGCTTCCTTGCTACTTTCTACTTTTCTAGACATAATTTTCTTGAGGAAGTGCGAGATCTTCTCTTTTTGCTAACGACGACGAGGTGATGGAACGAGACGGTGACAAGGCGATGGAGACGTGCTTTATTTTCGTCCGAAAATCTTGGACTCATTAGTCGGTACAATATGATGACGACGAGCCTAATCGGTGGAGAGAGCTCGGGTATCCTTCTTTTGATGTTAAGGACGGCGAAGGCTTTTTCCAATGATGCCGTGCGAGTTTTAATTACTAAGAGGGATAAATGGGCTTCTTTAGGCCCAACTCTTTCCTCTTTTTTTTTAATCAAACCCTTTCTTAATCTTGAATAGGGTTGCCGTCGTTGACAGTGATAAGACGAGTTAAGAGAGCCTTGATTCCCTTTGAGCGGCACGAGAATTCCTTCAGAAAAAGAAAAACACGTTTGTATGACTTGAACTATAATAATAATTTTTAATCTTTTAGCAATCAAATAGGATATCAATTACAGAAGTGTGTAAAAGATTGAGTAATTATGGGAGAGATGCGATAACGAAGAAAATATAATTTTAATGATATATTTGACGTGACGCTGATAAAGAAAACTTAGCTTTTATGTGAGAAAGATTGGCGCTTTTAGAGAAGATAGCAGAGACGTAGTGTTTTTATGACGTCGTTGTGAGCCGATGTCCTACTCATCTTCAAGCGTGATGTATAAAGAACTTTGAAGAAATCTCCACAGTCGGCGCCAATTGTAAGATCTCAATTCCGCATATCCGAAGATAGCAAGAATTTTAGGGTTTAAATTAGAGATTCTTCAAAGTCTTTAAACCTAGCTCGGCGGAGATGAGGAGATTAGGACAAAATTGGCGTTCCCGGTGTATCGGAATAAAGGGAATTAGGTTTTATAGCTGAACCTTATAAAAGGCTGCCTACGTACCCTTCGGAAAGGGATCAAGCCATTCGTAGTTCCTTTTAGGAGTTAAGTCGTCTCTTAGCGACTTGTTGTATTGTGCGTATTGCAATCTCTTTTAGCCTGAAGACCCTCATTCTCTCATGTCGAGGTTTAGGTCGGCTTACAGAGTCGTCTATAGATCGATCTCTTGTAGCCTGAATACCCTCATCCTCTCATGTAGAGATTTAAGTCGGCTTTAAGAGTCGTCTGTATTCTTTTTTGATGTATTTTTCATATCCTTTAGCCTGAATGCCCTCATTCTCTTATATAGAGTTTTAGGCCGGCATAAAAAGTCATATTTCTTAAAAAGAAATAGATATCTTCCACAAAGGAAAATAGATATTTTTCTTTTGTGATTATCCTCGAAGATTGCCATTTATCTTCATCGACATAGTAATTATCCATAATAAATGCCTTCTATTTCGGGCCGATCTTATTATATGAATGGGCCATTTGGAGGGGTGCTAAAACCGACTCCAACAATAAGTCCCCCCCCCCCAAGTCGGCGATTCGAGCGTTTGGCGTGATGATCGGTGATAGAAAACATTTCGGTTCGTGAAGTATAAAAGATCGGCATGAATCTCCGGTATTCCTTTGGATGTTTGTCGTGGAAGAATAACATTTTCTGTAGTTAAGTTAATCGGGTCGTTCTGTCCTTTGGTCCGTTTGTATGGATCTTTGGCGAACGACGATTTAAACGTAGATCGGCGTTGAACTGCTTTACTTTAAGGCTTACGCCCCGCCGTATCTATAATTGCGAGACGGATCTCGGCTTTATTCTAAGGGTGGGCGAATGTGCGATGCTGTGCTCGACTTATTTGTTATCACTCACCGCGAAGAATTTGCGGGACGGATCCCAGCTTTTTCTTACCACGATGTGCACCTCGTGCGCAAGGAAGACCATGCTCCTGGCCAGGGAGCATGATGCTAGTGCGAGTCTTTGCTCGGCTTTCTGCGAGTTACTTAGACTCGGCTTTTTTGAACTAAGGAGTTCGGCTTTCTGCGAGTTACTTGGACTCGGCTTTTGTGAACTAAGGAGTTCGGCTTTCTGCGAGTTACTTTGACCCGACTTTTGCGAACTAAGGAGTTCGGCTTTCTGCGAGTTACTTAGACCCGGCTTTTTAGTTTGCGAGTTAAAACTCGATTTAGAGTTAAAATAATATTGAACTCGACATAAAGTTAATTAGATAAAAACCATATACTTACTTGGCGAGTTTATGTGAAAAGTGGTCGGATGACGAATCCATGACTTGGTATAATGATGAACAAATAAATTTTAACAAGGTGTAGAATACTTACTTGACGATGTATGTGATGGCAATGCTAGGCGATGGTTCTACATAGGAAAGTTAAGCCAAAGCATAAAATGATATATAGAAAGTAAATTAAACTTATCTTTTTAGGTGATTGGAGTTGATGCCGTCTGGTTCAACGAGCTTGTGAGCCAAAGAAGAGGCTATGAGTTAAAGTGTTGACAAGGGGCCGACTAAGACAAGCTTAGGAACACGAGCCGACGTTGGTTGTCGTAATGAAAATGACGAGCCGTGACGAGTTGACGAGCTTTGGACTTTTAATAAATCATCATTTTGCGTTGATGATCAAGTCATGTTTCATGATTGTCATGAAACGTAGATTATAATCTTGTTTGGAGATGCCAATGACCAAGAGCATATCATGAGCCAATGAGGGAATAAAGTTTGAAGTTTCTTATCTTAATGAGCATCTCGTAGCTACGGATTTAATCGTGGCTACGATCAAAAATCCGTAGCTACGTTGTCTTTTGCTACGTAGCTACGACAGACATCCGCGTCTACAAGCTCGACGCTATGCTATTCGTAGCTATCCGCAGACAACTATCTATGGATTAGCTGCGACACAATTCGTAGCTAATAGCTACGATTGGCGAGGACGGTTTTTCATAGCTAGTTTAGCTACGACTAGATACGATATTGGTTCGTAGCTATTTTCTATATTTTTAGTTCACAACAAAATTCTTCAAGAGCTGGAGCTCAACCTTTGCTTACGACTTTGTCTTTAAGTTGACGAGCTTATGCAAGGTGAAAGGGCCGAGGCACGATGCCGTTCTTCTTGGCTACTTCTTTATCTTCTCCTGGAGGTACTAGAAAGCTCTACTATTTGAGGTTTTGCGGCAGTACGAAGTGATAGCATCGTCGTCATGACGGGGAAGTCGTTCTATCTTGGAAGAATTTTGGTCATGATTTTAAAATTTCTGATCGTCGAGATACCGGGATCATTTGGAAGGGATCCTTTGTGATGGATTGAATCTTAGTGTTGGTAGGTTGTCTTGGCCATGGCGAATTAAAGAGTCACCGTGCCGATGAACGTGGGTGATGCTCACTGTATGGCCTAGCTAAAAGAAAACGATATACTCTTTGCTTCTTCCAATTTTCAGAGGGAAAAGGGGGCTTTGAGTGAAGATGCTGCTTTGGTCTATGCCGAACTTCATGGAGAGAGATCTTCAGCATGCTCCTTTGCCGTGCTTCTTTGTCGCCCTTGATGAGCCGAGCTCTTTTTTGTTTTGTTGTTGGTTTCCTATCTCGAGATGACCAAAATAAGAGGAATCTCAGAGATTCCCTCTTAGTTTCTTACTTTCTTGACTTTGAATTTTCTCACGGAATGATGTCTTAGAGCTCCGCCTTTATTTTGATTCTAATGATAAAAGCTTGTGCCGAGCTGGCGATCGTCACCGTTATGGAGGTCGATGTTGTTTTTCCTTTTTCGATGGATACAAGGTCACATGATCGATGGAGTAGAAGATCGTGCTGATTATGATCATGGCAGCTCCTAGTTTGGTTTGGAGAAAACATCCATGGGCTTTCCTATGCGCTGTTTCTTATGTTGAGCTTTGATGATTGCTGCCCAAGTAATCATCGTTGAAGCCATAGGAAGACTTTAGGTTTCTCTTTGTATTTATTGATCCCTCAGCAAAAGATGATGAAGACAATAGATGCTGTTGTATTTATTTTCTTTTAAGGTGTAGCGTAGTCGTCGTTGCCGATCTCTGCGTCAATATGACGAGTTGTTGGAGATGCGTGGAGATGGGCTGATAAAGACGATCTAGTGCCGTCATGAGCTCGTTCTCGACGAGGTTGATGAGTATATGTCGTCTTTTACTATGCCTCAGTTGATCAAATTATTGATAAAGCTTATAGGATCTCCCTTTAATGATTTTGATGACGCCGTGATTTGAGTTATGAACGAGGCTGATGACATTGACATACGTATGCGCGGCAAGGACATTAAGAATATTTGATTCGATGTCTTACTGTTGGAGAGATTGGCTTTTTGTTGGCGATGGATGCCATTGACGTTGATAAGCTCGGCTTGGTTGAGCTGTTCTCTTATATATCTGACGTTGCGAGCTGGTGAGATCGACCATGACGAGATCAAGCGGAGAGTCTTGTCATGACAAGTTGTGACGTGTTTGTTATGAGCCAAGTGACTTGAAAACTTGTCGAGATAAATCTCGTTTTTGAAGAGCTGAGACAGCGTCATTGGCCTTTCGAGTTGTCGAAGAAGATGTTCTGACTAAGTTTTCTTCTTTTGATTACCTAGTGGCTTGAGAACTTGCTCTTGGGAGTTCGAGCTGAAACTCAGAACTTAAGAGCTAGAAGCTTAGTAGACAGTAGTACAGCTGATGACTTTCCAAACCAAACATCTTTATTATGATAAACGTTGATTTGTCTTGATGATGGCAATGCTTGAAGGTGTAAGCTTGTATGGTGAACTTGTCATTTTTCTTTTATCTTTTTAGTACGAGCAGTGCTTCCTTGCTACTTTCTACTTTTCTAGACATAATTTTCTTGAGGAAGTGCGAGATCTTCTCTTTTTGCTAACGACGAGGAGGTGATGGAACGAGACGGTGACAAGGCGATGGAGACGTGCTTTATTTTCGTCCGAAAATCTTGGACTCATTAGTCGGTACAATATGATGACGACGAGCCTAATCGGTGGAGAGAGCTCGGGTATCCTTCTTTTGATGTTAAGGACGGCGAAGGCTTTTTCCAATGATGCCGTGCGAGTTTTAATTACTAAGAGGGATAAATGGGCTTTTTTAGGCCCAACTCTTTCCTCTTTTTTTTTTTATCAAACCCTTTCTTAATCTTGAATAGGGTTGCCGTCGTTGACAGTGATAAGACGAGTTAAGAGAGCCTTGATTCCCTTTGAGCGGCACGAGAATTCCTTCAGAAAAAGAAAAACACGTTTGTATGACTTGAACTATAATAATAATTTTTAATCTTTTAGCAATCAAATAGGATATCAATTACAGAAGTGTGTAAAAGATTGAGTAATTATGGGAGAGATGCGATAACGAAGAAAATATAATTTTAATGATATATTTGACGTGACGCTGATAAAGAAAACTTAGCTTTTATGTGAGAAAGATTGGCGCTTTTAGAGAGGATAGCAGAGACGTAGTGTTTTTATGACGTCGTTGTGAGCCGATGTCCTACTCATCTTCAAGCGTGATGTATAAAGAACTTTGAAGAAATCCCCACAGTCGGCGCCAATTGTAAGATCTCAATTCCGCATATCCGAAGATAGCAAGAATTTTAGGGTTTAAATTAGGGATTCTTCAAAGTCTTTAAACCTAGCTCGGCGGAGATGAGGAGATTAGGACAAAATTGGCGTTCACGGTGTATCGGAATAAAGGGAATTAGGTTTTATAGCTGAACCTTCTAAAAGGCTGCCTACGTACCCTTTGGAAAGGGATCAAGCCATTCGTAGTTCCTTTTAGGAGTTAAGTCGTCTCTTAGCGACTTGTTGTATTGTGCGTGTTGCAATCTCTTTTAGCCTGAAGACCCTCATTCTCTCATGTCGAGGTTTAGGTCGGCTTACAGAGTCGTCTATAGATCGATCTCTTGTAGCCTGAATACCTTCATCCTCTCATGTAGAGATTTAAGTCGGCTTTTAAGAGTCGTCTGTATTCTTTTTTGATGTATTTTTCATATCCTTTAGACTGAATGCCCTCATTCTCTTATATAGAGTTTTAGGCCGGCATAAAAAGTCATATTTCTTAAAAAGAAATAGATATCTTCCACAAAGGAAAATAGATATTTTCCTTTTGTGATTATCCTCGAAGATTGCCATTTATCTTCATCGACATAGTAATTATCCATAATAAATGCCTTCTATTTCGGGCCGATCTTATTATATGAATGGGCCATTTGGAGGGGTGCTAAAACCGACTCCAACAACTCCGTTTGGACACCCGTAGCTCCCATTATGGATTTTA
This sequence comes from Orychophragmus violaceus, assembly GCA_030180135.1. Classification (NCBI taxonomy): domain Eukaryota; kingdom Viridiplantae; phylum Streptophyta; class Magnoliopsida; order Brassicales; family Brassicaceae; genus Orychophragmus; species Orychophragmus violaceus. The sequence continues at coordinate 32,601,674 of CM058233.1, forward strand.
CAAGTTTTATCGGTTCTATCGGTTTCCTTTCCCGATAGTCCGTAAAACTCGTTTCTTCTCCGTTTCTCCCACGTATGGTCTTCTAAATGTTCTTTATGTCCAAAAATAAGAACATTTGGCCCGTCGCCACTTCCGGCTCGCATTTTGGTAAAATTACAAAAATGCCCTTCATCTTCTGAAAATTACGAAAATGCCCTCCGTTGACTTCTCTGCTGCCCGTTGACTATTTCTTGGAACAGGATATTACATCGTATCCCCTGCACCGCCCAGAGGACGCTTTATCGGTTTTAGAACACCGGCTACATATTGACTTAGGATGCCATATTTCCCCCCAAAAATACATCTCAAGTACGAAAATCTGTCTCTGTATCTCCGCATCTTCACCTATTCACAATACCACGCATCTATCTATATCTACACACACACACACACACACACACACACACACATATATATAACAAACAATAATATTTAAACGACAACACAATAAATGGGTTTAATATTCTATAATTCTGTCTCCAATTTAACATACAATCTAGTTAGATTTAGCAAACAAAAGGAATACATTTAGATACTAAACTATATATCTAGAGGTTTAAAAACGAAATACGAAGCGTTGCGGGATAGTCCTCACCTTATCAACGGGAAAAGTGTAATTTAGGGACTCATGGTGCTCAAAAAGACTTCAAATCAGAAATCAAGGTGAAAATATAGTGAGACAGGCTTTCGTTGACTCAAACATTAAGGGATGAGCTAGTTAAGGTCAACTGAAAAGTTAATGGTCAATGGTCAAAGTCAAACCGGTCAAGATAGACCCAACCCGATTCAACCAAACCCAATTGAAAAACCCGATCAATTGATTTAAACCTAATGAATTTAATTAAACCAATTCAAATTGATTAAACAAGTTCAAATTAATTTAAACCAACTTAACCAATTTAATGATTAAACCAAATTTAATTAAAAAAGGAAGATTACAAATACTTTAAAAAAGGAAGGTTACAACTTCTTGGACATCATGATGGAGGCGAGTGACGGCGGTAGCACGGCGTGTTCGACAACCGAGCAGATCACGTTGGCGATGGAGCACTAATAGAGCCATGATGGTTGAGCTACGATCGTACAGAGGTGGAGGAGCTGCCATCATATGGAGGTGGAGAAGAAGATATCTTGTTACGTAAGAAACACAAAGAACGTGATCTATGCTTCTTGTAAAAGTGCGACGTCAACTTCCGGTGACTCGTATGGTGCTATGGAGGCTCTCTGGTGATCAGTGGTTGCTCTAGACGCCGCGGTGGTGACAGCAAGGTTTGATGGTGCTGCTTCCTCTAACGCACACTACAAGAAAACACGCTTTTTGCGACTGCCTTAATAGTTGCAATTCATCGCAAAACTCTATTTTGCGACCCAATAACGACTAAAGGAGTTAGTCTCTAATTGTTCGTCGCTAATATTATTAGTCGCTATGTTAGTCGCTACTTTGCGGCTACTTATATTTCGAGTAAATTCAGTCGCAAAGTAATCACTAAATTTTGCAACTAATTTTTGATTATTTAGTGACTCCTCTAGCGACTAATTAGCGACTAATCGAGTCATCGGGAATGTTAATTGATATCCATATTACGATTAATTTGTGACTGTTTTGTGACTATTTTCGCGACTAATTAGCAATTAATAACGACGTGAAAATTTTTGGTAAAAACATTATAATTTTTGGTTGTTGGTTTTTGGTTTTTTACTATTTTGATTTTAGTTTTGGTATTTTGTTTGTAACTATGAATTTTTAATCTAAGAAAAAGCTTTATAACACATAACTTATAACCTAAATGTTAGTAACAAACAACAAACAAGTCTTAAACTAACTTAGTCTACACAAATGTCTTAAACTTAGTCTATACTAGGAATTCTTAAACTAAGTCTTCTCTTCCGCCATTCATAAACACTGTAACGAAAATCTCAAAAACTCTCTTGCAACCACATATCCATATCTCTCTTCTAATCCACTCCCCACCATCCATGCATGCTTTCGCTTGCCCACTATAGCTTCTACCAGATCTGGTGTAGAAATCTACAAGCGCCTCCCGCAACCAACAAACCAAGCTACATAAATAAACACTTCGAAACTAGAGAGTTCAAGCAAAACTGAAAGTGAAATAAGATTGAGCTTGTTAGGGCCTTGAGAAGATTCATAATTCTCTTAGAAAACTTACTCAAGTCAATAAACACAATATACCTGAACCAATTGATGATCCATGGATGATGTTACACTAAATGCTCTCTGCATATAGTGATGACTATAGGAATTAGCTCAAATAATGTCATCGTCTCGAGCAAAAGGGTGCAATGTGATGAGTGGAAACACAACACCAAATTGGGCGACAGTTTCAATTTTTATACAAAATGAAAGCACAAAACCCACGTGTAAGAGCACATATATGTTTATATAAACATTAACATTCTCATCTCCGCTGCAGTATAGTGTTCTAGATTTCATATTCTAAGACGACGTAAGGTATCTCTTATCCATGCATCATTAAATTATAAAACTCAATTAGTTTTTGACCCATAGACGAAAATATTTCCTAGTCAAAGATAAACCAATACTCATAAAATAATGCTGACCTAACTAAAAATTTGAGACCTTAAAAGGAATCTGTCAAACACATAGCATATCTAAATGATAGATTTATGTAATCTGTACCCTAAAGAATGAACAATCTGTAAAGAGAATACTGTATATTATTGCTTTGAATGAAACTGTCGATTACAAACTCATAGCGTTCATAATCAGACTATCGATCTCGTAGCGATCGCCCAGGACTCATCACGTCACTGAGTTTTAATAATCAAAGCATAAAAGAAATGTAAACTGAAAACTAACTTTATTTAAACTCTCTCCAGCTCCCGAGCTTCTTCACTCATCCAGCTCTAACGGCAAAGACTCTATTTCATTTTAAGTCTTTGCCTGACCTTTAGCTTTATCCACGTCAGCAGCATTGGAATTCTTCTTCTTGCACACATAAGACCGTTTATACACATCAATACTCCTCCCTTTGAAATCAAGGTTGCCCTCAACCTTGAAATAGGGGTAAATCTGTTTGAACTCCTTGAACAGAACCCACATATTATCATGGGAAGGCTTTCCAGACCATTGTACCAACAACTCCAACTCGCCCTCTTTGGAATAACGAGTAACCAACACACGCTCAGGTTCAGGGTTAATCTCCACTGAATTTACACATACCGGCGGTAAAGGATTAACCATAGCATCATGACCCACATCAGCTTTAAGTTGGGAAACATGAAACACCGGATGAATACGAGAAGTAAGAGGTAGTTGAGCCTGTAAGCAGCTTTTGCCAATACAAGCCAGGATTTCAAACGGATCAAAGAACTTGGCAGCCAATTTCTGGCAGAAACGACGAGCCGCGGATTTCTGCCTGTACGGTCGGAGCTTCAAATAAACCAACTGTCCCACGTCAAACTCTACATCACGACGGCTCTTATCAGCTGTCTTCTTCATAATATCATGTGCTCTTTGTAAATTATCCCAAATCTGAGCCAACATCAAGTTTCGTTCCTTCAATGCAGTCTCCAGCTCAAAATTATTAGTAGACCCAGCCTCAAAAGGCACAATCCGTGGAGGTTCACGTCCATAAACCACCTGAAACGGGGTGGCTTTCAAAGCTGTATGAAAAGAGGTATTGTACCACAATTCTTCCCAGTCCAAATACCTTTGCCAAGTCCGAGGGTGGGAAGAAGCGAAACAACGCAAATAAGTTTCCAAACACCTGTTGAGCACCTCGGACTGACCGTCAGTCTGTGGATGGTACGATGTACTCCGCTTAAGCTGAGTCCCTGATAACCGAAATAACTCAGTCCAAAACGCACTCAAGAATATGCTATCTCTGTCGGATACAATGCTCTTTGGAAAACCATGAAGCCAGATAATGTTAGCAATGAAACAGTTGGCAACATCCACTGTAGAAAATGGGTGTTTCAAGCTCAAGAAATGTCCATATTTACTCAGCCGATCCACCACAACCAAGATCAAATTGTACCCTTGAGAAGTTGGCAATCCTTCAATAAAATCCATAGCCAAATCCTCCCAAACACGTGTAGGAATAGGTAACGGTTGCAAGAAGCCAGCTGGGGATAAGGTAGAATGTTTATGGGTTTGACAAACGCTACACTCCAAGACATACTGCTGCACCACTCGATACATCCCTTCCGAATAAAACGATTGCTGAATCCTTTTCACAGTCTTTAAGACTCCTTCATGGCCTCCCACTTTGCTGTTGCAATATTAATGGAATAAAACGAGACTGTTTCGGAATAACCAGACTGCGTTTATACCATAATTTCCCTCCCACCAAATGATAATGCGGATTCAACATAGTATTCTCCTGAACCTTCAACATTAGGGACTGAATTGTTGAATCCGCTGCTATCTCATCATATACTTCTTGAAGCTGAATAACCGTAGGTATTGTGAGAGCCAGTAACAGAGAACAAACAGAAGCAAGAGGAGTTCCCAAACTGCGAGAGAGACTATCCGCAACTTTATTCTCACAACCGGGCTTGTAAAAAATGTCAAAGTCATAGCCCAACAACCGAGTTAACCAACGCTGATACTCCATATTCACTTCCTTCTGCTCCAATAAAAATTTAAGACTACGTTGATCTGTGTGAACTAAGAACTTCCTTCCCAACAAATAGTGCTTCCACTTTTGGACAGCCATCACTACTGCCATCAACTCTCGCTCATAAGCTGGTTTCAACTGTTCACGTGGTGTTAATCCGTGACTGAAGAAAGCAATGGGGTTTTTATCTTGCATTAAAACTGCCCCAGGACCGAAACCAGAAGCGTCAGACTCTATGATAAACAACTTCTCAAATTTGGCAAAGCCAAAACAGGCGCATTGACCATAGCATCTTTTAACCGTTCAAAGGCTGATTTTGCTTCCTGACTCCAAGCAAACTAATCTTTCTTGAGTAAATAAGTCAATGGCTTCGCAATAGAACCATAATTCTTCACAAATCTACAATAGTACCCCGTCAAGCCTAAGAAACCCCTGAGCTGTTTCACTGTCTGCGGAGTAGGCTATGAAGGAATTTCTAGCAGTTCTAATCAGGATTAGCAACCCTAGTCTGAATTCCGAGCCTAGGATCTAAGGTTCATATAATTGAATCTATGGGATCTCAGATTTACCTGGTAATAAGCAGCGGAAGGTTTGCAGATAATCGAGATCACGAAGCACCTCAAACGCTTTGCCTCTACTGGTATCCACACTCACACGAACTGGACAGGAGGGATGCTAGTGCCTGTAGAGATCCAATCTCTTCCAAGGTTTCTATCAAAGTTCTGGTGGCTGTAAATTAGGTTAGAAATCAGTTTAGGTCGACCATATATCTTATATATGTCGACTTAAACCATCACGGAATTAACCAACGATTAAACCGAATTAATCTGATTAATCCGCGAGTTGCATCGATCGATGCACTATCTGCATCGATCGACACTGCCCCAGATTATTGATATCGAATGCATATAAAATATGCATTCACTGGATCATTACATTAATGATCAACCTCGTCTTTAACGTCCAATTTGCTTAGGTGTGTGACCCTGTAGGATCATATAACACTAGCAATGAGTTTTTAACTCATTGATCATAAGTGGCTTCTAGCAAAGCGTTATGACTACCTAGTGTCATGTGATTGTCTCATCTCGACTATACGACTTTCACTTAGAGTAAGTACAATAGATTTCAGGACATTCCCAACAATCTCCCACTTGTACTGGAATCATCTATTCCATTAATCCCTTTGTAGCTATATCTCAATCTAGCATAAGGCAAGAACTGTGTCATCCTTATTAAGCTAGATCACGTTTATCGAATCCCGATTTGTACTGATAAAACAAACGACTGACAATCACCTCGTTTGAGCGCGGCCACGCATTTCGAGTATAAAATCTTCGATAGGCCCAGAGATATTTAACTCCTGTTATATAGGAGGTACAAATCCCATCTTGTTCCATCCATGTCTCTTTTATATCTCACAATACGCCTAATCAGTGTCTTTATAATCACCAGTTACGGCTGACGTTTGACAAAGTCAAGACGAACCAATCCATATAAGAGAGGACATGATGAACTCAGGTCTTAGGACTACAATCTTTAGTCGTAACGAGAAACTCTTATGACATTCATATAACATCTTGTAGAGTTCTCATTAACGGGTCAAGTCCGATCATGTGTTCTTTAACACATATCTATGTGATTGACTTTAATACACTTATTAATGACTCCATGAAACATAGTCATCAGTCACCTCACATATTAGTCTCACGTGGTTGTTAATGTCCCATTTTAACAACCTCGACCATGGACCATTTATAATTTATGTCATTTATTGCTTATAGGGTTTCATGATCAAGTCACATACTTGATGACCTATAAAATGTCATAAATTACTTTGGGACAATATATTTAATTAACACAATTAAGTAATGCTGAACCAATTTCATTAAAATATCATAACCAAATTATGTTTTACGAACATCAAGTCATAACTAAAACCAAATATGACTCCCACTGAAAACAAGATCATATCTTAAGAGATCTAATGCCTACAGCAGCAGTGTGAAACTCATGCTTAGGCCTTGGGAGGGGCTTGGTCAGTGGATCAGCTACATTCTCATCCGTCGGGACTCTGCTGATCTTCACATCTCCTCTATTCACAATATCACGGATAAGGTGATATCGCCTTTCTATGTGTTTGGATTTCTGGTGTGATCTAGGTTCCTTTGCTTGCGCAATGGCTCCATTGTTGTCACAATACAAAGCCACTGGCTCAGAAATGCTAGGAATCACACCAAGTTCAGTGATGAACTTCTTGATCCAAACAGCCTCCTTTGCCGCTTCAGAAGCAGCGAGGTACTCAGCTTCAGTTGTGGAATCTGCTACAGTGTCCTGCTTGGAACTCTTCCAGCTGACTGCACCGCCATTCAGGCAGAAGATGTAACCAGATTGTGATCGGAAATCATCTTTGTCTGTCTGAAAACTTGCGTCTGTGTAACCACTTACTACCAGCTCATCACTTCCTCCGTATACCAAGAATTTATCCTTAGTATTTCCCAAATACTTCATAATATTCTTGACTGCTGTCCAGTGACTTTCACCTGGATCCGATTGGTATCTACTCGTCATGCTTAAAGCACAAGCAACATCTGGACGAGTACAGAGCATGGCATACATGATGGATCCCAACGCCGAGGCATAGGGAATCCGACTCATGCGTTCTCGCTCAGCAGGTGTCTCAGGACACTGCTTCTTGCTGAGACTTATGCCATAAGACATTGGTATGAAGCCCTTCTTGGAATCTTGTATTCTGAATCTGTGTAAGACTTTATCAATATAAGTGTCTTGACACAGTCTAATTAACTTGTTCAATCTATCTCTATAGATTCTTATTCCAAGAATATACACGGCTTCTCCCATGTCTTTCATTGAAAAACAACTTCCGAGCCAACCCTTAACAGACTGTAAAAACGGAATGTCATTTCCGAGAAGAAGTATGTCATCTACATACAACACGAGAAATGCAACTGCGCTCCCACTAGTCTTCTTGTAAACACATGGTTCTTCTTCGTTCCTGATGAAATCAAACTTTTTGACTGCTTCATCAAAACGAAGATTCCAACTCCGAGATGCTTGCTTCAATCCATATATGGATCGATGAAGCTTGCATACTTTCCTAGCAGCATTAGGATCAATGAAACCTTCGGGCTGTGTCATGTACACATCCTCTTCCAGAATTCCATTAAGGAAAGCTGTTTTCACGTCCATCTGCCAGATCTCATAATCATAATGAGCAGCTGTTGCTAGGAGAATCCGAATGGATTTAAGCATGGCGACAGGTGAATAGGTTTCTTCATAGTCAATACCATGAACTTGTTTGAAACCTTTTGTCACTAGCCTTGCTTTATATATCTGAATATTTCCATCCACATCAATTTTCTTCTTGAAAATCCATTTACACTCAATGGGTCTTGCACCATCGGGTAAATCAACCAAAGTCCACACTTGGTTCTGTGACATGGATCCCATTTCGGATTCAGCGGCTTTCAGCCACTTTTCGGAGTCAGGGCTCATCATCGCTTCTTCGTAATTCGCGGGCTCGTCACTGTCAATGATCAATAAATCATGACAATTGGTTACGAGAAATCCATATCTCTCGGGTTCGTGACGGATCCTTTCAGATCTGCGAATTTCAGGCTCCACAGGCGCTGGCTCTACAACTCTTTGTAGATCCAACTGTTGCTCCTCCACAATGGGCTGGACGGTTTCCTGTGGCTCTCGAACTTCTTCGAGTTGTACTTTACTCCCACTGTTTCTCTTGGAAAGAAACTCTCTCTCAAGAAAAACACAGTTCCGAGCAACAAACACTTTGTTCTCGGATTGGTTGTAAAAGTAGTATGCCTTGGTTTCCTTAGGATAACCAACGAAGTAGCACTTATCAGATTTGGGTTCGAGCTTATCTGTAATTAATCGCTTAACATAAGCTTCACAACCCCAAATCTTCAGGAAAGACAAACTCGGAACATTTCCAGTCCACATCTCATGTGGTGTCTTTGCAACTGATTTTGACGGAACCCTATTAAATGTAAACGCAGACGTTTCTAGAGTGTATCCCCAAAAGGATAATGGAAGAGTTGAGAGACTCATCATTGATCGAACCATATCTAATAAAGTTCGATTCCTCCTCTCGGACACCTCATTCCATTGTGGTGTTCCAGGAGGAGTGAGTTGTGAAACAATTCCACAATCTCTCAAATGATCACTGAATTCTTGGCTTAAGTATTCTCCTCCACGATCTGATCGAAGAGCCTTAATACTTTTGCCAAGTTGATTATGTACTTCATTTTGGAATTCTTTGAACCTTTCAAAAGATTCCGACTTGTGTCTTATTAAATAGACATAGCCATACCTGCTGAAATCATCAGTGAAGGTAATGAAGTATCGAAAATTTCCTCTGGCACTTGTGCTCATTGGGCCGCACACATCTGTATGTATAAGGCCCAATAGGTCACTGGCCCTTTCATTTTGTTTGTTGAAAGGGGCCTTAGTCATTTTGCCCAGTAAACAAGATTCACATTTCTCACATGATTCATAATCAAATGAGCCCAGAAGCCCATCACTATGGAGCTTTTGGATCCGTTTCTCATTTATGTGGCCCAAACGACAATGCCAAAGAAAAGTCTGATTCGTATCATTTGATTTGAATCTCTTGGTGTTAATGTTATAGATTGGCGTGCTTTGGTTTAAAACATAAAGCCCATTCTCTAATGGGCTGCTACCATAAAATATATCATTGTAATCAAAAGAACAACATTTATTCTTAATTGAAAACTGATATCCTTCTACATCCAAAACAGGAATAGAAATAATATTTCTGCTTATAGTAGGTACATAGTAGCAATGATTAAGTTTTAAAACCAAACCAGAAGGTAAAGACAAGTTATATGTTCCTACGGCTAATGCAGCAACTCTTGCTCCATTCCCCACGCGTAGGTCCACTTGCCCCTTTTCCAACTTCCTACTGTTGCTTAGGCCCTGCATATTTGTACAAATATGAGCACCACAACCGGTATCCAATACCCAAGAAGTAGAACCAGAAGTAGTGATAGGTCAAGAATTAATCCCTATACTAAACTGCAAGTGTACAGCAATGTCAAAGTAGTATATAGGGTTATCGAATCCACAGGGACACTTGGTCTCAAGAGAATCAAACTGTAGGGAATGAATACTAGAAATAAGCAATGTGATTGTATTGAAAACAGTGCAAGAAAGTAAATCAGTAGCAGAGATTATTGGTTGTGAAAGCAAGTAATTAAAAGCGTCAAACCTAGGGTATTCTCAGGAAATCAGACTAGCAGACAGTTCATTCAGCAAGGATCTAATTAAGCACAGTTCTAGAACTCAAAACACAGATATAGAATTAACCAAATTCCTTTGCGATAATTCTCTAAGTCTAAGTGCAGCAAACCAAACTTCCGTTTGCGAGAACTAACAGATTAAACTAGCAATAAGTCCAAGTTTGATATGTTCACAATTATCCTAAACCAAACTTTCGTTTGCGCAAAGTTTAATTGCCCAATTTAATTAGTTCTGGTTCCTAAACCCCACTTCCGTGACGTATTTAGCAACCTAAGATCTAGATTCTAATTGATCAGGTTAGAACTAGCTTTAAGCACAATTAAATTGAAGAACAGATATAGTTTGAATCCTTAACTGAAATTGAACAAGTCTAGCAAGTCATGAAATCCTATGTGAGAAACCCTAAGTCTAACTAGGAATCTACTCAGACATAGATAATGAAAACATGATCATATGATAAGTAAATTGCATAAAAGAATAAGAGTAAAAGGGGTTCGAAATCTTCTCCAAATACAGATGATGAATTAGGTTCAGATCAGCCCCCAAAAGCTCTAAAAATCCTCTGCTCTTAATTATAAAAGTATATCTAATAAAAACTCTAAAAACTCTATTATATAGGCATAATCTCGGATGGGGCTTCTGTGTAAATACTGGAACTATCTTGGGCTTCTTTGTAAATCTTCAATACTTGTCAAACCGACGTGTACGGCCCATCTCGCGACTGCATCGATCGATGCTTTGAGTGCAACGATCGATGCATGATCAATTATACGAACAGTGAGTTAAGCTCTCGGCCAAAACGTCCCAAAAATCCCAAAATGCTCCAAATATCTCCAATTAGCTCCAATCCTGATTTAACCTGTAAAAGACTCTAAACAAAGACAAAAGACACTAAAACACATCTATATCATGGTCTAAAATGGGTAAAAACCATGATATATCAACTCCCCCACACTTAGCCTTTGCTTGCCCTCAAGCAAAACATAGAACTAAAACATGGTGAAGAGGTTTGAAAACTCTTCAGAAACTCATTTCATCTTAGAAGCTACAATACTCAGATTCCCCTTAGTAAACCACTGAAAGAATCAATCACAGGATATCAAGACCAACATGTACTTCCCCCACACTTAGCAACTGTCCTAGGTAAACTCCACAATCACATTCAAGCATTCAAATTCTCCCTACTGACTTCTGCAAGTATTTAAGTGCGGTCTCACCTAAGGAGTATCGATCTAAAGGCACATGGATTCTTACCTTGCCAGCTCTAGACCACCATACTATCTTTCTCTAGTCCCTTTCTTCTCTTTCCCTTCTTTAACAACTGATTTTTCCCCACTGGGTATCATTTTATTTTTTTTATCAGTGTTCTTCCCGTTATGGGGTGTACTTTGGACACATTCCATGGATCACATGAGAGATAATAGTGTTTGCTACTATTCCCATGACCACTTCGGAGTTACTAACTCATCCTCAGTTTATTATCTTTTTTTTTTTTTTTTACTTTATAGAAGGGGAGAAGGGGACTAAATAGGACAGGTTTACAGGCTGTGTCAGAACTAACAGGGAATCCGACATAAAGTATACCAAGCCCTTAGGTGAGAAAATCTAAGTCAGTATTAGGGGTGAAGTCAGTAAAGGATCCTCTGGTACCTGAAGTGATATGGGTGTTCCCAGTAGGTTGATCCGTGTCTGGGTTTTCTAATAGTCAGAGATAGATCCTGCAACTTCATCCCAATGGTTACTTAAGTTCCTGCAAGTTTTGTAAATCTCCTCAGAAAATCATAGTTTCTTACTTAAACAGTTTTGACTCAATAAAACAAAAAAATTTTGAAATACGGACTGACTCTTAAGAAAACAGAAAGATAAACGTCAGTAGCACCTCCCCCACACTTAAGACACACTGTCCCCAGTAGTGTCCAGCGAAGGATCGGTAAAAAGAAAATAAAAATTGAAAAGGTGAAATTATGTCTGTCGGGTTACCTCTGTCGCACGAGCAACGACCGGTGCATTAGATGCATCGACCGTTACTTGGCGACTTTCGTGTATGGTCGATCGTTGCTCAGGACCGCAACGATCGCTGCAATGCGATTCCTTTCGTATTGTGACGATCGATGCAGAAATGCATCGATCGCTGCACTGCGATTTAATTCGAGACCTGCAAACATGACTGCACCAGAAACAAAAACAAACGTAAAATCCTAACAAAAACACCAAAAATTAAAAAGAAAAACACCAGTACCTAATGGTGGGTTGCCTCCCACCCAGCGCTTGTTTAAGGTCAATAGCTTGACCGGACGCGCAAGATCTTTCAAGTGCCAGAAGATCCTGACAGAGACTTTTTCTGTCTCTGTTCAAGTCTCCTCATCCATGGCGGAGAATAGGCTGCTGCAGAATGCTTCAGTCCAAGAAAAGATGGAGTAAAATGCGCTCCAGGATCTATTATCACAGTCTCATTCAGCTGCTCATCATCTGCTTCCAAGATCTTGAAAGTCTGTCCATCTATCAGTGGCTTCCGCAGCTTCTCCATCTCATATCGCAGTGTCTCATCTCCCAGGTGGAGGTCTATTAGACTCTGTCTAACATCAATCACAGCTCCTGCTGTGGCCAAAAATGGTCTCCCAAGCAATAAAGCTTCATCCGGATCGCAGGCATATTTCAGCACAAGGAAGTCCGTTGGAACTAAGTAGTTTCCAACTCTTACCGGAATATCCATAAGGAGTCCTTCAGGAACTCGCATGGACTGATCAGCTAGGATAAGACGTGTCCTAGTAGGAGCAAAATCCAACATACCCAGCTTCTCTGCCACAGAGTAAGGCATTATGCTCCCAGCAGCTCCTAAATCACACAGAGAACGCCTAAAACTATCTTCAAAGATAGAACAATCAAGTACAAAGACTCCAGGATCAGGCAGTTTCTTTGGGACCTTAGTTAACAGAACATCACTAATATGCTGAGGAACTACTATCACCCATTCTCTCAGCTCTTCATCTAATGGCAACATCTTGTTCAAATATTTCTGAACACATGGATGATAAGGTGGATCATCAGATGATGGAATTTCTTCCAAGTCTTCACCACTCTTTTCTAGCCTTTTCAGCTCTTCAATCTCTTGTTTAATCACTTCAGACACCTTGGGACAGTGCCAAATAGCTCGTGCATAAACATCCTCTGGAGTGATTTCAGACGTATCAGGGAATAGGCGGGCTAGTTCTGCATCAATCTCATTTTCATCCCACGGATTCTCTGCTTGTTCACGACCTGCATCGATCGATGCCAGATGTGTATCGATCGTTGCATCGCGATCATCATAACTTCCACCCGAGAGTTTTTCACAGAAATCCGAAAATTCTTCCTCAGTCACCAACTCAGCTGTACTTAGCTCAAATTTCTCCCCTAGATAAGATCCATCATTGATCAGTACAGACCAGGCCTTAATATGAGTGTCTGCAACTCCTTTCCCTTTCAGTGAGCTGGACATCTGATTCACCTGAGTGTCCAACTGCTTCATGTGAGTGCTCAATGTCTCAAACTTCCCATTGAGGTCCTGATAGACAGCGTCCAGCTTCTTGTTGTTGTCTACAGAAAGCTTGGTTTGACTTTCCATCAGTTGCTCCATCATAGCCTCCATTTTGCTCTCATGGGCTGTAGGTGCAGGAGGAGTCTGATAGGATGTAGATCCATAGGTTCTCTGAGTACCTTGTCCATAGGTCTTCTGAAAACCACCATTCTGTCCTCCATTTGAGAATCTGTTCCCCTGTTGATTGTTAAATCTATTACCTTGGAAACCGGAACCTCCTATGAAATTCACATCTTCTTCCTGAGTGTCCTCCTCAGTCTGAATCACCTCTACATCTTGGGCAAAGTGGACAGCTTTTTTACTTGTCAGGAGATTGTAAACTGTGTCCAATCTGGATCTTATGTTAGCTATATCAGAATTCTCTACGGTTCCACCAGATTTCTTCCTCCTTTCATCCATTGTTTTGCAACTATTGCTGCCAATCAGGTTCTCTATCAACCGTTTAGCTTGTGTAGGAGTTCTGGTGCTGAAATTAGCATCACTGGAATTATCCAAAGCAGTCTGATAAGGGAGATCTATTCCTCTGAAGAAAATACCAATCAGCTGTACTTCTGTGAATCCATGATGTGGACAATCACGCTGATACTGCTTAAATCTCATCCATGCGGTTGTCAAAGGCTCCACAGCTCCTTGGGAAAAAGTAAGTATGTCCTGTCTGGACTGATCTGAGCGCGCAGCATCGTAGAAGTGGCGCAGGAACTCACTCTTTAAGGCTGCCCAAGTAGTATACTGACCAGGTGCCAGTTGTCTCAGCCATGCACTAGCGTCTCCAGCAAGACTGTGCGGAAATAGCTTAAGGAACAGATAGTCCGGGCATACTCCTTCATACTTCATGCCAGTGACTATGTCCTCAAACTTGTCAATGTGATCCATAGGCTGCTCTGATTGAAGACCATGAAAAGCAATCTGCCTCATCAGTTGGTAGTAGATAGTTTTTACCTCAAAATCATTCCTTTCAAAAGCAGGAAGCACTAGAGCTGCTCGGTTTGCATGAAACTCATCAGGTCTATTGTAATCAGCTAGTGTCCTCTCATGAACTACCATCTCTCTACCTTGAGCTCGATCTTGCGGTTGTTGCTCAGGTTCAGGGGGATCAGGGATGACATTCCCTTCAGCATCAACCCGATGCCCAGCAGCATTGTACGGGTTGTTATCTTGGTCCCTCAGGGTACCTTCAGCATCTGGTATCAAGATCAGACGTTCTCGAACCATTCTCTCTCTCTTTTCTCTTCTGATAGTCCTCTCTAGACGTCCAAGTTCTTCTAGGTTGAGATTAACTAAGCTCGAGTTCGGATTACTTCGAGTGTTCTGCGTTGGCATAAACTGTCTGTAATCGTCCAGCAACGATCGATGCTATCAGTGCAACGATCGATTCAATCTCAAATCGCTCAGCAACGATCGATGCAAGGGTGCAACGATCGACGCAAGGCGAAATTCGTACATGCGACAGAGAGAAACAGAGAAAAGTCAGCAAAATAAAATAAATAAAATAAAAAACGAAAAACAAAAACGAAAAACGAAAAATTTCTAGTAAAACCCTAAGTTCGGTCCTATCGAAGACTCTAAGAGTCCCCGGCAACGGCGCCAAAAACTTGATAGGTCAAGTTTTAATCCCTATACTAAACTGCAAGTGTACAGCAATGTCAAAGTAGTATATAGGGTTATCGAATCCACAGGGACACTTGGTCTCAAGAGAATCAAACTGTAGGGAATGAATACTAGAAATAAGCAATGTGATTGTATTGAAAACAGTGCAAGAAAGTAAATCAGTAGCAGAGATTATTGGTTGTGAAAGCAAGTAATTAAAAGCGTCAAACCTAGGGTATTCTCAGGAAATCAGACTAGCAGACAGTTCATTCAGCAAGGATCTAATTAAGCACAGTTCTAGAACTCAAAACACAGATATAGAATTAACCAAATTCCTTTGCGATAATTCTCTAAGTCTAAGTGCAGCAAACCAAACTTCCGTTTGCGAGAACTAACAGATTAAACTAGCAATAAGTCCAAGTTTGATATGTTCACAATTATCCTAAACCAAACTTTCGTTTGCGCAAAGTTTAATTGCCCAATTTAATTAGTTCTGGTTCCTAAACCCCACTTCCGTGACGTATTTAGCAACCTAAGATCTAGATTCTAATTGATCAGGTTAGAACTAGCTTTAAGCACAATTAAATTGAAGAACAGATATAGTTTGAATCCTTAACTGAAATTGAACAAGTCTAGCAAGTCATGAAATCCTATGTGAGAAACCCTAAGTCTAACTAGGAATCTACTCAGACATAGATAATGAAAACATGATCATATGATAAGTAAATTGCATAAAAGAATAAGAGTAAAAGGGGTTCGAAATCTTCTCCAAATACAGATGATGAATTAGGTTCAGATCAGCCCCCAAAAGCTCTAAAAATCCTCTGCTCTTAATTATAAAAGTATATCTAATAAAAACTCTAAAAACTCTATTATATAGGCATAATCTCGGATGGGGCTTCTGTGTAAATACTGGAACTATCTTGGGCTTCTTTGTAAATCTTCAATACTTGTCAAACCGACGTGTACGGCCCATCTCGCGACTGCATCGATCGATGCTTTGAGTGCAACGATCGATGCATGATCAATTATACGAACAGTGAGTTAAGCTCTCGGCCAAAACGTCCCAAAAATCCCAAAATGCTCCAAATATCTCCAATTAGCTCCAATCCTGATTTAACCTGTAAAAGACTCTAAACAAAGACAAAAGACACTAAAACACATCTATATCATGGTCTAAAATGGGTAAAAACCATGATATATCAAGTAGTAACATTTACTTCTATAACATAAATATCTGAAGATGAAGTCTCGAAAGTCTTCTTCTTCTTTTTCTCTTCCAAGAATTTGTTGCAGTTTCTCTTCCAATGTCCAGGCTCTTTACAGTAATGGCACTTATCAATCACAGATGGGCCATGCTTGGGCTTGGGGGCTGGCGCAGGCGTGTCCGGGTTCTCAACCTGGACAGCCTTGCCCTTTCCCTTCCCTTTGCCAATTTTCTTAAACTTCTTACCTCCTTGTACCATAAGTACATTCGGAGTGCCCTTCTTGATATTAGGCTCAGCTGTCTTGAGCATGCCATGCAGTTCAGTCAACGTCTTCGTCAAGTTATTCATGTTATAGTTCATAACAAACTGATCATAACTTGACGGCAGTGACTGCAGAATGATGTCAGTAGCCAACTCTTGGCTAATGGGACAATCCAGCCTCCCCAGGTTATCAATATAACCCATCATCTTAATGACATGAGGACTGACTGGACCGTCCTTTGGTAGCTTGCATTCAATGAGAGATTTAACCGTCTGGTACCTCTCAGTTCGTGCTTGCTCCTGAAACATACTTTTCAGGCTAGTGATCATCTCCACTGGCGACTCCACGTTCTCGTATTGCTTTTGCAAATCCGAGTTCATGGTAGCCAGCATGAGACAATTCACATCGACCACATCATTAGAGTGCTTATCCCAAGCACTCCTTTCTGCATGTGGAGCATTGGCTCTCGGTTTTTCAGGGAGAACAGTTTCCAGGACATAGTCCCTTTTCTCCTGCTTGAGAACAATTCTCAAGTTCCGATACCATTCGAGAAAATTCGATCCAGTTAACTTGTCCTTCTCAAGGACGGATCGCAGGGAGAAAGAGTTATTATGAGTGTTAGTCATAGCTGAGAACAAAGAAAGGTAAAAGGTTTAGTTATGATGTTCAAGAAATGAGAAGTCTTAACTTTTAAGAAACTCGCATTATATTCAAACAATGTTTCCTCAGATGAATATAATGATCCAAGACCCACACTTCACTAAATTCAAGTGAGCCACTGGCTATCACTCAACTTTAGCTATCTAGGTAAGCAACAACTTTGCTAGTTATATCCAATATAACTCTTGGTTGTGGATTGACATCTTATGTCAAATCCACCTGATGTCTCTGAGCCCAAAACGATTTTGATGGCCCAGTCAAGTAAAACAATCTCTTCAGTCATGTAATTGTTGATGTCTTGCACTGCAAGTCCATCAACATGATTACCTCTGTCTTACTCATGAAATTGTGGACATCTTGCACTGCAAGTCTATCGCACAATTAAATGGGTCTTGACAGTTGACAAGATTGGAAAGACATCAAGTATCACTTGATATTTGATTGAGGAACGGAATCATTTAAAATATTCAGTTTTATTATGTTTTATTTCTTATAATTAATTGATTTATCTTGCTTTGGTTCTGTGATTTCAGGTTCAATAACCTAATCATCGAATCTGATGTCGACCGACACTACTATAGTGTCGATCGATACAGAACAACCAAAAGCAATCCGCGATAACCGATCAATCCAATTGATCCGGTTTTGAATACCGGTCAGTGTCGATCGATGCTACATTAGCATCGGTCGATGCCAACCTAATCAAAGCAATCGCAATTAAACCATTCACAGTGTTCAACCATTATTAACCAAGCTCGATAACCGGTCCAATCCAATCGAACCGATTCATCAATCTAGCGAGGTGTGTGTCGACCGACACAACTATTGTGTCGATCGACACTAGGCGAAACACAAGTTTCATTCTGGTTTTCGCCCTATGTCGATCGATGCCGGATTGGCATCGATCGACACCATGCGAAAAACCCTAAATCTTTTTTGGGTTTTCGCCCTGTGTCGATCGATGCCGGATTGGCATCGATCGACACCATGCGAAAAAACCCTAAAACGTTTTCGAACAGAACCCTAAACTAGGTTTTCATGAAAACGAATTTTAGCAAGTTTGTATCAACCATACACAGATTCGGATTCAACTAATCTAATCAACATGCTACAGATTCAATGGAACCCTAAAGCTCTGATACCACTGTAGGAATTTCTAGCAGTTCTAATCAGGATTAGCAACCCTAGTCTGAATTCCGAACTTGGGATCTAAGGTTCATATAATTGAATCTATGGGATCTCAGATTTACCTGGTAATAAGCAGCGGAAGGTTTGCAGATAATCGAGATCACGAAGCACCTCAAACGCTTTGCCTCTACTGGTATCCACACTCACACGAACTGGACATGAGGGATACTAGTGCCTGTAGAGATCCAATCTATTCCAAGGTTTCTATCAAAGTTCTGGTGGCTGTAAATTAGGTTAGAAATCAGTTTATGTCGACCATATATCTTATATATGTCGACTTAAACCATCACGGAATTAACCAACGATTAAACCGAATTAATCTGATTAATCCGCGAGTTGCATCGATCGATGCACTATCTGCATCGATCGACACTGCCCCAGATTATTGATATCGAATGCATATCAAATATGCATTCACTGGATCATTACATTAATGATCAACCTCGTCTTTAACGTCCAGTTTGCTTAGGTGTGTGACCCTGTAGGATCATATAACACTAGCAATGAGTTCTCAACTCATTGATCATAAGTGGCTTCTAGCAAAGCGTTATGACTACCTAGTGTCATGTGATTGTCTCATCTCGACTATACGACTTTCACTTAGAGTAAGTACAATAGATTTCAGGACATTCCCAACAGGCTAATGGCACATAGCCTCAGTTTTAGACCCATCTTTTGCCACACCTTCAGCAGAGATCAGATGTCCTAAATACTCAACCTGCACCAGCCCAAATACACACTTCTTCATGTTCGCTTACAACTGATGTTCCTTGAAGACTTGTAAGACATCTTCTAAATGACTGCGATGCTGCTCCACTGTCCTACTATATATTAAGATGTCGTCAAAGAACACCAGCACAAAATCCCTTAGAAATGGCTTAAACAATCTGTTCATAAGGGATTGAAAGGTTGCAGGAGCGTTTGTCAAGCCAAAAGGCATGACCAGAAATTCATAATGTCCCTCAATGGTTTGAAAGGCAGTCTTAGCAATATCTTTCTCTACCATACGAATCTGGTGGTACCCTTAACGTAAATGAAGTTTAGAGAAGATAGTAGCTCCATGCAACTCATCCAACAACTGATCAATGAGATGAATATGAAACTTATCTGGAACAGTAGCTCGATTCAGTGCTCGGTAATCAACACAAAAACGAAAACTGTTATCCTTCTTCTTAAGCAGCAAAACCGGACTAGAGAAAGGACTATTGCTCGGTCTAATAATACCGGATTCCAGCATTTCAGAAACCATCTTGTCCATCACTAATTTCGTAGCATGGGGATACCGGTACGGTCGTACAGATACTGTCGAAACACCAGGAAGCAGAGTCATTGAATGCTCCGTTCTCCGAAATGGTGGTAAAGTCTGTGGAAGTGCAAAGACCTCACTGTGCTTCTCCAATACCTGCTGTAAAATAGGTGTTAACTCTGGACTAGTTGATGTTACTACAATACTAGTGAGAAGCACTTCTCTTCTTTCAGCACTAGGTGTGTAGATTGGTAACAAGGACTTGAACAGACAACGAGGACCATGTAACCTTTTATCACCCAACAAGGTCACTCGTTCTCCTTTGTAAACAAATGAAAGCTCTTGGTTCTTCCATTCCACTTCACATCTGCCTAACGTTTCAAGCCGCTGAATCCTAAGTATAACATCAACCGCTCCCAGTTCTAGAGAGATTAAGTCTGATGAAAAGCTTGTTGAATTGAGCTGGAAAGTGACTGCTCGGCAAACACAAAAGCCGTTAACAATCACTCCATTTCCTAGCAACACATCTAGGCTGCTTGCTGCAGAAACTTTCAAATGCAGCCTCTTCACAACTTCTGGTGAAATGAAGTTGTGGGATGGTCCGCTATCGAGCAAGACTATCACCTCTGCATTGGCCATCCGACCACATAACTTTGTAGTCTTAGGCGAATCAACTCCCAGAAATGCATTGAGAGATAACATCCTGAGTTCTGAAACTTGTAAAGGTAACCCTTCGGAGGTAGAAGGTGCCTGAGAAATAAGATTGTCCTCAACTTCGTCTTCAACCAATTCCACTTCAAACCCATTGACAACCGTGAGAATACGAAGTTCTTTATTAGGACATATCCGTTCATGAAGCTTGGACCATTTGTCACCACACTTAAAGTAGATTCATCCACGATGCATAGCATCCAACTCCGCATCAGAATATTTCTGCCTTGGCCTCAGAAAACTGCGATTAGGGGGGATATTTTCCTTGTTATGTTTCACTTCAACCACAAATCCTTTGTTTTTCTCAATCTGATATCTCTAATTCTGAGGAAATGTAGTATGTCTAGTTGTAAATGGACGCTGCTGTTGCGGATTTGGCATACAAGCATCACTTACAACCTGACAAAACGTACTGGATTCCATCCTTAACACAGCTGCAATATAATTTTGTAACCCCTGTGGATCCTTCATGCGAATGACCTCCTTCATTGCTGGAGAAAGACCATTATAGAAGATCCGCTCAAGGTGTTGATCTCCCAAACCCATAAACTGAGAAGATAAATGTTCAAATTCTGAAACATACTCAGCCATGGTTCTTGTCTGTTGGATACAGAATAACCTAGTTGCAGGTTCATCATCAATAGATTCAGCAAATCGCAAGACCAACCGTTGCTTAAAATCAATCCAACTGCGAAAGCCTCTTCTACCAAGCACCCAAGAAAACCATTTCTTCACCATTACTTGTAAACACAACGAAACCAGATCGAGCTTAGCTGCCTCTGTATAACGACCCGAAGTAAAGAAATGCTCGATATCTACCAGCCATTCATAAGTACGAGTACAATCACAATAAGGCATCTCAATCTTTTTGAGCATATAATCCCGATTAGCCAAGTTCAAATCACCAAACCGATAACCCGACGAATGAGACTCCCGATTCTGTTCCAAGTGATTAGGATGTACCTGAAACTGAGTCTGAGAACCTTCCGGATTTTGAAACAGCGAGAAATTGCTCTCGAACTGCTGAATCGGTTGTTTTCCCATAAATTTCATCATCGCCTGCATCGTCGCGTTTAACGTCGACATCGGCTCCTCCATCGACGTCATCCAATTCTCCACCGAAGCTAATCCAGCCGTCGTCGATGAGTTTGCATCCTTCAAACGATGATACGCACCCATCAGGAACGATAAATCTCCCTTCAACTTCATATCCAATCGTTCGTACTCCTCCGAATAACCTGAATGCTCCGGTGAACCAGCTCATGACATTGTTGCGTAATCGAACTTTGTACTGCACCAATGATAGATTTATGTAATCTGTACCCCAAATAATGAAAAATCTGTAAAGAGAATACTGGATATTATTGATTTGAATGAAACTGTCGATTACAAACTCATAGCGTTCATAATCAGACTATCGATCTCATAGCGATCGCCCAGGACTCATCACGTCACTGAGATCTACAAATCAAAGCATAAAATAAATGTAAACTGAAAGCTAACTTTATTTAAAATCTCTCCAGCTCCCGAGCTTCTTCACTCATCCAGCTCTAACGGCAAAGACTCTATTTCATTTTAAGTCTTAGCCTTACCTTTAGCTTTATCCACGTCATTAGCGTTGGAATTCTTCTTCTTGCACACGTAAGACCGTTGATACATATCACTAAACCATCTCACTGATGAAGTTCAAACCTCCAGGCCCGATGATAGACCCGCTAGTAAATATCCACTAATGACCTGCATAAGCACAAAATGATCCATAACAATCGGAAGATCGAGACTACGAGTAGCAATAAAATCAGACGGGCGATACCACCACAAGTGGTAAATACAATGACAACCACCAGGTCTGATATCAGTCTACATGCCATAAGAAGTATAAATCAGATGACTAATTCATACCGTTTTTCAAGAAAAGGCGACACCACCACTTCGATTTAAAATTGGATATGATGAGGTAACACAGTCCTGAGCGTATGTTAGGGAAATCTTATCAGAGACATGCATTACAGAAACTGCCAATCCAGAAAAATCAACTGTTAACGCAACAATCGAGCATAATTCATGATAGTAAGAAAATGGAATCTATCATATAACAGTCTGAGAAAAATCAAATCATCAAAAATCATAGACTGCAACTACAGAAACATGTTAATCTTCCAAAATTTATCTCGATTCCAAAAGATATGCATATATGTTTAAAAAGGAGACTGGCGAGGGAGAACTCACTGTTATGACCTCCTTTATCGTGATTGGGACGTTTGCTGCCGCCATGATTGACCTCAGAGCGCGGCAACAGAAACATAGGGAAGAATCAGATCCACAACCGGAAGAAGGAAGGAGGAAATTTTTTTGACGAAAGCTGAAGAGTCGAGTTCAGATCCACAGCCCTACTCAAAGTAATCTGATGAACAGTCGAGTTCAGAGATAGAGACATAGAGAAGGAAGTGGTATGAGAATGAGGAATTAGGATCCTCCGGAGGAACCACCCCATGAGATGTAGATAGAGAGACAAGACCCTAACTTCACCTGCATAATAACACAAACAATATAGAATCAAATCAAGTATAAAAGCTTCAATTTTTCTTCCGAGAACCATAGAGAATCAAGGACACTAACCTTGCTTGATTGAAATCCATTGTATAAGACCACGATTGCTCTTTGCCCGATTTCGCGAAATCAATTAAGAGAATGGAGTGAGAGATTCAATGAGAGAAATCGAGTAAGAAAGATGCAGAATATAGGGATGGAGAGGGAGAAATCGACTGAGAGAGAGAGAGAGAGATCTAGTGAGAGAGGAGAGGAAAAAGGAAGATTCTAGAACGCATAAATGAGGATGAGCCTGAGAATAGGGTTTCAGGAAAAATCAGGGAGGGAAGTTTGGCGGTTAAACAAAAATTTGGGCCAAAATGTCCCGCTTAAACTAAAATTAGGCCAATAAGTTTCCCGGTTAAACAAAAATTGGGCCAATTAGTTTCCCAGTTAAATTAATAATGAGCAAATAAGTTTGGCGGGTCTTGTAATAGGTTGGCGGACTAGTTGTAATTGGTTCTTTTGTCACTCTTTAGTCGCTCAATAATGGCTTTTTAAATAAATATTCAAAGTTTTTGAGATAATTCGAGTAAAACCTTATTATAAAAAACGGTTTTGTGGAATACTTCATTCTCTAGCCCCCGCAACCCTTCAAATGTCTTCTTCTGTCAAGCCCGTGACATTTCTCAGCTCACTCAAAAGGTCCCGTTGCCTTTTTTTCTTGCTAAACGATTTTATTACGAAACATCAGAGTTTACAGATTGTTCGAGAAAATAAGAACAATAGTAATTTTTGGTCAAGGAAATTTCGAAGTTTATGCTATTTTAAGAAAATCTGAAACATAAATTATGCCAATTTAATAAAATAAAAGAGAAAATTAAAAGACGATAAAATTATCCGATCATTGACATAGTCATTTAAGCACATTAGTACGGTTCCTCATCATCTTCATCTTCATCATCATCATCATCAGAAGTCCTTAGATGCATGTTTTCTTGTAGTGAGAGCCAATAATTTAAGGTTTGGAGTTTACAATTTAGGGTTTGGAGTTTGGGGTATAGAGTTTATTCATTATGGCTAGATTATTTCTTAGGGTGTAGGGTCCAAGATAAAGTAATATGAAAGAGGGTTTATGGTATATTTCTTTAACCTAAGCCCTAAACCATATTTTAATAACCTAAACCCTAAACATTTGTTCATCCAAAACCGAACCCAATCTAAACTAGTGAATCTTGATTAGTTTTCCTTCTTTTCCCTAAACCCTAAATCATAAACCACCTTAAACCATACACCCAAAACCTTATATTCATTAGCAAAGTGTAACAATGACAATGCATAATGATTAATGACTATATTTAGATTTTATAGGTTATGATTAAGCCTTAAGGTTTAGAGTATGATTTATTGTTTGTGGTATAGGGTTTGAGCGTTCATGTTTAAATTTTTAAGTTAAGGTTTTAAAATATTAGATTTAGAAAATAAGAAATGTTTCTGCAAGTGTTGAATCTTAGTTTTAGATATGTTAAAGTAATTGAAGTTTTAATAATTAGATATGTTAAATTTTTGATACTAATTTATCACTAACGTGCGACTTATTTGACGACTATCAATAACAGTCGCAAAAATAAGGTACACCAAACTCGAAACAATAAAAAAACGTGGGTTTATACCGGATTTTTGCGACTAAAAGACAACGGGTTAGCAGCCCGCCGAATTTACTCACTATTTGGTCGCTAATTTAGAAAATAATTGACGAATTAAAAGTTGTGGTCGCAATTTAATGACTAAAGAGCGATTATTCTCTATTAGTCGCAATATCAGTCGCAACTGCGTCGGTAGGTAGTCGCAAAATTTAGCAACTGTTAATTCAGTCGCAACTCATAGTCGCAAAGTGTGTTTTTTTGTAGTGGCACTCATACTCGATAGAAAAGCGAGAAGAAGAATGGGGGAAGAAGAAGGAGAGAAGATAGGATAAGGGAACAGAGGAAGATAAGATAAATGAGAGGAGAAGATGGAGGTGGCTACAGCTGACGAAAAAAGGTTAAAGGAGGTATATACGCAAATACACGTATACAACTTCATTTTAGTCAAATATTGAGGGATGGATCAACTGGATCCTTATTGGGGTAAGAGGAAATTTTTTTTTGAGCTAAATCTATTTTGGGTCGTTACAATTCTCCCCCACTAACAAGGAATTCATCATCAAATTCAAATATAGACTCAGTTGCTCACTTACAACTCCAAAGAGTTCAAGATAATCTAGCCTCGTATGATCCTCAGACTCTCGGGTTTCCTCCTAAATATTTTCTCTCTCCCAGCCAACTATGACTATCGCAGTCAGTTTTTCTGACGTTGTAGAACCACTACTGTATGACAAGGCACTGACAACTGAGATCGTTGGGCGACTGCTCCAAAAAAATCTTTGACTCTCAAGTAGATTTTCAATACTGACACATGAAACACATCGTCGAAGTCTGCCAACTTTGATGATAAAACCAGATGATACGCTAATACCTCAATCCGCTTTGAATCTCAGCTTAAGATTCTTTTGCCTTCGAGTCTTAGCTTCTCTTTGAAACGTCCTCAATTTCAGGTATGCTTAGTCGTCCACCTCAAACTATGAACCCTCTCCCCATATAAGTAATCTCTTCAAATATTAAGGGTGAAAACAACTGATGCCAACTCCAAATCGTGAGTGTGGTAGTTGGCCTTGTGAAGTCTGAACTAACATGATGAATATGGGATGAATCTCTCCTCTTTCTCAAATATTATTTCCATTTGGGGCGGTTACACCCTTGATGAGTGGTTTAAATTTTTAAGTGTCCGTTGCCTTGAAACATTCCATCACAGCATCCCATTTTCAGCATGATCCGAATTGAAATACAGTCTTCATCCTTGAGAATGGTTGACAGCACAGTGACACATAGCCATATAAACACATGGAACGACATGTGTCATATCTGTTAACTCCAAATTAATAAAAACAACACTCATCCTTCGAGTGGTTTCAAACATGAATGAGATGCTTCAATTCCAACTGAATTCTCTATTACCATGCCACAATGGATCCTCCACTTCTAAATGGATTCTCCTCAACGGTTTTCCATACTTGTGTCATTATAGCGATGACTGTCGCACAAGTATACACCCTTACCTTATCTCATGCTGAAAGAAGATGCTAGCCCTGTCCATTATGGCTTCTTAGCATGTGGGGAACGACTCACTCGATTCTGATGTGCTCACTCAATTGCCAAAATGACCTCCAACTGAAGATTTCTTACCTTTTCATTTCATTGTAGTGTTTTCCGAACACAATTCTTTTGATTTCATTCTCTTTGTAAATAACCTTTCAACCTTTTCAGAAATTAATCAAGTATCTCATTTTCTTTCAAAGTTCTATTTTTTGAAGAAGTGTTCTTTCTTTGATCATTGTGTGTGATTCACTTTGTTCATAAAATTCTTGGACCAGATTACTTGTGAGATTCAAGTGCTTTGTTCCATCACAGGCTGAGAGAGTCAGTCAAGTCCACCGGTTGAGAGAGTCAATCAGCATCACCACCAGTGCTACCTTCATTCATCCTTCCACACAAGGATTTCTGATCATTGTTGATCACCATATGTTTCATAGGGTAGTGGAGTGATTCACAGGCTTATATAGGAGCTAAAGTACACTGCTAAAAAGCTGTGCTGAAGAAAGAAATCGCAGAAATTAAATAAAACTAGTCGTTGGAAACTTTATGGAAAAATAAACCAAAATTGGTAAGTTGTGATGATGCTTAAGTCTTGATAGCTTTGGTTTGAATCCATGGTGTATAAGGACGTCTAGATTCATGGGTTTGATCATCAAAATGCGGAATATTGGACAAAAGAGTTGTTGGTCACTAAAGGCTCCCAATGTGAATGCATCCACCATATATGGAAAGTTTGGGAACAATAAGATTTGCTTGATCCTCTGGTTGCTAGTGTATAGAAAGATGATATCTGACTGTCCTATATAGTTAGATGTGTCTCATGAATGCTTATATGTCCATCCTCGTCGCCAAATCTGGGTTTGAAGTGTACTGAATTTGTGAGCTTCCAAATAAGGCAAGCCGGGCATCATCTGCTTTAAAAGTTGATTAACTTCTACATCCGAAATGGGATTACCTTTATTCCATCTCTCCTGGATTCCATAAAAATTCACTTTGTTAATTGATTTAGCTTGGTTGAGTCGAAATGATTCAGTTTGTGGTCGTATGTATCCTTTGGGTCCATGGAAAATCTTATGAGTTGAATATATTCCTCATGTGGAAAGATCTTGAACCAATTCCACTTTGTGATGACTCCTTGACGAGTTACGTTTCTGGAAAAGGTGGATTTTGTAGCTTAAATCTTCTTGGTTGGGTATATATGCTCCAAGACATGCACATATGTCTCTGGTCCATTCAAGCTGCTTCTCTCCAAAGGTCTTTGATATATCATGGTTTTTCTAGGTTTTCAACCATGATATAGTTGTGTATATTGAGTCTTTAACCTGGTTTTTCGAGTCTATTGAGTCTTTTACAGGTAGGCTTGCGTTTGGAGCAAAGAGCAGGATTATAGGACGTTTCTGGTGATTTGAGCAGAGAGCTGAAGTTGGTGTCTCGGCCACGAGTGGATGTCGACCGACACCCACCTTGGTGTCGGTCGACACTGAGCGCGACAGAGTCTGATACACCAAGTTGAAGATGACTTTTGAAGAATTGCAAAAAGACCAAGAAGTTTCTCCTAATTCTAATCTAGCCCCAAAACATGTTGAGGATTTTAATTAGGTTTTCCAGACTCATTATCATTTTATCTTGTTCTTACTTTTGTTCTTGCTTGGAGATTGAGAGATTTGTGCCAAGGGGCTGTTCTTGCTACTTGAAACCTTTGAGAGAAGGATTTCGAACCCCTTTACTTATCTATTCAGTCTTTTGGTTTTCTATTCATTGATGTGTTGTTATTATGATAATATGTCTGAGTAGTAACCTAGTTAGGTTTAGGAATTCTCATAGGGTTTTATGCATGTTTAGATAACTAATTGATTGGATTCTAAACCTATTCGTTCATCGCCTAAGTTGTGCTTAATACTGAATTCTGGACTGATCACCTAGGATTTAGATCTGAGATAATTAACTTAGCACGAGAGTGTGAGTTATAATCTGAATAAACTTAGTGTGAGCAATTTGACTAGATACAAAGAGATTTGGTTTAGGAGAATTGTGAACTGAAGAACCTGTTCTTAATGCTTGTTTAGAACTCTAGGATCGCAAAGAGATTTGGATCACTAGGTTGCTAGATATGGAAACAATCTCAGCGAGAGTTGGATTGTTTAGCATTGTGTTTCTAGTTCTTGAACTTGCACTTAATCTGAATCCGGTTAGTAAGGTATCTAGCATTGTATGATTCCCGAGAACTTCCTAAGTCTGACGCCTTTCTCCCATTGAAAACACTTCTAAGTTTACTTGCTTTTGTTTACTGCTTTCTCTTGGTTGGTTTAGCTTAACTGGAGAACATATAATCTGTCGTGTGAAACTTGAGTCCTTGTGGATACGATATCCTGAAATACTACATTCGCTTAACTGTGCACTTGCAGTAGAATATGGATTTAATTTGACTCTATCAAGTTTTTGGCGCCGTTGCCGGGGACTCAACTAAGTTCGCCGATAGATTTTGTTTTAAGGTTTAGTCTAAGTTGTTTTATTTCTTTGTTACTCACATTCTCTTGTTTGCCTCGTTTTTGTTGTTGCTGGAATCGACAGAAGCACTCAGCATCGACCAACACCAAACCAATTCGCCTGACACTACTTACGGATTTCATCTTGAAATCAGTGTATGCCAAGTCGTCACACCCGTAGAAACCCGAACGAAGAGCTTCGGAACCTCTGGCTTGAGGAGCTTGCTAAACTTGAGAGAACGAACAAAAAGGGTCAGAGAACTTCAAGGATGATGAACAATCGTTTGATCTTAAGACCAGATGCTGAAGGGGCAAAGGATTGATGCCCAAGGGCATGTGATCCCTGAACCTGAGCAGGCTCAAGTGAGAGGCAGATGGTCAGTCCTGGAGGTAATGGACAGCCACCTAATCCTCCTGCTGCTGAGAGGACTCTTGCTGACTACAACCGACCCGATGAATTTTATGCTAACCGGTCCGCAATTGTACCTCCTCCTTTTGAAAGGAATGAGTTTTAGCTCAAGACTGCCTACTATGCACAGCTGAGGCAGCATCCTTTCCATGGTCTTCCGCATGAACAATCCATGGACCACATTGAGGATTTTGTAGCCTTCATCACTAGGATGAAGCACAATGGAGTGGGTTATAACTTCCTTTTCCTCAAGCTTTTTCCATACTCTCTTGCTGGAGAAGCTGCAGCTTGGCTTAACCAACTTCCACCTGGGAAGTTAACTACTTGGGATGCAGTGAAGAGAGAGTTCCTGCGATATTTCTATGATGATGCTCGCTCTCATCAGCTCAGACAATACCTCCTTACATTCACTCAGGGACCTACAGAGCCGCTTAAGTCAGCTTGGGTAAGGTTTAAGATGTACCAACGAGACTGTCCCCATAATGGATTCTCTAAAGTTCAGCTGCTGGGCTTTTTCTTCAGAGGTGTGGATCTCTGGTACCAGTCTGCGTTAGATGCTGCCAACAATGGTAACTTCGACACAAAGACTCCTGAGCAGGCTAGGATATTGGTTGAGAATTTGGTGTGCAGCAACATTACTAAGACTGCAGATCAGAGAAGGAAAGAGTCTGGTGGAAAAGTTGATCATTTGCAGATAGCTGAGATGAAGAACAAGCTGGATACTGTTCACAGCTTGTTGACTAGCAAGAAGCATGTCCACTTTACTCAAGATGTTGACGAGTTTAGACCTGAAGAAGGCTTCACAAAAGAAGATGTGAACTACATTGGTGGTTCTGGATTCCAAGGTAATAGGTTTGGGAATCAACAAAGCAACAAGTTCTTCACTGGTGGAGAGAAGAGTGCTTTCACAAGCAATTAAAACTCTTCTGGATATTTTCAGAATGCTGGTTACCAGAAGCCTTTTCAGCAGAACAACTCTTATCAGAGGACCTATAGATCATCTTCCTGTCAGACACCTCCTGCTACCAATGCTCATGAGAGTAAGTTGGAAGCTATGATGGAACAGTTGCTGGAAGGTCAGACGAAGACTACTGTGGACTTCAACAAGAAGATATATGTTGTCTATACTGATTAGAATGAGAAGTTTGAATCCTTGAGTACACATATGAAGCAGCTGGATACACAAGTGAACCAGATTTCAAGCTTTGTTAAGGGGAAGAATGTCCAGAACACCCACATAAACGCTTGGTTAGTTCAGGTTGAAGATGGGCTGGATCAAGGAGAACAATTTGAGGTTAAGACTGCTGAATTTGTTACTGATGGTAAAAAATCCGAAGTTGTAACCTCAGTGTTGACCGAAACTGTTCCTGCCGTCGGCCGACACCCATATTCAAAGTTGATTTCGAGTTCTCACGACGAACAGAAATCGACCATAACCGATTATGGAGTCGACGTCGACGAAGAGTTGGCTAATATCGACCGACATCAATCCAACGTCGGTCGACACCATGGGCGAGAGGAACCAACTTCACCAACATCCTGTAGCATTGATGAAGAGAAGGTCTACAAGCCCCCAATACCTTTCCCTAGAGTGGTTGTGAAGTCTCAACAAGAGCTTGATGAAGACAGACACCTGGAAGTGATGGATAAGAAGTTGAAAGAAAATCCACAAGCTGGCGTTTTGCCCTAATATCCTTGTCTACAGAGATACATGGAGAAGATGATGCCCATGGACGGGGATTTGAAAGACTGGGTAGTAGTACTTCCTAAATGAGTCAGTGATGTGTTGTTTAATCAGATTCCCAAGAAGCTACCGGATCCTGGTGTATTTGTGCTAGATTGTTCTATCTTCGAGGATAGCTTCGAGCGCTCCTTGTGTGATTTAGGAGCTGCTGGAAACCTCATGCCATACTTGATATATCATGGTTTTTATCGGTTTTAGACCATGATATAAGTATGTTTTAGAGTCTTTTGGTGTTTCTTTAGAGTCATTTACATGTATTATTAGATATATGCACGTTTGGAGCGGATTTGGTGATTATGGAGCTTTCTGGAGCATTTTGGAGTTTTGACCCGAGAGATAGAGTTCACTGTCCAAAACAGAGGATTGCATCGATCGACACACATTGTGCATCGATCAACACACATGCGAGATGGGCTTATCTTCATCAGTTTAATGAATAATTTGGATATTGCACTTTGGCCCAGAAGTTTACAATAATTACAAAGAAGCCCCAGCCGTGATTAGGCCTTTATAATTAGGTTTTTGGTGTTTAATTTTAGAGACGCTTTCATACTTTGAGCAGAGAGTTTTTAGAGCTTTTTGGGGCTGATCATAACCTGTATTGCTTCCTGCTTTTGGAGAAGATTTCGAACCCCTTTGTTTCTTACTCTTTATCTATGCAATTTATTTATTCTATGATTATGTTTTCATCAATCATGTCTGAGTAGATTCATAGTTAGGTTTAGGGATTCTCGTTAGGGATTTCATGACTTGCTAGATTTGTTTATTCAATTAAGATTCATATCATATTTGTTCTTCAACCTGAATTACGCTTAACACTAGTTTCTAACCTGAACACTTAGAATCTAGACTCTAGGTTGTTAAATTGACACGAAAGTGTGATTTAGAATCTGAACTATTCATGTTGAGCAATTGAATTACTCGCAAAGAAATTTGGTTTAATTGAATTGTGAACATATCGAACCTGAACTTAAGGCTAGTTTAATCTGTTAGGAATTGCAAAGAAATTTGGATTTCTGCTATTAGACTTAGAGAATTCTCACAACGAAAGTTGGTTAGTTCTATATCCGTGTTTGAGTTCTAGAACGGTGCTTAATTTGATCCTGACTGATTGTCTAATCTGCTTGTCTGATTTCCTGAGAACTCCCTAGACTTAGCGCTTTTAGTTGATTGCTTACAAACCACTCTTGCTACCTGATTTACCTTTCTGCTTGCTTTTTAGTTTCTCATTACTTTCTCCAAGTTTAACTTGACCGTTCTATAATCTATCGTGTGATCGAGAGTCTCTGTGGGATTCAATACCTTTTATACTATAATTGCATTAACCGTGCACTTGCAGTAGAATAGGATTAAAACTTACAACCTATCAAGTTTTTGGCGCCGTTGCCGGGGACTCTTTTGAGTCTTCGATAGATTTGGACCTAGGGTTTAGACTAGGATTTTTTTTTTAATTTTTTTTCAGTTACTAATTATTTCTCTGTTTTTCTCTGTCGCAGGTCTGATATTCGCTTAGCATCGATCGTCGCATCTTTGAATCGATCGTTGCAAGGCGACTGGAGTTAAATCGATCGTTGCATCTTAGCATCGATCGTTGCACTGCGATTACAGACGGTTTATGCAGACGCCTGATACCAGAAGTAATCCGAACTCGAATCTCGTTAATCTCAGACTTGAGGAGCTTGCTAGACTAGAGAGAACAAACAGGAAGAGTCAACGAGCAAGGATGGTGCAAGAGCGCTTGATTCTGATACCTGATGCTCAAGGTGTCCTAAGGGACCAACAAAACAATCCGTACAATGCTGCTGGGAAAAGGATTGATGCTGAAGGGAATGTGATCCCTGAACCTTAGCCTGAACCCCGACAAGACCAAGGACAAGGACAAGGCCAAGGACAAGGTTAGAGGCAGATGGTTGTGCATGCTGAGAGGACTCTTGCTGACTACAATCGACCGGATGAGTTCCATGCTAACCGGTCAGGAATTGTACCTCCTGGTTTTGAGAGGAATGACTTCGAGATCAAGACCATCTACTACTCTATTTTGAGGCAGAATGCCTTCCATGGTTTCCAAAATGAGCAGCCAATGGACCATATTGATGAGTTTGAGGACATAGTCACTAGGATGAAGTACGATGGAGTGAACTATGACTATCTGTTTCTCAAACTCTTCCCCTACTCTCTCGCTGGAGATGCTGCAGATTGGCTGAAACAACTTCCACCTAGGAAGTTTATTACATGGGATGCTGTGAAGAGTGAGTTTCTGAGACACTTCTATGATGATGCCTCGGGGTACCATCAGATCCAGATAGCAGAGGAGGACATTAAGAAGACGGCATTCCGAACCCGTTATGGGCACTACGAGTTCATGGTAATGCCGTTTGGGTTAACCAGCGCGCCAGCAGCCTTCATGAAGATGATGAATGACGTCTTCCAAGAGAACTTGGACAAGTGCGTAATAGTCTTCATAGACGACATCCTGGTCTACTCGAGGAGTAAGGAGGAGCACGAGAGGCACCTCAGGGTTGTTCTAGAGACTCTCAGGAAGCAGCAGTTGTTCACCAAGCTCAGTAAGTGTCGTTTTTGGTAAAGGGAGATTGGATTCCTTGGCCACGTGATCTCGGAGTCCGGTGTAGCAGTGGATCCGGAAAAGATCACTTCGATCACCAACAGGGCAAGGCCGGAGAATGCAACCGACGTTCGCAGTTTCTTGGGGTTGGCAGGATACTACAGGAAGTTTGTGGAAGGTTTTGCCAGCATCGCTAAACCTCTGACGGTCCTGACCGGAAAGGACGTCAAGTTTGAATGGACGGATAAGTGCGCCCAGAGCTGTGAGCAACTAAAGGAACGGTTGACTCAAACTCCAGTGTTAGTACTACCACGGCTGGGAATACCGTATGTAGTCTACATGGATGCATCCGGAGATGGATTGGGGTGTGTCTTGATGCAAGAAGGAAGAGTGATCACCTATGCATCGAGGGAGTTGAGGAAGCACGAGGTTAATTACCCCACCCACGACTTGGAGCTAGCAGCAGTGGTCTTTGCTTTGAAGATATGGCGTGCCTATCTGTACGGAGAGAAGGTGCAGATATTCACGGACCATAAGAGTTTGAAGTACGTCTTCACTCAAGGAGAGTTGAATATGAGGCAGCACCGATGGATGGAGCTGCTAGCGGATTACGATCTTGAGATCGAGTATCACCCTGGGAAGGCCAACCAGGTAGCTGATGCTCTAAGCGGAAGAAAGATCGTCGTGTCTGAAAATAAGGAAGTACAGGAATTGTCGGCAGCTCTATAAGGAAGTACAGGAAGTACAGGAATTGTGGGATCAAGCGGATCTTCTGGGGAGGATCCGAGAAGCTCAACCTCGAGAACGAGCCCTACGGGCTATGGTCAAGAAGCAAGTGATTGGGTATCACACCACGACCAACGTGACAATCTTTTTCAAGAACCGAATCTGCGTTCCGCAAGTCAAGGAGCTGAGGAAGGAGATTCTCAATTCTCGATCCACCCGGGGATTGTCAAGATGTACTACGCTCTGAAGCGTTACTACCACTGGGGAGGTATGAAGAGAGATGTGGAGAAATAGATCAGTGCCAAAATTGTCAGCAAGTCAAGGCAGAAAGGAAAGTACCCAGCGGATTGTTGCAAGGGTTGCCTATACCAGAAAGGAAATGGGACATGGTAACCATGGATTTTGTTACCGGACTACCGAGGACGACAGGAAGGAAGGACGCGATTTGGTTGATCGTGGACCGACTCACCAAGTCTGCGCACTTCCTAGCGATTAAGAAAACAGATGGGACAGAGACCCTCGCTCGGAAGTATGTCGAGTGCATAGTGAAGTTGCACGGATCGCCCGTCAACATTGTGTCAGACAGAGACCCTAAGTTCACCTCCATCTTCTGGCAGGCTTTTCAGAAAGCAATGGGTACGAAGGTGCTCCTCAGTACGGCATACCATCCGCAGACCGATGGACAGTCTGAGAGGACCATCCAAACGTTGGAAGACATGTTGAGGGCGTGCTTGATGGATTGGTAAGGTAACTGGGTGAAGTTCCTTCCGTTAGTCGAGTTCGCCTACAACAACAGTTACCACGCGAGCATAGGGATGACGCCATATGAGGCTCTATAAGGTCGACCTTTCCGGACTCCCCTATGCTGGACCGAGGTGGGGGAGAGGCGTGACTTAGAGCCGGAGATGATCCAGGAAACGGTTGAGCAAGTAGAGTTACTCAAGGAGAGGTTAAAGCAGGCCGACGACCGTCAGAAGAGTTATGCGGATAAGCGTCGTAAGGATTTGGAGTTCGCGGTGGGTGATGCTGTGTATCTTAAGATGAGGACGTTCTGGGGCAATGACCCCAACCGCAAGATGAAAACGTTGAGGCCTAGATATATGGGACCATTCGTGATTGTCGAGAGAGTTGGTGTGGTGGCATATAGGTTAGAGTTACCTCAGGAGCTATCGGATTTTCACAACGTGTTCCATGTGTCTGTTCTGCGGAAGGTTGTTCGTAAACCGGAACTGATCCTGTCTAAGCCGCCATTGGATGTCAACCGGAGTTGGTCAGTGACGAGTAAGCCGGTTGAAGTCATTGAACACCGAGAATTTGAGCACAGCGGGAAGAAGACCAAGATGGTCTTGGTTCGTTGGGAGAGAGACGGAATCCAGGACGATATTTGGGAACCTGAGCAGCCGTTTAAGTTAAGCCATCCAGAGTTGTTTCCAGAGTCTAGTAGCGAGCCGAATTTGAGGACGAATTCTCGATTGGTGGGGGAGAATTCTAACATACCCATATTAGGGCCCAAAGGAAAAGTCCAAGAAGAGTTGCTTGAGCTCAAAGAAATAGGGAAGAAAAGCCGAATGTCTTCACTTAAGCCCAAAGTAAAGGAGGATATGGGCCGAAGGCCCAAGGCCCAACCCGAGGGGAAGGAAAACCCTAGCTCCACTCACTATAAAAGGAGGAGCAGCCCCTCTCATTTGGCACAAAGTTCGAGACAACAAAGCTCCGTCTGCGTCCCGAGCCGATCGCCGACCGACGACTAGCCAGTAGCCGCCGACGATCGCCGGCCAGCCACCGACGACGACCGCCAACCGGATGACTGCCGGAGCACCGACCGCCGCCGTGACCGCCGGCCAGCCGCCGCCTGGAGCCACCGCGAACCGCCGAAAAAGTCGCCGGAGATCGCCCTCTTCCGATCCTGCACTCCGAGTCGTCGCCTTCTTAATTCTTTTTAGTGCAGAGCCCTCCGTTCTTCGCGTTCTTAAGGTGAGATTTCCCAGATCTCAGATCTACTCCGTTTTCCTCTTCTAAACCCCATATCTGCTTCAGATCTATGCTTCTAGATCAGATCTGATCCGTAGAAGTTGTAGATCTGAACCGTAACACTCTTCCCGTCTCTGTCTCACTCAGATCTGCTTCAGATCTATGCTTCTGATGGATATAAGTTGTAGATCTGAACTGTATCTTCTTCTCTTGCTCAGATCTGCTTCAGATCTAAGCTTCTGATGGATAGAAATTGTAGATCTGAACTGTATCTTCTCTTTTGTCCAGATCTGTTGGCCAAAAACCCTAGATCCGTTCTCTTTCTTTAGATCTGTAGTCTAAAACCCAGATCTGTGTGCAGGATCACCAGATCTATAGCCGGATTCACCAGATCTACTCTCTTCTTCAGATCTAGAATAAGGTGAGGACCCAACGTGATCTCTTTCCTTATTATACTACAGTGTTGGGACGCGAATCCCCGTTGAATAGTATCTTTCCTAGGTAGTGTAGTTCTAGCGGATGATTTGCGTTGATGTGATTGAAAAGCACCTAGAATCTAGGTTGTCACTTAAACTGAAAACGGAACCTAGACAATTAGGTTATCACTTGAACAAAAAACGTTGCTTGTGTGTGAATGCTATGCTTGATAGAACTGTTTAGGTCCCCTAAAAGGGTGTTGTTTGGCGGCTCGCGTATGTCGAGTTTTGGTACACGACCCTTGTATCATCGTAAGGGGGGTTTCGGCGAGCTCCCCGGTTGTGTTGAGTTGTTGGGCACCGGAGCCAATGGCGGGCTTCGGGGCTTGTTGAATTGTTTGCGCTTCGGGCGGTAAAAGTCCAAAGTACGGGGCGGTGGGCGCCTGCGGTATGTTCTGGTCATAGTTTGTTTGTGCCTTCGGGCGTTGGGTGCAAGGTCTTATTAACCGTGGACTCGTTCTTGATGTTGTGCTAGTTTAAAAAAGAGATAACGGTATTCCTAGAATCCGCCCTCACTGGGTATTGGTGTAAACCAATTACTCAGGCCTCCCTCGTTGATTGTTTTGCAGGTAACCCTGGAGCGTTGCAGGGGTAGACGGACGGTGTGGTGCTATGTTTTGGGAATGGGTTTTCCTTTTTTTCTTCTTCGTTCTTTTATTTCATTTCAATAAGACTTATGCGTTTCGTCGGTTTCACGTTAACTATTTGGTTCGGTTTTCATGTAAGACTCGGTTCTCTATTTCAATAAAGTAAACCCTTTTCAGTTATTTGAGTGTCGGTTTCCGGTTTATGACTTGGTTCGCGTTTGTGGACTATGACTCGTGGAGTCAAAGGGTCGTTGACTTGGATCTGTCGGGACGGGTGTTACAATTTGGTTTCAGAGCCAGGTTAGACCTAGCCAGTACTATCCTGGCTAGATAGGGTAGAGTAGTGTGTTTATATTCGGATTTCAACGTCGTTTTCAAAGTTGTTTTCAAGGTGTTTTCAACTCTTTCTAAATGGGAATTTCTAAAAAATAGATATTAGGAGCACCACTCCGATCTCCTCCTTATATTCACTCCGGAAGTGAGTTCAATATTCAACCGTCAACTGACTCAATCGTTCTTCTTTTGCAATAGATGCCGCCTAAGAGAAGAGCCGTGTTAGCTCGTTGTGACCGTGATACACCGTCGCCCGCTTTGTCGACAAACAGTGCCGCCAGTGTTCGCGGAGGTCAGGAACCAGTTGCTGTTAACCAGGGTGGGGCAGCCTTAGGAGCTGGACAGGTAGCTGTGGATGCCGCTCTTCTGAAAGAGCTGCTCGCCCTTCAGCAGGCGCAAGCCGCTAATGCTGTAGAGGCGGGGGGAGCCCCAAAGGGTGTAGTAGGAGCAGGAGCTGTTGTTGGAGCCGCTGTTGGAGCAGCGATGGGAGTTGTAGGAGCAGGAGCTCCCAAAGTGATGTCGGGGAACGTCAACGTGGTGCCAGATGCTGTAGGAGGATCTGGGCATGCAGGCGGAGTTGTGAATGCCCAGGGAGGAGCTATGAACGCCCCAAGGGGAGCTGGCTTTGTTGCTGGTGGAGCAGGAGCCACCCCTTTGGGATATGGATTCGTTCAGACACCACAGTTGGTGAACCCGTACCCACCGCCACCGCAGGCGCCTGGAGCGGTGCAAAGGATGTCCTACTGGAGAATGTTGAAACATCTGAGGGAGATGCACCTGGACCATTTCGCTGGAGGGGTCAACGCCATTGCAGCAGACAACTGGAGGAGGAAGCTGGAGAGGAATTTGGATACTGCTAGATGCCTGATGGAGTTCTGTGTGGAGATAGGAACCTTCTATCTCAAGGATGACGCACTGGTCTGGTGGGAAGGAGTATTGGAGGCCGCTCAGGGATGTCAGCTGACTTGGATGGACTTCCGTGAGGCGTTCAACCGGAAGTAGCTATGGATAGGCTGGAAGGGGAATTCCAGAACCTCCGTCAGGGAACCCGGAATGTGAGGGAGTATGGGGAGATTTGCAGGCTGGTACCTGACCGAGCGAGAACTGATTCGTAGGTTCCTTGCTGGACTAAAGATCGAGCTCAAGTGTCGCTGTAAGCTGAGGGATTACTACGACATCAACTGGGAGACTGCTAATGCCATCGTCCCGGTAGGAAGAACAGAGGCAGGAAAAGAGCGCACAACACATGAACGGTAAGAGGAACTGGGAGACTGCTAACGTCCCGGTAGTGCAGTTACAACAGGTGCAGCAGGCACCACAAGTGCAGCAGGCGCAGCCCATGGCAGGGCGGCAGATGCAGCAGGTACAACCGACGACGTGTTATGGATGCAGACAGATGGGCCACATCAGGAGGGACTGCCCACGGAATGTGTGCTGCAGGTGCAGGCAGATGGGGCACATGGCAAGGGAATGCCCAAATCAAGCTGTGGGAGAAAGAGTTGGAGCGCAACGGCTACCACCGTAACAGCCAGCAGGGCGAGGAGGAGCTGGATTGCTGTCACTACCGCCACCAAGAGGGCAGGCCGGAGGACCTCAAGCGTATGCTGCAGGAACCCTTAGGAGAGTGGAGCCGATTGCGGGTATGTAAACCTATAGCCTCTTGCGTGAATTGTTGTGTAGTCATGATAGTTAAAAGTCTAGTAGCTTAGCCTAGTAAACGTGTAGGATCGGTTGTGGTTGGGGGAGTAGCCACCCACACCTTATTTGACACGGGAACTACGCATAGTTTTGTGAGTCCACGGTTTTCAGAATGTTGGGCCTTTAAGGGCAACTTTATCGATGGGATCGTGAGGGTGGAGACCGCCGGAGCGGAGAAAGTATCAGGCAAGGGGATCTTGGAAGCGGTGCCGGTAACGGTAGACGGAGTCGACTTACCTGCAGACTTAGCGCGAATGGAGCTGGGACGTTATGAAGTTTTCCTGGGCATGGATTGGTTGGTGCGACACCAAGCTGTGATGGATTGTGCAAAGGCGACCATCACTTTTCCTCGGGAAGAGGGAAAGATCGTTTTCAAGGGAATGAAAACGCAGACAGGGATATCGGTCATATCCATGGTTCAAGCAGAAGCGTTGATTAGCAAAGGGAACAAGGCGTACTTGGCAACCATCTCAATGACCAAGGAAGAAGGAGCTCTGAGCTTGGGAACCATTCCGGTGGCCGCGGAATACGAGGACGTATTCGCGCCGTTGAAGGGACCACCACCGGAACGGAATGACGCCTTTATGATAGAGTTAGAGCCCGGAATGGCACCTGTGTCGAGGGCTCCTTATCGTTTAGCGCCCGCAGAGATGGCGGAGTTGAAGAAGCAACTGGAAGATCTTGTGGAGAAAGGATTTGTCCGACCGAGCAGTTCACCGTGGGGAGCACCTATGTTGTTTGTCAAGAAGAAGGACGGGAGTTTCCGACTCTGCATCAACTACCGAGGCCTAAATAAGGTGACTATCAAGAATAAGTACACGTTGCCAAGGATCGATGAGCTGTTGGACCAGCTGCAGGGAGCCTCATGGTTCTCGAAGATCGATCTTGCCTCGGGGTACCATCAGATCCGGATAGCGGAGGAGGACATTAAGAAGACGGCATTCCGAACCCGTTATGGGCACTACGAGTTCATGGTAATGCCATTTGGGTTAACCAGCGCGCCAGCAGCCTTCATGAAGATGATGAATGACGTCTTCCAAGAGAACTTGGACAAGTGCGTAATAGTCTTCATCGACGACATTCTGGTCTACTCGAGGAGTAAGGAGGAGCACGAGAGGCACCTCAGGGTCGTCCTAGAGACTCTCAGGAAGCAACAGTTGTTCGCCAAGTTCAGTGTGTAGTTTTTGGCAAAGGTAGATTGGATTCCTTGGCCACGTGATTTTGGAGTTCGGTGTAGCAGTGGATCCGGAAAAGATCACTTCGATCACCAACAGGGCAAGGCCGGAGAATGCAACCGACGTTCACAGTTTCTTGGGTTTGGCAGGATACTACAGGAAGTTTGTGGAAGGTTTTGCCAGCATCGCTAAACCTCTGACGGTCCTGACCGGAAAGGACATCAAGTTTGAATGGACGGATAAGTGCGCCAAGAGCTTAGCAACTAAAGGAACGGTTGACTCAAACTCCAGTAATAGTACTACCACGGCTGGGAATACCGTATGTAGTCTACATGGACGCATCCGGAGTTGAATTGGGGTGTGTCTTGATGCAAGAAGGAAGAGTGATCACCTATGCATCGAGGGAGTTGAGGAAGCACGAGGTTAATTACCCCACCCACGACTTGGAGCTAGCAGCAGTGGTCTTTGCTTTGAAGATATGGCGTGTCTATCTGTACGGAGAGAAGGTGCAGATATTCACGGACCATAAGAGTTTGAAGTACGTCTTCACTCAAGGAGAGCTGAATATGAGGCAGCACCGATGGATGGAGCTGCTAGCGGATTACGATCTTGAGATCGAGTATCACCCTGGGAGGCCAACCACGTAGCTGATGCTCTAAGCGGAAGAAAGATCGTCGTGTCTGAAAATAAGGAAGTACAGGAATTGTCGGCAGCTCTATCGGATTTTCACTTGTGCGTAACCAACACCGAGGACAGCGTCACCAGGCTAGGAGTGTGGGATCAAGCGGATCTGCTGGGGAGGATCCGAGAAGCTCAACCTCGAGAACGATCCCTACGGGCTATGGTCGAGAAGCAAGTGATTGGGTATCACACGGCGACCAACAGGACAATCTTGTTCAAGAACCGAATCTGCGTTCCGCAAGTCAAGGAGCTGAGGAAGGAGATTCTCAATTCTCGATCCACCCGGGGATTGTCAAGATGTACTACGCTCTAAAGCGTTACTACCACTGGGGAGGTATGAAGAGAGACGCGGAGAAATGGATTTCTCAGAGCCAGAATTATCAGCAAGTCAAAGCAGAAAGGAAAGTACCCAGCGGATTGTTGCAAGGGTTGCCTATACCAGAATGGAAATGGGACATGGTAACCATGGATTTCGTTACCGGACTACCGAGGACGACAGGAAGGAAGGACGCGATTTGGTTGATCGTGGTGAAGGATTATGGTGTTTGTTCAAGGTTTAATTCCCAATTACAACCTAACACATAATCTTAAACAGATCTA
Source organism: Orychophragmus violaceus (assembly GCA_030180135.1). Taxonomy (NCBI): domain Eukaryota; kingdom Viridiplantae; phylum Streptophyta; class Magnoliopsida; order Brassicales; family Brassicaceae; genus Orychophragmus; species Orychophragmus violaceus. The sequence continues at coordinate 32,643,229 of CM058233.1, forward strand.
GGTTCTTGCAAAACGAATCATAAATCAAACCTGGACATTACCTTTTGCAGCGGAATGATTGTAATGTCGAGATCAACGAACAGATAAATAACCTGCTCCTCCTTTGGTATCCACACTCTTACAAGCCGGGATGGCTGCTAGACCAAAGAGATGGATCAGATCAGAAAGAGAGTTAGAGAGAGAGTTTGTTTTCGGCCACAGAAAGAAATCGCAAGGATGATTGCTTCCTTAGGGTTTCGAAATTATTAACCTCTCATTAATGGGCCCAAGTCATTAGACTAATGGCTTATTAATCTTTTGGGCCCAAGACACAAATCAGGCAAAAGCCTGCATTTTGTCTGGCCCAATTCTCTGATCCAATACAGTAAATGCCACTGCATCTTACCGTATTTATTCCATTTAACTTTCCCGTTAGCTATGGTGTGTGACCCTTTGGGATCATACAATACTGGTAATAAGTCCTAAACTTATAGATCATGAGCGGGCTCTAGCAAGTCATCATGATCACCCAGTATTTATGACTTATGTCTGATCTCGATATTTATCATACTTTCTAGAGATAGTACAGTAGATTTCAGGACATTCCCAACAATCTCCCACTTGTACTGGAATCCTACATTCCCTAGTCCTTTTGTCTCAATATCTCGATCTGGCATAAGGCAAGATGCGTGTCATCCTTATATAGTCAGACCATGTTCATCGGACCAGATTTGATACTGACAATGCAAACGACTTGGGCAAGTCCGTTTGGGAATGGCCATTCTCTTACCAGCTATCAAATCTCCGATTGGCCTAGAGATATTACCTCCGTTAAACGGCAGGGACAAATCCCATCTTGTTCCATCACTATGAACTACACAATTCATAATACACCCAACCAAGGTCCGTATAGCTCCCAGTTACGAAACAGCGTTAGACAATGATCAAAGCGCATTACTCCATGTGCAGCCACATGCATGCGAACTCAGGTCTAAGGACTATACTCTATAGTCGTATATGAGAACCTCTTATGACACAGATATTAATATCTTGTAGAGTTCTCATCAGCGGGCCATGTCCGGTCATATGTTCCCCTACATATACCTATGTGTCGACTTTGATGCCGCACATCTATGACCCCTCGAAACTTGGTCATAAGTCTCAACACAATCTAGTCTCAAGTGGTTGTTGGTGTTCCAATTCAACAACCTTCGACTATGGACACTATGATTTATGTCACTTCGTTAAATATGGGGTTTCAGGATCAAGTCAACTCATGTACTTCGATGACCCATATATAATGACATGAATCATTTTGGAACGATTATTTTATATCACAGTTAAAAATAATCCAGAAATCATAGATTTCATAAACATAAAATATTATGTTTACATGAACCTTTCAAAACAACTAAGTAAAGCCCTTTACAAACTCCCACTGAAATTAAGACTACATCTTAGTTTCATTCATCCTACAGCTACAGTCCGCGACTCATGCTTAGGCCTAAGGAGTGGCTTTGTTAATAGATTAGCAACGTTCTCATTCGTTGAAACTTGCTTATCTACTTAACACCTCTGTCATTTATCTCACGGAATAGGTTATACCTACCCTCAAGGTGTTTGGACCTCTGATGTGCAGCTAGTCTCAACTACGCTGGGAATCACATCAAGTTCAGTGATGAACTTTACTTTTCAAACAACCTCTTTCGCCGCTTTACAGGCTGCGAAATGTTCAGCTTAATTCATGGAGTCAGCAACAGTGCCTTGCACCGCCAGACAGACACAAGATATAGCCGGACTGTGACCAGGAATTATCTTTGTCTATTGGAAACTTGCCTTTCAGACTCTATCGACTTGTAGCACCTCACTTTCTCCGTAAACCAAGAACTTATCCTTAGTATTCCTCAGATACTTTAGGATATTCTTTACGGCAATCCAGTGATTCTTTGCTGGATTTGACTGGTCTTTACTTGTCTTGCTTAACATTAAAGCAACATCAAAACAAGTACGTGTCATGGCATACATGATAGATCCAATTGCCGACGCATATGGAATCCTATCCATGCATTCAAGCTCAGCAGATATCGTAGGATATTGTTTCTTGCTTAACGTATTGCCATGTGACATTGGCATAAAACCCTTCTTGGATTGCTGATTACGTGTAGGACTTTGTCAATTTAAGAATTCTGACTTTGTCCTACCAGCTCTTTTGGATCTATATCTTTAGATCCAAAATCCAAGAACATACGTGGCTTTACCCGTGTCAATCACAAAACCAACTCCCAAGCCAGTCCTTTACTGACTGCAACATTGGGACGTTATTTCCGAGAATCAGTATGTCATCGACATACACTATGAGAAATGCAATGTCGCTCCCACTAATCTTTTAGTAAACGCACAGTTCCACTTCGTTCCTGTTCAAGTCAAAACCTTGACTACTTCAACAGAACGAAGATTCCAACTCCGATATGTTTGCTTCCATCCATGAATGGATCAATGAAGCTAACTTACACATAGTGTAATTTTTCGGAGTCCGGGCTCACTTTCGCTTTTGTGAATTTCGCAGGTTCGTCACTTTCAATGATCATCAGATCATGGCAACTTTCAATGATCATCAGGTTCAACTAATGACGAGAAATCACTCTCGGATTAGTGACTGATTCATTCAGATCTGCGAACTTCAGGCTCTACAGGTGTAGATTCTACAGAAATTCTGTAAATCCATCCGCTGCTCTCCCTTAATAGATTGAGCAGCCTCCTGTATTTCTCGAATTTCTTCGAGTTACTTTTACTCCCACTGTTCTTCTTGGAAAATAACTTCCCTTCTTAGAAAACAGAATGGACGTAAAAATAACAAGCCTTGGTTTCCCTAGGACAACCAGTGAAGTAGCACAACTACAAATACTCAGTAAAGACGAATTTGGATCGATTCCAATCCACATTTACGTGGTGTCTTTCAACTGATATTGGTGGAACTATTTCAGCGTAAACTTAGATATTTCTAGAGCGTTATTCTTAAAGAATATCATGGAAGATTCGTGTGACTCATCTTTAATCATTTCTAATAAGATCTGATTCTTTCTCACAGAAATACCTCAAGGTTTTCAGGAGAATTGAGCTGTGAAACGACTTCACACTCATTCAGATGATCACACCATTAATGACTCAAGTATTCTCACTCGTGATCTAATCCAGAGTCTTAATACTTCTGTCACTCAGATTCTATACCTCATTCTGGAACTCTTTCGACCATGTCAAAGAATTCCGACTTGTGTCTCATCAAATGAACACAGTCTTACTCACTGAAGTAATCAGTAGAGACAATGAAGTACAGGAAATTTTCTCTGGCATTACTGCTCATCGGACCACATACATGAGTATGTTCAATCTCCAATAAGCCTTTGGGCCGTTCTCTAGCTCGGCTAAGATGGGCCCTTTGTCTTTTGGTCCAGTAAGCAGAATTCAAGTCTCATAAGATATCCATTCAAATGAGCCCAAAAGTCCATAACTATGGGGTTTCTGAATCCGACTTACTCTTTGACCAAAACATTTATGCCAAGAAAAATCAGGTATAATTCATCAGATTTAAACCAATTCGGTATTTGTGTTACATTTAGGCACTCTTTGGTTTAATATATAAAACCCATTCCTTGAATAGGGTGCTACAATTAACATTTCATTAAGATCAAAAGAACAAAACTTGTCTTTATCAAAATGAAAAACATTCAAATTCTTTACAAGAAAATGAAAGACAACTCTGCTTAAAGCAGGTACATTGTAGCAATTATTAATACAAAACCATGCCTCAAAGGCATCTACAAGTGAAAACCCTACGGCTGAGGCAGCATCCATAGCTCCTTCCAGACATGCAGTTCCACTTGCCCTTCCTTCAACGCTCTACTGTTGCTCAGGCTCTGCATATTATTACAAATATCAGTGCCACAACCAGTATCCAATACCTATAAGGTATAACTTGAAGTAATAACATGAATACCTGAGGAAGTAGTCTCATACATCGACTTCAACTCCTCATAATCTTCCATGAATTTAATGCAATCTCTCTTCCAATGCCCAGTCTCTTTACAGTAGCAGCACTTACCAACGTAAGAGGTATCTGACTCGGGCTCAGAAGACACACGCTTGCCATGATTCAAAATCTGGACAACTTTGTCTTCACCCTTGTCAGCATTAGGTTTAGTAAACCTACCCTTCTCATTTATGAGATTGTACAGGGTACTCTTTACGTTTGGCTCAACTGTCTTGAGCATATCATGCAGTTCAGTCAACGTCTTCGTTAAGCCTTTCTTGATATAGTTCCTTACGAACTTATCATAGCTTGACGGCAGTGACTGCAGAATGATCTCAGTTGCCAATTCCTGGCTAAATGGATAATCCAGTTTCCTCAGGTTATCAATGTAACCCATCATTTTACTGACATGAGGACTTACTGGATGATCATTTGGTAGCTTGCAGCTAGTGAGAGATTTAACCAACTGGTATCTCTCCACTCTTACCTGCTCCTGAAATTTCAATTTCAGGCTGCTGATCATCTCTATTGGCGACTCCATGTTCTCATATTGCTTCAGCAAATCTGAGTCCATGGTAGCCAACATCAGACCACGCACATCTACCGCATCATTATAATGCTTATTCCAAGCATTATATACTGCATGAGAGGCATTGGACCCGATCCTCACGGGGAGAGCTCTCTCAAGGACATAGTCCTTTCTCTCCTGCCTGAGGACTAGCCTCAGGTTCCGCGACCAAGTCAAGAAATTTGATCCGTTCAGTTTGTCCATCTCAAGGACAGACCGGATCGAGAAAGTGTTTTGATTGTTTGTGCTCGTCATAGCTGAAATTTAGAGATAAAAAGAGTTTTAGTTATTTAGTTCATAAAAGAGTAATCTTAATAACTTATAAGAAAACTCGCATTGCATTCAAAATTTCTTTGTTTAACCTCATAAGAATGCAATGATTCCGAGACCCATGTTCAGCTAAAACCAAAGTGGGCCACTGGCCCTCACCCGGAATTAGCTTTACTTGGTAGGCATACACACAGCTAGTTATAACCAATAACTCTCGGTTGTGAATTGGGCCCAAGGCCCAATACACCAGATGTCTCAAGGCCCGGGACTCCCGATGGCCCAGTCAAGGAAACCAATCTCTTACAGCCAAATAATCACTAAAGTCTGGGACTCCCAATGAAATTAGTGACTATATACTACTTTACTTACGCGAAAACAGACACCTCACACTTTAAGCCATATCTGTAATCGAATAAGCGTTAAGTAGCTGACAAGATTGGAAAGACATCCAAGCTTGATATTGTTTTTGAGGATTTTTAAGTTTTAATTTCCAAAATAGAAGATTACTATTTTGGGAAACTTACTTCTTTTATAAACTTTCTAAAATTAGTAACATACTAAAATTAGAAATTTCTAATTTAATATTTTATAAATATTTTGGGATGGGTCACAAATTATAGGCCCAATTCTTGGCCCAAGACCATAGAATTCCAGTTGGCCCAATAATTTGACATAACCGATTCGGTTTATTAATTCTGGTCCAAGACCAAATTAACTATCAAAACCATCGGTTATTTACTAAACCAGACCAGCTCTAAATTATTTGGTCCAACCAAATCAAACTTAGACCAGCCTTCGGTTTAGGTTAAAATTCAATTTTGAATTTCAATCCGGTTTAACCAGAAATTAAATAATACCATGTATTAAATTATTTCCAGCAAACCGCGATTCGGGTTAACCGCTTGAACCACCAATTAAATTGGATCGGTTCAGTTAAATCCAAAACCGGGAAGAAACACCTAGTGTTTTAGCCAATTTGATTTAACTTGCGGTTTAAGGCTTTAAACACACAATTAACCGCCAATTAAATGGACCGGTTAAATCGGTGTGGTTTTGGGCAACGAACCGCGAAGCTCGGTTTAACCGATTGACTATTCGCGGGACGTAAAATTTTAACGGGCCAACGATCGGATCCATGATCCAACTCGGCCCATTAACGCATGATCCGTTACACGGCCTCACGATCGATTGATCGATCTCGGCCCAAACGATCACGCGGCCAGCCCATCAACGACCACTCGGCTTAGAGCGATCGAAGGCATCAGCCCACGGCTCAGCCCTCATCGATCGATCTTTGCACGGCACAAACAATTGTCGGTGACCATGCATCACGATCGCATGAGTACGATCGGCTCATCATCTTTTGGCTTAATGCCGAAACTTGTGAAACAAGGAATCCCGATCGAACACTCGCAAATCATACGATCACTCGCAAATCATACGTCCCACGTAATGATTATGATCGCATGATTATGGCCGATACATTATCACTGCCAATCAAGTGATCGCATGATAATGATCACTTTGTGCCCTAACCATAGCCAATAGATCACGATCATCGATCATACACGATCACACGATCCGATTGGCTATCAAACACAAACAAACGACGGCGACCGAATTATTAAGCCATCATTGGCCCTTTAATTCTTGATACAACACACGGCCATCGATAATTATTCAAGCCGATCAATTAGGGCTAAAATGCCGATTAGGGTTTCAAGATTTCTTAATCAATTTTTACTCATATTGATTCTTAAACCTTTTAAAATCATATGATCCAAATTACATGCAACCTAATGAACCCTAGGCTCTGATACCACTGAAGGATTATGGTGTTTGTTCAAGGTTTAATTCCCAATTACAACCTAACACATAATCTTAAACAGATCTAGGTTCTTGCAAAACGAATCATAAATCAAACCTGGACATTACCTTTTGCAGCGGAATGATTGTAATGTTGAGATCAACGAACAGATAAATAACCTGCTCCTCCTTTGGTATCCACACTCTTACAAGCCGGGATGGCTGCTAGACCAAAGAGATGGATCAGATCAGAAAGAGAGTTAGAGAGAGAGTTTGTTTTCGGCCACAGAAAGAAATCGCAAGGATGATTGCTTCCTTAGGGTTTCGAAATTATTAACCTCTCATTAATGGGCCCAAGTCATTAGACTAATGGCTCATTAATCTTTTGGGCCCAAGACACAAATCAGGCAAAAGCCTGCATTTTGTCTGGCCCAATTCTCTGATCCAATACAGTAAATGCCACTGCATCTTACCGTATTTATTCCATTTAACTTTCCCGTTAGCTATGGTGTGTGACCCTTTGGGATCATACAATACTGGTAATAAGTCCTAAACTTATAGATCATGAGCGGGCTCTAGCAAGTCATCATGATCACCCAGTATTTATGACTTATGTCTGATCTCGACATTTATCATACTTTCTAGAGATAGTACAGTAGATTTCAGGACATTCCCAACACGTGGCCCGACTCACCAAGTCTGCGCACTTCCTAGCGATTAAGAAAAAAGATGAGACAGAGACCCTCGCTCGGAAGTATGTCGAGTGCATAGTGAAGTTGCACGGATCGCCCGTCAGCATTGTGTCAGACAGAGACCCTAAGTTCACCTCCATCTTCTGGCAGGATTTTCAGAAAGCAATGGGTACGAAGGTGCTCCTCAGTACGGCATACCATCCGCAAACCGATGGATAGTCTGAGAGGACCATCCAAACGTTGGAAGACATGCTGAGGGCGTGCGTGATGGATTGGGAAGGTAACTGGGTGAAGTTCCTTCCGTTAGTCGAGTTCGCCTACAAAAAAAGTTACCACGCGAGCATAGGGATGATGCCATATGAGGCTCTATATGGTCGACCTTGCCGGAGTCCCCTATGCTGGACCGAGGTGGGGAGAGGCGTGACTTAGAGCCGGAGATGATCCAGGAAACGGTTGAGCAAGTAGAGTTACTCAAGGAGAGGTTAAAGCAGGCCCACGACCGTCAGAAGAGTTATGCAGATAAGCGTCGTAAGGATTTGGAGTTCGCGGTGGGTGATGCAGTGTATCTTAAGATGAGGACGTTCTGGGGCAACGACCCCAACCGCAAGCTGAAAAAGTTGAGGCCTAGATATATGGGACCATTCGTGATTGTCGAGAGAGTTGGTGTGGTGGCATATAGGTTAGAGTTATCTCATGAGCTATCGGATTTTCACAACGTGTTCCATGTGTCTGTTCTGCAGAAGGTTGTTCGTAAACCGGAACTGATCCTGTCTAAGCCGCCATTGGATGTCAACCAGAATTGGTCAATGACGAGTAAGCCGGTTGAAGTCATTGAACACCGAGAATTTGATCACAACGGGAAGAGGACCAAGATGGTCTTGGTTCGTTGGGAGAGAGACGGAATCCAAGACGATATTTGGGAACCTGAGCAGCCGTTTAAGTTAAGCCATCCAGAGTTGTTTCCAGAGTCTAGTAGCGAGCCGAATTTGAGGACGAATTTTCGATTGGTGGGAGAGAATTCTAACATACCCATATTAGGGCCCAAAGGAAAAGCCCAAGAAGAGTTGCTTGAGCGCAAAGAAATAGGGAAGAAGAGCCAAATGTCTTCACTTAAGCCCAAAGGAAAGGAGGATATGGGCCGAAGGCCCAAGGCCCAACCCGAGGGAAAGGAAAACCCTAGCTCTACTCACTATAAAAGGAGGAGCAGCCCCTCTCATTTGGCACAAAGTTTGAGACAACGAAGCTCTGTCCGCATCCCGAGCCGATCGCCGACCGACGACTAGCCAGCAGCCGCCGACGATCGCCGGCCAGCCACCGCCGGCCAGCCACCGACGACGACCGCCAACCGGACGACTTCCGGAGCACCGACCGCCGCCGCGACCGCCGGCCAGCCACCGCGACCGCCGGCCAGCCGCCGCCTGGAGCCGCCGCGAACCACCGGAAAAGTCGCCGGAGATTTCCCGCTTCCGATCCTGCACTCCGAGTCGTCGCCTTCTTGATTCTTTTTAGTGCAGAGCCCTCCGTTCTTCGCGTTCTTAAGGTGAGATTTCCCAGATCTCAGATCTACTCCATTTTCCTCTTCTAAACCCCAGATCTGCTTCAGATCTATGCTTCTAGATCAGATCTGATCCGTAGAAGTTGTAGATCTGAACCGTATCACTCTTCCCGTCTCTGTCTCACTCAGATCTGCTTCAGATCTATGCTTCTGATGGATAGAAGTTGTAGATCTGAACTATATCTTCTTCTCTTGCTCAGATCTGCTTCAGATCTAAGCTTCTGATGGATAAAAGTTGTAGATCTGAGCCATATCTTCTCTTTTGTCCAGATCTGTTAGCCAAAAACCCTAGATCCGTTCTCTTTCTTTAGATCTGTAGTCTAAAACCCCAGATCTGTGTGCAGGATCACCAGATCTATAGCCGGATTCACCAGATCTACTCTCTTCTTCAGATCTAGAATAAGGTGAGGACCCAACGTGATCTCTTTCCTTATTATACTACAATGTTGGGACGCAAATCCCCATTTAATAGTATCTTTCCTAGGTAGTGTAGTTCTAGCGGATGATTTGCGTTGATGTGATTGAAAAGCACCTAGAATCTAGGTTGTCACTTAAACTGAAAACGGAACCTAGACAATTAGGTTATCACTTGAACTAAAAACATTGCTTGTGTGTGAATGCTATGCTTGATAGAACTGTTTAGGTCCCCCGAATGGGTGTTGTTTGGCGGCTCGCGTATGTCGAGTTTTGGTACGCGACCCTTGTATCGTCGTAAGGGGGGTTTCGGCGAGCTCCTCAGTTGTGTTGAGTTGTTGAGCACCGGGGCCAATGGCGGGCTTCGGGGCTTGTTGAATTGTTTGCGCTTCGGGCGGTAGGAGTCCAGAGTACGGGGCGGTGGGCGCCTGCGGTACGTTCTGGTCATAGTTTGTTTGTGCCTTCGGGCGTTGGGTGAAAGGTGTTATTAACCGTGGACTCGTTATTGATGTTGTGCTAGTTAAAAGTAGAGAAAGCGGTATTCCTAGAATCAGACCTCACTGAGTATTGGTGTAAACCAATTACTCAGGCCTCCCTCGTTGATTGTTTTGCAGGTAACCCTGGAGCGTTGCAGGGGTAGACGGACGGTGTGGTGCTATATTTTGGGAATGGGTTTTCCTTTCTTTCTTCTTCGTTCTTTTATTTGATTTCAGTAAGACTTATGTGTTTCGTCTGTTTCACGTTAACTACTTGGTTCGGTTTTCATGTAAGACTCTATTCGCTATTCCAATAAAGTAAATTCTTTTCAGTTATTTGAGTGTCGGTTTTCGGTTTATGACTTGGTTCGCATTTGTGGACTATGACTCATGGAGTCAAAGGGTCGTTGACTTGGATCTGACAGGACGGGTGTTACAGTAGTCTTAGTAATTTGTGAAAACACAAGAACACCTTATACCAAGATTTTATAGCTTAATTAGAAATCACTTGAACTGTTACAAGAACCTAGTTCAATCAGTTTGACACGACTTCACCTTAGTGAATCGAGACTGACCAATTCCTAATCTACCCAATACCTTACCGTTCAACACAAGTTGCACACACTCGTATGATCACTCACCAAGAACTCTCGATCTTGATCGACTCGTATGTCACACACCCTTTTCTGAATTTCTCAAAACGGCTAACCTAATTTCAATAGGTCTTCTAACTTATATACTAGAGCGTCCTGCTCCACGCAATCTCTTGTTTCCATATTTGAACGTCTTTTCCAAAACTTGCTTCAAGTCCACGTCATGTGTCGCTGACTTGTATCCCACGTCACGCCTTGTGTTATTCTTGTTAGCACTTGAATCACACATGCAACACTCTACATCTTTGAGCTTTCAATCTCCCCCTCTTTGTCTAGATGTGAGCACCATCTCACCAAACCTACTCGTCAAAAATAATTGAACATAGACACGAGATATCCAAAGCACACATGCATAAGATCATGATTTCAAAAATAGATAAGGCCAAAAGAAATGAAACATTAAACATCCTTAGTCTACAACTAAGAACCATATTAAGTTCACACACATACTGACCGTTAAGGACCTTTATAAACAAGAAAAGAACAAAACAGAACAAAAAGAACTATTGGTCAAAGGCATCAGAGCAAAAACAAAAAACAACACATTCCATCATCACTCCTAAAGACACTCTGCTCCTAACTCTCAAGTCCTCTGTCGTCATGCTCAAAGTGTGCATCACCATCATCACTGCTAGAGCCACCTGCACCTGCATTCCTAGGATATTGTGGATATTCTCCCCCTGAGTTGGTCACACATTATTAATATATATGAACAAACACAGTGAATGAGAGGATGAGAGAAGCATACTAGCAGTACAACGCTGAATGTAACAAAGACCACTGATGGCCTTGTTATTGTCACGCCGTAGATCCGGAGTCTGTGCATCTTCTTCATTGTCTGATCCACGTCCTGCTTTGGGATTCAGAATTACATTCAGAGGATAACCAACCGGAGCTCCATCTAAAGATACCACATTCACATCCCTTTGGAAGTAGAGCAGCTGAAAAATCAGACTGGGAAATATAATCTTCCTGTCCGCTTGTGGAGAGTGAGCAATATCCATGATTTGATCTTATACTAGACACCCAAAGTTAAAGTTCTTTCCTTGGTGCAGCATGTATATAAACCGAAGCCTTTCTCGGACCAAGGTTGTCGTATTTGAGCTAGGAATCCAGTTAGAGCAACACAACTTGTAGAGGACCTGAAACTTCGGAAGCAGATTCTTGGATTGAACCCCTTCCCACCTTTTACGTCTTCAACCAGTGAGTACTGACATTGCTTGGTCAATGTTCTCTACATCCCAATCCGTTGGGTTTCTTGTATCCGATGTGAAGAACATCCGGTTTATGAGCTCAGGAGTGAAATCATACATCTCACCACGAATGTAAACAACTCCAGAGCCACCTCTTACCTCCGAGTCACACAGATTTTCCAGAAATTCCTTAACCAAAAGTGGATAATAAGGTGATACATGCAAGACAGTGTATATTGACCAGCCTTCTCGATAAACTCTTTTACCTCCCTGAGTTTGGAGTCTTCTAGATGAAGACGTTTCTGATCTAGGAATGCTCGTGGTTTTAGTTGAGCATAGCGATCCTTGGCCTTACTTGATGAGAAGCGAGAGTTTAAAGGCTGCATGTTTAGACTCACCATTTCTGGATATTTGAAGAAGAGATCCGAGAACACTCGCCTGTTTACCGTGTAGTGTTCTTCAAACTCCCAGTACGGAGGCTTGTGCTTAGATGCTAATTCTTCATCATCGGTTTGAGTTAGATACACAGTTGGCGTATCGAGTTCATTATGGTTGCCTTGATTTCGTCGGCGCTCAGCTTCAAAGGATGCTGCCATAAGCTTGGTGGTCTGAGACCGAGTGGAACGGCGGATAGGCATTGACATTCTCGAGATTCCGGTAAGGGCTCAAGTTTGTTTTGATAATTTTGATGAGCAAATGAGCGGCTGTGTAACGCACTTTAGTCTCCCCCTTCTATTTGAAAACCTGAAACCTTAAAGGGCCTCTCGTGGGCCTCGATATATCGTTAGTAGCAAAAAACAAAGACACAAAGAAAGGAGAACAGGCCCAATACCTTGTGTTCGGATCAGACAAATAAGCCCAAACATATGTTTTAGTCCATGTTAATTTAATCACCTAGCATATACTTAGATTTCAAGAATTCAACACTAGTTTATAAGATCACCCTTTTCCACCATTAAAACATATACCACAGAGAGACTAGTCTATAATAACAAAAATGCACTGATAACACTTTGTTAAGAATCACTTAGTAGAGTAAAATAGTAATGAAAGACCATTTCAACTTACTAGATTGGGAGTATGCCAAAATCACAAAACCAGGATGCCCACATAAGGTTATCTCATATAGAAGTAAGGAAAAAAATGACAGACAGCTTTTCTTAGCCAAGATGCTTTCATCATGTCTAACCAATCTTGCAGCCATTCAATAGAGCTAGATATCTCAAAGATGACTATAGATGAGTCTTATTATTATTGACACTTGAGTTATTGGAAGAATGAATCTAGATATTCTTAAGTGAGGTAGCTCAGTTGTTAACAGTTGATTTGGACAGCTTTCCTCAGCTGAGGTGCTTTCATCCACAAAGGAATACACACATTTCTTGATTATTTCATGTTTATTTGGACAGCTTTCCTAAGGTGAGGTGCTTTCATCCGCGAGAGAACACACTTTTTCATGACATCATTCAAGTTATTTAGACAGCTTTCCTCAGCTGAGGTGCTTTCATCTAGTCAGTAACCACAACAAATTATGACTGGTCATTATATTTACTTACTTTTTAGCTAGAGCAATCCTTTTTCACTAAGAATATTTAGTCTCCTTATTCTTATCCAGTGAATGATTAAACTCAAAACTCATTCAAAACAGTGACCTCATTCAAGAATAGACTGTTTCAGCAGCCTACCTCAAAGAGGGTGTTTATCATGTTGATTAGTCATCAAGAGTACATGTTTCTTCCATGACATGCTAGTTGATGTGTTTTATTTTACTTACTCCTATAATGAGAGTTTCCTTTTCTTGTGTTCCCCAGCCTCTCCATGATTTAATACACCCCTCAAGTAACCTGTAGAACACTTAAAGAAACCAGACTCCAAGAGACTTTTGTAAGAATAAGAGACTATGGATTTTGAGTGATTTTGTATCAGTCGACTGTCTCTCTAGTGTTACATGTTTCATGATAGCTAGTTTCTCCTCAGTCAGATCTTCTATACTGTCATATTTAACATTTGATGAATATGATCCATTTATCTTTTTCAATCATGTTCCAAGTTCATTACTCCAATTTGATAGAAAAGGGATAGTGTACGTACCGTACTTGTTGATCACTTGTTTCATACACATTGATCTTTTGAAGCAACTACCAACACCACTTTCTTGTGCTTTTGTATTCGTGTACCACTTTGACCAACTCTGGTCTTTATTCATATTGATGTCAGCATGTCTCCCAACCAACAGATAGAATTCAAGTATCCCCTTCTGACCCTAAATGTTTCCATCTGGATAGTCCCTTGAATAACCTGCAATGCAAGAGTTCATGTAAGTGATACACTTTGAGTCTTCAATACCGCGAGTTCCATGATGATGAGATCGGTGTGACTGATGCTGATAGCCACCATCCACTATGACATTTAGATACATATTTGCTCTGTTTATTGTAAGAGAGCGCATTCTCCTATAGACCTCTTGATGCACTAGACTTTCCCTTGATGATACATTCATGTTTTCATGTAGCATGTGTCTCATCCCCTGTGACTCTAAGCATACTCAAGTATTACAACTCTTTGTTGACTCCCATGCAATCTTGATGCATCCAAAGTATTGTAATCATATTCAAGGATGAGAACGACCCCATCTCCTCCTCCTCTTTTGAATCCTTGAAGCAGTAGACTTGGATATTCCTGTTCAAAAGTGAATGGTGCATACATCACATATGAGGTCATAGGATTCTCCTTGATACGCATATTCAAAGATGATTGACTCAACCAGTTGCTTGAGGTTTTCTGCTCAATGCCAGTATTGCGTGGCCTCTTTTCATTCACTGTCATCTCTGTAGAGTCAGTTATGACTTGATACTCTTCTATCTTTATCTTCTTAGAGCACACGAGGTACTTTTCACTTAAATCCACTCCATTAGCGACATAGAAGTTGCAGAACAACTCATAAGCTCTTGAGGAGGGGCTACTTTCATAAAGATCCTTCTTTGCAATCCAGACTTTACCAAGACGATTTGGCTCAATATAGCAGCGATTTCCTTTCCGTGCGTTTGAAATCCGATACTTCAACCTCCAACATGCTGCCTTTTTGTGATCTTTCTTGCCACACCAATAACAACCTTGTCTTTGATGTCAGAGTTTGTCTTGCACCTTCTGATGTTGTTGTTCTCTGAGGATGTCTTTAGTAACTGTCTTGTCTTTGATGTCTTTAGTACTTGTTCTTTCTTGGTCCATTTGTTTGTTCGTCAGTAAGACTTGATTCTGCTCCTCCTGAGTAGCCTAGACCCCAGTTCACTTTTGGGGGCTGGCCCATGGCCAGTAGTTTGTCTAGATTCTCTGTACCATTATTCAGCATTCTTATTTTCTTATGATTTTCAGTAAGATTCTGCTCAAGACAGTTGTTCTTATATTTCTCTTGATTAAGTGCTTCCTTAGCTCTCTCCATTTTTGCTTCTAGCATCTTGTTTCTCTCTTTTTCTTCCTCTAACGCCTGTGTTAGATTCACCTCTGTAGTTGCATTGAGACTCTTAACTGTCTCACCTGGTGGGGTTCGCTCCATCTCAAGTATGTTCACATGAGCTTTCAACATGGCCTTGTCCTTGAGGAGTTGTATATTTTCGTGACTCAGCTTCAACCTGTTGTCATACAGAGTTCTATACTCTTGTTTAACACCAAACTTTCCTCATCTGAATCAGATTCCAATCCTTCTATGTAGACCGCCTTGCCCTCATTTTTCTGAGAGACGAGTGCCATAAAGTTTAACATCATTTATCCTTCTTCATCATCTTCTTCAGACTCAGTATCACTGAAGCAGAGAAAGGATTTGTCTTTTCCTTTAGCTACACTGGGACATTCATTGTGCGTGTGACCAAAGCCTCGACATTCACAACAGGTCAGCTCCTTAAGCTTAGCTAATGTGCACTCATTCTTAAAATTTCCAAAACCTTCACATTCATGGCACCGCATATCTTTCTTTTTCGACATCCTATTAGCATCAGTGCGGGATGATTGATGCATACGTCTTTCAGTGTAACTATTCTGATTCCTTCCAAAGGATTTATTATGACCTTTGTCCATTCTTTTGATCATTTTGTTGAAGTTTCTTGCCATTAGAACGGGATTTTCCTCTACCTTTTTTACTATGTCCTTTTCTTGGTTAGCGCCAAGAGACATCTCTTGATTTGATTTCTGCTGTTGACTTGTTAACTCCATCTCTTGAGATTTTTTCATTCCAACCAGCTTATCAAACTTCATATCATCTGTGTTCATAGAGCACTGCAAGATAGCCTTCTGAGCTGAAAACTTGTTCGGCAAGCATCGAATTAGTTTATTTACTAACTTCTTCTCGTTGTATTTCTTACCAAGAACAAACGCTTCATTTGCAATGGTGCTCAGTTTTGCCGTGAAGCTTCTTATGGTCTCATCATCATCCATCCGCATATTTTCAAACGTTGAGGCCAGTTAGTCAAGTTGAGTTCTTTTGACACTCTCATCTCCTTCAATATGATTCACCAGAGTATCCCAAGCTTCTTTAGCAGATCCACATCCTTGTATGATCTTGAATTGCTCTGTGCTTACTGCGGACATGATCGTTGATATGGCTCTGGAGTGAAACTTGGACACACTCTTTTCATCATCTGTCCATCTCTCAAGTGGTTTCACAGCTCTGGCCTTGTCCTCTAGGATCTCATAGGGGCTCTGACCATCCATTCAAAACAGCATTCCAGGAACTCTCATCAATGGCATGGATGACATGTCTGGACTTTCCAATGGCCAAAGTTTCCTTCATCAAGCATGATGGGTTTTTGTATCGCAGTAAACTCCTTTGTATCCATGTTCTTTCCAAGATCTCAACCTGATTAATGATTGTAAGAATCCAAAGGTTGCCGCTCTGGTACCAAATGAAAACACAAGAACACCTTATACCAAGATTTTATTGCTTAATTAGAAATCACTTGAACTGTTACAAGAACCTAGTTCAATCAGTTTGACACGACTTCACCTTAGTGAATCGAGTCTGACCAATTCCTAATCTACCCAATACCTTACCGTACAACACAAGTTGCACACACTCGTATGATCACTCACGAAGAACTCTCAATCTTGATCGACTCGTATGTAACACCCTTTTCTGAGTCTCTCAAAACGGCTAACCTAATTTCAATAGTCTTCTAACTTATATACTAGAGCGTCCTGCTCCACGCAATCTCTTGTTTCCATATTTGAACGTCTTTTCCAAAACTTGCTTCAAGTCTACGCCATGTGTCGCTGACTTGTATCCCACGTCACGCCTTGTGTTGATCTTGTCAGCACTTAAATCACACATGCAGCACTCTACATCTTTGAGCTTTCAATTTGTTTTTATCACTGATTATCATAAACGCTGTCACT
This sequence comes from Orychophragmus violaceus, assembly GCA_030180135.1. Taxonomy (NCBI): domain Eukaryota; kingdom Viridiplantae; phylum Streptophyta; class Magnoliopsida; order Brassicales; family Brassicaceae; genus Orychophragmus; species Orychophragmus violaceus. The sequence goes on from CM058233.1 coordinate 32,660,247, forward strand.
TCAAGTCCGACCGATACTACACATTTACATCATAATTCACCTCAGACTGACACGAGCAATCCCCGAAACGAGCACATTTCTATACCCACCTCTCTGGCCTTCCTTATCATCTTGTTGGACACATCAAATCTTCATAGTATCGCCAATGACGTAAAATCTGCTGCTACGAAAACATGATCAGCAAATACCTCAGATTACGTCACTGTCACAAATCCATAGATGTTTACAGACGGATTCATGATGGAAATTCTCCATTTTCACTTGAAAATCGGGATCACAAGCATATCATTAGCGCAAAGTTCTCCAAGGGACTGATAATCCCTTCACTATTTGAATGTTAGCAATAAATTCACCCCACAAATCATATAGAAATTTCAGAGATTATAAGCGAATCTGAACAAAATAGATTACACCACGAGGTTCATTGGATGCATAAATGTTGAACATGTGATAGATTTTAGGTATCTCTATCTCTCTCTCACTGTAAATCATGCTAAGGAATATCTCTTGTATTGAATGAATTGATTAACAGCATATCAAGATTCAATCTACATTCTCATGGCGAGTGGAGATGGAACCACCGATCTCATGACGATCGGCCATAGACTCATATCGTTTATCCTTTACAACATCAAAGCATGAATGGTAAGTTCTTATCACAATCTTATTTATACTTCAGACTCTCACTGTTCTTCACTCTCGAGCAGCTAACTGCAAAGCCTCCAACTGAGCATGGGTCTTCTTTATTCTTCATTCTTCCCTTGGAACATTGACTATATTGACTTCCAGCTCAGCCTAGTCAACTTCTGATTCTCTGTTCACTCTCAAGCTCTGGTTCTTCACTCTCTTCAGCAGCATCATGATAGACCATGTCTATCAATACTACTCCCAACAAGATCAAGCTTGCCCTCAAGCTTGGTAAAAAACAACAACAATGCTGCAGTCTATAGAAGAAGAACCACCAACTGCAGCTTGAGCTGTCCACACCATCAATGTCTCTAGTTTGGTCTTTGAACCTCTATAACTTGGGAAATTTACTCTTTTGTAAATGGTGCATCAGATTGTTGCCTCTCTGATCAGACCATCCATCTCTATAGCCACATCTTTGCAAGATTAGAGCTTTTCCGCTTGTAACACACACAAAAGCTCCTTGTACATTAAGCTGCTGCATTTCTGTCCAAGTCCTTACTTTTCTACTCCATTGTTTGTACTTGAACATATAAATTTTGTTGTGCTTCCTTTATTTCTTCTTATGTTGTAGATGTCTTTTGATCCACATCAATAATATGGTCTTTCTTCCTTTAAGCAACATTTGTATCAGAATTACTGAAACTCTGGTTTGTTGCATCAACTTCCTTTTCTTTGATGTTAAAAACAACCAACTCAGCACATCTACTAACTCCCAACAATTAAGTACTCACTTGTTTACTCCTCCCCTTGAAAAGAAGCTTGGCCCCAAGCTTATATAGGTGAAAATGGCTGCAACACTACCATGAGAAGATCCATGTGATTTCAAGTCTGATAATATGTGATAAGAAGACCAAAGAGATGTTGTTGTCTTTGTTGGCTTTCCATTGACTTCTTCTCCTTTGACTCGTGTGACATTCGTTGCCAATAACTCTGCCTTAAAACAAACGTTCCTTGACGTTTGAACATGTATTAACGTCACCAGTGTGTCATTGGGACAACACCAGTGCCAAGAAATTCCTCGCAGTGCCAGAACATGGTGAAGTGAGGTAATGGTCGTTAGCCAAAAATTGTCTCCGTGTGTATAGAGTAGACCTTCCCAACCAGTAGCAAAACTGTGTTGGAGCAGCAATGATACATTCAGTATATCATTTGAAGTCTGAACTTGAGAGAAATCACATGAAAGAGTAATGTGGTGAGAATTCCTTCATCTCCTATGTGGAAAACTGCTGCACCCTCTATGGCCAAACTAATTGACTGGTCTGCAATATTCAGCAAATTCACATAATTATATATCCACTTGTGCCATATTTTTGATGTTGTATCACCCAGAACACGTTGGATCCTTCCCTTTGAACAATTGTGTCTCGTAACGCCGTAAAGTGTAGCTTCTCGTTGAACATAAATCATTATCTCATGGTTCTGCAACATGTATCTATTCTCATCTTGTTTCAGTTGTGAAGCACCATCTGGATTTATCATCAAACCAGGTTCAAGCATGAATGCAGCCCCATGAATCATATTAGTGCCCACAACAATTCCTTTGTAACAGTCCTTGGCTGATTCAAACTTGAATCCTTCTCCTGGATCAACTTCATGTTCTGGTTTTCTACAAGTTGATGAAACCCCACTGTTTTCTGAATTGACGAATATGATCTTATATTCTGCATCAATTCAAGCTCCAGAAACAAATCAGCCTTCGCCACACAATCAATAGCTAATATATCACAACTTAAACCAGATTCGTGATTGATCTCATGAACTGAATCCTGTTTGAGCATCACTTCGTGTGGAAAAACAAACTGAATTGAATAGGCTACATAAAATGTGTGCCTTTGTAATTCCACCTTCCATTGCAGTAACTGCAACAATATCTTCAGATAAACCATTGTGAACATCAACGTTCTTCGTGGATTGTTCGTGAGAATCATGTATCGTGGAAATTCAGTTGACAGCCACAATGAAAATGCCTCGTTACCCAATAACCACTCTTCTTGGTCCCTCAGTTTGAATTTGAAGCACCACGTCTTTGGTAACAGTTTACGTGGTCTATGATTCAGCTGATTTGAGCTTAGTGACATTATATCAAACATCTGGCGTGCATTGTTAGAAACACACCCATAAGTAGCTTGTGTCTGTGTTTGATGTGTCCTCCCAATCACATATGGCAACACATCTAAATCCAGTGATTTACAAATGGTAAGGCTAGGTTCCCACAGAGAGATTGGTACCTGAGAATGTGGCATCATGTTTTCATAGTGAACCGAAGCAATCTCCATGATTGAACCCACTTCCTCAGGCAATCTAGTTCTCTGAACTGAATCCAACAACACTGATGGTACATCTGATTTTGGGATTTTTCTGCACCATTTGGGTCGCAATTGACTCTGGCATACACCAATCACTCTCAATACTTGTATCTTTGTCGGAAATCATCTCTGACATTGATTCTTTCTCTCATTTTGTGTCATCTTTGTGAATTTCTTCTTGCTCCCTAATCACGTTCGGTGGAATTGATAAAACAGTGTTTGCGTCTGCGGTGACGGAATTCACGTTTGAGGTTCGCAATTTTAAATCCGATTGAGGTGATGACGACTCGATCTTCTCAGAACGCCATTCTCCTGCTTTTGTCGATGCTTGTACATGATATGATTGCTTCTCTGTACTTTCTTTCTCATGAGCCCAATCTGCTTCAATCGATTTCCCCAACCCAGTCGATTCAGTCCTATGAACCAAGGCTGGTTTCAAGACTTGATTTGCTTACTTCCGATCCAAATCTTTGAGCCGTTGCTTCATCTCGAGATCAAGCTCCTAGCACAACATTATTCTCTCTGGATCATCTCTCTTGCCAAACCGCAGTAAATTTTTTTGCTTAAAACGATCCTTAATGGTGAACATAAGCTTCGACTTCTCCGTAAATGAAACCGTGAGCCATCGCCAATTTCTGCAAATCTGTGTAATCATACAACAGAAATCGATTCTCCATCCAATCCAGCCATGGACGCAAATCCTCTCCCGTGAATACAAATATTTCTACAAACCCACATACGTTTGACGTTCTTGCGATGTATATGAGAAAATGGAGTGAAGAGACATAATTGATTGTTCAATGCTTGTTACAAGCCTTTGGACAGCTTACACATGAACATCAAGAGAAAGGGAATCTGATGTTTCAAGAAAGAGTTTCTCCAGTGAGGAATCATCATTTGAGTAAAAATATGGAGGGTTTATTGATTCATATCCAGAGGAGAACTCTATTAGAAGCACAAGTACAATGGAGAATTCAGATGCTAATCTTAGGCACTGAACAATTGAAGTATTGGTGCTGCAGCAGTAGGGAAGAGTCAAAAGTGAGTGAAACAATGATCAGCTTGGTTGTTATTTGTTCCATATGCGTCAAAAGTTTTTTTCTTCCAAGCTTGTGGGAAAGCTTGTTCTTGTTAGGGGGAGTATTGATAGACTTCGTCTATCATGCTGCTGCTGACGTGGAAGCACCGTTGAAACGTTGACCGAGCCTCCAGCTCAGCACGATGAGGCAGTCGATGCAGGCTAAAGAAGAAGATGTGAGTTAGTATAAATAAGGAAGACTGAAGAATAGAGTCTTTATGCTTTGTTGTTGTTAAAAGATTGACGTCATGAGTCTCTCTTCCACAGTCACCATGAGACTGTTGATTCTGAGTTCACTCGCCATGAGAGTGTAACTCTGTAATCAGACTTCAAAGATGTTCACGTTCATAAATACATTCAGTACTTATCCTTTACAAAGTATTCTCGATTGATTATATAGTTCGATAGTAGCAAAGTCTATCAGCATTGCTTTAGCCTACTTTAGTTGTTGAAACCTTACTCCTTCCTTTGTTTCAGAGAACGAAGATAGGCTTTGTCTATGGATAGCTTGATACAGAGACTTGGTGGCTAGCTTATGAAAACATATGCTATATTATGTGATTTCTACAGATTATCCAATTGTGGTGTCAATTCTGGATGGGAGTGCGAAGATGATTTCGCAATGCTGGCAGAGAATCTGTTCACTGATTTGGAGGACGAAGATATAGGAAAGCTTTGCAAGAGCCATATAAGAAAAGGAGGTGCGGAAGTTGGAAATAAGTATACAATGCTTTAGACCAAAATAAACGAAAGGTGACTTATATAAATCGTATCCTTTTGTGTTTTTCTCCTTGACAAAATAATTAGGACACATGTCACTCAAAGAAAGAATGACAATCATCTTTTATAATATAGATAATTATCTCCTTCAATTTGAATTGTCCATTTTAGTTACCATATCCTTGCGATTCTGCGTCAACCATTTTTTCTATTTAGTCCTTTCATTGTTGCACCCGAACCCGATGCTAACCTGAACCTTCTCCGAAGCGTTGACTATCCTTGACCTAAACTTTGACAACAGCTGACCCGACTTTGACCCGAGGTTGACAACAGTTGACCATGATCTTAACTTAACCCGCTTTAACCCAAACTTGACTGAGTGTAGACCGGCTGGACAACAATGTTAACCGTCTTGACCGGTTGACTAACAAACGGCCAGTGAAAGATCCAGCGAGCTCTGGTGGCTAACATTTATTCCCGGTGAGGGTTTGGGCGATAGTATGGCGGTGAAGGCTGCTCTGGCGAGTTCTCTGAAAGTGTGCCTTTACTTTGTCGTTGTTGACAAAGGTAATTCCGATCGTTCCTCCACACCAACCTCCTGACCATTCTCACAATAACGAATCTTACTAACGTCTACTACAAACCGCCTATAATGAAAGAGCAAGTCGGTACATGGGATGAACGTTGAACATATCCGCTTAGGAAAGATTTCAACGTTCCTCCTTTATCATTCCATCTCTTATTCCGCTCATTCCTGGCTCTCCGTCGATAATGACGTGCTCCGGGGTAGGCTGTGAAATGCAAGAGCACTCCGCAGGCTGGAAGTATCGGCCTTGAGTAGCTGGGTAGATCAAATGAACTCACGGTCGTCTATACTAATGTCACTCATATTATCGTCGCAACCACACACACACCATTTCTCCTAGGGCAATCCCTGCTGTAAGGCTGCATAGACACAAAATGTTCAGTACACTCCTAACAAAATCTCTAGCTAACCATTTTTCCCCGGGTTTGATGAACGCGGCTCGAATTCCTAATGGTTGCATTGGTCACACATTTTGACTCGATAAAACATTGAAAATTTTGAAAAACCGGATTTTCGAATCCATGAAGAACTATGCTTTGATACCACCTTTTTGTAATGCCCCCTTCCCGTTTATCCGCTGACTGACGAAATGACCGGCCAATAATCAAAAGAACATGACAATTCGAACCCGTGCTGGCCAAACGAAAAGATTTTGTCTCAATACGAAAGCCATAGACGGTCCAATTTGAGTCAATGACTTGAACCAAACCTTCCTTTACTCTGTTAACCTCGTTTCCACGATACAAATCTTTTCAACCCGTACTGCTTCCACGAGTTGTGTTCAGTTTGGACTAACCGTGAATCAGAGAATAATTATGTTTTCAAGTATTTTAAAATATTTTAAATTCTTCAATAATTCCACAGGTTTTCTAAAAGCATTTTAATGGGTATACCCTGAAAATCCAACACCGAAGAAAAACCAAATGATCGAAAACAAACTGCGGCCAAAGGCTATAATATCCCCACCCAAACCCAAAATAACATTCAATAACAATCGATAAATTTAAAATAATTGATCACGTGCTACAAGGATTTAAAGAGCTTCACAACACACAATAACCGAATTAACAACACAAATCATCAACTAAGGAAATTGAGAATACTGCGGCACATGCCCTCAATTAGACTCGATCTAACTAATGCAGCTCTATCACAAACTCGGCACCATGGGCCCCAAACACGAACTCGGTAAATCACCACGGGAACACTTAGCTATAACATGATAACTAAAACATCCCACGACTTCTAGACAAAAACACGAAGTCCTACGAGTAGAACACCATACTTTCTCCATCGATAAGCGGTGACTCGAACTACTTCTTGATAGAAAAATTTTCCATGCAGTCCGGCCTAGGACGTGACCCCGTGTCTTTGGATTACAAACCACCGACATCACTCTGTAGGTTAACACCCAACTATAACCACTACCTGAAGGTATGTGAACTGACGAGGAACTCCCGAGTATCCAATCGGGAAGGAAGTACCGGAATGTCATCTCTAGACTTGCGGGATCTAACACACCCTATAGAGTCCTAATAACAATAATATAACCAAGAAGACTCATTAGGACTCTATCACGCAAGACCGATAAGGTCCAACAATAACACTTACTCAATCCCAATACCCAGTCTATCCTGCAAGTCCTACCACCATTCATCAACACCGACGTATCGGTCCCGTACGAGAATAAGTATCCACAACCAGACATACCCGGTCCCATACCGGAGTTGTATCTACCATTACATTCTACTCGGCCCAACACCGAAGTAGATGAACCATCACACAATCAAAAATTTACTCGGGCTAACACCGAAGTATATAAACAATTACACAATCAATAGTTTACCCTGCCCAAAAGATAAACAATCAAGCATCAATCACATCAACGATTAGATCATTACTTTAGTTTAATTAATCTTTAATTCTTCGTTAATTTTAATATGCTACATTGGGATAAGTAAACTTACTAATCTCATAATCCCAAATTCATTCATCTCATCTTAATTACATTGTTTGTTTTTACTTAATTATTCCAACGCTAGATTGAAGTTAGTAAACTTACTAACCCCTTAGACGCCTCAGCTCTAGAATTATAAATTTTAATTAAATTCTTTATTTCTATGTTTAATTACCAAAATCCGTCAGATTGAGATTACTAAGTTTTCTAATCTCCTGATGTTTAATTCGTTCATAAATAATTACTTAACCCGATAACCCCGTCTAACTAAACCAACCTGGTTATTATATTCTAAGATTTGTTATAAGTTTTAATTAATATTTTTATTTAACTCTTAATTCCGTAAATAGATTCATTCATTACGCTAGTATAATATATAGATGTATATATTTCCTAGCATGTCGTTCTATATGTGTGCAAAACCCAAACAAGCAATCAACGATGCGATCAATCAATCAATCAACAAATAAGTAACAACTATATGTGTCATGCAATATATATATATATATTTATATATATTTATATATATCCTACCCGTTTTATTTAATTCCTGAGTTATTCAATAAACCTAAACTGTTCTACCAGATTTCAGTTACGGGTATGGAAACCTATAATTATATGGTTCCATAATTCTGATGCCTATATGATCTAACTAAATGAATCACACAATAGTATAACTAAAAAACGGCGGGCGAGAGATCCGGCGAGCGCCGGTGGCTAACGGCTGTAGCTGGTGAGGTTCCGGCGATAGTCTGGCGGTGAGGGCTGCTCTGGCGACTTTTTCAAAATTGTGCCTTCACTTTGCTGTGGTTGCGGTAATTCCGATCGTTCCTCCACACGAACCTCCAGACCGATTTCACACTGACGTATCTTACTAACTTTCTACTAAAAACTGCCTATAATGATAGAGAAAGTCAGTACGTGGGATGAACGTTGAAAATATCCGCTTACGAAATATTTCATTGTTCCTCTGTTACCATTCCATCTCTTATTCCGCTCATTCTCTCTCTCTCTCTCTCTCTCTCTCTCTCTCTCTCTCTCTCTCTCTCTCTCTCTCTCTCTCTCTCTCTCTCTCGGATGAGGACATCAAGTCATCATCAACCAAGGAGCATGGAGAGGACATAAATCAACCAAACAAGACCCTTGGAGAGAACAACTTGAATGCACCAGAGACATATGTGCATGTCTTGGAGCATATCTACTCAACAAGAAGGAGTTAAGCTACAAATCAACCTGTTCCAGAAACTTAACTCATAAAGGAATCTTTGAGAGTTTAAAATATTACAAATAGAGTTCAGATAATAAAGTTATTCAACTTCTAAAACAGACGATTCTCAGCTTGCTTCATTTGGAGGCTCAAGGATTCAATCACTTACAGACAATAGATTGGCGACCAGGAGAGATATCTAAGCATTCAGAAGACACAATTAAACATCCAGGAGAGTTCTCTATTAAGTTCCCATACACCAGCAGCCATATGATCAAAAGGTTCTCATTATTCTCATACTTGCCTTATTGTGAGATCCGGGATTCACACTAAGAATTTGTATTCGTGGATTTGGACTTTTGGATATAGAAATGGTATAGTTTCCTATGAATCAAAGACTTTATTGAGATTGATCGTCGAGATAGAACAAACACAGTCGAGAAGAGAGTACAGAGTATAGATCGAGCTATCTAATCGAAGTGTTCTTAGCCTAGGTTGGAATTGTCTTTAATGAGCCGCCACTTCTCTTATTAAATAGCCTCGATTCTGATCTCTTCGTCCCGATCTTTCGGCCTCGTCGTTGTAACGATCTCCGAGATTTATGCGGATAAGTTGAACTGGCGAAGACCGAGTTGCTCTATCTCCACATCATCCTCTGCCGAGCTCGAGCTCGATTGTCTCCGGCTTCGGCATCGTCTGGGCCTCTCCAAGGCGTTTGCTTCGCTTGAGCCCAACAAGAGAGTTGGCTCTCCCGTCTGTCTTTGATTCTGGAACGGGCTCGTAATTACGGGCCTTTGTCTTGTCTGTTAATGGGCCGGATTTCCTAGGGGGAAATCCAGTACCAACAATAGCCCCCCAGCCCATTGAATTCGAGAAGTCGAGGTTAATGGGCGGTGGACGTTCTTGGGAAGAGGCGCGTGCTTCGGATGTGACAAATCTAATGATTATTTTTGCCCCGTCCGTGGATCTTGTTTTAATCCGATGGTTAGGAATGAGCGCGTGGAACGGACTGAACTGCTTTTCAGCGCGTCTGCAGTCGTTGCGTGTATTTGTTTGAGAATTTCATCTCCCACCGTAAATTTGATTGGTCATCAACGGCTCAGGCTCGAAGGTCGCGAAGAGTCTTTTCGGGCTCACTCTTTCGATGATGTGACCTAATTACTGCGCGCTTTGTAGCAATTAATGCGAGTAAGTCCTTTGCTTTCCTACTCTTAACCTGTTAGAACTTTTTCTCCCTACTTCCTTTGTCGTTAGATAAAAAAATTTCTTTCAGAAACTTTCCTTTTTTCTTCATGGCTTCTAGGGATCCTGCGGGAGCGAGTACGAGTGCGGCGGCAGGGTCGTTTGGACATCACCCGCCGTCTTCGTTAACTGTGGACCGTATCCAGCAATTGAGGGTGCTCTGCCGGATTCCGACGGAAGTCGAAATCGTTATCCCTTCTTCGGCGGTATCCCCCGAAACGGTCATAGAGGGCTACTGCTGTGCCTCCTATACGTATTTCGAAAAATGTGGGCTTTTCTTTCCCATTCCTCGCCTCGTCTTCTTGGTGCTGGCCCAACTCCAGATGGCTTTCTATCAGATGACGCCGAATTTCGTTCGGTACGTTATCGGACTCAGAGTTAGGGCTGCGGAGGAAGGGATTGAATTCGGTCCCGAGGAGTTAATGCGGGTTTGCTCGGTGAAGCAAGATTCCCGCTTCCCGGGTCGTACCGTCTTTCCCCCCGGTTTGGGAGGATCTTGGACGGTCTCCCGCCGAGGGAAGGGTGGAGGGACCAATATTTTTTCTTTAGGACGACTCACCACTCGGTCGGAGAGTTTGATTGCTCGGTCGTTCCCTCGCGGTGGGCTTTCGACGTTGGTGAGGCTTTCTTACTGCTATTTTGATTATTATTTCTTGTGTCAGTTTGATCCCTGACCTGCTTTGTTCTATATTGCAGAGTTCCCTGAATCGCTTGACCTTAATCCTGTCACGGAGGCCCTAATAGCCCATCTGAGGAGAGGTTCCGTTAACTGGGACAGTTTCACGGTCGAGCGTGTACAGGCTGCCTTGAGGGTCAATCCGAGAGGGATCCCACAGGGTCGGTCCCGGGTCTTTCAGGAGCAAACCTTTCCTCCTGTACCTCGCGGGACTTCTCTGAGTCGAACCGTGCGACCTCCGCTTCGTATATTTGAGCGGGCAAGAGAAGGTGAGTTTTCTGTTCGCGACATTCGGTTCGTCATTATTTGGGAAGAGTCTAAAGACTTCTCCCCTCTTTTTTTATTCTACAGGTCGTCCTTCCTCGGGTGTGGGTTCGGATGCCAGCACCCCATCTCACGAGAAGCTATCTCGTAGGTCGAGGAGTCGCCGAAACGGAAAAGATCCCATAGATCTGGCAAAAAGGGTGGAGGATGGGAGTCTGAGCAATGCGCTCTTTTTCGCCATGTGTGATTCTCCTCTCCCTTCCACGGTTGTCCCCCCGAGCTCCGGGGCCCGTGATGCGTCCGCGGAGGCAGGGGGGTCTCTTCCTATCCGGTTATTCGGAGGGCGGACTCGGTTCCATCCAGGGAGCCGGCTTTGCGCGATCCTTACCCCGACGACCAGGACGTGGGCAGGGATCCTTCCCCCGTACCGAAGCGTCGAAGGATCGATATGGAGACGAGCTCGAGTAGTTCGAGCGAGAGTGTCGGGATGACCCGGGGCGCGGCCCGTTCGTTGAGGCGCGTCGGACCCGCAGGGGTTCCGCTTCCAGTTACCGGGGACCCGACCTTCGACGATTTGTATGCCAGGATGGCCGAAGCCACTGGAAAGGTATCAGCCATAGTTCTTGTTTTTGCCTTTCTTTGGTAAGAAAGATATTTAAAATTCGTGTCTTTATGTAGTTTCTAGAGGCTACGAGCGGACTTATGGTCCGGTCCGAACGCGAGCTTCGTGAGCGATCGCGGGAGGATGAGCTCGAGGCCGCTAGGAGGTCGGCTCGTACTTTGACCGCAGAGTTGCAGGATTCCTTTGCTCGGGAGGAGGAGCTCGAGAGGAAACTGGCTCGGTATGAGGGGATCGAGGCCCGGCTATTGGTTCTCGAGAATCGCGAGGAGGACCTTTCCCAGAGGCTTCGGGCGGCCGAAGGCCGGGCGTTGGCTGCCGAGGAAACGAGTCGAGTCGCCACAGCGCAAGCTGCCCAAGATCGGATCGATCTGGAGAGAGTTCTTGCGGGGAGAGACTTCGACATAAAGGTCGCGTCCCACGAGGCGAGGAAGAAGATGAGCGGGGAATATTTGGATATCCTTAAAGGGATCAAGGAGAAGAGCGAGAAGCGGAAGCTCGGGACCGACGCTGAGATTCGCCTCCAAGAAACCCTGGCCAATATCGAACTCATCGCGGAGTTTGCTTCCGGCGAGCTTGACTTGACTCGGGAAGTTCTGAGATTGGCCGACCAGAAGAGGACGGCCATGGAAGAGATGAACGCAGCGGCGGTCTTTGACTTTAGTGTCGGCAAGTTGAACTTGCCGGCCGTGTCGGGTGACTCGGTCATTTTGGTGCACGCTCCGCCACCGGTCGTTCCCTGCCTTGATCAATATGGATCGAGCCTCCCGATTGGGATTGCATCTACCGGTGATCAGGCGGAGGATGGAGACGAGGCTTCTTCGCGCTCGCGACAATGATGTTGCCTCTAGGGGATTTTTTTTTTGATATGTACATTCTTTGTTTTTTGTTTTGGAAAAACATTTATTCGCCCAAGCGGGCTTTGTTCGAGGACATTGTGTCCTTCTTTTAACGAATTTCTTTTGGAGTCTTACATGCCTTAGCATAGGCTTTACTGTTTTAGTGCCTTCACGGTTTGATCATTCGTACTTGAGTTCGGGTCCCTTCGTAATGTGCAGTACGAGTTTAATGTTTTAACGGGAAAGATAAATCAAGTAAACTTACAAAGGCTCGTTGTGCGCGGAGGTCTTTCCGTGTGATCGATTGCTTTGACTTCGACGTTTTCGTTTAACGGGAGAGGGTGGCCCTCTAGTTCTTTCGAGCTGTATCAGGTCGGGAGAATTGATTTTGGGAGAGGCCGTTTCAGGTCGCTCGGAAGGGATATTTTCATATCGCTTTGGTTTAGGAGAGATAATTTCATATCTTTCGTTTTGGGAGAGATAATTTCATATCTTTTGTTTTGGAAGAGATAATTTCATATCTTTTGTTTTGAAAATGCTATGACACGGTATTTCGCAATGATTCTAACTTTCACGACAGAAAGAAGCATTGGATTAAGAGACTTATTTTGATTTCACAAAGATAAGTTGGGGTAACTTCCTCGGAAGCTGCTGAGCTCGGCGTGAGCTTTGTTTTTTTTTTGGGGGGCGGCTGCGCTCAAAATCGAGCTGCCTATGTACCCTTTTTAAGGGGATCAAGTCATTTCGAAGTTCGATTATGTTGATGTACTCCTAGTGGAAATACTTTTTGAGGTTGATGATGTTCCAAGGTCGTAGTTCGGGCTTCTGGGTTTCCACCGACTTGACTCGTTAGACCCCGTCCTTTACGACGCCGGTGACCTGGTAAGGACCTTCCCACTTTGCCCCTAATTTTCCAGCGTGTTCTTCCTTTTTATGGTCGAACACTTTCCGCAAGACGAGCTCTCCTACTTGAAACCTTCGAGTTTTGATTCGGGAATCATAGTAGCGAGCTGCGGCTTGTTGGTAATTCTGGATTCGAGCTAATGCGAGGTTCCTCCTTTCGTCGACGAGGTCGAGCTCGTCAGTTATCATCTTGTTGTTAAGTTCCTCTTGTCGTGGGCATTCTTCTTTGCGAATGCTTGACACGAGAATTTCAGCTGGTACTACCGCCTCGATTCCGTAAGCCAGCGAGAAGGGAGTCTCGCCAGTGGATTTGCGGGGGGTAGTTCGGTAGGCCCAGAGTACGGCTGAGAGTTCGTCACTCCAGGTTATTTTGTACTCGTTGAGCCTTTTCTTGAGGCCGTTCATAATCGCTTTGTTAGCTGCTTCTGCTAGCCCGTTCCCTTGGGGGTAGCGTGGCGTTGAGTAAGTCAGCTTTATGTTCCAAGTTCTGCAGAACTCTTTGAACGTGTTTGATATGAACTGAGACCCGTTATCGGTGACGATCTCGTGGGGTAGTCCATGTCGGCAAACGATGTTTCGCCAGACGAACTCCTTAACGTGAACGTCCTTGATTTTCTGGTATGACTCTGCTTCAATCCATTTGGTGAAGTAGTCCGTCATCACCAACAGGTGTGTGGCTTTCTTTTTGCCAGATGCGACCAGCGGTCCAACGATGTCCATTCCCCACCGCATGAATGGGTATGGTGATGAGATAGAGGAGAGTTTCTCCGACGCTTGGTGGATAATTGGGGCATGCTTTTGGCATTTATCGCACTTGTTGGAGAAAGATTCGCATTCGGCGGCCATTGTAGGCCAATAGTAGCCTTGCCTTTTGATTCGCACGGCCAATGCTCGTCCTCCGGAATGGCTTCCGCATGATCCATCATGTGTTTGTGTAATCACGGCCAGGGCTTGCTTTTTGTCAAGGCATTTAAGGTAAGGTCCGGAGAGGCTCCTTTTAAAGAGCTCTCCTTGTGTGACACAGTACCTCGCACTCTGCGTTTTAAGTTTCCGCGCCTCCCATTTGCCGTCGGGAACTTCGCCGTTTGTGATGTATCGAATGATCGGAGTTCTCCAATCTTCATCGTTGTTAGTCTCAGGTCCCTGACTGGTGGATGCGGTCTGAATTGGTCCGTCGGGGACGTTCGCGACATAAACGGTGCTTCTAGGATCAAGATCATCATCAATCTCGATGATGTCGCTATTAGTGTCTCCGGGACACTCTTCGCGTTTGACATCGTCCTTCACAGCGGGCTCGTCCTCTTTCAAGGATAGAGCTTTGAGAGCTATGTCGATGCTTGATTTTTCTATCCCTTCGACTGGTGTGATCCGTTTGAGGTTAGGATCTGATGTCGATGCTAATGTGGCTAACGCATCGGCTGTGGTATTTTCACCTCGTGGGATTCGTGTTAGATCGAAGGATTCGATCTGTTCGGCCAATGTATGGACTACCCGTAGGTATGCTTCCATTCGTTCGTCTTTGGCCTCGTAGTCGCCATGATATTGTCTCGTGATTAGTTGGGAATCGTTGAAGGCGTTTACTTCCCGGGCTCCTATGGCTATCGCGAGTCTGAGCCCGGCTATTAACGCTTCATATTCAGCCTCGTTATTCGATGCGGCGAAGCCCAATCTGAACGATTGTTCTAGTACTTCACCCGTTGGGGAGACTAATTTCACTCCGACTCCGGACCCTTGTCTTGAGGAAGCTCCATCGACGTAGAGCTTCTATCTTTGGGCCGAAGTCGGGTCGAGTTCTATGGTCGGAGGGAGCTCGATTATGAAATCTGCCAGTACTTGTGCTTTTAGGCATGTTCGAGCTTTGTATTCAATGTCGTACTCGCTAAGTTCGATAGCCCATTTGACCAATCGACCTGATTGGCTCGGACTGTGAAGAATGGTTCTCAGTGTTTGAGAGGTCATCACTATGATCGAGTGCGATTGAAAGTACGGTCGGAGTTTCCGAGCCGACGTTACTAGCGCTAAGGCGAGTTTTTCCATGGCGGGGTATCTGGTTTCAGCGTCGATCAAGGTCTTACTGATGTAATACACCGGCCGTTGTTCGTTCTGTTCCTCGCGAACCAGGACTCCACTTACTGCTGCCGTCGAGACAGCTAGGTAGAGGTAAAGGGGTTCTCCTTCTACTGGTTTCGCCAGTATGGGTGGTTCGCTTAAGTAAGCTTTGAGCTGAGTGAATGCCTCTTCGCACTTTTCGTCCCAGAGGAACTTTTTGTTTGCTTTTAACAAGTGATAGAAGGGTAGACATTTATCAGTCGACCTTGAGATGAAGCGATTCAGAGCAGCTATTTTGCCGGTTAGGCGCTGGACTTCTCGCGTCGTTCTGGGAGATTTCATCTCTATGAACGTTGCGATCTGTTTGGGGTTCGCTTCGATCCCTCTTTCGGTCACCAAGTAACCGAGGAATTCTCCTGAAGGGACCCCGAAGGTACATTTAGCTGGGTTGAGTTTCATCCCATACTTATTAAGAATGGTAAAGCATTCTTTTAGTTGGGGGATGTGATCCTCGTACCTGGAAGATTTTACCAGCATATCATCGATGTAGACTTCCATGGTTTTGCCTAGGAGTCCTGAAAACATCTTGTTGACGAGGCGCTGGTAAGTTGCTCATGCGTTTTTCAGTCCGAAGGGCATGACTTTGTAGCAGTACGTGCCTCGATCTGTTATGAACGAAGTCTTTTTTTGGTCTTCAGGGTTCATCAATATTTGATTGTACCCTGAGAACGCGTCCATAAAGGATAGCAGCTGATGTCCAGTGGTGGCCTCGACCAGTCGGTCGATGTGCGGGAGTGGGAAGCTGTCCTTTGGATATGCTTTGTTGAGATCCGTGAAGTCTACACAGACCCTCCACTTTCCGTTCTTTTTCTTAACCACCACGGGGTTCGCGAGCCAGTCGGGGTACTTGACCTCTCTGATCGATCCGATTTTTAATAACTGATCGACCTCGTCATTGATGGCTTTGGCCCGCTCAGGGCCTAGTTTTCGACGTTTCTGTCTTATCGGTTTGTAGGTTGGGTCGACATTCAGCTCGTGGCTGGTTACATCGATGTTTATCCCTTTCATGTCTTCTGAAGACCAGGCGAAGGAGTCGACGTTCTGTTTGAGAAAAGAGACCAGTTTGTTCTTAACCGGCTCTGATAGGTCGATTCCGATGCCAACGAGTCTTTCGGGATGAGCCTCGTCTATGCAGACCTGAGTCGTGAGATCCTTTGGAGGTCCTATTTGACTGGGATCGTTCGACCTTTTGGCCTGCATGGTGGCGAGCTCCTCCTCTTTCTGTAATTGCTACGCGGGGGATTTCTCGATCTGCTTGTATCCGTTCATGTAGCAATGACGGGAAATCTTTTGACTTCCGTAAATGGTTTTGATCCCTTTGGGAGTTGGGAACTTTACACATTGGTGGTAGGTCGATGGTACCGCTTTCATGTCGTATATCCATGGTCGACCTAAGATTGCGTTATAGGGAGCTGGCCGATCTACTATGACGAACTCCGTCACTCTCCGAACTCCTCCAGCAATTACTGGGGCGAAGACAGAGCACATCGAGTATGTCGTTTCGCCAGCAAAACCTACTAGTGGTGTCTTCTCTTCCACAATCTCGGAATCTTTGAAGTCCATCTTTTTGAACGCGTCGTAAAAGAGGACATCTACCGAACTTCCTGTGTCAATCATTATCCTTGAGAGTTCGACATCTCCCACTACTAGACAAACGAGGAGGGCGTCGTCGTGTGGTTTGTCGAGATTACTTGTCTCGCTCTCGTAGAAAATGATTTCGTGGTCTGGACCCAACATTGGGGTTTTCCCCCTCTGTCGGTCTCGACTCTTCTTTGAAGAGCTTTGATCGAATTGACCGAGTCGCGGCAGAGCTTGGAGCCACCGAAGATGAAGTCGATTCGTTTTGGGGGTATAGCCCGTACACCCTCCCCCCCCCCCCCCCCCCCCCCCCCCCCGCAGAGACGAGGGAGATTGATTCTTGAGCGTAAACTCTTGGCAGGAGCCGAAGGCGGGGATAGCGCCGAACCTCCCGGAGTGCCGCTTAGGTTAAGCTCACCGAGGATGAACTCAACTCGCTTCCGCGACCCATGAGGGAGAGTTTTGGGGGATTCCGGCTCTTTTGACCGTTCCCGTTTGTTTTGGGAGTGCTTTTTGGAGTTCGACTCCTTGGTCTGTTTGTTTTCCTTTTTGTCGGACAGAGTTTCCTCCTCGACTTCGGAGTCTTTTTTGTTTTCGGACTCCTGTTTTTGAACCTCTTCTTTAGCTCGGGTATAACAATCCTCGGTCGCGTGCCCTCTCTTATTGTGGAAATCACAGAATTTTTCCTTGTCGAACTCGAATTTCTTCGAGCTCTTTGGGCTCTCGACCGCGTTGACGTTCCCTGATTTACGGGAATCCTTTTTTGAGTTCGGATTTTGCGAGCCCGACGGGTTCCTTTCTTTCCGGTGTTTTTCCCTGAGGGCCGTGGTTTCGTCCTCGAGGCGAGCAAAGGCCGATGCGCGATGGAGCGCGTCATCGAGCGTTTGAGGTTCGCGGACTGTTATTTCCTCGCGGAATCTGGTTGAGAACCATAGTCCCCGTCTTAACGCTTCTATAGCTACCTCATCTCGTGGGTTCGCGATTTTGGATTTTATTTCCTTAAATCGGTCGATGTACGAGCGAAGTGTTTCGTCGGGTTTTTGAGAGACACCAAATAAGGCTGCCTCGGTAGTCTTTTCCTCGATGAAAACGGAGTATTGTTTGAGGAAAGCCGTCATGAACTGGGTGAAGTTTTCAATGGACCTTTCTTCCAGTCCGGCAAACCATTCTAGGGCAGAACATGATAGGTTTTCCGCGAAGAGCCTACAGAAGGCCGGCTCTCTCTCCTCATCGGTAAGGTACACACTTGCCATTGCTAGTCGGAATGCCCTGATGTGGGCTTTCGGGTCTGATTTCCCAGAGAATTCTGGAAACTTAGTTTTCTTGATCTCTCGGATCCTTGCAAGCGCAATCCGATCTGTGAACGGCGTTTGTTGTGTTTCTTCGATCACTCGATCGATGTCAGGAGCCGCGCTCGTCGCCATGTGAACTTTCGAGCTCAGACTGTTAAACTGGGCTTTAGCCTGTTCAATGTATTGTCTAAGCATATCGTGTTCATCGCCCTCTGCGGGTGCGAACTGGACTTGTGCATGACCTGACGTTTGTTCTGGAAAAATGGGGTCGAGGAGATCGATCGTTGGGATCGACCTCGTCTGGTCGACATGGGGTGTTCGGAACTGAACTGAGTTTGATCCGTTAAGGAGTCCCGAGCTCGAGGCGAAGGCAGAACCTCCTAGTTGCCTCGGTCGTATGTTAGATTTACTCGGGAAAGGTGGTGGCCCGGGTAATGGTCGGTTTCTTGATCCGGTCGGGTCTGTGACCATCGAACTCGAACCAAATGGGGTCGGTATCGTGATAGGGGCCATTGTAGGGTGGAAGCCGCTATTTGACATATTACCGAAATTTCCCGACGTTCCCGGAGGAGTTATTACCTGGGAGAAGTCCAAGCGGGTACACGGTGGAGGACTTATGGGAGTTCGCGTTGGTCTGCCCCCTTGGTTTTGACTGGCGAGCTCTTCAAGGCGAGCGTTTAGCTGCGCTGCCAGAGAACGGTTTGCGATCTCTGGGGCCCTTGTGCTTGCCTCGTTATTTCTCGTTCGATCTACCAACAGGCTTAACATCGAGCGGATCTCAGCAAGATCGCTTGGCCCTTGTCTCTATGGAGCAGAAGGTAGTGGTGAATTGGGTCTGGTTACTCCAGATCCTCCTCCTGGGGTGGGTATTGAGTCATTTCTCAGCCACACCCAGTTTCTGCTCGGATCATTAGTTCCTGACAAAACATTTGTCGGAGTCTGGCTTGTCGCGATTGTTTGAGCGACGGAGCCGGCTGGTGCCGAGGTCGTGGAGACTGAGGCAGAGCTCGTCAACACGCCGTCAGTCTGACCCATGTTTCTTACCCCGGTAGTGTTCTGAGGAACGTTGTCGACCGTTTGAGGGCGGTCAACCGGCGGTGTGGCGCTGGGAGAGCCAGTTTGGTCGGGATTCATCTCGATCTATCGGATCTAGGATCTGATTCTTAAGATAGGAAAGGCTATAGAATGTCCCCATAGTCGGCGCCAAATGTGAGATCCGGGATTCACACTAAGAATTTGTATTCGTGGATTTGGACTTTTGGATATAGAAATGGTATAGTTTCCTATGAATCAAAGACTTTATTGAGATTGATCGTCGAGATAGAACAAACACAGTCGAGAAGAGAGTACAGAGTATAGATCGAGCTATCTAATCGAAGTGTTCTTAGCCTAGGTTGGAATTTTCTTTAATGAGCCGCCACTTCTCTTCTTAAATAGCCTCGATTCTGATCTCTTCGTCCCGATCTTTCGGCCTCGTCGTTGTAACGATCTCCGAGATTTATGCGGATAAGTTGAACTGGCGAAGACCGAGTTGCTCTATCTCCACGTCATCCTCTGCCGAGCTCGAGCTCGATTGTCTCCGGCTTCGGCATCGTCTGGGCCTCTCCAAGGCGTTTGCTTCGCTTGAGCCCAACAAGAGAGTTGGCTCTCCCGTCTGTCTTTGATTCTGGAACGGGCTCGTAATTACGGGCCTTTGTCTTGTCTGTTAATGGGCCGGATTTCCTAGGGGGAAATCCAGTACCAACACTTATTTGGAGCCAAAGGAGATCAAATCCTAACAGCTCTTTTTCCTGAAGTTTGGCCACAAATTGAAGCTCTCTAACATCATTCAGAATTTACCTAGACACTCCACATTCATGCCAAAGCTTTCAAGACTCAAGCAGATTCATCTTTCCATTTCTGGCCAAATATTCCAATAAATCCAAACGGCCATATTCCTTATATTTTGTCATTCTTTTCTTGTATTAGACCTTTCAGACCATTGTATATGAGCTTATAAAATCTCAGCTTTGAATTCATTGTAAATCACCCATTTCAACCATTTTAAGTTAATAGAAATATTATGTTTTTCTTCCAAAGTTTGTGTTCTTTGTGAAGTCTTCCTTCTCTGAATATTGTGAGTGATTCACCTTGTTATTAGGAGTTTCAGATCAATCTATTTGAGTGATTCAGATAGATTGTTCTTAGGTTGAGAGAGTCAATCAAACCCACTGGTTGAGAGAGTCAATCACAAGTGCGACCACCACCACATCTACCTTCAATCCATCTTCCGCAAGCTTGGCTTAGGAATCATTTGATCATCAAGTGATCTTACCATTGGAGTGATTCCAGGGCTGCATCATCTGGTATCAGGGCTTCAAAAGCTCATATTCATCAGGTTGTGTTCATCCAACCCTTATCTTTTCTGTTTTGTTATTTCATTTGATTCAAAAACGAAAACCATAAAAATATTTTGATTCTGTTTTATTTTGATTCTGTTTTATTTTGATTATGTTCTGTTTTATTTGATTTACTAAAATCAGAAAAGACCATAAGAAGTTTCGCTTGTCATTGTTTCATTATGTTTTTCATTTCATTGTTTGCATCCATATAAGAAAACCCAAAGAAAAATGTTTTCATTGCATCATATTTTCTGTCCTTAGTTCATCTTCTGTTTCAATTTGAAAAAAAAAACACAAAATATACTTGTTTTGCATTAGTTATCTAGTTAACTTTGTTCTTCATTCATCCCTTGCATCTTTAAACCCAAAAACCAAAAGATTTGCATCAGTTTTGTGTTTATGTTCGAGTTTCAAGTTTTTCATAAGTTGCATTGTTCTTAAGCATCATAAAAACCAAAAAGAACAAGTTTATGCCTTTGAATTCGTTTTCCTCTTTGTCCAAGTCAAAAAGTAGTTGTTTCCTTTTCTAGATTATCCAGTATCCTTTTTTAGTTTGCACAATCAAAAATTCAAAAAAAGTAAATGTTTCATTAGTTTTCTTTGTCACAGATTTTAGTTTCCCATTTTACTTCATGCATTCATTCAAAAGACAAAAAAAAATTAGTAAAACATTTTCATTAGTTTCCTACCTTTCCTTATTTGTTTAATTTCGACTAGACTCACAGAAACTGATAAGTTTTATTTGTCTCTCTTGCTAGGCTAGCAGCTAAGCACTAGAGGCAGCAGCTATGGAAGATTTATATGAAGAAGATTTCTACCAACAGAACGTTGAAGATCATTGGAGCCAAGGAAACAGTTCAGCCTCTTCTGATGTAGAAGCTGATTATGAAGAATCCCCATGGCCAGAAGACTATCCTAGTTCTCAAGAAGAACCACATGAGGAGGAGATGGAGCCAAAACCACCAGATTGTACCATAAGCTATCTGAAGGAAGCATGGTACCAAGAAGAAGATTCATTGACAGAACGAGGCTATAAATCTTCAGATTATGATGAGTCAGTGGATGAGAAGTACCACTACTACAGAACCTCACCAAAGAAAGAGTATCACCACACTTTGATGACCATTCAAGCACAAACATCCAACCCACAAATCAGGTCAAAAACACAAAGCAGGAAGAGAAGTGTTTCCCAATCCAAGTCATTAACCTTCTCAGGATCTAGCAATTACACAGAGGATTATTTAAAATGGGAGAACAACATGAAGCAGTGGCTGCGTCTTCACAACATTCCCAAAGCAGATAAGTTGTCATTTGCTGTTGATTTTCTTGTTGGGGATGCTTATAATTAGTGGCTAAAAGAAGGTGTCCCAACGTTCTACAACAATCCAGTGTCAGATTGGGGAGACCTTAAGGTGAGAATGTACATGGAATTTGTGAAGAACCGCAGGAACATCCCTACAAAGCTCACATGCCAAGCAACACCATGAAAGGTGATTACTACACCACAACCTGCCCAAAGGAGAAAATGTGCTTACCTCCCTAAGCCTAAGGATGTGTTATCAAATGCTTTTACACGTCAATCAAAAGCTAAGAAGGTCATTCATGCAAAGAAAGATCAATAAAGTATAGAACCGCAAAGCTTACAAGAGCAATGACCGAGGATAAAGGAGATGTTGCAACTAAAGGAGAAGAAAACAGAACTGAAGCAGAGTCATAAGTATTCTTCTATGAACATAGGGAACAAAAAATTGCAACCACGGCAACCAAACTCAGCTCCAACACCTTGCACATTCAACCAGAAGTTCGAAGTCCAGGTAATTCAACTAACGGTTATTGCCGGTGAGGGTTTGGGCGATAGTATGGCGGTGAAGGCTACTCTGGCGAATTCTCTGAAAGTGTGCCTTTACTTTATCGCGGTTGACAATGGTAATTCCGATCGTTCCTCCACACCAACCTCCAGACCATTCTCACAATAATGAATCTTACTAACGTCTACTACAAACCGCCTATAATGAAAGAGCAAGTCGGTACATGGGATGAATGTTGAAAATATCCGCTTAGGAAAGATTTCAACGTTCCTCCTTTATCATTCCATCTCTTATTCCGCTCATTCCTGGCTCTCCGTCGATAATGACGTGCTTCGGGGTAGGCTGTGAAATGCAAGAGCACTCCGCAGGCTGGAAGTATCGGCCTGGAGTAGCTGGGTAGATCAAATGAACTCACGGTCGTCCATACTAGTGTCGCTCATATTATCGTCGCAACCACACACACACCATTTCTCCTAGGGCAATCCCTGCTGTAAGGCTGCATAGACACAAAATGTTCAGTACACTCCTAATAAAATCTCTTGTTAACCCTTTCTCCCTGGGTTTGATGAACGCGGCTCGAATTCCTAATGGTTGCATTGGTCACACATTTTGACTCGATAAAATATTGAAAATTTTGAAAACCCGGATTTTCGAATCCATGAAGAACTATGCTTTGATACCACCTTTTAGTAATGCCCCCTTCCCGTTTATCCGCTGACTGACGAGCTGACCGGCCAATAATCAAAAGAACATGACAATTCGAACCCTTGCTGGCCAAATGAAAAGAGTTCGTCTCAATACGAAAGCCATAGACGGTCCAGTTTGAGTCAGTGACTTGAACCAAACCTTCCTTTACTCTGTTAACCTCGTTTCCACGATACAAATCTTTTCAACCCGTACTGCTTCCACGAGTTGTGTTCAGTTTGGACTAACCGTGAATCATAGAATAATTATGTTTTAAAGTATTTTAAAATATTTTAAATTCTTCAATAATTCCACAGGTTTTCTAAAAGCATTTTAATGGGTATACCCTGAAAATCCAACACCGAAGAAAAACCAAATGATCGAAAACAAACTGCGGCCAAAGGCTATAATATCCCCACCCAAACCCAAAATAACATTCAATAACAATCGATAAATTTAAAATAATTGATCACATGCTACAAGGATTTAAAGAGCTTCACAACACACAAGAACCGAATTAACAACACAAATCGTCAACTAAGAAAATTGAGAACACTGCAGCACATGCCCTCGATTAGACTCAATTTAACTAATGCAGCTCTATCACAAACTCGGCACCATGGGCCCCAAACACGAACTTGGTAAATCACCACGGGAACACTTAGCTATCCCATGATAACTAAAACATCCCACGGCTTCTAGACAAAAACACGAAGTCCTACGAGTAGAACACCATACTTTCTCCATCGATAAGCGGTGACTCGAACTACTTCTTGATAGAAATAGATTCCATGCCGTCCGGCCTAGGACGTGACCCTGTGTCTTTGGATTACACACCACCGAAGTCACTCTGTAGGTTAACACCCAACTTGAACCATTACCCGAAGGTATGTGAACTGACGAGGAACTCCCGAGTATCCAATCGGGAAGGAAGTACCGGAATGTCATCTCTAGACTTGCGGGATCTAACACACCCTATAGAGTCCTAATAAAAATAATATAACCAAGAAGACTCATTAGGACTCTATCACGCAAGACCGATAAGGTCCAACAATAACACTAACTCAATCACAGTACCCTGTCTATCCTGCAAGTCCTACCACCATTCATCAACACCAAAGAAGTTAAAAAACAGACATGTTATAGATGTCATAAGAGAGGACATTATGCTGCACAATGTCCATTGAAGAAGTATAAATTACTAGAAGAGAAAATTGAATCATCCAAAACCAGTTGATGAATTCTAATTCTAGTATAATGCACTTGTCTTTGTCAAAGGGATTTGATGCAGGCAAGGAAGAAATGGGCAGAAAAGAACAAGTACAAACCATTGCCACCAGTGATGATCAAAGACCAGAACGGGATGTCTCTGTGATCAGGAAGGAAGATGCCCATTTGATGATAGCTAGATTACAAGAACAGAAGGTCCAAATCCTTAGACAACCTGCTGAAGCTGACATAGTAAGGGCAAGTATGATACAATCTGTTTTTATTACTCCAAGATCAGATATAATGCACTTGTTCTTCCCAATGAGCATCTCTACAGATATAAAGCACAAGGGAGAAGAGAATGTGAAGAAAAGCTCATAAACACCCCTTACAATAAATGATCAGACTGATCAAGGCAATAGAGGAAAGGAGAACATCAAGGAGAAACCCCCAGACCAAAGCAAAGACACCACATCTGTTAACAAGGTAAGTCTCTCTTTGATACATTTCATTTCCAATGATTCAACAGCTGTGTTAAAGAACTTGTTAAGCTTGCAAGAAGATGAGATATCGTTAGCACAAGAAATTGACTCTAAGGAGAAGGACTCAAGTTGTTTATTCTGTGATAAAGAGCCCATAATGCACTTGTCTCTTTGCCAAAGTGTTGAACATATTTCAGGTCTTAAGGAGAGCAAGAGCAAGATAAGTAAAGGAGACACCATACCAGCTCAAAGAAGAGGAGTACTACTATCCTATCTTCTCAAAGGAGAAGCACCATACACTCCACTCATCACCAGACCACACACACATTAAGGTAAGACCCTAAACTCCCAAAAGAGAATGAAAGCTAACTTGCTTTCTCTTAGTGCAGAATATACAGTTTCCAGGTCGAAACATTTTCAAGAGGGAGAGTATGATGAGGAATTCAAGTCATCATCAACCAAGGAGCATGGAGAGGACATAAATCAACCAATCAAGACCCTTGGAGAGAAACAGCTTGAATGCACCAGAGACATATGTGCATGTCTTGGAGCATATCTACTCAACAAGAAGGAGTTAAGCTACAAATCAACCTGTTCCAAAAACTTTAACTCATAAAGAAATCATTGAGAGTTTAAATCATCACAAATGGAGTTCAGATGAAGAAGTTATTCAACTTCTAAAACAGATGATTCTCAGCTTGCTTCATTTGGAGGCTCAAGGATTCAATCACTTACAAACAAGAGATTGACGACCAGAAGAGATATCTAAGCATTCAGGAGACACATTTAAACATCCAAGAGAGTTCTCTATTAAGTTCCCATACACCAGCAGCCATATGATCAAAAGGATCTCATTATTCTCATACTTTCCTTATTTGGAGCCAAAGGAGATCAAATCCCAACAACTCTTTTTCTGAAGTTTGGCCACGAATTGAAGCTCTCTAACATCATCCAGAATGTACCTAGACACTCCACATTCATGCCAAAGCTTTCAAGACTCAAGCAGATTCATCTTTCCATTTATGGCCAAATATTCCAATAAATCCCAACGGCCATATTCCTTATATTTTGTCATTCTTTTCTTGTATTAGACCTTTCAGACCATTGTATATGAGCTTATAAAAGCTCAGCTTCGAATTCATTGTAGATCACCCTATTCAACCATTTTAAGTTAATAGAAATATTATGTTTTTCTTCCAAAGTTTGGGTTCTTTGTGAAGTCTTCCTTCTTTGAATATTGTGAGTGATTCAACTTGTTCTTAGGAGTTTCAGATCAATCTATTTGAGTGATTTAGATAGCTTGTTATTAGATTGAGAGAGTCAATCACAAGTTTGACCACCAAATCTACCTTCAATCCATCTTCCGCAAGCTTAGCTTAGGAATCATCTGATCATCAAGTGATCTTAGCATTGGAGTGATTCCAGGGCTGCATCTCTCTCTCTCTCTCTCTCTCTCTCTCTCTCTCTCTCTCTCTCTCTCTCTCTCTCTCTCTCTCTCTCTATCTCTCTCTCTCTCTCTCTCTCTCTCTCTCTCTCTCTCTCTCTCCCTTCTTCTTCCTCCTCCCGCTTCTTTCTTCTTCTTCCTCCCTACAGCTCTCTACTTTTACTCTTATGAGTTTATGGTGTGAGGAAAAGGGTTGGAGGTAGCTCTCATTTTATAGTAAAAGAGGGTATATCATCACCATACAAGTTTCACTCCTCCATTTCCCATCTCCCTCCACGTTTTGCACTCCAAAAATCAGCCTAAATCAATGAACCTAACTTCTCACTTTACACATGTCCCTCCTTCTTCTAGAAACTACTTAGATGGTTGCCACCACATCATCTCAAATTCATTGAACATGGTGAGGCGTCCTTTAGGTAAATGAATCTAAATTCACATTCATTGGATCAAATCTTCTTCATTAATTTCGTGGCCCATGATATTTTTCGGCTTGATTTTGTGTCCAATAACATCTCATCTCCTAGCCCAAGCTTCCATGATCCAAATCCACACATCGTTTTTAATCACTAATTACTCCTTAATGATCCAAAAATCAAATCTTTCTAATTCCTTTTGACCATAGCTTATATATGTTTTAAAAGTTTTATGGTCGGAATTTTATAATATTTGGAGCACTTTAGAGGCTTTTCCGTCTTTTTCTCTGTTTTGTTGGTTTCTATTCCCGACAGCCCGTAAAACCTCCTAAAATTCAGATTTCCTTGCTTTCCGTCTTCTAAGAATTTTTTTTAAATAGAAAAAAAGATTACTTGGCCTGCCAAGGCTTTCCGCCGGCATTTTTGATAGAAATACCAAAATACCACTATGCTCCCAAAACTGCAGAAATGACATCCGGTGACTTTCTGTTGACTTTCAAGCTGCTTGTTGACGTAATACAAGACAGCGTATTACAGAGGATTTCAAGAGGCATTCGTATGAGCTTAGATTGAATAGGGCAGGCGATGGTCCAGATGATTCGAATAAGAGAAGTGGGACTACGTCTGTTGAAGACGAGTTGGAGGATTATTCTTCCCAGTTGATTCGGAAAACTGTGAAGTCTTCGGGTCCGGTTGGGAAAAATTCTTCAACCGAATAGAGGATTCCCCCCCCCCCTTCTGCTTCTCAGAAGGTTCCAACTATGGGGCCTTCCAAGACATCATGTTTGCTGGTTGGGGCGAACAAATGTCTGAAGGTCGGTGATGCTTTGCAAGACTGGAAAAACAGGTCCTTCGCGCTTCGAGGCGAAAAATCTTATGAAACAAGAGAAATTTTACTAATTTAAGCAGATCCAGAATATCTCGTTTGATGTCACCCCGCCTTGTCTGGTGAACCAGCTTTATAAGCCGGACATGTACCGCAACATTTATCAGTACCTCGTCAATGTGAGTATTGTTTTTTTCTTCTCCTTTCATTTTGGTATCCTTGAGCTTGTTCTGACATCTTGTCTTATGCAGGGGACCTCCTTGATAAATTCGTACATCTTCGATATAAATCGGCAATTATTGAACCAAGTTGCGAGATCAGGGAAGAGCTCGTTAAAAAGACGAAGGAGTTGGAAATGTTCCGCCTTTCTGCCTTTCTACCGAGATCAGGGAACGTTTCCAACTCCTCCATCTTTTTAATGATCTCTTCCCTGATCCCAGCACCTTGGTTAATAATTACCGATTTATATCG
This sequence comes from Orychophragmus violaceus, assembly GCA_030180135.1. Lineage (NCBI taxonomy): Eukaryota > Viridiplantae > Streptophyta > Magnoliopsida > Brassicales > Brassicaceae > Orychophragmus > Orychophragmus violaceus. The sequence continues at coordinate 32,688,031 of CM058233.1, forward strand.
AAGATGTATGAGTTTGTCAAGGAGGTCCCCTGCATAAGAACATATGTCAGAATAATCGCAAGGATACCAAAATGAAAAGAGAAGAAAAAAAAACAATACTCACATTGACGAGTTACTGATAAATGTTGCGATACACATCTGGCTTATAAATCTGGTTCACCGGACATGGCAGGGTGACATCGAACGAGATATTCCAGATCAGCTCCTGCAGTAAAATTCGTCCGAGGTCATAATTTTTTATCTCAAAGGGCGAAGGAACCGTTTTCCAGTCTTGCAAAGCATCGGTGACCTACGGACGTTTGTCTGTCCACGAGCTCTCTGAATGACTTGCGCCTTTTGAAGATCGCTTCTTCGCCCCAGCAGGCGAAGACAATGTCTGGAAGGCCCCGCAGTCGTAACCTTTTGAGCAGGAGAAGGGGGTGGAATTCTATGTTCGGTTGAAGGAGTTTTCTCAACCGGACCCAAACACTTCAAAGTTTTTCGGATCAAGTGGGAAGAAAAATACTCCAGCTCGTCTTCAACAGTCCCACTCATCTTCTTCGAAGCATTGGCACCATCCCTTTTCTTATCGGCGTCATTGGAGGCTCGATCTTCTCCCCTCTTAGATTTTGATATAAGGGAAGCAGCCAGTTTGGTAGCCGCATACTGACTAGAACCGTCTGCCTTGCTACTATCACATAGTTTAGAATTGTTCCTCGGATCGATCACCATGCTAAGAATAGCTATCCTTGTTTTCCCCATCTGATTTTTTTTTTTGGCTGAGATGCTGTGAAAAGGAACTCGTAATGATAAGAACAAAAGGAAAAAAGTCTCGGAAACCGACAAAAAAACAAAGTCGAACATGTTTCCGACGTCGTTCAAGTATTTTTTTTATTAAGTCACTTCGGGTTCAGTCAGCTTAAACAGAAGAAGAACAATAGTTAGATTCAAAGACGAGAAAAAATACTAATGGTTTACCAACAGAAAGATTCCACTTGCTGACAACCAAGGTTGTTGGATCATGAAACGAGAACTTGTCAATCCTGACAAACAAATACTTCCTATTTTAACCGTGTGTTTTTCTAGGTTTAACACCAGCTTGCAACTTGTACTGCGGCCGTAAATTAACCTAAACCATGCCGGATTTGTCTTGACGATGTTCAGTTGGCTGAAGCATTCGAAGAAATCAACTGTTAGCGGAATGCCAAGGGATGTTCCGAGATCAAGAAGGCTGGTTATGTTAATTGTACCGGCAAGGTCAAGTTGAGTGAAAGCACTTTCAAACCTCGCGCAAAAATCAACAAACACCTTCGGCAGCGGAACCGAAGGTTGTTAGAATGAAAGAACGACTCATAAAGACATACAAAGTTTTGAGGAGCATCCCAAGGACACTGCAAAGTGGAAGGCAAGAGGAATCTTTGGAGGGTAGGGTCTCTAGTGAACCTAAGGAATCTTCTTCAGAGAAGGTCGGCAACGCCGAAGTCGTTATCAACAACTCGTGGAGAAGTTGTTTCTTACTCTTTTCCCTTCTGTATTCCCTTCTTTTTACCTCGGCCTGTTGGATTATGTGTGTTCATGGTGTAATTGTCAGGTTACATCCTAGCACATAATTAACTAGGATCTAGGTGATTTGCAGTTGAATCATAAACCAGATCAGAATCATTACCTTGTTATTAGCGCAGCGGATTGGTAATGAAGAGATCAATGAGAGCAGATGAGAACCGGCTCCTCCTCAGGTATCCACCCTCTTACAAGCTTCTGGATCAGGTTGCTAGACCAAGCTGGAATCTCAGAGAGAACAGAGAGAGGGACGGCCAGACCTAAAGAAATCGCAGAACTGTTTTATTATCTGCGTCCCCTCTCCTTTATATAGGCCCAAGGATAAACCTAATGGCCTATTGGGCTTTTGGGCCCAAGGCCCAAATCAGACAAAAGACTGTATTTTGTCTGGCCCAATTCTCTGTACAAATACAGTAAATGCCTTGCATCTTACTGTATTAATTCCTTTTAACTTTCCCGTAAGCTATGGGGTGTGACCCTTAGGGATCATACAATACTAGTAATAAGTCCTAAACTTATAGATCAAGAGCGGGCTCTAGCAAGTCATCATGATCACCCAGTATTTATGACTTATGTCTGATCTCGACACTTATCATACTTTCTAGAGATAGTACAGTAGATTTCAGGACATTCCCAACAATCTCCCACTTGTACTGGAATCCTACATTCCCTAATCCTTTTGTCTCAATATCTCGATCTGGCATAAGGCAAGATACGTGTCATCCTTATATAGCCAGACCATGTTCATCGGACCAGATTTGATACTGACAATGCAAACGACTTGGGCAAGTCCGTTTGGGAGTGGTCACTCTCTTACCAGCTATCAAGTCTCCGATTGGCCTAGAGATATTACCTCCGTTAAACGGCACGGACAAATCCCATCTTGTTCCATCACTATGAACTACACACTTCATAATACACCCAACCAAGGTCCTTATAGCTCCCAGTTACGAAACAGCGTTAGACAATGATCAAAGTGCATCAATCCATGTGCAGCCACATGCATGCGAACTCAGGTCTAAGGACTATACTCTATAGTCGTATATGAGAACCTCTTATGACACATATATTAATATCTTGTAGAGTTCTCATCAGCGGGCCATGTCCGGTCATATGCTCCCCTACATATACCTATGTGTCGACTTTGATGCTGCGCATCTATGACCCCTCGAAACTTGGTCATAAGTCTCAACACACTCTAGTCTCAAGTGGTTGTTGGTGTTCCAATTTCAACAACCTTCGACTATGGACACTATGATTTATGTCATTTCGTTAAATATGGGGTTTCAGGATCAAGTCTACTCATGTACTTCGATGGCCCATATATAATGACATGAATCATTTTGGAACGATTATTTATATCACAGTTAAAATAATCCAGAAATCATAGATTTCATAAACATAAAATATTATGTTTACATGAACCTTTCAAAACAACTAAATAAAGCCCTTTACTAACTCCCACTGAAATTAAGACTACATCTTAATTTCACTTATCCTACAGCTACAGTCCGCGACTCGTGCTTAGGCCTAAGGAGTGGCTTCGTTAATAGATTAGCAACGTTCTCATTCGTTGAAACTTGCTGATCTACTTAACACCTCTGTCATTTATCTCACGGAATAGGTTATACCTACCCTCAAGGTGTTTGGACCTCTGATGTGCAGCTAGCCTCATCTATGCTGGGAATCACATCAAGTTCAGTGATGAACTCTTCTTTCCAAACAACCTCTTTCGCCGCTTCACAAGCTGCGAAATGTTCAGCTTAAGTCATGGAGTCAGCAACAGTGCCTTGCACCGCCAGACAGACACAAGATATAACCGGACTGTGACCGGAAATCATCTTTGTCAGTTGGAAACTTGCCTTTCAGACTCTACCGACTTGTAGCACCTCACTTTCTCCGTAAATCAAGAACTTATCCTAAGTATTTTCCAAATACTTGAGGATATTCATTACGTCAATCCAGTGATTCTTTGCTGGATTTGACTGGTCTTTACTTGTCTTGCTTAACATTAAAGCAACATCAAAACAAGTACGTGTCATGGCATACATGATAGATCCAATTGCCGACGCATATGGAATCTCATCCATGCATTCAAGCTCAGCAGATATCGTAGGATACTGTTTCTTGCTTAACGTAATGCCATGTGACATTGGCATAAAACCCTTCTTGGAATGCTGAAAACGTGTAGGACTTTGTCAATATAAGAATCCTGACTTTGTCCTACCAGCTATTTTGGATCTCTATCTTTAGATCCAAAATCCAAGAACATACGTGGCTTTACCCATGTCAATCATAAAACCAACTCCCAAGCCAGTCCTTTACCGACTGCAGCATTGGAACGTTATTTCCGAGAATCAGTATGTCATCGACATACACTATGAGAAATGCAACATCGCTCCCACTTATCTATTAGTAAACGCACAGTTCCACTTCGTTCCTGTTCAAGTCAAAACCATGACTACTTCAACAGAACGAAGATTCCAACTCCGATATGTTTGCTTCCATCCATGAATGGATCGATGAAGCTAACTTACACACAGTGTAATTTTTTGGAGTCCGGGCTCACTTTCGCTTCTGTGAATTTCGCAGGTTCGTCACTTTCAATGATCATCAGATCATGGCAACTAATCACGAGAAATCACTCTCGGATTAGTGACGGATTCATTCAGATCTGCGAACTTCAGGCTCTACAGGTGTAGATTCTACAGAAATCTGTAAATCCATCCGCTGCTCTCCCTCAACAGGTTGAGCAGCCTCCTGTATTTCTCGAATTTCTTCGAGTTATACTTTTACTCCCACTGTTCTTCTTGGAAAGCAACTTTCCTTTTAGAAAACAGAATTCCGAACAACCTAACTTCGTTTTCGGAATGGACGTAAAAAGTAACAAGCCTTGGTTTCCCTAGGACAACCAGCGAAGTAGCTCAACTACAAATACTCAGTAAAGACGAATTTGGATCATTTCCAGTCCACATTTATGTGGTGTCTTTCAACTGATATTGGTGGAACTATTTCAGCGTAAACTTAGATATTTGTAGAGCGTTATTCTTAAAGAATATCATGGAAGATTCGTGTGACTCATCTTTAATCATTTCTAATAAGATCTGATTCTTTCTCATAGAAACACCTCAAGGTTTTCAGGAGAAATGAGCTGTGAAACGACTTCACACTCATTCAGATGATCACACCATCAATGACTTAAGTATTCTCACTCGTGATCTAATCCAGAGTCTCAATACTTCTGTCACTCAGATTCTATACCTCATTCTGGAACTCTTTCGACCATTTCAAAGAATTCCGACTCGTGTCTCATCAAATGAACACAGTCATACTCACTGAAGTAATCAGTAAATATAATGAAGTATAGGAAATTTTCTCTGGCATTACTGCTCATCAGGCCACATACATTAGTATGTTCAATGTCCAATAAGCCTTTGGGCCTTTCTCTAGCTCGGCTAAGATGGGCCCTTTGTCTTTTGGTCCAGTAAGCAGAATTCAAGTCTCATAAGATATCCGATCAAATGAGCCCAAAAGTCCATAACTATGGGATTTCTGAATCCGACTCACTCTATGTGACCAAAACATTTATGCCAAGAAAAATCAGGTTTAATTCATCAGATTTAAACCAATTCGGTATTTATGTTACATTTAGGCACTCTTTGGTTTAAGATATAAAACCCATTCCTTGAATAGGGTGCTACAATTAATATTTCATTAAGATCAAAAGAACAAAACTTGTCTTTTATCAAAATGAAAAACATTCAAATTCTTACAAGAAAATGAAAGACAACTCTGCTTAAAGCAGGTACATTGTAGCAATTACTTAATACAAAACCAAGCCTCAAAGGCATCTACAAGTGAAAACCCTACGGCTGAGGCAGCATCCATAGCTCCTTCCAGACACGCAGTTCCACTTGTCCTTCCTTCAACGTTCTACTGTTGCTTAGGCTCTGCATATTATAACAAATATCAGTGCCACAACCAGTATCCAATACCTATAAGGTAGAACTTGAAGTAATAACATGAATACCTGAGGAAGTAGTCTCATACATCACCTTTAACTCCTCATAATCTTCCATGAATTTAATGCAATCTCTCTTCCAATGCCCAGTCTCTTTACAGTAGCAGCACTTACCAACGTAAGATGTATCTGACTCGGGCTCAGAAGACACACGCTTGCCATGATTCAAAATCTGGACAACTTTGTCTTCACCCTTGTCAGCATTAGGTTTAGTAAACCTACCCTTCTCCATTATGAGATTATACAGGGTACTCTTCACGTTTGGCTCAACTGTCTTGAGCATATCATGCAGTTCAGTCAGCGTCTTCGTTAAGCCTTTCTTGATATAGTTCCTTTTGAACTTATCATAGCTTGACGGCAGTGACTGCAGAATGATCTCAGTTGCCAATTCTTGGCTAACTGGATAATCCAGTTTCCTCAGGTTATCAATGTAACCCATCATTTTACTGACATGAGGACTTACTGGATGATCATTTGGTAGCTTGCAGCTAGTGAGAGACTTAACCAACTGGTATCTCTCCACTCTTACCTGCTCCTGAAATTTCAATTTCAGGCTGCTGATCATCTCTATTGGCGACTCCATGTTCTCATATTGCTTCAGCAAATCTGAGTTCATGGTAGCCAATATCAGACCACGCACATCTACCGCATCATTATAATGCTTATTCCAAGCATCATAAACTGCATGAGAGGCATTGGACCCGATCCTCACGGGGAGAGCTCTCTCAAGGACATAGTCCTTTCTCTCCTGCCTGAGGACTAGCCTCAGGTTCCGCGACCAAGTCAAGAAATTTGATCCGTTCAGTTTGTCCATTTCAAGGACAGACCGGATCGAGAAAGTGTTTTGATTGTTTGTGCTAGTCATAACTGAAATTTAGAGATAAATAGAGTTTTAGTTATTTAGTTCATAAAAGAGTAATCTTAACCACTTATAAGAAAACACGCATTGCATTCAAAATTTCTTTGTTTAACCTCATAAGAATGCAATGATTCCGAGACCCATGTTTAGCTAAATCCAAAGTGGGCCACTGGCCGTCACCCAGAAGTAGCTTTACTTGGTAAGCATACACACAACTAGTTATATCCAATAACTCTCGGTTGTGAATTGGGCCCAAGGCCCAATACACCAGATGTCTCAAGGCCCGGGACTCCCGATGGCCCAGTCAAGAAAACCAATCTCTTACAGCCAAATAATCACTAAAGTCTGGGACTCCCAATGAAATTAGTGACTATATACTACTTTACTTACGCAAAAACAGACACCTCACACTGTAAGCCATATCTGTAATTGAATAAGCGTTAAGTAGCTGACAAGATTGGGCAAGACATCCAAGCTTGATATTGTTTATGAGGATTTTAGGTTTCAATAGATTTCTTCCCAAAATAGATGATTACTATTTTGGGAAACTTTCCAATTCAGGTAACTTACTAAATATGGAAACTTTCTATTTAGGGAAACCTACTATTTTGAGAAACTTACTTATTTTAGAAACTTTCTAAATTTAGAAACATACTAAAAATAGAAATTTCTAATTTAATATTTTATTAAAGTTTTCGGTTGGGTCACAAATTATAGGCCCAATTCTTGGCCCAAGACCACAGAATTCCAATTGGCCCAATAATTTGACATAACCGAGTCGGTTCATTAATTCTGGTCCAAGACCAAATTAACTACTAAATCCAACTGGTTATTTACTAAACCAGACCAGCTCTAAATTATTTGGTCCAACCAAATCAAACTTAGACCAGCCTTCGGTTTAGGTTAAAATTCAATTTTGAATTTAAATCCGGTTTAACCAGAAATTAAATAATACCAATTGTATTAAATAATTTCCAGCAAACCGCGATTTGGGTTAACCGCTTGAACCACCAATTAAATTGGATCGGTTCGGTTAAGTCCAAAATCAGGAAGAAACACCTTGTGTTTTAGCCAATTTTGACCTAACTTGCGGTTTTGGCTAAAGCAGACAATGAACCACAATCGGTTTGATCGGTTCATTGTCGCGGGTTTGGGAAAAACGAACCACAATTATCAAGGCTTTGAATTGGTTTTTGTCTTTAGCTTAAAACAAAAACTTGATCGCCAACCTTAAAGTCAACATGCGAATGCTATATTTGACCTTATTCTAATCGTTTGATACATAATTCAATAATTGAATTCAATAACGATCATGACATTAACAAGAAGACAAAACCGATTTTGTCCAATTCAACAATCGATTTAATTCAATCACAATTAACAAGCAAAGTCATCACTTTGACTTTTCCATTCGTTTCATTCAATCATCGATCGCTAACCTTCACCATTAATTATCCTTGTTATCATGATACATAGTCAACAAGCGATTGATTGGTTAACGAGATCATAATACATAGTCAACAAGCGATTATAAAGCAAAGACAAAATCGATTCACTTAAGGCAAAACGATCATCACATTATCGATTCAAACAATCGATTCAATTATATGATTGAACAAAGTCAAAATTCAATTCATACCAAGCGATTTATACAAATCGATTATGAGAAAAATCGATTCTTATATCTAGGTTTTCCAAGATTCAATCAATTTTACTCAACCTAGTATGATCCAAAAAGCAAAAACCTAACAACCTAGGCTCTGATACCACTGTTGGATTATGTGTGTTCATGGTGTAATTGTCAGGTTACATCCTAGCACATAATTAACTAGGATCTAGGTGATTTACAGTTGAATCATAAACCAGATCAGAATCATTACCTTGTTATTAGCGCAGCGGATTGGTAATGAAGAGATCAATGAGAGCAGATGAGAACCGGCTCCTCCTCAGGTATCCACCCTCTTACAAGCTTCTGGATCAGGTTGCTAGACCAAGCTGGAATCTCAGAGAGAACAGAGAGAGGGACGGCCAGACCTAAAGAAATCGCAGAACTGTTTTATTATCTGCGTCCCCTCTCCTTTATATAGGCCCAAGGATAAACCTAATGGCCTATTGGGCTTTTGGGCCCAAGGCCCAAATCAGACAAAAGACTGTATTTTGTCTGGCCCAATTCTCTGTACAAATACAGTAAATGCCTTGCATCTTACTGTATTAATTCCTTTTAACTTTCCCGTAAGCTATGGGGTGTGACCCTTAGGGATCATACAATACTGGTAATAAGTCCTAAACTTATAGATCAAGAGCGGGCTCTAGCAAGTCATCATGATCACCCAGTATTTATGACTTATGTCTGATCTCGACACTTATCATACTTTCTAGAGATAGTACAGTAGATTTCAGGACATTCCCAACACGGCCACCAGATGACGCCCTTAAGGCGAGAGGAATGTGTTCGTCAGAGTGATCAGCTGCATCGCCACGACGAGATTCGGCTTGCCGTCGTGATAGTTCATGTGCAGAACTAAAGGAATCCGAACTACGAGATGAAGGGGAAGAAGGAATTCTATCTCCATCAAATGCGTTGGCACTTATAGAATTGCAGATTCTTCGCTAGATTCGGCACGAATACGCATATTGGCAAGAAGGTCGACGAAAATAAAAAGATAAAGGAAGGGCAGAAAAGATAAAAGAAAGAGATGTGATAAATGGAAGTACCTGAAATTTACTTCTGGTAGCAAATGGTGAAAATGAGAGGGAAAGCAGTATTTATAGTGGAAATCTTTGGAGGGACGCAACACTACCTTTCAACGGATGCGACACTGCGACTTCTCATCACACGTGTCTGAGCACCATTGGTTGACGAAGAAAGCGTGTCGAGCAAACGGAAATTCTGATAGCTACTTGGAAGAAAATATTGACGATTCGAATAACGGGCTTCAACTCGCGATGATTCAACTAACTTGGCTGAATATCGATTAAATTTGTCAACTTAAGTTCTACTAAGTGCGCCAAACTGGGGGAGGCTTGCTGTTGTAGGTGACTTTAGCGCCTCTCTTTAGTCATGCCCAATTGTGGAAAGGTCTATCGAAGATTAAGCCCATTAGAAGAGAAGTCGGCCCCAAAATGGTGTAGTTTGGCGGCGACGTCCCGGCCGACCTGTATCGAAAAAGATAAATATGTCAAAGGTAAATTAATATATTCACAAAATGGAAAAGATAAACATTAATCTCCTAAAAGGAAAGAAAATCTAGATTGTTCAGATTTTACATTGTCGTATCAGAGAGAATCTACGAAATAAACCTTAATTCTCCTGATATAAATATCCTTCTCCTGCGCGGGAAAATACTAAGTTCACAAATTGGAACACAAACCCTAGAGCAAGAGATCAATTCGATTTCACCTCTGACATCAATAAAGACTAGATTTTTTCGGTCATTTCGTTAATGCCTTTTAATCCTTATATTCAAATTATTCAAGTCCCTAAATTTTGAGATCAGTTTATTGAATTGATCGTTATGGTTCTCTGAATAAACAATGAGAAAGGAAGAGAGAAACCGAATAAGAAGAAAAAGCTAGGAGGAGGTAGGGAGAGAGAGAGAGAGAAGAGGCATGACGGAGAAATAAAAGCGGAGTGAAGAAGAGAGAGAGAGAGAGAGAGAGAGAGAGAGAGAGAGAGAGAGAGAGAGAGAGAGAGAGAGAGAGAGAGAGAGAGAGAGAGAGAGAGAGAGAGAGAGAGAGAGAGAGAGAGAGAGAGAGAGAGAGAGAGAGAGGAGAGAGAGAGAGAGAGAGAGAGAGAGGAGGAGAGATGAGAGAGAGAGAGAGAGAGAGAGAGAGAGAGAGAGAGAGAGAGGCGAGCGACGGATACAGGAAAGAGAAGCGGAGTGGAGAGCGAAGGCAAGATCAGAGGAGAAAGGAAGAAGAAGAAACATGAAGAGAGATAGAGAAAGAAGGTCGACGCGGAGAAGTAGATAATGCGGAGGAGAGAAGAGACGTACCTGGTCACAGGAAGGGCAAGACGAGAGAGGAAGAGACCTCTGTCAATGCTTCAAAAATTACAAGAGAGAGAGAGAGAGAAAAGTGGGCGATAGATAGGTTTTCTGAAAATTAGAGAATGAGAGACAAAATAATAGATTGTGGGAACAAGGAAGCGGATTGATTCGATTGATACAAAAAAATGAATGAATGATAAAATCAATTCAAGGGAAGAAGAAAGGAAAACTTGGAGACAAAGTTGAAATAAATGGGAATTTGGGAAGATATTCCCAGTTTTCATTTAGGAAAATTGGGATGTGACATGTGAAGCTTTAAGAGAGATAAGAAATCATTTGCTGCTGAGAAGGAAACAGAAATACCACAACTAATTTCCTTTATAGTAGATAAAGTCAAAACCTATTTGAGTGGACTCAAAGTCAGTGCCAAAAAACCACAAAAAAAACAAAATGCCATTATTGTTTATGTATCTTCGCAGTCACAGCCTGATTCAGTCAAAATCATTGAAGCATCTACATGCATGAAAGATAAATAGGCATAAAGAAAGCGAGACCGTTTGAAACATCAGGCAACTCATCTCCCTTTTAGGAATGATAGAAACATGACATTTTCTCAAATCTTAAACCCTCATTTAGCTCTAGGACAGAAGTTAAACTGGTAGTCCAAAGATCAAAATTTTCCTTGGTTGTATATTGACCGGTTGCACAATCAAGTGTTTCAGCATTCTGGGATTTGTAAAAAGAGAGTAAGTATTCAAATGTGTTCGTAGAGGTCCCGATTTTATTGGCCTTATCTTGACAGTCTAACTTTAATGCTAATTGTCTTCCGCATAGATTTCATTTATCCTATCGGTTTGTAAAATTGTGTCGAGGATTTCTTCAGTACTTTTGTGTTGGATTTCATTTAACCAAAGGAAAGATCGGCATGACAGAAACACCACTCTCATCGCAAGAGGCAGGAGGAACCAATATTGCAGAGAACATCACTCGTGCCGACGGTGCGATGGAAGGAGGGCAAACCCAGTCCGGCTCGTCCCGCAAACCGCGGCCGCAACGGCGCAAAACGTGTCTGAGCACCATGCCGATCGAGACAACCCCCCACTGGAGCTGATCGAGCACATTAAGATTGACGACCAAAACCCTGATCGGAGCGTAGGAATCAGAGCTAACCTCGATCCCGACATCAGGGTCAAACTGATTGACTTCCTCAAGCAAAACGTATCAACGTTCGCATGGCCAGTCAAGGATATGATAGGAATTGACTCAAACATCGGGTGCCATGAGCTCAACGTTGATAGAATGTTCAGGCCTATCAAACAAAAAAGGTGGAAGCTTGGAGCAGAGAGAGCGAAGGCAGTAAACGACGAGGTAGACAATGCTATTACGGACAGGATCCATCACAGAGCTGAAATACCCCGAGTGGCTCGCGAATCCGGTAGTGGTTAAAAAAAAGAACGGCAAGTGGAGAGTCTGCGTGGATTTCATGGATTTGAACAAAGCCTGCCCCCAAAGACTGTTTCCCGCTACCACACATCGATCGATTGGTCGAAGTGACCACCGGCAATGAACTCATGTCATTCATGGACGCCTTCTCCGGATACAACCAAATCTTGATGCACCCAGACGACATAGAGAAAACGTCGTTCATAACAGATAGAGGAACCTTCTGCTACAAGGTCATGGTGTTCGGCCTAAAAAACGCAGGAGCAATGTACCAACGCCTGGTTAACAAGATGTTCGCTAAGCACCTCGGCCGAACCATGGAAGTTTACACCTACGACATGCTAGTAAAATCATTGGTAGCGGCGGACCACGTCACTCATCTGAAAACATGTTTTGACATCATAACGACTATGGGATGAAGTTAAATCCGGCGAAGTGCACCTTTGGCGTAACCTCAGGAGAATTCTTGGGATACATCGTGACCGAGAGAGGAATCGAAGCCAACCCAAAGCAGATCACATCGATAATAAACATGCCATCCTGTCGAAAACTCGCGAGGTACAATGATTGACCGGCAAGATCGCGGCGCTCAATCGTTTTATTTCCAAGTCGACCGACAAGTGTCTTCAGTTTTACCAACTCCTAAGAGGAAACAAAAAGTTCGAATGGGACGAAAAGTTCGAAAAATCTTTCCAACATTTAGTGCTGGGAATCGGGTCAACCCGCGACCCGCAAACCCGACCCGCGGCGGGTTAAGTAAAATTTTGATCCGCTAAAATCCGACCCGCCAAACCCGCGGATTCAAAACCTTCATCCGCACCCGCCCCGCTTAATTTTGCGGGGCCCGTGGGCTTTGAATCAAATTCCCAGCACTACCAACAGTTGAAAGAATATCTCACAAAACCCTCGATAGTAGCTAAACAAGAAGAAGTAGAGATGCTTTATTTCTATATTGCAGTGTCGAATTCGGTCGTAAGTGGAGTCCTAGTAAAAGAAGATTGCGGCAACAAAAGACCAAGTTTTTACATCAGCAAAACATTGGATGTAGCAGAGACTAGGTACCCAACGATCGAAAAATTTGCTTTGGCGGTTGTGACATTGGTTAGGAAACTCCAACCTTACTTCCAGTCACATCCGGTCACCGTCCTAACGAATATGCCCCTACGGTCAATCTTACATACCCCAACTCAGTCCGACAGACAAGCCAAATGGGCAGTCGAGTTAAGCGAGTACGATATCAAATTCAAAGGGCGCACTAGTGTGAAATCTCAGGTCATGGCAGACTTCATCGTCGAACTCCTACCCGAACTGATGTAAGACGAGCAAGAGGAAGAGAAAATCTGGACCTCCGTGTAGATGGGTCATCGTCAAAATCTGGCTCAGGAATCGGAATCCGGCTCGAATCACCAACGGGCGAAGTACTCGAGCAATCGTTCAGGCTAGGATTTCCAGCCTCCAACAACAAAGACGAATACGAAGCCTTGATTGACGGATTGCAACTGTCCAAAATCATCGGTGCAAAGCACATCCAGGCTTACTGCGATTCGCAGCTGGTTGTAACCAGTTGAACGGGGGGAAACGAAGTTAAAAAAGAAAGAATGGACGTCGGTAGATGCCCTCGCAGCCTTAACCAGTTGAACGGGGGAAAACGAAGTTAAAAGCCAAGCAATTGACTAACGATATGAGTATATTCAATTTAACAAGAATTCCAAGAAAGGAAAAAACGTCGGTAGATGCCCTCGCAGCCTTAACCTCAAGTTCGGATGCGCATCAAAGACGAACGATCCCGGTGGAACTCATAAGAAAACCAAGCATAAGTCCCCCTGACGTCTGTAACTTCATTGACGGAGACATAAATGATGAAGACGTTATTGGAAATCAAGTCCAGATCGATGGAACGTAAAGAAGCAACTGGTGATCCGAATTAAAAGCATACATATTTGACGCAGAGTTACTTAAGTACAAATGGGAAGCCCAAAGACTCAAGGCAAAAGAGGCCCGGTAAGTCATAATGGAAGGAGATCCACAAAGAAGCAGGGGAAACCACGACGGAGGACGATTGTTGGCACTCAACATTAAGAAGCTTGGCTTCTTCTGCCTAACTATGGAGAAAGATTGCGTTGGGTACGCTGCAAAGTGTGAACCGTGCCAAAAACATGCCCTGGCCATACACGCGCCCACATAAGAACTGCAATCTGCTACAGCACAATACCCGTTCATGCGGTGAGCAATGGACATAGTCGAACCAATGCATTAATCTAGAAAAAAACGAGCACTTCCTGATTCTTACCGATTACTTCACCAAATGGGTAGAGGGCAAAGCATACAAAACTGTATCAGCTCGGGATGTCACCAGCTTTCTATGGAAGTACATCATCTGGAGACACAGGAACATCAGACTAAGCAAGTCAACACCGTATTACCCACAACGAAATGGCCAGGCAGAGGCCACAAACAAAACAATCATCGCTGAACTTAAAAAATGACTTGACAAGCATAAAGGGAAGTGGTCCGACGAGTTAGATGGAGTCCTCTGGTCACATCAAACCACCCCGCGACGACCATCGAACCAAACCCCTTTCTCCTTAGCTTACGGGGTAGAAGCTATGTCATCATCCAAATAAGCTTACCAACTATTCGGCGATCGATGCTCATCTATGACCCCAAATTCAATGATGAAATGCTCCTCGACAGCCTTGACTCACTCGAAGAACGAAGAGATGAGGCCTTCCTACGGATTCAGAACTATCAACACCTGGCCGCTCGGTATTAGAATAAAGAAACCAGAGGCAGACATCTAAAGGAAGGGGACCTTGTATTACTCGAAGTTCACAAAGGAACAAGAGAAAAGAACGCTGGCAAACTTGGCATACATTGGGAAGGACCTTATCAAATCACGAAAGTCGTAATGCCTGGTGTCAACAAGCTCTCCAAAATAGACGGAAAACCCGTTGGCTTCTCATGGAAACCCATGCACCTCAAGCGTTTATTGTTCGGTCACAAGAAAATAACTATTACACTCATCGAGCTACAACCTATGTAAAATGAACTATACATTTACTAAAATTACATCTTGCAAAAGCATATGACTACTTCAGCGTCTTGTCCAGATGAATGACTTAGCGCACTCCACGAGTGTCGTGGTGAAATAATCCACACCTTCATCATGTGTGAAAAAATTATAACTCTAAACCAAACTGTTTAAAAATTAAGTCGGGATCGCCCCCGCTCGCTTAAAATCCAAGTAGCGACAAATATGCCGACCTGTCTTGCATAACCGACCACCGACTAAGCTATTAACTGATACGAAGTTAGCATTCATAAACCACTCGTATCACAAATAGGGTGCCGAGACAAACCTCGGCAACCCCCCCCCCCCCCTCTTACACAACAAAACGGAACCAACTCCGCAAGCATTGTCCACAAGAGAGTTACAATCTCACCGATGAATAATCGAGCCTAAAGATTCAATTCACCAAAACAAATGAAACCAAAAAATGTTTAATCACATCGGCAAGTCCAAAATATGTCGGTAATACAAACTCGGTAGGATATTATCACCAAGATCAGACGAATCAGAGTCTCCTTAGAAAGGACCTATCAAATCAAGACAAGATCACAAAAATATAGCCAACCAGTGAAAAAGATGACTTCTTGTTATACGGAGAATATGCAAAAGCTGAAGTACAGTAACATAAAAAGATGAGGCGAAATGAAAAAAATTTCGCTTTATTTATCTTCAAAAGGTGTTATTACAATTTGAGCTAGAAAAAAGGAGCTAAACTATTTTCTTGAAAGACGATTTCCAACCGAGGTTTGGTCTCTCCCACAAGAAACTAAACCGCGTTCTCGACAGGGACGTGTTGGGAATGTCCTGAAATCACACTTGTAATCACTCAAGAGATAGTTGTGTTGTCGAGATTAGACATTCATACAATACTAGATGGTCATAATGTTTTGCTAGAAACCACTTGTGATATGTGAGTTGTGAACTCATTACTAGTATTATATGATCCTACAGGGTCACACACCTAAGAAAACTGGATATACTCCATGTGGGAATGATAATTAATGTATGATCAATTAATGTGTATTTGATACACATTTATGTACGTGTTTTGAGAATGTGTCGACCGACGCTAACAGTAGTGTCGATCGACACAAGAGTCTAATCGGTGTGTGTCGATCGTCACATACATGTGTCGATCGACACAAGATTTGATCGGTTAATGACTTAATTAGGTTTTACTCTTGCTTATATATATGGGATATATGAGACACGAGTTGGATGAGCTGTCAGCTGAAAAAGAGAACCTAAAACTCAGAAACAAATACGTGTATCCCAGAGAGATCCGATCTCCCGGCACTAGCATCCCGGCGGATTCCAGTTTGTGTGCGTGTAGATACCAGTAGAGGCGCAGAACTTGAGGCGCTTGAGAATCTCGAATATCTGATAATCTTCCGCTGCTAAACTCCAGGTAATTCGAGATCTGATGTAGATTCAATATACCTAGACTCTGGATCCTAGGCTTGTAATTATACCTAGAGTGCCCAATTGGATTAGGAACTGCTAGAAATTCCTACAGTAGTATCAGAGCCTTAGGGTTTATTCTATTGAATCCTGTAGCATGTTGATTAGATTAGTTGAATCTGGATCATTGTATATTTGATATGCATGCTAAAATTGAGTTTTTGATCAAATAATCTCGGCTAGGGTTTTTTGTTCGAGAACGTTTTAGGGTTTTTCGCATGGTGTCGATCGATGCCAATCCGGCGTCGATCGACACAGGGCAAAAACCCGAATAAAACTTAGGTTTCGCCTAGTGACGATCGACACAAGAGGTGTGTCGGTCAACACAAACCTCGCGAAATTGATGAATCAGTTCAATTGGATTGGACCGGTTATCGAGCTTGGTTGATAATGGTTAAACGCTAAAACGGCTTATTGTGATTGAGTTGATAAGGTTAGCATCGACCGACACTAATGTAGTGTCGATCGACACAGACCGGTTATCATAAAACCGGATCAATTGGATTGATCGGTCATCGCAAATTGGTTTTGGTTAATCTGCATCGATCGACACTAAAGTAGTGTCGGTCAACACAAGATCCGATGGTTTAGGTTATTGAACCTGAAATCACAGAACCAAACCAAGATAAATCAATTTTAATTAGAAGAATTTAAACATAATAAAACTGAACGTTTTAAAGGTTCCGTTCCTCAACCAAATATAAAGTAATCCTTGATGTCTTCCCGATCTTGTCAACTATCAAGACTCGTTTCATTGTGCGATAGATTTGCAGTGCAAGGTGTCCACAATTACATGAGTAAAACAGGAGGTAATCGTGTTAATGGACTTGCAGTGCAAGGCATCAACAATTACATGACTTAAGAGATTGGTTTACTTGACTGGGCTATCAAAATCGTTTTGGGCTCAGAGACATCAGGTGAATTGGACATGAGATGTCAATCCACAACCAAGAGTTATACTGGATATAACTAGCAAAGTTGTTGCTTACCTAGATAGCTAAAATTTGGGCGATAGCCAGTGGCTCACTCAAGTTTAGTGAAGTATGGGTCTTGGATCATTATATTCATTTGAGGAAACATTGTTTGAATATAATGCGAGTCTTCTTAATAGTTAAGATTTCTCATTTCTTGAACATCATAACTAAACCTCTATTGTTTTTCAGCTATGTCTAGTACAAACCATCATAACAATTTCTCCCTGCGATCCGTCCTTGAGAAGGACAAGTTAAATGGATCCAACTTTCTTGAATGGTATCGGAACTTGAGAATTGTTCTCAAACAGGAGGAAAAAGGACCATGTCCTTGAGAAAGTTCTCCCCAAGAAGTACCGAGTAAATTCCTGGCAGTCAGATAAAGATGCTTGGGACAAGCATTCTAATGATGGAGTCGATGTGTGTTGTCTCATGTTGGCTACCATGAACTCGGACTTGCAGAAGCAATATGAGTACGTGGAGTCGCCAATAGAGATGATCAATGGCCTGAAAAGTATGTTTCAGGAGTAGGCACGAACTCAGAGATACCAGACGGTTAAGTCTCTAATTGAGTGCAAGCTACCAAAGGACGAACCAGTTAGTCCTCATGTCATTAAGATGATGGGTTATATTGATAACCTGGGGAAACTGGATTGTCCCATTAGCCAAGAGTTGGCTACTGACATCATTCTGCAGTCACTGTCGTCAAGCTATGATCAATTTGTTATGAACTATAACATGAACAACTTGACGAAGACGTTGACTGAATTGCATGGGATGCTTAAGACTGCTGAACCTAACATCAAGAAGGACACATCAAATGTCCTTATGGTACAAAAGGGTAATAAGTTTAAGAAACTTGGTAAGATTAAAGGTGATGGCAAGACGAGCTCGATTATGAATCCAAGCGAGTCTAATCATGCTCCTAAGGTTAAGCCTAGTCCTTCTAAAGATGATAAGTGCCATTATTGTAATGGTCATGGGCATTTGAAAAGAAATTGCAAGAAATTCCTGGAAGATTATGAGAAGCTGAAGAAGACGTACGAGACTTCTTCTTCAGGTATTTATGTTATAGAAGTAAATGTTACTTCTTATGGTTCTACTTATTGGGTATTGGATACCGGCAGTAGTGCTCATATTTTGTGAAAATATGCAGGGCCTGAGCAACAGTAGGACTATGGAGAAAGGACAAGTGGAACTGCACGTGGAAATGGAGCAAGAGTTGATGCATTAGCCGCAGGAACATTTATTTGTCTTTATCTTCTGGCATAGTTTAGAACTTAATAATTGCTACTATGTACTTGCTTTGAGCAGAAACATTATTTCTATTCCTTGTTTTGGATATGGAAAGATATCAGTTTTCAAATTAAGAATAAGTGTTATTCATTTGATCACAATGATATGTTTTATAGTAGCAGTCCATTAGAGAATGGATCTTATGTTCTAAAACCAAAGCGTGCCTAACTATAACATTAGTACCAAGAGATTCAAGTCAAATGATACGAATCAAACTTTTTCTTTGACATTGTCGTTTGAGCAATATAAATGAGAAACAGATTCAGAAGATCCATAGTGATGGGCTTTTGGGATCATTTGATTATGAATCATATGAGAAAAGCGAATCTTGTTTATTAAGCAAAATGACTGAGGCCCTTTCAACAAAAGGTAGTGTCGATCGATACAAAAGGTGCGTCGGTCGACACAGGTCGCGAAAAAACAAAATGAAAGGGCCAGAGACTTATTGGGCTTTATACATACAGATGTGTATGGCCCGATGAGCAAAAGTGCTAGAGGAAACTTTCTGTACTTCATTACCTTTACTGATATTTTAGTAGGTACGGTTATGTCTTATTAATGAAACATAAGTCGGAATCTTTTGAAAAGTTCAAGGAATTCCAGAATGAAGTACATAATCAATTTGGCAAAAGTATCAAAACTCTACGATGGGATCATGGAGGTGAATACTTAAGTCAAGAATTTAGTGATCATCTCAGAGATTGTTAAATTATTTCACAATTCTCCCTTCCTGAATCGGACTTTATTAGATATGGTTCGATCAATGATGAGTCACTTAGATCTTCCATTATCCTTCTAAGAACACGCTCTAGAAACGTCTGCGTTTACACTAAATAGGGTTCCATAAAATTAAATGCAAAGACACCACATGAGATATGGACTGGAAATGTTCCTAAATTGTCTTTCATGAAGATTTGGGGTTGTGAGGCTTATGTAAAACGTTTAATCTCTAATAAGCTCTCACCCAAATCTGATAAGTGCTACTTCATTGGTTGTCCTAACGAAACCAAGGCAAGTTACTTTTACAACCGGTCCGAGAACAAATTGTTTGTTGCTCGGAACTATGTTTTCTTGAGAAGGATTTTCCTTCCAAGAAGAACAGTGGGAGTAAATGTACAACTCGAAGAAATTCAAAAATCACAGGAGACTGCTCAACCTGATGAGGAAGAACAGCAGTTGGATCTACAAAGAGTTGTAAAACCTGCAACTGTGGTGCCTGAAGTTTGCAAAGGATCTGGTGAATGTATATTCGATATACATTCAAATAGCGAGTTTCTGAGGAAGTGTCGATCGACACAAAGGTGTATCGATCGACACAGATCGCAGACCAAAATAGCGATTTTGGTCTATGACTTAATTAACTACGGTTTAAACCTTGGTTAATTAGGTCATAGTAAAAGTTTACATATGAGATATGTGCGCGACTTTTACGCAAAACTGAAGCTCGAAGATCCGAAAGGATCCGTCACGAACCCGAGAAATGTGGATTTCTCGTAACCAATTGTCGTGATCTGCTGATCATTGAAAGTGACGAGCCTGGAAATTATGAAGGAGCAGTGTTGGGCCCCGACTCCGAAAATGGCTGAAAGCCGCTGCCGCCACTCATAATGGTTATGAGAACAGGAAGATGGATGTGAAAACAGTTTTCCTTAATGGAACTCTGGAAAGGGATGTGTACATGACACAACCTGAAATTTTCATTGATCCTAATGAAACTAGGAAGGTATGCAAGCTTCATCGATCCATTTATAGATTAAAGCAAGCATCTCGGAGTTGGAATTTTCGTTTTGATGAAACAGTCAAAAAGGTATGACTTCTTCAGGAACGAAGAGGAACCGTGTGTTTACAAGATGACTAGTGGGAGTGTAGTTGCACTTCTAGTATTGTATGTTGATAAAATACTACTTCTCGGAAATGAAATTCCATTGTTTCAATCTGTTAAGACTTGACTCGAAAGTTGTTTTTCGATGAAAAATATGGGAGAAACCGTATACATTCTTGGAATAAGAATCTATAGAGATAGATTAGATAAGCTAATTGGATTGTGTCAAGAGACTTATATGGATAAGGTCTTGCAAATGTCCAGTATGCATGATTCCAAGAATGGCTTTATGCCAATGACTCTTGGCATTACTCTTAGCAAGACGCAGTGTCCTTAGGCACATGCTGAGCGAGAACGTATGAGGGTCAAACTTCTGCTACAGGCAGTAGATGTCTTAAGATGTGATCTTAATTTTAGTGGGAGTTGTTGTTGTTTAGTTATGATATGATGTTCATGTAAGCATAATTTGATTATGTTAATGAAATCTGACATCAGTATTATTTAATTATGTTATTAAATAATAGTCCCAAAGTAATTTATGACATTTTATAGGTCATCAAGTATGTGACTTGATCATGAAACCCTATAAGTGATAAATGATATAAATTATGATGGTCCCTGGTCAAGATTGTTAAAGTGGGACATTAACAACCGCGTGAGACTAGTATGTGAAGTGACTGATGACTAAGTTTCATGGAGTCATTAATAAGAGTATTAAAGTCAATTACATAGATATGTGTTAGAGAACACATGATCGGACATGACCCACTAATGAGAACTCTACTGGATATTTATATAAGTGTCATGAGAGTTTTCATTACGACTATAGAGTATAGTCCTTAGACCTGAGTTCATCATGTTTTCTTACATGTGAATTGGTCCGCTTTGACTTTGTCAAACGTCAGCCGTAACTGGTGATTATAAAGACATTGATTGGGTGTATCATGAAGCGTGTGAAGGAACATGGATGGAACAAGATGGGATTTGTCCCTCCTATATAACAGGAGATAAATATCTCAGGGCCCATCGAAGATTTGATACTGAGAAATGTGTGGCCACACTCAAACGAGGTGATTGTCAATCGTTTGTCTTGTCAGTATAAATCGGAGTTCGATGAACATGATTTTGGCTTAATAAGGATGACACGGATCTTGCCTTATGCCATATCGAGATATAGAGACGAAGGGATTTTGGGAATAGATGATTCCAGTACAAGTGGGAGATTGTTGGGAATGTCCGGAAATCACACTTGTAATCACTGTAGAGATAGTTGTGTTGTCGAGATTATACATTCATACAATACTAGATGGTCATAATGTTTTGCTAGAAACCACTTGTGATATGTGAGTTGTGAACTCATTACTAGTATTATATGATCCTACAGGGTCACACACCTAAGCAAACTGGATATACTCCATGTGGGAATGATCATTAATGTAATGATCAATTAATGTAATGATCAATTAATGTGTATTTGATACACATTTATGTACGTGTTTTGAGAATGTGTCGACCGACGCTAACAGTAGTGTCGATCGACACAAGAGTCTAATCGGTGTGTGTCGATCGTCACATACCTGTGTCGATCGACACAAGAGTTGATCGGTTAATGACTTAATTAGGTTTTACTCGTGCTTATATATATGGGATATATGAGACACGAGTTGGATGAGCTGTCAGCTGAAAAAGAGAACCTAAAACTCAGAAACAAACACGTGTATCCCAGAGAGATCCGATCTCCCGGCACTAGCATCCCGGCGGATTCCAGTTTGTGTGCGTGTAGATACCAGTAGAGGCGCATCACTTGAGGCGCTTGAAAATCTCGAATATCTGATAATCTTCCGCTGCTAAACTCCAGGTAATTCGAGATCTGATGTAGATTCAATATACCTAGACTCTGGATCCTAGGCTTGGAATTATACCTAGAGTGCCTAATTGGATTAGGAACTGCTAGAAATTCCTACAGGACGATTGCGTCGTCTTCTACCAGCAAGGCCGCCGATGAGAAAGAAATTGTTATCAACACCGTCACCAATGTTCTCCTGAGGATAAAGGAACCCAGAGGAACCGATCTCAAAACAGCCATCTCGTCGCCGAGGACCTTTCTTAAAAGACGATTTCGTCGCCCTGTCGTTTCTTAGGCTCTTCCCTGATAGTCAGCCGCACATATGGGAACTGCGATGAAGTTTAAGGCCAGATGGTGGATCTTCATGGAGTATAAAAGAACCTCGAAGCGCCGACCTAACTGTTCCAAAAACCTCACACCTCGCCGCCAACCGAGCTCTGCAGAAGGATTCCCGAAGAAAAAATCTGCGGAGATGATGTAAAATGACTAAGGAAGAGGCTGTATTTATAGTGAAAGAAGCGACGGTTACCGAAGCGACTCGACGGTTACCAATGCGGAATTAAAGCGACAAGACATTCCAAGTACGCGGCGCACATTCATTGGCGGGCAAAAAGGTGCGTTGAGTTATTCCGAGACTCGCGAAGATTTTCGGTCAAAAGCAATTAATAAGGGCAACACGGAAAGGAGAGGACACGCCGTCCTAGGTATCGCAGATCTAAGCTTCAGCCAGTTAGAAGAATTGGGGGAGGCTTACTGTGGGAGGTGGATTTAGCACCCCTATATGGCCTGGATCAATAGCTAAAACGGCCCGAAGGAGATCCAACTCTAGCAGGATAACGTCGGCCCATTACGAAGTAGCATGGTGACAACAGAGCAGCTCGGCGACGTCATCACGACCTGCATGAAAAAAATAGATATGTTAATTTAACATATTTACCAAATAATAGAAGATAAATGCAAATCTTGGAAAAAGAAATAGAATCTAAGTTGTTTCGGATTTTGTAAATAACATCAGAGAAAATCAAGGGAAAATCCTAGTTCCTCTGTTATAAATATCCTTCCCCTGCGTGGAAAAAGACTAAGTTCACAACTCATACTCTTGTACTCAGATACCCTAGAGCTAGCTATTAAAGATCTATTTCGGATCATATCAATAAATACTAGATTTCCAGTCTATTTATGTTATTGCTTCTTGTTTTTTTTTTATAATCTTATGATCCAAGTCCCTCATCTTTTAATTAGTTCATTGAATAAAACTTTGTGGATTCTATGAATCAACATCTTGTAACAATGAGGGAGTTGATGGGAGATATTGTAAGATATATCATTGGACACAGCCTTAGCCTTAGATATGTATAAGTTCGCATATTATGGTTGTTTAACACTTTTCCTTTGCAGCACCTTGAAGCAACCTTGGATACATATGTGAAGATTCAAGAATGACCCAAGTTCTTTCATATCTACAGGGATTGCTATTTGGATCCAGTTCCCTGCATTTGTGGGTGAATGATTACAAAGAATGGCTAAACGATAATATTGGAATTATTGAGATGAACACCCTTAGTGTTCAGATCAATGTGAAGCAGACTTGTGAAGCAGGCTTGTGAAGCAGACTTGTGAAACAAACTTGTGAAGCAGACTTGTGCAGCAGACTTGTGCAAGATGGGACATTATCAGGCTATGACAAAGTTGGGGCATAAAGACATGAGAAGTTCGAATGTTTAGCATCCATAATTGGTCCCCAAGTATTCTGAAGAGAGTCAGGAGTGCAGATAAGCTAATCCCAAGGCATTTGACTCTCTGACGACGTTTCTCTCTCCTTGGGACCATCTCAGACATGTCATTATCCTTCTTGAACGTTGGAGCTTTGCAAGCTGTGTTTTTTTGGCCTCACTCTCCCATACTTCTTTCTTTATTGTTGTTTAGTTTGAATACCCTAGTTGTCTGTCTATTTATGCTGTGTAACACCAAGAGAATCAATACACTCTTTTGGGATTCATTTTCTCTAAGTCTCTCATATTCTCTCTCTCGCAAACTCACTCTCACACAAGAACCCTAATATGGTTCTTGAGTGTTCTTCACTTGAATCTCCTTCTATACTTCATTTACTCTCATAAATCTTACATGGTATCAGAGCATTAAGCTCATGTACCTCTCTACACTTCCGCAAATCTCTTATTCTCTTGTTCTTACTCTTTTCTCAAACCGGCTCTAAAAATTGTCCTTGAGTGAAATCAGTTATGTCTTGTCTTTACTCTTCTTCAAACCCTTTCAAACTCTTTTTCTCTTGAAAATCCCTCCTATTAGACATGGACAACTCAAGAGTTATCATACCAGTGACCCTAAACGGGGATCAACTACTAAGTGTGGGCAAGAATGGCAAAGTCTGCCCTTGGAGGCCGTGGGCTGTGGAAGTTTGTTATTGGCAGTGAAGCTCCAACCCAGCAGGTGAAAGATGGAGGCAAGGAGATGGTTCCTGCAGATGAAGAAGCTTGTATTCAAGGAGACTAGAATGTGTTGTCCATTCTCCAAAGTTCTCTCGAGTTTTCTCTCTTGGAAGCATACTCTTATTGTGAAACTTCTAAGGAGTTATGGGACACTCTCAAGAAGGTTTATGGGAACATGTCCAACCTGAACAGAGTGTTTGAAGTGAAGCTTGCTATCAACAACCTCCAGCAGGAAGACATGGAGTTCAAGCAACACTTTGGGAAGTTCAGATCTTTTTGGCCAGAGTTGGAGATGTTAAGACCAGCTACTGTTGACCCACTTGTTCTCAATGAGAGAAGAGAACAGGATAAGGTGTTTGTACTCCTCCTGACCCTGAATCCATCTTAAAACAGCCTGATTCAGCATATGCTAAGGGCAGAGACACTTCCAACCTTGGATGATGTATGTGCACAAATTCAGAAGGAGCAAGGCTCATTTGGCTTGTTTGGGAGAAAAGGAGAACATGTCACTGCAAATAAGGGTGTGTACAAGCATGAGGAGAGGAGGATTCCTGGTGTATGTGACCACTGCAAGAGGAAGGGACACTTCAAAGACAACTGCTGGCTGCTTCATCCTCATCTCAAGCCTCATTTCTCTAACAAGTTCAAAGACCAAAGGGCGCAATACTCAGATGGAACAACTGAAGCTGGCTCTTCTTCAACTCAGCTTGGTAATGAGTGCAAAGAAATGGTACCAGCCTTTGCTCCTGCTCCTGTTATGGCGGCTCAAAATGATGTGGTGAGGAGGTCAGACCTTGATGCTCTCATCAAAGCCATCAAAGAAAGTTCTGGTAAAGTTGTTGGTAATTCCCTTAATGCATCCATTCATCATAAACCTTTGATTGTTGATTCTGGTGCATCACATCATATGATTAGTGATTCACACTTAATTAAGAATGTGCAACCTGCCTTAGGTAATGTTGTGAATACTAATGGTGAAAGGATTCCAATTAAAGGCATAGGAAATGTTAAATTGTTTGATAGAGAATCAAAATCTTTCTTCATGCCTAGCTTTACATCCAACTTATTAAGTGTTAAAAGGGTAGCTACTGATCTTAATTGCAATGTTATCTTCAGTCCTAATGATGTGGTTTTTGAGGATATTGAGACAAGTAAATTTCTTGGAAACGGTGTGACAAAGGATGGGTTATACATGCTCGAAGACACCAACCTTGCATCTGAATTATTTTGCTTCTGTTTTTAGCTCTACCTTAGTTAATGATTTTGTTTGGCATGCTAGACTTGGTCACCCTCACTCTCGTTCCTTAGGCTTAATGTTACCTTCTGTTTCTTTTAAGAATGATGATTGTGAAGATTGTATCCTTGGAAAACATTGCAAATCAGTCTTTCCTATCTCTAAAACAGTTTATGCAAACTGCTTTGATCTTGTTCACTCTGATGTTTGGACTTCTCCATGTGTTTCTAGAGAGAATCATAAGTATTTTGTGACATTCATTGATGAGAAATCTAAGTATACTTGGCTGAAATTGATCCAAACAAAGGATAGGGTGTTAGAAGCATTCACAAACTTTCAGAACTATGTATCTAACAATTTCAATGCCAGGATTAAAATTTTTAGATCAGATAATGGTGGAGAATACACAAGCAATGCATTCAAACAACACTTAGCCAAACATGGAATCATCCATCAAACAAGCTGCCCATACACACCACAACAAAATGGTGTTGCTGAGAGGAATAATAGACACTCGATGGAGGTGGCCAGATCAATGATGTTTCATACAAATGTTCCAAAACGCTTTTGGAGTGATGATGTGATGTCTGCTTGCTATTTGATCAATACAACTCCCACAAAAGTTCTACATGATACATCACCCTATCAGGTATTAAACAAAACCACACCTTTAATTCATCACTTACGTGTGTTTGGGTGTTTGTTCTTTGTTTTAATACCAGGAGAACAAAGAGATAAGCTTGATGCAAAGAGTGTCAAGGCAATGTTCATTGGCTACTCTACTAATTATAAAGGATACAAGTGTTATGTTCCTGAAACCAGAAGGGTAATGGTCTCTAGAGATGTCAAATTTGTGGAGTCAAAGGGCTATAATGGGGAGAAGAGTTGGGACAACCTAAAGGATCTCCCTAATAACCCATCTGACCGTGCCAACAACTTGAGGATCATCTTAGAGAACCTTGGTATCAGTCAACCAAAACCAAAGGAGAATGTACCAAAGGGTAAACCGGTTGCTGAGGAGGCTCCACTTGCTGCTGATACTCACCACCTTGATCATGAGGGGGAGAATGAAGAATCAACATCTGATCACCATAATGATTCTTTCATACATGATCAAGAGGGAGAAGAAGATCAAGAATCGCATCAAATGGAGTCTGAACAGTCTGAAATGGAGGAGGAACAAGACGGAATGGATATTGATCAGAATGTGCAAGCCTTAAGGAGGAGTACAAGAGTAAAGAAAGACCCATCTGAATGGAAGAATACAAGAGTCTACTACAATAGTCAAGTTGTTGCTCATCCAAACCAAGCTGTTTGCACACTTGCCCACTTCCCTACTGAACATCAAGTCTTCATTGGTGCTCTTGATGCTGAATTGGTTCCCAAAACCTATGAAGAAGCTAAGGAGCATAAGAAGTGGAGAGATGCAGTGGGAGATGAAATCAAAGCTATGGAAAATAACAACACTTAGTATGAGACATACTTGCCCAGGAAGAAGAAGGCAGTGAGCTCCAAATGGGTGTTCACTATCAAGTACAAAAGAAATGGAGAGATAGAGAGATACAAGGCTAGATTGGTTGCAAGATGATTCACACACACATATGGAGAGGATTAGCGTGATACATTTGCACCAGTGGCCAAGCTTCATACAGTGAGAGTTATTCTATCCTTAGCAACAAACTTGGAATGGGACTTATGCCAGATGGATGTCAAGAATGCCTTTCTTCAAGGAGAGCTAGATGATGAAGTGTATATGACTCCACCACCTGGTCTTGAAGACATGGTTACACCAGGGAGAGTCTTAAGACTTAAGAAGGCCATTTATGGACTGAAGCAATCTCCTAGAGCTTGATACCACAAACTGAGCACCACTCTCATGGAAAGAGGCTTCAAGAGATCAGAAGCTGATCATACACTCTTCACTCAATCAAACCAGGAAGGTATTGTAGTCATTCTCATTTATGTTGATGATATTATTATCTCAGGGAATGACAAGGTAGGTATCCAAGCTAGCAAGGATTATTTAAAGTCTGTTTCTGGATATTAAAGATCTTGGAGAACTAAAATACTTCCTAGGGATAGAAGTGTGCCGTTCTAAGAAAGGTCTCTTCTTATCACAAAGGAAGCATACTCTTGATTTGTTGAGTGAAGCAGGTAAGCTGGAAGCAAATGCAGCTAAGACACCCTTTGAAGATGGTTACAAAGTCATAAGAGAGGGGGAGATTGAAGACCAACCGTTTGGAGACATCAATCTATACAGAAGCTAATCCCAAGACATTTGACTCTCTGGCCACGTTTCTCTCTCCTTGGGACCATCTCAGACCTGTCACTATCCTTCTTGAACGTTGGAGCTTTGAAAGCTGTGTATTTTTGGCCTCACTCTCCCATACATCTTTCTTTATTGTTGTTTAGTTTGAATACCCTAATTGTCTGTCTATTTATGTTGTGTAACACCTAGAGAATCAATACACTCTTTTGGGATTCATTTTCCCTAAGTCTCTCATATTCTCTCTCTCGCAAACTCACTCTCACTCAAGAACCAAGAACCCTAATCTGGTTCTTGAGTGTTCTTCACTTGAATCTCTTTCTATACTTCATTTACTCTCATAAATCTTACAAGAATCCCCTTAACTTAAGATAAAAAAATAATCATAAGATGAATCTTTGTGAATGATTCCACAATCACACAAGAACTGAAATGCTTGATTCCACGAGTTTTTGATCCGCAAAAGCAAAGCAAAGGAATCCACCTAAAAATCTAATGAGCAAAAGACACAAAGACAATGTTTGTGAACTAAATAATACTTTTATTTTGAAGAAAGGGTGTTTGATACAATAATCTGTAATGAGTTTGTATAGAGCTCAATATAAATAATCGAGCTGTAATATAATATAAATTAAGTAGAAAAATAAACCGAAATATATGTTGTAGGCTTGTAGCTGTTGTTGTTGACTTGCGCTTCGGTCATTTTAGGGAGGTGAATTGGAGCTTTGTACATTGAAATTTTAATAATAAATCCTTGCCAGCATCTTTCTAGAACCTGCTTCTAATCTTGTCCAAAAGAATATGCCCGTTGAGAAACCAACCCACCTTTTAGCTCCACAAAGGGAAATTTATATTTTCCTTTATTCGATTGGATTCCTTCGTCACGTGGACGTGAAAGGGAAAATTTGCACACGCTAATGGATGCAGTGACTCCCCGGGTCTCCAGACGTTTACTTGCAACAAATCCAAAAAGGAATGTTCCATATGGATTGAAAACTAGCCTATACGATGTTGTTGTTGATTGGGCTTCTGGTACTAGTCTAGTTCAACTGAGTGTAATGGTATCTAAAATCTGTGATTTCTTGGTTGGGCCTCTTTGGATGGGCTGGATTCGTGTAGGTTTCCTTATATGTTTGATTCTAGTCTTGTATGGTATGATGTTGAGATAAACCAGTGTTTTCAGGGAATGACTTTCCAGTATGGTATTGTTGAACTAAGAATATATTTCGAGTGTATTGAGAGCTCAGCCCATTTTGATTGGTTTGGTATACTGCAAAAAGTCCAAATATTGCATTCAAATAGTCCTTGTACATTTGATCTGATCGAGCTCCGGTTTTGCTATTGATAAGATAACCTATTAGATTAAGAATCAATTTAGTGATTGGTTTAGTTTTGATTGGAGTAAACCAATATGTTGGTACTCTGTATATAAAGAATACGTTGTATCATTTTGCATAACAAGAAATAACATAATATTTGTCCCTCTCTCTCTCTCCCTCTACATTCGATCGTCTTCAACCTTTTTCACTTGAGCTTAAGCTCAACTAACATGGTATTAGAGCAATTGAGGATCAAACCTCAATCGATTATTTGTTTCTCGCTTCTTTGACCTAAATCAATCGGTGATTCTCTCGATTGATTCTTTCTATTTTATTTCGCGATCGATTCTTTGGTCATTCCGCCAAGAATCGTTGAAATCACAAAGAAAATCCTTCGAAAATGGTGACTACTCGTCGATCAACAAGACGACTTACCAGAATTACTCCTCTTTCAGCTCGGTGAACTACGATTCTCGAATATTCACCTCTTCGAGCTTTCATTCCGGAAGCTCCTTTTCTCGGTGGACCAAACATTCCTCTTGACAGTATTCATTCACCTTATTATCTCACAAATGGTGATCATCCAGGTTATTCTATAATCTCTGAAGTCTTTGATGGTTCGAAGTATGAAAATTGGAGTATTGCGATGAGAATTGCTTTAGATGCTAAGAACAAAATGGCGTTTATCGATGGATCCATTGCTCGTCCTATTGAATCACACAGTACATTCATGATTTGGTCTAGATGCAATTCGATGGTGTAGTCTTGGATTCTACATTCAGTTTCTAAGCAGATTTACAAGAGTATACTCCGTTTCAATGATGCGTCAGAAATATGGAAGGATTTGTTAATTCGATTTCACATAACGAATCTTCCAAGATTGTACCAGTTATCTCAACAGATATGGTCACTTCAGCAAGGAACGATGGATCTAGCCACCTATTATACAATGTTGAAGACTTTATGGGATGAACTGTAAGGAGAAAACTGCATCGAGACATGTCTAAATTATGATTGTTGTAAAGCCACAGAGAGAAAAGCAGAACACTCTAAGGTGATAAATTTCTAGATGGATTAAATGAGTCATATGGTACCATTCGAAGTCAGATTATCATGAAGAAGAATGTACCAGACCTATATGAGATTTACAACTTGCTTGATCAAGATCATAATCAGAGAAACATCATTCCAGTTCATAATGCAACAACATTTCAGATCACTGCTCCAACTACAATCGACTCTGTGAATTCTTCTGTTAATCCTACTCAGTCAACATACACTGGAAAACAAAATAGGCCGGTATGTGCTCACTGTGGATAGAATAGTCATACTGTGGAAACTTGTTATAAAATCCATGGATATCTAGTGGGATTCCAACACAAGAACAAGCAACAGGATGAGAAGCAAACATACATAGGAAACGGATCCACCAAACCAGTCGTTGCTCAGATGACCCTTTCAGAAACAATACAGGCCCCTAACTCTACTCTAGTTAACAATCTCAGTAAGGATCAGACTGAAGGTGTCATAGCCTACTTTAACTCTCAGTTTCAACCAAATGCATAAGTTAACTGCATGGCTTCTTCTTCTAGTGCATCTATTACAGCTCTTCCTGGTATGGATTTCTCTTCCTCTACTCTATGCTTTATTGGCATGTTTAGAGTAACAAGAAATGCATTCTCTTCTGAGTCGTGGGTTGTAGACAGTGGTGCTACACATCATGTCGAACATGACAAGAGATTATTCATTGAGTTGTCTGATGGTATGAATAACTCAGTTACCTTACCAACCGGTTTTGGAGTTAAGATTGCAGGAATAGGAAGAATTAAGTTGACTGATCACATCATCTTGAACAATGTTCTTTTTATCCCAGATTTTAGGCTGAAACTTCTGAGTGTAAGTCAGCTAACGAAGCATTTGGGATGCAGAGTTGCTTTTGATCCATATTCTTGCATGATACGGGATCATACCAAGGGCTTGATGATTGGGAAGGATGAACAAATCTCCAATCTCTATGTTCTGGATACAACTGATATCACAGGTTCAATGTCATCTCTACAACAGTTTCATACCTCAACAAATGTTGTAGTTGACTCTAGTCTTTGGCATAATAGACTAGGTCATCCATCGTCTAAAACTGATGCTATCATTGATGTACTTGGTTTAAAAGAAAGGAATAAAGGACATGTTCATTGTGATATCTGCCCTCTTGCAAAACAAAAGCGTATGCCTCACATTTCTAAAAATATTTTTTGTGATAATACCTTTGATCTTCTGCATATTGATATATGGGGACCATTCTCTATACCAACTGTAGAAGGTTACAAGCATTTCCTTACAATAGTAGATGACCATACTCGTGTGACTTGGATAAATCTTCTTTGCACATAAGATGAGGTTCTATCAGTCTTTCCGAATTTCCTCAAAATGATAGAAACTCAATGAAGTGGTCAAGACAGTAAGGTCAGATAATGCAAATGAGTTGAAATTTGAGAACCTGTTTAAGCAGAAAGGCATCTTGCCCTGAGACTTATGTGCAGAATGTTGTGGTAGAAAGAA
This sequence comes from Orychophragmus violaceus, assembly GCA_030180135.1. NCBI lineage: Eukaryota > Viridiplantae > Streptophyta > Magnoliopsida > Brassicales > Brassicaceae > Orychophragmus > Orychophragmus violaceus. The sequence goes on from CM058233.1 coordinate 32,720,173, forward strand.
AACACCAACATATATTGAATGTTTCTAGATCATTGATGTTTCAGTCTCAACTCCCATTGGAACTTTGGGGAGATTGTGTGTTGAATGCGGTATTCCTTATCAACAGACTACCTTCACCATTGCTCCATAACAAGTCACCATATGAAGTTATGACTTCAAAAAGAGTATACTATAGTGGTCTGCGAGTGTTTGGCTGTTTGACTAATTGTTCAACATCTACCAAAAACATGAATAAGTTTCAACCAAGATCAAGACCGTGCATATTTTTGGGTTATCCGGCAGGATACAAAGGGTGCAAATTAATGGATTTGGAAACCAACAAAGTTAACATCTCCAGGAATGTGGTCTTTCATGAAGACATTTTCCCATGTGCAAAAGGTCAGTCTACTTCTTATACTGATCTGTTCAGTCCAATGGATGTAGATGAAACCTTCAATGGTCCTGTAGCTGCAGACAAGCCCATTTTCGTTGATTCTCCTGTTAGTGTTAATCCAGGCATCCAAAAGGGTCTCTCTAAACTTCCAACCTACTTACAAGAATACTACTGTAACATTACAGAGTCGGATACAGAGGTCGTATACCTTCTTACTGCATATATGTCTTTGGATAATCTATTTGATGAGTACAAAGCCTATATTTGTGATGTAGCATTGCATCCAGAACCAACTTCTTTCACTCAAGCTAAGAAGTATGATGAATGGATACTAGCTATGAATGAAGAGCTCAAGGCTTTGGAAAGCACTAAAACTTGGTCCATTTGTACTCTTCCTAAAGACAAACATGCAATAGGATGCAAATGGGTCTACAAAATCAAAGTCAAAGAAGATGGAAGTTTAGAGCATTACAAAGCTCATTTGGTCGCCAAAGGATACACACAATAAGAGGGTGTGGACTTTATTGACACATTTTCACCAATGGCAAAAATGACGACAGTAAAGACTCTTTTTGCTGTTGCAGCTGCAAAACATTGGAGTTTAACTCAATTGGACATATCCAACGCATTTCTAAATGACGATCTAACAGAGGAGATCTACATGAGATTACCACCAGGGTACACACCAAGAAAGGGGGAATCCTTATCTTTCAATTCAGTGTGTAAACTTCAGAAGTCCCTTATGGCTTAAAACAAGCATCTCGCCAATGGTTTTTGAAGTTCAGCACAACTTTGAGGAAGTTGAACTTTCAGAAATCAAATTCAGATCATACCTTATTCATCAGCAACATGAATGGTACGTACATTGCTGTCCTTGTCTATGTAGATGACATAATAATAGCAAACAACAATGATGATGCGGTTGATCAGTTGAACAAAGATCTAGGCATTAGCTTTTAAGCTGCAAGATTTAGGTACTCTAAAGTACTTTCTAGGTCTGGAAATAGCTAGAACCAGTAAGGGTATCTCTGTTTGCCAAAAGAAATACACTCTAGGATTTCTGGAAGAAACTGGTCTTTTAGCATATAAACCATCTTCTGTACCTATTGATCCTAGTTTAAAACTAGTTCATGACTCAAAAGAACTAGTACTTGAAGATTGTTGTCTTTATAGACGATTGGTGGGAAAAATGATGTACTTGACCATCACATGGCCAGACATCACCTTTGCTGTGAATAAGCTTTGCCAATTTGCTTCAGCTCCAAAAAAATCTCACCTTCAGGCTACTTACAGAGTGTTGCATTACTTGAAGTGTACAATTGGACATGGTCTATTTTACTAATCTGATTCTGACTTAGTGTTTAAGGCCTTCACTGATGCAGATTGGGCATCTTGTCCAGACTCAAGGCGCTCAACTTCAGGATATTGCATGTTTCTTGGCAATGCACTTATCTCCTGGAAGTCAAAGAAACAACAAACCATTTCCCATTCATCAGCTGAATCAGAATACATAGCCATGGAGTATGGTTCTCGAGAAGTCGTCTGGCTTTACAATTTACTCAAAGAGTTGCAGGGTCCTCAGACTGGTCCAATTGCCTTTTATTGTGATTCAACTGCAGCAATACATATTGCTAACAATCCAGTGTTTCATGAATGAACGAAACATATAGAATTGGACTGTCATCAATTTAGAGAGCGGATTGAAGTTGGTTACATCACGAGTCTTCACGTCAGAACCAACAATCAAGTTGCAGATATCTTTACTAAGCCTTTGTTTCCCACTCAGTTCTATTCTTTAGTTGGCAAGATGGATTTGAAATCTATATATTTGCTATCTTGAGGGGGAATATTAGATTAAGAATCGGTTTAGTGATTGGTTTAGTCTTGGTTGGAGTAAACAAGTATGTTGGTACTCTGTATATAAAGAATACGTTGTACATTTTACATAACAAGAAATAACAGAATATTTTTCCCTCTCTCTCTCTAAATTCGATCGTCTTCAACTTTTTTCACTTGAGCTTAAGCTCAACTAACATAACCACATCATACCCTCTTCAAAAAGTTTTTTTCCTCAAAAACTGAATGTCATGCACCAAGAGAAAAAAAAATAGATTTCATACAGTTTGAGAGTCTAGATACTTACCCCGGGATTGATGCTTTTGAAAATGTTGGAAGGAGTCTAATGGTTTTTTTTTACTAGTATAGGACCATTAACATTGTCAGCTTTGATGATAAGATCAGCTCGGGTTTCTTGGTGTTGGTTTTGATTCATTATCATGTATTGTTTTTATTGTACATCTCCTTGGTCCTTGCACATCTCTTGTGACCATGTATCTATTTCAACACTCAAAGGCAAGAGCATGTGTTATTCTTGAATTTGAATGCTTAAAAATAGATTGATCAAGGATAAGATTCCATTTGAGGTGGTTCCCGGTATGAATAAGGTTTTGGATTGCACTTACTTTAAGGTTGTAACAAGTGTTCTGCAATGAGTTATGCATGTTTAGAGTTTCCTTTGGGGTGATGAAATATTTTGAAGTAGATTCTCCCTAGTGCTAATCATCATTACCCATATATCTGTCCACATATTTTAGGTTATACAAATGTCTTATCGTAGCCATATAACCATTATGAACAGACTGCATAATCTCATTTTGTACCTTTTTTTGTAGAGGCTGGTACAATTTCTTGTTTCTTTAATTCATGACATACTTTGGGACTCACTTCTCCTTTAGTACAAAACCTTTATTAACATTTTGGAAAATAGGCAAGTGCATCATACTAGTATTTTGACAAGTAGATTTAGTCGCACAAAGTTTAGAAATAGCCTTGTTAGTAGTCAGACATGAGATCTTTCGAGTCTAGGAGTTACTCGCGGTTTAAGAAAGGAAGTTTGGTTCAGCTATTGATTCTCCTTCAGGTTTTCTTGTTTATGCTCTGGTGGAGCTGGGTTTGAGGTTGTGAATTTTCTATTCGACTCAGAAGTTGCTGGTTGTTTTTCAACAGCTCCCTTATATAGGCGATGTTGTGAGACAGTTCCATCAATGGGTGTCTCCATTACCAAATGATTTTCTTTGGTGCCTAGAACTAATTCACTATTCCTTGTACAAGACAAGTGCAACACCATAGATTTTAAAATTGTTAAAATCAAATTTGTATTTGTGATCCCCTATTTTGTCTTGATTCAGGTTTGGTGCTTAGTTGTCACTATGTTAGGAGTTTGGCTTTGATCTGAGACTAAATCAGAGATATCGTCTTAATCCGCTTGCTCATTTTCCATCTCTAAACCAGTGTTAACACTTTTTGGCAAAGACAAGAGCATGATACATGCATTAGAAAATTTAGAGTTCAAACTAATTATTTTTTCACTTACCTTAGGGTTAGTTGTTTCGGGTTATGGAGGTATTAGGTTCACCACTCGTTTTGTAGGGCAGTCTTTTGTAAAATGACCCTTGCCTTGACACCTATAACATGTTACTTCAAGTAAATTTAAACAATGAGATTACTTATTTTGAAGTTGTGTGTGTTGCGGTTTATGTAATGAATAGGGATTTGACATAGACTGCTCCTTGGCTATTTTTCTCTCTTTAAGCTCACGTTTCACGTCCTTTGATAACATGGTATTGATAACCTTGGTCCTTGTTTTATAGTATCCTTGCGAATCAGCCAATGGTGTTGACCTCATGTTTTGTTGGTCCATCTTTCCCAAATATGGTTTGTTAACCTCACTTTTCCTATTAAAGGTGTTTGAGAAAACTCTCTTTAGCTCAGGGTTGCAGCTTTGTTTGTGCACAGCTTTTCGGATCGCCTATGTTGCTTGACCACAGCCTCTTGGATTTGTTTGTTGTAAAATATTTGTGTAATGGTTTCTTTGGGATGGAGCATACTTGACAAACTCATCATACATAAGCCACTTCAAATTGTATCATTTGATAGCTGGTTCGTTGTAAGATATTCGATCGTTTTTTTTTTTTTGCCACCACGCAAAGGTTTCTCCGGTTAAAGTGTCTACGACATAGGATAGTTGATCCTTCCCCTGGATGTGGTTGGCTTGCAGCCATCTCTCCATTGCTTCTTCCCACCTCAGGTAATCAGTTGGTCCTCCTTTGTAACCTAAAAAAGTTATAGACATAGGAACAAAAATCTTTTGATTCTTTTCACCATTCCCATGATTGAAATGGATCCATGGTTGTGGTATTTCTGCTTGACTTTGTCTTGCTGGCTCTGGTTTTTCACGACAACAATTTAAGTCATCTTTTATAGCCTGAGTCATAATCAGGTTCTTCAAAAGTTGGTTCTTCTTCACATGTTTGTGTCGCACTGTAGTACGGCTCGTCTTCATAGCAAATAGATTCTTGCCAAGAATCTGGGCTTATTTCATCTCCCTAATCTATTTCAGAAGTATTGTATTCATTCTCTTCTTCCTCGGATTTTATCACTCTTGTGTTATACCTTGCCAAAATCAATCAATGAATTCAAAAATAAGCAAGGTAATTTGATTCACAACAGATTAAAGCCGCTGAAAAATTAACTAAATTATGGAAACAAATCTGGGGAAATTGCTTAAAATGCCCTCAAATTTGATTTTAAATAAAAGTGTACCCCCAAACTTGAATCAAATATAAAACTGGTTTTGCAGCCTTATGAAATTACCGCGCTGTCCTTATGACCAATCAAAAAAACGTCAAACACAATTACCATTATAACCTTCGACTATTTCAGACTTCTATGGATGTCTGAGACTTCAGACTCTAATAGAAGTCTAACACTGAATTAATTAGTAAATTTAAATTTTAAAATTATAAAAAAATATTTTGTCAAAACTTTTATATACATAAATTATATATAAACAATTTAGTAGTATATAAATTAAAATTTGATAAAATTGAGTCATATTAAACAATGTTAGTTAAGTATGCCTTAGAACCCTACTTTGTAATGGAACATAATGGAACATTTACATATAACTTACATATAACCTTAGGGTTAGTTAGACTCATGGTTTAAGAAATTCACATTTGAAAAAAATATATTTGTACATGTATGTTATAATGGTGATATAATTAACGAATTTGATGTGTCCTAGGTGTTTTGTTTAAATATTTTTCGATGTTAAGTGATAAATACTAAATTTAGGGTTTATCAGACTTCTATAGAAGTCTGAATTTTGGGGTTTCGTAAACACTTTTAACCAAATATACCTTAAATGAGTACAATTGACTAAATTTTATGTAATTTTAATTTACATATGTCTAAAAGTCTCATGTTTAATTTATGTATCCAAATTTTTCCTCAAAATATTTTTTTAATAATTTTATAATTTAAATTTTCAACTTAATTATCTCTCAGATTTCTCGTCACATTTGGTAAAATTGAGTCAAACTAAACAATATGTAAGGTAGAGTAAGTTCTAAACCTCAAAACATTCTTTATAATGGAACATTTACATATAACTTACATATAACTTTAGGGTTAGATTCATGGTTTACCAAATTTATATTTGAAATATTAAATTTGTATATATATATGTTATAATGTGCATATATTTAGCGAATTTGATGTTTTCTAATTGTTTTGTTTAAAAATTTTCACCGATAAGTGATAAATATTAGGTTTAGGGTTTCTCAGACTTCACGACGAAGTCTGAATTTTGTGGTTTCTCAGACTTCTAAAGAAGTCTGAGACGTATTTAAGTTAAAAATTTAAAATTTAAAACTATGAAAAAATAATTTGATATAAATTTTGATACATAAATTAAGCATAAGCATTTGTTATGTATATAAATTAAAATAACATAAACTTTGATCAAACTTAAGCATTTAAGATATATTTGGTTCAAAACACCATGTAGTTTGATCTATATTTCACATATGAAGGTGAATATCATGTTTTATCTGTAGGGTTAGATTCAGAGTTTGTGAATTTTCATTCATATTGTTCCATTTTAGTTAGTTTGTGACTATTCTAAACGAGTTTGATGTTTATTATAAGTTTTCTATATAATATGATGGTATTTAAGTAGTAATTATTAGATATAGGGTTTCTCAGACTTCCAGGAAAATCTGGTTCAAGTATTTAAACTTGTCATGAAGTCTTATTTCAGACTGCATATGAAGTCTAAAATTTCCCGCCTTTTCGAAAAGTTTTCATGTAACTGCATATGAAGTCTAAAATTTCCCGCCTTTTCGAAAATTTTCACATGAAAACTTTTCAAAAAGGCGGGAAATTTCTGCCTGAAAATTTCAGAATTCCCGCTCAATTCAGAGATTCCTTCTCAGACTACATATGAAGTCTGATACCGGATATTTTACAATTTTTAATTATTAAAATTTTGGCGGCAAAGTTTCCCTCAAATTCTCTCATCTTATCTAAACCTATTTTTTTACACACATATAACAACGAGAAAAAAAAACCTTCACATTCTTCCTTTTTTTTACTACCTCTCTTTCTCTCTCTCTCACTTTTGTAAAACCTCTCTAAAATTTCTCATCCAAAAATGTTCTCAAGCTTATTCTCTCATATGAGTTCTTATGTATGTGATTCATAGTTGATTCTCTTTGAGCTGTGAAATAGGTGAGTGGATCGGTTCTGATTTAGTGTTTTCAAAGTTTTTTTAACTGAACCAATTAAGACTTTTGATATAGACTTTTAGTTATACATGTTGATTTGCTCAAAAAATCCATTATTATCCATTTCTTGGAGACTTGTTCGCTAACTAATGCAAGAGCTCTGTGTTTTTGCTTTTTCAGGTGCTTGGTTTAAGGTTGATCCAGATGACTCTCCAAAGAAGCTGGAGTTGGGGTTTATTATGTGCTAATGGCTCATAAAATTTCACTGTTACGAGGAACACGAAGTCTTAGAGTCTAATACCAGACTACAATAGAAGTCTGAGAGTCTAATACCAGACTACAATAGAAGTTTCTCAGACTTCCAGGTAAATCTGGTTCGAGTATTTAAACTTGTCATGAAGTCTTATTTCAGACTGCATATGAAGTCTGAAATTTCCCGCATTTTCGAAAATTTCCACACGAAAACTTTTCAAAAAGGCGGGAAATTTCTGCCTGAAATTTTCAGAATTCCCGCTCAATTCAGAAATTCCTTCTCAAACTGCATATGAAGTCTGATACCGGATATTTTACAATTTTTAATTATTAAAAATTTGGCGGCAAAGTTTCACTCCAATTCTCTCCTCTTATCTAAACCTATTTTTTACACACATATAACAGCCAGAAAAAAAACCTTCACATTCTTCCTTTTTTTTACTACCTCTCTTTCTCTCTCTCTCTCTCTCTCTCTCTCTCTCTCTCTCTCTCTCTCTCTCTCTCTCTCTCTCTCTCTCTCTCTCTCTCTCTCTCTCTCTCTCTCTCTCTCTCTCTCTCTCTCTCTCTCTCTCTCTCTCTCTCTCTCTCTCTCTCTCTCTCTCTCTCTCTCTCTCTCTCTCTTTTGTAAAACCTCTCTTTTGGACTTTTGGTTATACATTTTGATTTGCTCAAACAATCCTTTATTATCCATTTCTTGGAGACTTGTTCGCTAACTAATGCAAGAGCTCTGTGTTTTTGCTTTTTCAGGTGCTTGGTTTAAGGTTGATCCAGATGACTCTCCTTTATTATGTGCTAATGGCTCATAAAATTTCACTGTTACGAGGAACACAAAGTCTGAGAGCCTAATACCAGACTACAATAGAAGTCTGAGAGTGAAAATTCAACATGAAGTCTTATATTAGACTACTTTTGAAGTCTGAAGTTTGATACTAAATTAGGTGTTTTCTCATTGTTGTAGATTTTTACTGGTTATTAGACTTCTTGTTGAACACATTGTATTGTATTAGATTATTGGATTATCAAATCAAAGAAAGAAAGTTCTCCTTATGTACTATGCTTGTAGAAAAATACAAAGTTGTATAAATTTCTTTTGTCTACTCAAAATCAACAAGGAATTTTGTTCATTGAAAGTATACAATATCAAGAAATGGGTTAGTTTAACCTTGGAAGAAAACATTACTCTTTAGATTACATACACCAACATATGACAAACTAAAATAACCTTAAGTGGTGATGAATTGGTCGTCAGACCTCTATTGCTGTCTGATTCTTATGAGCTAAACGTTTATAAAATTAACAAGTCCAAATGTCAAGTTCGTTCTCTCATCATCACATTAGCGATCTTACTGAAAAAAGCTTATAAACGCTCTACATGTGGTTGTGTAGTTCATCTTAATCCCAATCTACTTCTTCATTGATACATTGATATGATTTGGTGTAATCAGTTCAATTATATCAAGAGCATTCAATAAACAACCAACATATATAATATGGAGTATGACGTTTACGCATAGACATTCGTTTCACCAGCTCGGATGCTACTAGCTACATTGCCAATATTATTCAAAAATTGATTCAAAAATAATTACCATATATAAAAATGTAAAACTCACACATAAAGAACATAGAAAACTAACACACATTTATAAAAATTAAAATCAACCAAAATTAATAGCAAATATTCAATAAAATATATTTTAAAAGTTTTTAATATTTCAGACGTCTATAGATGTCTGATTGTAGTGAAACCAGACTTCTATGGTAGTCTGAAAAAGAGGGTATTTTTGCAATTGATTTTGAAATGTCAGACAGCGGATGCAGTCTGAAATCAATCAGACAGCGTACGCAGTCTGCTTTGAAATTTTTTGAACTTTTTGTCAGACAGCTTATGATGTCTGAGAAAAAAAAGGGTAGTTTTGCAATTGAATTTCAATTGTCAGACTTCTTTTATAATTTTCAGACTTCGGGAGAAGTCTGAAAAAAGTAAAGGGTAGTTCTGCAATTGATTTTGAAATGTCAGACTTCGCCAAGAATTTTGATAATTTTCAGACTTCTTATGCTGTCTGAGAAGAATTTCAGACAGCGAGGGAAGTCTGACAAAAAAATTGCATTTTCGGTTTTTATTCAGCGTTGACCAAAATTCGATATTTCAGATGTCTATAGTCGTCTGGCAAAAGTTTGGAATTTCAGATGTCTATAGCCGTCTGATATTTTTTTCTTTATTTTCAGACAGATTTAGAAGTCTGATGATTTTTTCGCTTATTCTGGTCAACATCTAAAAATTTGGGTCAATTGCAGTTTCTACCCCCCATTATTTTCAGACATCGGATCCCGTCTGACAAAAAGTCAAAAATCGGTCAATTTCTTGCCAGACTACATAAGAAGTCTGACTAAAAAATCAAATTTGAATCAATTGCAAAACTACCCTCTTCTTATTTTGACTTCTTGGTAACGTCAGATAAATTTTTTTTTTTTTTCAAAGGAATTTCTCAGACTTCTATGGAAGTCTGTCAATTGAAAGTCAATTGTAAAACTACCCTCTCGTTGACCATAATTTTTCATCAGACTTCATGGGAAGTCTGAAATCGCGAAACAGATCTGAAAATCGGGGAATATTGTGAAAAATCACATAAATCTGGGTTTGAACTCTTTTTGACTTTCTCCAAACGCTCAAAACTTTTAGTTACGCCAATACCAAACAAACCCAACCATTTTTATGCAAGAATAACCAAAATCGCAAGAGATCCAATTTATAAAATTTTGTAGAACGTGAATTAAAGAGCTTTTTGGATGAAATTGGAGAGAAATTAGAAGAATAGTAGGTTGTGAGCTCTAATATGATGTTTTGATGGTTAGAAATTGGTTGTGTGAGAGATTATGAGCTTAAAATTGGTTGTTAATGGTGGTTGGTGAATTGGAGAAGATGACAGTTTCGTAATTAAGTTAGATTTGAAAGGCCTTTTTTGTCTTTTGGTAAAAAATATCAGACTTCATATGAAGTCTGACGATGGCATTATCGTGAAAACACAGATTATTAGGGAGATATATTAACGAAGGAAGGGAAGGAGAAGGGAAAGGGTACTTCCAGGGTTGACTTCAATTTTAAGGGCATTTTTGCAAACAGCCCAACAAATCTCAACGAGTATCTATATATATTAAACAAATTCAAAACTGCGAAGGAATGTAAAGAGAAAGGGACTCTTTTTTCGTTTTATAATGATTAGATACAAAAATTAATGCAGCAAAATTTAATAATGCAATTTTTTATCTTAAGGAAACATAAAATATGAAAATTATGCAAACAACTTGCCACTAATATGTAATGAAATTTTTTATTTAGAAAATAGACGGAACAGAAAGAAAAATAAAATGAGTTTTCTATGGTTTTTTTAATTTGAATTTGTAAAAATAATGAAAATGTGACAGATTTTATAGAATTCTTTTTTATGAGAAACTATCAAAGCGATGTAAATCTTTTAAACTTTTTTTTGAATTGTAGAAATTTTCAAAAAAGAAAAAAAAAAACAGTTTTTGTGTTTTTTATATAAGCAAATTAAAAACAAAACTAAATTTTTTTATGGTTTTTTGGTTTATGAAACAACATAAAAATACCACACGAATTGATAGACTTAAAAACACCAGAAGAGATTTCAAGTTTTGTTGTGAAAGATGACCGTTGATAGAGATGAAAATTGAGTTTTGTGACTATTTCCACAATCACACATGAATTGAGAGGTTTCATTCTACAAGTCTTTAATCCTTAAATCAACAGAGAATAATGATTCCACACTAAACTCTAAAGATATGAACACAAAAACAAATAAATCCTCATAAAACTCTAACGAGTAAAAGACATAAAAGAATGTTTGTAAACTGAATAATACTTTTAGTTTGCGTTATCAAGTGCTAATTAATTTAACTTATAGTAATATGAATATTTGATAACTAAATATGGGTATATTATTTTATAGTGAAAATTACTCCTGGTAGTACTGATTTTAACGTTAATTATTATAGTAGTATAAGGGTCTAGTTTTTACTAGAGTAGTATTCTAAAGTGGTGTAGAAGACTATTGAGTCCTTTCCATAATTTACCCAATTTTATTTTCAATAATAAACTAATTTTTAATCTAATGATATATTTAAAAAAAAAAAGAAATTTTACCCTAACCCCATTTACTCTCCCATCTCTCGTGTAAGAACCTAAGCCTAACCCTTTTTACCCTAACGACGCCGCCTCTATCAGTTTCGCCGGAGAAGAAGGGGGATTTTCGCCGGAGAAGAAGAAGTAATCGCCGCCGTTGATACGCCGTCGTAGCCAGAGTCCGTTCACTCCGTTCGATTCCGATCTCCTCCGTTGACTCCTTTTGATTTCCTGTTTCGCCGTCGACGTACTCGTTAACCTCGCCGTCGACGCACTCGCTAACTCCGCTCGATTCCGTTCGAATTCTCTTCACCGGATTTGTCGATTTACTTAATTTGTACATGCAATTTCCTTCTAATATTGTTATGACTCGGATTTGCGTAGGATATTGGTTGTTTTCTTCTACTCTTATTGTTCTAGATTTCGGTTTCAATTCGAAAGATCTATTTCTCAATATTTCGGATTTGTTTGTTTGTCTTTATTTTTTATTTAGTTGATCTTTAAGATATAGTTGTTCTTGCAAAGGATTTAGATTGATCTAATTTGGTTATCTTGTAATCCTTTGCACCTTATTTGCTTGTTTGTTTATTAATGTAACAAAATTTTGATGTTAATGGGTACCGGATTTATTTGTCTGTGTTACGGATTTAGTTCTTAATGTTACGGATTTATTGTTCAGTATTGCGAGTAGGTGTCAAAGTTATGATTCTATGTTCCAGATTTATAATGTTGATAAATTTTCTTTGCTTGTGTAGCTATGGATGGTTCAGAGCGAAAGGAGTATCCTCCTCGTCTCTATGGAGTCGAGAACAGTCCGGATCCAACAAGAAGTTTGAATCATGCAAGCAACCTCCATTTCTTGTTAATAGCGAAACCAATGCTAGGTGATGATGTCTGGGATGCTATGAAGGAATCTTCACTAGGTTGTATCGTGTCACTTGCCGAGAACAAGTTCACATGGTGTGCGAAGACAGTTCACTACTTTCTTACGCATCAGTTGGAAATTCTGAAACCTATGGAGATTTGGTCTTTGCTTGGAGATAACCCCATGCGATTTTCAATGCATGAATTTGCGAGAATTACCGGTCTTGATTGTGGTCCGTATGAGGTTGAAGGTCCTATTGGAATTGATCACACAGAATTATGGAAAAAAATGGAGTTGTCCATAGGTGATGGACCTCATTGGAATGACTTGAATAGAGTGTTAAAGAAGATAGATCATTCTACGTGGAGTTTCCCACAAAGGAGAAGTGTTGGTTTTATGTGCCTCATCGCCATTGGTGTCTTTGGGTTTCAAAGGGGTAGTAGAATGGAGTTCAAGTATGCAAAAATGACTTTGGATCCCATAGTATTCAACAAGTTTCCATGGGGGCGCCTAGCATTTGAGGTGTTGATTACTTCCATCAAAGCTGCAAATCTATCACAGCATACCATTACATTGAGTGGTTTTGTTCATGCATTGCTTGTATGGTCATATGAATCTTTTCCAAAACTGGGAGAGCTATATGGGAAACCAATAAATGTTGTTGAAGCAACCCCACTTCTCCGCTGGAAAGGATCTCGGCAGCGGTACAACGTTGATGACGTCCTACAGTCAGCCCAGAAAGAGGAAAACCCGGTATGTTTATCTCTAACAAGATTGTTATGTGTTGCATATTTTCGTTATGTGTTGCAGATTTGTTTAATATGTTGCGGATTAGTCTACTGTGTTACGGATTTTTTTTATTTATTACGGATTTGTTTACTTGCTGCGGATTTGTTTATTGTGTTACGGATTTGTATTATTTGTTGCGGATTTGTTTGCTGTTTTATGTTTTGCGCACTTTTTTAATGGTAGCTGGTTTTCATGTAATCTACAGGTCCGTCTGTCGCATCTGACTGTGAAGCCTTACGATGAGATATATCCGGTCTGGCCTTCTGATTTACATGACCCTAGAGTGGACGTAATGATTAGAGATATCCTCAACGATAATTTGGACAAATCTTTGTGGGGAAAGAGTGGCTGTCTCGATAAGGTCCAGTTAAAGTTTATGATGAAGAGAAAGGAAGAAGGCAAGGCAAGTCTAAAGAGGGATAGTCGAAAGCGTGAAGTCGCTGAGGAGGTTTCTGACGTGAGTAAAAAGCCGAAGGTGGATTCAAGTGTGGATGCCGAGATTTTAAAGATAGTAAAGAGTTTAAGTGATAAAGTTGATTGGATGAACAACGAATACACAGACAGGTTCAGTAAAATAGAGGGTGCATTGGCTCAAGGAGGCTTGCATCATAAGCAGCCGGTGACAAACGTAGAAGTTGGCGACATGTCTTCCGTGAAAAATCAGGTATGCCAGTCGAATTATGGTTCTTTATTAAAAACTCACAGCTCCATCAAGTTAGTTGTTTGATTCGATTATTGTGTTTATGTTTACAGGAAGTTCAAAGCAAGAATCAAGACCATGAAGTGAATGTGTCTTCTACGAATACACCGGTAAGCGATGCGTCATGCTTTCACTTAGTTGTCTCTATTATATTCAGAATGTGGTATTTACAACGATTGCGCTTTGACAGTCATGGCTAGTATCCCCTAACAAAGAACGAAAGGTGGACGCTATGCGGAAAAAGGGTGTCAAAGCTAAGGACGCTCCACTCAATAAGGGTGTCAAGAAACCTGAAGCTGTGAAGAAGCCTAAGGCTGTGGAAAAGCCTAAGGCTGTGGAGAAGCCTAAGGCTGTGGAGAAGCCTAAGGCTGTGGAGAAGCCCAAGGCTGTGGAGAAGCCTAAGGCTGTGAAAAAGCCTATGACTGTGAAAAAGCCTATGACTTTGGAGAAGCCTGATTCTGTGGAGAAGCCTAAGGCTGTGGAGAAGCCTAAGGCTGTGGAGAAGCCTAAGGCTGTGAAGAAGCCCAAGGCTATGGAGAAGTCTAAGGCTTCGGAGAAGCCTGATTCTGTGGAGAAGCCTAAGGCTGTGGTAAAGCATGAGGTTGTGAAGAAGCCTAAGGCTGTGGAGAAGCATAAGGCTGTGGAGAAGCCTAAGGCTGTGGAGAAGCCTAAGGCTGTGGAGAAGCCTAAGGCTATGAAGAAGCCTAAGATTGTGGAGAAGCCTAAGGTTGTGGAGAAGTGTGATCCGGTGAAGAAGCCAAAACTTGTTGGGAAGCATAAGGCGGTCGAGAAGCAGAAGGATGTTGAGAAGAGAAAGGCTGTTGAGATGAATGAGGTTGTCAAGAAGCCAAAACTTGTTGAGAAGCAAAAGACCGTTGAGAAGCTTACAGACAAAGAGGTCTCAGTTAATGCCTCATCCCTGGATGAACAAGATAAAGTGATGGCTGCCACTTTAAACCTCTTACAAAAGGTTATTATTGGAAGTGGTGAAGCGGACATGCGCAATAGAGCGTTGGCCGAAACGTGTAAGGACCCGTATGTCGGAAATTAAATCATCAAACGTATTCACAAAGTTAAACCTGCTTATGGGTCTTTGACAAGTGACTATGTGTATGATCCCTTTGAAACCGTGGCTCCTGAGAAAGTTGCAAAGTTGAGGGATTTGTACCGAGTCGATGAGTAAGTGTATTCCAATTGTTTTTTGATTTTCATGTGGACTTGTATTAACAAAGTGTGTTTCTTGCAGGGAAGAGCCTCTAAGTACGGAAAACAACGAAGTTCGTTTCTTCAAAAGGCTATCAACACCCAAGCAAGATTGGCTAGAGAATGAAAGGGATTACGGCTGGGTAGGCAGCCAGGTAAGAAATTACGCTACTCTCTAAACCATTTGTTACGGATTTGTCTAATAGTGTTTCGGTTTTATTAGGGAATTTGGTTGAATTTATAACCATGTGTTGCGGATTTGTTTACTAGATGTTGCGGATTTGTTTACATGTGTTGCGGATTTGTTAGTTGTGTATTGGAAATGTATGCTAAGTTGTGTTTGTCACTTTGCAGCACATTACTGCAGCAATGAACATGTTCCGTAGACGATTATGAAGGGAAGAAAACCCTTACAAGTCAGATCGGATTGCGTTTCTTGACCAACTGTTTGTTGCGTGCTGGTACATTTACTATAAACAGTTCAGTATAAAAGCTGCCAAGTTCTTGTTCGCAAGTGGGTACACTGATACGTTTAACGGTAAACATGAAGGAACTAGTACCAACAAGAAATGGATTGAGGATGTCGATTTGGTGTACTTTTGCCATAACGTGGGCGGAAGCCATTGGGTGGCTTGTGAAGTGGATTTAGTGAAAGAGAAGATAGATGTTTACGACAGCATAATCACAGAGTGTAGTGAGCAGATTGTGTCTGACCAAGTCCGTGCATATGCCAAGATGATTCCATATTTCATTAAATCTCAAGCTCCAATAGGTAATTACTTAATATAATGAGAATATGTTGTGAAGAAGCCTAAGACTTTGTAATTGTCTATGTTTTCTTCTTGTAGGGAAACGAAAAGGGATGCGATGGCAGCCATATCCAGTGAACTTCAAGAAGGATGGATTACCACAAAATATTCAGACTGGAGATTGTGGTGTGTATGCTATCAAGTTCATTGAATGTCTTGCACTTGGTGTCAAAATGGATGGATTGAGCGACACAACTATTCCGGATTTGAGACTGAAGCTAGCAGCAGAGATATTCGATGAGTGTCGTGACCTAAACCCGCAGATGTCTGACCCAGTTCGAGGTGCTGATAAAGGTCACGAACCTCGTAGTGCCACACAACCTTAGTGGGTGTCTTATTGTGTATCATTTTCCCTTTTTCAGTTATGTTGCGGATTTATTAGGATTAACTTGGTGTACTTTTGCTTATTCTCGTCCCGGATTCAGTTTGTTTCAGTTTCGGTTTTAAGCTAGCAATGTTTTATAATTTAGTTTGCTCTAAACCATTTGCTACGGATTTATAAATTTGTTTGCCGTTTCCTTGTTACGGATTTAACATCTAATGTTACAGATATATTTTCTAAACAAATTAAAAAATAAACCCTAATCTCTAAACAATATTATGTTAGCCTCAAAACATTAGTGGCTAATATTTAACCCTAAACCCTAAACTTCACAAAATATTTTAAAATTAAAAACCATTCCCATAAAACTTAATTTTTAAACCTAAAACAAATAAACCTTAAACCCAAATCCACGACACTAAACCCTAAACCATGAACCCTAAACCCTTAACCAAACCACTAAACACTATTGTGTAATCCTTAAACCATAGTTAAAAAGTCTTAAAAATTAAAAAATAAATCCTAATCTCTAAACAATATTATGTTAGCCTCAAAACATTATTGGCTAATATTTAACCCTAAACCCTAAACTTCACAAAATATTTTAAAATTAAAAACCATTCCCATAAAACTTAATTTTTAAACCTAAAACAAATAAACCTTAAACCCAAATCCACCGACACTAAACCCTAAACTATGAACCCTAAACCCTTAACCAAACCACTAAACACTATTGTGTAATCCTTAAACCATAGTTAAAAAGTCTTAAAAATTAAAAAATAAACCCTAATCTCTAAACAATATTATGTTAGCCTCAAAACATTATTGGCTAATATTTAACCCTAAACCCTAAACTTCACAAAATATTTTAAAATTAAAAACCTTTCCCATAAAACTTAATTTTTAAACCTAAAACAAATAAACCTTAAACCCAAATCCACCGACACTAAACCCTAAACCATGAACCCTAAACCCTTAACCAAACCACTAAACACTATTGTGTAATCCTTAAACCATAGTTAAAAAGTCTTAAAAATTAAAAAAATAAACCCTAATCTCTAAACAATATTATGCTAGCCTCAAAACATTATTGGCTAATATTTAACCCTAAACCCTAAACTTCACAAAATATTTTAAAATTAAAAACCATTCCCATAAAACTTAATTTGGAAACCTAAAACAAGTGTGTAAACCTTAGACAATTCTCTAAAAGTTTATAATAAAATGTTATGTTTCGGATTTATTCCGTTATGCTGCGGATTTAGTCTAGAATGTTGCGGATTTATTCTGGAATGTAACGGATTTAGTCAGGTAATGTTGCAAAAAAAACATACTGAACCCAGAAAATAGTTGTACAGATATATGTCAGGAATAAGTACTGAGGCATTTTTAAGAACAAAAACAAGACAAAAACAACTCAACGGGGACATGTGCGCCGGTTATGCCCACTTGAACCGCAGTTCGAACAGATGTGTGGCTTTCTAGGACGTTTGTTCTCCAAAGCCTTTTCCAACGCAGACTTATATCTTGATTTCTTTGGTCTACCTGGAGGTTGCCGCACTACAGGAGGCAAACACTTTTTTTCGGCGACATGTGCGTGAATAGGGAGAAATACATCACCAGGCAGTACAGACTGCTCGTAAGCATGACAAAGATAGGACTTGTAATAGTATGGAGATGTTAGACGAACAATACTCCTCCGCTTGGCTTCTCCGGCAGCAATAGCGTGGACGCAGGGTAGTTTAAGTAAGTCGAACCTGCGACAAGTGCATCTACGTTCTCGTACGTTGACTACATGAGTTTGGTTAGCGCTACTGACTTGTAGTTGATCAGCATCAATTTCTTGAACTGCCAACAATCTTGCTTCTGTTACACATGGCTGCAGAAAATACAGTGAATGAATAAAGAGTAAAAATTTGTAATATTGTCCATAGTCAAGAGTAATACCTCGACAAATTTCTCGGCACCACGAGTAAGCAGTGTCCTCATTTGGCCTGCATCATGCCTCCGTTCAGAAAACCACCTAGTTAACATGGTTCATATAGCATCAACAAGCCTAAAGGTTGGAAGGTTCCTCGCGTCCGAGAATACTCTGTTGATCGATTCCGCTATGTTGGATGTTAAAATGTTGTACCTATGTCCTGGAAAATGAACGCGGCTCCACACCTTCACATCCGCTTTCAACAAGTATGCGTGTAGTGCCGGATTGAGGTCTTGGATCTCGTTGAATAGAATATTGAAATCAGAAATCCGATATGCGTTTGCTGCCCTTTTCACTAATCGGAAAGCTTCTCCTCCTTTGAACCTCATAAGTATGTTTTTGTACATATGATATGTACATATACCACGATTGGCCAATGGATACACTTTTCCAATTGCTTTAGCTATCGATCTATGCCTATCAGAGATGATAGATAAGCCATTGTCGTCTGGGATCGCTAAACTGAGTTGTGTGAAGAACCATTCCCATGATTCATCGTTTTCAGTGTCAACAACTGCAAATGCTATCGGAAAGATTTTAAAATTACCGTCCTGGGCTGCTGCAACTAACAATGTGCCTTTAAATTTCCCTTTCAAGTACGTTCCGTCAACAACTAAGACTTTCCTCATGTACTGAAAACCAGCGATGCTTGCACCAAATGAAACGAACAAAGACTTGAATCTATCCAACTCATCAACTTCCAATTTTGTAATAGTACCTGGATTGGCTTTTCGTATCAAATACAAGTATGCTGGGAGTTTCTCGTAACCACTTCCATGAGTGCCTGTAGCTTATATGCGCGCACATCGCAAAGCTCGATGGGCTTTCCAATATCCAATCTGCGAAACAATAATTAATCTGTAACACGTTGCAAAAAATCCGCGATATACATAAAACTCTATAGCAAAAATCCGAGACTGAAATATAAAAAAATTTCGGTCGCAATTGTACCTTTATACCGTAGCCGTTGTTGAGAGCGGTCGCAAGGTATTCTGGTTTCACGCTGGGTCCAACATTGCCTATCGTATCGAAGTACAGTTTTCCTAAAATCTCTTTTGTTGCTTGGCGATTACGGCCACCTCTTTCTGTGACAGAACACGAATGTTCTCTGACGTATACTTTAATATGGAAAACTGGAGACACACCGACTTTTCCAGCTCGAACTCTCCATGTACAGCCATCTATCCAACATTTAACAATAAGTAATTCTGGCCGTGAGTCGGAAACATCGAAGTCAAATTTCTTCGCAACTGAAAGCACTTGCAGCCTTGTAAGCAATTCTTTTTTGTTGTCAAACCTTTGACCTACAGCAATATCCATTGATGCGAACTCAGGTCGAAGGTAATTTTGAACAGCCACACATTAATTAACATCATTCAGATACACACTTGTTGCTGCATCTTTATCATCCTCCTTTTTAATCCTCCCATATAGGTCGTAATCCTCATCACCGGAGCTAGCACCATCTGAATCTTCGCAACAATCGAATAAGGATTCATCGTCCTCCGTTTCTTCGTATTCGCTTTGGGAGTTTAGCGTACTGTCTTCTTCTTCATTGCACTCAAACTCCCACGAAGCAGGTATTTTTCTTTTCAGAGGATTCTCCTCTATCATACTTTCTTCAAGAACTGAGTCAATCTCTGTAACAGATACGCACAATCTACAAGTATTTTCTTCGAAGAGTTCCAGAAAAATGTTCAGATCCTCATGGCTACCTACAACTACAGGACGAGTTCCTGTTGCTAATTTAGCCAACACTTTCTTCGGATACATATAACTCATCTGAATTCTATGCCCTTTGCTACTAATACCGAATTGCTCAAATACGGCCTCACTAAATTGCTCAAAACTTGTTATACCTTCGGCATCAACCCCTCTTTTTCCTCTAAAATCCTGCTCAAATAACCATCTGTTATCTTCAAAATTCCAGCTTCCAGAAATAAGAATCACAAGCACCATGATAGAGGATGAACGATGTTGAACATATTATGAATGATGAATGAGAAAGAGATAGAAATTTTTTTGTTGATGATGATGAAAAAGGTAGTAGTGGATCGATGTTAACTTTTTTTTTTCCGCCAAATACGGAAATATAGAAACGAATATTAACTTACCAAAAACGGTTCCTGAAAATCAGGAGCAAATCTTGCAACAGTTACTCGAAATTTGAAAAGATTCAATAAATCCGTAACATTAGAATCAGTAGCTAACATAACATAAATCCGTAACATTGATAACAACTCTGCTACAAAGAGAGAAAGTCCGTAACAAAGCAGTGCTACAATAGTAATTAATTTTATGAATTTTCTTTGTTGCAGACTTTAATAAATCTGTAACACGTAAAACAAATCCGTCACACTAAATTATAGATTTATTGACAAGTAAGGAAACAAATCTGAAAAATATGTAAAAGTCTGCAACACGTTAAAAAAAATCCGTGCCACGCCAGCAAAAAAAATTACAAATCTGTAACATAAGAACATAAATATGTAACACGGTAAAAAATATGTAACACTATGATGCTAGTATAGTAATTTTCCAAAACCTTCGTACGTGTTACAGATTTATATAACTCTGCAACAAAGACAATAAATCTGTAACAAAGGATAATAACTCTGTGCGGATTTATTAAATCCGCAACAAAGAACGACATAAGTCCGTGCGGATTTATTACTCCGGGAAGGTGGCATTTTCGTAAATAAAGTTTGTTTTTGCTGATGTGGAAATAAAATAGTAATGGCATTTTCGTAATTAATTTTTTCCTAACAAGTAGTTGTAGGGTCATTTTAGACCAAAATTTAAGCTTTGAAAAATTATAATCTCGAATGCTATATAATTAATTAACACATGTTTTAGTACTACCACAGCTTTTTTTCCCTATTTTATATTTATGCTCGAGAACTTTACAAAAAATTGCATCCAAATTCTAAAAGAAAACATAGTTTTAATCATATGCAATATAGAAAAAAAAATTTCACCATCATATTTCGACGTGATACATCTCCCCTACGAAGCTGAATTATGAGACCCTATGTAATATAGGTAGATGTACCCTTTTAAAAGGTATTTCCAAAAGTTGAAAAGGAAAGCAAAGAATAAAAGATATGCAGCCTTATCGATTCTTCAATCATATATCAATGTGAAGGTAAACGCTATAATTAATCACATGTTCACTTTGTCATTAGTAGAACACACATGGTAGTTGTAAATTAATTATAACTACGTGTATATCATCTACATGTACATGATATATTTACTCAAGTAGGTAGTCCAAGTGGAAAATGCAAGAATCTAACTTTCAGAGTAAGACTATATATGTGTACATGTATAGGTTCTGCGAAAATATGTATATTTTTAGCCACTTAAGAGGTACATATAATTTGGTATGTCTTATCTTATTTTTTAATATAATCCACTATATAAGATTTCTCATATAAATTTTTGCCGAAAGCATGTTCAAAGATTATATTTCTACAAAATATCCATAACTTTCTGGAAAAAAAGTCGCGAAAAAACTCGAAGAATATCCTATCTGGATGAAAGATTATGTATGTGTAAAATTCAGTCGTACCTATATACATATTATATATTTATATGAATTTATCTGCATTGCTATATATTTTATATTTTCTTTTCTAGATACATGTTACTTTTTGGAAAGACAGATATTTTTTCTCTTTGGATGCAAGATATAGTGCATGGATCCGTGAATATGAGGGAATTGTAAATAATTATGATATACGTGTTAAAGGAAAGAATTATGCGGATGATGGTGAAGATCACGATGAAGATAAGGATGAAGAACCTTATATAGTAACATGCTTATTATATTTTCGGTGTAATTTGTTATATTCTCAATTGCGAAACTCTAATGAATTTTTATATTCCATCAATTAGACCCGCCAAACCCAACATTATACCTTTATTAAGTCGCCAACATTTTTATTTCATTTCAAACATTTAGGTTTTACAAAAGGCATTGTATTAGACTAAGTAGCAAAAGAAATCATGATTTATTGAAGTAGAGCTTGCACTGGAGTTGTGGCGTTTTCCCAAAGTAATTTCAACACAAGAGTGTTGTTATCCTTGATTTTGTTCTTCTTGGGAAATGCTCTCAAACCACAAGTTAAATGCAATCGCCGCATCCTACTTTCAACAGTCATCACCAGTTTGACATACCATTTCACTCCACCCTCATTCACCATATATATGGTTTTGCATGCAGTCATTTCTAATTCATTGGCCTTGATGAATGATTGGGGGAAAAAACTACACAAACAAAATATGGTGTTACACAATACAAAAATCGGACCCCATAAGCGAAATAAAGTTTTTTTACAATTCTGCTACTATTGATACTCTCTGCTTTTACATCTAGTTTTACAAAGTTCTCTTCAATTCTTACAACAAAACATACGAACTTTAGATAGTACTAAAATAAAATAAAAACTATTAGTGTTGAAATACAGTATACGATAACTTACTCATGCCCTCCTGCTGATTTTCCGTTGTAGTCTTGACCCATTGGAGTTCACAGTAACTGGGTCTAAATGCATGTACATGGAAACTTAAATATCTACCGTACTCGAATATTAAAACAACTCTGACTCGAAAATCGTGTCGCTCGGCGAACTCTTTCCAGACTTCAGTTATTCTGTTACCAACACGTTTCAGAAGAAATTTTAGGTTACAAGCATCTGAAGTGAGCTCACAGTCTGTAAGATTAGTTTTCCATCTATTTAGTCTTTTGTAGAATTTTTCGGGATATTCTGCAACGCTTAAGAAAAATACATCTAAGAAAAAGTAAGCATTAAATATAGAGAGAATGAGAGTGGAATCACTAAGACTATATACCACACCCGAAAGGAATTCAGGAAGGAGAGGCTTGAATAAATGAGGGTTTCCATTTAGTGAACCCTTTAGTAGTGTGAAGTTAATCTACCAACAAGAATCATCAGAATATCAGAACACATATTAAAAATAAAGGAAACTTCAGAAAAAGAACCATGAAATATGCCAGAGTTGATAACACAGACATGTAATAAATTGTAAATCCACCGAAAAATGTGGATCTAACTATTAAAGACTTATAGACAAAAGTCGGGTATAAAATGAGAAGAAATCCATCAGACATATTTCTTGTCGCATTAGATGAATAACGAGAAGGCGGAAAGGAGGAGACTGTCCGAATTTGAGAGAGGTTATAATGAGGTTGGTTAGAGTATTTCGATTTATGATAATTTACTAAAATATTTGGTTTAGGCGCGATAAAGATTTTTTTGTTTTGGCGGGTCTTATAAGATCAATATTTTATTCTCATATGAAATGAAATTTTTTTTATTCTCATATATATACAAGGTATTTTGAAAGTTTGTGTGGATATGTATGTTTTTAAGAATCTGATGGATATACAATATGTATTTTGAAAGTTAAGTGTAATGAGTAAAATCGACCAAATTATAACTAGTAAACATGTAGAGTGGCCATATCCCAATAACATAAGATTTTTTTTCAAAATTATAAAATTAACAACTAAACTTTGTTACTTTGTTATAATCATATTAGATACTGTTTTGTTCTAATCATTTATTAGATACAGTTTTTTTTTAAAAAATATCTATAGGATATGTTAATATTAGTCACTACATACTAAAATATGACTATTAACATTATTAAATTTAAATATTTTATAATATATATGGTTAATATACTCAATTATATAATTTAGATGAGTTCATAATAGATTAAGAATTAGAAAGCATAATAAAATATGGTTCTTAAGTAACATACATTAAATTACACATGAGATTTTGATAGGGACAACAACCATGTTTCCATCAGGGTCACATGGCTCTAGATGGAACCTGAGATCTTGAATCTCCTGAATTGGCGGATTGAACCCGTAGTCCGATAATCCTTGTAGAGTTTCAACCCATGTCGCATCCGGATCACCTATATAAAACGAGTACTTTAGCGAACTATCCATTAATGAAAATCATTAAAACAATTACTTCCAGTCCGATAGATCCTCGACATCTTAAGAACCACGATCACATCTGGAAGCTTAGTCTATTAAAACCCATCCCATAAGTCATAAGCGTATATTTCATAAGCCACACACTTTAACTTATTGTTCCTATTATGAATTAAAAAAATTAATGAGAACTATTCTAATGTAATTCATGTCATGGTGTTAATTGTTATATTATCGAATACCACAAACTTTAATCAGTTGTTCTTATTATGAATAAAATAGTCAATGAGAACTACCCTTATGTGATTCTTGTCATGGTATTAACTAATATATTAACGAAAACACTTACATGGCGTCTCTGAGGTGGAACACTTTCTTTGTTCTTGAAGGGTTTATGGAATCAAATTCAAGGGGGTAGAAGATCGAGACCACACACATGGTGTCTACACAAGATATGTGTACATTTTTTGGTTATTTAGAGTTTCACGATAAGAAAAAATGAACTTTCGGTAGTTTTTATCTATAGAGATGTCTTTGTTGGTTTTGATGTCACAAATTTGGAGGAAACTAAAAATTTCATGTAGTGCTTGTTGTCCAAAGGCTCAATAAGTTTGATCCCAATGTCTTCAATAGCTTCATGTCGGTGGCGAGACTTTGTCGGACATAAACCTGAATCCGCTGCGACCACATGTACAACAGAGATCTCAGTCCTCTTGCCTTCATGTTTCCCTAGTCCAGAGAAGTCATTTACTTTCCCTGATAAATTACGATTTTGATCTTTCTTCCCTGTTAAGTAAAAGCATCAAGATATAGTCAGAACTAGTGCAGACTTGCATATCGAAAACTCTGTTAAATGTTTTTCACTTACTCTCTGGTCGGCCAAGATGTATCTCCAATATGGTCTATCTCCAAACACATAGTGTAGGTAGACCCGAAAAATCTCAACTCTTAAGCGTCAAGCGGATTTCGTCTCTGTTATGTTGTGTTTCTGCTATGTAATTGTAACGGACCATGGTGTTTTGGTTTTGTTTCAGAGAGAATGAAAGTGGGAGAGAGAGAGAGAGAGAGAGAGAGAGAGAGAGAGAGAGAGAGAGAGAGAGAGAGAGAGAGAGAGAGAGAGAGAGAGAGAGAGAGAGAGAGAGAGAGAGAGAGAGAGAGAGAGACGTACTGTTACTTGGAGTGTCTCCTTGAGACCCTAGTTAAATCAAGACTAATCGAGGGAGGGAGAGAGAGAGAGAGAGAGAGAGAGAGAGAGAGAGAGAGAGAGAGAGAGAGAGAGAGAGAGAGAGAGAGAGAGAGAGAGAGAGAGAGACGTATTGTTACTTGGAGTGTCTCTTTGAGACCCTAATTAAATCAAGACTAATCATGGTTAAATATCATGCAAACCATACACTGGCTTTGTCTTTTATTATTTTTTAGCCTTTGAACCCTTGAACCGTGTTGTCTTTTGTTCGGTTGTAGCCTCTGAGCCCTTCAACTGTATACTTATTTTGTCTTTTATTCTCTTGCAGGTTTTGCAGAGTTCCTTTGTTTCGGTGGAACATTTATACTACAACCACCTTCAATCTTGTTTTGCGTTTCATTTGGTAGGCTTATGCTTATTATATTGTTGACACACTAAATCAAAATCAAGAAGAATATTCAAGGTTCCTCTCAACCGATATTATTAAATTTCCTTAAGATTATAAGTACATATATATACGCAATAAATAAATTAAAGATGTAGAAAATTTCAAAAAATCAAAATTTATTTTTTGTATACCATCATAAAACCGATAATAATATTTCACACAAATCTTTTCCTCTCGCTATATATGTTTGATTAAGATCATTCAGAAATACTATTTTTAATTTTTTTTTATGTTTTTTTTGTTATATAATCCATGTAATAGATTGTGTAGGATTATGTATATTCTCTTGTTATGGTAATTACAAAATATCATTGGATAATCCTTTATGAGTTATATCTTACGGATTTTACTTGTTGTATATATATCTCAATCACATTAAACGTCAAAAACAACGCACATATTTCCTTTCATTAGCACCACACAATTGCTTTTTGGTATAAAACATATATGGAGACATTAACCAAAATGCCATGTTTTATGTATGTTCTCCAAAAGAAACTTCAAAATTTGAGGTTTTGCTCACTCCAAAAGAAACCTAAAGACATCTCCAAAAGAAACCTCAAAATATCGAGTTTGATGGTTTTACCCACTCCAAAACAAACCATAAAACCTTAAAATTTAAGGTTTCATCTTAGATTTTACATTCTAGTCCCAAAACTATTTTTTTAAAAAAAAATATGTTTACTATTTTTGATTTTAGGGTTTCATACCTATTTTAAAATTATTTTGTGATTTATAATCCGGGAAGTATATCCTAAACTTTCAAAAAAAAATTAAACCAAATATTGCTTTGAGCAAATGTTTTCTGATTTTAACTAAGTCATAAGAAGTATAAATTTAAAAAAATAAGGACAATAGAAAGAAAAATATGATGAGTAAATTACACTTACATTTTGGGAAATATTCAAAAAAAAATTGTCAAAATAATCCGAGAAACTAAAACTCAATTTTATAGTCCAAAACATTCCAGTTACCCGCCCAAACCGAAGAATTTTCGACAAAGTGTTTTGGAATCCTCAGTTACGACAAATCATGATTTTATTTTATTCTTCCCCTTTTCCAAAATCTCCTTCGAATCATCGCGCTATTCTCTCTCCAAATCCTCTTCTATGCCCACCCACCTCAAACTGATATCTCCTCTTTGAATTTCTTATTCGAGGCTCTCAATTTCATTGCTAACTTGGCATAAATTCTCTTGAACCTCTCAAACTATTCTTGGAATCTATCAATCATGAAACCTTCAATGGTCTTGTAGCTGCAGACAAGCCCATTTTCGTTGATTCTCCTGTTAGTGTTAATCCAGGAATCCAAAGTGTCTCTCTAAACTTCAAACCTACTTACAAGAATACTACTGTAACATTACAAAGTCGGATACAGAGGTCGTATACCTTCTTGCTGCATATATGTCTTTGGATAATCTATCTGATGAGTACAAAGCCTATATTTGTGATGTAGCATTGCATCCAGAACCAACTTCTTTCACTCAAGCTAAGAAGTATGATGAATGGATACTAGCTATGAATGAAGAGCTCAAGGCTTTGGAAAGCACTAAAACTTGGTCCATTTGTACTCTTCCTAAAGACAAACATGCAATAGGATGCAAATGGGTCTACAAAATCAAAGTCAAAGCAGATGGATGTTTAGAGCGTTACAAAGCTCATTTGGTCGCCAAAGGATACACACAATAAGAGGGTGTGGACTTTATTGACACATTTTCACCAGTGGAAAAAATGAAGACAGTAAAGACTCTTTTTGCTGTTGCAGCTGCAAAACATTGGAGTTTAACTCAATTGGACATATCCAACGCATTTCTAAATGAAGATCTAACAGAGGAGATCTATACAAATGTCTTATCGTAGCCATATAACCATTATGAACAGACTGCAGAATCTCATTTTGTACCTTTTTTGTAGAGGCTGGTACAATTTCTTGTTTCTTTAGTTCAAGACATACTTTGGGACTCACTTCTCCTTTAGTACAAAACCTTTATCAACATTTTGGAAAATAGGCAAGTGCATCATACTAGTTTTTTGACAAGTAGATTTAGTCGCACAAAGTTTAGAAATCGCCTTGTTAGTAGTCGAGACATGAGATCTTTCGAGTCTAGGAGTTACTCGCGGTTTAAGAAAGGAAGTTTGGTTCAGTTATTGATTCTCCTTCAGGTTTTCTTGTTTATGCTCTGGTGGAGCTGGGTTTGAGGTTGTGAATTTTCTATTCGACTCAGAAGTTCTGGTTGTGTTTCAACAGCTCCCTTATATAGGTGATGTTGTGAGACAGTTCCATCGATGGGTGTCTCCATTACCAAATGATTTTCTTTGGTGCCTAGAACTAATTCACTATCCCTTGTACAAGACAAGTGCAACACCATAGATTTTAAAATTGTTAAAATCAAATTTGTATTTGTGGTCCCCTATTTTGTCTTGATTCAGGTTTGGTGCTTAGTTGTCACTATGTTAGGAGTTTGGCTTTGATCTGAGACTAAATCTGAGGTATCGTCTTAATTTGCTTGCTCATTTTCCATCTCTAAACCAGTGTTAAAACTTTTTGGCAAAGACAAGAGCATGATACATGCATTAGAAAATTTAGAGTTCAAACTAATTATTTTTTCACTTACCTTAGGGTTAGTTGTTTCGGGTTATGGAGGTATTAGGTCCACCACTCGTTTTGTAGGGCAGTCTTTTGTAAAATGACCCTTGCCTTGACACCTATAACATGTTACTTCAAGTAAATTTAAACGATGAGATTACTTACTTTGAAGTTGTGGGTGTTGCGGTTAATGTAATGAATAGGGATTTGACATAGACTGCTCCTTGGCTATTTTTCTCTCTTTGAGCTCACGTTTCACGTCCTTTGATAACATGGTATTGATAACCTTTGTCCTTGTTTTATAGTTTCCTTGCGAATCAGCCAATGGTGTTGACCTCATGTTTTGTTGGTCCATCTTTCCCAAATATGGTTTGTTAACCTCACTTTTCCTATTAAAGGTGTTTGAGAAAACTCTCTTTAGCTCAGGGTTGCAGCTTTGTTTGTGCACAGCTTTTCGGATCGCCTATGTTGCTTGACCACAGCCTCTTGGATTTGTTTGTTGTAAAATATTTGTGTAATGGTTTCCTTGGGATGGAGCATACTTGACAAACTCATCATACATAAGCCACTTCAAATTGTATCATTTGATAGCTGGTTCGTTGTAAGATATTCGATCGTTTTCTTTTTTTTTTTTTGCCACCACGCAAAGGTTTCTCCGGTTAAAGTGTCTACGACATAGGATAGTTGATCCTTCCTCTGGATGTGGTTGGCTTGCAGCCATCTCTCCATTGCTTCTTCCCACCTCAGGTAATCAGTTGGTCCTCCTTTGTAACCTAAAAAAGTTATAGACATAGGAACAAAAATCTTTTGATTCTTTTCACCATTCCCATGATTGAAATGGATCCATGGTTGTGGTATTTCTGCTTGACTTTGTCTTGCTGGCTCTGGTTTTTCACGACAACAATTTAAGTCATCTTTTATAGCCTGAGTCATAATCAGTTTCTTCAAAAGTTGGTTCTTCTTCACATGTTTGTGTCGCACCGTAGTACGGCTCGTCTTCATAGCAAATAGATTCTTGCCAAGAATATGGGCTTATTTCATCTCCCTAATATATTTCTGAAGTATTGTATTCATTTTCTTCTTCCTCGGATTTTATCACTCCTGTGTTATACCTTGCCAAAATCAATAAATGAATTCAAAAATAAGCAAGGTAATTTGATTCACAACAGATTAAAGCCGCTGAAAAATTAACTAAATTATGGAAACAAATCTCAACGAGTATCTATATATATTAAACAAATTCAAAACTGCGAAGGAATGTAAAGAGAAAGGGACTCTTTTTTCGTTTTATAATGATTAGATACAAAAATTAATGCAGCAAAATTTAATAATGCAATTTTTTATCTTAAGGAAACGTAAAATATGAAAATTATGCAAACAACTTGCCACTAATATGTAATGAAATTTTTTTTTTAGAAAGATAGACGGAACAGAAAGAAAAATAAAATGAGTTTTCTATGGTTTTTTTAATTTGAATTTGTAAAAATAATGAAAATGTGACAGATTTTATAGAATTCTTTTTTCATGAGAAACTATCAAAGCGATGTAAATCTTTTAAACTTTTTTTTTGAATTATAGAAATTTTCAAAAAAGAAAACAAAACAGTTTATGTGTTTTTATATAAGCAAATTAAAAACAAAACTAAATTTTTTTTATGGTTTTTTGGTTTATGAAACAACATAAAAATACCACACGAATTGATAGGCTTAAAAACACCAGAAGAGATTTTAAGTTTTGTTGTGAAAGATGACCGTTGATAAAGATGAAAATTGAGTTTTGTGACTATTTCCACTATCACACATGAATTGAGAGGTTTCATTCTACAAGTCTTTAATCCATAAATCAACAGAGAATAATGATTCCACACTAAACTCTAAAGATATGAACACAAAAGCAAATAAATCCACATAAAACTCTAACGAGTAAAAGGGGTCAAATTTTCAAAAGCTCCTTGACTTAAAGTCAATTTCCCACATACTCTTCCTAATCTACCATACTCCCCTACTCCTCTCTTTTAATGTTATCCCTATTCTACCCTTAATGAATCAATTAAAAAATCTAAAATAAACCAAATAATCAACCAATCAGAGAAGAGCTTCTCTCTCCTCTTCCATCTCGACCACGCTCGGTCACGCTCTCTCTCTCTCTCCTGTTCGATTTGGTCGATTTTCAGCTGGGTTTTGCAGCTATTTTGAATTCGATTTCCTCAAATCTATCCCAATTCTACCATCCCAACCACTTCTATTCGGGATTCTGATCATCCCAGGTAAGTTCCTCCCTTTTCTTGTCGTTTGTTTCTCTATTTTTTTCTCTTTTTTTGCTTGAGCTCGATTGGAGGTCGATTTTAATTTCTGGATTAAGAACATTGTGTTTGTATCCGTGTTTTTTTGGTGAATTAGACAACTTAATCGATAATTAATCGAAATTTGTGGTTTAATCGTACTGCATCCTATTGTTGTATTGGCAATTTGGAGATATTTTGGGTCTGATAAAGTTGCTCAACTTAGTAAAACTTGGTAATAATAGATTAGTAAAAATCGGTACAACTTGGTAAAACTATTGTGGTTGAACTGGTAAAACTTAGTACAACTTAGTAAAACTACTGTGGTGGAACTGGTACAACTTGGTAAAACTACTGTGGTAGAATTGGTAAAACTTGGTAAAACTTGGTAAAACTTGGTAAAACTACTCTGGCAGAACTGGTACAACTTGGTAAAACTACTGTGGTATTACTATCGAAATTTGAGTGCTAATGCATATTTTTATGTCATTTTCAGAAGAGGATGGGTTCTCCTTTCATAAACATACATTTTGATTATGAAGGACATTATTCAAAGATCGGAGATGACTATGAATGGATTCCTAGAGAAGCTCGGTTGTATGGTATATCGTTTAAGACATCATCTATGGAGGAGATAACGTATTCGTTGCTAGTGGATAGGATACGCAGAAAGATTTCAATAGATGATTCTACAAAGAGGCTGAATTTGAGTTATATTCCATTGGTAGTGAAACCTCAAAGGCAGTCGTATATTTTTGATGACGAGGATGTTTACGTGTATCTAACCTCTTTGGATAAAGAGCAACGAAGAAGTGTTTTCCATGTAGAGGTTGTCACAGATTTGGAAATATTTCCGATTACCGAGCAACTTTCAAGAGTAGAGAGGAGGAAACGAGATGGTGGGAGTTATGGTGAGCTTATTTCTAGTGCCCGGGATAAGATTGGGGTAATCAATGCTGGTGATGCTACTCATGTTACAGGCGAGGAATCAACAGAACAACCTATTGAGCCTATTGAGCCTATTGAACCAACTGAGCCGATTGAGCCGTTGGAGAATGTTGCTATTGGCGATGGTGATATTGCACAACATGATAATATGCATGATTTGGATATGGTTGAATCAGTTGAGCTTCCCTTGGTTGTGGAAGAGACAAGTCGTTTAGATGAATGGGAAGATGGCTTGGGTTTTGAAATAGGTCAAGAATTTAAATGTAAAGAAGATGTGCAGTATTTGGTTGATAAAGCCGCAAATCTGAACTGTTATGGGATCTTAATAGGCAATTCAGATAAGAGTCGATACGTGGTGAAATGCCGTGAAGCGAAGCAAGGTTGTAAATGGCAGTTGAGAGCTGCAAAGATTAAGAATTCAACCATGTTCTCAGTTAGAACATACACGAATATGCATTCATGCTCTCGGACAAGTACTAGTGGTATAAGCAACAAGAGGAAAGGTACACCACGGTTAGTTTCAAGCGTCTTAAACGAAGACTATCCCGGTAACTTCGATACTCCATGTCCTAAAACTATTGTGCAGCTTGTCCAAAGAAGAGCCGGTGTGGAAGTGTCATATTCTACGGCTTTTAGAGGGAAAAACCTTGCTGTTTCTGATATCTGTGGTAGTCCAGTTGATGGTTTCAAGATGTTGCCTTCTTATTTGCATATGTTGAAGAAGGTGAATCATGGAACAAAAACCGATTTGGTGTTGGATGAACAAAGAAGGTTCAGGTATCTATTTGTGGCTTTGGGAGCTTCCATCGAAGGGTTTGTAGCCATGAGGAAAGTGCTCATCGTTGACGCAACTTTCATTAAGAATGTATATGGAGGTTGTTTAATATTCGCCACAGCGCAGGATCGGAATCATCACCACTATCCCATTGCTTTTGCTCTAGTTGATGGTGAAAAGGAAGAAAGTTGGATGTGGTTCTTCAATACGCTGAAAACCGTAATACCGGATAGTCGTGAGTTAGTTTTTATTAGCGACAGAAATGCAAGTCTCATCAAGGAAATAGGTCTAGTGTACCCTCTCTCGGATCATGGTTATTGCATCTACCACCTGTCCCAGAATGTGAGAGGAGCAGTTTCCTACGAGAACAAAGAAGAAGTTGGAAAAAAATTTAGGGAAATTGCTCGGATATACTCCGAGGCTGATTTCCTAAGACAATATGGCGATTTTAGGAACATATATCCTTAAACAGCTCAATATCTTGACAAAAGCGTAGAAGAGAAGAAATGGGCAAGGTGTTATTCTCCCGGTGCAAGGTACAACATAGACACATCTAATTGTTTGGAGTCTATGAATGCAGTTTTTAAGAAGGCCAGAAGGTATCATCTACTGCCTATGATCGATGCACTTATTGGAAAATTTGCAGAGTGGTTTAACAGTCATAGGAAAGATTCCGTTTCTGGATCGAGCGCGCGAAAATTGGTGCCGGAAGTGGAACTTGTGTTGCACGCTAGAATTGTGAAAGCGGCCAAAC
Organism: Orychophragmus violaceus; assembly: GCA_030180135.1. Classification (NCBI taxonomy): domain Eukaryota; kingdom Viridiplantae; phylum Streptophyta; class Magnoliopsida; order Brassicales; family Brassicaceae; genus Orychophragmus; species Orychophragmus violaceus. The sequence continues at coordinate 32,753,129 of CM058233.1, forward strand.
TCACATCATTTGAGCTTAATGCATTCGAGCTTCAATACGGTGTTGTTGGAGATGACGGCATTACTTATGTGGTGGATTTTAGACATAACAAATGCAGCTGCAGACTCTTTGATATTGACAGGTACCCATGTGTACACGCAATATCTACTACCACTAAATTCTTGAAGCAAGACATTAGGCCAACGGAATTGAAGGATTTGTATGGTCTGTGTTCGCGTTACTACATGATAGAATTCTGGGCATTGGCTTATACGAGGACAATTTTTCCAGTTCCGCATATGTCTGAGTGGATTATTCCGGAAGAGATAGAAAAGTTGTACACTTTTCCTCCAAACTATGTGAAAAGAAAGGGAAGAGTCCAAGAAACAAGATATCCGTCAGTTGGGGAGCACGGACGGAGAAGGAGCAAGAGAAAGGCAAGAAAGAATTTAGAGAGATGGTTTAATTGCAGTAATGAGAGCCAAGCTGATGTGAGCCAAGAAGGAATTTAGTTGTATTTTTATTTCTTCAATTTACATATATTATCATTTGTTGTGTAACTTTGGAAAACTTGGTAAACCCAAGATTTGTAGAACTATAATTCTTTGTGAAATTCAATTTTTATAATAATGTTAAATATAACAATCAAACTAAAATACAAACTATATAGCATATCTCTTGCTAAAACAAAATATACGCTTTTAGAATTTAAGGTAAATATTGTAGACTTGTTATTAGCAAGCAAATATCATATACATTTATGAGTTGTTTATCTATGTGAATCATCTTAATCTTCAAAAAGTTAGATAATATATGTATTTTCAAATATAATTGCATGAATTAATTTGTAATGCATATAATTATCCATAGATCTTGAGTATAACCAATTTTTATTATTAAAGATAGAGTATAACCATTAAAACTGAATTTTGGCAGAAGTAAAACTTGACAGTTTTTGGTAAAACTGAAAACTTGGTAAAACTTTGATTCCCGCCTACAAAATTTGAAACTCCCGCCCCCCAAATTCCAAAAATTAAATCCCCCCCCCCTTTTTTTTGGAAAATCCTTATCTATCTATTTTTCTATTTTTCTCTCGTTTTTCGTTCTTCTCCCTCTCTCTCTAACCCGAATCTCCATCTCTCTTCTCTCTTCTCTCTCTCTCAAATGAGTACAAATAATTTCATGCTCCATCCCTATGAAGAGGAAAGGAGGAACAAGGAATACGCCGATCGTCTTGACGCAGTGACCTATGCGGAATACGGCATCCCAAAGGAATGCCCATGTGGTGGCGGTATCGTACGCGAGGTTGATAAGGTTACGCCTGTGGATACTACACCGGGCCGCACCTTCTTTACTTGTCAAAAATGGAGGGTAAATGGAACTCTGAATTTGGTGTTTTGACGATTGACCCCATTTTCCATGTATTTGGTGTAACTCCGAATTTTTTGATTTTTTTTTGTAGGCCGATGGACTCCATATTCGTCAACCATGGTTGCATGGTGTCGAACAAGAGTTTGAGAAGTTGCTGTACAAGATTGAAATGCAAGACGTCAAAATCGCAGGCATAGATCTGGAGATTTTCAGCAACCAAAGAGAAATTGCCAAGTTAAAGGAGACAATCGAAGGAATGCAAAGCTGATGTGGTTTAAGATCTACTATGTCTGGATATCTATGTTTGAATTCTGTGTTTGTTTCTATGGGATTTTCTATGTTGAATTCTTATTGCTAGTATTTAAGTTTGAATGGATGTTTTCTGGATAACTTGGCATAACTAGGTAAAACTACTTTGGAAAATTTGGTGTCAAACTTGGTAAAACTAGGCATAACTTGGTAAAACTACTTTGTCAAACATAGATAATTCAAACCAAAATACCCAAAGTACTAAAACATAGATAATTCAAAACCAAATGTACTAAAAACAGAGAAGATCACGCTTTGGTGGTTCCCGTAGCAACTTGGTTCTCCATTTTCTTCCCCCTAGTCATCACGGGACTCCTAATCTTTATCTTTTTTGTTGGAACGTTCTCAACGGGTTCAACAGCTCTCTTCTTACCTTTTATGTCCTCGTTCTCCTCAGCCTCAGATACTACCTTCTCAGCCTCTGTTACGTCTACGTCCTTTGAGAGCTCTGTTTCCCTCCTATCTTCCACGGTTCCTTCTTCCTTCTCTTGTTCTTTTTCTCCCTTCTCTTCTTCCTTCTCTCGCTCTTTTTCTCCCTTCTTACTGCTTTTCTCGAGTCCTTCAAAAACACCATCATCGGCAGTAGCCTCAGGCTCTCTTGGTAATGTCTCCTTAACACCCGCTCTTAGTGTATTCACAACCGATTCCATATCGGTTAATCTACCGTTATACGTCTCAGTCAACTCCTTGAACTGAGCGTCGTAATACATCTTCAATCGAGACTCTATTTCCTCATTTCTCTTCTTGATTAATTCCTCCACATACGCAAGACTTAAAACAGTAGGAGTTGGAGCCCCTTCACGATCACCCTCAGACGCCTCATGAATAGCACGAGGTTGCTCTTCAGCATCTGCCTTAGACGCACGACCAGACACATCTTGGTTGAAAAGTTCTTCAAACCAGATTGTCTTCTTCTTCTTGAGCAGCCTGTTCCAACCATCGACTATTGGGTCATCCACATCATTCCAGCCAGAATCAGCGTCCATGGTATTCTCTAGAAGCGTCATTTCCATGGGAGATGGCTCCAAGATGCTTTGAATATCCTGGAAATATAAGAAGAAACAATTTAATATCAACCTCAAAGTATGATATGAGATACTAGGATTAGTAATATGATATGAGATACTAACCTTGGTAGTTCCAAGCTTCTTATTTATCTCTGAGATACGGAAAAACCTTGACCCCACGGTTTTATACCTCATCTTGCACATTCGCGGGCAATCCTCGCACGCACCCTGAACCCTTTCTCGGAAATGGTTCTTCAGAACTGGGATGGCCTCAAAAGCAAGGACCTCCAGAGGAACAATGCATCCAGGAAATACCCATGAAGTGGGTGCCACTCCTCCGGTATGGTCAATGAAGTGCAATATGTCTTTGACGTTCTCCTCGAATGACAAACGCCCCCACGGAAAAGTCTTGCACATCTCGAGATCATCAATGGCTCTGAGGAAGAAACTCTCAATGGAAGTAGCTCCTTTGCCTGTCTTCTTCTTCCCAATGATCACGGATGACAAGAAGTACAGGACAGCCATCTTCAAACGATCCTTGCCATACTTTCTCTTGCCAATATTTTTTTTTGTTTTCATAGCTAGGAACTGCTTCACAACTTCTTCATGTGTAACCTTCTCTTCACCAAAGTACTTAGCAATAAAACCTGAGTCACCACCAAGGGATTCGTAGTGGTTTGGATAGGAGTGACAGAACAACCCCGAAACGAGTGCATGCTCCCTGATGAAATAGCGGATTGAAACGCCGTTGACAATAAACCATAGCTCCATCTTCTTATCCACAGCCGTGACCCTAACAAGAATCATCCACATTCCCATCCATTTTGAGCTTGTCTTCTGACCCATGTGGAAGAAGTGTTTGAATTGTGGATGCTCATGGAACCAATCAAGATCATCATCCTCGAGAACGTCGTCTACAGTCTTCAAGGCTTTGGCGATGTAGCACTTAGAAGAGAGCTTTATCGTCTTCACATATTCTGTGGGAGAGAAACACATCTTGAGGGGCTGCATTGGTTCGGTTTCGTCCTCTGAATTCTGCACACACAAAAAGTTTGACCAAAAAGTTTGACCAAGTATTACCCAGTTATACTATGTTTTACACGAAAGTTTTACCAAGTTTTACTCTAACTATACTAAGTTTTACCAAGTTTTACTACCTTTAACCAAGTTTTACCAAGTTTGACACCAAGTTTTACCAAGTTTTACCAAATTGCGCACAAAGTTTTGCTAATTCCTACCAAGTTTTACATATCCGAAATCGACAAAAATTAGACATGCAAGGCCCCATAAATGGAAATACGTACCGTTCCTTCCTCGAGTGGATCACTGTGGTGGGTTAAAGAGCGGATTTCACTGGTTCGAACAACTTCTTCTTCTTCGTCGTGAAACCCTAGTCCCGGAACGCGGGAATCTTCAACTTCATCCTCCTCGACTACGGCTTTCTCCTCATCGTCTACGGCTTTCTCCTCCTCGTTTATCCCTCCGGCTTCCTCCTCCTCATCGTCTTCTATTTCATCGTCCTCCTCTTCCTCGTTCTCAATCTCTTTGTCGTCTTTTTTTTCTTCCTCCGCATTCTTGGATTCTTTTTCCAAGTCTGTTTTTTCTTCTTCATCAATTTGTTTCCACACAGCTTCGGCTTCGCGATTCGCCTCTTCTCTCGGGTCTCTCTCGGTTGGGGATTCGTTTGGAGGAATCGATTTATCCTCTACTCTCTTCGACTTTCGTAATCTCTTTCTCCCATAACTCTGCATGTTTCCTTCTACAAATGGAGATTGAAATTCTTTTTTTGTCGGACGAAGTCGGAAAGGAAAACTGGGGAAAACTGTAAGAAGAAGGGAAGACGAACGGATATACTAAAGAGAAAAAAGGATTTTTGATTTTTACCTTAAGACATTTTTAGGATTTAAAGAGTAGATCCGATCCGACTCAAATGGATGGACCACTCTTTGGGTCAATCCAGGTTGGGTTGTAAATAAGTTACAAAACCCAGGTTTTGCTGTCTTTTACTCATTCCCTCGAATTAAAAAAAAAAAAAAAAAATGACTTTATGGGAGAGGAGTATTTGGGACTTTGACTTTGAATCAAAAAGCCCTAGAGAATTTGATCCGAGTAAAAGACATAAAAGAATGTTTGTAAACTGAATACTACTTTTAGTTTGCGTTATCAAGTGCTAATTAATTTAACTTATAGTAATACAAATATTTGATAACTAAATATGGGTATATTATTTTATATTTATGCTCGAGAACTTTACAAAAAAATTGCATCCAAATTCTAAAAGAAAACATAGTTTTAATCATATGCAATATAGAAAAAAAATTTCACCATCATATTTCGACGTGATACATCTCCCCTACGAAGCTGAATTAGGAGACCCTATGTAATATAGGTAGATGTACCCTTTTAAAAGGTATTTCCAAAAGTTGAAAAGGAAAGCAAAGAATAAAAGATATGCAGCCTGATCGATTCTTCAATCATATATCAATGCGAAGTTAAACACTATAATTATTCACATGTTCACTTTGTCATTAGTAGAACACACATGGTAGTTGTAAATTAATTATAACTACGTGTATATCATTTACATGTACATGATATATTTACTCAAGTAGGTAGTCCAAGTGGAAAATGCAAGAATCTAACTTTCAGAGTAACTAGATTTTGACCCGCACTTAGAAAGTGCGGGTTTAATTTTCTTTACAAATTTTACTTTTTATTCATTTTGTTAATAGTAGTTTAGATTTTTAATTATGTAATCTAATTTTGATTATAATTGTTTAACCAACATTATAAACAGTGAGTTAGCAATTTAGTTTTTTTTAAATGAATTATGTGTTATTTGGAGGAGATATATCGTAAGGATTAAGAGATTAAAATAACGATTTCGCATTATATATTTTAATCTGTGTTGTATCGTAAGATCATAGTTTGGAAAAAATATATATATATGTGAAAACAACTATTGTAAAAGTTATGTGGTATATGTTTAATTGTTATTTTATTTATCTAAAATATTATTTTATAAAATACATGTTGTAGTCGTATATATAATTTGCAAATTTGATGGAACTATCCGTTAAAAACTTCATTCAAACATAAAGCATAATTTGACGCTTCAAATATTTGAATAATATAAGTATGAAATGATTTTAATATTTTATTAATTTTAAAATATATCAACTGGAATTATTTACTATATGCGAATTTTTTTTAGAAAATTTATAATCGAGATTGGCTAATTAATTTTTCAACCCGTTTAATTAATTAAATATTTTTCAGTTTGATAAAAAAACCTGCTAAAAAGTACAATCATAAAAACATCAATCGTAATATGTGTATATATATATTTGAAACAAAATAAAAAGATATTAAAATATATTATAAATATATTTTGAATTAAATCATAAATTAGAGAATCTTAATTTATATATAATAGTTGATGTATAAATTATTAATTATATTTATCAATTAATTTGTTTTGATTTTAATTAACGCTTTTGATATATATAATAGTTGATGTATAAATCTTAATTCAATCCGTTTTATTAATTTTAATGATTATATAATTTATAAAATAATTATGTATTAAATTATATAATTATATGTACCAATTGATTTAGTAACTTAATTATGATTGATTTTATTTCTTTAAGTTAAATTTTAGTTAAGAATAATTTATAACATTTATTTTAATATTAATTTCGAACTTAATTATTATTTTATTAAATTTTTGAAAAACGATTTTCGTTAGATATAATTAGGATAGAAAAAGGAAAACAAAAGATATTATAAGATATATGAATAAATCAAATATAAATTGTTTTACAGATTTACTCTTAATGAAGGTTACAAATCCTAATAATATCAAGGGCAAATTCCGGGAACAACATTTATGTACCATGACAAACCTTCCTGTTTTAATAGATTAGATACTATATATGTGTACATGTATAGGTTCTGCGAAAATATGTATATTTTTAGCCACTTAAGAGGTACATATAATTTGGTATGTCTTATCTTATTTTTTAATATAATCCACTATATAAGATTTCTCATATAAATTTTTGTCGAAAGCATGTTCAAAGATTATATTTCTACAAAATATCCATAACTTTCTGGAAAAAAAGTCGCGAAAAAACTCGAAGAATATCCTATCTGGATGAAAGATTATGTATGTGTAAAATTCAGTCGTACCTATATACATATTATATATTTATATGAATTTATCTGCAGTGCTATATATTTTATATTTTCTTTTCTAGATACATGTTACTTTTTGGAAAGACATATATTTTTTCTCTTTAGATGCAAGATATAGTGCATGGATCCGTGAATATGAGGGAATTGTAAATAATTATGATATACGTGTTAAAGGAAAGAATTATGCGGATGATGGTGAAGATCACGATGAAGATAAGGATGAAGAACCTTATATAGTAACATGCTTATTATATTTTCGGTGTAATTTATCATATTCTCAATTGCAAAACTCTAATGAATTTTTATATTCCATCAATTAGACCCGCCAAACCCAACATTATACCTTTATTAAGTCGCCAACATTTTTATTTCATTTCAAACATTTAGGTTTTACAAAAGGCATTGTATTAGACTAAGTAGCAAAAGAAATCATGATTTATTGGAGTAGAGCTTGCAATGGAGTTGTGGCGTTTTCCCAAAGTAGTTTCAACACAAGAGTGTTGTTAGCCTTGATTTTGTTCTTCTTGGAAAATGCTCTCAAGCCACAAGTTAAATGCAATCGCCGCATCCTACTTTCAACCGTCATCACCAGTTTGACATACCATTTCACTCCACCCTCATTCACCATATATATGGTTTTGCATGCAGTCATTTCTAATTCATTGGCCTTGATGAATGATTGGGGGAAAAAACTACACAAACAAAATATGGTGTTACACAATACAAAAATCAAACCCCATAAGCGAAATAAAGTTTTTTTACAATTCTGCTACTATTGATACTCTCTGCTTTTACATCTAGTGTTACAAAGTTTTCTTCAATTCCTACAACAAAACATACGAACTTTAGATAGTACTAAAATAAAATAAAAACTATTAGTGTTGAAATACAGTATATGATAACTTACTCATGCCCTCCTGCTGATTTTCCGTTGTAGTCTTGACCCATTGGAGTTCACAGTAACTGGGTCTAAATGCATGTACATGGAAACTTAAATATCTACCGTACTCGAATATTAAAACATCTCCGACTCGAAAATCGTGTCGCTCGGCGAACTCTTTCCAGTCTTCAGTTATTCTATTACCAACACGTTTCACAAGAAATTTTAGGTTACAAGCATCTGAAGTGAGCTCACAGTCTGTAAGATTAGTTTTCCATCTATGTAGTCTTTTGTAGAATTTTTTGGGATATTCTGCAACGCTTAAGAAAAATACATCTAAGAAGAAGTAAGCATTAAATATAGAGAGAATGAGAGTGGAATCACTAAGACTATATACCACACCCGAAAGGAATTCAGGAAGGAGAGGCTCGAATAAATGAGGGTTTCCATTTCGTGAACCCTTTAGTAGTGTGAAGTTAATCTACCAACAAGAATCACCAGAATATCAGAACACATATTAAAAATAAAGGAAACTTCAGAAAAAGAACCATGAAATATGCCAGAGTTGATAACACAGACATGTAATAAATTGTAAATCCACCAAAAAATGTGAATCTAACTATTAAAGACTTATAGACAAAAGTCAGGTATAAAATGAGAAGAAATCCATCTGACATATTTCTTGTCGCAGCAGATGAATAACGCGATGGCAGAAAGGAGATGAATAACGCGATGGCAGAAAGGAGGAGACTGTCCGAATTTGAGAGAGGTTATAATGAGGTTGGTTAGGGTATTTCGATTTATGATAATTTACTAAAATATTTGGTTTAGGCGCGATAAAGATTTTTTTTGTTTTGGCGGGTCTTATAAGATCAATATTTTATTCTCATATGAAATGATAAATTTTTTATTCTCATATATATACAAGGTATTTTGAAAGTTTGTGTGGATATGTATGTTTTTAAAAATCTGATGGATATACAATATGTATTTTGAAAGTTAAGTGTAATGAGTAAAATCGACCAAATTATAACTAGTAAACATGTAGAGTGGCCATATCCCAATAACATACGATTTTTTCAAAATTACAAAATTAACAACTAAACTTTGTTACTTTGTTATAATCATATTAGATACTGTTTTGTTCTAATCATTTATTAGATACAGTTTTGTGAAAAAATAATATATATAGGATATGTTAATATTAGTCACTACATACTAAAATATGACTATTAACATTATTAAATTTAAATATTTTATAATATATATGGTTAATTGATAGGTCTAGTTTTAACCCTATTCTAACTGCAAGTGCACATTGATGTAGTTGTAGTACTTAGGGTATCAAATCCACAGGGACTCCGGTCAACAATAGATTATAGAACGGACAAGATTAAACTAGGAGAAAGCAAATATGATTAGAAACTAAAAAGCAAGCCGAAAAGTAAATCAGGCGAGTTGTGAGCAAGGAAGCGAAGCGTTAAGTCTAGGGAGTTCTCAGGAAATCACGAAACATAAACTAATCAATCAATCAGGATCTAATCAAGAACTGTTCTAAAACTCAAACACAGATATAGAATTAACCAACTGTCGTTGCGAGAATTCTCTAAGTCTAAGTGCAGCAATCCAAATTCCTTTGCAATTACTAACAGATTAAACCAGCTTTAATTCCAAGTTTGATATGTTCACAATCTAATTAAACCAAATTCCTTTGTGAGTAATTAAATTGCTCATCTAGGTTCTTTCTAGCTAATTAACCAACTGTCGTTGCATCAATCAACCTAACATCATAAATCTGGGTAGCTAATTCAGATTAAGCATTAAGAACAATCTTAGATGAAGAACTAACAAGTATGAATCCCTACAGATAAATCAACCTATAATTCCATGAAATCCCTAATGAGAATCCATAAACTTAACAAGTAATCTACTCAGACATGTTCATCGAGACAGAAAATATCTTGAATAGAAAACCAAATAGCATATATTCAAATAAAGAACTGGGGTTCGAAATCCTCTCTCTTTCGAGAGCCGGATCAGCCCCTAACTCTCTCTGAAAATAAAATAAGACTTAAGAAAACGTAGCCTAAACAATGGCTTAAAAACCCTAATATAATGGTCTAAAGTCGGCTGGGACTTCTTTGTAATTATGAGAAACTTCTGTGCAAAAGTGCAATTTCCAATTCTCTTCATTAAACGCTCGCGAGAAGTCTGTGTCGACCTTGTGTCGATCGATGCACATGTTGTGTCATCGATGCACATGTTGTGTCGATCGACACAGGTCTGTGAATTTGACAGTGAACTCTTCCTCTCGGGTTTAATCTCTAAAATGCTCCAGAATGCTCCATAATCTCCAATTCTGCTCCAAACGTGTCTAGACCTGTAAACATACTAAAAAGACTCCAAAACATAACATAAGACTCGATAAATAAGATATATACCATGGTTAAAATCCATGGTATATCAACTCCCCCACACTTAGCTCTTGCTTGCCCTCAAGCAAGTAAAGAACCAAAACATGGTGAAGAGGTTTGAAAACTTTTAGAAACTCTTTTCATCTTAGAAGCAGCAACACTGAGATTCCCCTTAGTAATCCACATGAAAGATTTCACCTGCAGATATCAAGACCAACATATACTTCCCCCACACTTAGCAACTGTCATAAGTAAACTCCACAATCACATTCACGCATTCCAATTCACCCTACTGACTTCTGCGAGTATTTAAGTGCGGTCTCACCTAAGGAGTATCGATCAAAGGGCACATGGACTCTTACTTTGCCACCTCTAGACCACCATACTATCTTTCTCTGGTCCCTTTCTTCTCTTTTCCCTTCCTTAGCATTCTGATTTTTCCCCATTGGGTATCATTTTTTTTTTTATCAGTGCTCTTCCCGTTAAGGGGTGTACTTTGGACACATTCCATGGATGCACATGAGATGATAGTTGTAGCTACCACTCCCAGAGACCACTTCGGAGTTACTAACTCATCCTCAGTTTATTATCTTTCTTTTTTGACTTTATGGAAGGGGAGAAAGGAACCAAATAGGACAGGTTTACAGGCTGTGTCAGAACTAACAAAGGAATCCGACTCAAGGTATACCAAGCCCTTAGGTGAGAAAATTAAGTCAGAATTAAGATGAAGTCAGTAAAAGGATCCTCTGATACCTGAAGCGATGTGGGTGTTCTCAGTAGGCTGATCCGTGTCTGGGTTTTCTAATAGTCAGAGATTGATCTGCAACTTCATCCCAATGGTTACTTAAGTTCCTGCAAGATGTTGTTAATCTTCTCAAAAAATCATAGTTTCCTACTTAAACTGGTTTTTGACTCAATAAAACAAATTTTTTGAAAAACAGGACTGACTTTAAGAAAACAGAAGCGTGCGTCAGTAGCTATCTCCCCCCACACTTAAAACACACTGTCCCCAGTAGTGTCAAGCTTAGGGTCGGTGAGAAAATAAATCAAATTGAAACAATCCAAAAAGTTGCAGAACACTTACCTGTCGTCGTCCTGTATCCATCGATGCCAGAAGGGTGTCAATCGATGCAAGGCGAATTTGCTCACGGTTATGTGAATAACCGATGTCTAAACCGCAATTGATTCGGTAAACCGTAAATCGCGACTGCATCGACCGATGCACTAGGTGTGTCGATCGATGCAGTGCGATTCTGTTTGTTTCTCACGCTTCTGAACACACTTAAACAGAAAAATTAAAAATACCAAATCAAAACGAAAAACAAAAATAAAAACGAACCTAACAGTGGGTTGCCTCCCACTCAGCGCTTGTTTTTAGTCATTAGCTTGACTATTGGAAGAGATTTGATTCAAGGTGGTTTCAACAGAGACTTTGAATGTCTCTGTGAATATCTCTTCATCCAAGGAGGTGTATAGGCTTTCAGATCATGAGGTTTTCCATGGAACGAAGGAGTGGAAGCAGGGCGGGAGCGAAGCTTGGGTGGTACACTACGTTTTCCTGCATTCAAAACAATGTGGTCAGGAGGTTTAAGCTTAGGTGATTTGTACCTTACCTTTGGTGCAGATCTGATGTCTGGAGCTTTCTGCTTATGAAAAGTTGCAGGCTCTGAAGATGTTAGAGCAGGTTCAAGAGGAACCACCATCATCTTCTCTATACTATCAGATACTGTAGTTCCACCAATCTGAACTTCTTCTTTCAAATGATCATCAGCGGATATCATCTTCTTTGCATCAATTCGCGAAGCTTCAGCTGGTGGGGTTTCATTCATCTTTTTATCCATCACTTTCATGCAGTTAGCAGATTCTAGCCCTTGTTTGAAGGGTTTAGGAACCTTAGGATATGGCACAATGGGCTTATAGACTCGTTCTGGGACTGTTGCAGGCTTCTGGTCTTGTCTGCGATCTGTGTCGATCGATGCACGAGATGTGTCGATCGACACAAGGCGATTATGCTCAATTCCATTAGACGGATCGGGGTTGCATCGATTGACATCAAGTGTGTGTCGATCGATGCATGTCTCAGACAGACAATATTCTTCCAGAAAATCCGAGATTATGCTCTCTTCTTCACCTAACAACTCTATTTCATCTCTTAAGGTCACAGCTTTTATGGATATGTACTGTTCAGCTTTCCCAGCTTCATTATGCCTTTGTATTGCTCCAGCTATCTGCTGAATTTGAACATCCAGCTGCTTCACATGTGTGCTCAAAGATTCATACTTCCCGTTCAGATCTTCATGCAATGCATCTATCTTTGAGTTGAAGGACACAGTGATCTGTTGTTCTCCCTCAAGAAACTGCTCCATCATAGCTTCTAGTCTGCTCTTATGTGTAGGTGCAGACGGTGCTTGGTAAGAAGAAACACCATAGTTTCTTGAGAATGAGTTACTCTGTTGCTGGAACGGTCTCTGAAAAGCAGATTCCTGGCTGTAGAATTCATTCCCTCCAACGCATTTGATAGCTCTTTGTGCATACTTTCCAAGTACAAGACTATGCAGAGAGTCTACTTTGCTTTTTATCCCAGCTATATGCGAGCTGTCAATCCCTGAACTGAGAAAATCATACATCTTCCTTACGATATGTGTCAATCGATGCATGTGAAGCGTCGATCGATGCAAGCACGATGATGTGACGATCGACACACAGGACCGTGTCGATCATTGCAGTGCAATTACAGGCGTACCTGAAACGCAAGAACAGAAAAAGAAAAAAAAATTAGCAACAAAAAATAAAAAACGAAAAAAAACTAGTCTAAACCCTAAGTTCAAATCTATCGAAGACTCAAAAGAGTCACCGGCAACGACGCCAAAAACTTGATAGGTGTAGTTTTAACCCTATTCTAGCTGCAAGTGCACAGTGATGTAGTTGTAGTACTTAGGGTATCGAATCCACAGGGACTCCGGTCAACGATAGATTATAGAACGGTCAAGATTAAACTAGGAGAAAGCAAATATGATTAGAAACTAAAAAGCAAGCGGAAAAGTAAATCAGGCGAGTTGTGAGCAAGGAAGCGAAGCGTTAAATCTAGGGAGTTCTCAGGAAATCAGGAAACATAAACTAATCAATCAATCAGGATCTAATCAAGAACTGTTCTAAAACTCAAACACAGATATAGAATTAACCAACTGTCGTTGCGAGAATTCTCTAAGTCTAAGTGCAGCAATCCAAATTCCTTTGCAATTACTAACAGATTAAACCAGCTTTAATTCCAAGTTTGATATGTTCACAATCTAATTAAACCAAATTCCTTTGCTAGTAATTAAATTGCTCATCCAGGTTCTTTCTAGCTAATTAACCAACTGTCGTTGCATCAATCAACCTAACATCATAAATCTGGGTAGCTAATTCAGATTAAGCAGTAAGAACAACCCTATATGAAGAACTAACAAGTATGAATCCCTATAGATAAATCAACCTATAATTCCATGAAATCCCTAATGAGAATCCCTAAACTTAACAGGTAATCTACTCAGACATGTTCATCGAGACAGAAAATATCTTGAATAGAAAACCAAATAGCATATAATCAAATAAAGAACTGGGGTTCGAAATCCTCTCTCTTCGAGAGCCGGATCAGCCCCTAACTCTCTCTGAAAATAAAATAAGACTTAAGAAAACGTAGCCTAAACAATGGCTTAAAAACCCTAATATAATGGTCTAAAGTCGGCTGGGGCTTCTTTGTAATTATGAGAAACTTCTGGGCAAAAGTGCAATTTCCAATTCTCTTCATTAAACGCTCGCGAGAATTCTGTGTCGACCTTGTGTCGATCGATGCACATGTTGTGTCGATCGACACAGGTCTGTGAATTTGACAGTGAACTCTTCCTCTCGGGTTTAATCTCCAAAATGCTCCAGAATGCTCCATAATCTCCAATTCTGCTCCAAACGTATCTAGACTTGTAAACATACTAAAAAGACTCCAAAACATAACATAAGACTCGATAAATAAGATATATACCATGGTTAAAATCCCTAAAATCCATGGTATATCATTAATATACTCAATTATATAATTTAGATGAGTTCATAATGTATTAAGAATTTGAAAGCATAATAAAATAAGGTTCTTAAGTAACATACATTAAATTACACATGAGATTTTGATAGGGACAACAACCCTATTTCCATCAGGGTCACATGGCTCTAGATGGAACCTGAGATCTTGAATCTCCTGAATTGGCGGATTGAACCCGCAGTCCGATACCCATGTCGCATCCGGATCACCTATATAAAACGAGTACTTTAGCGAACTATCCATTAATGAAAATTATTAAAACAATTACTTCCAGTCCAATAGATCCTCGACATCTTAAGCACCACGATCACATCTGGAAGCTTAGTCTATAAAAACCCATCCCATAAGTCATAAGCGTATATTTCATAAGCCACACACTTTAACTTATTGTTCCTATTATGAATAAAAAAAATTAATGAGAACTATTCTAATGTAATTCATGTCATGGTGTTAATTGTTATATTATCGAATGCCACAAACTTTAATCAGTTGTTCTTATTATGAATAAAATAGTCAATGAGAACTACCCTTATGTGATTCTTGTCATGGTATTAACTAATATATTAACGAAAACACTTACATGGCGTCTCTGAGGTGGAACACTTTCTTTGTTCTTGAAGGGTTTATGGAATCAAATTCAATGGGGTAGAAGATCGAGACCACACACATGGTGTCTACACAAGATATGTGTACATGTTTTGGTTATTTAGAGTTTCACGATAAGAAAAAATGAACTTTCGGTAGTTTTTATCTATAGAGATGTCTTTGTTGGTTTTGATGTCACAAATTTGGAGGAAACTAAAAATTTCATGTAGTGCTTGTTGTCCAAAGGCTCAATAAGTTTGATCCCAGTGTCTTCAATAGCTTCATGTCGGTGGCTAGACTTTGTCGGACAGAAACCTGAATCCGCCGAGACCACATGTACAACAGAGATCTCAGTCCTCTTGCCTTCATGTTTCTCTAGTCCAGAGAAGTCATTTACTTTCCCTGACAAATTACCATTTTGATCTTTCTTCCCTGTTAAGTAAAAGCATCAAGATATAGTCAGAACTAGTGCAGACTTGCATATCGAAAACTCTGTTAAATTTTTTTCACTTACTCTCTGGTCGGCCAAGTTGTATCTCCAATATGGTCTATCTCCAAACACATAGTGTGGGTAGACCCGAAAAATATCAACTCTTAAGCGTCAAGCGGATTTCGTCTCTGTTATGTTGTGCTTATGCTATGTAGTTGTAACGGACCATGGTGTTTTGGTTTTGTTTCAGAGAGAATGAAAGTGGGAGAGAGAGATAGAGAGAGAGAGAGAGAGAGAGAGAG
Source organism: Orychophragmus violaceus (assembly GCA_030180135.1). NCBI lineage: Eukaryota > Viridiplantae > Streptophyta > Magnoliopsida > Brassicales > Brassicaceae > Orychophragmus > Orychophragmus violaceus. The sequence goes on from CM058233.1 coordinate 32,768,681, forward strand.
AGAGAGAGAGAGAGAGAGAGAGAGAGAGAGAGAGAGAGAGAGAGAGAGAGAGAGAGAGAGGGAGAGAGAGAGAGAGAGAGAGAGAGAGAGAGAGAGAGAGAGAGAGAGAGAGAGAGAGAGAGAGAGAGAGAGAGAGAGAGAGAGAGAGAGAGAGAGAGAGAGAGAGAGAGAGAGAGAGAGAGAGAGAGAGAGACGTATTGTTACTTGGAGTGTCTCTTTGAGACCCTAATTAAATCAAGACTAATCATGGTTAAATATCATGCAAACCATACACTGGCTTTGTCTTTTATTATTTTGTAGCCTTTGAACCCTTGAACCGTGTTGTCTTTTGTTCGGTTGTAGCCTCTGAGCCCTTCAACTGTATACTTGTTTTGTCTTTTGTTCTCTTGCAGGTTTTGCAGAGTTCCTTTGTTTCGGTGGAACATTTATACTGCAACCACCTTCAATCTTGTTTTGCGTTTCATTTGGTAGGTTTTGCTTATTATATTTTTGACACACTAAATCAAAAACAAGAAGAATATTCAAGGTTCCTCTCAACCGAAATTATTAAATTTCCTTAAGATTATAAGTACATATATATACACAATAAATAAATTAAAGATGTAGAAAAATTCAAAAAATCAAAATTTAATTTTTGTATACCATCATAAAACCGATAATAATATTTCACACGAATCTTTTCCTCTCGCTATATATGTTTGATTAAGATCATTCAGAAATACTATTTTTAATTTTTTATGTTTTTTTTTGTTATATAATCCATGTAATAGATTGTATAGGATTATGTATATTCTCTTGTTATGGTAATTACAAAATATCCTTGGATAATCCTTTATGAGTTATATCTTACGGATTTTACTTGTTGTATATATATCTCAATCACGTTAAACATCAAAAACAACACACATATTTCCTTTCATTAGCACCACACAATTGATTTTTGGTATAAAACATCTATGGAGACATTAACCAAAATGCCATGTTTTATGTATGTTCTCCAAAAGAAACTTCCAAATTTGAAGTTTTGCTCACTCCAAAAGAAACCTAAAGACATCTCCAAAAGAAACCTCAAAATATCGAGTTTGAGGGTTTTACTCACTCCAAAACAAACCATAAAACCTTAAAATTTAAGGTTTCATCTTAGATTTTACATTCTAGTCCCAAAACTATTTTTTTTGAAAAAATATGTTTACTATTTTTGATTTTAGGGTTTCAAAACTATTTTTAAAATTATTTTGTGATTTATAATCCGGGAAGTATATCCTAAACTTTCATAAATTTTTAAACCAAATATTGCTTTGAGAAAATGTTTTCTGATTTTAACTAAGTCATAAGAATTATAAATTTTAAAAAATAAGGACAATAGAAAGAAAAATATGATGAGTAAATTACACTTACATTTTGGGAAATATTCAAAAAAATTGTCAAAGTAATCCGAGAAACTAAAACTCAATTTTATAGTCCAAAACATTTCAGTTACCCGCCCAAACCGAAGAATTTTCGACAAAGTGTTGAGAAATCCTCAGTTACGACAAATCATGATTTTTTTTTTCCCCTTTTCCAAAATCTCCTTCGAATCATCGCGCTATTCTCTCTCCAAATCCTCTTCTATGCCCACCCACCTCAAACTGATATCTCTTCTTTGAATTTCTTATTCGAGGCTCTCAATTTCATTGCTAACTTAGCATAAATTCTCTTGAACCTCTCAAACTATTCTTGGAATCTATCAATCATGAAACATTCAATGGTCCTGTAGCTGCAGACAAGCCCATTTTCGTTGATTCTCCTGTTAGTGTTAATCCAGGCATCCAAAAGTGTCTCTCTAAACTTCCAACCTACTTACAAGAATACTACTGTAACATTACAGAGTTGGATACAGAGGTCGTATACCTTCTTGCTGCATATATGTCTTTGGATAATCTATCTGATGAGTACAAAGCCTATATTTGTGATGTAGCATTGCATCCAGAACCAACTTCTTTCACTCAAGCTAAGAAGTATGATGAATGGATACTAGCTATAAATAAAGAGCTCAAGGCTTTGGAAAGCACTAAAACTTGGTCCATTTGTACTCTTCCTAAAGACAAACATGCAATAGGATGCAAATGGGTCTACAAAATCAAAGTCAAAGCACATGGAAGTTTAGAGCGTTACAAAGCTCATTTGGTCGCCAAAGGATACACACAATAAGAGGGTGTGGACTTTATTGACACATTTTCACCAGTGGCAAAAATTACGACAGTAGAGACTCTTTTTGCTGTTGCAGCTGCAAAACATTGGAGTTTAACTCAATTGGACATATCCAACGCATTTCTACATGAGATTACCACCAGGGTACACACCAAGAAAGGGGGAATCCTTATCTTTCAATCCAGTGTGTAAACTTCAGAAGTCCCTCTATGGCTTAAAACAAGCATCTCGCCAATGGATTTTGAAGTTCAGCACAACTTTGAGGAAGTTGAACTTTCAAAAATCAAATTCAGATCATACCTTATTCATCAGCAACATGAATGGTACGTACATTGCTGTCCTTGTCTATGTAGATGACATAATAATAGCAAGCAACAATGATGATGTGGTTGATCAGTTGAACAAATATCTAGCATTAGCTTTTAAGCTGCAAGATTTAGGTACTCTAAAGTACTTTCTAGGTCTGGAAATAGCTTGAACCAGTAAGGGTATCTCTGTTTGCCAAAGGAAATACACTTTAGGATTTCTGGAAGAAACTGGTCTTTTAGCACGTAAACCATCTTATGTACCTATTGATCCTAGTTTAAAACTAGTTCATGACTCAAAAGAACCAGTACTTGAAGATTGTTGTCTTTATAGACGATTGGTGGGAAAAATGATGTACTTGACCATCACACGGCCAGACATCACCTTTGCTGTGAATAATCTTTGCCAATTTGCTTCAGCTCCAAAAAAATCTCACCTTCAGGCTGCTTACAGAGTGTTGCATTGCTTGAAGGGTACAATTGGACATGGTCTATTTTACTAATCTTATTCTGACTTAGTGCTTAAGGTCTTCACTGATGCAGATTGGGCATCTTGTCCAGACTCAAGGCGCTCAACTTCAGGATATTGCATGTTTCTTGGCAATGCACTTATCTCCTGGAAGTCAAAGAAACAACAAACCATTTCCCATTCATCAGCTGAATCAGAATACATAGCCATGGAGTATGGTTCTCGAGAAGTCGTCTGGCTTTACAATTTACTCAAAGAGTTGCAGGCTCCTCAGACTGGTCCAGTTGCCTTTTATTGTGATTCAACTGCAGCAATACATATTGCTAACAATCCAGTGTTTCATGAATGAACGAAATACATAGAATTGGATTGTCATCAATTTAGAGAGCGGATTGAAGTTGGTTACATCAAGAGTCTTCACGTCAGAACCAACAATCAAGTTGCAGATATCTTTACTAAGCTTTTGTTTCCCACTCAGTTCTATTCTTTAGTTGGCAAGATGGATTTGAAATATATATATTTGCTATCTTGAGGGGGAATATTAGATTAAGAATCGGTTTAGTGATTGGTTTAGTGTTGGTTGGAGTAAACAAGTATGTTGGTACTCTGTATATAAAGAATACGTTGTACATTTTACATAACAAGAAATAACATAATATTTTTCCCTCTCTCTCTCTAAATTCGATCGTCTTCAACTTTTTTCACTTGAGCTTAAGCTCAACTAACATAACCACATCATACCCTCTTCAAAAAGTTTTTTTTCCTCAAAAACTGAATGTCATGCACCAAGAGAAAAAAAAATAGATTTCATACAGTTTGAGAGTCTAGATACTTACCCCGGGATTGATGCTTTTGAAAATGTTGGAAGGAGTCTAATGGTTTTTTTTACTAGTTTAGGACCATTAACATTGTCAGCTTTGATGATAAGATCAGCTCGGGTTTCTTGGTGTTGGTTTTGATTCATTATCATGTATTGTTTTTATTGTACATCTCCTTGGTCCTTGCACATCTCTTGTGACCATGTATCTATTTCAACACTCAAAGGCAAGAGCATGTGTTATTCTTGAATTTGAATGCTTAAAAATAGATTGATCAAGGATAAGATTCCATTTTAGTTGGTTCCCGGTATGAATAAGGTTTTGGATTGCACTTACTTTAAGGTTGTAACAAGTGTTGTGCAATGAGTTATGCATGTTTAGAGTTTCCTTTGGGGTGATGAAATATTTTGAAGTAGATTCTCCCTAGTGCTAATCATCATTACCCATATATCTGTCCACATATTTTGGGCTATACAAATGTCTTATCGTAGCTATATAACCATTATGAACAGACTGCAGAATCTCATTTTGTACCTTTTTTGTAGAGGCTGGTACAATTTCTTGTTTCTTTAGTTCATGACATACTTTGGGACTCACTTCTCCTTTAGTACAAAACCTTTATCAACATGTTGGAAAATAGGCAAGTGCATCATACTAGTATTTTGACAAGTAGATTTAGTCGCACAAAGTTTAGAAATCGCCTTGTTAGTAGTCGAGACATGAGATCTTTCGAGTCTAGGAGTTACTCGCGGTTTAAGAAAGGAAGTTTGGTTCAGTTATTGATTCTCCTTCAGGTTTTCTTGTTTATGCTCTGGTGGAGCTGGGTTTGAGGTTGTGAAATTTCTATTCGACTCAGAAGTTGCTGGTTGTGTTTCAACAGCTCCCTTATATAGGCGATGTTGTGAGACAGTTCCATCAATGGGTGTCTCCATTACCAAATGATTTTCTTTGGTGCCTAGAACTAATTCACTATTACTTGTACAAGACAAGTGCAACACCATAGATTTTAAAATTGTTAAAATCAAAATTTGTATTTGTGATCCCCTATTTTGTCTTGATTCAGGTTTGGTGCTTAGTTGTCACTATGTTAGGAGTTTGGCTTTGATCTGAGACTAAATCTGAGATATCGTCGTAATCCGCTTGCTCATTTTCCATCTCTAAACCAGTGTTAACACTTTTTGGCAAAGACAAGAGCATGATACATGCATTAGAAAATTTAGAGTTCAAACTAATTATTTTTTCACTTACCTTAGGGTTAGTTGTTTCAGGTTATGGAGGTATTAGGTTCACCACTCGTTTTGTAGGGCAGTCTTTTGTAAAATAACCCTTGCCTTGACACCTATAACATGTTACTTCAAGTAAATTCAAACGATGAGATTACTTACTTTGAAGTTGTGGGTGTTGCGGTTTAATGTAATGAATAGGGATTTGACATAGACTGCTCATTGGCTATTTTTCTCTCTTTGTGCTCACGTTTCATGTCCTTTGATAACATGGTATTGATAACCTTGGTCCTTGTTTTATAGTTTCCTTGCGAATCAGCCAATGGTGTTGACCTCATGTTTTGTTGGTCCATCTTTCCCAAATATGGTTTGTTAACCTCACTTTTCCTATTAAAGGTGTTTGAGAAAACTCTCTTTAGCTCAGGGTTGCAGCTTTGTTTGTGCACAGCTTTTCGGATCGCCTATGTTGCTTGACCACAGCCTCTTGGATTTGTTTGTTGTAAAATATTTGTGTAACGGTTTCCTTGGGATGGAGCATACTTGACAAACTCATCATACATAATCCACTTCAAATTGTATCATTTGATAGCTGGTTCGTTGTAAGATATTCGATCGTTTTTTTTTTTGCCACCACGCAAAGGTTTCTCCGGTTAAAGTGTCTACGACATAGGATAGTTGATCCTTCCTCTGGATGTGGTTGGCTTGCAGCCATCTCTCCATTGCTTCTTCCCACCTCAGGTAATCAGTTGGTACTCCTTTGTAACCTAAAAAAGTTATAGACATAGGAACAAAAATCTTTTGATTCTTTTCACCATTCCCATGATTGAAATGGATCCATGGTTGTGGTATTTCTGCTTGACTTTGTCTTGCTGGCTCTGGTTTTTCACGACAACAATTTAAGTCATCTTTTATAGCCTGAGTCATAATCAGTTTATTCAAAAGTTGGTTCTTCTTCACATGTTTGTGTCGCACCGTAGTACGGCTCGTCTTCATAGCAAATAGATTCTTGCCAAGAATCTGGGCTTATTTCATCTCCCTAATCTATTTCTGAAGTATTGTATTCATTCTCTTCTTCCTCGGATTTTATCACTCCTGTGTTATACCTTGCCAAATCAATCAATGAATTCAAAAATAAGCAAGGTAATTTGATTCACAACAGATTAAAAGCCGCTGAAAAATTAACTAAATTATGGAAACAAATCTCAACGAGTATCTATATATATTAAACAAATTCAAAACTGCGAAGGAATGTAAAGAGAAAGGGACTCTTTTTCGTTTTATAATGATTAGATACAAAAATTAATGCAGCAAAATTTAATAATGCAATTTTTTATCTTAAGGAAACATAAAATATGAAAATTATGCAAACAACTTGCCACTAATATGTAATGAAATTTTTTTTTAGAAAGATAGACGGAACAGAAAGAAAAATAAAATGAGTTTTCTATGGTTTTTTTATTTGAATTTGTAAAAATAATGAAAATGTGACAGATTTTATAAAATTCTTTTTCATGAGAAACTATAAAAGCGATGTAAATCTTTAAACTTTTTTTTGAATTATAGAAATTTTCAAAAAAGAAAACAAAACAGTTTTTGTGTTTTTTTATATAAGCAAATTAAAAACAAAACTAAATTTTTTTATGGTTTTTTGGTTTATGAAACAACATAAAAATACCACCACACGAATTGATAGACTTAAAAACACCAGAAGAGATTTCAAGTTTTGTCGTGAAAATGACCGTTGATAGAGATGAAAATTGAGTTTTGTGACTATTTCCACAATCACACATGAATTGAGAGGTTTCATTCTACAAGTCTTTAATCCATAAATCAACAGAGAATAATGATTCCACACTAAACTCTAAAGTTATGGACACAAAAGCAAATAAATCCACATAAAACTCTAACGAGTAAAAGACATAAAAGAATGTTTGTAAACTGAATAATACTTTTAGTTTGAGTTATCGAGTGCTAATTAATTTAACTTATAGTAATACGAATATTTGATAATTAAATATGGGTATATTCTTTTATATTTATGCTCGAGAACTTTACAAAAAAATTGCATCCAAATTCTAAAAGAAAACATAGTTTTAATCATATGCAATATAGAAAATAAAAATTTCACCATCATATTTCGACGTGATACATCTCCCCTACGAAGCTGAATTAGGAGACCCTATGTAATATAGGTAGATGTACCCTTTTAAAAGGTATTTCCAAAAGTTGAAAAGGAAAGCAAAGAATAAAAGATATGCAGTCTGATCGATTCTTCAATCATATATCAATGCGAAGGTAAACGCTATAATTAATCACATGTTCACTTTGTCATTAGTAGAACACACATGGTAGTTGTAATTAATTATAACTACGTGTATATCATCTACATGTACATGATATATTTACTCAAGTAGGTAGTCCAAGTGGAAAATGCAAGAATCTAACTTTCAAAGTAAGACTATATATGTGTACATGTATAGGTTCTGCGAAAATATGTATATTTTTAGCCACTTAAGAGGTACATATAATTTGGTATGTCTTATCTTATTTTTTAATATAATCCACTATATAAGATTTCTCATATAAATTCTTGTCGAAAGCAAGTTCAAAGATTATATTTCAAAAAAAATATCCATAACTTTATTGGAAAAAAGTCGCGAACAAACTCGAAGAATATCCTATCTGGATGAAAGATTATGTATGTGTAAAATTCAGTCGTACCTATATACATATTATATATTTATATGAATTTATCTGCATTGCTATATATTTTATATTTTCTTTTCTAGATACATGTTACTTTTTGGAAAGACAGATATTTTTTCTCTTTAGATGCAAGATATAGTGCATGGACCCGTGAATATGAGGGAATTATAAATAATTATGATATACGTGTTAAAGGAAATAATTATGCGGATAATGGTGAAGATCAGGATGAAGATAAGGATGAAGAACCTTATATAGTAACATGCTTATTATATTTTCGGTGTAATTTATCATATTCTCAATTGCGAAACTCTAATGATTTTTTTATATTCCATCAATTAGACTCGCCAAACCCAACATTATAACTTTATTAAGTCGCCAACATTTTTATTTCATTTCAAACATTTAGGTTTTACAAAAGGCATTGTATTAGACTAAGTAGCAAAAGAAATCATGATTTATTGGAGTAGAGCTTGCACTGGAGTTGTGGCGTTTTCCCAAAGTAGTTTCAACACAAGAGTGTTGTTAGCCTTGATTTTGTTCTTCTTGGGAAATGCTCTCAAGCCACAAGTTAAATGCAATCGCCGCATCCTACTTTCAACAGTCATCACCAGTTTGACATACCATTTCACTCCACCCTCATTCACCATATATATGGTTTTGCATGCAGTCATTTCTAATTCATTGGCCTTGATGAATGATTGGGGGAAAAAACTACACAAACAAAATATGGTGTTACACAATACAAAAAAACAGACCCCATAAGCGAAATAAAGTTTTTTTTACAATTCTGCTACTATTGATACTCTCTGCTTTTACATCTAGTGTTACAAATTTCTCTTCAATTCCTACAACAAAACATACGAACTTTAGATAGTACTAAAATAAAATAAAAACTACTAGTGTTGAAATACAGTATACGATAACTTACTCATGCCCTCCTGCTGATTTTCCGTTGTAGTCTTGACCCATTGGAGTTCACAGTAACTGGGTCTAAATGCATGTACATGGAAACTTAAATATCTACCGTACTCGAATATTAAAACATCTCCGACTCGAAAATCGTGTCGCTCGGCGAACTCTTTCCAGTCTTCAGTTATTCTGTTACCAACACGTTTCACAAGAAATTTTAGGTTACAAGCATCTGAAGTGAGCTCACAGTCTGTAAGATTAGTTTTCCATCTAGGTAGTCTTTTGTAGAATTTTTTGGGATATTCTGAAACGCTTAAGAAAAATACATCTAAGAAGAAGTAAGCATTAAATATAGAGAGAATGAGAGTGGAATCACTAAGACTATATACCACACCCGAAAGGAATTCAGGAAGGAGAGGCTCGAATAAATGAGGGTTTCCATTTAGTGAACCCTTTAGTAGTGTGAAGTTAATCTACCAACAAGAATCGCCAAAATATCAGAACACATATTAAAAATAAAGGAAACTTCAGAAAAAGAACCATGAAATATGCCAGAGTTGATAACACAGACATGTAATAAATTGTAAATCCACCGAAAAATGGGAATCTAACTATTAAAGACTTATAGACAAAAGTCGGGTATAAAATGAGAAGAAATCCATCAGACATATTTCTTGTCGCAGCAGATGAATAACGCGATGGCGGAAAGGAGGAGACTGTCCGAATTTGAGAGAGGTTATAATGAGGTTGGTTAGGGTATTTTGATTTATGATAATTTACTAAAATATTTGGTTTAGGCGCGATACAGATTTTTTTGTTTTGGCGGGTCTTATAAGATCAATATTTTATTCTCATATGAAATGATAAATTTTTTATTCTCATATATATACAAGGTATTTTGAAAGTGTGGATATGTATGTTTTTAAGAATCGGATGGATATACAATATGTATTTTGAAAGTTAAGTGTAATGAGTAAAATCGACCAAATTATAACTAGTAAACATGTAGAGTGGCCATATCCCAATAACCGTTTTGTTCTAATCATTTATTAGATACAGTTTTTTGAAAAATAATATCTATAGGATATGTTAATATTAGTCACTACATACTTAAATATGACTATTAACATTATTAATTTAAATATTTTATAATATATATGGTTAATATACTCAATTATATAATTTAGATGAGTTCATAGTGTATTAAGAATTTGAAAGCATAATAAAATAAGGTTCTTAAGTAACATACATTACATTACACATGAGATTTTGATAGGGACAACAACCATGTTTCCATCAGGGTCACAAGGCTCTAGATGGAACCTGAGATCTTGAATCTCCTGAATTGGCGAATTGAACCCGTAGTCCGATAATCCTTGTAGAGTTTCAACCCATGTCGCATCGGGATCACCTATATAAAACGAGTACTTTAGCGAACTATCCATTAATGAAAATTATTAAAACAATTACTTCCAGTCCGATAGATCCTCGACATCTTAAGCACCACGATCACATCTGGAAGCTTAGTCTATAAAAACCCATCCCATAAGTCATAAGCGTATATTTCATAAGCCACACACTT